>CM054063.1:316354944-319142444 GCA_028641055.1 Alopecurus myosuroides | reverse complement strand
AATCCATGGTCATTGCGGCCGAGAAGAAGAAGATACATGAGGTGGTGGCCCTGGCCCTGGCGGCTCAAGTTGGTATGCCTGGCATGCCAAGCTCTCAGTATGGAGCCACATTCCAGGCCTCCCAAGAGACGAAGAAGGTGCAGATTGACCCAGAGTTCCCGGAGCGTGTGGCCATCATTGGCCCCGGATTGGAGGAGAAATAGGAAAGCGAGCTCATCCACTTCCTCCGTGAGAATCGGAATGTCTTTGCATGGTCCAACCAGGATCTGCTGGGTCTCCCGAGGGAGTTGGTTGAGCACTCTTTACATGTGCGGCCAGATGCCAAGCCGGTTAAGCAGGCGATACGCCGCTTTGCGGCAGAGAGAAGGAAAGCCATTGGTGACGAGATCACAAGGCTGTTGACAAGTGGATTTATCATGGAGGTGCTGCATCCAGATTGGCTGGCCAATCCGGTCATGGTGGAGAAGAAAAAGGATGATCCCAAGGTCGTTGTGGTCTGGCGCATGTGCGTCGACTACACCGACTTGAACAAGGCATGCCCCAAGGATCCTTTCCCACTGCCCCGGATAGATCAGGTGATTGATTCCACTGTTGGGTGTGAGCTTTTTTCTTTTATTGATGCCTACTCTGGTTTTCACCAGATTCCTCTTAATCCGGCTGATCAAATAAAGACTGCTTTTATTACCCCATATGGGGCTTATTGCTATCGTGTCATGTGTTTTGGTTTGAGGAATGCTGGAGCCACATATCAGAGGTGCATGCAGAAATGCCTACATGACCAGATAGGCAAGAATGTGCAGTGTATGTGTACGACATTGTCATCAAAACCAAAGAAAAACACACGCTGCTGAGTGATATTGAAGAAACTTTTGCAAGTTTGCGGAAGTACCGGATGAAGCTGAATCCAACCAAGTGCACCTTTGGCATCCCGGCTGGAAAGCTACTCGGTGTTCTCGTATCTAGCCGGGGCATTGAAGCTAATCCTTCCAAGATAAAAGCTATTGAGAGCATGTCTTTGCCAAGGTCACTGAAGGATGTGCAGAAGTTCACCGGGTGCCTGGCTTCTCTTAGCCGGTTCCTGGGAAGAATGGGTGAGAAGGCCTTCCCTCTCTATCAGCTCATGAAGAAAAGTGACAAATTTATCTGGACCCCACAAGCTGATGTGGCGTTCAAGGAGCTCAAGACCATGCTGGGTAGCGCTCCCATTCTGGCGAGCCCTCTGCCTAAGGATCCAATGCTGCTCTATATTGCAGCTACCAACCAGGTAGTGAGCGTGGTGGTGGTAGTGGAGCGTGAAGAAGAAGGCAAGACCATGCAGAGGCCGGTTTATTATCTCAGCGCGGTGTTATCCATCTCCAAGAAGAACTATCCTCACTACCAGAAGATGACTTATATATGGCGTATACCTGGGTGCCAAGAAGCTCAAGCACTATTTCCAGGAGCATCCAATCATAGTGGTGAGCACTGCTCCCATCTTGGAGATTATGGGCAACAAGGATGCAAGTGGACGGGTGGCCAAGTGGGCAATTGAGCTAGCCGTGTACACCCCGTTGTATGCGAGAAGAGATGCCATCCAATCCCAGACTCTGGCAGATTTCTTGGTTGATTGGGCCGAGATGTAGTATGAGCCTCCCTTGCAGGAAACAAACTTCTGGAGGATGCATTTTGATGGCTCTAAAGTGAAATAAGGGCTCGGTTCCGGTGTTGTGCTCACCTCACCCAAGCGGGACCAACTCAAGTATGTGCTTCAGATCCATTTTTCGGCATCCAATAATGTAGCCGAGTATGAGGCCCTGGTTCATGGTCTGAGAGTATCCAAGGAGATTGGAGTCCGGCGTATTGTGTGTTATGGTGTCTCGGATCTGGTAGTCCAACAAGTCTCGGGGACTTCGGATGCTTTGGATGCCAACATGGCGTCTTACCGGTTTCTGGTTCAAAATATGACTGGACTCTTTGATGGATGTGAGTTCCATCACATCCACCGAGCTGACAATGATGCAGCAGATGCTCTATCCAAGTTGGGATCTTCTCGGCAATTCATCCCGCCTGGAATTGCTCTGGAACATCTGAGGAAGCCCTCTATTAAGCCGTCACCCAACTCGGAGTCCATATACATCCCGGCTCTGCCGGATTCAGAGGTTGTTCCCATGAAGATTGACTGGGAGAGCGCAAAGGAGAACCCGGGGACTGTCGTCTCCAACCCGGGGACTATCGCCGTCATTGAGGGAATCATTTCTTAGTACTCGGGGACTCGTCTCCAACTCAGAGCAAGTAATGGTGGTTGATCCAATGGAAGTGGATGAACCTATATTTCCTATCTGGCCCACGCCGAGCTGGGCTCTACCCATACTATCCTTCCTGATGGATCGCACTTTGACAAGTGACGAGGTCACAGCCAGTCAGATACAAAGAAGATCCAAGGCCTGCACAATCATCAACAAAGAGTTGCACAAGAGGAGTCCTATTGGCGTGCTCCAATGCTATGTTGAACCAGAAGAGGGATACGAAATTATCAGGGAGATACATCAAGGAGAATGTGGGCACCATGCCTCTTCTCGGGCTCTACTCAACAAGGCTTTCCGGCATGGATTCTTTTGGCTCACTGCCTTGCGAAAAGCAGAAGATATAGTGAGAAAGTGCAATGGATGCCAGAGGTATGCAAGCAAGATACACACACCTGCATCCGAGTTGAAGACCATCCCCATCACTTGGCCATTTTCTGTATGGTGTTTGGATATGGTGGGTCCTTTCAAGCCAGCACGGGCCAATATGACTCACATCTTGGTCATGGTTGATAAGCTCACCAAATGGATTGAAGTGAAGCCTATCCGGAAGTGTGATGGAAACACAGCTGTAAGCTTCCTGAAAGATATCATTCTGAGATATGGATACCCGCATGGGATCATCACGGATAATGGAACCAATTTCGCTGAAGGAGCTTTTGTTCGATTCTGCAAGGAGAAGCGGATCCGGCTGGATGTTGCATCAGTAGCCCATCCGGCTTCAAATGGACAAGTTGAAAGAGCTAATGGCATGGTCCTATCCGGAATAAAGCCAAGGCTAATTGAGCCATTACAGCGAACCCCTGGTTGTTGGCTGGACGAGTTGCCGGCGGTGTTGTGGAGTTTAAGGTCTACCCCTAACCGATCAACCGGGTACACCCATTCTTCCTGGTATATGGAGTACATGATGTGTTGCCCACTGACCTTGAGCATGAGTCACCCAGAGTAACCCTCTATACTGAGGCAGAGTCAAGAGAAGCCCGAGAAAATGATGTTGATCTGCTCGAGGAAGCAAGATAGCTAACTCTATCACGCTCGGCTTTATATCAACAGAACCTGAGACGCTATCATAGCCGGAAAGTAAGCCCAAGGGTTTTCCAAGAAGGAGACATGGTCCTTAGGCTTGTGCAATGCACAGGCGGGAGGCACAAACTTTCCCCTCCGTGGGAAGGGCCTTTCATTGTGAGCAAGGCTCTGCACAATGATGCGTACTACCTCATTGACGCACATGCACCGCAGAAGAATAGGGCGGATAAATCTGGAGAGGAATCCAAGCGTCCCTGGAATATAGCTCTACTCCGCCGTTTTCATTCTTAAACAAACATTGTATGTATCTCCTTCACCGAGTTAAATTCCAAGTCGGCACTCCGAATTTAAACTCGGGGACTGCCTGTGCCAAACTTGCTTTGTGTCATTTACTTTCTTTACTTTGTCTGCTCGGTTAGTCTACTCGGAATTCCATCCGCATATCTAGTAATGTGTTTAAACCTAAGGGCCAACTCTTCGACTTTGATGCTGTCCGCAACCCGGCTTCATGGCAAGCAAAAGAACAAGACAAAGGTCAATGAACACATGAAAAATTGCTAAGGAAAGAAGAGTGGATCAACCGAGTTGAGTGTTTTTCCTTCTGTTTTTTGCGGCTAAGTACTAGGCAGTGTTAATTTCAAATCTCAAAGTTGTTAAGCATTAGAAACTCGGTTTTTTGAAATCTTGTGACTCGACTACCAAAAAGCCACAAGTGGCAGGTAAGAGCAAAGACAAAAGAACTGAGCGGATAAGAAAAGCAACTCGGGAACTTGCATTTAGCGCAATCCGGCATTAAGCCAGTCTTGATAAGAAACTTAATAGAACAGAGTAGCACTTAAAACGATAAAATGTTTGATACATCTGCACCCGGCATACCGGGGATCTGATAAAAAGTTTGGAGTTAAAGATAGAAGCAGGAACTTAAGATGCAGCTGATGGAGTGGAGTTGGCTTCTACTTGGATGGGTTTGCGGACTCGGAGGCAAGCGTGGAGACGGGCTCGGAAGCAGTGGTAGAAGCCGGAGTCGTGGACTCGCCGGTTGGAGGAGCAGGCCCGGATGCCTCCGTTGCGCCCAACTCGGGAACAAGGGTGTCAATCACCATCTCGGTGGTGACAGCTCTGGCCGGGGCAGTGGGCTGCCGGTCAGTCCGGACTTCCTCGGAGCCAGCTCCTTGCTCGGTCGCCTCCTGATCGACTCTCATCTCGGCAGCTTCCTCGGCGTTGTTCTTCTCGGCTCCTTCGTCGCCGGCTTCGTCTTGCTCCTCCTCCTCGTTGCGTATGCTCCCGTCCTCACCGGCATCAGCATCATCACCATCATCAGCGTCATCCTCTTCGTCTTCGGCATCAGTATCTGGCTCCGTGGGGCCGTCGATGTACTACTGCGTATCAGCGTAAGAGGCGAGCCGGTAGGCGGTCTCCTTGCGACGCAGGATGAATTCCTCCCTCTCGGTTCATTTGGAATTGTTCCAGAGATCCTTGAGCTTCTCGAGGTCCAAATTCTCATACCAAGACAACACGAAATGGAGGGCTTCATCTACGCCAGCTCGGGCTGCTGAGGCGCGCCACTTCTTCAACTCATCCTTGACATAATCCAGGTCGGAGGCGATCTAATTGATCGTGTCTGGGACCTCCCTCTCCGGCCAGAAGAGCTTGTGCAGGCGCACAGCAGTTGATACCATTGAAGTGCCCATGCCCTTGAGGGAGATTGCCCGAGCCTTGATGTTCTCGATCAGATCGTTGATCGTGGCTGAGTCCTCGACATTGAGGCATGCAGCTGCCCTCAGCTTCTTGGCCTTCTCCACAACAGTCTCAGCAGCGAGATTGAAATCCGGTAAGGTCCCTAGGATGGGAGATGCTGGGTAGGGTCAGAAGATGGAACCAAGAAGAAGGGAAACTGAATAGAAAAGACTGAAAGAAAGAAACCGGATAGAGCAAGGGTTTGATGTAACTCACAACGTAAGTCCAGAAAAGGGCCCCTAGCCGGCGGGTCCAGTCTTCAACAAGCCTGAAGTGCTTATCCCGAAGGCGGCACGAGTCAACCACCATGGTGTCAAGGGCTTGGTTTCTGGTTCTCAAAGACTCGATTTCCCTCTCCAGCTCCAGCTTCTCGACGGCAGCCTTGGTCAACGCCTCGTTCTTCTCATTGCCGGCCTGCAGCGCAGACTTGAGGGCTTCAGCAAGCTCACGCTTGAGTTTGTGCACCTCCTCCTTCTCGGCAGCCAGGTCTTTCTCCATCTTGGCCTCTCTGGCATGTACTTGCTGCTGCACCTCGGCCGGCGTAACGCACCCTTGGTGCTGCGCAAGAAAGGCTTTGTGCTCATCTGTGAAAAAGGCAACCCGGTCAGCAACACGAAGAAGGAACAAAAACTGAATGGAAGAGAAGAGAAGCCAACTCACTCTCCAAAGAGGAGATCTTGCTCTACGCAGATGCGGCCATGATTTCGCAGTCCTAGTGCGTGTCAGCAAGCGCCTTATACTCACCTGCGGAGAAACAGAGATTGAGCAGAGATAAAGAAATGGGCGTAAACACAAAATGCACAAACCAAAATATTGATACTTACTTTCTAAAGCAGAAATCTTGGTGACGGTGTCTATGACACTCTGCTCCAGGACTGCTCTTTCACCCTTCTCCTCCTCCAGCTCCCGGTTCTTCGCCTTGACATCCCGGTGGGACCATAGGAGTTGGCGGAAGAGCTTGGTGCGGGCTTCAGTGCATTCCTGAAGAGAAATATGAGACAGTGGCCCGAGTAGACTGCAACTCGATCGAGCCTTGCCTACTCGACCCAAATCTCGGAGACTGGATGGTGAATAGAGAAAAGGCAAAAGAAAGATGGAAAAGGATTGCAACTCGGAAATCCGGATAGAGGAGAAATTTACTTACCCGGTTGGTGTTCTCGGCATCCTCAGTAGCTTTACGCAGGCAGTACATTTTTGTGCGCCAAACTACTGTTGGATGCGGCCATTGCCATCGAGACAGGACCGACGTCGGCCTTGTGCCAAGCGTTTCAGTAATTATCCAGGCTGCTGAGCCTCTGGCCATCCCATTTCGGCCGGCCGAGCTTCTTACTGTCCCACTCCGATTCTATGTGGCCTATCCGGTCCAGGACAGTCTCCATATCTTCTCGAAGCTCATGGGCAAGCTCTGTGAGCGGGGCAGCGGACTGGATCGTCAGAGCTCCCTCCTTGCCCTTGGATCCGGAGACGGACAGCTTCTTCTGCCTCTTCAGCTCCTCCAGCCGCTCGGCTTCGCGCTCTTGCCGGACCTTATGCTCTTCCTGCAGCTCGCGCCAATGTTCCGGGAAGTACACCGGGGCAGCGGTTCCGCTGGCACCTGCTCCGACAGCCTGCTGGTCCTCGGGAGCAAATTGGATGTTAGTCTGAATGAGCTTGGAGCTCCGAGTAACAGGGCCACTCTTGCTGGGCACCAGCGCTTTGCTTGGCACTAGAGGGCTGGGAGCATTGGCGGCAGTGGCGGTCAGGATCTGATAGGTAGGGCTCAGAGTCTTCTTGGTGTCAGATTTAGAGGTCTTGATGGTCTTGGTGGTCTGGGTGGTGGTCTTCTCGGCTGCGGCCGCAACGTCCAAGGGCTTAGAGGGTTTTGGAGCAAGAGGTGGCTTGGTTGCTGAAGGTGTGGTGGAAGGGGCTTTCGGTGGTGGGGGCGGCGCCTGTGGCGTTGGTTGTGGCCTCTTGGGCTGCTGCTGACCGGCATGCCTCGCATCCGGCTGAGGCGCCCCCTTGGGTGGCTCCTGCTGCTGCCCAGTCCGTCCAGCACCAGGCCGGACTTGTTCCTTGGGCAGTTGTTGTTCTTTAGCCTTGACCTGTGCTGATGGGGTCTCCTTCCGCTTCTCGGCGGGGGCTTCTTGTCACTTCTCGATGGGGGGTGTCTAGTGGATTCTCGGTGGAAGCTTCTGCTGGTGACTGCTGCCTCTCGGCGGCAGGCTCTGGTGCTGCTTGTTCAATGATGGGCTCCGGTGGCTCCGAAGCCCGGTCAATTTCCATCTCGGTGCCAGTATTGTCGACACCGAGGTCTTGTTCTTCCTTAAGGAGAGAGGACAACTAGGCCCTCTCCTCTGGCTGGTATTCCTGTTCGTCAGGATCAAGATCCACGACGTTCTGGGGCGCACTCGGTTTGGGTGGCGCGTTGGTGGCATCAGCGTCGAGTGCGTCACTGAGAGAGAATAAGAAGAAAGGAAAAGAAAATGAAATGGGTGCAAACTCATAACACACAGGCAAGAGAAAACCCGGAAGACTATGAAGTGCAAACACAGAGCAACGGGGCAGCTCGAAGGGACTTACCCGTCAGCAATGGGGCGTGTGGGCCTCTTACGCCCAGACATGCGCTTGGTGGTTTTCTTCGTCTTCTTGGCGGGGGGATCAACCGCGCCGCTACCAGCTCTTTTCCTCGAGTTGCTGGGGGCGGCCATTGATACGGGCTGTGCGTCGATGGGCTCTTCCTCCTGCACCTCATCTGCGAAGCGAAAAATGCAAAGGCCAATGTGAGTAAGGAAGGAACCCGGAAGAGATGGAAGGAAACGCAATGAGGGACTCGGTCACCTTCATCGTCCTCAGGCCAGTCCCGAATGGAGGTGGAGACTCGGAACTTACCATCTTGACCGGCAAGCCGGATGTAGAGCGTGTCCTGAACATCAAACTGTTCGGTGTCATCCTCAGTCCGGTCAGCCTCCCAGTTCCACTCGAAGATAGGATTATCTTCTGTCTTCTGGAGAGCGATGACCTATAGCGTGCAAACAAAAAGCATACAAAGCTAAGTCTCGACAGAGTAACCTAGTTGGGGATCTACTCGGTGTAGCATGCAAACATAAAGCATAAAAAGTTAAGTCCTAGCAGGGAAACCGGGTTGAGACTCTACTCGGTATGCCATGCAAGTATAAAGCATACAGAGCTAAGTGCTACCAAACAAGACTGGGTTGAGATCCTACTCGGCTTAGCATGCAAACACACAATATAAATGGCTAAGTCTATTCAAAGTGAACCATGATGAATCCTACTCGGTGGAATATGAAATACAAGAAGCAAAATCAACTATGTGCGTGCATAGGTGGACTTACTTTGGGAGCTGGGTTATCTCAGCTATACGGTGCGAAGCCGTAGAACCAAGTGTCTGAGAGCTTGGCCTTGAGGATAGACCGGGCCCAGATCGCCACCTCCTCCTTGGAGAGCTCGAAGGTTGTCGTCCGGGTGCAGTCACGAGGTCCTCCCATGAAACACATCTTGTGCGCACGGTGCTGGAGAGGGAGAACCCGGGCTCCACCTGGCGATCAGATCGTCCTTGCGGAGTCCCATCTTGATCAACTCCGCCAGCCGGTCGTCAGCTTGGTTCGCATCCGGCACTGTCCTCTTAGGGTGATACCCCCAGTTCCTCATCTCGGTGGGGGGAGCATTCACGAAAATGGGAAGTTTGATGAGATCCACCGGTGCTTCTCCTTCAGCCAGAGTGGGATTCTTGACGTACAGAAATCCCCTCTGCCATTTCCGGCAGGTATCGATTCCCAGAATCCGGGGGAAGGTGCAGGGAGTCTGCTGAATGACCATGGCTATCCCCGTCTGAGTCATCACCTTGGGGGCAGTCCGGTTGGCCTTATTGGGAAGGACCTGCTGGCGGAAGAAAAGAAAATTTTGGCCCAGATGTCTACCGTGCTGTAGACACCGAGAAAGGCCTCGCAGCAGGTGACGTAGGTGGAGAGCATAGCGATGGCATTGGCCGGGAGATGATGAGGTTGAAGGCCGAAATGGCGGAAGAATCGTTGCATGAAGTTGGAAAGAGGAAGGTCGAAGCCGCATTTGAAGTGGCTTAAGAAGACACCATACTCACCGGGGCCTGGCATTGGCTCCAGCTCCTTGCCAGGCGGCCTGCACATGACGCCAGGTGGCACCCAGCGAGTATTGACTAGACACTGGCAGTCACTCGCCTTGACGTCTGACCCCTCCCAGCCGGCGCGCATCGAGGGAGGAACTTCCAGATTGAGATCCGCGGCAAGCTCAAGATCCATTGGAGCTTCTCCGACGAGGATGACCTTGGCGGAGAAGATGGAGATGGAGGCGCGATGAGGTGGAACGGCAACGGCGGTGCGAGATCGAGGACGATGGCGCCGCACGGTGAAGACCTTGTCGTTGTCGGGTGCTCTCAGGCGAGCGGCAGCGCACGGAGATGGATCTCTCTTCTCTCCGCGCGCGGAGCGGCGGCGTGCGGCGGATTCGCGGTGGCGCTGCGAGTTTGCCACGGGGTGGGCGATGGAAAGGAAGAGCCGCTGGAGAAAGTGGCAAGGAAAATCAGACGGTGGGCAGCGCGGAGGTATTTAAACCTGCCCAAGTGCAGTTATGGCGCATGATCAACTGCGGAGAAGGTCGTGCGACGTGGGGAGTTACCACGCCCGTTAGAAACGCATGAAGCGAGTTACTCGCGCATAACGGGCGCAGTTAATCCCACGTTTTGCATCGTGGGCAATCAAGTACTCTGTGCGAGGGGACGCAACGGCCCGTGGGCCCGGCGTGCAGTGGCACGCGCGTGCCATGCAGCCGCATCGGACCCGAGGCGTCGTGGGCTGCGGTTGCGTGACACGTGTCAAGCCTTACACGAGAAGATAGGGACGCTCGGATTCGAGCGGCAAAGTGTTGGAAATTTGGCTAAGTGCTGGGATCTCGGCACAATCCAAAGCACCATGCTCTACTCGGCTCAGAGGAGAAAATTCCAGAGGCAATAGTAAGAAGGACCCGAGTATTGATGGAGCACAAGCGAGTAGAGGCGCTACTCGGCTAGGAGGTGCCAAGGAAGGTCGTTGGTTTAAGCTGGCAGGGCCCCGCGTCCGAGTTCTCCGGACTCTACCAGCTTCGGGGACTAATGTCGGGGGGCTACACCCGAGTAGGGGGTAAGACAGGTGAGAAATGGAGTCCAAGATACTGTTCTACCGAGTTCGGCCGTACCGAGTTGGTGCGTGCCGGGTAGGCGGCTACCCGGATAGGATGCTATCCGGTTGGCGCTACTCGGCAGGAAGAACAAGAGATAGGAGGGAAGATTCAAGAACATATCTGGGTCAGCCGGGTAGGGCTCGAGTGTTCCGGATAGAGAAGCGGCGGTTCTATTCGGAGGTTAAAGTCAATGGAGCCGTTGAGGTGAATCCCGCGTATCCAGGGGCTGTACCGGTGTGCGGTTGAACTTACTAGGTATGTGGTTATCTGTATCCAGACGTGGATACAGTACGGTATGGGGGCTGTCAAGTCCTGTCTCTGACAAGGGGGGCAGGACGTGTCAGTGGCCTACCTAAGAGACTGACAAGGTGGACAAGACATGTCAGCGACCTACCGCGGAGACTTTCGGCGACGTTGTCAGCGAAGACACGGAGGCGTGCGCCGTTGCACAGTGGAGTTTTCTACTCCGTCCTTTTATGTGTAAAATCATAGCTGGCCACCGGTATATAAGGTGGCCCTCCCCCTCCTGCGCGAGGGTCGTTCACTCAGTCGGTGGAACGTTCACTTAGTCGGTGGAACGTTCACTTAGTCGCATACTCGTTGGGTTGTGCACGAGCTACTCGGCAGCTCACCGAGAGAGAGAGATAGAGAGAGAGAGATACACTGAGAGAGAGAAGTTCCTGTACTCGGCATACCATAATACAGACATATATGCAGGAGTACAGGTGTTACCTCGACACGAGGGCCCCGAACCTGGGTAGATTGTGTTGTTTGCAGTGTTCTGAGTGCGCCATCTTAGCCGTACGATCCCTCCCCGGGTACCTACAACGTCCATCGGCCCCAACCTTAAGCCATCCCATGGCATCTGTCTTTACCTCACCACGACAGTCGTGTAGGTAAACGGATAGTATGGGCACCTAGAGGGGGTGAATATGTGCTACTTCAAATTTTAATCCTTTTTCGATTTAGGCTTGACACAAAGGTAAATTATCTAGACATGCAACTACAACAAGTTTACCTATATGACAAGAGCAATAATAATCAAGATACAAACACAAAGTAAAGGAGAGGTAACGAGGTAACCGATAACGGAAACACGCAGAGACAAAGATGTATTCTCGAGTTCCTCCTTTTGAGCGGAGTACATCTCGTTGGAGGGGTCTGAGTTTCGCCACGAAGGCCTACTCAACGCCACAAAGGCCTCACCCTATTCTTTGATGAACTTTGCCACAAAAGCTTAGTTTACCTTACACTATTGATTCCCTTTGAGGCGGAAATCGGTACCTTTACAATGAGCTTGAGGCACACACCCACAACTAAATTGGGAGCTCCCAAGAACACAACTAATCTTGCTACAATCACAAGTGAGCAATAATGGAGTCTAGGTTTTCCTCAAGGAAACCCTAGACCTGATTCCCTCAAGTGAATGAGGGGGGAATGAAGATTGGGTTGGTGAAGATGTAGATCGGGGCCTTCTCCTTCAATCCTCCGAATATCAACGAATTTGTGTGGATGGATTAGGAGATCTAGCAAAGTGGGTGACCTCAGTTAATGGAGCAATGAATGCTGGATGAGCTAGCTGGAGGAAGAAGAAGGGAAGGGGGAATTTATACCCAATCCCCAAAATCTAGCCATTTGAAGCTTTTCTGCGTATGCCAGACCGGAGACTCCGGTCTAAAAAAATCTCTGGTAAGATTTTGGTTGGCTGGAAACTTTGTGAAACCCCGGAAACTCCGGACACTTTCTAGACAGGGTCCAGAGGGTGACACCATTTCGTCTTCGCGATGGGAAAGTCTAGAGTGCGGAGACTCTGGCCATGCTGGATATTCCGTACACTCTCCGTCTCCGGTTTGATTACAGTGGGTGACACCACTTGCCTCTTGTGCAGGGAAATGCCCTGAATTCGGAGACTCCAGCCCCTACACACCAGAGACTCCGACTGGGCCGGAAACTCCGTGCAAACTTCGGACAAAATCCGGGGTGGTTCTAGTGGGCGAACCCATATGATATTCTCGCTGGAAAACCCTCAATCCGTAGACTCCGGACAGAAACCCCGGAGACTCTGGCCTGGAGAGAATTTCCTGTTGGGAATATGCCCTAGAGGCAATCATAGATGATGTAATTCCCAATGTATTCATAAAGTTGTTAAGTTGTCCTTTGGTTTGAACATCTGATATATGTCATTGAATATGTGATTCGATTGTGGAACTATGTATTCATGTTGTTCATACTAGTTGTCCTTGGTCGTTAAGGTTGTGCTGGACACACAACCTAGACTAATGTGAGTGTTGGCTGATGACACGGTTCCACTTGTCATGGGCATGGTGATGCCATTCCAACGTTCACGGACTTGGCTAAAGAGTTTAGCAAGTCGGACTGACCCACATTGAGATGCAACGATCAAGTCGTCATTTGCATGTCTCAATCAATGTAATCCTTAGACCTGAGGTTGTCGCACAATCCGAGTTGTGGATCACCGACTTAGGTTCTGTCAAACGTTGTTCTGTGACAAGGCAACTATAAAGGCAGAGTTCGGGTCGAATGAGAAGCAAGCTGCGTGATGTGGATAATCAAGATGGGATTTTGCCCCTCCTAATGGAGAGATATTCTCTGGGCCCTCTCGAGTGATATGATTCAGGAAGCATGGCCATGCGCGACTCAGTTAAGTGTTAACTGTGTCGGTTGACTAAGAGTTAGTCAGATGAATCGCATATCACGGATCGAGAAAGTGAGTTGAACTATTTAAGGGATGACGATAAATCGCCTATAGTTCGACAAGGTATATCGTGAGGCAAAAGGGACTAAGATGAATATCACATTGAAAGGTATGTCGTCATGACTCAATGGGACTTGGGAATCGGCACGTTCTGCTAGGAGCCGCTACCGATTGATCGATTGAGAGTCGGACTCTAATCGTGTCCAAGTCGCCATGAGCCTGCAGGGTCGCACACTTAAGAGCGGGAGCAAGTATTGGTCGGGTTGGACCCGAACCGGAAATGGACTGGTTTTGTGAGTCGGACTCACAGAGGGAATGGGCCACAAGTGTTGTGAAGCCCATTACCATACGCTATATAAAGAGGGGCGCAGGTTGCCCAGCGGGCAGGTTAGTCCACTCTCCCATGCGTTGGGAACCCTAGCCCCACTCAGTCCAGCCGCCGCACCGGACCTAGCAGTCCGCCGTCGGAGCTCCTCCTCGTACGTGTGGATACCGGCAGAGGTGTTGTACGTTCAGCACTTCGACGTTCGAGGGATTGGATCGGCCGGACCGGATCGTGGGACTGCACTGCCCCGACGCGCTGCATCGATAATCCGCACCTGCGCGTCTAGTGGTAATACTCGTGGCCTTCTACCTCGGCTAGATCTTGGAAGCATCGAGTAGGAAAAGTTTTTGTTTATCTCTACGCGATCCAACAGTGGTATCAGAGCGGTAGCTTCTGGTATTAGGCCCGAGATCCGTACATATGTGATATGTAGTTAGCGTTAGATGTGATCTAATTGTTGTTTTTGGTGGTCGGTCTATGAGATAGATCGGTTTTGTACAAGGTTGATTGGATCAATCGTACTCGGGGTTAATGGATGATCTGGTTTCCGTGATCATACTGCTAAGGTCGTGAAACAACTTACCCCTACCGGTCGGTTTCCGCCATCGGGGTATACCGTGACACATAAATCCAGTTGCGGTGATCGAAGATCAAAGAGTTTGGTCGAATCGGAATACGGATCAGATTCGGTAAAACTGTTTTATCCGATGAAGAAATCCATGATCGAAATGCAGATGAGATTTGCGTTTTCCGAAATCGTCGGGCGCTGCCCTTTCGATCCCCGCCCGCTATCCAGCTAGCGGGACCGCCGGCTTCGCCCTGTCGTAGCGCCTTAGATGTCCTTGCGAGTTTCACAACGCCGGTAGATATCGTATCTATGCATAACTTGTTTTTGCAGGAAGTTGTGAATGGTATGGCTTATGTGCATGTGATGTGTGTAATCCATACATGGTCTGCGTATCATGTTTATGTCAGCCGGCTGGAGCCTAGGTGCTGTCATTTTATTGTATACCGGCCTGCGTGTCGGATTCTCTATGTAAATTTTAATTTACTAGCTATTGTAGCTTGTTGGAGAACCCGGTGGCATGCGAGTCGATGTACAAGTCGGCTACATGGAGTAAGATGGCACGTGACAAGAGTTGGCACGAGTCGACTTACAAGCTTTGTGGAGATGGAGATCACCATGAAGAGAGCCATACCATTTCACATTATAATTGCTTTATTTGTGTTATTGTTATGTCTCTATTTACCTCTATTTAGATAGTTGGTAGATTCTTTAATCCCTCAAAGAAGGTCTAGTCGGTCGCCCCGCCAGTGCTGCACCATCACAAGTCGGACATTCTTGGTAGTGGGCTCATAAAATTGAGGTGCTACCAATTCTTTCCGGTTAGGTGGGTTTGAGTCGGACTCTTACAAGCAGAAGCACTTGGTAATCTAGACGAGTCCATCACAACGGTTGTGGGGCTCGGGGCGAGGTAGGTTGGGAGCCGGGGCATGTGATGTCACCCAACTACCAGGAGTCGTATAGCGATACGATTGGCAAGGTGTTGCCTACCTAGATCACTTGACGGCTAGCGGTGATGCTAAAGCTCACTAGTCGGCTTGCTTATTTAGGGTCTTGAATCACTTAGCAACCATCGGAGGGATGTTGGTTCTAGTGGGAGCATAAGTATTAAAGCGTTTAATATGCCTGCTCTTTTATGAATACATGTCTTAAGTGTTTTTGCGTATTTTCTGTTGTAGATCAATGGCACCTAGCAACCTTCCTCAGTTGTCCGCGTTTGCGTTGAGGTCAATCCTAGAGAAAGATAAGCTTAATGGAACTAATTTCACCAACTGGTATCGTAATCTGAGGATAGTCCTCAAGCATGACAAGAAAGAACATGTTCTAGAAACTCCACTTCCAGATGAGCCTGATGACGATGCGACTGTCGTTGTCACGAATGCCTACCGTAAGACTAGAGATGAGTCTACGGAAATTAGCTGTCTTATGCTTGCACACATGGAACCAGACTTGCAGCAGCAGTTCGAGAATGTTGAGGCCTACGATATGATCGAAAGCCTCAAAAGTATGTTCCAGGCTCAAGCAAAGACTGAGAGGTATCAAGTCTCTCAAGCTTTGCTTGGCTGTAAGCTGCAAGACGGTGATCCACTGAGTCCGCATGTAATCAAGATGATTGGTTACATACAGTCTTTGGATCGGCTGGGCTTCCCAATTAACGAAGAGTTCGCTACTGATATAATTCTGAACTCTCTTCCTAGTGCGTATGGTTCGTTCATCTCGAACTACCATATGCATGGTATGGATAAGAGTGTCACTGAATTACATGGGATGCTCAAAACGGCAGAGGCTGATATCAAGAAAGGCACCAGTCAAGTGTTGATGGTGCAGAATAAGGCTAAGTTCAAGAAGAGTTCTTGGACTAAGAAGAAGAAGGATAAGTCAGGAGGTAGCACCCATGGCCCTGTCCAGAGTGCTCCCTCAAAGACTAAACCTTCTCCTACAGCCGGAGCCAACTGCTTCTATTGCAAGCAACATGGCCACTGGAAGAGGAACTGCACCAAGTATTTGGCTGACAGAGCCAAGAGTGGAGGTGTGACTTCCAACTCAGGTACGCTTGTGTGCAATGTTATAGACATTTATCTTGCTGATGTGCCTAATAGTTCTTGGGTATATGATACCGGATCAGTTATTCACATATGCAACTCGTTGCAGGGACTGGTAAGAACTAGGAGCGTGGCAAGAGGAGAGGTTGACATTCAGGTCGGCAACAAGGCGAGAGTCGCTGCGTTGGAAGTCGGCACGATGCAACTTCATTTACCTTCAGGATTTATTTTGGAACTAAATAATTGTTATTATGTTCCAGCGCTTAGTCGAAACATTATTTCCGCCTCATGTTTGATGAGACAAGGTTATGAGTCGAATATTAAGAATAATGGTTGTTCTTTATATTTGAAAGATATGTTTCATGGCTTTGCACCCGTTCAGAACGGGTTATTTATTTTAAATTTTGATAGTGAATCAGTCTATAACATAAATGTTAAAAGGTTGAAACCAAATGATCTGAATATGACTTACTTTTGGCACTGTCGGCTTGGTCATATAAGTTGGAAGCGCATGAAGAAGCTCCATGATGATGGACTTCTAACTTCGTTTGACTTAGAGTCATTCGAGACATGCGAATCATGCCTACTAGGCAAGATGACCAAGACACCTTTTGCAAGGAGTTGTGAAAGGGCATCTGACTTGTTGGAACTAATACATAGTGATGTATGTGGTCCAATGAGCACGACAGCCAGAGGTGGTTATGAGTACTTCATTACCTTCACTGATTATTTGAGTAGGTATGGATATATCTATTTAATGAAACACAAGTCGGAAGCCTTTGAAAAGTTCAAGGAATTCCAGAGTGAGGTACAAAATCAACTCGGCAAGAAAATAAAGTGTCTACGGTCGGACCGTGGGGGCGAGTACATGAGCCATGAGTTTGATGACCATCTAAAGAGTTGTGGAATAGTTCCTCAACTCACTCCGCCGGGTACACCGCAGAGAAACGGTGTATCGGAACAGAGAAATCGGACCTTGTTGGACATGGTTAGATCAATGATGAGTCGGACAGATCTACCTTTATCATTTTGGGGTTATTGTCTAGAAACTGCAGCTTTCACACTAAACAGAGTACCATCAAAGTCAGTAGAGAAGACACCACATGAGATGTGGACGGGCAAAAAGCCAAGTTTGTCTTTTCTTAAGATTTCGGGTTGTGAAGCATTTGTCAAGCGACTTCAGTCGGACAAGCTCACGCCCAAGTCGGATAAGTGTATTTTCGTGGGGTATCCGAGGGAAACCTTGGGGTACTACTTCTACAACCGGGAAGAGGGCAAAGTGTTTGTCGCTCGGAATGGTGTCTTCCTTGAGAAAGAGTTTCTTAGTCGGGAAGTCAGTGGGAGCACGGTGCAACTCAAAGAAATTCGAGAAGAACCGGCTAGGGGCGAGTCGGCAATGGCCTTGGAGGCTGAGCCGGTCGTGGTACCTACACCGGTTACAGCACCTGAACCTCGGAGATCTGCCAGATTACAGAGTGCTCGAGATGTTTTACTGTTAGACAGTAATGAGCCGGCAACTTATTCGGAAGCGATGGTGGGATCTGATTCCGAGTCATGGCTTGGAGCCATGAGATCCGAGTTAAAGTCCATGGATGAAAACCAAGTTTGGAACTTGGTTGATCTGCCTGACGGTGCAAGACCCATCGAGTGCAAATGGGTCTTTAAGAAGAAAATTGATATGGATGGAAATATTTCCGTCTATAAAGCACGACTTGTCGCGAAGGGGTTCCGACGGGTTCAAGGAGTTGACTACGACGAGACCTTCTCGCCCGTAGCGATGCTTAAATCAATTCGGATCATGTTAGCCATAGCAGCCTATTTCGACTATGAGATATGGCAGATGGATGTCAAGACGGCTTTCCTTAATGGAAATTTAACTGAGGACGTGTATATGATACAGCCCGAAGGTTTTGTCGATCCGGCTAATGCTGACAAGGTATGCAAACTTCAGAAATCCATTTATGGGTTGAAGCAAGCATCTCGGAGTTGGAACATTCGCTTTGATGAGGTAGTCAAATCGTTTGGCTTCATCAAGAGTGATCATGATTCTTGTTTATACAAGAAGTTTAGTGGGAGCAAAGTAAACTTTCTAATCTTATATGTGGATGACATATTACTGATTGGAAATGATGTCATGATGTTGCAAGAAACCAAAGAGTCATTGGAAAGGAGTTTCTCAATGAAAGATTTGGGTGAGGCGACTTACATATTAGGAATCAGGATCTATAGAGATAGATCAAGGCGGCTCATTGGATTGAGTCAGAGTACTTATCTGGACAAGGTTTTGAAGAAATTCAAAATGGAAGAGTCCAAGAAGGGATTCTTACCGATGTCCCATGGTATAAAACTTAGCAAGACTCAGTGTCCTTCGACGACTGATGAGCGAAGTCAGATGAGTGTGATTCCGTATGCTTCGGCAATCGGATCCATCATGTATGCCATGATTTGTACTAGGCCAGATGTTTCCTATGCTCTAAGTGTTACGAGCAGATACCAGGCTGACCCTGGCAAAGCCCACTGGGCAGCGGTTAAAAACATTCTTAAGTATTTGAGAAATACTAAGGAAATGTTCCTAGTTTATGGAGGTGATGAGGAATTCAGTGTAAAGGGTTACACGGATGCGAGTTATCTCACCGACTCAGATGATTCTCGTTCGCAATCTGGATACGTGTTTGTGATGAACGGAGGGGCTGTGAGCTGGAAGAGTTCCAAGCAAGATACGGTGTCTGCATCTACAACAGAGGCTGAGTATATTGCTGCCTCAGAGGCGGCAAAGGAAGCTGTTTGGATCAGGAATCTCCTGATTGATCTTGGTGTGGTTCAGGGCGCGTCCAATCCTTTGGACGTATATTGTGACAACAATGGTGCTATTGCATAGGCCAAGGAACCTAGACAACACCAGAAGAACAAACATATACTCATGCGGTACCATCTCATTCGCCAGTTTGTCGAACAAGGTGATATCAAGTTATGCAAAGTACACACGGATGCAAACATTGCAGATCCGTTGACAAAGGCGCTACCACAGCCTAAGCATGAGGCGCACACGAGAGGTATGGGCATTAGATGCCTAGGCATATGATGCCGAGATGATTGACTCTAGTGCAAGTGGGAGACTGTTGGGAATATGCCCTAGAGGCAATCATAGATGATGTAATTCCCAATGTATTCATAAAGTTGTTAAGTTGTCCTTTGGTTTGAACACCTGATATATGTCATTGAATATGTGATTCGATTGTGGAACTATGTATTCATGTTGTTCATACTAGTTGTCCTTGGTCATTAAGGTTGTGCTGGACACACAAGCTAGACTAATGTGAGTGTTGGCTGATGACACGGTTCCACTTGTCAAGATGGGATTTTGCCCCTCCTAATGGAGAGATATTCTCTGGGCCCTCTCGAGTGATATGATTCAGGAAGCATGGCCATGCGCGACTCAGTTAAGTGTTAACTGTGTCGGTTGACTAAGAGTTAGTCAGATGAATCGCATATCACGGATCGAGAAAGAGAGTTGAACTATTTAAGGGATGACGATAAATCGCCTATAGTTCGACAAGGTATATCATGAGGCAAAAGGGACTAAGATGAATATCACATTGAAAGGTATGTCGTCATGACTCAATGGGACTTGGGAATCGGCACGTTCTGCTAGGAGCCGCTACCGATTGATCGATTGAGAGTCGGACTCTAATCGTGTCCAAGTCGCCATGAGCCTGCAGGGTCGCACACTTAAGAGCGGGAGCAAGTATTGGTCGGGTTGGACCCGAACCGGAAATGGACTGGTTTTGTGAGTCGGACTCACAGAGGGAATGGGCCACAAGTGTTGTGAAGCCCATTACCATACGCTATATAAAGAGGGGCGCAGGTTGCCCAGCGGGCAGGTTAGTCCACTCTCCCATGCGTTGGGAACCCTAGCCCCACTCAGTCCAGCCGCCGCACCGGACCTAGCAGTCCGCCGTCGGAGCTCCTCCTCGTACGTGTGGATACCGGCAGAGGTGCTGTACATTCAGCACTTCGACGTTCGAGGGATTGGATCGGCCGGACCGGATCGTGGGACTGCACTGCCCCGACGCGCTGCATCGATAATCCGCACCTGCGCGTCTAGTGGTAATACTCGTGGCCTTCTACCTCGGCTAGATCTTGGAAGCATCGCGTAGGAAAAGTTTTTGTTTATCTCTACGCGATCCAACATTTCCAGCACCTCCAGCTCTTCTAGCTTTCTTTGTTACTTTTTGGGAACAAAGCCACCTTCAATAATCATTTAACAATAGCTCCTAAAACATCAACACGCACGTTAAAATAATACAGTGTTGTTATCACACACACACACACACACACAAAAATAGGCGAGATATGCGCTTTTAGTCTCCCCCTTTTTGGTGTTTGATGAAAACACAAGTATTTGCAATGATAGAGGTTGCTAGAACTACGTTTACAAAATATAGATGGGCTCCCCCTTGATGTGTGCCCCAAATAACACATCAACAAAGGTCCTCACACCTCCTATATTTCACAAACTCATATCCAAGCACTATCAAATAACTCACAAGATATAATTGCATAAGTAAGACAAGTAAGGCAATAGAGGATTAGGACTAACATAGATAGTAACCTTACATACATTGTCTTATCACACACAACCACATAGTTCAATACTAGAGAAGTTTCCAAAGAAAATAAGATAAAAGGATACATAAGATATAAGAGGAAAATCAAGTTCAAAAGCTTGTGCTCCAAGAAACCCATGCAAATCCCCGGATAGCCTAGAGGAGAAAAGAGCACACTACATGTAACCCAAAGGATCAATATTCTTTCTTCTCCTCGGAGTCCTCATCCTCGTCATCACCTTGCTCGTCCTCTCCCTCATCATCATCAGACTCATACTCTTCTTCATTTCAGCTTGTTCTTGGTCTTCGGTCATAGGAGCCTTTCCACGGTTGCAAGAAGAGTATGGAGCTGAAGTAACCTCATCTAAATCACCCCAAGGGAAAGAGGGGTTGTTCCACTCGTGGAAGGACAAAGTTTGTGACTTAGTAGCAGGCTCGAGAGGAGGGGTACACACAATACCAGCATAATCCTGAAGACCTTTGAGCATCTTATTCATTTATCTCCTTTCCTTGTATGCCTCATGGTTCTCCTCGTGGACTACAATGGTCATGCATAGAATGTTGCGCTGGAACCATGTGAGCTTCTTTTGCTCATCTTGAACCTAAGCCTTGCCTTGAAGACGAGATGGAGGGTCAACATTCTCCCCCCTAGACCTCGGGCCATCATCAAACATAGAAGAGGTACTCTTCTTCCTCATCATCTGGAGATCCTCTACCCATATGAACCAGAAGAACCCAAAGGGTGCCAGTCTTGTGCGTTGTCTCAGTATCCAGCCCAGGAGTCTGTCAAGGATGAGCTTCATCACGTAAGGAGCATACACGGGCACCTTCTTCTCCTCAGTCATGGCATGATAGATTTGTTTCTTGATGAAGTCCATGACATCCATCTCAAAGCCCTCGCAATCTTCTCCATCTTATGGCATTTGAAGGCATGGTGCAGAAGGTTCACAAGTCCATCACGAATGGCATCCACATTGCCAACTTGAGGAGAAATGTTGCATATGAAAAGGCGGAGGAGAACATTGTAGACACGCTTGAGATTCTTGTTTGTGCCCACACTTTCCATGTTGTCATAGAGAGGATCCAACTTCCTCTTGTTGTAGGCAACACCATGACCATGTATCCTTTTACCCAAGTTATCACCATGGAGAGGATAGTCAAGAAGCTCTGAAAGACTCAAAATGGAAGACTCACATTTGATATGCCTAGTCATCCATGTCAACGAGATGTCCTCATCCTCCTCAAACATGACGGTAATAAAGAACTTTTGAACAACCTTGATGTTGAAGTTATGCTGGATGCGATCAAGCTTCTCGAGACCATGCTTCTTTGTCACCCAAACTTCCTCCCTGAAATAAGACTTGTTGCCCAGATCCTCTAAGTTGAGAACCTTTTGCTCACACACTTTATGGCATAGTGTGTCATAGATCTTTGTCTGGATAAGCTCTTGTTCCTTTCTCCAATAGTTAGGGTTTTGAGTAGTGCGAGCCATGGTGAAGAAATACTGCACCCTCATTTCCCTAAACTCACTCTTGCCTAGGCCCTTCGGAGTAGTGATGTGATCAAACCTAGCCTTCTTTTCCACTTCCTGCCTCTGGATCTCAGCTTCAGCTTCTTTTCTAGCTTCCTCTTGATTGACAGCCCTTCTCCCAATCTGCACACATGTCTCTGGATCGGTAATTGGATAATTCTGAGCATGATCACGGTAAGGGCTTTGCTTTCTTGGTTGAAGATTGGGGTTGGAGGAGGATGCCTTGTTCCTTTTCCCTGAAAAACAACACCCAAACAGAAAGATTAAAAAATAGGATAAGCATGCATGTCTAGGATAAGAAAATGAGAAGCCATCGGGAGATTCTGGGCATCAAATAGGTGAGTCTACACCGGAGTCTCCGGTCTCAGGGGGCAGAATCTCTGGACTAGGGGAACGGAATCTCTGGCACTGTGACTGGGACTGAGATGCAGATTTACAAACTTGATACCCCATGATGTCTAGATGATTTCTATAGAGTACATTTCACCTAGGAAGATATCTACATGAAGGACAAGGGATTTCATCTCAAAATCACCTAGGTCACACCTAGAGAGAGAGATAAAATTGGTTACCCTAAACCTTCATGGTGGTGCTCCAAGTGGGGAGGAATAGCTCCCCTCCAGGAGAAGTGGAGGAGGCCTGGCGACGGAGGAATCCGGCGGCGAAAGGAGATGGCCGGATGGCTCCCCTAGAGAGTGGCGGTGGCGCCGGAGCAGTTTGGATCGGGGGTGGAGAGGGAGTTGTGGTAAACCCCCACCCCAATCCCCTTTTCTACTCTACAGAAACGCCCAGACTAGAGTCTGTGGACTAAACCCTGGAGTCTCTGGTGTACCGGAGTCTCCATGTTTAGGGCGGAGATTCTGGTCAAACCGGAGTCTCAAGTGTAGAACACCGGAATCTCTGGCCCCAAAACTCTAGAAAGAGCATATTACTGTATGGGACATGCATGTGGCTATTTTTTATTGGTTTTTAGGGATTTTTGGCGTGGGATAGAAACACAACCTGGAATGATACTTCACACTTAAATATTCCTAGATCCAATCAAATAAACAGGCAAGAATGAGTGTGTTTTCCATAAAAACTACCAACTCAAAAACATATCCAATAAAATCCAAATAACAACCAAACAAGAACCAACTCTTCAAATAGAAGAAGTTTGTGGCCTAGGCCACCATGTAAGAGAGTGTGGTATGACACCGCGAAGATGTATCTTGGGTGCATTGCCAATTCTCAACATTTTATCTCAAATTCAACATTAGAAAAAGAGAGAGATAAATGATTTTTTTTACTTTGGGCATAATGGGGGAGGGAGAGTCCAATTTGTTAGGACAACACCCCCCTATGTCCATGCCTACTCCTAAACCCAACCACATAGCCAAATATAGGTGTGTGTGCAAGATCCTCAAGTCAAACTCCTTGAATCAATAATATTTAGCTCATTCATCAAGAATATAAATCTTGCATCATCAATTGGCTTCATGAATATGTCAGCAAGTTGATCCTTGGTTGGCACATAGGATAGTGCAATATTTCCACGGTAACATGATCCTAATGAAATGATGACGAATCTCAATATTCTTCATTCTTGTATGTTGCACGGGGTTGTAGGCAATCTTGATGGCACTCTCATTGTCACATAGAAGAGACACTTTGTCACAATGAACACCATAATTTTGAGGGTTTGCCTCATCCATAACAATTGAGTGCAAGCACTAGCCTCCAGCACATACTCGGCCTCGGCGGTGGAGAGAGATATGCAATTTTGCTTCTTAGAAGACCAACTCACCAAGGACCTACCAAGGAATTTGAAAGCCCCCGAAGTGGATTTCCTATCATCTTGATCACCAGCCCAATCTGAGTCCATGTACCCACTGAGAGAGAAATGTTCCCACTTTGGGCACCACAATCCAAATCTTCGGGTATTGACCAAATACCAAAAGATCCTATGGACCACCATCAAATGGATTTCCTTAGGAGCTTCTTGATACCTTGCACACACCCCTACACTCAACACAATATCAGATCTAGAATCACAAAGATAAAGCAAAGAACCAATCATAGAACGATACAACTTTTGGTCCACATCTTCAACATTGCGGTTGAGATGACACTTGGTTTGCATTGGAGAGACTTTGACTTTAGCATCTTGGAAGTTGAACCTCTTGAGCATGTCTTGGGTATACTTGGCTTGAGAATGAAAGTCCCACGAGCCAATTTTCTGATCACAACGCCAAGGAAGAATTTGAGCTCTCCCGTCATAGACATCTCAAACATGTTAGTCATAATCTTTGAAAATTCATCATTGAAAGCTTTGTTAGTTGAGCCAAAGATAATATCATCCATGTAGAGTTGGCATATGAAAAGCTCCCCCATTAACCCTTTTGTGAAAAATGTGGTATCGATTTTCCCAACTTCAAACCCACGGTCTTACAACAACTCTCTAATATGCTCATACCACGCACACGGTGCTTGCTTAAGTCCATAGAGAACCTTATCGAGCTTGTAGAGATGGTTAGGGAAGTTGGGGTCCTCAAACCTCGGGGGTTGCTTAACATATACCTCCTCTTTCAATGGACCATTTAGAAAAGAACTATTGACATACATTTGTTGCACTTTAAAGTTATGCGAAGATGCATATGCAAGAAGAATACGGATGGACTCAAGGAAAGCTACAGGAACGTAGGTTTCACCAAATTCAATGCCTTCCACTTGAGAGAACCCTTGAGCCACCAATCTGGTCTTGTTCCTTACGACCATACCATACTCATCTCGTTTGTTCTTGAATATCCACTTGGTGGCAATAACATTGCAGTAATCTTTGGGATTCTCAACTAGGTTCCACACTTTGTTGAGCTCAAAGTTATTGAGTTCTTCGTGCATAGCTTCCACCCAATCTAAATCCTCAAGAGACTCAAACACCTTCATTGGTTCGACCATGGAAATGTGAGCTTGATGCTCACAAAAGCTTGCTAATTGAGATCTTGTGGTTCTTCTGCCTCTAAGGTCTCCTAACACTTTGTCATCCGAGAAATCAGTTTCCCTCCAAGATCTATCAATCCTTGCTTGACGACATGCTTTGATCGCCTCATTGTTGCGAGGATGGATAACTTGATCATATTGATCATTTGGGTCCCCGTCTTGACCGATTTGTTGGCCTTGATCATCATTTTGGCTCGTTTCAACATGAGATGAAGAAGGTTGATCTTGTCCTTGACCTTTTCTAGCTTGAATGATATGAGATCTTGGTTCTTGCATAGAAACTTGGTCAACAAGAGGAGGATCTTGAACTTGTTCTTGGGTTGGTGCACCACTTTCTCCATTGGCATGTTCTTCTAATGTAGATAAGGGATCCACTTGAGTAGATCATAGTCCTTCTCGATCCCCCACAAGGTGTCCCTCAATGGGACGGAAAAATCCCACACCCATTCTTCCTATGGCTTCTTGAGGAATTTCAACATCTACATCGGAAACACTAAATTGTGCCACTTGGGAGCCATCATTTTCTTCGAACACCACACTACTAATTCAATGACAATCTGTGAGGCCTTGTCAAAGAATCTATAGGTGTGGGATTTGGCACCATAACCAACAAATGTACCTTCAATAATTTTAGCTTGGAATTTATACAAATGAAAACTTTTATCAAATATAAGAACTTGCAGCCTATGACCCGGAAGTAGGAGACATTTGGTTTATTGTGGTGAGAATCTCATATGCAGTCTTCATTAAGCCTTTGCGGATGTAGAGCCGGTTAGAAGAGTGACAAGCCGTAGAGATGGCTTTGTCCCAAAGATGTTGGGGAGACTTGTACTTCTGCATCATGGACCTAGCCATATCCATGAGGGTACAATTCTTCCTTTCGTCTACAACATTTTGTTGAGGGGTATATGCAGCGGAATATTGATGATGAATACCCTCTTCAGTACGAAACTTATTAAGGGTGTAGTTCTTGAACTCGGAGCCATTGTCACTCCTAATAACCATGATGGGACCATTGTGTTGATGTTGAACTTGATTGGAAAAGGTTATGACTGCTTGTTGGGTCTCACTCTTCAACTTGAAGAAATAGACACATGTGTATCTCGAGTAGTCATCAATAATCACCAAGCAATACTTATTGCCTCCAAGACTTGCCTCAAGCATGGCACCAAAGAGATCAACATGGAGACGTTCTAGAATCCTCTTTGATGAAATAACCATCTTGCTTGGATGCGGAGAATCATGCATCTTTCCTTCAACACAAGCCCTACACACACTATCTTTGGCAAAGAAACATTTTCTTTTAGTCCGAGTATGTGGCCACCCTTGTGAATTCTTTGCAAAATTCCCATGTGGGCATTGGATAAGCAACGATGCCACAACCACCCCACGTCGGACTTACCGAAGAGACACATTGTTTGAGTGTTGGTTGACTCCGAAAATTCTACCACATACAACTCATTTTTGACATGCCCAACGTAAGAAACATCGAGAGTCTTTCTCCAAAAGATGACCACTTTGTCACGTTCAAACAAGACAGAAAAGCCCATCTTCCCTAAAGCACGAACTGAAATTAAATTGGAACCAAGGGAATCTGCAAGCATGAAATTTTCAAGGATGATATTAGGATCAAAAATCACCTTGACGAAACCCTTTGCCTCGGATTTTGATTTATTTCCATAAGTGAAGGTTGCTTGATTTATATTTGGTCTCAAGTCTGTCATAAGTGCCTTGCTTCCGGTCATATTACTTGTACACCCACTATCAAGTATCCATTTTGACCAACTGGAAGCATAGTCCTACAAGAAATCATTGACTTGAGTTAGGACCCGCTGAGGGTCCTCTCATGTTAGGAACAAGGGTAGGAACCAAAATAGTGTAATCAATGAAACCATCAATAGGACCAACATATTTAGCTTGAACAACACCATAACAATCAAAAAATAAATAAAAAATGGTGGGGATTGTTAGTTCCCGCGGAGTTACTACGAGTAGTGTTGTCCCTAATGACAATACCACTCGCACCAACATTGTTTTCTTGTGTGGGCTTGGCCTTGTTCTTGTTCTTCTTCTTGTTGTTCTTTCTCTTGGAAACATAGCCAAGACCTTGCTTTCCATTTTGTGGTCTGGGAGCAACCTCTTGTGGCTTTAGAGCCACTTGTGACCTAGGAGCCACAACCTTCTCAACACTAGGGCTCTTGCCCTTGATTCTTACTAGCTCTTCATTTAACCTAGCATTCTCCTCAATAACATTTGCATGATCACAATAAGGAGTAGAAGTACTAGGCATGTTGAATTGATATAGTTGAGTTTGAAGTTATTCACAAGACTTGTTGAGGGTAGAGTGTTCACTCTCCAAGGCCTTGTGAACCTCAGTGAGCTTCTCTAGCTCCTCGGTTTGTTTTTCAAGACCAACCCCAAACTCAACCTTCTTCTTTTTATCCCTTTTATATTTCGCAATTGCATAATCATGATCTTTAGTGGGTTTAGATATTAACTCATTATGTGACTCTTCGATAGTCTCAAGTTTCTCCTCAAGAGATACTCAAAGCTCATGTTCTTCGTCAAGAGCATTCGAAAGGGAGCCCTTTTTGATGGAATCTTCCCTCTTGATCTCACCTTTCTTCACAAGAGCCTCTTGGGCCTCTCCCAATTGGCTCATGAGGAGATCAAAGTCCCTTTTTGTCTCACCTTGCACATTAGACATAAACAGACTCAAAGAGGCAATTTCATCTTCAACACTAGGAATAGCAAGGTTATTCTTTTCACTTTGAGTCTTAGAGTTGGAGGAATATGATACCTCGGTGTCCTTTGCCATGAAGAAATCTGCTGAAGGCTGAGGAAGATTTTCAATGGGGGATTCGAAGAGATATGGAGATGACGAAGATGCAATAGCAATAGAGCCCACTTCACTTGTGGTTTGTTCTTGTTCTTCTTCTTCACCAGAATCATACTCTTCTTGAGTCACTAGCAGATATCTTGAAGATGGTTTATTGTTGAAGGGTTTCTTCTTGAAGTAAGTCTTCTTGTTGGGGAGCTTTGACTTATGCTTGATAACAATTTTTCCTCCTTCGCTTTCCCTATTCTCAAAAGGTCACTCGGCAATAAAGTGATACTTATCTTGATAATTGAAACAAGCCCTCAATTTTTGAGTCCCTTCCTTTCTATAGCTTGACTTGGTCTTCTTCTCAACATAGGCCTTGGCCTTGGGAGGGTTCTGCAAAAACTTTTGCACCGCAAGAGCAATAAAGTCCTTAAGCACGGGATCATATTTTTTTTTATCATTTAGCGGAGCCAAATTTTCCCTCAAAGCAACCTCTTCTTGTTGTTCGACCACCTTGATCACAACCTTGGACTTCAATGCAACGGAGGCTCCTTTGGGCATTCCAATAGCACGAGTACGAGTGTCATGAGCAAGATTTGTTTGAACTTGAAAGGATGCCATTCCTTGCATCACCTCACTTGACGTCATGAGGTGATAGTTGTGCCTTCCTTGAAGGATCTTCAAGTCCACAGGCTGAAATGGCATGAGGGCACTCACATACTTCCTCTTGATCCAAGCATCATTAACATGAGTATCACCAAGACCACTAAATGCGGTAGCAAGGGTCTTGAGTCTTCGGTACATGTACTCATGGCTTTCACCATCAAGCATATAGAACCCTTCGGCCTCATTGCTCAAGGCATTAAACCTATTCCTCTATATGCTTTAATTGCCCTCAAACATGGAGATAAGAGATTCCATGTTTCTTTGGTGGTGGATAATTGTTGAATGTTAGGCATGACCTCCTCACCCGTGTCTTGTTGGAGCACGTGCAAAGAAGTGTAATTAAGTTGACAATCTACTACTTCTCTTCTTGCCAAGTTCTTGGGGTCACGAGTCTTGTATTCATCTTCAATGATCTTCCAAATCTCAAAGCAATAAAAGTTCAAGTGTTTTTTCATGTGGCATTTCCCAAAAGAATGTGCATCAATTTTAGGAGGTTCACCTCTAGGATTAATATGAGGATGTGGGATAAGAGGATCGGGAGAGTACCGTCCGGCGAAATTGTGGCAATACTCCTTTTCATCCTTTCCCTTAGAATTTTTTACAGGATGGAGCATCACTTTTAGTTACTTCATCCCCATCCTCGCCATTCGTATTCTTCGTAACTTCTTCCCGAGGAATCGAAGATGCGGATTTCGGCCCTTGGATTTCAAGAGTTGCATCATCAAATCACGCAACTCCGTCATTTTGGCATCCATGGATGAGTTCAAGGAATCTTTCATTTCCTTGAGATCATCCATGGTGACTTGTGCCACGGGCTCAGCGGTTTTCCCTCCTTTGAGCATACTAAAATCTCAGGTGATTAAGCCCAAAATAAGAGCCGATGCTCGGATACAAATTGAACGGATAGTATGGGCACCTAGAGGGGGGGTGAATAGGTGCTACTTCAAATTTAAATCCTTTTTAGATTTAGGCTTGACACAAAGGTGAATTTTCTAGACATGCAACTACGGTGAATTTACCTATATGACAAGAGAAACACTAAGCAAGATACAAACACAAAGTAAAGGAGAGGGAACAAGGTAACCGATAACAGAAGCACGCGGAGACAAGGATGTATTGCCGAGTTCCTCCTTTTGATGGGAGTACGTCTCGTTGAAGAGGTGTGAGTTTTGCCACGGAGGCCTACTCAAGGCCACAAAGGACTCACCTGTTGGAACGCGTAGAGATAAACGAAAACTTTTCCTACGCGGTACTTCCAAGATCTAGCCGAGGTAGAAGGCCACGATGATTACCACTAGACGCGCGGTTGCGGATTATCGATGAAGCGCGTCGGTGCAGTGGAGTCCCACGATCCGATCCAGCCGATCTGATCCCTCGAACATCGAAGTGCTGAATGTACAGCACCTCTGCCGGTATTCACACGTACGAGGAGGAGCTCCGACGGCGAACTGCTAGGTATGGTGCGACGGCTGGACTGAGTGGGGCTAGAGTTCCCAACGCATGGAAGTGGACTAACGTGCCCGCAGGGCAACCTGCGCCCCTCTTTATATAGCGAATGGTAGTGGGCTTCACAACACTTGTGGCCCATTCCCTCTGTGAGTCTGACTCACAAAATCAGTCTCTATCTCCGGTTCGGGTCCAACCCGACCAATACATTGCTCCTGCTCTTAAGTGTGCGACCCTGCAGGCTCATGGCGACTTGGACATGATTGGAGTCCAACTCCCAATCGATCAATCGGTAGCGGCTCCTAGCAGAACGTGCCGACTCCCAAGTCCCATTGAGTCATGACGACATACCTTTCAATGTGATATTAATCTTAGTCCCTTTTGCCTCACGATATACCTTGTCTAATTATAGGCGATTTATCGTCATCCCTTAAATAGTTCGACTCTCTTCTCGGTCCGTGATATATGATTCATCTGACTAACTCTTAGTCAATAGACACAGTTAACACTTAACTGAGTTGCGCATGGACATGCTTCCTGAATCAAATCACTCGAGAGGGGCCAGAGAATATCTCTCCATTCGGAGGGGCAAAATCCCATCTTGATTATCCACATCACGCAGCTTGCTTCTCATTCGACCCGAACTCTGCCTTTATAGCTGCCTTGTCATAGAACAGCGTTTGACAGAACCTAAGTCGGTGATCCACAACTCGGATTGTGCGACAACCTCAGGTCTAAGGATTACATTGATTGAGACATGCAAATGACGACGTACTCGTTGCATCTCAATGTGGGTCAGTCCGACTTGCTAAACTCTTTAGCCAAGTCCGTGATCGTTGGAATGGCATCACCATGCCCATGACAAGTGGAACCGTGTCATCAGCCAACACTCACATTAGTCTAGGGTGTGTGTCCAGCACAACCTTAATGACCAAGGACAATCTAGTATGAACAACATGAATACATAGTTCCACAATCGAATCACATATTCAATGACATATATCAGCTGTTCAAACCAAAGGACAACTTAATAACTTTATGAATACATTGGGAATTACATCATACATGATTGCATCTAGGGCATATTCCCAACATCACCCTATTCTCTGATGAACTTTACCACAAATTCCTAGTTCACCTTCCACTATTGATTCCCTTCAAGGAAGAAGTTAGTGTCTTTACAATGAGCTTGAAGCACACACCCACAACTGAATTGGGGGCTCCCAAGAACACCAAAAATCTTTATACAATCACAAGTGAGCAACAATGGAGTCTAGGTTTTCCTCAAGGAAACCCTAGACTTGAATCCCTCAAGTCGATTAGGGGGAAATGAAGAACGAGTTTGTGAATATGTAGATCGGGGCATTCTCCTTCAATCATACGAAGATTAATGAATTTGTTGGAGGGATTGGGAAATCTAGCAAGGTGGGTGAGGTCAATTAATGGAGCAATGAACGTTGAACGAGATGCTGGAGGAAGAAGAAGGGGAGGGGTATTTATACCCAATCCCCAAAATCTAGCCGTTTGAAGCTTTTCTGCGTATGTCACACCGGAGACTCCGGTATAACAAAATCTCCGGTAAGATTTCGGTGGGCCGAATACTTTGTAAAACCCCAGAGACTCTAGACACTTTCCAAACAGGGTCCAAAGGGTGACACCACTCCGTCTTTGCGCTGGGAAAGTCTCGAGTGCGGAGACTCCGGTCTTCTCAGGCCAGAGACTCCGGCCATGCTAGAGATTCCTCACAATCTCCGAACACTTTCCGTGTTGATTATAGTGGGTGACACCACTTGCCTCTTGTGCAGGGAAATCCCCTGAGTCCCGAGACTCCGGCCCATGCACACCAGAGACCCTGGCTGGTCCGGAAACTCCATGCAAACTCCAGACACAATCCGGTGTGGTTCTAGTGAGCGACACCATATGATCTTCTCGTTGGTAAATCATGAGTCCGGAGACTCCGGTATGAATCCCCGGAGACTACGGCCTGGAGAGAATTTCCAGCACCTCCGGCTCTTCTAGCTTTCTTGTTCCTTTATGGGAAACAAATCCACCTTCAATAATTATTTAATAATAGCCCTTAAAACATCAACACACATGTTAAAATAATATTAGTGTTGTTATCGAACACACAAAACAAGATTAGGCGAGATATGCGTTTTCAGTGGGCTCGATCTAGGCCATTGGAGGCGTTGGGCGACCATGAGGGCTCTCTGCTAGAGTTGTGGCAGCATGCCGGGGAGGGAGACAAGCGGTGAGGGGCGGTAGTTCTCGTTTTCAGCGAGCGTGGCTGGTTCTGCAATGGTGGAGGCCATAATGGTGGTGTGTGTCCTAGCTCGGTGGGATGGTGGGTCCCTGCTATGTCTCCAACGTATATATAATTTCTGATGCTCCATGATCATATTATGACAATTGCTACACGTTTTCTCCCTTCTTTATAGCATTTTTATACGTTTTCCGGGACTAACTGATGACTCCCAAGTGCAGGAGATCAATTGTAGTACCTTTCGATAAGTATTTGAGTGTTGAACCCACGAGGAGCTGAAGGTAAGCTATCTATTCTCTAAAGCCCTATAACCCTCTTATATGGCTGTTTATGCAAAGCAATAAGTTTGACTAAAAGGAACTAACTAATTAAAAGCAAGTGACGTGGAGTGTGGTTTATCTAGTAACTAGTGAAGCAAGTTTAAAATGCAAGTAATCCTAGAGCAAGTTTCTAAAGCAAGTTTCTAAGCAAGTTTCACTAGTAGCAAGCAACAAATATCTCAAGTATCTCAAGAGAGCAAGTGTTCTAGCAATAGGTGTTTCGTTCGTGTGGTTGTCACAATTAGTGAAGCACATGATTTAGTCTTAGTTGTTTCTTCTAGGAAGGAGCCATGAATAGGTATAGTCAAGTAAATGATCTACAACCCCTTATGATGGATCATGTGGCCAAGTAAATGACTGCACAAGATTGATTAAGACATAAAGTCCCACCTGTCGCACCCTGGTTTCTAGGGGATACTCATCGGGCCGAACTGGATAGCAGATGCTTGGATTATGGGGCATAACTGCTCCCACGTCCCAGCTTCTTGGTAGGCCTGCGCTTATGCGCGACAACACAAGCCCTGCTATTCCACCGTCGATGTAAACTATCCACTAGAGACCATAGGCACTACTGTCGACGTACTTCATATCAATCACGCAGGGTACGTCAACAGCGTTAAAACGGAATGATACCACAGAATGTCTCTAAGACACAAAAGATTGAAATAAGGTTGCAAATAGCCTTCACTAAGGCAGAGAATAGCAAATACAATCATCCAGAGGACACATGTCCCAACATGACATTCATTACATAGCAGCGGAAGCATTCAACAGGTCTGAGTACAGACAAATCCAAATAGGCCTAAGAGGCCGGCAATGAAAGGAAAACGGAGCCCATCCACGAAGTCTCGGATCCTGCCCGGGTCCGCTATCTACTCGTCAACAGCGTCGTCGTACTCCACGTAGTAGCCTCCATGGGGATCCTCGGAATCGTCGTCTGCGTAAACCACAGCCCCAAAGGGGTCAGTACAACAACGTACTGGCAAGCAAGACTCACAGTTCACCAAAGTGTAACCCGTCAACACCAAGCACAGATGCCTTGGGTTCAACGGAAGAAAGGGGTTATAAAAGATGCTGCAACTGGCTGCGCTAACCAACTACAGAAACACTACCACTTCCAGCTAACAGAAAGGAGATAAGATAGCGTAACGTATCCAACTGTTGTTGACCATCAAACAAACCCCTCCTGGATCTCGCCCCTTATCCAAAGAAGCAATCCGAGGATAACTCACACAGTTGGATAATGAATAATGGATCAAGTTGTTGTGTCAATAAGTCTATTACTAGTCAAGTTAACATTAGTTAGGTGTAAGTTGTTCTGAGTACTTGTTAGCCAGTACTTTCACCGAGTCGTCACATAACCGCGGACAACACGGCTTCTCGAGAAGATTTATCCCTGCAGGGTGTGCTCCAGTACCCGTACACACTCGAGCCACCAACTAAAACTCAGGTGGACTCGACACGGCTCGAACCATCTCTACAACCTGTCCTAGGAGCCACGAAGCTATAAGGTCCCGGCCAGTCCGACCTAACCTAAGCGCAGGGGTGAAAACCACACCCCCCGGCACCACAGGCCTCGCCCTATATGCATCATCATCATCATCAACAGTAACCATGGGAGCGACCCATTCATGCTTATGCGCAAATGGAACTCCCGAACTAAGTGTGGCTCTTCGGAAAAACTGCGGATCAGGTCAAAGTCGAGGGGGGTTCCATACCACCACCCGGATGCGGTGAGCACGCTCATCATGGATCAGTAGACAAGACCCTTTTCCTAATTAGGGTCGACACTAGCAGGCCTCAAAACCACGCCGAGCCTCCTGCCGGTGTCTTATCAGCATATTATTAACAACAGGTTGATTTATTAACATCGAGCCCCCAGAACATAATAGAAGTAGTAACAGAAAGTAACGGGTAACAGACTCGAGCAAAGCAACCTAAGCATGCTAGTAAGACAATGGCTCAACCAAAGGGGTGATAGGAGTGGAGGTGAGGCAATAACAAGGTTAAGGGATTCATGTGATAGGTTCGTAACAGAAACAACTACTACTAAGACTAGCAGAAGAGAACAACAGAAAGTATCGGTAACCAATGTTGAAAGGAACACAGTGGTTCATGTGAGTGATAACTTGCCTGCAAGCTCAGCAGCCTGGTACTGGGCTAAATCCTCAGAAGGGGTGTCGTAAGGATCGTCGGACTCAACGTCGTCCTCTATCCGAGAAGAAGCAAACAAACAACACAGAGAACAAACAATCAATACCATGGCATAGTGCACAATCATGGGATGATGCATGACCATTTAATTGATGCATCAAAATAAACTAGCTAACATGGTAACACAATTTAAATGGACCCATATGCAAGTTTGAGTTGCATATGAAAAGCCCATGCATTTAGGTTGAAATAATTGTTTTACAACTAATCATCAGGTGAGAGTGGATTAGTATGATGCATGGATGAGGAAAACAGAAAAATAACAACAATAGAACCAGTTTAAAATAGGGTTTACCAATTTAGAAAATTATTTATTAATTTAGGGGATTTTTGGTTCCTTAAACGGATTACACAAAATAGTTGTTGTTTTCACCAATTTAAATTGAGCAAAACAAATAACAAGGTTTATATTTGAAAAGAACACCAAATTTTAGTTGGATTACATGTTTCAAATATTGAAAAAGGAGTTAGGATGGATTTATTATGATTGAAACAATATTAAACAAGTTTTAAATGAATTTAAAACAAGCATGAATTTGATTTGAATTTTATTTGTTCAACACATAAATTCAAATTCATATTTGAAAAGTTTATACTTTTCTAGGTTGAAAACATATTTTGCATGTTCAAAAATAATTTTATTTGAGCAAGTTATGATTTTATCAAATTTAAATGAATTAAACCAGGATTAAATTATTTAAGCAATTTTAATTATTCAAATCATGAAACAAAATTTATATTTGAATTGGTGGTTCAAAATGGTATGGAAAACATATTTTATTTGTATGATTTGGATTAATAATGAATTAGTTATGGATTTTAGCAAATTGCAATTGAATTATTTGAATTCAAATTTGAATTGCATTTTGAAAATTCAAAACAGAAAACAAATGCTATAGATAGATAGACAATTTAATTTAGAGCAGTACACATATTTTATTTGTATTAATTGGAGTTATGAAATAGAAGTTATTCATTTTCTAAGTTTAGGGACCAAACTGTAATAAAACTGGATTTAAATTAAAGAAAAGGGCCGAAAAAAAAAACAATTGCACCGTGCAGCGACCAGCCCCAGCCGCTGACAGTGGGCCAGGGCCTGCGTGGCGCCTAGGTGGCCTGCAGGGCCACTGACAGTGGGCCCCGCGCGGGTGCGGGCAAGGGAAAAAATTGGGGAGGCAAATGCCTCCCCTGGGATTTGATCCCGAGACCTCTCCCTTGGGCGCACGGGACGTTGGCCAGTTGGGATGGGTTTAGTTGGGTGACAGGTAAGGGGCAGGTGTGTTGTTATTGCGTGTTTTCCGTCAGTTATGAACACTGTCGAATCTGAATAACAGATTCAGACATCCGTTCGATCGATGGACGGGGCGGACGGCGGCCTCCTGCCGCGGCCGCGCTGGGCGCTGCCCGTGCGTGTGCCGGTGCGGGCCGGGTGTGGCCGGGTGTGGCCGTGCGGTGGTTGCGCGAGGCGTAGAGAGAAGGGAAGGGAGAGGAGGCGGGACGGACGGCTTACAGCGAGGGACGATGGAGGGAGACGGGCGGCGCAGGGAGGTGGCGACCGGCGGCGAACGAGGATGGCGGCGCCGATTCCGTGGCTCCCGGCGAGAACCGCGGGCACGGAGAGGAAGAGGAAGCCGGGACGGTTCCGTTCCCGGCCCAAGCGCGGCCGGGCGGGCACCACGGCGGCGGCGATTCGCTGGAGAGGGAGGCGGCGGTGAAGGTCTCGGTGGGTAACAGAGAACTGCGAGAGAGAGGGCAGGAGAGGAAGGAGATGGAGGCGCTCGAGGGAGAGAGGGGTGGAGGAAAATTTAGGGCACAGAGGGGGCTCGGCCATGTACTTTAAAGGGGGAGGAGGAGCTGCCGATCGGCCGTTCTTCTCTGTACAAGCAGACGTGGTCGATGGGGATGTAATCCGTACGCGAGGAAGAAGACAACAGAGGGGGGTACGGGCCAGGGGCAGTTGGGCTAGCCCAAGTGGGCTGGCTACTCTCTTCCCCCCTCTCCTTTTTTTTATTCTTTTTGTTTATTACTTTTTTTTTTGCAGCTTTGGAAAGGAGAAAGAAGAGATGGTTTTAGGGTTAGCAAATTTTTTAGGACAAATTTCTATTGTTTTGTTTTTGTCACAACACCATAAAACAAACTTTGTTTTCCAAAAAAATAATATTTTATTTAGTTGATGTTTGGTAATTAAATGAATTGAGCAATGTTGGTATAAAAAGAACAAATGCCACTTAAGCCAATTTAAGTTTCTGATTCCAATTTTAGTGGAACAATTTGTTTGTTTATTTTGTAGTTGTTATTTGAAACATGTAACATAACAAGTATGCATAAAGGTTTGAATTTTTGTTTGGAATTCATAAGAAAACAAATGAAAACAATTGAAATCAAATGCAAAACAATGCAAACAAAAATCAAATGCATATGATGACATGATGCAAAGCAATAATAAACAAGAAACAAACATCTAGGGGGAGATTTTCATACTTGGGATGTTACAAAACGCCCCCCCTTGAAGGAATCGCGCCCCGAGATTCCTACTGAGAAGTGAAAAGGTCCGGATACTTCTTGCGAAGATCCTCTTCGGTCTCCCACGTTGCCTCTTTATCAGAATGATGAGACCACTGCACTTTTAAGAACTTGGTGCTCTTGTTGCGAGTCTTACGCTCGGTCTCATCGAGAATACGAACAGGGTGCTCCTCATAAGATAGATCATCTTGCAGTTCAATGGAATCATGATCAACTGCACGATCTGGATCTTTGAAACACCTCTTGAGCTGTGACACGTGAAACACATCGTGCACCTTGGATAGTTTTTCTGGAAGTTCAAGACGATAGGAATTTTCCGCACGCCTTGAGAGAATGTTGAACGGACCAATGTATCTCGGTGCTAGCTTTCCTTTGACACCAAAACGATGAGTGCCTCTGAGGGGAGTTACACGGAGATATGCTTTGTCACCAGGTGCATAGATCATATCCCTGTGCTTGCTGTCATAGTAGCTTTTCTGACGAGACTGAGCAATCTTCAGATTGTCACGAATGATGCGAACTTTCTCCTCGGCTTCCTTAACAATGTCAGGGCCTAAGAGTGAACGTTCACCAGCTCCAGATCAATTGATTGGACTCCTGCATCTGCGGCCATAGAGTGCTTCAAACGGTGCCATGCCTAGGCTTGCCTGGAAGCTGTTGTTGTAGGAGAATTCAGCATATGGAAGGCATTCCTCCCATTTCATGCCAAAGGATAGACCACATGCTCTGAGCATATCCTCGAGAATCTGATTGACTCTTTCGACTTGCCCTTGAGACTGAGGGTGATAAGCTGTGCTGAACAGAAGTTTGGTGCCCAATGCTTCTTGAAAACTCTTCCAGAAATGCGAAGTGAATATACTTCCACGGTCTGAGCTTATTTCCAATGGAACACCATGAAGAGGAACAATCTTTGTTGTGTAGAGCTCTGCTAACTGGCTAGCTGAGATTGTTTCTTTGACAGCAAAGAAGTGAGCTACCTTAGTGAGACGATCAATAACAACGAAGATTGCATCGTTGCCCTTCTTGGACTTTGGAAAACCAGTGACGAAGTCCATTTCAATCATGTCCCACTTCCACTCAGGAATTTTCAGCGGTTGGAGAAGACCGGCTGTTTTCTGATGAACTGCCTTGACACGTTGACAAACGTCGCATTCAGAAACGTATTGAGCAATTTCACGTTTCATGCCAGACCACCAATAGAGTGTTTTAAGATCCTGGTACATCTTTGTACTTCCAGGGTGGATGGAGAGAGGAGTTTCATGAGCCTCCTTGAGAATGACATCTTTGAGACTTTGAATTTGGGGAACTGCAATGCGTCCTTCGAAGAACACCGTTCCCTTGTCATCAATTGAGAAGCACTCATACTTCACATTGCCTGCTTTGATGTTATTTGCGATCTTCTTGATCTCAGCATCATGAAGTTGTTCAGAACGAATCTTGTCCTCGAGAGTTGGACTGGCTGTCAAGTTCGCAAGATAGCCTTGAGGAACAAGACCAAGGTTCAGCTTCTGTAATTCGTCATGAAGTGGAGGTTGGCTTTCCATGATCATGAGATTATTGCAATACGACTTTCGACTGAGAGCATCGGCCATAACATTAGCCTTGCCTGGAGTGTAAGAAATGGTAAGATCGAAGTCTTTGATCTTTTCAATCCATCTCCTTTGCCTGAGGTTTAGATCTGGTTGAGTGAAGATGTATTTCAGACTCTTATGATCGGAAAAGATTTCAGTGCGATTACCCAACAAGTATTGCCTCCATTTCTTGAGGGCAAACACAACTGCTGCGAGTTCAAGATCATGAGTGGGATAGTTTTGCTCATGTGGGTTCAACTGACGTGAAGCATAAGCCACAACTTGACGTTCTTGCATAAGAACTGCACCTAGACCTTGGAGAGAAGCATCACAGAATATCTGGAAAGGTTTGGTAGTATCTGGGCCAACCAGAACTGGTGTAGAAGTGAGTTTAGTCTTCAGGAGATTGAAACTTTCATCACACTGTGGAGACCAAACGAACTTCTTGTCCTTCTTTGTGAGATCAGTGAGAGGTTTGGCAATCTTGGAGAAGTTTTGGACGAAACGACGGCAATAGCTAGCCAAACCAAGAAAACTTCTGACTTGCTTCACCGTCTTAGGAGGTTTCCAATTAACAATTGCCTTAACCTTTTCTGGATCAATGGCTATGCCCTTGGCAGAGATGACATGACCAAGGTAAGCAACTTCTGGAATCCAGAACTCACATTTGGATAACTTGGCATATAGACGATGCTCGCGAAGTTTCATGAGAGTGAGACGAAGGTGTTCTCCATGCTCTTCCTCGGATTTTGAGTAGACAAGAATATCATCAAGATATACCACAACGAACTTGTCGAGTATTCATGGAAGACAGAATTCATGAGTCTAGAGAATGTCGCCGGTGCATTGGTGAGACCAAAGGACATGACGGTGTATTCATATAGAACGTAGCGAGTGGTGAAAGCTGTTTTTGGAATATCTTCCTTTCTGATCTTTATTTGATGGTAACCCATTCTCAAGTCCAGCTTGGAGAATATTGAGGCTCCAGCAAGTTGCTCAAAAAGATCATCGATACGAGGAATTGGATACTTGTTTTTGATGGTTTTTTCGTTGAGAGGACGATAGTCAACGACGAGTCTTTTTGTTTGATCCTTCTTCGCAACGAACAGAGTTGGGCAACCCCAAGCCGAGGAACTAGGTTGAATGTAGCCTTTCTCCATGTACATATCGATTTTCTCCTTCAACAACTTCAGTTCAGGAGGAGCTATCTTGTATGGATGCTTGGAGATTGGAGCAGTGCCTGGTTCAAGTTCGATCACGAACTCAACTGCTCTGTCAGGAGGCATTCCTGGCAATTCTTCTGGAAAGACATCAGGGAATTCACAAACCACCGGAATAGTTTCAATAGATGGTAGAGGATTTGCATTGAGAGTGTAGAGTTGAGCAACTGGATTTTCAGCATGGAAGTAGACTATCTGGCCAGAAGGGTGTGTGATTTTGACAGACTTGGCAGGACAATCAATGACTGCTTTGTTGTCTACCAGCCAATCCATCCCAAGAATGACATCAATATCTGAAGAGTGGAGAGCTATCAGAGATGCCTGTAATGGAAGGTTTCCAATTGTGATTTCGATGTTCTGGCTAACTTTATTGCTTTGCCAGCTAGATCCCGGTGATTTCACTAGGAGAGGGATAGACAACTGTTCGAAGTTGATTCCACTGTTGTTTGCAAAGCATTGAGAGATGAAAGAGTGTGAAGCACCAGAATCGAACAAGACTTTAGCACGAAACGAGTTCACAAGAAGTGTGCCCATTACAACGTCTGGAGATTCTTCTGCTCCCTGGGCCTTGACATGGTTCACCTTAACGGTTCTCACGCCAAGGTCGTTGCTGTTGTAGCAACCCAACGGAGGACCACGTATTCTTGTCGGGGGCGACCTGTGGCGAGGTGGAGGTGGAAAGAGGTGCCTTTGCGGACACTTGTCGGAATAGTGGCCCGGCTGTCCACACTTGTAGCATGTAACAACAGAACGAGGAGTTGTTGGACCTGGCTGAGATGGAGCACCTCCTGAAGATACCACTGGGGTGGGAGGGCGGGGAAGAATTCCTGCCGGGCTTGGCAAGCAGATGGGCGGTGTTGGAGTGGTATATGGAACCCAAACTCTTCGTTTTTGTGGAGGCATGATAGCTTTTGAGAGATTAGCCTGTTCGCGAGAGTGCTTACGAGATTCCTCAACCAACTTGCGCCCATGCTCTTCCTTTAGAGCGATGTTGATGAGGTCCTCAAAATTCTTGGCCTTGACGTTGGTGAAAGCATACTTGAGTTCTGGGTTGAGACCCCTGCGGAACTTTGCCATCTTTCTCGCTTCCGTGGAGATTTCATCTCCCGCGTAGCAAGCCAGACGATTGAACTATCTTTGGTATTCGAGAACGTCCAATTTGCCTTGTGTGAAAGAATAGAATTCCTCACGAATTTTCTCCATGAGCCCCTCGGGAATGTGATGGCGCACGAAGGCTTGCTTGAAATCCTCCCATGTGATTGCCACACTAGGACCTCTCATTTCTTGGAAATTCTCCCACCAAGACATGGATTGTCCACGGAGAAGGTAGGTCACGTAAGGAACACGGTCCTCGTCAGCCACATGAGCTACCATAAGAGTACGGTTCATTTCACGGAGCCAGTCATCAGCATCCAATGGCTCGGAGGGGTTATCAAATGTGCGCGGATTGAGCTCAAGGAACTTCCGAATAGACACCCGGGTGTTGCCATTACTCCCACGGTCTTGGTTCTGCTGCATCTGCTTTATAACTTGTGTCATCTGAGACAGCACTTTCCCCATCTCAGGTGGCAGTGTGGGTTCTTCGTCACCACTTTCCATCCTGAAGAGGATACCAAGGTTAACACACTAACCGGATAACAAAATCCAATATAAGTGCTTAAAAGGATTACTTTAGACGGTAAGTTGACAGCATAGAACAAGGGTGGAGGTTAACAACGGATCAACAGATGAGTTGTTACAACGGAAGAGAAGATTTCTGAAGGACGATATCGAAGCAACAACTGGGAAACAGGAGACCACAAACCTGAGGTACTACGGAGAAAAACCCATCCGGGCTTCTAAAGGATCAATATCTACTGCTTAAGGAATAGAGGATCTGCTTCCGGGGCTTATTTGCCACCGTTCTCAATCGTGAGTAGGCAACATGATAAATCATGTCACAACCACCTCCATTCCTATGGTCTAGTAGATATAACCATCCTAGAGAAACCAGGATTCGTGAAAACCTAACTTGAAAGTTTAGGTGAGAAGAGAAAAACAACGTTGCACTTCCTTACCAGAAAAGGGAGGGTGGGTGGGGAAAGAAATAAAATGGTAGAATTCCTACTCTCACGTTTCATTTTTCCTATATAGCTACAAAATAGTTTCTAGACTCAACTGCGACCAGTAAAAGGGATCCTACAGGCAGACAGGCTCTGATACCATTTGTCGCACCCTGGTTTCTAGGGGATACTCATCGGGCCGAACTGGATAGCAGATGCTTGGATTATGGGGCATAACTGCTCCCACGTCCCAGCTTCCTGGTAGGCCTGCGCTTATGCGCGACAACACAAGCCCTGCTATTCCACCGTCGATGTAAACTATCCACTAGAGACCATAGGCACTACTGTCGACGTACTTCATATCAATCACGCAGGGTACGTCAACAGCGTTAAAACGGAATGATACCACAGAATGTCTCTAAGACACAAAAGATTGAAATAAGGTTGCAAATAGCCTTCACTAAGGCAGAGAATAGCAAATACAATCATCCAGAGGACACATGTCCCAACATGACATTCATTACATAGCAGCGGAAGCATTCAACAGGTCTGAGTATAGACAAATCCAAATAGGCCTAAGAGGCCGGCAATGAAAGGAAAACAGAGCCCATCCACGAAGTCTCGGATCCTGCCCGGGTCCGCTATCTACTCGTCAACAGCGTCGTCGTACTCCACGTAGTAGCCTCCATGGGGATCCTCGGAATCGTCGTCTGCGTAAACCACAGCCCCAAAGGGGTCAGTACAACAACGTACTGGCAAGCAAGACTCACAGTTCACCAAAGTGTAACCCGTCAACACCAAGCACAGATGCCTTGGGTTCAACGGAAGAAAGGGGTTATAAAAGATGCTGCAACTGGCTGCGCTAACCAACTACAGAAACACTACCACTTCCAGCTAACAGAAAGGAGATAAGATAGCGTAACGTATCCAACTGTTGTTGACCATCAAACAAACCCCTCCTGGATCTCGCCCCTTATCCAAAGAAGCAATCCGAGGATAACTCACACAGTTGGATAATGAATAATGGATCAAGTTGTTGTGTCAATAAGTCTATTACTAGTCAAGTTAACATTAGTTAGGTGTAAGTTGTTCTGAGTACTTGTTAGCCAGTACAAGTTAACATTAGTTAGGTGTAAGTCAATCATCAGGTGAGAGTGGATTAGTATGATGCATGGATGAGGAAAACAGAAAAATAACAACAATAGAACCAGTTTAAAATAGGGTTTACCAATTTAGAAATTTATTTATTAATTTAGGGGATTTTTGGTTCCTTAAAGGGATTACACAAAATAGTTGTTGTTTTCACCAATTTAAATTGTGCAAAACAAATAACAAGGTTTATATTTGAAAAGAACACCAAATTTTTGTTGGATTACATGTTTCAAATATTGAAAAAGGAGTTAGGATGGATTTATTATGATTGAAACAATATTAAACAAGTTTTAAATGAATTTAAAACAAGCATGAATTTGATTTGAATTTTATTTGTTCAACACATAAATTCAAATTCATATTTGAAAAGTTTATACTTTTCTAGGTTGAAAACATATTTTGCATGTTCAAAAATAATTTTATTTGAGCAAGTTATGATTTTATCAAATTTAAATGAATTAAACAAGGATTAAATTATTTAAGCAATTTTAATTATTCAAATCATGAAACAAAATTTATATTTGAATTGGTGGTTCAAAATGGTATGGAAAACATATTTTATTTGTATGATTTGGATTAATAATGAATTAGTTATGGATTTTAGCAAATTGCAATTGAATTATTTGAATTCAAATTTGAATTGCATTTTGAAAATTCAAAACAGAAAACAAATGCTATAGATAGATAGACAATTTAATTTAGAGCAGTGCACATATTTTATTTGTATTAATTGGAGTTATGAAATAGAAGTTATTCATTTTCTAAGTTTAGGGACCAAACTGTAATAAAACTGGATTTAAATTAAAGAAAAGGGCCGAAAAAAAACAATTGCACCGTGCAGCGACCAGCCCCAGCCGCTGACAGTGGGCCAGGGCCTGCGTGGCGCCTAGGTGGCCTGCAGGGCCACTGACAGTGGGCCCCGCGCGGGTGCGGGCAAGGGAAAAAATTGGGGAGGCAAATGCCTCCCCTGGGATTTGATCCCGGGACCTCTCCCTTGGGCGCACGGGACGTTGGCCAGTTGGGCTGGGTTCAGTTGGGTGACAGGTAAGGGGCAGGTGTGTTGTTATTGCGTGTTTTCCGTCAGTTATGAACACTGTCGAATCTGAATAACAGATTCAGACATCCGTTCGATCGATGGACGGGGCGGACGGCGGCCTCCTGCCGCGGCCGCGCTGGGCGCTGCCCGTGCGTGTGCCGGTGCGGGCCGGGTGTGGCCGGGTGTGGCCGTGCGGTGGTTGCGCGAGGCGTAGAGAGAAGGGAAGGGAGAGGAGGCGGGACGGACGGCTTACAGCGAGGGACGATGGAGGGAGACGGGCGGCGCAGGGAGGTGGCGACCGGCGGCGAACGAGGATGGCGGCGCCGATTCCGTGGCTCCCGGCGAGAACCGCGGGCACGGAGAGGAAGAGGAAGCCGGGACGGTTCTGTTCCCGGCCCAAGCGCGGCCGGGCGGGCACCACGGCGGCGGCGATTCGCCGGAGAGGGAGGCGGCGGTGAAGGTCTCGGTGGGTAACATAGAACTGCGAGAGAGAGGGCAGGAGAGGAAGGAGATGGAGGCGCTCGAGGGAGAGAGGGGTGGAGGAAAATTTAGGGCACAGAGGGGGCTCGGCCATGTACTTTAAAGGGGGAGGAGGAGCTGCCGATCGGCCGTTCTTCTCTGTACATGCAGACGTGGTCGATGGGGATGTAATCCGTACGCGAGGAAGAAGACAACAGAGGGGGGTACGGGCCAGGGGCAGTTGGGCTAGCCCAAGTGGGCTGGCTGCTCTCTTCCCCCCTCTCCTTTTTTTATTCTTTTTGTTTATTACTTTTTTTTTGCAGCTTTGGAAAGGAGAAAGAAGAGATGGTTTTAGGGTTAGCAAATTTTTTAGGACAAATTTCTATTGTTTTGTTTTTGTCACAACACCATAAAACAAACTTTGTTTTCCAAAAAAAAAAAATTTTATTTAGTTGATGTTTGGTAATTAAATGAATTGAGCAATGTTGGTATAAAAAGAACAAATGCCACTTAAGCCAATTTAAGTTTCTGATTCCAATTTTAGTGGAACAATTTGTTTGTTTATTTTGTAGTTGTTATTTGAAACATGTAACATAACAAGTATGCATAAAGGTTTGAATTTTTGTTTGGAATTCATAAGAAAACAAATGGAAACAAATGAAATCAAATGCAAAACAATGCAAACAAAAATCAAATGCATATGATGACATGATGCAAAGCAATAATAAACAAGAAACAAACATCTAGGGGGAGATTTTCATACTTGGGATGTTACACCACCATAGCCTTACGTTCTAAGGTCCCCTATATATATCCCCCAATAACTTAACTTTGTGGCTCGGTCTCAGGTTACTGTCACTCCCAAGTCACCACCACTCCATTATGCTACCGGTGATCACCTTACATGCATTCCCCAACATATGCGTGCACTCATATATTGTACATAAAGACAATCATAGAAGATAACAAACTTGTATGCAACCAATCAACGAACTATTTCACCATTGCCAAGAACAATTCACTACTCAAACATAGACGGGGAGACACAATACATCAAGGGAATATAGTATTGCATCATACATCGTGTTTGCCAAGAGATTACAGTGGAGAGATAGAGCTGATCTTGCTGTAGATGTTGATGATGAACACGCCGGAGGGGGTGGAGCCCTCCGGGGGTGATCCCGGCGGCGTTTCCCCCCTCCGATCTTCTCCGGCGGAAGCCTTCTGTCTCTCTGTTTCGTGGTTTCGTCTCTCGGCGCCGCCTCCTTCTCGAAAAGGCCAGGGGACCCCTTATATAGTCGTTTTTAGGTCACGAGACAGTCGGGAGAAGAAAGATCGACGGCATCGGAGCCACGGGGGCAAAAAGGGGCCCCACACGCGGCCAAGGAATCTGGCCGCGTGGAGGGTCCTCTTTTCCACCTGGTTGGCCTTTTGGCCCTCTACTTTGGCCCATGGTCTTCGTCTCGAAAATTCTGAACCGTGCTCTTTGGCCTTGCCCTTTTTGGAGTCCCGAAGCTCCCGGAAAGTCTGAAACACTAAAAAGTACGTTTCTGGAAAAACAGGGTTAGAACCAAAAGAAGGGGGATTGTTCAGAAAATCCCCCAAATCATTATAAAACATGAATATAAGTTGCTAATATGTAGGAAAAACAAGTAATAACATGCAAAGTTCATCTATGCATTTTACATGCATCAACATCCCCAAGCTTAACCCATACTCGTCCTCGAGTATGAAGGTGATAAAGCTAACATGGACTTTGCATTTTAAAACAATCATGGAATATCAAAGAAGATTATTCATGCTACATATAATCAAATGATTCATAATGTAGATGAGTAGCAACATACAATTCATGTTATAAGAAATATCAAATATGCAAGCAAAGATGCTTCATGAAAGTTCACAAAGTGTATAATGAAATAAAAGCACTATGGACCAAATGCATACACAAAATGAAAAATAAAATCCTATATTGGTCAAAGAATAGCATAATGGAAAATAGAAAATATGGTGGACACTTTGGAGAAAATTGAGTAGAGGTAAAATATGATCAAGTCTTATTTATCCTCTAAATTATTCAACTAAAATTACTAATTGAAATGTGGTATCCATTGATCTAGGACTCTCATTGCCCCTTTATCACTAGCATCTTAAATGGTGAATGTTGAAGTAATGTGAATGACAAGGTGGTTGAAAGCCTCATGCCCCGTGAGTGTGAAAACCTACTCCATGATTACTCAACTTAAGATTCCTAATAAGCTTTGTACAATCATAATAAGTATTAATGACATCATAGAGAACCGCAAAGAGGTACCTCTTGCCCCATGACATGGAAACAAGCCCATGTCACAATGACAAGACAAACAAACGGAGTAGACTCATCATCCTTTTTTATTTTCATTCACTATTATGCATAGCTTCTTATTTTATTGTAGGATGTGTTGTAGAGTCACTCAAGATGTAAGTAAATTTCCACCATGATAAAGCATGGCTTGGGTTAGCGGCCCAATGCGTTTCTCTAGTCATATAGATACTTACTCATCAAAACTTACTATTCCTCTATTTCATTTCGGCATGGCAGGAGTCCAAAAACAAAAGTACATGATATCAACCAAATGTATTTTTTTGTGCAATGTTGAAAGCTTTCCGGTGATACACGTTTATAGCTAGCTGCCAACCACACACTTGTCAAACGCAAAACTTGTGGCTCCCATTATTGGGTCATGTTTATTAGATGCATAAAAAGTAAAGTGTGCCTTCAAAAGTTCGTGAGAGTCCTATCCCAAGTTCAACCCATGACAATTAATAAAGTGAATATCTTAATTTAGAACATAAATAACACAATAACATGGTGAACATACTCGGAATAGCAATGAAGCTAATGGGAAGATATGGTGGACTCACTGGAAATACTTGGCTAAGGAGTGTTGGAAACAAGTTTTTACTTGTTGGAATTTTTAAATTTTTGGGCTAGCAACAGGGAGATAGTTGACCAGCTACTATGCATGCATATGTCCATAGAACTACTCATTTCATGACAAACTAAATAAACCAACAATTAACATCAAGGACATGAATAAGAGATAGTTCAAGACAACATTATTGCAAATTTCTACACATAAAAAGCCTATAAATCGTGCAAACATATGTAGCTCTTCAAATCAACCATGGCATCCCTATTCCAAATCATAATACTAGCATCCAATACATTCCAACCCCAAACTCCAGTAGCTCAATCGCATATAAAATGATGGTGGTGGTCTTATCAAAACAAAAATAAAAACAAAAACTAGACGCTTCAAGTCTCTACGATAAATGTTTTGCTTAGAAAAACAGAAAGTAGACGTGTGCTAATCAAAAGAGTGTAGCTCCAGTGGGGTGTTCATCACATCCCCAAGCTTATGTCTTTCACCATTCATGGATGTCTTGAGGCGCAGCTCCTCTATTCCCTGTGAAAAAACTTCACAAAACATGTTTCTCCCATTCTTTTTCTGTGGGGTGAGATTAGCAAGGACAAACAAATCACATGCTTGCTGCGCAAAATTTCAAAACAAATGATCCAGAAGATAGACAATAAGGTTCATAATGTTGTATGTTCACTATCTAGCTCGAAAAGATCAAGGAAATTCAAGTCCCAAACCCAAAGAGTGCATCCAACAAAAGAAGGCAAAATCTGTCCAGAAAAGCAATAGCAGCAAAACGAAAGTTTTCCCTAAGCTAGACTCATCAAAAAATTAATCCAATTTTTGTTCTTACAGAGTATGAAAAGTTGCAGAACATACTAAAAAATTAGCTCAATCCGACTTACAGATAAAAAATTAAAAATCGTACGGTGAGCAGAATCGTGCTGAAACAGAAATTCCAAGCACTAGGATAGCAACTTTTAAATCCAAATGGGTTAAACTTGACACTTTATTGAAAACTCCAGAAAATAAACTAAAGACTAAGTATCTTGTTACAGCAAGAGGACACTAGGAAAAACCAACTAAGAACAACCGGGTTGCCTCCCGTAAAGCGCTTCATTGATACCCGTATAGCTAGGCTTTTCTTACTTAACATCATGATGGTTGGAGTGAGGTGGCTCGGCATCCCCAAGCTTGGATTCTTGTACTTATTTGATACATTTAGGGTGAGCCCAGGGGTACATCCCCAAGCTTGATTGGTTGTCCCTCTTGATCTTTATTCATCTCACTCAACTCTTCCTCCTGAAAAATTCTTCTTACACAAATCTCAACATAAAACTTGATTAGAGGGGTTAGTGCCTCCATAAATAAAATCCACATAGGTACAGAAAAGACACATCATGAGTTGATTCTAAATATTAACTACTGTTACTACAGTTGTGCATTGCTCCTTGATCAAAAGAACCACACAAAACACAAGTAATGAGAGCAATGCAAAATAAAGACATAATCTGCCAAAAACTGAACAGCCCGTAAAGAGTGAATTTTTAGAGGCACTTAAGTTGATCAAATAAGAAAACTTTAAACTAATAAAATATGTAGTGATAACTAAATATTGCTGTCGTAAATTACCATGTCAAAATTCCACTTCTGTGATTTTAAACATTTTTCGCAGTGAAGTTCAGGAATCTGTTTTCTGGACAGCTAACTACTATTGTTTAATCCTATCTCTCATATAAGATTATTCTTGCCATTTATGATGAGAAATAAGACAGAAATGTGATGTTACAGTAGTGAACTAATATTTTTATTGTTTTTAGCTTTGGAAAAAGTTTTAATGATAGAGACTTTGCAATGGTTTCATTGGCATGAACAACACATGTTCAAGGTCGACCCCAACTTCTCCATTACTCATCCTTCTCATTTACTTTCCCAAATTTTTTATAAAATGAAAATCTTAAACTAAATGATAGATAACAGTAGGTAAAGGTATTTTACATGTTGAAAAGACATAAATGTGTGCTCAAACCGAATAGGAAATTAAAGCATAAGGAACACACCAAAAAATATTAAACAATTTATTTTTAAGTCTAACCCATTTCCTATGCATTGGCATTTTGTAATGAAACAAATAAAAGAAGCACATAATAGCAAGCATAGAAAGGTAGATCAAGTGCAACTTCAATACTTTCAGCATAAAGAGGGGAAACTTAATATTGTTGAAATATGTGTAACCATGTTTCCCTCTCTCATAATAATTTTCAGTAGCATCATGAATAGATTCAACAATATGAATATCACATAAAACATTCTTATCATGAGCCACATGCATAAAAGAATCACTACTCTCCACATAAGTAAAATCCTCATTAGTGATAGTGGGAGTCAAACATTCATAATTTTCATTGCAATCATCATATATAGGAGGCATAGTATCATCAAAGGAATTTTCTCCTCCAAGCTTGGGGAACTAGAAATATCATGCTCATCAAAACCAACTCCCCCAAGCTTAAAACTTTCCATAGAATCGGCAAGTATATCATTTTTATCCTCAATAGTAGGGGGACTAAAAATATCATATTCATCAAGACAAACTTCCCCAAGCTCAAGGTTTTCCTTAGCAATAAAGGTGTTCAAAGAATTAGTACTACCACAAATATGATTGTTGTGCAAATAATTTTTCAATTTCTCCTCAAACACTACATGTCCTAATTCAAGGTAGATATTATACAGTTCTAAAATTGTTTGGTTGTTTTCCATTTTTTTTTGTGTTTTAGGTTTATATGTTAGTATGCAATGCAAACAAGAATAAAAGCTTAGCACAACGCTCCCCGGCAACGGCGCCAGAAAAGTGCCTGATGACTCCCAAGTGCAGGAGATCAATTGTAGTACCTTTCGATAAGTATTTGAGTGTCGAACCCACGAGGAGCTGAAGGTAAGATATTTATTCTCTAAAGCCCTATAACCCTCTTATATGGCTGTTTATGCAAAGCAATAAGTTTGACTAAAAGGAACTAACTAATTAAAAGCAAGTGACGTGGAGTGTGGTTTTTCTAGTAACTAGTGAAGCAAGTTTAAAATGCAAGTAATCCTAGAGCAAGTTTCTAAAGCAAGTTTCTAAGCAAGTTTCACAAGTAGCAAGCAGCAAATATCTCAAGTATCTCAAGGGAGAAAGTGTTCTAGCAATAGGTGTTTCGTTCGTGTGGTTGTCACAATTAGTGAAGCACATGTTTTAGTCTTAGTTGTTTCTTCTAGGAAGGAGCCATGAATAGGTATAGTCAAGTAAATGATCTAAAACCCCTTATGATGGATCATGTGGCCAAGTAAATGACTGCACAAGATTGATTAAGACATAAAGTCCCACCATAGCCTTACGTTCTAAGGTCCCCTATATATATCCCCCAATAACTTAACTTTGTGGCTCGGTCTCAGGTTACTGTCACTCCCAAGTCACCACCACTCCATTATGCTACCGGTGATCACCTTACATGCATTCCCCAACATATGCATGCACTCATATATTGTACATAAAGACAATCATAGAAGATAACAAACTTGTATGCAACCAATCAACGAACTATTTCACCATTGCCAAGAACAATTCACTACTCAAACATAGACGGGGAGACACAATACATCAAGGGAATATAGTATTGCATCATACATCGTGTTTGCCAAGAGATTACAGTGGAGAGATGGAGCTGATCTTGCTGTAGATGTTGATGATGAACACGCCGGAGGGGTGTGGAGCCCTCCGGGGGTGATCCCGGCGGTGTTTCCCCCCTCCGATCTTCTCCGACAGCAGCCTTCTGTCTCTTTGTTTCGTGGTTTCGTATCTCGGCGCCGCCTCCTTCTCGAAAAGGCCAGGGGACCCTTTATATAGTCGTTTTTAGGTCACGAGACACTCGGGAGAAGAAAGATCGACGGCATCGGAGCCACGGGGGCAAAAGGGGGCCCCACACACGGCCAAGGAATCTGGCCGCGTGGAGGGTCCTCTTTTCCACCTGGTTGGCCTTTTGGCCCTCTACTCTGGCCCATAGTCTTCGTCTCTAAAATTCTGAACCGTGCTCTTTGGCCTTGCCCTTTTTGGAGTCCCGAAGCTCCCGGAAAGTCTGAAACACTAAAAAGTACGTTTTCTGGAAAAACAGGGTTAGAACCAAAAGAAGGGGGATTGTTCAGAAAATCCCCCAAATCATTATAAAACATGAATATAAGTTGCTAATATGTAGGAAAAACAAGTAATAACATGCAAAGTTCATCTATGTATTTGACATGCATCACTAACTTATTAACAAGATGCCAAGTGTCACTTCCCTGTTTTTTGCTGCTTTTTATTTCAGAAAAGTTGTTCTGGAAACATTCTCGGAATTGTACCCCACAAAGCCCGAAGTGCCTATTTTCCCCGGAAGCATCCAGAAGACCGAAGAAGAGTCGAAGACGGGAACCAGGGGGCCACACCATGGGTGGCACGACCTCCCCCTTGGCCGCGCCAGCTAGTGGTGTGGGGCCCCCAGGCCTCCATCGCCTTTGTCATTTCGCCTATTTATTCACACCGGATGGAAAACCCTAGACACCTGATCAAATATCCCCGAAAAGTTCCGCAGCCGCCATCGTCGTCAACCCTAGATCAGGGGGGTTCTGAAGCTGTCTCCCGGCACCCTGCCGAAGAGAAAATCATCACTGGAGGCTTCTCCATCACCATGCCTGCCTCCGGAGTGATGCGTGAGTCGTTCATCCTTGGACTACGGGTCCATATCAGTAGATATATGGTTGTCTTCTCCTTATATGGCTCCATGTTTAGATCTCGTGAGCTGCCTATCATGATCGAGATTGATCTTATGTAATTCTATATGCTGTGTTTGCTAGGATCCAATGAATATTGAACTTATGCCAAGTTGATTATAGTCTTTATTGCATATGTTATTTTTGATCTTGCATGCTTTCTGTTGCTACTGATTGCTCTGGGCAATTAGTTGCTAGTGACTCCAAGAGGGAGTATTTATGCTAGATAGTGGGTTCATGCCTCCTTTTCGCCCGTGCTCGAGTGACAGAAACGTGACGGGGGAGGATGTGCTGTTGCCACTAGGGAGAAAACATCGGTGTGAGTGCCCGCGTGTACAATCATTGTTTACTTTACACACATTGTTTAATGCAATTATCTGTTGCTTGCAACTTAATACCTAAGGGGGTTCGGATGATAACCTGAGGGTGGATTATTAGTCATAGATGCAGATGGATTTTGGTCTATGTATATTGTTGTAATGCCCGCACTAAATATCATAGTAGTCACTCATGTTATAATGTGCACTACAGTGCAACCTTTATTTGTCAATTTCCTAGCTGTAATTTGTTCACCCAGCATGCTATCTTTTATGAAGAGACACCACTAGTGAACCTATGAACCCCGGTCCATTTTCCTACACTATTAAACAAACCACTACAATTTCCTGCTTTCTTTACTTACTGCAAGCATACACCATTTTCCACACTATACGTCTAATCTTTGTTTTCAGCAAGACCGGTGAGATTGACAACCTCACTGTACCGTTGGGACAAAGTATTTTGGTTGTGTTGTGTGCAGGTTCCGTGTTGTTGCCGACACCGGTGAGGCGCCATCACCACCGTTAGTGGCATCAACCTTTCCAAGGTCCTATTTCTCCTACTGGATTGATAACCTTGGTTCTTAACTAAGGGGAAATCTCCTACCGTTGTGCTCATCACACCCTCCTCTTGGGGTCTCCCAACGAGCACGATCTGCACTATCAAGGACTTTTTATGGCGCCGTTGCCGGAGAGGAAGAAGTCTTCTGGCAAGGGGAGTCTCTCACTCTCAACCTCTTTATTTTGTTTATTGTCTTGTTTTTATTTTTTTGTCTTGTCTTGCTTCTTTATATCAAAAACACAAAAAAATTAGTTTACTTTATAGCTGATATTTATTTGCTTGCTTTTATTTTGCTAAAATGAGTTCCTCTGAGAATACTAAGTTGTGTGACTTCACTAGCACAAACCACAATGATTTTATTTGCACACCTGTTGCTCCACCTGCTCCTACTGCTGCTTTATATGAAATTAGACCTGCTTTATTAAATCTTGTTAGAAAGAGAAATTTTCTGGTGTTAGTACTGATGTTGCTGCTGCTCACCTTAATAATTTTGTTGAACTATGTGAGATCAAAAATATAAAGATGTGGATGGAGATATTATTAAACTGAAATTATTCCCTTTCTCTTTGAGAGGAAGAGCTAAAGAATGGTTGCTATCTTTTCCTACAAACAATATTGATTCATGGACTAAGTGTAAAGATGCTTTTATTGGAAAATATTATCCTCCTTCTAAGATTATATCCCTAGAAAGTGACATAATGAATTTTAAACAATGTTATAATGAACATGTTGCTAAAGCTTGGGAAAGAATGAAAACTATGGTGAAGAATTGTCCCACTCATGGACTTACTACTTGGATGATTATACAAACTTATTATGCAGGACCGAATTTCTCCTCAAGAAACCTATTGGATTTAGCTGCTGGAGGTACCTTTATGTCCATCACTCTGGGCAATGCAACAAATCTTCTTGATGATATGATGATAAATTATTCAGAGTGGCACACTGAGAGAGTTCCACAAGGTAACAAGGTAAATTCTGTTGAGGAAACCTCCTCTTTGAGTGAAAGACTTGATGCTATTATGTCTATGCTTGTTAATGGTAAATCTCAAGTTGATCAAAATAATGTTCCTTTAGCCTCTTTGGTTGCTCAAGAAGAGCCTGTTGATGTGAACTTTATTAGAAATAATAATTTTAACAACAATGCTTATAGAAATAATTTTGGTGGAAACAATTATAAGCCCTATCCTCCTAATAATGGTTATGGTAATTCTTATGACAACTCCTACAATAACAATAAAATCTCTACCTCTGATATTTAAAACATTCTTAGAGAATTTATTAGCACAAAAACTGCTTTTAATAAATCTGTTGAGGAAAAGCTTGGTAAAATAGATGTTCTTGCCTCTAAAGTTCACAACCTAGCTATTGATGTTGATTTTCTAAAACTAAAGGTTTTGCCACAAGATGTTAAACAAAGTAAAACTTTGAATGCCATCCAAGTTCGATTTTATGATAATGTTAGGTTGATGGCTGAATTACGTGCTAGGTGGGAAAGACAAGATGAATTGGCTAGAAAGAATAATATTGCTAGAGTTTGTACTATCACAACCACTATTAAAACTGAAGCTCCAAGTGCTAGCAAACCTCCTACTATCAATGGTAAATTAGTTTGTGTTAACAAAGTCCCCACCCCTTCGGTGAAAAACGTGCTAAATTGCCTCAAATTGCTGAAACTGCTCCCAATAAAAGTGCTGAAATTTTTAGAGATGTGGGAGATAATAGTCCCATTACTTTTGATGATAATAATTTTAATTTTGATGATTGCAATATCTCTGAAGTTATTATGTTTCTACAAAATCTTTCTAGAATTCCCAATGCTAGTGCCACAAATATGACCTTTACTAAACATATTACCAATGCTCTCATAAAAGTTAGGGAATAAAAGCTGAAACTTGAAACATCTATCCCTAGGAAATTAGATGATGGTTGGGAGCCTATTATTAAGATAAAAGTAAATGATTTTGATTGCAATGCTTTGTGTGATCTTGGTGCTAGTATCTCTGTTATGCCTCAAAAGTTTTATGATATGCTTGATCTACCACCGTTGGAACACTGTTATTTGGATGTTCATCTTGCTGATAATGCTAAGAAGAAACCTCTTGGTAGAATTGATGATGTTCTTATTATGGTTAACAATAACCTTGTCCTTGTTGATTTTGTTGTTATGAACATTGAATTCAATGCTTCTTGTCCTATTGTTTTGGGAAGACCTTTTCTTAGAACTGTTGGTTCTATTATTGATATGAAAGAGGGGAGTATTAAATATCAATTCCCCCTCAAGAAAGGTACGGAACACTTTCCTAGAAAAAGGATGAAGTTACCTTTTGACTATATTATTAGATAAAGTTATGATGTTGATGCTTCTTCACTTGAAACTACTTAAGTTGCTTTCTATGCCTAGTTGAAAGGCGTTAAAGAAAAGCGCTACCGGGAGACAACCCGTTTTATTTCTCTGTTTTCAACCAGTTTTCCTTTGTTTTATTTTGTGTGCTTTGCACCTAGGTGTTGTCTATTTTCTTAGCAACCCCTCTGTATCTTTTCTTTTTTGTTTTTGTTGAGCCAAGTAAAGCCTCTAGTGGAAAGTTGAGACTATATTTCGGATTTCTGCGCAGGAAACAGATTTATGCTGTCCACTGTCAAATTCGTATAAAATCACAGAAAATTCAAAACGACTTGAGCTTTTTTGTGCGTAATCCTGGGCTGTATACGCAACGTTTCTTAGTTTACCACTTTTTTATTTGAGCAACAACAGATTTTTGAAAAAATCATCTTTACCTGTTGTCCTGTTTTGACAGATTTCTGCCAATAATTGCATTTGCATCTTAATCTATTTCTTTTGAGAAAAAAAGTTTTAAAAGAAGTTGTGACAGTAGCTAATGTGTTTTTGAGTGTTAGGAATATGTTGAAACTGAACCATGTGAATTTATTATTTCGATTGCACTAACATTGCTAATGAAGATTGTGAGAAATTTGGTGTGAAAGAAGTTTTCAAGGGTCAAGAGAAGAGAATGATATGATGTGATCAAGAAGAGTGAAAAACCTAAGCTTGGGGATGCCCCGGTGGTACATCCCAGCAAATTCCAAGAAGACTCAAGCGTCTAAGCTTGGGGATGCCTTGGGCATCCCCTTCTTCATCGACACATTATCAGGTCACTTCTAGTGAAACTATATTTTTATTCGGTCACATCTTATGTGCTTTACTTGGAGCGTCTTTTTATTTTTTCTTTCAGTTTGTTTTTATTTTTGCAATAAGCTTGATTGGACCAAACATTTTTTTATTGAAGAGTGACACGCTCCGCTTTTTCATGAGAATACCTTGTATTCTTAATCTTTTCTGTCTGCTGCATTTATTTAGCTCCTGTTTTGCATTGCCTCAAAACCTATTATTTCTATTAAGGAGAAAGCTCTAAGATAGCGGAAAACCCAGAATTTAATTTACAAACATCGAAAAGAAGAAGAGTGAATAGACGACCATTCCTTTTTTTTTGCAAGGTAATGCGTTCTTATTCATGAGATAAAGATCCGGTTACAAGATACGTAAACACCTACATTACAGTACTGAAAGGATAGAATAATCCTACGACAAAAAACCAGCGCATGTCCCTTTTCTTCGACACCATCGAATTGATCACAAAGAGAGAGGTGACACATCAGCTCTTCATCCGAGCTCGATAAGGCTCCACCGCAGATCTGGAGCTTTAAGGACATCTAATATAGTTACCCATTACCATTCTGACCAGAGTGCATTTGGAGGTCTGTTGTCGAGGATGTCAGATAAGAAAAGCTATACACGGCATAATAGGGCCGCATCCAGTCTGTCGTTCAGGTTGAAGCAAGCGGCCTGCTATATTTTCTCAAAGCCCAACGGGTAAGACGACGGATATGCCTCTACATTCGATGGGCATCTGGGCTATTCCGCGTCAGCCAACGCCCAAACCGGGAGTCCGTGAAGGCCTTTTCCCCCCTTCTCTCTCTCCGACTTCACCATGGACAGCGCCGCCCCGAACTCCTCCTCCTCCGTCGCCGCCGCGGCTGCGGCCGCTTCCGGTAACGGCGTACAAGGAGCCGCAGGAGGCGACCGCCCCGAGGACGTCTCGAAGCAGAACCTGGCGCAGGTGACGGGCTCGATCCAGAAGACTCTGGGCCTGCTCCACCAGCTCAACCTCAACGTCTCCTCCTTCAGCTCCGCGTCCCAGCTCCCCCTCCTTCAGCGCCTGTGAGCTACCCCGCCACCCCCGCCGTATCCTCCCTCACGGCCCGGCTTCGTCTCGTCTTTTTTTTTCGTGTGCGGAAATCTTAGGGTTTCGTCCTCTCTTGGCGATGCAGAAACGCGCTTGTGGCGGAGCTCGACACGATGCAGAAGCTCGCCGACGGGTGCAACATCCAGGTGCCCATGGAGGTCGTCAAGTGAGACCCTTCAGTCTCGTCTCTTAATCAGCTGCTCATTGCTATTGTTGACCCTGGCCTGAACTGTGTGCTGCCCATTGGTGCTTGTTTTGTTAGTTTGATTGATGACGGAAAGAACCCCGATGAGTTCACCAGGGACGTGCTCAACAGCTGCATCGCCAAGAACCAGATCACCAAGGGCAAAACTGATGCTTTCAAGGTACTGATGGCTCGAATTGTAGTTCAAATTGTTGATACAAGTGTGTGATAAAATTCAGCCACGAACCATACATGCCCGTAGATATGTTCGAAACAATTCCTATCTTTATAGAGTACAGATCAAAGCCACTGAGAAAACTTGCTGATCTGTTTTTAGGGGAACTTTTTGATGAAAATAACAATTGATAATGCTGTTTGTGTAACACAGAATGCTGCTTTTGATATAAAATAAATATTATTGGTTATTTGAAGGGGTACATTTTGTAAGCCCCGTGAAAAGGAACTGACATAGAGCTTTCTTTATCTCATTCCATGTCTTCCATTATAGAGGCATCCAAACCACAAATGAAGGAAATAAATATCGTCTTTCACGAGTTTAGCTTCCTTTATAAGATCTAGTTGTACTGTAGTGACTCATTCTCTAGAAGAGTGAAAACTAGTTATGGTAAATAGGCTACAGCCATCAGTTGTTAAGTATACTTTTCATTTTCAAAAGCTTTCCCTAACGTTACACCCATTGACTGCCAGCCCTATTTGAAGGGGTACATTTTTGTATGCCCCGTGAAAAGGAACCAACATAGAGCTTTCTTTATCTCATTCCATATCTTCCATATAGTGGTATCCAAACCACAAATGAAGGAAATAAATATCGTCCTTCATGAGTTTTGCTTCCTTTATAAGATCTAGTTGCAGTAGCAACTCATTCTCTAGAAGAGTGAAAACTAGTTATGGTAAACAGGATACAGCCCATCAGTTGTTAAGGATACTTATCATTTTCAAAAGCTTTCCCTGATGTTACACCCATTGACTGCAGCCCTAATTAAATTTAGGTGAAATGTGGGACCAGTGTTTGTTGTACTGCCCACATGCATTCCTGTCTCTTCATTATCTAGCTGTATAAGAATGGTAGATGGAAATTTCTATCTAGTATCCGTATACATTGTCTGTATAGCATTTATTGAATGGATGTTTGAGCTCTTGTTCACCGTACCAAATATTTGGCTAGCCAAAATTTTCGTCAAGGTTATGCTTGCCAGTGATTTGGCCAATGTAGGCAAAAAATATAACTAGAGTTGGTAAGTTGGCATAGGAATGCCAAATTTTGGCAACCATCCGAAGGAGGACCAACAATTCGGCTATGGCATTGTATCTCTGGTTGTGTCCAGGACCTTGTAAACTCTGAATATTTTTGTTTGCATGAATGAGCCAACAAAAAACATGTTGGCTATCGCTGAAAATTGGCAAGGTTGGTTTAGACACCAACCAAACATGAAACATACCCTGTATGGCCCAACTCGTTTAGGGTTCATTATGATTTACCAGTGTCCCAAATAGTTATGAATTCATTTTCGAAGTTTTCCGTGGTTTACTCCCATTGACGGCCAGCCTAATTAAATTTAGATTAAATGTGGGGCCTGTGTTTGTTGTACTATGCAACTCAATGTCTCTGCATTTTCTAGCTGTATAAGAATTGATAGATGAATTTTTTTATCGGTAAGACTCACCTGTTTTGATGGTTTGTCATGATTTATCAGTGTCATGTGTTCCAAACAGTAGTGAATTCAGTTTGTGATTTAAACCATCTTGGACATGATTAGGTTATAGGAGAGAGTATTTATTTCAATCCTGATTTACTCATTCTTACTTATGTACTTCTGACTATTTTAAGCCATTAGCTTTATTTTGCCCTGCCATTTTCCTTGCATGGTGTTTTGGTCCTGACTCCCATGTATTTAGTCCTTATGACTTCGTGCACTGGTATTTGTCTGGAACTCCTGACAGAAATTGATACAAGTGTTCTGTAATTGTTTCTTCTACTCTTCTGATTATGTTAGTTAAATATTTTATGAGAACTTCCAAGAGGAGCTAGCTCTCCATTGGAATGAAAAAATAAAATTCTGTTCATGTTTGTTTCAGAGTCTGAGAAAGCATCTTCTTGAGGAGCTGGAAGAAGCTTTTCCTGAAGACATTGAAGCGTACAGGCAGATACGTGCTACGTCTGCTGCTGTAAGTAGAAATACGCCTGCAATTTTTTTAAGATAAATGTTTATTTGTTTAGAATGTTGTTTACCACAGATCTGCCTATATGACAAAAACAATGTGATCACATCAGATTACATTAGTACCCATATGAGTTGTTTACCACAAATCTGCCTATGGGACAAGAACAGTGTGATCACATCAAACTACATTAGTAACCATATGTGGTTTCATGTTTTTGTTATGTTATCACAATGCTCAGTGCATCTTTCACCTTTCTGCAAGTGTTAGCTTCAGTTGGTGGGACTAACACTACTACTATATATGTGTGCGATTAGAACCTGCCACTTGAACACTGATCTTGGTCTTAAAACTTAAGTTAGCTGAGGACAGAATTCTCTTCTGCGTTGGTAATGCCTGCTTTGTGAATCTATGCCAGCTATGGTTTTGCCCTACTAGTTTTTAGCTTCAAGATTGGACTGTCCGCTGAACGTACATGTTTATTAATTCGCTCATTTATATCTTACTGTGTTAGTTTCTTATTAACTTGTTTTTTTCCAGGAATCGAAACGGTTGGCTCAGTCCCAAAGTGTTTTGCCTAATGGAGATTCCAAAGTGAAAGCTGAGCACTGACAGAAGGACCCAAACGGTTGGCTCAATCCCAAAGTGTTTCTGCTATACTTAGTTTGGAAGGTTCTGTGAACTAACAACTGATATATCCGTCTAAGCAGCGACTATCCTTCTAAGCAGTGACCCTTCATACAAGTGATCAATACAGATGTATATTATCTCATATCATATATTCAGTTCACCCTTTTGTGGAATTGAATTACTGTATGTTATTTTGTCTGTTTGTCATCCTGTGTTCATGAAACTAAACCATGCGGTGAGATTTGCCCTATTTTTTGTTTATCTATGCTACCTGCATTCAGAATTGGAAACTGGGTTCTTGTCGATAAATTGTCTATAATGCAACTTGCAGTAGAATAATTTTGTTCATAATCTTCTCATGAGCTCATCATTGTTCATTGGGTCGATAGTCGTTCCTACTGGATACTGTTGTGTGCTCCATTCAAATACATATCTGGTTGTCTTTTTATTCGTAGATTAATTTCATGATGTAGTAACATTGTCCATTTGGCTTCGTTTAGTAAGGCAAGTTATATGTGTGCATGTTGGCACATCATTGTGTGTGCATGCATTTGGTTTTCCATATTTACATGTATCAGTATTTGAAGGCACCGAGATAAAACCATGACGCATAGTATTACAACCCAAATATGTGCTCCAAGTCCCTAGTGTCCGATGTTGTAAACGATTCCATTTGGGATGTTGAGAGTGTATTTCACAATCATAAAAATATGAAACGAGCAATGCCAATCGTTTGAAAAATAAACAAGTTTTCACACCATACTCTAATGTTTCTATCTATCTTCTATATCCAAGATATACAATTATACCTTTCAGAAAAACCTTGTCAAGATATATTAGACATGTACATGCTCTCGAGTTTATTGCTAAGATATTTTTTAGAAACTAATCATATCATCTTATACATATAATATGCTATAATTAATTCAATTGCTCAAATATCACAATTTTGTTTGTTCTCATATCAATGGGACATTCCGTTGAATGGAAGACTTTCTTAATGGCAATGCCTCAAAAGCTAAATTATAACAAAAATAACTATCCCGACTTATCTTGCCTAAAAAGTTAGCGCCAATATTGCTACAAAACTTAATTTAATTTTAGAGCAAGTGTACTCGTAATGAAAAATATTGAAATTGTAATAACAATATTACTTAACTTTGAAGAATACAATCGAAAGGTATCAGATTTAATCTTATTTTGCTAAAGAGTTACGAAAAAGTAAAAAAGTTCAGTACAAATAAATGGAAGTCATTGTAATTTTTCTTTCTTAGTAAATCAAAATATAATGACTACAATAAAAAAGTTGAGAAAAATATCATATTATAGCCATAATACGTTGAAAAAATAAGATATACATATATATGAATATTGTTTCTCTAACCAACATTCTAAACGTATGTATTATAATTTGATTTACTCTTACGAGTTCTCTGTTAGAAAATTTACAAAATCGACCGAAAAATCTCAATTTTCAAGCTTAGAGTTCCGCTTTCTCGGCCTAATAGTTTTCAATGGAAAGGGCTTAGAACTAATGAATATTGTGTATTTTTCCCATTTTGTTTGACTTAATCGCCCAACATTTCTTTCTGATTTGAACCCTATCAATCATGTTCAGATTAGACCAACATTTCAATTACGTGGAAACTAAACATTAGCTTGACATTTGAAAAATTCTTACACGATGTATTGTGTAGGAGCATCACTATAATAAATCACTTTCACATTTTGCGTCAAAATAAACATAAGTTTGACATTTCAATCGGTGTTTGTTGTAATGTCATATTCATATCTCTTTATTATCTAGTTGTATATAAGAATGGACATATGCTAATTTTGTATCCATTAACTGAATAGCATCTATAGAATCTATGTTTGAGCACAAGTTTTTTGCTCAATGTTTTGCTTGCCAATGATTTGGCCAATGTTGGCTAGAAAAAATAGCTGGAGTTGACAAGTTGGCATAGACATGCCAAATTTTGGAAACCATAAAAAAAGAGGACCAACATTTTGGCTATGCCATTGTATCCCTGGTTGTGTCAAGGACCTTGTATTAGATGTTTGCATGATTAGTTTAATTGCTACTGTCATGATTTATTTCATGATATTTCAGATTAAATCATATACCGAATTGCTAATATATTCAACGGTACCACACATGTAGGAGGGCATCTTATCATTTCTTGACATGTTAAACTCCTACGCGTCTGAAAGTTTGAGAATACTTTACAAAGTATCATAAGACTCTTGATCGAGAATGTGTACCGTGAGTATCTCACTCATTCCTGACTAAACAACATCAGGATCAAGAATGTCTCTTCGTGGTGCCAAGTGATATGTGCTCAGACTCGGGGAGAAATTCCGCAAAACTTGACTCATATTTCTAAACTCAAGTGTTTTGAGGCTCTGATGATGTTGATGCGTCGTCGCAAATCAAGTCAAAGATGCGCTATTTATTTTAGCATAATATCTGAACATGGACATTTCACTGGAATTCCTTATCCTTAACATTGTTAACAACTCGCCCAGTATTCACTTGTTCCGAACACGAAATTGCTTTATGTACAGATACTTGGTGTCTGATTCTCGTACGACACCCCATCCCTCCGTCCAGCTTGGTTTTGTAAATCCATCGAAGGGTGTTCCGTTTCCGGCGTACAGAAATCGTACAAAAACCGTCGTAAGCATAACACTTCTCTTCCGAACGAGATATTAGCATAAAACCACCACATTTCTGTCGAAATTTTGGAAAACCACCAGTTTTTGTTTTTCGCAGAAAACCAGCACATTTTATTTTAATTTTCGCAATTCGCACCGATCACGTCTTGAACGGGAATTGACACTCAGTGGTGACATTGGGGCCCACCGAGGATGTTGACATGGCATTAAATAAGATAAGTAATAAAAATATGTCCATTTATCACCCTGATAAAAAAAAGAATCCCAAAAATATTAAAATACAACAAAAATTTGGAGCCACGTCATCTCTCCCAAAGGCATTATGTCGAACACCCTCAATACGTTCAAGCAGCTCGTTGTTTAATCGGGAACGGCCAGGGCAAGAGCACAGCAGGAGGAGCCGGGTGGCGAGCTTGCCGGGAAGCAGCTCGTCCTGCTCCCATTGCTCCCGCGCGCTCGCGCACCCCGCCGCCGACGACCATGTCTTGGAGAGCCACCGCCTCGCTCATGCGCCCGCACGCGTACCTTGCGCCTCAACCCGCCACCGGCCGCGGCCGCCGCTTCCGGCCTGGTGACCTCGCACGAGCGCCTCCCCGTGACCTCGCTCTAGTCCGGCGACCTTGCAGGACCGTCTCACCGCGATCTCGCTCCAGCCGGTGACCCCGCACGAGCGTCTCCTTGTTGCCCCTTGTAGCGCCGCCACTAATCACTACCTCCAGGACTAAACAACATCAAGATAAGCATGTCTCTTCGTGGTGCCAAGTGATATGTGCTCAGACTCGGGGTAGAAATTCCGCAAAACTTGCTCATATTTCTAAATTCAAGTGTTTTGAGGCTCTGATGATGTTGATGCGTCGTTGCAAATCAAGTCAAAGATGTGCTATTTGTTTCAGCATAATATCTGAACATGGAAATTTCATAGGAATTCCTTATCCTTAACATTGTTAACAACTCGCGCCGTATTCACTTGTTCCGGATATGCCTAGAATTGTTGGACCCATGGTTGTCACCCCTCGACGTGCTTTTATAATTTGTTGGAGCTTACACTCAAACTGCATTACCAACTGAGGGAGTCAACTCGATCTCTTTTAAGCTCTGCAAGCATCCACTAAACCCATATTCTAATCTGTACAAGGTAACACCTACGGGCGAATGAAGAGATAAGCAGGCCACGTGTGGCATCTGCTGATGAAACCCAAATCTTTTGCCTTCCACAGCCTGCTGCACAAGTGGCTCCATTTGTCACCAGGCGAGGGATCATTTTTATGCTAGCTGTCGATTAATTAGATATACGTTGGCGTCGTCGTTGCCCTTTCCATTCACTGATGGGTCTCCGCTCTTGACAGGAACGCCTTGGTTTATAATATCTCCGGAGCCATGACCAGTGAGTTGTCACCTTTGAGTGGAACCCGTATCGGTTGGATGGAACCATTGCTAACCACCTCGACCCCGGCCCTCTGATGTAGTACGTTCTGAAGCCACTTACACAAAATTTCTTTCGATCGTCAGAGCGTGGGAAAAGGCTTTTGTGACCAGATGCAGCAAAGCAGAACCAAAGCATAATTTTGGTGTAACTGAAACTAGTGAAAACGATCATCATCAGTCAGAACTAATAATTGTGCCATCAAACCCTGAAGGGTAGAGGCCAAAATCCATTGAAGCTGCCACAGGTTAAGTAGGGGCAACACTTTAGCATGCACTTAATAATTGGAATGAAGCCAAACAGTCCTAGAATTGGTATTTTAGGATGCTAAATTTATAATCAGCACACTGCCGCACAGTGACATGTCATTATGCAGCAACAGTCTTTCTTTTGTCCAGAAAGGCCCACGAAACAGTACGAGGACGAAAGACGGAAAGAGACTCTTGGTGTGGTGTAAAGCAACCAAACTTGAATTGTTACGTATGTGTCCAAGTAAACATTTGGGTAATTTTGTTGATGCTAGTTGGTTACTCCAACTAACCTTTTGGGCCCTGCTCGCTCTATAGGGCGACTCTGTGGCTCCTACAGTAGCCACCGCTGGCACCGGCTATCTCCTTCTTCCCCTTCCCTCGCTGCCGCCAATGTGCCACCGGATAAAGCCGGTGTGGTCGATGACGCAGCACACGTGGTGACGGCCCTGGTGCTCCGACGGCATGGTCCGTGTATCCAGCGAATTAATGCCACGTCAAGATGACGGCGGTTGCGTGTCAGGAACGATGACCTAATTTGGCAGCGGCATCAAAGATTGGGAGTAGCGGCGGTGGCCTCGGTTCTTTGACGATGGCGGACTCAGTTCTTTGACGACGACAACTACCGTGGTCGTGTGAACGATGTGGCTGCCGGACCTTGAGATGATAATGGTCTTCAACACCGTGTTGTCGAGGACGATGACGGTATAGGACGCTATTTTCCTTGACCACGAAACTTCCGAGACAGGTGGCAATATGGGATGCCCCTTCCACCTCGAGATTGGGTTCGATCTGGTTTGGTAGGTGCTACGTACACACGGCATCTCTTGCAAAGGTGTCAAGTCTTATTGTAGATGCTACACGGGGCTTCTCATGAGGATTCTCCAAGTCATGCCATTTACCGCGGGTGCTATGTATGGTGTCTCATGTTGATGCGTTAAGTCAGTATTTTGCTGCGAACTGGTGTGACACTGGCCGAATGTGGGTGGTATGGGACGTTCTCGTCTCCTAGTATCTCCTACGGTGATATCTGGCTAGCAAAGTATTCGTTAGCCGGTAGAGAGATGATGGCAGATACGGTTTGACAACGAGTATGCGCACTCCGGTGGAAAGACAAGATTCCTTAATCGGGCAATGTCGACGCGTCCATGCGTCATACCCACATTGAACGTGGTTGCTCGATTCTTGGATTTTGGATAAAACACCTAGACCGACCATTATCAGTACATCGTGTGAACAATCCTTTCTCGAAAGTCTAGCCTACGAGTCGTTTTGTGTGTTTCAGTCTTTTGCGAGAACGTGAGTGGTTAGGCCGATGGAGTCACTGGCGCGAACAGACGGCCTCAGGGTTTTTCCTTTTTTTTTCTTCATTTTTTGTCGGCTCATCGATTTTGATGTCTGGATTTGCCTAACTTTTGAATAATTAGTAGTATTATAGGTGTGTGCTTCAGCTAACGCAAAGGTTGGGATCTTTTTTAGCTTTGGTTTGATCATGTTGAGGCGTTGTCTACGGTTGTAACATTTTTGGATGTCAGTTTGTCGACTAGAATGGATGTGTTACCACATAAACTTGCTCTCAAGATAGGCATTTACTAAGTAATTTTTTGTCGCTTCGACCTATTTAGGATAAGCAAACGATTAGTAAGGTGACAAGTGTCAATTTCCTAAGATATGTGTTTGACTGTATTTGCTAATGTAGTCTCCCTATATTTTTGAACATTGCTATTGTGACCCTCCAAATGGAACTAACATTAAGATTTAACCCTAAGGCATATTACTTTTTTGGATTATATACTTCTTTGTAATTAAGCTGACCTACACGACGCGCCTGCTGCCCTTTGCTTGAAATTAAGAATGGCGGCATGCATGTTCCGTGATCTGTGCCACCCTGGCTTGTACTGTCCCGTACTGCTGTACGCTAGACACTATAGCTAGTGAGCAGTGTGGTGTTCGATTCCTTTCCGCTCTCCTGCTCGTGAAAGAATCTTGATCGATCCACATGCATGCACCCAACTTCCGTTCCCATCTTTTCTTCTTGCAATCATTATTCATGTTGCACTCCAAGAAACCAAGAGAAAAGTAATTAAACGGCTATGTGGTTGCATGTGAAGATCGATCTCTATAAGTTTTGGTTTTGTCTAGGTGCTCCTGGATTACACGGTGTAGGTCGTAATTAACAGCAACAAATAAAGAGGAAGAGGGAAAAAATTCGTGCAGATCGAGATGAAACTGCCTCTGGACAGACCTGGGTTTCGAGCTATGTACACACACCACCGTCGGTTCCATGATCGATTGCATGCATCTTCTGCACGGGATTCGATCGGCAGTGACCGTGTTCGGAGTTCTGATCAGATCACCAAGTGGTTCTGTAGCTTGTTGTGGATTGTGGCATGGTTGGTTGATCGAGCATGTCGTCGTTGCTTTCTCGTACGTATGCTCGATCGATGGATCACTCGCTGAGGGACTCGAATTCCCACCATTGGGAGTTGCTGCAGGTGGTCTGCTCCGTGGACGACGACGGCCAGCTCGAGTGGAACGGGAACGACGACTGCGGCTGCTGCTGCTGGTGGTGGAACTCCGCCGGCCCCGAGGCCGTGAAGCCGCCGCCGTCGTGCGCGGCTGGCAGGTGCGCCGAGGGGCGGAGGAAGAGCCCCGCGTCGTCGTCGTCCTCGCCGAACAGGGAGAACCTGCTTCCTGCGACGGCGCCGCCACCGTCGGAAGCCGAGTATAGCTTGGGCACCCCGGCGTCGACGACGAACTCCTCCTTCATGCTCATGCCGGCCACGCCCGAGCGCACGTCCTCCCCTACGCCGACATTCTCGCCGCCCCGCGGGCGCGGCTCCTGCAGCATCTCCGCCAGCTTCTCCAGCTGCAGTCAAGCACGCACGCACTAGTTAGGATAGAACGAACTCCACACCACACCATGATCGATCAGGTGGATCGTACTCGTATACTGGTATAGCCGTGGTAGTATTGGTACCTGGTCGAGTAGCGCGAGCTTGTCCTTCTTGAGCTGGTCGTAGCTGGCGAGCAGCGCGTCGTAGTCGTCGCGGAGCGCGGCGTACTGGCGCTCGAGCTGCTTGGACTTCCAGCGCGCGCGCTTGTTCTGGAACCAGATGGCCACCTGGCGCGGCTGCAGGGAGAGGTCCCGGGCGAGCTGCAGCTTCTGGCGGGGCTCCAGCTTGGTCTGCGTGGCGAACATGGACTCGAGCGACTTGATCTGCTCCTCGCTGAAGCGCTTCTTCATCATCCCGCCGCCGCCCTTCTTCCCGCCGCCCGGCACCGGCTCCATCATCCAGTCCGCGTCCTCCTCGCCCTCCATCGCCGCTCGCTCGATCTCCGGCTAGCTAGCAAGCTTGCAAGCTTGCACGGGCATGCACCGCACCTGGCTGGGTCGATCTGGAGGAAGGGGGAGAAGCTAGGGAAGTACCAGAGCGGATCGCAGGTATGCTCGCGGCGATGGATCGTGGCTTGGGTAGCTAGTTGTTTAATGGACGGTGATGGGAACGGGGCGGCCAATGGAGCGCGGTGGCGTGCATGCGTGGCCTCTCTCTATCGCTCCCCCGTTCCTCCGGTCTCTTCCTCCCTCCCTCCCTCTATAGCTATAGCTAGCTGTAGCTGTAGGTGCAGATAGCTAGCGCTGGCGGCCCCCGCCGGCGTCGCTGTCGCGGGGCAGAGACCTGGGAGCGCGCGGCGGCTTCTTCTGACACGCGAGTATCCAGCGATCGAGCTGGCGGCCACGTATATAGCGCGACCATTCACGGCGCCGCGCGCGGCGCGTATGTACCGTGGCGAGGAGGAGACGGCGCCGCGGCCGATCGTGCGCGGTCCAAAGGCGTGGCGCGTGTCGCGTGTTGTTTGAGTTGCGTGCTGCGAGCGAGGCTTGGAATCGCGCCCGGTGTGGGACGTGTCGTGTCGTGTGGGCAGTGCCATCGCGTCTCGTCTTGACCGCGACCTCCTCAGCTCAGCTCAGACCATCCTGCTGCCGGCTACTCCGGTTTAATCGCTCGCTTGCCACGCTGCGGCGGCCGGCCGGCGGGCTGCGCGCGGCGTAGTGGCCCGGCGAGCGTGTGAACTGGGGCACGCAAGACGCCATCCGCGGCGTGCCAACCGCGGAAGAGTATGATACGATCGATCTAAAATCTTTGCCCCCTCCTCGGTAAACAGTCTCACCCAACTTCTCGGAGGCGTGCAATCATCTCCCATTTTATTCGTGGACTGGAACGCCTGAGCAATCGGCGTCAGTTTCATCCGCGCCATACTCCCGAGCTAGCTATGCATCCTCCTCCAGCCCGCCTCTGCGTGTGAGTCCAATACGCGGCACACGTAACATGCTACTGCGTACGCTACGTCGCTACGGCACGCATCAGCACGGCCGACGAAATCTCTCTTGAGCTCACGCACGAGGCCAACCACGTCAAGCCATCTCTATATAAGTTTTACCGCCCGAGGCCTACATAAGTTTCTTTGATTTGGGATGTAGAAAAATGACTAGAAACGCATGCATGCAAAGTACTAAAAACGCTAAATTCTTTGATTTGGGATGTAGAAAAATGACAAATTATCTTAGAACATTTTTTTCATACAACTCTATTTTTTGATTTTCGTATAGATTTTGCGTGTGTTTCAGATGCACCATTTAATAAATCTAGACTTTTTTTTACAATGTTATAAAACTTATAAATATGTTTTTTGATTTTTTTTTAATAAGTAGACCCTAGAGCTCGAGAGCCGACAAATCTCTATTCTAATATCCACTGGTAGTACCAACATAACCTTATTCCTCCTCATGTCTCCCCTCTGGCAAAGTTTTCTAGTCTCCTAGATCTAGGGCCGCTGGCCCCTCCCCTCTCCTCTCCGGCTTGTCAGTGTTGAGATAGATGAGGGTCCCACCCTTGTACAACAATAGTTAGGCCTTAGGAGTGGAAGCAAGGGTTAGGTTTAGGGTTGGCCTGCCCCTTTGGCATCTACATTCTACCATTTCGAAGCTCTTTCTCGTCGACTACAACCGATGGAAGGTGGCAAGCTCCTCCCACTGTTTGGCATCCATAGGTCACTGACCAAGCTTTGATCTTGCCGAAGTTTCATCAGTAAGCCCGCTTTTGCTCTTCTGCGCACTTCAAATTTGGAGGTCGCATGTTCTGCCGGTTCGATTCTTGCTAATCTTCTTCCTCCTTATCCTGCCATAGAGATGACGGTCTTTGTGCGGGTGGTCAAGATCCTCCGAATCGATCTGCATGGTGGAAATGGTTTGTTGCAATTTTCGGAGCTTACTTTCTACAGTTTCTCCGTGCCCTGATGCTGCCATGTTGTCGACCTCAATAGCTGAAAGGCAGCTGCTCCAGACGTTCATCAAGTGCTAGTTCAACATCCAGGCCAAGGTGGCCAAATGGAGGCTATCCTGCTCCAGCATGGTGGCGTCCATCTGCTCCAACCCAAGTGGTCTCGTCCTATCACCGTAGTAGATCGCCATGCTTCATTTCTTCTCTACAACGACTACGGTCTAGGATCTTATTGCAATTTTAGCTTTCAGTTGAGGGTCCTATCTGCCAAATCTAAGGATTGGGTTGTAAATTATTTTATTTCTGGACGTCCTTTATGTAATTTGTGTCTCCACCGCTAGTTGTTAGAGCATCTATAGCAGATCCCGAATAAAAGCAACCCAGAAAACTCGTTTTGGGTTCCCCCGGAACGAGTTTTCCGGTTTAGAAATTTCGCCGGGTAGAGTAAAAGCTACAAATTGCAACCGAAAATTTAAAACTAAATTTTGGGCTTGAAAACTTCATCGAAAATCATATTTCGACATACATACGACGGGGGAAGCATAATTCAACTTAACAAAATCTTAATATGCGCCCTAGGCGTTGTTGTCTTGCTCGCAGGGTTTGTGGCTCCCACTCCTGTCGTTGAGCTACATGATGGCGGCTCAGCTATAGGACGTACCAGAGTTGCTCACGGTTCCACTTTTTGATCCGCTTCTAGGTCGCCTCCTTCGGCCACACGGAGCGAATGTTGGTGCACACTGAATTTATCTTGATGCGTCGGATGAGCTCGGTGTCGTCGGTGATTGCGGCGAGCTCGGCATCGTTATCAGTGGTGAAATTTGCGGGGTCGTCCTGTTCGGAGTCGAAGTCGAAGTCGGAATCTCTGGAGGAGTCGGAGTCCAACGCCGGCACATCGTTGAGGCCGACACCGGCCGCAGGAGGCACCGCGTCAAGGCCGCCAAAGCCTGATAGAGGCGCCGCTGAATCGCTGCTCCATTTCAGGACGGGGGAGGGGATAATTTCTCGCCAAGAGGTTGGAGGCTAGCGGCAGAGCAAAACGAAATGCGGCGGAGGGATGGAGGTGAACCCTAATTGGCCTCCTAGAACGCTAGATATAGCGCCTGCGTGGGCTCTTATTTGCCGGCGTGGAAAAACGTTTGCGAACCGGGCGCCGATATGCGATGTCTGATCGGCCAAAAAAAAAAAGGGCCGAGCACATAAATCAGAAGGAATTTTCAGGACCAGAGGGGTCGTTCGGGATGTCCTACAGATGCTAGATATGTTCTCGACGTCCTTTCCCTTGTTTAAAAACAAACGTAACCGGAAATGACACGCGCAGACTGGATATAGATAAACAGAGCTTGATTATCCTAGCTGCTTTCCACGGCTCATCTTTTAGAATGGATCTGGTGGACTCGCTCGCACATGTAATCCAGGTGTGCCCTGCCGCTGGCGAGTTGTGCTTGGGCGATGCGTGTGGTGTGATCGCCCAGCAGCAAAGTTTGACGCTTTCGCAGGTCCACCGATGTAAACAATTGCTGATTGTGCCCGCTTGATTCCTTTCCGGTTACTGTCTTGTCACTTATCCATCACACTCACACACGTATCCTTCACGGTTTCCGTGCCTTCGCAAGTTACTTATCGTTGACTGGATAAGTTCATTGCTATTGATCGCTGCCTGGAATATCATGTCCCCTGAGATCAAAATTCCGTGCTCGTACTTGAGTGTGTTTTGTCATTTTTGCGAGAATCGTCCTCGTAATCTAGGTACAGCTGAACCCGATTTTGCACCAACTTCCGAAATAAACTTATTTCTAGGTTTTAAAATTTTATCAGAAAATCCAGCATGTAGGCAGGGTAGCTATAGCAAATTTTGGCAACAAGTTACCCAACTTTGGAAACTACTGAGAAAAAAAAATCCGCGGTTTATTGTTTTAGATTTATCCCCCTTCTTTTTGATAAAGAGAATACATTAAGTAAAATAGCTCTCGGGTGCTTATGCACCCGGTATTTTAAAACCATATTTTTGAAAAATCCAAAAAATCGAAAAGAAATATTCACGCATATATCTTATCAAAATATGTGTGCATGAAGTTGTTTCACGAAAACCAGACATTTTTTGTGCCGTGTATAAAAAGGAAAAAAATCTCGTGAAAAGGTTATTTTAACAAATTTTGTCTTTTTGCACACAACATAAAAAAAATAGATTTTTCGTGAAACAACTTTGTAAATACATAGAAGATCTATATGCGAATATTATTTTTGAAATTTTAAAATACGTTTAAAATGCATTTTAAATATAGCGTGCATATGCACCCGAGAGCCAAAACGCATCCCCCATATATTAATACCATGATTGTATTAATAGAAATATTATATTAATATCATGATGATATACCTAGACTCTGCAACAACACAATATTTAGAGCAAGTCTAATCATTAAGTACGCACTCATCACAAAAAATACGAAAGAAGAAGAAAGTCAAAGCAATTAGAGTTTCGCAACAACAAGAGCACCACAAGTGGTGGCGACACATAGACTACGAGGAGAATTCTCCAAGCGGTGCACAAACACCATCGAGCTAACTAGCCTAGTAAGATCTTGGTTTTCACCCTCCAAAAGATCCAATCTCAAGACAAACCATTCAACAAGGAAATGAATGGAGGGAGTCTCCATGGTCAAGTGTAACCACCAAAGATTAGACATATGGCTTTCACCCCGGAAATTGAGATGCAGAGCTCTTAGAAGGATTCAAAGTTTGTCATCATGGCTTGACAATTAAATTAGTTTTCCTTTTTTTTACATATTTCTTTGTAATTATGGGAGTGTGTTTTAATCAATAAAGGTTGTGGGGGATTCCCTCATAGTAAAGGTTTCGAAAAAAAGTAGGGTAGGATTAGGACGCCGATGTGCAGTTCAATTTTGTTAAGTTATTGTACTATATAAATAACATTTGGATAAAATTGTTTTTTTTAATTGAAGTTGCAAGGGTTTAGATGCTCTAAGAGGACTCCCCGCCTTCCACGGAATGTTTTTCATTTTTGTACATACCACAAACTGGTATATTTAAGTTTCAAAATTTATATGAACAATATATACCTACCCATTCTTTAGATGCCTGATTTTTCTTCCTAATTATCTTTTAGACTAAATGGGGTGGCACCCCGATTTCATTGAAACCACAACCACAGGTTCACGTTACAGTCCAAACGTCACTCAGACAGAGTGGGGCACATAGCACGCAAAAGCGAAGTTTTAAGGACTACCAGAAGAATCAGAGTTATTAACAAGCTAGAACAGACGAGAGCCGATAACCGAAACTCAAGGATGATTTTTTCACAGGAACTTGGCCATCAGCGACTTGTACGTCTGCTCTTGGGCTTCCTCCTGGCTCGGAATTACTGAAGTGGGGTCCCAGGTACAGGGGAGGAGCGCCAGGCGATGCGCAAAAGCTCGCCTCGCTTCTTGTTTAGCAGCAGAGTGATCCTGGAGACTAGAGCTGAAGAAGGGTCGTTTGCGAGGATCTTCCAACACTCCAGCTCGGCCACCGTGCGCCTCCAGAGATAGTGTATGCCTGGCCACACTTTTCCCTGAGAACACATGTCATTACGCAATTTCAACAGGGACCGAAGTACAACAGTGCACACAATATTTACATGAGAGTTCTTATTATCACTCAACCACCATCTGGCCACTGATTCAAAATCAGATCCAACCTGTAGTCCCAACAAAGTAGAAATGTCATGCCAAACCAACTTTGCCACAAAGCAACCAAAAAAGGATGGTGATAGGATTCCTTTTCAGAGCAGAATAGGCAAGATCCATCAGGGACAACCCTTCTCTTAGCCAGATTATCCCTAGTCAGCAATCTATTGTTGGCAAGCAACCAAAAAAACTCATGGAGACGAGGAGGAACTTTCAATTTCCAAATTGCAGGGATATGCACTGGGGTAACCCACAGTTATTAACTATAGCATAGAAGGAGCTCACACTGTAAATCCCAGAGGAGTGAAACATCCAAATTGGAGTGTCCTCATCATCAAACAACACTTCAGAGCTAACTAAACAAGTTCTAACCATATTTGATACCATGCATGGGTAAAATTTCTCCTGAAGGATAGTCTAAGTTCATTGTTCTGGAATGCTTGGGCGACAATAATGTCCTGTTCATTGTTAATAACAAACAGATCCCAGAAATAAGAAGCAAGGCAACAGTTGCCAATCCACATATCACTCCAGAATTTAATTTTGGATCCATTTCCAAGCTTCTATCTGTATCCACATTTAGTAGCCCTAATTGCCCACATTACTCCTTTCCAGAAAGGCGAGCATGTGGTTGGACCACAAGAAAGGATATTAGAATTTGGGTCATAATTAAAATAAATAATCTTCCTCGAAATTTTGGAAGAATCAGCATAATATCTTTAAATCCAGGAGGCCAGTAAACATAGGTTAAAGTCTCCTAGATTCTGGATCCCAAGCCCCCCAAATTCCTTTTTCAAGAAAACCAAGTCCCAGTTGGATGGATGGTATTTTTTATTACCCTCAAAGACACTCCATAAAAAGTGAGAAATTTGGGAATTGATAGCCTTAATGGTCCATGTAGGGAACTTGATCAGTGACAGCGGGTACATAGGGATACTTGCAATACAAGCGTTAAGAAGGACCAACCTACTTTGATAATTTAGCAACTTGCCCCTCCACCCAGCAAATCTCTTGAAAGTTCTATCAACCACAGGTTCAAGGTCCTCCTTCCTAAGCTTAGCAAAGTGAAGAGGGACACCACTATACTTAAAGGGGAAGTCAGCAATTTTGCAGCAGAAAATTTGAGCAAAAGCAGGGATGGAATCTACATCTACATGAATGGTCATCAAGTCTGTTTTATGATAGTTGATTCACATTCCTGACATATTCTCAAAGAAGGGGAGAAACCATTTTAAATTCTTGGCAAAGGAGATGTTAGCTTCAGGCAATATGATGCTATCATCTGCATACTGGAGGCTAATCACACCCCGTGGAACCACTCGAGAGAGAAGCCCTTTGGTTAGTCCAGAAGATGCTGCTTTAAAGAGCATCTTGGAGAACACATCTGCCGCCAAATTGAACAAAATGGGAGAACTAGGACCCCCCTATTTTAGGCCCTTGCCTACTTTAAAGTAAGAACTATTCTCATCATTAACCCTGACACAGATGGAGCCACCAACCAGTAAGTTTCTAATCCAGCCTCTAATGATGGGTCCAAACCCTCTAGACTGAAGCATGTCATCTAGAAAATTCCAATCCACCCTATCGTAGGCCTTCGCATAGTCTAGTTTGAGCACCAGAGCTGATTCACCCCTAGTATGAGCAGGATGAATCTCCCTTTAGTGAAAGTAGTTTGATTATTAAAAATAATCCTGCTATCTATTTGAGAGAGTCTAGTGGTAATGGCTTTAGATATGATCTTTAGACTACAGTTCACTAGGCTTATAGGTCTAAACTTCCTCATTTCCCTCGCACCAGGTTCTTTAGGAATTAAGGTAACGATGGCATAGTTAAGTCTAGTAGCAGACAAAGACCCAATCTCAAAATCCCTCACCAAGTTCATGAAATCATTTTTAATTAAATCCTAAAAGGTTTGGTAAAACATGAAGGAAAATCCATCATAGGAGGTGAACACGGCTTCTTTAATTTCATCCAAGGAAAAATGTTTTTGTAGGAGATCATTTTCCTCAGGGATTACCAAATCACTAGGGTCCCAGAAATCAGGTCCCAAGGACAAATTTGGTCCACCCTCAGCAGCAAACAAAGTTTTGTAAAAGTCCAAGGCCACCTTAATCATGTCCTTGGTACTTTCAAATAGTCCACAAGGTCCATCTAAAACAAAAATTTGTTTCTTCCTCCTTCTCTGGTCAGCAATAGCATGAAAATATGAGGTGTTCCTGTCACCCTCTTTGATAAATCTATCCCTAGATCTTTGTCAGGCTTTAGTTTTATCAAGTCTCAAACCCTATCTAATTCATATTTAATTTGGTTTAGTCTATTTTTTCAGCATTAGAGAGTAAACATGACTCAGAGAAGGTATCCAGGATATCAAATTCCTAGATGAGATCATTTTTCAACTTCTTATTAGCCGAGTCGACATTGGTGTTCCACCCTTTGCGACTCTTTCTAAGAAGTCTCAACTTAAATTTCCATCTATCAATAGATGATTGGAGATTACAAGGAGAATTCCAGAATCTATGTACTATCTCATGGAATTTAGGGTACTCAAGCCACCATTTTTCAAAATCTACATAACCTTGGTGGGGGGAGATCCTTGAACATGTATTTGTGAGAAGAGGAGTATGGTCACTAACAGGTTTGGGGAGGGATTTAACAATAGTAAGGGGAAACTTAGCTTCCTAATCTACACTAGCAAACACCCTATCAAGAGTAGCCATAATGGGAGTGTCCTGGTTTAGACCAGGTATAACTTCTATTAGCTAATTTGAAGTCAATCGAGGACCACATGTGTAACATCCCAGTGTTTGGGAGGTTATAAGGATCTAAATATAATATGTGCATTTGCAAAGCATGCATCTAAAAGATCGGGAAATTTTGGCGCGAAAGTTTAAACAAACCAAAGTGACCAATGTTTCACTTGACATGATGAAATAGGTCTAGATTATCTAGTCAAGAGTACAATTGGAGTTATCTTTATAAGAAGTATCTTAAGAAACCAAATCATCTGGTTACATAAACCATAATTGACTGTGACCAACACTAACTCTCAACAAGCCTAACCTCAAGTCTATAAGTGACTTGAGAGAAATCAATTAGGTATCTAGAACTCGAAGAGGGGTGAGTATCCAAATCACACAGTTGATGTTCTTACTTCTGCAAGTTAGTCATGTATAGCTGGATGATCTTATCAGTCCTGAAGGATGAACCTGAACGAGGAAACAAACCTTCTTAAAACCAATACTAAACCCTGATCACTGTGTGTGATCTTTTCAAATTCTTCTCTACGTTCCTGCATGACCATGGCTACAAGAGGAGCAAACCAGGAGGGAGCCAAGATAAGAAGAAATCAACCGAGGGGGGTGGAATCCTGGTGTTTGGTGTCATACAAGAATAATTTGAGTACAGGACCTGATCAATCTTGTAAGCAGATTATTTCTGAGGGCATTCAACACTGGAATTTCATTAGGTTAAGTTATACAAGAACAAACTGGTAATTAAACTCTGAGACATCATCAGACGAGAAGTGGCAATTGGAGACTTATTCGCAAGTACTAGACCCTGGAGTGATCGAGGTTCCATCGATATTCTAATTCAGAGAGAGAGAGTTCGATACTGTAAGAAGGTGGAAATTTGACATAACCTCTAGACTATATTGGAGTTGAGGGGATCAAATTTGAATTATTTAAACTTAGGGATGTTTGAATTTGAAATTAAAGTTTGAATTCGAATTGGAAATTCAAATTTAATAATCAAGAAAATACAACTACCATAATCAAATGGAACCAATTAAGAAATAACAAATATTGGACATTTCCAATTTCATTGTGAATAAGTAAAAGAAAACAATTAACTTTATTAATAATATAACCATGATACAAAGTCTTTACAATAACCCAACAAGTAGAAATTGCAAGATCTATTACAAATGGTCAATTACAAAAAGAAATTCCTAATCTAATTCTTGCAAAGTTCCAGTCTCCAATTTATCTTCTGTTCCTGCAAAATAAACAAGAAGACAAATAAAAGTAAAAAGAAGGTTAGTGGGGATTAGTACTCTCAGCTAGGCAGTGAGGTGCACTGCTAATCGCATCATCGAGTTTAAGCTTAGACAAGTTTAGTATCTGTTCAAATCAGAGAAAAAGCCTCGGTATGATCTCATTGGCTAGTCATCAGGAAATACAAGTGTCAAGTCCAAAAATAAGTATAGCACCAGGATAAGACCAAGTGCAAACCGAGCACATCTCCCAGGAAATATCCTAGGCAACGTAGACAAGCACACAACACACTCACCAGCACACTTTGGTGCTGTCAAGACCTCTGTTGTGGTATAAATACCACATCAGCCGCAAGAGCGAGGAGACCAAGCTCACTTTCGCCTGTTCACTGCTCGAGCTACACAGCTCCAGCAACACAGATAGAACCACAAACCAAACCACCCAAATCCCTACTGGGAATTTATCAACAGGTAATACATCCAGCAAGATCACAACAAGGCCAAGCTTGGAGCTGGAGGAGCAGGCCTGAATCACAACAACAACAAAATCACAAGCAGAGCAGGGAAATAGCTCAAGGGGGAGTGGATCAAGAAACCATGATCCATCAGGAAATCACAGCCACAACAGTAACACCAAAAGGTGACATCTACACACATCCTAGCAAGGGATCTTGCTAAGTTATGCATAGATAGTGGGCTGGGATTTGTTTCCCTCAGTTTAGCATAGTGTTGCTATGCTAATCACATCACAGGGGTTCAAACAAGTATAATATATGTTCTTATTTTAAGAAAACTGCCCCAGAACAACATCATTGGCCTAAGGGCAATTTAACAAGCATTAATCTGTTCTTATCAGATATAACAACCAAACAATTAATAGTGTAGTTGCTGGGCACCAGAACCATCAAAATTGGTACCTCAAACACAACTCACCAAATCAAATGTTCCTTGGAAACACAAGAGGGACATGGTGGCACATCCTCTGAACCCTAAGGCTCAGAGTAGCACCCACCAGTTGGCATATAGAGATGCCCAATAATTAACCCAACATCTTAGATTTGACACTAGCTCAAGCATAGTATCTGTACTTATATAAAATTAGGGCCTCAGACTATTGCATCATTGGCTTGGGGCTAAGAGATCTAGTGCAAGCATCTGTTCTTAAACTATAAGTCTCAAAGAAGGAAAAGATATCATGAGTAGTACTCTGTTCTTATCATCTGATACAAAGAATCAAGATATAAAGGTTTATAGCAAAGGGATTTAGAGTCAAGTCAATAGCCAGGTGCACTGGTTTGTGCCACACACACACATGGTTGCTGGGCACCAGATCCAAGGATCTGATACCCCAGAACCAAGGAATCATGACATAAAAACAATAAGTTGGAAATAATTGTTGAGGGCATATTCTCTAAATAAAATTCAGAGAAACACCTCTCAACCATTTAGCACACCCATAGAACGCTAGGAATTATATACTTAGTAATAGGAATTGTTATCCAATAACCAGTAACAAGAATCCATCACAGGGAGCAAACCCTAAGGGTATTAGTACACCGAAACAACTTGGAAAGTAATCCCAAAACAATTTTCCACTAACAGTATCATCTCCTTCACCATTATCATCTCACAGCACATAGCAACAGAGGATTAATTTAGGTGCACAATAAAAATTCCTCATCCATCACAGATCATGGCATGATTTCCATGTCTCACACATCAAGTAAATTAAAGGTAAAATCCATTGCTGCCTAATCAAGCACTAGAGCACAGAGAGCATCACAGTGGAGCTCGGTACGAGCTAGCTCGAGGGCTAGACTCCAGAGCAAGGGGGAAACGGAAGAATCCGTGAGAGAGAGCGAGAGGTTGGGGGCAGAGAGAAAGGAGAGAGCAACTTACAGGTGGTCACCATCGTGGTGACCACATACGGATGGAGAGAAGAGCACGGCGGCGAGCCGCGGTTGCCTCCAGGAGGCCGTCCCGGCGACGTCGACTCGGCAACCAAGCCACAGAAGCAGCAGCAGCAGCACATCAACCTCCAGGAGCCTCCATGAGTCACATCGAGGAGTCAAGGTCACCGGAGAGGTGGTGGAGCACCCGGGTACCAAAACCTAGGGTTAGGGTTTGTGGTTGCCACAGGAGCCACACGGGGAGAAAATTAGATCGAGGAAGGAGGCATAGTAGAGGGCGAGAAGGAGTCGCGGTGGCGCTAGGTCACGGTGGCGGAAATGGTCGGAGGGGGGCGAAGAAATCGCCGGAGTGGGGCGATGGAGATCGCCTCCTTGTCGCCTACGAGGGGGAAAGGAGAGACAGAGGTGAGGGAGCGGGGCGTGTGGGGTGGCCGCCTGCTCGGATTACCCGAGTGGGTTTGACCCAACCCACTGGTGGGTTGGCCCACCAGTCAGCCTGGGGCTAAATGGTCTTTTGACCATTTTCATTAAAGAAAAATAACAGAAATAAAACTACATTAGTAAAAAAAAAACCATCAACAAGAAATTAGAGAAACTAGAATTAAATAAAATCTTAAATAAATCCACCAATATAAATACTCTAATACTCTAACAGTTTAAATTCGATTATATAATACTTGCTTAACCTTAAACTTATAAATTTTGATAAGGTAAATAAAAATACTAAATAATTGAGAATAATGTTATCCTTAATTCTTTATTGATAAATATCAACTTGTATAACTTTAATGGTTTATTTTTATAAAATTTATTAATTTTTCATTCCCTGATTTATGAAAGAAAAATAAGATAATTAAAACAAATCAAATTAATAAGGAATGGAAAATAATATGTTCTTTAAACCTTTAAATCCAAAATTATTCAAACCAATTTAGTACTTAATAATTAAATCTTAATCATTTAAAGTGCCCTTATTCTAACACTTAAGCACATCATTTAATTATTCTTTTCGATTCTTAAAACCTTATCTAGAGAAATGAGTATGACCTCATTTTATTATTGCAATTAATATCTTCAAAAGAATTTAATTCATAAATGCAATTCTTACTTAATAGAAGATAATCACTGGTTAAACTTAAAACCTTAGCATAAGATTTAAATGGGTATTGCAAGAAATTCCATTTTACTTAAGTAATACTTCTACAGGAACAGTTTTTCCAAATCATAACAAACTATGTTTGTTTTCCTTAAAACATTATCCTTATTATTTTATCATCTTATTACCTGCATAAAAGTGAACATTACCCAATTCCTTAGTGCATAACATTTTGCAATGTTCCAACTAAAAATATGAGTTAGAACCCTGAGCAACTAATGAATCAACTAAACTCATTGTCATTAGTTCTACACTTTCGAACACAAACTAAAATGTGTCTGTTATCTATTCAATAATTATTTTCCATGTATTGTCGTTTTGTATCTAATCAAGTAATAAACACTTCTACCTAAACATGATAACCATTGTTTGTTAAATAAAAGTGAAACACATATAAGTCCAAAAGAAGTAAATAACAACATCACCACAAGTAATGAAACCATTCACCTAAAAACTGTGTGTATAAGTTATCGCATTAAACATGGCTTACACTTGTAAGCTGGGGTATTTTCCAGGGTATTTCACGATGCATCTCAGTACTATGCATGTATCATCTTGCCAGTGTTTTCTGTAGTCCTTACCGGGACTACTTTGCTATCTTTCAGATGTTTGGATTTCTCTACGCGACCCTCGAACCTTGAAGGCCTGGATTATTATGGTTATTTCAATCTCAGGCAAGTTCATCACTTGTTCATATCCTTTGCAGTACTTCATAGCAAACTAATTGCAAAAACCCTATCGTCTTATCACCTACTCTCAAAAGAATGCATGATCCTATTTTTATAATAGTATGACTAATTGAATGACTACCCGAGTGGTAGTGTTCTGTTTGGTGGGCGGATGGAACCATGGTAAGATGAATAGGTCAAAGGAAGGTTCCATCTGCATGGGAACGTATTACCTAGGAATTAACAACAACTGCCGTCAGGATTCTTGCGCCGTAAATTCGCGTTGACCATGGATCTTTTGTGGGGGGAGTAAGTCAGCCGTGATACTTTTCTCGTTCGCATGTCAACGGACTGCCAGAGACGTACGCTGTAGGTCTTGCGAGACTACATGCACATGGGTGGGAGCCCTTACGTCCCACAGGCTCTGGGGTCTATGAGTGTCTGCCAGGGGCATGTAGATCTCCATCGTGAGGGGTGGAATCAGGCGTTCAACCTGCTGGCAGAAATGGGTGGGCATGCGTTGTGCGGAGAAGCACGGTTTGGCTTGGACCAACAACCGGGCCCTACACCTGAGTGGGAGTGGACATGAATGTACACCTGGTTGTGCAACATGGTCTTGGTCGTCCATGGGTAAAGTAACGCACCTCTGCAGAGTGTAAAAGGATGTGGAATGTTACCCCTTGTTCCGGGAAGGAGCTGCGAACGCCGCAGGAAAGGCAACTCCATGAAAGTTCTAATCCTGTGAAGATCTGGCGGGCATAGTTTTCAGAATTAAAAGCAACCTCTTGAAGAAAGTTTTACAAAAACCTTGCATTAGCTTATGACTCTTTCGAGCCTAAAGCTGTAGTTAGTGCATCAACCACCCACTTTATATCATGAACTTGCTGAGTAACGCTCGTTACTCATTCTATCCCGTTTGACCCCCTGCTTAGAGTTGAAGCCTTATTGAAGTCGTCATCGAGAAGCCATCACTACCTCATGAAGCTAGGTGGAGTGATCTACTACTTAGTCGGAAAAGCATCGTCATCAACAACGCTGATGGAGGAGAAGCTATCAAGGTGTAGGTAGAGTCCATTCTTGGACTTAGTGGTTAGAAGTCATAGATTAGGGCTGACATCAGCCGTAGTGGATTAGTTCTGAGCTAGAGTTCTTCTCGGGCTTGGAGCTTCGAATTGCTTCTTCTGATGTTTCATTTGCAGGAGATCTTCTTGATTCATCAAGGAGATTCTCAAGATTTTGTAATGAAGTTTGTATCCTATAGCTTTGCTTGGACCCGCTGTGTTTCTGTTTTACCACTCTAAGAGATGTAATATTCACGGATAAGTCCTTCTCTGAGTATTATGACACCGACTTGCGCACTACACATGCAGTGGTGTGCTGGGTCACCACAACATGTTAATCCAGTCATTGAACAACATTGTCCACTTAGGATTAATCACTCCATTGCTTTTCTCATCAACCCTCCTAACTAGGTTGAAATCACCTCCTAGGAGAGTGGGTAGGGAGCTCATGTCCATCACATCATGCAGTTCAATAATTAACTGCAATTTAAACTCTAAATATCGAGTCCCATAAACAACAATAAGTTGCCAGGTGAATTTTTCCACACGATCGTGGACAACTACAAAGACACAATATTCAAAACAGGTATGCCCAAGAATCTCAAACCTATCCTTTTTAAAACCCACAAGAATACCACCAGCTGTATTTTTGGCAAGTAGGATAGACCAAGAGAACTCATTAGGACCAGAAATAAAATTGAGGAAATGGTCCGGAAACTCCATTTTTTTGGTTTCTTGTATCCCAACAAAGTCAAGTTTATGCTTAATTATAAAATCAGCAAGAGCTTGCTTGTGGCCAGGTCTCCCTGTGCCTCTACTGTTCCAGATGCCTCCTATCATTTAAATAGCTTTTATGTTTTCTGTTGGCAACTAAGGTCCAAGGTGTACCAGTAAGGCCAGCGTTAGGATCAGACAGCTGAACACTGTTCTAAAAGGTAGACCCAACTTTCTCATCAAGGCAATGATCAGGCAACCGAGCATGACCCAAAACATCAATAGAAGCACGTAAGGAAAGAACAGAGTTACCAAGAGAAAATTTATGGTTGAGGACAACCTATTTTTCTACTAAATGCTGAATAATAGACTCTTTCTCAAGCTCAGAAGAGCCACAAGCAATATCCACTGGATGAAGCATATCACCAAGAACAGTAGGATCAAGGAGGGCAAAGGAATTACCTTTATAGGTGGGAGGGATTTCCAAATTCCTTTTCATCTGGTACTTCTCAGCTTTTTCAAACACATTCTGAGAGCCATAGTTCCTGGCACTCCTCCTAGTAGCCACAATAGGGCCCCATTTAGAAGCTTTTTGGGGAGCAGGTGCCTGGGAAGAACTAACTAATGCTCCATCAAGAAAAGAGAGGAGAGTTTTTTTCACACTGCTGATACGTCATAAAAGTATTGATGGTGCAGATCTTGCACTCGTTGGTAGACCTCAAAAAAGGAAGGTGTGAAGAGCACAGCAGCAAGTTTTCCCTCAGAAAGAAACGAAGGTTTAATCGGCCAGTAGGAGAAACAAGAAACTTCTAAAGGTTGATGGAGCTGAGGTGGCAGGGCGCACTACCGGTTCAGAAGCAACGTGGAACCTACACAACACAATCAATTCAATTTGCCCCAACGAAGCAGTGAGGTTGTCAATCTCATCGGTTTTGCTGAAAACAAAGCGGTTAAACGTATGGTGTGGAAAATAATAGGAGAACAATGTGATAACAATAGTAGCAGTGTGAAAACAGTAATTGCAGTGGTTGTATTATCAGTATGAGGAAATGGACCGAGATCCACAGTTCACTAGAGGTGTCTCTCTCAAGGCAGATAAATAGCATGTGTGGTAAACAAATTACAGCTAGGCAATTGACATATATAAAGCCTGCACCGTAGTGCATATGCACGACATGATGATTACTATGTGGTTCATGTAGGCATTACAACAAGACTCATAGACATTTATCCAACTTCATATATGACTAATAATCCACCCTCAGAATGTTCCATAATTTCTTACGTTCCATGTTGTTTTCATGCCATTTGCTACATGTTTCCTTTACACTTTATGCCATTTTATCGATTTCCTGGGACTAACCTATTGAAAAGATTCCATAGAGCTAGTTCCTGTTTTCTGTTGTTTTTAGTTTTAGAAAAGTTGTTCTGAAAATATTCTCGGAATTGGACGATTCGAAGCCCAGAAGTCTTAGAATTTCCAAAGGATCCATGGAGTCCAAAAGAGAACCGGAGAGGGGCAGAGGGATTCCCACACCATGGGTGGGCGCGGGTCCCCCTAGCCGCGCCCAGGGGTGGTGTGGCCCCCTGCTCGCCCATCAACGTAGCCCTCTTGCCTATTTAGTCTCCTCGAAATTTTAACCCTAAACGCCCAAGCCTTTCCAACCAAAAACATATGCGGCCCCGTCATCATCAACCCTAGTTCGGGAGGGTTCTCGAGATCTCCCCGGCACCCTGCCCGGGAGGGGGAATCATCACCGGAGGGCTCTACACCACCATGCCCGCCTCCGGAATGATGCATGAGTAGTTCATCCTTGGACTACGGGTCCATAGAAGTAGCTAGATGGTTGTTCTCTCCTCTTTATGCCTCATGTTTAGATCTTGTGAGCTACCCTACATGATCAAGATCATCTTATTGTAATGCATCATGTTGTGTTTGCTGGGATCCGATGAATATTGAATGTTATGTCTCTTGATTATCAATCTATCATGTTCTTTTCATGTGTATGTTATTTATGATCTTGCATGCTCTCCGCTGTTACTAGATACTCTGTCCAAGTAGATGCTAGTAACTCCAAGAGGGAGTATTTATGCTCGATAGTGGGTTCATGCCTCCTTTGCATCTGTGCTCGAGTCACAGAAACATGACAAATGGATGATGTGTTGTTCCCATTAGGGATAAAACAACGATGTTTACATTGTTTATATTACACACGTTGCTTACTGCAATTATCCGTTGCTTGCAACTTAATACCCAAGGTTTGTTCGGATGACATTCTGAGGGTGGATTATTAGTCGTAGATGCAGCTAGATGACGGTCTATGTATCTTGTTGTAATGCCTGCATGAATCACATAGTAATCATCATGTCGTGCATATGCACTACAGTGCATCCTTTATATCTGTCAATTGCCCAGCTGTAATTTGTTTACCACACATGCTATCTATCTGTCTTGGGAGAGACACCTCTAGTGCACTGTGGACCCTGATCCATTTTCCTCATACTGATAATACAACCACTGCAATCCATCAGTGGATTTCTTTGCTTCACGAAACATCAGTGGCTGTAGATAATGTTTAAAAGTATCAATATAACTTGTGCCATACATAACCAATGGATTTTTAATTGTTGCACTAACCCTCTACTGCGAATTACTGTTTGAGGTGTGGTGTGAAGAAAGTTTTCAAGGGTCAAGAGAAGAGGTGATATATGTGATCAAGAAGAGTGCAAGGTCAAAGCTTGGGGATGCCCCCGTGGTTCATCCAAGCATATTTTTAGAAGACCCAAGCATCTAAGCTTGGGGATGCCCAAGGCATCCCCTTCTTCATCAACTATCTATCAGGTCACTTCTCGTGAAACTATATTTTTATTCGGTCACATCATATGAAGTTTACTTGGAGTGTATGTTTGTTTTTCTTTCGTTTTATTTTGTTTTCCTTTATTTGATTTTGTTTTCCTTGCTGAAATAATAAATTTGGATCCTAGCATTCTTTGTTTGGGAGAGAGAGAGACGCTCCGCTTTTTCGTTTGAATACTTTCTATGCTAGTATTCTTAGTTTTTCTTCTAGTTGCTGCAAAAATTCTTGTTTAGCTCTCGTTTTCATTACATCTCTTATTCATAGCTGTTAGTTTTAGTAGTGTTCTGTGAGCCCTCTCATGTTTTATTGCTGTAGCATTTAGAGAGTTTTTGTTAAAGCATGTTTTGTATGGTGTTTGTTGGGAAAAGAAATTGCTGCTTGAGGTAGAATTTTTAACGGTGCAAGTAGAAGCTTGTATAGACTGTGGCTAGATTTTTTCATATCATGCTAGCTGTTATTTTAGTTTTAAAGCCTTGTGGTTATTGAGTAGCATGATTAGCCTCAAATAGCTGGGAGTGTTTAATGTGCCATTAAAAGAATCATGAGTTGTTCTTGTCATATTGAAGCATAAATTTGTGGTGTTCTCTATTGATTTTTTTTTTATTTGGTTGACTTGGCGCATACTCACACCATGTTTATGACTATGAACCTGTCACGAATAGCCTCCATGATCATTTAGTTTTTTTTAACTTGTGGCACCACTTATGCTTTGATTAATGATGTTTATGTCGCTATGCATGATTATGTCTCTTATGCTCTCTTGATTTGTCGCTCTCAGTCTTTTGCTAGTCTCCACCTGTACTGAGTATGAGCTATACTCGTGCATCCAACTCCCAAAAACCAAAGTTTTCCCATTGTGTCCACCATACCTACCTACATGTGGTAATTAACCGCCACTCCAAAGTAAATTTCTCATGTGTTACCTTTAAAACTTTCAAAATTACTCCCGTTTTGTGCTCCTATTTTAGCTCATGAGGATGTAAATAGAGAATCTTTATCTCACTTGTTGACTGGACTTTCACACACTGGACTAGTGGCTTCATCCTCTTATCCAATGATAGGAGAGCTGGTAGCGGGGTGCCCAATCCCAAATTAATAGCACAAATTCTCTTCACTATTTTGCCCCTGATTTACCAGTCAAAGCATAATTATGCAAAGAAAAGAGAAAGAGAGATGACCTTCTACCCATATGCGTCCTTCTATGGGAGCCGCTCTTGTGAGTCTAGTTGGCTTGTGACGTACTGTATTTTATGTTTACCATTCGTTGACATAAGCATACACCTCTCTTAAAATATAGACACTCCTCCACGGTATGTGATTCTTGGCAGACACCCGAGGATTCTGTTAGCCATGGTTTGTGAAAGATGGTTGAGAGGAGTGTCAAGTTTTTATACCTCTGTTTAATAAAATAAAAAGCTCTAGCACATGAGTGATCCATACTTCCCTCTGCGAAGGGCCTTTCTTTGACTTTTATGTTGAGTCTCCATCTTCTAACTTTATGCACGGTTGAGAGAGCATTTTTGCCATTCTGAGTTTTATGTGCATTTGTCCTAGAAACATTATTAATTGATTCATGATGTGTTATTTCTTGTTCTCTAATTATTTGTTCTAGTCTTCCTCATGAACTTTTAAGGTATCCTGGCTTGAACTTTGAAGTACTAGCGAAATATCACTTTGACATGTTCGATCTATACTTGAAATAAACGTATATCTTTCGTTGCATTGTTATTCATGATCTTTTATTTGAGTTACTTCTCATGATGCTGAAGGGAATATGCCCGAGAGGCAATAATAAAGTGTTTATTATGTTATTCCTTGTTTATGATAGATGTTTATTTCTCATGCTAGAATTGTATTAACCGGAAACGTTGATACATGTGTGATTAATAAACAAACCAACGTTCCTAGTGAAGCCTCTCTTTTAACTAGCTCGTTGATTAATAGATGATCAAGGTTTCCTGATCATAGACATTGGATGTTGTTAATAACGGGATCATGTCATTAGGAGAATGACATGATGAACTTAGACCCTAACTAAGTATAACAATACGATCAAGTCATTTAGTTTTGTTGTTATGTCTTACATTCGGAGTAACGTTGTTCCTTAGACCATGAGATCATGTTAATCACTAATACCGAAAGAATACTTTGATCACATCAAATGTCACACCGTAACAGGGTGACTATAAAGGTGGCATTAGGTATTCGTAAAGTGTTAATTGAAGCTCATGGATCAAGAATGGGATTTGTCCATCCAATATGATGGAGAGATATACTCAGGGCCCTCTCGGTGATATCACATCGACACCGCTTGCAAGCACGTGATATGATCACAAGGATGTTATATCACGGGAACGAGAAAAGAGTACTTGTCGGATAACGAGATCGAACAAGGTATGGTGGATACCGATGATCGGATCTCGGACAAGTAAAATATCGCGAGATAAAGGGAAATCGTTACGACGTTGAAAGATTCACACGATCACGAGAGTCATCGTTGAATATATAGGAGTCATCACGGATCTCCAGATCCCGCTGTTGATTATTGATCGGAGAGGAGTCTCGGTCATGTCTATATTATTCGCGAACCGTAGGGTGACACACTTAAGGTTCGATGAAGCGTTAGAGAGGATACGAAATACCGAAGAATATTTTTGGCAGCTCCGAAAAATTGTTTCGGGGGAAATTTGAAATAGTTCAAGGGGTTTTTTCATCGAATGGTTGTGAATAGAATTAACAAATGATTCGAGGTGCTGCATGCAAATGTTTGTTAATGGAATTAAAAAATATAAATAAAGAAATAAAAATGTTTTATTTATTTATTAAAGAAAAACCTTTGGATTTTCTAAGTGGAAAATCAAAGGAGTATGAGTGGGTGTGAGTGGGGCTTCCACTCATATGAAGAGAGGAAGGGGTGGGGGCACCCATGGCTGGCCGCACCCCCCTTGGGCTGCCTCCCCTCCCCTATGAAAGGAGGGTGAGAGCTCCCTCTTCTCCACACACTTGCCCACTCCCTTTTCCCTCCACCCGCTGCTCCATTCCATGGTCTCCGGCTTGGCGAAGCCCTGACCGTGGGATTCTTCACCACCGCCACGCCGTCGTGCTGCTGGAGTTCCGTGGGGATGCTCTACTTCCGCTACCCGCTGGATCGAGGGAACGGAAGTCTTCATCGAGCTAAACGTATGACCGATTACGGAGGCACCGCCGGATTACGGTGCACTTCTTCTCGCTCGGGATCGGCGTGAGTACGACTACGCCAACAACGAGATTTTATCTCGTACCACTTTGAGTCTTCGAGGGTATGTTATCTCAAGACTCTCTTTCTCCCCGTTGTCGTTCATCCCATAGATTAGATCTTGGCCATTCGGGTTTATCGCGCGTAGGAATTTTTTTGTTTTCTATGCAACGTACCCTTCAGATGCAAGATGATTGCTATGATTTATTATTAAAGTTCTATTTATCATGCTTATGTTTAATTTCTATGATCTCAGCTTACTTATGCTTTAATATTATTGATGATCAAGTTTATGTTGGTAGCATGTCACCTCAGAAATTATTGTATTTTTATCGTTTACCTACTCGAGGACGAGTAGGAACTAAGCTTGGGGATGTTGACACGTCATAAACGTATCCTTAATTTCTGATGTTCCATGTTGTTTTCTTATTGTTCCCCACATGTTTGCTATACACTTTATGTAATTTTTATCGATTTTCCGGACTAACCTATTGACAAGATGCCACAGAGTCAGTTCCCTGTTTTCTGTTGTTTTTAGTTTCAGAAAAGTTAATCTGGAAATATTCTCGGAACTGGAAAATTCAAAGCCCGGAAGTCTTAGAATTCCTGAAGGTTCCACAGAGTCCCGAAGAGACCGGAGGGGGCCTTAGGGGGGCCACGCCATAGGGCGGCGCCCCCCTTGGCCACGCTAGGGGGTGGTGTGGGCCCCCTAGGCCTCCACGGCCTTTGCCCTTTCGCCTATTTAATCCCCCCGAGACGTAAACCATAAATAGATTCCACTTCATCTCGAAAAACACCCGAGGCCGCCGTCATCGTCATCCCGATATCGGGAGGGTTCTCTTGCTCTCCCCGGCACCCTACCAGAGGGGGAAATCATCACCGGAGGGGTCTACACCACCATGCCCTCCTCCGAAGTGATGCGTGAGTAGTTCATCCCTGGACTACGGGTCCATAGCAGTAGCTAGATGGTTATTCTCTCCACTTTGTACCTCATGTTTAGATCTTGTGAGCTGCCTATCATGATCAAGATCATCTTTATGTAATGCTACATGTTGTGTTTGCTGGGATCTGATGAATGTTGAATTCTATGTCTTATGATTATGAATCTATCATGTTATCTTCATGCTTATGTTATTTATGATCTTGCATGCTCTCCATTATTAGTAGATGCTCTGGCCAAGTAGATGCTAGTAACTCCAAGAGGGAGTATTTATGCTCGATAGTGGATTCATGCCTCCTTTTCATCTGTGCTCGAGTGACAGTAACGTGAAGTATGGAGGATGTGTTGTTGCCATTAGGGAGAAAACAACTGTGTTTACTTAGTTTACATTGTTTACATTATACACTGCTTACGACGATAATCTGTTGCTAGCAACTTAATACCCAATGTTTGTTCGGATGATATTCAGAGGGTGGATTATTAGACATAGATGCAGTTGGATGATGGTCTATGTATTTTGTTGTAATGCCCGCATGAATCACATAGTAATCTTTATGTCTTGCATATGCACTACGGTGCAGCCTTCATTTCTGTCAATTGCCCAGCTGTAATTTGTTCACCACACAAGCTATTTATCTTTCACGGAGAGACACCACTAGTGAACTCTAGACCCCGGACAATTTTCCTCATGCTGATAAAACACCTACTGCTTTCATACTGCTTTCATACTTCTTTCATACTGCTTCATATTGTTCCTACTGTTTTCCTACTGTTTTCCACACCATACGTTTAACCTCTTTGTATTCAGCAAAACCTGTGAGATTGACAACCTAACTGCTTCGTTGGGGCAAACTGGTTTGATTGTGTTGCATAGATTCCACGTTGCTGCTGAACCGGTAGTGCATCCTGCCATCTCAGTTGCTTCAACCTTCTGAAGTTACTCCTTTCTTCTATTGGTCAATTGAACCTTGGTTTCTTTCTCAGGGAAACTTGCTGCTGCACTCTTCACACCTTCCTCTTGGGGTCTCCCAACGAACGTGTGTTCACACGCATCACATATACAGAGACTGGTTCATCTCGACAACCCTTTGAGATGGGATCTTAGTCCTCTCCTTAACAACAACTAGCATCTTGACCTTAGAATAGAAATGTTTGAATAGGACTGTCCAATGAATGTCCATGAGCACCCCAAGAATGGAAGCCACCTGTCCAAAAGTCTTCCAGACACACCATTTTGGGGGAATCCCTCACAGTGACCCACACCTCATTTAATGCACCAGTAGAGTTGACTTCTCCATCCCAAGAGGCGATCTTGACAGTCACACCTTCTTTTTCAAGATCAAATGCAGGAGACTCACTTAAGTCTCTGACCTTCTTCCAGGGTGGGAACCTAACAAGGAAAACACTAGATATGAGCTGCCTCATTTGCCATGGCCAGCGTTTCTCTTTACAGAAAATCGAAGTGAAGTTGGCCTCAAGTTCAAAAAGCGAGATCGACCCTTTCTTGACAGAGATGAGCCCACAGTTAGAGAAATTCAGCCACCTAGATTCTTCTTCAGCGGGAACATCAATACGGAAAAACCCTAACCCTGAGTTGCCACTACCAAAATACTCTGCAGAAGGATGCTCCTTGCACCATGAACAGGGTGTCCCGGCTGGCTACAAATAAAACAGAGTCTGTTTTGATGCAATTACCAACAAAGTGCCCGGGGTCTCCATAGTTGAAGCAGATAAGCTTGCTGTAACGAGAATCGAGGACCTGCTCAAGAGGGATGGGAACCTCCAAAATTGCAGGCTGAGAAGAACCAGGTATAGATTGGAGCGGAGGGAGGAGGAGGCGGCGGAACCATCGGAGGCGGACCACCGAGCCCACGACTCTGCCTCGAGCTGACTGCTCGGCCTGCATCTAGCGAGAGAGGACCTCCGCGAAGGAGGGAGGCCTCGAGGTTGTCAAATTTGGCCGGAACGGCCTGGCCTTGTGGTGGAGAAGAGCAAGTCGGCTTCTTCAATTCCCTTCTGAATCCAAACCAAGCAACCCCTAGGAGTACTCCGCCGCGGAGAGAGAAAAGACGGAATAGCCCATAGCTGCCTGAAAAACTCCACAACTGCGTCCACATCCACCTCTCTTCCTAATTATTTGGACCTTCAGAATTTTGATTTTCTGCTACATCATATTGGCTCCATAATTCAGTCGTACACCCGTCCCATATCGTTATTGTGCAGAAGGAGAGCAAACATCAACAATTCGATGTGATTCCACCAACACAGAATGTTCGGCCTTCATTTCATAGACGAGTTTTCAGCGAGTTATGTAAACCAAGGACTCACGGCTTTTTTTTTGCGGGTCACGGCTTGTTCATATAGGCAGGAACTGGATTCAAATCGTTGTGACCGGACCAAAACTGAAAAGAGGTTGAGAGTAAAACAAGAGGAGAACTGTTTCAAAAAAAGACACATAGACTACATGAAAAATCTTTTGCCTACTGTTTCAAAAAAAGACACATAGACTACGGGAAAATTCTCCAATAGTGCACAAACACCATCGAGCTAACTGGCCTAGTAAGATCTTGGTTTTCAACCTCCAGAAGATACAATCTCAAGACAAAACATTCAACAAGGAAATCAATGGGGAGCCTCCATGGTCAAGTGCAACTACCGAAGATCAGACATATGGCTTTCACCCCGGAAACTGAGATGCGGATCTCTTAGAAGGATTCGGTTAAGCTTAGTTTGTCATGATGACTTGACAACTTAAATTAGTTTTCCTTTTCTTTTTTCTGTAAATATTTCTTTGTAATTATTGGGGGGGGGGGTGTTTTAATCAATAAAGGCTGTGGGGGATTCCCTCACAGTAAAGGTTTTGGAAAAAAAAAGTACGATAGGAATAGGACACCGATGTGTGGTTCAATTTTGCTCAAGCTATTCTACTATATAAACAACATTTGGATAAAATTGAATTTTTATCTATTAGTTTAAATTGGTTCGCCTTTTCTTTTAAATGAAGCTGCGGGTGCCGGTTTAGATGCTCTAAGAGGACTCCCCGTCTTCCACTGGATGTTTTTTTTACTTTTGCACATACCACAAACTGATATATTTAAGTTTTGTAACATCCCAGTGTTTGAGAAGTTATAAGGATCTAAATTTAATATGTGCATTTGCAAAGCATGCATCTAAAAATACGGGAAATTTTGGCGCGAAAGTTTAAACGAATCAAAGTGACCAAAGTTTCACTTGACATGATGAAATAGGTCTAGTTCATCTAGTCAAGAGTGCATTTGGAGTGATCTTTATAACATAGTATCTTTACAAACCAAATCATCTGATTACACAAACCATAATTGGTTGTGACCAACACAAACTCTCAACAACCTAAACCACAAGTCTTTAAGTGACTTGGGATAATTCACTGGGAAACTGTACCTCAAAGAGGGGTGAGTACCCAAATCACATAAGTGATAATCATACTTTCACAAATGAGCATAATCGAATCATCTCATCAGCAGAGATTTGATCTTCTATAAAACAACAACACCCTAAGTATCAAATCATTTCCATCACATTTTGATAAATCATCTCATAATCATTAAGTAAACTTTCATAGGTAATTAACAAAGTTTTAATGGAACACAAGTGATACAAACATGGGTTAATTCAAAACCCACAAGTGGGAAATGACATAATAATTGTATGAACAAATTTATCGAATATGTACATATCCCCTCAACCATAAATGAAGTATCTAAAAGAAGAAATAAATATTCTTGACCTACTATTAAACTTGATCATTACATATGATATTTCCACACCTCCATATCTACCTTATGAATTAGTAAAATAATAAAAGCATGAACTAACTCTTAAATCAAGATCTTTCTACCTTGTATGGATCACCTTGTTTTCCAAATCTTCTCCAAGCTATTTTTCAAAAGAAGAAACCTCAAGACAGGAGGAACTACCATATGAAGATCTTCAAGAAGATTACTTAGAGTATTCTAGAAGTGCTACTTCACTCTAATATAAGGGTATTTGGAAACTCTTATATTTTGATATGATCTTACTAACACTCTTGAAACAGTGTGACATTCCAATGTTAGTGTTATATAGAAGTACTTTGGAAACAAGACTAATTACCTTGTTAACAGAACACTTTTGTATACTCAAACAATTGAGTATCATACACAAACAAACCGAAGGTTGAATAACCTACTACATCTCAGTCTCCTGGATATGAAAAGTAAATTGGGGACAAGCCCTGCAAACTTGCCAACAGATTCTTTTCATATGCTTAAGGCTAATTGATGTCATAAAACAATCTCCCATATGTTTATAATCATCTGAGTAACATATTCTCTTGGAACAACTGGTTGTTCTCACCACAAGGGTGAGATAGTTGAAGATGGAATCCATGAGTGGATCTGCCTTTCAAGCGACAAAGACAGTACCAGAAGACTCGTGGCAACTGGAGACTTATTCGTAAATACTAGAGCCCGAAGTGATCGAGGTTCCATCGATATTCTAGTGGAGAGAGAGAGAGAGAGAGAGAGAGAGTGAGACCAATATGGGAAGGGAGTGGAATTTCGACATGACCTATTGATTAAATTTGAAATTGAGGAGTTCAAACTTGAATTATTTGAAACTTGTGAATATTTGAATTGAATTTGAATTCAAATTGAATAATCGAGATAATACTATTACCATAATCAAATGGAAACAATTAAGAAATATCAAGTATTGGACATTTCCAATTTCATTGTGTATAAGAAAAAGAAAACAATAAACTTTATTGATAATAAAATAATAATACAAAGTCATTACATAATCCAACAAATGGAAAATTACATGTTCTATTACAAGTGGACAAATACAAAATAAATTCCTAAACTAATCCTTGCAAAGTTACAGTCTCCAATATATCTTCTGTTCCTGCAAAATAAACAAAAGAAAATAAAAGAAAGGTGGGTGAGTGGGGATTAGTACCCTCAGATTTGCAGTGTGATGCACTGCTAATCTCATCATTGGGTTAAGTAAATTACTTGTAGTATCTATTCAAATCAGTGGAGTGCCTCAGACCAACATCATGGGCAAGTATCAGGTAATACAAGTGGCAAGCCAAAATTAAGTACAGCACCAGGATAAGACCAAATGCAAACCGAGCACATCTCCCACGAAATATCCTAGGCAACGTAGACAAGCACACAACACACTCACCATCACACTTTAGTGCTGTCAAAACCCCTGCTGTGGTATAAATACCACACCAGCCGCAAGGGGAGGGAGTCACATCACACTTTCCCCTGTTCACAGCTCGAGTTGCACAGCTCCAGCAAGAACATCAAGAACAACCACCAGGAAACCACAGCACCACCACTCAATTCATCCAACCAAGATTTGTGAGACCATAGATCCAGTAGGATAACAACAAGGCCAAGCCACTAGCTGGGAAAGCATACCTGGAGCAAGATCTTCACAAGGCCAAGCTACAAGTGGAGGAGCAAGGCTGAGGAGCAAGCAGACCACAAGCACACAAACCATCCATAATCAACAAGCCCCAGGTTGTTAACTACACACCATCTAGCAAGCAATTGCTAGATTATGCACAGAAAGCAGGCTGGGGTTATTTTCCTCAGATAGGCATAGAAGTTCTATGCTAAAGTTCATCACTGGAAATTAAAAATTATCAAATCTAGCATCTGTTCTTATTTAAACTTGGGCCTCAGGCTTTGCATCACTGGCCAGGGGCTTAATCAAGATGGAAGCAACTGTTCTTATCAGATAAAAATTGTTTAGGGGCAAATCAAGCAAGTAACATGTTCTTATCAGTACAGAAGAAACTAGGGGCATAAATCCTCAAGAAATCCACACTGGGATATTATCTAGCTCATAATCTTGTGCACAACTGTTGCTGTGCACTAATCAAATGGATTAATACCTCAACACAACTTCACCAAAAGATATAATCAGTCAAATGAAGCTATGTGCTGATGGCATATTCTCTGAACCTGAAACTCAGAGTAACACCTATCAACATTAAGCACACCCATAGAACATTAGGAATTATACACTTAGTAATAAGAATTGTTATCCAATAACCAGTAACAAGAATCCATCACTGGGAGAAAACCCTAAGGGTATCAGTACACCGAAACAACATGGGAAGTGATCCCAAAATAATTTTCCACCAACAGCATCACCTCCACCACATTATCATCTCACAGCACAGAGCAATAGAGGATTAATTTAGGTACACAATAAAAATTCCTCATCCATCACAGATCATGGCATGATTACCATGTCTCACACATCAAGTAAATTAAAAGAAAAATCCATTGCTGTCTAACCAAGCACTAGAGCACAGAGAGCATCACAGTGGAGCTCGGTACGAGCTAGCTCGAGGGCTAGACTCCAGAGCAAGGGGGAAAGGAAGAATCCGTGAGAGAGAGAGAGGTTGGAGGGCAGAGAGAGAGGAGAGCAACTTACAGGTGGTCACCATCGTGGTGACCACATCCGGATGGAGAAAGGAGCACGGCGGCGAGCCACGGTTGCCCCGGAGGCCATCCCGGCGGCGGCGTCTCCGGAAACCAAGCCCTAGAAGCAGCAGCAGCACATCAACTCCTGGAGCCTCCAAGAGTCACATCGAGGGGCCAAGATCACCGGAGAGGTGGAGGAACACCCGGGTACCCGAAACCTAGGGTTAGGGATTTGGGGTTGTCGACGGGAGCCGCCACGGGAGAAAACCAGATCGAGGTAGAGGACGGGGTAGAGGGCGAGGTGGTGCATCGATGGCGTCCATCCACGGCGGCGGGGTGGCCGGAGGGAGTCGGGAGAATCGCCGGAGGGGGGAGGCGATTTCAATCGCCTCTGCGTCGCCTCGCGCAGAGGGAGGGGATAAGGAGATGGGGGGCTCGGGTGTGGATGCGCCTGTCAGCCTAGGGGCAGTATAGTAATTGCCTAAATCTTGAATAAAAGAATTAGAAAACAATAAATAAAACTCTACAAATTTCAAACCTGTGCAATATAACTAAATCTTAATCTAGTAAAATGGTTGTATATTAAAATTAAGAAAAATAATCCAATAATACTTATAGTCTTAAAATTATGGTTATAAAATAATATTTTAATAATAAAACTTTGATAAATAAGGTTTAGAAATATTCAAAACTATTTAATAAAATGTAAATTATTCTTTCAACATTATTTAGATATTCTGAGCATCTCAAAATACTCCCTAACAAATATTTTCTGTGAAAACAATCAAATAATTTATAATAAAAAATAATAACAATAAATATTGGAAAAATAATAAATAATTCATAAAATCAGGAAAAATACAAGTTATATCCTAAAATGTTCCAAATAAACTTATACAATTCATCTATGATGTTTTCAAAGTCATCTGACTAAGTTTTCATGTGTTCAATATTTGTCTAGTCATTTAATTCATCAAAAATCAATAAATTAATATGTTATTCAAATATTTTCAGAATACTTCAAATGAGGTACCAAATTAAAGAGAAAAACATTTTAAAATCAAATATGTCAAAGATAAAACATTTTGATTAAATTATAAACTTGTTTCTGAATATCTACAGGAACTTTATTATATTTCATTATGACAAGAAACAACTGCCACAAATTATTTTCCTTATTAATAAAAATCTTATGTTTTCACACCTATAAAATCTATCATCATAAGTAATTGGCAAGTATTGTGATGATAGAGTTTACTGTACTAGTTCACCATTTTCAACTAAACTCATTGTCATTACTCTACATTTTTTGGAAAATAAAATCAAATATGTTTGTTACCTTTTCAATAATTGTTTTCCATATGTTATTATTTTTTTATCTAATAAAGTAATAAACACTTCCACTTAAACATAATAACAATTGTTTGCTAAGTAAAAGTGAAACACATGTAACTCTAAAAGAAATAATAACCACATGACCTCAAGTAATGAAATAATTCACCTAAAACCTGTGTGATTAAGATATCATATCAAACGTTGCTTACACTTGTAAGCTGGGGTATTTTCCAGGGTATTTCACGATGCATCTCATTACTATGCATGTATCATGTTGCCAATGTTTTCTGTAGTCCTTACCGGGACTACTTTGCTATCTTTCAGAAGTCGGGATTTTCTACGCGACCCTCAAACCCAGAAGACATGGAATATTATGGTCATTTCAATCTCAGGCAAGTTCATCACTTGCTCATATCCTTTGCAGTACTTCATAACAAACTAATTGCAAAAACCCTATCGTCTTATCACCTACTCTCAAAAGAATGCATGATCCTATTTTTATAATAATATGACTAATTGAATGACTACCCGAGTGGTAGTGTTCTGTTTGGTGGGCGGATGGAACCATGGTAAGATGAATAGGTCAAAGGAAGGTTCCATCTGCATGGGAACGTATTACCTAGGAATTAACAACAACTGCCGTCAGGATTCTTGCGCCGTAAATTCGCGTTGACCAGGGATCTTTTGTGGGGGGAGTAAGTCAGCCGTGATACTTTTCTCGTTCGCATGTCAACGGACTGCCAGAGACGTACGCTGTAGGTCTTGCGAGACTACATGCACATGGGTGGGAGCCCTTACGTCCCACGGGCTCTGGGGTCTATGAGTGTCTGCCAGGGGCGCGTAGATCTCCATCGTGAGGGGTGGAATCAGGCGTTCAACCTGCTGGCAGAAATGGGTGGGCATGCGTTGTGCGGAGAAGCACGGTTTGGCTTGGACCAACTACCGGGCCCCACACCTGAGTGGGAGTGGACAGGATCTCGAGCCTGGTTGTGCAACATGGTCTTGGTCGTCCATGGGTAAAGTAACGCACCTCTGCAGAGTGTAAAAGGATGTGACATGTTACCCCTTGTTCCGGGAAGGAGCTGCGAACGCCGCAGGAAAGGCAACTCCATGAAAGTTCTAATCCTGTGAAGATCTGGCGGGCATAGTTTTCAGAATTAAAAGTAACCTCTTGAAGAAAGTTTTACAAAACCTTGCATTAGCTTATGACTCTTTCGAGTCTAAAGCTGTAGTTAGTGCATCAAACCACCCACTATATATCATGAACTTGCTGAGTAACGGTCGTTACTCATTCTATCCCGTTTGACCCCTGCTTAGAGTTGAAGCCCTACGGAAGCCGTCATTGTGAAGCCATCGCTACCTAATGAAGCTAGGTGGAGAGATCCACTACTTAGTCGGTAAAGCATCGTCATCAACAACGCTGGTGGAGGAGAAGCTATCAAGGTGTAGGTAGAGACAATTCTCGAACTTAGCAGTTACAAGCCATAGTTTAGGGCTGACATCAGCCGTAGTGGATTAGTTCTGAGCTAGAGTTCTTCTCCAGCTTGGATCTTCGAATTGCTTCTTCTGATGTTTCATTTGTAAGAGATCTTCTTGATTCATCAAGGAGATTCTCAAGATTTTGTAATGAAGTTTGTATCCTATAGCTTTGCTTGGCCCGCTGTGTTTCTGTTGTACCACTCTGAGAGAATGTAATATTCACGGATAAGTCCTTCTGTGAGTATTATGTCATCGACTTGCGCACTACACATGCAGTGGTGTGCTGGGTCACCACAGGTGGTATCAGAGCGAAGCGACCTTAGGTTTATAACCTTTTAGGAGATCTGTAGGTTGGTAAAGACTATAGGAAGCCATCTTATCTAAACCATATTTCCTACAACTATGATGATCATTCACTTGAGAATGATATAATCATACTTGCATAGAATATTCTTGCTCAACCTGAGTAAAGATACTTATCTATTTTCTTAATACTTAGGTATGAATAGTTAGAAGTCTAGTGTGTATCAGTGTTATTGGGAAAAAGAGTGTTCTGACATAGTCAGAGATGCTTAAGTCAAACTGATGATTACCCCATTCTATGAATGAATACGATGGAGTAGAATATGGTATTGAGTTAGAATAGGAGTCATCAAGAATGGATGTTGAGAATCCTTAAGAGTTATTATAAACCATGGTAACTATAGGGTATATACCATATCCTTAGTTATCAAGTCAAGAGGTGAAACATTATAGTATAGTATAGAACTAGGAGAAGGCATAGGAATTGATGGAAGCTACATTACTACTACCACGATGTGATCAACACCATGAAAGGTCAACAGATACCATGAGAAGATTATCATAAACAAGATGAAGTAATTCCAATGACATAGTACTTAGTCCTATATGGAACCAAGTTAGACAACAACTACTATAGGATCATTTTGTCTTGGTTTATTCCATTGCAATAAGGCATGCAATTGGAGTAATTACCTGGGCAAAGAGTGGTTGTGCAGGTTAGGATTATGAAGTACTATATACCTACTTGTAGTGTAGAGCAATTAAAAGTCTTGGTACTTGAGATGTTTTACTGTAAGTACTTTTATTTCACAGGCTTTTGATGCATGAGTGATAAATGCATTTGGGATTTACTGGATCTTATTTGGATCTTTGATTGAGTAGATCTGCGCATGAAGATTGAACTTGATGTGCAAATGCATGTGCAAACATTGAGTTCTATCTTGATGTTACTGGTCTAGAGGGTATAGGATTAGTATGAGAGCGGTCTGAAATATCAGCTGATGAAAGTAACCACCAAAGCTCTAGAAGACCAGAAAGTCAAGAAGGAAGATGACAATGAAGACACTGATGGGAATGGACCACATTCCACATCTTGTTTGGAGTTGGTGAGCTACTACATCAACACATGGTGAGCTACCACAAGTGATGCCAAGAAAATAATATGAGTAGTTATATCATAAAAGGAAACATGTACAAGTTTGATAAATAAACTATAGAGTCACCATGTAGAAGTTGAAAACCAAAGATATTGAAGAACCATAGGAAGTAACCAGTGGGATAGGTATAGACACCGATAAGTTAAAAATCGAGGAAACTCGAAGATATTTTCACTAATAATTGAGTCTTAGTCAATGTACACTATGTTGTACAAGCTTCTTTGAGCAGTATTTCTCTTGAGACCACTAGATTAAACCAAATGGAGTCTAACCATAGACAATACCCATTATATTGGATGAATCTTATTGGTTATTCATCACCAAGTAGATGTACCAACTGTTCTTCAGAAAGTTGGGAGAGTTAGGAAACCATACTTATTCATCGGAGAATGAAACCTGGTATCCACTATATGGTGGAAATACCACGTGGTTCTTCGTGAGACCATTAGGAAGGCCTAGTAACAAGACAGAGTTGTCCTAACAACTGTCATACTATCAGAATATCATACAGGACAGTGTAAGGTGAACAATCAAGACAAGAGGATACACATGACAAGGTCAACACAAGAAACAGATGAGAAGATTCAACAGTCTACAGAAGTTCTCTCTACCTATCTTTACGTGAGAGAGGTTGAACTTCGGGACGAAGTTCTGGTTAAGGGGAAGATACTGTAACATCCCAGTGTTTGAGAAGTTATAAGGATCTAAATTTAATATGTGCATTTGCAAAGCATGCATCTAAAAATACGGGAAATTTTGGCGCGAAAGTTTAAACGAATCAAAGTGACCAAAGTTTCACTTGACATGATGAAATAGGTCTAGTTCATCTAGTCAAGAGTGCATTTGGAGTGATCTTTATAACATAGTATCTTTACAAACCAAATCATCTGATTACACAAACCATAATTGGTTGTGACCAACACAAACTCTCAACAACCTAAACCACAAGTCTTTAAGTGACTTGGGATAATTCACTGGGAAACTGTACCTCAAAGAGGGGTGAGTACCCAAATCACATAAGTGATAATCATACTTTCACAAATGAGCATAATCGAATCATCTCATCAGCAGAGATTTGATCTTCTATAAAACAACAACTCCCTAAGTATCAAATCATTTCCATCACATTTTGATAAATCATCTCATAATCATTAAGTAAACTTTCATAGGTAATTAACAAAGTTTTAATGGAACACAAGTGATACAAACATGGGTTAATTCAAAACCCACAAGTGGGAAATGACATAATAATTGTATGAACAAATTTATCGAATATGTACATATCCCCTCAACCATAAATGAAGTATCTAAAAGAAGAAATAAATATTCTTGACCTACTATTAAACTTGATCATTACATATGATATTTCCACACCTCCATATCTACCTTATGAATTAGTAAAATAATAAAAGCATGAACTAACTCTTAAATCAAGATCTTTCTACCTTGTCTGGATCACCTTGTTTTCCAAATCTTCTCCAAGTTATTTTTCAAAAGAAGAAACCTCAAGACAGGAGGAACTACCATATGAAGATCTTCAAGAAGATTACTTAGAGTATTCTAGAAGTGCTACTTCACTCTAATATAAGGGTATTTGGAAACTCTTATATTTTGATATGATCTTACTAACACTCTTGAAATAGTGTGACATTCCAATGTTAGTGTTATATAGAAGTACTTTGGAAACAAGACTAATTACCTTGTTAACAGAACACTTTTGTATACTCAAACAATTGAGTGTCATACACAAACAAACCGAAGGTTGAATAACCTACTACATCTCAGTCTCCTGGATATGAAAAGTAAATTGGGGACAAGCCCTGCAAACTTGCCAACAGATTCTTTTCATATGCTTAAGGCTAATTGATGTCATAAAACAATCTCCCATATGTTTATAATCATCTGAGTAACATATTCTCTTGGAACAACTGGTTGTTCTCACCACAAGGGTGAGATAGTTGAAGATGGAATCCATGAGTGGATCTGCCTTTCAAGCGACAAAGACAGTACCAGAAGACTCGTGGCAACTGGAGACTTATTCGTAAATACTAGAGCCCGAAGTGATCGAGGTTCCATCGATATTCTAGTGGAGAGAGAGAGAGAGAGTGAGACCAATATGGGAAGGGAGTGGAATTTCGACATGACCTATTGATTAAATTTGAAATTGAGGAGTTCAAACTTGAATTATTTGAAACTTGTGAATATTTGAATTGAATTTGAATTCAAATTGAATAATCGAGATAATACTATTACCATAATCAAATGGAAACAATTAAGAAATATCAAGTATTGGACATTTCCAATTTCATTGTGTATAAGAAAAAGAAAACAATAAACTTTATTGATAATAAAATAATAATACAAAGTCATTACATAATCCAACAAATGGAAAATTACATATTCTATTACAAGTGGACAAATACAAAATAAATTCCTAAACTAATCCTTGCAAAGTTACAGTCTCCAATTTATCTTCTGTTCCTGCAAAATAAACAAAAGAAAATAAAAGAAAGGTGGGTGAGTGGGGATTAGTACCCTCAGATTTGCAGTGTGATGCACTGCTAATCTCATCATTGGGTTAAGTAAATTACTTGTAGTATCTATTCAAATCAGTGGAGTGCCTCAGACCAACATCATGGGCAAGTATCAGGTAATACAAGTGGCAAGCCAAAATTAAGTACAGCACCAGGATAAGACCAAATGCAAACCGAGCACATCTCCCAGGAAATATCCTAGGCAACGTAGACAAGCACACAACACACTCACCATCACACTTTAGTGCTGTCAAAACCCCTGCTGTGGTATAAATACCACACCAGCCGCAAGGGGAGGGAGTCACATCACACTTTCCCCTGTTCACAGCTCGAGTTGCACAGCTCCAGCAAGAACAGCAAGAACAACCACCAGGAAACCACAGCACCACCACTCAATTCATCCAACCAAGATTTGTGAGACCATAGATCCAGTAGGATAACAACAAGGCCAATCCACTAGCTGGGAAAGCATACCTGGAGCAAGATCTTCACAAGGCCAAGCTACAAGTGGAGGAGCAAGGCTGAGGAGCAAGCAGACCACAAGCACACAAACCATCCATAATCAACAAGCCCCAGGTTGTTAACTACACACCATCTAGCAAGCAATTGCTAGATTATGCACAGAAAGCAGGCTGGGGTTATTTTCCTCAGATAGGCATAGAAGTGCTATGCTAAAGTTCATCACTGGAAATTAAAAATTATCAAATCTAGCATCTGTTCTTATTTAAACTTGGGCCTCAGGCTTTGCATCACTGGCCAGGGGCTTAATCAAGATGGAAGCAACTGTTCTTATCAGATAAAAATTGTTTAGGGGCAAATCAAGCAAGTAACATGTTCTTATCAGTACAGAAGAAACTAGGGGCATAAATCCTCAAGAAATCCACACTGGGATATTATCTAGCTCATAATCTTGTGCACAACTGTTGCCGGGCACTAATCAAATGGATTAATACCTCAACACAACTTCACAAAAAGATGTAATCAGTCAAATGAAGCTATGTGCTGATGGCATATTCTCTGAACCTGAAACTCAGAGTAACACCTATCAACATTAAGCACACCCATAGAACATTAGGAATTATACACTTAGTAATAAGAATTGTTATCCAATAACCAGTAACAAGAATCCATCACTGGAAGCAAACCCTAAGGGTATCAGTACACCGAAACAACATGGGAAGTGATCCCAAAATAATTTTCCACCAACAGCATCACCTCCACCACATTATCATCTCACATCACAGAGCAATAGAGGATTAATTTAGGTACACAATAAAAATTCCTCATCCATCACAGATCATGGCATGATTACCATGTCTCACACATCAAGTAAATTAAAAGAAAAATCCATTGCTGTCTAACCAAGCACTAGAGCACAGAGAGCATCACAGTGGAGCTCGGTACGAGCTAGCTCGAGGGCTAGACTCCAGAGCAAGGGGGGAAAGGAAGAATCCGTGAGAGAGAGAGAGGTTGGAGGGCAGAGAGAGAGGAGAGCAACTTACAGGTGGTCACCATCGTGGTGACCACATCCGGATGGAGAGAGGAGCACGGCGGCGAGCCACGGTTGCCCCGGAGGCCATCCCGGCGGCGGCGTCTCCGGAAACCAAGCCCTAGAAGCAGCAGCAGCAGCACATCAACTCATGGAGCCTCCAAGAGTCACATCGAGGGGCCAAGATCACCGGAGAGGTGGAGGAACACCCGGGTACCCGAAACCTAGGGTTAGGGATTTGGGGTTGTCCACGGGAGCCGCCACGGAAGAAAACCAGATCGAGGTAGAGGACGGGGTAGAGGGCGAGGTGGTGCATCGATGGCGTCCATCCACGGCGGCGGGGTGGCCGGAGGGAGTCGGGAGAATCGCCGGAGGGGGAGGCGATTTCAATCGCCTCTGCGTCGCCTCGCGCAGAGGGAGGGGATAAGGAGATGGGGGGCTCGGGTGTGGATGCGCCTGGTCTGGTCCGGCCCGACCAGACCAGTGGGTTAGGCCCAACCCTAACCCTGGGGCCACCTGTCAGCCTAGGGGCAGTATAGTAATTGCCTAAATCTTGAATAAAAGAATTAGAAAACAATAAATAAAACTCTACAAATTTCAAACCTGTGCAATATAACTAAATCTTAATCTAGTAAAATGGTTGTATATTAAAATTAAGAAAAATAATCCAATAATACTTATAGTCTTAAAATTATGGTTATAAAATAATATTTTAATAATAAAACTTTGATAAATAAGGTTTAGAAATATTCAAAACTATTTAATAAAATGTAAATTATTCTTTCAACATTATTTAGATATTCTGAGCATCTCAAAATACTCCCTAACAAATATTTTCTGTGAAAACAATCAAATAATTTATAATAAAAAATAATAACAATAAATATTGGAAAAATAATAAATAATTCATAAAATCAGAAAAATACAAGTTATATCCTAAAATGTTCCAAATAAACTTATACAATTCATCCATGATGTTTTCAAAGTCATCTGACTAAGTTTTCATGTGTTCAATATTTGTCTAGTCATTTAATTCATCAAAAATCAATAAATTAATATGTTATTCAAATATTTTCAGAATACTTCAAATGAGGTACCAAATTAAAGAGAAAAACATTTTAAAATCAAATATGTCAAAGATAAAACATTTTGATTAAATTATAAACTTGTTTCTGAATATCTACAGGAACTTTATTATATTTCATTATGACAAGAAACAACTGCCACAAATTATTTTCCTTATTAATAAAAATCTTATGTTTTCACACCTATAAAATCTATCATCATAAGTAATTGGCAAGTATTGTGATGATAGAGTTTACTGTACTAGTTCACCATTTTCAACTAAACTCATTGTCATTACTCTACATTTTTTGGAAAATAAAATCAAATGTGTTTGTTACCTTTTCAATAATTGTTTTCCATATGTTATTATTTTTTTATCTAATAAAGTAATAAACACTTCCACTTAAACATAATAACAATTGTTTGCTAAGTAAAAGTGAAACACATGTAACTCTAAAAGAAATAATAACCACATGACCTCAAGTAATGAAATAATTCACCTAAAACCTGTGTGATTAAGATATCATATCAAACGTTGCTTACACTTGTAAGCTGGGGTATTTTCCAGGGTATTTCACGATGCATCTCATTACTATGCATGTATCATGTTGCCAATGTTTTCTGTAGTCCTTACCGGGACTACTTTGCTATCTTTCAGAAGTCGGGATTTTCTACGCGACCCTCAAACCCAGAAGACATGGAATATTATGGTCATTTCAATCTCAGGCAAGTTCATCACTTGCTCATATCCTTTGCAGTACTTCATAACAAACTAATTGCAAAAACCCTATCGTCTTATCACCTACTCTCAAAAGAATGCATGATCCTACTTTTATAATAATATGACTAATTGAATGACTACCCGAGTGGTAGTGTTCTGTTTGGTGGGCGGATGGAACCATGGTAAGATGAATAGGTCAAAGGAAGGTTCCATCTGCATGGGAACGTATTACCTAGGAATTAACAACAACTGCCGTCAGGATTCTTGCGCCGTAAATTCGCGTTGACCATGGATCTTTTGTGGGGGGAGCAAGTCAGCCGTGATACTTTTCTCGTTCGCATGTCAACGGACTGCCAGAGACGTACGCTGTAGGTCTTGCGAGACTACATGCACATGGGTGGGAGCCCTTACGTCCCACGGGCTCTGGGGTCTATGAGTGTCTGCCAGGGGCGCGTAGATCTCCATCGTGAGGGGTGGAATCAGGCGTTCAACCTGCTGGCAGAAATGGGTGGGCATGCGTTGTGCGGAGAAGCACGGTTTGGCTTGGACCAACTACCGGGCCCCACACCTGAGTGGGAGTGGACAGGATCTCGAGCCTGGTTGTGCAACATGGTCTTGGTCGTCCATGGGTAAAGTAACGCACCTATGCAGAGTGTAAAAGGATGTGACATGTTACCCCTTGTTCCGGGAAGGAGATGCGAACGCCGCAGGAAAGGCAACTCCATGAAAGTTCTAATCCTGTGAAGATCTGGCGGGCATAGTTTTAAGAATTAAAAGTAACCTCTTGAAGAAAGTTTTACAAAACCTTGCATTAGCTTATGACTCTTTCGAGTCTAAAGCTGTAGTTAGTGCATCAAACCACCCACTATATATCATGAACTTGCTGAGTAACGCTCGTTACTCATTCTATCCTGTTTGACCCCTGCTTAGAGTTGAAGCCCTACGGAAGCCGTCATTGTGAAGCCATCGCTACCTAATGAAGCTAGGTGGAGAGATCCACTACTTAGTCGGTAAAGCATCGTCATCAACAACGCTGGTGGAGGAGAAGCTATCAAGGTGTAGGTAGAGACAATTCTCGAACTTAGCAGTTACAAGCCATAGTTTAGGGCTGACATCAGCCGTAGTGGATTAGTTCTGTGCTAGAGTTCTTCTCCAGCTTGGATCTTCGAATTGCTTCTTCTGATGTTTCATTTGTAAGAGATCTTCTTGATTCATCAAGGTGATTCTCAAGATTTTGTAATGAAGTTTGTATCCTATAGCTTTGCTTGGCCCGCTGTGTTTCTGTTGTACCACTCTGAGAGAATGTAATATTCACGGATAAGTCCTTCTGTGAGTATTATGTCATCGACTTGCGCACTACACATGCAGTGGTGTGCTGGGTCACCACAAGTTTCCAAAATTAATATGTGCAGTATATACCTACCCATTCTTTACATGCCTATTTCTTCCTAATTATTTGGACCTTGAAAATTCTGATTTTCTGCTACATCATATTGGCTCAATAGTTCAGTCGTACACCCGTCCCATATCGTTTTTGCGCAGCAGGAGAGCAAACATCAGCAATTCGATGTGATTCCAGCAAAACACAGAATGTTCAGTCTTCATTTCGTAGACGAATTTTCAGCGAGTTACCTAATTAACCACGGACTGACGGCTTCTTCAGATAGGCAGGAACAGGATTCAAATCCCTGTGACCGGACGGAACCTCAAAAGAGGTTGAGAAAAAAACAAGAGGAGAACTGTTGACGGACCCATGCATCGACATCGCACGAACTGCACAGACGCACGCGGGCCAGCACGCACCGATCGCCCGGGGGCGCAGCATGGCGGAACGAGAGGCCAGGAGGCGGCCAGCAGCGCGCCGCGCACGGCCACGATCGGGTGCGCGGCCGGAATTCGCACAGGCCCCCGGCCCCGCCGGCACTGTGGCGCCATCCGTCTCCCATCAGAGCTTCAAGGCCCTCAAACAGTGTCCGGATTTGGCCTCGCTTTTGATCCTTCTTTGATATAGTTTATGATAATTTCATTTATTTGTATCCAGCTTTCACCTTCCCATTGGCCAGCGCGCATCGCCATGACCGTCCGTCCATGCTGCCGCTACAGTGTGCGTTGCGGTACGTGCTTATCTTTCTTTCTTTGCGTATTTTTTTTTCGAGAACTTTCTTTGCGTATTTTATCATCTCCTTCCATCGAGCCCCCATCGATGCCGCTACTGTGCTACAGCTACAGAGGGATCTTGCAACAGTGAAGGCGGTAGCGTGCGAGCGCCATTACGCCATCTTTGCACCTCCGGCGCCGTACCGTGGTGCCTACCACTCCCAGTCCCAGTGGAACCACCGTTGCTTTCTTTCTTGCATGCTGCTCACTGTAGCGTCGGATTTTTGTTTTTTATGAAGGAAGAAAGTAGAGAAGATGTGGTGCTTGGGACTACAAGTTCAGCAAACAGTAAGCCCGTCATTGTTATGTTCTCACTCGGCTGTGCTCCCTAACATGATAAGGTTTCTGCATTCCTTCTTGGAGAGCGAGGTACTAATTCTTGCAAGCAATGGCAGAGCTCCAATCCCACATGTCTGCTTCGGCGTAGGAAAAAATAATTAAAGATCAAAGATCGGAACCGGATAAACTTGATGGACCTGGCAATCCTAATCAGGAACAGGCAGCAACAGGTGAGTTTTGGTAACAGGATCAGCACTGCTGTGCGTCCTGATCCTTCCGGACAGGGCCCAAGAATGGGTGGTTTGGTCGACCAGGACAAGCCTCGCAATGAAGCAGAAACAGTCGGCGCGGGCTCCCCTCCGGCTGGACGGATCGATCCGGACACGTCCTAGTGATTCTCGACTCCTAACAGTGATCCGTCGGTCGGATCAACGCAGCTCCCAGACACTGGCCATCCAGCTGGTAACTGAAGAAGATACATCCAGCCTAGGTTACAGTTTTCAAGAGTCTGTCCGAGCATCAGTATAGGTGAGAAATGGTCCTACGTAGGAGCTCAGTCTGGCCGCTCACTTGTCGTGATCAGGCACTGCTCATCCATTACCTGACGGCAACTTGGACTGACCAAAGCAGTGACATGGAGTGTGCCTGGCTGCGTGCCAAAAGGTTTGGAAAAAAAAAACACGACCAGCAAATCCTCCGAAGCAGGAGTAAATAAACGACTTGCACGGGTAAGAGATGCTTCTGTACAACCCACAACTAACAAAATTCACAAATAAAACTGGCAAAATAAGTACATACACCATCAACATAGTTCAGACAGTTCAAGTTGTGTTTCAAAAGATATACACCCGTAAATGAACATTGTCATACTGTCTACCCTGAACTGGCTGCCCCGCACTACATCACTGAACGACCTGGACTATTGGCAAGCAATGATAATAATACCAACTTCACTGCCACCTTAAGGGTTTTACAGTAGCAAGGGCATTTACTATATTAGCACTCAACCTACATTTGGTAAAATAGCATTGAGTTCACAATTGGTTCAGCTAGCCCAGTGAAAAAAGGGTATATCTCGGACAGCCTAGACCACCCACTGACGAAGATACAAAAGTAATATCTCGAACATAATCTAATCACAAAGTCATAATCACAAAACATGAATCAATCAAGTTAACGCTGGGAGATAAGATGGGACGTTACCACTGGCATTAGGACTTGTTATTGAAATGAACATATGCAACAAACACACTCTTCTGAATGTACTTCTTGTACTTTACTGAAACATATACATACATTAGTATATGTAGCAATTCTGCATTATGTTTGCTGATATGTCCTTATGTACATCAGATTTTAAAACTTGTTGCATGAAGATAATAACTACAGCGTGTTCATGTTAAGGAAAAACTAGGAGGTGAGAAAGAAAGGACAATTATGTATCTATGCTGCTGTCACTGCATTCGCACCTCAAGATGAGTACATGTCACTATGATGATACGAGGAATGTGAATTAAATGAAACAAAATCATTATCATCTGTTCATAATAAATAGTACAGAAGTTGCTTGATCCACACACACAGTGACGCAAAATTGTCCTTGTGGAATAATAGCAACAAAATACAGTGTCTCCTAGAGACTCGCCGAATGGGGAGATCAAGCAAGGCAAATTCGATTCACAAAAAAATTGCAGGGAACAATAAGGTGTGGTTTTAGCTTCTGATTGTTAAAAAATCACCATCTTTGTAAACCAGTTGGCAAAAGGCATAACATTACATGTACTTTGTTCATTTTGTAACAATAATGGCAGTGGCATAACTCAACTCTAAGATGAAATATGCAATTTTAAAACACTCCTTTCGTGCCAGAATGATTTAATTCGTTTGGATAGTCAAGGAATGACATGAATAGTAATCTAATCTCCCAACAGCATTATATATTCAATTATGACATGGAAACTAACAGGATTTGCCAGGCTCTATCTCTAAGTAGGTGTGTTCACCTATAATTGCTTTCAAATAGTCCAGGTGGTGATATTAAGGACATCAAAGTTGCATCTTTAGCATGAAAGTCAGAGTAAACAATCAGCGTTTTTGCAAGTAATAGCAGGGAATGCCCGCAAGTTACAAAATAATGTCCTAAGAACATTCTGCAAAATTTCGATGTTGCAAATTCGAGCCATCATATATTCATTTCAATACACTTGGACAAGTTTCAGGTGTAAGCTATAAGGACAACATTTGGACCTAACTAAATGTCACTGCCACCTTAAGTGTTTACGTTAGCTAGGGCATTTACTATATTAGCACTGACTTTGTCAACCTACGTTTGTTAAAGTAGCATTGAGTTGACCATTGGTTCAGCTAGCCCAGTGAAAAAGGGTAATATCTCGGACAGCTTAGACCACTCACTGACGAAGATACAAAAGTATATCTCGAACAGAATCTTAATCACAAAGTCATAAACAGAAACATGGCCCCATCAAGTTAAACGTTGGGAGATAAGAAAAAGGGTTGTTACCGCTGACACCACGAATTGTTATCGAAATGAACATATACAACAAACACACTCTTCTGAATCTAATTTATGTACTTGTTGAAACATATACGTTAGCACAGGTCGCACTTCCGCTTTATGCTTGCTGATATGTCCTTATATACATCATCAGATTTTATACTTGTTGCATGAAGATAATGACCACGCGTTCATGTTAAGGAAAAACTAGTTTACATCAGAAACAAGAATTTAAAGGAGGTGAGAAAAGGACAATTATGTATCTATGCTCCTACCAATGTATTTGTACTTCAAGATGGGTAGGTGTCACTACCACTGTATGATGATTCGAAGAATGTGAATTAAATGAAACAAAATAAACAAAAGCATTATCATCTGTTCCTAATAAATACTACAGAAGTTGGTTAATCCAAACAAAGTGAAAAAAAAATTCCTTGTGGAATAATTGCAATACAATACAGTGTCTCCTAGAGACTCACCAAATGGAAAAACCAAGCAAAGCCAAATTTGATCCCACAAGAAATCCCAGGCAACAATAAGGTGTGGTTTTAACTTCTGATTGTTAACAAATCACCATGTTAGTAAACCAGTTGGACAAAAGGAAAAACATTGCATGTACTTTGTTCATTTTGTAACAATAATGGCAGCGGCATCACTTAACTCTACGATGAAACATGCAATTTTGAAACACTCCTTTTGTGCAAGAATAATCCCAGTCGTTTGGTTAGCCAAGCAATGACATGAATAGTAAGTTCACCTATATAACAATAATGGCAGTGTCCATGGTTTTTAAAGCGACGCTTTGGCGCTTTAGGGAGGGGGGGCGCTTCGACGCTTAGGCGACGACTAAGCGGACGCAAGTTTCTAAAGCGGTGGGGGAGCGCTTCGACGCTTAGGCGTCGCTTTGGCGTCGCTTTGTGGACGCTTTAAAAACCATGGCAGTGTCATAACTTAACTCTACGATGATCTCCCAACAACATTATATATTCAAGTATGACATGGAAACTAAAAGGAATAATCCAGATGGTGATATTGGACAGCATAGTTGAATCTTTAGCATGAAAGTCAGAGTAAACAGTCAGTGTTTTTGCAAGTACTAGCAGGGAATGCCTGCGAGTTGCCAAATATTGTCCTAAGAACATTCTGCAAAATTTTGATGTTACAAATTCGAGCCATCATATATTCATTTCAATACACGCTAAGTTTCAGGTGTAAGCTATAAGGACAACATTTGGAATGTCAAGCTGCGAACCAAAATCCCAAACTCTACTCTAATGGCACCCAGTCATCAACAAAGATCAATGCACGGGAATTCTTGATTCAACCATGACAAGAGTACCACACATAGACAATAATAAGAACAAAACTTACTTCTGAAGATTTAAGTGTTCACTACTTGGGGGAGTATCATTCATGTACAATACAAATTGATCAAAGGAAACCCATCATCATTGGAACAAAAAAGCATTCAGTAAATGTGTACTCAACAACAATCATGCAGAAGGAAATCAAAGCTAAGCCACCCATTGCCCGTCACTTGTGCACCACTTTTAAGTAACAGCCGTGCGTACATTAGCAACTGTATAAATAAAAATTCTGTAAATTGTAAATTTTCGTTTGCAAATACTTATTATCATCATTATCCAGAGAACGTGATAGCACGACGGCACAGAAACATGATCCATTTCACCCATAGTGACTGCAACGGCCGAAGTTGCAACATGGCAATTGAATCCAACATTACATATCTGACACAGCCTAATACGGGAAACAACTAAGTAAAATACATGCCTGTGCAGGCGCAGGCATGGAAGGAAAACAGCTGGGAGTAGCAGTATTCGAAGGGGCTAAACCCTAGGTAACCTGACGAACCGAGGTGGAGCGCTCGCTGACCTCAGATGAGCTTAAAGGGGAGTGGCCACGGGGTGGAGCGGGGCACCTCGACTCGGTCCTTGATGCGCTCGATCTTCTTCTCCCGCTTTGGCCGAGAGTTGCCATAGGAGCCCTTGAACCGCTTCCCGCGCTTGGTCTTCTTGTCCCCGCGCCCGCACGTCACGGCCTCCGCCTCCGCAAGGAGGGTCGGAGGGCGCGCCGGCGCCAGGCGCCGCATGAAAGCCGCCGCCGCCAAACGCAGCGCCATGCTGCCGCCGAGCTCGATGCCAACCGCCGCGTAGAGCCGCCGCCGCCGCCGCCGCGCCCAGTAGGAAGAGAAGGGAAGAGGTACGAACTAGCGAAGTGAGAGCAAGGGTTCAAGGGCCCACGAGAGAGTAAGCAAAGCCCATTTATTTTAAGGCTCAATAAAATTGCAAAGGAAAGCCCACACGAATAGGCTACGTCTTCGTTCGGGCACCGGGAAACAGCGCCGGCGGCGGCCATCCTCCGATCCCCGTATGTCGTCCGCGTGGGCGAGGCCTCTGCGCCGCCCGAACTCATCGCAGCGTCTAATTCGCTGCCACTTCTACTCGCCGCAGCCGGAGGTTTGTCAGAACCCTGGACCTAATTTCCGGCTATGAACTTCCTTCTTTAGTTGAATGTTTTACGATCTGGAAAGTTTTTTAATATTTGGTGAGCTTAGAATCCTTTGACTGAAAACTGAAACATGTTTGAAGCTTCAAATTTTATCCTTCTCCTGAATTTTCAGTTCAAATGGGGTGAGGACGAAGACTGAAAAGCGGTTGGACACTTGTACTGATGGTAACCTCCCTTTTTGTATGTGATTCATGACAGAAATGGGGGTTTTGAAAATTTATCATTGAAAGCAATGTAGAAAGTAGAAAGTACCACCAAATTGGCTTCAGCAATTTTTTGTGGACTACAGCATCAACCAATTACCCTGCACTCACCAACTGTTGCAGCCAACACCAGGAAAGGCAGTGATCAATCCATCAACTGGCAACTACACATCACAACCCATCTTGGGGTCATGTATGCATCAACAGCAAGCTATAGGCTTGAAGTGGTCATATTAGTGGCAAGAATACTGACGAATTACAGCGAAACTGCAAGCCCTGGGCAGGCATTCTTTCGTAGATGCATACATTGAATATGAAACACATAATGCAGTTAAGTGCAAAATAGTTAGCATCCATCCCTTGTTTGGTTGATTCAACTTCCATAAGACCCGCTCAGAAAAATCAGTCACCTGCATAAATCAGCAAAACATAGGCAAGCCCATCAACATTACTGAACCAAATTTGGGGCCGTTGTGAGTTTTTTTCCGACGAGCAGCTTGTTGTGCTATGTATCCATCTACCTCCATGTCATAGTTTTCAAAAGTTCAAATCGTCTCAGGACTCAGGAGTAGCCTCCACCCCAGCTGAAAGATTTCCCAGACCGCAGATTCAGAGAAAAGCTCAACCCAAACATCTCCTTTATAGCCTGCCCCCGCTCTAGATGCTGGATCATCCTCGAAACAAGCGCAGCACTCTCCCTCACATGCTCCATGTCAGTCTGTGTCCAGATGCGGCGCGACAGCTGCAGCCTCCGCTGCTTCGAGCTCTTGTCGATCCCCCACTTGGTGTAGAGGCTCTCCTTCTCTGCGTGGTTGAGCCTTCTCACCATCTGCCTGTACAGCATGTCCCTCTCATACCTAAGATTCTTCAAACTGCAACAACAAACAAATTTTATTTTTTTGATGAAAACAGCAATAACAATTGTGTTTATGTTTAAATATAAGCTAAAATTTTATTCATTAGCATCGTTTCATAAGTACCTTGACGCAACAGTAGCATTCGGCTCACCATCTGCGATGAATGAGTTTTTGATGAAGGACAGTCGCCTGTGCTCTACTTCCATGTAAATGTGATCTGTGTGGTCTCCCTTGAAGAGGAGGAAGAAGTAAGTCCGGTGCACTATGGAGATATGACAGTCATGCCACAGCTCAACAATCTCTTGCTGCTTCTTGCTGAAGTCAAAGGCCCACCGTGAAGGAGACTCGAAGGTGCTCAGTGAAGAATCTGTGCTGACTTGCACCTGATTTTCCTCTTGTTGGGCATCGTTCTGCTCAGCTTGCTGCTTAGATTCAGTTACGCAGCTCATGTCATTCACAACAGTCTCTTCTTCGGAGTTGCTTGTGCCGTTGTCGGCATCAGAGGCAACATTTTCAGGAAACACGCTCCTCCTGACCTTCCCTGGCCTTCTTGGAGGATACTTGAAATGTTCACTTGGTGGCGGTGTCATGTTCACACTCATTGAATCATCAAACCAACTGTTTGGTATTACCATGAAGCTTGCTTTGCAGCTATTGCTCCTAGCTAGTACAGTATCTCTGGAACTTATCACACACCTCTTCAGGGCCAATGGCTCATCGTCAACGTTAGCTTGTTCAATGTCCAAAGACGCGTCATAATCGCATGCGTATAGCTCGATGGTACTGTCTGCTGATTTTCTGACTCTTTCACCATGCTTCTCCTGTTCGGTGCAAGCTTCGGTTCGATCCATCGTCGTTTGTCTCTCCTTTTCTGCTGTTTCAAGTTTGTGTGTGCGAAATGATTCTTGGCTTCTCCTCCTTCTTAGCTCATTTATTTCAATGCACTGTACTTCCTTGCAATGCTCCTCGGAGACCTCAGATGCAGATTGGGAGGACACACTCTTTTCTTGGTATTCATTTACCCTGTCGAAAACATGGTTACTGGGCCGTCGCGGTAGCGCGGCTGACGGTTCATCCATTGCGTCATCTTGATACGACATATCCGGAGTATCAGAAAATGAATATCCATCTTCGGACACATTATGTGGAAGGCAATCTGAAGACTGACTATGTGCCTCCTGTCAGAGGTATTTTAATTAGCTAGGTATTCCAGGTACTACTACAACTGATTAAAAAAAATAGAAAGTGAGACAGGGGAGAGAAAGTACCCATCGCCTTGCTTTGTGAGCATTGAGATGATCATCACTTGCAACTTTGCGGATATTATCAAGTTGAGATTGAACAGTAACTTTTTCCTCCATTAGTTCCTTCAACTGCTCTTCCAGCTGGAAATCATAACGAAGAAAACTGATTATTTGAATATGAGTAATTATCAATTTATAATTACAAAATAAGATGGTTTACGAAGAGTGATCACACCTTTTTAATCTGCTCATCCTTCTCTTTCAGAACCTCAGCATGAGTAGAGCAAGAGGCTGATCCAGGGAACTTGAGCTCATTCTCCAACCTCGTAAGCTCTCTCTTAAGATGCTTCACTAATACCTTGTCTGACATTACAACATTGACTTGTGCATTTGTGACTACATTTTTCGCACAGTTTGCAAACAGGAGCGTGTTCCTAGACTGCTCGATGTGGCAGTGCGCCGGGCTCATCGTGCAAATGATGGCTGTCCTCGCGTTGCCTCCCAAAGAAGACTGCAATATGCGGGTGAGCTTCGAGTCTCTGTAGGGGATATGGCCGCCGCTTCTACTCCCGCTGCATCAGGAACAAATGTTTGATTGTTAAGAACGTCTACAGCAAATAAAAAAACAAATATCGAGTTTCACACGCCAAACTTGTTGGTCCGGGAGATTGAACTTGCACTTCAACAAAAGGGATGGGTTCCGATTGAACAAACCTGAGCTGGCGAATGACCTTTCCCAACGTGAGAAGACTCTTGTTTATATGACTGCCCTCCTTAAGCCTCACACCGCTCGCTGCTGTTTGCGATGCACGCTCGCTTCCTGCTAGATCAACAAAGTTCTGCCCAGGAGGAGAAGAAACTCAGAGGGACATGCATTTAACAAGATGTATGAAAGAATCAGGAGCAGGCAGGGTATATGAGATTCACACCACACAGGCCAGGAGGGTGCTGGAGTTGCCTCTCCCCAAGAACTGCTTTGCCGAGCTCTCGACTGTCTGCGCGCGGTTTACACTGGAGGTTAAGAACACAAACAATTTCTCCCCTCCCAGAAGATGGATGGGTGTGTTATCATCATTCAGTTTTGACGGGTGGGGGCACCTACCAGCCTGAGTATTTGGTGAGATCTGGAGCTTGTTTCGTTCAAGGCAGTCTCCCCGATCTGTCTTTGAGCTGCGGGACAATAGCACGATCGAACGGGTTTTTGAGCAAAGCAGTAGTGAACCAATTGTCATCATTCAGATATTCAGTACTGGAAGGGGGAAAAAAGGACTGAGCTCCACACCTGCACACACAGAGAGGAGCTCCAGGAGATGGCCTTTGTCCCTCAGAGTTTCCTCCGTGAGCTTCTCTACCACCGTTCCTTTCTGCAGAAAGGATTCAGACAAGACATGATTTGTTGAGATTAATATTTTGCTGCTCTCATATGTAAGGTGGTAAGCGGCAAGAATCGATTAGCAGTTGGTTGGTTCACCTCTGGGTCATCGAGGAGCCTGAGAGGCATGGCGTCGGGGTTGAGGAGATCGCGGACGGCCTCGTTGTATATCTCCATGGCGGAGAACTTGAGGATGAACTCCCTCTCGGGATGCTGAACACGCAGATTCAAAACAGAAGCCGGTTGAAATTCAGAACGTGATGTGTTCAGCTGCAAACTGAAAGAGGAGACAGATCGACAAGAATAGTTAGCCTAGAGACAACAAGCACCTTGTCTATGTATCCGTAGATCTCGGCCATGCTGTGCTCGGTGACGCCGACCATGGTGTAGGTCTTGCCGCTGCTGGTCTGCCCGTAGGCGAAGATGCTCGCTGCGCACAGGCAGAGGACAACAAGAAACATGAAGGTCAGATCGATCACAGGCACAATGCAAAGAGAGATGGAAATTGTTTCGGATGTTGTGTGCGTGCGTGCGTACAGTTGATTCCGTTGAGCACCGAGAGGGCCACCTCCTTGGCCCCTTGCTCGTACACCTGCCTCGTGCTGCACTCCGGGCTGAACACCCTGTCTGGTGGTCGCGCGATGAAGATGAAATGCATGAGCATTTGGCGTGGGCAAGATATAGTTAATGGAATGATTAAGCAGCAAGAAAAAAAAAAATGCAGAATTGAAGTGAAGGTGGAGGAACGGGTATGCGGTTACCGTAGGTGTAGGTTGCCGGGAACATGGCGCGCTCGGGGATGGTGCCGAGGAACCTGAGCGTGGTCGGGCCGGAGCAGTCCCAGTCGGTGCCGTCGCCGCGCTCCGCCTCCCGGGCGTTCACCGGCCGCAGCCGCACCGACACCACGATCCGCTCTGGCTCCGCCATCGTCGTAGTCTTCGTCTCGCCTCCTATCGATTATCTGATAGCTCCTCCCTGAAACCGGCAGCTAGCTAGTCAAGCGACGGTACGTACAAGGAGCGCAGAAACGTACACGCCGGCATGCGAGGAGCTAACTAGCGGCAAGACCGGCCCCCGGGAAGTTGGGCGCGCGGTCGGTGTTGGCCTCCCGTGTCTTGTACCTCCGGGCAGGCCGCATACGTACGGGCGTACGTACAAACGTACCGAAAGCGCCGCTCCAACAGGCGGTGGGGATGTTTTTCTCCAACTTTGTTTGCTTTGCTTCCCCTTTCATGGCTTCATTTGCTATCGCTTTCTGGTCGAGATAAGACGTCCACATGCATGGCTTTTTAGTTTTTTGCTAGTATATCGTTTTTCTCGCTATGATTGACGGCGGCGAGATGAAACTAGGTACGGGTAATGCGTCCACATGAAAACAAAAAAGGATAATCGCTTTGATCCGCTAAAAGGGCAAATCAAGAAACGAAATGCAGCGTTTTTCATGAGAGTTTTAGACACGAAGCAGCAGCTAGCGACGGAGAAGGGAAAGGCCGGCCGGCTGGCAGGTCGTTTAATTTGTTACCTGCGGGAGGAATGAAGGAAGGCCGGTCGCCTGCTCAAGGGAAAACGGCAATGCCGGCCGGCGGCGAGGTGTCTGTCGCCGCCGTTCGATCCTCTTCGTGCGCGCGCGGAGACGGGTGCGGGTAAAGCTTGCTCCTCCCCCTCTTCCGGGAGAGGAAAAGAATGGAGGAGGAGAGGGGACGGACGGGACGCGGGCAGAAACAAGAGGAGCTGATTTCGGAGCCTCTCCGCCTGTTTTCACTTTTCGACCGGGAACAGAGACAGACTGGGGAAAGGCCGCGCCGGCCAACCGTTGTGGGGGTGATTCAGGGGGGCCGGTTGTCCGCCATGTGAACCTGCATGCGCGCGGTGGCTGTACGTACTCTACGCACGGCGATATCTAACAATCCCTGTCGGAGAGAGAAGAAACTAAACCCGGCTAAATTTAACCGTCTTGACCGCCATGCATTGACGAGCAGCGGCAGTCGACTCTCTCTGCCCCCATGTCCGTGCCGGGTAAAACTGGCAATCCCGGCGAGCTGCTCGTGCTCCAAGGTACTACTACAATGGCGACGTACGAGCTAGCACGCACGACACGAGAGCACCTTTAATCAATGCCCTGCGTCCCGGTTCCCGTGTCCACGAACCTACGGCTGCCACAGATCCCGCTGCTCGCTCGTGTCCGTGGGAGGTTTTATTATCATGGCCATGGCCATTGCGTCCATGTACAGTGCCCCGAGGTTGGTACGTACAGTCAGGACGTACGAGCAGCGGCAGAGACGGAGATACGCGCGCGGACACCGGCCCTGTGACGCGCGCGCGTACCATACGAGCCTTCACTATCTCGCAGCTACCTAGCCTGCCTGTGCAGTGTCGAGCGTACACTCGTAAGATGCAATCAACTGGTACTCCATCGCCTTTATTTTGCGATGCCTACGATTTCTAAGTACTCCCTCCGTTGACTTTTACAAGGCACCAGATTCAACCGGTTACAATATTTCAAAAAAAATAAAAAGATTCAACCTTACAACATGTCAATGGTAAACCGATGCGATGTGCCAATAGAGACATGTGTCGCCATCGCACCCCACTTTGCGAAGGCATTCACCTTCCTCCTGGGCCTAGGAGTAGAGGATGTTGCCCGCTCAATCGTCCGCTCCAACATTAAATGACCACCAACAAATTTTCACCAAATTAGCGACATGCTACTCTAATAAAATTGATCATGAAGATACACAAACATGGATAGTATCAATGAAATGTAGAAATCTACTATTTCAAATTTAACAGTATATCTATTCACAATACGGAGTTGGCGGAGTACACCATTTGATTTTTTCACTGGTATTTAACCTTCCCTATGCACAAATTGACATATATTTCTAAACATGGTTACTACAAAAACATTAAGTGCACTCTACTAAGGACGTCTTATAAATGTTTACTTGAGCATACAGAACTCAAAAAGGGGAACTCAAGAAATGCGCAATTTTTTACACTTGATTATTTCTTCCCCTATAATTGAAACCTTCTTGTGCCCGTCCATAATCCTAATGCGATGGGCGTTCCAACCTCTTCTCACGCATCGATCACTCCCGCTCTTCCTTGATGCCTCCACAAAATAGCAGCACATTGTTCCCTCTCAACGTAAAATTCAGGATCAAAACTAACACAACCTACTTGTTTCAAAAGAGGTGCTATCGGCGTGAACCTAAAAGTTATGATTTATGTCACACTTCATTCAAAGCATTGAATAGCCAAGAAAAAAAAAATCAAAACTAACTAAGCCATCTCAGAATCTCACAGGAGTATGTGAGAGTACAAAATAAATACTTTTGCCCTCACCACACTGGCAAATCAACCCCCACCCAAACAATGCCGATAACAAAGTACATATAATCTCAAGGTCTCACATGTTCTACACACCTTCATTACAATGTTGGGCTTCTAGTCTAGAAAATTCAACTGTTCGGCGATCAATTCATGGCCGTGTACCAGTTTTTAAGCGGACGGTTATAAAACCCAGATGTTGCAAGTTTTCAGCAACTCCATGCAGGCACTGGTCTCTTACCAAAAAAAAAAAATTCTTACCACTCATAAATGTCCCGGTGATAAGTACAATAGATGTTGCATAAAAGTCTATGCCCAAGAAAGTTCAAACACCATCAACTCTATGCCTATCATGACTTCTATAGCCATTAGCAATAAGTTAGCGGCATGAAAGATATCAGACTAAAATCTATACCTACCATGACTTCTATGCCGAAGAAACTCCATGCCAAAGAAAGATTTTGTGTTATGAAAATAAGTTAGCATCATGAAAGATATTAGACTTAAATCTATGACGGCGGTAACAATAAATATATAGATTAGTATATGTCATAACAACCTTCACACCGATTTTTTCACTTGGTAGATAGAAAAATCCGCACAACAGGTTCACCTAGATTCTAAAATGTATAGTGCGGGAAAAAAAGATATATCCGCTCAATAGTAACATTACCACATGCCAAATTAGTGATGCCGCTATTCAGTCAGAACCACCAAGGTGATTCAGATGAGAGGCCAGCAAAATGAAACATTCATCTTTACATAGCACTAATTACTTACAGTTTCAACCAAACAATTATTTTTGGAAAAATGTGCAAGCCATGATGATGATACAAGAGGGTTTTTTTTGTTACACTGACCTTTCTACACTTTCCTCATCTCTATTGCATACTCCCTCTTGTAAGTCTGAGCATGCAATGCATGGAGAGCAGGACCTTTTGAGTTGTTCAGCACACACTTTTGCAAATAGAACCTACCAGAACAAGAGGTAATGAGTAATATACCCTATGATATCTATTCCCATGTAAAAGAACACATGATGATGCGTGAACTCAGAGTAGTCAAGCAGAGGGACAGTATGAGAAAAATAAATCTGCAAATTAAGTCATCATGTATTCATTTGTCAAATTTTCCATATAGCGAAATCTGATTGAGAACTTAATTCCAGAAGTTAATTCCGGATTCCCAAATTGGCAAAGTATTGAATCTCACAATATTAATAGATATTCAAGTCTGTCAATGAAAAACTCATTTCTTTTTTCAAATTGGCATATATGTCTTCTATCTACACAAAGTAACAGGAAGGTAATATTATGGAAGCACTAAACAACCACTCAAGTCCTCAACATTTTCGCACAAAAGGCAATAGTTTGATACACCTATCTCGCAGCTACCCCTAGCCTGGCTGTACACTCCTAAGATGCAATCAGCTGGTACTCCATCGCCCTTTGCGATGCCTATGATTTCTAGATACCTTTTCCCCAATATTTTCGTGAGCTTTTTACCTTCAAGTACTTCCTCCGTCTCAAAGTTAGACAAATATATCACTAGTAGAAAACAGCCTATAGCCACCCCTATACTGCTGGCGAACAAGATTAAAACTTTGCAATGCTATTACCGCTGGCGAACAAGCCAGTGCGTTCGCCAGGGCTAAGGGTGGGACCCCCCTGCGCGCGCACCCGCCCCTCCGTGGAACTACCGCTGGCGAACAGGCTCCTTTGTTCGCCAGCGCTACGTGGGCTACCGATGGCGAATAGCTCTGCCTGTTCGCCAGCGCTAACATGTGGGCCCAGGGCGCATGTTAGCGCTGGCGAACAGGCCAGATCTGCACAATAAGTGACACCCCCACCCACCCACTTTCCCCTCCTCCACTCTCTTCTCAACCTTGCCTTGGTTTAAAGATGAGATCGTCGCTAATCCATCGCTAAGGGATTGTGCGAAAAATAAACTATTGTACGCCTTGGCACATGGCTCCGCTCCCAACCTAGCGATGTTTCAAGCATATGATATCAACGGGTTCACTTTCTACACGGAGGAGAAAGACAAAACTTCCGATTATCAAAACTCAGGGGTAACGATGGAATCCTACACCGGTGACAAAAAGTTAAGATATTACGGAAGGATCAAGGAGATATGGGAGCTTAACTACTCTGAAGAGAAGGTGCCTATGTTCCCAGTCAGATGGGCTAGGATGTCGACCGTCGGAAAAGAAGACTAATACTTTACAACCATGGTTATTCCCGAAGCCGGAACTTCATCAAGCGCGAATGTCACAGCGCAAAACGAGCCATGGCTATTGGCTAAGCATGTGTCCCAATGCTTCTTCATAACAGACCCCGCAAGGCCTATCCGTGTTGTCGTGAGGAGAGGGAAAAGAAATATCATCGGAATGGATGGAGTCGTTGACGAGGACGAGTTTGACACGTTCGGCGACCCAAATATTGACGATGATCAAGAAGATGATGATGATAGTCATGCAACATACACAACAAGAAGAAGCAGAACAACGCTACCTAGGCATGGTCTTCCATTCAAAAGAAGAAGTCTTGATGTGGGGCTAAATTATGCAACTGCGACCAAAAAGGGGAAAAAGATCAAACGCTGAGAAACTATGTATATATCTGTCTGCCTTGTATGCGACGAAACTATGTATATATGCATGGATCAACTGGTCTGATGTGCACTTAATATAAATTTAATGTACCTTGTTCTATATTTGAAATGTGTGGACTTATTATTTGAAACATAAAGGAAATAATGGAAAACAAAATATAACAATAGAAAACATAAAGGAAACATGAGAAAACAAAATAAAACATGAGAAAACATAAAGGAAACAAATAGAAAACGTGAAGGAAAATAATGGAAAACAACTAAAACCAAAATAACGAAAAGAGAAAACATGAAGAAAATATTTGAAAACAAAATAAAACATGAAGGAAAACAACTAAAAACAGTAGAAAACATAAAGGAAACAGGAGAAAACAAAATAAAACAAAAAGGAAATAATAGAAAACATAAAGGAAATAATGGAAAACAATAGACATAAAGAAAAACAATAGAAAACATGAAGAGAACAAGAGAAAACAAAAAAGGAAATAATGGAAAACAAAATAAAACAATAGAAAACATAAATGAAACAAATAGAAAACATGAAGGAAAATAATGGAAAACAACTAAAACCAAAATAATGAAAAGAGAAAACATGAAGGAAATATTTGAAAACAAAATAAAACATGAAGGAAAACAACTGAAAACAATAGAAAACATAAAGGAAACAGGAGAAAACAAAATAAAACAAAAAGGAAACAAGTGAAAACATAAAGGAAATAATGGAAAACAATAGAAAACATAAAGAAAAACAATAGAAAACAAAAAGAGAACAAGAGAAAACAAAAAAAGGAAATAATGGAAAACAAAATAAAACAATAGAAAACATAAAGGAAACAAATAGAAAACATGAAGGAAAATAATGGAAAACAACTAAAACCAAAATAATGAAAAGAGAAAACATGAAGGAAATATTTGAAAACAAAATATAACAATAATAAACACAAAGAAATCAATTCAAAGAAATAAATAAAAAAATAAAACAGTAATGTTTCTCAAAGAAAAATAAAAAACATACAGTAAATCAATTCAAAGAAAAATAAAAAATAAAAAAAAGGATATCGCTGGCAAACAGAGCTGCTGGTTCGCCAGCGCTATGTTACCGCTGGCGAACAAACATTTGTTCGCCAGCGGTAATATAGCGTTGGCGAACCGGCAGCTCTGTTCGCCAGCGGTAAGGTGTAGTCGTTTCACTTACGCGTGGCCCCCACCTCCTCCCTACAGAGATCACACAGGGACTTAGCCGTTTTTTCGATCGACCACGACGTCGACGACGCGCGTGCCCCCACTACTGTGATCGATCACCGCCGGTGTTCCACGCGCCGCCCTCTCCTCTCCGGCGAGCAGCCCCACGCGCCTCCCTCTCCTCGCCCGGCCCCTCCTTCTCCACCCCCGGCAACAGCCCCGAGCCACAGCCCCGAGCCGTCGCCCCTCCTCCCTCTCCGGCCACCCCATCCCTCTCTCCAGCGATGCCCTCCCCTCTCTGTGCCCTCCCCTACCCCTCCTCAGCCTCACTGCTGCGCCGAGGGGCCTAGGGCCTCCTTGCTCCTCCCCTGCTCCACCTGCCTACAAGGTGTTCGACAGAATTACTCAAAGAGGTAATTTTTTTTTGGTTCTGTGGTGATGGTGTGTGTGTGTGTGTGTTGTGGTGTGTGTGTGTGCTGTGGTGTGGTGTGTGTGTTGTGGTGTGTGTGTGTTGTGGTGTGGTGTGGTGTGGTGTGTGTGATGTGTGTATGTGATGCGTATGGGTGGTGATGGTGTGTGGTGATGGTGTGTGATGGTGGTGTTGGTGATGGTGGTGAGATGGTGGTGTTGGTGATGGTGGTGATGGTGGGGTGTTGGTGGTGATGGCCGGTGGTGATGTCGATTGTGTGGATGATGATGGTGTGGGTGGTGTGGACGGTGACGACTGTGATGGTGGTGTGGATATGTGCCCACCTTCGTGTGGATGACGATGATAAATATGAGGGGTGGGATTATATGAGGGGTGGGATTTTATGTGCAGGTACCCCACGTGAGGCCCTATTTGCTGGAATGTTGATTAATTTCCATTCCGGCAAATTTGGGTACTCCATTTGTGATATTTTTAGCAAAGGTCATGCCGAAATTTTCCGTGAATTTGGGTACTCCATTTGTGCCCGAGAAATTTGGACTCATATGGGGTACATATCGTTTAAATTGCAGGATTTGTTGAACTAATTTCGGTTTTTCTCTCCTTAATTAGATACGGCTCACAACGACGAGGCAGGTGCTTCTGGGATCGGATGCGGGGACGACGATGTGTGGCTCTCTATGCTTGGCGCTGGAGGAGAACCCCTAGTTCTGCGACCGGAGCCGGAGACGCAGGGCGATGCAGACGACGAGATGGAGGAAACCATTCCTCAGGAGGCGCCGCGCACCGATACATCGGCCGGATAAGGTGATGAAACCGGTAGTGGCACCAGGGATGCAACCTCCGGTAGCGAGGCGACGGGTAAGCGCAAAGAAATACGACACAACATGCTCACCACCATCCGTCAAGATTTCACGGAAGTGGACCCCAACAACGGTGATCCTATCGAGCCGGAGATATACGCTAAGGGGTATGGAAACCAGATAGGCTGCATTGCTCGAGACTTTGGCAACGTTAATATGGGCCAGCTCGGAGATAAAGAAAACAAGGCTATGGCCGCCCTGCTGATTGAGAAGCTGCACACGAGGTACAAGTTCCCGGCACCTTACGACAATCAAGACCTGAAGAGCAATCTGGTCAACTCGTTAGCACTTGGAAAGTTCACTAAGGCGTTTATGACTTGGAGATCCAGTTTGCGGGAGATGATTGCGAAGGGTAAGGGTTTCGATGAGATCCATAAAATGTGGCCCTCCATGACGAAGGAATGAGCACTGGACCTGTCGGGTGAAGATACCCGGTCCAAGGTTCAAGATCTAAGTCCAAGAGAAGATGACTTGGACTATTCTAGAAGGCCCAGTTGAAGCCCACCCGCAGAGCCTTGCGGGTCAAGTTTGGAAACTTGTAACCGATTGTAGGTTAGGGTTTGAGTCCCCCCCCGGTACGGTTTGAGACCTGGCCACCTATATAAAGGCCAAGAGAGCCACCAGGAGGAGGACAAGCAACATTGCTCCACCAAAGCCTTGAGATCGATATAATACTCTCGACTTGAGCAACCGCCCAGTTGTAGCCGATCTACTCGTGAATACAGATCGATAGAAGCAGGAGTAAGGGTTTTACCCCTACGAGGGCCCCGAACCTGGGTAAATCGTGCCCCCTGTTTAGCCGACGATTGTCACCAGCGCCTACATGTTCTCCTAATCGAAACCCTATGGGTTCACCCGAGGGATTTGTTGAGACACAGATTCGACAATTGGCGCCGTTTGTGGGAACGGCGGGCGCTGGATCTCCGGCATCTTCGGCCTCATCGACGACCAACTCACGCTGGAACCCCGTAACTTCGACTCCAACCAATCCGATCCGAATCAGATCGGTCATCATCGCCCCTCACTCGCCGGAATCACGCCCGGTATTCAGCGATTTGGAGAAGAGTATCACCCTGACGTTCGGGAGCTTCCAGTTCTATGCCAACAAGGACGGAATTCTTCACTTCCCCGAGCAAACCAATCTCGAAAGATCGGGATCTGGGTCAATCTCTAGCCAAGGAGTTGTCGAATCGCGACCCTACTATGCGGATCGCGACTTGGCAAAAAGCGGCGAATCTATCCGCCTCAACACCATCAACTTCCATACCCTCTCCACAGAGGAACCTTCTCGGGTCAGGAAAGCCTTCCGAACTACGCCTAGGACCCACGAGCCATATCTAGCTCAGGTCTGCATGGCAGGATCAGGAGATCCACCCGAAGAAACTGAGAACAACGCAAGGGAACGCGCTACCATTGGCGTCTCACGAGCCGCTTGGGATCGAGCAAAGGAGGACATCCGCACAAGCAAATCACTGGAAGTCGGAGCTCCTCATGAAGATATGACCGCCTACCACTATCATCTAGTGAGAGCATAGATCTAGCCGAGCGGAGGAGATTAGCAGATGAGTCAAGCCAGCACCGAGCCGCGCTATCCAAAACACCTTCTGTCGGGAATCATCCCGCAAGAAAAGGATACGTCTCAGGAACCGTGACCATGGATGGTGAGTCCCTGACTGGAATCAGCAAGTCACTCGAAGCTTCCCTTATGTGCGTCGACGAGGATGAAAACGTCTATCCGCAAACTCTCGCCGCCGCGGTACTGGCATGGCAGCCACAAGACTCGCTTCCTACGATCGCAAGAAAGCAGCAGAACAAAAGATAAGGAAGCATCCCACATACATAGGAGCACATCGCCCAGAAAGAAAAAATCACCTCGTCGCGCCTGAGGAAAAGAAGCCCGACGACGCTGTGATAGTCCGAGTAGCAGCGATGGCAGCCCAAGGGATCGAGATCGCAGCTCGCGACATCACAGCAGCCGCTCGCGACATCGCAGCAAGGAGCCAAGGAAGGAAACCGATCATGATCAGCCAGGATACAACGCGCGATCAGACATCGCGCACAATAAGGTGGACAAAGCCCGAGCAGCAAGGAACCGCGCGCGTTCCCCATCCACCTCTTCTGACGATGAGACCTGCGGCGCACTATGTTTCGCTCGCAACATCCGCGAGGCGCCTCTACCCAAAAGGTTCAAGCTTAGTATGGAAGTAACGAAATACGACGGTTCACTCGATCCTTTGTCCTGGCTGTCAGATTACCTCACGGCAGTAAAATGCCAACGTGGGAACAAAAACACAGCTATGCAGTACCTCAACTTGCACCTTGTAGGAGCAGCACGCAGCTGGCTCGAGGTGAGACCAAAGGCTTGCTACGGGTCATGGGACGATCTACATTTTGACTTCTGCAAGAACTTCCAGGCAACATACAAAAGACCAGCGACCATCGAAGAACTGCGAGCCTGCAAGCAAAAGAGTGGCGAGTCTACTCACGAATATATCCAGCGATAGACCACACTTAGGAACATAGCAGGTAACATATCTGAGGAAGTGGCAGTTGAAGCTTTCGCGAAGGGCGCTCGATGAACTGCTTTCAGAAAAGAACTGGGACGAGCCGCGCCCAAAACTATTGGAGAACTAATGGTTATAGCCGACAGATGGGCCAACGGATAAGACTCGGTGTGCAACGAGAAGGCATCCTCGCTAGCACCCGAAGACGACCGTCATTGGCGAAAGAAAAGGAGGAAGTATTATGACCATGACGATCGAGAAGAACTAGTGGCAGCAGAATTCAAGCGAAATCGCGATAGTGGACGCCGTGGAAGTCATGAATGGAAGCCGAAAACAGAGGATAAAACTCCCGAGGAGGATCTCGATGGTTACTGCACGCTACATCTATTTACAGATAAGCGCACATGCAAAACTAAGGCAACACACCTTCTCAAGGACTGCCAAAAATTCATCGACATACACGAGGCCTTCTTGAAGAAAAACAGAGCAGTAGTTAGCCAAGGCTACCCGCAGCTCCCAGGAGGAGGAAACCAAGGATTCCACCTGCCACAACCCCTACCACCACCGGGAAACCAAAACGCGGTGCTAGACGCACTACCTGCGCCACCTGCCGCAAACCAGGGAGGCAACGCGTACCCGAACCCAGCGGGACTCTTAGGCATGATACAAAAGGTCTGTCCATTGCGCAGGGTCCAGAAGACGAACACACGACAAATATGCATGGTTGTCCAAGCCCCACCCACAAAACCAGAGTACTTGAAGATGGCTGATCAACCAATAAATTTCTCCAAGGACGATCATCCCCCGCGAGTCTATCGACCAGGACACGCCGCTCTAGTCATCCATGCGCAAATTGGCAACTACGAGATGGCTCGCGTGTTCATGGACGGAGGCAGCGGAATCAACATCATTTAGGCAGACATACTCCGTCGGATGAACAGGAACCTAGACGGACTCGCAGAATCGGAAACATCCTTTCACGGGATAGTACCAGGGAAGGCGGTCCGCCCACTCGGAACAATTAATCTGGAGGGTGGTGCTTGGCAATCGAAGCAATTACAGGCGAGAATTCCTTGAATTTGAAGTAGTCGACTGGCCCTCACAGTACCACGCCATTCTTGGTCGAACATCCTTCGCAAGATTCATGGCAGTACCACATTACGCCTATCTGAAGCTCAAGTTACCGGGGGAATATGGCACAATTACAATCGACGGCGACTTCAAAAAATCCAACAAGTGCGACATTGAGTTCAACGAAATCGCTACATCTTTCTGGATGCAGGAAGTACTGGTGGAGATAGCAAAAACCAAGGACCACTCCGTGATGCCTCTCACAAAGAGGAACGCTCCAGAACTCGAGTTCAGTGCAAACAGCGACACTCGAAAGCATCAAGTGCACCCGACAGAGCCCGCGAAGACGGTGATGGTGTCCACCACCCTCTCGCTCGCATAGGAAGGCGCGCTCGTCGAACTCCTCCGTGAGTACCGGGAAATCTTCACCTAGCAGCCTTCAGATATGCCAGGGATACCCAGGGAGTTCGCCGAGCACTCACTCGAAGTTTTCAAAGACGCCAAACCAATCAAGCAAACAACCCGACGGTTATCAGAGCCAAAACAAAAAGCACTCGAAGAGGAAGTGAATAGGCTGCTCACTGCAAAATTCATCCGAGAGATAAAGATATCCACCTGGTTAGCAAACCCAGTGCTGGTTCCGAAGAAGAATACTGACATCCTTCGCGTGTGCATCGACTACACGTCGCTGAACAAACACTGCCCCAAGGATAACTTTCCCCTCCCGCGTATCGACCAGATCGTGGACTCCACTGCAGGCTGCCAACGCCTCTCCTTCCTAGATGCCTACTCGGTATATAATCAGATCAGGTAGAAGAAGGAAGACGAGGAAAAGACAACATTCATCACACCTCACGGTGTCTACTGCTACACGACAATGCCTTTTGGGCTAAAAAACGCAGGCGCTACATATCAGCGCTGCATGCAAAAATGCCTCGCCAAGCTCATTGGCAAGAACGTACAAGTGTACGTTGACGACATCGTCATCAAGACTCGAGTAGAGGACATGCTCCTCGAGGATATCAGAGAAACATTTGATGCTCTGAACGCATACATGATCAAGCTCAACTCGACAAAATGCGTCTTCGGCGTCCCTGTAGGCCAACTTCTCGGGTACTTGGTGTCCGCTAGAGGAATTGAAGCCAACCGAGAGAAAATACAAGCGATCTTAACGATGAAGGAGCCAACCAATCTTCGCGGCGTACAACAGCTCGCAGGGCGCTTAGCCGCCCTGAGCAGATTCATTGGAAGATTGGGCGAGCAAGCATTACCCTTTTACAAGCTGTTGAAAAAGACAGATAAGTTCGAGTGGACGCCCGAAGCAAAACAGGCATTCGCAGACCTAAAGTGAACTCTATAGAGTAGGCGTGTTCTAGCAACGCCACAAGAACGGGAGCCACTGTACTTATACCTAGCCGCAACAAACCAAGTCATCAGCACGGCAATCGTGGTCGAGCGACCCGAGGACGGCAAGACGTATGGAGTTCATCGGCAAATCTACTACATCAGCGAGGTGCTCTCGCCGTGCGAGCAGCAATACCCCCACTACCAGAAGCTCGCGTACGGGGTCGTCCTCACAGCCCGAAAACTCAAGCATTACTTCCAGGAACATACCGTCACGGTGCTAAACGTCGCATCACTCGGTACCATCATGAACAATCCCATGGCATCCGGAAGAATTGCAAAATGGAGCATCGAGCTAGGCGCATGGGATATCATATACGCATGACGCAATTCTGTGAAATCACAAGTACTCGTGGAATTCCTAAGAGAGTGGACATAACTACAAACACCAGGTCCACCAGAATACACGAGTAACTGGATCATGTACTTCGACGGGTCCAAAAGGAACGAAGGAGCTGGAGCTGGGATCATCCTCATATCCCGTAGGGGAGACAAGTTGCAATATGTCCTAAGATTGGATTTCCCACCCGACGATCCAGCATCCAACAACGACGCAGAATACGAGGCCTTGCTACATGGCATGAAGATGGCGATTGCATGCGGAGCTACTCGATTGATGATATATGGAGATTCCAACCTCATTTTCCAAGAAACTATGAAGGAATGTGATGCTATTGCGGAAAATATGGTGGCCTATCGGGACATATACAATCTACTCGAAGGAAGTTTCAAAGGGTGTGAGCTGAAACACATTGCAAGGTACAACAACGAAGAAGCTGATAAAATGGCAAACATGGGGTCTACAAACACACCTATACCGTCAGGAATATATTTCGAGAGGATGATCAAGCGTTCAGTAAAAGTCAAGAAAACTGCAGGCGCACCCGCAGCATTGGAGACAGAGGTCAGCCCGCAAATTGCTATCATCGAGCTTAGCCACAATATTCCAAGACAAGTTTTTCTGGTCGAGCCAGTCTGGACGCAGAAATACCTCGACTACTTGTCCAACAAACAGCTCCCAGCAGACATTCACGAGGCTCGACAAATAGTACGACGCAGCAAAACTTTTCGGGTACTCAACGGGGAATTATACAAACAGAGCATCTCAGGAATATTGCAGAGCTGCATAGCAGCCAAGGACGGCAATCGTGGGCAAAGCTTTTCGAGCAGGGTTCTACTGGCTCACAGCGGCCAGAGATGCAAAGGATCTAGTCGACAAGTGCAACGCTTGCCAACGATTCGCACCCAAACCGCACGCCCCTACCACTGAACTACACATGATCCCAATCGCCTGGCCTTTCGCACAATGGGGGCTAGACATGGTGGGGCCACTGCGCAAGTTGACACCAGGAGGATATACGCACTTTCTCGTAGCAGTCGACAAATTCACAAAGTGGATCGAGGCTATGCCAGTCACCTCCGCCAGAGCCCAATGCACCGTGAAATTCCTCAACTCCATCGTGTGCAGGTTTGGCATACCGCACAACATCATCACCAACAACAGCAGCAACTTCACAGTAAAGGAAACACATGAATTTTGCGAACAGAAAGGAATCACCTTCAGCTTCGCCTCAGTAGCTCACCCGCAAACTAATGGTCAAGTTGAGCGATCCAACGGATTAGTCTCAGCTGGTCTCAAGAAGCGGATACTGGATCGCCTAAATCCAGCAGCAGGGTACTGGGCAGAGGAGTTGCCATCAGTACTGTGGAGCCTTTGCACAACGCCAAATCGATCAACAAACTATACACCATTCTTTATGGTTTACGGAGCCGAGGCCGTCCTACCCGAGGATGTCAAATTCAGCGCACCCCGAGTCGTCGCCTACAGCAAAGAAACCTCGAACAAAGCACTCGAAGAAGACATGGACGCACTCGACGAAATTCGCGACATTGCACTCGCAAAATCGGCGGTATACCAGCAATCACTGCGCAATTACCACAGTCGTCGCATACACCATAGATCCTTTGTGGTAGGTGACCTGGTGTTGCGGCTCAAGCAAAAAGAAGGACACAAACTAGAGCCACCATGGGAAGGACCCTTCATCATATATGAAGTTATCCTAGGTGGCGCCTATCGACTGAAGAACCCCGAGACCGGTGACATCTACTCCAATCCATGGAATGTTGCGCATCTCCGCAAGTTCTATCCTTAGGATTATTCTATTCGCAAAAATAAGGCTATACCATCCATCTTGTAGCTCGAGGAAAATACATGGCTTCTCAGTCATATCAATAAAAACACATGGTTTTTCAACCATAGCTCTTCGTGTTTTCTTCATTTTACATGCTCAATACAGGTATAGACCCCAAACGCATGGGGGCTACGCCTAACTAAGCATTACAAGAAAACTTACAAATACAAAGATACAAACACGGTTCACACCATATACAACACCGTATAAAATCTCGAGTGAAATATACAGGACAACATGATATCTACATCCTACAATTACATCTAATGAAGAGCAGTCCTCTCAGCCAACATCTGCTCAGCCTCTTCCGAAGTCAGTCGAATAATCTCCTCAGCAACAGGTTGCACGACTGCATAATGAGGGATAAAATTGACTGGAGCATTGGGAAGCTTAGCCACAGAGTTAAAGTTAACCTCAGGATGCCACAACCGAACAAAGGCGAGTGCTACATGGGCACCGCAGATGAGCTGCTGACGAACGCACTCACGAACTTCACCAACTCGGCCAAAAGTCCTTAGCAGATCGCTCAAACTTTCTGGAACAAAACCAAGCAGATAGAACGCTCGATGCACAGAAGACAACGCTTCACGACAAGACTCCACGAGCAGTTTTGCTTGGCCAACCCGGTACTTCAAGGTCGCCAAAACAAAGCCTCGACTGCGATCGAACCAGAAGTTGTTCGCATGCGGTTTTGAGCTACCTGCTTCGTGGACAATATGGTTGTCCACCCAATGAGTTTCACAAGGACCATCAGGCTCAACAACTTCAAAGAAAAGTACAAAGAGTTAAAAGGGTGAAAAGGAGGTAATCAAACAAAATGCTAGGGGGCTCGGAGGCTTACAAAGCATATCTTTGGCAACAGCTGCCAGCTCTTCCATCACGAACCGTTCACGCTCAGCCGCAAGTTCAGCCACTCCATGCAAAGCTTTCAACTTGCGCTCGCCATCCGCGACGCGATCACGAAGAGAGGCAAAGGTACTAGCAGCGGCAACAAGGGGATCCAATCGCACAACAGATCCACTCGAAGACTCCGTGCTAGAACCCACTACCTGGAAAGAGATGAAGAAAGTTAAGATACATTTCAAGAACCCCCCCAATCGAGAAACATACCACCTACTTAACAGGTGCTCAGGGGCTACTCCCATCGGGAGGAACTCATAACGATCAATCGCAAATAATCACATCTCAGACATCAAAGAACACTTCGATTAAAGGAAAAATACGAGAATACATCCCAAGGTTCATTACATTGAGAGAGAAAACTAAAAGCAGTCTATCCTATGGAACTGCAGAGGTACTGCCACTCGCGACAGGATGTCCCTTGCGACTAGCACGAGCAATCAATTGAGATAGCTTCTTGGCAAGGGCTGCAGCCGGATCGCCGAAAGGACGAAGCGCTACCTTTTTGCCTGTGGCAGCGTCGAAGGGAAGTCTTGAGTACGCCTCATCCAGGCCTGCGACTCCATGCGCCAACGCAAACTGGATGGCAGTCTTCGCTCCACATTCAGACTGGGCAACCGAGTAAGCCTGAAGAAGATCATCCTCCAGGAAAACTTTCAGAAGGCCATCCAACGTGGGCGGAACCGCGGCATCCACCAGAAGACGCTCATGGAATTGCGTCAGCACTCGAATGGCTTCGCCAACGAGGGAGCAGATCCCACTCGCGTGTTTCTAGAGCTGGGCGCAAGAAGCCGTCAAGACGTCCACTCGTTGAACCCTAGGAAGCTCCAGCGCAACGCCAAGGACCTCTGCAAAAAAGCGTCATAAATTCCTAAGACAGCCAATTTAGTCGCAACACAGCAGAAATTAAGTGCAACTTACCCGCGAATTTCTGAGCCAGAGGGCGAATGAAGCCAACAAGATCATTGTCATGTTTAGCGCCTGTTGGGAATATGCCCTAGAGGCAATCATGTATGATGTATTCCCAATGTATTCATAAAGTTATTAAGTCGTCCTTGTTTTGAACATTTGATATATGTCATTGAATATGTGATTCAATTGTGGAACTATGTATTCATGTTGTTCATACTAAATTGTCCTTGGTCATTAAGGTTGTGCTGGACACGCACCCTAGACTAATGTGAGTGTTGGCTGATGACACGGTTCCACTTGTCATGGGCATGGCGATGCCATTCCAACGTTCACAGACTTGGCTAAAGAGTTTAGCAAGTCGGACTGACCCATTTTGAGATGCAATGAGTAAGTCGTCATTTGCATGTCTCAATCAATGTAATCCTTAGACCTGAGGTTGTCGCACAATCCGAGTTGTGGATCACCGACTTAGGTTTTATCAAACACTGCTCTGTGACAAGGCAGTTATAAAGGCAGAGTTCGGGTCGAATGAGAAGCAAGCTGCGTGATGTGGATAATCAAGATGGGATTTTGCCCCTCCGGATGGAGAGATATTCTCTGGGCCCTCTCGAGTGATATGATTCCGGAAGCATGGCCATGCGCAACTCGGTTAAGTGTTAACTGAGTCTGTTGACTAAGAGTTAGTCAGATGAATCATATATCACAGACCTAGAAGAGAGTTGAGCTATTAAGGGATGACGATAAATCGCCTATAGTTTGACAAGGTATATCGTGAGGCAAAAAGGACTAAGATGTAAATCACATTGGAAGGTATGTCATCATGACTCAATGGGACTTGGGAGTCGGCACGTTCTGCTAGGAGCCGCTACCGATTGATCGATTGGGAGTCGGACTCCAATCGTGTCCAAGTCGCCATGAGCCTGCAGGGTCGCACACTTAAGAGTGGGAGCAAATGTATTGGTCGGGTTAGACCTGAACAAGAAATGGACTGAGTTTGTGAGTCGTACTCACAGAGGGAATGGGCCACAAGTGTTGTGAAGCCCATTACCATTCGCTATATAAAGAGGGGCGCAGGTTGCCCAGCGGGCAAGTTACTCCACTACCATGTGTTGGGAACCCTAGCCCCACTCAGTCCAGCCGTCACACCGGACCTAGCAGTCCGCCGTCGGAGCTCCTCCTCGTATGTGTGGATACCGGCAGAGGTGTTGTACGTTCAGCACTTCTATGTTCGTGGGATTGGATCGGCTGGATCGGATCGTGGGACTTCAACGATATCGCATCGATGTCCTTCATCGATAATACGCAACCGCGCGTCTAGTGGTAATCCTCGTGGCCATATACCTCGGCTAGATCTTGGAAGTACCGCGTAGGAATTTTTTTGTTTATCTCTACACGATCCAACAGCGCCAGTCTCCTCCAGTTGCTTCAGCGCGCCCTAGGCCTCAGCGAGCTTCCCCTCGAAGTCAGTCGACCGCTTGCAAGAGGATTCAAGTTTCTCTCGAGCGGTCTCCAACTCGGCCTCAAGGGTTTTCACCCGAGTGACCGCATTGGTTTTCTCGGCCTTCAGGAGATCAACTTGAGCTACACAGCAGTGAACTTTAGCCTAAGGGAATTTATATGATAAACAAGAACAAGCAAAAGGGAACAGATCAATTTACCTTGGAGAGCTTAGCCATCCGCGACGAGTCGATCACGATCCACCCGAAGGGATACGCAATCTGCCTCAGCCGAAAGTATGCGGCGACCAATGGCTACGAGAGAATCAAGAAGAGACTGCAAAAACACAAGACGAAGGTCAAGTCAGAAAAACAAAAAGGAAAGAAATTAAGCCTATTCACGACTGCAAACAGTCGAGTATAGCCTCGGGGGCTACTCCCACCGGGAGCACTGCCGTGCACCCGATAAAGTCAAGAAAAGAAAGAAGCTTAATATTGAGTCTGTAGCCAATCACAAGCGATTGACCACAACCTCCGGGGCTACTCCCATCGGGAGCACTGTCGTGCACCCGATAAAAATCATAAGTAAACAAAGTGAAAGATACAAGGAAGGTGACAAGGTTTACCTGGCCTTGGGCGGTGCGCAGAGGGTCAGCCGAGCTACCCGACGCTTCTTTCGAAGCCGAGGCTCCACCCGCAAAGCTAGGCAACTTATAATCCGTAGCCACAGTTGCTGGAGCTGGGGTTGGAGAATTCTGGACAGCCTTAGCGATGGGAGTTTCACTCGCAGCAGCATCCTTTTTCTTCACGGAGGGAATAGAGGAAGCGAACTGGCCAGGGTTGATGGATTGAAGCCTGTCATGAAAAAGCAACCGCATAAGAAAAAGCGAGAAAAAAACTTTTGACTAAAGGATGATAGGAAAGAAAGAACTCACTCATCGTCGTCGTCGTCATCCAGCATATCCGCTTTCCAGGCGGTGGAGATCTTCGACTTGGAGGCAGGAGGAGGAAGCACGTTTAGGGGAGTCACAATAAGAGGCTCGGCTGCTTTTTCAGATCCTCCACCCAAAGAATTATCTTTGGAGGTAGCTTCATCGTCCCCCTCCCTGCGGCGCTTGCGATGGTGGAGGTCGCTACCCGACTCTTCCACGTCATCCGAAGAACCGTGCTCAGAACTCGAGTCGGCTTCGGCAATGCTGGTGTCAAGGGGAGCCTCAAGGTTGCTCGCCAGCAAGTCCGAAACATCTTCAGCAGAAGTTGGCGGGTAGCAGGTTGCTACCCCCATGCTCTACAGAAGGAAAGCAAGAAGAAGAAGAAAAGAGAAAGCTCAGTCAAATAAACTCTCGAGTGACAAAAAGGTTAAAGCAGAGAAGAGAAGAACTTACATCAGATGGAGGAGACCTTGAAGCTTCGAATGCTGCGATGGGGCAGATGGCAAAGGACTCGCCCACCTTCAGCTTGGTGATGGCCGCAATTTTCTTCTTGAATTCAGCATTCAAAAGTTCTTCTCGGCTCACACGGCTGGGGTCTTCGCTGCCCTGGTACTCCCACGTGGTCGAAGGCCTCTCCTGAAAAGGCTGGATCCTACGCCTGAGGAACACATCGCCAGATGCTAGCCATTCAACGCGACCCCTGCGGTCTGGTCGCGAAGAGCTGTTACCTTGGCGAGTAGCGGGGCGGTGACTCGGTTTTCTTCAACCGAGAGCTTGTGCGCCCAGGAATTCCGCCGCTTCAAGACAGCAAACGGGTGGAATTCGTGAGCTCCACCCGCGCTGTTATCAACGACATAAAACCACTTCCTCCGCCACCCTTGTGCGGAGTCGATGAAATGCATCTCGAAGTAGGAGCTATCCGTTTTAGCCTGGATCCCGAAGGCGCCAGTGCACAACGTCTCTCCAAGCTCGGTCTCCACCCGCGACTTCTCGCGGAAGACCCGCACTTTGAATAGGGCCTTCCAAAGGCCCCAGTGCGGGCGAATGCCGAGGAAGCACTCGCAAAGTACGATGAAGCGCGATATGTGCTGCACCGCATTTGGAGGTAAATCATGGAGCTGTATGCCATAGACATACATCAAACCAAGAAGAAAAGGATGGAGGGGGAGCGAGAGCCCGCGCGAGACGTGATCCGCAAAGATCACACGCTCGTTCGCGTGGGGGTTTGGTACCTCCTCCTTCTTGCCGAAGCGAACTCGCTTGTCGGCATCAGGGGGCAGCAGCCCCTCCCTTTGCATCTCCTTGATGCTCTTGATCGTGGTCTTGGCAGAATGCTAGTCGCCCGTCCTCGGGGCGGGTGGCGCGGGAGCATCCTCAGGCGCCTTCGATGCTGAGGCAGCGGCGCTGCGTTTACTTCCTCCTGCCATGGGAACTTGTAGGTGCTTGCAGAGGAGGAGATGAGCGCGAGGAAGAAGAAGACGGGGAAGCAAATGACCGGGAGGTTTTCACTTTCCGCCTAACGACGGTATATATATACAGGACCACTCGATCTGAGCCGTTCATCGAGCAACGTGGCACCCATCACGGCTGCCACGCGTGAAGCGGAAACGAGGAGGCGGTGAAAGTTGTTTCACTGGTATTTAACCTTCCCTATGCACAATACGGAGTTGGCAGAGTACACCATGTGATTTTTTCACTGGTATTTAACCTTCCCTATGCACAAATTGACATATATTTCTAAACATGGTTACTACAAAAACATTAAGTGCACTCTACTAAGGACGTCTTATAAATGTTTACTTGAGCATACAAAACTCAAAAAGGGGAACTCAGAAAATGCACAATTTTTTACACTTGATTATTTCTTCCCCTATAATTGAAACCTTCTTGTGCCCGTCCATAATCCTAATGCGATGGGCGTTCCAACCTCTTCTCACGCATCAATCACTCCCGCTCTTCCTTGATGCCTCCACAAAATAGCAACACATTTGTTCCCTCTGAACATAAAATTCAGGATCAAAACTAACCCAACCTACTTGTTTCAAAAGAGGTGCTATCGGCTTGAACCTAAAAGTTATGATTTATGTCACACTTCATTCAAAGCATTGAATAGCCAAGAAAAAAAAATCAAAACTAACTAAGCCATCTCAGAATCTCACAAGAGTATGTGAGAGTACAAAATAAATACTTTTGCCCTCACCACACTGGCAAATCAACCCCCACCCAAACAATGCCGATAACAAAGTACATATAATCTCAAGGTCTCACATGTTCTACACACCTTCATTACAATGTTGGGCTTCTAGTCTAGAAAATTCAACTGTTCGGCGATCAATTCATGGTCGTGTACCAGTTTTTAAGCGGACGGTTATAAAACCCAGATGTTGCAAGTTTTCAGCAACTCCAAGCAGGCACTGATCTCTTACCAAAAAAAAATACTTACCACTCATAAATGTCCCGGTGATAAGTACAATAGATGTTGCATAAAAGTCTATGCCCAAGAAAGTTCAAACACCATCAACTCTATGCCTATCATGACTTCTATAGCCATTAGCAATAAGTTAGCGGCATGAAAGATATCAGACTAAAATCTATACCTACCATGACTTCCATGCCGAAGAAACTCCATGCCGAAGAAAGATTTTGTGTTATGAAAATAAGTTAGCATCATGAAAGATATTAGACTTAAATCTATGACGGCGGTAACAACAAATATATAGATTAGTATATGTCATAACAACCTTCACACCGATTTTTTCACTTGGTAGATAGAAAACTCCGCACAGCAGGTTCACCTAGATTCTAAAAAGTATAGTGCGGGGAAAAAAGATATATTTGCTCAATAGTAACATTACCACATGCCAAATTAGTGATGCCGCTATTCATTCAGAACCACCAAGGTGATTCAGATGAGAGGCCAGCAAAATGAAACATTCATCTTTACATAGCACTAATTACTTACAGTTTCAACCAAACAATTATTTTTGGAAAAATGTGCAAGCCATGATGATGATACAAGAGGTTTTTTTTGTTACACTGACCTTTCTACACTTTCCTCATCTCTATTGCATACTCCCTCTTGTAAGTCTGAGCATGCAATGCATGGAGAGCAGGACCTTTTGAGTTGTTCAGCACACGCTTTTGCAAATAGAACCTACCAGAACAAGAGGTAATGAGTAATATATCCTATGATATCTGTTCCCATGTAAAAGAACACATGATGATGCGTGAACTCAGAGTAGTCAAGCAGAGGGACAGTATGAGAAAAATAAATCTGCAAATTAAGTCATCATGTATTCATTTGTCAAATTTTCCATATAGCGAAATCTGATTGAGAACTTAATTCCAGAAGTTAATTCCGGATTCCCAAATTGGCAAAGTATTGAATCTCACAATATTAATAGATATTCAAGTCTGTCAATGAAAAACTCATTTCTTTTTTCAAATTGGCATATTTGTCTTCTATCTACACAAAGTAACAGGCAGGTAATATTATGGAAGCACTAAACAACCACTCAAGTCCTCAACATTTTCGCACAAAAGACAATAGTTTGATACACCTATGTCGCAGCTACCCCTAGCCTGGCTGTACACTCCTAAGATGCAATCAGCTGGTACTCCATCGCCCTTTGCGATGCCTATGATTTCTAGATACCTTTTCCCCAATATTTTCGTGAGCTTTTTACCTTCAAGTACTTCCTCCGTCTCAAAGTTAGACAAATATATCACTAGTAGAAAACAACCTATAGCCACCCCTATACTGCTGGCGAACAAGATTAAAACTTTGCAATGCTATTACCGCTGGCGAACAAGCCAGTGCGTTCGCCAGGGATAAGGGTGGGACCCCCCTGCACGCGCACCCGCCCCTCCGTGGAACTACCGCTGGCGAACAGGCTCCTTTGTTCGCCAGCGCTACGTGGGCTACCGATGGCGAACAACTCTGCCTGTTCGCCAGCGCTAACATGTGGGCCCAGGGCGCATGTTAGCGCTGGCGAACAGGCCAGATCTGCACAATAAGTGACACCCCCACCCACCCACTTTCCCCTCCTCCACTCTCTTCTCAACCTTGCCTTGGTTTAAAGATGAGATCGTCGCTAATCCATCGCTAAGGGATTGTGCGAAAAATAAACTATTGTACGCCTTGGCACATGGCTCCGCTCCCAACCTAGCGACGTTTCAAGCATATGATATCAACGGGTTCACTTTCTACACGGAGGAGAAAGACAAAACTTCCGATTATCAAAACTCAGGGGTAACGATGGAATCCTGCACCGGTGACAAAAAGTTAAGATATTACGGAAGGATCAAGGAGATATGGGAGCTTAACTACTCTGAAGAGAAGGTGCCTATGTTCCCAGTCAGATGGGCTAGGATGTCGACCGTCGGAAAAGAAGACTAATACTTTACAACCATGGTTATTCCCGAAGCCGGAACTTCATCAAGCGCGAATGTCACAGCGCAAAACGAGCCATGGCGGCTAAGCATGTGTCCCAATGCTTCTTCATAACAGACCCCGCAAGGCCTATCCGTGTTTTCGTGAGGAGAGGGAAAAGAAATATCATCGAATGGATGGAGTCGTTGACGAGGACGAGTTTGACACGTTCGGCGACCCAAATATTGACGATGATCAAGAAGATGATGATGATAGTCATGCAACATACACAACAAGAAGAAGCAGAAAAACGCTACCTAGGCATGGTCTTCCATTGAAAAGAAGAAGTCATGATGTGGGGCTAAATTATGCAACTGCGACCAAAAAAGGGAAAAAGATCAAACGCTGAGAAACTATGTATATATCTGTCTGCCTTGTATGCGACGAAACTATGTATATATGCATGGATCAACTGGTCTGATGTGCACTTAATATAAATTTAATGTACCTTGTTCTATATTTGAAATGTGTGGACTTATTATTTGAAACATAAAGGAAGTAATGGAAAAGAAAATATAACAATAGAAAACATAAAGGAAACATGAGAAAACAAAATAAAACATGAGAAAACATAAAGGAAACAAATAGAAAACGTGAAGGAAAATAATGGAAAACAACTAAAACCAAAATAACGAAAAGAGAAAACATGAAGAAAATATTTGAAAACAAAATAAAACATGAAGGAAAACAACTAAAAACAGTAGAAAACATAAAGGAAACAGGAGAAAACAAAATAAAACAAAAAGGAAATAATAGAAAACATAAAGGAAATAATGGAAAACAATAGACATAAAGAAAAACAATAGAAAACATAAAGAGAACAAGAGAAAACTAAAAAGGAAATAATGGAAAACAAAATAAAACAATAGAAAACATAAAGGAAACAAATAGAAAACATGAAGGAAAATAATGGAAAACAACTAAAACCAAAATAATGAAAAGAGAAAACATGAAGGAAATATTTGAAAACAAAATAAAACATGAAGGAAAACAACTGAAAACAATAGAAAACATAAAGGAAACAGGAGAAAACAAAATAAAACAAAAAGGAAACAAGTGAAAACATAAAGGAAATAATGGAAAACAATAGAAAACATAAAGAAAAACAATAGAAAACAAAAAGAGAACAAGAGAAAACAAAAAAAGGAAATAATGGAAAACAAAATAAAACAATAGAAAACATAAAGGAAACAAATAAAAAACATGAAGGAAAATAATGGAAAACAACTAAAACCAAAATAATGAAAAGAGAAAACATGAAGAAAATATTTGAAAACAAAATAAAACATGAAGGAAAACAACTGAAAACAGTAGAAAACATAAAGGAAACAGGAGAAAACAAAATAAAACATGAGAAAACAAAAAGGAAACAAGAGAAAACATAAAGGAAATAATGGAAAACAATATAAAACATAAAGAAAAACAATAGAAAACATAAAGAGAACAAGAGCAAACAAAAAAGGAAATAATGGAAAACAAAATAAAACAATAGAAAACATAAAGGAAACAAATAGAAAACATGAAGGTAAATAACTGAAAACAATAGAAAACAAAAATATAACAAGAGAAAACATGAAGGAAATATTAGAAAACATAAAGGAAAACAAAATTTAACAATAAAAAACAAAAAGAAAACAAGAGAAATCATTAAGGAAATAATGTAAAACAAAATATAACAATAATAAACACAAAGAAATCAATTCAAAGAAATAAAGAAAAAAATAAAACAGTAACGCTTCTCAAAGAAAAATAAAAAAATACAGTAAATCAATTCAAAGAAAAATAAAAAAATAAAAAAAAGGATATCGCTGGCGAACAGAGCTGCTGGTTCGCCAGTGCTATGTTACCGCTGGCGAACAAACATTTGTTCGCCAGCGGTAATATAGAGTTGGCGAACAGGCAGCTCTGTTCGCCAGCGGTAAGGTGTAGTCGTTTCACTTACGCGTGGCCCCCACCTCCTCCCTACAGAGATCACACAGGGACTTAGCCGTTTTTTCGATCGACCACGACGTCGACGACGCGCGCGCCCACACTGCTGTGATCGATCACCGCCGCTGTTCCACGCGCCGCCCTCTCCTCTCCGGCGAGCAGCCCCGCGCGCCTCCCTCTCCTCTCCCCTCCCTCCCTCTCCTCGCCCGGCCCCTCCCTCTCCACCCCCGGCAACAGCCCCAAGCCACCGCCCCTCCTCCCTCTCCGGCCACCCCATCCCTCTCTCCAGCGATGCCCTCCCCTCTCTGTGCCCTCCCCTACCCCTCCTCAGCCTCACTGCTGCGCCGAGGGGCCTAGGGCCTCCTTGCTCCTCCCCTGCTCCACCTTCCTACAAGGTGTTCGACAGAATTACTCAAAGAGGCAATTTTTTTTTTGGTTCTGTGGTGACGGTGTGTGTGTGTGTGTGTGTTGTGGTGTGTGTTTGTGCTGTGGTGTGGTGTGTGTGCTGTGGTGTGGTGTGTGTGTGTTGTGGTGTGGTGTGTGTGTGCTGTGTGTGTGTGATGCGTATGGGTGGTGATGGTGTGTGGTGATGGTGTGTGATGGTGGTGTTGGTGATGGTGGTGAGATGGTGGTGTTGGTGATGGTGGTGATGGTGGGGTGTTGGTGGTGATGGCCGGTGGTGATGTCGATTGTGTGGATGACGATGGTGTGGGTGGTGTGGACGGTGACGACGGTGATGGTGGTGTGGATATGTGCCCACCTTCGTGTGGATGAGGATGATAAATATGAGGGGTGGGATTACATGAGGGGTGGGATTTTATGTGCAGGTACCCCACGTGAGTCCCTATTTGCTGGAATGTTGATTAATTTCCATTCCGGCAAATTTGGGTACTCCATTTGTGATATTTTTAGCAAAGGTCATGCCGAAATTTTCTGTGAATTTGGGTACTCCATTTCTGCCCGAGAAATTTCGACTCATATGGGGTACATATCGTTTAAATTGCAGGATTTGTTGAACTAATTTCGGTTTTTCTCTCCTTAATTAGATACGGCTCACAACGACGAGGCGAGTGCTTCTGGGATCGGACGCGGGGACGACGATGCGTGGCTCTCTATGCTTGGCGCTGGAGGAGAACCCCTAGTTCTGCGACCGGAGCCGGAGACGCAGGGCGATGCAGACGATGAGATGGAGGAAACCATTCCTCAGGAGACGCCGCGCACCGATACATCGGCCGGAGAAGGTGATCAAACCGGTAGTGGCACCAGGGATGCAACCTCCGGCAGCGAGGCGACGGGTAAGCGCAAAGAAAGACGACACAACATGCTCGCCACCATCCGTCAAGATTTCACGGAAGTGGACCCCAACAGCGGTGATCCTATCGAGCCGGAGATATACGCTAAGGGGTATGGAAACCAGATAGGCTGCATTGCTTGAGACTTTGGCAACGTTAATATGGGCCAGCTCAGAGATAAAGAAAACAAGGCTATGGCCGCCCTGCTGATTGAGAAGCTGCACACGAGGTACAAGTTCCCGGCACCTTACGACAATCAAGACCTGAAGAGCAATCTGGTCAACTCGTTAGCACTTGGAAAGTTCACTAAGGCGTTTATGACTTGGAGATCCAGTTTGTGGGAGATGATTGCGAAGGGTAAGGGTTTCGATGAGATCCATAAAATGTGGCCCTCCATGACGAAGGAATGAGCACTGGACCTGTCGGGTGAAGATACCCGGTCCAAGGTTCAAGATCTAAGCCCAAGAGAAGATGACTTGGACTATTCAAGAAGGCCCAGTTGAAGCCCACCCGCAGAGCCTTGCGGGTCAAGTTTGGAAACTTGTAACCGATTGTAGGTTAGGGTTTGAGTCCCCCCCGGGTACGGTTTGAGACCTGGCCACCTATATAAAGGCCAAGAGAGCCACCAGGAGGAGGACAAGCAACATAACTCCACCAAAGCCTTGATATCGAGATCATACTCTCGACTTGAGCAACCGCCCAGTTGTAGCCGATCTACTCGTGAATACAGATCGATAGAAGCAGGAGTAAGGGTTTTACCCCTACGAGGGCCCCGAACCTGGGTAAATCGTGCCCCCTGTTTAGCCGACGATTGTCACCAGCGCCTACATGTTCTCCTAATCGAAACCCTATGGGTTCACCCGAGGGATTTGTTGAGACACAGATTCGAAATTGGCGCCGTCTGTGGGAACGGCGGGTGCTGGATCTCCGGCATCTTCGGCCTCATCGACGACCAAATCACGCTGGAACCCCGTAACTTTGACTCCAACCAATCCGATCCGAATCGGATCGGTCATCGTCGCCCCTCACTCGCCGGAATCACGCCCGGTATTCTGCGATTTGGAGAAGAGTATCACCCTGACGTTCGGGAGCTTCCGGTTCTATGCCAACAAGGACGGAAATCTTCACTTCCCCGAGCAAACCAATCTCGAAAGATCGGGATCTGGGTCAATCTATAGCCAAGGAGCTGTCGACTCGCGACCCTACTATGCGGATCGCGACTTGGCAAAAAGCGGCGAATCTATCCGCCTCAACACGAGCAACTTCCATACCCTCTCCACAGAGGAACCTTCTCGGGTCAGGAAAGCCTTCCAAACTACGCCTAGGACCCGCGAGCCATATCTAGCTCAGGTCTGCATGGCAGGATCAGGAGATCCACCCGAAGAAACTGAGAACATCGCAAGGGAACGCGCTACCATTGGCGTCTCACGAGCCGCTTGGGATCGAGCAAAGGAGGACATCCGCACAAGCAAACCACTGGAAGTCGGAGCTCCTCATGAAGATATGACCGCCTACCACTATCATCTAGTGAGAGCGGCTACTTTTATCAAGGAAGCTCGCATAGATCTAGCCGAGCGGAGGAGATTAGCAGATGAGTCAAGCCAGCGCCGAGCCGCGCTATCCAAAACACCTTCTGTCGGGAATCATCCCGCAAGAAAAGGATACGTCTCAGGAACCGTGACCATGGATGGTGAGTCCCTGACTAGAATCAACAAGTCACGCGAAGCTTCCCTTATGTGCGTCGACGAGGATGAAAACGTCTATCCGCAAACTCTCGCCGCCGCGGTACTGGCATGGCAGCCACAAGACTCGCTTCCTACGATCGCAAGAAAGCAGCAGAACAAAAAGATAAGGAAGCATCCCACAGACATAGGAGCACATCGCCCAGAAAGGAAAAATCACCTCGTCGCGCCTGAGGAAAAGAAGCCCGACGACGCGGTGATAGTCCGAGTAGCAGCGATGGCAGCCCAAGGGATGGAGATCGCGGCTCGCGACATCACAGCAGCCGCTCGCGACATCGCAGCATGGAGCCAAGGAAGGAAACCGATCGTGATCAGCCAGGATACAATGCGCGATCAGATATCGCGCAAAATAAGGTGGACAAAGCCCGAGCAGCAAGGAACCGCGCGCGTTCCCCATCCACCTCTTCTGACGATGAGACCTGTGGCGCACTATGTTTCGCTTGCAACATCCGCGAGGCGCCTCTACCCAAAAGGTTCAAGCTTAGTATGGAAGTAACGAAATATGACGGTTCACTCGAACCTTCGTCCTGGCTGTCAGATTACCTCACGGCAGTAAAATGCCAACGTGGGAACAAAAACACAGCTATGCAGTACCTCAACTTGCACCTTGTAGGAGCAGCACGCAGCTAGCTCGAGGTGAGACCAAAGCCTTGCTACGGGTCATGGGACGATCTACATTTTGACTTCTGCAAGAACTTCCAGGCAACATACAAAAAACCAGCGACCATCAAAGAACTGCGAGCCTGCAAGCAAAAGAGTGGCGAGTCTACTCGCGAATATATCTAGCGATGGACCACACTTAGGAACACATCAGGAAACATATATGAGGAAGTGGCAGTCGAAGCTTTCGCGAAGGGCGCTCGACGAACTGCTTTCAGAAAAGAACTGGGACGAGCCGCGCCCAAAACTATTGGAGAACTAATGGTTATAGCCGACAGATGGGCCAACGGATAAGACTCGATGCGCAACGAGAAGGCATCCTCGCTAGCACCCGAACACGACCGTCATGGTCGAAAGAAAAGGAGGAAGTATTATGACCATGACGATCGAGAAGAACTAGTGGCAGCAGAATTCACGCGAAATCGCGATAGTGGACGCCGTGGAAGTCGTGAATGGAAGCCGAAAACAGAGGATAAAACTCCCGAGGAGGACCTCGATGGTTACTGCATGCTACATCTATTTACAGATAAGCGCACATGCAAAACTAAGGCAACACACCTTCTCAAGGACTGCCAAAAATTCATCGACATACACGAGGCCTTCTTGAAGAAAAACAGAGCAGCAGTCAGCCAAGGCTACCCGCAGCTCCCAGGAGGAGGAAACCAAGGATTCCACCTGCCACAACTCCTACCACCACCGGGAAATCAAAACGTGGTGCTAGCCGCACTACCTGCGTCACCTGCCGCAAACCAGGGAGGCAACGCGTACCCGAACCCAGCGGGACTCTTAGGCATGATACAAAAGGTCTGTCCATTGCGCAGGGTCCAGAAGATGAACAAACGACAAATATGCATGGTTGTCCAAGCCCCACCCACAAAACCAGAGTACTTGAAGATGGCTGATCAACCAATAAATTTCTCCAAGGACGATCATCCCCCACGAGTCTATCGACCAGGACACGCCGCTCTTGTCATCCAGGCGCAAATTGGCAACTACGAGATGGCTCGCGTGTTCATGGACGGAGGCAGCGGAATCAACATCATTTAGGCAGACATACTCCGTCGGATGAACAAGAACCTGGACGGACTCGCAGAATCAGAAACATCCTTTCACGGGATAGTACCAGGGAAGGCGGTCCGCCCACTCGGAACAATTAATCTGGAGGGTGGTGCTTGGCAATCGAAGCAATTACAGGCGAAAATTCCTCGACTTTGAAGTAGTCGACTGGCCCTCACAGTACCACGCCATTCTTGGTCGAACATCCTTCGCAAGATTCATGGCAGTACCACATTACGCCTATCTGAAGCTCAAGTTACCGGGGGAATATGGCACAATTACAATCGACGGCGACTTCCAAAAATCCAACAAGTGCGACATTGAGTTCAACGAAATCGCTAAATATTTCTGGATGCAGGAAGTACTGGTGGAGATAGCAAAAACCACGGACCACTCCGTGATGCCTCTCGCAAAGAAGAACGCTCCAGAACTCGAGTTCAGTGCAAACAGCGACACTCGAAAGCATCAAGTGCACCCGACGGAGCCCGCAAAGACGGCGATGGTGTCCACCACCCTCTCGCTCGCATAGGAAGGCGCGCTCGTCGAACTCCTCCGTGAGTACTGGGAAATCTTCGCCTAGCAGCCTTCAGATATGCCAGGGATACCCAGGGAGTTCGCCGAGCACTCACTCGAAGTTTTCAAAGACGCCAAACCAATCAAGCAAACAACCCGACGGTTATCAGAGCCAAAACAAAAAGCACTCGGAGAGGAAGTGAATAGGCTGCTCGCTTCAAAATTCATCCGAGAGATAAAGATATCCACCTGGTTAGCAAACCCAGTGCTGGTTCCGAAGAAGAATACTGACATCCTTCGCGTGTGCATCGACTACACGTCGCTGAACAAACACTGCCCCAAGGATAACTTTCCCCTCCCGCGTATCGACCAGATCGTGGACTCCACTGCAGGCTGCCAACGCCTCTCCTTACTAGATGCCTACTCGGTATATAATCAGATCAGGCAGAAGAAGGAAGACGAGGAAAAGACAACATTCATCACACCTCACGGTGTCTACTGCTACACGACAATGCCTTTTGGGCTCAACTCGACAAAATGCGTCTTCGGCGTCCCTGCAGGCCAACTTCTCGGGTACTTGGTGTCCGCTAGAGGAATTGAAGCCAACCGAGAGAAAATACAAGCGATCTTAACGATGAAGGAGCCAACCAATCTTCGTGGCGTACAACAGCTCCCAGGGCGCTTAGCCGCCCTGAGCAGATTCATTGGAAGATTGGGCGAGCAAGCATTACCCTTTTACAAGCTGTTGAAAAAGACAGATAAGTTCGAGTGGACGCCCGAAGCAAAACAGGCATTCGCAGACCTAAAGTGAACTCTATAGAGTAGGCGTGTTCTAGCAACGCCACAAGAACGGGAGCCACTGTACTTATACCTAGCCGCAACAAACCAAGTCATCATCACGGCAATCGTGGTCGAGCGACCCGAGGACGGCAAGACGTATGGAGTTCATCGGCCAATCTACTACATCAGCGAGGTGCTCTCGCCGTGCAAGCAGCGATACCCCCACTACCAGAAGCTCGCGTACGGGGTCGTCCTCACAGCCCGAAAACTCAAGCATTACTGCCAGGAACATACCGTCACGGTGCTAAACGACGCATCACTCGGTACCATCATGAACAATCCCATGGCATCCGGAAGAATTGCAAAATGGAGCATCGAGCTAAGCGCATGGGATATCATATACGCATGACGCAATTCTGTGAAATCACAAGTACTCGTGGAATTCCTAAGAGAGTGGACATAACTACAAACACCAGGTCCACCAGAATACACGAGTAACTGGATCATGTACTTCGACGGGTCCAAAAGGAACGAAGGAGCTGGAGCTGGGATCGTCCTCATATCCCCTAGGGGAGACAAGTTGCAATATGTCCTAAGATTGGATTTCCCACCCGACGATCCAGCATCCAACAACGACGCAGAATACGAGGCCTTGCTACATGGCATGAAGATGGCGATTGCATGCGGAGCTACTCGATTGATGATATATGGAGATTCCAACCTCATTTTCCAAGAAACTATGAAGGAATGTGACGCTATTGCGGAAAACATGGTGGCCTATCGGGACATGTACAATCTACTCGAAGGAAGTTTCAAAGGGTGTGAGCTGAAACACATTGCAAGGTACAACAACGAAGAAGCTGATAAAATGGCAAACATGGGGTCTACAAACACACCTATAGGCCACCATTTTTTTTCCACCCACGCTGACGGGGAGGGCCCCCTGTCAGCCTCTCGCTTGCCACGCAAGCACAGCGAGCCCCAGGCCCACGCTGCAGTGCCAGTGGCTAAGTGCCTGTGCGGTGAAAAAATGTTTAACACCTTTCTGTTTTAAATCTAATTCTTTTAATTGCAGAATTAAACACTAAAACTAAAACATGAATATCTTTTAATCTATAATTCCAATTAATAAAAGTTATATATGTTTGTTGTTCCAAATTAAAATATCTATCCAAATAATCCATTTGTTCCCTGTTTTGAAATTCCCAAATGCATTTAAAATTCAAATTTGAATAATTCAAATGCAAATTGCTAAATTCAATAACTAATTCATTATTAATCCAATAAATAAAAATAAAATATGTTTTCCATACCATTTTGAATAACCTATTCAAATATAAATTTTGTTTCATTGTTTGAATAATTTAAATTGCCTAAATAATTTAATATTTGTTTAATTCATTTAAATTTGATAAAAACATAACTTGCTCAATATAAAATATTTTTGAACATGCAAAATATGTTTTCAAACCATCAAAGTGTGAACTTTTCAAATGTGAGTTTGAAATTATGTTTTGAATAAATAAAATTCAAATCATATTCAAACTTGTTTTAAATTCATTTAAAACTTGTTAAATATTGTTTAAGTCATAATAAATTCATCCTAACTCCTATTTCAAAATTTGAAACATGTAATTCAACTAAAATTTGATGATCTTTTCAAATATAAATTTTGTTAATTGTTTTGCACACTTTAACTCGATGAAAACAACAATTGTTTGTGTGACATGTTTAAGTAACCCAAAATTTCTAAACGTAATAAATGATTTCCAAAACTTGTTAAATCCTTTTATCACTTGCATCTATTATTGTTATTTGTTGTTATCATCATGCATGCATCATGCTAACAACTTTCGCATAATAATTAATTGTAAATCATTTGGTTCCAAATTACTCCATGACCCTTTTCCATATGCAACTCAAAATTGCATAGGGGTCCATTTAAATTGTGTTATCATGTTAGCTAGTTTATTTTGATGCAACCATTAACTTGTCATGCATCATCTTGATTGTGCACAATGCCATGATAATGATTGTTTATATTTCTGCCTTGTTTGTTTGCTTCTTCTCGAATAGACGACGACGTTGAGACAGACGATCTTTACAGCACCCCTTCTGAGGATCTAGCTCAGTACCCGGCTGCTGAGTTTGCAGGCAAGTTATCACTCACATGAACCACTGTGTTCCTTTCAACCCTGGTTACCGATACTTTCCGTTGTCTAATTCTGCTAGCCTTAGTGGTAGTTGTTTCTGTTACGAACCTATCACATGAATCCTTAACCCTGATACTGCCTCACCACCACTCCTACAACCCTATTGTTTGAGCCAGTGTCCTACTAGCATGCTTAGGTTGTTTTGCTCGAGTCTGTTACCCGTTACTTCCAGTTACTATATCTTTATTATGTTCTGGGGGCTCGATGTTTAATCAACCAATCAATCATGCTAATGTTATTGTTAATAATAATTTGATGATAAGGCACCGGCAGGAGGCCCTGTGTGGTTTTGAGGCCTGCTAGTGTCGACCCTAATAGGAAAAGGGTCTTGTCTACTGATCCATGATGAGCACACTACCCGCATGTGGGAAGCGAGTATGGGCGCCCCCCTCAATTTGATTCGATTCGCATCTCGTCCAAATCATCTCATTTAGTTCGTGTTTTTCAGTTGCCGCATGCATGTTTTTGCGAGCCCAGCGCAGGGTGGAACTTTCGTAGTCGGCATATAGGGGGACACGGTCTTAGAGTGCTATGAGGGTCCCTTTTCTTCGGGGCTTGATTAGCCGTGCGCCCAAGGTGCTTTGGGCTTGATGGGAAGAAGAGTTGAGTTGTGTTGAGTGCCCCGCTTGGTGGGAGGCATCCCATCTGGCGGGTTATTCATACGTGTACGGCCAAATTGGTGCAACCCTGCAGGGATAATCTTCTCGAGAAGCCGTGTTTTCCGCGGTTATGGTTAACTTGGTGAAAGTACTGGCTAACAAGTACTCAGGACAACTTAAACCTAATGATTCACAATCTCACACCCCATGATTAACAACTTGACTAGTAATAGGATTATTGTCACAACAACTTGATTCATCTTTAATCCAACTGTGTGAGTTATCCTCGGATTGCTTCTTTGGATAAGGGGCGAGATCCAGGATGGGTTTGTTTGAAGTTATCTTCCAGTTGTTTACGATACTCGATCTTATCTCCTTTCTGTTAGCTGGAAGTGATAGAATCTCTGTAGTGGGTTAGCGCAGCCAGTTGCAGCATCTTTTATATCCCCTTCCTTCCGTTGAACCCAAGGCATCTGTACTTGGTGTTGACGGGCTACCCTTTGGTGAACTGTGAGTCTTGCTTGCCAGTACGTCTATGTACTGACCCCTTTGGGGCTGTGGTTTCCGCAGACTACGCTTACGAGGATCCAGGTGACGGCTACTACGTGGAGTTTGACGAGGCTGCTGACGAGTAGTTAGCGGACCCGGGCAGGATCCGAGACATCGTGGATGGGCTCCGTCTTTATTTCAGTTTCCGGCTTCTTAAGCCTATTTGGATTTGTCTGTACTCAGACCCCTTTGAATGCTTCCGCTGAGATGTAATGATGTTATGTTGGGACATGTGTCCTCTGGATGATTGTATTTGCTATCTCTGCTCTAGTGAGAGCCATTTGCAACTTATTTCAATCTTTTGTGTCTTAGAGGCATGTTGTGTTATCCTTTTGTTCAAAGCCGTTGACGTACCATGTGTGTATGGTATGAAGTACGTCAATGGTAGTGTCCTGATTTCTACGGGATAGTTTACATCGACGGTGAATAGTAGCGATGGGTTGTCACACATAAGTGTTGGCCTACTCGTAAGAGGACGCGGGTGCCGGTAAGCCCCGTAATCCCATCAGAATACTGTTCAGTTCGTACGGTGAGTATCCTCTAGAAGTCCGGGTGCGAAAAATGGTATCAGAGCCTGTCTGCCTGTAGGATCCCTTTTTACTGGTCGCAGTTGAGTCTAGAAACTATTTTGTAGCTATATAGGAAAAATGAAATGTGAGAGTAGGAATTCTGCCATTTTTCTTCTTTCCCCACCCACCCACCCTTTTCTGGTAAGGAAGTGCAACGTTGTTTTCTCTTCTCACCTAAACTTTCAAGTTAGGATTTCACGTGTTTTGGGTTCTCCGTAGTACCTCAGGAGTTTTTGGTCTCGTGTTTCCCGATGTTGCTTCAATATCCTGTTCTTTTCAACATCCTTTTCGTCCGTTGAACCTTGTTGTTGCTTTCCACATCAGTTCTCTACCGGCGTCTAATCAAAACTTCCCCGATCATCTGCAGATGGATCTCAGGTTCTTCCCGCAGGTGGTTCGGATGACTCGCTGTGAGAGCACCGCCGGTTATCCGGAGATGCTGAGAGACATGGTCACTTATCTGGGGTTCCATTGGGCACCAGAGTACCAGGTCTACGAGCAGCAGCGAGAGTTTGACCAGACCTACTACCAGGCTATCGTCTACATTCTGTCAGATGATGGCATGAGCGTTGTCCACCGCTACGAGGCAGTAGGTTCCACAGTGGATATGGCCGTGTAGCAGGCAGCTTACGTGAGTCTCACCGTCCTTCGTGCTGACTACTGGGGGTTTGACGATTCTATCTATCGCCACATCCCCCGTGGTTACATCACTTCAGCGGGAGCTCACTTCACCCTCTACGACAACCTGGATGTCTACGAGCATGATAACACCAGGCTGCACACCACCGCTCAGTTTGTGAGGCACAGTGACGCTGTTGCCACCACACTTTCTCAGGAGTTAGCCTCAGTCAGGGAGCAGCTCTACCTGGCTTTGACTCGTCTGGCTACGTACACCACAGACTTTGTTGGAGATGAGCGCTTTGCACGTTTCCATCAGACAGTTGGACGTAGTTTGCCAGATGCTGGAGGTTACGAGCCGATCAGAGGTCCACTCCTCAACCTCGGAGCTGGTTACACTGGGATTCCACGCTTTGGAGCACAGGGAGACGACGCTTTCTACTTCACCACACCGAGAGTTGCTCTCAGAGCAGTCCCGATCTACGTGGATCGTTGTTCTACCTACTTCCGTGGGATTCCTCCTCACCGTATCTCTCGTCGTACTACTCACCGCCGTCCTGCGTGATGAGGATGGGAGTACCGATGTATCCATTCCTAGCTATGTTTAGTTATCCTTTGGCTTTCGAACCATGTATTGGTGTGTTGGATATTCTGATGTATTTGAACATGTGATGATGTACCTGTTGATTATCTATTCATGCGTCGGAATAATCTATCTTTCGGTTACCAAGTCTATCCTTTTTCTGTTGTTGTGCTAAAATGAATGTCTATTCAGGATGACGCCAACAAGGAGCAACCCGCCTGAACCACCTCCGCTCACGGAGCTGTTGACTCAGATGACTCAGGTCGTGGCTCAGATGGCCCAGATCCAGGCTAACCAGCACAACAACCAGAATGCTCCGCGAGTCAGCATCAAGGAGTTTCTGAGTATGGGGCCGAGAGCTTTCGTGGCAACACGTGAGCCTCTGGATGCTGATGACTGGATCAGGGAGATGAACAGGGCTCTGGACATTGCTCACGTTGCTGAGGAGGATAAAGTCAAGTATGCCACCTACCTACTGAAGGGTCAGGCAGCTACCTGGTGGGAGAACTACCAGACCATGAGAGCTGGCTATCCTATCACCTGGGGATGTTTCAAGGATGCCTTCCTGAAGCACCACATCCCAGATGGTCTCATGGAAAGGATGCGTGAGGAATTTTGCTCTCTCAAACAGGGCAAGCTAGACGTCATTGGCTACCAGAACGAGTTCAATCGTCTCGCTCGATACGCTGGTGATGAGGTGTCCACTGAAGCCAAGAAGATGGCAAGGTTCCGCCGAGGTTTTAACCCGGAACTGAAGTACGCTCTCACCAACATCAGGTGCAAGGACTTCGAGGAGCTCGTGAACACCGCGCTCAATGAGGAGAATGGGCGCAAGGCGTTCGAAGAGTCCCGCAAGCACTCACGTGAGGGTGGTTCCTCCTCCAACATGACCACCCCTCCGCAGAAGCGCCGCATCTGGGTGCCAAATGCTGCTGTCACTAGGGCTCCATATGCCCAAGCTTCTCCAGGATTTGCTCCCCGCCCACCCAACCCAGCTCAGATGCAGAGTCAGAGGGTTCCAATGGGGCAGCCAAGGCCAGGTACTTCTCGTGTCGTCACTTGCTTCAAGTGCAAGGATACTGGACACTATGCTGATAAGTGCACTCAGAAGCAGCTACCTCCACCTCCTCGCCCCAACACCAACCAGGCAATGGTTCGTGCTCCCCCGGCTAAAGCCTTCAACTCCAACAACAGGCCTGTCGGGAGGACCGCGAGGGTGAATCATATCAAGGCCGACAAAGCTGAGGAAGCTGCTGACGTCGTTCTCGGTATATTACCCGTAAACTCTTTTCCAGCTAAAGTGTTGTTTGATACCGGAGCATCGCATTCTTTTGTGTCAAAGATTTTTGCTACAACGTACAACCTAGCTCTGGTTCCGCTAAGAAATCAAATCTATGTTCACTCTCCGGGGACTAAAATGATTACTTCCAAGATAAGCATGGACAATCAAATCCTAATTGGAGGTCGCATATTCCTTGCTTCACTCATGTTGCTGGGAAATTCTGACATTGATGTCATTCTGGGTATGGATTGGTTGAAGACCCACAAAGCAAAAATTGACTGTGCTCAAAAGTCAATAACTCTCTCTCACCCTTCAGGCCAGATAGTCTATTCTCCGTATGGATCAAGTTCTGTTCAGCTGTTCAACCTCGATGCTAAACCTCTTCCTGCAATTGAAAATGTTCCGGTGGTTTGTGAATTCCCTGACGTCTTTCCAGAAGAGTTGCCAGGGATGCCTCCGGACAGAGCAGTTGAGTTCGTGATCGAGCTTGAACCAGGTACTGCTCCAATCTCTAAGCATCCATACAAGATAGCTCCTCCTGAACTGAAATTGTTGAAGGAGAAAATCGATATGTACATGGAGAAAGGTTACATTCAGCCTAGTTCCTCCGCTTGGGGTTGCCCAACTCTGTTTGTTGCCAAGAAGGATCAAACAAAAAGACTCGTGGTTGACTATCGTCCTCTCAACGAGAAAACCATCAAGAACAAGTATCCAATTCCTCGTATCGATGATCTTTTTGATCAACTTGCTGGAGCCTCAATATTCTCAAAGTTGGACTTGTGGATGGGTTACCATCAGATAAAGATCAGAAAGGAAGATATTCCAAAAACAGCTTTCACCACTCGTTACAGTTTATATGAATACACCGTCATGTCCTTTGGTCTCACCAATGCACCGGAAACGTTCTCAAGACTCATGAATTCTGTCTTCCATGAATACCTCGACAAGTTCGTTGTGGTATATCTTGATGACATTCTAGTCTACTCCAAATCCAAGGAAGATCATGGAGAACACCTTCGTCTCACTCTCATGAAACTTCGCGAGCATCGTCTATATGCCAAATTCTCCAAGTGTGAGTTCTGGATCCCAGAAGTTGCTTACCTTGGTCATATCATCTCTGCCAAAGGCATAGCCATTGACCCGGAAAAGGTTAAGGCAATTGTTGATTGGAAACCCCCTAAGACGGTGAAGCAAGTCAGAAGTTTTCTTGGCTTGGCTAGCTATTGCCGTCGTTTCGTCCAAAACTTTTCCAAGATTGCCAAACCTCTCAGTGATCTCACAAAGAAGGACAAGAAGTTCGTTTGGACTCCACAGTGTGATGAGAGTTTCAATCTCTTGAAGACTAAACTCACTTCTACACCTGTTCTAGTTGGCCCAGATACTACCAAACCTTTCCAGATATTCTGCGATGCATCTCTCCAAGGTCTAGGTGCAGTTCTTATGCAAGAACGTCAAGTTGTGGCTTATGCATCACGCCAGTTGAATGCACATGAGCAAAACTATCCCACACATGATCTTGAACTTGCAGCAGTTGTGTTTGCCCTCAAGAAATGGAGACAATACTTGTTGGGTAACAAAACCGAAATCTTTTCCGATCATAAGAGTCTGAAATACATCTTCACTCAGCCAGATCTAAACCTCAGGCAAAGGAGATGGATTGAGAAGATTAAAGACTTTGATCTCACCATTTCTTACACTCCAGGCAAGGCTAATGTTATGGCCGATGCTCTCAGTCGCAAGTCCTATTGCAATAATCTCATGATCATGGAAAGCCAACCTCCACTTCATGTAGAATTCCAGAAGCTGAACCTTGGTCTTGTCCCTCAAGGCTACCTTGATAGCTTGACAGCCAGTCCAACTCTCGAGGACAAGATTCGTTCTGAACAACTTTGTGATACTGAAATCAAGAAGATTGTAGAGCACATCAAAGAAGGCAATGGTAAATTCAAGTCCTTCTTAATTGATGACAAGGGAACTGTGTTCTTCGAAGGACGCATTGCAGTTCCTCAGATTCAAAGCCTCAAAGATATCATTCTCAAGGAGGCTCATGAAACTCCTCTCTCCATCCACCCTGGAAGTACAAAGATGTACCAGGATCTCAAGACTCTGTATTGGTGGCCTGGCATGAAACGTGAAATTGCTCAATATGTTTCTGAATGCGACGTTTGTCAACGTGTTAAGGCAGTCCATCAAAAAACAGCAGGTCTACTCCAACCTCTGAAAATTCCTGAGTGGAAGTGGGACATGATTGAAATGGACTTCGTTACTGGGTTTCCAAAGTCCAAAAAGGGCAACGATGCAATCTTCGTTGTTATTGATCGTCTCACTAAAGTAGCTCACTTCTTTGCTGTCAAGGAAACAATCTCAGCTAGCCAGTTAGCAGAGCTCTACACAACAAGGATTGTTCCTCTTCATGGTGTTCCATTGGAAATAAGCTCAGACCGTGGAAGTATATTCACTTCTCATTTCTGGAAAAGCTTTCAAGAAGCATTGGGCACCAAACTTCTGTTCAGCACAGCTTATCACCCTCAGTCTCAGGGGCAAGTCGAAAGAGTCAATCAGATTCTAGAGGATATGCTCAGAGCATGTGGTCTCTCCTTTGGCATGAAATGGGAGGATTGCCTCCCATATGCTGAATTCTCCTACAACAACAGCTTCCAGGCAAGCCTAGGCATGGCACCATTTGAGGCATTGTATGGCCGCAGATGCAGGAGTCCAATCAATTGGTCTGGAGCGGGTGAACGTTCACTCTTAGGCCCTGACATTGTTAAGGAAGCCGAGGAGAAAGTTCGTATCATTCGTGACAATCTCAGGATTGCTCAGTCTCGTCAGAAGAGCTATTATGATAGCAAGCACAGGGATATGATCTATGCACCTGGTGACAAAGCATATCTCCGTGTAACTCCCCTCAGAGGCACTCATCGTTTTGGTGTGAAAGGAAAGCTGGCACCAAGATACATTGGTCCTTTCAACATTCTCTCAAGGCGGGCAGAAAATGCCTATCGTCTTGAACTTCCAGAAAAACTATCCAAGGTGCACGATGTGTTCCACGTGTCACAGCTCAAGAAGTATTTCAAAGATCCAGATCGTGCAGTTGATCATGATTCCATTGAACTGCAAGATGATCTATCTTATGAGGAGCACCCTGTTCGTATTCTCGATGAGACCGTTCGTAAGACTCGCAACAAGAGCACCAAGTTCTTGAAAGTGCAGTGGTCGCATCATTCCGATAAAGAGGCAACGTGGGAGACCGAAGAGGATCTTCACAAGAAGTATCCGGACCTTTTCACTTCTCAGTAAGGAATCTCGGGGCGCGATTCCTTCAAGGGGGGGCGTTTTGTAACATCCCAAGTATGAAAATACCCTTAGAATGTTTTGTTTCTTGCTTTAATTCAAGTATTGCATCATGTCATCATGTTTAATTATTTGTTTGCATTTGTTTACTATTTGTTTTGCATCTGTTTTGTCTTGTTTTCATAATGAAACTCAAACAAATTCAAATGGTTATTTCATACTTGCTCTGTTACAACTTTTGGAATAAAAATCACAAATGAAAACAACCAATTTGTTCCATTTTATTCCATGTTGATCACTTATTAAATTGTTGGTTTTAATCAAACCAATAATTCAATCAATTAATTCTAAATCACTTTCAAATTCAAACCAACTCTTCAAATCAGTACCCATTTGAATCTATGAATTTCACCAAACAATTTTTGTCGGATATATACCGAATAGGGGTATAGAAGATGGTAGACAAAAGAGCTGGACTACCAGGGTGGCCTGCAAGGTAATGGACTTAGGTCCATTGGGCGGCCCAGTAGTCCGACGCGTGGAAGCCGGATTCTAGAAGAACCCGGATCACGGCCCGCGTGATCTGGCTTGGAGGAGAAGACGGATTCCTTACTTTCCAAGTTACAAGTTAAACGTAGTCTTCTAGGTTTCTGGTTCTGTAAGCCCTAATCCGGCTATTATATAAAGCCGGACGGGAGATAGATTTCATAAGAAATAAGTTCCTTTAGTCAAAGGTTCTAGGTTCTAGCTTAAGCCTTGCGCAACTCGCCGGGAAGTTCATCCTCGTCGAGTAGCTAGATCTATTCCCTTACATTGTAACCTTATTATACGGGCTTTAGTCCCTCATAGTGAGAAGTGCAGGAGTAGGTACGCCGTACTGTCGCGACGTACCGAACCTGGGTAAATCCCGTGTTCTGTGTTTACTACGCTATCCCGTTACCCCACGTCTCTACCGTAGTCTCATGGCACCCCAGTCTATGAAAACTACTACGATGTCTCGACAGTTGGCGCCCACCGTGGGGCAAACGACGTCAGGCGTGAAGTTCCGATCTGGGATTTTAGGCGGAATCGGAAGATCGATCACTGTCGGAAGCTTGGAATTCGACAACGACGTCGGGCGCTTCCTCGACAACGGATCCTACATCCCGGCGCAAAACCATCTGGTAAGTGCCTGCGTTTTACCGATTGGATCTGCAAATATCTTTATCGGATTAACCGCGGAAGCAATGGGGTTTTGCGGTGAAAGCAATTATCTCCCACCCGCCCTATACCCAGTCGAAGACGACTATGATGCCGGATTTTGCTCAGATCGCCGACAAAACAGTGATACCCACTTTATCGGCATGGTGCAATCCGAGATCGCCGAAAACACGGATGACGGAAATCCCGTGCAAGAGGCAGACAACAATACACCCGTCCCAGAGACGGAAGAACCAATACCCGTCACAGAGACGGAAGATCCGACATCTGTCAACCAGACGATGAACTCGGAAACAGAGTCCGTGCTTGCCGCCATTGAGGCGAGACTGGAGTCGGAAACCGGATCGGATAACTTTTCCGAAGACGAAGATGACGATGCCTTCGTACGAAAAGTTAAATCCTTTCAAGAGGGATTCCATGAAGTGCTAATGGCAAAACCAGCCGATACAACGGGTGCCGATAGCCAGGAAAGCCCTAAAACCCCTCCGCCAGCAGAGGAGAGGGAAGACGGAGAAACTTCTCCGATATTTCCTAGTGTCAAGGAGATGACAGAGGATGAACCTGTCAAAAAACCTCCCTCTTCCAAGAAAAAGCACCGTGCTTCTAAAAAACTCCAGTACAAACTCCGGAAGAAAAAGTCAGCTGATCTCGCTGATGAAAACCTGGAAGTTGGAGATGTTAGTGGCACAAAGCCTACGGAAAAGAAATCTAAGGAAATCACTGCTCCACCAATGACAGAACTGGAAGAGCAGGAACTATTACAAACTCCAGTGGGACCCAATGAACCCCCTGAGATGCTGGAAGCCAGGAGACAAGCTTTCCAACGGCAACAGCAACAACTGCTTAGATCTCGGCAACACCTCCAACAAACCCATAATGACATCAAAATTATGAAGGAGGAAATTGAGGAGTACGAGAGAAAGCACAGATCTGTCTTAAAACCTACAAGGTTACCCGGAATTACAAAACCGGAAGAACTGCCGCCGAAAGAAAGGTTCTATAACCCATCTTGGCAAAAGCAGTTAAACGGCAAAGATGCTAAGGGCGAACCAATATACAAAACCGCAGCTGAAAATGCGGAAGCAGCGTTCGCCATCTTGAACAATGATCTGTACTCCAACGGGGAAAAACTCCAAGGGGTGTATGCCTTCCTAGGAAAAGCATTACAGCAGCAACAACGAGGACAAGAGCGATCTGGGAGGCTGCATGATAATTCCGCCCTCTGCAAAACTGTTACTTGCGCTGCTGGAGCACCTGGGCCGGAAGAACCCGGAGATTCGGATAAAAAAGAGGACCCGAGGAAAGACAAGAAAAACCCCGACAACCGGGACGCAGCGTCTAGAACCGGACCTCATCTCCCGAAAGATGGATATAAACCACACGATCGGGAAGACAAACACCGGAACGACGGCAAAATAATGCCACCTCCGAGAAACCCAGCTGAAAAAGCTGGAAGATACGATACACCTCACAGGCGTGAAAGATCTCGGACACCGCCCAAAGATAAGGAAAGATACAGGAGCAGGACTCCACCTAATCCCAGAGGGCGTGACAACGGAAGAGATAGAAATAACCTCGGAAAAACGCGTCCGCGTAACAATGGGAAAGAAAGGAGTAGATCCCCTTCTGTCCATTCAGACGGGAGATATTCTGCGCATATTGACAGAGCAGAAAAGGATGATCTATACTTTGGTCCTAAGTGTTTCACTGACAGGATCCGAAGGATAACCCTGCATTCTGGCTTTGCCAAAGTTGGTCCAACCTACCAAAAATATACCGGCAGTACAAACCCGGATACCTGGCTTTCAGATTATTACACAGCCGTCCAGATCAACAACGGGACAGACCTGGAAGCTGTCAAGTTTCTTCCCCTAATGTTGCTAGACGGAGCCAGAGATTGGATTAATGGTTTACCATCAAGAACTGTCGACAGTTGGGATGATATGGCGAGAGTATTTACTCAGCATTTTCGAGGAACGTACAAACGCCCAAATAGCATCAATCAGCTAAACCGTTGCACCCAATTTGAAGACGAACCATACGTGGATTTCATCTCCAGATGGACTGCAATGAAGAATAGTTGCTCTGGGGTAACTGACGTACAAGCAATGCATGCTTTCGTCAATGGCCTAAAACCCGGACTTGTACCGTTCATGGTTGGCTCCAAAAAGCACAAAGATCTCGGATCTATGCTTACAACCGCTAATGAGCATGCTGCAGCCGAAGACGATATCAGAGCAAGAGGAGGCAATATTGAGTCACTGATACTGGCCAAGAAAACACCTCGTTCTGATAAAAAAGGAACCCCGGAGTCAACAACAAAGCCCAAGGAGGTTAACTTAGCCTTTGGAGGAGAAAAAGGGAACAAGTGGAAAGGCCGCAGTCCGGATCCCATCAATTACACTCCTGAGGAATGGGAGAGAATTAAGTCGGAACCCTGCGTCCACCACTCTCAATTTGGGAAGCCAACCCACACGAACGCGCAATGTCGGCTAAACAAGCATATGAAAGGCAATGCAGGATCCGGAAATAAAGGGAAGGGTTCCAAGAGGAAACCTGCCAAACAAAAGCCAGAAGCTGAAAAAGAAGACAGTGAATCAGACACTGATGACAAAATCCAGGAACAGCAGCGAAAAGGCGAACCCAAATTTCCGAGAGTTGACGGAGAAGCAATGCTAACTTTCCTAGCAACCCCGTCAGCAAAGGTGGCCAAAAGGACACTTCGAGAAATAAACGCGGTTGTTCCTGCAACCCCAAAATTCTTGAAGTATTCCAACACACCGATAATCTGGGATCAGTCTGATCATCCCGGAAATATCCCTGAACCCGGCACACAAGCTCTTGTTGTAAGCCCTATCGTTCAAAACACTAGGCTAAGAAGAGTGCTGATGGACGGAGGATCCAGCATCAATATAATGTACCTGGATACACTGAAGCACTTGAAGATATCCGAGTCCCAGCTCAATTACAACAATATACGCTTCCATGGCATTGTCCCTGGCAGGCAAGCACGGTCCCTAGGAGAAATTTCCCTAGATGTCACCTTCGGAGATAAAGATCACTTCCGGCAGGAAAAAGTATCCTTCGAAGTTGTGCCGTTCGAGAGCGTGTATCACGCAATACTCGGACGTCCGGCTTTCGCCAATTTTATGGCAAGATCTTGCTATATCTACAACAAGCTGAAGATGCCAGGACCCAAAGGAGGAGTAATCACCATTGCCGGTGATTTCAAGCTGGCAAACGAGTTGGAGAAGCAAAACGCCCTTTGCGCTCAAAGAGTTATAGCTCAGGAAGAATTAAAGGAGTTAGCCAAGGAGGTATCGCCGAAAGAAATGCCGGCAGGAAAAGAAACTCGGAAGCCAACAGATAGCTTCAAGGCATCCGAGAATACAAGACAGGTAATCCTAGATCCCAAAGATCCGACAAAATTCGTCGTTGTAGGGACTGGGATGACCGACAAATAGGAAGGCGAGCTCATCAAGTTCCTCCGTGAGAACTGGGACATTTTTGCCTGGTGTCCAGCTGACATGCCAGGCGTACCCAGGGAACTTGCTGAGCACCAACTCAAGGTTATTCCCGGATCAAAACCCGTCAAACAAGGTCTCCGTCGATTTGACGGAAGAAGACGGAAGGCTATTGGCAAGGAAATCATCCGGCTTTTAGCAGCGGATTTCATCAAGGAGGTAATCCATACTGACTGGTCCGCAAATCCGGTATTAGTACCGAAGAAAGACACAACTGCACTCAGAATGTGTATAGATTACACAGGATTGAACAAGTTATGTCCGAAAGATAGGTTTGCGCTGCCGCGAATCGATCAAATAATAGATGCCACTGCAGGCTCTGAGCTTTTATGCTTTTTGGATGCATACTCCGGGTACCACCAAATACGCATGAAAAAGGAAGATCAAATCAAGACTTCTTTTATAACCCCGTACGGGACGTATTACTACGTAACCATGCCTTTTGGCCTGAAGAACGCAGGTGCAACATACCAGCGTTGCATGCAACGTTGTTTGCATAGTCAGATTGGAAAAAACGTCCATGTTTACGTGGACGATATTGCTGTCGTAACCAAGGAAAAAGATACACTCCTTGAGGACTTGCGAGAAACCTTCGAAAACTTGCGCACTTACAAGATGAAGTTGAATCCATCTAAGTGCGTATTCGGGGTCCCCTCAGGAAAACTTCTAGGTTTCATCGTTTCTCACAGAGGAATAGAAATTAACCCGGAAAAGATAAAGGCAATCTCGAGCATCTCAGAACTTACGTGTGAAAAAGATGTCCCAGAATTGCCGGGTTCCGCCACAGCCATAAAAAGATTTCTCAGTTGGCTGGGGGCTAAAACCTTACCATTTCGCAAAATGCTGGAAAAGTTTGACAAGGTCAAGTGGATTGCGGAAGCCTGGGAACACCTAGCAAGTTATGTCCCCTTCTGTACTTAGTTCAAATCTATGTAAACATCTTTTGAGATCATGAAATAAAGTTGTCGGAATGCTGTCATCCATGTTTCTTATAAGTGCAAAGTGTTTCCGCCTCATCTATTTCCCAATGATCTTACAAATTTCTCAATGTTAACCCGAATTGTGCTTGCGTACTCGGCGTTACATAACTGAATGATTTTTCAGCCTTTTAACGGCTAAAGGAAACTTGAATTGCCTGCGTGCCCAAGTTTCAAGTAAAACTTTCCTTGTTTCTCTAAGTCTTATCTGATCGTGCGTATGCTGGGTTACTGGAACTAGTTAGTAAAAATGCCTTTAGCATGATTCATGTTTTCGAGTTTCAAAACTGCTTGGTTCGTCCCCAGTTACTCGGCATAACGATTCATAATGCTATTTGAGCCATTTCAAACACTAAGGACAGTTAAAGCATATACACCAGAGAACTTAGAAGATAAAGGAATGGTAAAATTCAAACAACTTGCAAAGTAATTTCATAGTTTAAACTGCAAAAGGCGGAATTTTCATTAATACATAAGAAGCATTACATTTTGATTACAAATGAAAGAACAGTAATGCTCCTATTGTCTAAATCTTCTATCCAGGTTCCAGGTAACCCTTCAAGAATCCGACTCCTCCTCGCTGCTTTCTTCATCGGGAATCGGAGGAGCTTCTTCTTCTGGATAGTGGACGCCGACATTTACCATGGCGGCAATCTGGGTGGCGTGGCCCTTAACTTCACCAAAGATGGTGGATCGTTGTGCATCCGTGTATCCCTGAGGGACACCGGTGGCCACACGCCAGGATTTGGCACTAGGGTAGTGCATGCGCATAAGGCCTAAGGCCATACGCGCACCACCCCGTGCAGCGGAGCGGAGAACGGACTCCTTGGACTCCGCCACCTCCATGATGATACCCGGAAGTTTTTCAACTTCCGAGCACTCCCCAGATTTTTCGGGAAGAAACTTGCCTACCAACTGCGTTGCAGCAGCCTTCATCAAGTTCCATGTTTCCCCGAAAGCTCGGATGCCTGCAGCCCGAGCGCCGTCTGGGGTGTCTCCTGTTTGATCCGATAAAGCATACAAAAGGTTAAGGAGACAAACAGAGAAAGCAAAACATGGAAAGATGAAAACAAGGGTAAGAAATTTACCGATGAGTTTATCGATCTCGGAAACTTCTTCCAGGCGAAGATTCAGAGCTTCAGTCAAATCCTGAATGGTGGATTTGTCTTTCTCTGCCTGTTCGGAAGCCTTGGAGTTAGCCACTCCAAGGGCCAGATTGCTGGCTTCCAGGTCTTGCTGAGCCTTCACAAGATTCTTGTGAAGCTCAATGTTCTCATTGCAGAGAATCTCGGCGTTGCCGGAATCTTCCGCTGCTTGTTTAGCTTCAGCTAAAGCAGCTGAAAAGCAAGGGAAAATCCGAGTTGATCAATTTCCTCGGGAAAAAACTTAGACAAAGTCTTAAATTGGAAATTTCAAAACGAAAAAGCTTACCTTTCGTTTCCGTCAAAGCGAGCTGAGACGATTCCAGCTCCGCCTCTTTCTCCTCAAGAATAGAAAGAAGACTTCGAACTTCTTTATTCTTGATAGTGAGCTTCCTGAAAACTTCAAGGTTTATAGCCTCGGAGGTTTGCTGAAACACAGCAAGGAAAAGTATGGTTAATAAAAAACATCAAAGCAAAAAAGCATGCATTTTTGTTTAATGCTTGGGGGCTAGAGTTACATACCTGGCTCATGCGTTGCAAACCTGCTAAGTTTTCTCGGAATTCCTTCGCGTATTCTGCGAAGTGATTTTCGGCCGCGCTCAAGCCATCATTTATAGCTTTGAAATCCTTGTCAAAGGTGGGGATTTCCTCGTCGAAAGTCCGAGAAGATTTCCCCACCTCTGGAGCCGCCCTTTCCCTCGTGTCCGACTCGGACACAACGGGCTGGCTGGGCTCTGGGGGCTTGGTGGTGGTGGTGGCAGTAGGTTCCTCCGCCATTGTCTGCGGCGTGTCCGGGGCGACGGCGGGAGATGGTTGGCTGCCTCGGTTAGAAGAAGCTCTGAGTTTCTTCAACTTTCTCGGCTTCAAGGTGGAGGGGGGCAAGCTAAAAACCGAAAACCCGGAAAAAGTCAAAACACCGAAGATGGATGAAAAAAGCTCCCATGAAAGAAAAATCCAGAAGAACTAACCTGGACGTGGCGACGGGGATGCCGTCAAGATCAATAATTTCCTCTGAGGAAACTATCTTCTTGCGTTTGCGTCCACCAGCAGCAGCGGTGCGCAGCGCGTCCAGCTCAGCCTCGGAGGCTAATTCCGAGTCTGGAAGATCCGCAAGCTGTCGGAAGAAAAACCAATCGAAATTAGAAGTTGGAATATCCGAGATACACAATTGAAACCCAAATGGTGGAAAATTTACCTTGGGAGCCGGGTTGTCGGCAGTATACATCTGCCGGCTCGCTTCATATTGGTCGCGAGATGCGACCAATTGATTGATGCGCCGTCTAAGCTCCTTAGGGGCCCATTCCTTGTCGGTTGTCCGCATAGGATCTTTGGTCCCCGTGTATTGGCACAGAAGGCGACCTTCATGGTTTGCCAACGGCTGGATCCGCCTATTCAGCCAGCAGATGACCGTGTCCATACCGGTCAAAGGTGGTTTCGAGGAGGTGAGCTTGGCGATGCGCCTCTTGATCCTTAGTAGATCAGGAGGCAGAACCTGGACGGCCTCTGTCACCCAGTTATCCTGGGGAACAGCGGCGGAGTTCACAAAAGGAGGAACCCCGACGGCCTTTTTAGGAAAAGGCACGTCGGGATGATAAAAGAAGGAACCCGTCCAGAATTTGACGGATTCCGAGGTTTTTATTTTGGGGAACCAGTCCTCTCGGAATCTCCGTAGAGTAAAGGAAATGGTTCCGCAATTTGGGAGTGCGCCCTCCGAAGAGTTACGCTTAACCCCAAAGCAGTACAACCAAAAATCTAACCTAGGCTCTATTCCTAGGTAACCCTCGAATAAGGCCTGGAAGCCGGCCATGTACAGAATAGAGTTGGGAGGAAGGTTGTGAGGCTGGATGTTGTAGTGTGACAGAATTTGGAGGAAGAAAGAGGAAGGTGGCAGTCCCATACCTCGCAGAAGGTGGGAGGAAAGAAGCACCCTTTCGCCCTCTTGTGGCATGGGTTCAGTCTCCTCTTCCGGGAGCCGCCATTTCTTCTTCAGCACCAAACCCTCCTTCTCCAGGTTGGGAAGGAGAGCCGGGGGAATACTGCAGGCACTCCAGTTGCCTGCAGTTTCCTCCTCCTCTTCTGCTCCGGCGGCGGCGGCGGCGGCGGCCTTCGCGGCGGCAAGTTTCTCGCCAAGGAGCTCGATTTTTTCCTCCGCCGTGTCCGGTGCGAACGGCGGGGTTGTCGTTGTGCTTGGGCCCGCTATGTCCGCGGCGGCGGAAGCATTACCTCCGCCCGCCGCGGATGCCGTGGTTTTGTCCGGCCCGTCGCCGGCGTGCTTGGGCGACCCAAGTTGGGGGTCTAGGTCGTTCAGGAGCTCGTCGACGGAGGCGCGAACGGGCGATGATTGCGGAGACGCCATCTTTCTCGGTGGCGTTGGTGCGTTCCGGCGTGGGAAGGGCTCGTCGGGGCAGGGAATTGTTCTCGCTCTCGAGCTCGTGTTCGCACCAATGGTGAAGGCAGTGAGGGAGTGAAGAAGGTTGATGAGGAGGAAGGAGACGGCTATTTATAGCCTGAAAACCCTCTAGATGCGCGCCAACGGCTCTTTTGACCGTTGGATGTTTGACGCGTGTCGCTCGCCGGAAAATCCGGGAAACGGAATGACAGAGGAATGATGGCTATCTCCTCGTTTCTCGTGAGAATCTGTCAGAGATACGTTGCAGGGTTTCCCGCGTGAAACCAAGCGGCGCTTGCGTCAGCATGATTAAAGCGCTGATGTCACGTGTTCCTTTTCCGCGAAGGATCGCGAGAAGAAAAGCCGGATTTTCATAGTTCCGAGTTTTATGTTACCATCTCCTTTGAAAGGAAAGAAGAAAGAATCAAGACTGCTGAATCAAGTTTCCCGGACAAAATGTATTTGACGAAAGGCGGAGTTTCAGAGTTTTGATCCTTCCTGGGGGCTACTGTCGGATATATACCGAATAGGGGTATAGAAGATGGTAGACAAAAGAGCTGGACTACCAGGGTGGCCTGCAAGGTAATGGACTTAGGTCCATTGGGCGGCCCAGTAGTCCGACGCGTGGAAGCCGGATTCTAGAAGAACCCGGATCACGGCCCGCGTGATCTGGCTTGGAGGAGAAGACGGATTCCTTACTTTCCAAGTTACAAGTTAAACGTAGTCTTCTAGGTTTCTGGTTCTGTAAGCCCTAATCCGGCTATTATATAAAGCCGGACGGGAGATAGATTTCATAAGAAATAAGTTCCTTTAGTCAAAGGTTCTAGGTTCTAGCTTAAGCCTTGCGCAACTCGCCGGGAAGTTCATCCTCGTCGAGTAGCTAGATCTATTCCCTTACATTGTAACCTTATTATACGGGCTTTAGTCCCTCATAGTGAGAAGTGCAGGAGTAGGTACGCCGTACTGTCGCGACGTACCGAACCTGGGTAAATCCCGTGTTCTGTGTTTACTACGCTATCCCATTACCCCACGTCTCTACCGTAGTCTCATGGCACCCCAGTCTATGAAAACTACTACGATGTCTCGACAATTTTAGTCTTTGATCACCTTAAATCATAGGGGTCACCCTATTTAAAAAGTGTGTTTTTATTAATATTCATCTAATAAAGAAACTCTTTCAATTTTGGTTTATTTTCCAAACAGCACAAAAATTTAAATATGTTTGAAGTTCAAACTTGATAATTGGTTGTATTTAACACCATGAGTTCACCCTAATTTTCCTTGAATTTTTCCTAACCTAAAAACCATCAATTCCTTCCAATTTCTATTGCTACAAAAAAAATCAGAAAGCAAAAAATAAAAGAAGAAAACTGCAGCACGCGCGCGGCAGTTAGGCAACCCAACCCACATAAGCCCTACCAGCGCGCGGCCCAGCCCGTTTCACCCCGCGTACCGATTCGTTTTAGCCGCCATCGTCGTCGCCCCGTACGGCAGTCCATCGGGACATGCCACGGCGGCAGACGGGCGCGTCGACGGCCGTGCGCGCTCCCTAGCCCCTATATATCCCCCCGAGACCACGCAGCCCTAGCCCAGAACCCTAGGAACCTCTGTCCCCTCGCGCCGCCGCGGTTCCCTCTCTCTCCCGTCGACGCTCGCCATCTGAACCTCACTGTTATCTCGCCGGAGAGCGAGCTCTCTGAACCCCCGTCGATCGCCACCTCCGTAGCCACAATTTCCCCTCGCTAAGCCCTGGAACCGACTCGCCACCGTCTCCTCTTCCTTTTGGACACCGGAGCAGCCACGGGGAGCCACCAGGACGTCGCCGCCGTCCACGACACCGCCGCTGCTGCCGTCGTCAGCCGTCGTCACCAACCTCTGCGTCAACTTCAAACGGTGGTGAGCACCACTGTCTCCTCCTCTCTCCCTCTGTTGCTCCAGCATCTGCACCACCAGATCTGCACACGCACACATCCAGCCGCAGTCGAGCACGAACCTCACGGTTGATCGCCGGCGGCCACTGCCTGTTACTGTCCAAGTTTCAGTCTGTTTCGTCAGTAAGGTTCAGTATTCGCTTAGTAACGTTATCTTCACCGCGCAACTGTTAGTTGACAACGAAACACAGCAGCGCAGCTGGTTCAGGCACAGCGCACGCGAGGGCGAGGTGATGGGTTCGATCCCTGGCACCCTGGGATAAAACTCCCACACTTTTTTTCCACCCACGCTGACGGGGAGGGCCCCCTGTCAGCCTCTCGCTTGCCACGCAAGCACAGCGAGCCCCAGGCCCACGCTGCAGTGGCAGTGGCTAAGTGCCTGTGCGGTGAAAAAATGTTTAACACCTTTCTGTTTTAAATCTAATTCTTTTAATTGCAGAATTAAACACTAAAACTAAAACATGAATATCTTTTAATCTATAATTCCAATTAATAAAAGTTATATATGTTTGTTGTTCCAAATTAAAATATCTATCCAAATAATCCATTTGTTCCCTGTTTTGAAATTCCCAAATGCATTTAAAATTCAAATTTGAATAATTCAAATGCAAATTGCTAAATTCAATAACTAATTCATTATTAATCCAATAAATACAAATAAAATATGTTTTCCATACCATTTTGAATAACCTATTCAAATATAAATTTTGTTTCATTGTTTGAATAATTTAAATTGCCTAAATAATTTAATATTTGTTTAATTCATTGAAATTTGATAAAAACATAACTTGCTCAATATAAAATATTTTTGAACATGCAAAATATGTTTTCAAACCATCAAAGTGTGAACTTTTCAAATGTGAGTTTGAAATTATGTTTTGAATAAATAAAATTCAAATAATATTCAAACTTGTTTTAAATTCATTTAAAACTTGTTAAATATTGTTTAAGTCATAATAAATTCATCCTAACTCCTATTTCAAAATTTGAAACATCTAATTCAACTAAAATTTGATGATCTTTTCAAATATAAATTTTGTTAATTGTTTTGCACACTTTAACTCGATGAAAACAACAATTATTTGTGTGACATGTTTAAGTAACCCAAAATTTCTAAACTTAATAAATGATTTCCAAAACTTGTTAAATCCTTTTATCACTTGCATCTATTATTGTTATTTGTTGTTATCATCATGCATGCATCATGCTAACAACTTTCGCATAATAATTAATTGTAAATCATTTGGTTCCAAATTACTCCATGACCCTTTTCCATATGCAACTCAAAATTGCATAGGGGTCCATTTAAATTGTGTTATCATGTTAGCTAGTTTATTTTGATGCAACCATTAACTTGTCATGCATCATCTTGATTGTGCACAATGCCATGATAATGATTGTTTATATTTCTGCCTTGTTTGTTTGCTTCTTCTCGAATAGACGACGACGTTGAGAGAGACGATCTTTACAGCACCCCTTCTGAGGATCTAGCTCAGTACCCGGCTGCTGAGTTTGCAGGCAAGTTATCACTCACATGAACTGTCGGATATCTACTGAATAGGGGTATAGAAGATGGTAGACAAAGAGCCGGACTACCAGGGTGGCCTACATGGTAATGGGCTTAGGTCCATTGGGCGGCCCAGTAGTCCGACGCGCAGAAGCCGGATTCTAGAAGAACCCGGATCACGGCCCGCGTGATCTGGCTTGGAGGAGAAGACAGATTCCTTGCTTTCCAAGTTACAAGTTAAACGTAGTCTTCTAGGTTTCTTATTCTGTAAGCCCTAATCCGGCTATTATATAAAGCCGGACGGGAGATAGATTAAGTTAAGTTAGACACAACAAGTTCAAGCTCTACGCAACTCGCCGAGAAGCTCATCCTCGCCGAGAAGCTAGATCTACACCCTCACATTGTAACCCTGATAAACGGGCTTTAGTCCCAATTAGTGAGAAGTGCAGGAGTAGGTACGCCGTACTATCGCGACGTACCGAACCTGGGTAAAATCCCGTGTTCTGTGTTACTACGCTATCCCGTTACCCCACGTCTCTACCGTAGTCTCATGGCACCCCCGTCTATGAAAACTACTACGATGTCTCGACAGTTGGTGCCCACCGTGGGGCAAACGACGACAGGCGTGAAATTCCGATCTGGGATACTTGGCGGAATTGGAAGATCGATCACTGTCGGAAGCTTGGAGTTCGACGACGACGTCGGCCGCTTCCTCGACAACGGATCCTATATACCGGCGCAAAACCACCTGGTAAGTGCCTGCGTGTTACCGATCGGATCTGCTAACATCTTTATCGGACTAACGGCAGAGGCAATGGGGTTTTGCGGTGGAAGCAAATTTATCCCACCCGCCCTATACCCAGTCGAAGACGACTATGATGCCGGATTCTGCTCAGATCGCCGACAAAAAAGTGATACACACTTTATCGGCATGGTGCAATCCGAAATCGCTGAAAACACGGATGACGGAAATCCCGTGCAAGAGGCAGATAACAACCTACCCGTCATAGAGACGGAAGAAGAAACACCCGTCACGGAGGCGGAAGATCCGACATCCGTCAACAAGACGATGAACTCGGAAGCAGAGTCCGTGCTTGCCGCCATTGAGGCGAGGTTGGAGTCGGAAACCGGATCGGATAACTTCGACTCCGAAGACGAAGACGAGGATGCCTTCGTAAGAAAGGTTAAGTCCTTTCAAGAGGGATTCCATGAAGTGCTAATGGCAAAACCAGCTGATACAACGGGCGCCGGCAGCCAGGAAAGCCCTAAAACCCCTCCGCCGGTGGAAGAGAGAGAAGACGGAGAAACGTCTCCGATATTCCCCAATGTTAAGGAGATGACAGAAGATGAGCCTGTCAAAAAACCTCCCTCTTCCAAGAAAAAGCACCGTGCTTCTAAAAAACTCCAATACAAACTCCGGAAGAAAAAATCAGCCGATCTCGCTGATGAAAACCTGGAAGTTGGAGATGTTAGCGGCACAAAGCCAGCGGAAAAGAAATCTAAGGAAATCACTGCTCCGCCAATGACGGAACAGGAAGAGCAAGAGCTATTACAAACACCAGTGGGACCAGATGAACCCCCTGAGATGCTGGAAGCCAGGAGACAAGCTTTCCAACAGCAACAGCAACATCTGCTTAGATCTCGGCAACATCTCCAACAAACCCATAATGACATCAAAGTCATGAAGGAAGAAATAAAGGAGTACGAGAGAAAGCATAGATCCGCGTTAAAACCTACTAGGTTACCCGGAATCGCAAAACCGGAAGAACTGCCGCCAAAAGAAAGGTTCTATAACCCATCTTGGCAAAAGCAGTTAAACGGCAAAGATGCCAAAGGCGAACCAATATACAAAACCGCAGCGGAAAACGCGGAAGCAGCGTTCGCCATCCTAAACAACGACCTGTACTCCAACGGGGAAAAACTCCAAGGGGTGTATGCGTTCCTAGGAAAAGCATTACAGCAGCAACAGCGAGGCCAAGAACGATCAGGGAGGCTGCACAATAATTCCGCCCTTTGCAAAACAGCTACTTGCGCCGCTGGAGCACCTGGACCGGAAGAACCCGGAGATTCAGATAAAAAAGAGGATCCGAGAAAAGACAGGAAAAACCCAGACAACCGGGACGCAACGTCTAGAATCGGACCTCATCTCCCGAAAGATGGATATAAACGACATGATCGGGAAGACAAGCACCGGAATGACGGCAAAATAATGCCACCTCCGAGAAACCCAGCTGAAAAAGCTGGAAGATATGATATACCTCACAGACGTGAAAGATCCCGGACACCTCCTAAGGATAAGGAAAGGCATAGAAGCAGAACTCCGCCTAACCCAAAAGGACGTGAACACGGAAGAGATAGAGATAACCTCGGAAAAGCGCGTCCGCGCAACAATGGAAACGAAAGGAGCAGATCCCCTTCTGTCCATTCAGCCGGGAGATATTCTGCACACATTGATAGAGCAGAAAAGGATGATCTATACTTTGGTCCTAAGTGTTTTACTGACAGGATCCGAAGGATAACCCTGCATTCTGGCTTCGCCAAAGTTGGTCCAACCTACCAAAAATATACCGGCAGCACAAACCCGGATACCTGGCTCTCAGATTATTATACAGCCGTCCAAATCAACAATGGGACAGACCTGGAAGCTGTCAAGTTTCTTCCCCTAATGTTGCTAGACGGAGCCAGAGATTGGATCAATGGTTTACCATCAAGAACTGTCGACAGCTGGGATGATATGGCTAGAGTATTCACTCAGCATTTTCGGGGAACATACAAACGCCCAAATAGCATCAACCAGCTGAACCGTTGCACCCAATTTGAGGACGAACCATACGTGGATTTCATCTCCAGATGGACTGCAATGAAGAATAGTTGTTCTGGAGTAACTGACGTACAAGCAATGCATGCTTTCGTCAATGGCCTAAAACCCGGACTCGTACCGTTCATGGTTGGTTCTAAACAGCACAAGGATCTCGGATCTATGCTTACAACCGCTAATGAGCATGCTGCAGCCGAAGATGATATCAGAGCAAGAGGAGGCAATATTGAGTCACTAATACTCGCCAAGAAAACCCCTCGTTCTGACAAAAAAGGAACTCCAGAGTCAACGACAAAGCCCAAGGAGGTCAACATAGCCTTTGGAGGAGATAAGGGAAATAAGTGGAAAGGTCGCAGCCCAGATCCAATCAATTACACTCCCGAAGAATGGGAGAGAATTAAGTCGGAACCCTGCGTCCACCACTCGCAATTTGGGAAACCAACCCACACAAACGCGCAATGCCGGCTAAACAAGCATATGAAAGGCAATGCAGGATCCGGAAATAAAGGGAAGGGTTCCAAAAGGAAACCTGCCAAACAAAAGCCAGAAGCTGAAAAAGAAGACAGTGAATCGGACACTGATGACAAAATCCAGGAACAACAGCGAAAGGGCGAACCCAAATTTCGAGAGTTGACGGAGAAGCAATGTTAACTTTCTTAGAAACCCCGTCAGCAAAGGTGGCCAAAAGAACACTTCGAGAAATAAACGCGGTTGTTCCGGCAACCCCGAAATTCTTGAAGTACTCCAACACACCGATAATCTGGGATCAGTCTGATCATCCCGGAAATATCCCTGAACCCGGCACACAAGCTCTTGTGGTCAGCCCTATTGTTCAAAACACTAGGCTAAGAAGAGTGCTGATGGACGGAGGATCCAGCATTAATATAATGTACCTGGATACACTGAAGCACTTGAAGATCTCCGAGTCCCAGCTCAATTACAGCAATATACGCTTCCACGGCATTGTTCCTGGCAGGCAAGCACGATCCCTAGGAGAAATTTCCCTAGATGTCACCTTCGGAGATAAAGATCACTTCCGGCAGGAAAAAGTATCCTTCAAAGTAGTGCCGTTCGAAAGCGTGTATCACGCAATACTCGGACGTCCAGCTTTCGCCAAATTCATGGCAAGATCCTGTTATATCTACAACAAGCTGAAAATGCCAGGACCCAAAGGAGGAGTAATCACCATAGCCGGTGATTTCAAGCTGGCAAATGAGTTGGAGAAAGAAAACGCCCTTTGCGCTCAGAGAGTTATAGCAAAGGAGGAACTGAAGGAATTAGCCAAGGAGGTATCGCCGAAAGAAATGCCGGCAGGAAAAGAAACTCGGAAGCCAACAGATAGTTTCAAGGCGTCCGAGAATACAAGACAGGTAATCCTAGATCCCAAAGATCCGACAAAATTTGTCGTCGTAGGGACTGGGATGACCGACAAATAGGAAGGCGAGCTCATCAAGTTCCTCCGTGAGAATTGGGATATTTTTGCCTGGTGTCCAGCTGACATGCCAGGCGTACCCAGGGAACTTGCTGAGCACCAACTCAAGGTTATTCCCGGATCAAAACCCGTCAAACAAGGTCTCCGTCGTTTTGACGGAAGAAGACGGAAGGCTATTGGCAAGGAAATTATCCGGCTTTTAGCAGCGGATTTCATCAAGGAAGTAATCCATACTGATTGGTCCGCAAATCCGGTCCTAGTACCGAAGAAAGACACCACGGCTCTTAGAATGTGTATAGATTAAACAGGATTGAACAAGTTGTGTCCGAAAGATAGGTTCGCATTACCGCGGATCGATCAAATAATAGATGCCACTGCAGGCTCCGAGCTTTTATGCTTTTTGGATGCATACTCCGGGTACCACCAAATACGCATGAAAAAGGAAGATCAAATCAAGACTTCTTTTATAACCCCGTATGGGACGTACTATTACATAACCATGCCTTTTGGCCTGAAGAACGCAGGTGCAACCTACCAGCGTTGCATGCAACGCTGTTTGCATAGTCAAATTGGCAGAAACGTTCATGTTTACGTGGACGATATCGCTGTCGTAACCAAGGAAAAAGATACACTCCTTGAGGATTTGCGAGAAACTTTCGAAAACTTGCGCACTTACAAGATGAAGTTGAATCCATCTAAGTGTGTATTCGGGGTTCCCTCAGGAAAACTTCTGGGTTTCATTGTTTCCCATAGAGGAATAGAAGTTAACCCGGAAAAGATCAAGGCAATCTTGAACATCTCAAAACCTACATGTGTAAAAGATGTCCAAAGATTGACGGGTTCCGCTGCAGCCGTCAGCAGATTTATCAGTCGGCTGGGGGGTAAAGCCTTACCACTCTACAAGCTGCTGAAGAAATCCGACAAGTTCGAATGGACAGAAGAGGCTGATGCAGCATTGGCCCAGTTAAAGGAAACCTTGATGAACGCTCCCATCTTGGCATCTCCAAAAGACGAAGAACCCATGTTATTATACCTTACGGCTACAAGTCGAGTTATTAGTGCGGTAATCGTTGTGGAACGGACAAAGGAAGAGCAAAGCATACCAGATCAACATCCGGTATATTACATAAGCGAAGTTTTTTCCGAATCCAAACAAAGGTATCCGCACTACCAGAAACTGGCATATGGCGTATTTTTTGCATCCAGAAAACTGCGCCATTACTTCCAAGGGCATTCCATAACAGTGGTATGTAAAGCACCACTAGGGGATATTATAAACAATGCGGAGGCAACCGGCCGAGTAGCTAAATGGGGCATCGAGCTGGCAGCCTTCGACATTAAGTACCAGCCAAGGACTGCAATAAAATCCCAAGTTTTGGCAGATTTCGTCGCCGACTGGACAGAAGCAATGGAAAAAACACCGATGCCAGAATCCGAGTACTGGATCATGCACTTTGACGGATCCAAGATGAAGGAAGGAGCTGGGGCTGGCGTAGTCCTAAAATCTCCTAAGGGAGACACAATGGAGTACGTATTGCAAATACACTTCAACGCCAGTAATAACGTGGCAGAATACGAAGCTCTGCTTCATGGCTTGCATATTGCAAAAGAAATAGGGGTAAAGCGCATCTTATGCTATGGAGACTCGGATTTGGTACAGCATCAGCTCAACCAAACCTGGGACGCTAAAAGCCCCATAATGGCCGAATATCGGAGGACGGTGGATGAGTTCGCCATCTGTTTCTTCGGGTTCGAAGTCCTTCACATAAAAAGGGAGGAAAATTGGAATGCGGATGCGTTAGCCCGCATGGGATCAGAGAGAGTAAAAACTTTACCACCAGGGGTATTCGTCCAGCACTTGCATGAACCATCCATAAAAGGTGGAGACGTTGATTACCCTCTGGCATCTGAAACAATCGAGGTCATGCTCGTTAAACCGGATTGGACAATTCCATAATTAAACTTCTTAGTCAATCAGAAGTACCCGGAAGGAGCAGACGAAGTCTTGCAAAGGCAAATACAGCGTCGATGCAAAGGATACGTGGTGATCAACGACCACTTGTATAAACACAGTACTTCCGGAATTTTTCAACGATGTATTTCACCAGAAGAAGGAAGAGAAATACTGGAAGAAATCCATGCCGGCGATTGCGGACATCATGCTCAATCAAAAAGCATAGTCAAAAAAGCATTCCGGGCGGGGTTTTTCTGGCTAACAGCCAAGTCAGACGCCGAGCGCATAGTAAATACGTGCGAAGGATGTCAATATTACGCCAAGCAGACCAATTTGCCGGCCCAAGAACTTAAAACTATCCCTATCACATGGCCGTTTGCGGTCTGGGGGCTAGATATGATGGGACCGTTCAAAACTGCAAGAGGTGGACTTACACATCTACTCGTAGCGGTAGATAAGTATACAAAATGGGTGGAGGCTAAACCCATCAAAAAGCTGGATGGCGCAACTGCCAGAAATTTCATTATTGATTTAGTAATGAGGTATGGCGTCCCACATAGCATAATAACTGATAACGGGACAAATTTCTCCATTGGAGAGTTGGCAAAATACTGCCAACAAACGGGAATCCGCTTAGATCTTGCATCTGTGGCACACCCGCAATCTAATGGACAGGTTGAAAGAATGAATAGTTCAATCCTGCAAGGAATACGCCCAAGACTCGAATCTCCTCTCCATAGAGCAGCTGGAGCGTGGGTAGAAGAGCTACCTTCCGTGTTGTGGAGTATTCGAACGACGCCAAATAGGTCAACTGAGCAAACCCCGTTTTTCCTAGTTTATGGTGCGGAAGCTATTCTTCCAACGGACATGATCCATGATAGCCCAAGAGTGCAGAATTTTGACGACTCGGATGCCGAAGAAGCACGACAGGATGCCGTCGATCTCTTAGAAGAGGAACGAGAACTTGTGCTTCAAAGATCTGCCATCTACCAGCAAGGTTTACGACGTTATCATAGTCGGAAAATCAGGCATCGTTCTTTTAAAGAAGGTGACTTAGTGCTGAGATTGGTGCAGCAAAGGAAGCACAAATTGGCCCCAGTATGGGAAGGACCATTTGTCATCAGTAAAGCCATGAAGAATGGATCATACTATCTTGTTGACATTCGAGATACGGAGGACGATCCCGAGAAGCCGAATCGCAAAAGAAAGAGAAAAATAGATGATGAACTAGGAGAGACAAAGAGGCCTTGGAGTATCCAGCAATTACGTCCCTTCTATACTTAGTTCAATTTCTATGTAAACATCTTTGAGACCATGAAATAAAGTTGTCGGAATGTTGTCATTCATATTCATTATAAGTACAAAATATTTCCGCCTCATCTATTTCCCAATGATCTCACAAATACTCAATGTTAACCCGAATTGTGCCTGCGTGCTCGGTGTTTAAAAGCTGAATGATTCGGCCTGTTAAAGGTTAAAGGAAACTTGGATTGTGCCTGCGTGCCCAAGTTTCAAAACAGTTCCTTGTTTTCTCTAAATTTTATCTGATTGTGTATGTGTTGGGTTACTGAAACTAGTCAGTAAAAATGCTTTTAGCATGATCCATGTTTCCGAGTTTCAAAACTGTTTGGTTCGTCCCCAGTTACTCGACATGACGATACATATTGCTAGTTGAGCCATTTTTAAACACTAGAGCAGTTAAAACACATTTGCCAGATTACTTAGAAGATAAAGGAACAGTCAAACCCGGAAAAACTTTGCAAGAAACTTGAAATTGCAAAAGGCGGAGTTCTTGTTTCGACAAACGATATAGAAGCATTACAATATGAATTGCAATGTAAAAATTCTCTTATACACATCCATCATTCGGGTCAAGTGTATTCCCTCAAGCATCCGAGTCTTCATCACTGCTATCATTCTCGGGGGCTGCGGGCACTTCTTCTTCCGGATAAGTAATGGAAATGTTAACCATAGAGGCAATCTTGGAAGCGTGCCCTTTAACTTCATCAAAAATAGCATTTCGTTGCGCTTCTGTATATTCTTGAGGGATACCGGATGCTACGCGCCAAGATTTGGCATTAGGGTAATGTAGACGCATAAGGCCAAGTGCCATGCGTGCACCACCTCGTGCGGCAGAGCGAAGGATGGATTCTTTCGACTCTGCTACTTCTGTGATGGCACCCGGAAGTCGGTAGACTTCCGAAAAGCGTAGAGTACTTGTGGGAAGGAATTTATTAATCAGCTGCATTCCTGCATTCCTGATTGAATTCCACACTTCCCCAAAGGCCCGGATCTTTTCAGTCCGAGAAATTCCTGGAAAATTTCCTGCTTTTTCGACAAAAGCAAAGGTTACATGAAAAGATACAAGAAATAAGACATGAAGACATTGGTAAAAAGAAGTTAACTTACCAAGAACCTTGTCAATTTCGTCGCCTTCTTTCATGCGCGGGAGTAGCATACTTTCCAAATCATTGATAACAGATTTATCTTCCGCTGCCTGTAAAGAAGCCTTGGATTGAGCAATCCCAAGGGCCAGATTACTGGCTTCTAGGTCTTCTTGAGCTTTCAGAAGTTCCTTTCGGAGGTTTGAGTTTTCCTCATGAAGCCGAGAAACATGGACATCGTTTTCTGCTAATTTGTTGGCTTTGTTTAAAGCAGCTGGAGGGCAATAATTAATTTGAGTTTACAAAACAATTCCGCAAGAATTCTCTAGAAAAAACAAATGGCACAAAATAAAATACCGGTGGTTTTTGATAGTTGCCGCTGAGATGACGCTAGTTCGTTGCTTTTCGACTCAATAACAGATTGAAGGGTTTTTACTTCTCTGCTCTTGAGACTAAGCTTCTTAAAAACTTCCAAGTTTATGGCGTCTGCGGAATGCTAAAACATGGAAATGAAAGCCAGATGCTTAAGTTTGAACAGGCATACGAAGAAACATTAAGAAGAATTCATATTTCAACTTAATGCTTGGGGGCTAGAAGTATTACCTGGCTCATTTCTCGCAAATCGGTCAAGACCTCGTTGAATTCTTTGGCATATTCCGCGAAGAGAATTCCAACGTGATGAAGGCCATCGTGTATAACCTGACGAGGTGAAAATGCGATATCATTGCGAATAACCAATCCATTTTGTGGCCAAGGGCGAATCAGAGGCGCAGGAGCAAAGAATTTCTTTGCCTCTGGACGAATATATCCGAGTTCGTCGAATGGTTCTTCTTTTATCCGGATATCGTCCAGGTTGGGAATAGATTCCTCTTTGATAGATGATTGCCTTTTGCGCTTCCGATTGTTATGAAACTCGGCATGTAATTTGTTGAGTTCAGCGTCGGAAGCAAGATCATTTTCTCCAAGTTCATCAAACTAGGAAGGAGTTAACAATATGTTAAAAAGCGGAGAGAGAAGATAATCTGAAGAAAAACGCGGAAACAAGGAAAGATAAATACCTTAGGGACCAGATTTTCCACGTGATAAATCGCCAGACTTTCCTCAATCTGACTACTGACGGCGACCAGTTCGTGAAGTCGTCCTATAAAATCCTTTTTGGTAAAGGCCTTATCTGTTCCTCTCATGCTATCTTCTGGCCCTTGGTATTCGCAAAGAAGTCGGGAACGAAAAGAGAGAGGTTGGATACGACGTCCAAACCAGCACATAACGGTATCCTTCCCAACCAAAGAAGGTTGAGAGGAAGAAAGTTTGGCGATGCGCCGCTTTATCTTCATCAGGTTTTTTGGCAAATTTTCCCCTACTGCGGCTGTCCAACTCTCGCGAGGAGTAGCGGCAGAATTAACAAAGGGAGGAACCCCGGTTGCCCTGCCTGGGAATGGAATGTCCTGATGATAAAAGAAAGAACCTAGCCAAGATTGGTCAGGTTCCGGCATTTCTATTTTTGGATACCATTCCTCCCTAAATTTTCTGAGGATAAAAGATACGGTTCCGCAAATGGGCGAAATGCCATTTGTGATGTTATGCTTTACCTCAAAACAATAATGCCAGAAATTTAGGTCAGGTGTTATCCCGAGATATCCTTCGAAAAGGGCTTGAAAACTGGCTAAGTAGAGGATGGAATTCGGAGAAATATTGTGTGGTTGAACGCCATAAAAGTTAAGGACGTCTAGAAAAAAGGCGGAAGGGGGAAAACCCATACCTCTCGCAACATGAGAGGTAAGGATGACGCGTTCTCCGTCTTTTGGCTTGGGCTCGGGTTCATCTTTCGAGATTCGCCATTTGCCTTTAACTATGGATCCCTCCTTTGACATCCGACGAAGAAGGACGAGAGAAGTATTACTCGGACTCCAACTGCCGACAATTTCTGTTTCGTTGTTGGCTCCGGTAGCAAAGCGCTCATCGCCACGGGAATGGATCTTGACCCTCGCCGTCGTTGGGACGAACGGAGGGGGTGCTGCGGAGCTCGATGCCGCTATGTCCGTGGCGGCGGAAGTGTTTTCTCCGCCCGCCGCGGAAGCCGTGGTCTTCTCCGGCTCGCCGCCGGTGTGCTTTTGCGATCCCGGCTGTGGATCCAGGTCGCCGATGAGCTCGTCGATGGCGGCGCGAGTGGGCGACGACGGCGAGGAGACCATCTTTCGGTGGCGCGTTGCGTTCCGGCGTGCGAGGGATGCGTGCGCTGGGACAAGGAACTTGCTCTCGAGCTCGCGTTCGCGTCAATGGCGTGGGCAGTGAGGGAGTGAGGAAAGTTTCTGATGAGGACGCTGATGGCTATTTATAGCCGAAAACCCGTTTAGATAGTGCCAACGGCTCTTTCGACCGTTGGATGCTCGACGCGTGTCGCTCGCCGGAAAATACGGGAAATAAAATGGCAGGGGAATGATGGCTATCTCCTCGTTTCCCGTGAGAATCTGTCAGAAATACGCTGAGGGGTTTCCCGCGTGGAACCAAGCGACGCTTGCGTCAGCATGTTTAAGACGCTGACGTTAGAAGTTCCTTTTCCGCGAAGGATCGCGAGAAGAAAAGCCGGATTTTCATGGTTCCGAGTTTTATGTTACCATCTCCTTCAAAAGGAAAGTAGAAAGAATCAAGACTGCTGAATCAAGATTTCCCGGACAAAATGTATTTGACGAAAGACGGAGAATCAGAGTTTTGATCCTTCCTGGGGGCTACTGTCGGATATCTACTGAATAGGGGTATAGAAGATGGTAGACAAAGAGCCGGACTACCAGGGTGGCCTACATGGTAATGGGCTTAGGTCCATTGGGCGGCCCAGTAGTCCGACGCGCAGAAGCCGGATTCTAGAAGAACCCGGATCACGGCCCGCGTGATCTGGCTTGGAGGAGAAGACAGATTCCTTGCTTTCCAAGTTACAAGTTAAACGTAGTCTTCTAGGTTTCTTATTCTGTAAGCCCTAATCCGGCTATTATATAAAGCCGGACGGGAGATAGATTAAGTTAAGTTAGACACAACAAGTTCAAGCTCTACGCAACTCGCCGAGAAGCTCATCCTCGCCGAGAAGCTAGATCTACACCCTCACATTGTAACCCTGATAAACGGGCTTTAGTCCCAATTAGTGAGAAGTGCAGGAGTAGGTACGCCGTACTGTCGCGACGTACCGAACCTGGGTAAAATCCCGTGTTTTGTGTTACTACGCTATCCCGTTACCCCACGTCTCTACCGTAGTCTCATGGCACCCCCGTCTATGAAAACTACTACGATGTCTCGACATGAACCACTGTGTTCCTTTCAACCCTGGTTACCGATACTTTCCGTTGTCTATTTCTGCTAGCCTTAGTGGTAGTTGTTTCTGTTACGAACCTATCACATGAATCCTTAACCCTGATACTGCCTCACCACCACTCCTACAACCCTATTGTTTGAGCCAGTGTCCTACTAGCATGCTTAGGTTGTTTTGCTCGAGTCTGTTACCCGTTACTTCCAGTTACTATATCTTTATTATGTTCTGGGGGCTCGATGTTTAATCAACCAATCAATCATGCTAATGTTATTGTTAATAATAATTTGATGATAAGGCACCGGCAGGAGGCCCTATGTGGTTTTGAGGCCTGCTAGTGTCGACCCTAATAGGAAAAGGGTCTTGTCTACTGATCCATGATGAGCGCACTACCCGCATGTGGGAAGCGAGTATGGGCGCCCCCCTCAATTTGATTCGATTCGCATCTCGTCCAAATCATCTCATTTAGTTCGTGTTTTTCAGTTGCCGCATGCATGTTTTTGCGAGCCCAGCGCAGGGTGGAACTTTCGTAGTCGGCATATAGGGGGACACGGTCTTAGAGTGCTACGAGGGTCCCTTTTCTTCGGGGCTTGATTAGCCGTGCGCCCAAGGTGCTTTGGGCTTGATGCGAAGAAGAGTTGAGTTGTGTTGAGTGCCCCGCTTGGTGGGAGGCATCCCATCTGGTGGGTTATTCATACGTGTACGACCAAATTGGTGCAACCCTGCAGGGATAATCTTCTCGAGAAGCCGTGTTTTCCGCGGTTATGGTTAACTTGGTGAAAGTACTGGCTAACAAGTACTCAGGACAACTTAAACCTAATGATTCACAATCTCACACCCCATGATTAACAACTTGACTAGTAATAGGATTATTGTCACAACAACTTGATTCATCTTTAATCCAACTGTGTGAGTTATCCTCGGATTGCTTCTTTGGATAAGGGGCGAGATCCAGGATGGGTTTGTTTGAAGTTATCTTCCAGTTGTTTACGATACTCGATCTTATCTCCTTTCTGTTAGCTGGAAGTGATAGAATCTCTGTAGTGGGTTAGCGCAGCCAGTTGCAGCATCTTTTATATCCCCTTCCTTCCGTTGAACCCAAGGCATCTGTACTTGGTGTTGACGGGCTACCCTTTGGTGAACTGTGAGTCTTGCTTGCTAGTACGTCTATGTACTGACCCCTTTGGGGCTGTGGTTTCCGCAGACTACGCTTACGAGGATCCAGGTGACGGCTACTACGTGGAGTTTGACGAGGCTGCTGACGAGTAGTTAGCGGACCCGGGCAGGATCCGAGACATCGTGGATGGGCTCCGTCTTTATTTCAGTTTCCGGCTTCTTAAGCCTATTTGGATTTGTCTGTACTCAGACCCCTTTGAATGCTTCCGCTGAGATGTAATGATGTTATGTTGGGACATGTGTCCTCTGGATGATTGTATTTTCTATCTCTGCTCTAGTGAGAGCCATTTGCAACTTATTTCAATCTTTTGTGTCTTAGAGGCATGTTGTGTTATCCTTTTGTTCAAAGCCGTTGACGTACCATGTGTGTATGGTATGAAGTACGTCAATGGTAGTGTCCTGATTTCTACAGGATAGTTTACATCGACGGTGAACAGTAGCGATGGGTTGTCACACATAAGTGTTGGCCTACTCGTAAGAGGACGCGGGTGCCGGTAAGCCCCGTAATCCCATCAGAATACTGTTCAGTTCGTATGGTGAGTATCCTCTAGAAGTCCGGGTGCGACAATCTAAGCCCAAGAGAAGATGCCTTAGACTATTCTAGAAGGCCCAGTTGAAGCCCACCCGCAGAGCCTTGCGGGTCAAGTTAGGAAACTTGTAACCGATTGTAGGTTAGGGTTTGAGTCCCCCCCCCCCCCGGGTACGGTTTGAGACCTGGACACCTATATAAAGGCCAGGAGAGCCACCAGGAGGAGGAAAAGCAACATCGCTCCACCAAAGCCTTGAGATTGAGATCATACTCTCGACTTGAGCAACCCCCCGTTGTAACCGATCTACTCGTGAATATAGATTGATAGAAGCAGGAGTAAGGGTTTTAACTCTATGAGGGCCCCGAACCTGGGTAAATCGTGCCCCCTATTTAGCCGACGATTGTCACCAGCGCCTACACATTCTCCTAATCAAAACCCTATGGGTTCACCCGTGGGACTTGTTGAGACACAGATTCGACACTCCATTTCTGAGGAAGACTTGACCCAATTCAAGCTCGACGAACTCAAACTGGAAAGGGTGGCGTTGAGTAAATGGGGAAAAGATTTCCGAGTAAAGAACATTGGTCCGCACAATGTCGGAAGCCGGGGTTACCTTGGGAAGCAGAAGGTTTGGGCTAAGGAGGATGCAGAGAGAAAAGGGCCGAACCCGTATGACAAGATCCCCGACTCGCACGTGAGAAATTTTGTCAGGACCCATTATAGGGAAGATCCCCAAAAGCCCGGCGATCTTATGTTGAACGAGAAGGTCAAAGAGCTCGAGAAGAAATATCTCGAGGGAGAAGAAAAAGAACGTCTATCTCAGTCTGATGCGGGTTCCTCGGCGACGATGAACAAGGACCCGTACGACACCTCTTTTATTAGGGCGCTTAACGCGACGAAGGGAGTGGCCATTGACAAGAAGCCGCATCGTGGCCATGTGCATGGCCTCGGAAAGGGTCATCGGTATGTGTACTACTACCCGGACACTAAGGAGAAGAGAAAGGAGCGGAACAACGTGCCACAGAAGACTATCGACGAGCTTGTGAACGAGAGGGTCAACGCGCTCCTCCCTACCATCTGTGCGTCCGTTGCTCAGTCCTTAGCGCCTTGGATGACAGATGGCGGACAAGGGCCTCCCCCCGTGATCAATATAGCCCCCATCGTGGCGCCTGCTGCGCAGAACGTGGCCCCCATTGTGGCGCCTATTGCGCATAACGAGGCGTCCTTCAACCCTGATCAGCCGCAAGGTCGCGAAGATCCGTCGCCGCCCCGCCACGTCTCTGCATCGCCGCCGACGACCCTTAGCGGTCCATCGCCCTTGTCCAAGCTCAATGCCCTCATGGTAATTCAGCGTCCACGGCTTAATTATATATTATGACTTGATTTGTGACGGCCTCAGTCTCTAACAACGATCGCGTGACGTCTCAACCGCGTATCCCACAACGTCCCACAACCGCGTATCCCACAACGTCCGTATGCCCGACCACATGTTCAGGGTGACATTAAGTCGTGTTCTCCCTGGTTGCAGTGCTCTTGATCCTCCAAACCACCCCCCCCCCCCCCCGCAGCCGACAGCGAGTTAAACCTGGAGCAGTGGTTGGTTTGGCCATTGACATGGACAAAATCACTAATTCGTTTGGAAACTACTCCTGTCAACACTCCAACACCGGTCCAGGGGTCGGGGCACCCAAGCCAACACAAGGATTTCTCACCTGCAAAGTCCGTGCGACACGATGACGACGATGCTGAAGATGAGAACCCTAATGACTACCTCGTCGACAATCCTTACGATGGGGCCAACCTGGATGATCTTGATGAACTTCTCTTGCCCGCGGCGGAAGCGGATAAATATCGATGCACGAAGCGTCTTTTCTCTTCTCAAGAACCAGCAGCCCACAAGCAAGTTGGCCTCAGCCCGGACGCCGTCAAAGAGGCGGTAGCAAATGTATTTGAGAGTCAGCCTAAGAAGACGACACGGAAAAGAACTAAGAAGAGTTCTGCCGTTGCATCCATGAGCCAGCCGGTGGCGGGGACCAAGTCTAAGCCGCCGGCACAACGGGTATTGGATAGGATACCCATACACGACTGACATCAGATCCATGAGATGGGAAAACCGATGCTTCCGCCAAGGTTGGCCTCCTTGTTGACAGGTGATATTCTTAGCGTCCATGACGGTGTTCAATTTATGGAGACGATGCTTCTCAAAGAGAAAAATCCAACGCTGCCGGTATTGGTCGCAAAGGTGCCATCTACGGTGGGATTTGTCACTGAAGGCAACGCAAGCAAGATCATCGTGAGATTTGACGACATTTTTCGGATGTTCTACATGAAATCCCTCCACTCATCAATCGTCTGCTTGTCTACGCTCAGTTTGGCGCATCAACTATCCATAGAGAATACCAAAAGCATCGCGCTAGTAGACCCCTACTACATGCACGACATGTACTTGAACAACCCCAAGGGTAGGGCAAAAGCGGCAAAGTACATCGAAGAGGTGTTGCTCAATAATTATATGCACAAGAGGATCACCCTCCCGCCTTACTTTTAAGAGTAAGTTATTTCCCATCTTTAGTTAAGTTTGCGCATATACAATTAATAGTGGTTACAATTTTGAGGATTATATATATGGACTCCTGTTTCGCGCAGAAACAAATACGGCACCCTCATCATGCTCTACCCGAGAAACGTGCACGCCGTATATCTCGACTCCGGGAGTAAGCTAACGGAGAAGAACTACTCCCTCATCAAGTCTGTTCTCAATGATGCTATGGACGGCTACATCAGGGCGGAAGGATTCTGCGACAGAATAAAACAAAGTCAAGGAAAATATGTGTTCAGACACATAACAGAGTTCCCCTGCCCCAAGCAGGCGCCAGACGGCCATATGGAGGCATGGTACCTCATCCAACACATGATGGAGATCGTGAAGGAGCAGCAGAGTATACAATTCATGTCTGCTGTGGACAAATGGTCTCGCAGCATCGTCGAATGGTCTGATGCTGAATTCAGACAGAACTTTGGTCGCATCCAGCGCAAACTCTGCACGATCATCTATAGGTATGTAGTAACTGCAGATGGGGCCTTTCACTGGCGGTACCCACCATCTAACGATGAGCCGCGACAATGTGTACTAGAGCAGGCTAACGAGAGACCATTCAACTCGTTAGAAGGTGCTCTTCTGTTCCCGCCCGTGAAGAAACAGAAGATCACAACAACAAGGAAGAAATGATTGACGGTATGTATTCGGTTCGGTACGAATTGCTCCTAATAAGAACTTGTGATTTTCTTTGCCAGCCTAATGCTTTTTATCTTGGTCTACAGAGAGATGAAGAAGTGGACGGTGCGCTGGCCTAGCGAAAGATCGCAAGCGGAGGCGGAAGCTAAAGCATATGTGATACTTTGTAATCGTCGATGTGTTGTTTGCGATTGATCTATATCGCGCGTTGTATGCATGTCGAACTTTTGTAATCGTTAAACTAATTAGATGGCTATACTTTTGGTTCAAAATCTTCCGACATAAACATGTTATTGATGGATCTCGGTTTGTGTATTGCATATATATATATTAATGCATGTATATATTAATATTTATGAAACTTATTTTCGTTATTGATGGATCTCGGTTTGTGTATTGCATATACATATATATGCATATGTATCAAAAAGTTAGAGTGATTTTTATGTGTGAATTATAGAAATTACATAAAATACATGTATTTGCACCTGTATAGTATAATACCAGGAAATACAGCACTGTATACGAAAATAACAAAATAAAATAAAAACCTGGGCGCCGTACCGCTGGCGAACACAGCGCTGGCGAACAAGACCCTGTTCGCCAGCGGTAACAGCTGCTACCGCTGGCGAAGCGCTGTTCGCCAGCGGTAACCCGCTACCACTGGCGAGCTAGCGCTGGCGAACAACGCTTCGCCAGCGGTGCTCGATATCCTGGTGTTAATGTAATCCATCCGTCTCAAATTAATTGTCACAAAGTTGGATAAAAGTGAATGTATCTAATACTAAATTATGTCTAGATACATATATTTTTTGTCCATCTTTGTGACACTTAATTTGAAACGGAAGGAGTATGAGTTTGCACTTCGAAAAGAAATTGGAGAACAAAGTAGTTCGAAATTGCTCTGCCCAGGACAAGTCACGTGCAATTCTGGCACGATGCTGCATCCAACGAAGTTGAGGTACGAGGCCCATTAGAAGCCCAGGATCGCACGTCGTAAGTACGTGTAGCACGATTCAAAACACTTTGCTTTCGAAATCACTAGAAAAATGGAACTTTCAAAAGGTCACTCAGCGTGTGCTCATTTTGCGACAAGTGTCACCTTCTCCTCCCGCCTGCCTACCAAGGATGTTTGCATGTGTGACAAGTGTCACCACGAGAGAGTTTTGGTGGGACGCGTAGACAAGTGTGCACGCATTTATGTCGGGATTCTTTTTTTTATAAAATGTCTCGCGAACCGTGTTTCGAAATTACGAACCGTTTTCATATTCGAGATCCTCGCGTCAAGATCTTCAAAACTAGATCCCATGTTGAAAGGTTTCGATAAACTTTTTTTTAAACCCAGAATCAACACGGATGTACGCCCAGTTACACAAAGATGTACGCCTAGATACAGTGATCGAAGTACGTCCCAAGTGCAGTGCTGACGTACACCCACGTGCACCACGGGTGTATGTCTAGGCGGTTGTACACCTAGGTGCGGAGCCGACGTACACCCAGACAGATGTAGACCCAAACAGATGTACACCCAGACGGATGTACACCCATGTTGCTACTGAAAATACACAGTGTATAAGCACACTTCTACTGGATGTACACGGTGTACATGATGTACACCCACGCGACTGCTACTGGATGTACATCCACGTTGTTACTAGAAGTATAAACTGCTACTGAAATTATAAAGTTAGAATAGGGAGTACAAAAGTCGGATAATTTTTTTTCTCAAAACCTATGATTTAGTTTTGAAGATCTCGACGCGAGGATCTCAAATATGAAAATGGTTCGTAATTTCGAAAAACAGTTCTCGAAATATTTCATTTCTAAAAGATGTATTTCAAAATAAATGCGTGTACTCCCTCCGTCCGGTTTCTCGCGTACGATTCCGCCACATGGCGCTCTCGCGTGAGCTCATTCTTCCTTTCCTTTTCCTTCCGAGAGGGAGCCCTTTTTCTGGTGATACCCCTTTGCTTTGCTTGTTGGGCGAAAAAAACCTATACAACTATGTCTAGAGGATCCGGGCCATGGACCACCTCTAGCATCACGCATGTGGCAAAAGGCTTTCTTGGTTATTCACAATCCTGCTGCCGAACGTGCCTTAATCAAATCCTACGGTGTTAAATTGGGTCCACGACCAGGTCGTTCCAGCATGGTCATGTAGGATTTTTTTTCCGTGTTGAGACAACTCAACTAGGCTTGAGTCAAATGTGAAGCATCGACTGGGTGGCTATATTTCAGGGTGTTGAGCCAGCTTACCTGGGGAGCGCGGTCCTTTACCCATTGGTGAATGTTTCTAAATCCTGGGATCAAAATTTTTCATCTCCGGGTCCCCGTGCTGACATGTGTCCTTAGTTTTCCCAAATCCAACATTTACTCTGTGTAGCAAAAAAAAAGCTCTGCTTTTGCTCCTATGTAGCAAAAAACAGTTCACCGCAGAAAATAAAAGGAAAAAGTCAAACCTCGCTAGAGACCTCACTTGAGACACCGTAGCAATTAAAGTAGTGCTATAGTAGCAAAATCAACTTCGCCGGAGACGGCGCCGGTAGGCTCTCGTAGGAATAGATTTTTTTTTAGAATAATCTGTACTGTAATAGATTTTTTTTAGAATAATTATAGTAAAAAAAGTGTTGTATCGTAGCAAGCGGTTGACCTCGACAGAGATATTGCCGGAGTTCTCATAGAAAAAATGTACAAAAATAGCAAAAAAACAGTATGTAGCAAATTTTCGGCAGCACGACGGCAACACGCCTCATCTTTCGCAGCCGTCGTGCTCATGGTTGCACATTGTCGGCGGTAGCACAGACACACGCCGCTGGTAGCATAGACGTATGCCTCTGGTAGCAGAGCCATACACCTACGGAAAATCGCTAGTAGCACCGCCGTTAACGGCGGTACCACCGGCGGACATGGCTGGTAGCACCGACAGACACCGTCGGTAGCCCCACCATACACCTATGGCAGCAACGCTGCCTACTCCTTGCAGCGAAACTACGGCCATGTTACTAGAAGGTGGTGAGGTGGGCTACTAGGAGGTCGCCGGCGTGGGTCTGTGGTGACGGCCTGACGGGCAGCGCCGGAGGCGGATGTTTCAGTGCATGGCTAGGTGCCGTGAGGAAAGAGGATGCATGGAAAGAGAGAGGTAGGGATGAGGTCCATCGTGGCTTGGAGGTCAAAAACGAGTGGACAGCAGTGCTTTGGAAGGATAGAGATTGGTTAGTTTGGCCCCACACACGTGCGTGTCTGCGTTACCTTCGGCCACGACTAGACGTGTGTCACGCGTACGATGCGTAGGACACGGAGGATGCATCCCCCGGATGATTAGCAGCCTTTTCCTTTCTAAACTTAAATTAGCTCATCTATAGATTAGTCTCTTTTTCTCACTTCGGGTGGTGTGGAGACCCATGCACTCCAGTGCTGATCTAAGATGTCATGGTCGGATTTGGTGGGCTTAACTACAAAATAACATTTGGTGGGCTGTGTGGCTAACAGATGAACAAGTTGTACACATATAACACAGACAAGACCGTAAAAAGGTGTCTGTTATGGTCGGTATTACATATGCCCGCAAGAGGACCACTAGTGGCTAGTTATGTGCTTAGTCCAATAGTATCTAGGGTTTAGAGGAGCTTTCCTCATATATAAACACATGTACCCCTTCGTGATAATTAAGCAATAAATATATATCTTGTTGCCGACTCCCAGAGGAGTCGGCCCTTAACCGTAGCCGCCGCCCTCCTCCCTAGTCGCTGCGATGGCGCCCCGCCGCTGGCGACGGCAGCCCGAGCTCCTCCGCCCTCACTTACGCCCCTACAACCTACGTTCGAGGACTGGTAGAACCCTAGCGTCTACCAATTTGGTATGAGATTGCTTTGGTTCGATGTCGTCCACCGGCCTCCCCATCACCTCTTACGCCGCCCACACGACCGCGGCCACTTCCGCTGTCACCTCCCAGTAGATGCCGCAGGGGCTACAGCCGCCAGCGTCAGATGCGCCGCCCGCCCTCTCAATGACCGAGGTGGCGCAGGCCATCCGCGACATCAATCAGCACCTCGCAGAGCTGCGGGCGGCCCAGCATCCGCCTCCCCCGCCGTAGACGACCGCGTCGCACACACTGCCGCCGTCGTTCCTCGTCGTCCCCCACGGACGCCCGCTCAGCCAGGTCAAGTTGCCGTCATCGACGACGCCTCCCCAGCCAACGGTGCTACGACAACCCGTTGATACGTCATAAACGTATCCCTAATTTCTGATGCTCCATGATCATATTATGCCAATTGCTACATGTTTTCTCCCTTCTTTATGTCATTTTTATCGATTTTCCGGACTAACCTATTAACAAGATGCCACAGAGCCAGTTCCCTGTTTTCTGCTGTTTTTTAGTTTCAGAAAAGTTGTTCTAGAAATATTCTCGGAATTGGAAAATTCGAAGCCTGGAAGTCCTATTTTCCCCGGAAGCATCCAGAAGACCGAAGAGGAGCCAAAGAGGGGCAGCAGGGGGGCCACACCATAGGGTGGCGCGGCCCCCTGGCCGCGCCAGCTATGGGTGTGGGGCCCCCGGCCTCCATCGCCTTTGCCGTTTCGCCTATTTAAGCCCCCCGGATGGACAACCCTAAACACCTGATCAAATCCCCGAAAAAGTTCCGCAGCCCCCGTCACCGTTAACCCCAGATCAGGGGGTTCTGAAGCTGTTTCCGGCACCCTGCCGGAGAGGAGATCATCACCGGAGGCTTCTACATCACCATGCATGCCTCCGGAGTGATGCGTAAGTAGTTCATCCTTGGACTACGGGTTCGTAGCTGTAGCTAGATGGTTGTCTTCTCCTCATATGCCTCCATGTTTAGATCTCGTGAGCTGCCTATCATGATCGAGATTGATCTTATGTAATTCTCTGTGCTGTGTTTGCTGGGATCCGATGAATATTGACCTTATGCCAAGTTGATTATAGTCTTTATTGCATATGTTATTTGTGATCTTGCATGCTCTCCGTTGCTAGCGGTTATTCTGGCCAAGTAGTTGCTAGTGACTCCAAGAGGGAGTATTTATGCTCGATAGTGGGTTCATGCCTCCTTGTTGCCTTGCTCGAGTGACAGAAACGTGAAGGGGGAGGATGTGCTATTGCCACTAGGGATAAAACAACGGTGAGAGTGCCCGCGTGCATAATCATTGCTTATATTACACACTTTTTTTAATGCAATTATCTGTTGCTCGCAACTTAATACCTAAGGGGGTTCGGATGATAACCTGAGGGTGGATTCTAAGTCATAGATGAAGATAGATGTCGGTCTATGTATCTTGTTGTAATGCCCGCACTAAATATCATAGTAATCTTCATGTTATATTGTGCACCACGGTGCAACCTCTCTTTGTCAATTTCCCAGCTTTAATTTGTTCACCCAGCATGCTATCTTTTATGGAGAGTCACCACTGGTGAAACTATGAACCCTGGTCCATTTTTCCTCACTTTTAAACAAACCACAACAATTTCCTGCTTTCTTTACTTTCTGCAAGCATACACTGTTTTTCCACACTATACGTCTAATCTTTGTTTTTAGCAAGACCGGCGAGATTGACAACCTCACTGTACCGTTGGGGCAAAATATTTTGGTTGAGTTGTGTGCAGGTTCCACGTTGTTGCTGATACCGGTGAAGCGCCAGCACCACCGTCAGTGGCATCAACCTTCCGAAGGTCCTCCTTCTCCTATTGGATTGATAACCTTGGTTCCTAACTAGGGGGAAATACCTACCACTGTGCTCATCACACCCTCCTCTTGGGGTCTCCCAACAAACGTGTAAATCACGAGCATTAAGGATATTTTCTGGCGCCGTTGCCGGGGAGAAGAAAGTCTTCTGGCAAGGGGAGTCTCTCGCTCTCAATCTCTTTATTTTTTTTTCTCTTGTGTTTTTTTTGTCTTGTTTTTATTTCTCTATATCAAAAACACAAAAAAAAATAGTTTACTTCATAGCTGTTATTTATTTCTTGCTTTTATTCTGTTAAAATGAGTATTCCTGAAGTAGAGGTTCGTTCTTTTAGGCAACAAGGGGGAGAAAGTATAAAAGATGCTTGGTATAGAATAAATGATACTCATAAGAGGTGCACAAAAAAAATATTCTACCTTGATACTCCTGAGAAATTTTTATGTTGGTATTTCTGGCTGGTATAGGCATGTGTTAGATACTCTTACGGGTGGAAATTTTCTAGGAACTCCTGCTTTGGAAGCCTGCAATTTGATTGAAAGTTTAGTAGGAGAACCCCCCCATTACAACTGTTAAAACTGAGATCACTTTGGAGGATTTTATTGATAAACTAAACTCTTTGGAAATGAACTTATCAGTCTTCCTTGATAATGCTAGAAGAGTTAATGAATTACTAGTTACTATTGATAAAAGAATCATTGCTCTAGAAGCTAACAACACTCATGATAATCAAAGTTTTCGGATTGGTAAACTAGAGGAGGCCATGGGAACTTTAAGCTCAACCTTTTAATCTCTAAATTTAAAAAATTAGAAAGCCTTTGTGGGAAAGGAGCAAAGATTTATGTATGCTCCTAAGATGGCTAAACCCAAATCTCAATATGTGCTGAAAATTGTTAAAACAATTAATGAAACTAAGAGTGACCTTCATGTTGAATCTTTAAAAACTTCTAAAGTGTCTATTGCTGCAAATAATGGTTTAGAGGAAGGTATACATGATTCTTATTTAATTGAAAACACTTGAGTTGATCTTTTAAGCCTAGCTGAAAGGCGTTAAAGAAAAGCGCTACCGGGAGACAACCCGTTTTATTTCTCTGTTTTCTTTCAGTTTCCTTTGTTTTCTTTGGTGGGCTTGCACCTGGGTGTTTTCTATTTCCTTAAAAACACCATTGTATCTTTTATTTTGTATTTTTGTTAAGCCAATTATAGCTACTAGTGGAAAGTTGACACTATATTTCGGATTTCTGCGCACAAAACAGATTTCTGCTGTCCACTGTTAATTCCGTTAAAAATCACATAAAGTACAAAATGACCTGAGCGTTTTTGTGCTTAATTCTGAGTTATATACGCAACATTTCATAGAAGGCCACTTTTTGATTTGAGAGACAGAAGATTTTTGAAAAAATCGATCTTTACCTGCTGTTCTGTTTTGACAGATTTCTGCCATTTATCACATTTGCATCTTAATCTCTTTCTTTTGGTGTTCTTTTGAGAAAAATAGTTTTCAAAAAAGTTGTGACAGTAGCTAATGTGTTTTTGAGTGTTAGACTTGCGTTGAAACTGAACCATAGGATTTATTATTTCAATTGCACTAACGTTGCTAATGAAGATTGTGAGAATTTTGATGTGAAGGAAGTTTTCAAGGGTCAAAAGAAGAGGATGATATGATGTGATCAAGAAGAGTGAAAAGCCTAAGCTTGGGGATGCCCTAGTGGTACATCCAAGAAAATTCCAATAAGACTCAAGCGTCTAAGCTTGGGGATGCCCAAGGCATCCCCTTCTTCATCAACAAATTATCAGGTCACTTCTAGTGAAACTATATTTTTATTCGGTCGCATCTTATGTGCTTTGCTTGGAGTGTCTTTTATTTTTGTTTGCAGTTTGTTTTTTATTTTGCTTTCAGTTTGTTTTTATTTTCATAATAAGCTTGGTTGGACCCCATCATTCTTTTATTGGAGAATGACAGGCTCCGCTTTTTTCATGAGAATACGTTGTATTCTTAATCTCTCTCTAGCTGCTGCATTTATTCAGCTCCTGTTTTGCATGCATCTCTTGTTAGAGCTGTTAGTTTTAGTAGTATTATGTGAGTACTCTCATGTTTGCTTGTTGTATCATAAATAGTATTTTTGTTAAAGCATGTTTTGTATGGTGCTTGTTGGGAGAAACAAAAGAAAACTGTTGCTTGAAGTAGAATTTATAATAGTACTAGTAGAAGCTTGTATAGAATGTGTCTAGGACTTTTTCATGCCATGCTAAATGTTATTTTAGTTTTAAAGCCTTGTGGTTACTGAGTAGCATGATTAGCCTCAAATATCTGAGAGTGTTTATTATGTATTGAAAGATTCATGAGTTGTTCTTGTCATAGTAAAGCATCAATATATGGTATTCTCTTTCGAATGTTTTATTTGGTTGACTTGGCGCATGCTCACACCATGTTTATGACTACAAACTAGTCACAAATAGCCTCCATGACCACTTAGTTTTTTAACTTTTGATATTGCTTATGTTTTAATTAATGATGCTTATGTCGCTATGCATGATTATGGGTCTTATGGTCTCTTGATTTGTCGCTCCCAGTCTTTTGCTAGCCTCCACCTGTACTGAGTATGAGCTCTACTCGTGCATCCAAACTCCCTTAAACCAAAGTTTTTCCCATTGTGTCCACCATACCTACCTACATGTGGTATTTAACTGTCATTCCAAAGTAAATTGCTCATGTGTTACCTTTAAAACCTTCAAAATTACTCCTGCTTTATGTTCCTGTTTTTGCTCATGAGGACGTAAATAGAGAATCTTTATCTCACTTGTTGACTGGATTTCACACCTGGACTAGTGGCTTCATCCGCTTATCCAAATGATAGAAGAGCTAGCAGCGGGGTGCCCAGCCCCAAACTAATGCATACAAATTCTCTTCACTATTTTTGCCCCTGATTTATAAGTCAAAGCATAATTGTGTAAACAAAAGAGAAAGAGGGATGACCTTCTACACCAGTTGCGTCCTTCACCACGGGAGTCTCTCTTGTGAATCCAGTTGGCTAGTGACGTACTGTATTTTCTGTTTACCATTCGTTTACATTAGCATATATCTCTGTCGGATATATACCAACTAGGGGTATATCAGATGGTAGTCTAAAGTGCCGGATTACCAGGGTGGCCTAAATGGTGATGGGCTATGGTCCATTAGGCGGCCCAGTAAGCTGATGCACAGAAGCCGGATTCTAGAAGAACCCGGATCACGACCCACGTGATCTGGCTTGGAGTAGAAGGCGGATTCCTTACTTTCCAAGTTAAGAGTTACCGTAGTCTTCTAGGTTTCCTGCTCTGTATGCCCTAATCCGGCTATTATATAAAGCCGGACGGGAGATAAGATAGATAGACAAAAAGCTAGAGGCTAACTCACCGAGAGTTTGATCCTTGACGAGCAGCTATTAGAACCTCATGTTGTACTCTGTATTTCCAGTCTTTAGTCCTGAATAGTGAGATTGCAGGAGTAGGAACGCCGCATTACTGCGTCGTACCGAACCTGGGTAAAAACCCTGTGTCATTGTCCTTCGCGCAACCACGTTCCCCCACGTCTCTATCAGTAGTCTCATGGCACCCCCGTCTATGAATTCTACTACGATGTCTCGACAGTTGGCGCCCACCGTGGGGCCAGCGACGTCAGGCGTTAAGTATCGATCTGGGATACTCGGCGGGATCGGCAGTTCCATAACTGTCGGAAGCTTGGAGTTCGACAACGACGTTGGACGCTTCCTCGACAACGGATCTTACATACCGGCGCAAAATCATCTGGTAAGTGCCTGCGTGTTACCGATTGGATCTGCAAATATTTTTATCGGATTAACTGCAGAGGCCATGGGGTTTTGCGGTGGAAGTAAATTTATCCCACCCGCCCTATACCCAGTCGAAGATGACTACGATACCGGGTTCTGCTCAGATCGCCGACATACAAGTGAATCACACTTTATCGGCATGGTGCAATCCGAGATCGCCGAAAACACGGATGAAAGTAATCCCGTGCAAGAGGCAGAAAACAACACTCCCACAACAGAGGTGGAAGATCCGACATCCGTCAGCATCACGACGCACTCGGAAGTTGACTCTGTACTAGCCGCCATTGAGGCGAGATTAGAGTCGGAAACCGGATCGAATCACTTCGATACCGAAGACGAAGATGAAGACGCTTTCGAAAGAAAGGTCAAATCCTTCCAAGAGGGATTCCATGAAGTACTGATGGCAAAACCGGCTGAAAACACGGATGCCGACAGTCATGAAAGCCCTAGAACGCCTCCTCCAGAGGAAGAGAGAGAAGAAGGAGAAACCTCTCCAAAATTCCCCGAAGTCAAAGAATTGACAGAGGAAGAACCCTGCAGGAAACCTCCCTCTTCCAAGAAGAAACACAAAACTGCTAAAAAGCTCCAATATACTCCGGAAGAAGAAATTGGCTGATCCAGCCAATGAAAGCCCAGAAGTAGGAGACGCAAGTGGTGTGAAACCTTCGGAGAAGAAAACAAAAGAAATCCTTGTTCCGCCAATGACAGAACAAGAAGAACAAGAGTTACTGCAAACACCAGTGGGATTGCATGAACCCCCTGAATTGCTAGAAGCCAGGAGACAAGCTCTCCAGAGGCAGCAGCAACATCTATTCAGAACTCGTGAACACCTCGAAACCCAGGACGACATCAAGGTCATGAAGGAAGAAATCAAGGAATACGAGAGAAAGAATAGATCCGGAATCAAACCTACAAGGTTACCCGGAATCATAAGACCGGAAGTACTGCCGCCAAAAGAAAGGTTTCACAACCCATCTTGGCAAAATCAGGTAAACAACAAAGATGCCAGAGGCGAACCAATATACAAAACCGCAGTAGAAAATGCGGAAGCAGCGTTCGCCATCCTCAACAATGATATGTACTCCAATGGTGAAAAACTTCAAGGGGTGTATGCTTTCTTAGGAAAAGCATTGCAACAACAACAGCGAGGGCAGCAGCAATCAGGGAAGTTGCATGACGACTCAGCCCTATGCAAAACAGCTACATGCGCCGCTGGAGCACCTGGACCGGAAGAACCTGGAGATTCAAGCAATTCAAAATAGAAGAAAGCAGATCTGATAAAAGACAAGAAAAAACCCGACAACAAGGATGAAGCGTCTAGAACCAGATCCCATCTCCCGAAAGACGGACTTAATCCTCACGATCGGGAAGAAAAGTACCGGAATGACGGAAAAACAATGCCGCCTCCGAGACGCCCAGCTGAAAAAGCTGGAAGGCAGGATATACCTCACAGACGTGAGAGATCCCAGACACCCCCCAGAAATAAGGAAAGAAACAGGAGTAGAACTCCACCTTATCCAAAGGGGCAAGATCTCGGAAGAAACAGAGAAAATCCCGGAAAAGCGCGTTCGCGCCATAATGGAAAAGAAAGGAGCAGAACCCCTTCTGTCCATTCAGCCGGCAGGTACTCCGCACACATGGATAGAGCGGAAAGAGACGATCTATACTTTGGACCTAAGTGTTTCACAGATAGGATCGGAAGGATAACCCTGCATGCTGGCTTTGCCAAAGTTGGTCCAGCATACCAAAAATATACCGGTAGTACAAACCCGGATACCTGGCTCTCAGACTATCATACAACCGTCCAGATCAACAATGGGACAGACTTGGAAGCTGTAAAGTTTCTTCCCCTAATGTTACTGGATGGAGCCAGAGATTGGATCAATGGATTACCCTCCAGAACTGTCGACAGCTGGGACGATATGTCTCGAGTATTTACTCAGCATTTCCGGGGAACCTACAAACGCCCGAATAGCATCAACCAGCTAAACCGTTGCACCCAACTTGAGGATGAACCATACGTGGATTTCATCTCAAGATGGACGGCAATGAAGAATAGTTTCTCTGGAGTAACTGACGTTCAAGCAATGCATGCTTTCGTCAATGGCCTAAAACCCGGACTTGTACCGTTCATGATTGGCTCCAAAAAGCACAAAGATCTCGGATCTATGCTTACAACCGCCAACGAACACGCTGCAGCCGAGGACGACATCAGGGCAAGAGGAGGCAATATCGATACACTGATACAAGCCAAAAAGAACCCTCGCCCTGAGAAAAAAGGAACTCCAGATGCAACACAGAAGCCCAAAGAGGTCAACATAGCCTTTGGAAGGGAAAATGGCAATAGGTGGAAAGGACGCAGTACCGAGCCGATAAACTACACCAAAGAAGAGTGGGAGAAAATAAAGTCGGAAAACTGTGTCCACCATTCGCAATTTGGGAAGCCTACTCATACTAATGCACAATGCCGCTTGAACAAGCATATGAAAGGCAGTGCAGGATCCGGAAACAAAGGGAAGAATTCCAAGAGGAAATTTTCCAACCAAAAGCCAGAAGCTGAGAAAGAAGACAGTGAATTGGACAGTGACGAAAAAATCCAGGAACAACAGCGAAAAGGCAAGCCTAAGTTTCCGAGAGTTGATGGAGAATGCAACCCAACTTTCCTGGCAACTCCCTCAGCAAAGGTGGCAAAGAGAACGCTTCGAGAAATAAACGCGGTTGTCCCTGCAACCCTGAAATTCTTGAAGTACTCAAATACACCAATTACCTGGGATTAGTCTGATCATCACGGGAATATCCCTGAACCCGGCACACAAGCTCTAATCGTAAGTCCTATTGTTCAAAACATTAGGCTAAAAAGAGTGCTGATGGATGGAGGATCCAGCATTAACATAATGTACCTGGACACAGCTCAACCACAGCAACATACGTTTTCACGGCATCGTCCCTGGCAGACAAGCACGATCCCTAGGAGAAATTTCCCTAGATGTAACCTTTGGAGACAAAGATCACTTCCGGCAGGAAAAAGTATCCTTCGAGGTTGTGTCGTTCGAAAGCGTGTATCACACGATACTCGGACGTCCAGCTTTCGCCAAATTCATGACAAGATCATGTTATATCTATAACAAGCTGAAGATGCCAGGACCCAAAGGAGAAGTAATCACCATATATGGAGACTTCAAATTGGCAAACGAGCTGGAAAAGGAAAACGCCCTTTGCGCTGAGAAAGTCATAGCAAAGGAAGAGTTGAAAGAGCTGGCAAAAGAGGTATCGCCGACAGAAATGCCGGCAGGCAAAGAAAGCCGGAAGCCAACAGATAGCTTCAAGGCTTCCGAGAACACAAGACAGGTAATCCTAGATCCCAAAGATCCGACAAAATTTGTCGTAGTGGGAACTGGGATGACCGACCAATAGGAAAGTGAGCTCATCAAGTTCCTCCGTGAGAACTGGGATATTTTCGCTTGGTGTCCAGCGGACATGCCAGGCGTACCCAGGGAACTTGCTGAGCATCAACTCAAGGTGATTCCAGGATCGAAACCCGTCAAACAAGGTCTCCGTCGATTTGACGGAAGAAGACGGAAGGTTATTGGCAAGGAGATTATCCGGCTTTTGGCAGCAGATTTTATCCGGGAAGTTATACATACTGAATGGTCTGCAAATCCAGTATTAGTCCCGAAGAAAGATACTACTGCCCTTAGAATGTGTATAGATTACATCGGCCTGAACAAACTGTGTCCAAAAGATAGGTTTGCGTTACAGCGAATCGATCAAATAATAGATGCCACTGCAGGCTCTGAGCTTTTATGCTTTTTGGATGCATATTCCGGGTATCATCAAATACGCATGAAAAAGGAAGATCAAATCAAAACTTCATTCATAACTCCTTATGGGACGTACTATTACATAACCATGCCATTTGGCCTGAAGAACGCAGGTGCAACCTACCAGCGTTGCATGCAACGGTGTTTGCATAGTCAGATTGGCAAAAATGTCCACGTTTACGTGGACGAGATTGCTGTCGTTACCAAGGAAAAAGAAACACTCCTTGAGGATTTGCGAGAAACCTTCGAAAATTTGCGCGCTTATAAAATGAAGTTAAATCCATTAAAGTGCGTATTCGGGGTTCCCTCAGGAAAACTTCTGGGTTTCCTCGTTTCTCATAGAAGAATAGAAGTAAACCCGGAAAAGATCAAAACAATCTTAAACATCTCCAAGCCTACGTGCGTAAAAGATGTGCAGAGATTGACGGGTTCCGCTGCAGCCGTCAGCAGGTTTATTAGCCGGCTGGGGGATAAAGCCTTGCCGCTATACAAATTGTTGAAGAAATCCGACAAATTTGAATGGTCAGAGGAGGCAGATGCAGCGCTAACCCAGTTGAAGGAAACTTTGATGAAAGCTCCGATTTTGGCATCACCAAAAGACGAAGAACCTATGTTATTGTACCTTACGGCTACAAATCGGGTTATTAGTGCAGTAATTGTTGTGGAAAGGAAGAAAGACGAACAAAGCATACCAGACCAGCATCCGGTATATTACATAAGTGAAGTTTTCTCCGAGTCCAAACAAAGGTATCCACACTATCAAAAACTGGCATATGGCGTATTTTTCGCATCTAGAAAACTTCGTCATTACTTCCAAGGACATTCCATAACAGTGGTATGCAAAGCGCCACTAGTGGATATAATAAACAATGCGGAGGCAACTGAACGAGTAGCCAAATGGAGCATCGAGCAAGCAGCATTCGACATTAAGTACCAGCCTAGGACGACAATAAAATCCCAGGTTCTGGCAGATTTTGTCGCCGACTGGACGGAAGCAATGGAAAAAACACCAATGCCGGAGTCCGAGTGCTGGATCATGCACTTTGACGGATCCAAGATGAAGGAGGGCGCTGGAGCTGGTGTAGTTCTAAAATCCCCTAAAGGAGATACAATGGAGTATGTATTACAAATACACTTCAACGCCAGTAATAATGTGGCAGAATATGAAGCTTTGCTTCATGGCTTGCATATTGCAAAGGAAATAGGTGTCAAACGCATCCTATGCTATGGCGACTCAGATTTGGTACAACACCAGCTCAACCAAACTTGGGACGCCAAAAGCCCTATAATGGCCGAATACCGGAGAACGGTGGACGAGTTTGCCATCTGTTTCTTTGGATTCGAAGTACTCCATGTTAAAAGGGAGGAAAATTGGAACGCGGATGCATTAGCCCGCATGGGGTCAGAAAGGGTCAAAACCCTACCACCAGGGGTTTTCGTCCAACATTTGTACGAACCATCAATAAAAGGTGGAGATGTTGAGTATCCTCTGGCTTCCGAGTCAATTGAAGTCAAGCTCGTTAACCCGGATTGGACAATCCCATATTTAAACTTCTTAGTTGATCAGAAGTACCCGGATGGAGCAGACGAAGTCTTGCAAAGACAGATTCAGCGTCGATGCAAAGGATACACGGTAGTTGATAATTGTCTGTATAAACGCAACACTACCGGAATTTTTCTGCGATGTATTTCACCAGAAGAAGGACGAGAAATCCTGCAAGAAATCCATGCTGGAGATTGCGGACATCATGCTCAATCAAAAAGCATAGTCAAAAAAGCATTCCGAGCAGGGTTTTTCTGGCTAACAGCCAAGACAGACGCTGAGCACATAGTAAACACATGTGCAGGGTGTCAATATTACGCCAAGCAGACAAATATGCTAGCCCAAGCACTCAAAACTATCCCCATTACATGGCCGTTTGCGGTCTGGTGGCTAGATATGATGGGACCATTCAAAACTGCCAGAGGCGGACTCACGCATCTACTCGTTGCAGTGGATAAATATACCAAGTGGGTGGAGGCCAAACCCATCAAAAAACATGACGGTGTAACTGCCAGAAATTTCATCATTGACATAGTCATGAGATACGGCGTTCCACACAGCATAATAACCGACAACGGGACAAATTTCTCTATTGGAGAGTTGGGAAAATATTGCCGACAAACGGGAATTCGCCTAGATCTCGCATCTGTGGCACACCTGCAATCCAATGGTTAGGTTGAAAGAATGAATAGCTCAATCTTACAAGGAATACGCCCAAGACTCGAATCTCCTCTTCATAGAGCAGCTGGAGCATGGGTAGAAGAGTTACCTTCTTGCTTTGGAGCATCCGAACAACACCAAACAGGTCAACTGGGCAAACCCCGTTTTTCCTAGTTTATGGTGCGGAAGCAATTCTCCCAACGGGCATGATCCATGACAGCGCAAGAGTGCAGGATTTCGATGAATCAGATGCCGAAAGCGCACGACAGGATGCCATCGATCTCCTAGGAGAAGAACGAGAACTTGTGCTTCAAAGATCCGCCATCTATCAGCAAGGTTTACGGCGTTATCATAGTCGGAAAATCAGGCATCATTCTTTTAAAGAAGGTGACCTAGTGCTAAGATTGGTGCAGGAAAGAAAGCACAAACTAGCCCCAGTATGGGAAGGACCATTTGTCATCAGTAAAGCCATGAAGAATGGATCATATTATCTTGTAGATATTCGCGATACAGAAGATGATCCCGAGAAGCCGAATCGCAAAAGAAAGAGAAAGATAGATGATGAACTAGGAGAGACAAAGAGGCCCTGGAGTATCCAGCAGTTACATCCCTTCTATACTTAGTTCAATTTCTATGTAAACATCTTTGAGATCATGAAATAAAGTTGTCGGAATTCTTACATCCATGTTTTTACAATTTTATTATAGTACAAAGCATGATTCCGTCTTATCTATTTCCCAATGATCTTACAAAATACTCAATGTTAACCCGAATTGTGCCTGCGTGCTCGGCGTTTAAAAACTGAATGATTTTCAGCCTACTAATGGTTAAGGGAAACTCGGATTGTGCCTGCGTGCCCGAGCTTCATTCAAAAAGTTCCTTACTTTTCTCTAAGCATTATCTTATTGTTTATGTGCTGGGTCACTGGAGCTAGTAAGTAAAAATGCCTTTAGTATGATCCACGTTTCCAAGTTTAAACTGATAGGCTTACCCAGTAACTTGGCGTGAAGATTAAAGTACTACTGAGCCATTTCAAATGCTAAGGACAGTTAAAGCACACAAACCAGAGAACTTGGAAGATAAAGGAATATAAAACCCGGAAAACTTGCAAAGGATTTCATAAAAGTTAAACTGCAAAAGGCGGAGTACTTGTTTATACAAAAGAATAGAAGCATTACAATATAAATTACATTGTAAAGTGCAGTAATGCTCCTATTTCCTATTTCTCCTATCCAGGGTAGGGAGAGTTCTTCAAGCATCCGAGTCTTCTTCACTGCTGTCATCCTCGGGGGCTTTTGGAATCTCCTCTTCCCGATAGGTGATGGAGATATTCACCATAGAGGCGATCTTGGTGGCGTGACCCTTGATTTAATCAAAGATGGTGGTCCGCTGGGTCTCCGAGTATCCAAGAGGGATACCGGACGCCACGCGCCAAGATTTCGCACTGGGGTAATGCATACGCATAAGGCCTAAAGCCATGCGTGCACCACCCCGTGCTGCGGAGCGCAAGGTGGATTCCTTCGAGTCCGCCACCTCCAGGATAGCTTCCGGAAGTTTCTCAACTTCTGAGAATTCCCCAGTTCTTGCAGGAAGGTACTTGTTGACCAGGTGCATGCCTGCAGCTCGGATCACAGTGAATACCTTCCCGAAAGCTCGGATTTTCTCAACCCGAGTAAGATCTGGGTTATCTCCTGTTTTTTCAAGACAAAACAACCAAAGGGTTAGCGGAAAAGCAGAAGAAGAAGAAGTTAAGACATGGAAAATCCGGTAAAAGTTGGTAACTTACCGAGGATCTTGTCCATCTCGGAGCCTTCCTCCAGGCGCAGGGTTAAGGCATTCTCCAAATCTTGGATAGTAGCCTTGTCCTTGTCCGCTTGTTGGGAGGCCTTGGATTGAGCAATTCCAAGAGCCAAATTGCTGGCCTCCAGATCTTTTTGAACCTTCATAAGTTCCTTATGAAGGTCCAAGTTCTCCCGGCGGAGATTCTTGGCATTGCCAACATCTTCAGTTATTTGCTTGGCTTTCGCCAAAGCAGCTGGAAAGCAAGGAAAAAATTTCGGGATAAGAAAACTCGGAAAAATACTTAGCAAAAATTATGGACAAGGAACTACAGAGAACTAAAAGTATACCTGTTGTCTCCTCCAGCTGTAGCTGAGATGATGCCATCTCTGTTTCCTTAACTTCAAGAATAGAGAGAAGGTTTTTAACTTCCTTATTCTTGACAGTTAGCTTGTTGAAAACTTCCATGTTTATGGTTTCAGCGGTTTGCTGAAATAAGGAAACGAACCAGAACGCTTAAGTTAAGAAACAAGCATGATAAAGATAAAAACATTAAGTGAAAAGCATGCATTTGACTTATTGCTTGGGGGCTAGAGATAATACCTAGCTCATCCGCTGTAAACCTGCCAAGTTTTCAGTGAACTCCTTTGCGTAGTCAGCAAAAAGAGTCCCAATTGTGCTAAGGCCCTCGTTGATATTTTTGAATTCCTTATCGAAGGTGGGAATTTCCTCCTCAGTTATCCGAGAAGGACCTCCCACCTCAGGGACCGCCCTTTCCCTCGTGTCCGTTTCAGGCACAATGGGCTGGCTGGTCTGCAGGGACTCGGTGTTGGGGGCTGCAGCATGCTCTTCTGTTGCTGCGATCGGTGTATCTGGAGCGGTAGCAGGAGAAGGATGTGGGCCTCTGCTGGCCACAGCCTTGTGCCTCTTCAGCTTTTTCGGCTTCAGAGTAGAGGGAGGAAGGCTAAAGATAATAAAAGCCGGAAAGTTAAAACTCCGAGATAAAGGAAGAAAATCCCGACAAAAATAAAACAACCCAGATGTTCAAACCTGGAGGTGACGACGGGGACCCCGTCAAGATCAATGACTTCCTGGGAAGCGGAAATCTTCTTGCGCGTATGTCCACCGGCAAAGGCGGCGCGCAATGCCTCCAGATCAGCATCGGAAGCAAGTTCCGACTCAGGAAGTTCGGCAATCTGTCAAGAAGGCAAAAATTGAGTTGAAAGCATGAAAACCGAGTAAACGAAAAGAATTTAAACCCAAAAGGCGATTAGCTGTACCTTGGGAGCCGGATTTGCGGCCGTATACATTGGCCAGCTTTCTTCATAATGGTCGCGGGATGCGACCAATTGATTTGCGCGTTTCCGCAAATCCTTTGCCGACCAAACCTTGTCGGTTGTCCGCATAGCATCACCGTCTCCCGATTATTCGCAGAGAAGGCGAGCGCCATGATTCGCCAAAGGCTGAATCCGCCTTTCTAACCAGCAAAGGACTGTGTCCATGCCGGTTAGAGGCGGATCAGAAGCGACGAGCTTTGCGATGCGCCGCTTGATCCTGAGAAGATCCGGCGGCAGGTTTTGAACTGCTTCAGTTCCCCAATTTTCTTGGGGAACAGCGGCAGTGTTTGAGAAAGGTGGAACCCCGGTGGTTTTCTAGGAAAGGGAACGTCGGGATGATAAAAGAAGGAACCCGTCCACAATTTGACGGATTCCGATGTTTTGATCTTGGGGAACCAGTCCTCCCTGAATCTACGCAGGATGAAGGAAATGGTCCCACAAGTTGGGAGTGCGCCCTCCGAAGAGTTCCGCTTAACCCCAAAACAATAAAGCCAGAAATCTAACCTAGGTGCTATACCTAGATATCCCTCGAAAAGGGCCTGAAATCCGACAAAATAGAGGATGGAGTTGGGTGGCAGATTGTGTGGTTGGATGTTGTAGTGGGCTAGGATTTGGAGGAAAAAGGCGGACGGTGGAAGACCCATACCTCTCTGAATGTGTGAGGAGAGGAGGACACGTTCTCCGTCCTTCGGCATGGGCTCGGTCTCGTCCTCCGGGAGCCGCCACTTTCCCTTCAGCACGAGCCCCTCCTTCTCCATTATCGGAAGGAGGGATGGCGGAATACTGCTGGCACTCCAGTTGCCGGCAGTTTCCGCCTCTTCTTCGGCTCCGGCGACGGCGGATGCTGCGGCCTCCACGGCCGCGAGCTCGTCTCCGACGAGCGCGATTTTCTCCTCCATCGTCTCGGGCGCGAACAGCGGGGGAGGCATGGAAGAGGACCCCGCAAGATCCATGGAGGCGAGAGGGGTTTCCTCGCCCGCCGCGCCGCATGTGGCCTTTGCCGGCTCGTCGCCGGAGACACGCACCGCTGAATCCAACTGAGGATCCATCGTGTCGATGATCTCGTCGATGTCTTTTGCGACGGTGCGGGCTCGGGAAGAGCCGGGTGATGCCATCGAGGGGCGGCGCTCGGTCGCTCCGGTGAGGTCTTGGGTGCGTTCGTGCGCTCGGGAAGTGCTCTGCAGGAACTTGGGCGCTGGAAATGGCGTTGCGAAGTGAGAGCGGAAGATTTCCACGGAGGACGAAGACGGATATTTATAGCCGGAATCCCGTCACGATGCGTGCTACCGGCTGTTTTGACTGTTGGATGATCAATGCGTGTCACTCGCCGGAAATTCCGGGAAATGAAACGACGGGTGATTATTGCTATCGCCTCGTTTCCCGCGAGAATCTGTCAGAGATATGTTTCTGGGTTTCCCGCCTGTAACCCAAACGTACCTTACGTCAGCAAGATTAAAGCGCTGAGGTAGGAAGTTCCTTCTCCGCGAAGATTCGTGGAAGAAAAGCCGGATTTTCTGGATTCCGAGTTTTGCGTTGTAACATCCTTTGAGGAGAAAAAGAAGAATCAAGACTGCAGGCCGATATTTCCTGGAAAATATGCATTTGGCGAAAGACGGCGAATCCGAGTCTTAATCCTTCTTGGGGGCTACTGTCGGATATATACCAACTAGGGGTATATCAGATGGTAGTCTAAAGTGCCGGATTACCAGGATGTCCTAAATGTTGATGGGCTATGGTCCATTAGGCGGCCCAGTAAACTGATGCAAAGAAGCCGGATTCTAGAAGAACCCGGATCACGGCCCACGTGATCTGGCTTGGAGTAGAAGGCAGATTTCTTACTTTCCAAGTTAAGAGTTACCGTAGTCTTCTAGGTTTCCTGATCTGTATGCCCTAATCCGGCTATTATATAAAGCCGGACGGGAGATAAGATAGATAGACAAGAAGCTAGAGGCTAACTCGCCGAGAGGTTGATCCTTGACGAGCAGCTAATAGAACCTCACGTTGTACTCTGTATTTCCAGGCTTTAGTCCTGAATAGTGAGATTGCAGGAGTAGGAACGCCGCATTACTGCGTCGTACCGAACCTGGGTAAAAACCCTGTGTCATTGTCCTTCGCGCAACCACGTTCCCCCACGTCTCTATCAGTAGTCTCATGGCACCCCCGTCTATAAATTCTACTACGATGTCTCGATAATCTCCCAAAATATAGACATTCCTCGACAAATGTCAAACTTTTAATGTCTCTGTTTAATAAAATAAAAACTCTAGCACATGAGTGATCCCTGCTTCCCTCTATGAAGGGCCTTTCTTTTACTTTTATGTTGAGTCTCCATTTTCTAACTTTATGCACAGTTGAGAGAGCATTTTTGCCAGTCTGAGTTCTATGTGCATTTGTGCCATAAACATCAATAATTACTTCATGATGTGATATTATTTGTTCTTAAATTATTTGTTCTAGTCTTCCTCTTGAACTTTGAAGGTGTCATGGAATTTATGTTTTGCCCCACTCTTAATGACTATCGAAATATCACTTTGCCATGCTTTCTCTATACTTTAAACAAATGTTTACCTTTCTTTGCATTATTATTCATGATCCTTTATTTGAGTTACTTTTCGTGATACAAAGTAATTGCTATGCTTTATTATTAAAGTTTTATTTATCATGCATGTGTTTAAAGTTTTATGATCTCTACGTGCATATGCTTTTACATTAGATTGATCAAGTTATGTTAGTACCATGTCACCTCCGAAATTATTGTTTTATCGTTTACCTACTCGAGGACGAGTAGGAACTAAGTTTGGGGATGCTTGATACGTCATAAACGTATCCCTGATTTCTGATGCTCCATGATCATATTATGCCAATTGCTACATGTTTTCTTCCTTCTTTATGTCATTTTTATCGATTTTTTGGACTAACCTATTAACAAGATGCCGCAGAGCCAGTTCACTGTTTTTTGCTGTTTTTTAGTTTCAGAAAAGTTGTTCTGGAAATATTCTCGGAATTGGAAAATTTTAAGCCCAGAAGTCCTATTTTCCCCGGAAGCATCCAGAAGACCGAAGAGGAGCCGAAGAGGGGACGTAGGGGGCCACACCATAGGGTGGTGCCCCCTGGCCGCGCCAGCTATGGGTGTGGGCCCCCCCGGCCTCCACTGCCTTTGCCCTTTCGCCTATTTAAGCCTCCCGGATGGAAAACCCTAAACACCTGATCAAAATCCCCGAAAAAGTTCCGGAGCCGCCGTCACCGTCAACCCCAGATCAGGGGGTTTCTGAAGCTGTTTCCGGCACCCTGCCGGAGAGGAGATCATCACCGGAGGCTTCTACATCACCATGCCTGCCTCCGGAGTGATGCGTGAGTAGTTCATCCTTGGACTACTGGTTCGTAGTTGTAGCTAGATGGTTGTCTTCTCCTCATATGTCTCCATGTTTAGATCTCGTGGGCTGTCTATCATGATCGAGATTGATCTTATGTAATTCTCTGTGCCGTGTTTGCTGGGATCCGATGAATATTGACCTTAAGTCAAGTTGACTATAGTCTTTATTGCATATGTTATTTGTGATCTTGCATGCTCTCCGTTGCTAGTGGTTATTCTGCCCAAGTAGTTGCTAGTGACTCCAAGAGGGGGTATTTATGCTCGATAGTGGGTTCATGCCTCCTTGTTGCCTTGCTCCAGTGACAGAAACGTGAAGGGGGAGGATGTGTTGTTGCCATTAGGGAGAAAACAACGGTGAGAGTGCCCGCGTGCATAATCATTGCTTACATTGCACACTTTGTTTAATGCAATAATCTGTTGCTTGCAACTTAATACCTAAGGAGGTTCGGATGATAACCTGAGGGTGGATTATTAGTCATAGATGCAGATGGATGTTGGTCTATGTATCTTGTTGTAATGCCCGCACTAAATATCATAGTAATCTTCATGTTATATTTTGCACCACGGTGCAACCTCTATTTGTCCATTGCCCAGCTGTAATTTGTTCACCCAGCATGCTATCTTTTACGGAGACGCACCACTAGTGAAACTATGAACCCCGGTCCATTTTTCCACACTGTTAAACAAACCACAACAATCTCATGCTTTCTTTACTTTCTGCAAGCATACGTTGTTTTCCACACTATATGTCTAATCTTTGTTTTCAGCAAGACCGGTGAGATTGACAACCTCACTGTTTTTTTGGGGCAAAGTATTTTGGTTGAGTTGTGTGCAGGTTCCACGTTGTTGCTGACACCGGTGAAGCGCCAGCACCACCGTCAGTGGCATCAACCTTCCGAAGGTCCTCCTTCTCCTACTGTATTGATAACCTTGGTTCCTAACTAAGGGGAAATACCTACCACTATGCTCATCACACCCTCCTCTTGGGGTCTCCCAACAAACGTGTGAATCACGAGCATCACCCGCCCCCTCCTTCGGCGGATTAGGCGGGGTCGTTGCGCCATACACAGGGGGCTCTTCACTCGCCCCATATCGCCAGGAGGGCACCTACGCGGCCGCTCCGCATGTGCAGCAGCCGCCCCGCTTCACCAAGATGGAGTTCGCCACCTACGACGGCACCATCGACCCCTGAACTGGCTCGACTAGTGCGACCAGTTTTTCAGGGGGCAGCGGACGCTCGCGTCCGACCGCACGTGGATCGCCTCCTACCACCTCCGTGTTGCCGCACAGACATGGTACTATGCCCTCGAGCAAGTCGAGGGCGGGATGCCTCCGTGGGAGCGTTTCCGCGACCTGTGCCTCCATCGTTTCGGCCCCACCCTCCGCAGGAGCCGCCTCGCCGAGCTGGGTCGCCTCCCCTTCAATACTATGGTGCAGGACTTCGCCAACCGCTTCCAAGCAATGGCTTGCCACGCCCCAGGCGTCTCGGCGCGCTAGCGCGCCGACCTCTTCGTCGGCGGCCTCCCTGACCACATCCGCATCGACGTCGAGATGCAGGAACCCCAGGACCTGCAGACGGCCATGTACTACGCGCGCGTAAGAGCAGCGTGCCCTCGCCATGAACATGCGTTCTCGGGCTGCGGCGCGCGGCCCCTGCCCCGCCCCGCCCCTCCCCGGCGCCGACCCCACAGCCGTGACCCGTCCTGCCGGCCACATCCGCGGCCACCCCCGCGCCGACACGTCCCTTCAAGCGCTTGACGTCGGCCGAGCAGCTCGAGCGGCGTCGCAAGGGCCTGTGCTTCAACTGCGACGAGCAGTATGCGCCGGGTCACACGTGCGCTCGCCTCTTCTACTTGGAGACCGTCGACGACACTGAGGTGGAGGCCCTCACTCCGGAACTCGCGGCCGCGTCACGACCTACGGGCCGGTCGACGCGTCCGCCTTCGTTGTCTCCCTTCATGCCATGGCGGTCATCAAGACGGCGAAGACGATGCTGCTTCCGGTGACGATCAATGGGGCGCAGCTTACGGCACTCGTGGACACGGGCTCGATGCACAACTTCTTGTCCAACACCGCCATGCGCCGCCTCGCACTCCAGCCGGCGGCGCAGAATGGTACAGCGTCACCGTCGCCAATGGGGACCGTCTTACGTGCCAGGGTGTGGCGCGACAGGTCCCCATGTAAATCGGCGACGAGCCTTTCTCCATCGACTGCGTCGGCATCTACCTGGGCTGCTACGACTTCATCCTCGGCGTCGATTTTCTGCGCACACTAGGCCCCATCCTTTGGGACCTCGACATGCTGTCCCTCATCTTCTGGCGTGAGGGCGGCCGTCGCGTTCAGTGGACGGGCATTGGCAGCACCGGCGCGACCCCGCAGCTCCACCTGATGGCCGCAGCCCTTGACGAGGCGCACCCCCTCCTGTCCGACCTCCTGCAGCAGCACAGCGACCTCTTCGACGAGCCACAGGGCATCCCTCCTCCGCGGACACGGCGCCTGCTGGAGTGCGCCCGTACCGATACCCCCAGCTGTAGAAGGATGAGCTCGAGCGCCAGGTGGCCGTGATGCTCGCGCAGGGCATCATCCGGATTTCGACGTCGCCATTCCCTGCCCCGGTGCCCCTGGTACGCAAGGCCGATGGTATGTGGCGTTTCTGCATCGACTACCGCGCCCTCAACGCCATGACGTCCAAGGACAAGTTCCCCATCCCCGTCGTGGATGAGCTCCTGGACGATCTACATGGAGCGCGCTTCTTTACCAAGCTCGACTTGCGCTCAGGCTATCATCAGGTGCGCATGCACCCGGACGACATCGAGAAGACGGCGTTCCGCACTCACCATGGCCACTTCGAGTTCTTGGTGATGCCGTTCGGCCTCTCCAACGCGCCGGCAACGTTTCAGGCCCTAACGAACGAGGTTCTTAGCCCCTACTTACGCCGCTTTGTTCTTGTTTTCTTTGATGACATTCTTATCTACAGTTCATCCTGGGCGGAGCACCTGCAACACGTGGTCATCATCTTCAACGAGCTTCGAGCGCATCGTCTTCACGTGAAGCGCTCGAAGTGCTCGTTCGGCACGACATCCGTCGCGTACTTGGGCCACGTCATCTTGGCGGACGGTGTCGCGATGGACGCGGACAAGATCGCCGCTGTCGCTGCGTGGCCGACCCTGCAGTCACCGCGGGGTCTCCGCGGGTTGTTGGGCCTCGCGGGCTACTACCGGAAGTACATCCGGGACTTCAGCCTCACTGCCGCACCTCTGACGTGCCTCCTTCATCGTGACGCCTTCTCCTGGGATGAGGAGGCGGCCGCGGCGTTCGCCGCCCTCTAGCGGGCACTCACGACAGGACCCGTCCTCTAGATGCCGGAGTTCGACGTGTCGTTCATGGTGGACTACGACGCTTCCGGCATCAGCTTCGGCTCCGTCCTCCACCAGGGCGAGGGACCGCTGGCCTTCTTCAGTCGCCTCTTCGCCGCGCGTCATCACAAGCTCGCGGCCTATGAGCGCGAGCTGATCGGGCTGGTCCAGGCAGTGCGTCACTGGTGGCCTTATCTTTGGGGCCGGAAGTTTCGTGTGCGTACGGACCACTACAGTCTGAAGTTCTTGTTGGATCAGCGCCTCTCCACCGTGCCTCGGTATCAGTGGATCAGCAAGCTCTTCGGCTTCTACTTCACCATCGCCGACGCCCTGTCCTGCCGCGACACTGAGGACGTGTCCGACATCGCCACGGCCGGCGCGGTCTTGTGCATCCGCTCCAGCCCGTCCTTCGCCTTCCTCGACGACATCCGCCGTGCCTGATCAGGGCGACCTACGCCACCAGGTCTTGACCTTGGCTCAATCTGCAGGACACGAGGGCGTGCAGAAGACCCTTCACGGTCTCCACGCTGATTTTTACATTCCTGGGGATGGCGCCCTGGTGCGCGACTGGGTGCGGGCATGCGTGATGTGCCAGCGGAACAAGACGGAGACACTCAGGCCCGCGGGTATCCTGCAGCCGCTGGGCGTGCCCTCTCAGGTGTGGTCAGACATCTCCATGGACTTCATCGAGAGGCTACCGAAGGTGGGGGGCAAGTCCGTCATCCTCACGGTGGTTGACCGCTTCTCCAAGTATGCACACTTCATCGCCCTTGGTCATCCCTACACGGATGCGTCGGTGGCGCGCGCCTTCTTCGACGGCATCGTCCGCCTCCACGGTTTCCCTTCGTCCATCGTCAGCGACCGTGAACCTGTGTTCACGGGTCACGTCTAGCGGGATATCTTTGGGTTAGCAGGCGTGAAGCTTCGCATGAGCATGGTGTTTCATCCCCAGACGGACGGCTAGTCCGAGGTCGTCAACAAGATCATCGCCATGTACCCGCGCTGCGTGACTGGGGATCGTCCACGAGCTTGGGTGGAATGGCTAGCATGGGCGGAGTACTTCTACAACACCTCCTATCACTCCGCCTTGGACACCACGCCTTTTGAGGTGGTCTACGGGCGCCCACCTCCGGCGATGCTCCCATATGAGCCTGGTTCGGCTCAGACCGACACGGCGGACAACTTGCTCTGCACCCGCGACGAGATACTGGCTGAGGCACGCCAGCATCTTCTCCAAGCACAACAGCTGGCCCGGAAGTACTATGATGTGCATCATCGCGAGGCGGAGTTTGTGGTGGGCGGCTGGGTGTGGCTACGCCTCGTTCACAGGACCACCCAGTCTTTGGATCCGCGCTCCAGGCGCAAGTTGGGGCCTCGCTACGCTGGTCCCTTTCATGTACTGGAGCGTGTCGGCACGCTCGCCTACCGCCTCGAGCTGCCAGCGGGCTCTCGACTCCATGATGTATTCCATGTCGGCCTCCTAAAGGCCTACCGTGGGGACCCTCCTACTGCGACACCGACTCTTCCTCCTACTTTAGATGGGCGCCTCGTGCTAGCTCCAGCGACAGTGGCGTGGGTGATGCATGCGCAGCAACGCCGGGGCATGTGGCATGTCTTGGTGCATTGGACAGGCATGTCGGAGGAAGAGGCTACTTGGGAGAAGCTTTATGATCTCCGCCAGCAGTTTCCAGAAGTTCAGCTCGAGGATGAGCTGTTTGAGAAGGCGGGGAGAAATGTTATGGTCGTTATTACATATGCGCGCAAGAGGCCCACTAGTGGCTAGTTATGGGCTTAGTCCAATAGTATCTAGGGTTTAGAGGAGTTGTCCTCATATATAAACACATGTAATCCTTCGTGATAATTAAGCAATAAAGATATATCTTATTGCCGACTCCCATAGGAGTCGGCCCTTAACCCTAGCCGCCGCCCTCCTCCCTAGCCGCTGCGACGGTGCCCGCCGCCGGCGACAGCAGCCCGAGCTCCTCCGCCCTCACTTCCTCCCCTACAACCTACGTTCGAGGACTGGTAGAACCCTAGCGTCTACCAGTGTCACTGGATGTGATCAACCCTTGAGACGAGATACTCCTCGTGTCACTGGATGCGGTCAACCCTTGAGACGAGATACTCCTCTGTTATCCTAAACGGGGTGCCCGGGCCTTGGATCCAATGCAAGAATGACTTGCGTCACTAAACGGGGTCCCCGGGCCTTGGATCCGATGTAAGAATGACTTGCGTCAAGGTGACGCCGTGTCACTGTATCTCTTCATCATCGTTTCTAATCTCCTCTAGAAAATGATTCGCTCTCTCTTCTCTCTCGCATCCCCTAAACGACTCCATGCCCCCCTCTCCGTGCTCCGATACACCGACGACACGCTTATTCTTTGCCGGGGGGACATGCTGAACGCCACTAAACTTAAACACGTCCTGGATGACTTCGCTCGGGCTACATGGCTGGCCATGAATTTTCATAGATCCTGCTATGTTTCAATGCACACCGAGCCTACCCTTGCTTCCGATATCGCTTCCACTCTTGGCCGCTCCATCTCTGGGTTCTTGCAATCTTATCTCGGTCTCCCCCTGTCCCCAACCAAAATTCCCCTCTCTGCCTAATCCTCCCTCATTTCATCTTTCGACCGGCGTCTCTTTGGATGGAGTGTTATGCTTCTCTCCTCCGGAGGACGGCTAGTTTTGTGTAATGATGTTCTTAACAATCTTCCAAATTATTTTATGTGCTCCTTCTTGCTACCTCTTGGTGTGATAGATGCTATAAATAAGAGAAGGCGTGTCTTTTTTTGGACGGGCAAATAGCAATGCTCTGGTGCTTGCTGTCTAATCGCCTGGGACAAGGTTTGCTTATCTGTGTGGGTGGGAGGCTTCGGGATTCGGGATTTCCGACGGCAAAACATGACGCTGCTGCTGAACTTCGTCCACAAACTCCACCAAAGCGAAGAGCTGCCTTGGAAAACATGGTTCCAAGCCAACTCGGGACGAGATCTAGGCGACACATCTAGTTCACCGTCTTTCATCTAAAGCATTGTTGCTCACTGCCTCCCCTATCTACCCCAACATTACCCTTTGTTCTCTCCACGACGGGACACAAGTGTCATTCTGGTTCGACAGGTGGCTTTACGGACCACCCCTCCATATCCTTTTCCCCGCTCTTCTCTCCTACTGTACGCGCCCCAACATGACTGTGCACGCGTCATCGCAGATCACCTACCTCTTCGCCCTAGACTCTCCCGTTCCACCGAGTGCGAGCTTCAGTTCCTCCGGCGGATCATTGACAACGTCACCCTTGATGCTCTCCTAGACGAATGCTCTATGGCATGGGGGGCGACCTCACTTCTAGCTCTAGAGCCGCCTACCGTGCACTTGCGCCGGTTGGATAGATTTATCCATCCGCCTCCGTCTCATGGAGCTCCTAACTCCCTTCCAAAATTAAAGTTTTCTGCCATCTTGCTGACGCTCACAGGATCAGTTCGCGGGCGAACCTCCACGCCAAGAACTGTGCTCCCACTAGTGGAAACAACCCCTCTCGTCCAGGGGGCCGGGGGGCAGCTGTCCCGGTTGCAACCAAATCCGGGACAAATGCCCTGCATTGGTCCCGGTTCGTGCGCCCGGGGCAACAGGAATCGCCTGGGCGCATTGGTCCCGGTTCGTGGGGGGCATATCGGTCCCGGCTCTTGCCACGGACCGGGACCAATGCCTAGCCACAGGCCACGTGGCACGCGCATGACCTGTTGTCCCGGTTCAGTCCACGAACCGGGACCAATGCCCCCTTCCCCTATATATACTGCCCCAGCCCCCCCTCCTTCCATCTTTTTTTTTCCTTGGAGGTGTGAGAGAGTGTGGTGTTATAGTGTGTTTTTTTTACTATGCACACGAGGTGTTCGACGAAATTCCCGAGACGCACACAAGCTCACTGAAAATGGTATCTTCGACCGAGGTTAACAAATTATCTTTTTCATCTGTAACTGATACATAAAAAGTATTATTTGTCGATGTACTGTGGTCATCTCTGTATTAATATGTATTTTGATAAACTTAATTATATGATGCAGATGGATGCACGGCAGCGATGGATGTACGGTGACCGACGCACTTCCGAGTATATGGCAGGCCTGAATGCATTTCTTGCTGTAGCTCAGGCGAACAAAGATAATGGCTTCATGTGTTGCCCATGTGTTGATTGTCGGAACGTCAGAGAACATTCTTCCGAAAGAATCCTTCATGGCCATCTACTTTGGAGAGGTTTCATGCCCAGCTATAATTGCTGGACTAAGCATGGAGAAAGAGGGGTTGTGATGGAAGACGATGAAGAAGAAGAAGAAGATCCTTTGTTACCTGAATACGACGATACTGCAATGGAAGAGAATGCAGAAGAAGGAGGTGATCAAGAACAGGCATCAGAAGAGCCCGATGATGATCTTGGCCGAGTTATTGCTGATGCAAGGGAAGACTGTGAAAATAAATTGGAGAGGTTGAAGCTGGACAACATGTTACAGGATCACAAAAAATTGGTGTACCCAAATTGCGAAGATGGTAGCACAAAACTCGGTACCACACTGGAGTTGCTGAAATGGAAGGCACAAAACGGTGTGACTGACAAGGCATTTGAGAGTTTACTTCAACTAATGAAGCCAAAACTTCCAAAGGATAACGAATTGCCTGAGAGTACGTACGAAGCAAAGAAAGCTCTCTGCCCTCTAGGATTAGATGTGCAGAAGATACATGCATGCATTAATGACTGCATTCTCTTCCGCGGTGAGAAGTACGAGAATTTGGATGAATGTCCGATATGCACTGCACTGCGGTATAAGATCAGAGCAGATGATCCTGGTGATGTTGACGGCGAGCCCCCCCGTAAGAGGGTTCCTGCTAAGGTGATGTGGTATGCTCCTATAATACCACGGCTGAAACGTCTGTTTAGAAACAAAGAGCATGCTAGGTTGTTGCGATGGCACAAAGAAGACCGTAAGAAAGATGGAAAGTTGAGGCACCCCGCCGATGGATCGCAGTGGAGAAAGATCGAGAGAGACTTTCCAGACTTTGCAGGAGAGGCGAGAAACTTATGGTTTGGTCTAAGTACAGATGGCTTTAATCCTTTTGGGGAGCAGAGCTCCAGTCATAGCACTTGGCCTGTAACTCTATGTATGTACAACCTTCCTCCTTGGTTGTGCATGAAGCGCAAGTTCATTATGATGCCAGTTCTCATCCAAGGCCCGAGGCAACCTGGCAACGACATTGATGTGTATCTAAGGCCATTAGTGGAAGAACTCTTAGAACTGTGGGGCAAACCAGGTGTACGTGTGTGGGATGAGAACGAACAAAAGCCATTTGACCTACGGGCGTTGCTTTTCGTGACCATCAATGATTGGCCTGCTCTTAGTAACATTTCCGGTCATACAAACAAGGGATACAATGCATGCACACACTGTTTAGATAAGACTGACAGTGTTTTTTTGGATAAATGTAAAAAGGTTGTATACCTGGGGCATCGTAGATTTCTTCCGATCAAGCATCCCTTAAGGAAAAAAGGAGGGAAGCATTTCAGAGGTGAGGCAGATAACCGAAAGAAGCCTGAGCTCCGTAGTGGTAATGATATATTCGATATGGTCAAGGACCTAGAAGTAATCATTGGTAAGGCTGCTGGCAGCCAACCAGTTCCGTACGTCCTTGATAAGCGGGCACCCATGTGGAAGAAGAAATCTATATTTTGGGAGCTACCCTATTGGAAAGTTTTAGAGGTCCGGTCTTCGATCGACGTGATGCACGTGACAAAGAATCTCTATGTCAATCTGCTATGCTTCCTGGGCGTGTATGGGAAGTCAAAAGATACGCCTGAAGCACGGGAGGACCAGCAACGTATGAAAGACCCAAGCAACAAGCACACAGATACAGGGCGCCATTCCTTAAGCAGCTACGCTCTTACTAAAGCAGAGAAGGAAATATTCTTTGAAGTCCTTTACAGTATCAAGGTTCTGTCTGGCTTCTCGTCGAATATAAAGGGGATAATAAACATGGCAGAGAAAAAATTCCAAAACCTGAAGTCTCATGACTGCCACGTGATTATGACGCAGTTGCTTCCGATTGCATTGAGGGGGCTTCTACCGGAAAATGTTCGAGTACCCATTGTGAAGCTATGTGCATTCATGAACGCAATATCTCAGAAGGTAATCGATCCAGAAATTCTGACAAGATTACAAAGGGATGTGGTCCAGTGTCTTGTTAGTTTTGAGTTGGTGTTCCCACCATCCTTCTTCAACATTATGACTCATCTCCTTGTTCACCTATGTGAAGAGATTCATATTCTCGGTCCGGTATTTCTACACAATATGTTCCCCTTTGAGAGGTTCATGGGAGTCTTGAAGAAATATGTTCATAACCGTGCTAGGCCAGAAGGAAGCATCTCGAAGGGCTATGGAACAGAGGAGGTCATTGGGTTCTGTGTTGACTTTATTCCTGGCCTTAAGACAATTGGTGTTCCTGAATCGCGGCATGAGGGGAGACTGAGGGGAAAAGGAACGCTGGGAAAGAAAACAATGATACCTAGGGACGGGCATTCTTTGACCAAAGCACACTACACAGTTCTACAAAATTCTATGTTCATGGCTACGTATGTCGAGGAACACAAGAATATTGTACGGTCTGCAAACCCGGGGAAGGATGACTCATGGATTAAACGCGAACACATGGAGACTTTCGGAAGTTGGTTGCAAACACATCTTATAAATGACACCACTGTTGAAGATCAGCTGTACCTGTTGGCAGGGTCACCATCTTCGACTATTGGGAGTTTTCAAGGGTACGAGATAAATGGGAATACATTTTACACGAGCTCCCAAGATAAGAAGAGCACCAACCAAAACAGTGGTGTCCGCTTTGATACAACAAACGAGAATGGAAAAAATGACACATACTATGGTTACATAGAGGAGATATGGGAACTTGACTATGGACCTTCTTTTAAGGTCCCTTTGTTCAAGTGCAAATGGGTCAACCTGAATGGAGAAGGGGTAAAGGTAGACCCGCTTTATGGAATGACAACAGTGGATCTCCACAATATTGGTCACAATGATGAACCATTCGTTCTAGCCAATGATGTGGCTCAGGTCTTCTATGTGAAGGACATGTCTTCCAGACCGAAGAAAAGAAAAAATAAGGGAACAATTTCATCATACGATGAGCCGAAGCGTCACATAGTTCTCTCAGGGAAAAGAAACATCGTGGGAATTGAGGACACGACAGACATGTCAGAAGATTATAATAAGTTTGTTGAAATTCCACCCTTCACAGTGAAAGCTGACCCCACCATCCCGTTAAATAATGAAGATGCTCCATGGTTACGGCCGAAGCGATCATAAGCAAGGGACACGAAGAAAATTCAGAAGACTAGATAGGGATGTTGTTGGTGATGTGTAATAATAAACGTGGAATACATGATCATAGTTCTTATAACGTAGTATGAACGAGATTTTGTTAGCCAAAATGATATTTATACATATTATGTGATTATGAATGGAGTAGGTGCAAGTTTGACCAATAATTTGTATTGATCGGTCAAAAGCTGCTAAGCATTGAGTGCTTGACAACTATGACCAGTCTGACTTCATTATTATTCCAACCAGCAGCACACACCCACCCACTTTTCTGTTTCTCTCTCCTCCGTATGTTGGTGATGTGTAATAATAAGCGTGGAATACATGATCATATAGTTCTGTTTGATCAGTATTTTGTATTGACCGGTAAAAAGCTGACAACTATGACCCATATCCGAGTATGAGATAACTGTAGGCAGATATTGCAGGAACATTTCGAAGTGATAGTACGGATACCATCCTGACAGATATTGCGGGATTATAACTACTTTCGAGATGTAGTATGTGTTGACACACGGTATAGAACAAGTGATTATGGCAGGCCTCTATTGTTATTCATTGGAGTTAACCACCATAAACAACCCAAACTAGGCAGAGGAGAAGTAGAATCAGGTAGAGAAACATTAGAGCCGATGAGAAGTACAAATAGCATATGGAGAGAAACAAGGTTTAAAAGATATTGCTAGGTGCTTCCGGCCAAAAGATTATCAAATCAAAGTTTTCAAATTCTCAAATCAAACCATAAGTTCACAAAGCATACGCAAACATGGACCGTTACCAACCTGAGCCGCAAGGAGCAGTAGAGCAGAGCAGAGCAGACTCTAGAGGATGGACAAGCAGCCAGGACTGACATCGACTCTAGAGGATGAACAAGCCACCCTACTTCTACTATGAAAATGAGGCCCTAGCTCCAAAAAGTGTATGGGTGGAAATTTCCAGAAATTTGTATGACATAGAGCCGGAGTTTGTGGATTCTAAGCACTTCTGTGCAGCTGCTCAAGAAAGAGGCTACATCCATAATTTGCCAATTGAGAATAGGTCACGTCTCCTTCCTCTCGCTCCAAAGACCATATTTGAGGCATTCCCTCATTATGAGAACTGGTGGCCTTCCTGGGATCCTAGAAAGCAGCTCGATTGCTTGCAAACCCGTGTGGCAAGTCCAATTTTGATAAAACAGATCGAACGTACTCTTGCAGGCTCAAGTAATCCACCACCTCTAACTGTTCAGAGGTATGTTATGGACGAGTGCAGAAGATGGAACCTTGTTTGGGTTGGAAAGAACAAGGTTGCCCCTCTAGAGCCAGATGAGATGGAATTTTTACTCGGTCTCCCAAGATGGGTGTTAATGTGGTGTCCTTATTCTCCGGTATTGGAGGAGGAGAGATAGCTTTGCACAGGCTTGGCATCCACATGAAGACAGTGATTTCAGTTGAGATAGGTGAAGTTAATAGGAGGATTCTGAGGGGTTGGTGGGATCAGACACAAACTGGCACTTTAATTGAGATTGCCGACGTGAAGTCTCTCACTAATGATAGAATTGCATCATTTATTGCTAGATATGGTCGCTTTGACTTTGTGATTGGGGGTCTGGAGGGCGAGCAACCTGCTTTATTCTACCACTATTCTAGAATCTTGAAAGCCGTTAAGTCATCTACAACAAGTAATAGTTTCAATAGTTAGAATAATTATTTAGTTAAACGAAAAATGGATTTAAATTAGTTTTGCAGATTCTAGCATTTTTCATGTTGGAATTTTTGTCAAATTTGAAAGTATATAGAAGTTGTTAATGTGCAAACTTAACCCTTTTCAAACGCTTGGCGCTAAAATTTTTTGGGCGCGCAGGGGTGCACCGAAATTCGAAATTAGTTTTTGGTCCCGGGCCGTGGTACCAACCGGGACCAAAGGGGCTCTAGTCCCGGTTGGTGGCACGGGCCGGGACTAGAGGCCTAGGTGTATAAAAATCGCGGCCCTCTCTCCAGGCCGAACGAACACCCCAGGCGGCGGGTACGAGTGGACATGGCTCGGCGAAGCCCTGCCAACGGCGGGAACGAGTAGACAGATCCCGCCGGCGGATCGCCGGCGGGGATGGGCTAGGGGCACGGTAGGCTTGGGCACACAACTTTATATTAAAAAAGGGGGCCAGGGGCCTTGCTTACATAGGTAGGGGCGGCGCGGCCACAGGCGGCCGGCCGGACTTGCATAATTAAAGGGGGCGGCGGCGCGGCCACAGGCGGCCGGCCGTTTTCTTGGGGGGGGGGGGTAGCTTAGTCTAGGGGGCGCACAGATCTAGTCGTCCTCCTCGTCGGAGGAGATGCACTGGTAGGGGGGCGGCTGCCAGAGGTGGGTAGGCGGCTGGGCCGGGCTCGCCGGGGGTGGAGGCATCGGGGGCATCGGAGGCGCGTACATCAGTGGCGGGGGCAGCGCCTCCTGCGGCGGTGGTGGTGGGGGCAGCTCCTCCTGCTCCGGCGCCCAAGCGCCGCCGGTCCAGGCCCAGGACATGCCGTACTCCAGGCCTGGGGGGAGCGGCTGCGGCGGTGGTTTGTCCTCGGACGCCTCCCAGTCGGCGTACATCTGCTGCCACCAGGGGGTAGGCTCGTTAGGGGGCGGCGGCGGCGGCCACGACCCGCTCCCACCGCTTGATTTCGTCCTCGACGAGTGAGCGGCGGGAGGCCTCGCAGGCCTCCTCCATGGCGGCCCGGAGCACGGGGTCCTCCTCCCCGGAGAAGTCCTCCGGGATGTCCTCGAGGAGCCACAGCTCCCTCTCCCGGCCGGGCGGTGGCGGCGGGTAGTCCGCGACGTCCACCTCGTGGGGGGCGGGGATGAAGGAGCGCCGGCGCTGCTCGTGCTCCTGCTCGAGCCAGGCGGCCCAGTAGGGGGAGCTGCGCGCGTACGCGCGCTCCCTGCGGACGGGGGCCGGCAGGAGCTCGCGCCGGCGGTCGATCTCCTCGAGCAGCGCCTGGCCGGTCGGGACCGGCGGCACAGGTATCCGCTGGGGGTTCAGGTGCCAGCCGTCCGGGAGGTGGACGTCAGCATAGAACACCGGCGTGGCGTTGTTCCAGTGCCACTCGGCCTCGTCCACCCGGACGTACCGACGGAACCTCTTGCCCTTGGGCGCGGCGCTGGGCGGCGGGCGTGCAGCCGGAGGTGGCGCGGGGACGCGCGGCGCCCCGCCGAGGCGGACACCTCCAGGGTCGTAGCTGAAGGCCTCCGCCGGCGGTGGTGGGACGCGGCCGGCGCCGCTCGAGGAGCCTTCGTGGTCGTTCCTGGGGCGCTTGCCGGAGCCGCTGCCGAACCAGCGGGACATGGTGGCTATGGTTGCTCTGGCTTGGGCGCGGCCGGGGTGGATGGGTTGTACGGGCGGCGGGGGGCCTTTAAAAAGGACCCGGGGTGGGCTGGCATGCCAACCGGCGGCCTGAACATGGCGGCGGTTGCAGGCGGCCATGAATGCGGGCAGGAGCCGAGGCGTGGGCGGCGGTTGCAGCTGTGGCACGCGCGCGTGGGGAAGTGGGGGCGCGGGAAGCCGAGGCGGGGCGGGAAGACGAGGCGACAGTGGCCCTTTGACCGTCCTGTGGTCTTAATTTAAGGGACAAGGCGAGCTAGCCAACGGCCGCTGGCCAGTGGCCCCTTCGAACCGTTGACTGACCATAATAAAAGACGCTGGCCAGTGGGCCCTTCGAATCGTTGACTGACCATAATAAAAGACGCGGGCCAGTGGGCCCTTTTGACAAAAAAATGTGACCAGTGGGCTTAATAAAAGACGTGGGTCTGGACGCGGTTGGGGAAGGGGAGGCCGGCTCGGGATTGGGAGACAGGAGCCCAAAAGACATGGGCCTGGACGCGGAAATTGAACGATTATATATATTTTTTTGTCAAAAAAGTATCCATCCCGGTCCCTTTAACGAACCGGGACGAACTCCCTGGCCCAGGTTCGCCACGTGGCCTATCCTTACCATCCCGGGTCCTGGCACAACCGGGACCAATGGGATAGGCCATTTGTCCCGGCCAGCCCATCCCGGTTGCACAACCGGGACAACTGGCCCTTACGACCCGGGACAAAAGGCCCTGTTTCCACTAGTGTCCCTCTGATTCCTGTAAACGATGGCAAGCTCCTGAGTCGTGCACACATATCTTGTTTGGGTGCCCCATCTCCCTTGACGTCTGGGCACAACTTGGTGTCAGAGACATTCCCCCCGAGCTCCATCTGGGACATCATGCCTCCTGCTGCCATCCCCTTACCGGCCCATGTCTGGCACTTGGGCGTGGCCGCAATCCTCTGGAACCTGTGGAAGTCCAGGAATGATGCAACCATCAATATTGTTTCTCGCTCGCCCGTTTACACCCTTGCTCATGATGCTGACGACTTCGACAGCTCGAGGCACCGGCTCTCCCTATACGATCGAGACTATGCGAGCCTACATCCTCCACTTCTCTCTTTAGTGCTTAATCCGTGTTATGTAATTTGCTCCACCTTGTTCTCATTCTTGCTCTCCAAAACCCCCGTAAACCCCTTATCATTGTTGTACTGGACCTAACGTTTTCGACTGATGGTGTGTAGACACACGCTCGTTGGGAGATCCCAAGCATAAGGTGTGAAGAGCACAACGAAAAGTTTTCCCTTAGAAAGAAACCAAGGTTGAACCGACCAGTAGGAGAAAGAAATCACTTCCGAAGGTTGATGCAGCTGATGTTGGCATAGCGCACTACCGGTTGAGAAACAAGGTGGAATCTATACAACATAATCAAATTACTTTGCCCCAACGAAGCAAGGAGGTTTTCAATCTCACCGGTTTTGTTGAAACAAAGGAGTAGACGTATAGTGTGGAAAGTAGTACTTGTTTGCAGTAGATGAAATATAACAATAATTGCAGTAGGAAAACAACGGGAAAACAGTGGTTGTATATCAGTGTAAAGAAATGGACCAGGGTCCACGGTTCACTACAGGTGTCTCTCCAAAACAGATAGATAACATGTTGGATAAACAAATTACAGCTAGGCAATTGACAGATATAAAGGCTGCACCGTAGTGCATATGCATGACATGATGATTACTGTGTGATTTATGCAGGCATTACAACAAGATAAATAGACCATTATCCAACTGCATCTATGACTAATAATCCATCCTCCGAGTGCCATCCGAGCAAACCTTGGGTATTACGTTGCAAGCAACAGATAATAGCATTAAGCAAAGTGTGTAATGTAAAAAATAAAATTATCCTTAGAAAAAGCATTGTTGTTTTCTCCCTAACGGAAATAGCACATCCCCCACCCGTTATGTTTTTGTCACTCGAGCGTGAGTGAAAGGGAGGCATGGACCCACTATCGAGCATAAATACTCCCTCTTGGAGTTACAAGCACCAACTTGGCTAGAGCATCTACTAGTAACGGAGAGCATGCAAGATCATAAATAACATACACATGAAAGAACATGATAGATTGATAATCACTGGATATAGCATTCAATATTAATCAGATCCCAGCAAACACAACATGTAGCATTACAATAAGATGTTCTTGATATGTTAGGCAGCTCACAAGATCTAAACATGAGGCATAAAGAGGAGAGAACAACCATCTAGCTACTGCTATGGACCCGTAGTCCAGGGATGAACTACTCACGCATCACTTCGGAGGCAGGCATGGTGATGAAGATCCCTCCGGTAATGATTCCCCCTCCCGACAGGGTGCCGGGGAGAGCTCCAGAACCCTCCCGAACTAGGGTTGACGATGACGGCGGCTTAAATAGGCGAGAGGGCAACGTCGGTGGGTGGCCTAGGACCCATACCACCAGCTGCTGTGGCTAGGGGGGCGCGCCGCCCTATGGTGTGGGGGCCCTGAGGTCCCCCATCCGGGTCTCCTCCGGACTCCGTGTACGTGACGAGTTTGTAAGACTCTGAGATTTTGTTTCGTCCAATTCCGAGAATATTTACAGAACAATTTTTATGAAACCAAAAAACAGAAGAAAACATGAACTGGCTCTGTGTCATCTTGTCAAGAGGTTAGTCCCATAAATCCATAAAAATGACTTAAAGTGTATAAGAAACATGTATCATAAGGCATGAAAGTAACATGGAACACCGGAAATTATGGATACGTTTAAGACGTATCATCAACCCATGTGGGTCGCACCGAGTAATAACAACCGGTGGGGAAAAATCTCCCCCCCCCCCCCCCGACATTCTCGAAAAAAGGTGTCACTAAATCTCGGTCGAATGAGAATTAATTTAGTTCTTAGCCGGGTGACATCATCAAATTGAGTTGCAATGACTAGCACGAATCATGAAGCAAAAAATATCACACGTAAATTTATAAGTTGCAACCCAACTTACAACTCATAGGCATATGAATCACAGTGCAAGTTCGACTATGTATGACTTGACTAAGCACGAACCTAATTCTGGGTTAGCTAAGAATTAGCAAATCCTTAAAAAAAGGCAAACAAGAGCATCATGGCAGAGAGTACGAAAAATAGCCACGGTGAAAAGCCACCTTCGACGGTTCCCCTCGCCTCAAGCGGCCTGTAGATCTATCTCTTTTGCGGTTTAAGTTTTTCAATGCTAGATTTGTATTTTCTGATGTCGTCTGGAGGGAAAATTTGTCTTCGCATGGAATAAGAATATCATGGCTATAACTTCTTGGTGTTGTTGTCGTGGCCAACACGGCTAACATCGTGGAGCATGTGGTGTTATGTCCGTGCGGACTGTCTGATACATATCTAGCGATTTATCATTTGGCTATCTATCGGCCTTGGTAGTGATGACAGCAATAGTGGTGTCATTTTTTCTCAAGTTTCATTATTTTCTGCTAGTGGAGTTGTTCTTAAGCATTACGAGAATAAATCAACAGTTCTCCCTTGCAAGGGGTATTACGAAGGTCACAACACATTGAACGATATTAGGTTCTCACCTCGTGGGGTATGCAACTTAATCAATTTTTCGAAACATTTAAGTTTAGTGCAACCTATGTAGGTTTAAGGTTCTGCAATTTGTTTAGGTGGATCTATGATGAATGTTAGGATGGAAAAGAGGAGTTAGAGACTACGATTTCAATGGTCTATGATGTAGCTTTTAGTTTTATCTCGATTCTTTATCTTGACTTGCTTTTTATGTTATTCGATGTGATGTACTTTGCTAAATTGATTAATAAAATCTAATATTTTCTCCAAAGAAAATGCAAACAAGAACTACCTGCGGCGTCAGCAAAATAGTGTGTGACATCCATATTCCTCATTCTCTCTTATATATGCATGCTAATGTAGAAATGATACAAACACATGCGATCATATTACTCTTCACTCGTTCTCGTCTCTCCTGTGTGAATGCACATAATTCTCTTATAAAGACTATATCTTAATACCAAGCAGATATCAATTACACCCTGCCTCTGAAACATCATAATGTCGAGAGCTAGTCGAGACATCAAGGATGCACACATCAAAAAAAGAAAAAAAAGGGGGGGGGGGAAGAAACCCCGCCGACCTGATCAATGAAGCAGCAGGAACAACCACCACCAATGACTACACCGGACTCCTGTTCAAGAACGACGCCTCCAAGAAGGGAAAAGTGTATCAACACCGCTGTCGCCCTGATCTTCATATATGGGTCTTCACCCTGAAGAAAGTCCGATTAAACTCCAGAGAATGCTTCAACAAGAATAGGAATAGAGACCCATCATTGCCAGATACAACCAGTGAAGGTCAGACTTAGGGTTTTCATCCCGGAAATCAAGACATGGAATGCACATAATTAATGATACTAACATGTGCATCCTTTGATTTCAAACTTTAAGAATTTCATCTATTGAAAGGTAATACAATTGACATTCCGTTTTCACTATTGTCTTAGCCACAATGAAATTTTTGAAACTAGATCTTATGTTGACACATTTCTTTAACTTTTTTAGTCACTAATTGGCATATTGTTATCACTTACTTTTCATATTACACACTACTTAGTTGTAAAATTAACAAAATAGTGGGCAACTTACTATATGTTATTCAAGATCAATTCAAGGATGCATGATAGTATTTCTTTATGCAATATTATCATATCTTAGTTATCCTAAACACTGGGATACTCACTCTCTAGATATCCATAAAATTACAATACCTTAAAACATATAAAATTGTGAAAAAATTACGCATTATTATCTTAAACTCTCGTTGTCAATATATATAAACCGCATTATATCGATATGCTATTTTTTATGAGAAAAAATCAGCAAAACATAAAGATTACATTTTTTTAAGCCCACGTCGAGGCGCACTCAACGATGAAAACAGTCAATAATCAGATTAATGGTTTAGGAGATAATGATTTTGAATATTTTAATTTAAAAAAATTAATGTGATGATGCAAGAGATAAAAAAATTAATGGTTTAGGTGACAGATGAGGCCAAAGATTTCCCTTGGACATGAGGAAAAACCACATACATCTTCCCTACTTGGTCAATGCCTTCTATAGACTCCACCACCTATGTTGGTTGTTAGAACGTTGGGTCCATAAAGTGCTAATTCCCTTCATGGTATATATAATTTTGTGACATGAGGACCAAGACCATCAAGTAGGTTCAATGCTAGTGTTGAGAGAAGTTTAATGATTGATTGTTTATATCCGTTGATCTTCAATGGATCTTTGCAGTTGGTGCATTTCAAGAGAACATGTTCGCTGATCTATGGTGGGACATCGTCGATCTCTTTTATCGTTTGGGTCTATGGTAAGGTCCGGTTTCTCCAACCCTCTGGATTAGTGGTGAAGGATTGCAAATCTATGTTGCTGCTTGGGGTGTGTTCCCAACTGTTGGGAATATGCCCTAGAGGCAATCATGGATGATGTAATTCCCAATGTATTCATAAATTTATTAAGTTGTCCTTGTTTTGAACATTGGATACATGTCATTGAATATGTGATTCGATTGTGGAACTATGTATTCATGTTGTTCATACTAAATTGTCCTTGGTCATTTAGGTTGTGCTGGACACACACCCTAGACTAATGTGAGTGTTGGCTGATGACACGGTTCCACTTGTCATGGGCATGGTGATGCCATTCCAACGTTCACGGACTTGGCTAAAGAGTTTAGCAAGTCGAACTGACCCATATTGAGATGCCACGAGCAAGTCGTCATTTGCAGGTCTCAATCAATGTAATCCTTAGACCTGAGGTTATCGCATAATACGAGTTGTGGATCACCGACTTAGGTTTTGTCAAACGTTGTTATGTGACAAGGCATCTATAAAGGCAGAGTTCGGGTCGAATGAGAAGCAACCTTCGTGATGTGGATAATCAAGATGGGATTTTGCCCCTCCGAATGGAGAGATATTCTCTGGGCCCTCTCGAGTGATATGATTCAGGAAGCATGGCCATGCGCGACTCAGTTAAGTGTTAACTGTGTCTGTTGACTAAGAGTTAGTCAGATGAATCACATATCACGGATCGAGAATAGAGTTGAACTATTAAAGGGATGACGATACATCGCCTATAGTTCGACAAGGTATATCGTGAGGCAAAAGGGACTAAGAGGAATATCACATTGAAAGGTATGTCGTCATGACTCAATTGGGACTTGGGAGTCGGCATGTTCTGCTAGGAGCCGCTACCGATTGATCGATTAGGAGTTGGACTCCAATCGTGTCCAAGTCGCCATGAGCCTGCAGGGTCGCACACTTAAGAGCGGGAGCAAATGTATTGGTTGGGTTGGACCCGAACCGGAAATGGACTGATTTTGTGAGTCGGACTCACAGAGGGAATGGGCCACAAGTGTTGTGAAGTCCACTGCCATTCGCTATATAAAGAGGGGCGCAGGTTGCCCAGCGGGCACGTTAGTCCACTCCCATGCGTTGGGAACCCTAGCTCCATTCAGTCCAGCCGTTGCACCGGACCTAGCAGTCCCTGTGTTTATTCAATTTCATCATTTGGACGAGTGGCTATTATGGTCTTCAACGCCTTGGTTGGCGAGAGTTTTTGCAGGTGGCTCAGTCTTTCGTTGCTTATTCATTGCATGTTTGAAATTCCGGCAGTGATGGCCCTCAGGTGTAGGGGATCGCAACAGTCTCGAGGGTAAGTGTAAACCAATTTATTGATTCGACACAGGGAGAGCCAAAGAATACCTATAAGGCTTAGCAGTTGAGTTGTCAATTCAGCCACACCTGAGAAGCACTTAGCAAATTATATTACTAATAAAAGGTGCAATAAAACAGTGGATGGACTAGTGGTATTGTAATTTTTCTCTTGCGTCCTCAACACACCTAATACAATGGCAACTGTATAGATGCTCTGGTTCGGCGAAAAGATAGTTAATGTTGTGGAATACAGAGTAAAAACAAGAGCTATTTGTAATCTGTAATAAACGGACTAGCAAGGAAACAACTAGTAAAAGCATGTAAAAACAGTAGCAATAATAGTAAAAGTTTATCGGGGTTCACAGGTGCACTAGTGGTAACTCTCCAAACAATAGAACAAATGTTGGGTAAGCAAATTACAGCAAGGTAGTTGACAAATCATGGGGGCATAACAATGCTATTATGTCGAGATATAGTTCACGGGTTCTAACATGGTAGACTGACACGTCTCAAACGTATCTATAATTTCTGATGTTCCATGTTGTTTTCATGTCATATGCTACATGTTTTCTATACACTTTACATCATTTTTATGGATTTCCTGGGACTAACCTATTAACAAGATGCCACAGAGCCAGTTCCTGTTTTTTGCTGTTTTTGGTTTCAGAAAAGTTCTTCTGGAAATATTTTTCGAATTGGACGAAACAAAATATCAAGGTCTTATAATTCTGTCACGTACACGAAGTCCGGAGGAGACCCGGAGGGGTGCCCTGGAACCACCACACCATAGGGTGGCGCGGCCGCCCTGTCGAGACATCATAGTAGAGTTCATAGATGGGGGTGCCATGAGCCTACGGGTAGAGACGTGGGGGGACGTGGTAGAATAGCAACCAGGAAGACCAATTTTACCCAGGTTCGGTACGTCGCAACTAGGCGGCATTCCTACTCCTGCAATCTCACTAAATCAGGGCTGAAACCTGAAGTATACAAAGTACAATGTGAGTAGGGTTTCATTAACTTGACGAGGATCAACTTCTCGGCGAGCTGGCTTCTAGCTAATTGTCTATATCTTCTTCTCTCTCGTCCGGCTTTATATAAATAGCCGGGTTAGGGCTTACAAAAAGAAAACCTAGAAGACTACGGAAAGTCTCTAACTTGGAAAGCAAAAATCCGCCTTCTACTCCAAGCCGAACCACTTTGGGTCGTGGTCCGGGTTCTTCTAGAACCCGGCTTCTGCGCGTCAGCTTACTGGGCCGCCTACTAGACTGTGATCCATTACCAATCAAGCCACCCTGGTAATCCGGCTCTTTAGTACAATGCCGGATATACCGTTATTCAGTATATATCCGATAGTAGCCCCCAAGAAGGATTGAGACTTGATTCTGCCACCTTTCGTCACTCCGATAAATGCTGGCGCTTTGTCTCGATTCTTCTTTTCCCAAAACTTCATAACGCATAACTCGGATTTCACCAAAATCCAGCTTTTCCTTCCACCAGCCTTTGCGGAGAAGGAGTTTCTCGATGTGTAACTCAAAACTCGGATTTACCAGAATCCGGCTTTTCTTCCACGAGCCTTCGTGGAGAAGGAACTTCGTGACGTCAGCGATAAAAACGTGCTGACATCACAGACGTTTGGGTTCAGTCAAATCCTGAAATGTATCTCTGATAGATTCTCGCGGGAAACAAGGAGATAGCACTTATCACTCCGCCTCCTCATTTCCCGGGTTTTCTGGTGCGTGACACGCGTCGAAGATCTAACGGTCAAAAGAGCCGTTGCGCGCATATCAACATTTTTCCGGCTATAAATAGCCGCCCTCGGGTCCTCCGGTTTCCCTTCCGCTCTCACTCCATCTTCCAGCCCCAAGCACCATTGCTCCCGAGCCGAAGCTTGCAGTGTGATCAGAGCCCGTGCATCCCGCACCGTCCCAGGAAAATCATCATCGGAGGTTCTGGATCTTCACCACGCCGCCCGAAAATGGTCACCGGCGATTCCCCGCGCGCCACGGAGGAACGTTCCGTCGCGCTCGACATCGACGACATAATCAATGACATCGACGCTCAGCTAGATTCTCCCGGTCGCGCCGCCGCAAGCGCACCGGAGGAAAACGCCGATAACCTAGCTTGCGAGGGTCCTTCTCTCGCGGCCGAAAACGCGCCTTCATCGTCCACCGCGCCATCTCCACCTTTCACCACCGAGCCCGTGGAGGAGAAGCTCACCCTCGGCGACGAGGAGCTCGCTGCTGCGGCCGCCGCCAGAGGGGAAGAAGACGGAGAAATCTCCGGGAATTGGAGTCACTGCAACGTGGCTCCATCCCTTCTCCCAGCTATGGAGAAGAAGGATTCGTCGTCAAGGGAAAATGGCGGTTCGAGGAAGACGACTCCGATCCACTGCCAAAACCCGGAGAAAGGGTTCTCCTAGCCTCTCATATAAATAGAGGTATGGGTTTCCCACCTTCTTCCTTTTTCCTCCAGGTCCTTGACCATTACAACATTCAGCCGCATAATCTTCCACCAAATTCTATTCTCTATCTCGCTTGGTTCCAAGCCCTTTTCGAAGGCTACTTAGGAATAGAACCTAGGCTAGATTTCTGGCAATACTGCTTTGGGGTTAAGTGAAACCCTTCTGAGGGCGCACTCCCAACTTGCGGAACCATTTCCTTCACCCTCCATAGGTTTAGAAAGGATTGGTTCCCCAAGATCAAAACCTCGGAATCCGTGAAATTTTGGACGGGTTCCTTCTTTTATCACGAAGATGTCCCATTTCTTGGAAAGGAGACGAGCATTCCACCATTCGAGAATCCCGCCGCTACCCCCAAGATAATTGGGATGTGGACGCGGTCCAGACTCTGCCAGCAGATCTGATGAGGATCAAGTCGCGCATAGCCAAGCTTGTATCCGCCTCTCCTCCTCTCACCGGCACAGACACAGTTTTGTGCTGGCTCGGGCGGCGTATTCAGCCATTAGCCTATCGCGGAACCCGGCTAATGTGCACATACTCGGGTCCGGACGACAAAATGAGGACGACAGACAAGGGTTTCTTGAAGAAGGACTTCAAGAAACGGCTGAATCAATTGATGTCTACTCGAGATCAGTATGAAGAAAGCCGAGAAATGTATCATGCTAAGAATCCAGCTCCAAAGGTAATTTTTTTCTCCTTTAGGCAAATTTCTCACTTTCCCTTTTCTCGGATGTTTTAATCATACCCGGATCTTTGTCGTTTTTTGACAGCTTACAACCCTTCCTGACTCGGAACTTGCGTCCGACGCTGAATTGGACGCTCTGCGTGCCAAATTTGCTGGTGGCCGGAAACGTAAGAAGCCTGCCACCACTCAGGAAGTGGTTGAACTTGACGGGATTCCCGTTGCTACCTCCAGGTAAACCATCCGAGTTTTCTGTTTTCTCTGCCTTTTGTCGCAGGAGTTCTTTTCTTTTCTCGGGATTCTTACTTCTCGAATTTTCTCTTTCTAGCCTGGCTCCAACAACTTTGAAGCCAAAAGGCCGGAAGAAAATCAAGTCTGTGGCCCGGAGAGGGACACAGCCTTCTCCTGCTGCTACTCCCGACACTCCTGTCGCAGTTGCGGAGGAAAACACTGCTGCCATGGAGGAGGAAACCCAGCAGACTAGCTAGCCCGTTGCGCCGGAAACGGACGCCAGGGGAAAGGGCGGTGCCTGAGGTGGGAGTTCCTTCTCGAGTTCCAGAGGACGAGCCAATCCCGACATTTGACAAGGAGTTCAAGTAAAGGAAGAGCCCTTTGACGAACACGGATTTATGAAACCGTGGGCGACAAAACACTTCGCTCCTGCTCCCTTAATCCGTCCTTGGCTGCAAAGCGGGCTTACTGTAAAGAATAACTTCGTATTTTCACCTCGGCAGGTCATCCAGGACGGCCTTTGCCACGTTGGGATTCTTTTTGCAGACTATGCAAAAGAATTCAACGAGAACTTGTCGGGTTTGCAGCGGATGAGCCAGGTAATATCTCTAGCCCCCAAGCATTTTGTCAAAAGTATACTTTTTGACTTAATACTTTTTCCATTACCTTGCTTGATTTTTTGACTTAAGCGATTTCTTTTCCATGTTTCAGCAAACTGCTGAAACCATAAACATGGAGATTTTCAACAAGCTCAGCATCAAGAATAAGGAGATGAAAACCCTTCTTAATATTCTTGAAGATAAAGAATCTGAGCTGGCCTACGTTCAGCAAAAGCTGGATGAATCAGCAGGTAAGTTTTTTCATTGCATTTGCTTTGAAATTTTTCTAAGTATTTTTCCGAGTTTCTAACTCTTCCTTTTACTTGCTTTTCAGCTTCTTTGGCGAAAGCCAAACAAATTGCTGAAGATGCCGGCAATGCGGAGAACCTCCGCAAGGAAAACATGGAGCTTCACAAAATCACTGTGAAGCTCCAGAAAGACCTGGAGGCCAGCCAACTGGCTGTCGGCATTGTCGAGTCCAAGGCTTCCAACCAGGCCGAGAAGGACAAAGCCACCATCAGGGACCTGGAGAACGCCCTGAACCAGCGCCTGGAGGAAGGCACAGAGATGGACCGCATCCTCGGTAAGTATTTTCACTTTTACCGGATTTTGACTTTTTCCCTTCTTCTGCTTTCCTTAACTTTCTTTTGTTGATTGAACAGAAGGTAGCCCCCAGCTAACCCGGATTGAAAGAATCCGGGCTTTCGAGAAGGTCTTCACCGCGCTCAAAGCTGCGAGGATGTTACTTATTAATAAGTACATTCCCGACAAATCAGTGGAGTTCTCGTAAGTTAGCAAACTTCCGGAAGCGATCGTGGAGGTCGGGAACCGCAAGGAGTCTTGGTTCCGCTCCGCGGCTCGCAGTGGTGCGCGCATGGCCCTTGGGCTCATGCGTATGCACTATACCACCGCCAAGTCTTGGCGCGTGGCATCCGACATTCCTCAGGGATACACGGACGCTCAGCGGGCCAGCATCTTTGATGAAATCAAAGGCCACGCCACCAAGATTGCCAATATGGTGAACATCTCTTCCTTCTACCCCGAGGAAGAGATTCCGACAACTCTAGAGGAATCCAGTAGCAAAAACGAAGACTCGGATACCGAAGAAGCTGCTTGAATTCCTGGGTAGAAGATAGGAAAATAGAAGCATTACTGTTCTTACAATGTAACACTTATTGTAATGCTATCTATTCTTTTGTATAAACAAGTACTCCGCCTTTGCAGTTAAATTATTAAGTCTTTGCAAGTTTTCCGGGTTTTAATTCCTTTATCTTCTAAGTTCTCTGGTTCACATGTCTTAACTGTCCTTAGTATTTGAAATGGCTCGATAGTACATAATCTTCACGCCAAGTGACTGGGTATAACCAATCAGTCGAAACTCGGAATCATGGATCGTACTAAAGGCATTTATACTTACTAATTTCAGTGAGCTAACATACAAACAATCAGATAATACTTAGAGAAAGTAAGGAATTTGAAAAATGTATGAAACTGAGGCACGCAGGCACAACCTGGGTTTCCTTAAGCCTCCTTAGGCTGAGAAGCATTCAGTTTTATAACTCCGAGCACGCAGGCACAATTCGGGTTAACATTGAGTATTTTGAAAGATCATTGGGAAATAGATAAGGCGGACTTATGCTTTGTATGAAAACAGATAAAACAGTAATGCATGAATTCCGACAACTTTATTTCATGGTCTCAAAGATGTTTACATAGAAATTGAACTAAGTGTAGAAGGGACGTAACTGCTGGATGCTCCAAGGCCTTTTTGTCTCTCCTAATTCAACATCTATCTTCCTCTTTCTATTGTGATTCAGACGTTTGGGATCATCCTCTGTGTCTCGAATATCTAGAAGATAATAAGATCCATTTGTCATAGCTTTGCTAATGACAAATGGTCCCTCCCAGACTGGGGCTAACTTGTGCTTCCTTTCTTGCACCAATCTTAGCACTAGGTCACCTTCTTTGAAAGATCGATGCCTGATTTTCCGACTATAGTATCGTCTCAATCCTTGCTGATAAATTGCGGATCTTTGAAGCACAAGGTCTCGTTCTTCTTCTAAAATATCGACGGCATCCTGTCGTGCACATTCAGCATCCGAGTCATCGTAAGACTGCACTCTTGGGCTATCATGGAGCATGTCCGTTGGAAGCATTGCTTCTGCGCCATAGACCAAGAAGAACGGGGTTTGCCCTGTTGATCTATTTGGCGTTGTTCGAATACTCCAAAGCACGGAAGGTAATTCTTTTACCCATGCTCCAGCTGCTCTATGAAGAGGAGATTCGAGTCTTGGGCGTATTTCTTGCAGGATTGAGCTATTCATTCTTTCAACCTGCCTATTGGATTGTGGGTGAGCCACAAATGCAAGATCTAGGCGTATTCCCGTTTGTCGGCAATATTTTGCCAACTCTCCAATAGATAAATGTGTCCCGTTGTCGGTGATTATACTGTGTGGAACGCCGTATCTCATGACTACATCAATGATGAAGTTTCTGGCAGTCACACCGTCAAGTTTCTTGATGGGTTTCGCCTCCACCCACTTGGTGTACTTATCCACTGCAACGAGTAGATGTGTAAGTCCGCCTCTTGCAGTTTTGAATGGTCCCATCATATCTAGCCCCCAGACCGCTAACGGCCATGTTATAGTGATAGTTTTGAGTGCTTGAGCTAGCATATTCGTCTGCTTGGCGTAATACTGGCATCCGGCACATGTGTTTACTATGTATTCAGCATCTGTCTTGGCTGTGAGCCAGAAAAACCCTGCACGGAATGCTTTTTTGACTATGCTTTTTGATTGAGCATGATGTCCGCAATCTCCCGCATGAATTTCTTGCAAAATTTCTCGTCCTTCTTCTGGAGAAATACATCGCTGAAAAATTCCGATAGTACTGTGTTTATACAGGCAACCATTGATTACCGTGTATCCTTTGCATCGGCTTTGTATCTGCCTTTGCAAGACCTCGTCTGCTCCATCCGGAACTTCTGGTTGACTAAGAAGTTTAAGTATGGAATTGTCCAATCCGGGTTAACGAACAAAACTTCAATTGACTCGGAAACGAGAGGATAGTCAACATCTCCACCTTTGATCGATGGTTCAGTGCAAGTGTTGGACAAACACACCAGGTGGTAGGGTTCTCACTCATTCCGACCCCATGCAGGCTAATGCATCCGCGTTCCAATTTTCTTCCCTTTTGATATGAAGTACTTCAAATCCCAGGAAGCAAATGGCAGACTCGTCCACCGTTCTCCGATATTCGGCCATGATGGGGCTTTTGGCGTCCCAGGTTTGGTTTAGCTGATGTTGTACCAAATCTGAGTCGCCATAGCATAGTATGCGTTTGATGCCTATTTCTTTTGCAATATGCAAGCCATGAAGCAGCGCTTCGTATTCTGCCACGTTATTACTGGCATTGAAGTGTATATGCAATGCATACTCTATAATGTCCCCTTTTGGGGATTTCAGCACTACACCAGCTCCAGCACCTTATTTCATCTTGGATCCATCAAAGTGCATGATCCAGTACTCTAACTCCGGCATTGGTGTGTTCTCCATTGCTTCTGTCCAATCAGCGACAAAATCTGCCAACACCTGGGATTTAACTGTCGTCCGGGGTTGGTACTTAATGTCGAACGCAACTAGCTAGCTCAATGCCCCATTTGGCAACTCAACCTGTTGCGTCCGTATTTTTAATGATATCCCCTAGTGGTGCTTTGCTTACCACTGTTATGGAATGTCCTTGGAAATAATGGCGGAGTTTTCTAGATGCGAAAACACTCCATATGCCAGCTATTGATAATGTGGGTACCATTGCTTTGACTCGGAGAAAACTTTGCTAACATAGTATATACTGGATGTTGATCCGATATAATTTGTTCTTCTTTCCGCCTTTCCACAATTATCACAGCGCTAATAACCCTGTTTGTTGCTGTAAGATACAACAACATAGGTTCTTCGTCTTTTGGCGATGCCAAAATCGGTGCTTTCATCAATGTTTCTTTCAGCTGGGTTAATGCCTTGTCCGCCTCTTCTGTCCACACAAGTTTGTCGGATTTCTTCAACAATTTGTATAATGGCAGAGCTTTATCTCCTAGACGGCTTATAAACCTACTGACTGCGGCTGCAGAACCCGTCAATCTTTGTACATCTTTTAAACACGTAGGCTTTGTGATGTTTAAGATTGCCTTGATCTTTTCCGGGTTTACTTCTATTCCTCTGTGAGAAACGATAAAACCCAGAAGCTTTCCAGAGGGAACCCCGAATACGCACTTTAATGGGTTCAACTTCATTTTGTAAGTGCGCAAATTTTCGAAGGTTTCTCGTAGATCTTCAACGAGTGTGTCCTTTTCCTTGGAAACTACGGCAATATCGTCCACGTAAACATGAACATTTTTGCCGATCTGACTATGCAAGCAACGTTGCATGCAACGCTAGTATGTAGCACCTGCGTTCTTTAGGCCAAAAGGCATAGTTATGTAATAGTATGTTCCATACGGGGTTATGAAGGAAGTTTTGATTTGATCTCCCTCCTTCATACGTATTTGATGGTACCCGGAGTAAGCATCCAAAAAGCATAAAAGCTCAGAGCCAGCAGTGGCATCTATTATTTGATCGATTCGCGGTAACGCGAACCTATCTTTTGGACACAATTTGTTCAATCCGGTGTAATCTATGCACATCCTAAGAATAGTACTGTCTTTCTTCAGGGCTAATACTGGGTTCGTAGACCAGTCAGTATGTATAACTTCCCGGATAAAATCAGCTGCTAAAAGCCGAATAATTTCCTTGCCTATAGCCTTCCGTCTTCTTCCATCAAAACGACGGAGACATTGTTTGACGGGTTTTGAACCTCGAATTACCTTCAATTGATGATCAGCAAGTTCCCTGGGTACTCCCGGCATGTCCGAAGGACACCAGGCAAAAATATCCCAGTTCTCACGGAGGAACTCGATGAGCGCGCTTTCCTATTTGTCGGTCATCCCAGTCCCCACTACGACAAATTTTGTCAAATCTTTAGGGTCTAGGATAACCTGTCTTGTATTCTCGGAAGCTTTGAAGCTATCTGTCGGCTTCCTGCTTTCTTTTCCTGCCGGCATTTCCATCGGCGATACTTCCTTTGCCAACTCTTTCAATTCTTCCTTTGCTATTACTTTTTCGGCGCAAAGGGTGTTTCCTTTTTCCAGCTCGTTCGCCAATTTGAAGTCTCCCGATATGGTGATTACTCCTCCTTTTGGCCCCGGCATATTCAGCTTGTTATAAATATAACATGATCTTGCCATGAATTTGGCGAAAGCTGGACGTCCGAGTATTGCATGGTATACACTTTCGAACGACGCCACCTCGAATGAGATTTTTTCCTGTCGGAAATGTTCTCTTTGTCCGAAGGTTACATCTAGGGAAATTTCTCCTAGGGGAATGTGCTTGTCTGCAAGGGACGATGCCGTGAAAACGTATGTTGCTATGTTTGAGCTGGGTCTCGGAAATTCGCAGATGCTTCAGTGTATCCAGGTACATAATATTGATACTGGATCCTCCATCCATCTGCACTCTTTTTAGCCTAGTGTTTTGAACAATAGGGCTTACAATTAGAGCTTGTGTGACGGGTTCTGGGATATTTTCGGGATGATCTGACTGATCCCAGGTAATTGGCGGATTGGAATACTTCAAGAATTTGGACGTTGGTGGGACAACCGCGTTTATTTCTCGAAGTGTTCGCTTTGCCTGTTTTGCCGAGGGAGTTGCCAGGAAAGTTAAATTGCATTCTCCATCAACTCTCGGGAATTTTGGTTCGCCTTTTCGCTGCTGTTCCTGAATTTTTTCATTAGTGTCCGTTTCACTATCTTCTTTTTCAGCCTCTGGCTTTTGCTTGGAGAATTTCCTCTTAAAGTTCTTACCTTTATTCCCGGATCCTGCGATGCCCTTCATGTGCTTGTTGAGGCGACACTGCGCATTTGTATGGGTAGTCTTCCCAAATTGCGAATGGTCGACATAGTTTTCCGAATTAATCTTTTCCCATTCTTCCTTAGAATAGGAGATAGGTTCTGTGTTTCTTCCTTTTCATTTGCCACCAGTATCCTTTCCAAATGTTAAATTTACTTCTTTGGGTTTTGTATGTGCTTCTGGAGTGGTCTTCTTTTCAGAACGAGGCGTCTTTTTGGTCTGAACCAAAGCATCAATATTTCCACCTCTCGCTCTGATGCCATCTTCGGCCGCTGCATGCTCATTGGTGGTAGTAAGCATAGATCCGAGATCCTTGTGCCCCTTTGAACCAACCATGAACGATACGAGGCCGGGTTTTAGTCCATTGATGAAAGCATGCATTGATTGTATATCACTTACTCCAGAGCAGCTGTTTTTCATTGCTGTCCATCTTGATATAAAGTTGACATACGACTCGTCTTCAAATTGGACGTTTGTACGTACCCCGGAAGTGCTGAGCGAATACTCTAGCCATATCATCCCAGCTGTCCACTGTTCTTGACGGAAGCCCGTTAATCCAATCTCTGGCTCCATCTAGCAACATTAGGGGGAGAAATTTTACTGCTTCCAAGTCTGTCCCCTTGTCGATCTGAACGGCAGTATAGTAATCTGAAAGCCATGTATCCGGGTTTGTGCTTCCGGTATACTTTTTGTAAGTTGGAACAACCTTGGAAAAGCAAGAATGTAGAGTTATTCTTCGGATCCTGTCAGTGAAACACTTAGGTCCAAAGTATAGATCATCTCTTTCCGCCTTATCGGCCTGTGCGGAATATCTGCCGGCTGAATGGACAGAGGGGGATCTGCTCCTTTCTGGCCAATTGTTGCGAGAATGCGCTCTTTCGGGATTATCCCTATTTCATCCGTTATCGTGTCCTTTGGAATGAGATGGAGTTCTGCTCCTTGGCCTTTCTTTATTCCTAGGAGGAGTACGGGACCTGTCGCGGGATAATCACGGCAGACGTTACCGGGGGTAACTTAGGTTGGGGCAGATCGACTCTAGTGTTTGGGAGAGGGTTTAGCTCGGATTGGACACAAGGATTATCCTGGTTCAGCCTCTCCATTGGAGATGATAGCTTACTTCCAGCTGGGATCTTATTAGCTATCGATCTAGAGGCTCGGACTGCAATGTCGCCGAGACCCCAAATCTAGGCTCGGACTGCAATGTCGCCGAGACCCCAAATCTGGGGTTACAAATATCGCCGAGACCCCAAATCTAGGCTCGGACTGCAATGTCGCCGAGACCCCAAATCTGGGGTTACAAATATCACCGAGACCCCAAATCTAGGCTCGGACTGCAATGTCACCGAGACCCCAAATCTGGGGTTACAAATACCAGCTCTCGTGTACCTTGAATCTAGGGTTTCTACTCGAAATCTCTTAGTCTCTATGACCTAGGAGCCTGCTTATATGGGCGGCTGGTCTCCTAGTCGTACAAGGTAAAAACTGGGTCATACCATATTAAGAGTCATAATCTAGGTCTCCTTCGTGACCTCCAAGTCTTGAGTCTTCAACTTGTACAAGGTTTCCGGGTCTTCCAGAATCTTCTTTCTATGGCATCTTCCGAAGCTGAGTTATCCCTTGACTCCTCTGGCCGGGTAATATTCTGAGTCATCTTCTGACTCCTCTGGCCGGGTCTCCTTCCTGGCCGGGTCTCTCCTCCTGGCTGGGTCTCGCCTCCTGGCCGGGTCTTCTTCCTGGCCGGGTCTCGCCTCCTGTTCGGGTCTCCTTCCTGGCCGAGTCTCGCCTCCTGGCAGGGTCTCCTTCCCGGCCGGGTCTCGCCTCTGGCTGGTCATACTTTCTTTGGCCTTAGGGGTACCAGGTTAAAGAAAGTATGACCTCTCACATCTGTGAAGATTTTCGCGTCTTCCGGCTTTTTCAGCTGGGCGTCTCGGAGGCGGCATCATTTTTCTGTCTTTCCAATTTTGTTCCTCCCAGTCTTTATGATCACGGGGTACATTTCCGCCTTTCGGCATATGGGATCCCGTTCTGGACGCTTCATCCCTATTGTCCGGGATTTTCTTGCCTTTCTTAGGATCTTCCTTTTTGTCCTTTGAATCGCCTGAATCTTCAGGTTCTCCGGGTCCAGGTGCTCCAGCGGCGCAAGTGGAAGTTTTGCATAGGGCGGAGTCGTCATGCAACTTCCCTGATCTAGCTTGACCTCACTGCTGCTGTTCCAGTGCTTTACCCAGGAAAGCATACACTCCTTGCAGCTTTTCGTCTTTGGAGTACATATCGTCATTAAGGATAGCGAATGCTGCTTCCGCGTTTTCAGCTGCGGTTTTATAGATGCGTTCGCCCTTAGCATTTACGTCGTAAACATGTCGTTGCCAGGAAGGGTTTTGCAGCCGTTCCTTTGCTGGCAGTATATCTGGCCTTGCGATTCCGGGTAATCTCGTGGGTTTTATCCCGAACATATTCCATCTCTCGAATTCTTCTATTTCCTCTTGCTTTGATTTTACAGTAGCTTGGGCTTTGAGGATATTTTCTTGGGATCGGAATAGTTGTTGCTGTTGCCGCATAATGGCTTGCCTTCTGGCTTCTAGCACTTCCAGTGGCTTGTAGGGTCCGACCGGGGTTTCGATCAGATTGATCTCGTCCTATTTCGACAATTCAGGGACACGGATTTCTTTCTTTTTCTTCTCCACAGGTGTGACCCCGCTTGCTCCTCCTGCTTCCAGGTTTTGGCTAGCATTATCTGCCAACTTTTTCTTCTGGAGTTTGTACTCGAGTTTTTGGCAGTCTTCTTTTTCTTCTTGGAAGAGGGAGGTTTTTTACCAGGTTCTTCCTCTATCAATTCCTTGACATCGGGGTAAATAGGGCTGGTTTCACCATCCTCTCTTTCCTCATCTGGTGGAGGTGTTTTGGGGTCTTCATCGTCATCAGCATCAGAGCTATCAGTCGGTTTTGCCATAAGTACTTCATGGAAGCCCCCGGTCATAGATTTAACCTTTCTTTCGAAAGCGTCTTCATCTTCGTCTTCTGAATCTATGTCTTCAGATCCAGGTTCCGACTCCAATCTTGCCTCTATGGCAGCTAGTACGGAGTCGGCTTCCGAGTTCACCGTTTCATTGGTGGGTGTCGGATCTTCCACTGGCTCTGTGGGATTGTTGTTTTTTGCTTCTTCCACGGGATTACTTACTTCCGTGTTTTCAGCGACCTCGAATTGCACCATGCCAGTGAAGTGAGATCTGATTGCAGGCATCTCCGAAGAGGCAGCGAATTCAGGGTTTTGGCGACCTGAGCAAAATCCGGTATCATTGTTTTCTTCAACTGGGTATAGGGCGGGTGGGATAAATTTACTTCCACCACAGAATCCCATTGCTTCTGCAGTTAATCCAATAAAGATGTTTGCAGATCCAATCGGTAAAACGCAGGCACTTACTAGATGATTCCGTGCTGGCATGTACGATCCGTTGTCGAGGAAGCGCCCAACATCGTTGTCGAATTCCAAACTTCCGACAGTTATGGTACTGCCGATTCCGCCGAGTATCCCCGGTCGAAACTTAACGCCTGAGGTCGCTGGCCCCACGGTGGGCGCCAACTGTCGAGACATCGTAGTAGAGTTCATAGACGGGGTTCCATGAGCCTACGGCTAGAGACGTGGGGGGACGTGATAGCACAACAACCAGGAACACCAATTTTACCCAGGTTCGGTACGTCGCAACTAGGCGGCGTTCCTACTCCTGCAATCTCACTAAATCAGGGCTGAAACCTGAAGTATACAAAGTACAATCTGAGTAGGGTTTCATTAACTCGACGAGGATCAACTTCTCGACGAGCTGGCTTCTAGCTAATTTTCTATATCTTCTTCTCTCCCGTGCGACTTTATATAAATAGCCGGGTTAGGACTTACAGAAAGGAAACCTAGAATACTACAGAAAGTATCTAACTTGGAAAGCAAGAATCCGCCTTCTACTCCAAGCCGTACCACTTTCGGCCGTGGTCCGGGTTCTTCTAGAATCCGGCTTCTGCGCGTCAGCTTACTGGGCCACCTAATGGACTGTGATCCATTACCAATCAGGCCACGCTGGTAATTCGGCTCTTTAGGACAATGCCGGATATACCCCTATTCAGTATATATCCGACACCCCCTGTCCGCCCACCTACATCGCCCTTTCGCCTATTTAAGATCCTTATCGGGTTAATCCTAAATACTCGAGCCTCCATCCATGAAAAGTTCCATAGCCTCCATCATCGTCAACCCTAGTTTGGGAGGGTTTTGAAGCTCTCCTCGGCACCCTGCCGGGAGGGGAATTAGTCATCAGAGGGCTCTACATCACTATGCCTGCCTCCTTTGTGATGCATGAGTAGTTCATCCTTTGACTACGGGTCCATAGCAGTAGTTAGATAGTTGTGTTCTCCTCTTTAAGCCAGCATGTTTAGATCTTGTGAGCTGCCTAACATGATCAAGATCATCTATCTGTAATGTTGCATGTTGTGTTTGCTAGGATCCGATGAATATTGAATGCTATGTCAAGTTGATTATAGATCTATCTTTTATATGTTATTTGTGATCTTGCATGATCTCCGTTACTAGTAGATGCTCTAGAAAAGTTGATGCTTGTAACTCCAAGAAGGATGCTCGATAGTGGGTTCATGCCTCCTTTTCATCTGTGCTCGAGTGACAGAAACATGACGGATGTGGGATGTGTTGTTGCCATTAGGGAGAAAACTACAATGTTTTCATTGTTTACATTACACACTTTACTTAAGGCAATAATCTGTTGCTTGCAACTTAATACCCGAAGTTTGATTGGATTGTGCTCTGAGGGTGGATTATTATTCATAGATGCAGTTGGATAACGGTCTATGAATTATGTTGTAGTGCTCGCGTGAATCTCATAGTAATCATCATCTCATGCATATGCACTACGGTGCAGCCTTTATTTCTGTCAATTGCCCAGCTGTAATTTGTTTACCCAACATGTTATATATCTGTTTTGGAGAGACACCACTAGTGAACTGTGGACCCCGGTCCATTCTTTTACACCAATAATACAACCACCGCAAGCACTATTTCTTTTACCGCAATCATTGTTCTCTTTTCATTCACTACAAACAAGTACTGTTTTCCACATTATACATCTAATCCTCTGTGTTAGCAAAAACGGTGAGATTGACAACCTCACTGTTTCGTTGAGCCAAAGTAGTTTGGTTGTGTTGTGTGCAGATTCCACGTTGCTACTGAGCCTGCTAGTGCGCCCTGCCAACATCAGTTGTCATCAACATTCATAAGTGATTTCTTTCTCTTACTTGTCCGATTAAACCTTGGTTTCTTACTAAGGGAAAATTTGCTGTTCTACTCTTCATACCTTCCTATTGGGGTCTCTCGACGAACGTGTGTTTACACGCCATCATAGACATTAATTCAAGGCATATAGACCACTATCAAGCATGCATCTATATCTAATACTCCACCTCAAGAAAGATTTCCAGCAAATCTCTCTGGTACTAAGCAACGAAGTGATTGCTTTGTGTGCAACAGACAATTGCATTAAGAACGATATGTAATGTAAGCAATGGTTCTCATCTGTTTTTAAGAGCACCACTATTTTCTCTCTAGTGACAACAACACATACTCCACCTGTCATGTTTCTGTCACTTGAGCACAGATGTAAAGGAGGCATGAACCCACTATCTAGCATAAATACTACCCCTTGGAGATGCATACTACTATGTGATCAAGATAATGATACACATCGGAGAGCATGCTAGAACACATTAAAACACTCCAAGGATATAAGTGAAGATTCTTATATAATGACATGAAAAAGATAATCATAATTCCATGGTTCATCGGATCCCAGCAAACACAACACATAGCATTACACCAGATGGATGTCTATCATGTGAGGCATCTCATGAGATCGTGGTATTGAACATAAACGGGGAGAGAGTACCAACTAGATACTGATATGACTCGTAGTCCATGCGGGAACTACTCACGAAGCATCATGGAAATTATGTTGGTGTTTGGTATAATTTATATGATAATTTACGGAGGGCATGAGATGTCTCGGGGTGTTAGAAATGAGTTTCTAAGATCGTTAGATAATATCGATGATTTTATCTATATGTATAACGGGGTTTCAGAAAAGTTCGGGGGAATCCCCTTATATGGAAGCAGTGATGGAGGGGGGCAGATTCCCCCTGTGGGAAAAGTCTAATTGTCGAGAATGCCAGGTGGGGACCATGGTCTCACAAAGTGCACAAGGTTCCATAATATTTTTTCCTAAATTTATTTGATAAATAAATGAGAGAGAATAAGAAAACGAAAAAAAAGAAAAAGAAAAAGGGTGGAGGGATTGGATTCCACAAGGGAGTCCAATCTGAACTCCCCTAGGAGGGTGATGCGGCCAAGCACAAGGAGGGGGAAACCGACCCCCTCCTTTGGCAGGTGCCCTCCTAGCTCCACCTATATAGTCCCCAACCCTTCCTCTTTGGAGAACATATCAATTGAGCCTTTTGGCCTTTTTTCTCTCTCATAGAATTAGAGATCTATTAGAGGGCATCTAGAATTAGAGGCTCTAACTAGAGGTCTAATTAGAGAACCTCTAATTGAATTAGATCCTATAATTAGAACATCTTTAATTGGATTAGAGCCTCTTCTAATCGGTTTTTTGAGTTATACTCTCCCGATTAGACCTATCTCTAATTCTTTCCAGTTTCATAATAGCTCTAATCATAGTTTATTAGTGCTACCAACTAGTAATGCTGAAAGGCTATCTCTATTAGTTGGTGTCCGAGTCATAGACGGTAGAGCACTAACGGGTTGACTGATACGTTTCAAAGGTATCTATAATTTTTGATGCTCCATACTTGTTTTCTACCCAATACCTTTTGTTTTCCACATGGTTTCTTCCATTTTGCTTCATTTTCCGGATGTTTTCACAAACTAACCTATTAACAAGATGCCCCAGGCCAGTTGTTGTTTTTTGCTGTTTTTCTATTTCAGGAAAGTTCTTAAGGAAATATTCTCGAAAAGGGATGGAAATCCACGGAGATCATTTTTTACTCGGAATGGAGACAGATCCAAAGAAGAGCCAGAGGGGGGGGCCAAGGGGCCACCAGGAGGGTGCCAGGAGCGGCCTCTCCCTTGGCCACGCCTAGTGGGCCCCTACCGCCCGTGCCCACCGCCTCACGCCACCTCTTCGTCTATAAATTGCCCTTAACCTTAAAAATCACGGGGACGGAGTTATTTTCCATGAAACATACACAGAGGCTCTGTCACCTCGAAAGTCCAATCTAGGGCTTCTGGAGTCATGTTGCGGCACCCTCCCAGAGAGACCGATCGTCATCCGAGGCCTCTACATTGCCATGATCGCATCTAGACAGATGTGTGAGTAGTTCTTCTCGGGACTATGTGCCTATAGAAATATCTAGATGGTTGTTCTCTCTCCTATGCCTCCATGTTTAGAGTCTCGTAAGCTGCCTCACTTGATCGAGATCACCATTATGTAATTGTGCATGTTGTGTTTACTGGGATCCCATGTACCATGTGTCGTGGGATAATCACGGCAGACGTTACCAGGGTAACTTATCTTGGGGTAAATCGACTCTGGTGTTTGGGAGAGGGTGTTGCTCAGGGGAAATCATGGTGATGAAACGATCTGGTAGCCGGCAATCAAGTCGCCGAGTCTCCGATCTAGATCTTATTATCTCAACTCTGATATTACAAAGCGTACTCGAATAGCTGGTGAATCTCGTGTGTCTCGTCTAATCTAACCCTAGGAGCCGGCTTATATAATATCCGGACCCCCTGGCTTCCTATCCAAGGCAGACTCGGAGTCCTACCAGGGTACCGCTTACAAACCCCAAGTTTCCTTATCGAAACCCACAATCCGGGTTGCGAGGCCTACATTCTTGGGCCTTCTAGAATCTCTTCTTTCCTAAGCCGGGTCTTGCGCAGCTCCCTTTGGGCCGAGTTACACCTTGGCGTTGGCCTACCGGGTTATCATCCCTCCATCAGTAGTCCCCAGAATAGCTTGGGCTTCACGAGATCCTCCTTGAAGCGCATGCTATTCCCTGCAAAAATAACAAACATACAAATTCATGAAAGGCCGGGTTAGATTGCTTTGATAAATAGCTAGGCCTAGCTCCATTGGTGGTCCATATATTAACCCGGCATTTCTCCGAATCCATCTTTATTTTCCCGGGTCAACACTCCGAAGAAAACACAGAAGACACGGCTCACTTTCCATCGCAAATTGGCCCGGATATCACGGAAGTGATTAGCTCTGACCTTTTTCGGATATCGCGCATGGGTATTTTAATGCCTACCCCAAAAAATCCGGGCGGGTATCCTGCTCCGAAATTTTTGGATCCCGCTCACTTAACCTAGGTTTCCCCACCCACACCTATAAATAGGTGCCCTAGGGGGTGACCTAAACCTAATGTTCCATTTCCTCATCTCACTCGCCCCTTTCGCCTCCAACCTCCATTGACACTCCCTTGCTCGAGCTCGCCGTCGCGCCGCCACGGAGCCTATCGGAGAGCAGCCGGAAGCGAGCCGCCGCCACCTGCGCTCCGCCTCCGCTCGTGCCGCGCTGCCGTCAAGCACCGCCACCGCGCCCGCGAGCTGCCCGCCGGAAGACCCCGCAGGTCACCGCGGCTGCGCCATTTGCCGCTGCCGCAATCTCCTCCAGATCTCGCCGGTAAGCCTTCTTCCTCCATGAATCTTATCCTCAAGCTTTTTGCTCGAATTAAGTTAGATCTAGGTCCACTCGTAGGTAACCTTCTTGCATCGCATCGATTTGGATCTCATACCCTACTTTTTTCTCATCCAATCACTTAAGCTAGGCTTGGTAGCAATCCTTTATCACTCATGGTCATAAGTTCCTTCGTAGATTTCTCCGTAAATTTCTTTGCCTAGATGCAATCTGTCAACATTTTTTATGACTGCCTATTGATACTCGGACAACCTGTAATCTCCGTAACCACTCATTTATACTCGGATAACCCGTAATTTCCGTAACCGCCCATTGATACTCGGATAACCCGTAATTTCCGGGTCTTTCAGTCGCTCTTTTGTTAATCGGATAATCAACCCCTTTCCGGGTCTTAATTACTCATACTCTGCACCTTTTATCTCTTGTTTTGTAGACTGCACCCATGGCACCCAAGAACAAGGGAAAACAGCCGGCAAAGCCAAGGACGACTCAGTCCATATCGGCCAACTGGGCACGGTCCACCGTGACCAAGGCGAAGCTAGATGAACTTGCCGAGTCCGGCGTCCTCCCTTCTCAGAAGGAGATCCACTGGCGAGTTCCGGGAGACGAGACCCGACCCTCCCCTGGTCCGGATGAGGTAATCTGTTTCGTAGAGCACGTGATCCGGGGATTCCGTCCCCCGGGTCACTCCTTTTTTCGCGAACTCCTTAGCCACTATGGCCTCCGAGTCTTTGACATAGGGCCTAACTCTATGTTAAATATAACCCACTTCATAGTCCTCTGTGAATCATACCTGTGCACCCCCCGAACCTTGCTTTATTCCTTGAACTGTTCCAATGCAAACCGTGCCGCGAAAGCGGTGACGGGGCCCTCTTGGCCTGCGGCGGAGTTTCTATCCAACGGCGAAAGAATTCGCCAATGCCGACTCTGAGCCTTAACTCTCATGTTAAGCACTGGCAAAAATCCTTCTTCTAATGCCGGGACATCTCCCCACCCGGCGAAAAGAGGTTGCCGGGTTTCTCCGAGGGGCTCCTTGATCTCTCCGATACTTTTAACGCATTCGCCTCAGAGTCGGACAGAGAGTCCATCCAGCCCCTCCTAGCCAAGATAGCTGCCCTTTCCGCCCAGGGTCTCCTTGGGCTTAATTTAGTTAAGACCTGGGTAGATTTCCGAATCCAGCCCAACTCCATCCGGCCTAAGCTGATGTCCGAGTATTCCGGACATGTTACGGATGCGCTCCGCTACTCCTCGAGGAACTATCCGGCTGGGGATACGAACAAGATTATCAAAAGTTTCCTGACTGAGAAGGTGGAAGTGATCCGGAATATAGCCGGGTTAGAGCCATATACCCGAGACAACCCGGCCCCTGCGGTAAGATCCGACTTTTACTCTTCTGTACTTGTACTTTTACCTGACGCAACTACTAACTTTCATCTTTATACCTTTATTTCAGGCAGGCAGCGCCTTCTGGAACATCGAGACTCCCCCCACCTCCGAAGACCCGGAAGAGGAAGAAGAGCCGGCTGACACCGATGAAGGTATCATCCGGGTTTCACCCATTTACCTTCTGTTAACTTGTTTTCCCACACATTTCTTTTTCCGACTGTGTTCTATGCTTCTTAGGAATGGAGGATAGGGAGGACAAGGATGACAAGGAAGACCCGGAGGAAACTGAGAGTGACGAGGAGGAGGCAGAACCGGAAGCTGTGGTTGGGGCCAAGAGGAAACCCCGAGGGGTTGTATTCAAGGTTCCCTATTACTCCATGTCTTCAAAGCCGTATTCTTTTGCTAATATGCGTGAGCTTAACCAACAATTATCCAATTCACCACACTTGAAGGACCCACCTCCAGCCAAGCGCAGGGTAACCCGGAACTCCCCGGGTGATGATCCCCTCAACCCGGGTATCCCCACGTCCCCAGTTCGTCGTGCCGGTACTTCCCAATCTTATCCTTTCGATTCACCTCAAAGATATCCTTCTCCCAATCACCCCTTGCGCGGAAAACTCCGAGTCTCACTTTCTCAATCTTTATCAGCCTCGTCCGGATCTAGCAACGAGCTTCCGCCGGACTTCGTGGTAAATATCGGGTAAGTTACATTTCTTGCTACTCGATACACTGGTACTTTCGATAACCTTTGCTCATTAATACTAACCATTTCTTCTTTTGCTTTCCTTAGCGCCCAGGTCACAATCAGTGACCCGGATGACATGGACATGGATAACCGGAAGACTGAAGATCCGGTTGATAATATGAACGCCGCAACTGGCGGTGCTGAAGAAGAGGACCAAGGACAAGACCCACTGACAGACTCGGCCAGGGAGGAAGCCGGGTCTCCCAAGCCATCAGATGGACCTGAGGACGATGACGTCGAGGTCCTGGGCGCAAGGATGGGCACTCCCAATCCTGACACCCAGGCAACCCGGGTTTCGCTCCCAGAGCCGAAAAAGACTCCTCCTCCAAGCTACCAGGCCGCCGGCTCTTCCGGTACCAAACCTGAGGACATGAGCTTTGCCGAGATGCTTGATGCTCTGCACACCCTGCGGGCTGATGAAGAAAACATTCTGGAGGCCTTGATAGCCAAGCACGAGGTAAATCCGACTAATATTGCCTGTATATTTGTCTAGTCCACAAGTTCCGAGTGAACTTATTGATAATTTGCTTGGAACTTTCATAACATGTTCGACTGATAGTTCGTTTTTATCCGACTGACCCTTCCTTGTGCTTCCACGCAGGCGTACGTGGCCCATTCTGAGAAAGTCTTGGCTAAAACCACCAAACTCCTCGAGGTGGAGACGAAGCTGCACGAGACGGTTGAAGCCGATGCCAAGAAGACAGGGAAAATTGCAAGAAAGTATAGAAAAAGAGCTCATGCTGCAGAGGACGAATTGACCAAGCTATCAGTCCAGATTGCCGATACTCACCGAGCTTTGATTGGTAATACTTCCCGACTGACTAATAGTAACCCGGATATTCCACTCTAATAAATACTCGGAATTCCTTACTTAAACCTTTATATTTTCTGCAGGGCCGGATGACGAGACTCCAGATGAAGACGACATAGAGAAGTTGAAGATGATAAAGAGCACAATCCGGCAACTTTGTGCCGGGACCAAATGGATTCTGCAAGCTTTGAAGTGGTCGGGTACTGGACATGGTAGCTTGAAGACGCTGCTTGATGCGTGTTCCACCATCCCCGAGTGGATCGAGCACTAGAAACGCTCGTCATGCCGGGTTGGAGTGACCCGGGGGCTTGCCTTGGCTAAAGCGTACTTTCCCAAACTTGAGCCGGCAAAGCTTGTTGGCGGGTTTCCAGAGTTCAACCATGACGGCTCCAGGTTTTCAGCCAAGAACTTCAAGGCCATCCAAACAGAGGTTCGACACCCGGCTAGCCTAATTGCCGAAAGTCTGGATGTCAGTCGGATTGTTACCCCCTACGACGCTGAAGATAAGCCCATTCAGTCGGATCCTCCCAAGCCGTATGACATGCTGGCACGGTGGAAGGCGAAAGCTGCTCAGGCGAGGGAAGAGGCCGCGAAGAAGAAGGCTGAGGATGATACTGCGCCCACTACCTCCACGCCGGTTGTTCCTCCTCCCGCGCGCGCCGGTACTGCTGCTGACCCGGATGCTGCTGCCGCCAAGACCGTTGAGGAACAAGTCAAGGATCAAGACCCGACTGCCAAGGGCAAGGGTAAGATGGACGACCCGACCCAGGAGGCCGAGTGAACTTTTATCTGTTACCGTCTCAAACACGTCATTCGGCCAATGGGCCTTTTAAAACAATTATTCTTTTGATAGTGCGCCTGTGCACTTTATGATACTACTATCCTGGTTTGTAATACGTTTAAATCCTTAATATCTTTCATGGCCCTTCTGGCCTTTGCGTTCATTTGACATTTCTTAACTTTGGGCTTTTTCATTACTGTTTTTCCGGCTTTTCGCTATGGTTCCTTATGTGAGACTCGGTTACCGGGTCTCGTGGGTTTTGACAAGTGGACTTTTTCTAAGTCCCCAAGTCTCCAAGACTCGGATTTTTGGGTTTTTGAGCTGAATAGCTAGAAAATTTGCTTCTTTTTTCAAATTCCCCAGTCCCCAAGACCCGAATTTCCGAGTCTAGGGTGTTGGATTTTCTCAGAAGAACAAATTGTCTAGCTAAGGCCCAAACCCTAGAGCTGCTCGCATAGGTTTGAAGTTATGCTTAATATATCTTGAGTTTCCGGGTGTTAGCCTTGTACTCTGCATAACTTGTGGTTTAGATGACCCTTTTGACCTTCTTTTACTATAAGCCGGATTTCGCGTGGATGATCAATGCTGCTATAGCTGTATAAGGACAGGGTCAGGCAAGTCCCCTTGGGCATCATGGCTGATTGTAATTATACGCTAGCAAAGCATGCCACTTTTGTGCGAGTCACATCGAGCTTAAGTAAGAAAAGTCAAGAAAATTTGGCTCTATTGTCCGGTTATAAGCTTGCAGCCGTACTTATTACAAGTAATCGGCCCTTATAACACAATGGCATCAAGGCCGGGTCTTTGAGTTTGCAACTGTGCTATTCAAGCAATCAGCCCCCAAGACTTAGATATATGCAATTTGCTAGAAATACTAACATACTAAGAACAATAAATAATACTTACCTGGGCAAGAAATAGAAAAACAACAGGAATATAAAAACTTGACAAGGATCATACAAAAAAAGAACAAAGTATTGTTTAACCATCTCTTTATTGATATGAGAAAAGTTAGGTCAGCAAGCCGCCTCATTAAAAACCCTCCAGTCCCCTTAGGTACCCTTGATAGGAAAAGAGTAGGGGTGGGCATTCGGTTCTTTCGGCCTTTTCGGTTCGGTTTTATAATAATTCGGTTTTTAGAAAGTGACACCCGAATTAACCTATCATTTTCCAGGAACCGACAATTCGGTTCTTCAGAAATTCGGTTCGGTTTTCGGTTTAAACCGAATTAACCGAGATTGAAACATGCAAAAAGTTCAAATCAAGAATTAGATAGCAAAAATGTGCGGATAGGGTTGCCGAGCTTCGCCGGGACGACATTGACGTGTGAACCTAGTGTCACAACAGCTAATATTACACAACATATGGATGGGTATGTATTTTGTTGAGAACTTTAATTACGGTTGCATAAGAGAAAGCAATAAATAGGATTTGGGTGGAGATTGTGTTGACAATGATAGATAGTTTTAATGGGACAACTGATTTATTTCCCTAGATATAGATTGTCGCATGGTCTTGAAATATTTGATTGCACGATGAATCGGTCCTTTCGGTCAGTTCGGTTAACATGGACTAAAAACCGAACTAACCGATATAATTTCGGTTTTCTATAGTTGGGAACCGATATATGGACCGAAAACCGAATTAACCTTATAATTCGGTTTGTTCGGTTCGGTCTCGGTTCGGGTTCGGTTTCTCGGTTTTTTATGCCCACCCCTAGAAAAGAGTGCGTCTGAAACCTGCTGCATGTTACATCGTGTAATTCCACTTGTGAATCTATTCTATTCTAAGTGTAGTAGGGACGCAGCTGAGCCACGTTCCATGGTCTTTCTTTTTCTTGCATAGATGAAGTTGTATGAGCGGTGTCATTGACAGTAGCCGACTCTTCCCTTGCATCTACCAAGTAATACGATCCATTGTGCAGATTCCGGGTTATGATGAACGGTCCTTCCCATGGTGGGGATAGCTTGTGTTTTCCTTCCTTTGACTGTACCAGGCGCAGAACCAGGTCCCCTTCCTAGAAGACCCGGGTTTTAACCCGCCGGCTATGATATCTCCTCAGATCCTGCTGATATATGGTTGATCTCTCCAAAGCTTTTCCCTGTGTTCTTCCAACATATCCACGGCGTCCTGCCGGGTCTTCTCGTTCTCCACCTCGACGTAAGCCGACACTCGAGGCGAGTCATGGATAATATCACTCGGCAATACCGCCTCTGCACCATAAATCATAAAAAACGGTGTCATCTGAGTAGATCTGTTAGGTGTGGTGTTAATTCCCCACAACACTGATGGTAACTCCTCAACCCATGCGCCAGCAGCTCTGATGCACGGGACTCGCAGCCGTGGTTTTAATCCACGGAGTAACTCCTGATTTTCCCTTTCCACTTGTCCATTAGCTTGTGGATGGGCTACTGAAGCTATATCAAGCCGGATCCCATTGTTCCCACAGAATTTCTCCATCTCACCAAGAGACATGTTGTATCCATTGTCTGTTATTATGCTGTGAGGATACCCAAACCGATAGATAATCCTTTTCAGGAACTTGACTACCGTAATTGCTTCACAATTGGTAACTGGCATAACTTCAACCCACTTGGTAAATTTATCGATAGCCACCAAGAGATGTGTCTTTTTGCAAGGTGACATGTGGAAGGGACCAACCATGTCCATACCCCAAACTGCAAACGGCCAGGTTAAAGGAATTGTTTGCAACTCCATAGCCGGCACATGGATTTGGCGAGCGTACCTTTGACACCCATCGCACCTTGCCACCAAGCGTTCCGCGTCTGCTAAGGCTGTGAGCCAGAAGAAACCGTGTCTATATGCTTTGGACACAAGGGATCTTGTGGATGCGTGATGCCCACAGTCGCCCTCGTGGATCTCTTTCAGGATCTGCCGGCCTTCTTCTGGTGCTACACAGCGCAAAAATACTCCTGCAGCACTCCTTTTATATGACTCCCCATTGATGATGGAATAACCTTTTGCTCGCCTCAGAATTTGCCTTGCTAATACCTGTTGCTGTGGTAACTCGCCCCGTGATAGGTAAGCCAGAAACGGCTTTGTCCACTCGGGAACAGTGCGTATTGTGGCCACGAGCTCCAAATCCGGGTCTTTGTTAGCCACCTCTTCCTCAGACTCGGTTTTTACTGATGGCCGCCATAGCTCGTCCAGGAAAACGTTGGGTGGAACCGGCTCTCTGCGCGAGCCGAGTCTTGCGAGTGCATCTGCTTCCTTGTTCTTTCGCCTGTCAATGTGCTCCACCTCATACCCGGAAAAACACCCGGCAACCCTGTCCACCTCTCTACGATATGCTGCCATAGTTGCATCCTTCCTGTCCCAGGTTCCTGAGACCTGCTGCACCACAAGATCCGAATCTCCATAGCTTCGTATCTGCCTGATGTTCATCTCCTTGGCTATTCTTAATCCATGCAATAATGCCTCATACTCGGCCACGTTGTTGGAGCAATCAAAGTGGATTTGCAACACGTAGCTCAGTTTATCTCCTTTAGGTGATGTGAGTACCACTCCAGCTCCTGATCCCTCGTATTGCTTGGAACCATCAAAGTGCATTACCCAAGACTCGGAACTCGGTGTCATTGTGGGCATGCTAGTGTGGGTCCAATCATTAATGAAATCAACTAAAGCTTGAGACTTGATTGCTGACCTGGGCTCGTAGTTGATATGATAATCTCCCATCTCGATGGCCCACTTGGCTATTCTACCTGTTGCGTCCGAGTTTCTGATGATGTCCGACATTGGTATAGAGCTAACCACTGTTATTGGGTGTTCCTGAAAATAAGGTTTCAATTTCCGACTGGCCATGAAGACCCCGAAAACCAACTTCTGCCAATGTGGGTAGCGCTGCTTTGCCTCTGATAACACCTCGCTGACGTAATAAACCGGCCTTTGAACCGGGTGATCTTTCCCATCCTCTTTGTGCTCAACGACAACCACTGCGCTAACTGCCCGGGGCCCGGCTGCAATATATAGTAGCATGGGCTCTTTGGGACCCGGAGCTGCTAAAACTGGTGCCTCCGATAACTGCTTTTTTAGTGCCTCGAACGCCTCATCCGCCTCTTGGTCCCAAACAAACTTACCAGATTTCCTCAAGAGCCGGTACAGGGGTATTGCCTTTTCTCCGAGTCTGGATATGAACCGGCTCAACGCTGCCACGCACCCTGTGAGCTTCTGAACATGCTTCAGATTTTCCGGCTTTTTCAGACTCTGGATAGCTTTGATTTTGTCCGGGTTTGCCTCGATTCCCCTCTCGGAAACAATGAACCCGAGTAACTTTCCTGCTGGAACTCCAAACACGCACTTTGTAGGGTTAAGTTTCATCTGATACCTTCTCAAGTTCTTGAATGTTTCCTTTAGATCATCAATGAACGTTTCCGCTTTCCTGGTCTTGATCACCACATCATCCACATAGGCGTGAACGTTGCGCCCAATCTGGTCCTCAAAGCACTTCTGTATGCATCTCTGGTAAGTTGGGCCAACATTCTTTATCCCAAAAGTCATGGTTTTGTAACAGAAAGCCCCAAAGGGGGTGATGAATGATGTTTTCTCCCAATCTTCCTTTTGAGCTTGATCGGATGATACCCGGAATATGCATCCAGGAAACATAATAGGTCACTTCCAGCCACTGCATCTATAATCTGATCAATCCTTGGGAGGGCAAACGGATCCTTTGGACAGTGCTTGTTGAGACTCGTGTAATCTATGCACATCCTCCACTCATTACTCTTTTTCATCACGAGAACCGGATTTGCCAACCAGTCCGGGTGAAATACTTCCATGATAAAGCCGGCTGTCAATAGCCGAGCAATTTCCTCCCCGATAGCTCTTCTTCTTTCCTTATTCATTTTTCTCAGGCCCTGCTTCACGGGCCTAGACTTGGGATCGACGTGCAAGCTATGTTCCGCTAACTCTGTAGGAATACCCGGCATGTCGCTGGGCGTCCAAGCAAAAACATCTTGATTTGAACGAATAAACTCCACGAGTGCTTTTTCCTGCTCATTGCCCAGGTTAGATCCTATAGCAAATTGCTTGGAGGGATCACCTTCGACAAAGGCCACCATCTTGGTATCCTGTGCTGCCTTGAATTTTGCTCTCTCATCCTCTGTATTTGGCCTTTTTAACGCTGTCCTGTCATCCGGGTCTACTTGAGACCGATAGTATTTGAGCTCCTCCTTTCTACAAGCTTGTTCCGCCATTGCCGCGTCTCCTTCGTCACACTCAGCCGCTATATCCCGGCTTCCATGTATGGTGATGGTCTGCTTGGGACCCGGGATTTTTAGCTGTAGGTATACGTAACACGGCCTGGCCATGAACTTGGCGTAAGCCGACCTTCCAAACAATGCGTGATAGGGGCTGCGCAACTTTACCACTTCGAACGTGAGCCACTCTACCCGGAAATTATCCTTTGATTCTCCAAAAGCAACTTCCAAGGTTATCTTTCCCCCAGGACACGCCGAGTGACCTGGCACAATCCCGTGAAAAACTGTTGAACTTTTTCTGTAGCTGAGACTCCTTGAGGCCCATGCGCAAGAAAGTTTCCCAATATAAGATGTTGATGCTGCTTCCGCCGTCCATTAGGACCTTTTTCAGCTCATAGCCATTAACTTGTGGCGCGACCACCAATGCTAGGACTCCCGGGTGTTCTATCCTTTCCGGGTGATCTCTTCTGCTCCATGTTACATATTTCTCCGACCACCTCAGGTACCTCGGGATAGCCGAGGAGACCGAGTTTACTGCCTTTTTCAATATCTTTCTATCCTTGTTTGAAGTTCCCGTGGTGTGAACGTGGTACTGGCCCAATTGCTTGGGATTGGCTTGGAAACCTCCAGCTCCTCCCTGATTATTACCCGGATTACCACCTCCTGGGTTGCCTGCCGGGGGTGGGCCATTGCCCGGGTTACCACCCGGACCTGGTCCTGCTCCCCGGCCTGCGCCTCGCATTGCTTTTTGTATTTCCTCGTTCTTCCATCTCTGTAAATCCACGCACTGTTCCATCTACTGTTCCTGCTGTGTCGCGGGCACGTCATCTTGTAGACATCCCACTGGTTTCCCGGCCTTGGCGGACCTTGGTAATTTCCTCCATTAAAGTTTCCTCCGTTGAAATTTCCTTCTGCTCTGGGTCTCGAAGACCCGGCTTCTGTGCTGGCGACAAACTCGGAATTCCTCTCAAACGGGCGTTTATTCTGGTTGTTTCCATTATTTCCTCCATGGTTACCTGGCATAGATCCATTGCCGGTTCTTCCATTATTACTCGTGTTCGCTTTCGCTTTCTTGTCATCAACGTCCTCTTCTGTGGTATCCGTAGCAGCATGTTTGTTGCATGTGTCCATCAACTCTCCCATAGTAACCTCTGAAGCGTTTCGACTGGATTTCATGCGAGTTAGCTTTTGCACTAAGGGTATATACTTGCATGTCTTCGCCATAGCTTGCAACGCATCCTTTGGCTGAATATATGTAGATGAATGAAGTATCTCCATAACCCGGCGCACCCAACTATGCGCCGATTCTCCCTTCTTTTGCACACACCGTTCTAGATCGTCGATAGTAAACAACTTCCTGCATGTTCCGTGAAAGTGCTTGATAAACGCAGTTTTCAATTCACTCCAAGATTTGATAGATCCTTTAGGTAAATTGTTGAACCACAACTTTGTTGCTCTTTCTGACATCATTAAGTACATGAACTTGGCTTGAAGATTTTCAGATGCGTTGCGAATCAACATAGCCATCTCATAACTGCTCAACCATGTTTCTGGATCCATAGTCGGCTCATAGTTCACCACTTTACCCGGTTCCTTGAATTTATCCCGGTAAGGCTCAGCCCTGATATTATCCGACAGACACTTAGGCCCAGTGAGATTAGTCAGTACTGGCCTCACTCGGGAAACATGCGATCCTGCGGGGAGCGCGGCTGGGCGCGGTGCTGCCGCAGGCCCGTGTACCGCAGACCCGGCCGCGGCTCGCCTGGCTCTGGAACTATCCACAATAGCTTGTGCTGCTGATGCTACTGGTGCTGCTTGGACGCAGGGAGGAGGCGGCATTTGCTGCTGCTCTGCCCTCCGTCGCGCTGAGCTTGACTGAATATTGCTGGTATTGCCATGTTGCCGGCTGATATACGGCGTTCCATGCATTCCACTCCTATTATCCGGGTAATTGACTTGCTGAGCCACTGCCGTGCGTAATAAATCTATCGCCCACCGGGTCTCCTCCGCATGGGGTAACTCTCTTACGGGGATTCGATCCAACGCCAATGTTGCCGCATATACATTATCCATTGGGTTGTTGAAGTGACCTGGTGGCGTACGAAATCGTGATGGTGGCGGTGGTGCCGCTGCATTACCAGCTGCAACCCCTATCTGCAATGTGGGTAACCCAGCTTGTACGTTTGCCGGCTGTCCTCCTCCGGTCGCGGGCTGATGTACAGTTTCTTGATTCGCGGCCGGGATTGGCTGATCATGGGGGGTGGTGAACAGCGCGGCCGGGTTTAGAACTCCACCCGTGGCTAGTAACCTTGTTTGGTATCTCTGGTGCATCCTAGTTGATTCAACCCGGAGCCGGTTCTCCAACGCTTCCAGCTCGCGTCGGCGCGCGGCTACCCCTTGCTTTTCTGCTTCCAATTCTCTCCTTTGCTGCTCTAATGCACGACGGGCTACATCCAGATCCCTAGCACGTGCTGCCGCGTTCTCCGGGGTTATCACCGTAGCTAGCACCGTGGGATCCAGGATCAAGTTATTACTGAACAGGGCCAGGTGTTGTGGGTTTGAGGGACCCGCCCCTGGCGTCCGGTTCGTCATGAATCCAAACATATTCGCTTGCAACTCGCTATCCGCCGCCCGGCTAGTGACCGAGGCCGATTCTCCGTCGACCCGGGTCAGAACCGGATTTCCGTCAACCGGGTTTTGCTGCTGGGCCAGCGCTCGCGCCGCTCCAACCGCGGCCGTAGTCACGTCGCCCTGATTGAGATTGGTTACAGGGGCCGTGTAGACCGCGACCTGGCGCGCGATGCCTGGTGAAGATTCGTATTCCTCCTCATCGCAGCTATCCTCCTCGTACCGGTCCTCCAGCAAGTGCAGGATAGACTCGGTATCATCTTCTCTCATGACCCGGCCACGCGGGGTCCATGCCGGCTCCTCCGGCTGTTCCCTCTTCATGGTGGGCTCTTCTATCGGATCCACCGTTCCGACCGATTCTTCTCCACCCGACTGTACGCAGGTCGCTTCTCCTGACACAGAATCATAATTGAAATCATCAGGGATTGAACCGGACGTACGTACCATGCCGATGAAGACGTTGACCCGGCCGATCGTGACGACAGATCCGGATTCGAGCAGATCCGACTCTGGCCCCCAGCCAAAATCGTCCACCATCTTCTCTCCTTCGGGGTTGGTGTAGATCTCGCCGATGACGAGGTTCTTCATGTTCTACCGAGCTTCTCCCGTGATGTAAACACCCTTGGACGTAGGCCCCACGGTGGGCGCCAACTGTCGTGGGATAATCATGGCAGACGTTACCAGGGGTAACTTATCTTGGGGTAAATCGACTCTGGTGTTTGGGAGAGGGTTTTGCTCAGGGGAAATCATGGTGATGAAACGATCTGGTAGCCGACAATCAAGTCACCGAGTCTCCGATCTAGATCTTATTATCTCAACTCTGATATTACAAAGGGTACTCGAATAGCTGGTGAATCTCGTGTGTCTCGTCTAATCTAACCCTAGGAGCCGGCTTATATAATATCCGGACCCCCTGGCTTCCTATCCAAGGCAGACTCGGAGTCCTACCCGGGTACCGCTTACAAACCCTAAGTTTCCTTATCGAAACCCACAATCCGGGTTGCGAGGCCTACACTCTTGGGCCTTCTAGAAACTCTTCTTTCCTAAGACGGGTCTTGCGCAGCTCCCTTTGGGCCGAGTGACACCTTGGCGTTAGCCTACCGGGTTATCATCCCTCCATCACCATGGGATTATGATTATTTTCTTCATGTCAATCTGAGATGCTCCACTTATATTTGTAGAGAGTTTTAATCTTGTCTTGCAATGCTCTCTAGTGTTTATGATTACCTTAGCCACGTAGTTGTTTTCACCTCCAAGAGAGGGTTTACATGCTAGATAGTGGGTTCATGCTTCCTTGTTGCCTACGCTTGAGTGACAGAAACATGCGGGAGGGGGGTGTGATGTTGGCACTAGGGAAAAACAGTGGTGCTCTTTTCTATGTACGAGGACCACTGCTTACATTACGTGTTGTTCTTAATGCATTTGTCTATTGCACACAAAGCAATAACTTTGTTGCTGCAACTTAATACCAATAGATTTGCTGGATAACTTTCTTGAGGTGAACTTTTGGATATGAATGCATCCTAGATAGAGGTTCATATGCCTTGATGTAATGCCTACAATGTTAGAACCCATTAACTATATCTCGTCATAATAGCATTGATATACGTTCATGATTTGTCAATTTCCCAGTTGTAATTTGTTCACCCAGCATGTTTGTTTTCTTTGGAGAGACACCAATAGTGAACCTATGGCCCCCGGTCCTATTTTCCTCATATTTGCATCCTTGTTTTAAGCACTTTTCATCATTGTTTCCTCGATGTTCCATTTTTACTTTTATTGTTTTCCAATACTCTACACGTTTAATTTTCCTATTTTCAGCCATACCGGAAGATTGACAACCTTCCGGAAAGTTGGGGCAAGAGAAAGTTTGTGCTTGTGTGCAGGTTCTATGCTTGGTCAACATCGCGACATTGATATAAGTAACCTTCTTCAAGATTTCGAAGTCCTACTGGTTCAATAAACTCTAGTTCCACATTGGGGGGGAATTTTCACTAGACTACGTCATACCTAATGATGGTGCAAGGCTTGCACTCGTTGGGAAACCCCAAGTGTAAGGTGTGAAGAGTGCAGCAGCAAGTTTTCCCTCAGAAAGAAACCAAGGTTGAAGCGACCAGTAGGAGTAAGAAATCACTTCCGAAGGTTGATGCAACTGATGTTGGCAAGGCGCACTACCGGTTTAGAAGCAACGTGGAACCTACACAACACAATCAAATTACTTTGCCCCAACGAAGCAGTGAGGTTTTCAATCTCACCGGTTTTGCTGAAAACAAAGAGGTTAAACGTATGGTGTGGAAAACAGTACTTGTTTGCAGTAGATCAAAAGAGAATAGTGATGGCAGAGGAAAACAGTAGTAACAGTATAAAACAGTGATTGCAGTGGTTGTATTATTAGTATAAATGAAATGGACCGGGGTCCACGGTTCACTAGTGGTGTCTCTCCAAAACAGATAGATAACATGTTGGGTAAACAAATTACATCTGGGCAATTGACAGATATAAAGGCTGCACCATAGCGCATATGCATGACATGATGATTACTATGTGATTCATGTGGGCATTACAACAAGATTCATAGACCATTATCCGACTGCATCTATGACTAATAATCCACCCTCAGAATGTCATCCGAGCAAACCTTGGGTATTAAGTTGCAAGCAACATATAATCGCATTAAGCAAAGTGTGTAATATAAACAATGTAAATATTGTTGTTTTCTCCCTAATGGCAACATCACATCCCCCACCCGTTACGTTTTTGTCACTCGAGCGTGAGTAAAAGGGAGGCATGAACCCACAATCGGGCATAAATACTCCCTCTTGGAGTTACAAGCATCTACTTGGCCAGAGCATCTACTAGCAACGGAGAGCATGCAAGATCATAAATAACATACACATGAATACAACATGATAGATTGATAATCATTGGACATATCATTCAATATTCATCGGATCCCAGCACACAACATGTAGCATTACAATAAGATGATCTTCATCATGTTAGGCAGCTCACAAGATCTAAACATGAGGCATAAAGAGGAGAGAACAACCATCTAGCTACTGTTATGGACCCGTAGTCCAAGGATGAACTACTCACACATCATTCCGGAGGCGGGCATGGTGGTGTAGAGCCCTCCGGTGATGATTCTCTCTCCCGACAGGGTGCCGGGGAGAGCTCCAGAACCCTCCCGAACTAGGGTTGATGGTGACGGTGGCTACGGATGTTTTTGGTGGAAACGGCTAGGGTCTCTAGGGTTAACCCGTGAAGAGGCATATATAGGTGAGAGGGCGACGTCGGTGGGAAGGCAGGGGGCCCACACCACCCCTGGGCGCGACCAGAGGGGGGGCGCCGCCCTATGGTGTGGGGCCCCTGTGGCCCCCTCCGGGTCCCCTCCGGACTCCGTGTGCACGACATATTTCTAAGACTTTTGGTTTTCGAAAATCGTCCAATTCTGTGAATATTTCTAGAACAACTATTCTGAAATCAAAAACAGCAGAAAACATGAACTAGCTTTGTGGCATCTTGTCAATAGGTTAGTCCCAGAAAATCGATAAAAATGGCATAAAGTGTAAAGGAAACATGTAGCATATAGTATGAAAACAACATGAAACATGAGAAATTATGGATAAGTTTATGACGTATCACCTTACGCTTGGCGTCTTCCAACGAGCGTGTGTTCACATCAGCATCATTAACACGAGCGTATGCGTGCACAACATAAGAGAGATTACACGTGTGATCCTAAGGAAGGAAGACTTAGCGACTAGTTGTAAGGATCTATGATTGTTCAGAACTCTTCTACGATTATATCGATTCCGTTGTCCAGTGAGCCGTTTTCCTGATCCTCGCATGTATGGGAATGCCACGTTATCTACATAGTGATCTTGGCGGACTGCGTAGGGATTTTAAAAAAAAAAATCTGCAGCGTAGACCAGCAATAAGTACACTCAGTTATTCTGAAACCTTGTACCTCAAGGTTCTATTAGTATGGAGTTCTTTGTTGAATGTGTATGGGAGATGTGGTCACGTTGACTTGGCTAAGAATCAATTCGATCTCGTGGTAGATAAGTATGTTGTATCATGAATCCCTATAATTTTTATGTTTACATCGCATCGAAACTAAAGAAGTACAACTTCATCTCTGCAAATTGTGATGCTTGTGCAGACCCATACACCACAACCTTTTTTCCGTTCATATTGTTTTGTATATAAGCTGAATCCTAAATTAATTAAAGATGTGGGCATAGACTTAATTGTTATAGTATATGTGGAGAAAATTTTACTCTCTTTTGCTTTCTTTCTTAGCAAGGTGAAATCATCGTTACAATTTCTCTGAAAATTGGTGGTACATTTCCAGAGGGAAAGACATGATTTCGCCAGGAAAAAATATAGCATTACAAAATGTGGATGCATTGCGCTAAATTTGGGTGTGTAGTGTATGTAACATTTATGAGGAGCAAAATTATGGTCACAACACATCCAAATAAGGAAGTCGGGCCTCAAGTTCAAAGAAGCGGAATAGATGTTCGACGACTCGGTGGAGTCGCTCAAAGTGCTTCGATATCTCAGGAGGGTGGCATACTGCCAACTGCACGGTTTTATAAATTTAGATGTAACCGAATTCTTATTTTTATCTAAAAATTTGTTCTTATATAGAAACATGAAAATATTAGTGTCTCAACTCTAATTTGTACCTTTTGTAGAATATTTAATTTTATTTTACCATGAATTTTCATTGGTCAATGCATAGATAAATATGACATTGTACTAATGGATAACATGTGGATGCCAAATAGTTCCAAAGGAAAAAGGATAAACATATTTACATATAAAAACAAGATGTATGTCTAAAAATTGGGTTATGCACGTGGCTGCTTACACCGTCATCCCTCTAGTAGTGAAGTTCTCATGGTCTAGCAAATATATATTTAGTTAAAAAAACTAACCCGCAAGAACCTATTGCAGTTGTCATACATAGAAGTGGAGTTGTATGGCTATCCGAGAAAGACCATGTCGTCTTTTTCAAGGATACACCCTAGAAGGTGCATCAATTTCATGGAAGAAGAGGACGAATGACAACCACGATACAAACACACACCACGCCGGACGGTAGAAGACACACACATACACACTCTACAACGACCCGATGAAGAGAACTCACCTTGCCCAAACTCCTACCAAAGATGATGAGATGGGGAACTAAGCAACCGGACCATGTCACTAGCAAAGCGAGACACCACCACCGCACGACGCCGACTCAAAGGCTACCAGATCAACATACCACTCCTAGTATGCCTAGAGGGGTTCGGCGAGGAAGTTGGCAGAATCCAACCGGACTTGCGGAAGACGTCGAAGAAGAGTCACCCACCATGATGTACATTGCGCCCCGGAGGCTCATGTCCTGAGGAGCGACCATCACCAGCACTTCCCTCTCCACCTCTCCAACCACAATAGCCTTACTCCGGGTAGCCTTGACAACATCTTCAAGAAGATCACGATGTTGTGGCGCCGTCACTGCCTAGTCTAGAGAGTCGGACCTAGGGTTTCCCCCAGCACCCGAGGAGAGGAAGGCACACTCAAGGGTCTAGACCACGCACCAAGGAGGTAACGCCCCCGTAGGCATCGTCGTGGTCAGCATCAGCCGCCACCGATCTGGGCTTTCACCCGGCCATGGATCATGCCCTCGACAACCGCCTGGGTGGAGGTAGTTATTGGTGAACGGGAAAGGCGGTGGCTTGGGAGTCACTCAAAGAAGGAGAGGGCACCGCTAGTCTCACCATCCAGAAAGAGAGCGCATCTCTACCATCGACTCAACTGCCAACCGCCATGTGTTTGGAGGAGGAGGCCCTACATGGCAGCCGACCACCAATGCAGATGCGCCGAAGCTCCAAAGCCGAAGCCCACGAGCCATCTCCATGCTGGCACCACGCCCCGCTGCCGTGGCCTGCTCAGACCCGCGCAAAACCAGATCGGGCTCAGCCGCCGTGCACGACCACGGGCCGCCATGCCGTCCTGGACCACCGTCGCCGACCAGGCTGACGACCCTCACGACGAGGCGCACACGCAAGAAGAGACCCCACACCCGTTATTGGTGGCACGAGCTTTGTGCCCGGCCGCGTCCTCCGGCGGAGGCGGATGGGAGGAATGAGGAGGGGGTGCACCCCGGCAGTGGCTAGGGTTAGCCTCCGGTGCCGCCGGAGCGGGGTCGACACGGAAGGAGCCAATAGAGGATGCAATGGATCTAACCGTCTAGGGAAAGAGAATCCACTACCATGTCGGTTTGATGTGTTGCTATTGCAACCCAAGGTCATTTTGCTTGTAATATACTCCTTCCATTCCATAATATAAAATGTTTTAGGTGTTTCACATGTTGCTAGATTCGGATTAAAATGAGTGTAGATATACACTAAAATATGTCTATATACTGTGTATACATATGAATATGGAAAATGTCTAGAACATCCCTCAATTTTTTTACCTTATCACTAATTTTTCTTGTTTCGGTTTTTCTGTTATCCAATTCGACATATACTCTATCTGTATCTATAAAATCATTTTTTTTCCTTTTTTTTTTTGGAAAACCCTCCTTTTTTTATGGTCGGCCGTCGTGAACCAATTTTGAGAAACGAAAACGGGAATTCATCCCCCCTTTGACGATGGACGTCCGTCTTCCTGACGAATTGGACTAACCCACCGCAGCCGCACGGCATCCATCTGTTCTTCCATTACATCCCGATCTCGATCTCCACTCTCGCGTCGTTTGTTTGGTTGTTTCTTGCCCCGCCGCCAGGGCGCCTGGCATCCATCTCTCTGCCCCCGCAGATCGTCCCATTGTTTTTTTTTTGCCTCGCAGCGCTGAAGACGGCCGCCGCGTATTCGACGTTATGCCTCCTAGGAAAAAGCGCAAGAGTGCGCCTCCGGTGAGCGTCGCCGACCGCATCGGCGCCCTCCCTGACCATTTGCTCCACCACCTGCTCTCCTTCCTCCCGGCTCAGGCGGCAGTGCGAACTTGCGTGCTGGCCCGGCGCTGGCGCCACCTGTGGAGGTCCACCACAAGCCTGCGCATCTTGGCGGACAGTATCGACACCTATGCTCCAGTCCAAGACATCCGAAAGTTCATGGACCATCTCCTGGTCTTGCGTGAGCGCACCGACCTAGACACTGTCGAGATCAAATTTGCTGACTACACGGAAGATGACGTGCACTATGTAAACCTATGGATCCGTTTTGCTGTGATGTGCCAAGTTCGGGTGCTCAGCCTTCATGGCAATGTTCTTCCGTATCTCCGCCTACACGATCTGCCTCTTGCCTCTCGGCATCTGAGAATATTAGACCTTGATGGTGTAGCCCTGCAAGAGACATTTCTTAAGTTTACTAGCTGTCCAGCATTGGAGGATCTGAAGATGACTGATTGCGCCATCAAGTCTAGTACTATATCGTCCCCTTCTTTGAAGCATTTGAGCATCTCTTGCTGCCAGTACGACTTGCGTGGTGGCCGCCTCCATGTTTCTACTCCAGGGCTTGTCTCTCTGGAACTAGTTGGCTTTTTGGGTAGAACGCCTCTTCTTGAAAACATGGCATTGCTAGAGACAGCATATGTAGAGCTTGGCAAAGACTGCCAAGATGTCTGTTTGAATTATGACTCTGGTGTTTTCTGTGGAGCTAATAACAATGCATGTGGGAATTGTTTTCGCAATAACGATGATTGCAGCAAAAGTGTGCTTCTGGGTGGTGTCTCATGTGCTAAACACCTCAAGTTGATATCTGAAACTGGAAAGGTAATCCTTTTGTTATGCCTTCTTTGCGTTCCAGTATCTACATTGTTGCTGGACATAGGAAATTAACAGATTACATTTGCATTGCCAACAATTTGCGGGGTCTTAGATCATCACCCAGCATTTTGACTAACGGTTACTTGTTTTGCTTGCTTTTTGTATTTTCTTTCCAGTTCATTTTCACAAGAGATTTGAGACACTGCCCTATATTTAGCAACCTAAAGACTTTATTGCTCAATGAGTATTGGTGCCAGGCCCCTGACTTGGATCCACTAGCTTGCATTCTAAAAAATGCACCAGTTCTAGAGAAGCTCACTCTTCAACTTTTTTCCAAGGTATAAATCTTCTCAATGGAAAATTGCCACGCTGTTTAAGTTATTATCGAATATTCATCTTGGTTAAATGTTTCGGCTTACCATAGGGTCCAAATCATAAAATGGAAATGAAAGGAAGCTACAGCTCAGCGGAGAGATCTTCTGCAATATCAGAGCACCTTAACATAGTTGAAGTCAAGTGTAATGTGGTGGACGAGAAGATTTTCAAAGTTTTGAAGTTCATGTGTTCTTTTAACATACGTAAGTTAAATAATAACACTTCCCTTTCTCTGCATCTTCTGAATCTAGCTTTCATATGTGGGAAACAAACTAAAAAAGCATGCAGTGAAGAAGAAACAGCTTAATTATGTTAAAAATATAGTTTGTAGGGTTACCAATATTATTTAAGGCATGAAAAAAAATCAGGACCACTTGTGGTGAGGCGCAGAAAGGAAAACCAATAATTTGGCAAAGGATATTCAATTTAACCGTGTTGCAGAATTAATGTAACATAAGATGTGGACATGTCGACTAGTTCTGCTCCTGTGAGCACTAGCACCAATTTCTGAATCAACTATTTCAGAGTAGTGATACAGTATCTTCATATGTTGATTAGGTCTGAACAGTAACTAAAAATGTCTGCAGTAGAACAATATTTTGACTCATTGTGTTGTTGAATAGTTGGTGCTAATCAATAATAAGTTTTATAGGCTCTTCAGCTAAGAGCAGCTCCTTGCCCTTAGGGCTATATTATTCAGCACTCAGTTCCCTCGTTTTTTTCCCCAGAAAGTCCCTATAATTTTCATAACATTTCTTCAAAACTTTATGTCTGTACATAAAATTTCTGGTAGCGTGTCTCATGGCTGCTTATTTTCTTTTTACCTTTGCCACGAAATTGTCTGTGATACTTTCTGCATCCTCATTTGGGATCAGTTTACCTAGACGTGTTCTTGTTATATTATCAGCTAGAAATGGTCAAATGACCGTATCAAATATAATCGAAGTTTGTTCTCTAATTCATGTTAAGATAAGTTGCACCTGGTAAAGTAAATCTCCTTCATACTTACCCACTCTGTTCAAGACTTCCAGCTCTGGTATATATTCATCCGTATTTTCAAGTAACTTAGCACCTTTTACGTCTTCAGATACACCAGTCTCTTATGTTATTTTTGTCAGGATTCAGTTTCGAGTAAGGTTGAGAAGATCTGTTTTATCGGTGGATCTGACATCTCTTGTCTATTTAGAAATGCAAAGCTTAATAAGCATGTATGTTGCGGCAATGTTTCATCTTCCTTTGCTGGTGCATCTTATGCCGCTTCTACTCATAGGAACGATAGAATCCGTACTGTATAACTTATGAACTCTAGAGCACCTAGTCGGTAGTGGGACTTGGTTTTATTGTATACGATTACTGGTATTTCTCTTTGACTGGTTGAATGCTCTCTTAGCGTTACTGTTTGCTTTCAGTGCATAACTTTTTCTGCTTTCGATGTGATCCGTTCATTTTTCCTCCGGTGCCAAGATCCGGATGTTTGGAGAAGTGAAACAAGAGGTGTTACGTTGCGTGTTCTGGACTTCCTGAACGGATGCCTTTGATCTGTTTTGCTCTATTCTTCTCCATACCTACGCGGATAAAACGGAAAATGAACGACATTTCTGAATAGTCGTTGCTACTATGAGAGGTAGACTGTTTCGACACCGACAGTCCTCGGCCGCGGCATGGACAGTGCCCTAGTCCCTCAACTGTTGTTGCCTGACAGTGATAGGGCAGCACCCTAACTTTCTTTGCCTCCGCGGTCCCGTCGTATTAATCAGACAGACGAGGTAAGTGATGAACTTGACTATTGTGTCGTTGTTGTTTTTTGACAGGATTGTGTCGTTGTTCATGTGCATCCGCTTCGGAAAGAAATAATAAAATGAGACGGTTCTTAGTTTTTTTAAGAAGCAGGCATACACATGAACTTAAATAACGCATATAAAAGCGGTGGGGATTTGGTGCTACTGCCAGTTAGAAAAAATCATAAAAAATATTTACGAGTTTCAAAAAATTATGAAAATAAATCTGGATGTTGCCAAGAGTGTATCCTACAACGTGCAAAAAAATAATTACAAATACTTTGTATTCGGAGATACACGAAAAAGACAAAAGTGTGATCTCAATATGCCTATTTCAAATTTCTAAATTTTCGCATATTTTGTCATTTTTGTGTAGGTCATAATACTTTATATTTAAAATTGAAAATTTGCATGTTTGTGGGATACACCATTTTACTACATCTATCTGTAAGAATTTATGAAACACACAACGACAGATAGATCGGAATCATCGGCACGCAGACGGGAGAACATCCGTACTACTAGTCCTCGTGTTCATGCTAGTCATAACCAAGTATGCATATCAAATAATACATGAGTCATTTGAAACTGTCAGGATGGGATCAAAGTTATACAGAGATGTTATGTGTCACAGGAAGTGTGCTACACATGTTGAGGGTTACTGCGGTTACCAATCCCAGGCCGAGTAAACATCGGCAGGCGTGCTCCGAGTGGACCATCGGCACACAACCCATCGACTGCGACAGTCAGCATAGGCATAGGCAAAACTATATAACAATGAGCTCGAAATCAACAACCGATCAAAGCAGTAACTCTAGACATGAAGCTGTATAAAGCAAGTATTACTAGAGTATATTTTTAAATAACAGACGTCACATGACCCAACATTACATCGGACAACGGAAGGAAAATTATGTTGCTAGTCAACAAGAACCAAAAAGGCCTAAGAGGACGCAACATAAGGCGACGTCCCAGCCCGTAGATTCCAGACTGCTACATGGGAGCTCCAAACTAGTCGTCGATGTCCACGTTGAAACCACCACTGGAGTGAGAACTTCACATAAACCAAATTTAACCAAACCTGAGTACGGGAGGTACTCAACAAGACTTAGTTAACCTATTATATATCTGTTATTTTTAGAAAGGGTTTTATGAAGGCTAATTTGTGTAAAGCAATCTTTGTTTTTTCCAATCGAGGAAGAATAGCACATCTCATGGAGTATTTTCAAAACCGATGAGAAAGCTACTCAACTACTGGAATCATCATCTTTTTATTCCACCGATTTATTTCAGCACCTCTTGCTTCAAAGATCACCATCTCAAGTGATTATGGTACCTCATGCTATAAGGTAACCACTCTCAACATCTTCGAGGAGGCATCCTTCATTCGTTATCAACAAGTTTTATTATTCAGTTTAAGTTATCTATGATCACAGAATCCTTCACCAAGTCGTCCTTAACCGTGGACACGGCTTTTTGAAAAGATTTAACCCTAAGATGTACAACTTTGACCACACGTATCAACTGACTCTTAATGTCAGATCATTAGCACTAGTCCGGGAAGTGCCGACAGAGGGTGGTTGACCACGACCTTTCCCTTGCTTCGCCCATTCCATGGAGTAGAGATGGACCACCAATAGGGAGTGGTCATCTCCTGTCGGGTCTCTATCGTTGTGCGCAATGCTCGACGGTTGTCTCGCCACAGGGAGCCGATACACCACCACGTCCTAGTTTTGAAAATGTTTTTAATGTCCCCGCAAATCCAAATAGAACGCCCGAACAAGGCGACTCATGAAACAAACTAGACAAGTTGAGACCGGGGGGAATCCAAGCCCCGTGTGGATGCACGATCAGTCTTCGCTCGAAGACGAGAACTCACTCCTAGAGGTTGAACGAGACAAACGCCACAAACCCTCTGTGGCCTCATCATCCACGCCATTAAATCATTAGATATCTTATCTTTCCACAATATCATGTCATGCTAGATTCATTCGCAACTATGATTCATCAATCGGATGGAGCAGAGCTATACAAGAATGTATGACTAAGATAGCATATCTAAGGCTCTGTCGATGCACACAGGAAAACCTATGGTAGCTAGGAGCAGTGGATCAGGATATTTAGGCTATGCAATATATATGAGAACTCTATCTACTGACGCAAGATATATTGGAATCGAATGCAATGTACGATAATCAAAAGTCTTGTGAATCCTTATATGGGCAGATAAGAGGTTATGCTTTCCTTGCTTCTTTGAAAACCATAATATAGAGTTTTCGGGAATAAGTGCTTGACTTGTCGGTTAAGACCAAGTATTCGTCGAGGCCGTAGTCGAACTTCCCTTCGAAACAACAACGGAAAGAAAGATAACATTTAACACATGGCATCAATGCAATGCATGATATGTATGCATGAGAAAGTTAATGCACTTCGAAAAATCCCTAAACATGCTCGAAGATTTAATAGGGTTCGCATGACAATTATGCATTTTATTGACTTTAGCCCCGGGATGGACTTGAAGGGGCATTTTGGGTATTTTCAAAGGTGTGTCAAACTTTAATTGCTCAAATGAGTTTGAAACATCATGAATGAGTTGCATTTATTTTTCTAAGAATTTTGATATAGAAGTTGCAATTTTCTGAATTTATTGAATACATTATTATTTTCTTCATTTTTAAATGAATTAATTCATATTTTTGAAATTTGTCAAACATGTTTGAAAATTTGATATTAATTTAGCTTAGATTTTCAAAAATTTCCATATATTATGTATATTTTTTGAGTTGCGGATTAAAAGATATTCATTTTATAAATTTTAATGATTTTATGGAATTATTACACAGAGAGGCCCACCTGTCAAACTTTTATTATTTTCATAAAAAATTTAACATGATTAAAACCTTGACGTCTAGGCCACACGATGATGTCATGATGCCGTCATCTTGACGTCGATGATGGCAGGAATGGCTCTGCCTCGGATGAACCCATCGATGCCGCGCGACGTCGAAATCGTAGGTGTCGGCGCCGCCATTTTTGGGCCGCCGGAGGCCGGCTCTCCGACGTCCTTGTTTTGCGGCAGCCGCGGCGAGAGTACGTGATGACAGGGACGAAAACGAACACGAGAAACAAAATGGAAGGCATTAGCGTGCTCCTAGACTCACCCTGAGCGCAGCACTGGAGTCGGGGAAGCGAGGAGAGGTCAGAATCGGCGGTGGCGTGCCATTCCCGCGGCGGCCGGAGGTGAGGAGGAAGCCCCTGATTCCCACGATTCCGGGCTTCTCTGGTTGCGTGCCTGCTCGGGTACGAGGATAGATGGACGACGAAGAGGATGGAGACCTCAATTCATGGCGGAACTGTCAGAGACGACGACACGGCGCAACGGCCGTCGGTTAGGGTTTCGGCCTCGTGGGGGAATACTGATATCCCACAAGTATAGGGGATCGTGTGTAGCCTTTTCGATAAGTAAGAGTGTCAAACCCAACGAGTAGCTAAATGTAGGATAAGTATTCTCTCAAGTTCTATCAACCACTGATACAACTCTACGCACCTAAACGTTTTGCAATATCTAGGAAATAAAACTAGAGTAACAATACGGGTAAGCAAGATAGTTTTGCAGCATAATAAATACATGAAAGTAAAGTTAATTGCTGCAGCAATAAAGTATACTAAATGACTATAAACTAACAGTAACATGAGTGTGGAAAAGTGGTGAAAAGTGTGATGGATTTGTCATGATCAAATAGTCAAATACAAGGTTGATATTCCTCTTTTATGTGGGAGAGGCAAAACTAACAAGTTCTCACTATCCAATGATTGCAAGTAATTATGATTAAAACTTTAGCAAACATCTGTAACTACTAGAAGATACATTAAGGTAAAAATACCCAACCATAGCATTAAGATCAAAAGTTCCTCTTTATCCCATATGCTTTAATCACTAGATTGGGGCTCATGTTTCTGTCACTCAAGCATCCCTCCCTCTAGCTTTCTCCACATACTACAATCCCTATGATGTGATCCATGCGCATAAGCATATGACGGTGATGTCTATTATTGTAGACAGTGTTGGGCCTCCAAGTGCAGTGGTTTGTAGAACAGCAGCAAGTTTCCCTTAAGTGGATCACCCAAGGTTTATCGAACTCAGAGAGGTAGAGGTCAAAGGTATCCCTCTCAAACAACCCTGCAATGATGATAAGATGTCTCTTGTGTCCCCAACACACGTAATACATTTTTCAGTTGTATATGTGCACTAGTTCGGCAAAGAGATAGTGAAATACAAGTAGTATGGATGATTATAAGTGATGATAGCAATCTGAAATAAAAATAACAGCAAGCAAACATGTAGCATAGCTGATTGTAAACGATGTTCCAATTCTTAGAAACAAGGCTTAGGGATCCTACTTTCACTAGTGGACACCCTCAACAATGATAACATAATTGAATGCCTAAATATCTCTCTTCACTACGCTACTCCAAACCAATCTCTGGTCACATAAAAAACACCAATCCATGCGTAGGGCTGTAACAACACTCCTCGAGTCTGTATTCCCTCTCTAGGGCACCCCACGGTGTCACTATGAGCGCCCCAAATTAGTATTAAACAAACGCCACAATTTCATAGGGTCATCCAACACAAGATATAAATATCATGCTAAACCACACGGTGCACACACTGTCACCTTTACACCGTGATCAAAGTGTTTACAGAGATCTTATAACAAAACCACTTGAGTAGCATAACAGATGAAAAGTAACATCTACTTATTCAACTAGATTACAAAGCTCATGATCACATAAAGATCACACCATGGGAGAGAGATGAAACACATAGCGTTAAACTCATAATGGCAACTATGCCCTCTCAATTGTGCATAAAGTTGGAACATGGAGACTCAACATAAAAGTAAAAGAAAGGCCCTTCGCAGAGGGAATCAGGGATCAACTCATGTGCTAGAGCTTTTATTTTGTTAAACAACGGTATTTAAAACATTTTTAAGAGAGGTGTATGCTTATGTCGACGATGGTAAACAGAAAATACAGTACGCCATAAGCCAACTAGACCTCACAAGAGCGGCTCCCATAGAAGGACACATCTCGGTAGAGGGTCATCTCTCTTTCTCTTTTGTTTACATAATTATGCTTTGACTGATAAATTATGGGGAAAAATAGTGAAGAGAATTTGTTGTATTAATTTGGGGCTGGGCACCCTGCTACCAGCTCTTCTATTAATTGGATAAGCGGATGAAGCCACTAGTCAACGGTGTGAAAGTCCAACCAACAAGTGAGATAAAGATTCTCTATTTATGTCCTCATGAGCTAAAACATGAGCACAAAACATGAGTAATTTTGAAGGTTTTAAAGGTAACAGATGAGCAATTTACTTTGGACTGGTAGTTAAATACCACATGTAGGTAGGTATGGTGGAATTTTTTTGCAAACTTTGGTTTTTGGGAGTTGGATGCTGCTACGCCTTGATGGTGCCTTGACGGGGAGACTTCTTGATGATGATGAATTTTAAGTCTCCCCGGCAACGACGCCAGAAATTCTTGTTGCTATGGATGGCGTGTTGGGAACCCCAAGAGGACGGTGTGATGAGTACAACGGTAAGAATTTCCCTCAGTTAAATCTGAGAATGGTTTGACAACTGAACCATACCTCCACCATACCACGTGAGGAAACTTGACAACCTAACCTAAACTAAACCCATTCGACAATTGCGTCAGGCCAACCAAACCAGACCTGCTCAATTTTCACCCAAAACCGAACTAAACCGAGGCTTCATCCGCGGGTTCAAACCATTTATGGAAACAAGTTAATAATTGTTGGACCAAAGGTTGACAACGTTGCACCACCGCGTGCAAAAACATGTAGTTAACGACAAGAAGCAGATTGATGCGTTTCTTCTCACATGCCTTCTACACGCAACGCAGCAGCGTCTTGCCGGACATGAGCAGGAGCCTCTCCCATGCCGGCCGCGACGTCCCTCCGCCGGCGTGCGAAGAAAAGGCCAGGAGCGGCAAGGCGGCATGGCAGCAGCTGCACTGGATACTTGCCATGGTGACCACGTCGGAGAAGACCTTCCCGTTTCTGTTTCTGTCGGCGCCGGCGAGCTCCGGCCGCAGCACGTAGTACACCCTCTCTTTCTCCTTGAGTGTGCCGGCGTCGATCAACCATGTACGGAGGGTGCGTTTCTTTGCTCGCGCCGCCGCCGTGCTACTCTGCTGCTGCTGTTGTTGTTGCCCTTGCGCCGGCCAACGAGGTTGGGCCGGGTAGCCGTGCTATTCGCGAGGGTGCGGCGAGGGAGGCAGTGCTCTCCTCTTCCTGCCTTTTGTTGGCGGCACCGCGGGGGGCACGACCAGCGGGGGGCACGACCAGCGGCCGGTCGTCGCCTTGGTCGCCACGGCTGGCCGGTCGACGCCTTGGTCGCCATGGTAGGCACCCGCCGGTTTGTGGGACTTTTCGGAACGACGCTCTTTCAGTTGCTGGAGACCTTCATGGGCACCACCGGAGTGGTGCTCCTTTGGCTTCTGTCGGTGGCCTTCCTTTTGGCGCCGACTACAGTGTTCGGCATGACGATCTCCTCCGGTGCAGCCACCGGCACACGTCGCAGCCGAACAGCTCCTCGGCGCTGCAAAGTCCCCAAGCGGCGCCCCGAAGTCGCCTGCGATGCGGTGGCCCGGAAATAACCCTCCTCCACGTTTGTCGCCGTCGCCAACAGAGTTGGCCGGTAGGTCTAGGTAGGGGATGGGCAGGCGGTGGCCACGTGCGCTTGAACGACACACAGGGAACGTGAGTATAACCAATCTGCTTAACCGGTTCTGAACCACGGTAAACCCGTTTGGAACTCGATCAGTTGAAACCCATACCCAACCGCACCCAACTTGTGTTTAAGGTAAAACTGAACTTAACCGAACTGTTATCGTGCCTGCCCCATTCACACCCAAACCAAACAAGCCCAGATGGAGAAACCGCACCGATAGACCCTGGTTAAACAAAACCCATTCTCAGATTTACCCTCAGTTAAGAACCAAGGTTATCAATCTAGTAGGAGAAAGAGGATCTTCGAAAGGTTGATGCCACTGACGGTGGTGATGGCGCCTCACTGGTGTCAGCAACAACGCGGAACCTACACACAAGACAACCAAAATACATTGTCCCAACGGTACAGTGAGGTTGTCAATCTCACCGGTCTTGCTTCAAACAAAGATTAGACGTATAGTGTGTAAAATGGTGTATGAATGCAGTAAGTAAAGAAAGCAGAGAATTGTAGTGGTTTATTTAACAGTGTAGGAAAATGGACCGGGGTTCATAGGTTTACTAGTGGTGTCTCTCGATAAAAGAACATGCTGGGTGAACAAATTACAGCTGGGCAATTGACAAATAGAGGTTGCATCGTAGTGCACATTCATGACATGATGACTACTATGATATTTAGTGAGGGCATTACAACAATATACATAGACCGTAATCCAACTGCATCTATGACTAATAATCCACCCTCAGGCTATCATCTGAAGCCCCTTAGGTATTAAGTTGCAAGAAATAGATAATCGCATTGAGCAATGTGTGTAATGTAAGCAATGATTGTGCACGCGGGCACTCACACCTTTGTTTTCTACCTAGTGGCAACAACACATCCTCCTCCGTCATGTTTCTGTCACTCGAGCACAGGAAAAAAGGAGGCATGAACCCAACTATCGAGCATAAATACTCCCTCTTGGAGTCACTAGCAACTACTTGGCCAGAGCAACCACTAGCAACATAAAGCATGCAAGATCACAAATAACATGTGCAATAAAGACTATAATCAACTTGGCATAAGTTCATTATTCATCGGATCCCAGCAAACATAGCACATCGAATTACATAAGAACAATCTCGATCATGTTAGGCAGCTCACGAGATCTAAACATTGAGGCATAGGAGGAGAAGACAACCATCTAGCTACTTCTATGGACCCGTAGTCCAAGGATGAACTACTCACGCATCACTCCGGAGGCAGGCATGGTGATGAAGAGGCCTCCGGTGATGATCTCCTCTCCGGAAGGGTGCCGGGAGACAGCTTCAGAACCCCCCTGATCTAGGGTTGACGACGACGGCGGCTGCGGAACTTTTCGGGGATTTTTGATCAGGTACGTAGGGTTTTCCTTCGGAGGGGAATAAATAGGCGAAAGGGCGACGTCGGTGGGCCACCTGGGTGTCCTCACCACCCCTAGGAGCGGCCAATGGGGGGCCGCGCCTGGCTATGGTGAGGGCCCCTGGCTCCCGTCTTCGACTCCTCTTCGTACTTCTAGATGCTTCCGGGGAAAATAGGAACTTCGGGATTCGTGGGGTCCAATTCCGAGAATACTTCCAGAACAACTTTTCTGAAATATAAAACAGTAAAAACAGGGAACTGGCACTTGGCATCTTGTTAATAGGTTAGTCCCGGAAAACATGTAAAAAATGCTATAAAGAAGGGAGAAAACATGTAGCAATTGGCATAATATCAACATGGAACATAAGAAATTATAGATACGTTGGAGACGTATCAAGCATCCCCAAGCTTAGTTCCTACTCATCCTCGAGTAGGTAAACGATAAAAAAAAGTTCTGAGGTGACATGCTACCACACAATCTTGATCATAATATGTAAAGTAGAGCATGTAAACTAGGATCAAATGAACTAAAGTTGTGATCTATATTTGATATCAACAAGTAATGCATAAACAAATAATAAGAAAAAAGCAAAACTTTTAATGAATCAATACTAAAAGACTTTCAACCGTGCAAAGTTTATTAGAGATGATTTAAGCTTTCAAGAAAAACAATATCATGCACGTCAAACGATCTTCACAACCCCTGTTAGGGTCAAGTCAAGCTTTCCACACGATGCAATGCTTGAATATTAAACTATTTGCGCACTAAAAACAAGCAAGTGTTCTGCGTTGGTCCCTGGCACCGGGATGTTATGGAAAACAGAACATTCTGGGGGGTTTGGAAGGTCAATGGAAGAAAGACTCACAAAGCTAAAAGTGGTCATTAGACAAGAGAAAGTCTTACAACCGAAGCTATGCAAGGAGTAGGGATTGCCACACAACGGATGCACATAGAGCTATAAGTGTATGAAAGCTCTCCAATGGAACTAGCGGGGGTGCATCCAACTTGCTTTCTCACGAAGACCTAGAGCTCATTTGAGGAGGCTCATCATTGGAATATACAAGCACAAGTGTGGTATAAAGGATTGTGATGCGCCCCCTCTCTCTTTATTCTCTCTTTGGCCCTTTTTCTGGGATTTTTCATTTTTTTATATATCCTCACCGGTAGGGAAACATCCTATATTACAATGAATCATCACACTTTTAGTACTCATAAATCATAATGGAATATCTCTGATGTATCCAACTGCATGCTCCTGCCAGTGTAGCAGTATGCATAAATAACCATGAAGCTCATCATCAAGTAACATAATGGAGGTGGATGTTGTGCAACAATACATCTCGGAATGGCTATGGAAATGCCATGATAGGTAGGTATGGTGGATGTTTTGAGGAAGAATATATGGGCTTATGTGTAGGAGAACAAAGTCCTCCCACGGGATTTGGATGCACTGGCAGAGTCTGTACCAACTCTCAATGTGAGAAAGGGCGATGCACAGTACCGAAGAGGCTAGCAAATATGGATGGTGGAAGTGCCAGGAACCGCAACATAGACTCACGAGTTAAATGGTTTCAGCAAGAAAATCATCTTTACAAGGAACAATGCAACTCCAAGAGGGTCTGTGGCAGTGACAAGTCACTATTAGCTACCCCGACCGTAGCGCGTAACAAAAGGCCGATCAGAAATGTATCACTCGTAGCAATCATATACCATTGTTTCTATCAGCTGGTAATTTTAAGTGTGGCACAGTTTCAAGTTTCTTAGACCAACCATTAAAAGTTTATACTTACTAGTCCTTCCCGTTTATCCATAAGCAAATTAATATCTCAAAACAACAACAGTGATTCAAGAGAAGCTGTTTAGTGATCTACAAGACGATGCGAGTTTTTCCACTATACCAACTACCACGTCAACATTTCTATTCTCAACCAAGCACATATATATAGCAACAAAAACTCTCTCTAAGCATATAGCAATGAAAACTAGAGAGTACTAACAGCTCTAAATAAGAGATGAATGCAAAACAGGGGCTAAATAAATGCAGCAGCAAGACAAAGATTAAGAATACAAAGTATTCCCATGAAAAAGCGGAGCATGTCACTCTCCGATAAAAGAATGTTGGGGTACAGCCAAGATTATTGAAAAAAATAAAAACAAACTGAAAGAAAAAATAAAATACGCTCCAAGTAAAGCACATAAGATGTGACCGAATAAAAATATAGTTTCACTAGAAATGACCTGATAATTTGTCGATGAAGAAAGGGATGCCTTGGGCATCCCCAAGCTTAGACGCTTGACTCTTCTTGGAATTTGCTGGGATGTACCTCCGGGGCATCCCCAAGCTTAGGATCTTCACTCTTCTTGATCATGTCATATGATCCTCTTCTCTTGACCCTTGAAAACTTCCTTCACACCAAACTTCTCACAATCTTCATTAGCAAAGCTAGTGCAATCGAAATAATAAATTCACATGGTTCAGTTTCAACACAAGCCTAACACTCATAAACACATAAGCTACTGTCACAACTTATTTTAAAACTTTTTTCTCAAAAGAATACCAAAAGAAAGAGATTAAGATGCAAATGAAATTATTGGCAGAAATCTATCAAAACAGGACAACAGGTAAAGATGATTTTTTTCGAAAATCTTCTGTTGCTCAAATAAAAAAAGTGTTCAACTAAAACAAGTTGCATATATAGCCCAGTATTACGCACAAAAAAAACTCAGGTCATTTTGAATTTTCTGTGATTTTATACAAATTTAACAGTGGACAGGAGAAATCTGTTTCTTGCGCAGAAATCCGAAATATAGTCTCAACTTTCCACTGGAGACTTTACTTAGCTCAACAAAGACACAAAAGAAAATATACATAGGGGTTGCTAAGGAAATAGACAACACCCAGGTGCAAAGCACACAGAAAGAAACGACGGAAAACAGGTTGAAAACGGAGAAATAAAACGGGTTGTCTCCCGGTAGCGCTTTTCTTTAACGCCTTTCAGCTAGGCATAGAAAGCAACTCAAGTATTTTAAAGTCAGGAAGAATCAACATCATAACTTGCTCTAATAATAGAGTAAAAAATATAGCTTCATTCTATTTCTAGGAAAGTGTTTCATACCTTTCTTGAGTGGGAATTGATATTTAATACTCCCCTCTTTCATATCAATAACATCACCAACAGTTATAAGAAAAGGTCTTCCCAAAACAATAGGACAAGAAGCATTGCATTCAATGTTCATAACAACAAAATCAACAGGGAAAAGGTTAGTGTTAACCATAATGAGAACATCATCAATTCTACTAAAAGGTTTCTTCTTAGCATTATCAGCAAGATGAACATCCAAATAACAGTGTTCCAACGGTGGTAGATCAAGCATATCATAAAGCTTTTGAGGCACAACAGATATACTAGCACCAAGATACTCAAAGCATTGCAATCAAAATCATTTACTTTTATCTTAATGATGGGCTCCCAACCATCATCTAATTTTCTAGGGATAGATGTTTCAATTTTCAGCTTTTCTTCTCTAACTTTCATGAGAGAATTGGTAATATGTTTAGTAAAGGTCATATTCATGGCACTAGCATTGGGACTTCTAGCAAGATTTTGTAGGAACAAAATAACTTCATAAATATTGCAATCATCAAAATCAAAATTATTATCATCAAAAGTAATGAGACCATTATCTCCCACATCTCTAAAAATTTCCACACTTTTATCAGAAACAATTTCAGCAATGTGAGGCAATTTAGCAAGTTTCACCAAAGGGGTGGAGACTTTGTTAACACCAACTAATTTACCATTCATAGTAGGAGGTTTACTAGCACTTGGAGCTTCAGTTTTACTAGTGGTGGTGATAGTGCAAACTCTAGCAATATTATTCTTTCTACCCAATTCATCTTCTCTTTCCCACCTAGCACGTAATTCATACATCAACCTAACATTATTATCAATTCAAACTTGGATGACATTAGAAGTTTTACATTCTTTAACATCATGTGGCAAAACCTTCAGCTTTAGAAAATCAACATCAATAGCTAGGCTATCTACTTTAGAGGCAAGAACATCTATTTTACCAAGCTTTTCCTCAACAGATTTATTAAAAGCAGTTTGTGTGCTAATAAATTCTCTAAGCATGTTTTCAAGATCAGATGTAGAGCTTTTATTATTATTGTAGGAATTTCCATAAGAATTACCATAACCATTATTAGGAGGATAGGGCTTATAATTGTTTCCACCAAAATTATTTCTATAAGCATTGTTTTTAAAATTATTATTTCTATAAGGTTCACATCAACATGCTCTTCTTGAGCAACCAAAGAGACTAAAGGAACATTATTTGGATCAACTTGAGCTTTACCATTAACAAGCATAGACATAATATCATCAAGCCTTTCACTCAAAGAGGAGGTTTCCTCAACAGAATTTACCTTCTTACCTTGTGGAGCTCTCTCAGTGTGCCACTCTGAATAATTTATCATCATATCATCAAGAAGCTTTGTTGCATTGCCCAAAGTGATGGACATAAAGGTACCTCCAGCAGATGAATCCAATAGGTTCCTTGAGGAGAAATCCAGTCATGCATAAAAGGTTTGTATAATCATCCAAGTAGTCAGTCCATGAGTGGGACAATTCTTCACCATAGTTTCAATTCTTTCCCAAGATTTAGCAACATGTTCAATATAAAATTGTTTAAAATTAATTATGTCACTTCTCAGGGATATAATCTTAGCAGGAGGATAATATTTTCCAATGAAAGCATATTTACACTTAGTCCATGAATCAATACTATTTCTAGGCAAAGATAGCAACCATTCTTTAGCTCTTCCTCTCAAAGAGAAAGGAAATAATTTCAGTTTAATAATATCTCCATCCACATCTTTATATTTTTGCATCTCACATAGTTCAACAAAATTATTAAGGCGAGCAGCAGCATCATCAGTTCTAACACCAGAAAATTGCTCCTTCATAACAAGATTTAATAAAGCAGGTTTAATTTCATAGAAAGAAGCTGTAGGAGGAGGTGGAGCAATAGGTGTGCAAATAAAATCATTGTTGTTTGTGCTAGTGAAGTCACACAACTTAGTATTCTCAGAGGTACTCTTTTTAGAAAAATAAAAGCAAGCAAATAAATAACAGCTATGAAGTAAACTATATTTTTTTGTGTTTTTGATATAAAGAAGCAAAACAAGACAATACAAAAAATAAATAGGTTGAGAGTGAGAGACTCCCCTTGCCATAAGACTTCTTTCTCCCCGGCAACGGCGGCAGAAATTATTGCTGCTATGGATGGCGACCGTTACGGGAGGAAATCTTCTTATGTATGTTTGTTTTGTTCCCCGGCAACGTGTAGTAGTACGGCCCAACACAGGCTGTACTGTTGCGTGTAGTACTGGCCCCTGGACCGTTCACCAGCACACACAACTAGATAGATATCTAAAGAAACAAATGTATATCATATCTAGCGAATAATCCAGAGTACAAAATTCTTTACAAGTTGCATAGCGGAAGCTAGCACAAAACTTATTCAGGTATAACAAAGCGAATAAAAGGGCTCCAGTCTTCAATTTGCGCCACAGGCGAACAAACATGTTGAGTGGAGTCACGAGACCTACGTCGATCACTCCGGATACGAACAACCTGCACGTTGGAATATGCAGCCCCCAAATGGAGGTTAGATCATTCTGAGCAGTGGTGGAAAGTGACACTATGGTGATATATAAATGGCAAGTGCTAGTCTACATGCATATTTGGCTGGTGGAGTTTGTAGGCTATTTTGCATAAATGCATTTGTCCTATCTTTTAATAGAAAGTAATTTTGCACCTAATTGGACACTTTGGTTGATAGCAAAGTGCTCCTATTAATTGGACACTTTGGTTGATAGCAAAGTGCTCCTACCCTTTCTGAATTAGCACGCTGAAACACCATCAGGCACTTCTCCAATAACCCATAGTCAAATTGGTAGTAATCAATAAAACAAGATGAACGAGATATGCCATGTTTCCCATCTATTTGTTGAATTTCCCTAACCAATGGAACACGGCTAAGATCTTAGTTTTAACCCTCGCGAGGTTTGTTCCCTTTACCCGTGCTGCCCAATCGACCCCAAACACCATGATACACCATTAGTACCACGGAAGGAAAGAAGATTAAGCCATAAACCGCAAGAAATAGATCCCCAAACCCGCCACGAGCCGGACCATCCTACACTATGCTACATCTCTGGACACGTTGGGTTCGAGTCACCACATCCTACAGCTTATGTCTAGCCCATACTAATATGAAGCACGGATGCACGCAAAGAACAACTACATACAGAAACTAAACATAATCTCAAGATACTGGGCGGCGGTCCCCACCGAAATTTGTACTCTGATGACATGCTAGCAATCCGCCTAGTGGTTAATTAATTATCATGTTGTTTTCATAAGCAATTAAAATAACGAGTAATTCTTTAACATGATAATAATCCCAACCACGATATCTAGAGCATGGCTAAGCAATCTACAAGTACGATATTTTCCTATCATATGGATGCTACAATCTAGGGGTAACATATGATCACTCCACTTGGGTGTTAGTGAAGCAATCTAGCATAGGGATAACATATAAATCCTACTCATGCATAGCTACAATAAAAATCTAATACATATATTAAAATAGTAGGATCATGTGTGTCACTTGCCTTGACAGAAATTGGAGTCGTTCACGCACTCGACTCAGTCGCAACCGTAACAACCACGGTCCTCACACGAACAACAACCGCAACTCTCGCAATCTACACGTTGCAAGCATACCACAATAAATAACCAAACCAGACAAAACAACGATGCAACAGATGGATGCATGATGATTTAATAATGCAAGACAACTAATTTACTAGTTCTCTGTTTGCCTAAACAATATATGATGCATGAAAAGTTTGTAATGTAACAAGACACAAAAAACAGCTTAACCAAATTAAACCGGGTTAATTAACAATCTATAATATCTTATCGAAATAAAGTTTATAAAAAGGTAGATCTAAACATAACGTACTAATAAGATCCAAAAAGTAAATAAAACACTCGACGGAAACTTTTTAGATGAATAAGAACGAAGTATAGATTTGGAATTTCGAGTTACTCCGGTGGTCAAAAGTAGATCGAAATTATATAGAAAGATATGTACCTCAAATCGAAAAACTCAATGAACAAAAGTTGTAGATAATTATGAGATGCAGCTGCAGTAGCAATTTGAGCGAAAACGGACAAACGGTTGAAGAGTAATTTAACTTTTGCCGCTTCAGATCTTAGAGAGTAGATCTCAAAATTGTCCAGCTGTGGTGGATGAAAAGAGGTGAGGTTTATTGGGATGGATTTGTATGGACGATATCTAAAACTCTCGCGAAGACTTGAACGTCAACCGAGCAACTCACGGACCGTGGCGAGCAAAATACTAAAAAACAGATCTGAATTTGGAGTTTCGAATTTGGGACGACCTCACGGCCGGGGCTGGGGTATTTATAGGTGGGGAGGTCGGTGGAAAGTTTCTCCTTGGAGTAAGGAACAAGGCAAAAGAAACGTATTCGAATTTGGACTCTCCGATGAAGAGATATTGGAGTTTGAATGAAGGTAGGTTAAGAAAAACGGGATTCAGCGGATCCATGGATGGTGTACGAGCGTGCTGCGAACTGTGCGGTGCGGGTGGCCTGCTAGCTTGCTGGGCCGGCCCATGCGAGCGAGCTAGAGCTCTGTTTTTTTTGTTTTTTTATTCTTTTTTCTTAAAACTTTCATAACTTTTAAAATATAACTCGGAATCGAGTCAAACAAATTTCTAAAATTTTGAAATTTAAAAATCTATCATATTTTACTATTAGGTAGTAATTTTGGAAAAAATAAAATATCCAAATATCCTTTGGATTATAAATGCCTTATAGAAGGATTTTGGTCTTTTTAAAACATGGTTTTTATTTGGGAATTGAAATGCAACACTCAAATGCAAGTTTTGAAATGATGCCATGCTATGCATATGCTCTAAATGCAAAACATTCCAAATGTAAAATTTGGGATGTTACAAACTAACCCCCTTAAGATGAATCTCGTCCCGAGATTCGAAATGGCTAGCAAATAAGTGTGGATGGTTTTCTAAATTTCTAGGCTAACCCCCTTAAGAGAAATCTACTTGGTATCTCTAATGGCATGAGTAGATAAGTATATTATGATCTTCACTTCTTCTGTTGTGCATCCTTCACCAATATGGAGCATCTCCACTGATAGGTTGCGTGGCATAACGAACCACCACATTAGTGTCGAGGTTGGCGTTCTCCAATGTTTCTTCTATGTCTTGGATCCGCGTCGTTGTCTCAAATGAGTTCTTTGTATTTCTTATTGGCTAGGTTCTAGGTCATCGGTTGTGTAAACTGAATTGGAGCATCAATAGTTTCTACATAGGAAGTGACATCTTGGGGTGGTTGATATAGAGAGTATTGTGGAAAGGCATCTAGTGGGTTTAGAATAGATGAGTTTAGATAGATCGGACTAAAGGAAATAGCTACCCATACTAGTATGAACAAAGCAACACTTAACAATCAACAAACAAACAAGCCAACCATTTTTAAATAGTTTTCAATAAAAAAATAGGATATAAATTCCCTAAAAAAATACTAGTAAAGTTTTGAAAACAAAACGGTTGAAAATACTCGGACTACCATTGCCACATCATATAATTTGATATGGTCAATACCTAACACGTTCCTAAAAACTAGGAACCTACATGGCGGGCAACCTAGTGTCTTCACATAGCTCCCATAGTTGCATCGTGTTTCCTTATCGTAGTAAGCCTTCTTATCTATCTTGAGGTGAATCTCCTTTATATTGAATTGAATCTTCTTCTCTATGGGAATCTCCACTATGATTTGAAAAAGAAGAGATGAAAGTAGGAAATAAAGACGAGAAGATTACAAGAATAGAGTCAAAGAAAGAATATATAAAGGATTTGGAAAAATAAATTTTTACCCTATGGCTTTTCCTAATCCATTTTCTAAGGTCTCGTTCCTACAGTCAACATAATGCTCTGATACCATCTGTAGTAGTACGGCCCAACACAGCCTGTACTGTTGCGTGTAGTACTGGCCCCTGGACCGTTCACCAGCACACACAACTAGATAGATATCTAAAGAAGCAAATGTATCTCATATCTAGCGAATAATCCAGAGTACATAATTCTTTACAAGTTGCATAGCGGAAGCTATCACAAAACTTATTCAGGTATAACAAAGCGAATAAAAGGGCTCCAGTCTTCAATTTGCGCCACAGGCGAACAAACATGTTGAGTGGAGTCACGAGACCTACGTCGATCACTCCGGATACGAACAACCTGCACGTTGGAATATGCAGCCCCCAAATGGAGGTCAGATCATTCTGAGCAATGGTGGCAAGTGACACTATGGTGGTATATAAATAGCAAGTGCTAGTCTACATGCATATTTGGCTGGTCGAGTTTGTAGGCTATTTTGCATAAATGCATTTGTCCTATATTTTAATAGAAAGTAATTTTGCACCTAATTGGACACTTTGGTTGATAGCAAAGTGCTCCTATATAATTGGATACTTTGCTTGATAGCAAAGTGCTCCTACCCTTTTTGGATTAGCACGCTGAAACACCATCAGGCACTTCTCCAATAACCCATAGTCAAATTGGTAGTAATCAATAAAACAATATGAACGAGATATGTCATGTTTCCCATCTAGTTGTTGAATTTTCCCTAACCAATGGAACACGGATAAGATCTTAGTTTTAACCCTCGCAAGGTTTGTGCCCTTTACCCGTGCTGCCCAATCGACACTAAACACCATGATACACCATTAGTACCACGGAAGGAAAGAAGATTAAGCCATAAACCGCAAGAAACAGATCCCCAAACCCGCCACGAGCCGGACCATCCTACACTATGCTACATCTATGGACACGTTGCGTTCGAGTCACCACATCCTACAACTTATTTCTAGCCCATACAAATATGAAACACGGCTGCACGCAAAGAACAACTATATACAGAAACTAAACATAATCTCAAGATACTGGGCGGCGGTCCCCACCGAAATTTGTACTCTGATGACATGCTAGCAATCCGCCCAGTGGTTAATTAATTATCATGTTGTTTTCATAAGCAATTAAAATAACGAGTAATTCTTTAACATGATAATAATCCCAACCACGATATCTAGAGCATGGCTAAGCAATATACAAGTAGGCGATGTTTTCCTATCATATGGATGCTACAATCACTACAAGAAATGTGTTGATACATGACGTTCTTGCAACGACGATGGACGAAATCGTCATAAAGTTACGACGATTTGTTGCCATATCGTCGTTACCCGTTGGAGGGGATCAAAACGTTGATTTTTCATGACGATTTGGTTAAAAAACGTCGTGATTTTGTAAAGTGATATCGTCATGAACGAACATGGCCCTGTTCTTAACCGATCACGACGAATTTAAATCGTCATGACATTGTAAATGTGGATGCGTTGGTACAATTGGACGGACACATCATCAACTTCGTCTACGTGGCATGCCTGTTGGATAGACACATCATCAACTCCGCCTACGTGGCATGTCCGTTGGATAGACACATCATCAACTCCGCCTACGTGGCATGTCCGTTGGATAGACACATCTAAATCTGCCACTTGGCAACACACTGCCATTGAAATGTGGGACCTGAGACAGCTGCCACGTGGGACTTGTGTGTGTTGCCATTGAAATGTGGGACCTGAGACAGATGCCACGCATGCTTGACGAAAATGGCTGGATATAGTCGTCAAAATTCGCAAAAATGCGCCCATGGGGGTTCGATCCTTGAACCTCTAGCTCCCCCACGGACTGCCCAACCAATAGGCCACCGAATCATTCTTGCAAGAGCACAGCGCTTACTTCTTTAGTATACACGCTAACGGAAGTAAATTTGGGCCAAGGCCCACCGAGGCCACCAAGTTTATTAGGGAGAGGGGATTCGGCATGGGCCGAATTTGGAAGGGAAGCAACTATGGGCTGCAAGCACGCGAGCGAGCTAGCAATTATGTTGGGCTTGGTCGGTTATTTTTTCGTTTTTTTTTCTGTTTTCATTCTATAATTTGAATTCCACCTACAAATTGACCGTAACAAATTTTAAAAAAATTATAAAATTATTTGAAGTAATTATAGACCATTTGAAACTATTTTTTGAACATAATACAATCATTCCCATGAGCATATATTTCTTGAGACTTTAAGGGATTTTGAATTTCGATTTCTCAGTCATAATGGCGGTCAAGACCGTGCTTATCTAATTGTGAAATTTTGTGAAATTTTTGCTACATCTCTATTGAAATAGGTATTTTTGTATCTGAAAATGATTTTTACAAAAAATCATGAGCAACATATGAGGCACCTGTAGTTCAAATTTGGCCCGGTTTCAGCGGAATCGGCAGAAATTTGTCTTTTTCAAAAGAGGTGTATTAAAAACTATTGAGAGGTAGTAAATTTGTTATTTGTATATCAAATATGACATAATATATTTAGAATTTTACTTTGTACATTTTGACAACATATTTTGTGTATGTGCTTCACAAAAAAAGCCGGTTTTGACACTCCGGAGATGGAAAATGGTATTTTTATTCAACGAAAAATAAAACTTTCTTCGTCAACATTGTTAGTTGTACCAATATGCATATTTGTGTGGAATATGGTAACATTTAAACAAACTATGCCATGGATGTGGCCAAAACATCCGTCATTTCGCCCGAAACCCAAGAATGTTCGGAGGAGATAGCTCATTTTTGTGAACACATTTTCAACCAAATTGTCGTATTCAAATTTTATTATTTTTGGTGGATACTAGGACATATATAACAACACCACGCGAAGATCTTGCATCGTTTCGAGTTTTTTTGAATTTTCTGGAATTTTCAAAGCCGGTTTCGGAAAACGGTCAGAACGGGGGACATGACCGTTCGTACCTAGGTGTTGAATCTTGATGAAATCTTGGTACATCTCTATTGAAATAGGTATTTTTGTATCTGAAAATGATTTTTACAAAAAATCATGAGCAACATATGAGGCACCTGTAGTTCAAATTTGGCCCGGTTTCAGCGGAATCGGCAGAAATTTGTCTTTTTCAAAAGAGGTGTATTAAAAACTATTGAGAGGTAGTAAATTTGTTATTTGTATATCAAATATGACATAATATATTTAGAATTTTACTTTGTACATTTTGACAACATATTTTGTGTATGTGCTTCACAAAAAAAGCCGGTTTTGACACTCCGGAGATGGAAAATGGTATTTTTATTCAACGAAAAATAAAACTTTCTTCGTGAACATTGTTAGTTGCACCAATATGCATCTCTGTGTGGAATATGGTAACATTTCAACAAACTATGCCATGGATGTGGCCAAAACATCCGTCATTTCGCCCGAAACCCAAGAATGTTCGTACGAGATAGCTCATTTTTGTGAACACATTTTCCACCAAATTGTCTTATTCAAATTTTATTATTTTTGGTGGATACTAGGACATATATAACAACACCACGCGAAGATCTTGCATCGTTTCGAGTGTTTTTGAATTTTCTGGAATTTTCAAAGCCGGTTTCGGAAAACGGTCAGAACGGGGGACATGACCGTTCGTACCTAGGTGTTGAATCTTGATGAAATCTTGGTACATCTCTATTGAAATAGGTAGTTGTGTATCTAAAAATGATTTTTACAAAAAATCATGAGCAACATATGAGGCACCTGTAGTTCAAATTTGGCCCGGTTTCAACGGAATCGGCAGAAATTTGTCTTTTTCGAAAGAGCTGTATTTTGAGCTATTGAGAGGTAGTAAGTTTGTTATTTGTTGATAAAATATGACATAATATATTTAGAATTTTACTTTGTACATTTTGGCAACATATTTCGTGTAGGTGCTTCACAAAAAAACCCAGTTTTGACACTCCGGAGATGGAAAATGGTATTTTTATTCAACGAAAAATAAAACTTTCTTCGTGAACATTGTTAGTTGCACCAATATGCATCTCTGTGTGTAATATGGTCACATTTCAACAAACTATGCTATGGATGTGGCCAAAACATCCGTCATTTCGCCCGAAAGCCATGAATCTTCGTACGAGATAGCTCATTTTTGTGAACACATTTTCCACCAAATTGTCTTATTCTAAGTTTATTATTTTTGGTGGATACTAGGACATATATAACAACACCACGCGAAGATCTTGCATCGTTTCGAGTTTTTTTGAATTTTCTGGAATTTTCAAAGCCGGTTTCGGAAAACGGTCAGAACGGGGGACATGACCGTTCGTACCTAGGTGTTGAATCTTGATGAAATCTTGGTACATCTCTATTGAAATAGGTATTTTTGTATCTGAAAATGATTTTTACAAAAAATCATGAGCAACATATGAGGCACCTGTAGTTCAAATTTGGCCCGGTTTCAGCGGAATCGGCAAAAATTTGTCTTTTTCGAAAGAGGTGTATTTTGAGCTATTGAGAGGTAGTAAGTTTGTTATTTGTAGATCAAATATGACATAATATATTTAGAATTTTACTTTGTACATTTTGGCAACATATTTCGTGTATGTGCTTCACAAAAAAAGCCGGTTTTGACACTCCGGAGATGGAAAATGGTATTTTTATTCAACGAAAAATAAAACTTTCTTCGTGAACATTGTTAGTTGCACCAATATGCATCTCTGTGTGGAATATGGTCACATTTCAACAAACTATGCCATGGATGTGGCCAAAACATCCGTCATTTCGCCCGAAAGCCAAGAATGTTCGTACAAGATAGCTCATTTTTGTGAACACATTTTCCACCAAATTGTCTTATTCAAAGTTTATTATTTTTGGTGGATACTAGGACATATATAACAACACCACGCGAAGATCTTGCATCGTTTCGAGTGTTTTTGAATTTTCTGGAATTTTCAAAGCCAGTTTCGGAAAACGGTCAGAACGGGGGACATGACCGTTCGTACCTAGGTGTTGAATCTTGATGAAATCTTGGTACATCTCTATTGAAATAGGTAGTTGTGTATCTAAAAATGATTTTTACAAAAAATCATGAGCAATATATGAGGCACCTGTAGTTCAAATTTGGCCCGGTTTCAGCGGAATCGGCAGAAATTTGTCTTTTTCGAAAGAGCTGTATTTTGAGCTATTGAGAGGTAGTAAGTTTGTTATTTGTAGTTCAAATATGACATAATATATTTAGAATTTTACTTTGTACATTTTGGCAACATATTTCGTGTAGGTGCTTCACAAAAAAACCCAGTTTTGACACTCCGGAGATGGAAAATGGTATTTTTATTCAACGAAAAATAAAACTTTCTTCGTGAACATTGTTAGTTGCACCAATATGCATCTCTGTGTGGAATATGGTCACATTTCAACAAACTATGCCATGGATGTGGCCAAAACATCCGTCATTTCGCCCGAAAGCCATGAATCTTCGTACGAGATAGCTCATTTTTGTGAACACATTTTCCACCAAATTGTCTTATTCTAAGTTTATTATTTTTGGTGGATACTAGGACATATATAACAACACCACGCGAAGATCTTGCATCGTTTCGAGTTTTTTTGAATTTTCTGGAATTTTCAAAGCCGGTTTCGGAAAACGGTCAGAACGGGGGACATGACCGTTCGTACCTAGGTGTTGAATCTTGATGAAATCTTGGTACATCTCTATTGAAATAGGTAGTTGTGTATCTAAAAATGATTTTTACAAAAAATCATGAGCAATATATGAGGCACCTGTAGTTCAAATTTGGCCCGGTTTCAGCGGAATCGACAGAAATTTGTCTTTTTCGAAAGAGCTGTATTTTGAGCTATTGAGAGGTAGTAAGTTTGTTATTTGTAGATCAAATATGACATAATATATTTAGAATTTTACTTTGTACATTTTTGCAACATATTTTGTGTATGTGCTTCACAAAAAAACCTAGTTTTGACACTCCGGAGATGGAAAATGGTATTTTTATTCAACGAAAAATAAAACTTTCTTCGTGAACATTGTTAGTTGTACCAATATGCATCTTCGTGTGGAATATGGTCACATTTTAACAAAATATGCCATGGATGTGGCCAAAACATCCGTCATTTCGCCCGAAAGCCATGATTCTTCGTAGGAGATAGCTCATTTTTGTGAACACATTTTCCACCAAGTTGTCTTATTCAAAGTTTATTATTTTTGGTGGATACTAGGACATATATAACAACACCACGCGAAGATCTTGCATCGTTTTGAGTGTTTTTGAATTTTCTGAAATTTGTCCTTTTCAAAAGAGATGTATGAGAAGCTACTGAGAGGTAGGAATTTTGTTATTTAAACATGAAATGTGATATAATAACTTTACAATTTTATTTGGTGCAATTTTGTAACATATTTTTGGTATGTGCTTCACAAATAACCCGTACCGAACGGTCAACACGCCGAATTCGAACGAGTTTTCAACCCTCCGCTAGAAATTAAAAAAATCGAATACCTTCGCGGTGCGTCATGTTTCCAACATATTTTCTATCTGAATCTACCATCTCTGTAATTTTTTTTAAACAACTTCTATCAATTTGTTGTACTCCGTATTAATTATATTTTTTACAACAAAATCTAGAATCTTACTGGACCAAAATTCCCTCCTAAAATTTCGGGACACTCCGGCGGGACAAGGGCGCGCCTAAATTTTGGGACATTCCCCCTCTCCCGACGGGGGACCCACCGCTCATGAGAGAGACGAGTAGACGACCCAATCCCATTCCCCTTCCTCTCCTCAGATCCAATCTCATCCCCCTTCCTCGCTCGTCTCCTCGATGCACAGCACGCCGCCGCGAGCGAGCTCCTCTACCCACCACCTCCCTGCTCCGGCCGCCCACGACCCAAAAATCGCTCGCCAACGGCCGCTTTCGAGTCGATCTGCGAGGCCGCACACCACTACCTAGACACTCATCTCACCTGTCGGCCGCACGGTCCCCATCGATTCCGTCCACGGCCCCGATCTAGATCGCCACCTCCCCCGGCTCCCCATCCAGGCGCTCTCCCGACCTTTCCCTTCTGAGATGAACGGCCTCGGCGGCGGAGGCACGCATGAGTTCCTGGGATTCTCAAATCCCCCCCTCTCTCTACAACCTCCCATCAATCCAGATCCGAACCACTACCTCCTAGAATGCGCGCAGCGAGCCCTCTCCTTCCCAAGGCGTCTAATCCAAGAGGGAAACGAGAAAGGTCCCCGCCTCACGCGTCCAGCTCAACGCCGCCGCCATCGCTCTCCCGGCTCCTCGCCGCGGCGCTACGGGGAGGACGCGCACGGGGTGAGCTCCCCGACCTCGCCGCCGCCGCCGCCGACGCGGGCGGGGCGGGGATAGGGACGCTGCTGATGAGCACGACGGCGGCGGCGGTGACCAAGGCGCGGGAGAGCCCGTACATCCTGGCGCTTGCGGCGAACCCGACGTTTGTGTCGGGTATGTTGGCGTTCGCGGTCGCGCAGGCCGCCAAGGTCGTGCTGACCTCCGTGGTGGAGCGGCGGTGGAGCCCGCGGATGCTGTGGAGCTCCGGCGGGATGCCTTCCTCGCACTACGCGCTCTGCACCGCGCTCACTGCCTCCGTGGCCCTCTGCCACGGCGTCGGCGACACGCTCTTCCCCGTCTGCCTTGGGTTCAGCCTGATAGTTATGTATGACGCCACGGGCGTCAGGCGCCACGCGGGGATGCAGGCCGAGGTAATCTCATGCTTTTATCCGTTCTCTGTTGTACTGTAATTAGTTGCACGGTACATTTTATTCAGGACATATTTTGCTTGTGACGAAATGAACCGGAACTGCTTGTCATTTGGGGGGGAGTGTGCTACTCCAGTCATGTCAATGAAAAAATGAATTTTGATGTCCATCTTGCACAGGAGATAGACTAAGCAAGGTTGCACTGATGACATGATTTGCTGAACTCTGTAGCACGCTAGATTTACTAGGATTTGTGGGACTGATGCAAATTCAGTCAAGTGGAACATTGCCTACAGAACTACTTAATCTGAATATGCTAAAGGTTGTACTTGATAATCTGGGTATCTGGATGTCCATTGTCACTATTAGCCTGCTTAGTGTTGTTTAGGCCGAGGGTTTTTGACATGTTCCCTTCGAGAACGCTTCACTCATGTACAGATTCTCTTTCGTCTGAATCAAAAGGCAGCACTGCTGCCGGTTAAAAAAAAACGTTAACCTGCTAGTTAATTTACTATGGTCTCTAACCTGCTTGTTTATCTTATATCATCATTGTGCCAGTGCGTTTTGTGTCCATACCTAGTAGTGCAGCACAAGTCTCCGAATCTTGCATCATATGATTATTTCTGGCTACTTAATAGTACAAGTGAAATCTGGGTTGAATGCGTTTGCAGCAGCACAAGTTATATCTATTCTTAAATGTCTAAGTAACTTAGTAGTATAATAACTTGTGCATGTATGGAAGATGGGGACACATCCATTTCTAGTCGACTAAAATTTGCTACCTGCAAAGCCAGCAGGATATGGATTTGACCAGTCTTTTAAGTTTTTTCTCCTGATGCATACGACATGGATTTGGTATGCTATGTGCCCTTCCCTGCCATGCGTAACATGCGGATACTTCTTTTACCACACATGTGGATTTCCTGTATGTATTATTATTTTGATAGTTCATTTTGTCCAAACACGAGTGGCTAGTGCAAAGCTTCACATCTTCCCTGGGATAATTAATTTGTTTCTTCTTCTTCTTCTTCTATTTATAACTTACTAGTTTATCTATCTGGTTTAGATTTTGTGTGTGGCGGTGGCTGTACTAGGATATTTATAATCTGATGCCTACTTGATGAATCTATAGGCATGCCTCCAGCTCTATACTGACGCGAAAAGCAAGTCGCTGGATCGTCCCCTGATACCGGTGGCCAGGCAAGTCCGTTCTTTGGAGAACGAGATGCTTCTTAGGATTAAGCAGCAAGGACTCGACATAACCCCTAAGATTCTTACTGTATGTCTGAGATACCAAGTCTGATGTTCTTGTTTTGAAGACGGTCATTTTGTTGTGACTGTCTGAGTAAATGTGCCCACATAATTTTATTTATGCAGGTAACGAAGCTATTGCCTGATGCTGTTGGAACTACGTGTGGACAGAGGGTGGAGAAGGTTATTGGAACTGAGCACACTGACATTCTCTAGAACTGAGAAGGGGATCCTCCGTAAGTGGATCTCTCCGAGCTGAACATTGTATGCATATTCTGAGATTATACATGTTGCTACCGGATGTTGTAAACAAACTCATGAGGGAAATGCAGACCAAGCCTGATCTCATTATTGGCAACTACAGTGATGAATCAACAACTCTGTAACTTTGTTATATGTTTTTTTTTATCTAGCATTCTATTCATATGTCCTTTCAGTAGTTACATGCCTTGACGTGTATCTATTTATTTTGAATAGGAACTCCATGCATAAAAATCTGACTAGCTAGGATGGCTAGGATGATATGAGGGCGCGTCGGCATGACAGCAGTGCGCAAGGGCTCGTGGATGCTGGATGAGGACCTCATCCTTGCCGGCTACATCTCCCAGCATGGGAAGGCTATTGGGACAACCTTGAGGGCTTGGCTGGTAAGACTCGATCATGAACAATTGATACTATTACATTTGTCAGATATCGTTGGGAGCTAAATGTATTGGTACCACCTGTATATTTTGTGTTTAGAGAAGCTCAGAACACTAGTCTTGTCTAAACTGAGCAGCTTTAGTTTTGGCCAATTTGTACATATAGAGTATATGATCTGATACTCATTGTCCTGGACTTTACTAATCTATAGATATAGTAGCTACTAGCAAATAGTGCTCTCTATCTCTGTGATTGTTTATCAATGATGCCTTACTGCGGTATTTCTTTTGGATTCAGGACCTTGAGGAGAAATACACACCAAACTTGCCCATTTTGGTGATTTTGTCAAGTCTATTTTTGTAAAGGTTGCTGGGAAGATGGAACTTGGCCATTTTGGTGAACTTAGTACTTGTTGAAAATTGATGCTGAATGTATTGTTCAAATGTTGAATTGTGAACTCTCATGTGATTTGACTGTAATTTGCTGGGTATTCATATTCCTGAATATTTGTTTGAAATGAATGTATATATGGGCTGTATTCAAATTTCTGTGTGCACTGGATGAAAAAAATGGATCAAAAACTATGTGGGGTAAGGCCAAAAGTTAATGGATCAAAAAATGCCACGGCCTGTCCCAAATAATGCATTAAATCTGAAGGCAAATAAAACCTAAAAAGGGCCGAATACACTGCTGGACCAAAAACTATATGGCTTGGCCCAATTTCTTCCAGAAAAAAATGCATCACGTAATGGTAAGGCCCATCAATGAAAAAGCCCAACGCTGAGGTAAAAAAGGAACCAGCAAAGACCAAAATTATTGGGCCAGGCCCATGAAGATCACCAAAATGGACCGGGCTTATTTTGATCCACGACGATTTCATTTCGTCACAATTTTGCCACGTAGGATTGGCCACGTCGGAGCTGATGTGGCCTGGCCGGACTGCGCGTGACGATTTTAGATCGTCATAATTTTACGACGTTCCGATATCGTCGTGGATGTCCATGACGATTTATAAAAAATCGTCGTTACGGATCATTACTGACGCTCGGTTTTCAACGATTTGTTTTTCGTCGTAAGATCGTCATGGATAAAATTTGGTGACGATTCAGTGACGAAAACTGAGCGTCGTGTATCAGCATATTTCTTGTAGTGAATCTAGGGGTAACATATGATCACTCCACTTGGGTGTTAGTGAAGCAATCTAGCATAGCGATAACACATAACTCCTACTCATGCATAGCTACAATAAAAATCTAATGCATATATTAAAATAGTAGGATCATGTGTGTCACTTGCCTTGACAGAAATTGGATTCGTTCACGCACTCGACTCAGTCGCAACCGTAACAACCACGGACCTCACACGAACAGCAACTACAACTCTCGCAATCTACACGTTGCAAGCATACCACAATAAATAACCAAACCAGACAAAACAACAATGCAACATATGGATGCATGATGATTTAATAATGCAAGACAACTAATTTACTAGTTCTCTGTTTTCCTAAACAATATATGATGCATGAAAAAGTTTGTAATGCAACAAGACACAAAAAACAGCTTAACCAAATTAAACCGGGTTAATTAACAATCTACAAGATCTTATCGAAATAAAGTTAATAAAAAGTAGATCTAAACCTAACGTACTAATAAGATCCAAAAAGTAAATAAAACACTCGACGGAAACTTTTTAGATGAATAAGAACGAAGTATAGATTTAAAATTTCGAGTTACTCTGGTGGTCAAAAGTAGATCAGAATTATATAGAAAGATATGTACCTCAAATCGAAAAACTCAATGTACGAAAGTTGTAGATAATTATGAGATGCAGCGGCAGTAGAAATTTGAGCAAAAACGGACAAACGGTTGAAGAGTAATTGAACTTTTGCCGCTTCAGATCTGAGAGAGTAGATCTCGAAATTGTCCGGCTGTGGTGGATGAAAAGAGGTGAGATTTCTTGGGATAGATCGGTATGGACGATATCTAAAACTCTCACGAAGAGTTGAACGTCAACCGAGCAACTCACGGACCGTGGCGAGCAAAATACTAAGAAACAGATCTGAAATTGGAGTTTCGAGTTTGGGACGACCTCACGGCCGGGGCTGGGGTATTTATAGGTGGGGAGGTCGGTGGAAAGTTGGTCCTTGGAGTAAGGAACAAGGAAAAAGAAACGGATTCGAATTTGGACTCTCCGATGAAGAGATATTGGAATTTTAATGGAGGTAGGTTAAGAAAACCGGGATTCACCGAATCCATGGATGGTGTACGAGCGTGCTGCGAACTGTGCGGTGCGGGTGGCCTGCTAGCTTGCTGGGCCGGTGATACGTGCATTTTATATCATCATTTATACCCTCCATATAGGCATTATTGGGATGTTTTATCAATGTTATGTCATTGTTTTGCATGTTTTAGATGATTTTATGGGACTTTCCTACAAAGTCCCTATTTTTGGTATTTAATTTCTGGGTATCAGAAAACACCTGTTTTCATGTTTTTGATGTTTCGGGAGCCACAGGTATCCAAATTGCGAAAGGAAAGAAACCCTGTCAGTTTTTCTTTGGGAGAAAGGCCGTGGGCACAAGACACAAAGGAGGAGGGCCAGGAGGCCCAAAAGGGGGTAGCCCACGCGGCCAGATTCCCTGGCCGCGTGTGGGGCCCCCAAATGGGCCGACAACACCTCCTCCCCGAGGTCTTTTTGCTGACGACTCCGTCTTCCCCGAAAACGAACACCCTAATTTTCCCGAGACGATACGGAGCCGCCAGGGGGGCGAAACTCTCGAAACTCTCCGCGGGGGAGACAGATCCTGCTGCTCCGGAGCTCCGGAGAAGGGGGAAATCATCCCCATCTTCATCCCCATCTCCTCCTTGGCGTGGGAGGAGGAATCTCCATCACCATCCTCACCAGCACCTGCATCTCCACCATCACCATCACCGTGATCCACTCCGTTCCCCTCATAGTTTGATCATTGCTACACCCTAGATACGTGTTATTGTACTCCGTTGCATGTTTGGGATTGAGTACTTGTCATTATTTGGTGGTGGATCCATTGTTTCAGATTGTGTTGTACCACATATGTCACCATACATGATCATGTTTGCACGTTGTGAGTAGTTCCTGTATGTTCCTGAGGGCATAGGATGAATTGGCAATGATTTGTTACATAAGATGAGTTGTTATTTGGTCTAGTATTTATCTTTTATGTGATTCTATGATGGTGTTGTACGAACGTCGATTGTACAACACTTCACCTACATGGGCTCATAGGAGAACACCGTAGTGTAGTGACGTGATGATGTCTTTAGGTGACAGGAACTTGAGACAGAGTCGTTGAATTGCATTATGGGGGTACTTGTATCGGGGACCTTAGAGCATAAGGCTATGGTGGGACATCAGGTCATAATAATTCTCGTGCTGTCATTTAATTGGCCACGTGATCCATCATAAGGGGTGATAGTTTATTTATTTATCTATTCCTATTTGTGGCTCCGTCCGAAGAAGATTAAAACTAGACAAGATATACAAACATGTTATGCAATGAATCACTATGCCAGCTAAATCCGTGCAGCCCTCGGGAACGTTTTCCACATATAAGACACAAACACACACTTGAGCTTGTCCTCTTGCGCATTAGAGGATTGGGCTTTGTCTCTCATTGAGACCTACTACTTGCTGCAATTTACTTTCCGCATTTTACTTTACTTGCACTACACAATTAAAACACAAAAACACCTGTTGCTTTTATTATTCCTTTACTATTCTACTTACCAGTTCCTTCTGCTCCTCGTGGGTTCGACAACCTTTCTAATTCGAAAAGTACTACAATTGATCTCCTGCACTTGGGAGCCATCAAGACACTTTTCTGGCGCCGTTGCCGGGGAGCGTAGCGCTATTGGTAAGAAGTTTGGTAAGGAAACTTGAAAGCTGAATTTTACTTGCTGTTGCATCCTGTTATTATTATGGCTTTTATGAGAGATGCTTCGCTGAAACTTGCTTTATATGAGAGTGCTTATGCTATTAAACCTAAAGTTGTTGAAAAAGGACCTCATGATGATGGTTATATTATTCCCCTTGAATTTGTTAAAGCTGTTAGGAATGAGTATTTTGCAGGGGATGGAACAAAGGCTGCAAGTGATCACATACGGGCTATTGAGGATATATGTGGGCTAATTAGGCTCAAGGCTATTTTTGAGAAGGAGGTAAAATGCAAGTTATTGTACCAGTCCTTAACTGGTGATGCTCGAAAATGGTATATGTCCCTGGATGAAGAAATTACACATAATTGGGATACTTTTATGAAGGTTTTCTTTCTTAAATATTTTACTCCTAAAGAGGCTTATGAGAACCGTTGCTTTATATTTAATTTTTGGCCACACCTTGGAGAGAGTATTACTCAAGCTTGGGGGAGGCTTAAGGACCTCCTTCGTAAGAATCCTTGTCATGATCTCACAAATAAACTTATATTGATAAACTTTTATGTGAGACTACCTGATGGGCTAAAGCAAAATTCGGATGGTTCATCTGGTGGAAGCTTTAAAAATAATACTGCAGAAGAAGCTTGGAATTTATTGGAAATTATTTCAAAGAACTCTAAATATTGGGACCTAGACAAAGGTAATGAAGCTTATTTTGATTATGGATATTCATGTGTAGAAAGTTTATCTAGTTCTATTTTGTTCAAGAATGTTATTAAAGATTTTGGTCTTGATCCATATGTTGCAATTGAAATAGCTACGAAATTTGCTGGGCACATTCGAATTCCTAAAAGTGGCTTTGATTATTATGTTGAACCTGTTAAATCTTATATTGTTGTCCCTAAATTTATTAAAGAAACACCAGTGTCATCCGTAGTAATAGAAGAATATATTGAACCACCCCCCTATCCTGAAAAAGTTAAAGAGAATTTGCTTATTGATGTTGCTGACAAAAGTAGAAAGAGATGTTCTCAACCTAAAGAACAGGTGGAAGTCAAGAACCAAGTCTCTATTATTAAGCAATTAAATGAAGAAGATCCTGTTGATGTTTATTTATGTGAAGATGCTACCAAAGTTATTAAAGGGAATTCATCCAAAGTTGGTAAGCCAATTATATCATGCTCTATAGGGACTTCTTGTTATCATGGTTTATGTGATATTGGAGCAAGCATTAGTGTCATTCCATATTCTCTCTATCAAGAAATTAAGCCTGATATTTATCCTATCACCATGGAAGAAACATGTATGACCATTCAGCTTGCTAATAAAGATTATATTAGTCCCTTTGGAATTGTTAGAGATGTTGAAGTATTGGTAGGGAAAATAAAATATCCTACTGATTTTATTGTGCTTGGTTGTCCACAAGATTCTTTCTGTCCTATTATATTTGGTAGACCTTTCTTACATACTGTTGGTGCTGAAATTGATTTGCCTAGAGAAAGGGTGTTTATTGAATGTGCTGGAGAGAAACTTGAATTTAATTTTTCTAAATTTGCTGATAAACCTGCTAAGAAAGAACCAAAATCTAAAGATATAATTGAAACTCTTGCTCGTATAGTTGTAGCTTCATCAGACGTGGTGGAACGTTATATGCTTAATCAGGAAGAGCCATTTAATGATGCAGAAAAAGAAGCTTTAGAACAAATATTATGGCAGCAACCTCCACAATTACAATTGCATATCCCACCTGATAATCTAGGAGTACTCCCACCTCCTAAAGGAGATCCTAGTTTTGAATTAAAGCCTTTGCCTGAAAATCTGAAATATGCATACTTGGATAAGAAAAATATATATCATGTTATTATTAGTGCTAACCTTTCAGCTGAGGAAGAAGAGAAATTACTTGATGTGCTTAAAGCCCACCGTAAGGCTATTGGTTATTCTCTTGATGATCTTAAGGGCATAAGTTCAGCTCTATGTATGCATAAAATAAATTTGGAAGAAGATGCTAAACCTGTTGTTGATTTCCAACGCCGTCTACATCCAAAAATGAAGGAAGTGGTAAGAGAGGAGGTAATTCGACTTATAGAGGCTGGTATTATTTATCCTATAGCTGATAGTAAATGGGTTAGTCCTGTTCATTGTGTTCCTAAGAAAGGTGGAATTACTGTGGTTCCTAATAAAGATGATGAACTTGTTGCTCAACGTACTGTTGTTGGTTATAGAATGTGCATTGATTATAGAAAATTAAATAAAGCAACTCGTAAGGACCATTATCCATTGCCCTTTATTGATCAAATGCTAGAGAGATTATCTAAACATTCTCACTTTTGTTATTTAGATGGGTATTCAGGCTTCTCTCAAATTCCAGTTCATAGTGATGACCAGGAAAAGACCACTTTTACTTGCCCATATGGTACATTTCCTTATAGGAGAATGCCTTTTGGTTTATGTAATGCGCCTGCTACTTTTTAGAGATGCATGAATGCTATATTTGCTGATTATATTGAAAAGATAGTGGAAGTCTTTATGGATGATTTTTCGGTGTATGGTACTTCTTTCGATAATTGCTTGTTCAACCTTAACAAAGTTTTGCAGCGTTGTGAAGACCAACACCCTGTTCTTAATTGGGAGAAGTGTCACTTTATGGTAACAGAGGGAATTGTTCTTGGGCATCGTATTTCTGGAAGAGGAATAGAAGTTGACCCAGCAAAAATTGAAGCTATTGAGAAATTACCATATCCAAGAGACATCAAAGGTATAAGAAGTTTTCTCGGTCATGCAGGTTTTTATCGTAGGTTCATTAAAGATTTCTCTAAAATATCAAAGCCTCTAACCAATCTTTTGCAAAAGGATGTTCCGTTTTCTTTTAATGATGATTGCATAGAATCCTTTAATGTTTTAAAGAAAGCCTTAATAACTGCACCTATTATTCAACCTCCTGATTGGAACTTTCCCTTTGAAATTATGTGTGATGCTAGTGATTATGCAGTTGGAGCTGTTTTAGGCCAAAGGGTTGATAAGAAATTGAATGTTATTTACTATGCTAGTAAAACACTAGATGGTGCTCAAAGAAATTATGCTACAACTGAAAAAGAATTTTTAGCGGTAATATTTGCATGTGATAAATTTAGATCTTACATAATTGATTCAAAAGTCACTGTGCACTCTGATCATTCTGCTATTAAATATTTGATGAATAAGAAAGATGCTAAGCCTAGGATAATAAGATGGGTACTTTTGTTGCAAGAATTTGATTTACACATAGTAGATAGGAAAGGAGAAGATAATCCCGTAGCTGATCATCTTTCTAGAATGGAAAATATACCTGATGATCCTATTCCTATTAATCATAGTTTTGCTAATGAACAACTTGCCCTTGTTAGTGTTTCTAGTGCTAAAGTTGCATCTCCTTGGTTTGCTAATTATGCAAATTTTATTGTTGGGAAAGTTATGCCACCACAATTTACTTACCAGCAAAGAAAGAAATTCTTTTATGACCTTAGACATTATTTTTGGGATGATCCATTCTTGTATAAGAAAAGTGTTGATGGAATTATTAGACGTTATGTACCTGAGCATGAACAACAGGCTATTATAAGAGATTGTCATGACAGTCCCTATGGAGGACATCATGCAGGAGATCGTACTGCAGCAAAGGTATTACAATGTGGTTTTTATTGGCCTACTCTATTCAAGGATTGTGCTGAATATATTAAAACTTGTGATAAATGTCAAAGAGTAGGAAACATTGGTAGAAGGAATGAAATGCCTATGAACTATACATTACCACTTGAACCATTTGATGTGTGGGGTTTTGACTTTATGGGACCATTTCTTGCATCTAGTACAAAACATACTCACATTTTGGTTGATGTTGATTATGTTACAAAATGGGTAGAAGCAATTCCTACTAAGAGTGCAGACCATGCCACAGCCATGCAAATGCTTAAAGAAATTATTTTCCCTAGATTTGGTGTTCCTAGATTTTTAATTACTGATGGTGGATCTCATTTTATGCATGGTGTTCTTAGGAAAACATTGGCAAAATATAATGTTAATCATAGAATTGCATCACCCTATCATCCTCAAACTAGTGGACACGTTGAATTAAGTAATAGGGAAATTAAACTTATTTTAGAGAAAACAGTAAACAGAGCTAGATCTGACTGGCCACTTAAAATTAATGATGCATTGTGGGCTTATAGAACTGCTTATAAAAATCCTATGGGTATGTCTCCTTATAAAATGGTTTATGGAAAAGCATGTCATTTACCCGTTGAATTAGAACATAAAGCTAGATGGGCTATTAAGAAATTAAGTTTTGATTTAAAAACAGCGGGGGAGAAGAGATTCCTTGACCTAAATCTATTAGATGAATGGAGGAATGAAAAATATGAAAGTGCAAAATTGTTTAAAGAGAAAGTTAAAATTTGGCATGACAAGAAAATTAAAAGAAAGGAATTTAAAGTAGGTGATCAAGTCCTATTGTACAACTCTCCTTTTAAGTTTTCTGCAGGGAAATTAGCTTCAAAATGACAGGGTCCATTGGTAGTATAGGAGGTATACCGTTCGGGGGCCATCCGTCTTCACGGTGTTATGAAAGGTAAACCTCATGTGGTCAATGGACAACGCCTAAAACATTATATTGCAGGAAAGAGCTTCATAGGAACCATCGAGGAGATAAAGTTAATGACACCGGAGGAGGTAATTGTAAGGGATCCTGCAGTTTCAGAAACCCAAATTCAATAATTTACAATTATTGTGTTTGGAAGTTTCTCGGAATTGCGTGAAAACTTACGAAACTCATTTTTTATGGAAATTAACGTGTGGGACAAGAAAATTGGAAGGAATTGGACCTCGAGGGTGAAAAGAGGACCCCACACGCGGCCAGATTCCTTGGCCGCGTGGAGGTACCCCTTTTCCACCTCGGAGTCCCGTTCCGTCTCGTTTTCAACTCCGACGCTTCGTATTACCCCAAAAACCGTCAATATATACCCCCTTTTGTCGATCTAATCCCGCACCGAGAGTTCTCGCACGATCTTTGTTTTGTCTATTCTGTCTGTCAGGTTTTCCAAGCCATGACTTCGGGAGACTCCTACCAATGCACCTCCATGGACGATGATGATGATGAGCTTGAGGGCAACAGCCCCACATCCATCCACGGGAGGAATAGGAAGAGGAAGGACTACTCGGATGACGAGGACGTGGAGCTTCGCGAGATCATGGATGAAGAACCTGACGAGGAAGATGACAAGGCCATCTTCGACATACCACCTCTTGCAACAGCACCTCCATCACCAATCCCTGTTGCTGGCGTACGGGTGAACATGTCTTTTGGAAACAAGAGACAGTCCGCACGTATGAGCACCGGAGGGAAGGCTCCAAGGCACTCACTTGCTAGCAAAAATGCAGTTTCTCCTCTTATTGGCAGGGAAACTCCCACTAAGAAGAATTGCACTGGAGATTGGGATCACCTTATTCCCAAGAAGAAAGCACCAAGCCCGGAGTGGAAAACTCCCAAGGAGACGGTGGAGAAGGACCTCATGGAAAGGTTGGGAAAAGCTGCAGGAGCATTTGAGCAAGCCTATAACCTCATGATGCGCATCATTGGAGAGCTTGAAGACAACTATGAAGAGAAGAAGAAGAAAGAGTGGTGGGCTGAGTACGAGAAGAAGGGAGAATTAAGAAATTACCGCAACCATCTAAGCTTGGGGGAGTTTCACCTATCCCCCGTCTTTTATCAGCTTTATCATGTCTATCTAGTTTTGGTGTGTCTTGCTTTTATTATCTAGTTATCGTTTTCGTTTAGGCTTGAGTGAGCTCATTGAGCATTATCATGCATCCCCGTCTTATGGTTTATCAATGAAAAATAAAGTATGGTGTCATCCATGATTCCCTTGTTTTGGGGATTTATGGGTAACACTCATGCAAATGAGCATGGCATATTTAGAGGTTTCAATCACATCTTGCCTTGAAATTAATTAACTTGAGTGTGTTGGAAATTGTAGAATTATCTCAATATGACATAAATCCACTATCTATCTATTAGCTTAATGGCTATTCCGAGCATTCTCACCATGTTATAGTTTCATTTATGCTCTAAATTAAGATGCTTATGTTATTAATTGGCATGGGCTGAATTTGGGATAAGACTCTCACGAACTTTTGAATGCACACATTTATTTCTATTGCACTTAACAAACATGACCCATTAATGGGAGCTAAAAGTTTTGTGCTTGACAAGGATTTTGGTTGGGAGTTGGCTAACACGTGCATCACGTGAAAAGCTTTCAACATTGCACAAAGAAATTTTATATTTAGTTGATGTCATGTGCTTTTGTTTTTGGACTCCTTCCATGCCGAAATGAAATAGAGGAATAGTAAGTTTTGATGAGTAAGTATATATGACTATTAGTTGATGTCATGTGCTTTTGTTTTTGGACTCCTTCCATGCCGAAATGAAATAGAGGAATAGTAAGTTTTGATGAGTAAGTATATATGACTAGAGAAACGCATTGGGCCGCTAACCCAAGCCATGTTTGATCATGGTGGAAATTTACTTACAGCTTGAGTGACTCTACAACACATCCTATAATAAAATAAGAAGCTATGCATAATAGTGAATGAAAATAAAAAGGATGATGAGTCTACTCCGTTTGTTTATCTTGTCATTGTAACATGGGCTTGTTTACATGTCATGGGGCAAGAGGTACCTCTTTGCAATTTTCTATGATGTCATTAATACTTATTATGATTGTACAAAGCTTATTAGGAATCTTAAGTTGAGTAATCATGGAGTAGGTTTTCACACTCACGGGGCATGAGACATTCAACCAACACCTTGTCAACCACATTACTTCAACATTCATAAATTAAGATGCTAATGATAAAGGGGCAATGAGAGTCATAGCCCAATGGATGCCACATTACAATTAGTAATTTAAGATGAATAGTTTGGAAACTAAACGAGACTTGATCGTGTTTTACCTCTACTCATTTATCTTTCTCCAAATTAAAGAGTATAATTCGATTGTCCAACATACAATGGTTATTTGCTTTCAAAAGTATGGGGTGTTTGCTAGAGCTTCGAATATGTTATCCTTATGTGTATGAGTTCTATTCATTCATCTTGCATTATAACTGAACATGATGATGATACAATGCCCGTATTTATTTATCAACCATAAGTACATTGATGCATGTAATGATCTATGTCCTTATTTACTCGAGGACGAGCAAAGGTTTAAGCTTGGGGGAGTTGATACGTGCATTTTATATCATCATTTATACCCTCCATATAGGCATTATTGGGATGTTTTATCAATGTTATGTCATTTTTTTGCATGTTTTAGATGATTTTATGGGACTTTCCTACAAAGTCCCTATTTTTGGTATTTAATTTCTGGGTGTCAGAAAACACCTGTTTTCATGTTTTTGATGTTTCAGGAGCTACAGGTATCCAAATTGCGAAAGGAAAGAAACCCTGTCAGTTTTTCTTCGGGAGAAAGGCCGTGGGCACAAGACACAAAGGAGGAGGGCCAGGAGGCCCAAAAGGGGGTAGCCCACGCGGCCAGATTCCCTGGCCGCGTGTGGGGCCCCCAAATGGGCCGACAGCACCTCCTCCCCGAGGTCTTTTTGCTGACGACTCCGTCTTCCCCGAAAACGAACACCCTAATTTTCCCGAGACGAGAAGGAGCCGCCAGGGGGGCAAAACTCTCGAAACTCTCCGCGGGGGAGACAGATCCTGCTGCTCCGGAGCTCCGGAGAAGGGGGAAATCATCCCCATCTCCTCCTTGGCATGGGAGGAGGCATCTCCATCACCATCCTCACCAGCACCTGCATCTCCACCATCACCATCACCGTGATCCACTCTGTTCCCCTCATAGTTTGATCATTGCTACACCCTAGATATGTGTTATTGTACTCCGTTGCATGTTTGGGATTGAGTACTTGTCATTATTTGGTGGTGGATCCATTGTTTCAGATTGTGTTGTACCACATATGTCACCATACATGATCATGTTTGCACGTCGTGAGTAGTTCCCGCATGTTCCTGAGGGCATAGGATGAATTGGCAATGATTTGTTACATAAGATGAGTTGTTATTTGGTCTAGTATTTATCTTTTATGTGATTCTATGATGGTGTTGTACGAATGTCGACTGTACAACACTTCACCTACATGGGCTCATAGGAGAACACCGTAGTGTAGTGACGTGATGATGTCTTTAGGTGACAGGAACTTGAGACAGAGTCGTTGAATTGCATTATGAGGGTACTTGTATCGGGGACCTTAGAGCATAAGGCTATGGTGGGACATCATGTCTTAATAATTCTCGTGCTGTCATTTAATTGGCCACGTGATCCATCATAAGGGGTGATAGTTTATTTATTTAGCTATTCCTATTTGTGGCTCCGTCCGAAGAAGATTAAAACTAGACAAGATATACAAACATGTTATGCAATGAATCACTATGCCAGCTAAATCCGTGCAGCCCTCGGGAACGTTTTCCACATATAAGACACAAACACACACTTGAGCTTGTCCTCTTGCGCATTAGAGGATTGGGCTTTGTCTCTCATTGAGACCTACTACTTGCTGCAATTTAATTTCCGTATTTTACTTTACTTGCACTACACAATTAAAACAAAAAAAACACATGTTGCTTTTATTATTCCTTTGCTATTCTACTTACCAGTTCCTTCTGCTCCTCGTGGGTTCGACAACCTTTCTAATTCGAAAAGTACTACAATTGATCTCCTGCACTTGGGAGCCATCAGCCGGCCCATGCGAGCTAGCTAGAGCTCTGTTTTTTTTTGTTTTTTTTCCTTTTTCTTAAAACTTTCATAACTTTTAAAATATAACTCGGAATCAAGTCAAACAAATTTCTAAAATTTTGAAATTTGAAAATCTATCATATTTTACTATTAGGTAGTAATTTTGGAGAAAATAAAATATCCAAATATACTTCGGCTTATAAATGCCTTATAGAAGGATTTTGGCCTTTTTAAAACATGGTTTTTATTTGGGAATTGAAATGCAACACTCAAATGCAAGTTTTGAAATGATGCCATGCTATGAATATGCTCTAAATGCAAAACATTCCAAATGTAAAATTTGGTATGTTACACAACGGCGCTAGAAATTCTTTGCTATGCCTCGATGATGCCTTAACGGGGAGACTTCTTGATGATGATGAATTTTAAGTCTCCCTGGCAACGGCGCCAGGAATTCTTGTTGCTATGGATGGCGTGTTGGGAACCCCAAGAGGAGGGTGTGATGAGTACAGTGGTAAGAATTTCCCTCAGTTAAGAACCAAGGTTATCAATCCAGTAGGAGAAAGAGAATCTTCGGAAGGTTGATGCCACTGACGGTGGTGATGGCGCCTCACCGGTGTCAGCAACAACGCGGAACCTGCACACAACACAACCAAAATACTTTGTCCCAACGGTATAGTGAGGTTGTCAATCTCACCTGTCTTGCTGAAAACAAAGATTAGACGTATAGTATGGAAAATGGTGTATGCTTGCAGTAAGTAAAGAAAGCAGAGAATTGTAGTGGTTTGTTTAACAGTGTAGGAAAATGGACGGGGGTTCATAGGTTCACTAGTGGTGTCTCTTCATAAAAGATATCATGCTGGGTGAACAAATTACAGCTGGGCAATTGACAAATAGAGGTTGCACCGTAGTACACATTCATGACATGATGACTAATATGATATTTAGTGTGGGCATTACAACAATATACATTGACCGTAATCCAACTGCATCTATGACTAATAATCCACCCTTAGGTTATCTTCCGAACCCCCTTAGGTATTAAGTTGCAAGCAACAGATAATCACATTAAGAAATGTGTGTAATGTAAGCAATGATTCTGCACGCGGGCACTCACACCATTGTTTTCTCCCTAATGGCAACAGCACATCCTCCCCCATCACGTTTCTGTCACTCGAGCACAGGCGAAAAGGAGGCATGAACCCAACTATCAAGCATAAATATCCCTCTTGGAGTCACTAAAAACTACTTGGCCAGAGCAACCACTAGCAGCGGAAAGCATGCAAGATCAAAAATAACATATGCAATAAACACTATAATCAACTTGGCATAAGTTCAATATTCATCGGATCCCAGCAAACACAGCACATAGAATTACATAAGAACAATCTCGATCATGTTAGGCAGCTCACGAGATCTAAACATTGAGGCATAGGAGGAGAAGACAGCCATCTAGCTACTGCTATGGACCCGTAGTCCAAGGATGAACTACTCACGCATCACTCCGGAGGCAGGCATGGTGATGAAGAGGCCTCCGGTGATGATCTCCTCTCCGGCAGGGTGCCGAGAGACAGCTTCAGAAGCCCCTTGATCTAGGGTTGACGACGACGGCGGCTGTGGAACTTTCGGGGATGTTTGATCAGGTACCTAGGGTTTTCCTTTGGAGGGGAATAATTAGGCGAAGGGCGACGTCGGTGGGCCACCAAGGTGGCCTCACCACCCCCAGGCGCGGCCAAGGGGGTCGCGCCTGGCTATGGTGAGGGCCCCCTGGTGCCCGTCTTCGACTCCTCTTCGGACTACTGGATGCTTCCTAGGAAAATAGGAACTTCGGGATTCGTGGGATCCAGTTCCGAGAATAATTCTAGAACAACTTTTCTGAAATAAAAAACAGCAGAAAACAGGGAACTGGCACTTGGCATCATGTTAATAGGTTAGTCCCGGAAAACGTGTAAAAAATGCTATAAAGAAGGGAGAAAACATGTAGCAATTGGCATAATATCAACATGGAACATCAGAAATTATAGATACGTTGGAGACGTATCAGATGCACGAGTAGAGCTCATACTCGATATAGGTGGAGGCTAGCAAAAGACCAGGAGCGACAAATCAAGAGAGCAATAATGGCCATAATCATGCATAACGACAAAAACATCATTAATCAAAGCATAAGTGGTACTACAAGTTCAAAAACTAAATGATCATAGAGGCTATAAGTGACTGTTTTGTAGTCATAAACATGGTGTAAGAATGCGCCAAGTCAACCTAATAAAACATTCAATGGCGAACACCACAAATTTATGCTTCAAAATGACAAGGACAACTCATGATTATTTCAAAGGCACATTAAACACTCTCAGCTGTTTGAGACAAATCATGCTACAAAATAACTACTAGGCTTTATAATTAAAATAACATCTAACATGACATGAAATAGTCTAACCACAGTCTATACAGGCTTCTAATTGCACCGTTATAAGCACGAAAACTGTACTACTGCGTTCCAACACCAAGCATTTCATAATAAACAAAAACTCTCAAAGAGATACAACAATGAAACAAGAGAGTACTAACACAGCTCTATTAAACTAACAGCTCTGAATAAGAGATGCAAGAAAAACATGAGCTAAACAGGAATTTTGCAGCAACTAGAAGAAAAACTAAGAATACGAGCATAAAGAGTATTCAAATGAAAAAGCGGAGCGTGTCTCTCTCCCACAAAAATAATGCTAGATTCCAACTATATTATTGTAGCAAGGAAAACAAAAGAAAACAAAGGAAAACAAAAGAAAAACAAACAAACGCTCCAAGTAAATTTCATATGATGTGACCGAATAAAAATATAGTTTCACTAGAAGTGACCTGATAAATTGTTGATGAAGAAGGGGATGCCTTGGGTATCCCCAATCTTAGACGCTTGAGTCTTCTTAGAATTTTCTGGGCTGAACCACAGGGGCATCCCCAAGCTTTGACCATGCGCTCTTCTTGATCACATTATATCACCCTCTTCTCTTGACCCTTGAAAACTTCCTTCAGACCACACTCAAAGTAGTTCGCATTCGAGGGTTAGTGCAACAATAAAAAATACATGGGTTCTGCATGGGCACAAGTTCTATTGATACTTTTAAACATTAGCTATAGCCACTGATGTTTCTTGAAGCAAAGAAATCCACTTGACATCATAAAAGAGCAAATGCAAGAAAAATGGCAGAATCTGCCAAAACCAGAACAGTCTGTAAAGACGATTTTTTTTTCGGGGCACTTATGTTGCTCAGATCGAAAAACATAAAGAACAAAAAAGTTTTAGAATTAGTTGAGGAATAAGAACAGAAATTTTTAGGTCATTTTGATTTTTCTGGAATTTATACGTTTTTTACGATGGACATCAGAAATCTATTTCCTGTAGAGAAATCCAAAACCAACTCCAACTTTCGCTAGAAACTTTACTTGGCACAACTAAAATATGAAAATAAAGATACAAAGGAGTTGATACAGAAGTATAGAACCCCTTGACTCAAAGAAAACAGAGAAAAACAAAGCAAAATTAAAACCATGGGCTATCTCCCAAGAAGTGCTTTAAAACAATATTTTAGCTAGGCATGATAATTTGAGAAGATGCTCACATGAGAAATATTAATTGAAGAAGAAGAGAGCATCAAGAAGAAAATATAAAACAAGTTTAAGGCTAACCCACTTCCTATGAAAAAGAATCTTGTAGAAGAACAAGTCAATAAAGCACAAAGTGGCTAGCATAGGAAGACAAAATAAGTGCAACTTCAAAAAAATTCAACATAAAGAGGGGAAACTAGATATTGTTGAGATGCATAAAATTATTTTTCCCTCTCTCATAATAACTTTCAGTAGCATCATGAATAAAACTAACAATATAACTATCACAAGAAACATTCTTATCATGAGCCACATGCATAAAAGAATTGATACTCTCCACATAAGCATAGTCATTCTTATTAATAGTAGTGGAAGCATATTCGACAAAATAACTATCATTATAATTCTCATCACCATAATCATCAAATATAAGAGGCATATTATAATCATAATTATCTTTCTCCCCAATAGTAGTTGGGCTGAAAATATCATATTCGTCACTGTAATCATCATAAAGAACTCCAACATGATAGACAAGTTGTATATTAGGGAGATGGTTTTGGGTAATCCCTCCATAACTATGACAAGTTTCATAAGGATAATTGTAATCATAGCCTATGTTATAGCATCTTTTATAATAGTTATCAAAGACTGGAGTCATAGTATCATCATAGGCAATATAATAGTTATCTTCCAAAGTGCATTCATTTGTTAACATATCATCATTTTTAATAGAAATAGATGTATCAAGCATATAATCACCATTAGCAAAACGATTTTCAAACACATCATCCACAAGCTCAGAGCTTTCTATATCATCATTGGAAGGAACATGTATGGTACTAATAGTACAACAATTATCATCATTTTCAGAATTGGTACCAAAGAGATTTTCAATATCAAAAGTAGTGTGTTTCTCCCAATCATGATCACTTTCATAAATAACAGGCATAGGAAAATCATCGAGTTCAGACTCGTCAAAAACTATAATAGGAGCAACATGCTTAGGGGGAGATACCGTTACCTCTCTGCTTTTACTCCTCTTCTTCTTCTTCCTCTCAATAGGAGGGAGATGTTTGAAAGGAAGCTTCTCCATATACCCTGGTTTATTGTCAGAAACAATAGAAAAAACCTTGGAGGATTCCTCCTCTTCATTAATAAGATGAAAAAAAATATTAGCCTTGTCATGTTTTGGTAAAGTCTGTCGGGCCTTTGGATACCGGGGTACCCCGACCTGTCTACTGCTGCCCGGCCCAACAAGCATCTCTCCAAGGCCGCCAGGCGGCTAGGGTCCTGAAGAGGCTCGCTCCTCTCTCGGGCTCCCTGAGTCTGCCAACGGTAGGGCTTGGCGTATGTTCCTTTAGGGGGGAGCTCGACCTCGACTTCTCTCCTCTCAAAGGGACTCACCTACCATAAGAGGGACAAGGCATGTGCGGCTGACGGTCGTGTATCCGTGCGATGCCAGAGTCCGTGCAAGCGCGCAGAGCCTCTTTGTCCCCAGTTTCCATTCTGGTGTATAAAGGTTAGAAGGACAACGACGGCGGCCAAAGGGGTTCCCAAAGACTGCCTCTTTGGTGCAAGAAGACCAAGGCCACGCTACAAGACGAAGGCCGCGTCGCCGGGCTCCCCCATTGTGACGCCATAGACGGTCGAGCTGTCCCCCAGCGACCAAGACCACGCAGGGGGCGCAGGGGTACGGGACGCTCCTCCCTTTGGCACCTTGTGGTAACCCTTTTCCCGCCTAGTGAGCCGGAAGGAGGTCCAAACGCCGGTATAAGAAGGGCACCACCGGCCCTTAGACAAAGCAAGCTCGATTCATCGTAGATCCCAAGTAGTCTTAGAGAGTTTTTGTTTGTGTGCAGGTCCACGCTTGTTGAAGCGCGAGAAAACAAGCAACCTACTAGTGAGAATCTTCAGTGTCCTACTGGATTGATAACCCTGGTTCCATAAATGGGGCGAAAATACTACTATGCTACATTATACCTTCCTCTTGGGGTCTCCCAACGAACGTGTGGTCCACGTCAACAAGCACAACCAAAGGATTATACTTCTATATATTAAAATTCTCGATGTGCACTCCAAATAAAAACAACATATAAAACTACCCTTGATGGGTCATAATTAAGAAAGGTGAGAACACCATTTTCCTTGGATAAATAAAAAATGCCCCCATACACAAAAGCAAATGTAATGCATATACATTGTGGGTAGATAAAAGATCGAGGTGGTCTAAAATAAAATATTTACTCAGTAGCATCAGTTAATATGCATCTTGAAAGCTATCACCATGATAGCAAATGCATGAGATTTTGGTTGAAGGAAGCACATTATAAATCGTAATTTTGTCTTCTCCATGATTGAAGAAATATCTGCACATTACACCTGTGTTATGAGAAATCTTTGACAGGATATAATAGAAGTTACATTTCCTGGTTGTACTACGCGCCAGGTTTTCATCTGGCACCAAGTGCATTTGTTTATGTGACAACAATACTAATGCTTCAAAAAAACAGCTTACGTGGGAAGTCGACAGAAAAAACAAAAGCAAGAAAACAATTGAACATGATTTGAAGAGGTGGTTACCTAGAAGTGTTCTCATGTGGCTATAGCAGATGTGTGTAGTCCTAGACCACACACCAATATAATCCCTATAAAATCCTATCGTATACACTTGTGATGAACAGAAGATGGTTTGAGACAGATCCTAACTTCTCATCCTTGTATCATATGGCAAAGCCCCACCCCCTTGTATCGTACCCGGGTGGAAACTGTTGGATGTATGCCCAAGAGACAATAAATTACATCAGTTTCATGATTAATATATTATGTTTTTATGATATAGCTGCTATGGTCACTGAATATGAGATTCAGAGGAAAACTCATACACACGTGTAGAAACATGAACGCACCGTTATAACCCTTTTTCATGTCTCACAGACAAACTCATTAATATTACATGACCACGTTTTCCTGGTCATGGACATTTGTTATGTCAATATTGATGGGAGCACATTGTTGTTTCAACATTGTGACTAGGTAGACCAAGTAGTTGAGATAATACGAGATTACTTTTCCTAAATAGTATCATCATAGAATGGTTGTTTTGTTTTCTTCCTTAGACCATGAGAATGTTCAAAGATCTTTATTGTAAGAATCATTTTGGTATAGTCAAGCATCACACTATAAACTGGGTGATAAAAAAGGCTAACACTTGGTGGTCACGAAAGTATTCATTCATTGTGATAGTTCAAGATTGGGAATTACTCCTCTAGTGAATAGAGAGATACATCCAGGATTCACTCGGTGAAATAGTATCGGTAAATAGGTCTACTCAGACAAGGACATGACACTAGTCATGGGGATACTATGTCACGATAACGAGTAAACGGAATCATACCAGATATCGGGAATAATGTGATAAGGTGATTAAAGAGTTTAAGCACGGTCTTATCATTTATCTTGTCCCGAGGTATTGATTGGAATCGCGAAGTAATAGGAACTTACTTAATTAACAACCAACAAGTTCATCAATTCTCTTCGTATAACTTGTAGGAATCAATATGGACATCCACAATCCCGATGTTGATTATTGATTAGGAAAATGATCTTCCAATCATTTCTATTAGTTATTGAACCTGTAGGGGTCAATGATGCGCATAGATGTACTCTCGTTGGGAGACCCCAAGAGGAAGGTATGAATAGCACAATAGAAAGTTTTCCCTAAAAAGAAACCCAGGTTTAATCAACCAGTAGGAGAAAGATATCACTTCTGAAGGTTGATGACAGTCGAAGTTGACAGGGCGCACTACCAGGCTCAACAGCAACGTGGAATCTGCATAACACAATCAAGATACTCTGCCCCAATGAAACAGTGAGGTTGTTAATATCACCGGTTTTGCTAACACAAAGGATTTGATGTATAGTGTAGAAATAAGTACTTGTTTGCAGTAAATGAAAAGAGAACAGTGATGGCAGTGAATGAGAGGGAAAATGATTGCAGTAAAGAAAACAGTGTTTGCAGTGATTGTATTATCAGTGTAAAAGAATGGACCGGGGTCCACATTTCACTAGTGGTGTCTCTCCATTAAAAATAGATAACATGCCGGATAAACAAATTACAGCTGGGCAATTGACAGATATAAAGGCTGCACCGTAGTGCAGATGCATGACATGATGATTACTATGTGATTCTTGCGGGCATTACAACATAATTCATAGACCGTTATCCAACTGCATCTACGACTATTAATCCAACCTCCAAGCGTCATTCAATCAAACCTCGGGTATTAAGTTGCAAGCAACAGATTATTTCCTTAAGTAAAGTGTGTAATGTAAACAATGAAAACATTGTTGTTTTCTCCCTAATGGCAATAGCACATCCCCCAACCGTTACGTTTCTGTCACTCGAGCGTGAATGAAAGGGAGGCATGAACCCACTATAGATCATAAATACTCCCTCTTGGAGTTAAAAGTATCAACTTGGCCAGACCATCTACTAGTAACGGAGAGCATGCAAGATCATAAATAACACAAACATGATAGATTGATAATCACTTGACATAGCATTCAATATTCATCAGATCCCACCAAACACAACATGTAGCATTACAGATAGATGATCTTGATCATGTTAGGCAGCTCACAAGATCTAAACATGAGGCATAAAGAGGAGAATACAACCATCTAGCTACTGCTATGGACCCGTAGTCCAAGGATGAACTACTCACGCATCACTTCGGAGGCAGCATGGTGATGAAGAGCCTTGCGGTGATGATTCCCCCTCCCGTCAGGGTGCCGGCGAGAGCTTCCGAACCCTCCCAAACTAGGGTTACGATAACGGCGGCTACGGAACTTTTCGTGGATGGAGGCTCGGGTATTTATGGTTAACCCGAGGAGGAGCTTAAATAGGCAAAAGGGCAACGTCGGTGGGCAGCCAGGGGGCCACACCACCTGGTGGCGCGGCCAAGGGGGGGTCCACGCCACCCTATGGTGTGGTAGCTCCAGGCCCCCCTTCGGGTCCCCTCGGACTCCGTGTACTTGACAAATTTCTAAGACCCTGGGATTTTGTTTCATCCAATTCCGAGAATATTTCCAGAACAACTTTTCTGCAACCAAAAACAGCAGAAAATAGGAACTGGCTCTGCGCCGTACTGCCATCTTGTCAATAGGTTAGTCCCAGGAAATCCATAAATGACATAAAATGTATACAAAACATGTAGCATATGGCATGAAAACAACATGGAACATCAGAAATTATAGATACGTTTGAGACGTATCAGCCACACACTTAAGGCGTCAAAGTGTGTTGTTTGCATTGTATGGTCCTAAGGAGAGTAGGGTATCATTCGGGTAGTTTCGACTTGATAGAATAAATATTCAAGAGAGATTATGGAGGACATGAGAAGTCCAGAGATGATGGAAATATGTTTCTAACATCAATAGGTAATGGTAGATATCATTACGATATCACCAAAACAAGTCCGGTGTCTATCGGAGTCATTTCGAGGAAGTTACCATAAGAGAGAAATAATGTCGGTGTAGCCAGAATGTTATATGAGATATAACAAGGGATATGAGATGTCCCGGGATGTCGGGAATATGTTTCTCACATCGTTAGATAAGGTCTATTATTTTATCTATAGGGGTCACGAGGTACCGGAAGTGTTCCGGGGGACTTTCCACATATGGGTGCAGCCCGAGGGGGGGGCAGATTTCCTCCTGTGGAAAACCCTAATTTTAGAGGATGCCATGTGGGACCCATTATCTTACAAAGTGCATTTGCTTTCCCTATGAATTTTCCCTAATTTATTTGATAAAAACATGAGTGGGAAAAAAAGGAGGGGGTTGGACTCCACTTGGGAGTCCAATTCGAAGTCTCCTAGGAGACTTGGTGCGGCCAAGGGAGAGGAGGGCAAACCGACCTCCTCCCCATGGCAGGTGCCCTCTCTTGACCCACAATATAATCCCCACCCTCGTCTCTTTAGAGAGACACAATTGGCCTTCGATCTATTCTCTCTCTCCGGATTAGAAATCTAATTAGATAGCCTATAATTGAATTAGAGCCTCTAATTAGAACCTCTCTAGTTGAATTAGAGCTTCTAATTAGAAAAATTCTAATTGGATTAGAACTTATGATTAGAGACCCTCTAATTGGTTTAGAGCCTCTTCTAATTAGGAGATGACGAACATCTCTTGATTAGACCTAGCTCTAATCTCTCTTCCTCTCCCCCATGTGTTGGGAACTTCTCCACCTCAATTGCAAACCAGCAACACCTAGTCATGGATGGCGAAGCGCTGTAGGATCTTGATGGATGTATGTGTGTGAGCTCTCAGAGGGATAATACGTGATACCCTCACTCTGATGGATCTAGAAGGTGGAATACAGGGAATCGGCAACAGTCCCACCGCTAGGCTTAGCCGTCGGACTCTTCATCAGGCATAATCGACATTGTCATCAACACTACTTCCGCGCTTGGTGTCAGAACGAATCTACCTTCATAGTATATCATGTGTGTTATATAGGAAGGAAATTTTTTAATTCTACTATGTACACCAATAGAAACAACCGTCAACATGAATATATTTTGGCTTTCTAATTTATGCAAGGATAAGAAATGAAAAATCATGTAAAATTACACAAAATGACAACTTAATTTGTGAAAGGGCAAAAATGGGTAACCATTTTTCAGTGTTGAACTAAATGGAGAATAGTCCACGAAATTATTTGCATCCACCAGAGAACTTTTGTGACCCCGGACATAAAAAATAAACCATGCAGTTTGAAGAAAAAAAAGGAACTTTCATTGACATGACGACTCATCGGTCAAAAAAAATAGATGTATACTCTATCATCCTCGGCTACCAATACACAAGGGCTCTGCAGCTGTATATGAATAATGATCTTATCCTACAACAAACAAATATAGAACATGGTAAGTACCAAATCAGTCTCTATGTTTGAAAGGATAAAGCTATTTTTGAGTGAACATGAAATAAAATAATGCTACGACATGCACATATATTGCACCAAGAGATCAGATTTTTTTCTAACCGAGACTGCTATTTTTTTCACTATAGGAAACATAAACCAAAAATTAAAATTTAGAAAATATATGTCGTTTTCCCTTGAGATACCTGAAAGAGCCTGTTCCATAGATTTAATATCAATCCTGCATGGAATCATTTTAAATTCTATGACCATGCTGGGCGCTATGAACTATTACTCACATATATCCCATATTTAGGAAAAAAAATGGATTCCATGCTGCAAAATAGAATGGGCAACTAAGACATGGGTTATACCCGGAAATCATTCGTGGATACGGTAAAAATTTGACATGTAGTTAAGATGAAAACATGGATACAATGAACTTGACTAATAGAAAGAAGAACATTTAGTGTAGTTCAAACAAACCACTTAAAAATTGTGGCGCTAAAACTGAAGAAAAGTTGAATCTATCATATGGTTTGACAGTAGAAACAAGAAGAATTTTTTGAGTGGGAAGAGAGAGCCAGATGGGGAAGAAATATAGGCAATGGCAGCGCAACGACTAGTTCTACCTAGTGCTACACGCGGCGGGTTTGTATTTTCAGATGGGCAGTCTAGATAGTGAAGTGGTGTTGTCAAAAGGTTCAAAAACCTCCTGTCCCTATTCGAGTATTCAACTAAATAGAACATATACTGTGAATGTGAATCTGTAAATAGAAGAACCCCTAAATAGCCCTCTATTTATATTTAAGCGGTGTAACTCTAAAACTCTAAATCTAAAAAACAAAAAAAGATAAATTAAGTGCAACATTGTAACTCTGAAATTATGAATCTAAGTAGAACAATCCCAAATAGCACTCTGTTTGGAGCCACTCTTAGTTGAACTGGAAGTGCATGAACATAGACAGGTTAATAAAATAATCGTTACTGCTTACTCATAAGAGAATAAAGATATGGTAAACATTTAACCTAGGGGAACAGTTTTTTCATTACTGACAGGAAGAGCTTAAAGAGTAGGCAAAATACATGAACCGAAAGAACAAACTTTAGTTGACAAACACACACAATAAAGCAAACTAAACATGGAATTTAAAACTATACTACCTGAACACGGAGCTTAAACTACACTATGCCGGCTCTCCGCGCCTCCCGCTACCTTCCCGTACATACGCACCCGCCGCCACGCCCTCCGGCGTTGGCCCGTAGTAGCCCAGGGTGTGGATGAAGTGGGCCTGAGGGAATGTGGCCTCATAATTAGTGAAAATGTTGGTGCGAGTGAAAATGATCAGCTTGGAGCCGGCAGTGGAAGCTGCGACATGCAGAGCATGTGAGCGTTCTACGGGTTGGTGAACCACACGGTCATTGACAAGTCGTACGGGGATGCCTCAGCTTGAAGTGAGGGGTCGTAAAATTGTGGTGGTAGTTGAAGACAACACGGAGGAACACCGCGGCCATGTAGTAGGAGATCCTCCAGTGGGAGATGGCCCAGACCCGGAGTGTGTTGTCCTCCTCCACTCTGGGTGGGTACATCATATCATGTACGGTGGGGGAGGAAAAAACATCGCCATTGTGACTGTGGAAACTGAAGTTGTTACTGTGCGATGGTTCTCGGTGGAGATGGTTCTGCTGCTTGGATGAGAAACTGATGGGGGATAAATATGGATGGGGATGATGTTGGAGATGGGAGAGGAATCAATTGCAATCTTCAACTCGGCGGGATGGTCCACGAACGCTCTATGGCAAGGCATCCATGGCACAACCTCAAATTATCGTCGTGACCAAACTGGGCACTGCAAGGATTCGATTGCGTAGCCCCAGTTTCCGAGAGTACCTCCTGTGCCTCCGTGTGGTCCTCGTTAATTGAATCCTAAAAGATTTCAAGGACATATGCTCGGTGGCTTGTCTGCTAAGGAATATAAAGGGTCCTCCATGAATTTCGCGATGTGCCATCCGGAGGGTTCGGCTCAGCCAGGTCTGGCCTGAATTTCGGGATGTGCCATACGCACGGTTCGGCTCAGCTAGGTTCGGTGTGAATTTCGGGATGTGCCATCCGCAGGTTTCGCTTAGCCAGGTCCAACATGAATTTGGGGATGTGCCATCCACAGGGTTCGGCTCAGCCAGGTTTGACATGAATTTGGGGATGTGCCATCGACAGGGTTCGGCTGAGCCAGACACTTCCACTGCCAACTCCAATTGAAAATATTGAGACCATCAAGATTGGAGAATTCTATTGTCTCATTCTAATGCCACCAAAATAATATGAAATTATTATGATTGGGACTATGTCTATCAAGGTTTAGGTAACATAATTATTTAGTGATAAGCAAATGTTTGCTTCATATAAAAATTGTTTTGGTAACAAGAATTGATCAACCTTGTTAACAAAGTGGTTTTGAATGAAGAGTACACTGTTTTCACTTTGTTTTCACCTTCACCATTTTGTTTTCACCATGTTCTCACCTTGCTACTTTAGCATAATTATGTTTTCCACCATCCATAGTCATGTTTTCATCTTGATTACTGTGGTTGCTCATGTTTTCACCACCCATAATTTTGTTTTCGCCACTTCCACCTTTGTTTTCACTGGTCATTTGCCTATTGGAGTGTCTTAGAACCTCTGTAATTTTGGTTTCAGTTTTGTTTTCCACCTTTCCACATCTGTTTTTCAGGTTTTTAATTATTTACTAAAATTCTAGAAAATGCTAAAAAATGAAGTTTCTCTAAAAATTCCAGAAAAATTATATTAATTTTCTACGTCAAAAAATGAGGCAGAGAGGCAACTGGTAGACCCCAGGGGGACCCACCATGCAGGAACACCATGCCTGGGCGTGGCCTGGCCCCTGGTGGCGCCTGCACATGGCGTGGGGCCCCCTGGCCCTCCACCAGCCCTCCTCCCTACGAAACACCTCTCTCTCTCCCAAACTCGAAAACATTCCGGGAACCCGAGCTCTTGCTGTTCTTCTTCGCGAATTTCTTGATCTATTTGATCAGCCCATGTTTGTTGCTGAAATTTGGTGCATTTGCTCTCCGGTATGTGACTCCTTCGATTATCCAAGTAGAATTTTATTTGGTGGAGTATTTGTTGAGTATTTTAGTACTGTAGGTGACAGGTTGTGTGAGGTGGCATGATTGATTTGTGTGAAATAATTTAGTTTTGATGCATGTTTAGACCTCCTATAAGTCTCTATAGTAGTTCATATCATATAGTTACTTGAAATCAATTTTTGTGATGTTAGCCTAAAATTTCAGAAATGGACAGCTTCAACTTTGGAGAAATATTTAGGAGTGATGTCCCTAGGAGGAAAAGGCGTTCACGCTCAGCTACCTTGCTGAGACCTTCCTATAATGAGAACCTCATTGCACCAAGTATCGATGATGCGGGGGATTTCGGAGATGCAAATCCATCTACCTTCCCTTGCTATACTTTTCTTAATGATGCAGGCATTCTCGAAAAATTTGCAGCTAGTTGAAAGGGTTGGTTTAACCAATTACATGAATTATGAGAGCCCTCCATATGCTTTATTGACAAAACTTTTGTTGAGAGTTTCAAATTCAATAACTCACAGTATGACCCAACTGTTGTTTTTAAAATCTACGATAGACATGTTGCCATGTCTTTGGAAATTTTTTGCAGCATTGTAGGTATTAACGCATCGGGGACAGCGAGGAAGATTTCCAAAAGGCCCGCTGATTTGATGGAGCTTTACCGTGGAATTACCAATGATGATGACCGCATAGCTCAGCGTGGCAAGATAAGAAATATTCAACTCCCCGCTATTAGATATTTCACTTACTACCTTTCTACTAGTGTTCTTGCTAGGGAAAACACTAGTAATATTTCAAATTACCATCTTGACTTTCTTGCTACTGCATTGACTGGTAGCGATAAGTATAACCTTGGTTCATTCATTGATTGCCGCTTAGCCACTAAGGGACCCATTTATGGGGGTATTATTGCTACTCGTGTTTTGACTGCTCTAGATCTCTCTGTTGCTCCACACACTGGTAGAAAATAGGCCTATAGTCCCGGTTCGCCAGGGCCAGTAGTCCCGGCCGCGCAACCAGGACTAGCTATGCGCGACTAAAGACCCCCCTCCCCCTATAGTCGCGCCGCTTACGAACCGGGACTAAAGGCCCGTCCACATGGGCGCCAGGAGTCCGTCGCGGCGGAGGACCTTTAGTCCCGGTTCTTGTGGCTAACCGGGACTGAAAACCTCCTGCGCAGGTTTAGGGTTTTAGGCCCCCCTAAACCTGGTTTCTTTTTAATTTGTTTTGTTTTATTTCTTTTATATTTTATTTTGTGTTTTATTTTAATTTTGATGAAGTTTCAGTACACACACACACAGATATATATATATATATATATATATATATATATATATATATATATATATATATATATATATTTTACGCTACTATATACATGCATATATATATATATGAAATTTCAAACAAGAAGAATTCAATATAGGAATATATAATATATATTCAATCTCGGGTGACCATATACAACTTCGAACAAGTTTCTATATACACAATTAAGATAGATGAGCATACACAACTTCGAACAAGTTTCAATCTCGGAGATGCATATAAGCATCATCATCGGTGGACGCATGATGTTCTCCTTTGGAATCGACGGCATGCCTAAGGAAAAATCCTGCTATTTCCTCTTGAATTGGTCGGAAGCGAGCTTCTGGAGTAAGCGCCCTCCGCAAGTTATTGAGACTCCTCCGCGTGCTCTCCGACTTCTTCCTCTCAGAGATTTCTTTCCGTATGTTCTCACAAACATAGTATCCACATAGACCGGTCCCCGGTGGCTGCTTATCCCCACCACGAACCATATTTTTAAATTCTAGCTGATGTTTGAATCCACCGACATGTTCATGTGAGAACCGTCTCCAAACTCTACAGTGCAAATAAAATTAAATGAACAAGGGAGTTATTAGCTACTGCATATTAGGAAATGAACAAAAGAGACCGATCGATATAGAGCGGAAATGATTGAAAATAATTACCTTTGCATCATTTTTCTCATGTCGATCCAAAGATTTGTATCTGAATTCATAGAGTCCATGATAAAAACTGTGGAGCTATGAAGTTCAATTTTTAGCAGAATCCAATGGAACATGCGGACACGTTACATGCGCACAGGCATAACTTATCGATTAGACATACCATGCATGGAGTAAACAAAAGAGAATGGGCACAAGAGAGAAACACTCACCCAAAATGGTAAGGAAATAGAATATGACTTTTGAGTTCATGCTTTTTAAGAAAATTGTACAAGTTTTTCTCCACGTCTTTGGGGTGATTTTCTAACATAGTTCCATTAATGATTTGTGGGTCAATGAACCCAACATCATGTATGAGTCTTATTTTGCATTCCCAAATCTTCAATCTGCATAATAGCGTACGCAACAATATAGTTAGGCGCAACTGGTACAGTGTAGGCAATGAAGAACGAGATGAGGTAGAAATAAATCACTTACAGAACGTAGCAAGTCAGGATAGATTTGTCGAGCTCGCGCAGATTGAACAGTTGGAACAATTCACTCATCTCAACTGGTACAGTGTACTTTTTGGTGTGATGCTCCTCTGTAACATCCACATACACAAAGTCTCTGTCGGACCATGATATGAAATGTTTGTACCAACGTAGCAGACTTTGCATTAGTGGTGGTGAAAGCAAAGTATGGGCACCTAGAGGGGGGTGAATAGGTGCTACGACCAATTTTAATTTTTCTCAAAGTTTAGGCTTGACAAAAAGGTAAATTCTCTAGATAGTGCAACTAGTGGTGAATTTACCTACATGACAAGACGAGCAATTAATGCAACAAGTACAAGTAAGTAAAGAGAGGGAGGAACGAGGTAACCGATGGAAGCACACGGAGACACGATGTATTTCCGAGTTCCTCCTTTTAGGGGAGTACGTCTCGTTGGAGGGGTGTGAGCTCGCCACAAAGGCCTACTCAACGCCACTAAGGCTTCACCCTATTCTCCGATGAACTTCGCCACAAAGGCCTAGTTCACCTTCCACTATAGAACCCCTTTGAGGCGGGGATCAAATCCTTTACAAACAACTTGGGGCACACACCCACAACTTAATTGGGGCCTCCCAACTCTTCTTGAATAACCAACAAGAAACAAGATGCCTAGGTTCTCCACAAGAGGAAACCCTAGGCAAGATCCCTCAAGCTAGAGAGGGAGAAATGAAGAACGGCTCGGTGAAGATGTAGATCGGGGCCTTCTCCTTCAATCCTCCAAAGATCTTCAAGATTGGGTGGAGGGATTGGGAGTTATGAGGGATTTGGTGAGTTCTTAAATGCTCATAAATGCTAAGAGGAAGAACTAGATCTTGGGGAAGAAGAGGAGGGGTATTTATAGTCACTCCTCACAACTAGTCGTTGTGCAGAAAAAAGGTACCGGAATATCCGGTCCAATTTTGGACCGGAATATCCGGTCAGCTTGCTCCACGCAGATCTGCAGAGCTGGACCGGATTATCCGGTTGTTCCGGAAAAATCCGGTACAAATAATCCGGTAGATGCCAGTACGCAAATCTTCTAGTCCTTAGCCATTTTTCCACTTCTTCAACTGCAACCGGAATATCCGGTATGGATATGAAATATCCGGTACAAATAATCCGGTTGACTCCAGTAGCTCCAAGCTTCTAGTCCTTAGCCATTTTTCGCAGCAACCGGAATATCCGGTCCAGGATGAATAATCCGGACTAAATAATCTGGTTCACTACTATGAGCAAAACTTCCAGTCCTTAGCAGTTTTCGCGTAACTTCATGAACAACCGGAATATCCGGTCCGGGATGAATATTCCGGACCAAATAATCCGGTTGACTCCAGTATGCGAAACTCTCAGTCCTTAGCCATTTTTGTGCTCCTTCATCAGCAACCGGAATATCCGGTCCAGGATGAATAATCCGGTCCGAATAATCCGGTTGAGTTCTGTCCCAAAACTCTCAGGCCAAACTTCACCGACTTTTCGGTGATCGATGCCGATGTTAAGTATAACACCTGCACACTAAACACCTCGATAAATAATGTACTTAGTATTGTTAACTAACACACAAAACACTGGGAAAACGAAATGCACTTTCAATCTCCCCCTTTTTGGTGTTAGATGACAATACTAAGATTTGCAATAAACCTTGACAGGAATCATGTTTGAAACAAGATGGAAATCTCTCCCCCTATCTCTATGCATATCTTTTGTTTGCCTCAAACGCAAATGGATGCAATGATGTATAGGGAGAAATTTCCAACAAGTAGCAAACATGCCAATGAGTCAATATCACCAATATGTTGAGTGTAAAAAAGTATATACCTTGTGCGAAAATGATAAATCCAAGAATAACCAAGCACAACCATAGATAATCTCCTCAACATATACGATAGATAACCATCACACCACTAATAGATAAACCATGATAATATCCAGATAACCAACATAGTCTCCCACAATAGCACACATAGTTTTAAACGAGATAATAAACGACATAAGTGCACGAACACGACAAACGAAGATACTAAAATGGACACAAGCTCTCAAAGAAGGATAAAAGAAAATGCTTGTGCCCGAACCCATGCAAATCCCGTAGTCTAATAGCTACTTCTCCCCCTTTGGCATCGAGACACCAAAAAGGAGGGAAATAGCTAATCTAACGTCCCAGACACGATCTAAGCATCTGACTCGCCTCCAGACTCCTGCTCGTCATCAGACTCCTCCTCATCATCATCCTCATCATGAGCTCCAGAAGCAGTATCCTGAGTAGACCTGAGAGCCGCCTCAATGCTCTCGCAAGGAGTGAAATCCCCAGCAGACCAAGCAGAGAAGGACTAAGCAGCAATAGGAGCAGGTACATCACCAGTGACACCACTCATGTGGTGGAGAATCTGTCGCTGTGAGCTAGCCAAGTCAGTGTCCCTGCGATACGCCCTGTACTGTTCCTTGTGAATATCCACCTTCATGCAGAGCACGTTGCGCTGAAACCAGGAGAGCTTCCTGACGTGGCGCAAGGTGCTAATATCAGACACGGGCGCCCTGGGAGCAGACTGAGAGCCAGAAGAAGGACCACCCATAGAGGAACCACCCTCGAATGGAGCACTCTGAGAAGCAGCAGCAGTCTTCATCTTCCTCTTGACATACAGCTTCTTGACCTTGTGCTCAGCCATGGGTAACTCTGTGTACTCCTTCCTCATCTCATACTTGATGAGCATCATGATATAGGGAGCATAGGGAATGGTGTAGCCACCAATCATAGCAGAGTAAAGCTCGTGATAGATGATGTCCATCACATCCACAGTATAGGAGACAGACGGGTCCTCTTCCTCCATGCACTCCTTAGCCAGAATCAGAAGGTTGCATAAAGGAGTGGTGAGAGCATCATTGTTACCTCCACTCGGCACAAGGAAGGCTCTGAAAATGCGAACCAGCTGATCATAAAGTGGAAGAAGTCCCTCAAGTCCCCCAATGGTGAAACCAGGGGCATACAGCTCAGCCATGGCCACCTCCCTCCTCGGCCTATCAACCTCATGGACGCGGCGACCAAGAGGAGGGTGCTCGCTGTAAGAGTATCCAAGACGTCGGGCAAACCTCTCAAAAGATGCTTCACATGCTGTGGACTCAGACATCCACTTGAGGCGGCACACAATATCCTGATTACTGAACACAAGAGTGGACATAAACTGCATCACAAGTTGTGTGTTGTAGTTGCACTGAGTCTCCATAAGCTTCACAAGTCCAAAACGCTCAACAATACTAGCTGCATCAGCAAATTCCTCCTTGGCCTTGAGAGCGGCATGGTCATATGGATGCATAGCACGGCAAGGAAAACGGTAGTCACAATAGATATCAGCATAGATATAGGACTGCTCCAGATTCCAAAACCGAGGATCAATGTTTGCAACACGCGGAGAAAGATAGACATCCTTCTTCCTGAGCTCATTGATGTCCGGAACAGGAATGTCGGTCTTATAGTTGAGCCGAGGCTTCCTCTTGTTTCTGACAGAAACCTGCTTCTTGCGCTTCGGAACGCTCCTCTCACCCTCACCACCTGTGAAACAAGATAGTAGAGGAATAGCACAAGATGAGTACACTAGTGTCAAACAACGGATACAATCATGCATAAAAACGATAGAGGAGATTCCAGGAAACAATCGAGGTAGAAAACTGGGAAAGATTAATTTGGGGCTGCCCTAAAACAGTACTGGACATAGCCGGATATTCCGGTTCAAAACTGAACCGGATATTCCGGTTACCCGGATATTCCGGTTCAGTCGTGGACCGGATATTCCGGTAGGTTGCGGGACAGCACCAAATCAATCTAAATTTCAGAGTTCCACAAACATTGTACTCAAGTGATTCTAATCTATTGTTTCTAGCATGCAAGGGGACCTCTCCGGAACGAATTCTACCAAGCATAGCCAACAAAAACGCAAATCCATGGAAAGGTAGGGTTATAGCACCAAGATTCAAGAGATTTGAACGTTACCGGGGTCCATGGAGAAAAATGCTTGGGTAGAATCGTTCCAAATCGCGAGGGGAACGAGATCCGGGCCAAAGCTCCAAGATCCCGCGGAGGAAACGGCTCGGGAGGCCAAGAATCACGGCGGCGGCGTTTTGGTGGAGAGGAGCAGATGGGAAAAGGGCAAGAACTGCCCCTCCCCGTCGGGTTCCAGGCTTTATGATGTGCGCCAAACCGGATATTCCGGTTCATACTTGAACCGGATATTCCGGTACAGCCGGATATTCCGGTCCAGAACTGGACCGGAAATTCCGACTGCCTCCTGATTCGAAATTTCCTCGTTTTCAACGGACGACACTAGTGCTTAGAAAAGAAAGGCTTTTTGAGAGAAAGGCTTAGGATAGATTTAACAAACTGAGACTAGTACTTATCCCTCTCAAGAGCAAGAAACAACCAACTAAAATACCAATTGAGTGGGATTTTCCTAGGAAGAACCACTTAGACAGGAAAAACACACGAAATGCAATGAAATGACAAGTAGAAAAACCCAACTAAGATCCAACTCTTCGAAATGAAGAGGTTGGTGGCCTAGGCCACCATGTAAGAGATCATGGTATGCAACCGCGAAGATGTATCTTGGGTGCATTGCCACTTCTCGACATTGAAGCTCACAATTCAACATTAGAAAAAGAGAGATCATAATGAATTTTTGCTTTGGGCATAATGGGGGGAGGGAGAATCCAATGTATTAGGATAACACTCCCCCTATGTCCATGCCTACATCTAAACTCAAATACGTTTCATCTATAGGGGTGTGTGCAAGATAGTCAAGTCAAGCTCCTTGAATCAATCACTGTCGGGGGGTTACCCCCGAGTAGGGTAAAGGCAAGTGGTAAAGGCAACAGTCAGAAGAGAAGTTTGGTCGAGTAGCCGCCTACCCGGTACTTGCTACCCGGTAGACTGCTACTCGGTCTCATGAAAGGGTGACCAGAAGGAGATATTAAGTGAGTTATGTCCGTTCGAGTAGAAGAGCTGGTCCGAGTAAGATTGGCGGGAATCTACTCGGGCCAGAAGTCAAAGGAGCCGTTCTGACACAGGATCCCGCGTATCCTGGGTCCGTACTTGGCACTATTCAAACTACTGTTCATCTGGGACCGGCCTGCCTGACAGCGACAGTGTGGAAGCAGGCGGTCGCAGGATAAGGGGACCCTACTCTGTGTTTGGCACAGTGATACCAGACTGTCCCCTTGGTTTTGCCCAACGACTTTCCGGATGCAGCCAAGATTGGGAACCAAAGCTGTCAGCGGGAACTCGGAAGAAGGACGATGTGCACACTATGTCGACACTTGTCTGTGTTTGGACGTATCCGGCTGGGCACCGTGTATATAAGGTGCCCCGCCGCCTCCTGCGTGAGGATCGCATGCTGAGACACTGGAAACCCTAGATTCTTGACCTAGTTCATCACAAAGAGAGAAGAGTGGCTACTCGGTAGCAAGAACATTGTATTGTGGCTACTCGGTGAGACACCAGAATACATAGAGAAAGGCAGGAGTAGGGGTTTTACCTCCTCACGAGGGCCCTGAACCTGGGTAGATCGTGTTGTTTGCAGTGTTTAGTTCTTACCTCACGCGGCTACTCGTCGCGTGATCCCTCCCCGAGCACCTCCAGCGTCCATCGTTCCCACATCTTTAGCCATCCTATGGCATCTGCCGTGACACCACCACGACAGTTGGCGCCCACCGTGGGGCAGCCAGCGGCGCTGGCTGGAGTTTCTGTTCGGACGGGATCTTCTTCAGCGGAGCGCGTAGTCTGTGGCCTTGTCCACAGATTCGGCTCCTTCGACTTCGTCACCGACAACGCCGGTGATTTCGGCGGCAGGGCCATGCCGGAGGGCGGCTCGGTGATCTCCTTCGGCTCTCACCTCGTCTACGTCGCCACCGTCGCCAACCGCGCGTACCCCGAGCTGGTGCATGACGCAGAGGACCCTCCTGCGGTGATCGCTGCTCGCGGAAGGCCCGCGTGCCGTTCTGCGAACCGCGCTGAGGTGATGGTGACCGGCTTGGCGGCAAACGCTGGCGCGGCTGCTGCAGGCGCCGCGGCCGTCGTCGAGGATCTTGCTGCACCGAGCGCTGGTGGCAGAACCCACAGGCCTTACGAGAAGGAGTGTAACCTCCCTCCCTCCACCACTCCGACCATTCCCGCGTCGGCTGGGCGGAATGGCATGCCGCCTCCCACCGACCTCGAGCTCCTGAGCATGAAGGAGCAGCTCGAGCGGCAACGCCAAGAGCTGCTCGCCGAGCAGGCGGAGTTGGACAAGATCCGGCTAGAGCTTAGCTTAGATCAGCTTGAGTACAACAAGGCTCACGGCTTCACGCCAGTCACTAGGAGAGCTAGCAGAGTAGGCGCCACGCGGCGTAACCTTGGTGCCGAGATGGCAACAGTGGTAGAGGTTCCTGCTCAGTCCGCCACCGCAAACACCTCCACTAGGCCTAGGTATAGCACACCTGCCAAGACACTTAGAGCTGCAGAGGCAGTGGCCGCCGAGTTGCCTCGTCTCGATGTCGACGCGCGCGTTAGGCAGGAGGAAAGGCTCAATGAGTTGGTGTTGGAGGCTGCTAGGCAGAATGAGGAGTTCCGAAAGGCCAACCCGGGTGCTGGAGCTTCGCAGGTGGTGCACTCGCACGCGGCTAGATCTAACGATCAGGCCTCATCTCCGCATCCCAGCCGCGAGAAGAGCCGCAGCGGACGTTCCGCCAGAGATAGGCAAATGCAGGTGTATGACCCGGCTGCTGCCGCGAGACAGCTTGCTGTGCCGCAGCAGCCCGGGCAGGAACACAACGCTGCAAGAGCAGGCTCTCAAGCCCATCAAGCTCAAAGCCAGGCTCGAGGTGGAGCACGCCCAGGTCCTTCTCAGCATCCCGCAGCTCAGCCTACTCGGCAGAGGCAGCAGCCGCGCGCAGTGGCGCCAGTCGCCAACCCGGTGGAGCAGCCTGCAGCTGTGCAGGTGGATAGATATGATGACGGCTACTCGGCCATGGAGATGGCTGGCTATGACATTCTGGACCGTGTTGGCGAGCGCGTGTTGGCCCCTGGAGATGCGAGGCATCAGCTGGACCGGATCAACTTGTCAGCTCGGTTGGAGAACACGGGTCCTCCTGGCCCCGAGTGCTTTGGCCCGCGCATCATGAACGAGCCGTCCGTGAAGAACTTCCAGCTCGCAAGGGGCACCAAGAGTTACAACGGCAGCACCAAGCCGGAAGATTGGCTCAATGATTATGTCATCGCGGTTCATATCGCGAACGGCAACAGAAGATGGGCGGTGCGCTATGTTCCGCAGATGCTAGAGGGTCCAGCTCGCACTTGGCTCAACAACTTGCCCAAGAACAGCATCAATTGCTGGCTGGACTTCTCGGACGCCTTCATCAGCAACTTCACCAGCACTTACAAGAGGCCGAATAGGCCGCAGCAGCTGTCCGCTTGCAGGCAGCGAGAAGACGAGACAGACCGCGAGTACCTTACTCGGTGGAGCACATTGAGGAACACCTGTGAAGGTGTGAATGAAGCACAGGCCATCACTTGGTTTGCGCAGGGATGCAGGCACGGCAGCATGCTGTGGCAGAGATTGCAGAGGGAGATGCCAAACACTCTGGCGGAGACCATCAAGATTGCGGATCAGTACGCACTCGGTGACCCTACTCAGCCCCTGATGGACTCCTCTGAGCCGAGAAGGAACTTCAGCAACAGCAAGCGCAACGAGTTCCGCAACAAGCGCAGGAGTGACCGGGTAGATACTCGGTATGACCCTGAAGAGGTGAATGCATTGACTGTTGGAGCTGGTGGTAGCCAAAGGCAGAAACCTGCTGGAGCCTATGGGCAGAACCAGAACCAGGGCCAAGGCAACAAGAAACCATTCCGTACTGCGCAGTCGGGTAGCGGCAACTCCGAGCAGCCGAGGAAGTTCGTCTTTGACGACATGAAGGATGGCCCATGCAGTTTTCACACTCACCACCCCTCAAGGCCTGCTAACCACACTACTCGGCAGTGCGAGTGGTGGGATGTGATCAAGAATGATGGCTTGCCTCCTCCTCGTCCTCTGCCAGCGGCCAATGCCAATGTGCAGCCTACTCGCGCACCCGCAGCTCGGCCGCAAGTGTTCCCGAGAAGAGAAAATGTGAACCAGGTGGCTTTAGGAGCCAACCGTCACTTCAACAATGAGAGCTACCGCAACAACAACAACAACTACAACCGCAACAACAACAGAGGCAACAACAACTACCAGGGCAACAACAACAACGGCAACAATGGAGGCGGAGGCTCCAACCAGTACCAAGAGCACCATGAGAGCTACATGATCTTCACCTCTGAGCCAGTCGACAAGCAATCACAACACAGGCGTGCCATGGAGGTCAATGCAGTGATTCCTGCTGTCCCTCACTACATGTATTGGTGTGACCAGGAGATCAGGTGGTCCCGAGTAGATCATCCCAAGGTGATGCCAAACCCGGGTAGCTACGCCTTGGTGTTGGATCCTACCTTCCTGGGTCCCGAGAAGAATGTGAGGTTCAGCAAGGTGCTAATCGACAACGGCAGCAGCATCAACATCGTGTACAAGGACACACTTGAGAAGCTTGGCCTGGCCAAAAACATGATGCTGCCCAGCAAGACTACTTTCCATGGCATTGTGCCCGGGATCTCGTGCAACCCGATTGGCCGAGTGTGGATAGATGTGCTATTCGGCACCAGGGAAAACTGCCGCACAGAGCGCCTGCAGTTCGAAGTGGTTGATCATCAGAGCCCTTACCATGCTCTACTCGGCAGGCCTGCTCTGAGCAAGTTCATGGCCTCTACTCATGTCGCATATCTGAAGATGAAGATCCCTGGTCCCAATGGCATAATTACTATCTCTGGTGATTACAAGAAGTCCATGGAGTGTGCCTCTGCTGGTTCCCAGTTGGCGGAGTCGATGGTGATTGCTGCCGAGAAGAAGAAGATGTATGAGGTGGTGGCTATGGCGCAATCCGCGCAGGCTGGCGCGCAAGGCGTGCCGAGTACCCAACACGGGACCGCATTCCAGGCATCTCAAGAGACCAAGAAGGTCCAGGTCGACCCCGAGTTCCCCGACCGCGTAGCCATCATTGGCTCCGGGTTGGCGGAGGAATAGGAAAGCGAGCTCATCCACTTCCTCCGTGAGAATCGGGATGTATTCGCCTGGTCCAATGAAGATCTACCAGGAGTCCCGAGGGAGTTGGTTGAGCACTCATTACATGTGCGTCCTGACGCCAAGCCAGTGAAGCAGGCTATGCGCCGCTTCGGAGATGAGAGAAGGAAGGCCATTGGTGACCAGATCACCAAGCTGCTGATAAGCAATTTCATCATGGAGGTGTTGCATCCGGATTGGCTAGTCAACCCGGTCATGGTCGAGAAGAAGAAGGAGGATCCCAAGGCTGCCACTGCATGGCGCATGTGTGTCGACTACACCGACTTGAACAAGGCATGCCCCAAGGATCCCTTCCCGTTGCCTCGCATCGATCAGGTGATCGATTCCACTGCTGGTTGTGAACTGTTGTCTTTCATAGATGCCTACTCTGGTTTCCACCAGATTGCACTCAATCCTGCTGATCAAATAAAGACTGCTTTCATTACCCTGTACGGGGCTTATTGCTATCGTGTCATGTGTTTTGGCTTGAGGAATGCGGGTGCAACCTATTAGAGATGCATGCAGAAATGCTTGCACGACCAGCTCGGCAAGAATGTGCAGGTGTACGTAGATGACATTGTCATCAAAACGAATAAAACACATACTCTGCTTGCCGACCTGGAGGAAACCTTTGCTAACCTACGCAAGTACAAAATGAAGCTGAATCCGAGTAAATGCACCTTTGGTGTCCCGGCTGGCAAGCTACTCGGCTTCCTGGTGTCTAGTCGGGGCATTGAAGCCAATCCTTCAAAGATAAAAGCTATTGAGAGCATGTCTTTGCCGAGATCCCTGAAAGACGTGCAGAAATTCACTGGTTGCTTGGCATCTCTGAGCCGTTTTCTGGGCCGAATGGGCGAGAAGGCCCTGCCTCTGTACCAGTTAATGAAGAAAAGTGACAAGTTTGTCTGGACTCCGCAAGCGGATGTGGCATTCAACGAGATGAAAGCAATGCTGGCTAGCACTCCCATCTTGGCTAGTCCGCTACCCAAGGAGCCTATGCTGCTGTACATTGCTGCGACTAACCGAGTAGTCAGTGTGGTGATTGTGGTGGAACGAGAAGAAGAAGGCAAGAGCGTGCAGCGCCCAGTGTACTATCTCAGTGAAGTGTTGTCCAGCTCCAAGCAAAACTACCCGCACTACCAGAAGATGACCTACGGCGTGTACCTGGGCGCCAGGAAGCTAAAGCATTACTTCCAAGAGCATCCTATCACGGTTGTGAGCTCTGCTCCCATCTCGGATATCATGGGTAACAAGGAGGCGAGTGGCAGAGTAGCCAAGTGGGCGATCGAGCTGGCCGCGTATGCACCCGCGTATGCGAGAAGAGAAGCCATCAAGTCTCAGATTCTGGCGGAGTTCCTGGTGGATTGGGCCGAGGTGCAGTATGAACCTCCTGCTCCAGTTTCTAATTACTGGAAAATGCACTTTGATGGCTCGAAGGTGAAGGAAGGCCTTGGTGCTGGCGTAGTGCTTACGTCGCCCAAACGAGACCAACTCAAGTATGTGCTACAGATTCACTTCAAGGCATCCAACAACGTAGCAGAGTACGAGGCAGTGGTGCATGGCTTGCGAGTAGCCAAGGAGGTTGGCGTGCAGCGCATTATATGCTATGGCGATTCAGATCTGGTGGTGCAGCAAGTCTCTGGCACTTGGGATGCTCTAGATGCTAACATGGCATCGTATCGCTTCCTGGTACAGTCTATGACTGGATTCTTCGAAGGCTGCGAGTTCCAGCATATTCACCGGGCAGAGAACGAAGCGGCAGACGAGCTGTCCAAGTTGGGATCTTCTCGGCAATCCATCCCGGCGGGGGTTGCCTTAGAGCACTTGAGGAAGCCATCCATCAAGCCCTCTCCCAACTCGGAGTCCATATTTGTTCCTTCTCTGCCAACTGAGGAATCTGATCCCATGGAGATTGACTGGGAGAATGCCACAGGAAACCCGGGGACTGCTGCTCCCGACTCGGGGACTGCCGTCCTCTACTCGGGGACTGCCACTCCCTACTCGGGGACTGCCACTCCCTACTCGGGGACTGCTGTCCTTAACCCGGGGACTGTCGCATTCATTGAGGAAGTTCTTGCCAATCGATCTGGGCTCCAGAGAAGTGCTCCCAACCCCAAAGAGCAACCAGAGGTGCCTGTCCCAATGGAAGTGGACGAACCAGTGTTTCCCACACGGGAGACACCGAGTTGGGCCATGCCCATATTATCCTTTCTAAGGGACGGTACTCTGCCAGAAGATGAAGTGACTGCAAGGCAGATTCAGAGAAGATCCAAGGGCTACACCGTAGTCCGAGATGTGCTGCACAAGAGGAGTGCCCCCGGCGTGCTGCAACGATGTGTCGATCCAGCAGAAGGAGAAGAAATTCTGGTAGAGATACACCAAGGAGAATGCGGGCACCATGCCTCTTCTCGGGCACTGGTCAAGAAAGCTTTTCGGCATGGCTTCTACTGGCTCACAGCTCTGCAGCAAGCCGAAGACATCGTGAGGAAGTGCAACGGCTGCTAGATATTCGCGAGTAAGATTCACATGCCTGCTTCCGAGCTGAAGACAATTCCTATCACTTGGCCATTTGTTGTTTGGTGTTTGGACATGGTCGGGCCCTTCCAGCCGGCTAGAGGCAACATGACTCACATCTTGGTCATGGTGGACAAGTTCACCAAATGGAGCGAGGTGAAGCCTATTCGGAAGTGTGATGGGGCCACAGCTGTGAAATTCGTGAAGGATGTGATCCTGAGATATGGCTACCCGCATAGCATCATCACCGACAACGGCACCAATTTTGCCGAGGGAGCAATGGTGCGGTTCTGCAGAGATAAGCATATCCGACTAGACGTTGCGTCAGTCGCGCATCCCGCCTCCAATGGACAAGTGGAAAGAGCAAACGGCATGGTACCGGCAGGCATAAAGCCAAGGCTGATGGAGCCACTGTTGAAAACACCTGGGTGTTGGCTAGACGAGTTGCCAGCGGTGTTGTGGAGTCTAAGGACTACCCCTAACCGGTCAACCGGCTACACGCCATTCTTCTTGGTATACGGGGCTGAGGCCGTGTTGCCAATAGACCTAGAGCATGACTCCCCCCGAGTAACCCTCTACACTGAGGTGGAGGCGAGAGAAGCTCGAGAAGACGACGTTGACCTGCTTGAAGAAGAAGAGAGCTGACTCTGTCACGTTCGGCTATCTACCAGCAAAACCTGCGGCGTTATCATAGCCGAAAGGTGAACCCAAGGGTTTTCCGAGAAGGAGACTGGGTCCTTAGGCTCGTGCAGCGCACAGCCGGGATGCACAAGTTGTCTCCTCCATGGGAAGGGCCCTTCATTGTGAGCAAAGCGCTGCACAACGATGCTTACTATCTTATAGATGCGCGCCCACCACAGGCGAACAGGGCAGATAAAGCTGGAGAGGAGACCAAGCGCCCTTGGAATGTAGCTCTACTCCGTCGTTTTCATTCGTGAGCAAAGATGTGTATGTACCCTCTTATCCGAGTTGAAATTCTACTCTGCAATCTGAAATTGAACTCGGGGACTGCCCTCGTCCAAACTTGCTCTAAGTGTTTCTACTCGGCTTTACCTTTTGCCTATTCGGTTGCTCTACTTCAAAATTCAAAAGTACATTGAGTACTGTGTTTAAACCTACATGCCAACTCTTCGACTTTGCTGCTGTCCGAAACCCGGCTTCATGGCAAGCAAGAGAACAAGCAAAAGGTCCATGAGCACAAGAAAAATTACTAAGGAAAGGAAGAGTGCAGGAACCGAGTAGGGTGCTTTTATTACTATTATGTGTCTTATCTTTTCGGCTAAGTGGTGGGCTGCGTTACTATGATTGTTTCTAAGCGGCTAAGTATTTGCAGCTCTACTCTTTAACTCTTGTGACTCGAATACCAAAAAAGCAACAAGTTGCGGGTAGAGCTGAGACGAAAAGAGAGAGTGAATAAGAAATGCAACTCGGGGACTCGCATGATAACGCAACCCGGCATCCAGCCCAGGCTGAACAAATTGATTAAGTTGAAAATAACAAGCGGGAATAAAAATGAGTAGCAACGGCATAAATAGTCTGATACATTTGCACCCGGCATCCCGGGGATCTGATGAGTGTTTGAGAAATCAAGCTGCAGGGTAAACTCAGGTCGAGGCGGCGTTCTCGGTGCTAGCCTTAGCTGCCTCTTCTTCAGCAGTGGCAGTGGTTGTGTCCGCCTCTGCGCTGGCATCAACGGACTTCGCTGCTTCGTCCTCGGCGTTGGGCTCGGTGGCTACCTGGTCTGAAGTGGCCGTGGCCACCGAGACGGGCGTTGTCGCGGAGGTGGAGCCGCTGGCTTGGGCGCGAAGGTTGACGGTGTCGTCAAGGGCAGCTCCTGACGAGGTGCCGAACTCGAGCGCGGAGGTGTCGATCGACATCTCCACGTTCTCGTCCTCCTCATTGCTACCCGCGATGATCGCGGCCTTCCCCTTCCCGTCCTTGACAGCTGGAGAGTCGAAGTAGCTCAGGTCCGGCTCATCGGTGTCCGTCTCCTCGTCTTCATCCTCCTACTCGCCCTCGTCCACCTCGGTGTCGGGCTCGGTGAGGCCGTCGATGAAGGTTGCAGTGTCAGCATACTGAGCGACCTCGTGAGCAATCACCTGGCGAATAGCCACGCAGTCGGGGTCCTTCTCCCACCTGGAGTCTCGGCGCATCTCGCGGATAATCTGCATGTTCAGGTTTTCGTACCAGGTGGTGACGAAGAGCAACATCATGTCCGCACCTGCCCGAGCTCCCGAGGCGTGCCACTTCTTCAGTTCAGCTTTCACGCGCTGCAGCTTCAAGGCAAGTCCGGAGATTGTTGTCGGCGCGGAGTCATCAGACCAGAAGACGTTGTGGATCTGGAAGGCGACGCGCACCAGCTCGGTGCCCACGCCCGCTAGCCGCGGACACTGGCTCTGCATAATCAGGATACTTTCCTCGATTTCTGCTCTGGTGTCCAAAGGCTCGCCCTTCTCAGCACGAGCTGCTCGGACCTTTTCCAGGGCGGGCACGCTAGAAGATTCAAGGTTGGGAAAGATTCCTGCAAGAGCTATCGAGAAGATCAGAAACAGTAACAGAGTGGAAGCGTGAAACGAGAAGCAGAGAAGGAAGGCGCAGCCGAGTAGCGGAGAAGCGGAGAAAAGGGAGCACTTACTGTTCAAATCATGGCGCAGCCCTAACAGCTGGGTCTTCCATGTCTCCTCGTTGGATATATGCTTCTCTTGGATCAAGCGGAGATCCTCTAGCTGAGTGAAGAGCCCAGCGTTGCTCTTCGTTAGCACCTCACACTCCTGTTTGAGGGTTCTCTCCCTGGCCTTGGCTGCTGCTTCGCTCTTTGCCTTCTCGGCGATTACTCTGTCCCTTTCGGCACCAAGATTGATAGCATCCCGGAGCGCAGTCTGCAGCTGGACTTGGAGCTTCTCCATCTCAGTAGTGTGCTCTTTCATCAGCTCGACGGCCTGGCTGGACAACTGCTGCTTCACCTCAGCAGGTTTAAGGCAATCCTGATGTTCTTCAACAAACTTCTTATGATCTTCTGAAAAGAGCAAAGCACGGTTAGCAGAGAAGCGAAAGAAAGCAACACAGGAAAAGCCGAGTAGACGGCAACGTACCTTCCAATCTCTTGATGGTGGCCTGGCCACTCTCGACGAAGGCACGGCAGTTCTCGTGCTCGTCAGTTAGGGCCTTCAGCTTCCCTGCAGAGTAAAATTAGTTAGCGCAAAAAGCAAAAGCGGGCGTAAACACCAAACGCAAGAACCGCACAGCTAGAAGCGTACCTTCAACTTCAGACAGCCTCAGAGTGCTGTTCATCACTTCCTTGTCGGCTTCCTCAGCGATCATCTTCTCTTTTTCCAAGGCGGCAATGCGCCTCTTGGCAATGGCGTGGTTCCAGAGTAGCCGACGATGCAAGTTGGTCCGTTTCAGTACGCTGTTCTGAGAAGCAAAAGAAACAAGAATCAGGCAAAGTACTTGAGATTCAACCCGAGAAGGTGGCTACTCGGGAGAGTGTCCGCCTACTCGGCCAGAATCTCGGGGACTGGGTGATGGATAAGGAAAAGAAGAAGAGTAGAAAAGAAGTGAAAATGCAACTCGGAGAGGATGAATAGGAACTTACCGCGTAGGATTGCTCGAGGTCTTCGGCGTTCTTGCGGTGGACAAACATCTTGGCAGCAAGTGTAGCAGAGGTGGTCGAGACAGTCATGGGTTTGTTACCCAAGTCCACCTTGTTCCAATCCAGACGCATATGGTCGATGTCGCCCAGATCGGTACCGTTCCAATTGGCGTTGCCGAGAACTTTGTTGTCCCACTTGGCGTCGATGAAGCCGATCAAGTCGAGTACTTGCTCGAGGCTCTGGGACGTTATCGCCTGGTCTTGAACTCCACGAGAAGCAATGGAGATGGACTTGTCTTGATTTGGGGCCGGGGGCCTGGAGTCCACTGCCACGGCTTTCCTCCCTTTCTGAAGAGCAAGATTCCGGTCCTTGGGGGAAAAGCCGACCTGGTGCTGATGACTAACCTTCACCATGTAGTCAGGGTAGCAGGGCTGATCAGCTGCAGCGGCGGCGGCAGCAACCGCGCTAGGATCGCGAATAACCAGCTGACTGGACTGGCCAGTTGATGTTGGCGGCGGCATGTCGGCAGCCCGCTTCTTCGTCTTCTCCTTCTGGGCAGTTGGCTTCGCGGCTACTGGCTTCTCGGTTTTCTGCCTCTCGGTCGTCTTCTTCTCAGCCTTCTCCTTCTCGGCGGCTTTCTTCTCGGCTGCCTCCTTCTCTGCAGCATCTTGGGCACTCTTCCTTGTAAGCGGCCGGGCCGGAGGGCTAACTGCAGCCTCGGTTGTCTGCACCAAGGAGGAATCTGGCTGTGCGCTGCCTTGATCTGTTGGTGGCGCCAGGGGCGCGCTATCCGGTGCGGCGTCTGGCTGAGCGCTACCCTGCGCGGCATCAGGTTGCGCGTCGCTCAATGGGTACTCCTCCGTCACGGTGACTTCTTCTACCCGCTGCCCGGCAGAGGGATCCGGCTGTGAGACATCCATTTCTCCTAACCGCGGCTGGGCCGCGGGGTCTTCTTGTCCAGCAGCCCCTGTTGCTGGCTGCTCTTCTCCTTCTTCCTGCCGCTCAAGGGCGGCGTCGTGGTGCATCTCGGTCTCTTGATCTTGGTTCTCCTCGGTGGTGTTGGCCGGAGGAGAAGGTGGCTTCTCTTGGTGAGCAGCATCCTGCGCCTCCTGCTCGGCGCGGGACTGCAGCTCTGGCTCGATGTTTTGGGCATTGCTGCACTCGGTTTGTGCGTTGGCGGTGTTGTTCTCATCGCCGTCGAGGTCGATTAGATTGTCGACATCGATGGCGGCCTTCTTCTGGGTCTCGGTGGACGCAAGAGCGGCGTCCGCGTCCAAGGGGTCTCTGAAGAGAAAATTATGTTCAAAAGCAAGAAGAGGGCAGAGGAAATCAAGAGGAAACAGCGAAGCAAAAAAGATTGGGAGTCAACCGAGAAGAACGAAGTAAACAGAAGCGTGCAACCGAGAAGGAACTTACCCCTTGCGGGAAGGAATCGCTGGCCTCTTTCTCTTCACGACCTTCTTGGTCGTCTTCTCGGTCGCCTTCTTCTTCTTGGCGGGAGGTTCTTGGGCGCCACTGCCTGTCCGTTTGCGGGTGGCAGGAGCGGCAACTGCAAGAGGCTTGACGACCTGGGCTGCCTCGTCCTCATCCTCATCCTCATATTCGCCATCAGCATCAGCAACATCTGTGAGATAGAAAGGAAGAAAAGCATTTCAGAAGCAGAAAGCGATTGGTTTGCGCTGCTCGCGGTCAGAAGGGATAAGTTCAATTACCTTCAACTTCATCCTCGGACCAGTCACGAAGAGACGATTCCGCGGGACGATCACCCACCTGGGCGGCGTCAGAAGGATCGAGCTGGTCCGCGGTCTCGAAGGAGGCCTGGTCATCTTCCTCTCGGTCAGAGGACCAGTTTCCCTCGAAGCGCTCACAGCTCTCAGTGAGCTGGCGGTCAAGGACCTGAAAGAACAGAGAAACATCGCATATTAGCCGAGTAGCGTGGAGACATTCTACCCGGATGGGCGTGCAAACACAAAGCACACTAGGCCTAAGGAAATTTGCTAAGTATCCTACTCGGCAAGGCGTGCAAACAACAAGCACATTAAGCCTAAGTATTTCTCCTAAGTATGCTACTCGGCAAGGCGTGCAAACATCAAGCATACTAAGCCTAGGCAGTTCTGCAGAGTGCTCTACTCGGCGCGGAATGCAATTGCTAGTCGCGGCAAGGAGAGAAGGCTATCTACTCGGATTACATATATACTGGAAGCAGAGTAAGGAGAACGTACCCGTGGGATCGGCTTCGTGCGGCTGAAGGGGATGAACCCATACTGCCAGTTATCTCGGAGGCCTGTGGTCAGGATGGACCTTGCGTGCGCGGCGACGTCCGCGTTGCTGAGCTCGAACGTGGTCGTCCGAGTGCAATCGCGGGGGCCTCCCAAGTAGCACATTGGGTGGGAGCGCTGCTGCAGAGGCAGCACCCGGTTCCGGATCCAGCAGGCCACGGGATCATCGCTCTTGAGGCCCTCTCCGATTAATTCAGCGAGCCGCTCCTCCATCTGCACGGCGTTGCGGTCGTTGGAGGGCTTCGTCTTCCAATTCTGCCCGGATGGAGCCCGGTTGCTCCAGGCAGGCAGGTTGATGCGGTCCGTTACCTTTCCCCCCTTCGTGGCGGGAATATTCTTCACGTAGAGGAAGGATTTTTGCCACATACGGACGGAATCCAAGCCCTTGATGCGAGGGTGATTGGTTCCCGTCCGCTGCACCATCATGGCGCTGCCGGTATCGGTTACCCGGCTGCCAGCGGCCGCGCCGTCCTTCTTCCCTTTGCTCTGCTGACGGAGGTGGAAGTACTTCAACCATGTCTGCACCGTGGGGCGGACGCCAAGAAAGGCCTCGCACACCACGGTGTGATAGGCGAGGAAGACGACTGCGTTTGGGGGGAGATGGTGCATCTGAACACCGAAGTGGTCCAGAAAGGAGCGGAGGAAATCGGAAGCCGGCAGGCCGAATCCTCGCGCGAAGTGCGCGAGGAAGACGACATGCTCGCCCTCCCGCGGGGCCGGAACGATTTCGCCGTCGGACGGCCGGCACTGAACACCAGGAGGAACCCTCCGGGTGTTCACGAGCCAGGAGCAGTCATCGACGGTGACATCAGAACCAGCCCAGCCGGCGCGAGCGGCCATGGCACCGAGTGAGAAAGCGGTGGAAGGTTTGGAAGAGTCTGATGGAGAGAGTGAATCCGCGGCGGCGCAAAGAGTTGCGCGGCGGCGGAGAGCTCGGCGGCGGAGAAGAAACAGAGAGGCGAAAGAAGAAAGTACGGAGGAAGGAGAAAAGGAAGTTACCGATGGGGGTATTTATACCCTCTCCTCAGATTACCGTTACCATCGGGGTAGTGGGATCGATCGTGGCCATAACTCTCGTGTGGTGGGGCCTGTGGCCGGTTAGAAACGCACGCAAGCGCGGAACGCGCGCGTAACGGCCACAGTTGATCCCACGACCAGATCGTGGGTTATTACTGCGCTTGATGGGACATGACGAGCCGGTGGGCCCACTCCGTGAAAACTGGGCGCGTGGCACGTCGTGTCCTGGGCAGCGAGACGTCGGGGTCGCGGATGCTTGACACGTGTCCAGTTGCAGCACGGAAGGCTGGATTGTTCTCTGCGCTGCAGAGACTCTGCTTGAGAAATTCTCTAAGTCCTTTTACTCGGACACAGAGAAGGAGACTAGCCCTATTCGGAAGAAAAGAGACCCAAGGCACTTTCCAGAGTGCTACCCGGAGGTTTCACTCGGCATCTTGAGGCTCAGGGGTGGTGTTGCAAAGATTGGTTTTAAGCTGGCAGAGCCTAGTGAACGAGTTCGCAAGACTCTACAAGCTTCGGGGACTGCTGTCGGGGGGTTACCCCCGAGTAGGGTAAAGGCAAGTGGTAAAGGCAACAGTCAGAAGAGAAGTTTGGTCGAGTAGCCGCCTACCCGGTACTTGCTACCCGGTAGACTGCTAATCGGTCTCACGAAAGGGTGACCAGAAGAAGATATTAAGCGAGTTATGTCCGTTCGAGTAGAAGAGCTGGTCCGAGTAAGATTGGCGGGAATCTACTCGGGCCAGAAGTCAAAGGAGCCGTTCTGACACAGGATCCCGCGTATCCTGGGTCCGTACTTGGCACTATTCAAACTATTGTTCATCTGGGACCGGCCTGCCTGACAGCGACAATGTGGAAGCAGGCGGTCGCAGGATAAGGGGGCCCTACTCTGTGTTTGGCACAGTGATACCAGACTGTCCCCTTGGTTTTGCCCAACGACTTTCCGGATGCAGCCAAGATTGGGAACCAAAGCTGTCAGCGGGAACTCGGAAGAAGGACGATGTGCACACTATGTCGACACTTGTCTGTGTTTGGACGTATCCGGCTGGGCACCGTGTATATAAGGTGCCCCGCCGCCTCCTGCGTGAGGATCGCATGCTGAGACACTGGAAACCCTAGATTCTTGACCTAGTTCATCACAAAGAGAGAAGAGTGGCTACTCGGTAGCAAGAACATTATACTGTGGCGACTCGGTGAGACACCAGAATACATAGAGAAAGGCAGGAGTAGGGGTTTTACCTCCTCACGAGGGCCCTGAACCTGGGTAGATCGTGTTGTTTGCAGTGTTTAGTTCTTACCTCACGCGGCTACTCGTCGCGTGATCCCTCCCCGAGCACCTCCAGCGTCCATCGTTCCCACATCTTTAGCCATCCTATGGCATCTGCCGTGACACCACCACGACAATCACATTTAGCTCATTCCTCAAGAACAAGAACCTTGCATCATCAAGTGGCTTCGTGAAAATATCCGCAAGATTGTCCTTGGTGGGCACATAACTTAGTGCAATGTCTCCTCTCGCCACGTGATCACAGATGAAGTGGTGGCGAATCTCAATGTGCTTCGTCCTTGTGTGTTGCACCGGATTGTATGCAATCTTGATAGCACTTTCATTGTCACGTAGAAGAGGCACTTTGTCCAAATGAACTCCATATTCCTTGAGAGTTTGCCTCATCCATAGCAATTGAGTGCATGCACTTGCGGCGGCAACATATTCGGCTTCGGCGGTGGAGAGTGAAATGCAATTTTGTTTCTTCGAGGACCAACTTACAAGGGACCTACCAAGAAATTGGCAAGCCCCGGAAGTTGACTTCCTATCATCTTGATCACCCGCCCAATCGGAATCCGTATATCCATTGAGAGAAAATTGTGCCCCCTTTGGGTACCACAAACCAAATCTTGAGGTATGAACCAAATAACGAAAGATCCTATGAACCGCCATTAAATGGCAATCCTTAGGAGCCGCTTGATACCTTGCACACACACCTACACTCAAAACGATATCGGGCCTAGATGCACAAAGATAGCGTAAAGAACCAATCATAGAACGATAAAGTTTTTGGTCCACATCCTTACTCCCTTGTGGATTACGAGAGAGATGACACTTGACTTGCATAGGAGATGTCTTGATCTTAGCATCTTGGAAGTTAAACCTCTTGATCATATCTTGGGTATACTTGTCTTGAGAAATGAAAGTCCCACGAGCCAATTGCTTGATCTCAAAGCCAAGGAAGAATTTAAGCTCACCCATCATAGACATCTCGAACCTGTCAGTCATAAGCTTAGAGAACTCATTATTGAAGGCTTGGTTAGTTGAGCCAAAGATGATATCGTCCACATAGAGTTGGCATATGAAAAGCTCTCCCTTTACTCTCTTGGTGAAGAGAGTGGGGTCAATCTTCCCAACTTCGAAACCACGATCATCTAACAACTCCCTAAGGTGCTCATACCAAGCACGAGGTGCTTGTTTGAGACCATAGAGAGCCTTGTCAAGTTTGTAAACGTGGTTGGGAAAGTTGAGATTCTCGAACCCCGGAGGTTGCTTGACATATACCTCCTCTTTTAGTGGACCATTCAAGAAAGCACTTTTCACATCCATTTGTTGCAATTTGAAATTATGTGAGGATGCATAAGCAAGGAGGATACGGATGGACTCAAGGCGAGCCACAGGCGCGTAGGTTTCATCAAAGTCAATGCCTTCAACTTGGGTGTAACCTTGAGCGACCAATCTAGCCTTGTTCCTAATGACAATGCCATTCTCATCTTGCTTGTTCTTGAAAATCCACTTGGTGCCAATAACATTGTGGCAATCCTTGGGTTTCTCAACCAATCTCCAAACTTTGTTGCGCTCAAAGTTATTGAGCTCATCATGCATAGCTTCAACCCAATCGGAGTCCTCAAGAGCTTCATACACTTTCTTAGGCTCCACCATAGAGATATGAGCTTGATGCTCACAAAAATGAGCCAATTGCCTTCTAGTGGATCTTCCAGTTTGAACATCCTCCAAGACCTTGTCATCTTGGGCATCAATTTGCTTCAAAGCTCTTCTTATCCTTTTGATGCGACGGGCTTCGATCTCCTCATTATTGCGAGGAGGAATCACTTGATCATCTTGATCATTCGGGTCCCCATCTTGACCAACATGGCCTTGATCATCAACATCGTCATCAATAATATCTTCAATACTAGCTTCAACTTGAGAAGAGGATGAATAGGATGATTGATCTTGGCCTTGATCTTGACTCGCATTAGTGAGAGGAGTGGGTACGACTTGCGGAGTCACTTGATCAACGAGAAGAGGGTCTTGAATATGTTCTTGGTTAGGTGTAGTAGTTGGCTCCTTGGCTTGATCTTCTAATGTAGAGGAGGGCTCCACTTGGGTAGAGCATAGTCCTTCTCGAGTTGCCATAAGGTGTCCCTCGATGGGGCGGAAGAATCCCACACCCATCCTTCCTATGGCTTCTTGAGGCATTTCAACATCTACATTTGAAACATGAAATTGCGCCACTTGGGAGCCGTCATTTTCCTCGAAAACCACACTACAAGATTCTATGACAATCCGTGAGGCTTTGTCATAGACTCTATAAGTGTGGGATTCGGCACCGTAACCAACAAAAATACCCTCAATAGTTTTGGATTGAAATTTCGACAACCTAATACCCTTGATCAAATAAAAGCACTTACAACCGAATACACGGAAGTAGGATACGTTGGGCTTGTTGCCGGTGAGGATCTCATATGGGGTCTTGCTCAAGCCTTTGCGGATGTAGAGGCGGTTGGAGGAGTGGCATGCGGTGGATATGGCCTCGGCCCATAAATATTGGGGAGAAGAGTACTCCGCCAACATGGTCCTTGCCATATCCAAGAGAGTGCGATTCTTCCTTTCGGCAACACCATTTTGTTGAGGAGTGTAAGTGGCGGAGTATTGGTGGCGAATGCCTTCTTCACTAAGAAATTCATTCAATGTATAGTTCTTGAACTCCGATCCATTATCACTCCTAATAGCCATGATTTGCACATTGTGTTGACGTTGCACTTCGTTGGAGAAGTCGATGATGGTTTGTTGGGTCTCACTCTTGCACTTGAAGAAATAAACCCAAGTGTATCTTGAATAATCATCGACAATCACCAAGCAATACTTCTTGCCGCCAAGACTTGCCTCGGGCACGGCACCAAAGAGATCAACATGGAGAAGCTCCAAGATCCTCTTTGATGAAATAATAGTCTTGGCCTTGTGCACAATGTCATGCATCTTCCCTTCAACACACGACCTACAAACGCGATCCTTTGCAAAGGAAACATTTTCTTTTAGTCCAACAATAAGGCCACTTTTGTGAAGACTTTGCAAAGTTCTCATGTTGACATGGGATAGGCGGCGATGCCATAACCATCCCAAGTCCGCTTTCCCAAAAAGACACATTGCTTGAGTGTTGGTTGACTTAGAAAAGTCTACCACATACAACTCATTTTCAACATGTCCCACGTGAGCGACGTCAAGAGTCTTGCTCCTCAAAAGGACCACAATATCACCATCAAAGAAGACGCAGAACCCCATCTTACTAAGAGAGCGGACGGAAAGTAAATTGTAACCAAGGGATTCGACAAGCATGACGTTCACGATAGTGATATCGGGAGCCACCACAACCTTGCCAAATCCGGATACCTTAGACTTGGACGAGTCCCCATAGGTGACGGTTGCTTGGATGTCATTTGGTCGCAACTCCGTCACAAGTTCTTTGCTTCCGGTCATATGATTAGTGCATCCACTATCAAGAATCCATTTAGTCCCACCGGAAGCATAGTCCTGCAAGAGATCATTGACTAGAGTTAGGACCCGAGTTGGGTCCCTTTATGTTAGTAACAAGGGTCTTTGGAACCCATATAGTGTAGTCAATGAACCCCTCAATTGGACCAACATATTTATCTTGCACAACACCATAATAATCAACATATAAGAAATGGTGTGGGTTGTTAGTTCCCGCGGAGGTGCTACGAGTAGTGTTGTCCCTCATGACACTACTACTTGAGGCACCATTGCTTGCTTGTGCAGGTGTGCTACGAGTAGGGTTGTCCCTAATAACAATACCACCCAAAGCACCATGTTTGTTCTTCTTCTTGTTCTTCTTCTTCTTGTTCCTTTTCTTGGCTACATAGCCAAGACCTTGCTTTCCCACTTGTTGCCTTGGAGCACTCAATTGTGGTCTAGAAATGACCGCATTAGAGCTTGGGGCAACTACTAGTGGGGTGGCGAGCACCACCTTTTCGACTAGAGTGCTTTTGCCCTTGAGCCTTGCTAGCTCATCCTTCAACCTAGCATTTTCCTCAATAATATTTGCATGATCACAAGAAGAAGTAGAAGTGCTAGGATGGTTAGATTGAGTAAGTTGAGTTTGAAGTTGTTCATGCAACTCTTTGAGGGATGAGTGTTGGCTTTCCAAAGCTTGGTGAGCATTGGTTAGCTTTTCAAACTCCTCGGTTAGTTTACCATGACCAACCCCAAACTCTAATTTATCCTTTTTAGCCTTTCTATATTTAGCAATAGCAAGATCACGTTCCTTAATGATTTTAGAGACAAGTTCATTATGAGTAGTTTCAATAGTTTCAAGTTCATCCTCTAGAGAAACTCTACCATCATGCTCTGCTTCAAGAGTCATTGAGAGGGATGCAATTTCATCCGCATCCCTTCTCTCAACCTCACCTTTCTTCTCAAGGGCCTCTTGGGCCTCTCCCAATTGCCTCATGAGATGCTCAAAGTACTTCTTGGTCTCCCCTTGCATGTTAGACATAAAACGGTCCAAGGAGGCCCTTTCCTCTTCTTCTCTAAGACTAGCAATATGTTCTAGTTCACTAGGGGTCTTAGAGTTAGGAGAAGATGATACCTCCGTGGCCTTAGCCATGAAGCACTTGGCATTGCGTTGAGGAAGATTTTCATTGGGGGATTCAAATAGAGATGACAAAGATGGAGTGGAAGCAATAGCTAGAGCGGCCACTTCACTTGTTGTTTCTTCTTCTTCATCACTCCCGGAATCATACTCCTCTTGAGTCAAGAGCACAAACTTGGTGGGGGTTTTCTTGTTGAAAGGTTTCTTCTTGAAATGAGGTTTCTTGTATTCAACCTTGGACTTGTCCTTGCGGATGATCTTGCCGCTATGGTTCTCTCTATTCTCGTAGGGGCACTCCGCAATGAAATGGTACTTGTCTTGGCAATTGAAGCAAGATCTCACTTTTTGAGCCCCGTCATCACCATAACGATACTTGGTCTTCTCCTCAACAAATTTCTTGCCTTTAGGGGGATTGTTCCAAAACTTTTGCACGGTGAGAGCAATTAGATCCTTTAGAACGGGATCATATTCTTGTTCCTTCAATGGAGGCAATGCTTCTTCACCATCTTCATCATTCTCAACTTCTCTTGACAACACCTTGGCCTTCAAAGCAACGGAAGCTCCTTGATGCATTCCAATAGCCCTAGCACGGTTGTCAAGAGCATTCTTGGTTTGCACTTTGTAGGAGCTCAATTCTTGCATGACTTGGGTAGAGGTCATGGTGGAGAAATCATGTCTCCCTTGAATGCTCTTCATATCCGTGCCCTCAAAAGGCATCACGGCAATTATGAACTTCCTCTTGATCCAAGCATCATCAATATGTGTTGCACCCGCATTAGAGAAAGCGGTGGCCAGAGATTTGAGTCTTCGATACATGTCAACATGATCTTCTCCATCACGCATGAAAAATCCTTCGGCCTCATTGGTCAAGGTGTCATAGCGATTTCTTTGCATGCTCTCATTCCCAACAAACATGATGACAAGTGCATCCCATGTTTCTTTGGCGGTGGAGAAGTGTTGAAGATGCGGCATGTGATTGGGGACCACGGCTTGATGAAGGATGGATAAAGCGGTGTAATTGAGTTGGCAATCTACAACCTCTCTTCTTGTGAGATTCTTGGGATCATATGGCTTGTATCCATCACGAGTGATTCTCCAAAGATCTATACAAGAAGAGTTCAAGTGAGTCTCCATGTAGTATTGCCATTCACGAAAAGAATATGCATCAATTTTAGGTGGATCTCCTCTAGGAATTATATGAGGAAAAGGGATGGGAGGATCGGGAGAATATTGGCCTTCAACGGCATGATATCCTTCCTTTCCACTCGCACCCTTCTTAGCGGATTGTTCGGCGGAAGCAGTTTTAAGTGGTTCACCATCAACCCCTTTCTTGGCACCCTCCGTTTCCAGAGGGGATGAGTCGACCACCTCCGGTTCTTTGGCTTTGAGGAGTGTTGTCATGAGTTGACGCAACTCCTCAAATTTAGTGTCTATGGATGAGGTCAATGATTCTCTCAAAGCATTGAGATCATTCATGGACACATTTCCATCGGACGGAGCGTCATCCAACTCATCTCCCATACTTAAACTCTTAGGCGGTTAAGCCCGATAGAAGAGCCGAGGCTCTGATACCAATTGAAAGCAAAGTATGGGCACCTAGAGGGGGGGTGAATAGGTGCTACGACCAATTTTAATTTTTCTCAAAGTTTAGGCTTGACAAGAAGGTAAATTCTCTAGATAGTGCAACTAGTGGTGAATTTACCTATATGACAAGACGAGCAATTAATGCAACAAGTACAAGTAAGTAAAGAGAGGGAGGAACGAGGTAACCGATGGAAGCACACGGAGACACGATGTATTTCCGAGTTCCTCCTTTTAGGGGAGTACGTCTCGTTGGAGGGGTGTGAGCTCGCCACAAAGGCCTACTCAACGCCACTAAGGCTTCACCCTATTCTCCGATGAACTTCGCCACAAAGGCCTAGTTCACCTTCCACTATATAACCCCTTTGAGGCGGGGATCAAATCCTTTACAAACAACTTGGGGCACACACCCACAACTTAATTGGGGGCTCCCAACTCTTCTTGAATCACCAACAAGAAACAAGATGCCTAGGTTCTCCACAAGAGGAAACCCTAGGCAAGATCCCTCAAGCTAGAGAGGGAGAAATGAAGAACGGCTCGGTGAAGATGTAGATCGGGGCCTTCTCCTTCAATCCTCCAAAGATCTTCAAGATTGGGTGGAGGGATTGGGAGTTATGAGGGATTTGGTGAGTTCTTAAATGCTCATAAATGCTAAGAGGAAGAACTAGATCTTGGGGAAGAAGAGGAGGGGTATTTATAGTCCCTCCTCACAACTGGTCGTTGTGCAGAAAAAAGGTACCGGAATATCCGGTCCAAGTTTGGACCGGAATATCCGGTCAGCTTGCTCCACGCAGATCTGCAGAGCTGGACCGGATTATCCGGTTGTTCCGGAAAAATCCGGTACAAATAATCCGGTAGATGCCAGTACGCAAATCTTCTAGTCCTTAGCCATTTTTCCACTTCTTCAACTGCAACCGGAATATCCGGTATGGATATGAAATATCCGGTACAAATAATCCGGTTGACTCCAGTAGCTCCAAGCTTCTAGTCCTTAGCCATTTTTCGCAGCAACCGGAATATCCGGTCCAGGATGAATAATCCGGACCAAATAATCCGGTTCACTACTGTGAGCAAAACTTCCAGTCCTTAGCAGTTTTCGCGTAACTTCATGAACAACCGGAATATCCGGTCCGGGATGAATATTCCGGACCAAATAATCCGGTTGACTCCAGTATGCGAAACTCTCAGTCCTTAGCCATTTTTGTGCTCCTTCATCAGCAACCGGAATATCCGGTCCAGGATGAATAATCCGGTCCGAATAATCCGGTTGAGTTCTGTCCCAAAACTCTCAGGCCAAACTTCACCGACTTTTCGGTGATCGATGCCGATGTTAAGTATAACACCTGCACACTAAACACCTCGATAGATAATGTACTTAGTATTGTTAACTAACACACAAAACACTGGGAAAACGAAATGCACTTTTAGGTGGTAGATCCTTTTCCTGTGTAGGCTCGACGAGAGGCCCTTTCTTCTCATATTGTAATGCTACCTCAGCCATTGGCGCATCGTCCAGGCCTAAAAAGGCACGAAGAGACATACTGGCCTTGGACGCATTTTTCATGGCAGTAGCTACAGTCAATCCCATTGCTGCCACAACATCTCTGACCTCGGGGTCCTGTTCCGGACCGGCTTTCACTATGAGCGGGGGGGTCGATTGTTTACTCTGTATCCCGAGCTGGTCAACTTGTTTCCCGCTTTTTTTCATTTTTCTTTCTCCTCCGCCAATGCTTTTGCTTGCGTACGAAGTTCATTATCATAGTCTTTAGGCAAATTCTTCTCGGCTTGGGACGGTGTCGACAAAAAACCCGTAGCCCACTTGTCTACTATCGGAGGGTATACTTCCTTGGGCTTAGGCTCCTTTCGCACCTTCTGATTGGCCTTCCATTTCTCAACGTCATCCTTCGTGGCCAATTTGGTTTCATCATCACTAAGTTCCCAAGGCCTTGGGGGGATAGGCTTCAGTGATGGCTCCGGTACCCGTGTGGTCTTAGGTACATAAGCCTCCGGGTTAATAGTCCAAGAGCAGGTTCCCTTGATGTCCGCCCGCTTCTGTTTCTTCGCCGGAGGAGGAATGGGGGACGACGGCTGCTTATCCTCCGGAGGAGGAATGTGGCGCGACGGCTGCTGCTTATCCTCCGGAGGAGGAATGGGGGGCGACGGCTGCTTATCCTCCGGAGGAGGAATGGGGGGCGACGGCTGTTGCTTATCCTCCGGAGGAGGAATGGGGGGCGACGGCTGCTGCTTATCCGCCGGAGGAGGAATGGGGGGCGATGGTTGCTGCTTATCCGCCGGAGATTGTGGATCGGGGGACGGCGTCGAATGGCGTGAAGGAGGCGTAGGTGAACCAGCACCACCACCACCAGCACCTGCACCATCGGAGGGGGTGGACTTGTTAGCCTTGGCGTCTCGCCTGGAAACACTATGTACTTCTTTTTCCATAGAATGAACTGGCGCTTGACATCTCCAAGTCTTCTCTCCCCTTCGGGTGTAGCTATGTCAATCTCCAGGTCCTCAAACACTTGGACTATGTATTCCACCGTGACACGAGCATAGCCATATGGAATGGGGTTGTTGTGATGGAGTGCTCCAGGTGTATAGGGTAAAGCACTGCCTGTAGCTACCTTCATGGAAATGTTCCCCACGGGATAATGCAGATCACATTCTTTCATCTACTTTACATCATCCACGGGGTAGTGAGGCTCCGGTGCATGACTCTCGATCATCGTTGCATTAGCACCTGCAGGCGGGGCCTCCGTGGAAGCCACGCTGCTTCTCCACTGATGCTGGCTTCCGAGATCCGCTGCATGTTCTTCATGTGGCCCTGCAGCCGCCGCTGTTTCTTTCTCAAGTATTCCCGCCACGGTCTGCTTCAACTCGCTAACTTCCGTTGCAAGCTTCGACAGAAGATCTGCAGCCCGGTCCGTATTTCTCTTACGGCTTCTGTAACAGTACGGGTCACCCTCCTGGGAAAACCCTACTTTCCACGGCAATCTGCCTTTGCCTCGTATATGTCCTCCGTGTTCAGGATTCCCGAGGGCATGGGTCAGTTGGTCTCTCTCTCTGTTGAACGTGATCCAGCCCTGTTGAGCTTTGGTCATTGCGTCAACAAGGTTTTTTGTGGGAGCAAACGTTTTCTGCCGATGAACACACGCCCCTGTCTCCGGGTCTAGCGATCCCCCATGCCCGTACCACCACATTTTGCCTCTTTCGTCCCATCCCTCTGTACCTAGAGGGATTCCTCTTGCCCTCAGGCCGTCCTCCATCGCCTGTCACTTAGGCGCCGAAACGTGGTATCCTCCTGGCCCCATAATATGATGGTACTGTTTCTTATCCGCGTTAGCCTTATTTTTTTCGACATTTCCTTGAAATGCTCCGATTTCTTCTGCGTCACAAATTCTGGCCAATCATCTCTCATTTTCTCATGTTGTCCAGTGAAAATCGGAGTCTTGCCCTTGCTGACATATTCACAGAACAATTTTTTCTTGAAGTTCTGGAATGCTTCGGCCATCTTCTGAAAGGCGAACTCTTTGACTAGCCTCCTCCTCTGACGTCCACCCGGAACCTCTTCACCGAATTCATCTTTTTTGTTTTATTCCTGAGGTAGAATGAAATGTACCATAAGCTTTCTGAACATCTCCTTTTTCGTTCTCTTGTGGACATAACTGAAACCAAGACGTGCTTTCTTTGGCTCCTTCCATTCCTAGACGGTGATCGGGACGGTGTCTCTAACAATGACTCCGCATTGGTTGATAAACTTTGTGGTGTGCTGTAGGGGCTTGCAGGTTTCACAGACTGATTCGATGGTATATGTTTCTCCATCTTTCATCGTCTTGGATTTGCCACGCGTTGTCGTACTCGATCCGGCCGAGGGCTAAAATAAGAAAGAGAGTCGCGCGCGTTAGTGCATATGTATTCACATTTCAGTAAGTTTGTATCACGAGAGGCTCAATGTATATATATATACCTCGCCGGAGGTGGTTATTCTTTGCAATTGGAGATCGTCGTTTGTCGACGGTTGACCTCCGTCATCAATGTCCATTCCTTCACCTCCTTGATCATCCACAATGTCCGTTGCTTCACCTCCTTGATCATCGACAATGTCCGTTCGTTCACGTTCTTGATCATCAAGGTTCAGATAAGAAGAGATTACATCATGTTCTCCGGCTATGATATCTAATAGATAACCTTCAGCCTCCTGTTCCGTCAGGTCTCTATTGTCCGCCATATGTCAGTCCTGCAGACATGCATGTAGTAAAAATTAATTAAGAATATAGGAGACTTAGCAAATATTGACGTAGAAGGAGGGAAAACAGATTGCTAGGGTTTTGGGTGGAAGAACGATGACCACCGGAGGGGGAAAACCATACTTTAGAGATGTGTCCAAGATTAGTTTCTCAAATGACTTGGAGAACCCCATAGCTAGGTTGCATTTGCTTTCCTGGTCATTTTGGTATATTACACTTAATATTCTGAATTTATTGAATTAAAAGTTATTTTCATTATTTTTTTGTCTTAGGAATATTTAGGGTTAGTAGACTTAGGGATTTTTTTTAGCTTTTCTTTGACTTAGGAATATTTAGGTTTAGTAGAATTAGCAAATATTAGTACAAGTATATTTTTAGGGTTAGTAGACTTAGGGTTAGTAGGAAATTTTTTGACTTAGGAATTTTTTTGACTTAGGATTTATTTTAACTTTGCAAAAAAAGAGTGCAGCCCAACTTTTTTTTTTTTGAGAATCCGAGTGCAGCCCAACTCAGCGTTTTTTTTCTCCCCCGCAGGCCGTGACGTCAGCGTCTCTGTTTCGTCTTCCTCCGGCGAGGGCCACGGCCACTCCCCTCTCTCCCCCGCGAGCACGGCCACGGCCACGCACCACCGTGCACGCACGCACGGCCACGCAACGGCCAAGCACGCACGCACGCACGGGCACGGCCAAGCACGCACGCACGGGCACGGCCAAGCACGCACGCACGCACGGGCACGGCCAAGCACGCACGCACGGGCACGGCCAAGCACGCACGCACGGGCACGGCCACGGCCACGGCACGGCCACGGCACGGGCACGGCCAAGCACGCACGCACGGGCACGGCCAAACCCTAAACATATCCTCCGGCTGGGGCCACGGCCGTCGTCGTCGTTTCCGATCGTCGTGCACGGTCCTCCAGAGATCCTCAAGCACGCACGGGCGGGCACCTACCGGAGACAGAATCGGGGAGGGCGGCGGGCAGCAACCGGAGACGGAATCGGCGAGTGCGGCGGGCAGCAACCGGAGACGGAATCGGCGAGGGCGGCGCGGAGAAGACGAGATGTGGTTGGGACTTGGAAATTTTTGGGGGCAGAGAATATATAGGGGCAGCCTTTAGTCCCGGTTGGGGACACCAACCGCGACTAAAGGGGTATTTTTTCGCGGCGTTTTCGTTCCCGCGCGGAAAGAGCCTTTAGTCCCGGTTCGTGACAGGAACCGCGACTAAAGGTGGTTTTTCAAATACTTTTCCTTTTTCCAATCTTAAAGTACAAATAATATATCAGAAAATCCAGAAAAATAAAACTACTTCATTTTAAAATCTTAAAAATACAAATAATATATCAGAAAATTCAGAAAAATAAATCTACTTCATTTTAAAATCTTAAAAATACAAATAATATATCAGAAAATTTAGAAAAATGAAACTAATTCATTTTAAAATCTTACAAATACAAATAATATATCAGAAAATTCAGAAAAATAAAACTACTTCTTTTTAAAATCTTAAAAAACAAATAATAGATAAAAAAGGCAGTACATAATGGCTAGAGTGGATCTAAACCTAAACGGAGAGCATAGATGCTTGATCTGGTATCTGCTAGTCATACTCCTGCCTAGGCCTATAGTACATGTACTCGTAGTCGTCGTAGTCGCCGCCGCCGTCGTCGTCACTATCGTCTGACGGTGCTCTGCACTCCCTCGGAGGATCACGACTCCAGAACTGGGCCTGAGGGTAGCGCAGGCGGGGGATATCGCCGGCCCTGATATAGTCCATGACGCTCTGTAGAGTCCGGCCGGACCACCATAGCCGACGACCGGCCTCGTGAAAGTTCCCAGGAGGCAGGCCGTCCTCCTCATACCTGGCGAGCGCCCTCTCACGCCGATTGATGAAGAAGGCATCCCAAGTATGCTGGTTATCGGGATGCCAACTGGGATTCCTCCGCTGCTCCGGCGTGAGCTCGTGATAGTAGTGGTTCGTGATGGCCGCCCGACGCGCCACACCTTGAGGAAGAGGAGGGACCGGCACTCCTCCGGCGCTCAGCATCCAACCGGCGGAAACGTTGTAGCCGCACGGGCAGGGGTAGTTCGAGGCGGAAAGTGCCTCCGCCTGGATGAATGTTAGAGTGGGTACGGTAGAAGTCATGAGAGAGTGGTGAGTTCGTATGTGTTTATGCGAATGGTGTGGCAATGCATACTACATATATATAGCGAGAAGAAAACATCCCTTTAGTCCCGGTTGGGGACACCAACCGGGACTAAATGGGTTAGGGTTTCGTTTGGACCAATCAGATAGAATCACATGGATCGTGTGTTTCTTTAAAGCGCTTGTGAGTCGTTGGATCCGGGGTGTGTTTCTTTCGAGCTGTTGTGAGCCGTTCGATCAGGGCTACGGTGTGTTTCTTTCGAGCTGTTGTGAGCCGTTGGATGAGGTGGTTTCTTAACCGTTGGATCAAACCCCTAGCACAACACTTTGTGAGCCAGAGGACCCTATATATAGCCCACCTTCATACACCGGTCAGTTCATCGAGCAAATACAAAACATCCGGATTCGCCATCATACGTCCTGCCGTGCATTTGGTATGCATATTGCACCCAGTAGCCACGGTGGGGCTGTATGATGGCGATACCGATTGTTTTTTTCTACATCCCCCTTTAAGGTTTGATACATCATATATTCAGTTTATCGAGCAAATACAAAACATCCGGATTCGCCATCATACGTCCTACCGTGCATTTGGTATGCATATTGCACCGAGTAGCCACGGTAGGGCTGTATGATGGTGATACCGATTGTTTTGTTCTACATCCCCCCCCTTTAAAACATCCATCCATGCTTGGGTCAGTGTTCACTTTGAGCTCGGGTAGTAATGTGCAACTATTTGCTTGGTTGTGTTAGGGTGGCGCGTGGCGCGGGAGTTGTGACGCGTGGCGCGGGAGTTGCGACGCGTGGCGCGGGAGTTGTGACGCGTGGCCAGGAGGGCGCGGTATAAACTGTCGCGCCTCGAGCACGTCTTCTCCTCTCCACGCACCGTCGCGCTTTCACCATGCCTCCGAGGAGGAACAGCACCACCGGCTTCCGCGGCGTCCGAGCACGGCAGAACGGAATGTTCAGCGCAGATATCCGCTGGGGGGACGACCGCATCCCCCTCGGCTCCTTTGCGACGGCGGCGGAGGCCGCCCGCGCCTGGGACGCGGCGGCCTGGCGCCTCAACCGCCCGCGGTCGCTGATGAACTTCAACGACTGCCACACCGTCTGGGAAGCGGAGGCCAGGGCGCCGAAGCCGCAGATCGTCACTGCCGCCGACCACCTCCACCTCGGTCACCGCGCGTTTCAGGGCCTAGTCGACGCCAGGGAAGAACGCGTTGTCCGCGAGTATTACCGGAACAACCCGGGGGAGGAGAGAGCCGACGAGGAGCTCTGGCAGACCCGTGCGGCTGAGCGGGCGGAGCGCCGCCTCGAAAGCCACCTCGCATTAGATGCCGCTCGGGAGGCGAGGACGAGGGCGCTGCAAGAGCTTCGTCGGGCCGACCGCGCCGGCGAAGTCTGGGCCTCCGACGATCCGAGGTGGGGGCCTATCTCGGACATACCATCATGCACCTCCGACGACGACGAGGAGGTAACCGACGAGTTCGCCGACGACGATGACCCGGAGGAGGTCACCGACGAGTTCCCCGACGACGACGACGAGGAGTAGTGTTCGTATGTTCTCTCTTTTTAATAAAAGAATTTGTATTCCGGCGACACTGCGGCGCGCTAGCGCGTCTGTTTTCTCTTTTTAATAAAAGTTATGAAATCAGATATTTTATGTCACAAGGTTTTGAGACATTTAAGTAACCTTCTGTTTTCCATGCTTTCCACTCGTTTTCTCAAATATTTTGCAAAGAAGTTAGTGTTAAACACATCAGAGATAATATAATTCACATGATCCATTCAAAAAAGTTTGGTACACAATAAATTATTACACATCAATTCTTCCCTTGTGTCCCCGCTTTCTTACGATTTGGCCGTATCCATGGAGCATCCTCATCATTTAACTTAATGCTTGGGTCAGTGTTGACTTTGAAGGGCGGAATTTCACCAAACATATTATAATCTTCTGACATGTCTGTCTTGTCCTCCACTCCCACGATGTTTCTTTTCCCTGAAAGAACAATGTGGCGCTTTGGATCATCGCAGGATGTACTGATCGTTTTCTTATCTTTCCGTTTCCTCGGTTTGCTACTCATGTCCTTCAAATAGAAAACCTGAGAGACATCTTTGGCTAGGACGAATAGTTCGTCAAGGTAACCAAGATTGTCGAAATCCACCATTGTCATTCCGTATTGCTCGTCCACCTTTACCACACCTCCTGTTAGCTTGAACCATTTGCACCGGAACAAAGGGACCTTAAAGGAGGGTCCATAGTCAAGTTCCCATATCTCCTCTATGTAACCATAATATGTGACCTTTTGCCCAATCTCGGTTGCTGCATCAAAGCGGACACCACTGTTTTGGTTGGTGCTCTTTTTATCTTGGGAGATCGTGTAAAATGTATTTCCATTAATCTCGTACCCTTGGTAAGTCGTTATAGTCGAAGATGGTGTCTTGGCCAACATGTACAGCTGATCTCCAACATCATTGTCATTCATTAAATGTTTTCGCAACCAACTGCCGAAAGTCTCCATGTGGGCCTTTCTAATCCATGATTCAGGCTTCCCCGGGTTGTCCGAGCGTAAAATATTCTTGTGTTGCTCGAAGTACGGAGCCACCAAGCTCGAATTTTGCAGAACTGTGTGGTGTGCTTCAGTCATAGAATGACCGTCCATACATATCGTTGATTTCCTTCCGATCGTGCCTTTTCCACTTAGTCTCCCCTCGTGCCGCGATTGAGGAATACCAATCGGCTTAAGGTCAGGAACATAGTCAATGCAGAACTCAATTACCTCCTCATTTCCATAGCCCTTTACGATGCTTCCTTCTGTCCTAGCACGGTTACGAACATATTTCTTTAATACTCCCATAAACCTCTCGAAGGGGAACATATTGTGTAGAAATACAGGACCGAGAATGGAAATCTCTTCGACTAGGTGGACCAGGAGGTGCGTCATGATATTGAAGAAGGATGGTGGAAACACCAACTCGAAACTGACAATACATTGGACCACATCGTTCTGTAACCGTGGTAGATCTTCTGGACTGATTACCTTCTGAGAGATTGCATTGAGGAATGCACATAGCTTCACAATGGCTACTCGAACATTTTCCGGTAGGAGCCCCCTCAAAGCAATCGGAAGCAATTGCGTCATAATCACGTGGCAGTCGTGAGACTTCAGGTTTTGGAACTTTTGTCCGCCATGTTTATTATTCCCTTTATATTCGACGAGAAGCCAGACGGGACCTTCATACTGCTCAGGCATTCAAAAAAATGACCTTCTCTTCTTTGGTAAGAGCGTAGCTGGCACGACCTTGAAACCATTCCGGATGCCGGTCATCTGGGTCTTTCAAAAGTTGCTGGCCCTGCCGTGTTTCCTTTGTATCATTTGTCTTCCCATACACGCCCAAGAAGCTTAGCAGGTTCACGCAAATATTCTTCGTAACATGCATCACGTCGATTGCAGAGCGGACATCTAGGACTTTTCAATACTGTAGCTCCCAAAATATCGATTTCTTTTTCCACATGGGTACGTGCCCGTCAACTCCCAGCGGAACTGATTGCCCGCCAGGACCCTTTCCAAAGATGACTTTCAAATCCTTGACCATATCAAATATCTCAGCTCCAGTACGTTCCGCAGGCTTCGGCCGGTGATCTGCCTTGACGTTGAAATGCTTGCCTTTCTTTCTTACGTTATGCTTTCGGGGAAGAAATCGACGAAGACCCAGGTACACGTTCTTCCTACAATTATCCAAAAATACACTTTCAGTCTCATGTAAGCAGTGCGTGCATGCTTTGTATCCCTTATTTGAATGTCCCGAAAGGTTACTGAGAGCAGGCCAATCGTTGATGGTTACAAAAAGCAACGCTCGTAGGTTAAATTCCTCTTCTTTAAGCTCATCCCACACAGGTACACCAGGTCTGCCCCACAACTGTAAAATTTCATCAACTAATGGCCTTAGGTACACATCAATGTCGTTGCCGGGTTGCTTCGGATCTTGGATGAGCACTGGCATCATAATGAACTTCCGCTTCATGCACAACCAAGGAGGAAGGTTGTAGATGCATAGAGTCACGGGCCAGGTGCTATGGCTGGAGCTCTGCTCGCCAAAAGGATTCATGCCATCGGTACTTAGACCAAATCTTATGTTCCTTGCGTCAGCTGCAAAATCTTTGAACTCTCTGTCGATCTTTCTCCATTGCGTTCCATCAGCGGGGTGTCTCAACTCCCCGTCGGACTTACGGTCCTCTTTGTGCCATCGCAACAACTTGGCATGCTCTTTGTTCATGAACAGGCGTTTCAGCCGAGGTATTATAGGATCATACCACATCACTTTGGCGGGAACCCTCTTACTGGGTTTCTCGCCCTCAACATCGTCACCAGGGTCATCGCCTCTGATCTTATAACGCAATGCAGTGCATACAGGGCATTCATCCAAATTCTCGTATGCACCGCGGTAGAGGATGCAGTCGTTAATGCATGCATGTAACTTCAGAACCTCTAAACCTAGAGGGCAGACAGCCTTCTTTGCTTCGTACGTACTGGCGGGCAACTCGTTATTCTTCGGAAACATATTCTTCAACATTTTTCAGCAAATTTTCAAATGATGAGTCAGCTACACCTTCCCGTGCCTTCCATTTCAGCAAATCCAGTGTGCAGCCCAGCTTTTTCAGACTATTGTCGCATCCTGGGTACAGCAACTTCGTGTGATCCTCTAACATGTGATCCAAATTCTCCCTCTCCTTGTCAGTTTCGCAGCGTCTCCGTGCATCAGCAATGGTCCGACCAAGATCATCGGCGGGCTCATCATGTGCCTCTTCTTCACCTTCACCAAACCCTTCCCCACCTTCAGCATCATCCTCCATGAAAGTATCACCGAAAGCGTCATGATAGTTGAAATCGATATCATCCTCTTCTTCATCTTCTTCCATTCTAACCCCTTTTTCTCTATGCTTGGTCCAACAATTATAGCTTCGCATGAAATCGTGCCGAAGCAGGTGCATGTGAACGACTTTTGAGGAGGAGTGACCCTTCTCATTCTTACATTCAGCACATGGACAGATAATAAAACCTCGCTGCTTGTTCGCATTTTCCACTACGAGGAAATATTTCAAACCCGTAGTGAACTCGCCGGAGAGTCGGTTACCGTACATCCATTGCCGATTCATCTGCATTATTATTATATAAAGTATATAATTAATTAACCATCATGCATTTGTTAAACTAACTAGCTGGAAATAATACAAATCATGAAAGGTTCAAGTTGCTAACCGCGATCGCGGAGGTAAAATAAATGAAAACCCACCATATCATGTGTGTTTCATGCTCTCGGGCATTTCATCAAACACCTTGTGTGCATAGGAGGAACAAAAAGCAAACCCACCACCCCTTGTGAATATTGTGAGTAGAAGTGACACCAAATGTGGCTAAGTGCAGCCACCTGAGCCCTATATATAGGGATGGTCCTTTAGTCCCGGTTCACCTGGACAACCGCGACTAAAGGCCTTGGGGACCTATTAGTCCTGGTTGGCCTGGCCAACCGGGACTAAAGCCACTCCCGTCCGCCAGCTGTGGACCGAGCGCGCTGGGCCCAGACTGTTGGTCTACTGATGGTGACGAGAGGGAAGTCCTCTTGCCGCAGCCTGTTTTGTTTGATATTAGCAGGACGCCATGGTCGCGTTCAAAGGAGGAGTTGGATGAGCAGCTGCGCTTGCTTGAATTCCATGAGCAGCATGACCCCGAGCATCAGATGGGGCAGAACGCGCCCTCTAAGGACTACACTACGCAGTACACCGGGGCATCCTCGAGCTCATATCAGGAGGATGGCTCATCCTAGGCACACTATGGGGGCGCCACTTCATGACCCTCTTGGGATTGATCCCCACTTAGGCCAAAATCCTAACCTTAGGGGGAGGTATACCGACATCACACTTATCTATATATCATTTTTTGTCGGTTTTTCGTATATCCATGTTTTCGTTTCTTTCGCTTGTTTTCGTTTCTTTCGCTTCTTTTTGTTTTTATTGTTTTGTTCTTGCTTTCCAAAACACAAAAGGACCAAAAATATTTCTATTGTTTCTCTTTATTTGCTTCTTTAGTTACATTTTTTTTGTTTGCTTTACTTTCTCGTTTCGGTTTAATATTCAAAAATCCAAAAATATTTTGATGTGTTTGCTTGTTTCTTTCTGTACTTGTTCTAAAAATCGAAAACCCAAAAATCATTTGTTGTTCTTCTTTGGTTTTGTAAAGTTTGCTGCAGAGTTCAGTAGTCCTTCGTGACTCTATTGGATCTTGGTTATCGTTCTATATTATTTAATCCACACGAGTGAAGAGCCATAATGGGACAATTCAAGTTGTGGTGAGAGGCTGGTATGAATTCTATTTGTTTTCATTTTTGTACATATACTCATCCATGTGGACATGCTTAGTTTGTTCGTATAAGGTGTATGTTATTTAATCAATGCTTAGTAGTCCATGCTCTCTCATGTTTAGTCCCAGCTTATTAATACTAGATAGCATGTCGTATAAATATTTGCTTGCATTGTTTTATTCATAGAAGGGTATGAAATTGTGGTATCTCCCTCTGAATGTTTTGCTTGAATCGACTTGGCACATGCTCACGCATGCATAAGACTAACAACAAAAGTCAATTAAGCCTCGATGATTTATTTTGCCTCAGAGTATTTGTATCACTGTTATGCCCCCGTTAATTTTGTTTTGTCGCGAGCATGATTATGACAGTTGTTGCTCTCTTGATTATCGCTCCCGGCCTATTGCTAGCCTTCACCTATACTGAGTATGATCTCTACTCGTGCATCCAACTCCGAAAAACCAAAGTTTCCTAAAGTGTCCACCATACCTACCTATATGTGCTATTTTACCGCCACTCCAAGTAAATTTCTCGTGTGCTACCTTTAAAACCTTAAAAATTATTCCTGTTTTGTGCCCCTGTTTTAGCTCATGAGGACGTAAATAGAGAATCTTTATCTCACTTATTGATTGGACTTTGCACACCTAGACTAGTGGCTTCATCCTCTTATCCAAATGATAGAATAGCTGGCAGCGGGATGCCCGTCCTCAAAATTGGTTACTATAAATTCTCTTCACTATTTTGGCCCCTGATTTATCACTGAAAGCATAATTGTGTAAACAAAAGAGAAGAGGGATGACCTTCTATACCAGTTGTGTCCTTCAATGGGAGCCGATCTTCCAAGGTCTAGTTGACTTGTGACGTACTGTATTGTCTGTTTACCATTCGTTGACATAAGCATACACCTCTCTACAAAAATGTCGTGGTGTGGTAAAGACAGATGCCATAGGGTGGCTAATGTTTGGGGCTGATGGACGATGTAGGTATTCCGGGAGGGATCGCACGTCGAGTAGACGCGCTCAGAAACACTTCAAACACCAAGATCTACCCAGGTTCGGGGCCCTCGTGTGGAGGTAACACCCCTACTCCTGCCTACCTCTCTGTATATAGCTCGACCGAGTAGCGAAGTTACAAACACTCTCTAGCCTACTCACCACCGAGTAGCCAACTGCTAGCTCTCTCTGTGTGTGTTACTAAGTCTCGCAATAAATGCGCCTGGATCCAACGTCCCTCGCGCAGGAGGGGGCTGGCCACCTTATATACTGGTGGCCAGTGAGTAAACTACACATAAAAGTACACGAAGTGACAACACCACTGTGCAAACGCCGTGCCGAAAGTCGCCGCGCCGTCCGGCTGACAGGTCTTGTCCACCCTGTCAGCCCCTTAGGGTAGGTCACTGACATGTCCTGTCCCCCTTGTTAGTGACAGGACTTGACAGGCGCCTACCCACACTGTGCCCACGCCTCAGCACAGATAATCATGCTCCTAGTAAGTTGAACCGCACGCTTGTACGGCTGTGGGATACGCGGGATCTCCCACAATGGCTCCATTGACTTTGTGCCCGAGTAGGATAACTTCACATCTACTCGGATCACCTGAGTTCTATCCGGTCGATCCAGAACCTCACTTGTTATCTTCTCCTGGCCTCCAGTACTTATCACCGAGTAGCGCCTAGCGAATAACGAGTACCCGGGTAGCCGCCTACCCGGCAAACCGTACACTGATCACTATTTTCCCACCAGTCTTACCCCTACTCGGGGGTAGCCCCCCGACATTAGTCCCCGAAGCTGGTAGAGTCCGGTGAACTTGTTCGTTGGGCCCTGTCAGCTTTAATCAAATTGTCTCCATGATGAAGTGTGGCCGAGTTTCTCCTCAACTCGGACGCCCATAATCTCTACTCGAACTTTTCTTATCATAGCCTTTGGAGTTTTCTTCTCGGCACCGAGTAGACCACATGATGCTGAGTTCCACCGAGAACCCAACACTTAGTAAAATTTCCCGCATTTTGCCGCTCAAACCAGAGCGGCTCTATCTTCTCGTGTCTAGGTCGCACACGTGTCACGTAGCCGTACCCCCGACGCCTCGGTTCTGGCGTGACTGCATGGCACATGTCGCACCCGGACTTCTAAAGGATACTCGTCGTTCCGTTGAACAGTAGTAGATTGGATTACGGGGCTTACCGGCACCCGCGTCCTCTTACGAGTAGGCCAACACACGTATGTGTGACAACCAACCCCTATCTGTTCAGCGTCGACGTAAACTATCCCATAGAAATCAAGATACTTCCATTGACGTACTTCAAAACATACACACATGGTACGTCAACGGCATTGGAACAAGTGATATCACAACAGATCTCTACGACACAAAAGATTGAAATAAGTTGCAAATAGCTCTCATTAGAGCAGAGATAGCAAATACAATCATCCAGAGGACACATGTCCCAACAATTCATCATTACATCACAGCGGAAGCATTCAACATGTCTGAGTACAGACAAGATCCAAATAGGCCTACGAGGCCGGAAACGAACAAACGGAGCCCATCCACGAAGTCTCGGATCCTGCCCGGGTCCGCTATCTACTCGTCAGTAGTCTCGTCATGCTCCACGTAGTAGCCACCATGTAGATCCTCGGAAACATAGGTCTGCGGAAACCACAGCCCCAAAGGGGTCAGTACATAAACGTACTGGCAAGCAAGACTCACAATTCACCAAAGTGTAACCCGTCAACACCAAGCACAGATGCTTTGGGTTCAACGGAAGGAAGGGGATAAAAAGGATGCTGCAACTGGCTGCTCTAAACAACTACAGAGTTACTACCACTTCCGGCTAACAGAAAGGAGATAAGATCGGGTATCGTAACCAACTATAGCTAACCACCAAACAAACCCATCCTGGATCTCGCCCCTTATCCAAAGAAGCAATCTGAGGATAACTCACACAGTTGAAATAATGATGGTTCAGATTATTGTGTCAATAAGCCTATTACTAGTCAAGTTGTTAATCATTGGGTGTAAGGTTGTTAATCATTAGGTTTAAGTTGTCCTGAGTACTTGTTAGCCAGTACTTTCACCAAGTAGTCCATAACCGCGGAAAACACGGCTTCTCGAGAAGATTTATCCCTGCAGGGTTGCACCAATTTGGCCGTACACGCAAGAATAACCCGCCAGATGGGATGCCTCCCACCAAGCGGGGCACTCTACACAACTCAACTCTTCTTCGCATCAAGACCAAAGAACCTTGGGCGCACGGCTAATCGAGCCCCGAAGAAAAGGGACCCTCATAGCACTCTAAGAACGTGTCCCCCTATATGCCGACTACAAAAGTTCCACCCTGGCCTGGGCTCGCAAAAACATGCATGCGGCAAATGGAAAACACGAACTAAATGAGGCGATTTGGACAAGATGCGAATCGAATCAAATTGAGGGGGGCGCCCATACTCGCTTCCCACATGCGGGTAGTGCGCTCATCATGGATCAGTAGACAAGACCCTTTTCCTATTAGGGTCGACACTAGCAGGCCTCAAAACCACACAGGGCCTCCTGCCGGTGCCTTATCATCAAATTTATTATTAATAGTAACATTAGCATGATTGATTGATTAAACATCGAGGCCCCAGAACATAATAGAAATAGTAACAGAAAGTAACGGGTAACAGACTCGAGCAAAACAACCCTAAGCATGCTAGTAAGACACGGGCAACAAGCAATGGTTATAGGTATGGAGGTGAGGCAATATCAGGGTTAAAGGATACATGTGATAGGTTCGTAACAGAAGCAACTATTCATAGGGCTAGCAGAATAGACAACGGAAAGTATCGGTAACCAATGTTGAAAGGAACACGATGGTTCATGTGAGTGAATACTTGCCTGCAAACCCAGTAGCCTGGTACTGAGCTAGATCCTTAGAAGGGGTGTCGTAAGGATCGTCGGTCTCAACGTCGTCGTGTATCCGAGAAGAAGCAAACAAACAATGCAGAAAGATAAATAATCAATAACATGGCATAATGCACAAACATGGGATGATGCATGTCAAATTAATGGATGCATCAATATAAACTAGTTGACAAGATAACAACATGATTAAATGGACCCACATGCAATTGGATTGCATATGGAAAGCCCATGAATTATGGTTGAATTAATGGTTTTACAACTAATCATCATGTGTAAGTGAATTAGCATGATGCATGGATGAGGAAAACATCAAAATAACAACAATAGAATCAATTGGAAATAAGGTTTACCAAGTTTAGAAATTCATTTATTAAGTGTTGGAATCTTGGTTACTTAAAGGTGTCACTCAAGCATTCGTTGTTTTCACCCATTTTAATTGTTCAAAATAGATAACAAAGTTTATATTTGAAAAGAACACACAATTTTAGGTGGATTACATGTTTCACTTGTTGAAAAAGGATTTCAAATAAATTATTTATGAATTAAACAAGTTTAAGCAAGAATTAAATGAGTTTAATTCAAACATGAACTTATTTGAATTTTTATTTGTTCAAAGCATTGAAGCAAATTCATATTTGAAAAGTTTATACTTTTGTGGTTTGAAAACATATTTTATATGTCCCAAAAGAATTTAAGTTGATCAAGTTATGAATTTAACAATATTAAATGATTTAAACAAGGTTTAAATCATTTAACCAATTTTAATTATTCAAAACATGAAACAAATTTTATATTTGGAAAGTTGGTTTCATTTTGCATGGAAAACATATTTTATTTGTGGAAATTGGATTTAAAATGAGCAAGTTATTATTTTGGCAATTTTAAATGCATTAAACAAGAAACAGTTGTTTTCAGCAATTTAAATTATTCAAAACAGCAAACAAAATTTATATTTGGAAAGTACATGAAAAGTTGATTGGAAAACATATTTAGTTTGTTGAATTTGGAATTTTTTTGCCCAAGTTATGAATTTTGCAAAATTAAGTGAATTAAACAAGTTTTCAAATGTTTCACCAATTTAAAATATTCAAAACAGTAAACAAATTTTATATTTGGATAGAGCATTTAATTTGGGACAGAAAACATATTTAAAAAGTTAAAATTGGAGTTAAAATGAATTAGTTATGCAATTTCCAATTTTTAGGTGTAATTCTGCCATTTTTAATGAACCAGGGACTTAGAAATAATTATTACAGGGGTCTAGAAAGATTACAAGGACCTATGTGTGATTCTGAGAAGTTGTTGTGTCCAAATCAATGGAAAATAAAAAGATTTGGTTAATTGAGGGAGGGGGGACTCGAACCCCTCACCTCCTGCTGCGCTCAAGGGACAGGAACCAGTGGGCTGGATGTGCTGTTTGTGATGGAAAGGGGTACGGGGGGTGGATATGCTGCAGTTTGCGGGTTAACTGAACTTAAACGAAAATTGAGCAGAAAAGAGTGGGGGGCTGGGATTCGATCCCCCCACCTCACGGGTGCGCGCAGTGGTTACTGCCAGTGCGGTGTGGCTGCGAGTTGTGACAGGAGGGGGGCTGCTATGAGGATAAGGTGTGTGTGCGGGGCGTAACTGAATTTCCAATCGGAACTTCAGAGTTCAGGCAACAGGGACGGAGATCGATCGCTGCTGTGGTTTGATCGTGGTGCCCTGCGGGTGTGCGGTGGCCTAGAGGAAGGAGGGAGGGAGGCAGGGGACCGGAGTGCTCACCTTGAGGACTCCCGGGTGGACAGCGACCAGGAGGTGATCGGGGCAGGTGGAGGCGAGCGGCAGGAACAGAGGGCGACGGTGGCGACTTGGAGGGGATGGCGCCGGCGACTCGAGGCTCCTCGGTCCAAGCCGATGGGGGGAGAAGGGAGCCCGTGCCACGGCGTTTCCATTCCCGCCCGCAGCTTGGCCGGAGGGCGACGCCATCGCCGGCGATCGCCGGTGGAAAGGAGGGGGCTTTCGGGTGGTACAGGTACAGAGAGAAGAAGTACAAAGATGAGGGAGATGGGGGGGAGCAAGGGGAGATGGCGGCGCTAGCTGGAGAGGAAGGGGATTAGGGCTAGCTAGCAGAGGAGGATGGGGTTGGTGCTTTAAGGGGGGAGGAGTTAGGTACGGCAGGCCATCGGAGAGGTGAGGCGATGATCATACGGTGGGGGAGGGATCGTACAGAGGATGACATCAGGAGGTAGGGGATGACCTGGTCGAACAGGTATCGGGCCAGAGAGAGGGGAAGTGGGCTGGGGTGGTTTTGGGCTGAGGGGAGAGTTGGCCTGCTGCTCTCTCTCTCCCTTGCTGTTTTTTAATTAATTGATTTTTCATTTATTTTTTTGCTGATTGAATTAGAGAAGAAAAGAGGGGTTTTGGGAGTTAGGAAATTTTGGGAAATTTTGGGTGAGTTATTTAGCTCATCTTCAAACACTTGCCACCTTCTGTTTTCAAAAAGTTCGAATTAAATGGTTGTTTTGAAATTTGATTTAAATTGGATGGATTTTATCATTAAGTGAATTATTTGAAACAAAATTTAAATTGGGTTGCACTTGTAGTTTAAAATGAAAGCAGAGGATTGCATTGTTTTGTTAATTTGCATAGATTCAAATTGGGTGATGTTTGGGATTGGATTTGGAATTTTTGAATGCAAATTGGAATTAATTGATTGATTAAAACCACCATTTTAATAGTTGAACATTATGGAGTAATTGGAAACAATTAAGGTTTTGATTTGAACTTTTTTTTTATTTGAAAAAGAGTGTAACAGAGCAAGCATGAACAAAACATTTGAAATATTGTTTGAATTTCAATTGTTTTTGGTATTAGATGAATTTCTGTTAGAAACAAAACAACAGTTTGGAATTACAACTTTAATGGAAACAAATGATTGTTTTATTTTGAATAATCTTTTGGAAATTGTAACATCACAAGGATGAAACAAAAGGTTTAAAATTTGGTTTGAATTTCAAATAGAAACCAAAGGAAAACAAATGAAAACAGTTGGAAAACAAATGAAAAACAAGCAAAACAATTGCAATCAACATGATGCCATGATGCAAAACATAAAATAACAGAGAGCAAACATTCTAAAGGCTTATTTTTCATACTTGGGATGTTACAAAACGCCCCCCTTGAAGGAATCGCGCCCCGAGATTCCTACTGAGAAAAGAAAGGGTCCGGAAACCTCTTGGGAAGATCCTCTTGAGCTGTGACACGTGAAACACATCGTGCACCTTGGATAGTTTCTGGAATTTCAAAACGATAGGCCTTCCTGGCAACTCTTCTGGAAAGATTTCAGGGAATTTGGAAATCACCGAAACATTTTCAAGTAAAGGGAGAGGTTTTTGTATTGAGGGTGTATAGCTGGATAGAACTTGATTCATTTGGAGAATAGACTATCTGGAATGTGGTGATTCAGGAATGCTTCCTCGAAACAACCCCAGGTGATAGGAATGCTAGCTCTCATAGCCTGGTAGTTTCCGAAACAACAACAACCTTTGTGGCCAGATAGACTTGATATTTGGGAAGTTTTGATTAGACGCCGGTAGAAGAACTGAAATGGAAAACAAAAACAAGATTTCAAAGGACGAAAAGGATGTTGAGAAGAACAGGATATCAACATCGGGAAAACACGAGATCAAAACACTCCTGAGGTACTACGGAAAAACCCATCCAGGCTTCTAAAGGATCAATATCTACTGCTTAAGGAATAGAGGATCTGCTTCCGGGGCTTACACGCCTCCGTTCTCAATCGTGAGTAGGCAACATGATAAATCATGTCACAACCACCTCCATTCCTATGGTCTAGTAGATATAACCATCCTAGAGAAACCAGGATTCGTGAAATCCTAACTTGAAAATTTAGGTGAGAAGGGAAAAACAACGTTGCACTTCCTTACCAGAATAGGGAGGGCGGGTGGGGAAAGAAGAAAAAGAACAGAATTCCTACTCTCACGTTTCATTTTTCCTATATAGCTACAAAATAGTTTCTAGACTCAACTGCGACCAGTAAAAAGGGATCCTACAGGCAGACAGGCTCTGATACCATTTGTCGCCCCCGGACTTCTAAAGGATACTCGCCGTTCCGTTGAATAGTAGTAGATTGGATTACGGGGCTTACCGGCACCCGCGTCCTCTTACGAGTAGGCCAACACACGTATGTGTGACAACCAAACCCTATCTGTTCAGCGTCGACGTAAACTATCCCATAGAAATCAAGATACTTCCATTGACGTACTTCAAAACATACACACATGGTACGTCAACGGCATTGGAACAAGTGATATCACAACAGATCTCTACGACACAAAAGATTGAAATAAGTTGCAAATAGCTCTCATTAGAGCAGAGATAGCAAATACAATCATCCAGAGGACACATGTCCCAACAATTCATCATTACATCACAGCGGAAGCATTCAACATGTCTGAGTACAGACAAGATCCAAATAGGCCTACGAGGCCGGAAACGAACAAACGGAGCCCATCCACGAAGTCTCGGATCCTGCCCGGGTCCGCTATCTACTCGTCAGCAGTCTCGTCATGCTCCACGTAGTAGCCACCATGTAGATCCTCGGAAACGTAGGTCTGCGGAAACCACAGCCCCAAAGGGGTCAGTACATAAACGTACTGGCAAGCAAGACTCACAATTCACCAAAGTGTAACCCGTCAACACCAAGCACAGATGCTTTGGGTTCAACGGAAGGAAGGGGATAAAAAGGATGCTGCAACTGGCTGCTCTAAATAACTACAGAGTTACTACCACTTCCGGCTAACAGAAAGGAGATAAGATCGGGTATCGTAACCAACTATAGCTAACCACCAAACAAACCCATCCTGGATCTCGCCCCTTATCCAAAGAAGCAATCCGAGGATAACTCACACAATTGAAATAATGATGGTTCAGATTATTGTGTCAATAAGCCTATTACTAGTCAAGTTGTTAATCATTGGGTGTAAGGTTGTTAATCATTAGGTTTAAGTTGTCCTGAGTACTTGTTAGCCAGTACTTTCACCAAGTAGTCCATAACCGCGGAAAACACGGCTTCTCGAGAAGATTTATCCCTGCAGGGTTGCACCAATTTGGCCGTACACGCAAGAATAACCCGCCAGATGGGATGCCTCCCACCAAGCGGGGCACTCTACACAACTCAACTCTTCTTCGCATCAAGCCCAAAGAACCTTGGGCGCACGGCTAATCGAGCCCCGAAGAAAAGGGACCCTCATAGCACTCTAAGAACGTGTCCCCCTATATGCCGACTACAAAAGTTCCACCCTGGCCTGGGCTCGCAAAAACATGCATGCGGCAAATGGAAAACACGAACTAAATGAGGCGATTTGGACAAGATGCGAATCGAATCAAATTGAGGGGGGAGCCCATACTCGCTTCCCACATGCGGGTAGTGCGCTCATCATGGATCAGTAGACAAGACCCTTTTCCTATTAGGGTCGACACTAGCAGGCCTCAAAACCACACAGGGCCTCCTGCCGGTGCCTTATCATCAAATTTATTATTAATAGTAACATTAGCATGATTGATTGATTAAACATCAAGGCCCCAGAACATAATAGAAATAGTAACAGAAAGTAACGGGTAACAAACTCGAGCAAAACAACCCTAAGCATGCTAGTAAGACACGGGCAACAAGCAATGGTTATAGGTATGGAGGTGAGGCAATATCAGGGTTAAAGGATACATGTGATAGGTTCGTAACAGAAGCAACTATTCATAGGGCTAGCAGAATAGACAACGGAAAGTATCGGTAACCAATGTTGAAAGGAACACGATGGTTCATGTGAGTGAATACTTGCCTGCAAACCCAGTAGCCTGGTACTGAGCTAGATCCTTAGAAGGGGTGTCGTAAGTATCGTCGGTCTCAACGTCGTCGTGTATCCGAGAAGAAGCAAACAAACAATGCAGAAAGATAAACAATCAATAACATGGCATAATGCACAAACATGGGATGATGCATGTCAAATTAATGGATGCATCAATATAAACTAGTTGACAAGATAACAACATGATTAAATGGACCCACATGCAATTGGATTGCATATGGAAAGCCCATGAATTATGGTTGAATTAATTGTTTTACAACTAATCATCATTTGTAAGTGAATTAGCATGATGCATGGATGAGTAAAACAACAAAATAACAACAATAGAATCAATTGGAAATAAGGTTTACCAAGTTTAGAAATTCATTTATTAAGTGTTGGAATCTTGGTTACTTAAAGGTGTCACTCAAGCATTTGTTGTTTTCACCCATTTTAATTGTTCAAAATAGATAACAAAGTTTATATTTGAAAAGAACACACAATTTTAGGTGGATTACATGTTTCACTTGTTGAAAAAGGATTTCAAATAAATTATTTATGAATTAAACAAGTTTAAGCAAGAATTAAATGAGTTTAATTCAAACATGAACTTATTTGAATTTTTATTTGTTCAAAGCATTGAAGCAAATTCATATTTGAAAAGTTTATACTTTTTTGGTTTGAAAACATATTTTATATGTCCCAAAAGAATTTAAGTTGATCAAGTTATGAATTTAACAATATTAAATGATTTAAACAAGGTTTAAATCATTTAACCAATTTTAATTATTCAAAACATGAAACAAATTTTATATTTGGAAAGTTGGTTTCATTTTGCATGGAAAACATATTTTATTTGTGGAAATTGGATTTAAAATGAGCAAGTTATTATTTTGGCAATTTTAAATGCATTAAACAAGAAACAGTTGTTTTCAGCAATTTAAATTATTCAAAACAGCAAACAAAATTTATATTTGGAAAGTACATGAAAAGTTGATTGGAAAACATATTTAGTTTGTTGAATTTGGAATTTTTATGCCCAAGTTATGAATTTTGCAAAATTAAGTGAATTAAACAAGTTTTCAAATGTTTCACCAATTTAAAATATTCAAAACAGTAAACAAATTTTATATTTGGATAGAGCATTTAATTTTGGACAGAAAACATATTTCAAAAGTTAAAATTGGAGTTAAAATGAATTAGTTATGCAATTTCCAATTTTTAGGTGTAATTCTGCCATTTTTAATGAACCAGGGACTTAGAAATAATTATTACAGGGGTCTAGAAAGATTACAAGGACCTATGTGTGATTCTGAGAAGTTGCTGTGACCAAATCAATGGAAAATAAAAAGATTTGGTTAATTGAGGGAGGGGGGACTCGAACCCCTCACCTCCTGCTGCGCTCAAGGGACAGGAACCAGTGGGCTGGATGTGCTGTTTGTGATGGAAAGGGGTACGGGGGGTGGATATGCTGCAGTTTGCGGGTTAACTGAACTTAAACGAAAATTGAGCAGAAAAGAGTGGGGGGGGCTGGGATTCGATCCCCCCACCTCGCGGGTGCGCGCAGTGGTTACTGCCAGTGCGGTGTGGCTGCGAGTTGTGACAGGAGGGGGGCTGCTATGAGGATAAGGTGTGTGTGCGGGGCGTAACTGAATTTCCAATCGGAACTTCAGAGTTCAGGCAACAGGGACGGAGATCGATCGCTGCTGTGGTTTGATCGTGGTGCCCTGCGGGTGTGCGGTGGCCTAGAGGAAGGAGGGAGGGAGGCAGGGGACCGGAGTGCTCACCTTGAGGACTCCCGGGTGGACAGCGACCAGGAGGTGATCGGGGCAGGTGGAGGCGAGCGGCAGGAACAGAGGGCGACGGTGGCGACTTGGAGGGGATGGCGCCGGCGACTCGAGGCTCCTCGGTCCAAGCCGATGGGGGGAGAAGGGAGCCCGTGCCACGGCGTTTCCAGTCCCGCCCGCAGCTTGGCCGGAGGGCGACGCCATCGCCGGCGATCGCCGGTGGAAAGGAGGGGGGGCTTTCGGGTGGTACAGGTACAGAGAGAAGAAGTACAGAGATGAGGGAGATGGAGGGGAGCAAGGGGAGATGGCGGCGCTAGCTGGAGAGGAAGGGGATTAGGGCTAGCGAGCAGAGGAGGATGAGGTTGGTGCTTTAAGGGGGAGGAGTTAGGTACGGCAGGCCATCGGAGAGGTGAGGCGATGATCATACGGTGGGGGAGGGATCGTACAGAGGATGACATCAGGAGGTAGGAGATGACCTGGTCGAACACGTATCGGGCCAGAGAGAGGGGAAGTGGGCTGGGGTGGTTTTGGGCTGAGGGGAGAGTTGGCCTGCTGCTCTCTCTCTCCCTTGTTGTTTTTTAATTAATTGATTTGTCATTTATTTTTTTGCTGATTGAATTAGAGAAGAAAAGAGGGGTTTTGGGAGTTAGGAAAATTTGGGAAATTTTGGGTGAGTTATTTAGCTCATCTTCAAACACTTGCCACCTTCTGTTTTCAAAAAGTTCAAATTAAATGGCTGTTTTGTAATTTGATTTAAATTGGATGGATTTTATCATTAAGTGAATTATTTGAAACAAAATTTAAATTGGGTTGCACTTGTAGTTTAAAATGAAAGCAGAGGATTGCATTGTTTTGTTAATTTGCATAGATTCAAATTGGGTGATGATTGGGATTGGATTTGGAATTTTTGAATGCAAATTGGAATTAATTGATTGATTAAAACCACCATTTTAATAGTTGAACATTATGGAGTAATTGGAAACAATTAAGGTTTTGATTTGAACTTTTTTTTTGAAAAAGAGTGTAACAGAGCAAGCATGAACAAAACATTTGAAATATTGTTTGAATTTCAATTGTTTTTGGTATTAGATGAATTTATGTTAGAAACAAAACAACAGTTTGGAATTACAACTTTAATGGAAACAAATGATTGTTTTATTTTGAATAATCTTTTGGAAATTGTAACATCACAAGGATGAAACAAAAGGTTTAAAATTTGGTTTGAATTTCAAATAGAAACCAAAGGAAAACAAATGAAAACAGTTGGAAAACAAATGAAAAACAAGCAAAACAATTGCAATCAACATGATGCCATGATGCAAAACATAAAATAACAGAGAGCAAACATTCTAAAGGCTTATTTTTCATACTTGGGATGTTACAGCACACACCCATCACTGCTCCCAGGGGCCCACCAGTCGTTGTGTCATGTCACGTATGTACTTGAGAGCCTACGACGCGCATCATGGGATTAACTGCGCCCGTTACGTGCGCATTACGCGCTGTGTGCGTTTCTAACGGGCGTGTTAACTCCCACGCTGCACGATCTCGCCCACGATCGATCCCAATTAGCAATTGCAGCCTCGGTGAGATAAATACCCCCGCGCCGCCCCTCGTACCTCTTTTCTCGTACTTTCCTCACTTCGCGCTTCCCTCTTCGCCTTCGCCTCCGCAGCAGAAACCAGCACCGCCGCGAGCTCGCCGCGCACCGCTATTCTGCGCGCAGAGGGAGAGAGAGACCACTTTCGTGTGCTTTCGCCTTTGCCATCGTCCTCGTCCTCGACGCGCCCGCCTCTCCACCGAAAGAACTGCCATGGAGATCGAGAATGTCGCCGGAGATCTGCACGAGGAGGAGGTGGCGCCAGCGCACGCAGGCTGGGAGGGCTCCGACGTGACGGCGGCGGACTGCTAGTGGCTAGTCAACACGCGCCGGGTCCCTCCCGGCGTCATCTGCCGCCCACCTGGAAGGGAGCTCGTCCCCGCTCCTGAACCCGGTGAGTATGTGGTCCTCTTAAGCCACTTCAAGCGTGGGTTCGGACTTCCTATCTCCAAATTCATGCAGGATTTCCTTCACCATTTTGGCCTCCAGCCACACCATCTACCCGCCAATGCGGTGGCCATGCTGTCCACCCATGCCGCAGTTTGCGAGGCCTTCCTGGGTGTCTATCCCACTGTTCATACCTGGGCCAAATTCTTCTTCCTCCATCAGCAAAGTATCCCCAATCCTTCCAATCCTACCACCCCGAAGGAAATGACCCAGACGGGTAGTGCCATGATACTCCAGCGCTCCACTGGGCGCCACCCGCGGGTACTCGGCCTGGAGACTTGCCGTAAGTGGCAAAGGGGCTTTCTCTACGTGAAGAACGCTCCTGCCGCAGAAGGAGAGGAAGCCGTGGACTTGATAAATCTTCCCGAGTTCCAGAACGTCGTCCCCGCCGAGATGCGGAATTGGGGTTACAACCCCAAGAAGACGATGAAGAATGCCGTTCAGGTTGACGACTGCCTGCAGATGCTCGTGTAGGAAGGACTCCTCCAAGATGACCCGGTGGCCTGCTGGGTGGAGCGCCGGGTACTCCCGCTCCAACACCGAGTACACAAGATGTGTTATATGGGTGGCCCCCGCGACTGCACCCGGACGACCACTTTCGAGCTCTCCAAAGCGGAGGTGGCGATCTAGGCCAAGTCCATTCTCCGGACGACGCTCATAGACAACTGGTTCTACGGCTTCGTGCCGTATAGCCGCACCAAGCGCATTCCTCGGGTAAGTTTTCCTCTCTGCGCCCTTGCTGATCTCATTTCGTTACTTCTTAGCTGTATACCGAGTAGAAACTACCTTAGCCTCTTATCCCAATTATGCCTTATGCTTGCATTTCACACCGGGTAGGACTCCTCTGTTAGAACTTAGCTTAATATGCTTTATGTTTGCACGCTGTTCAGAGTAGAGCTTTCACCAATATATTTGTTTAGGACTTAGCATTTTGTGCTTCGTGTTTGCACGCTAGACCGAGTAGAACACCTACTCGTTTCTTTCTTCCAGGCCTTAGCATTTTACGCTTTATATTTACATGTTAGGCCGAGTATGATTACTCTGTTGAGACTTAGCTCATTGTGCTTTATATTTGCACCTTTCAGCATATCGCTCGCCAGAAACAAGAAGACAACACCGTCTTCGAGAGGAACTGGCAGGTAGACCGGACCGAGGATGACGCGATAGCGTTTGACATCCAGGATACACTCTGTATCCCTCGTGCCGGTCAGGACGGTAAGTCCCGAGACTATGCCTCTATTCGGGACTGGTCAGATGATGAAGAAGGTGACCGAGTTCACCTGTTTGCTTGCTTGCAGCGCGCTTTGACCCTTCTCTTTTCTTATTCTGAACTTTGCTTCTTTCAATCATAGATGAACCGGAACTGGAAGAGGGGGAGGAACCACTGGACGTGGCTCCTATTTCCGTGGCTTCCCCCACCGAGTCGAGGAAGAGAACGGGTAGCGGGGCACTGGAGCCCCCTGCCAAGAAGATGAAGAAGAAAGCAGGCAACAAGAAGATTGCCACGAGCAAGAAGCGCCCCACTGTAGACGGGTAAGGGCTTCTGAGTTGAACCAAGTACTTGCCTTCTATACTCTTCACTGTTTCCTCCCTGGCTTTCTTCTCTGCATCCCTCTGAATTTTCTTTCTCCTCTGCCTACTTTATTTCAGTGCTGTGCTCGACGCTGAGGCCACCAACGAGCCTGCCCCCAAGAGGAGCGTGCCATGAAATGTCGTGGACCTTTCGGACGACGAGGGGAAGCACCAGCCAGAGGATAGGACGCGGACGTCCTCCCCTCCCCGAGAAGAACCTGATCTTGGTGCTGAGAACACCGGCGCCGAGATGGAGACACACCAAGTTCCAGAGCAGCCGTAGCCCAACACTCAGCAGGCTGCCGAGGAAACCACCACCGATAGACCACCATCGCCCCCTGCGGCCTCCTCTGAGGAGCCCAGAGATGACACTGCCGAGCAGCGGCAAGATGAACCCGCCATGGAGCGGCCGGATCCTGTTGCCGAGCAGCGGGAAGAGATCCCCATCGACGAGCTGCAAAGGACCCCACACGCGCAGGACCGGGTTGCAGAGCAGCCATAACTCCAAGACCCAGCACAGCCTGATGCTGCGCCGGTTAGCCAGCCGCAGGCGCCGCCAACCAAGAAGACTCCAACGCCACAGCAGCAAGCTCCCGAGCCCATTTCCAAGAAACATCCAACACCCTCAACAGCAATGATGGCTTCACAGCCAACCAGGGTGCAACCCAAACGGGGTGCAGGGAAGACCGGTCCGCCACCACCAGAGAATCCAGGCGCTCAGCAAGGCGGGCAACCCGCGCAGCAGCAACCGCCACCCAAAAAGACCGACTGGCCACTCAACAAGCCCAAGCAGGCCAAGGCCCCTAATCCGAACACCAAATTGGTACAGACCAATATCAAATTTGCGTCTGCTGAAGAACAAGCTCCTGGCTCAGGCGCCAGTGTCACCAACAAGCCCCCAAACTTCCCAGAATACCGGGTCGAGCTGCAGGAGCTGCACAAGGTTAAGATGGCGCAAGAGGCCGAGAGGTTGGCTGATCTGAAGCAGCGGAAGGCCCTGGCCCTCTCCGGATCTAAGGGAAAGAACACTTCCCTGACCATCCGAGATAAAGCTCCCCCCACAGAAGAAGAGTCTGAGTTCCCAGAAGATCTAGATACTGTCCTTGACCGGATAGGATTTATTGAGAAGGACTGGGACAACAAGAAGTTCGGCCGCCCCGAATGGGACGGTGTTCAGCTGAAGAACCTTGACAACTACCGGCAGGCGTGGAACAAGGCCGATATTGGTCCTGTTACCATGGCAATTTCCTCCAAGAGCAGCACCCTGGCGCATAAGCTGTTTAACCTGCGCAAAGCTGATATTGAAAAAGCCAACCAGGTAGCCTTTATTTTCTGACTTTTCCGAGTTGCTTTCTGAGTTGCCAGCTTTCCTCTTTACTCCTTCTCTTCTATTCACCACCTAGTCCCCGAGATTCGGGCCGAGTAGGTAAAGCTAAACCGAGTTGCCATCTACTCGGGCCAAATCTTCCAATCTTACAATATTTCTTTCTTCCCTGCAGGAGATTACTCAAACTCGGACCAAGGTTTTCCGCCAGCTCCTGTGGTCGCACCGGTCCGTCAGGGACAAGAACAGGAAGTTGGAGGCCAAGAAGGGAGAGAAGGCGATTCTGAAGAAGCATGCCACAGACACTACCATCAAGTTGTCCGCTGTTGAAAGTGACTACCTAGTGCGTTTATTTTTTACGCCCGTTTTTTTCTTTTGTTCATTCGTTGTCTTCTCTGCAGGTGAGCTCAAGTCACTCGTTGACAGGCACCAAGACTGCGAGGTCTTGGCTGCATCAGCGCAGAGCAAAATTTCTTCCTTGGAAGGTGAGCAAATCCTTCTCTTCTCTTCACTTAGTTTCTGCTGCTTGATCATGCTGCTAAATGAGTTGTTCTTCCCGCAGAAGAGTACAAAACCTTCCGCAAATTGAACCTGGAGTGCCTCACCCCGGCTTAAGCGTATCATTAAGTGCAAGTCCGAGAGGCCCAGCTACAGAAGGAACTGGACGCCGAGAAGGTGGAAGTTGAGAAGCTCAAACTTGAGCTCACTGACGTACTCAAGGCTGCGATTACAGCCGGGAATGAGAAGACGATAGTGATGAATCGGGCTGCCTCCGAGAAGCAGGAGCTCGAGAGGGAGATTAAATCTCTGAAAGAGAGAAATCAAACTCTCGAGGGCATGGTCAACGATTCACGCCGTCTCCAAGACAGGCACAGACGACTTGCTGAAGACTAGAGGACCCGACTAGGGGCTCTTGTCCTGGAACTGAGCTGTAAGTTCTCTCTATTCTGCATTCTATTCGGTCTTTGTCTTTTTGAGTTCTTTTACTTGGTTTTCCTTCTTCCCAGCTCTCTCCTCTGACTCAAACTAGCATGCCCTGACCCAGATACCTTCCCGGACCTCAATGACGCAACTGAGACCGCTGTGGAGAAAGCAAGAATGGCCAGGGCAGCTTCCGGCCTCAATACTGATGAATCCGCCAGCATCTACAATCACATTGTGAACATCATGACTCGGGTGACATCCCTCAAAGGTCTGGGCACATCCATGGTTTCCACTGCTATGAACCTGCACAAATTTATTCTGGCCAGAGCGACAAGTTCTAGACACGATCAACGAGATGGCAGCCAACCTGGATCATGTCAAGGAAGAATTGAAGAAGTGGCATGCCTCCGCAGCCCGGGCTGGTGCGGATGAGGCCCTGCACTTCATTCTATCCTGGTACGAAAACCTTGACCTTGACAGGATTGGCACCCTCAGGAACGGCTCCAAGTGGACTGACCGGGATGAATGTGTCTTGCGCCGAAAGGAGGTGGCCTACGAGCTCGCATCTTATGCTGAAACCAACCAGTACATTGACGGCCCCACAGAGCCGGATACTAACATCGAAGAAGATGACGAGGAGGAGGAAGAAGCCGAGGGCGATGAAGACGCTGGCGAAGACAGCCACTTGAACGACGAAGAGGAAGAGCACGATGAAGCTGAAGAAGAATGGACCGAGCAGCGCGAATCTGCTGAGGAGTCCGAGATGGAGGCGGATCCGAAAATCATCAAGCCAACAGCTAGTTCTGATGAGGCCCGAGATAAGTCGCAGCCCGCCGCACAGGAGGAGGTTGTCACCACCGAGATGGTGATTGACGACCCCGCTCCCGAGTTGGGCGCGATCGGGGCTGCCATCGAGAACGTTGCCTCCGAGGTCTACCCTCTACCCAGTGCTTCCGCTGCTCAGGCCACCAACTCTGCATCTGAGCCGGCCTCCGCTACTCCAACTTCGTCTACACCAGAGCCGTCTTCCACAACTCCTGCAACCAAGCCCGTGGCGCCTACCAGCACCGAGACGGACACTACCTCATCCACTGTTGTTTAAATTCCTGCATCTTTATCCTCAAACACTTATCAGATCCCCAGGATGCTGGGTGCAGATGTAACAAATACATTTATGGTTCTTCTTTTTACTCAGTTTTAATTGTTTCTTTAGCAAGACTGGCTCAATGCCGGATTGCGTTAAAATGCAAGTCCCCGAGTTGCTTTTTTCATCCACTTAGCTCTTTTGTCTTTGCTCTTACCTGCCACTTGTCGCTTTTTTGGTAGTCGAGTCACAAGATTTCAAAAACCAAGTTTTAGATACTTAACCCCTTAGAAATTTGCACATTAACACCGCCCACCACTTAGCCGAAAAGAAAACAGAGAAGTAAAAAAAACACCCTACTCGGTTGTTGTGCTCTTCTTTCCTTAGTAGTTTTTTCATGTGTCCATTGACCTTTGGCTTGTTCTCTTGCTTGCCATGAAGCCGGGTTGCGGACAGCAGCAAAGTTGAAGAGTTGGCCCTTGGGTTTAAACACACTACTTAACGTACATATGAAATTTTGAGTAGAAGAACCGAGCAGACAAAGCAAATAAAGTAAATGACACAGAGCAAGTTTAACACATGCAGTCCTCGAGTTCGAATTCGGAGTGCCGACTTGAATTTAACTCGGTTGAGGAGATACATACAATGTTTGATCATGAATGAAAACGGCGGAGTAGAGCTACATTCCAGGGACGTTTGGATTCCTCTCCGGATTTATCCGCCCTGTTCTTCTGTGGTGCATGTGCATCAATGAGATAATATGCATCATTGTGCAGCGCCTTGCTCACAATGAAAGGCCCTTCCCACGGAGGGGATAGCTTGTGCATCCCGGCTGTGCGCTGCACGAGCCTAAGGACCATGTCTCCTTCTGGGAAAACCCTTGGGTTTACTTTCCGGCTATGATACCTCCTCACATTCTCTTGATATACAGCTGAGCGGGACAGAGTTAACTCTCTTGCTTCCTCAAGCAGGTCCACATCATCTTCTCGGGCTTCTCTTGCCTCCGTCTCAGTATAGAGGGTTACTCTGGGTGAGTCATGCTCAAGGTCAGTGGGCAACACGGCCTCAGCTCCATATACCAGGAAGAATGGTGTGTATCCGGTTGATCGGTTAGGGGTAGTCCTTAGACTCCACAACACCGTCGGCAACTCGTCTAGACAACAACCAGGGGTTTGCTGTAATGGCTCAATCAGCCTTGGCTTTATCCCGGAAAGGACCATGCCATTTTCTCTTTCAACTTGCCCATTGGAAGCCGGATGAGCGACTGACGCAACGTCTAGTCGGATCCGCTTTTCTTTGCAGAACCTGGCAAAGGCTCCCTCAGCAAAATTTGTTCCATTGTCCGTGATGATCCGATGCGGGTAGCCATATCTCAGAATGATATCTTTCAGAAAGCTCACACTTGTGTTCCCATCACACTTCCGGATAGGCTTCACTTCAATCCACTTGGTAAACTTGTCCACCATGACCAAGATGTGGGTCATGTTGCCTCTAGCTGGTTTGAAAGGGCCTACCATATCCAAACACCAAACAACAAATGGCCAAGTGATGGGGATGGTCTTCAACTCGGAAGCTCGCATATGAATCTTTCTTGCATATCTCTGGCACGCATTGCATTTTCTCACTAGATCTTCTGCTTGCTGCAAGGCAGTGAGCCAAAAGAATCCATGCTGGAATGCCTTCTTGACCAGAGCCAGAGATGAGGCATGATGCCCACATTCTCCTTGATGTATTTCTCTTAGGATCTCTTCTCCTTCTTCTGGCTCAACACAGCGTTGCAGTACGCCAGTAGGGCTTCTCTTGTGCAGCTCTTTGTTGATGATGGTGTAGCCTTTAGATCTTCTCTGTATCTGCCTGGCTGTGACCTCGTCACTCGGCAATGTGCCATCCATTAGAAAGGATAATATGGGCAGAGCCCAACTCGGTGTCTCCCGGATGGGAAACACTGGTTCGTCCATTTCCATTGGATCAACTGCCATGACTTGCTCCGATTTGGAGACGAGTCCCCGAGTACTGAGAAATAATCCCCTCAATGAATGTGACAGTCCCCGGGTTTGCAGAGGCAGTCCCCGGGTTGGATGGAGCAGTCCCCGGGTTCTCTTTTGAGCCCTCCCAATCAATTTCCATAGGTACAGCTTCAGAGTCCAGTAGTCCTGGAATGTATATTGACTGCGAGTTGGGAGATGGTTTGATGGATGGCTTCCTCAAATGCTCCAGAGCAATCCCAGGAGGGATGAACTGCCGAGAAGATCCCAATTTTGACAGAGTATCCGCTGCATCATTCTCATCTCGGTGGATGTGATGAAATTCACACCCATCAAAGAATCATGTCATGCTCTGCACCAGAAACCGATAGGACGCCATGTTGGCATCCAAGGAATCCCAAGTCCCCGAGACTTGTTGAACTACCAGGTCCGAGTCACCATAGCAGACAATCCGCCGAACTCCAATTTCCTTGGATACTCTCAGGCCGTGTACCAGTGCTTCATACTCGGCTACATTATTGGATGCCGAGAAGTGGATCTGCAACACGTATCTGAGTTGATCTCGCTTGGGCCAGGTGAGCACCACACCAGCACCGAGCCCTTCTTTTACTTTGGAGCCATCAAAATGTATCTTCCAGAAATTGGTTTCCGGTAAGGGAGGCTCATACTGCATCTCGGCCCAATCCACCAAGAAATATGCCAGGGTTTGTGACTTGATTACTTCTTTTCTCGCGTACAAAGGGGTGTACGCGGCTAGCTCGATCGCCCACTTGGCAACTCGGCCACTCGCATCCTTGTTTCCCATGATCTCCGAGATGGGAGCGGTGCTCACCACCGTGATGGGATGCTCTTGGAAATAATGCTTGAGCTTCTTGGCACCCAGGTAAACGCCGTATGTCATCTTATGGTAGTGTGGGTAATTCTGCTTGGAAATGGATAGCACCTCGCTGAGATAATAAACTGGCCGCTGCACGGTCTTGCCTTCCTCTTCTCGCTCCACTACCACCACCACACTGACTACTCGGTTGGTGGCCGCAATATAAAGCAGCATTGGCTCCTTGGGAAAAGGGCTTGCCAAGATGGGAGCGCTACCCAACATGGTCTTGAGTTCTTTGAAGGCCACATCTGCCTGTGGTGTCCAGACAAACTTGTCACTTTTGCACATCCTTCAGTGATCTCGGCAAAGACATGCTCTCTATAGATTTTATCTTTGAAAGATTGGCCTCAATGCCCCGACTGGATACCAAGAAGCTGAGTAGCTTGCCAGCCGGGACGCCAAATGTGCACTTGGTTGGATTTAATTTCATCCGGTATTTGCGCAAGCTGGGAAATGTTGAAGGGGAACGTAGCATAGAAAACAAAAATTTCCCTACGCGAGAGATACCCGAAAGGCCAAGATCTAATCTATGAGACGAAGTGCAACGGGCAACAAGAGGGTTAAGGAGAACACATACCCTCGAAGACTCAAAGTGGTACGAGATCAAATCTCGTTGTTGGCGTAGTCGTACTCACACCGATCCCGATAGCGAGAAGATGGCACCGCAATCCGGCGGTGCATCCGTGATCGGTCACACGTACGGTTGATGACGACCTCCGTTCCCTCGTTCCAGCGGGGCGCGGAAGTAGAGGATCCCTCGGAACTCCAGCAGCACGACGACGTGGTGGTGGTGAAGAATCCCACGGTCAGGGCTTCGCCAAGCCGGAGACCATGAAATGGAGCAGCGGGTGGAGGGAAAGGAAAGTGTCCAAGTGTGTGGAGGAGGGAGAGCTCTCACCCTCCTTTTATAGGAGAGGGGGAGGCAGCCCAAGGGGGGTGCGTCCAGCCCCATGGTGTGCCCCCACCTCTTCCCTCATGATGTGAGTGGACACTCCACTCACACCCACTCATTTTCCTTTAAACCCCACTTAGAAAATCCAAGAGTTTTTCTTTAATAAATCAATAAAACATTTTTATTTCTTTATTTCAGCATTTGTTAATTCTATTAACAAACATTTGCATAAAGCACCTCGAATCATTTGTTAATTCTATTAACAACCATTCGATGAAAAACCCCTTGAACTATTTCAATTTTCCCCGAAAAAATTTCGGTGCTGCCCAAAATATTCTTCGATATTCCGTATCCTCTCAAACGCGTCATCGAACCTTAAGTGTGTCACCCTACGGTTCGCGAATAAGATAGACATGATCGAGACTCCTCTCCGATCAATAATCAACAGCGGGATCTGGAGATCCGTGATGACTCCTATATATTCAACGATGACTCTCGTGATCGTGTGAACCAACAACGCCGTGAACTATTCCCTTTGTCTCGCGATATTTTACTTGTCCGAGATTCGATCATTGGTATCAACCATACCTTGTTCAATCTCGTTACCGACAAGTACTCTTTTCTCGTTCCCGTGATATAACATCCTTGTGATCATATCACGTGCTTACAAGCGGTTTCGATGTGATATCACCGAGAGGGCCCAGAGTATATCTCTCCGTCATTTGGATGGACAAATCCCACTCTTGATCCATGATCCTCAACTAATACTTTCCGAATACTTAACGACACCTTTATAGTCACCCTATTACGGTGTGACGTTTGATGCCATCAAAGCACTATTCCGGTATCAGCGATTGACATGATCTCATGGTCTAAGGAATAAGTTACTTCGCATGTTTGATATAACAATGTAAACTAAATGACTTGATCGCATTGCTATATTCTCTTTGGGTATATGTTCATCACATCATTCTTCTAATGACATGACCCCGTTATTAATAACATTCAATGTTCATGATCAGGAAACCTTGATCATCTATTAATCAACGAGCTAGTTAAAAGAGAGGCTTTACTAGGAACCATTGTTTGTTTATTAAGCACACATGTATCAACGTTTCCGGTTAATACAATTCTAGCATGAGAAATAAACATTCATCATAAACAAGGAATAAGATAATAACCATTTTATTATTGCCTCTCGGGCATATTCCCATCAGTCTCCCACTTGCACTAGAGTCAATAATCTAGTCTGTAAGCACTTTAACACATATGGCGTACCAGTGTTATTACCATGATTCGCATGCGGTAAACATCATCAAAAAGATCTGAACTATTCAGGTCCTATTGTATTTGCATGTTCTTTGCGTCTACACGCATCACTCATTCTCTAATGAGATGGCTTTGTATATATATATATGGTCAATTGATGAAAACTTAATTCCTCGGCTTAAACTGATGTCACTAACATTGTGAAAATGTAGCTTCATAGTGTTAGCATTCTTGGAAACTCACCAAGTTCCGGTGATACCTTAATTCCTCAGCTTAAACTGATGTTACTAACATTGTGAAAATGTAGCTTCATAGTTTCAGCATTCTTGGAAATTCACCAAGTTCAATAAAGAACTCCTTGACACAAAATACGCTTATAATCAGTTGTTAACACAACGATATACTTTAGCCTTTGTTGTAGTATCTGTCACAATATTTTAAATTTTTTTTAAAAAAAAACTCTTTCAAATCCAGCATGGAACTTTCTTCCATCCTATTGTGCTACCCTTCATCACATATTTTATTTGAGATAAATTACTTGAATAAATGACAAGACTATTAGTGTAACATATTACAACTAATATTTTGTCATTACTATATAGGAAAACATATCCTTAGCATTTCTAAAATGACACAAGGATCTCTCCCACTGTCGTCTAATCATCATATGAATTATCCTACTATAACATTTTATAGCATAGGACTCATCTGGTTGTGTACATAGCATGGAAACATGACTTAGAAATCTCAATTTCAATGATGCTCATCATGTGTCAAAACACATGAATCTTGCTCAATTATTTTCCATGTGACAAGAACTCCTTCTTATCAATTTTATATTGACTTACTTCAATATTTCATCTATGTAATTTGGCTTCAATCATATCAGGCGCTTGAATCCATCTTTTATAGACATCGATGCCCAATATCTTCCAAGCCTTTCATCAATATGAAAATCTTAACCGTGTTAATTTAAAATACATATTTTCCAATCAACCATATGTCATCTACATAAAGTATTGGAAATATGTCATAGCGCTCCCACTTAATTTCTTGTAACTTTACAAGCATCTTTATCGTTCATGATGGAATCAAACTCTTTTGATAACTTCATTAAGGTAAAGATTTTAACTTCGTTATGCTCACTTCAACCATTGAAGTGTGCATACCTTTCTAGCAACCTTTTTGAATTTTACAAAACTCTCAGACTGTGTCAAGTACACATCCTTGATAAAACTTCCTTGAGAGGAGAGTTGGTTTTGTTATTCAACTGCCATATCATAATATGTAACCTTTTGCTAGAACTATCCGCAAAGACTAAAGCATCACTACGGAAGATCAAAATCTTGTAGTAGTTAACTCTTTGAACTTCGTCGAAAACAACTTTTCGATAAGTACAATTTTAATAAGATGTAAAATCCATGTCTTTGTCGCTATATAGACCCTTTTGCTATCGCTAGGCATCATGCCTATCGAAAGGACTACCAAGTCACATACTTGATATTCATACAAGGATACTATGGCGGATATAATGACTCATAGTCAATTTTACGAAGTCAGGGCCCATCATTTGCTTCCTTTATAAGGTCCAGGTCCTTTTGTTGTCAAAACAACACTTTACACTTAAACCACAAGTTGTTCTAAGTACAAAGTTTTTGGACTTTTCTGGTACAGTTCGCAAACTCATTTGAAGTATCTACAACATTTGTAGTGTCTTCTACTTAGTCAAAATAGTAAACCCTGGAACCACTTCCAGTGCTGCGCTACTCTTGACATGATAACGAAGATTCTCTAACCTTGTTGAGTTTGTACTGTGCTCCCACTCACTTGTTTCGCAAGAACTACTTTCTCGAGAAATCAACCCTTTCTGACAAACAACATTTGTCTTTTGGTTCGGTGATAGGAGAAATACCCAATGTTTTATTTGGGATAACCTTATAAACATATATTTATCCTATTTTGGCTGTAAACATTTTACACATGCTATGCATACCAAAACTTAAGAAAGTGACAATTCGGGTCACTACCCAAACCATATCTTATATGTTGTCAATTTCAGCGGATCATGATGGTGCTCTTTTCAGTGGAAAAACGGTTGTCACTAATGTATAAACTACAAAATTATAATGGCAATTTTATTAATCTTACCATGTCAAACAGGGTTTGATTTTGTCTTTTGAATACTCCAATCTAATGAGGGGTATTCGAGAAGTATAAGTTGTAGAACAATTCTGCAACTTCTCAGATGTTTTGCTAAACTTGTAACTCAAAATTTATTCTTTATGATCCAATCATAAATACTTGATTATCTTGTTACATTGATTTTAACTTCATATTAACAACCTTTTGAACCAATTCAAAATGTCAAACTCCGTTCCCTTTAAATAGATATACTCACATATCTACTCAAGTCGTCGAGAGAATTTTATGAAGGAAAAATTAATCCACCATACATGACTACACATAATGGACTATATACATCAATATGTATAATCTCCACTAAATTAGTCGTCCATTCTACTTTGGCCTATGAACGGAATTCTAGTCATCTTTTGGAAGAGGTCTGACAAGCGTCAATTTATTCAAAACAAAATGACTCCGGAAGTCCATCAATATGGAGTTCCTTCATGTTTTCCTTTCCGATATGAACTAAAATGGTGGTGTCACAATTTAAGTGAAAATCTTTTACGTCTTGCAACGTTTAGCATTCAGTCTTATAGATGTTTACTTTACTAACATGATTTATATTAACATATCCATCAATTATGGAATATGGTCATCGTTTGAACAATCTCATTTGTTCTCACAAAAGACTAGAACAAAATAACAACTTATTAAGTTCTTAAAATAAATCTTGAATGTTTGGTTCGATACTACAATGAACACAATAACACTTTATTTATGTTCTTGTCATAATCGATTCCACATCTATTACTAGTTCTTTTTAGGCCCTTGTATTTCTTGCATTGCGTTGCTTTGTATGACAACTCATACCAACCAATGTGGTATCAAAATACCCAAAAATACTTTGTTAACTAGTAATACATCTATAACTTGTATATCAAGTATATACTCCTGAGCTGGACTTTTCCAGTTATCTTCTTTTCTACCATATATCTTTTTGTAATTCTATTTTCAATATTCCCTTTCCTTTATAGAAGAAGCATTCAACATCAAACAATGCTAGTCTTACTAGCTCATTTTCTTTGGCGTGTTAGTCATATACTATCACCCATTGAGTCATACTTTGAGTTTGATTGTTCTACTAATATCACCATATTAATAGCATTCTTCTAGATTCCACTCTTAACAATTTCTAAGTAAGGTAAAATACTTTACCCATACTTCTAATCCATCCCATCATAACAATTTTATGATTAAGTTACTATATCTCGAAGGAAGGGATTTAGAGGATAATTTTGAGCGCCCAACTTCTTGGAATATTCAAACGCCTAGCGGCTTCAATCATTGCATATATTCAGATAATATAAGCAAACATTGTCACGCTAAATTTGCATATATTCAGATAATATAAGCAAGCATTGTCACGCTAAATTATACTCAGTCATGTTGCCACAAATAAGTTTCTAGATATCAATATATCTTTCACTTGATTGTTTCTGAAAACAACTCTTTTCAGTTCCTAAATCACCTTGATCAACAAAACATTCTTTTGAAGATAAAGTAATACGGAAGCAACCATGACTCTGGATTCTAAGTAGGAATTATTTGCTCTCTAGATTAATCAATCATTAACCACATGGAGCTAGGTAGGAAATACCAAAAATCTACAATAGGACTCAATTTTAAATTTCACTAATACGGTACCAATCTTAAATGGTATTTACCAGATCATAACAGTTATATCTCAATTAACAATCTAAGTGTAAGGTAGTTATGTGGATGCCAATGAATACTACAATTTGTGCAAATTCACTTTGATTTGTTGTTCATGATAAATAAGTTCAAGTTAATTCAAAAATTAAACCATGAACTCCCACTCAAAAACAACATCCCTCTTAGTCGTCTTTAGTGATTACACGAACCAAATTCACTACACCAAAACCGATCATCACGTGAGATGATGTAGCTTCAAAGGCGAACATCGACATGTTCATCATATCAGCCATATGACTCATGCTTTACCTTTCGGTTACGTGTTCTGAGGCCATGTCTGTACATGCTAGGCTCGCCAAGTAGAACCGTAGTATTGCGTGTGTTTCAAGGCCATGTCTGTACATGCTAGGCTTGAAAACACCCGTTGTATGCGAACGTTGAGTCTGTCACACCCGATCATCACGTGGTGTCTCGAATCGACGAACTTTCTTAACGGTGCATACTTAAGGAAGAACACATTATTATCCTGATATTAAGTGAGAGGGATCATCTTATAATGCTACCAACGTTATCTAAGCAAAACAAGATGCATAAAAAAAAAGGATTAACATCATAGACATCACATGAAAGGATAACGTGATATGATATGGTCCTTCTTGCACTTGATCTCCATCATGTGCATTATGGTATGATCTCAATCATTCCACCGGCGTGGTACCAAGTACCACGGTACCCCAAACTTGATTGTCCATCAATAAGAAGACAACCATATGGATACCTTCCGGTATATCAATAATTTACAAAATAGATCATCTCATAATCAAATTTGTAATATTGACCATATCACATCACATGCCCAGCAAAAACTAGTTAGACGCTTCTAATTTATTTTTGCATATTTTACGTGGCTTAGGGCTTTCGAGGATAGAACCGTTCATACCTACGAACATCAACCACAACGTTGATAAACATATTTTTAGCAACCCTTCATAGATTAGATCTTAACTATAGTAGGAGAAACAGACACCCGCAAGCCACTTATGCAATACAAGTTGCATGTCAGTTGTGGAACAAGTCTCATGTACGTGGACATGTAAGGTTAGTCCGGGCCGCTTCATCCCACTATGGCACTAAGATCATAAAATAGTCAAGGAGGTAATAACATGATCATCAACGCCCACATACACCTATGTGTTCTACCCGTACAAAACATCTACGCATAGATCCGGCTCTGATACCACTGAAGGGGAACGTAGCATAGAAAACAAAAAAATTCCTACGCGAGAGATACCCGAAAGGCCAAGATCTAATCTATGAGACGAAGTGCAACGGGCAACAAGAGGGTTAAGGAGAACACATACCCTCGAAGACTCAAAGTGGTACGAGATCAAATCTCGTTGTTGGCGTAGTCGTACTCACACCGATCCCGATAGCGAGAAGATGGCACCGCAATCCGGCGGTGCATCCGTGATCGGTCACACGTACGGTTGATGACGACCTCCGTTCCCTCGTTCCAGCGGGGCGCGGAAGTAGAGGATCCCTCGGAACTCCAGCAGCACGACGACGTGGTGGTGGTGAAGAATCCCACGGTCAGGGCTTCGCCAAGCCGGAGACCATGAAATGGAGCAGCGGGTGGAGGGAAAGGAAAGTGTCCAAGTGTGTGGAGGAGGAGAGCTCTCACCCTCCTTTTATAGGAGAGGGGGGAGGCAGCCCAAGGGGGGTGCGTCCAGCCCCATGGTGTGCCCCCACCTCTTCCCTCATGATGTGAGTGGACACTCCACTCACACCCACTCATTTTCCTTTAAACCCCACTTAGAAAATCCAAGAGTTTTTCTTTAATAAATCAATAAAACATTTTTCTTTCTTTATTTCAGCATTTGTTAATTCTATTAACAAAAATTTGCATAAAGCACCTCGAATCATTTGTTAATTCTATTAACAACCATTCGATGAAAAACCCCTTGAACTATTTCAATTTTCCCCGAAACAATTTCGGTGTTGCCCAAAATATTCTTCGATATTCCGTATCCTCTCAAACGCGTCATCGAACCTTAAGTGTGTCACCCTACGGTTCACGAATAAGATAGACATGATCGAGACTCCTCTCCGATCAATAATCAACAGCGGGGTCTGGAGATCCGTGATGACTCCTATATATTCAACGATGACTCTCGTGATCGTGTGAACCAACAACGCCGTGAACTATTCCCTTTGTCTCGCGATATTTTACTTGTCCGAGATTCGATCATTGGTATCAACCATACCTTGTTCAATCTCGTTACCGACAAGTACTCTTTTCTCGTTCCCGTGATATAACATCCTTGTGATCATATCACGTGCTTGCAAGCGGTTTCGATGTGATATCACCAAGAGGGCCCAGAGTATATCTCTCCGTCATTTGGATGGACAAATCCCACTCTTGATCCATGATCCTCAACTAATACTTTCCGAATACTTAACGACACCTTTATAGTCACCCTGTTACGGTGTGACATTTGATGCCATCAAAGCACTATTCCGGTATCAGCGATTGACATGATCTCATGGTCTAAGGAATAAGTTACTTCGCATGTTTGATATAACAATGTAAACTAAATGACTTGATCGCATTGCTATATTCTCTTTGGGTATATGTTCATCACATCATTCTTCTAATGACATGACCCCGTTATTAATAACATCCAATGTTCATGATCAGGAAACCTTGATCATCTATTAATCAACGAGCTAGTTAAAAGAGAGGCTTTACTAGGAACCATTGTTTGTTTATTAAGCACACATGTATCAACGTTTCCGGTTAATACAATTCTAGCATGAGAAATAAACATTCATCATAAACAAGGAATAAGATAATAACCATTTTATTATTGCCTCTCGGGCATATTCCCTTCAAATGTTTCCTCAAGATCTCTCAGCAGAGTGTGTTTTTCTTTCGTTTTGATGACAATGTCATCTACGTATACCTGCACATTCTTGCCTATCTGGTCATGTAAACACTTTTGCATGCACCTCTGATAAGTAGCCCCAGCATTTCTCAACCCAAAACACATGACAACATAGCAATAAGCCCCGTACGGGGTAATAAAAGCAGTCTTTATTTGATCAGCCGGGTTCAGAGGAATCTGGTGAAAACCAGAGTAGGCATCAATGAAAGACAAAAGTTCGCACCCGGCAGTGGAATCGATCACCTGATCTATGCGGGGTAGCGGGAACGGGTCCTTGGGGCAGGCCTTGTTCAAGTCGATGTAGGCCACGCACATGCGCCAGGCCACAACAGCCTTGGGATCCTCCTTCCTCTTCTCCACCATGACCGGATTGGCCAACCAATCCGGATGCAGTACCTCCATGATAAATCCACTTGTCAGCAGCTTTGTGATCTCGTCACCAATAGCTTTCCTTCTCTCAGCCGCAAAGCGGTGCATTGCCTGCTTAACCGGCTTGGCGTCAGGGCGCACATGCAGCGAGTGCTCAACCAACTCCCTCGGGACACCCGGCAGGTCCTGGTTGGACCATGCAAAGACATCCCGATTCTCACGGAGGAAGTGGATGAGCTCGCATTCCTATTTCTCCTCCAACCCGGCACCAATGATGGCCACATGCTCCGGGAACTCTGGGTCAATCTGCACCTTCTTGTTCTCTTGGGAGGCCTGGAAGGTGGATCCATACTGAGAACTTGGCATGCCAGGCATACCGCCTTGAGCTGCTTGGGCCATAGCCACAACTTCGTGTATCTTCTTCTTCTCGGCAGCAATGACCATGGACTCGGCAAGCCGAGATCCAGCAGATGCACAGTCCAGGGAGCGCTTGTAGTCACCCGAGATGGTGATGATGCCGTTGGAACCAGGGATCTTCATCTTCAGATAGGCCGCATGAGTCGAGGCCATGAACTTGGTCAAAGCAGCTCTTCCGAGTAGAGCATGATAAGGGATCTGAAGATCAACCACCTCAAACTGCAGGCACTCAGTCCGACAGTTCTCCCTGGTGCCGAAAAGCATGTCCATCCAGATGCAGCCGATAGGAGAACAAGATACTCCCGGCACAATGCCATGGAATGTAGTCCGACTGGGTAGCAGCATGTTCTCGGCAAGGCCGAACTTCTCCATGGTATCTCGGTACATGATGTTGATGCCGCTCCCGTTGTCGACCAGCACCTTGCTGAACTTCATGTTCTTCTTGGTCCCCAAGAAAGTGGGGTCCACCACCAGAGCATATGTACCCGAGTTGGGCATAATCTTGGGATGATCTGCTCTGGACCAGACTATCTCTTGTTCGCACCACTCCATGTAGTGAGGCACAGATGGCATCACGGCATTCACCTCCATCGTGCGCCTGCGCTGGAACTGCTTGTCATCCGGCTCCGTGGTGAACACCATATAGCTCTCATGGTGTTCCTGGTACTGGTTCCGGTCCCCAGCACCACCATCGTTGTTGCTGTTATGGTTGGCATTGTTGTTGCGGGTGTAGTAGTTGTTGTTGCGGTTGTTGTTGAAGTTGCGGTTGTAGTAGTAGTTGTTGTTGTTCCGGTTGGCTCCCTGAGCGACTTGGTTCACATTCTCCCTTCTCTGGTTCTCAGCGGGCCTGGGAGCAGTTGCCCGAATAGGCCGCGCATTGGCACCCGAAAGTGGAAGAGGAGGAGGAGGAGGCAGCTGACTGGAAGTCTCGCTCTTGATCCTGTCCCACCACCTGCACTGCCGGGTAGTGTGATTGGCTGGCCTACTCGGATGCCGAGTATGGAAACTACACGGTCCATCCTTCATGTTCTCAAAGATGAACCTGGCAGGATCTCCAGATTCCTGGGAAGCAGTGTTCTGCTGGGGGGCATTGTACTGCTTCTTGAAGTTCTGGCCCTGAGTCTGGTTTTTCCCGTATTGGGCTCCAGCAGTTTTTTGCCTTTGGCTGCTCCCGGCAGCACCTTGATCTTGAGCAACAACAGCTACGTGGTCAGACCCGTAGCGGATATCCGGACGATCTTCTCTTCTCTTGTTGCGGAAATCATGGCGGTCATGACGCCGGGATCCGTCATGGTGCTTCCTCTTGGGCTCGAAGGAATCAAGCAGAGGCTGAGTTGGGTCACCGAGAGCATACATATCAGCAATCTTGATTGTCTCGGCAAGGGTACTCGGCATCTCCCTCTGTAATTTCTGCCACAGCATGCTGCCATGTCGGCAACCTTGCACAAACCAGGCAATGGCTTGTGACTCGTTCACACCCTCACAGGTGTTCCTCAGAGTGCTCCACCTAGTAAGGTACTCGTGGTCAGTCTCCTCTTCTCTTTGCTTGCGTGCTGAGAGCTGATGCGGCCGGTTTGGCCTCTTGTAAGTGCTGGTGAAGTTGCTGATGAAGGCTTCCGAGAAGTCAAGCCAGCAGTTAATACTGTCTTTCGGCAGGTTATTGAGCCAGATGCGGGCAAGTCCCTCCAGCATCTGGGGCACATACCGAAAAGCCCATCTCCTGTTGCCACCTACAACGTACACGGCAGTCACATAACCATTCAGCCAGTCCTCTGGCTTGGTGCTTCCATCGTAGGTCTTGGTCCCTCTAGCTAGCTGGAACTTGGACACGGGTGGCTCTCCCATGATCCTGGGACCAAAACAGCCTAGCCCTGGTGGGCCCTTTGCTTCTATCTCCTCAGACCGGTAGAGTCGGTCCAGCTTGTACCTTGCATCACTTGGTTCCAGCATTCTTCCTCCCAACCGGGTTGCGAGATCTCTTGGGTCGGCGTACCCGGCTCGCTCCATTGCCGAGTACCCGTCGTTGTAGCGGTCTTGAGGCACAGGTCCGGGTTGAGCAACCGGGTTGGCCACAGAAGCAACCACATTCGGCTGAGCAACATGTTGGACAGGGTTTTCAACATGCTGCCGAGGTGGGCCATCTCAGTTTCCTCCTTGCCCCTCTTGATGAACTCTGGCGGCCTCATGGCCAGTGCCTGCAGCGTTGTGTTTTTGGCCGGGTTGTCGCTCTACAGCGTGCTGTTTTCTGGCGACAGCCGGGTCGTACACCTGCATCTATCTGTTCTTTCTAGAGTTTACACTCTGGGCCCTCTCCCCGCCGGGAAGTGGCGATGAGGTTTGGTCCACGGATCTTGCCCCATGCGAGTGAACAACATGAGACGCACCGCCTCCCGGATTGACCTGCCGAAAAGCCTCATTCTGCCTACCAGCTTCTAGAACGAGCTCATTGAGCCGTTCCTGCTGCCAAACATGTGCCTCGCCAGTGAGATGCGGCAACTCTGCAGCCCTAAGTGTTTTTGCAGAAGAACTATATTTTGACCTACCAGCTGTGTTTTGACTGGCAGACCTGCTAGCAGCTCTACCATCTCTAGCTATATCAGCACCTAGATTGCGGCGAATAGTTCCTATCTTACTAGGATTTCTAGAAATAGGGGTAAAGCCATGCGCCCTATTGTACTCATTTTGATCCAAGTTAAGGTCAAGCCTAACCTTCTCCAGCTCCTAGGCCTCCTGCAGCAAAGCGAGTCGCTGCTGCTCGAGTTGCGCCCTCACCATAGCCGTATCCGCGTCCGTGGCGATAGGCATGCCGAGATGCTCGACACCAGCGCGAGCAGCCGGTATCACCGTTGACGTGGAAGGATCCACGTAGCCCGGCATGTTCCGGGGCATGTCGTAGGGCTTGTGGCCCCTGTTAGCAGCCGGTTCCTCGATGACTTCAGGCGTAGTGGCCGTGCCTTTCCCGGCACCGATAGCTGGGCCCGTCATCATCACCTCCACGCTGCCCACAGAGCAGCCAGGCGGCTTCCCGCGAACAGCGAGAGCAGTGGGGGATCCTCAGCGACGAGCATCACCTCGGGGTACTCGCGGATGACGGTGGTGGCAACGTACACCGGATGCGCGCCGAAGGAAAGGACGAAGCCGCCTGCAGGCAAGGGCCTACCACCGAAATCACCGGCGTTGTCGCTGACGAAGTCGAAGGAGCCGAATCTGTGGACAAGGCCACAAACCACGCGCTCCCCCGACGGAGAAACCGGTCCCGTCCGAATATGCACCCCAGCCAGCACCGCTGCTGGCCCCACGGTGGGCGCCAAATGTCGTGGTGTGGTAAAGACAGATGCCATAGAGTGGCTAATGTTTGGGGCCGATGGACGCTGTAGGTATTCAGGGAGGGATCGCACGTCGAGTAGACGCGCTCAGAAACACTGCAAACACCAAGATCTACCCAGGTTCGGGGCCCTCGTGTGGAGGTAACACCCCTACTCCTGCCTACCTCTCTCTATATAGCTCGACCGAGTAGCAAAGTTACAAACACTCTCTGGCCTACTCATCACCGAGTAGCCAACTACTAGCTCTCTCTCTGTGTGTTGCTAAGACTCGCAATAAATGCGCCTGGATCCAACGTCCCTCACGCAGGAGGGGGCTGGCCACCTTATATACTGGTGGCCAGTGAGTAAACTACACATAAAAGTACACGAAGTGACAACACCACTGTGCAAACGTCGCACGCCTCCGTGTTCCCGCTGACGCCGTGCCAAAAGTCGCCGCGCCGTCCGGCTGACAGGTCTTGTCCACCCTGTCAGCCCCTTAGGGTAGGTCACTGACATGTCATGTCCCCCTTATCAGTGACAGGACTTTACAGGCGCCTACCCACACTGTGCCCACGCCTCAGCACAGATAATCATGCTCCTAGTAAGTTGAACCGCATGCCTGTACGGCTGCGGGATACGCGGGATCTCCCACAACGGCTCCATTGACTTTGTGCCCGAGTAGGATAACTTCACATCTACTCGGATCACCTGAGTTCTATCCGGTCGATCCAGAACCTCACTTGTTATCTTCTCCTGGACTCCAGTACTTATCACCGAGTAGCGCCTACCGGATAACGAGTACCCGGGTAGCCGCCTAACCGGCAAACCGTACACTGATCACTGTTTTCCCACCAGTCTTACCCCTACTGGGGGTAGCCCCCCGACAAAAAATGTTTTCAATACCTCTGTTTATAAAATAAAAAGCTCTAGCACATGAGTTAATCCATGCTTCCCTCTACGAAGGGCCTTTCTTTTACTTTTATGCTGAGTCTTAACCTTCTCACTTTATGCACCTTCTTGAGAGCATGACTGTCATTCTTAGTTTAATATGCTTGTCCCAGAACATGGTTGATTGGGGTATAACTTTGGTGCTTGTATCTTTGATATCTCTACTTCTAGTCTTCACTTGAACTTCAGAGGTGCCCTGGCATTTATGTTTTACTCCATCATTAAGGGCAAGCGAGTACACTTTATCATACCCTACTATGAACATTGCAATCCTGCAGATTGATATATTTCATGTTGTTTATTATTAGTGTGTTGGTATCTCTTCATGGTTTGCATAACTATTAGGTGACTTTATCTTGCATACTTCTTATTATGAATTGCCTGAGAACTTGATCATATAGTGAGAATATTTACATCATATGAAACAAATGTGTTCGTAAAAGTTATTTTATCGCGCTCAGTTGTCATTGCTTGAGGACAAGAAATAAGCTAAGCTTGGGGGGAGTTGATACGTCCAAAACGTATCTCCTTTTTCGAACACTTTTGCTATTGTTTGCCTCTAAAACTTGTGAGTTTTGGATACAACTAACACGGACTAACGCTGTTTTCAGCAGAATTACCTTGGTGTCTCGTTTTTGTGCAGAAAAACCAACTTTCAGGAAATTGCCCGGAAAAGATCCCGAAGTCCTTATTTTACCCGAAGACCCCCGGAGCCAGAAGAAGACCCGGAGGGGGGCAAGGAGGGCCCACACCATGCCTGGACGCGTCCCCCTAGGCCGCGCCTACATGTGGTGTGGTGGCCCCAGGCACCCCCTCGGGCTCCTATTTCAACTACTTATGCCCGTAAACCTAAAACCGAGGGGGATTCGTCATATTCCAGAGAAACACATCAGAGCGCCGCCGCCACCTCGAAACCTATTTCGGGGATCAGAAGATCCTGTTCTGGCGCCCTGCCGGGACGGGGATTCGAAGGAGATCATTGCCATCGTCACCGCCACCACTTCTCCATCAACTATCCATGATTCCCCCATCCATGTGTGATTAATCCCCACCGTAGGCTGAGAGGGATGGAAGGTATTGGATGATATCGTTCATGTAATAATGTCAGATTGTTAGGGCATAGTGCCTAGTATCCGTTGTTAGTGTTTTCTACCGTTGTTGCAACTTGTTATGCTTAATGCTTGTCACTAGGGCCCGAGTGCCATGATCTCAGATTTGAACATGTTATTGTTTCGTGAATATAATTATACTTCTTGATCATATGCGCAAGTTTTTTACGCACATTGTTGTCCGGAACCCGAGGCCTCAAAGTGACAGAAATTGGGACAAACAGAGGGGATGGCTGTGATGTGAGGATCACGTATGTTCATGGAGTGTTAATGCTTTGATCCGGTGCTTTATTAAAAGGAGCATCTTAATTACCAATAGTTTCCCTTGAGGCCCCGCTGCAAACGGGATGGTAGGACAAAAGATGTTGTGCAAGTTTCTCATTGCGAACACGTATGACTATATTGGAACACATGCCTGTGGTTTGCCTAGAACTTGGATGCTTTATTATTATTATCTTCAATTCCCATGTTTTGATTATTATATGAACTATCTTATCCACGCAACGCCCTTTCATCCATCCCCATGCCTATAGTATTTTAATCCTGCTGTTTTTCGCGATTGCTACTGCTACTGCTATAAAACTGTTACGACTGATAAATTGTTGCGGGCAAGTCTACTTTCAAGTGCAGCAGAACGGACAACTCATCTGTTAAGGCGTATAAATATTATTTGGCTCCCGTTATGTCGAATCAATAAATTTGGGTTTTACTTCTCTCAAAGACTGTTGCCATCCCCTATACTTGTGGGTCATCAGTTATTGACCCACTAATCTTACCTTCCCTCAAACCTTGCACTAAAAAGAGCAGATCCTATAAAAAAGGATAGAGAATGATCAATTCACCTTTGATAGCATTAACCCTACAAGGAGGGATGAAGCACATGCCACCACATCCACTACAGAGAAGGAAAAGAGAAAAGAGATGCGCCAGGCCAAGCCATAATTCAAGAGTACCTATTGGATCAAGACTCAAATCCCTATTCCTATCATCTGAATTCCAATAACTATCTTCCTGAAAGAAATAGTTTCCCCAACCCTTACTTGGTTTGAAAGCTAAGTAGGTTAATCATCCCTTACTTGCATTGATGGCCATGTCCTATTTCCCATCCCTTGCGGACTTGGTAATCTAACAACCCTTCAAAGGAGAGGAGAGCTCGGACACCATATATTATCTACCTTGATTTATGAAACCAAAACTACTCCGACCTTCCCTCGACGGATTAACCTAGACGACCTATATAGATTAACAAATTGTTGGGTTGGGTCTACCCTCAGGGTGCCTTATAACTTATGATGGGTACCAGGAAAGAAAAGAAACGTAAAGCGCGGTCTTCTTCAAGCCAAAAGGGAGCCCGGATAATTGAATGAAGGCTGGGACAGAACTAGCCACAACCTACTAGTTTGCTATTCCGATTTAGGCTTTCAAGAAATGGTATAATCAAAGCAAGCTAGTTTCTCCTAGTTTTCCTTCTGGAATTCCAGTCATCAAATCAATGAAATAAGAAAGCAATAATCAAATCAGGAGAAGGAAAGTAACCAAACCATAGATCCTGCTTTGTCCAACCCTCAATTACCGAGTTCTTATTAGATTGTTTTCTCAACTTTTAATTCATATTGGAAAGGAATGGAATATTCCTATCAACAAAGTGATAATCCACCACTTTTGCGCCATATTTTTTCCAATTCACGCTAAACGGTGATTCAAAGCGAATTGACGCTGGAACTGATATGCGGGTCCCACCGTGAAAGTTGACGTGGTGTGTGTTGGCTGGTGGCCGTTTTCCTCATTTAACAGCCAAATGAATTTGGGGAAAACGGTTGTCTAGGTTTCAGTTTCCCCCAGTCATGCATGCTTCTGTCTCCCCTGTGCCTCCTCTTCCCCAATGGCGGTGCCAACACCCGGAGGCGGCGGCTATTATGGCGGCGGTGACCCTAGCGGCGGCGACGATCCTAGACCCGTGGATTTGAAGGCGGCGGCCATGTTGGCACACATCGACTCTGCCCGCATTCTCCTCGAGTATGCGAGATATCGCCAGAGAATTCAACGGCAACTGGTGTCGAGATGGAGTTTGTGGCCTCGCCGGTGCAAACATGCGAGCACTGGGCATTCCGCTTCGACGGCGTCGAGTGAGTATTCTCTTCCTTCTCTGTCCTCTTTTTTTTTCATAGTGTTCCGTCAGATGGATTAGGATTTATGGCTTGGGAATGATTATGAAAGTGGTTGGATTAGTATTAGTTAGGTGTCGATTTAGGATGAAACTATTTATTGTATGTTGTTTTCTTATTATTACAGTTTTTAGTGCAAATTGGTGAATATTTATGTCTGAATTTTAGTGCATTGGTACTGTAATGCTGATGAATTACTGGTAAATATTTATGGTTGATCAATGATTATGAATTACTGGTGCATTGGTACAGTGAATTTGTTGTCTATTAATACCGGAAAATGTAGGTGCTCAATCTTCGGAATATTGTTACTTAATTTGTAGTGAACGTTGTTTCTTAATCTGTAGTGAATTCTTGACCGTGAAAAATTAATTTTTCTGTGTTGGTTGGATGATCACATATGGGATATTTGGTTAAATTTTCTTGGTCAAGACAATGTAGAGAGGTTTATTTGCAGAAGTGACATTACATCCAAGAACTTGATGTCTATGATTGAAGAACATGGCTATGGGAATGAAAAATACTATGTATTATGTTAGGGAAAGGGGAAGATGCTCCATTTGACAGTACGTAAGGACAAAGCGGCAATACCGGTTGGACTGAACATGGTAGAAGTGGAAGTAGAGCCTCCCCCTGAGCAAGTTAAACTGTATGTTGACAAGGATGGAGTGACATAGATAAGTGAGGATGAAGGCCTTTATCCAGTTGCAATTGATTTGTCAGATGTTCTGCACATTGGTACTCAGCACAGCTGTAACATGAATAAGGGAAAAAAATATGGCCAGGAAGTACCTGTTGAGGTTATAGACTCTGATGATGATGGAAATTTGTTTGACATGGGTGACTATAGGCCTGGTGATCGTGAAGCTGCAGTAGCAGAGGACCTAGAATTAATTAAGAAATTTAAGAGGTTAGTGGAAAGGGATCATAACCTGAAGAATAACTATTGAAGAAGGAAAAAATAATTCATGTAGTACATTTTGAAGGGGATACCAATGTGGAAGAAGTTTTTCAGGAGAGGAAGAGCTAGAATGCTGAGCAAGCGGCTGAAGAGGATTTTCTTGCATGCAAGAAGCAAATATTCCATCCAGGGCCATCAAGAAGGTCTCATCATGAGCCTGAAGGTGAAGAAGATATTTTCTTTGTACCTGCAACTCATGAGGAGTGCAACTCTGATGGATTGGCTGAGAGAGATAATGATGGATGTGTACAAAAGTTTTCCCTGGCAAGGGGTAGGAAAATGAGGCTCAAGAAATTGAAGAAGATATGTTATTATAATCCATATAGGGTTGAAGCCTATGAGCAGTTTTTCATCAAGTTATGCTTCAAAGATGTGTACCATCTCGGAGTAGCTCTGAGGAACTATCACATTACTCAGCTAAGGAATTTTAGGTATCACAAAAAGAATAGTGATAGGAATGCAGCGACAAAAGTTGTCCATTTATGCTTACTTCTTCTGCATAGCACATGAGAAAAATTTATGCATAAGAAAATTAAAATCCCTCCACACTTGCATTCCCCATGGAGAGAACACAAAGGTGTCCACTAAACTGGTTGGCAGCTCAGTCTGAGCAAGCAATTAGAACAAATCCTAACACTTGTGTTGACACATTGATTGACAATCCAAAGCAGAAATTTGGAGTGGAAGTGACAAAGAGCAAAGCTTATAGATCAAGGAAGAAGGCATTTAATAGATTCATTGGTGATCATAAGAAGTAGTACAAAAAACTGAGAGACTACTTGCAAGCTATCTTGAACACAAATCTAGAAAGCAGGTGCATTGTTACAATCAGGGAGGTTATGGGAGATCCTAGTATGGATCCCATATTCCATGGGCTTTTCATTCTCCTAAATGCTCCGAAGCAAGGTTTTCTTAATGGATGTAGACTTTTTCTAGGTAAGACGTGGCTTAATCTCTGTATTTGTTTTGTAGGCTAGCACCAGAAATTTTTCACTTTATATTTTTGTTTATTATTCCCGGCCTAGAAGGATGTTTCATCAAATTGAGCACTGGCCAACAAATACTAGCTACAACAGGGAGAGATGGGAATAAAAATATTTATCCCATTGCATTTGGTGTGGTAGACAAGGAAGATACTGCTAGCTGGATGTGGTTTTTAACCTAGCTTAAATATTGCATTCGACAATCAGGAAAATTTGGCACTTAGACCATTATGTCTGACAATAAAAAGGTTTGTAGTTGCGTACCAGTTTTGACATTTTTCTATTATGTGTAACTTTCTTGTTTGATAACTATTTTTCGTTTTTTCCAGGGTTTGCTGATAGAAATAGCTCATGTTTTCCTAAATTCTCCAAGCAGATATTGTCTGAGGCATATCTTCGCCAATTTTCAGAGGGCAGGGTTTAGAGGGCCAAAACCGAAGAAACATATGTTCGGGGAAAGTTATTCATATAGAAAGAGTGGATTTGAAAAGACTATGGAAGCTATGAAGAGTGATTGTGAGCCAGCCTATAATTGGCTAATGTCGATTCCTGTTGAAGCATGGGCTAGGCATGCCTTTGACAGAAACTACAAGACTGATCTTGTGGTGAACAACCTTAGTGAAGTGTTTAATAATATGATATTAGATGTTAGGAACAAGCCAATTCAAACAATGCTTGATGGCATAAATAACAAGCTTATGGTTAAATACAGTAGGACAAGAGAAAAAGTAGAGAACACAAGATGGGAGATCACACCATTCTACTCTGAGCAGTTAGAGATTGCCAAAAAATATTCTAGGTAATGCAGGGTTAAGAATGCAGAGATTGGTCTATGGAAAGTTAGCACCATTGGTCCAGGAGTACATTCAGTTGACCTCAGAGCAAAAACATGTGGCTGCAGAAAGTGGGATGTAATTGGAATCCTTTGCAATCATGCAATCTCTGTAATAGAGAAGATCAAGCAGCATCTAGAAGACTATGTGCATGATTTCTTCAAAGAACCAATGTACAAGAAGCATTCTAATATGTTATTTACCCTGTTCCTAGTCCTGATGACCGGCCTAAAACAAACACAAGAGATATTGAGCCATGTTTCTTCAAAGAAGGCCATGGCAGAAAACAAACAATTAGGAGGAAAGATTAGTCTGAGGTTCTAGCTCCTAGGGATACTTCAAGGATGGCTAGTATCACTTGCACCAACTGTAATCAAGTGGGCCATAGGTACCTGAACTGTACTAAGCAGTTGAGGCCAGAGCTACAACTTAGAAAAGAGGGGCATAAGGTAAGTTAGTCAATTATGTTCCAATTTAACTATCATGCTTGAGCAGGAACTAACAATGATTTTCCACCAATCAAATAGGGAGGCCTCTACTTCACATAATACTTATGCTATGTTGAAAAAATTGAGTATATGACTGTTTGAGTAATTATTTTAAAAATCAGGCTTGATTGATCAAAACAGAGTTGCCGAGGACCCCCGAGGATCCTCAACAACCCTAGACCAACTTGTTGATTGATCAAAACAGAGTTGTCGAGGACCCCCGAGGATCCTCGACAACCCTAGACCAACTTGTTGATTGATCAAAACAGAGTAGCGGAGGACCCCCGAGGATCCTTGACAACCCTAGACCACCTAGTTGATTGATAAAAATAGAATTGTCGAGAACCCCCGAGGATCCTCGACAATCCTAGACCAACTTGTTGATTGATCAAAACAGAGTTGTCTTCCAAAAAATATTTTTACAATTTCTATAAATTCACTAATATTCATCTAGTCTTCCAAAAAATATTTTTAAATTGGTATACTTGCACTAATATTCATCTGTTCTTCCAAACATATTTTTAAAATTGGTATACTTGCACTAATATCCATCTGGTCTTCCCAAAATATTTTTAAAATTGTTATACGTCCACTAATATTCATTTAATCTTCGAAAAATATTTTAAATTGGTTTAAAATTGGTATATTTGCACTAATATTCATCCAATCTTCCAAAAATATTTTTAAAATAGGTAAAATTCACTAATATTCATCTAATCTTCCATAAACATTTTTAAAATGGTATAAAATTGGTATACTTGCACTAATATTCATCTAGTCTTCCAAAAAATGATCAAAATTGATTTAAAATAGGTATATTTGCACTAATATTCATCTATTCTTCCAAACATATTTTAAAATTTGATTCAAAATTGGTTTCCTTGCACTAATATTAATCTAGTATTCCAAAAATATTTTTAAATTGGTATAAATTCACTAAAATTGGTGTACTTGCACTAATATTCATCTATTCTTCCAAAAATATTTTTACAATTGATTTAAATTTGTTATACTTGCACTAATATTCATCTAGTCTTTGAAAAAATATTTTTACACTGGCTATAAATGAACTAATATCCTTGATTTTGTGCTCACCAATATTTTTTGCACCAACAAGACAATACAGAAAAAGCTAATAAAAGCACATCAACATTCAAGTTCCAAATTTAACTAGTACATCGGTTCCAACATAAGCACAAATTGTTCAACACAACACAAACATAAATTGTTTGACACAACACAGAGTTCAAAACAATAGTACATGCCAATTAACAAGCACAGAGTCCACAGATCACTCATCATAGATGGACTTGATACTCTTCAGCTTCTCCTTATTTGAATCACTAACTTTGTGCACATCAAAGAGCATGTACTCGAGTCTTTTCTTCTCTTCCTCCAAGCATCTTTATTTTCATCCCATGCCTTATGTTTTTCCTTCATCACCTCTGCCTAAGATTTGTGGACATTCTTCTGCATAAGCAACTCAACCCTGAGCACCGACACCTCCCACTTTAGGTCATCCACATCAATCTATTTACTTTCTGTAATCTTCTTATAATTTCCTGCAACACCCTTTTCTTAGTGTCTTCAATGAATTTGTTCACATCAGCCATAAGACTTGTGTAATCCTTCTCATCCTTGTTCTTCTGAGCACTGAGCTCCTCCAACATCCTTCCAGTCTAGATTTTGTCATCACTCCTGCCATTGTTGCTCTCTTGATACATTGCCCACGACCTAACTATAACATTCTTCATAGTTGCTAGCCACTCTCCATCAATCCATGACACAAACCCACAGTTGTTTTCTTGCTACAAAAAATTATGCAATTAATTATTGTATCAGACAACATGCCACTGGTTCAATATTATAGTGCAAATTTTTGATTTACAAAAACAAACTAGCCATAAATTCAGTTTTCCTCTGTAAAATACCAATGAAAACTACAATGATGCACTGCCAACACTAATACAACATAACTAATGCTCAACACTACAAGGATATTCTTTGTAACACTACTAATATTCTTAACTGTTTTACTAGTGTTGCTAATGTTGGCACATACGAACTAATGCTTTGGCAACACTATTAATATTCTTTGTAGAGTTTTGTTGTGTCAATTTTTTGTGGAGCCAACATTAGAAATTCTTAAAAAATCTAGCTCTACACTTACCCTACAAACAATTGTATTGACACTGGCTCTACAATTTTACTAGTGTTGCTAATGTTGGCATTGCACTGACACTTGCTCTACAAAGAATTGCACTGACACTAGCTCTACAAAGAAATTGCACTGAGCTAAAGAAATGAAAATTACGTACAAATCGAGCTATGAACTTACATTAGTAACTAAGCACATATGGAATCGACGGCCTGTGTCACTACCACCAAATGCCACACACCTCTGCGGCAGAAGTTTGTGCACGTGGCACAGCTCGATGCAACCCACCGCTAGGCCGTGGAAATCGGAGCCTTCAGTCGTATCTAGGGCATAGTCTATGTCCACGATGTCCTATACGAGCACACAATCAAACCCATTTTACAGATCAGAGACGAAATCGACGCCAAATAAAAAATCCCTAAATTGTGAGCCAAGCCCTAACCCTAGACCTAAAAGATTGGGGAAACTTACCCCTAGCACTTCTGGGTTCGAATACTCGTCATCCCAGCTTGGCATAGCGACGACGAACAATAGAGCGCGAGGAAAAACGACCAGCGGTGGTGATGTCTCGGCGGCGGCAACAGCTTCTTCGGAGGAGAGAAGGGAGAGAGCGACGATCGACGAAACGGTTATGTGAGTGCGCCTGACAAATGGACCCCTAATAGGAAATGGCCACCAGCCTACACGCACCACGTCAGCGTCCACGGCGGGACCCTTATGTCAGTTCTAGCGTCAATTCGCTTCGAATCGCCGTTTAGCGCGAATTGAAAAAAACCTACACAGAAGTGGTGGATTTTCGCAGAATGAATGTAAAGCAGTGTCTTTTTTGGAATTTAGGCAGAAATGTGGTGGTTAAATGCTATTTTCTCACTTGTAGCAGAATGCTTTGGTCGGAAAGAAACAACCATAATTTAGAAAAGGTGCAGGAATTGAAACAATACGTCACAATGGTGGCGGTGGTATGGTACTTCCTCATGATTTGACCATGATAAATATATATGGAGCAGCTGTTGTATGACATAAACTTGCAACGGTGGCAGCGTCTATTGGGACCCACTGTTTCAGCATTTACTCTGTTTCTTGGTTGTCCTTTTCTCCTCCCATCCTTGTATGCGTCGGTTTCTTGCTACTTTATTCTGCATGGCTAACTTTTTTATGGGAAGAGACCACCTCCTCTGCAGGTCATAGCTTTGCTCGGCAAGCCACACAAAAACAAGTTTGGGACCATCCGAACCTATGTGGTGAGCTGGGGAAGTAGTCTAGCATGGAGCGTTGGTCATGCCCTCGAGGAGGAATCGAAGTTGTGAGTTTTAGCTAGGCAGCCGGCAGGTAGTGGTGAGGAGTACGCCTTAGATTAAGGGGTGGACAAGTGGACAATCTTAATGACATGATATAGTAGGAAACAGTGATGCACGAGAAGGCAAAAACCCGATTGATCTCGCTAACTACACATCAAGTATAGGATGCCTGCTGAGAGAGAGGGAGGCGATGAAAGGCGGACGCTTCTCGACGCCATGGACGCGCTCGGGGAGGTGACTGCTTGACCCGTCCCCTCGCTCCGCTTCTTGCTGGCTTCGTCGATGGGGTCTGCGGCCCTGGCCTCGCCGGAGGCTTTGGGCTCCATCCGCGGACGTCGGTGGGCGGACGTGGTCGATGCCGCCGATGCCGCGGAGGAAGACCGCCGGGAGGTGGAGAGGCTCTGCTCCCCGTCGGGCCCCTCTACACTAGGCGACTTCTTGGCGGTGGTGCGCCGCTCCCCGGGGCGACGAAGCGCTTCTAGGAGGTCCTCGACTGGCGGTGGATCTCGACGGGCGGAGAAGGTCTCCGGCTCGACGGCGCCACATTCGGGGTCATTGTCGGCCGCTCGTGGGGTCCCTCGTGGCCTTGCACGTGCTAGCCTGGGGTCGGTGGCTACTGTGGGGCCTCGCCCTGCGGTGGCCCCCTCCCCGGTGCCAGTGTTGGCGGCTGGCCGTGCCCGGCCGATCCTGGCGGAGCCACCCTCGTCCGTCGTATCGCGGCAAAGATCCGGATCTGCCCGATCCAGACCGATGGTGGGCCTTGGGCCGGTGGATGCGTTGACCTCGAGGCCCAATGCGGTTGGCCTTCTACCGTGGCCCATTTTGGCCTGGAGGAGCCAGGACACCCGAGCAGCCGCTCGGCCCTTGGCTGCTGGGCCTCGTCAGACGAATGGGGGCCCATCTCGGCCAGTCTCCCAGTGGATCTGGATCAAGCGAGGGCGTTGGACCTGGAGCTAGGGTTCGCTGCGTCCGATCGACAGATCCGCCGTTTTGGGAGACAAGCCCGTCGAGTGCTCCGTCACCCATCACCGCCGCCTCTGCTCAGGTCCTTCGAGGACGTTGTGCGTGCCCCATGAAGCACCACCGGGAGAGCTCCCCGCCATCCCCTCGCCATGGCCCGCACTCACCTCCACCCCGCACCCAATCTCCATAGCGGGCGGCGGCCCAGGCTCCCTACCGCCCTCCGCCTTGCCGCTCACCCGCGACGGGCCGCCTCACGTCTCCCCGCCGTGACTGCACGCTAGGAGCTAGGGGCTCCTCTCCACCTCTGTCTCTGCAATAGGGGGGAGGCTCGCGCCGTTCCAGGTCGCCCACCATGCGGGCTGGGTCGCCTCGAAGGCAGCAGGGCCGGGGTGGTGCACGCAGCCCATGGCGCCACTCCCCATCTCGGGAGAGATCTCCGGGCGCTCGTGGGCGGGACACACTACTGCGAAAGCAGCTCCTGCTCCGGCAAACCGCGCCTCGCGATTCGACCCGGGCCAGTGCCCCGGGGTCCTGGAGAAGTGGATCTCGGGAGCAGCATGGGGGTGGGCACGACCGTGATGACCGTGGTAATGCTCGCGTTCGCTCTCCCCGACAAGCTTCTCGCGCCCCGGCGATGGTGCGGAGGTCGTGGTGCCATCGATGGTCGAGGTGGCGTCCCGTCGACAGGCGGTTCGCTGTATTGAGCCTGGTGCGACTCGACCTGCCCCCTCTGTACCTACACCCCCTTCTCACTCCTCTGGTTCTAGGTTCTCGGTTCTCGATGCGGTTCCCTTAGAGCACTTGGCACAGGTGGCTTCTGATTGTGGAGTGATTTTCCAGGGGGAGCGTGGCCCCCCGGATGGAACAGATTGAGGCTATTAGAGCGAAGGAGATATATGAAGGGGCACTTGCGGCTGCCCGTTCTCAATCCGAGCAGGTTTTGCAGGAGCCCCTGGCACCCGCTGGACGAGTGTAGGATGCACAAGGGCCTGGCGGGGACGCCTCTCCTGTGTGCCCTAGTGTGGAGGTTCCCGTGGCTACCTCCCCTCCGCGGAGGAAACACGGGAGGCCGGCTAAGGCCACGTCTCAGCCTTCGACCTCTGGTAGGGGCCGACAGGTCCCCCGTAAGGGGACACCCCCCGATGATCACCAATGAGTGTCAACCTCTTGGACTGGAACATGCGGGGGTTCGGGCATGATGGACGTCGGCGTCAGTTAGTGGAGTACATTAGGGAGGAGGACCCCGATATAGTGGGGATTCAAGAGACCATTCGTCAGGACTTCTCGATCCCCCAACTCGAGAGCCTTAGCCAGCATAAGTTTGCATGGCAGTGGCTCCCGGCTACGGGGCGATCGGGGGGGGGGGGGGGGTCCTCCTTGATGCCAAGGAAGATACCTTTGAGGTGGAAGATATGGACCGCGGGGAGATCTTTCTGAGCATGTCCTTACCCATAGACGGACTAACCTCCAGTGGGAGGTGATTATTGTCTAAGGAGCTTTTTAGCGGACAACCGGAGGTCTTCTGAGTTCTTAGAGGATCCGGTCTAAGGTGGAGCGTTGCTCCACCCAGTCGTCGTAGCGGGGGACTTTAATCTGATCCGTTCGCCTGACGACAAGAGTTTGGACAATATCGACTTCCCTCGAATGCGTATGTTCAACGATTTCATTGCAGATCTTGCGTTCATCGAGGTTGAGCGGGTTGGGGCAAGATATATTTGGACCAATAATCAGCCGGTCCCAATCCGCTTAGTGCTTGACCGTGTCCTGGTCTCGGCGGACTGGGAAGCGGTGTTCCCGCTGTGCTCCCTTCGGGCCGTCCTGATTCTCTCGATCGGAGGATTGGTACCGCCGAGGACGAATTGGTTTCACTTTGAGAACTTCCGTCTGAGCCAGTCGGGTTTTGTCGATACAGTTCGACTGAAGTGGCTCTCCACGGCCGCCTACCCCCACATAGGTATAATGCGGTGGATGTCTGGCACTTCTGTGCAAAGACCTCTCGCCAATTTATGCATGGATGGGGGCCAACCGGGGGGCGGAAATCCGCAGAAACAAAGCCTCCCTGCTGGGCCATATTCAAACTTTGGATTTGGCTGCGGATGGGGGGGGCTTAGTGCGGAGGAGTGGGGTCAGAGATATACCCTTGAGTCCTCCCTTATGGAGATCTACAAGGGGAAGGAGGTGTTCTGGCGACAGCGTAGCCACCAGAACTGGATTCTCAAGGGAGAATCCAATACCGCTTACTTCCATGCCATCACGAATGGGAGGCGGCGGAGGTGTTCTATCCTGCTACTATGGGCGGGGGACACCTTATTGGAGGCGACCGAGGATATCTCGGCCCATATTGACTCCTTCTATAAGGAGCTTTTTACGGCTACCCCTCGTAGTGGGGTTGCCCTCGCGGATTCCTTGTGGCCCCCTGGGGCCCTACTTACCTCTACAAAGAATGATAGCCTTTTGCTCTTTCTCCCTAAGGAGGTTCCGGCGGCGGTGATGCAAATGAAGACCTATTCGGACCGGGGCCGGATGGCCTCCCGGTATTGTTCTTCCAGAAGTTTTGGGAGACTATTGAGACGGTCATCATGCCAATGTTCCAGGAATTCTATACTGGGACCCTAGTACTATCACGCCTGAATTATGGGGTGATAACCCTGACCCCGAAAGTGCCTGGGACCACGGATATCCGTCAATTTAGGCCCATCATGGTTATAAACGTCATCATGAGGATCTTCTCTAAGGTTTGTGCAATGTGTTTGGTGCTAGTAGCCGAGCGCATTACACATCCCTTTCAGTTCGCGTTCCTCAAGGGACGTTTTATCTATGATGGGATCCGTGCGCTGCATGAGATCGTTCACGAGGTGAAGGTTCGATGACATAAAGGGTTATTTCTTAAATTAGACTTTCAGAAGGCCTACGATCGACTGGACTGGTCGTTCCTTCGCTAGATCTTGCAACGGCGAGGATTTTACGACCGGTTCACCTCGTGGGTTATGAAACTCGTCATGAGTGGCAATACCGCGATTAACATTAATGGAGACATTGACCCCTACTTTAGACCCTCCTGTGGGGGTGAGGCAAGGGGACCCTATTTCCACCATCCTCTTTGACCTGGCAGTAGACGCCCTTGCGATGATCCTAGATAAAGCTAAGGTGGCTGGCCACATCCCTAGGGTGGTAGAACATCTCATCCCGGGAGGTGGCATCACCCACCTCCAATATGCTGATGACACCATGATTATGGTGGAGGGCTCAGAGTTGGATATTGTCAACCTCAAATTCTTATTACTGTGTTTTGAGGCCATGTCTGGCCTCAAGATTAACTTTGATAAGAGTGAGGTTGTAGTGCTAGGCTTCCCCCCGGACGAACAACAACGGATGGAGGACAATCTTAATTGCAAGTTGTCCACCTTCCCGGTTACTTATCTAGGAGTCCCGCTAAGCGACTCGAGGGTCCTTATTAGTGACATGGAACCCATGTTGGGGAAAGTTAGGAGGAAGTCAGAACCTTGGTGCGGACGGTTCACCTCTAAAGGGAGCAAGTCCTTGCTAATTGGGTCCTGTCTTTCCAGCATCCCGTCATATATGATGGGTATTTACTCCCTCCCTGAAGGGGTGCATGCGTCCTTTGATAAGGAGCTTTCTCGCTTCTTCTGGCAGGATGACAAAGGGCGGCCGAAATATCACATGGTGAAGTGGGCAGATATATGCGCCCCCAAGGATTTGGGGGGCATAGGTATTGTGGCCCCCCGTAAGATGAATGCGGCACTCATGCTTAGATGGGTCTGGCGCATTCTGAGGAATGATGGAGGGTTATGGCTTCAGCTCATCAAAGCGAAATACCTTCAGGGACTACTACTCCTAGCCTGTGAGAGACATGACGGATCTCTCTTCTGGAGATCTATTCAGTCCCTCAAACAGGATATTAGGAAAGGGGTGCGGTTCTCCATGGGGGATGGGAGGGGTATCAGGTTTTGGCTGGACCCGTGGCTTCGAGTGCGGCCGCTTCAGCTGGAATTTCCGAGACTCTTTGCTATTTGTGCGGACCCATCCGTAGTGGTGGCTACGACTTTCCGGCAGGGTGCTTGGGACCTGGTATTCCGGCGCGCCTTTGGTCCGACCGAGGTTGCGGAATGGACAACGTTGCAAAGTGCCCTTCCCGGTGTTCTACCAGGAGGCCCCGACCATGTCTCTTGGGCCTTGGACCCCTCGGGGTCCTTCTGGGTTAAATCGGCGTACCGGGCCCAGTTCACTAGGCCCTATAGACCCTGGGTGTTTCCCTTATGGAAATCCCCGATTCCCTTGAAGCTTAAGATTTTTATTTGGCAGTTGCTTCGGGATAGGCTACCCTCGGGGATTGAGGTGGCCAAGCGTCGCGGCCCTGGGGATGGCTTATGCCCCCTCAGTAGGGTTCCAGAATCCAGCACACACATCTTCTTTGTGTGTGGTTCTTATGAAACTTTGTCCGAGAGGCTCTAGGGCCTGCGTGGCAGGCCTCGGACCTCGTCGAGTTCCTCCAAGCCCGGGCACACCAGGCCGGGGGAGGCAGACGCCTCTTCTGGATGGTGTTTGCGGCAATGGCGTGGTCTCTATGGACCATTCACAACAAAATGGTGACTGAGAAGATTTTCTTGAGGAGGGCCTCTGACTCTATTTTCAAAATTTTGACCTTCTTGCAGCAGTGGCAGATTCCTCGACGCCACCCTGAGGAGTCACTCGCGCTAGAGGCTCCTCTCCACCCACACAACCTCCCCCCGCCCTTGCTTCGAGTGTGTGTGTTTTGTGTTGCTTGTCGTGCACTTTGGGCTTTGTTGTGCTGTGGCCCAGCTTTATTTATGTCGTGTGTCGGATCTTTGTATGGATGTTGTGGACGGTTGGTTTATTTATAAAGCGGGGCGAAAGCCTGTTTCAAGATGACATGATATGCAAGTGTAGTATTTACAATCGCAGTTGTGAGTTTTAGCTAGGCAACATGCAGGTAGAGGTGAGGAGTACGGCTTACATTAAGGGGCGGACAACTGTGGGCTGTGATTGTAATATGTAAAACCCTCTCTCAATCTTAATGACATGATATGGATGTGTAGTAGGAGTATTTTGTTAATTTAATTAATAGATCTGTACGTGTTGGGATGCCAATTTTTTTTAACGAGGGATGTCACGGTGTAGTATCATCATGGTGTAAACTACGTATTTACTCCCTCCGTCCACGAATAAGCGTACATCTACTTTTACACTTAGTCAAACTTTTTAAATTTTGATTAAATTTATAGAAAATTGTAGCAATATATATGACATCAAAATGATATATTTTAAAACTTCATGTCAAAACAAATCTATTGATCCTAATTTGGTGTCATAAATGCTAGTACTTTTCCCGATAAAGTTAGTCAAAGTTTAATAAATTTGACCGACCAAAAAGGAAAACGTACACTTTATCGTGGACGGAGGGAGTACGTATACATCCGTGCAAAAATTTCACGGGGAGGAGCAAAAATGGAACAGGTGTGCTTCCGTTGCAGCACACTTATTTTTGTAAAAGTATACAGTACGTATTTTTTAAGGTAATCCCAAATTAGATAGCGGGCAAGTGCCAAATTTGTCATTCTTTTCTAGTGACAGCGCTGCACCTACTGGCCGGGGGGAGAACAAGCAAAGCAACTGATTGTGAGCCACACACACGTGCTCGCGCCCTTTTCTAACTTGTGGCCTCCGCCTCTCGTGGGCCCACCGCCTCTAGATCAAATCCCGGTATCCAAAAATCCAGTCACCATCACCGCGCCAAGACCCACCGGACTACACCTGTTACCCCAATGTCAGCTGCACGGGTGGACTAGCTGCCCGTAGCTGAAGGCCGAAGCAACCTGATAGTTTTCCATGATCCTCCACTTTGCAGCGCGATGAGCCCGCCCATGGACCGGTGGTCGGCACGCCTCGAAAAGAAGGGTGGAGCCCTTCTGCAGTTCGCAGCCGGCTGAGCCGGGTCCACGGACGTGGCTCTGGTGGAGCCGGGCCCCACCGCCGATCTCGCGGCGGCTTCCGCACCACCAGTCTCTCCCTGCCCGGTGCCCGCTTCTCGAGAGTCCTCCCACCTCCACCTCGCCGAGCCCAGTCGCTGCCACATCACATCCCTCCTCGCCCGCACAACCCACTGCCCCTCCTCGCCTCCTCCTGCTCTTAACCGTCGCCGTCGCCGACCTGTCGCCGCAGCAGCAGCACGACACGGAGGCGTCGGAGAGAGATCCGAGCCTGGACTGGAGGAGGCAGGTCCTAGCGCGAGGGAAGGGGGAGGCAGCTCACAAGCGGGTCCCCTCGGGAGTTTTCCGGATGGAGGGCGGGCGATGACCGCGCGCGCGCCGGAGGGATGAGGACGATCTGCGATGTGTGCGAGAGCGCGGTGGCCGTGCTCTTCTGCGCGGCCGACGAGGCCGCTCTCTGCCGCCCGTGCGATGAGAAGGTGCGCGCCCTCCATCTCATCCCTCCTGCCTTACTCCCGCTACCCATCGAGTTACGCGGATCAGGCTACCCGCTGCTTCACTATATTGCACTCCGTAGTTGCCCCCGATGGTTCGATAGATCTGAAACTGCGATTCGCTCGACTACTTCGTGTTCGCGTAGTGGATCTGAGACCTCCTCAGCTCAGCTCCCACGTCTTTTTAAAGTTTTAAAACAACTTTCTAACACTACTAGCCTTACCTGAATTTTTCCGTCGAGTATAACGTGGTCTTCATATAGTCCTGGGTGTGTCCAGCGCAGACCGATGAAAATTATGGTAGTATTCTAACATGGTTCTGGTGTTGGTAGTATCTTAGTACTCTCAAGGTCTTCTGGAGGTGCGTGTGGCGTGCCTAAAGTTGGCCACATGATGGCTCACCAAGTTAGCTCAAAGTAGCTATGAGGGATGGTGTTAGTGCAGAGTGGAATGCCCACGTTCCATCTTTTTCCTTCCTCGTGGAATGAAACCCAAAAGAAAAACGAGTTGGGAATATCTACAGAAACTTTCCATGGGCTCATATATATCCAAATCCGGACGGAGAACGTCACCCTGTAACTTTCCTTATGTGTCCGCCCCAGATCAAGATCCAACGGACAAGTTAGCTTAAAGTAGCTAGGAGAACTGGTATTAGTGCAGAGTGGAATGCTCACGTTCGATCATTTTCCTTTCTCGCGAAAAGAAACCCAAAAGAAAAACAAGTTGTTTATCTGTGAGCGGTAATTGACAAGATTTGTTGATTACTATGGGCTCATACGGTCATACCCATATCCGGATCAAGATGCAGTGACACCTTATAACTTTGCTTATGTGTCTGTCCCCCGATCAAGATCCAATGGACAAGTTTAATCCAAAATCTGAACTCAAAATTTAAACTCTCCAAAAAAATTGAAAAAAAAAATCCAGTAAATCGTATATGTTCCATTGTGTATTCTAAGGAAGTTTCATTTCATTTGAATCACTGGTTTATAATTTAATAGCTTTTTAAGCTCAAAACATGAAAAGCTATTTAGTGACGAACCTGTTTTTTCGAATACAGCAAAAAAATATCTAGAATACATAGTGGAACATCTACAATTTGCTGGATTTTTTTTTCAATTTTTTTCTAGAGAGTTTGAATTTTGAGCTTAAAATTTGGATCAAACTAATCCGTTGGATCTTGATCAGAGGGCAGATACAAAGGCAAAGTTATATTGTCTTTGCTTCACAAAGTCACTGGATTTCAGTCCCCCAAATTCCACTTAATAGTTGAGTTGATCATGATTCTGTAAAGTTTATGGTTTTAGTTGACTGTGAAGCTTGAAAAATCTCATACGGTGGGCAAAATAAGGGTTTTGCTTACACAACTTTGTTGCTTGTATGTCAAATATGGTTCTTATCCTTGGAAGTTATGCTTATAGGTTAGTTGAAGATCAGATCCTAAATGGACAACCTGTAAAAATGAGAGTAGCATTTTCTCATTATTTACCGGCTCAAAATAGTTTTGTAAAATGCAAACGATATCCCTATACATGTCTACCTTATTATTTAGTCTTTGGCTGTGGTTTCATTGTTTTCTGAGAAACTACAAAGTTGACGTCGTGCTATTCAAAATCATCAATGTACATAAGTACATACCCTCTCTATCCCTATTTACCTAGTCTCTCTGTGTTTTTGCTAAGACCAGGGCAGTGTCCCGCAAGCGAACAGCTTGAATTTGGACGAAATTGCCCTTCCCATGCTGCCCCTCGCTCGTTGCTCTCCTCCTTTGCACACAGCCAGATTTTTGTCCTAAATCCAGTTAAATTCCTTGTTATCTGCTTTTGTCATTAAATCGTCGTCCATTAAATCGCGGCATGCGTGATGCATCAGCCCGTGGATACTATCACCCTCCCTGCGATCATTCCCGCATGCATGCATGCAGCGATCAATTAATTCGGTCCGTTCACGAGTGGAGGTGTGAAAAACAGGTTAATGAGAGCAGGGTGAAACAGGTAACTACTACAGATTTGGAAATGCGCACACCAAGTAAATAGGAACAGATGGATTATTGTTTTGAGGTGAACATTCTAACTGTGAATGAAATGTTTTCGTGTTAATAAATTTAAATGTACCAAGATGGATTCCGGTGTGATAAAGCTATAGCTGTGTTGTGGACCGCTTTATTTGCAGGAATCTGGGTGGCCCATGTGTCCAATCAATCTAGATTTTGATCAACCAAACTTGGTAGTTCTTTGGACAATTTTATTCCTGTGACTCTTATATTCGAAAAGTATCTTGATTTTCCCATTAATTACTTGATCTTTCCGTTCTGTGCATTGATGCGATTTGCTGAGAGTTGTGAAATGCTTTTTCAAGAATGTTCAGTGTCAATCTTTTACAGAGCCTGTGATCATTTTTACCACTGTATGCTTGTCATTCTTTCTCTTAATGTTCGGTAACACTTCCTCCGTCCCATAAAATATAAGATGCTGCTACAACCAATAACATCTTATATTATGGGACAGATGGAGTACATGTTTAATGAATAATGCTTGTCAGTATTAGATTTTCTCGTCTGTTACAGAACTCATGCATGCTGATTGCTCAACATAAGAAACTAGATATTCTCAGGAACTTAAGGAGGTTGTCACATTGGCCACCGTGTTTTTCACAACATGTTGGGAATTTGTTTCTATTTCCAGTCAATGATAAATTGTAATTGTATACAAAACTTTTGTCTTGTCAAAGCACATTACATGAGTACAAGTATGGTCTTGGGGTGATGCTAATCAGCAGTAAAACTACTGGGAATAGTAACGTATTTTCTGAAACTAGAAGTGATCCCTTTGGCTATCGTGTTTGTCACAGTATGTTGGGACTTCGTTTCTGTTTCCAGATAAATTGTACTCCCTCTGTTGGAAAAGGATGGGATGAATTTCAACGAGCCTTTCAAACTAGTACTTTTTGTAATCGACTCTATAGCTTCTTCAATAAACGCTGGAAAACGGAGGGAGTAATTGTATACAAAACTTTTGTCTTGTCAAAGCACATTACATGAGTAGAAGTATGGTCTTGGTTGGGTCTTGGGTTGACGCTAATCAACAATAAAACTACTGGGAATAGTAATGTATTTTCTGAAACTAGAAGTGATCCCTCCACCTAGCAATTTATGCAACCAACTGGAGTTCCCAAACTGCTGGGATGTTGCTGGCATGTTGCATGCTGGAGCAGATGTTTTCAGAGTAGTTTGTTTTGTTACCAAAACAGTTTCTATGGTACCTTCTGCAGAGCTACAAATGAGCCTAAATAGTGATTAATAAACCCCCCAAATATGTGTCTGACATTGTGCAGCGTCATGAAATATATGCACCTTAAGCTAAGGAGCATTTGTAACATATGAAAGACATATAAAGGAGAAAATACTTTTTTGGCAGAATTTATCACAAGCACTGGCATCCAACAATTTATTTGGTGATCTTATTTGGTCAGGCTAGAGGAAACAATTGTGTTCTTCATTAGCAAACTCAAATGATTATGTTTCTACAGTTTTGTTGTCCATATCCAAGTTATGAAAGTTATGCACATCCTGTTATCCAAATAGTGCATGTGTTATCCAAATGGTGCATGTCTGGTGTGTGCGCAAATCCTTCATGCAATACCATTGGCATTAAGATTGACAAAGATGTACTCTACAGTCCAATTTTCGTTGCTTAAGATCATTGCAACTTGATTGCCTAAGAGATAATCTTCATGCTGACATTTCTGATATTTCTTTAAATGTTGTGCTACAGGTACATATGTGTAACAAGCTTGCTAGTCGGCATGTCAGGGTTGGGCTTGCAGACCCAAATAAATTAGTACGCTGCGATATATGTGAAAATTCTTCTGGTATGCATTTTGAGTTGCAAGCATTTCTATTAGCTCCAACCTATGAAATTTGATTTCATCTGTTTCCAACCTGTCAATGCAGCTTTCTTCTACTGTGACATAGATGGTACATCACTTTGCCTGAGTTGTGATATGGCTGTTCATGTTGGTGGGAAACGAACCCATGGAAGATACTTGCTCCTAAGACAACGAGTCGAAGTATGATTTTAATTATTAACCAATGGAAGGTTGAAATCTCATGCATTGCTTTATATTATTGCTTGAAGTTTGAAATTTTGATTAGTTTCCAGGAGATAAACCAGGTCATATGGACGATGTAGCTATGCAGCAGATGGACACTGAAAACCCAAGGGACCAAAATAAGGGACATTTGGTAGCAAAGGAGCAGATGGTGAACAATGGCAATGCCTCTGATGATCCGGCCTCGAATGGCAACAGCAACGGTCAGGGTAACATTGATTCAAAAATGTTTGACCTCAATATGAAACCAGCTCGTAATCATGGACAAGGTTCGAGCTCCCAGGTTTGTCCTATTCTTACCATAACATAAACAATTTATGTCATGTGTTCTTTCCTAAGCACTTCAAGTTGAGTAAGCACCTACAATCTCCATTTTTTTCTTCTTGATGACAATCCAGACTCAGGGAGCGGATCACAGTCTCAACAACCACGACTCTTCAGGAGTGGTGCCAACCTGCAATTTCGAGCGAGCCGCTGACAAGTGAACATCCGAATATCGGAGTGTAAATTCCTTCGGGGTTTGTTATAAACATCTCTTCCGCACCGGGAGCTTGAATTAGCTTTAGCCTTTGTTGGCCGGGCTGAATGTACTATTGCAGGGACTTTAGACTTTGTGTTATTTTCTACTAGAGCTGAAGCTAACGACTGTATCTTGATTCGGCATGGCATGCACGTGCTAGACGCTATGCTGCGGATTTCTGTTGTATGCTGTCAGGAACTGTACAAAGAAATAATAGATCTCTCATTTTGTGTACTCTGCCACTATCTTCGCACACTGTTGGGTAGAAGAGTTGTGTTAAAGAAAGGGAACCTTGTTAGGTTTTGGAAGGACCCCTGGTTGGATGGACAATCTCTTTGTGTATCGTACCTGGCTTTATTTGATATTTGCCATGGGCAAGATTGATCTTTCTGTAAAACAGTGGAGAGCAATTACATCGTTCCCTTTCGATGTCGTCTGCACCCTGAGTTGGATAGACAGTGGAAGCATATCGTTGATTGTGCAAAAAAGTACCCTGTTTCTAATCAACCTGACAAGGTAACTTGGGCTTTTTGTCCTAATGGGAGGTTTTCTACTAAATCTATGCACCATTGCTTGGAGTCAAGCTTGGATGGCTCGAATAACCGATGGATTTGGAAAGCGAAAATTCCATTAAAGATAAAAATCGTCCTCTCGCAGTTGTTTAGAGATGCCATCCTCACTAGGGACAACTTAAAAAAAAATGGCAGGGTAATCTGTTGTGTTCCTTTTGCAACGAGATGGAAAATGCTAATCATCTGTTCTTCGGGTGTTCTTACGCTAAGGTGGTCTAGGGAACGGTAGGTGCTGTGCTGGGTAAGGACTCCTGTCCTATGTCATTGTGGCAGAGTATTGCTTGGCTTCATAGATTCTGTACCCTGGGAAAGAAATTCCACATGCTGATTCTGGCAGCTCTTTGCTGGGCAATTTGGTGTACTCGCAATGCGGTCACTTTTGAGAAGAAAAATGTGTGGAACCCTTTAGTCACCATTTATTCCATGTGCTCATTTCTTTGTTATTGGGCAGGCCTCTACAGCGACCCCGATGGCGAGATGATCAGGAACGGCGCTGGACAGATGATGCCCAAGGCGGCGGACCTTGCTGCTGCCGTTTAAGGGTCTCGCAATGCAGGTGGGGGACGGATCGGTTGTTTAAAATTGTCCCGTCCGAGTTCTTCTTATGTTTCGTTGTGAGACTTTGTGTTTCCCTCTGTATGTTGTGTGGTATCCTGTAACTGGTGGAACCTTTATCCTTTTCAGTTTTAGGTGGTTAGGTTGGTACGTTTTTTGCCCCGTAATATAACTCTCGACTCTGAGATTATATAGCGGGTTTTCCTACCTTTCTGCTACCCCTTTCTCTTCTCCTTTGTTGCTGGCTTGTATAAATAAGTGGTACTCTGTATTTCCGTTGAAGCAATTTAATGGAAAGGGGTGAGCCCAGTTGGATCTTCGCACACTATTCTGGATCCCAGAATTTCCATGGACCACTTTATATGCCAACATTTTCTAAATTTTAGAATTAAGATACTCTGCCATAACTGTTAAAAGACAAAACGAATGATTGCAGCTAGTTCCATTCTCAATGATCAAAGTATTTATAAAGGGGAACCAACTCGATGATGGTGAGGGGGCGTGTGATGCGACGTGAAGGTTGCAATATAGGCAACCACACAAGGGATCTCACAAGGAACGATTATCCTCTAATTACACAATTATATAAATCCTAACACACCCTCTCATGCTTAGTTGTCCTTGCCACTAATTACCCTTGGAATTATCTCCTCCGACAACCCTATGGGAAAAATTGAGGAGAAATATAAATTATGCAACGAAAACCTATTTCTAAAAACTCAGTAGGAAAACTCCAAAAACCTTGTGGGAACTATACAATATGCCATAAAAAATACTTCTAAAATTCCAATGGGAAAATAAGGAGAGAATGACACATGTCCGTCCATGGTTATACTACTATTGCCTCATTAAAAATATTACATGAGAAACCTTAAAGAAAATTCACAAAGGAAAAAGGAGCAATACCGAAAATTTCATGATCTTCAACATGTTATAACCCAGTCACGAAACCGCTTTATACCAATTTCATTCACGTATTTATAAACGAAAAACTTAGTAAGGACTAGGTAAACAAATCGGCGAGGTTATCGCACGATTTTGTTTGCAAAATACTTATTTCCCCACTCTTCTGTAGTTGAAGGGGATAAAATAGTTTAGGAGCAATATGCTTTGTAATATTTATCTTAATATAACATATCTACGTTTGTATAATACAAGCAGCATTACTCTTATAGATTACGGTGAGTGACTCAAGTGAACAAATTTCATCATACTTCGAAGCCATACACATTCCCCAGATGTTTCGTGCAAATTGATTACCTCAGAATTATTACTGGACGTAGATACTAGGGTTTGCTTTGTCGACTTTCAAGAGACGGCCGTGCCTCCGTGAAGGATGACAAAACCAATCTGCGATGTGACATTATGATTATGGGGATCTGACATATCCAGCATCACAATACCCCACCATGGTTCTTTTTTGATTTTTCTAATAGAACAAAGCAAGATTTTTAGTGCCCTGGAGATACCTGAGTACATTCTTCACACCAACCCAATGCCTTTTCGTAGCGACGTGTTTTATCTAGCCAACAAATTAACTCTAAATGATATGTCAGGTCTAGTGCAGTTTGTTAGACACATTAGTGCATCAATTGCACCGAGATATGGAAACTCGGGTCCTAATATCTCCTCCTCATCATATTTTGGCCTAAATGAGTCCTTGTATCTTTCAAGAGAGGTTACAACCATATGTATTTTAAATGGGTATGTTTTATCTATACTGAACTTTTCCAATATCGTTTTTATGTAAGCAGACTGATGAACAAGTATTACCGAAGACACATGTTCAAGGTGCAAACTAAGACAAAATTTGGGTTTTACCAAAATCTTCCATCTCGAATCCCGTCTTCACATGATTTCTCGCCTCATGTATTTTGCGTGTAGTTCCAATGATGTTTAAGTCAACATACACATAAATTATACAAAATTCATCAGTAGACTTCTTGATGAACATATATGGGCAATTATCGTTGTTCGAGTAACCTTTCCGCACAAGTAACTCACTCAGTCGAGTGTACTACATTCTAGCCAACTGCTTCAAGCCGTATAATAACTTACGTAACTTCATGCGATACATGTTGCAATTAGCCTTCAGATCTGGAATCTCTAGTCCCTCTGAACTTTCATATAGATTTCTGTATCCAGTGACTCATAAAAATATCCGGTCACCAATATCCATCAATTGGACAAACAAATTCATTTTGACTCCTAGTGATATCAAGTATCGGAAAGTGATTTCACTCATCACAGGAGAATACGTTTCATCGTAATCGATGTCGGGTTTATGTCTAAACCCTTGTGTTGTAAGGCTAGCCTTGTATCTCACCATCTCATTGTTTTCGTTGCTCTTATGAACAAAAACCCATTTTTCTTCTACGGGAAAACATGCGTAGGAGTAGGTATTACTTTAGTCAATACCCCTCTCTTGGCAAGAAGCACAATTTATTCTCTATTGCGACCTTCCATTGGACCGGTCTGAGTGTTTCATACACTCTGCCATGAACTTGGGTTCACGATCAAATGTCAGGTCCTTTGCAATCTTTGAGGAGAAAAATTTGTCGACATTAGTAGTCTTTACGTTGAATGATTCTTCTGATTCAACATAGTTTATGGAAATCTTTTCAATACCGTCTGACTCATCGTCGTTTCCCACAACAATATACACTTGCTTTATGATACCCCAACACCTATATCGTGTGCACATTTGTGATGGGCCCTGGATGATGAACATCCTTCACGTGTCCTTCAACACTAGGTTAAACGTCAACTCGCGGTTGACCTACATTTACCTTTTTGAGTGTTTTCCATTCCTCGAGGATGCTTCTGAGAAGAACTTTCCCTATTGTCTTGTTTTCTCCCTCACCCCTCTTGGGTAGTTGAGTGGTCTTTTGAGTTAGCTCAACCCTCTCTGAAACATTCATAGCGGGAATATGGATTTAGTGACACCTTTATAGCCAGTAATGCATCTAGCATATTATTTACAATATTTTGCAAATTAATAATCCCTTGAAGTTTCAGTTCAGACTCATCCGTACATGGATCTCAGTACTGAAAGCCTTTAACATTACAATCTATTTCCCGTCATTCATCGTGGTTCTTTTCTCCCCCTAATGCAGGAAAATTACCCTCATCGGATATACAGTCACAATATCGGGTTGTCAACAGGGTTCTAGTTACTTTATAATCGACGGAGAATAGTACCCCACATATCCCCATTTTTCTATGTGGATCCATCTGTACGGTGACGTGGTAATATTGGTACCTAGATGGGGCAACCAAATCTTCGAAGATGGGAAATGCTTGGTTGATTTCCACATACTAACTGCAGTGGGGAGGCCGTATGATATTCAATTGGTCGAATTTATATCAGTTCCGCGACATGTAACACCGCATGTCCACAACAATATGTTGGGAGATTATATATCTGTAGGAATGGTATTGCTATTAATTTAATCCACTTGATAAGTGATTCCGTAGGACCATTTTATGTGTGTACATACGGTACATAATGCTCAACAATTATGCCCAAAACTAGGCAGTAGTCATTGAATGTCCGTAAACTAAATTCAGAAGCATTATCCATTCTGATGGATTTAATCCTGTGCTCAGGATTATTTGCTCTCCGTTTTATGATTGGAGTCATAAGTTTTGCAAAAGCATGGTTACTTGTTGATATAAGACACACATTGGACCATCTTGTAGATGCATCAATAAGCACCGTAAAATATCTAAATGGTCTTGGTAATGGTTGAACTCGGCCACAGATTTCTTCTTGAATGCGTTCAAGAAAATCAGTGGCTCACTCTTGATCTTCATATATGATGGTCTTGTGATTAACTTTCCAGTTGCACATGTTGTGCGTACGAAAGCTAGCAACTGTTATGTTGTGTCGAGTGGAACCATCAATAATTTTTATATCATCCCCACACCACGATAACCTAGGCGATTATGCAATATCTTGAACTTGTCAAGATTCTGAAAATATGTTTTATACGCCAAATGTGGCTCTGCCTTTATGTATGTGTAATACAGTGCAGAAGATAGAGCAGGAAGTCTCTCAAGTATTTCCTTTCCAGTTCCCTTTTGCTGACTTATGAGTAGGCTTTCAACCCCATTTTTTTCATGAGTTTCAATGTGTAGCCTACATATATCCTTAAAACTCAGCAAGGTACAAGTTGAATCTGGATACAATAATGCCTCCTGAATTTCATATTTTGTACCATTTAGGAGTGTAAATATGGCCAACAATTACCGTGTCACGACCACCAATTTTCATGACAATCCCTTTACGTTTCTTGGGAGTTTGGAATTATGTAACTTCCCGTAATATTGTGTTAGTGGATAATATTTTTTCGGCGAGGTTGCCAGCGATCGGCGGTGAGTTCGACCAAATTGCTCTCTCGGTAGAGTGCATTGTTGATAACGTGTTGAAAGACAAATCAATTATGATCAAAGGACGTGTTTGTTTCGTCTAACATCAATGCAAACGGCACATGAAATGGGTTATAGAGGTATTGCAGAGTGGTTGGACTTTTTCTTATCCTGTTTGGTTTCACGTGGTAACGGTAACGCGTAGAAGCAATCCACATCTGAAGCAACAAAAAAAACACGGCCACCACCTCTACTTCTCATGTCATGCCGCCGCCTGCTGGTGCTCTTCCAGCGACATGGCTGCTTCCCCTTCATACTCATGGCGAGTTGATGAGAGACAGGCGGCCACCGACGCCAGCGTGCGAAGGGGATCGGCGGCCACCAACGCCGGCCTGCTAAGGGGATCGGCGGCCGTCGCCGGTCTTCCGGCGGCGAGATGCTCCTAGCATAGAGAGATTGTGTTCCAGCTGTCTCCACGTTGACCGGCTTCGGCGCTAGGAGAAGATCCGAGGCGGAGAGACGAAGATATGGAGGCGGAGGTTTCCTTCGAGGGCATGGTAACGCGAACCGTTTACGGAGGGGTGTGGGTGGTATCGGACTTGAACTGGGTTGGTTATCTGTTTCCGCGGTATTCGTTTCTAGCCCAACCAAACCAAACACGATTAAGGGTATGAGGTTAGTACGTAATCGATTAACGGGCTAAAAGCGTCGAATCAAACACGTCCAAAGTATTTATACAAGGGAACCGAGGCGTCTGTTCGTGAGGCGTGGAAGCGACGTGTGTCTTCAATAGGAAACCGCATGGCCTCTGATTACACAATTAAATAAATCCTAATAATAACAAAGGCAAGTTGCGAAAGGATGCTGTTGTGGGAGTTGTGGGTTTGTTTCGATGTGTGCATCATCAATATATATATATATATATATATATATATATATATATATTTATTTATTTATTTTGTGTTTGTGTGTGCAGCAAACCAACGAAAAGGTAAAATGAAGTTTGCTTTGCATTGACCGAATGCCTCTTTAGAACTTGTTTGGCAGCTATCACTTCGTATCAGAATACTGGAATTCAGCCGAGCTATCACTTCGAGTGAATGGGAATGGTCATGGAATTGGAACTGTCTCATTTTTTTTTTTCCTGGACTACTTTATATGCCAACATTTTCCGAATTTCAGAATTAAGATACTATGTCATAACAAAGCCAAGTTGCGAAAGGATGCTGTGGGCTTGTTTCGATATCTGAATCATCATTTTTTTTAGCGCCGAACCAACGAAAGGTAACCGCAGTTTGATTTGCAAGGTAACCGAAGTTTGATTTGCATTGACATAATGCCTCTTAGAGCTTGTTTGGCAGCTATCAGAATCCTGGAACTCAATCGAGATTCCGTTCATTTAGCAACCGAAACTTCCAGTGAGTGGGAATTGTTCTTGTGGAAATCATTTCATTGGTAAATTCTTGGGACAGACAAACATGAATTTTTCAGCATGGAATTTCAAATCGGACAGGTGAAACGATGGCATTAGTGCCTTTTCATTTCATTTGCAGAAAGTGAAACGAGCTCTTAGAGAAGTTTCTAGACGCTCATCGTTTCAACTAACCAATGCATCTGGCATGATCCTTCACCTGGCCTACTGCCTACATGGCCACTTGCTCCATTACTCTGCTGTGACTCTCTATCAGTAAAGCATCTTGAACCAAGATTTATTCCAATCTCTGGAAGTTGAGTACTCTGCTGGCGACTCTGCCCCAGCTAGCTAGATACATGCATTACCTCAAACGAAGATCTTTTGTCATACGCTGTTCCGACAGGTGAACTGGTTAGCGCTGCTAAAACAACATGAACAGGTGCCAGTAACTGACATCAACCTGTCATGCTCAACTATGCACTCACCAAAGCTCACTTCAAGATTCAGAGGAAAGCTGGCGACTCTGCCCCCACCGTCTTCCTAGCTACATGCATACCTCAAACGAAGATCTTTTGTCATACGCTGTTCCGACAGGTGAACTGGTGCCAGTAACTGACATCAGCCTGTCATGCTCAACAATGCAGTAACCAAAGCTCAATTCAAGATTCACCAAAGGAAACAGATCTTGCAAATTGGAGGCAAAGCTAAGCATATTACATCAAAATTGGGAGGGACACCAACTCTTGATCCATGTACACGTGACATACAGTCGAAGCAACTAGATGGGAGAAGGAGCTAAAGGCGTGAGGAGCTACTACTAAAATACTGGGATCTCGCGGAGTCAAACCGTATCATCGGCCTCATGTGAGAAGCAACAACACGAGGAAGATGATATCGGTCCTATCAAAGTCAGCCAACATTTTATTTCTCAATCTCCTCTTTTCCTCCTTCGTCGCTGTCACCCGGCCGCGCGCTCGAACGGGCGACAAGCAGGTGAGTCTGTCTCAGATCATATCTACATGCCTGCTTGCGTGGCTGTCAGGCGTTGGAGCTCAGCCCTCTCGCCTCGCACGATCGCATCACCCTCATCCGCTTGCACGAGCACACGAACATCCTGCAAATTCACACAGCGAGGATCAGCTTGAGACCAGATTGGCATTGACATTGGCCATGCCTCATGAGTGGCAACTATCTGAACAAGATGCGCTTGCTTACTCCCAGGGCACGTCGCCGACGAGCATCCAGTCGCCGTCGCCGTCCTCGTAGACCACCGCGTGTTCCCAATCGCCATACCCGTCCATCAGACCTGCACATATACAGACATGCACGCACGCGCATCAGTACACACTTCTCAACATGACCGTCCTTTCAATGATATGTATGCAAATCTTGCTTACCGATGGAGCAGCAGAAGAACATGGCGTTTAGCTCCTGGACGAGCTCGAGGTAGTCGTCGTACGCCGCCACGTCCACCTTGCGCAGGTACGGCGTCCCGTCCATGCTCACCTTCACGAACGCCGCCTCCCCGCCGTTCCTCTTCGCCCGCCTCGCCCTGCGCGCCCTGGCGCCCGGCGGCCCCAGCGTCAGCTCGGTCAGCTCCACGCCACCGTCATCTCCATAGCTCCCCATCAAATCGAAATCGAAATGTGTACGCACGATCGGTTTAGAAGCGCGCTGGGCAAGTTTGCGAGAGGCTTGCGAGGTGTCGTCAATGGAGAGCGTTGGCCGGCGTATATATACACCGGCCGGTGGTGCAGTGCACGATATGTATGTGATCCTCTGTGGCAGGAGAAGGGAAGCAGGCCGGGTGGCCTCGCGTCGTGCCGGCCAGCGAGGCGGGTGCAGAAAGTATCCGGTGTGGGGGGCGGCGGGGCGGGGACAGGGGCTGCGGAGCCTGGCGGGACGTAGGCATCGGCGGTCGGCTTGGGTGCGGCCCGGCAACGAACCCTGCCACCGCTGTCGCCGTGGGACCCGACCACACGTTTGCCACGTCGACGGCCCGGTCTCCTCTGCCTCCGTGGCTTTCCCGGTTGGGAATTTATTAGTCAGCTCTGACGGACTGCCTTCACAGTACGCAAAGACAAGTCGATGTCTATCTTTCAGCGCACACATGCGACGCTACTGGATATCACTTTGTGTCTCGGTAGACCGGATTTTTTCTGCTACGCAGATCAGAGCCATAATCCAAATTTTAGCAAAAACATACATATATCAGTGCTACGGCGTAAATTTTGAAACTTTAAGCTCCAGCATTCTCATTTTCACAAAACTTGCTACAGGGTCATATCGTTTTCAGAAAACTCAAGTCATATATATTTGTGTCATTTTTCAGAATTTTATAACTGATTAAGCCAGCAATGTCCAACCGATGAAATATGAAACTAGTTAGCATAAGATGGTTACCTACTGCCGGAGATGGGTCTATAAATTAACACACTTAAAAACAATCTACTTGCTTGGATGCATTGACATCATTGATTATGTCATCGGCCACATTCTAGCTTATTCTCTTCTCAGCAGCCTAGTTTTTTTTTTTTTGTGAATTATAGTATCTTAGTTAAATTATGAAAACCATATATCCAAATAAACTAGCCAATGTATGGTTCTATATGTAGGGAAAATAAATATTATGTGGATAAAAATGCATTTCAGTTTAAAAAGTCACAGTATATAAATGAGGCCTCTATATAAAACGATTAGGTAGGTAAGAAATACAACTCTATTGCATAAATATAATTAAATAAAATAGAAAATGTAAACTTTGTTTTCATATGTACACCATATATATGTAATTCACATATAAATATACTTAACAAAAGTTTTTGCATGCAGTGCACTTATATGATTTACATATAAATTCAACACTAAATCGGAATGTGGAGCTAAAATGAGAATGAATAATCTGATTAGCACCATCCATTATCATTAAAAATGTATCGACCTAGAGTTAATATCAACATACCATGCCTTATACCAACATCCACGGATTAGTTAGATGTATATCAAAACGAACATATTCATCTGTATAGGAAAAGACATCAATGTGAATAGAAAAGAGTCGAGCAAGGTCACTCTTGAACCGATGATCACAAATAGTTTAGGATGAGCGGAAGTAGAAATGAAATGGTAACTTTATGAGGAGTCAAATATATTATGCATGTGTTGGGACAGGTGCAGAACCTACAAATAAACATATTGATTTGGATTTGAAACATGTGCAATCGACATATCATACAGAGAAGGTGAAAAGGTAAAGCCAAGAAAAAAAATCATGTCAATATAACTAAAGTTCTTTCGGTTAGGCTAAAAAACACACGTCGTGGAAAAGAACACATACACATCCAAAAGGTATATGTTATAACATGGTTGAGTGAAATGTGATGTTTAAGAAATCTGCAATGAATATTATATTTAATTTATAAGTGAGCTTGTACGAATTATGGACTTAAACTACCACTCCCCACCCAGATGAGTAAGGTTCACTGCCGCATTGGTAATTGCATTGCCATAGAGAGGCAAGCGAAATATGCAAGAGAAAATTGTTTACTGATAGATATTAAGATGTGCTAAATCGAGAAGGACCAAAGGGTATATGCATGTATATATACAAGGGCATGCATGCATGATATCAATTTGTAAGAAAGAACGTACAAATCAATGCGAATGTGATGTCTGCAAGCTAGCTTATCATGCAAATGTAGAAACATAGTGTTGTGGAGGCAACAATAAACATTTGAACCCCGCCAAAAAAATAAAAAACATTGGAAGCACAAATCATGACAAACATGCAATAAATATTTTAGTTGTGCTAATGAATATAAATTTATGCAATTTTTTTTTGGCACAATTAGAAAATATAGATTTGTGATCAGAGTGAGATAGAGCGAACGATTTAGCAAATTACGTGAGTATACATACACCTAAGAATACACTTGGAAGGGAACGCAAAAATGTGTTTGGAGTAGGATAAGCATTGCATTAACGAAAAGCAAATACTGTCAACAACGAGGCAGATGAAGAAATATGTTTTTATTCTATTCTTGGTTGAACACAACTTACTACTCGAACACAACTTACTACTCCCTCTGTTCCGAAATAATTGATGTGTTTTCAGTTCAAGTGGTTTTTATGTAGCGATCCCATCTTTTAATAAAGGAAAGAACCTCTATGTTACTGTGCTAGTCCCTAAATCAATTGCTAGCACCACAATACAAGATGAAATATCATGCAATTGCGTCAATATCACTATTACATTGCATGATCCAGAATATACACAATGGTTTTACAACTTTCATATCTCAATGCTAGCATAAAAAAGACCAGTAGCGGAAATAATATACAACAATGAGCTCCATCGTCTACATGTGCCACAGGAAAACATATCGGTTGCAGACTCGAAAACCTAAATGAAACCCTCACTCGCCATCAGAACCATCTGCAATATTGAATATGCAGACACACGGGATCAGTACAATTATGTACTGGCAAATGACACTATGGTGCATATATGAGACAAGACTACATCTACATGAATATTTGGCTGAGTGGGGATGATGAGGATATAATAGGGGTACATGATGCTTGTTCATGCTTGAGATGGAAGGAAATATTGAACTTAATTGATGGTTATTATAAGGTGAATTCCTTCTTAACTGAATGTGATGTTTATGTTTATGTTTATGAGAATGTTATACTACATAATTCTATGCATTTATGTATTAGCAGGGTTATTGATAACACAAACATTGGTGGAGGAGGACCTAAGGCATGCTAGAAAACAACAAGTACCTGCTGGAAAACAACCAATATAAGTTGGAAAACAAGGAAGCACTTGAGGAAAACAACATATACATGCTGGAAAACAACAAGTACCTACTGGAAAACAACCAATATAAGTTGGAAAACAAGGAAGCACTTGAGGAAAACAACATATACAAGCTGGAAAACAAGAAGGGCTTCTGTAAAACAGCAGGAAACAAGTGGGGAAAACATAGCTGCTGCGTGGGAAAACATCTCCAATGCGCCAAAGGAGGAGTCCCACTTGGACTAGGAGAGGGCCTGCGAGTCCATATGGCTGAACCTATGCATGTTTGGATCGGTTTGTATCAATAGTTTGAGTCCAACTCGAGTTAGAATAGGCTAGTTTTGAGTCCAATTCGAGTGGGCCGAAGGGGTGGGGGGTATATCCGAATTAGAAAGATTAGACTATGTTTAAACCAAAAACCCTAGAACCTCTAGATTGTATTGCTTGAAACATTCATCTTGAAGTATACCTTTGCAAATTCTGTGTGTTATCTGTTGTTCCATTGGGAATAAGGGGATATTGGACCACTTCGTAATTAGTTTCTACTTTGTGCAAGAGTGTGTAGTTGATAATATCCAAAGGCGTTGATTGTTGTTGCATTAGCAGCAGGGATTATCCAAGGAGAGTTTTCAGTGTAGCACTAGTTATCTTATCATACATCCACCAAATCGTGTTGCTCATAGAGAAGATCGAGCCACCCCATATCAGGAGTTTTGGCTAAGTTTGCATAAAGATAGTTTTCTCCTAGATTTTTCATAAAACATGATTGATCATTAATTGGCACCACTGATAGAAACAAGTGAACCTACTACTATTGTTCACCTAAACAAGTTTTACATTATTGAAAAGGGGTGATGAGATTCTTCTATCATTTCCCTGTCTAGTGCTCATAGATATCCATATCCGGGGACACGGCTAAGATCTTAGTTTATTGACTCTGCAGAGCGTGTGCACTTTCACCTTTAGACCCAATCAGCCCAAACATCATATATACTACAAATGTATTAAGGAGAGGAGAATATTGAGACGATATCTTTCAGAAGCATTAATCCAACCCACTGGCAAGACCTGTTCTACCTATATTCTGCTACATTTACTTGTCAAGCCAACAGACTAAATTCGCACAACTTACCCAATATCTAGAGGTTGCACTAGAGACTATCAAAACATGGAAAGACATAAAATCCCTTTGTTCCTGGGTGACAATCCACAAGTGAACACCTCGGGTAAAAGACACCATAGAAATGGCCCCAAGGTGACACTCAACTTTCAACAGCCAAGCAACACCACATCCACCTAGGTGTTTCATTAATAGTACTCCCTCCGATCCGGAAAAAACGTCGGAACATATACTAGCAGTTGTACGTGCTGCTTTGTAATCTTACGACACATTTTCAGGATCGGAGGTAGTAGTAGTTTTATCCTCAACATCTAGTATAACATTTGAAAATCATAGCTAAGAATTTCTACTAAGCTTAAACGCTACTATACTAACATGGCAATAAGCATGGATACTCACTACTTGGGATAATAGCATGGAAAAATACATATACAAAATATTTTTCCTATCATTCATGCTACTCAAAATCTCTAATGCATATAGAAAAATAATAGGTGATTCATGATGTGTCAATTGCCTTTGAAAACCGGTGTAGAAACAAACTCTCTTCCAGAAAAGAACTTTGCTCCCGTACATCTAAACATTGCAAAAGAATAAAAATCACCAAACAAGATACAAAAGAATAAACCATAGAAAGCAAACCAGCATAGCAAAAAGGGTTTAAACAAGTGGGTTAGGACAAGGTAAAAGCTTATCACAGTAACTCTATTTACAAAAAGAATTATTATGATTAGGTTTAAGGTTTACCAAAAAAATATTGGTTGATCTATAATTTGGGTTTGAAGGATTCAAATTCAAAAGTTCTATTTTTCAAGAAAGTTCCAAGCGTTCACTTAGATTGATCAAGAGTTACCACATCACTCAATAGGCAAAAGAAGTGTATGTAATAAGAAGGTTTGAGGTTGAACACTTAATTCCATTCACAAAAGTAATTAAAATGTTTAGGTTAGGCTTTCCATTTTGGTTAAGCTTAGTCTAGGTTCATCACACAATTCCAAAGCAAAAGAGTTATTGTGATAGGGTTTTTGAGTTTGCCATTTGGGTCAATGGTTGGTCAAATTTAAATTTGAAACAATTCAAACTTGAATAGGTAGTAGGAGTATTCCAAGGGTCCAATTGGTTGCTCTCTAATCACAATGATCACACAAGTTTTTGGTCTAAGGATTTAGAAGCAAACCATGATTAACATGATCCAAATAAAGTTTTAATTACTAGGGTTTTATTATATCTACAACATGAATCCTAAATTTGAATATGGTTTTAGCATATGAGTTTCAGATCCACTTGCTATTTCATTATGGGTTTAGCATATATTTGGTGCTAGTCTTGATAAAAAACGATCACCACAATTGGCTATTAGGGATTAACATATCTTATTTCAAATTCAAATGTTGCAGACCTCCATGGGAGGGTTCTAGGCCAATCTTACATGGACTAGGTTCACTAGTGCCCATATGGTTTTGTTATTGATTTCTCTAGTCCAAGATTACTAAATGGAATATTTTTGTAGAAGAAATCATATTAAAATTATTTATAGAATTTATACTACGTCAAAATTACTCAAATGGGTATTATAATTCCAAATAAATTTTAAATAAGCTCAATATTTATTCTGGGACATTTGGTATGAATGTACATATCCTAAGGTTTGCAAAAATATTTTATTTGCCAATTTTAGAGTTATAGAATTTAAATTATGTCAAAATTCATTCAGATGACTCATTTGAATTTTGACAAATTGTAGATAGTAAAATTTGAAATTAAACAGTGCTAAAAGATTGTACAGGTCAAGGAGTTTTTAAAAAGTTTAAATTTGCTAAATTTCGGTTTGTGGATCAAAAGTTATGAAGGTTCTAAGGTATAGGGTATTTTCTCCAAAGTTGCCAATTGATTTTATATTTGGGGGAATTTCTAGAAAATTCAACTAGATCTAGGATTTATCTAGGGCTGTTGGATCTAGATCTAGGGGTTAGGTATCGCTAGCTCTCGGCTAGGCTTGGCTTAGGGCTCGGCTGGACTTGGCTTGGGCTAATCCCGTGTGTTTGTGGGCGATCTAATGTGTAGAGGGGGCTCACCGTCGTGGTTTGGGTCACCGGAGAATAATGGCTGATGCGGTACGGTTTCTATGACCTCGTCGTGCTCGTGGCACCAGTGGTCTCTTGGCTCGGGGAAGGTGACGGAGGGATGCTACCCGACAAGGCGAGGGAGAAGGCGTGTTCGGCGTCGTCAGAAACCACGTGGAACGACGGTGAGGCACGAACAAAGCTGCATGGTCGCCGGTGGCCTCAGGACATGCTTGTCTCAACGGATTTCTGTCCAAAAAAAATCGAAGAACCCCTCAGGATGGTGCGCAAGGTTGAGGACGAATGATTGGGAATGGTCTAAGTCTCTTGAATTCGCCCACCTCGCCGGAACATAGGAATTACAGTGGCAAAACCGTAGACTCCGACAATGAATTCCGATGGCCTGGCGACGCGACTGAAATGGAAAACAAGAAGGAGGGTCAATACTTAATAGGGGTAGGCTCACATAGACTTTTGGCGGCGTAAATCAAGCGCAATCGGGGCGAGAAAATCGTGGCCGAAACAGACTCGTTTCTTGGGCAGGAGGTTGAAGGCAACCATTATGTCCGCGATGACGCCATCTTTTTTTTCCGTGTTTTATTTATTAATTCATATCATTTGTTTTAAGTGTTCAAATGACCTCAAAAAATTTATACATTTTTGTCGAAGCCATATATTTCAACTAAACGCATTTTTGTGTTGTTCTGAACACATTTGAATTTACAAATAATGTTTAAATTCGAATTGACACTTTATGTCTATTAAAAAATATAGTTTAAAATTTTATTTTTGACTTCAACAAAATTTATTAAAATACTATATGTTATAATATTGATTTTAGAACACATTAATATGATATTCATACATAATAGTCTTGTTGAAACCTTTTAAATTATTTAAAATCTTGATAAAATATTAACATAAGTATATACTTATGTATTAAGGAGAGGAGAAGATTGAGAAGAGATATATCAGAAGAATGAATCCAACCCACTGGCAAGACCTGTTCCACCTATATTCAGCTACATCTCCTTGTCAAACCGACAGATTGAGTTCACACAACTTAATTGACCAAGACAGAGCCCATATGTCTAGAGACTGCGCTAGAAGCTATCTAAATATGGAAAGACGTAAAATCTCTTGGTTCCTGGGTGGCAATCCACAAGCAAACACCTCAGGTAAAAGACACCATAGACATGGCCCCAATGTGACACTCAGCTCTCAATAGCCAAGAATTACCACATCCACCCAGGTGTTACATTAATTGTAATAGTTTTGTCCTCAACATCTAGTATATCATTTTAAAAACATGGTAAGTATTTCTACTAAGCTTAAAGGTTACTATACTAACATGGCAATAAGGATGGCTACACACTACTTGGGATAATAGCATGGCATAATACATATACAAACGATTTTTTCTACCATGCATACTACTCAAAAGCTCTAATGCATATAGAAAAATAATAGGTGATTCATGATGTGTCACTTGCCTTTGAAAACTGGTGTAGAAACAAACTCTCTTCGAGAAAAGAACTTTACTCTCCGTACATCTAAACATTGCAAAAGAATAAAAATCACCAAACAAGCATTCCAATAAACATACATACAAAAGAATAAAGCATACAAAGCAAACCAACATAGCAAAAAGGGTTTAAACAAGTGGGTTAGGACAAGGTAAAAGTTTATCACGGTAACTCTATTCACAAAAAATAATTATTATGATTAGGTTTTAGGTTTACCAAAAAGATACTGGTTGGTCTAGAATTTGGGTTCGAAGGATTCAAATTCAAAAGATTCTATTTGTCAAAAAAGTTCCAAGAGTTCACTTGGATTGGCCAAGAGTTATCACATCACTCAATATGCAAAAGAAGTGTATGTAATAAGAAGGTTTTAGGTTGAACATTTAATTCCACTCACAAAAGTAATTAAAGTGTTTGGGTTAGGATTTCCATTTTGGTTAAGCTTAATCTAGGTTCATCACACAATTCCAAAGCAAAAGAATCATTGTGATAGGGTTTTGAGTTTTCCATTTGGGTCAATGGTTGGTCAAATTTAAATTTGAAACAATTCAAACTTGACTAGGTATTATGGTTGTTCCAATGGTCCAATTGGTTGGTCTCTAATCACAATGCCACAAGTTTTTGGTCTAAGGTTTTAGAAGCAAACCATGATTAACAAGATCCACCTAAAGTTTTAATTACTAGGGTTATATTAAATTTACAACATAAATTGTAAATTTTAATATGGTTTTAGCTTATGAGTTTAGGTTTCACTTGCTATTTCTTTATGTGGTTAGCATATATCTGGTGCTAGTCTTGATAAAAAATTATCACAACAATTGGCTATTAGTCTTGGTGGGATTTGGCTAACCATTTATTCTTTGGATTCAAACCTAAATAACCATTAGGTTAATTAGGTTAGAAAAGGTTAACCGTTTGTTATTTAGGTTTGGACCATTATGCAATACTAGTAAACCCTATTTTACTTCGAGAAATGAAGGAGTAGTGCAAAAGTGCAAATCAAGTTCATGCACAATTATAATCAAATTACACTACGACATCTTGTTCAAGACTACAGTCCGAACTCGATAGGTTACTGCAGTAGGAACAAGACGAACAAAATTACATTATTTCCGGATGACTTCTTTGGATATTGGGATCAAATATTCATGAATCAACATTATATAAAGAATGTAAAGATTGTAAATACGCACAAAGCTCGGCAAGCTGACTCAAGCGCTAGGTGTAAGAACTCATACCATCATATGCTAAAAATTGGCTCCTAACATAAACTGAATTTTTCTTACAGCCATAACCTAAACACCAATCATATATGTCGAACTTGAATATTTAGCTCCTGTCATTTCAGTTTTGCAATAGCAAAGTATTTTTCATGTGTGCAGAGATCTTATGTTTTTCTCTGGTAAAAATAGGACAGTCTAACTAGAAAAACTAAAGTATTCTAATCCTCTTGAGAAACAGGAATTAAAACCACAATATTCCTTTATCAGAATTTAATAATAACTAAAATAAAGGATGTATTTATCCAAAAAAAAACTGGTCTACATTAACTGCATGGTCTACTGACTCTTTAGTTGCAACACCTGAAGTGTGCCCATAGACAGCAGGCATGGCCACGACCTGGCCGATGAAGCGGAGCAGGCCGACCTTAGCCTGGGCGTTGGATCAGAGTTGGTGTGCAGCGATCTGGGGGGAGGTGGAGAGCAGAGTTGGTGGGTAGGGGCATGGACGGCGGAGTGGAGCTGGTCGGCGGCGACCTGGCAATCGATCCAGAGGAGTAGACGGAGCACGGAGCAGCGCCGCGAGAGACTTTGGTCGCAGATTCCTAGGCTTCTCTATCCACAGAGCTGCGAGGCGCTGGTTCTTCTTGCTAGGCGGGAAGCGCCGCTGGTGGCCGGCCAGAATGTTAGCGATGAAAGAATGTGTGAGATGGCCGGATAACCATTGGTTAAACTGGATCGAACCTAAAGAACCTAATCACTTTTTGGGTTAACCTTTTGGCCCATTGAGCTATTTTTTAGGTTAGTCAACCTAACCATTGGTTAGATGGGAACCGACCCCCATTTTTAGCTATTAGGGATTAACATATCTCATTTTAAATTAGAATGTTGTAGACCTCCATGGGAGGGTTCTAGGCCAATCTTACATTGAATAGGTTCACCATTGCCCATATGATTTTAAATTGCTCTCTTTAGTCCAAGATTACTAAATGGAATATTTTTGTAGAAGGAATCATATTAAAATTATTTATAGAATTTAAACTAAATCAAAATTACTCGAATGTGTATTATAATTCTAAATAAATTTTAAATAAGTTCAATAATTTGGGACATTTGGTATGAAAGTACATATCCTAAGATTTGCAAAAATATTTTATTTTCTAATTTTGGAATTATAGAATTTAAATTATGTCAAAATTCATTCAGATGGCTCATTTGAATTTTTTTAAATTGTAGATAGTAAAATTTGAAATTAAACAGTGCTAAAAGATTCTACAGGTCAAGAATTTATTTAAAAAGTCCAAGTTTGCTAAATTTCGGTTTGTGGATCAAAAGTTATGAAGGTTCTAAGGTATAGGGTATTTTCTCGACAATTGCCAATTGATTTTATATTTGGGAGAATTTCCAGAAAATGCAACTAGATCTAGGATTTATCTAGGGCCACTGGATCTAGAGCTAGGGTCTAGGTATCGCTGGCTCTCGGCTGGGCTTAGCTTAGGGCTCGGCTGGACTTGTCTTGGGCTAGTCCTGTGCGTTTGTGGGCGACCTAATGGCTAGAGGGGGCTCACCGTCGTGGTTTGAGTCACCGGAGAATGAAGGCTGAGGCGGTGCGATTTCTCGGACCTCGACGTGCTCGTGGCTCCAGTGGTCTCTTGGCTCGGGGAAGGTGACGACGGGATGCTACCTGACAAGGTGAGGAAGAAGGCGTGGTCGGCGTCGTTGGAAACCACCTGGAATGACGGCGAGGCACGAACGGAGCTGCATGGTCGCCGGTGGCCTCAGGTCATGCTCGGCGCAACAGATTTCCTGTCCAAAAGAAATCGAAGAACCCGTCAGGGCGGTGCACAAGGCTGAGGGGAAATGATTGGGAATGGTCTAAGTCTCTCGGATTCGCCCACCTCGCCGAAACAGGGGAATTACAGTTGCGAAACCGTAGACTCCGGCAATGAATTCCGACGGCCCGACGGCTCGATTGAAAGGGGAAACATAGGGGAAACGAGGAGGGTGAGTACTTTATAGGGGTAGGCTCAGGGAGACTTTTGGGTGCGTAAATCGAGAGCAATCGGGGCGAGAAAATTGTGGCCGGAACAAACTCGTTTCTTGGGCAGGAGGTTGAAGGCGACGATGATGTCAGCGATGACGCCATCTTTTTTTTCCCGTATTTTATTTATTAATTCATATAATTTGTTTTAAGTGTTCAAATGACCTCAATTTTTTTATAAACTTTTGTAGAAGTCATATATTTCAACTAAACATATTTTTGTTTTGTTTTCAACACATTTCAATTTTCAAATAATGTTAAATTCGAATTGACACTTTATGTCTATTAAAAAATATAGTTTAAAATTCTTTTTTGACTTGAACAAAATTCTGTAAAATACTATATGTTATAATATTGATTTTAAAACACATTTATACTCCCTCCGCCTTGAAATAATTGACTTAGATTAGTCTAAATATGAATGTATGTCAACGTGTTTTAGTGTATACATACATTCATATTTAGACAAAGTTGAGTCAATTATTTTGAGACGGAGGGAGTATTATATTCATACAAAATAGTCTTGTTGAAACCTTTTTAATTATTCAAAATCTTGATAAAATATTAACATATGTATATACTAGTGTATAAAGGAGAGGAGAAGACTGAGAAGAGATATTTCAGAAGAATGAATCCAACACACTGGTAAGACCCGTTCCACCTATATTCAGCTACATCTCCTTGTCAAACCGATAGATTGAATTCAGACAACTTAATTGACCAAGACAGAGCCCATATGTCTAGAGACTGCACTGGAACCTATCTAAATATGGAAATACCTAATATCCCTTGGTTCCTGGGTGGAAATCCACAAGTGAACACCTCAGGTAAAAGACACCACAGAAATGGCCCCATGGTGACACCCAACTCTCAACAGCCAAGAAATACCACATCCACCCGGGCGTTACATTAATTGTAGTAGTTTTTTCCTCAACATCTAGTATATCATTTTAAAAGCATAGATACACATTTCTACTAAGCTTAAAGGTTACTATAATAACATGGCAATAAGGATGGCTACACACTACTTGGTATAATAGCATGGCATAATACATATACAAAAGATTTTTCCTACCATGCATACTACTCAAAAGCTCTAATGCATATAGAAAAATAATAGGTGATTCATGATGTGTCACTTGCCTATGAAAACTGGTGTAGAAACACACTCTCTTCCATAAAAGAACATTGCTCTCCGTACATTCTAAATATTGCCAAAGAATAAAAATCACCAAACAAACAGTCCAACAAACATACATACAAAAGAATAAAGCATACAAAGCAAACTAGCATAGCAAAAAGGGTTTAAAATGTGGGTTAGGAAAAGGCCAAAGTTTATCACAATAATTCTGTTTACAAAAGGAATTATGGTGATTAGATTTAGGGTTTACAAAAAAATGATATTGGTTGGTCAAGAATTTGGATTTGAATGATTCAAACTTAAAAGGTTCTATTTTTCAAGGAAGTTCCAAAAGTTCACTTGGACTGGTCAAGAGTTATCACATCACTCAATATGGAAAATAAGTGGATGTAATAATAAGGTTTGAGTTTGAAGACTTACTTTTATTCACAAAATAAATTAAAGTGTTTGGGTTAGGCTTTCCTTTTTGGTTAGGGTTGGTCCAGGTTCATCACTCAATTGCAAAGAAAAAATAATAATTGTGATAGGGTTTTTAGTTTGCCATTTGGGTCAATGGTTGGTCAAATTCAAATTTGATGCAATTCAATCTTGAATAGGTAGCAAGGCTATTCCAAGGCTCCAATTGTTGGTCTCCGATCAAAATGACCACACAAGGTTTTGGTCTAAGGGTTTTTAGAAGCAAACCATGATAACAAGATTCACATAAAGTTTCAAGTAGTAGGGTTATATTAAATTTATAACATGAATTTTAAATTTGATTATGGTTTTAGCATATAGATTTCAGGTCCACTTGCTATTGCGTTGTGTGGTTAGTATATATTTGGTGCTGGTCTTGATCCAAAATTGGATATTAGGGAGTAACGTATCTCATTTCAAATTCAAATGGTGTTGACCTTTGTGAGGCCAATCTTACATGGAATAGTTTCCATAGTGCCCACATGATTTAGGTATTGGTCTCTCTGGTCCAATATTACTAAATGGAATATTTTTGTAAAAGTAATCTTATTAATATTATTTATAGAATTTATACCAGGTCAAAATTACTCAAATGGGCATTATAAATCGAAATGAATTTTAAATGAGTTCAATAAACCGAAATGAATTTTATGATATTACACATGCTACGATTTGCAAAAATATTTCATTTACCAATTTTGGAATTCTAGTATTTAAACTATGTCAAAATTCATCGAGAGAAAATTCCAGAAAAGTCAACTGGATCTGGGATTTATCTAGGGCAGTTGGATCTAGCTAGATCTAGGGGCTAGGGTTCGCTGGCTCTCGGCTCGGCTGGAGTAAGCTTGATCTAATCCCGCGTGTCGGTGGGCGATCTAACGTCTAGAGAGGGCTCACCGTCGTGGTTTGGGTCAGCAGAGAATGAAGGCCGCGACGGCGGTGTGTCTTGGACCTCGACGTCCTCGTGGCTCCGGTGGTCTTTTGGCTCAGGGAAGGTGATGTCGGAATGCAACCCGACAAGGTGAGGAAGAAGGTGTGGTCAGCGTCGTCTGAAACCTCTTGGAACGGCGGCGAAGCACAAACGGGGATGCGGTCTCGCCATTGCCTTAGGTCGTGGTCGGCGTGACGGATTTTCTGTCCAAAATAAATCGAAGAACCCGTCTGGGCAGGGCGCAAGGTTGAGGGGAAGAGATTGGGCATGGTCTAAGTCTCTACGATTCGCTCACCTCGCCGGAACAGAGGAATTACGGCGGCGGAACCTTGGACTCCGCAATGAAACATAGGCGAAATGAGGAGGAGGGTCAGGGCTTTATATGGGTAGGCTCGGGGAGATTTTTGGGGGTGTAAATCGAGCGCAATCAGTGCGAGAAAATCGGGGCTCGAGGAGAATTACTTTACAAAAATAGTTATTAGAAAGAACTTTGAGGGTTTAGAAAACAGAGCCTTATTTGGGTTAGCAATTCCAAATACTTTGGAAAAGTCATATTATCACTTTTGTGTTTGATATTTATTTGATTGTGGTGAGTTTCTTTTAGCAAGAAACAGAAGTTTCAAATTTTTGGGACTTTTTAATTTTTCCAAAAGTTAGGAATGTTACATTTTAATTCTGAAATAATTAAATATTTGCATCCATTGGGGGAATAGAAGATAACTGCATTTCTCCCTACGTATCAATCACAAAAGTACAACAGAGTAGATCAAATATACGCCGTGAACATTTCTAAGTATGTATTTTTGAATCAATTTTGTTACAATTTTCTATAAATCCCAATTTTGTTATAAATTTTATTCAACGCAGAAGATTGTCTGTGGAATGCACTATTCCTCATTATTTTATATAACTATACGTACCGAATGACATCTCATATCTGAAACAACATTTATAATCTAGGCAGATAAGTACGCGGGTCGCTAGATCTTTATACTACGTGAAGTAGAATCTAGCCAGCACACACATAATGGCTGCTGGATTCTTCGGTGCTTAAACTAGTGCAACTTCCACATGTTTATAGCAACATAAACTAAGACAAGGACGTACGCCGGCCCAACTTGCACGCATCTCGGTTAGTTTTCCCTAAATTCTTCCACAGGCATGTTGAAATATTCAACACGTACGTTATTAGAAAGAACTTTGAGGGTTTAGAAAACAGAGACTTATTTGGGTTAGCAATTCCAAATACTTTGGAAAAGTCACATTATCACTTTTGTGTTTGAATTTTATTTGATTGTGGTGAGTTTCTGTTAGCAAGAAACAGAAGTTTCAAATTTTTGGGACTTTTTAATTTTTCCAAAAGTTAGGAATGTTACATTTTAATTCTGAAATAATTAAATGTTTGCATCCATTGGGGGGAATAGAAGGTAACTGCATTTCTCCCTACGTATCAATCATAAAAGTACAACAGAGTAGATCAAATATACGCCGTGAACATTTCTAAGTATGTATTTATTTGAATCAATTTTGTTACAATTTTATATAAAAATCAATTTTGTTATGAATTTTATTAAACGCAGATGATTGTCTGTGGAATGCATTATTCCTCATTATTTTATATAACTATGCGTACCGAATGGCATCTCATATCTGAAACAACATTTACAATCTAGGCAGATAAGTACGCGGGTCGCTAGACCTTTATACTACGTGAAGTAGAATCTAGCCAGCACACACATAATGGCTGCTGGATTCTTCGGTGCTTAAACTAGTGCAACTTCCACATGTTTATAGCAACATAAACTAAGACAAGGACGTACGCCGCCCCAACTTGCACGCATCTCAGTTAGTTTTCCCTAAATTCTTCCACAGGCATGTTGAAATATTCAACACGTACGTTCATTAGGGTACCGATCGACGGTGAGTAGCAAGCATCACCCAAGTGACGTTAATTAAACCATCTAGGCCTGGCGCCAAAGGAAAAACTCAAGTCCAACACTCCAACCCCAACCAGCACGTAGCCGGCGAGCCAGACCGCCCGGGCGGCCACCACCATGCATGCACGCACAGCCGATCCGGCCGGGCTCCGGTGACCCGTGAGGGGACAGCGGGACAAGTATTCCGCAAGCAGGCACGTGCATGCATGCATGTTAATTGAGCTCTCGCCGTAAAGATAAACAAAAGATGCAGAGCTAGGCCCTGTCCTGCAGTATAGTATACTCCTGTACATATGCACTGCACCGTCTGACCCGCAGCAGTGAAAAACATTCGTCCGGCCGTGGATGCGCCGGCGGGCGGCATGCCTATGTTTCACAAACTCGCTCGTGGCGCGCGCCACAGATCGATCGCCCGGGTGCCGGGCTCTGGCCGGACCGCCCGGGGACATGGCCATGGCCGTGTCCGGGAAAGGCAGTCTAGGCCTAGGTGGCCGTCCCGGAGCACGAGCTTCGTGCTACGCGGTGCCGGGGGTTAAACTAGGCACGCGCACGAGTGGACGTGGCAGAGTGGAGGGATGGGGATTGTGCGTCCTGCCTGGGGCGCAGGAGGGGGGTGCGCGCGCGTGTGGCGGCTGCCCGCTCTCATCATATCATTCCTGTGTGTGCAGGACGGCGTGGGTTTTCCCCGAGATCCGTTGGAGTACTTGGGAGGACGACACCGTGCAGGGAATTGTGGGCGGAAGAGGGGGATTGAACTCGATCTCGGGTGCGGCGAAAGTGCATGCATTGGCCATGGTTTTAAGAGGAAACCAGAGCTCTAGAAGACATCGAAGAGCTTTTTCATGCCACGGCGTTTGACTCCCTTTTTCCGGGGGAGGAACGGTGAATGTGTTTGACCGCCCAGCTGGCTTGGTCATGTCCTCGATCAGAGGCGCCAAACGTGCCAATTACAGCTCCCGCTCAAAAAGAAAAAAAAGAAAAGAAAGAATACACTCTGAAACCTACCTTCAACTTCTAGACGTAGACGGTGTAAGATCAAATCATAATCTCCCAATCCCAGGTCGATTCCACTACAAGAAAGATGACATTTAGCTACCATGCATGTAACTGTCACCAAGCAGTTTGATGGTTATACGTGTACGGGTGGAGCCAGGATTTAGACATAGGGGGGGCGAAACGACGATGATCGTCCGTGAAGTACAATGTATGAAAATATCATGTGAAAAATGAACACCATATTATCACAGATTTGGCTTATACTAATATTTAAAAAATCATCAACCTTTTCATTGATAAATAAATTGACATTTTTTTGTTACAAAAGAAAGCTAATTTTTCAAAGTTGTAGATCTCGGTTCTACTATTGCCAACAATTTGATCAAATTTAGACACTAGGTTAGATTCAGATCGAAGCCATAGGCAGATAAAATTCCACTATTACCAATTATTTGATTCAAATATGGCGCTAGGTCAGATTCAAAATCTAAGCAATTGGCACGAAGAAGTAATGAGTATAGTATTGTTGTCGCTCTATCTAATTACTAGATAATGGTCAAACTCAAGCAAAAAAGAGGCTTATATTGTAAGTATAAATACACTGTGTACTTTATTAGACAAAAAACCTATTGGGCAAACGAAGGGATGGAGATCCGCGACAAGCGACGATCTACCATCATCGTCGGCGCACTCGCGGCAAATCGGCTGGATAGAAAAGCCGTCCATGGACGGTGGCTCCCGATCAGGAGCAGCTGGGAGGCGGCAGGTATCCCAGTGATCTTAGTACTAGATCGATCGGGGAGGGAGGTTAGACGGACGGGCATAAAACATGCCATTAAATGACCAATTGCCGAATGCATAGACAGTACCGATCATGGGTTGTTTTGTTTTGTTGCTCTTTTGGGCTTCGGTGTGTGCAGATCTCCGTGGATTAGTATGTGCTACAGGCTTAAACACTAATTAGGACATGTATTCATAATGTGTACTTGTATTATGTGATATAAAACATTGGGGGGGGGACGAGCCATTAGGGGGGGTCTGACCCCTGCTAGCCCCCCCTTGTCTCCGCCCCTGTGTACCAGTTGTCACCAATAACCTAATAGTTTGGTTACTATTGCCCCGTTAAACCTTTAGTTACCACGGGTTGGTTACTCAAGATTGTTCTTTAGCAACCGATAAATTCAATGTTGGTTTCTAAATACAATCAGCAACCAGGTTTTAGCAACCACGGAAAAATTTAGAATGTTAGTGATAAATAATAATTAGCAACTATTAGTTGATCTCCAGTAACCAAGTACATTGATGACTAAACGTCTATTCTCTCGTAGTGTTCCTGGAGCATTTCCAACAGTTGATGTAGTCCCAGGAAAGTGTTCGCTGCAACAGAAGCCTTAAAAAAATTAGAATGTGTGCAACTGATGATGAAACAAAATCTATAAAAGCCTCTCTCAAAGTCATGCCGTGACAACAACCTTGGTTGCCTGTCCTTGAAAAAACAAATGCCCCAAAACTAGTGCCCTAAAATTTCAAAAGCAATTGAAACATGAGACCCGACGAGGGGTGAGATAATAGTATAAAACTACTAGTTTTTTGACAAAATTTCGATAAACTCCCGGTTTATGTCCCAATCTAATTTTGCTACCACATTTGGGCTAACAGTTCGCAAGAAACACTAAACCGGTTCTGATGACAAATTGACACGATTTCTGACGGCACCCACTTGTGAGCCCAATTTTAAAATAAAAGAAAAAGAAAGAAAGAAGAAGTCAACCCGCTAACTCGCGGGAGGCCACCGTGCCGCCGCCTCTCAATCCCGCCACTAGGAGAGCCTGTCGTCTTCGAGGGCGTGCGCTGGGAAGGCAATGGCCGGGGGCGCAGCTTCCACGAGTGGCTCGCCCCCTTCCACCTCCCCTCCCTGAGCCCGACCAGCCCCGCTCCTGCCCTCCATGTCATCCGGTTGCCGGCTATCTCCTTGCGTAAGGCGAGCGGACGTTCATGCAAGCATAGCGGGGACATGACGTCACATACCACCTGGCTACCACGCCGCCGCACCTCGACATATTGGCGTTATCATCAAGTGTTATAGGGCCAGGTCGTCAGTTTTCTTGTCAACGTGGTGTCAATCGAGGATTTCTGTTTTTTGTGAACGGTTAATCCAAATGTGGTAGCGAAATGAGATTAGGACATAAACTGATAGTTTATCGAAATTTTGTCAAGAAACTGATAGTTTTATGCTATTAACTCACGAGGGGTAGGTGATGATGCAGATCTTGCACTCGTTGAGAGACCCCAAGAGGAAGGTATAATGAGCACATCAGCAGTTTCCCTCAGAAAGAAAGCAAAATTGAATCGACCAGTAGGAGGAAAGAGTAACTTCAGAAGGTTGATGCAGTTGAGATGGTAGGGCGTACTACCGGTTGAGCAGCAACGTGGAACCTACACAACACAACCAAATCATTTTCCCCCAACGAAGTAGTGTGGTTGTCAATCTCACCGGTTTTGCTGAACACAAAGAGGTTAAACGTATGATGTGGAAAACAGTATACAGTAAGAAAACAATAGCAACAGAGTGAAAACAGTAATTGTAGTGGTTGTATTATCAGTATGAGAAAATGGACAGAGGTCCACAGTTCACTAGTGGTGTCTCTTCATAGAAAATAAATAACATGTGTGGTGAACGAATTACAACTGGGCAATTGATAGAAATAAAAACTGCACCGTAGTGCATATGCAAGACATAAATATTACTATGTGATTCATGCATGTATTACAACAAAATACACAGACCATCACCCAACTGCATCTATGACTAATAATTCACCATCCGAATATCATCCGAACAAACGTTCGGTATTAAGTTGCAAGCAACAGATAATCGTAGTAAGCAAAGTGTATAATGTAAACAATGTAAATGAAGTAAACATTGTTGTTTTCTCCCTAATGGCAACAACACATCCTCCATCTGTCACGTTTCTGTCACTCGAGCACAGATGCAAAGGAGTCATGAACCCACTATTGAGCATAAATACTCCCTATTGGAGTCACTAGCATCTATTTGGCCAGAGCATCTACTAATAACGGAGAGGATGCAACATAATAAATAACATATGCATAAAGATAACATGATAGATTGATAATCAGAAGACATAGCATTCAATATTCATCGGATCCTAGCAAACATAACATGTAGCATTATAATAAGATGATCTCGATCATTTGAGGCAGGCATGAAGTGGAGAAGACAACATCTAGCTACTGCTATGGACCCGTAGTCCAGGGATGAACTAATCACGCATCACTCCGGAGGTGGGCATGGTTGTGTAGACCCCTCCGATGATGAATTTCTCTCTCGGCAGGGTGTCGGGGAGAGCTCCAGAACCCTCCCGATCTCGGGTTGATGATGACGGTGGCCTTGGGTGTTACACGGGATGATAGACAAAAGGGCGATGGCGGTGGATACCCGAGGGGCCCACACTACCCCATGGCACGGTCAGGGGGCGTTCCGCTCTATGGTGTGGCTCCCCTGTGGCCCCCTATGGGCGTCTTCGGGACTCCGTGGAACCTTCGGGAATTCTAAGACTTCCGGGCTTCGAATTTTTCAATTCCGAAAATATTTCCAGAACAACTTTTCTGAAACTAAAAACAGCAGAAAACAGGGAATTAGCTCTGTGGCATCTTGTCAATAGGCTAGACTCGGAAATCGATAAAAATGACATAAAGTGTATAGCGAACATGTAGCAAATAACATCAAAGCAACATGGAATATCAGAAATTAAGGATACGTTTATGACATATCAGTAGGGAGCGAGTCGTGTCGCCAGAAGACAAGCTCGATTTTGATCGATGTAGGTTATTGGATGCCGAGGGGTGACAGTAGGGGGCCGAGGGGAGCTAGAGGATGCATCCAAATCTAGCAGCGTCGCAATGACCGAGCCCCCAGAGCTAAGCCGGAGCATCGGCTCGCAGACAGCGAATGGGGGCCATGGAGGCCGCTAATTGATGTCGGTGGGCTACGACGGTGCTGGAGAGACCTCCTCGGGTTGCGACGGGACGGGGAATGTTTGGACTTGGCGGTGGCCCCATAGGAGAGGAGGCCTCAAAATATAAAATTGTGCTACTAACCAACATGTTATATAAATTTGTACCGGTAACTACTTTGTTATCTATTATGCTCAATAGACTATTGAATATCAATTAAAAGGATGATTTTTTGGTCTACACAAGTAATCGATTGGGTGTACCACATATGCATGAACAAACCAATCTAATCAACTTTGCCAAGTTTGGTTAGGTTGATAGTCGCAATTCTATGGAAGTCGCACAATTTGTCCAACAAACTGAAGTACTTGGCAAGTACAACTTCTACATTTAATTCGTTGCACGAATCCGATTCTGTATTTCTGAAACATACGTTAACGCTTGCATAGATAGAACATACCGACCGGATTGTGGACGACCATATGTGATGGTTACATGACTACAACATACATGGCATTCCAGCAATTTGCACAATTTAGTTGGAAAGAACTACTAAGCCAAATTAAGCAAATACATATCTAGGTGAACACTAACCTAAATCGTGATTATTATGTATATGTCCTTTCTATGCTTTCATCTCCAATGTTGTTGGATGACCTTAGGGTACACATTGAAGGATCTTCATTCGTGAAGAAACAATGTTGCAGAAACAAAGTTGGAGAAACAAGTTTGTGTCTAAGGGAAAATAATGTTTTGACTCTGATAAAACAATGTTTTTTGCATGGAACTTGGGAACTACATCTTACAGGAGAATTCGAGAAGCTACCTCATTAAGTCCTTCAACTGCCCACCGACCAAGTTGATTATTTACCTTCACACCTAGCGAAGTGGATCATACCGGCAATAAAAACTCCCTCTCCCAATCCGTTGAGGGGCCTTTTGTCAAAACCAAACAACTATACGCTTGTGCAGCTAGACTGCTTTAGACCTGGGAGATTTTCCTCCCTTTGTTCTTGTGAGTTCATCCGGATTCACGAGAAGGAGCCTTCGGTTCCACCTAATTCGTGCTCTACGGGTCCGACTGTTTTGTGTGGGTTAGTCCCTGTTTGTGGTTATGCGATTGTTCGGATAGCAGATCGAGTTCTTGCAACTTCGGTCAACCATCCCAACGTACGGGTTGCATCCAACCTTGGCAGGTGTAAAGCTAGTTATCCCCGACTACTTGCAGCTAGTTATCCTCCCGATTCGATCCTACGGCGTGATCAAGATCGGGCCTCCCTCGGCGTGAATCCTTCAACGAGTACATTCCCATATCAATATGCAATAATAAATAATAGATACAATCTATTTTTTGTTTATTGTCGTTGATTATAATATGATGCCATTTAAATACCAAGTATGCATCCTAGGCAAATTTTATGACATAACTTCACCAATTATAACTTGCAACACATATTTGACCCATGGACATAGAGATGAGAATCATGCCTATGTTTATTATATACACTACAAAATTCTATAAATATACACAAATAATCGTATACAAAAACCCACTTTGGAGATATTTTTTAGATCATATCCTTAGATTGTATGCACTATATAGTTTATGGACTTATGCACAATTAACTGAGAAAGAAAACTATGCTAATAAATATATAATAAATCAAATACAATGTAAATTTATTTTTAACCATATGAATTACGACTATATAAAAAAAGAATGTTACAACCAATATTTAGTAATTTTTATGTGGTTAAGAATTCCAAGTAAGGAATTGAACATTATACTCATTAAAAATGTAGCATGCTAAAAATAAGTATAAATTTTTAATATAAATAAATATGTTCGTCCAATTTGCACATAAGCTAAGGGAAATATCGCTAAGGTTTTCTAGAGGCGTTTCTGATAGTTTGCTGGCAGAATTATAGATATCCCATGCAGCTATTATATTTATCGCGGGACAAACAACGCTCCCTTCACCTTAACATCTTGATGAACCAGGGTTCCTGCGTGACGAGCCATCAGCTCACTATTCTCCAATGAATCAAGATAAACCGGTTCTTCCAGTTTTTGAAAGTTGTGGAAGCAGGCTCTTGTGCCGCACACATGATAGCTTGCGCCAGAGGATATATAGGAGACTTGCAGCCATGAAGAGAAGACCATTCGTCTGGGACAATTCCTGTAAACAGTAACTTTAGTTGGAGAACCGCAAAAGAAAAGATGGATCCTAAATTATAACATCATCTAGGGTAAAGGTAACTACCTTATCATCGGAAAAAACATCACATTCGTTTCGCAAACACAAATCATATTCATACCCCTCAACCTGCATCAAACAGTAAACAAAAAAAAACATGTGGGATACATACAACATGAAAAATATGCATGAAGTTTCTATTACAGATGTTAATTTGAACAAAATTAGGTTGTATGTACTGCCAGGTTCAAATTTATCAAAATAATGCACTCACTTTGCAATCTCAGAGTTAATCATCTTCATAGTGACACACCTCTGAAAACAAACAGATGAAGCATCAGACGTTTTTCCCAGATCCTATTCATTCAAACGAAACCATAACAAGGCTTTTATTCCTACCAGATAAATATAAAGAAAAACGGAAACCAGCTCCATCAAAGCTGCCCTCAACATCAGACTCAAAACATCAGAACGCATGATAGACCGTTTTTTTAGAAATTGGTGTTCCCTGCCTCTGCATCGGAGTGATGCACACGGTATTTTATTTCAAAGATTCGAGTAGCAAAGTGCGCATAGAGTACAAATACGAGTAAAGGGAAAAACAAAAATGCCTTCCAGGTCAGCTACAAGCCAGCCACTATGGAGAACTACCGCTTCTAACATGTGGACCAACCACACTAGGCAGTAAGGGCATATCTGCGATATAAAAATTCTGTAAGTTTTTTTTTGCAAAAACACAACGCCACATGTTGCCATCCGACTTGATATGGGTCAAAATGCACCCGCATGCCAAGTTTAAGGCCTAGTGGACCACGGTACGCGACTTTCTGGGTGTGTTTGCACATTGCCGCCAAGTTCGCGGGTCTGTGGTGTTATTAGCTCTTTTTCCGGGGGAGGAACGGTGAATGTGTTTGACCGCCCAGCTGGCTTGGTCACCTACGTCCTCCGAGGCACCAAATTTGCCAATCACAGTATCTCCAGTCGCGCATCCAGCATCAGTCCGTTGCCAGAGCAGGTACGTACAATAAACTTCATGTCATCAGACAAGGGATAAAAGAATATATTTTTGATGAATGTACAAGAGAGAAGAGAAGAGAAGTGAAGTGAGCTCTCATGCAAAATTCAGCTACAACACATGCTCCTAAGAATTTTGCGAGAGTAAGAGGTGCGCCATGTCTTAGTAAACTAACAAATTTTATACTAGATAAACTATTATACACGTTGGCTATATGGTTGACGATACATGACATGTCAATTTCTTATAGCCATCTAATAGCTCTAGTATTAAACTTGCTCTCACATGAGCGTTATCGGGGGTATCTGTAGGAACTTACAGTATCCACGTGTGTCGCGGCGTGTGGGGTCGCCTCTTACTGGTCGCATCCCCAATATCCCATTCCAATAGCTCATTTTGTTGCCACAAAAAAATGTTTTGGCATACCAACTTAAACTACTTCCACGCGGCCATTGGAAAGGGCCGGAAAGAAGCCAATATTTCAATTGGGACAAGCTTCACTTTGACAACCAAGACTTAGAGGGCTTATCGGGCCTTTCTCCGAATAGGAGGTGAAAAATGCCACAAATCAAAATGTCTAGCTAGCGACGAGGCGCCAGGTTTGGATGGCTTCACCGGGGCTTTTGTCAAAAGGTGTTGGTGCACGATTAAAGGGGATGTCATGCGTGTCATTGACCATTCGTTCAACCTTCATGTCTCCAACCTTCATTGGTTAAATTCAGCCAATATTGTCCTTTTTGCCCCAAAAAAGGAGCGGAGGAAATTACCGACCATTTTCCTATGTGTCTCATCTCAAACCAACCTTGAACTTGTAGACGTAGACGGTGTAAGATAAAATCCTAATCTCACAATCCCATGTCGATTCTTGAATCATTTCCAACAAATGATGCAAAAATATAGCAGCAAAAACTAGTGCCCTGAAAGTTTTAGGGCAGGGAAAAGAAGATTTTAGGGTGACATGAAAGTGTTTGCTGCAACAGAAGCCTTAAAAAATAGAACGCGTGAAACTGATAACAAAATCTATAAAACCCTCTTTCAAAGTCATGAGGTGACAACAACCATGGTTGCATGTCCTTGAAAAAAAATAAAAGCCTTAAAACTAGAGCCCTAAAAATTGGAAAGGAATTGAAGCATGAGACCGGACGAGGGGTAGGGAGCGAGGCGCATCGCCGGACGACCAGCTCGATTTTGATCGGCATAGCTTACCGGATGCCGAGGGGCGACAATAGAACGGAGGGGAGCCGGAGGATGCAGCCAAATCTGGCGGCGTCGCAGTGACCGAGCACCCAGAGCTCGGACGGAGCATCGGCTCGTAGACAGTCGGATGGGGATCGTGGCGGATGCTAATTGGTGTCAGTGGGCTACGACGGTGCCGGAGAGACCGTCTCGGGTTGCGACAGGGAAGAGAATGTCTAGAATTGGTGGATTTGGGCAGCGGCCCAATAGGAGAGGAGGCCTCAAAATATAAAATTGTGCTACTATCCAATATGTTATATAAATTGTACAGATAACCAATTTGTTATCTATAATGTTCAATAGATTGATGAATATCAATTAAAAGGATGATTTTGCGGTCCATACAAGTACTCAATCGGGTGTACCACATATGCAGGAACAAACCAACCTAATCAACTTTGCCCAATTTGGTTAGGTTGATACTCGCGATTCTATGGAAGTCCTAATGGTTGTAGAACAAACCGAAGTACAGTTTTATGTTTAGTTTGGTGCACGAATCTTTATTTCTGAAACATACATTAGTGCTTAGCGCGTTGGACTCAAAATCCTTGCTGCACTTGCTGTGATTCGAATCCGGCATAGATAGAATGTACCAAGCGGATTGTGGACAACCATATGCAAGAATAAAAAATAAATATAATTTGCTTCACTTATATTCATGGAGAGTTTTAATATTGTCTTGTAATGCTCTCCGATGTTTATGATTATCTTGGCCACGTGGTTGTTTTGACTTCCAAGAGAGAGTTTATATGCTAGATAGTGGGTTCATGCCTCCTTGTTGTCTGCCCTTGAGTGACAGAAACATGTGGGGGGGGGGGGGGGGGGGGAGGGGAGGGGGAGAATGTGTTGTCGCCACTAGGGAGAAAACAGTGATGCTCTTGTCTACAGACGAGGACCACTGCTTATATTATGTATTTTTCTTAATGCATTTTCCTACTGCACACAAAGCAATAACTTCATTGTTGTAACTTAATACCAAGATATTTGCTGGATAGTTTTCTTGAGGTGGACTTTTAGATAAGGATGCATGCTGGATAGTGGTACATATGCTTTCACGTAATGCCTACAATGTTAGAACATGTGAACTTTATCTTGTCATAATAGTATTGTTATACGTTCATGATTTGTCAATTTCCCAACTGTAATTTATTCACCCAACATGTTTGTTTTCTTTGGAGAGACACCACTAGTGAACCTATGGCCCCCGGTCCTTGTTTCCTCATATTGCAACTTTCTTTTAAGCATTTTTCATCATTGTTTCCTCGTTGTTCCATTTTTACTTTTATTATTTTCCAAGACTTTATACGTTTAATTCTCATGTTTTCAGCAAGACCGGAAGATTGGCAACCTTCCGGAAAGTTGGGGCAAGAGAGAGTTTATGCTTGTGTGGAGGTTTCACGCTTGGTCAACATCGATAAAAATCGTTGTTAATACATTCAACCTTTTTCAAGATTACGAAGTCCTACTAGTTCGATAAACTCTGGTTCCATACTGGGGAAAAATTTACACTAGACTACATCATACTTTCCGCTTGGGATCTCCAAACAAGCGTGTGATCACGTCAGCATCAAATGGCCAGGCTCATAACGATGCATCGCATGGTAAAGACTCGGGACGTGGCCGACATCGTGAAAATAGTGATCAGGTTAATGGAGATCCAAACCGCGGGGTTTGAGGAGGTTTGGCGGGTGGATATGGATATGACATTGGACGCGGTGTCGTAAACCCTCCGGTGGCCAATGCTGCCCGCATTGCTACTCGCATCACCGCGGTGCAAGGACCTCAAGCCGTTGCGATTGCCTTCGGGCAACAAAACCTTATAGCGCATCCTGTCGTAGATCCTGTCGGGCAGATTTTTCCTGTCGCGAGATCTACGGACACGGTGGTTCCGGTAGGGCCGACACAAGCTACCACCGAGGAACATGGAGGTGTGGTGGCCCAACAGGGAGCTAAGGTATCAACAGACCAGCTAGCTGTTGTCGTGGCATCGACGACATTGAAGAAAAAAAATCAGTTGTGGTGTCGCAGGTCATCTGTCAGCGGAGTGCACGACAGTCTTATGTGATATTAGCGAGGGTCCAGAGCGTGCAAATAGCGATGGTAGCTTCCCTCTTTTAACTTCCCCAAAATCACAGCTCATGATGTAAGGCTATGCTCACGACTAGTTAATTATGTTCGAGATGTTATGTTCTGATAACTATCGTCCTAAACTAGAAAATGTGCGCATGGCTTCAGTGGTTGTTACAGGTGGAGTGAGGACTATTGATCAGATAGCATCACAGCTGCATAGATTAATTCCTGTTGTCTCTTTCCGTTGGGAGGTGCTTCATGTGGAAAAAAAATTGTACAAGGTGCAATTTCCTTCCAAGAATGAGCTAGAGAGGATAAAAAATATTTGGAACTTGCAGGATTCCAAATAGTTTTTGTGAGATAACAGTTGACAATTGGGCAAATGATGAAAAGCCAAAGGAGACTCTTCCAGAGATTTGGGTACATGTGAAAGGTATTCCAAGAAAGCATAGAGGATATTTTTGGCTATTTGGATAGTTGGTTTCATGTTTGGGAAGACATTGAAAATTCATATGAAGTTTACAAGAAATCATGGAGTTCTTAGGATACTCATTGGATGCCTTGATTATACAAAAATCCCACACATTTTTCCTCTTTCTATTAAAGATGGATTGTATAGGCTATCTTTCTTTTTCGGATGAGCAAATGGTGGATCCGAGACAGGCTGATAATGATGATGTTGGTGATCATGGATTGGGAGATGACTTCAAAGATGCTCTGCACGAGACTGAGCACAACAAGACACATACCGAAAAAATAATGGAGTGGTTCTGATGGATACACAGGAGAATGTTTCGGATTCGGATGCACCTCCTACGACTAAAGGAACAAAAACATGGGTTATGTTCTCGCCTCTAGTACAACATTATTTTCATAAGGCCATGGAGAGTATTTCAGATCCTATCTTACTTTCTCACGGGAAGGGGGAGGAGATGGATGGACTTGAGAGAGGGGCTTCTTCTACTACGAGGGAGGCATCAACACATATATTTGATGGCCTAGGTGGGGTGGCCGAGGAAGATGTGGGCCCTACTATATCTACCAGGAGGGGCAGGGGTGTTGGAGAGAGGACCCTTGGCGGTGGAGATGAACTTGAAGCCAGTTTCTCTGTCAGGTAGGGAAACGAGCCGTTTTCTGCCGGGCAAGAGCGGGAGCTAGCGACACCGTGGCAGAGTTTTGCACCATTCTCTGTCGGGCAAGAGAGGGAGGTGTTATCACTTCTGGTTTCCACAATGGACGGACCTACGGCCGAGCTGATGACAGGTCATGGTGACGATATGCGTATTGTCGTGGGATAATCACGGTAGACGTTACCGGGGGTAACTTGTCTTGGGGCAAATCGACTCTGGTGTTTGGGAGAGGGTTTAGCTCAAAGGAGACCATGGTGATATGCGATCTGGTAGCCGGCAATCAAGTCGCCGAGTCTCCGATCTGAATATATTATCTCAACTCTCGTGTTACAATGGATACTCGATACCTCGCAATTCGGCGATTGTGTTCTTACTCACGATACAACCTGTCTAATCCTAACCTAGGGGCCAGCTTATATAACATCCGGACCCCCTGGCTTACTCTCCAAGGCGTACTCTGAATCCTACCCGGACACTTCTTACAAACCCTAAACTTCCTTACCGGAGCCCACAATCCGGGTTGCGGGGCCTATGTTCCTGGGCCTTCTAGAAGCTCCTTTATCCTAAGCCGGGTCTTGCACAGCGTCCTTTGGGCCGAGTTACTCCTTGGCGTTAGCCTACCGGGTTATCATCCCTCCATCAGTAGTCCCCAGAATAGCTTGGGCTTCACGGGATCCTCCTTGAAGCGCATGCTATTCCCTGCAAAAATAACAAACATACAAATTCATAGAGGCCGGGTTAAATTGCTTTAATAGACAGCTAGGCCTAACTCCATCGGTGGTCCATATAGTAACCCGGTTTTCTCTAAGTCCATCTTTAATTTTCCGGATCAATGTTCCAAGGAAGATGCAGAAGACCCGGCTTACTCCACTCGTTAATTGACCCAAATATCGCGGAGGAGATTTGCTTCCTATCCATTCCGGATATCCCGTTCAGCACTTAACGCATATCCCAAAAAATCAGGACGGGTATCCCTTATCCCGAATTTTCCGATTCCCGCCCGTTGGCCTAGGTTTACCCACCCGTACCTATAAATAGGTACCTAGGGGTGACCTAACTCCAACGGTCCATTCCTTCCATCTTCTTCCTCCTCACCAGCGTTTCTCCATCCGAGCCCGTAGAACGCCACCACGGAGACCTCGCGCACGTCGCCGGAGCAGTGCCGCCGCCAGCTGCATTCCTCCATGGTCCGCCCCGCACCGCTGTCAATCTCCACCGCCGCGCCACCGAGCTGCCCGCCGGGAGTCGCACGTGGGCACCACGACTGCGCCATCTGTCGCCGTCGCATCCTCCTCCAATCCACGCCGGTAAGATTCCTATTCCCCTTGACTCAATGGGTAATTTCTTCGGTTGACCTAAATTAGATCTAGGTCCACCCGCGGCCATCTCTTGGCCCACGCCGAATTAGGTCGAACACTTCCATCCTAGCTCATCCAATTGCCTGATTATTGATCCCATAATGCTCTCCTACCACTCGTAGTCATTAATTTCTCCACGAAATCGATAGTAGATTTTCCAATCTAGATGTAGTCCACTCAGATTTCCGCGGCTGTTCATAGATACCCGGGAATTCCACCTCTCCCGATTCTTTTACTTGCACTAGATACATAGGCAATTAACCTTTTTCCATAAATGCTTGTCCATACGTAGATATCCCATAATTTCTGAACTACTTATCAATACTCGGATAGTTCGTAATTTTCATACTGTTTATCAATACTCGGTAAATCCATAACTTCCGAGTCTAATGCTTAATATCTTTTGCCTTGTACTTTTGCAGACTGAACCAATGGCTCCCAAGACCAAAGGAAAGCAGTCGGCTAAGCCAAGGGCGACCCAATCCATATCCGCCAACTGGGCGCAATCTTCTGTGACCAAGGCCAAGCTGGAGGAGCTGGCCGAGTTGGGCGTCCTCCCCCCTCAGGAGGAGATCCATTGGAGGGTGCCGGGTGACGAGACCCAGCCTTCCCCTAATCCGGACGAGGTAATATGCTTCGTCGAACATGTGATCCGGGGGTTTCGCCCCCCGGGTCACTCCTTTTTCCGCGAGGTCCTTAACCACTACGGCCTCCGGGTGTTCGACATAGGGCCTAACTCTATGTTGAACATAACCCACTTCATAGTCCTTTGCGAGTCTTATTTGTGCGTTCCGCCAAATTTGGCTCTCTTTATAGAACTTTTCCAGTGCAAACCGTGCCGCGAAAGCGGTGACGGGGCGCTCTTGGCTTGCGGCGGGGATTCTATCCAGCGCCGCAAGAATTCACCCATGCCGACTCTCACCCTCAATTCACACGTTAAGCACTGGCAGCTTTCTTTTTTCTACTGCCGAGACACCTCCCCACCCGGCGAGAGGAAATTGCCGGGGTACTCGGAGGGTCTCCTAGATATCTCTGATACTTTCAATGCCTTTGCCCCTGAGTCGGACAGGGAAGCCATCCAGCCCCTCTTAGCGAAAATAGCCGTTCTTTCTTCCCAAGGCCTCCTTGGGCTTAACTTGGTTAAGACATGGGTGGACTTCCGGATCCAACCCAATTCCATTCGCGCCAAGCTGATGTGCGACTACTCGGGGCACGTCACGGACGCGCTCCGATATTCTTCAAAGAATTATCCGGCTGGCGATACCAACAAGACCATCAAGAGTTTCTTGACGGAAAAGTTGGAGGTGATCAAGAACATCGCCGGGTTAGCACCGTTTACCCGGGATAACCCGGCTCCAGCGGTAAAATCCGATACTTATACACTTAACCTCATACTTTGACTCGATACAACCACTAACTCTCATTTCCATGCTTTTATCTCAGGCTGATAACGTCTTTTGGAATATTGAGACCTCCCCTTCCTCCGGAGACCCGGAAGAAGATGAAGAACCGGTTCATAATGATGAAGGTATTGCCCGGGTCTTCGATCAACTTCACTTGCACCATTTTGCTTTCACATATCTCACTTTTTCCGACTATACATTCTCGGCTTTCAGGGTTGGAGGACAAGGACGACAAGGAGGACCCGGAGGCCACCGAGTCCGATAAAAGCGAAACTGAACAAGACGTAACGGTTGGGGCCAAGAGGAAAACCAGAGGGGTGGTATCCAAGGTTCCCTACTCCCTCATGTCCTCCGAACCCTATTCTTTTGCTAGCATGTGCAAACTTAACCAACAACTATCCAACTCATCACGCTTGAAGGACCCTCCTCCGGCCAAGCGTAGGGTGACCCGGAGTTCCCCGGGTGACGACCCCCTCAACCCGGGCATCTCCACATCACCAGCTCGCCGCGCCGGTACTCCTCCAACTCACCCTTCCAACTCACCCCGACGTCACCCCTCCCCCAACCATCCATTGGCTGGACAGTTCCGGGTCCCTCTATCGGGTCCTGTGACAGCTTCATCCGCTTCCAGCAGCGAGCTCCCACCAGATTATGCCGTGAACACCGGGTGAGCTTTTGCTATATGATATCCTTGTATACTTGATAATTTTCATTTTCTTCCACTAACTATTTATCTCTCTTTTCCTTAGCGCCCAAGTCACACTCAGTGACCCGGAGAACATGGAGACAGACACCCGGGACACTGAAGGCCCGGTTGATGATGTAAATGCCGCGGCTGGCGGCCTTGAGGAAGAAAAAGTCAAGGGGCAAGATTCCCCAATAGACTCGGCCAAGCAGGATGCCGGGTCTCCAAACCATGCTGATGGAACCGGTGATGAGGACGAGGGAGTCTTGGGTACAAGGATGGGTACCCCCACCCCTGACGCCCAGGCCGCCCAGGTAACGTCTCCAAAGCCGGATCAAACTCCTACTCCGGGTTGTCAGGCAGCCGGGTCTTCCGGCACGAAGCCCGAAGACATGAGCTTCGCTGAGATGCTCAATGCTCTGCACACCTTGAGAGCTGACGAGGAGGGCATCCTGGAGGCCCTGATAGCTAAACACGAGGTAAACCATGTTACAACCGCTTGTATACTCGTCTAGTCCCCAAGTTCCGAGTGAACTTATGTATAATTTGCTTGGAACTTTCATAAATAGCCGACTGATACGTTTGTTTTTTCCGGCTGACATTTCTTTGTGTTTTCTCATAGGCCTAGGTAACGCACTCTGAGAAAGAGTTGGCTAAAACCAACAAACTTCTCAAGGCGGAAACGAAGCTACGTGAATCTGCTGAGGCTGAAGCTAAGAAAGCCGTGAAACAGGCAAAGAAATACAAGAAGAGATGCAATGCTGCAGTGACTAGGGTGAACGAGCTGTCGGGCCAGATCGCCGACACTTATCGTTCTCTGATATGTAAAATTTCCCGACTGACTGATCTTTAAATTTGTTCTGATGTTCTGGAGGATACTCGGAGTTCCTAACTTTGGATGTTTCTGCTTTTCTGCAGGGTCGGATGAGGAAATTCCGGATGTGGATGAAGTAGTTCTGCTGAAGAAGGTAAAGAGCACCATCCGGCAGCTCTGTGCTGGGACTAAGTGGGCCGTGAAAGCTGTCAGGTGTCCAAGCACTGGGAATGGTGGTTTGAACGCGCTGCTTGATGCGTGTTCTACCATCCCCGAGTGGATTGAACACTGGAAGCGTTCATCCTGCCAGGTTGGGGTGACCCGGGGTCTTGCCTTGGCGAAAGCATACTTTCCCAAGCTTGACCCAGCGAAGCTTGTTGGTGGGTTTCCAGAGTTCAACCACGATGGCTCCCCGGTTTTACCTAAACATTACAAGGCCATTCAGACAGAAGTTCGTCACGCAGCCAGCCTGATTGCCGGCAATTTGGATGTCAGCCGGATGGTGCCGCCGTATGATGCACAAGATAGGGCAATTAAGTCGGATCTTCCGAAGCCCTTTGACATGCTGGCGCGGTGGAAGGCGGAATCTGCCCAACTGAGGGAAGAAGCTGCGAAGAAAAAAGCCGAAGCCAAAACTGCGCCTGCTAGCTCCACGCCAGTTGTCCCTCCTCCTCCGCGTGCCAGTGCCACTGCTAATCCGGATGCTGCTGCTACCAAGACTGCTGAAGAACAAGTCAAGGAACAGGACCCGGCTGGCAAGGGCAAGGACAAGATGGATGCCTCAACCCAAGATGCCGAGTAATCTTTGCTATCCGCTGTCATCAGATGCGTCATTCGGCCGATGGGCCTGTTAAACGGTTATTTTTTGATGGTGCGCCTGTGCACCTTTGATACTACTATCATGGTTTGTAATACATTTTGAAACCTTAACAGCTTTCGTGGCCCTTCTGGCCTTTGGATGAATTTGATATCTATCTGCCTTTGAGCTTATTTACTCTTGATATTCCGACTTTCTTTATGGTTCCTTTTGTGAGACTCGGTTTCCGGGTCTCGTGGGTTTTGACAGGTGGACTTTTCTCTAAGTCCCCAAGTCCCCAAGACTCGGATTTTTGGGTTTTTGAGCTTAATAGCTAAATAATTTGTTTCTTTTTTCAAATTCCCCAGTCCCCAAGGCCCGAACTTCCGAGTCTAGGGTGTTAGGTCTTTCAAAGAGAACAAATATTTTTTGCTAAGCCCAAAACCTAGAGCCGTTTCACATAGGTTTTGAAGTTATGCTTAATAAACTGTGAGTTTCCGGTTATTAACCCTGTACTCTGCATAACTTGTGGTTTAGATGACCCTTTTGGCTCTCTTGTACTGTAAGCCGGCTTTCGCGTGGATAATCATGTTGCTACATCTATACGAAGACAGGGTCAGGCAAGTCCCAATGGGCATCATGACTGATTGTGATCATATGCGAGCAAATCATGCCACTTTAGTGCGAGTCACATCGAGCTTAAGTAAGAAAAGTCAAGAAAGTTTGGCTACTTTGTCCGGTTATAAGCTTGCAGCCGTACTCGTTTGCAAGTAATCGGCCCTTATAACTCATAGGCATCGTGGCCGGGTCTTTGAGTTTGTAACTGTGCTATTCAAGCAATCAGCCCCCAAGACCTAAATATATACAAACTGCTAAAGAAACTAATGTACTAAAAACAGTAAATAATACTTACCTGGAAGAAGGATAAAAAACATAACAGAAATAAAAAGTTGATAAAGACACATGGAAAGGAAATAATATATTGTTCAACCATCTTTTTATTGATATTGAGAAAAGTTAGGTCAGCAAGCCGCCTCATTAAAAACCCTCCAGTTCCCTTAGGTACCCTGGATAGGAAAAGAGTGTGTCTGAAACCTGCTGCCTGTTACATCGTGTAATTCCACTTTGTGAATCTAGCCTGTACTAAGTATAGTAGGGACGTAGCTGAGACACGTTCCATGGTCTTTCTTTCTCTTGCATAGATGAAGTGGTATGAGCGGTGTCATTAACCGTAGCCGACTCTTCCCTTGCATCTATCAAGTAATATGATCCATTGTACAGATTCCGGCTTATGATGAATGGTCCTTCCCATGGTGGTGATAACTTGTGTTTTCCCTCCTTTGATTGCACCAGGCGCAGAACCTGATCTCCTTCCTGGAAGACCCAGGTTTTCACGCGCCGGCTATGATATCTTCGCAGATCCTGCTGATATATGGCTGATCTCTCCAAAGCTTGTTCTCTTTCTTCTTCCAGCATATCCACGGCGTCTTGCCGGGTCTTCTCGTTCTCCACCTCGACATAAGCCGATACTCGAGGCAAATCATGAATAATATCACTCGGCAATACTGCTTCTGCGCCATAAACCATAAAAAACGGTGTCATCTGAGTAGATCTATTAGGTGTGGTGTTGATACCCCAAACCACTGAAGGTAATTCTTCAACCAATGCACCAGCAGCCCTGGTACGCGGGACTCGTAACCGTGGCTTTAACCCACGAAGCAACTCCTGATTTGCCCTTTCCACTTGTCCATTAGCCTGTGGGTGGGCCACTGAGGCTATGTCCAAACGGATGCCATTGTTTCTGTCGTGGGATAATCACGGCAGATGTTACCGGGGGTAACTGATCTTGGGGCAAGACGACACAGGCGTTTGGGAGAGGGTTTAGCTCAGAGGAAAACATGGTGCAATTCGATCTGGTAGCCGGCAATCAAAGTCGCCGAGTCTCCGATCTTGATACAATAACTCAACTCTGGGATTACACTGGATGCTCGATATCAAGCGATATTTCTAGGGTTCTTAGATCTCTGCCTAAACTAGACCTGGGGGTCGGTTTATAAAGCACCCGTACCCCCTGGCTTATTCTCCAAGGCGCATCCTGGATCCTACCCGGACACGGCGCACAAACCCTAACTTTGTTCTACCATAACCCACAATCCGGGCTACTGGGCCTACAAGCTTGGGCCTTTATAGGTTTCCTTATCTTTAGCCGGATCTTGCACAGCGTCCTTTGGGCCGGGTTACTCCTTGGAGTTTGGCCTACCGGGTTATCATCCCCCCGTCAGTAGTCCCCAGAATAGCCTGGGCTTCATGGATCCTCCTTGAAGCGCTCGCTATTCCCTGCAAAGATATCAAACACACATGCATATGGAGGCCGGGTTAAGATGCTTTGATATTCAGCTAGACCTTACTCCATGGTGGCCATGTAGTAACCCGGGTTTTTCCTCCAAGCACTTTTTAATTTTCCAGGTCCAAACCCTAATAAAAATGCCAAGATTCCATACTCGATAATCGATCCTGATATCACGGGGTTGATCTCCTTCTTTCTTTTATCCAAATGCCTTGCTCAACATTTAAAGCACATTTCGCCAAAACTCAAATAAATAGCCGTTTACTTCCGTAACTCCCGGCTCCCGCTCACTGAACCGGGCTTATCCATTCGCCCTATAAATAAGCTCCTTGGGGGTAACCCGAACCCTAACGGCTCATTTCCCCCCCACTCTGCTTCCTTCCTCCCTCTGAACTCATTCTCACTGAGCGCCACCACGGAAATCCCGCGCGCATCACCGGAGCCCACCGGCCGGAGGCTGCGCTCCGCCACTGCTTGCCCCGCGCCGCCGCCAGGATCCGCCGGCGAACCTCCATCCGGTCCGCCTGGAATCGCGAAGGGACACCAGGCCTGCGCCATCTGCCTCCGCAAGGCTTCACTCAGATCCCCTCCGGTAAGCCTTTCGCACCCCTTAATTTGCCTTTGCAATTTTTGATTTTATCTCAGATTAGATCCAAATCAGCCCGCCACGGATTTATCGGCCACGCCGAATTAGGCCACCAATAGTCTTTTCTAGCTCGCCCAATGGATAAAACGCATACTCCAATCCAATCTCCTACTTCCTGCAATCATTATTCTCACCACAAATCTGAAGATGGAATTTCCAATCTAGGCTCGAACTACTCGAAGTTTCCGCCTTTGCCTCAATCACCCGGCTGGACCTCCCCTTTCTGGTTCCTTTTATTCGCGCTAAGTGCCTATGCAGCCATCCATCGCCCTCAAAAACTCCTTCAACATTTAGATCCCATAATTTTCGCCATAATGCATGATACCCGGATAACTTCGAACTTTACTCTGCGAGCTAACACCCGGATTACGCGCAATTTTTCATGTCTCAATATTACCCGGCCGATACTCGGCCGGCTCACAACTTTCGTGTCTTAGTCCTCTTATCCTTTTACCTTGTACTTTGCAGGTCAACCACATGGCTCCCAAAAAGCAGGGGAAAACTCCAACCAAAGCTAAAGCCACCAACTCCATATCCGCCAACTGGGCGCGGTCTACGGTCACCAAGGCCAAGTTGGAGGAGCTGGTGGAGCTGGGAGTTCTTCCTCCTCAAGAGGATATCCAATGGAGAGTGCCGGGTAAGGAGACCCGGCCCACCCCGACAAAAGGCGAGGTAATTTGCTTTGTGGAACATGTGACCCGGGGCTTCCGCCCACCGGGTCACCCTTTTTTCCGGGAGGTTCTAAACCATTACGGCCTTCGCGTCTTTGATATCGGGCCTAATTCTGTTTTAAACATCTCCCACTTCATAGTCCTTTCCGAATCATACTTGTGCACTTCGCCAAGTTTAGCTCTTTTCATTGAGCTTTTTCAATGCAAACCGTGCCGCGAGAGCGGTGACGGGGCGCTACTCGCTTGCGGTGGGGTTTCCATCCAGCGCCGCAAGAATTCTTTGATGCCACCCCTCACCCTTAACTCCCATGTCAAGCACTGGCAGCTCTCCTACTTTTACTGCCAAGACACCTCCCCACCCGGCCAAAAGAAGCTGCCGGGTTACTTAGAGGGTCTTCTTGACATCTCCGAGAAATTTAGTGCCTTCGCCTCTGACTCGGATAGGGAGGCAATTCAACCTCTACTAGCCAAAATCAACACTCTCACGGCCCAAGGCCTCATCGGGCTCAACCTGGTGAAGACTTGGGTCGACTTCCGGATTCAACCTAATTCCATCCGCACAAAGTTGATGTGCGAGTATTCGGGACAATCTACAGACCCGCTCCGGTACTCTGATAACATCTTTGCAGCTGGCGATACCCACAAAACCATCAAGGGTTTTCTGACAGAAAAGCTTGAGGTAATCCGGAACATATCCGGATTGGAGCCCTTCACGCTCGAGAACCCAGCCCCCAAGGTGAAAACCCGACTTTAATGCCTTTATCTTTGCTCTTTCCACTTGATACGGTTGATAACCCTTGTGCTGACACCTTTCAGGCTGATGATGATTTTTGGAAAACCAACACCTCTCCTAGCTCCAAAAGTCCAGAGGAGCAAGAAGCTGCTAACTCAGACGAAGGTATTTTCCGGATTTTGTTTGGTTCCTTTAAGCTCACCATAACCCCTTCATTTCCAACTATAACTCTGATGATATCCAGAACGAGAAGATGACGAGGAAGAAAACTCCGATGGCAAAGTAGAATCTGCCAGCGACGAGGAGGAACTGGAGCCGACAATCAAAGTCGGATCAAAAAGAAAAACCCAAGAGGCTACTTCCAAGGTTTCATATCTCCTCCTTGCATTCAATTCGTATTACTTTAATGATATATATGAGCTTCCTTGATATTATTCCACTGGCCATTCTTGAAGGAATCGCCCATGACCAAGCGCAGGTCGACTCGAAGTCACCCGGGTGATGATGCCCTTAACCCGGGTATTTCATCGACCCCGACTCGACGGGCTGGTAATTACCCTATCTTTTCCCGGTCGAAACATTCTCCTTGAACCATTCCCACATGACATCTAACTTGATAATTTCCAGCCTCTCCCGAGTCCAGCGACGGATTTCCTTGTGACTTTGCGGTGAACACCGGGTAAAATCCCCTTTCTGATGTTCCACCACATTTTATCACCCTTTCCTGACTGTGTATTTAGCTGCTCACTGACAACATCTATAGGGCCACGGTCGTTATCAGCGACCAAGAGGATATGGAGATCGAGGGCCCGGGTAAGGGAAGCTCGACTAATAAGACTACAGCCGCGTCTAGCGGCGAAAAACAAGCATCGCCGGCAAAGCCGGACACACAAGAAGCCGAGTATCCGATTGCTTCCCATGCAAGCAAGAAGAACAAAGCCACCGTCTTGGGTGCAGAAGAAGGAGCGTCGGATTCCGACACACAAATGACCCGGGTTCCGCCTCCCGCTAAGAAGAACGCCCCTTCTCGGAATTTCCAAGGCCCCGGGTCCTCTGATACGAGTAAAGACACTTTTGATCAGTTGATGAACACCCTCCTCACCATCAAGACTTCGGAGAGCAAGATCTTGGAGCGCATGGCTGCAGAGCACCAGGTAAGGACACTTGGTATCTCATATTGCATACCTAGTCCCCAAGTTCCGAGTATGACTTGCAAAAGTTATGCTTGGTACTTTACGCCATATTCAGCTTACCATAATATCCAACTGATACTTGCGCTCCTTGCTACTTACAGGCACAGATAACCCGGTCTGATGAAACTTTACTGAAGACCGAACAACGTCTCCTTGCCGAGATAAAACGAAGGGAAACCCTTGAGGATGACATGAAAACTTTGAAGAAGGATGTTTCCAAATACAAGAAGAAGTGCAATGCTGCTCAGACCGCGCTGAAGAAACTATCGGACCAAGTCACCGATACTTATCAGATCTTGCTTAGTAAGTTTTTGCTGCTGATTGGTTTCGTGTCTTTGCTTTATTATATCAGACTCGGGATTATTGATACGTTCTCTCTTTTGTTACAACTGTAGGTGCCAACCTTGCGGCCCCAGAGGAGGATGCCATTGTCAAGGCTAAAACCCTAAAGACCGTGCTCCGGACTTTCTTTGCCGGCACAAAATTTATACTGGATGCCGTGAAGTGGCCTACGAAAGTATATCCGGGTGAAGAAAATCTCATTCAAGCCTGCTCCACTGTGCCTGGCTGGATTGAAATCTGGAAGCGCTCGTCCTGCCGGATTGGTATGACCCGGGCCTTCACCCTGGCCAAAGCTTTCTTTCCGAAGCTTGACCCGACAAAGGTAATATCCGGGTTTCCCGAATTCAAGGCGGATGGTTCCAAATTTACACCCAAAGATTTCAAGGCCATACAAGCCGCAGTGCGCCCCTCGGCTACCACTTTGGCCGATAGTTTGGATCTAAACACGATCATGAGTGCATACGACGCTGATGGCAAAGTTGTTACAGAGGAAGCACCCCCGCCCTTTGATATCTTGGAGAAGTGGGTTTCTAACTCGGCCAGGAAGAGGGAGGCGACTGCGAAGAGAGAGGCCGAGTTAGGATCAGGTCCGTCTGCCTCTACACCAGCCGTCCCTCCACCTGTCCGCCCTGGCGCAGTGAGTCCGGGTAAGGGTGCCGGGAAGGCTAAGCGGCAAGCCCAGGACCCAGAGCCGGAAGACCGTACTCAGGAGGCCGAATAGGGAAATACCATCATAACACCTTGCTTACGTGATGCTTTGTATTCAAACTATTATGCTTTTGATGGTGCACCTGTGCACCCCTGATACTGATGTCGTAACTTGTAACGCACTTTTTAGTCCGTGATATGCTTTGCGGCTTTCCTGGCCTTTTGATAACCGTATTGCTTGTCTATTCTTTGAGCTTTTTCTCGATACCCGACTCTCTATTTTGGCTCTCTTCGTAAGACTCGGTTTTCCGAATACCAGGGGCTTTGATAAGTGGACTTTTCTTTAAGTCCCCAAGACTCGGATGCCAGGGTCTTTCGAACTGCGATAGCCAAGTAGTTTGTTTCTGTTTCGAAGTCCCCAGTCCCCATGACCAAAGTCCGAGTCATGGGGGTGTGGCCTTTCTCAGAGAACAAATTGTTTTTTATCGAGTCGAAAACCTAAGGCCATTCTGCGTAAGTGCTGAAGTTATGCTTGATAGTCGTTGAGTTTTCGGCTATTAGCCTTGTACTCTGCATAAACTTGTGGTTTAGATGACCCTTTTGACTATCTTGTACTATAAGCCGGCTTTCGCGTGGATACCATGTTGTTACATCCATACGAAAACAGGGTCAGACAAGTCCCATTGGGCTTCATGGCTGATTGTAATCGTAAGCGAACAAATCATGCCACTTTAGTGCGAGTCACATCGAGCTTAAGTAAGAAAAGTCAAGAAAATTTGGCTCCTTTGTCCAGTTATAAGATTGCAGCCGTACTCGTTTGCGAATAATCGGCCCTTATAACTTATAGGCATCAAGGCCGGGTCTTTCGGGTTTGTGGCTGGACTACTTGAGCAACCAGCCCCCGAGACCTATATATGCTCAACGTTCTTAATGATACTGAAATATTGATGTCACATGGATGCTACTTACTTGTAATCAGGCTGTAACGAAATAGGACTTGATAACCATCTCTTTATTGATGCGAGAAAGTTTGGATCAGCAGGCCGCCTCATTAAAAACCTTCCAGTCCCCTTAGGTACCCTGGGTAGGAAAAGAGCGCGTCTGAAACCTGCTGCCCGTTACATTGTTTAGTTCTTCACGGGCACCGGTCCCGGACTGGCGTGACCGATGCACATTCTCCATATGTTGGACTTTTTCATGATGAGTACCGGGTTTGCCAGCCAACCCGGGTATCGTGTTTCCACGGCATGGCTGGCTGTGAGCGGTCGTGCGGCTTCTTCTTTTATGGCGGATCGCTTGGAGGAGTCATCCTCAATAAAAGCCACCATTTTAGCGTCTTGTGCTACCTTGGATTTTGCTCTTTCGCCTTCAGTACTCGGCCTTTTTGATGTGGCCCTGTCCTCCGGGTTTGCTTGAGACCGGTAATGCTTGAGTTCTTCTTTTCTACAGGCCTGCTCGGCCATTGCTGCATCTCCTTCGTCGCATTCAGCTGCTATGTCTCGATTTCCATGTATGGTAATGGTCTTCTTGGGACCCGGGATTTTTAGCTGTAGATATACGTAACACGGCCTAGCCATGAATTTGGCGTAAGCCGGCCTTCCAAATAACGCGTGATAAGGGCTGCGCAATTTGACTACCTCAAAGGTAAGCCACTCAACTCGATAATTATCTTTTGACTCCCCAAAGGCTACCTCCAATGCGATTTTTCCCTCGGGGCACGCTGAATGACCCGGCACTATCCCATGAAAAACTGTTGAGCTTTTTTGTAGCTGAGACTCCTTGAGGCCCATGCGTAGGAAGGTTTCCCAATACAGTATATTGATGCTGCTTCCCCCATCCATCAAAACCTTTTTCAGCTCATACCCATTGACTTGCGGTGCAACCACTAATGCCAAGACTCCCGGGTGCTCCACTCTTTCTGGGTGATCCCTTCTGCTCCATGTTACCTCCTGTTCTGACCATCTCAAGTATCTCGGGACAGCTGACGAAACTGAGTTGACCGCTTGCTTCAGTATCTTTTTGTCCTTATTAGAGCCTCCTGTGGTATGCACATGATATTGACCCAATTGTTTGGGGTTAGCCTGGAAACCTCCTGCCCCCCTTGGTTATTGCCTTGATTTCCAGCCGCCGGGTTACCAGCTGGGGGTGGGCCGTTGCCCGGGTTTCCCCCTGGACCCGGTCCTCCTCCCCGTCCTGCACTTCGCATAGCTCTGTTCACTTCGTCATTTTTCCATCTTTGTAAGTCGGCGCACTGCTCCAGAGAGTGGTTAGCTGGCCTGCCGTTCCTGCTGTGCTTCGGGCATGCCATCCTGAATATGTCCCAATTGTTACCCGGCCTTGGCGGCCCTTGATAGTTTCCTCCATTGTGATTACCTCCGTTGAAATTTCCTTCTGCTCTGGGCCTCGATGACCCGGCTTCTGTATTGGCGACAAACTCGGAGCCTCCTTCAAATGGGCGCTTGTTCTGGCTATTCCCGTTATTACCCGGTGCTGATCCATTGCCGGTTGTTCCGTTATTACTCGTGTTTGCTTTTACCTTCTTGTCATCAGCCTCCTCTTCTGTAGTATCTGTCGCAGCTCTTTGTTGCACGCATCCATCAATTCTCCCATTGTAACTTCCGACGCATTTTGACTAGACTTCATGCGAGTTAACTTTTGCACTAAAGGTATGTACTTGCATGTTTTTGCCATGGCCTGTAGTGCATCCTTGGGCTGAATATCCGTGGACGAGTGAAGTATCTCCATGACCCGGCGCACCCAACTGCGTGCCGATTCTCCCTTCTTCTGGACGCACCGCTCTAGATCATCAATAGTGAACAATTTCCTGCACGTCCCATGAAAGTGCTTGACAAACGCGGTCTTCAATTCCTCCCAGGACTTGATCGATCCTTCCGGCAAATTGGTGAACCACAACTTTGCTGCTCCTTCTGACATCATCAAGTACATGAACTTTGCTTGGAGATTCTCGGATGCGTTGCGAATCGACATTGCCATCTCATAGCTACTTAGCCATGTTTCTGGATCCATGGTTGGCTCATAATTCACTACTTTCCCTGGCTCTTTGAATTTTTCCGGGTAAGGTTCACCTCTGATATTGTCCGAGAGACACTTGGGTCCCGCTAGAACGGTTGAGGCCGGTCTTGCTCTAGAAACGTGTGATATCGCGGGGGGCACGGCTGGGCGCGATGCTGCGGGAAGTCCATGCGCTGCAGACCCGGCCGCGGCCCTCCGGGCTCTAGAACTGTCCACGACAGCCTGTGCTGCTGATGCTGCCTGAGCGCGGGGAGGAGGCGGCATTTGCTGCTGCTCTTCCCTCCGCCGTGCTGAACTTGTTTGGATATTCCCTTGTTGTTGACTGACGTATGGCGTTCCATGCATACCGCTTCTGTGATCCGGATAATTGGCTTGCTGTGCCACCGCAGTGTGCAACAGATCGATGGCTTGCTGAGTCTTCTCTGCATGGGGCGACTCTCCCACGGGGATCTGATTTAACGCGAGTGTCGCCGCATACACATTGTCCATGGGGTTATTGTAGTGGCCGGCTGGTGTGCGGAATCGTGATGGTGGCGGTGGTGGTAGATCGTTGCCGGTTGTGACTCTGGTCTGTGGTGGGGGTAACCCGGCCCGTTCATTGGCCGGATGTGTCCCTGCTGTCGCCGGTTGGGGTGCGGTTCCCTGGTTCACCACTAGTATCGGCTGATCCTGAGGTGTGACAAATAAATTAGCCGGATTAATAACCCCGCCCGTTGCTGGTAACCTGGTTTGATGCCTTTGATGCACTCTAGACGTTTCCTCTCGGAGCCGGGTTTCTAGCGCATCCAGCTCACGTTGCCGCCTGGCCATCCCTTGCCTTTCTGCCTCTACCTGCCTTCTTTGCTGTTCCAGCGCACGACGAGCTACATCCAGATCCCTGACACGTTCCGCTGCGTTTTCCGGAGTGATAACCGTTGCAAGAACCGTGGGATCTAGAATCAGATTATTATCGAATAAGGCCGGGTGGCGCGGGTTTGAAGGACCCGCCCCCGGTGTCCGGTTTCCCAGGAATCCGAACGTGTTTGCGTGCAACTCCTCGTCTGCTGCACGGCTGGTTACTGATGCCGATTCCCCATCAACCCGGGCCAAAACCGGGTCTCCGTTAGCCGCGCCCTGCTGCTGGGCCACTGCCTGAGCCGCCCCGACTGATGCCGCGGTTGCGTTTCCTTGGTTGAGATTGGCCGCGGGAGCCGCATAGACTGCGACTCGGCGTACGATATCCGGTGTAAGTTCGTGATGTTCTTCCTCATCGTTCTCCTCCTCATACCGGTTTTCCAGCAGATCCAGGATAGACCCGGTATCACCTTCTCTTTCGACCCGGTCGCGCGGGGTCCATGCCGGCTCCTCCGGCTGTTCCCACTCTGCGATGGGTTCTTCTGCCGGATGTGTCGTTCCAATCGATTCTTCGTCATCTGATCGGATAGAAGTGGCTTCTCTTGGCACAGAATCAGATCCAATATTGTCAGGGATCGAATTGGAAGTACATACCATACCAATGAAGACGCTGATCCGGCCGATTGTCACGACGGATCCGGATTCGAGGTGATCCGACTCTGGCCCCCAGCCGGAATCGTCCACCATCTTTTCTCCTTTGTGGTCGACGTAGATTTCGCCGACGACGAGATTCTCCATGCTCTTCCGAGCTTCTCCCGTGATGTAAACACCTTTGGACGCAGGCCCCACGGTGGGCGCCAACTGTCGTGGGATAATCATGGCAGATGTTACCGGGGGTAACTGATCTTGGGGCAAGACGACACAGGAGTTTGGGAGAGGGTTTAGCTCAGAGGAAAACATGGTGCAATTCGATCTGGTAGCCGGCAATCAAAGTCGCCGAGTCTCCGATCTTGATACAATAACTCAACTCTGGGATTACACTGGATGCTCGATATCAAGCGATATTGCTAGGGTTCTTAGATCTCTGCCTAAACTAGACCTGGGGGTCGGTTTATAAAGCACCCGTACCCCCTGGCTTATTCTCCAAGGCGCATCCTGGATCCTACCCGGACACGGCGCACAAACCCTAACTTTCTTCTACCATAACCCACAATCCGGGCTACTGGGCCTACAAGCTTGGGCCTTTATAGGTTTCCTTATCTTTAGCCGGATCTTGCACAGCGAACTTTGGGCCGGGTTACTCCTTGGAGTTTGGCCTACCGGGTTATCATCCCCCCGTCAGTTTCCACAGAACTTTTCCATCTCGCCAAGGGACATGTTGGTTCCATTGTCGGTAATTATGTTGTGGGGGTACCCGAACCGATAGATAATCCTTTTCAGGAACTTGACTACTCTAATTGCTTCACAATTGGTAACTGGCATGACCTCAACCCACTTGGTAAACTTATCGACGGCCACTAATAGATGTGTCTTTTTGCAAGGTGACATGTGGAAGGGGCCAACCATGTCCATACCCCAAACAGCGAACGGCCAGTTTAACGGGATAGTCCGTAATTCCATAGCCGGCACATGGGTTTGGCGAGCATACCTTTGACATCCGTCACACCTTGCCACCAAGCGCTCCGCGTCTGCTAGGGCCGTGAGCCAAAAGAAACCATGTCGATAAGCTTTGGCCACGAGGGATCTTGTGGATGCATGATGCCCACAATCACCTTCATGGATCTCCTTGAGGATCTGTCGGCCTTCTTCTGGTGCTACACAGCGCAAAAAGACTCCTGCTGCGCTTCTTTTGTACAACTCCCCATTGATGATAGAATATCCGTTTGCTCGCCTCAGAATTTGTCTTGCCAATACCTCCTGCTGTGGTAACTCGCCCCGTGATAGGTAGGCCAGGAACGGCTCTGTCCACTCGGGAATAGCACGTACTGTGGCCACGAGCTCCAAATCCGGGTCTTGATTTGGCAGTTCTTCCTCAGACTCGGTTTTAACTGATGGTCGCCATAGCTCATCCAGGAAAACATTAGGTGGAACCGGCTCTCTGCGCGAGCCGAGTCTGGCGAGTGCGTCTGCTGCCTCGTTTTTTCTTCTGTCTATGTGCTCCACCTCATACCCGGAAAAACATCCGGCAACCCTATCCACCTCTCTGCGGTATGCTGCCATAGTTGCATCTTTTCTATCCCAAGTTCCTGAGACCTGCTGTACCACAAGGTCCGAATCTCCAAAGCATCGTATCCTCTTAATGTTCATCTCCTTGGCTACCTTTAAGCCGTGCAATAGGGCCTCATACTCGGCCACGTTATTGGAACAATCAAAGTGAATCTGCAACACGTAACTTAACTTGTCTCCTTTGGGTGATGTTAGCACCACTCCGGCTCCTGATCCCTCGTATTGCTTGGAACCGTCAAAGTGCATTATCCAAGACTCGGAGTTTGGAGCCATGGTGGGCATGCCTGTGTGAGTCCAATCGTTAATGAAATCAACTAGAGCTTGAGATTTGATTGCTGACCTGGGCTCGTAGTTGATGTGATAATCTCCCATCTCGATCGCCCACTTTGCTATTCTACCCGTTGCATCCGAGTTTCTGATAATATCCGACATTGGTATAGAACTAACCACTGTTATGGGGTGTTCCTGAAAATACGGCTTCAGTTTCCGGCTGGCCATGAAGACCCCGAAAACCAACTTTTGCCAATGCGGGTAGCGCTGCTTTGCTTCTGATAACACCTCACTGACGTAATAAACCGGCCTCTGGACCGGGTGATCTTTTTCATCCTCCTTGCGCTCAACGACAACCACTGCGCTAACCGCCCGGGGCCCTGCTGCAACGTATAGTAACATAGGCTCTTTAGGACCCGGAGCTGCTAGGACTGGTGCCTCAGATAGTTGCTTTTTTAGTGCCTCGAACGCCTCGTCCGCCTCTTGGTCCCATACGAATTTATCAGATTTCTTCAAGAGCCGGTACAAGGGTATTGCCTTCTCTCCGAGTCTGGATATAAACCGGCTAAGCGCTGCTACGCACCCTGTGAGCTTCTGAAAGTGCTTCAAATTTTCCGGCTTTTTCAGACTCTGGATAGCTTTGATTTTATCCGGATTTGCCTCAATTCCTCTCTGAGAAACAATAAAGCCGAGTAATTTCCCGGTTGGGACTCCAAAGACACACTTTGTCGGGTTAAGTTTCATCTGGTACCTTCTCAGGTTCTTGAACGTTTCCTTTAGATTATCAATAAATGTCTCCGCTTTTCTGGTCTTGATCACCACATCATCCACGTATGCGTGAACATTGCGTCCGATTTGGTCCTCAAAGCACTTCTGAATACACCGTTGATAGGTTGCGCCAGCGTTCTTCAATCCAAATGTCATGGTCTTGTAACAAAAGGCCCCGAAAGGGGTTATGAACGATGTTTTCTCCCAATCTTCCTTCTTGAGCTTGATCTGATGATACCCAGAATATGCGTCCAGGAAACATAATAGGTCACTTCCAGCCACTGCGTCTATGATCTGATTTATCCTTGGTAGTGCAAACGGATCCTTTGGGCAATGCTTGTTGAGACTTGTATAATCAATGCACATTCTCCACTCATTGGTCTTTTTCATCACGAGAACCGGGTTTGCTAGCCACTCCGGGTGAAATACTTCCATGATAAATCCGGCTGTAAGCAGCCGTGCAATTTCTTCCCCTATAGCTTTCCTTCTTTCTTCATTCATTTTTCTCAGGCCCTATTTCACAGGCCTGGACTTGGGATCAACGTGCAAACTGTGCTCTGCCAGTTCTGTAGGGATACCCGGCATGTCGCTGGGCCTCCAGGCAAACACATCCTGATTCGAACGAATGAACTCCACAAGTGCTTTCTCCTGCTCGCTGTCCAAGTTAGATCCTATAGCAAATTTCTTAGAGGGGTCACCCTCGACAAAAGCCACCATCTTGGTGTCCTGCGCTGCCTTGAACTTCGCTCTCTCATCTTCAGTATTCGGCCTTTTTAACGTTGTTCTGTCATCCGGGTCTACTTGAGACCGGTAATACTTGAGTTCCTCCTTTCTGCAAGCTTGTTCGGCCATTGCCGCATCTCCTTCATCGCACTCAGCCGCTATATCCCGGCTCCCATGTATGGTGATGGTCTGCTTGGGACCCGGTATTTTTAGCTGTAGATACACATAACACGGCCTGGCCATGAACTTAGCGTAAGCCGGCCTTCCGAATAGCGCATGATAAGGGCTGCGCAACTTGACCACCTCGAAGGTGAGCCACTCAACCCGGAAATTGTCCTTCGATTCTCCAAAAGCTACCTCCAATGTGATTTTTCCCTCGGGGCACGCTGAGTGACCCGGTACTATCCCGTGAAAAACTGTTGAACTCTTCTGTAGCTGGGACTCCTTGAGACCCATGCGTAGAAAGGTTTCCCAATATAAGATGTTGATGCTACTACCGCCGTCCATTAAGTCCTTTTTCAACTCATAACCATTAACCTGCGGCGCAACCACCAATGCTAAGACTCCCGGGTGTTCTATCCTTTCTGGGTGATCCCTTCTGCTCCATGTTACGTCCTGCTCCGACCATCTCAGGTATCTCGGAACGGCTGAGGCAACTGAGTTTACCGCCTTTTTCAGTATCTTTTTATCCTTGTTGGAAATTCATGTAGTATGCACGTGGTATTGTCCCAATTGCTTGGGGTTGGCTTGGAAACCTCCAGCCCCCCCTGGTTATTACCCGGATTTCCGCCTGCCGGGTTGCCGGCTGGGGGTGGGCCGTTGCCCGGGTTTCCACCCGGACCCGGTCCTCCTCCCCGACCTGCACCTCGCATAGCCTTGTTTATTTCCTCGTTCTTCCATCTCTGTAGGTCCGCACATTGCTCCAATGAGTGGTTAGCCGGCCTACCGTTCCTGCTGTGCTTTGGGCACGCCATTCTGAAGATATCCCAATTGTTACCCAGCCTTGGCGGTCCTAGATAATTTCCTCCGTTCTGGTTTCCTCCATTGAAGTTTCCTTCTGCCCTAGGTCTCGAAGACCCGGCCTCTGTGCTAGCGACAAACTCGGAGTTTCCCTCAAACGGGCGCTTGTTCTGGTTGTTCCCATTATTACCTCCATTGTTACCCGGCGTTGATCCATTGCCGGTTCTTCCATTGTTACTTGTGTTCGCTTTTGCTTTCTTGTCATCGACGTCCTCTTCTGTGGTATCTGTTGCAGCGTGTTTGTTGCATGCATCCATTAGCTCTCCCATCGTAACCTCTGAAGCATTCCGACTGGATTTCATGCGAGTCAACTTTTGCACTAAAGGTATGTACTTGCATGTCTTTGCCATAGCTTGTAACGCATCCTTGGGCTGGATATCTGTAGATGAGTGAAGTATCTCCATAACTCGGCGCACCCAGGTGCGCGCCGACTCTCCCTTCTTCTGGACGCACCGCTCTAAGTTGTCAATAGTAAACAGTTTTCTGCACGTCCCATGAAAGTGCTTGATAAACGCAGTTTTCAAATCCTCCCATGACTTGATAGATCCTTCCGGTAGGTTATTGAACCATAACTTTGCCGCTCCTTCTGACATCATCAAATACATGAACTTGGCTTGAAGATTTTCGGATGCGTTGCGGATTGACATAGCCATCTCATAACTGCTCAACCATGTTTCTGGATCCATAGTCGGCTCATAATTTAATACTTTACCCGGTTCCTTGAATTTATCCGGGGTAAGGCTCAGCCCTGATGTTATCCGACAGACACTTAGGCCCAGCGAGATTAGTCGGAACTGGCCTTACTCGGGATATGTGTGATCCTGCGGGGGGTGCGGCTGGGCACGGCGCTGATGCTGGTCCGTGCACCGCAGACCCGGCCGCGGCTCTCCTGGCTCTGGAACTGTCCACAATAGCTTGCGCTGCTGATGCCGCTGGTACTGCTTGAACGCGCGGAGGAGGCGGCATTTGCTGCTGCTCTGCCCTCCGTCGCGCTGAGCTTGTCTGAATATTGCCGGTATTGGCTCGTTGCTGGCTGATATACGGTGTCCCATGCATTCCACTTCTGTTATCCGGGTAATTAACTTGCTGTGCCACCGCAGTGCGCAATAGATCTATCGCCCGCCGGGTCTCCTCTGCGTGGGGTGACTCTCTCACGGGGATTTGATTCAATGCGAGTGTTGCTGCGTACACATTATCCATGGGGTTGTTGTAATGACCTGCTGGCGTGCGAAACCGTGATGGTGGTGGTGGTGGTAATGTATTGCCGGTAGTAACTCCAGTCTGTAATATGGGTAACCCGGCCTGCGTGTTTACCGGTTGTGCTCCTCCAGTTGCGGGTTGATGTACAGTTCCTTGGTTCTCCGCTGGAATCGGTTGATCCTGAGGTGTGATGAATAGTGTGGCCGGGTTTATGACTCCACCCGTTGCCGGTAATCTGGTCTGGTGCCTTTGACGCACCCTGGTTGTCTCTTCTTGGAGCCGGTTCTCCAATGCATCTAGATCGCGCTGGCGCGCAGCTACCCCTTGTTTTTATGCTTCCACTTGCCTTTTCTGTTGTTCCTATGCACGACGGGCTACATCCAGATCCCTAACACGTTCCACCGCGTTTTCCGGGGTTATGACTGTGGCTAGAACGGTGGGATCCAGGATCAGGTTGTTGTTGAACAGGGACGGGTGTTGCGGATTTGAAGGACCCGCCCCTGGCGTCCGGTTTGCCAGATATCCGAACGTGTTTGGCTGCAACTCACTATCCACCGCACGGCTGGTAACTGATGCCGATTCTCCGTCAACCCGGGTTAAAACCGGGTTTCCGTCAACCGGATTTTGCTGCTGGGCCAATGCTTGTGCTGCTCCAACGGCGGCCGCGGTCACGTTCCCCTGATTAAGATTGGTTGCAGGGGCCGTGTAGACCGCGACCTGGCGCACAATGCTTGGTGCAGATTCATATTCTTCTTCATCATCGCTATCTTCCTCGTACCGGTCCTCCAGCAGGTGCAAGATAGACTCGGTGTCATCTTCTCTCGTGACCCGGCCATGCAGGGTCCATGCCGGCTCCTCCGGCTGTTCCCTCTTCGCGGTGGGCTCTTCTATCGGATCTATCGTCCCGACCGATTCCTCTCCATCAGACTGAACGCAGGTGGCCTCCCCTGACACAGAATCAAATCCAAAATCGTCAGGGATTGAACTGGACGTACGTACCATACCAATGAAGACGTTGATCCGGCCGATTGTCACGACAGATCCGGATTCGAGCAGATCCGACTCTGGCCCCCAGCCAAAATCGTCCACCATCTTCTCTCCTTCGGGGTTGGTGTAGATCTCACCGATGACGATGTTCTTCATGTTCTCCCGAGCTTCTCCCGTGATGTAAACACCCTTGGACGTAGGCCCCACGGTGGGCGCCAACTGTCGTGGGATAATCACGGCAGACGTTACCGGGGGTAACTTGTCTTGGGGCAAATCGACTCTGGTGTTTGGGAGAGGGTTTAGCTCAAAGGAGACCATGGTGATATGCGATCTGGTAGCCGGCAATCAAGTCGCCGAGTCTCCGATCTGAATATATTATCTCAACTCTCGTGTTACAATGGATACTCGATACCTCGCAATTCGGCGATTGTGTTCTTACTCACGATACAACTTGTCTAATCCTAACCTAGGGGCCGGCTTATATAACATCCGGACCCCCTGGCTTACTCTCCAAGGCGTACTCTGAATCCTACCCGGACACTGCTTACAAACCCTAAACTTCCTTACCGGAGCCCACAATCCGGGTTGCGGGGCCTATGTTCTTGGGCCTTCTAGAAGCTCCTTTATCCTAAACCGGGTCTTGCACAGCGTCCTTTGGGCCGAGTTACTCCTTGGCATTAGCCTACCGGGTTATCAACCCTCCATCACGTATGCTGATCAAGCATAACATGGTGGCCGAGGGGAGCGTGGCTCCTCGATGCTCGTACTCTCCACACACGTCAGGAGGAGGATTGGTATCGAGTACTATCTGTGGCTTGTATCCTTGCTCTCCTTGTACCCCAGGAAAGGGTGCAGGGTCGAGTGAATGGATGAGGCGTATGGCGACACAAACGGCGGAGCATGGTGCTGCGGAGGCTAGGCGCAAGGTGATGGAGTTCAGGGGATATCTGATCCTTCGAAGACCATTCGATCTGTTGATTGGACACAGGCTCAACCTAATGCCAATGACCACACGATGGAGAGGGCGATGGCACTGGTCTATACTCGGGACCCCTCCTCTGGTACAATTCCGAACAAAAAGTTATCTTTACTTCCGTTCTATATAGATCATATTGTTGACAGAGTTGCTAATTTGGAAATTATGTTGGGGGATTCGAAGTCTAAACAATTAGATGCGGCTAATACAATTATTGATTCTAAAACTTTAAGTGTTGTCAAAATTTTAGATAGCACCGTTAATTCTAGACAATGTGAGGATGAAGGTACCAGGAGTCTAGTCTTATCAAAAGCCTTGAGTTTATAGGAGGATTTGAAGATAAGGAGAACATGGAGGATCAAACGGATGCTCTTGTGGTCTCCGAGAAAACAAAAAAGAAATGGACCAAGAGCATAGTTTCTAATTCTAAGAGGCAAAGGAGTGCTAGACTTCAAAAACAAACTTGTTAATTAAGAAAATGTTACAAGGACTAATAGGTTGTCTTTGGAACAGTGGGGGTTTTAGAAATTCAGGCAAAACACTTCTTTATTCAAGAAACAATAAGAGAACAAAAATTGGACTTCATTGCCTCGTTGGAGACACGAAGGGCTAATTTTGCTGCTCATTTTTTTAAGTCACCCAGTAGGAGGGCTGGACTTCTACTAGTTCTGTCTTCCACCTCATGTGAGGTCGGGAGGTATGTTAACTGCTATAAATGCAGCCACTTTACAGGTCCAAATGTGGATGCTGGGGAATACTGTGTGAAGTATGCATCCTATGCAAATTTTGATGTAATTATCATACCAATTATTACTTGCCACACATATTTGACCATGGACATATAGATGTGAATCATGTCTACGTTTAATATATACTCTAAAAATTTCTATAGATATGCACAGATAATTGTATACAAAAAACCCAGTTTTAAGATATTTGTTAGATCATATCCTTAGATTGTATACACTATATAGTTTATAGACTTATGCAAAAATAAGTGAGAAATAAAAATATGCTAATCAATATAGAATAAATCAAGTATAATGCAAATGTAGTTTTTAACTATATGAATTATGGCAAGTAAGGAATTGAACATTATACTCATTAAGAATGTAGCATGCTAAAATAAGTATAAATTTTTAATATAAATTAATGAGTTCGTCCCATTTCCACATAAGTTGAGGGAAACATTGCTAGGGTTATCTAGAGGCGTTTCTGATAGTTTGGTGGCTGAACTATAGGTCTTCAATGCATCTATTATAGTTATCATGCTAACAGGAAAAATATACACCCATTTCAATGTTTGAATCAGAAGCAAAATCTATTCTGGTATCAAAAGAAAAGCAAATAACTCACCGTGCATATTTCGCTATTGAACGATGAACGAAAAGATGGTAAATATTGTCGAAGGATAGTGTTCACGATCTCATGACAATCTCATTTCAAAATATTCATAAGGAGGTTTATTTGTTCGGTAGACGCCACGTGTCAACATGGCTGAGTCGTAGACAATATAGCTGAAGATTTCTCAGACTTTATTCATGACGTGGGTACAAGATGTGTACAAGAGGACCACAACAAGCTTATAGATGCGCTCGTTGTAGAGTTTTTGAGTCTAAGGTGCTCGGTAATGGAGACGAGGATGCATCCCGTAGGATTTTAGATAACATGTATTCACTAGACGGGTATTATATTATTTATAGACCTTGGAAGATGTCCATGCCTTGTGCGCCTAGAGTTCCATTTTTAATCTTTACACGAATTTTTGATCTCGTAGCTTTCATTCAATGTAGTTCGTGGAGGGGTAATCTTTTGAATTCTTTCATGCAGCGCGTCACGTTAGGTTGGTGGAGGAGCTTCTGGTGGTGGGCCCTCAACCGGGAGAGTCTTTGGACGTCTTAGGCTAGAAGTGCCATTATGAACTAAACTCACTTATCTTCAACAAAATGCTCGCTTCTCTATAAAAAAAATGTGCTCCCTTCCCAACTCCTATGTTTTAAAACATCTATAGTTGAAAAAACCTTTTTTTCTAAACATCGTCCACAAAAATACTTTAATCTTTACAGAAATTTAATGAACCATATTTTGCTAAATGGGGCAGTCAAAGTAGCTAATCTTCGAGGCAGAATACAACTAGACCTACCTATCTCTCTAATATGCAAGTACTAATCCAGCACACAAACTTTGAAACTCCTCCCACAGTACAGAAGTATCATCAAAGAAGGTCCTTCTAAACCTAACACACGACCAACCTTCTACAAAATCTCTAGCCACGACTATATGTGTAATGAAACTTAATTTGTAAAACCTTTAGAAACTAAAATAAGAGGTTTTTGCCTATCCAAATATCTTCCCAAAAACAATTATTCAAACGGTTACCAACATGTTTTCTATAAAATTTATAAAACAACTCCAATGTCCAAGATACTTCGGGAAAACGTTATTGAATAGATATGTTTTTCTACAACTACTAGTAAATTTATTTTAAAATATTTCTCTACATATTCTGCCGCATGTCCTCCTCATTTTCTAACTTCCAAATCCATTTACAGAGCAAACAAATATTCATAACTCTTAAATCCATACCATCCATTTTGTAGGCATACCCGACTTTTTGTCTACACCTTTTAGTATATTACAATAGAAATCATATAAAAGTCACATTACTAAGACTACCTCTATTCAGAGCTAATTTTCCCCATAAGACATAAAACGTCCTTTCCAAGTTCCCAGCCTTTTATCCATTTTTTATTATGCATTTTTTTCTTCTGAATCAATGTTCTAATCCTAGTATTATGAAAAGGAATGCTAAGTATTTCAAAGTCAATACTCATTCCACACAAGTATAAATATCTTTATATAAATCACCAGTGTTCTTAGCTTATCCAAAGCACACTATCTGGCTCTTACGAAAACTAATGTTTTAACATGATAAATGCTCAAAAGAACATAATAAATACTTTAGGTTTCTCGCACTATCATCACTTATTTCAAAGACTGTATTGTCATCATATTTTAACATAGATGAACCTCCTTCTGCTAAATTTGGAACGACTCCTGTTTGAATACCACTATCTTGAGGTGTTTCTACTAGAATTTGTAACATATCCGGTACAATATTGAAAAGAATAGTTGCCATTGGATCCCCTTGTCTAAGATCTTGCTTATATTTAAAATAAGGGCCTAACTGATCATTAACCATGATTGCTATCCAATAATAGCCTCTCTAATCCGATATATGGACTTATCAAGAAAAACCTTTAATCTGAATAAGTTGCACAATAAAATTCAATCATACGTTTTTTTGTAAAATCTGTCTTGAACACAGACACGTTCAAAATTATCAAAAGAAATTGCTATAACTTTGTTTGAATTATCAAAAAAAAAATGACGTATGACCTTCCTTGCGACGCGGGGCCTGTCAAACCGTCAAAGTGTCTAGTACCACGGTGCTACCGGGAACCCCTATCTATCGCTTCAAGCGAGCTGGAAGGTTTTGCTCACCCGCAAAAGACCGCTGCGATCTATGCTCTGCTACAGGCAACTTGGCCGGATATGAGGCCCCAAATGAAAGTAGTGTTTCCTTTTGCTGGCCTAGCGTTCTTTTGCAGTGGATTATGTTGGATGGTGAACACGTATGCGTACGCACGATGCTAAAAAAATGTGCATGTATATGCGACGCGCACATGCTCGATGCATGAATGGAGCATAATTAGTTACGTGTACGTAATGCTCGTGCAGGTCTACGGATGAACTTGTAGATGACTAGATAGACAGTTTAATCGCTAGTTAGTTCATGAAAATGTTTAAAATAAAAAATGATCAGAATCAGTTAACCAAAAATAACATTAGCCGAATATATATGCACCAGCTAACCACGATCAGCTTTTAGCACGCGTGCTTTCCTTTCTTTTCCTCTTGTTTCTTTTTATCTATTTTTTGAACGATTTTTTTAAAAAATAGCTGAACATAAATGTTTGGTGAACAAGAATTATTTTTAACAAAATTTGAAAAAAATTATGTGAACATGCTAGGTGAACGAGAATTATTCTTGAACAATCTCTTAAAAAATGCTGAACATAATTGGTAGGTGAACGATATGTATTATGTATTTTTTTTTAAAAAAAATAGGTGAACGGAAAGGTTTGGTGAACAAAAGGTATTTTTGCACAATTTTTAAATAAATTACGAACATAAATGTTAGATAAATGAGAAGTATTTTTGAAGAATTAAAAAAAGTGTGACAAAAAATGATAGGTGCACGAGAAGTATCTTTGAACAATTTTAAAAATAAAAGACAAGAAAGAAAGCAAAAGTTATAAAAGGAAAAAAGTAGAATTTTTTTCCAAAAAGAACCATAAAATAAAAAAATGGGTGAACAAAAAATAATAGTTAACAGAAAATACAGATGCACCAGAAATAATGATCCAAAATAATAAATGAAACAAAATTTCGATGAACGAAAACTAATAGTGAACCAAAATACTTGGTGCACAAAAAAAGCCGATTAACCAAAAAAATAGTGAAACAAAATTTCGTTGAACCAAAATGGTTCCAAACTAAAAATTGTTTAATTTTTAAAAATGGTTTCGAACAAAAAATGGTTCCCCATTTGAAAATAGTTCGGTAAAAAAAAGAAACGAATAAAATGATTCATATTTTTTAAATATAAAAAACAAATATTTTTTAATAAAGGAAAATAAAACTAATAATAAAAAAGAAACAGAAAATAAAGAATAAAATGAAAAAGAAAAACAGAAAAAATAGACAATAAAAGATCTTAAAAAAAAGATTGGACACAAACCCGTTTTACCGTCGTGGCTATGCCCTGACACCGCAAATCAGGCCCGCCTTTGCATTCTATTTTCTCTTATCTTTTCTCTTTACACTAATGGGCCGGGCTTTGAGGCGAACGCGTGCGGGCGAGTACTAATAACAACTCGCAATAAGCCAGGGACCCTCTATTCATCGCCTGTAGCGAGCTGAAACTCTCGCCTCGCTCACGCGTTTTCCCTACATGGGCCTGGCTGGCTGCTAGTGTCCGTCAACGAGCGAGCCATACACATCCGATCGGTCCATCCTGACCACCGGCTCGTGTTGTGCTCTGGTCACTCGCCCATGGCTGTGTGGTGTACACATGTCCCCATCTCTCATTAGTAGTAAAAAAAATCACAAGGACACACGAGCCAAGTCGATGCTAGCTGCCCGTGTGTACGTACGTGTGAACTGGATTACTACCTAGCAAGAAAATGTCTCGTTGAATCCTGTTAGGATTTAATTAATTAGCTTAATTAAAGGGATAATCCTCCCTGTGTATTATCTAGTGCGGTTGTTTTGGCAACCGACGCGATGCTCCCTCACGTCCCTTCAAACGGACGCATCTCTTTGTTGGCGTCCGTTGCCTTGTATATATATTGTGATCATCAGTGGAATAAAGGGTTCGGTTGATTCATTTGTTCATTCTCTCGCTTTTACATCTCGAATCTTCACACGTTATCAGCACGTCGCTCTCCAATAGAGCGAGAAGCCTGCCGGCGAGTTCGCCGGAACAGAACAAAATCAACAGCAAAAGGTGAGACAGAAGAACAATGTGCGGGAAATATTCTCTTCTTGTTTCTTCGACTCCTTCGCGATTAAGACCGTCGCCGCCGTCGTCATGGTGGGCGGACTTCGTCGCTTCCGCCATCGAGTGTGAGACCTTTGACGCTTGGTGGAGGTTGGAAGCAACATCAGAGTCGTCGCCGCCACCAGATAGGCACCCTGAGGCCTGAGTGTGCCGGCACAGGCCCTAGCGCCGGCCGTGCCGCGCTTTGCGCCGCCGGCCAATGAGCCGGCCGCCCGCCCCGCTGCTGACGGCGGTGGCCGACTGGCTATCGATGTCGACGCCGTCGCGCCGCGTCTGCCGATCCCGATGCCGGCCACACGGTTGTCGATGTCGACGCCGTCGCGCCGCGCCTGCGATCCCGACGTCGGCCAATCCTCCGTCGTCGCCTCGCACGAGAGCTCGCCGTCTCCTCATGGCTCTTGGCGTCCCGTGGCAAGCCCGCCGTCGAGCGGCCGCTCCGGCCCACGGGGACCTGCTACGCTTGGACTTGCAAACGGCAGCCACATCCCTGGTGACTGTCCGTGGATGGGCATGGCGAGAGTTATTCTCGCCGCCGGTGATGCGGCCGGCCGGCCTGTGAAGTTTCAATCGAGAGAGCCAGACAAGAGACAACAAATGAATCGAACCATCTCATTCCATTGATAATTCTGAGTATATATACAAGGGGACGGGACGCGAGTGAAGAATCGCGTCCGTTCGAGGGGGTGCGAGGAGAGTCACGTCGGTTGGGAAAACAACCGACTTAGACATTTACATGAGGGAGGATTATCCCTTTAATTAATCAATTTAATTAAATCCTAACACTCCCCCTAATCCTTCCTTGTCCTTGCAATCGATCATCTTGGAATCATCTCCTCCAAAAACCCTGTGGGAAAAATGAGGAGTATGGTGTGTATGATATGTTGCTAAAACTCCTTTAAACCTAGTGGGAAAAATAAGGAGAAAATGGTGCAACATATAATGATTGGATATGCTGTTAAAACTCCTTTAAACCCAGTGGGAAAATAAGGAGAAATTGGCACAACATATAATTATTATTGCCTCTGTTAACTCGATATGAAGTAAATCCATAGAATATAGAGGTCAATAAATATGTCGTGTATACCTTCCTAAAAACCCCGGTGGGGAAAACGGATAGTATAACATATGAACTTATATTGATATTACCTCATTAAAAACCTTGATGAGAACCTAGAATAGTAAGCTCATAAAGGGAAAAAGAGTGTAATATGATGCTTTGAACATGAATAGTACAGGAAGATACTCCCCCTGACTCTTGCATATCTCGAAGCCGTCGAATACCAATTTCAGAAATATTAAAGTTGGTAGAGACTTCATGAACAAACCAACAAGGATTTTGCATGATTTGGATTTGCAAGATGTTTATTCCCTAACTCTTCTAGAGTTCATAGGGATAAAACAATTGAGTGGCAATATGCATGGTGATATTGTTCTTCATGTATCATGTTTGCATCCATGCAACATAAGCAACATTATCCATGTAGATAATGGTTTATGATTCAAGAGAACCAATGCCACATAACTAATGGATGTGGTTTATCATTCTGTGAAGCCATATGTGTTAATATGTAGCATCATATCTCAGAATGAATGGTAGGTGTTGCCACCAGAGTCTATTCGGAAGACGTCAATGGAGTGACAATTCTACCATGTAGGTACATATTGTGGGGATCGAAGAAGTAGCCACTATCAGTATATCGATGATATTGGAGTTCGGATTTCTCCGAAATATAAACAATAGGTCAAGATTTTTAGTGCCTTGGAGATATCGAGAGATATTCTTTATCCCAACCATTTATGTTAGTGGGTCCAAGGGCATTGGGATATGGAACTATATGTCCCAACATCTCTTCTATATCTTCCCGTGGTTTTAGTAAATCTTTCTCTACGTCTAGAGATCGAAAAACTGGCATGGGGAATGAATATGACTTTTCCATATAAAGTTTATCCAATATTTTCTGACATAGCCAATTTGGTGTACCATAATACTTGAGTGAAGTAGTTCGAGATCTAGTCTCAAGAACTATTTGATTTTATTCAAGACCTTCATCTCGAATTCCGTCTTGTATATGATCACGTGCTTCATCATCTTTAGGAGTAATCCCTGTGTATGACGAACACACATTGGTGATCATTATTTTAGGAGTAGTCCTTGTGAATAAGGAACTCACTACGTCGGTTGTACCAAAATTTACCGACAACAATAAGCCATGTGGTGGCTTATTGATTTTTACACAATATATGTTGCGTTTTAATTTCGATTCGGATTGAGATTCCTTTGAGAACCATAAATGTCCAAATCTAGTGATCCACATGGATGTGTGGTCACTACATCTATCAACTGCATAGATAGATGAGTTTGTACCGCCAATTATATAAAGTATCAGAAAGAAGGATTTCACTCGTGTCTGGAGAGTAGGTCTTGGATCTCTGCGGAAACCCGACCTTATGCTACAAGCCTTGCTTTCTCACCACCTTATTGTTTTCGTTCCGTGTCTGGAAGAAAATGCAATGAATTGCATAGAGAATTCATTTGGAAGAGCGAGGCTAATTCTGCTTGATTTGCCTCCTTCGATTGTTTCAGTCCAATTGAGTGGTTTACACTCTGCTATGGCCATAGTCTTTCGATCTGAATTCATCAAGAAGGTTGTTGGCAATCATACAAGAGAAAATGTTTGTCGACAGTTGTAGGCTTTGATTAAATGGTTCTCCAGTATCGATTTTTATAGGAAATCTCAAGCACCCTTGATGACTCTTCGTGATTTCCCAATACGCGTGAGTCTAGGTGTTCTGATGTCCCAACCAGTGTGTGCAAACTGAAGCTGGGTGGTGGAGGTTTCCCGTCCACTGGGTGTATACAGCCCATAGTGTATGTCAACGCTAGGTTAACTTTCATTTACCGACTTAGAGGATTTCTCCTCAATTGCCTTTGTTGCTTGTAGGAAGCTAAATCCAGGTTAGAGGCCATACTATTCCCCCTCTATTTACGAAAGGGGAGTTGAGTGGTTTTTATTGGTACCTCCACTCTTTCGGGCGCATTTCTAGCCGAACTAAAGGATTTTGTAACACCTTTCATATCAGTAAATGAATATAGCATGATATTTGCAATATGTTGCAAATGTGTGAATTCCAAACGTATAGTTCGGATTCTTGAGTACGTGGATATGAGGTGGAACGTGGAGTCCCAATTGATTTCCTGGCATTCTATGTGGTACATGAAGTCTCCCCCTAATGCCTGGAAATAATCCATCCTTCAATGTAGCAATCAACATACTGGGCAATGAATAGATACCCTATAAGGGTTTCAAGGTACTTGGTGATCGACGGAGATCAGTACCCCACATAGATCCCTAGTATGTGGGCCCAATTATGTATGTTGCGGTGGTGAGATCGGTACGCATGAATCGCTTCCGAATTTACGCAGATGGGAAATGCTCGGAGGATTTCCACGTATCATTTGCAGAGGGGAAGCACTATTATGTGCAGATAATCAGTCAACAGTGTGTAAAACTGTGTGACTCCAGCGTGTAAGTTGGTAAATTGCAATTCATCAACGAAGGTCTTCAATGAGTCTGATCCTCTTATTTAGGGATTCATCCAAAACAGTATGTGTATGGACATAAGGGACAGAGTGTTGAGCTTCAATTCTACTGCCATGAAATAGTTAGTGGAGGCACTTGAAGATTCAATTTTCTAGATAACGGGCCTGTAATTTATTACTTCCCTTGTTATCTTGGTAAATGCATGGTTTTGTGTGGATAGACTACACATATGTGACCATCGTGTAGATGCGTCAACAAACACCATGAAATACCTAAATGGTCCAGATAGTGGTTGGGTGAGACCACAAATCCTAAATGTGTTCACGTAACTGAAGTGGTTCAGCTTGTATTTTGAGGAGCCAGAGCCTCAAAATTAGCTTCCCTGTGGAGCATGATGTGCACAGAAAGTCTATGACAGAGGAAAATTGAACTCGAGAAAATTATGACCAATGAAATTGCATTGTATGCAACATGTTCCACGGGTTGGATGTATGTACGTGTAGTACAATCCAGACAATAGAGAGGGTATTGCTTTAAAATACTTGTTCCTCATCCATTGGATTGACTCCCGTAGATATCCATATATAGAGATTTTTCAACCTCTACCCGAAGTTCATATGAATGTCGCGAACGGGCGAAAGTTTGATAGTGGCTTCAACCGCAAGCCTTCGAACTTCAATGGTAAGCGAAAGCGCAACCGGAACAGAAAGCCTAGAAACTCAGACCGTGGGAAAGGCACCGCAAAGCCCATGTTTGACAAAACTAAACTTTGCGACAAGTGTGGATGCTACACGCACCCCACTGACAAGTGCAAGACCCCAAAGCATCTGGCCATTTTGTACCAGCAATCCCGTGGACGCAACGCACCTCGAGGGAAAAGGTTTGAAGCCAACTTCAACCTTCATCCAGATGGCACTGATGGAGCTGGTTGTTCGCAAGAAATTCCCCCGGGACCTAGCAACGCCGTTACTCTCCTTCCGTCAGAGGACCCTAAAGGAACGGAGGACATGATGGTTGAGTACGCCTCAACCGACATGTTTGGAGACTTTGTCTAGTCCCGCTACCTCCTTAGTGATTGATATATTCATGTCCATTTGTGATGTTGTAATAGAACATAAGTATTGTTGTCATTTATATTGTATCAGCACTATGATATAATAAGATTGTAATCTATGTATTTAAATAAAGGATTCTTATTGAAAATTCTTCATTTTTATATATAGTTCTCTACGGTGACAATCCGATGGAAGAGGAATTATGCCTTGTGGACAGTGCTACCACAAACTCCATACTGAGGGAGTTGAAATATTTTCAAACTCTGAAAAAGATGAATGGTGATATTTTAACAATCGCTGGTCGCGATACGGTAATTGTTGGCACCGGCCGTGCCATATTTACCCTCCCAGGTGGTACACAAGTGATAATTGAGGATGCATTATTGTATCCTGATTCTTCACGTACCTTAATCAGTTATCGAGATATCCGTAAGAATGGTTTTCACATTGAAACCCATGAAGACAACAACGAGGAGTATTTACTCTTCACAAAAGATCACGGGTATGGCAAGCAAGTACTTGAAAAAATTCCCTCTCTCTCGTCCGGACTGTACTATACGTACATTAAGCCCGTAGAACATGTTGCTTACAAGGTGATTTTCCAAAATGTTAACGCATTTCAAACCTGGCATGATCGCCTAGGCCATCCCGGTATCGGGATGATGAGGAAGATTACTAGCAATTCCATTGGTCACAATTTGCTTGAGTCCAAATTTCCTCAATCATCGGATTTTGTGTGCACATCATGTGCCACGGGAAAGCTTATTTTGAGGCCTTCGCACCTCAAGATTCAAGCTGAACCACTTCAATTTCTTGAACGAATTCAAGGAGATATTTGTGGTCCCATCCAACCATTGTCTGGACCGTTTAGGTATTTCATGGTTCTTATTGACGCATCTACACGATGGTCACATGTGTGCCTTCTTTCCACACGGAACCATGCATTTGCCAAGATAATGAGGGAAGTAATTAAATTACAGGCCCATTATCCGGAAAGCCGAATTAAATCAATTCGCATTGACAATGCTGCAGAATTCTCCTCACGTACTTTCAATGACTATTGCATGGCCCTGGGGATTGAAGTTCAGCACTCTGTTCCATACGTTCACACTCAAAATGGTTTGGCTGAATCCCTAATTAAGAGGATCAAACTCATTGCAAGACCTTTGTTGATGAATTGCAGCTTGCCAACATCGTGTTGGGGTCATGCAGTTTTACACGCTGCTGACTTAATACAATTGCGACCTACTGCATATCACAGTACTTCCCCTCTGCAATTGGTACGTGGAAATCCACCTAGCATTTCCCATCTGCGTAAGTTCGGATGTGCTACATACATTCCGATCTCACCACCTCAGCGAACATCCATGGGCCCACACAGAAAACTGGGGATCTATGTGGGGTACAAATCGCCGTCGATTATTAAGTACCTGGAACCCTTTACTGGGGACTTTTCACAGCCCGTCACGCTGATTGTATATTTGACGAGGAACATTTCCCGGCATTAGGGGGAGATTTCAAGTACCAGAAAGAATGCCCGGAAATTGATTGGAATGCTCTTGCCATTTCAGCCTCTGATCCACGTACCCAAGAGACCGAACTCCAAGTTCAGAAAATCATAAATTTGCAACATCTTGCGAATAATCTGCCAGATTCATTTACTGATCTAAAAGGTGTCACAAAATCCTTGAATCCGGCCAGAAATGCGCCCGAAAGAGTGGAGGTACCAACTAAAACCACTCAACTACCCGTTCCCAAAAAGAGGGGGAGTAGTACGACATCTGACTCGGATCCTGCTTCTCGCAAGCAGCAAAGGAGAGCAAGGAGAAACTCCTCGAAGTCAGTAAATGCAAGTCAACTCAACGTTGACAAACACCTTATGGGTAGTATACACCCAGTGGAAGGGCAACCTCTACAACCCAGCTCTAGCTTGCGCACACTAGCTGGGACATCGGAACACCTAGACTCACGCGTATTGGGAAATCACGAAGAGTCGTCAAGGGTGCACGAGATATCCATCAACTATATCGATTCTGGAGAATCATATGACCGTAAGTCTACGATTGTCGACAATTATTTTTCGGCTACAATTGCAAATACCCTTCTTAATGATCATGATCCAAGGACTATCGTTGAGTGTGAAAAACGCTCCGACTGGCCTCAATGGAAGGATGCAATACAAGCAGAATTAGCCTCGCTCAATAAAAGGAAGGTATTCACAGAAGCAATACCTACACCTCCCAGAGTTTTCCCCGTGGGATTCAAATGGGTTTTCCTCCGGAAACGGAATGAGAACAATGAGGTGGTGAGATACAAAGCAAGGCTCGTAGCACAGGGTTTCACGCAGAGACCCGGCATTGATTTCAATGAAACATATTCTCCAGTGATGAGTGGTATCACTTTCCGATATCTAATATCCTTGGCAGTGCAAAATCGTCTATCTATGCAGTTGATGGATGTCGTGACCGCATATCTTTACGGGTCACTAGATTCGAACATTTACATGAAGGTTCCTGACGGAGTCTCTGTCCCGGATGCAAGCACAAAACGCAACATGTACTGTGTAAAACTGAACAAGTCTTTATACGGCTTGAAACAGTCGGGGCGGATGTGGTACAACCGACTTAGTGAGTTCCTTCTTCAAAAAGGTTACTCCAACAGTGATGACTGCCCATGTGTCTTCATCAAGAAGTCCTCTTCAGGATTTTGCATCATTTCTGTGTACGTTGATGATCTCAACATCATTGGCAACGCACAAGACATTGATGAAGCACGCAATCATCTAAAGATGGAATTTGAGATGAAGGATTTGGGTAAAACCAAATTTTGCTTGGGTCTTCAACTCGAGCACCTTCCCTCAGGAATAATGGTACACCAAGTTGCCTATATCCAGAAAATATTGGAGAAATTCAATATGGACAAATCCTACCCATCTAAAACTCCCATGGTGGTTCGATCTCTAGACGTAGAGAAAGATCCGTTCAGGCCGAGGGATGATGGAGAAGAGATGTTGGGACCACAGGTTCCATATCTCAGTGCCATTGGAGCGCTTATGTATCTTGCAAATTGTACGAGACCTGACCTCGCATTTGCAGTGAATCTACTTGCTAGACACAGCGCAGCTCCCACCAAACGCCATTGGGCGGGAGTCAAGAATGTCTTTCGATATCTCCAAGGCACAAAGGATCTTGGTCTATTTTTTCAGTTCCAGAGAAATCTGGACTCCAGTATGATTGGATACACTGATGCTGGCTACTTATCTGATCCCCATAATGCCAGATCGCAAACCGGCTTTGTGTTCCTACATGGTGGAACAACCATATCGTGGAAGTCTTCGAAACAGACCCTCGTTGCAACGTCCACCAATCATTCTGAAATAATTGCATTATATGAGGCATCACGCGAATGTGTGTGGCTTCGCAGAATGATAAACCACATACAACAGTCATGTGGAATTGGTTCTATCGAATCACCCACCATTATCTACGAAGATAATGCGGCTTGTGTTGCACAGATGCAAACAGGATACATAAAGAGTAATATCACTAAGCATATTGCCCCTAAGTTGTTTTATCCCCATGAACTCCAGAAGAGTGGGGAAATCAACGTCTTGCAAGTCAAATCATGTGATAACCTCGCTGATCTTTTCACGAAGTCTCTACCAACTTCAACATTCCAGAAATACATTCATGGGATTGGTATGCGACGGCTTCAGGATTTGCAAGAGTCAGGGGGAGTATCTTCCTGAACTATTCCTGTTCAAAGCATCATATTACACTCTTTTTTCCTTTATGAGTTTACTTCTTAGGTTCTCATTAAGGTTTTTAATGAGGTAATATCAACATAAGATTATATGTCATACTTTCTGTTTTCCCCACCGGGGTTTTTAGGGAAGTATACACGACATATTTATTGCCCACTAAATTCTATGGATATACTCCATATTGAGTTAACAGAGGCAATAATCATTGTATGTTGGATCAATTTTCTCCTTATTTTCCCACTGGGTTTAAAGGAGTTTTACCAACATATTCTACATTACTCCTCTCATTTTTCCCACAGGGTTTTTGGAGGAGATTATTCCGAGGATGGTCGATCGCAAGCACAAGGAAGGATTAGGGGGAGTGTTAGGATTTAATTAATTAGCTTAATTAAAGGGATAATCCTCCCTGTGTATTATCTAGTACGGTTGTTTTGGCAACCGACGCGATGCTCCCTCACGTCCCTTCAAACGGACGCATCTCTTTGTTGGCGTCCGTTGCCTTGTATATATATTGTGATCATCAGTGGAATAAAGGGTTCGGTTGATTCATTTGTTCATTCTCTCGCTTTTACATCTCGAATCTTCACAAATCCAACGAACCTAACTTGTTTCCGTTGGCAGCAGGCACTAGCGGACCTATGAATAAATTGGTATCATGGGCAAACAGTAGATAAAAGGTTAAAAAAGGTCTTTTTTTTTACTCTTTGCAAACAGTAAATACGGTATAAATATGCATGTCCGGCCGGCCGGAAGCCCGGGCAAGTAGGGCCTACAGGCAATCGCCGCGTAACAGGGGCCCTGCGTCCGCCTATGGTAGCAGGCATGCACAAAACGATTCAACGTAAGTTTTTTTTACGTATGAACAATTCTCAAAAAATTCATTTTAACAATATTTAAATTTGAACATCTTTTATCCAAACAATTTCAAATTTGAACATTTTTCAGTTTGAACCAAAAATAATTCTGAACAAAAAATTCCGGTGAACCAAAAAAAACTGTGAAACCATCAGTGCCCCCAAAAATGCCGATGAACAGTGAACTAAATTTTTTGGTCAACCAAAAATAATAGTGAATAAAAAATGCAGTGAACCAAAAATTGCATGTGAACAGAAAATGCACCAAAAATAATGGTGAACCAAAATAATAGTGTACAATTTTTTTTTGGTGAACCAGAACTAATAGTGAACCAAAAAAATGGTGAACCAAAAATATTAGTAAACCAAAATTTCCGGTGCACCAAAAATGCCAATTAACCAATAAAAATAGTGAACCAAAAATTTCGATGAACCAAAATGGTTCCAAATTTGAAAATGATTCTGATTCTGAAAAATGGCTCCAAACAAAAAATGTTTTAAACTAAAAATGGTTCCACATTTGAAAAATACTTTAGTAAAAAACATAAAAATAATTCAGATTTTTAAAATATCAAAAAATGATTTTTTTTCAAAAAAAAACTAAAAATAAAAAATCAATCCGAAAAATGATTCATATGTAAAAAATCTGAAATAGTGAATATTTTTCAAATAAAAGAAAAAACAAAAAAAAACAGAAAAAAGAACAAAACGGAAAAGAAAAACAGAAAAGGAAAAGAAAATGGGAAAAATAAAAAACAGAACAAAGAGAAGACAATAAAAAGGCTAAACAAAGAAGCATAGACACGAAAAGAAAGGAGGCCTGGAGGTTGCGCGCTCCGTCTGGTATCAGGTTCGATCCCTCAGTTTTGCTTCTTTTCTTTCCTTTTCTGTTAAATAAACGGGCAGGCCCATAAAGCGACGCGTGAGGTTCGATCCCTCAGTTTTGCTTCTTTTCTATCCTTTTCTGTTAAATAAACGGGCCGGCCCATAAAGCGACGCGTGCGGGCGAGTCCTTAGAGAAATCGCTATAAGCGACACATAGTGTCCAAGCGCAGAGGCGGCCATCGACAAGCTCAACGGCCATCGCCTCGGCGACCGTAAACCGCGTGTCGACTGGGCCTATCCGCGTGTGGCCTAACATGCATACAAGGTATCCTTATGACGTGTAACAAACGTGTACTCCACTGCCCATGCGTATACATGTAAATCTCAAACATAAAATAAAATATGATGTACTCCTACATTTTCGTTCAACTTTCTTATGCATAATGTACTTGGTCTTATTAGAAGATATTTCTTATGCAGGTATGTATTTTTATTAGAAGATGCTACTGGAATAATAACCATGTGTTGCAACGGGTCAATTTTTTTTTGATAAATAACGCTCACAAAAATAAAATTAACAAAATATTTAGGTATCCGGTTTCCTCGAAGCGTCATATTTTTTCCGATAGTGAGAAGCATGCATTTTAGGCATAATAACCATGTGTTGCAACAGGGAAAAAAAAAGAAGACAAATATCGCTCACAAAAATAAAATAAAATAAACAAAAAAATTAGGTATACGGTTTACCCTACATGGACATTCAAGCCTATATTTTGTTGATCAGAGTACAGTATAAACAAACCTAAATTAAGTTTCATAACTTGCTCTTCCCATGTGACCACAAAATTTTCAAATTAGAACGGTGGCATATATAATACGAAAAAGAAACTTCATAAAATTCTAAACATGGCAACAAGGCAGGAAATCTTTGCTCCCATCATGATAGAGGAGGCACCCTCACCCTTATAATTGATGTTTGACTAAACCCAACAAATCCCCCTCTCGTACATCGGTCACCATGGGCCTGCTTAACACCATCGTTCTACCCCATCAACCATTACTCTGATAAAATGTGTTATCCCAATCTTGGGTCTAGTTAACCAATGTATATGTATATGACACATAGATGTCATGGTCCCGCGACACGAGCAACTTGTTCCAAGAATCAGGCCCAACGCAACACAACACTAACTTCCAAGAGGGTTTGGGTCCCCCCTCCCTCTCGAGAGAGACTATATGGATAAGAGGGTACACCCTCACCCTTAAAAGTCACATTTTGTCTCCTCCCACAACGAATGTAAGAGTAACCCAACATTCGCCACAGCAGAGTTTTGGTGTGTATATGTCAAATATTCTATACGACTCAGATTACGCTTGGAATTGAAGTTATCTTACCTGTGGATATGATACCATAGTGTTCGAGTTCAACACTTATAGCTTTGTCTCCTGCAAATGTGGGAATACCACATACATGCACATAGGTCCACTTACATCTGGCGGCATGTGCTGGCACACAGTGGTCGATATTGCAATATCAAAGGGAGGAACAACTGTAGTATTACCCCGAGACCAGGCAACGTCAAAGCTAGTTAACAAATCTCGTTTTCGTCATAGTGTGATTACATAGTACTCTGCAGCGTGCGCCTAGGACCATAGGTGGATTCAACATCAGATGCATGTGGCGTTATGTTAGTATATTTTCATGAAGAAAGTTAGCATCTTAAACATTTATATGTGTAGTTTGCTCAGGCTGTCAAATGTTTCTAGGGGTGACTTCTTTTGGGCTTGTCTGTCCACCATAGCATAATCAGAAATGAATTCTCTAGTTTCTGCGCACCGACACCCCCCTCAGAAGCCAACTTACGCGTAGTGGGGAGAAACTGGTCGAGACCTGTTTCCAGAGCACCACAGGACCGAGATGTTAGGGAACACGTGAGGAGATGTAACAAAATGTACCCTCTTTGATTGAACTAGCGGAAGTTTGCGATGACGAGGTCGACGTGGAAGTACACGTAGTCGATCCCCACAATTAGACTTGTCTAATCGCGAGGAGATCTATTATCCCACGAAAAAGTGGCGCACGTGCAACACCTGCACGGTATCCACACGTACGAGATCAACGACACCACGTCGTTGCGTGATCAAGCACACGGACAAAGCGGGAACGTCCCACTGAAGATCCGGGACACTTCGCGATCACCAGCGAGATCAGGTCAAGCCGGTGAGAGAGATGTGACAGCGCTCCCAGTAGTATACGAAGTAGACGGAGGCGTGGATGCAGCCAGACACCGTCAGGAGGTAGTGGAGGTGGTGGAAGAGTGCGCCCAAATGAGGGGAGAAATCCAAAAAATTCCGGAACCCTCCAAAATATCCTGGAACCTTCCTAAACCATTCTTCCACTTTCCATAAAATATCCGGACCCATTCCATACATTCTCGGTGACATTCCTGACTCCTCATTCATATCTCGAGACTATCCTAACTTTCCTTCAGTGTCACTTCATCAATAACTTGTATCAAAGACATGTCATGTATGTTGATGAAAGTTTGTGACCCTATGGGCAGTGGCGGAGTTAGAACATTTGGAACCAGGGTGCAAAAATGGTGCCAACATACATTTAAAACATTTTTAGGGGGTGCATATGTGGTAAAAAGTTTCTATTTTACAAAGGAAAATTAATTTTTCTGGTGTCATGTGCACCCGGGTGGACTAAGGTGGATCTGCCACTGCCTATGGGTTCGAATGCATGTGGACATGTCAAGAAATCATTCCACTACAATGATCATCATCGGTACCTTGATGCGCATAATGATCCCCACACGTGTCACAAAGATCTTTATTGTGAGAACCATCTGTACTACTATCGATTACTTGTCGCACCGCTTCTCGATACTCTATATTACCCTAGGTGAAACAATGATGTTATCCTCGTTACTTGGCATGTACTCTTTTACTCATTATGTATTATCGATGTTCCGGTGATCATCTCCATGATCGCGTGTCCGGCTGAATGACGAGGAACACCATAATACCTAAGAGGGCCCAAAGTATACCTCTTCATCGTCAGGAGTACAAATTCACATAATTACGACATATAGAACCCTGATTATCCGGTAAAAACGAAAGACCAACTTTATAATTACCCAGCTACAAGTAAATTTTGGAGGTATTCGTCATGTCCATATCGTACCCGACACTATAGGTGTCTTATAGTCAAACGATCTTATAGTAATGGTAATACTTAAACTAAAAAACTGTCGTAAACAAATACTGACGATGTTTCAACGGTATAGCAATTGTGTCTATGCATCGTTGTTCTCCAAGAACTCCGATACCATATATCATCAGCAATCCCCACAACACTTTGTATTTTCCACATAGCCAGGAAAGTAAGAAAAAAAAATGAATCAACCTTAGAGGCGAGATTACAGATATCTTAATGGTGTCTATTATTCACACATCATTAGGGTTTTCCTCCGAATACGCACAAAACGATAAACTTAAATATGAAACAAAAATATAAATAATAGTTTTATTTATTATTGCGTTTTGGGCATATTTACATCAAGCGCTCTCCGTCGCTTCGAGCTCGTACTCCACCTTTGCTTTGATGCCCGTTACTAGGAGCTTTGCTGCCCTACTACGAGGAGCCCACTTACTGAGCCGTCGGCACCCCTCGTTGTCAGTTTGTCGCCGGAGCGCTCCTCCTCTCGTGCCCGATAACTCGTCCATGACCTCCCCCCACGATCGCAAACTTTTGTTTTGTTGCTAATTTTGGTTTGCCTGATACAAAAGGTGCTGGTAAAAATTCTTTGTTTTGATGTCATGATCTCATCAAGATGATAATTCTACACATTGTGTTAGTATTGAACTTTTGTTTTGTTGCTAATTTTGGTTTGCCTGATACAAAAGGTGTTGGTAAAAATTCTTTGTTTTGATGTCATGATCTCATCAAGATGATAATTCTACACATTGTGTTAGTATTGATTATCAATCCGTATGCAATAAGAAATTTAGGTGGAAACTCTCACCGTGTGGATGTGTTCTATGGTATGTCATGTGTTCTATGGTATGTCATGTTTAGGAAGAATTACATTGCATTTAGTATACAAAAAAACATTCTTACCAATTAATCATGACAAGGGTGAAATCTACGGGAACTGTTTAAGAATGTTTCTACCGATCATTTTTATGTTAAAATAACATAAGATATTGCTTTATTTAGTGAGCACATCAAATTTAGGGCATTAGAGACATCGCACAACACATAGAGAAGCCTTAATTTCAGGATCAGAAAAGAGGTCTCCACACAGTTAATAAGTTTATGTCCACCACAGCTTCTCCTCGCCAAAATCTAATGAGGAGACAATGTGGATACACTTTTTTCGCAAGAGGCCACCCCCAACTTAACACGGTCTAAATAAAAAGAACCGGATATCTGTGCTGACGTGGCACTTAATCCTCATACCATTTCACTGCACAACATGGGCCCACCTGTCTGTCAGCATCTTCACCCAAAACAATTTCGTGCATTGTGTCGAGCAGCTCTTGTGCTGCTCGTCTGCGCCCTGTCTGCCTTCCTCGTCTCAGCGAGTTCCAATGCCACTCCATTGGCGCTCTCCGGCTTCTCCCACGACGCCCTTTAGTTCGAGCACAAGATTCCCCAGCGGTCCAGGCTCAGCCACGCCACCGGACTAGGAGGCGACGCTCCAGGTCTCGGACGCGTTCGGGCCGTGCTCTCCTCTGGGATACGGGGCGGCCAGGGTCTCTATCTGACCAGGTGTCATGTGGCCGGCAGCCGGCTGTTGTACCTCGAATCGCTCGCCGTGGCCGAGCTGCAGCTCCTCCAGTGCGTGGTGCGCCCGCGCAGAGGAACCCGCCACAACAGCCCCTCCTCGCCGTCGACACAGGCAACGTGTCCGCGTCGATCCCTGCTCCGGGTGCGCAAACTGCCCCACCGCCGCCACCTTCAACCAGGGCCGGTCCATACATTTACGGGGCCCAGGGGCAGGACCACAACCCGGGGCCCTTATACACACATATAAGCATAAAATATGTTATATTTTAAAATTGAAATATGAAACCGTACATGATAATAGATTATCTCTAAACTTTAAAATTAAAAACTCAAAATATTTTATATCAAGTCAACCCATGGATGAACAGGGGAGGACTTACGAAAAATTTGAGCCCTGAGAGCTAAAAAATAAAGGCATTCAAAGCCGAACAAAGGAACGGGAAGGATGAACTCACACCATCTCTCCAACATCTCGTTGATGGGGAATGAGCGAAACATTGAGGATGGAAGGAGAGTTGATTAGGGTGATTCGATTACGTCGTTGATCTATATTAGTGGCTGCATGTGACCTCAGAATCGAGGAGGAACCACCTTTTTTACCAGAAAAGGCTATTGAGAATTTTTGGAAAGAAAAGTCAACAGATGAAGTGGCGACCATTTTTGTTCATGCCTCGTGAGAATAGAGTGTGTAGCTTTGGCGGATTCGACTTGGTCAGTTAGACTTGAACCTCCTAATATTTTAGTACATTCTTTTAAATTTTGTACATAATTCGAACTAAGACAAGATTTACACTAATAATACTATAGAAATAGTACATATGATGGGGCCCTTGCCTTTTGGGGGCCCGGGGCGGGCGCCCCGCTTGCCCACCCATATGGGCCGGCCCTGCCTTCAACCCGGCCGCGTCCACCTCGTACCGCGCCGTGCCCCGCGGGCCTGCAGCTTGTCGGCGTGCACGAGGGCACCAAACCAGCCATGCTCGGTCAACACCAAGTCCCGCGGTTTCGGCCTCACTGAAACGGATCGTTGTCAGACGCTCAGGATGAGGACGTCTTCGATCTCTGCGTGGCTGGCGCAGTCGAGCTCGGCCAGCGGGTCGAGGAGCGGTGGCTCCAGGCTGCACTTGACATAGTACTGCAACGGCAAGCTGCGGGTATGCGGCACGGTGCCACGGACTGGCGCGTGCACCTCACTCGGGCCGTTCCAACAATCTACTACAAAAGTTCAAATGTCCAAGTTTCCAAATGCCCACCAAAGAGACCCTACACGTAAGAGAATTTTGGATTAGTTAATCATATAGACGGTACCTTCAAAAAAGTCACCACAAGATAATATACATACCGTCCATCATGTACTAGTTAGGTCTAGGCTTACAAGGTAATTGCCCTTTCCTTGTCCTCATGGCTTGAAACCGTTGGACAATAGCATCACCATCAAGTTGTCTAAATATCTCCCGCTCGGTGTAGCATATCATCAAGTCATTGAACCAATCATTCTTCATCTTGTTACGTAATTTAGACTTGATAATCTTCATTGCCGAGAAAGCCCTCTCAAGGGATGCCGTTGACACCGGCAATATCAAAGCCAACTCAATAAGTTTATACACCAATGGAAAAACTAAATGCTTCTCCGTTTCAACCATTATTGTAGCCAAAGCTTCAAGATCTTTGCAAGTAGAGAAGCCGGGATGCATCCTCACATGGTGAATGTAAGTCTCAAGTTGGCCTCTTATAGTTGCACGATCACCATTAGAGAAATCCACATGATAAATTGAAGATAAACGAGCAAGCTTGTCCACATCAAACATTGAGAAAGAGTTCTACGGATTAAGGCAAGAGAAGCAATCCAATACTTCTCTTGAAGCTTCACAAAAGCGATGATTCATCTCAACACATATCTTGTCAAGTGCAACATAGAAAATGTCAACCTTATAAAAGTGAAGATTAGTATATGTCATCCCATCAAGCCTCGAATGCCCCCGAACCGGTATTTGTTCATCCATATGTGGCACCGGGATAGCCTTCTCAATGCAAATTTTTTGGACCTCGTCAAACAAAGCCTCCCAACCACATTCTCTCATGGTGATCAATCAGTCTTTCACATCACTTACTAGTTCCATTGCATGAACAATATTGAGATCCTTACTTTGCAAGACGAGTGAAAGCTCATCGGTGATGGCAAACAACTTTAGCATAAGCTTCAAAATGAAAACAAATTTAAAGTCCTCCATTTTTTCAATTAAACCCGCCGCTTGAGATAGCCCACGACCTTCATCATTGACCTCACGAAGAATAAATAATGTTGCCAACCACATTTGGTTCAAACGAAGCAAGGTTGTATAATGTGAACCCCATCTTGTATCCTCGGGCCTAGTGAGACTTGTTTCTTGATTCAAACCTCTTCCACTTGATTTCTCACCCCTCTCGAGCATATCCACCACATTTTGATGGTGTTCTTCCATGAGAACATCTCTTCTTTTGCAATATGCACTTGATGTGTTCACAACTAAGTTGACATACTCAAAGAAGTCATGAATTGATGAGCAAGAACTTGCAACGGAGACAACTACCAATTGTAATCGGTGAGCAAAACAATGGACATAGTAAGCATAAGGGTTTTCATCTAAGATCTTTTTTGCAAGCCCTTGAATTCTCCTCTCATATTTGAAGCACCATCATATCCGGATTAAACACATGTGCTTGCTCCACATTTGTGGCACACGGTTGGGATTCTGGCAAGGTTCTTGCGTCAACCAAAAATCTCCTCACATCTGAAATTTGGACGATTTTGTGTCAATAATAATGCTTCAATCTCAGCTTAACCAAGTGTAGTCCTAAGTCATAACCTACCAATTTTTGCCAAGCAAAAAGCAATAGAGAACTAGTTGTCCTTGTGACTGTGCCTCTAAAATACTAGACTACACTGGTAAATAATAAGCACTTAAGCAACAATCAATAACCAGATTTAGGAACAATCTAATTGTCTCCTGCCTGCTGCTGGCCCTGTGGTTGAGGCACGCGCTTGGACCTGAGTCGTCGATTCGCCGTTCGGCGGAGTTGCCGCCTCGCTGGAGTGGCCGTCGGCCAGAGTAGCGGTCTCGCGCGAATCACCGCCTCAGCGCCGCTTGCGGCTCACCTGTGCAGGTTGCGCAGCCTCGTCCGTGCCTCCCGCTGCTCGCTGACAGGCACAGTCACCGCCATCGTCCGAGGCCATTCAGTTAAAAGCGCGAGGCCGTCGATTGCAGCGTCTCGCCGGCGGCCGGCCAATCGAAACCAGGACAGGCGTGCGGCGACTGGGGAATGGGTGAGGGTTTCTCTGTCTGGTCACAAGCTAGACGATTGGGGATCGATTGATTTGTTTTTTTCTCAAGGATCGACTGATTTGTTCAGTAGGTTGCTGAATTTGTTATTTGCGTGTAGTGAACTAAAGGCCCACTGGTCCAGAAAGAAGCCCGTGAGGGGGCATGCGTGGGGCACATCCCAGATTTCGTGGCACCAAGCCTGGGCATGGATGTATTTTCCTTCGTTAGTATCCAGCCGATTAAGCTAATCATAGACTGAACTTAAGGTACGCGTGGGAGTGAAGCCCGGGCATTGGCCCGGCCTGGAGGGATGGTTCGTCCGCTTGTGTCTATGGAGTCTCAGCAGCCCGCGGATAACATTGGACATTGACAGCCGAAAACTTCCGAGGCTGGTTTCAAAATCCAGACACAATGGTCGGCGTTATTGTGACGAAACAGTCTTTCGCCCCGCTTTATAAATAAAAACCAATGACCCATCCGAAACAAACAAAAATGTTGACATCATAAGGGTGTTATAAGGGCAATATTGACAGTAGAATTCCAAAAATGTGGCAAGAAAGCATGTCATTCACATGTTTGTCATCACTTCGTGTCAACATTGTAATTTATAAGCAACGAGGTGTACTTGAGAAAGTACATGAAATTGACCGTCATCCTCCGCCTCTGAAATGTACCATCGACAAAGAGCGAACTCCATTCATGAACTTCTCACATCAGCACGCCACTACGATTATGGGATATCAATGGATGACTCCGGAATCATCTATCAGATATCAGGTAGATGCAAGTAAAAGTTGAGAGAGCTAATAGAACAACACAGAGGACAGAATATACGCAAGCGCCGCGCTGGATTGCGGTTTGCTCCTGTGTGGCAGTTAAGTGCAATACCAACTTGCTAGTTTTTCTTCCTTCTCTTTGAGCCTCCTCTTCTTTTCTTGGTTTGCGTCACTTCAGGCTCAGGCGGTGGACGCTCTTCAGTGAAGTCTGAGAGAATATAATGGTTCCTGTTGTTCAGTAAGGCATATCCACTTCTGTGGATTGGATCCCTTAGCTGGATCGTGCACATGCTCCTATAGAATGTAAACGTGAATCCCTTCTCGTCAAGCTGTGAGACTGAAATCAAGCTTCCGTTGATCTTTTCGCATTATAGAACATCAAGGAGGACCATGGTTGTTGTCCTGACAGTTCCTTTCCAGGTGCAGGCGATGACTCCTGAAGCTGTGGTGAATTTTTTGTCTAACGCACATGGTCAGAGAGAAGGTTAAAGTCACCAACCATATGATTGGCGCACAGTGAATCGACTATCCAGCCATCCTCTTGATCCTCTTCATCTGCATCATCCCCTTCATCCATACCCTCTGAATTCCCAGTTCTAAGCCAATACATGGAACATAAAGGATAATCCTTATTCGCTCGTTTAGGATTCCATGTCCAACCAATGCTGGCTGCTCCACATTGTAGACAGGGCCGGTCCATAGGTCGGGCAAAAGGGGCGACCGCCCTGGGCCCAGAGAGGAGGAGGGCCTCAAATACTAAAGTACATTGTAACTCTTATACTATCATCTACCAATCATATATATTTTATTGACTATGTACAAATAATAGAAATTCAAACTAAGTTTGAGTTCAAGAATTGCAAAATATGGAACATTATAATGTACGACCAACGCTGACATGTTTAATTTGGTAGCGAGTTTCCATATGACTTTACACATACTATGTTAAAATAATCTATATATATTTCCCATGTTTAATTTTGTGCGTGAATTCTTATTTAAGAGACTAAGAGAAGAAATTATTTACACCATGTGACATAGATCATATTGTGTTGAGCGTATATCATAACTGAATTTTATGTGTGGAAAAGTACTCGAAGCCATAACATTTTATGTTTATCGATGATTACAATAAGCAATGCTATTTTCATAAAAATATGGATCATCCACATCTTATAAACTTATTATCGAATCCACTTTAACTTATAACACACAAAAAAAATGATTACACTAATATGTCAATTTATACTCGAGATGTTTCTATATACTTGTTTACGTAACCATACACTACGAACCTATATTAAGATATGTGTTAGGGTGTATGCTTTTTACTATCTACACATATATAAAATAATACTCGAAGTAGAGAAGAATATTCACAAAAAAATATGCATATATAATTCATCAATTGTATTAATAATAATAATTCTGCGTTTTCCCTTCTTTTTTCACATTTAAGATGGTATTTTATTTTGTTAAGGAATATACCTCACAAAGAAAAAATTGTGCAGATCAAATTATATTTTGATATGCATTACAACCACGTAATCGAAAAATAACTGTAAAAATATTATTATATGGTTAGTAACGCAAATCAAGTTGAATAAAACTGCAGTATGATAAGAAAAACTAACAAAGTATAAAAGTTTAGTACAATTATATTTCTTATAACTTGCCCCGGGTCCAAAATTTAGTTGGAACAGGCCTGAAAAACCTCCACCCCCAATGCAAATCATAAGTCCCTGCTTATCGAGAAGCCCAACTGAGACGACACTAAATGGTACTCGCGGAACAAACAACATTCCTTTTAGCTTAACATCTTGATGAACCAGGTCTCCTGCATGACGAGCCATCAGCGCATTATTCTCCACTGAATCAAGATAAACCGGTTCTTTCAGTTTTTCAAAGTTGTGGAAGCAGGATCTTATGCCGCACACATGATAGCTTGCGCCAGAGTCAAGATACAGTGGATATAGGCGACTTGCAGCCATGAAGAGAAGACCATTCGTCTGGGACAATTCCTGTAAACAGTAACTTTAGTTGGAGAACCACAAAATAAAATATGGATCCTAAATTATAACATCATCTGGGGTAATGGTAACTACCTTATCATGGTAAAAATCATCACATTCGTTTCGCAAACTCAAACCATATTCAGACCCCTCAACCTGCATCAAATAGTAAACAAACAAAAACATGTGGGATACATACAACATGAAAAATATGCATGAAGTTTCTATTACAGATGTCAATTTGAAATAAATTAGGTTGTATGTACTGTTAGGTTCATATTTATCAAAATGATGCACTCACTATGCAATCGTCGGAGTTAATCATCTTCATAGTGACACACCTCTGAAAACAAACAGATGAAGCATCGGAGATTTTTCCCAGATTCTATTCATTCAAACGAAACCATAACAAGACTTTTGTTCCTACCATATACCTATAAAGCAAAACGGAAACCAGCTCCATCAAGGCTTCCCTCAACATCAAACTCAAAACATCAGAACACATGACAGAACGTAGGTCGCTAAGAAAAAGTACTACATATTTACATGACTACCACTACAAAAAGCTCCCTTCGATATAAAGCATAAGATATTTCTGCCACCACAATTCAATACAACCAAATGACAGAATATTAAAAGTTAACTCTCCTTGCAGTTTGTCGAGCATGCCTCCGAATAAAGCACACATTCTGATGACCTTGCATGTTGAGCTCCTGGATGAAATCATTGACATACCAAATGTTAGGATATTACACACATAAGTGAGCACGATAAAGCCTTTAACGACTCAATTAGCAACGTCGGGGCATACATTGCGTGCACATCGCATCCTCGAACATGGCAGAAATGAAGCAAGCAACGAAATACACATAATAAACTTAGATTTCGGTACCCTAGATGGAATTTGGAGTTAAACCGGAGCAAGCACCGCAACCGAGCGAGTAATTAGACCCTATCGGGGCCAGCCAACGAACTGAATGGACTAGCAGGAAACCACTGGAACGAATTCACATCGCACGGGAGTGGAACTGAACCAGAGGACATCGGGGAAACATACAAGAGGATGTAGATGTACATCCTACTCTATATTCTCCTCCTCGTCGTCGTCTTCCATCAGCCCCTTGGCGGCCTCTATCCCTTTGACGAATTCCTCCTCCCCATCCGATTCCTCGCTCCACACCTGAAAATCAATATGCTTATCTTAGCAGAAATCCACCAAATAAACTCAAATTACCGTACCCGAGACGGAATTTTGAGTCAAACCAAGCCGAACAAACACCATAACAAAGGAAGCCAGCAAAGTGAATCGATTAGGACGAAACCACGGGAACGAATTTAGATCGCACACGCGCCGTATCGAACCATAGATTGTCAGGGAAACTTACAAATAGCGCAACCCGCTCCATCCTCTCCATGTGGTCCTCCTCCTCCTCCAACACCAGCTCCTCGAGGGATTCCACCAGTTTGAGGAATTCCTCCCCCTCCGTCTTCGTACCCATCATCTGCAAGTCAATCGGTTCGCCTTAGCACAAACCCTCGAGCGTAGTGCAAAAAAGCAAGTGACTCACCATTTCGCCCGTTCCGCGTGAAACTTGGGGTCGGGCTTGCGATGAGCGGCGGGGATTTTGATTTTGGTGTACGGGTAGTACTTTATAGAGGGGAGGGCCGGAGGAGGCAGTAGCAGGGCTGTGGAAGGAGAATACGGATGGAACCCTCCGGGTTCCCGGACGGGTCCGTGCCCCCATACCCGCCCCATTTAAGTTGTCTGGTCTCATTTTTTACAAAACCCGCGACCCGACCGGTTTCGGGGCCCCAACGGGTACCCACCTCAGGAGCGACGTCGACGCTTGTTGGGAATAAAATGATGGAAAATTGGGATACGCTTTCCGGGACTAACCTATTAACAAGATGTCAAGTGCCAGTTCCCCGTTTTCTGCTGTTTTTGGTTTCAGAAAAGTTGTTCTGGAAACATTCTCGGAATTGGACCCCACAAAGCCCGAAGTGCCTATTTTCCCCAGAAGCATCTAGAAGACCGAAGGAGAGTCGAAGATGGGCAACAGGGGGGGCCACACCATAGGGTGGCGCGACTCCCCCTGGCTGCGCCAGCTATGGGTGTGGGTCCCCTAGACCTCCACCGCCTTTGCCCTTTTGCCTATTTATTACCCTCGGATGAAAAACCCTAAACACGTGATAAAAAATCCCCAAAAAGTTCCGCGGCCGCCGTTGTCGTCAACCCTAGATCAGGGGGATTCTAGAGCTGTCTCCCGGCACCCTACCGGAGAGGAAATCATCACCGGAGGCTTCTACATCATCATGCCTGCCTTCGGAAAGATGCGTGAGTAGTTAATCCTTGGACTACGGGTCCATAGTAGTAGCTAGATGGTTGTCTTCTCCTCATATGCCTCCATGTTTAGATCTCGTGAGTTTCCTATCATGATCGAGATTGATCTTATGTGATTCTATATGCTGTGTTTGCTGGGATCCGATGAATATTGAACTTATGCCAAGTTGATTATAGTCTTTGTTGCATATGTTATTTGTGATCTTGCATGCTTTCCCTTTCTAGTGGTTGCTTTGGCCAAGTAGTTGCTAGTGACTCCAAGAGGGAGTATTTATGCTAGATAGTGGGTTCATGCCTCCTTTTCGCCTGTGCTCGAGTGACAGAAACGTGACGGGGGAGGATGTGTTGTTGCCACTAGGGAGAAAACAGTGGTGTGAGTGCCCGCATGTACAATCATTGCTTACACTACACACATTGTTTAAAGAAGTTATCTATTCCTTGGAACTTAATACCTAAGGGGGTTCGGATGATAACCAGAGGGTGGGTTATTAGTCATAGATGCAGATTGATTTCGTTCTATGTATTTTGTTGTAATGCCCGCACTAAATATCATAGTAGTCATCATGTTATAATGTGCACTACGGTGCAACCTCTATTTTTCAATTGCCCAGCTGTAATTTGTTCACCCAGCATGCTATCTTTTATGGAGAGACACCACTAGTGAACCTATGAACCACGGTCCATTTTCCACACTGTTAAACAAACCACAACAATTTCCTGCTTTCTTTACTTACTGCAAGAATACACCATTTTCCACACTATACGTCTAATCTTTGTTTTCAGCAAGACCGGTGAGATTGACAACCTCTCTGTACCGTTGGGACAAAGTATTTTGGTTGTGTTGTGTGCAGGTTCCATGTTGTTGCTGACACCGGTGAGGCGCCATCACCACCGTTAGTGGCATCAACCTTCCCGAGATCCTCTTCCTCCTACTGGATTGATAACCTTGGTTCTTAACTGAGGGAAATTCTTACCGCTTGCTCATCAAACCCTCCTCTTGGGGTTTCCAACACACCATCAAAGAGCATCAAGAATTTCTAGCGCCGTTGCCGGGGAGGAAGAAGCCTTCTGGAAAGGGGAGTCTCTCACTCTCAACCTCTTTATTTTGTTTATTGTCTTGTTTTTATTTTTTTATCTTGTTTTACTTCTCTATATTGAAAACACAAAAAATTTAGTTTACTTCATAGCTGTTATTTATTTTCTTGCTATTATTTTACTAAAATGAGTTCCTCTGAGAATACTAAGTTGTGTGACTTCACTAGCACAAACAACAATGATTTTATTTGCACACCTATTGCTCCACCTGCTCCTACTGCTGCTTTCTATGATATTAAACCTGCTTTATTAAATCTTGTTATGGAAGAGCAATTTTCTGGTATTAGTACTGATGATGCTGCTGCCCACCTTAATAATTTTGTTTAACTATGTGAGATGCAAAAATATAAAGATGTGGATGGAGATATTATTAAACTAAAATTATTTCCTTTCTCTTTGAGAGGAAGAGCTAAAGAATGGTTGCTATCTTTACCTAGAAATAGTATTGATTCATGGACTAAGTGTAAAAATGGTTTCATTGGAAAATATTATCCTCCTGCTAAGATTATATCCCTGAGAAGTGACATAATGAATTTTAAACAATTTGATAATGAACATGTTGCTAAAGCTTGGGAAAGAATGAAAACTATGGTGAATAATTGTCCCACTCATGGACTGACTACTTGGATGATTATACAAACTTTTATGCAGGACTGGATTTCTCCTCAAGGAACCTATTGGATTCAGCTGCTAGAGGTATCTTTATGTCCATCACTTTGGGCAACGCAACGAAGCTTCTTGATGATATGATGATAAATTATCCAGAGTGGCACACTGAGAGAGCTCCACAAGGTAAGAAGGTAAATTCTATTGAGGAAACCTCCTCTTTGAGTGAAAGGCTTGATGCTATTATGTCTATGCTTGTTAAGGGTAAAGCTCAAGTTGATCCAAATAATGTTCCTTTAGCCTCTTTGGTTGCTCAAGAAGAGCATGTTGATGTAAAATTTATTAGAAATAATAATTTTAACAACAATGCTTATAGAAATAATTTTGGTGGAAACAATTATAAGCCCTATCCTCCTAATAGTGGTAGTGGTTATTCTTATGGTAGATATGTAATGCCTAGTGAGGAAAGGATTCTAGAAGTTGAAAAGGCAACTAAGAACTTTATGCAAATGCAATATGAACAAAATAAGTTGTTTACTAAAACTATGTAAGAACTATTAGCCAACAAATTAGGAACTTAAATAGAGAAATTTCTGGTTTGCAAGGTAAAATTTCAAGTGCTGAGGTTAGTAATTCGGCCCTGTCAGAGGCACAATTTTCTTTGATCAATAAAATGGCTGCTAAAACTGAAACCATTGAAGATAATCCTTTTTCTGCGACCAATGCTATCCAAGTTCGAATAGATGATAATGCTAGGTGGATGGCTGAATTACGTGCTAGGTGGGAATGAGAAGATGAATTGGTTAGAAAGAATAATATTGCTAGAGTTTGTACTATCACAACCACTAGTAAAACTGAAGCTCCAAGTGCTAGTAAACTCCTACTATCAATGGTAAAGTAGTTGGTGTTAATAAAATCCCTACTCCTTCGGTGAAACGTGCTAAATTGCCTCAAATTGCTGAAACTACTTCTAATAAAAGTGCTGAAATTTTTAGAGATGTAGGAGATAATGGTCCCATTACTTTTGATGATAATAATTTTGATTTTTGATGATTGCGATTAAAGTTATTACGTTTCTACAAAATCTTTCTAGAATTCCCAATGCTAGTGCCATGAATATGGCCTTTACTAAACATATTACCAATGCTCTCATGAAAGTTAGGGAAGAAAAGTTGAAACTTGAAACATCTATCCCTAGGAAATTAGATGATGGTTGGGAGCCTATCATTAAGATAAAATTAAATTATTTTTATTGCAATGCTTTGTGTGATCTTGTTGCTAGTATCTCTGTTATGCCTCAAAAGCTTTATGATACGCTTGATCTACCACCGTTGGAACACTGTTATTTGGACGTTCATCTTGCTGATAATACTAAGAAGAAACCTCTTGGTAGAATTGATGACGTTCTTATTATGGTTAACAATAACCTTGTCCCTGTTGATTTTATTGTTATGAACATTGAATGCAATGCGTTTTTGTCCTATTGTTTTGGGAAGACCTTTTCTTAGAACTGTTGGTGCTATTATTGATACGAAAGAGGGGAGTATTAAATATCAATTCCCCCTCAAGAAAGGTATGGAACACTTTCCTAGAAAGAGGATGAATCTACCTTTTGACTCTATTATTAGAGCAAGTTATGATGTTGATGCTTCTTCCACTTGAAAATACTTGAGTTGCTTTCTATGCCTAGCTGAAAGGCGTTAAAGAAAAGCGCTACCGGGAGACAACCCGTTTTATTTCTCTGTTTTCAATCAGTTTTCCTTTGTTTTCTTTGGTGTTCTTTGGACCTGGGTGTTGTCTATTTCCTTGGCAACCCTCTGTATCTTTTGTTTTGTGTTTTTCTTGAGCCAAGTAAAGCCTCTAGTGGAAAGTTGAGACTATAATTCGGATTTCTGCGCAGGAAACTGATTGCTGCTGTCCACTGTTAAATACGTATAAAATCACAGAAAACTCAAAATGACCTGAGCTTTTTTGTGCTTAATCCTGCGCTACTTATGCAACATTTCTTAGTTGAACACTTTTTGATTTGAGGAACAGAAGATTTTCGAAAAAATCGATCTTTACCTGCTGTTCTGTTTTGACAGATTTCTGCCAATTATTGCATTTGCATCTTAATCTCTTTATTTTGGTGTTCTTTTAAGAAAAAGAGTTTTAAAAGAAGTTGTGACAGTAGCTTATGTGTTTTTTAGTGCTAGGCTTGTTTTGAAACTTAACCATGTGAATTTATTATTTCGATTGCACTAACGGTGCTAATGAAGATTGTGAGAATTTTGGTGTGAAGGAAGTTTTCAAGGGTCCAGAGAAGAGGATGATATGATGTGATGAAGAAGAGTGAAGATATTAAGCTTGGGGATGCCCCAGTGGTACATCCCATAAAATTTCAAGAAGACTCAAGTGTCTAAGCTTGGGGATGCCTTGGGCATCCCCTTCGTCATCGACAAATTATCAGGTCACTACTAGTGAAACTATATTTTTATTCGGTCACACCTTATGTGCTTTACTTGGAGCGTATTTTATTTTTCTTTCAGTTTGTTTTTATTTTTACAATAAGCTTGGTTGGACCCCAACATTATTTTATTTGAGAGTGACACACTCCGCTTTTTCATTAGAATATGTTGTATTCTTAATCTTTGTCTGGCTGCTGCATTTATTTAGCTCCTACTTTGCATGCATCTCTTATCAGAGCTATTAGTTTTAGTAGTGTTATATGATTACTCTCATGTTTTCTTGCTGTATCATAAATAGTATTTTTGTTAAAACATATCTTGTATGGTGCTTGTTGGGAAAAGAAACTGTTGCTTGATGTAGAATTTATAGCAGTGCTTGTAGAAGCTTGTATAGACTGTGGCTCGAAATTTTTCATGCCATGCTAAATGTTATTTTAGCTTTAAAGCCTTGTGGTTATTGAGTAACATGAATAGCCTTAAATATCTGAGATCGTTTAATATGTCTTGAAAGATTCATGAGTTGTTCTTGTCATAGTAAAGCATCAATATATGGTATTCTCTTTCGAATGTTTTATTTGGTTGACTTGGCGCATGCTCACACCATGTTTATGACTATAAACCAGTCACGAATAGCCTCCATGACCACTTATTTTTTGAACTTGTGATACCGCTTATGCTTTAATTAATGATGCTTATGTCGTTGTGCATGATTATGGCTCTTATGCTCTCTTGATTTGTCGCTCCCAGTCTTTTGCTAGCCTCCACCTGTACTGAGTATGGAATTCTACTCGTGCATCCAAACTCCTTAAATAAAAGTTTTTCCCATTGTGTACAACATACCTGCCTATATGTGGTATTTCACTACCACTCCAAGTAAATTTCTCATGTGTTACCTTTAAAACTTTCAAAATTACTCCTGTTTCGTGTTCTTGTTTTTGCTCATGAGGGCGTCAATAGAGAATCTTTATCTCACTTGTTGATTGGATTTCACACCCTAGACTAGTGGCTTCATCCGCTTATCCAAATGATAGAAGAGCTGGCAGGGGGTGCCCAGCCCCAAATTAATACAAACAAATTCTCTTCACTATGTTTGCCCCTGATTTATCAGACAAAGCATAATTGTGTAAACAAAAGAGAAAGAGGGATGACCTTCTAATCCGGTTGCGCCCTTCACTATGGGAGCCGCTCTTGTGAATCCAGTTGGCTTGTGACGTACTATATTGTCTGTTTACCATTCGTTGACATTAACATACACCTCTCCTAAAATATAGACACTCCTCCACGGTATGTGATTGTTGGCAGGCACCCGAGGATTCGGTTAGCCATGGTTTGTGAAAGATGGATGGGAGGAGTGTCAAACTTTTAATACCTCTGTTTAATAAAATAAAAAGCTCTAGCACATGAGTGATCCCTGCTTCCCTCTGCGAAGGGCCTTTCTTTTACTTTTATGTTGAGCCTCCATCTTCTAACTTTATGGACAGTTGAGAGAGCATTTTTGCCATTCTGAGTTCTATGTGCATTTGTCCCATAAACATCAATAATTACTTCATGATGTGATCTTATTTGTTCTAGTCTTCCTCATGAACTTTGAAAGTTTCCTGGCATTTTTGTTTTGTCCCACTCTTAAGGACTAGCGAAATACCACTTTGCCATGTTTTCTCTATACCTGAAACAAACATTTATCTTTCTTTGCATTATTATCCATGATCCTTTATTTAAGATACTCTTCATGATGCAAAGTGATTGCCATGCTTTGTTATTAAAGTTATATTTATCATGTTTGTGTTTGAAGTTCTATGATCTAAGCGTACATATGCTTTTAAATTATAATGATCAAGTTCATGATAGTAGCTAGCATGTCACCTCAGAAATTATTGTGTTTTATCGTTTACCAACCCGAGGACGAGAAGGTACTAAGCTTGGGGATGCTTGATACGTCTCCAACGTATCTATAATTTCTGATTCTCCATGATCATATTATGCCAATTGCTACATGTTTCCCCCTTATTTATAGCATTTTTATACGTTTTCTGGGACTAACCTATTAACAAGATGCCAAGTGCCAGTTCCCTATTTTCTGCTGTTTTTGGTTTCGGAAAAGTTGTTCTGGAAACATTCTCGGAATTGGACCCCACAAAGCCCGAACTGCCTATTTTCCCCGGAAGCATCCAGAAGACCGAAGGGGAGTCGAAGACGGGCACCAGGGGGGCCACACCATAGGGTGGCGCGACACCCCCTGGCCGCGCCAGCTATGGGTGTGGGGCCCCTAGGCCTCCACCGCCTTTGCCCTTTTGCCTATTTATTCCCTCGGATGGAAAACCCTAAACACCTGATCAAAAATCCCTGAAAAGTTCTGCAGCCGCCGTCGTCGTCAACCCTAGATCAGGGGGTTCTGGAGGTGACTCCCGGCACCCTGCCGGAGAGGAAATCATCACCGGAGGCTTCTACATCACCATGCCTGCCTCCGGAGTGATGCGTGAGTAGTTCATCCTTGGACTACGGGTCCATAGCAGTAGCTAGATGGCTGTCTTCTCCTCATATACCTCTATGTTTAGATCTCGTGAGTTGCCTATCATGATCGAGATTGATCTTATGTGATTCTATATGATGTGCTTGCTGGGATCCGATGATTATTGAACTTATGCCAAGTTGATTATAGTATTTATTGCATATGTTATTTGTGATTTTGCATGCTTTCCGTTGCTAGTGGTTGCTCTAGCCAAGTAGTTGCTAGTGACTCCAAGAGGGAGTATTTATGAAGATAGTGGGTTCATGCCTCCTTTTCGCCTGTGCTCGTGTGACAGAAACGTGACGGGGGAGGATGTTCTGTTGTCACTAGGGAGAAAACAGCGGTGTGAGTGCCCGCATGGACAATCATTGCTTACATTACACACATTGTTTAAAGCAGTTATCTATTGCTTGCAACTTAATACCTAAGGGGGGATGATAACCTGAGGGTGGATTATTAGTCATAGAAGCAGATGGATTTCGTTCTATGTATTTTGTTGTAATGCTCGCACTAAATATCATAGTAGTCATCATGTTATAATGTGCACTACGGTGCAACCTCTATTTGTCAATTGCCCAGCTGTAATTTGTTCGCCCAGCATGCTATCTTTTATCGAGAGACACCACTAGTGAACCTATGAACCCCGGTCCATTTTCCACACTGTTAAACAAACCACAACAATTTCTTGCTTTCTTTACTTACTGCAAGCATACACCATTTTCCACACTATACGTCTAATCTTTATTTCAGCAAGACCGGTGAGATTTACAACCTCACTGTACCGTTGGGACAAAGTATTTTGGTTGTGTTGTGTGCAGATTCCACGTTGTTGCTGACACCGGTGAGGCGCCATCACCACCGTCAGTGGCATCAACCTTCTCGAGACCCTCTTCCTCCTACTGGATTGATAACCTTAGTTCTTAACTGAGGGAAATTCTTACCGCTTTCTCATCAAACCCTCCTCTTGGGGTTTCCAACACACCATCAAATAGCGTTGTGTGGGTTATGTGGTCCATAACTTATGGACATGTGGTTAGCCATAGGATTATTAGGGGTAGGATTAGGGTTTAGAGCGGGTATGCGGGTACGGGTTTTCCACCCCCATACCCGCCCTGTTAGACCTGGCGGGTCTAACATTTTACCAAACCCTCCCTATTTAAAGCGGGTACCCGTCGGGTTTGCGGCTTTTGGGGCCCCATTTCCACCCGTAGGAGCGAAGGAGCCACACACGGAGGTGTGTCTATCTGTGTGTGTCGGACTATCTGTTGATGTTTGCACTCTGTGACGTCAGTCGTGACCTTAGAGGTTACCTTCTGATGTTGATCGTGTTATATGTCAAAGTGGAACTTAGAGAATCTCTAAAGTCGTCCCTCACAAGCCGTTTTTTCGCCGGCCTCCGCTTTTTTTTTGCCGAGTCGCGCTAACACGACGTCAAATAGCGTCGGTTTGGACTAAATTATCGTCCGGCACACACATAGGCCGAATCCAATGCACCTGGGGGCTCCTAGGGATGCGGCGGAAGCAAAAACGCGTTTGCGGGCCAACATAGTCTGGCGATAGACGACTTTTCCACGCCATGTCTTCCCTTCCGCTCCGCATACCGCACATTCCCCTTCTCTTCCATTCCAATGTCGGCGACACCCCTCACTCCGCCGTTGTCGACGTGTCGCCGCTATACCTCCATTCCGCTATCACAAATACCAACTATAGCCAACCTCCCTCTCCCTTCTGTACGTGCTTGTCGTTTCCCGGCGAGGCCACAGGCAGCCCACGCTCTGTCGTGTCAGTGAGATGTTCGACGTTTTGCCTATTCGACAATGGACTCTAACGACGAGGAGATGTCCACCTCTCTGATTGATGAGGAACTTGAGGCAGCCATCGACGACGACGAGCACCTCATGATCCTCGCCGCTCTGGTGGCCCTGTTTGCGTCGAGCACGCAATCCCGACGAGGTTGCTCGGCTATGGTCGCCAGAAGAGCAAGCCGAGGCAGCGGATGGAGGGCTACTGCATTCTCTACGCCGACTGTCGTGGTGGTGTCACGGCAGATGCCATGGGATGGCTAAAGATGTGGGGACGAAGGACGCTGGAGGTGCTCGGGGAGGGATCACGCGACGAGTAGCCGCGTGAGGTACGAAGCAAACACTGCAAACAACACGATCTACCCAGGTTCAGGGCCCTCGTGAGGAGGTAAAACCCCTACTCCTGCCTTTTTCTATGTATTCTGGTGTCTCACCGAGTAGCCACAGTACAATGTTCTTGCTACCGAGTAGCCACTCTCCTCTCTATGTGATGAACTAGGTCAAGAATTAGGTCACCAAGTGTTCGATCCTCACGCAGGAGGCGGCGGGGCACCTTATATACCTGGTGCCCAGCCGGATACGTCCAAACATGGACAAGTGTCGACATAGTGTGCACATCGTCCTTCTTCCGGGTTCCCGCTGACAGCTTTGGTTCCTAATCTTGTCTGCATCTGGAAAGTCGTTGGGCAAAACAAGGGGACAGACTGGTATCACTGTGCCAAACACAGAGTAGGGCCCCCTTATCCTGCGACGGCCTGCTTCCATGCTGTCACTGTTAGGCAGGCCGGTCCCAGATGAACAGTAGTTCGAATACCGCCAAGTACGGACCCAGGATACGCGGGATCCTGTGTCAGAACGCCTCCTTTGACTTTCTGGACCGAGTAGGTTCCCGCCAATTTTACTCGGGCCAACTCTTCTACTCGAAAGGACAGAACTTGATTGATATCTCCTTCTGGTCATCTTGAGGTGAGACCAAGTAGCAGTCGACCGGGTAGCAAGTACCGGGTAGACGGCTACTCGACCAAACCTCTCTTCTGATAGTTGCTTTTACCACTGGCCTTTACCCTACTCGGGGGTAACCCCCCGACAGCAGTCCCCGAAGCTGGTAGAATCTTGCGAACTCGTTCACTAGGCTCTGCCAGCTTAAAACCAACCTTTGCAACACAGCCCTTGAACCTCAAGATGCCGAGTAAGAAACTCCGAGTAGTACTCTAGAAAGTACCTTGAGTTTTATGTCTTCCGAATAGCACTTGCTTTCTACTCTGTAACCGAGTAAAAAGACTTAGAGAATTTCTCCTCTAGCGTCTCTGCAGTGCAGAGCACAATCCAGCCCTCCGTGCCGCAACTGGACACGTGTCAAGCATCCGCGACACCGACGTCTCGCTGCCCAAGACACGACGTGCCACGCGCCCAGTTTTTACGGAGCGGGCCCACCGGCTCGTTATGTCCCATCAAGCGCAGTAATATCCCACGATCTGGTCGTGGGATCAACTGTGGCCGTTACGCGCGCGTTCCGCGCTTGCGTGCGTTTCTATCCGGCCACAGGCCCCACCACACGGGAATCATGGCCACGATTGATCCCACTACCCCGATGGTAACGGTAGCCTGAGGCGAGGGTATAAATACCCCCACCGGTAACTTCCCCTTCTTCCTCCTTCGCACTTTCCTCTTTCTCTGCCCTGTTTCCTCTCCGCCGCTGAGCTCTCCGCCGCCGCGCAACTCCTTGCGCCGCTGCGGATTCGTTCCCTCCACCCAATCTCTCCAACTCTCCACCATCCGCTCATCCCTTGCCATGGCTGCTCGCGCCGGCTGGGCTGGTTCGCACGTCACCGTCGATGACTGCGCCTGGCTCGTGAACACCCGGAGGGTTCCTCCCGGTGTTCAGTGCTGGCCGTCCGACGGCGAACTCGTTCCGGCCCCGCGGGAGGGCGAGCATGTCGTCTTCCTCGCGCACTTCGCGCGAGGATTCGGCTTGCCGGCATCGGAATTCCTGCGCTCCTTCCTGTATCACTTCGGTGTCCAGATGCACCACCTCCCTCCAAACGCCATTGTCTTCCTAGCCTATCACACCGTGGTGTGCGAGGCCTTTCTAGGCGTCCGCCCCACGGTGGATACTTGGCTGAAATACTTTCACCTCCGTCATCAGAGTAAGGGGAAAAAGGACGGCGCGGCCGGTGGCAGTCGGGTAACCGACACCGGCAGCGCCATGATGCTGCAGCGGGCGGGAACCAACCACCCTCGTATCAAGGGCTAGGATTCCGTCCGCATGTGGCAGAAATCCTTCCTCTACGTCAAGAACATCCCCGCCACGGAAGGGGGATCGATAGTGGATCGCATCAATCTACCCGCGTGGAGCAACCGAGCTCCAACCGGGCAGAATTGGAAGACGAAGCCCTCCAACGACCGCAACTCGATACAGATGGAGGAGCGGCTCGCCTACCTCATCGGCCAAGGGCTCAGGAGCGACGAACCCGTCGCTTGCTGGATCAAGAATCGCGTGCTGCCGCTGCAGCGGCGCTCCCATCCAATGTGCTACCTGGGAGGCCCTCGCGATTGCACCCAAACGACCACACTCGAGCTCAGCGACGCGGATGTCGCCGATCACGCAAGGTCTATTCTGACCACGAGCCTCCCCGACGACTGGGAGTACGGCTTCACCCCTTTCAGTCGCACGAAGCCAATCCCCCGGGTACGTTCTCCTTATTCCGCTCTCAACCTATGCCATCCGACTAGAAAATCTTCTCTCTTGGCTGCGACTAGCAATCGCCTTCTGCACCGAGTAGATTATTCTATCGAACTGCCTAGGCTTAGTATGCTTGATGTTTGCACGCCTTGTCGAGTAGCATATTTAGGAGAAATACTTAGGCTCAATATGCTTGTTGTTCGCATGCCTTGCCGAGTAGGATACTTAGCGAATTTCCCCTAGGCCTAGTGTGCTTTGTGTTTGCACGCCCATTCGAGTAGAATGCCTTCACGCTACTCGGCTAACTTGCCATGTTTCTCCGTTTCTCCAGATCCTTGACCGCCAGCTTACTGAAAGCTGCGAGCGTTTCGAGGGCAATTGGTCAGATGACCGAGAAGAAGATGACCAGGCCTCCCTCGAGGCCGTGGACCAGATCAATCTTCCTCATTCCCCTTCGACCGAGAAGCAGCCTGCCGAAACGTCTCTCCGCGATTGGTCTGATGACGAGTTAGAAGGTAACTGAATTCACGCTTTCTTTCTGCGAAAAACACAAGCCCTTTGCCTGCTGTTTCTGAAGTGTTTTTCTTCCTCTCTATTTCACAGATGCCGCAAATGCTGAGGATGATGACGAGGATGAGGACGAGAGAGCCCTTGAGGTCAATCCTCTATCAGTTTCTGCACCTGCTACCCGCAAGCGGACCGGCAGCGGCGCCCTAGAGCCCCCCGCCAAGAAGAAGAAGGCGACCGAGAAGACGACCAAGAAGGTCGTGAAGAGAACAAGGCGAACAATTCCCTCCACCACAGCGTAAGTTTCTTCTCGGTTGCATGTTTCAGTTTACCTTGTTCTTCTCGGTTGACTCCCAATCCTTTTGCTTTACTGTTTTCTCTTGATTTCCTCTGCCCCTTTCTGATCTTTGATCCCAATTTCCTCTTCAGAGCCCCCTTGAACGCGGATGCCGCTCTTGCATCCAGCGAGACTCAGAAGAAGACTGCCATCGATGTCGACAATCTAATCGACCTCGATGGCGACGAGAACAATGCCGCCAATGCATCAACAGAGGGCACTGATGCCCAGAACGCCGAGCCAGAGCCGCAGGATGCTGCTCATCAGGAGAAGCCACCTTCCCCTCCGGCTGACACCGCCGAGGGGAACCGAGATCAAGATACAGAGATGCATCACGACGCCGCCGTCGAGCGGCCAGGAGCAGAACAGGAGCAGCCAGCCACAGGGGGTGCTGCGCAAGAAGATCCTGCGTCCCAGGCGCGGGTGGAGGCAATGGATATCTCCCGGCCTGATCCTGCTGCTGAGCAGCGGGTAGAGGATGCGACTGGGCGTTACCCTCTGAGCGACGTGCAACCAGACGCCGCGCAGAGTAGCGCCCAGCCAGATGGCGCATCAGACAGCGCGTCCCTGACGCCACCAACTGACCAAGGTGGCGCCCAGCCAGACTCCTCCCTGGTGCGACAACCCACAGCTGCAACCCGCCCTTCAGCCAAGCCGGTTACCAGGAAGAGTGCGCAAGACGCTGCCGAGAAGGAGGCAGCCGAGAAGGAGAGAGCTGAGAAGGAGAAGGCTGAGAAGAAGGAGACCGAGAAGAAGAAACCCGAGAAGCCAATCTCCGAGAAGCCAACTGCTCAGAAGGAGAAAGCAAAGAAGAAAGATGCCGACAAGCCGCCGCCGACATCAGCTGGCCAGTCCAGGCAGCTGGTTATCCGCAACCCCAGTGCGGTTCCTGCCGCCGCTACCATAGCTGATCAGCCCCTCTACCCGGATTACATGGTGAAGGTCAGCCAACAGAACCAGATCGGCTTCTCCCCCACAGACCGGACTCTTGCTATTCAGAAGGGAAGGAAAGCCGTGGCGGTGGACTCCAGGCCCCCGGCCCCAAACCAGGACAGATCCGTCTCCATTGCTTCTCGGGGAGCTCAAGACCAGGCGATAACATCCCAGAGCCTCGAGCAAGTACTCGACCTGATTGGCTTCATCGACGCCAAGTGGGATAGCAAGGTTCTCGGCAACCCCAACTGGAACGACATCGATTTGGGCGACATCGACCACATGCGCCAGGATTGGAACAAGGTGGACTTGGGTTGCAAACCCATGACCGTCTCGACCACCTCTGCTACTCTGGCTGCCAAGATGTTCGTGCACCGCAAGAACGCAGAAGATCTCGAGCAGTCTTACGCGGTAAGCCTTAACTTATCTTTTCCGAGTTGCATCTTCACTTCTTCTCTACTCTTCCTCTTTTCCTTATCCATCACCTAGTCCCCGAGATTCTGGCCGAGTAGGCGGACACTCTCCCGAGTAGCCGCCTTCTCGGGTTGAATCTCAATTACTTTGCCTGATTCTTGTTTCTTTTCTCTTTTCAGAATAGTGTACTGAAGCGGACCAACTTGCACCGTCAACTTCTCTGGAACCATGCCATTGCCAAGAGGCGTATTGCCGCCCTTGAGAAGGAGAAGGTGAGCGCCGAGGAAGCCGACAAGGAAGTTATGAACAGTACCATGAGGCTGTCTGAGGTGGAAGGTACGCTTCTCGCTACGCGGTTCTTGCGTTTTTTGTTTACGCCCGCTACTGCTTTTTGCGTTAACCCTTTCTACTCCGCAGGTAAACTGAAGGCCCTGGTTGACGAGCACTCGAACTGCCGTGCCTTTGTCGAGAATGGCGAGGCCACCATCAAGAAGCTTGAAGGTAAACCATTGCCTACTCGGTTCGCCCTTGTGTCTGTTTCCTTTGCTTCTCTGCTAACTGTGCTTTGCTCTTTTCAGAAGATCATAAGAAGTTTGTTGTAGAGCATCAGGATTGCCTTAAACCTGCAGAGGTGGAGGTGCGATTAGTAAGCCAATCTGCAGCTCTGCAGAGTGCGCATACTACCGAGATGGAGAAGCTGCAACTCCAGCTGCAGAAGGCACTCCAGGATGCTGTCAACCTTGGTGCCGAGAGGGACAGAGCCATCGCCGAGAAGGCAAAAGCCGAGACAACGGCCAATGCCAAGATAAACGCCCTCAAGCAGGAATGCGAGGTGCTGACAAAGGCCAATGCTGGGCTCTTTACTCAGCTGGAGGGGCTCCGCTTGCTCGAGGAGAAGCATGTATCCAATGAGGAAACATGGAAGAGCCAGCTTCAGGTGCTGCGCCACGAGTTGAATCGTAAGTTTTCTCCTTTCTGCATCTCTTCTTCTCGGTCCTGCCTCTATTCTAATCCTGTTACTGAATTTCTCATTTGCTTCTTGCAGAAATCTTCCCTGACATCGTGTCCTCTTGCGCGCCTGCTTTGGCCAAGGCCCAAGCAGCTCGTATTGAGAAGGGCGAGGCTGCAGACACCAGAGCTGATATCGAAGATAGCCTGCTGGTGATGCGAGGGCAGTTCGAACGCCTAGCCGGCGTGGGCACTGACCTGGTGCGCACCGCCTTCCAGCTCCATAAGCTCTTCTGGCCTGAGGATGCTGCGCCAACAACTATCTGTGGCCTTGCTCTGAAGCTGCGCAACGTGAAGGCCGAATTGAAGAAGTGGCGCGCCTCGGGAGCTCGGGCAGGCGCTGATCTGATGCTGCTCTGCGTCGCCTCCTGGTATGAGAATTTGAACATGCAGGTCATCCGCGGGAAGCGCGCCAATTCCAAGTGGGAGATGGATCCCAGCTGCGTGACCATGCGCAAACTGATTGCGCATGAGGTTGCGGAGTGCGCTGATACGGCAACCTTCATCGATGGCCTCCCTGAACCCGACACCGAGATGGAGGAGGACGAGGAGGAGGATGAAGAAACAGATCCCGAGTTGGGCTTCTTCGATTCACCCAGGGGCTCGGCCGGGAAAGGGAAGGCCGCAGTCGTCGCGAGTAGCGATGAAGAGGCCGAGGAGATCGACACAGCTGCCCTCGAGTTCGGCACCTCCTCAGGAGCCGCCCTTGACGACACGGTACGCCCCCACGCCCCCGAGACCGGCTCTGCCTCTGCGACAACACCCATCTCGGTGGCCACCGCAACTTCTGAGCAGCTCACCACCGAGCCTGACGCCGAGCAAGCGAGGACTGTTGATGCCAGCACAGAGGCAGACGCCACCAAGGCCACTGAGGAAGACGAAGCAACCAAGGCGAGCACCGAGAACACCCCGTCGACCTGAATTTGATTTTATCTTGCAAACTTTTTACTCAAACATTTATCAGATCCCCGGGATGCCGGGAGCAAATGTATCAGACTATTTTATTCCGTTGCTACTCATTTTATTCCCACTTTATTATTTTCAACTTAATCAATTTGTTCAACCTGGGCTGGATGCCGAGTTGCGTTATCATGCGAGTCCCCGAGTTGCATTTCTTATTCACTCTCCCTTTTCGTCTCAGCTCTACCCGCAACTTGTTGCTTTTTTGGTATTCGAGTCACAAGAGTTAAAGAGTAGAGCTGCAAATACTTAGCCGCTTAGAAACAATCATAGTAACGCAGCCCACCACTTAGCCGAAAAGGCAAGACACAGAACAGTAATAAAGGCACCCTACTCGGTTCCTGCACTCTTCTTTTCCTTAGTAATATTTCTTGTGCTCATGGACCTTTTGCTTGTTCTCTTGCTTGCCATGAAGCCGGGTTTCGGACAGCAGCAAAGTCGAAGAGTTGGCATGTTGGTTTAAACACAGTACTCAATGTACTTTTGAATTTTGAAGTAGAGCAACCGAATAGGCAAAAGGTAAAGCCGAGTAAAAACACTTAGAGCAATTTTGGACGAGGGCAGTCCCCGAGATCAATTTCAGATTGCAGAGTAGAATTTCAACTCGGATAAGAGGGTACATACACATCTTTGCTCACGAATGAAAACGACGGAGTAGAGCTACATTCCAAGGGCGCTTGGTTTCCTCTCCAGATTTATCTGCCCTGGTCGCCTGTGGTGGGCGCACATCTACAAGATAGTAAGCATCGTTGTGCAGCGCTTTGCTCACAATGAAAGGCCCTTCCCATGGAGGAGACAACTTGTGCATCCCGGCTGTGCGCTGCACAAGCCTAAGGACCATGTCTCCTTCTCAGAAAACCCTTGGGTTCACCTTTCGGCTATGATAACGCCGCAGGTTTTGCTGGTAGATAGCCGAACGTGACAGAGTCAGCTCTCTTGCTTCTTCAAGCAGGTCAACGTCGTCTTCTCGAGCTTCTCTCGCCTCCACCTCAGTGTAGAGGGTTACTCGGGGGGAGTCATGCTCTAGGTCTATTGGCAACACGGCCTCAGCCCCGTATACCAAGAAGAATGGCGTGTAGCCGGTTGACCGGTTAGGGGTAGTCCTTAGACTCCACAACACCGCTGGCAACTCGTCTAACCAACACCCAGGTGTTTTCAGCAGTGGCTCCATCAGCCTTGGCTTTATGCCTGCCAGTACCATGCCATTTGCTCTTTCAACTTGCCCATTGGAGGCGGGATGCGCGACTGACGCAACGTCTAGTCGGATATGTTTATCTCTGCAGAACCGCACCATTGCTCCTTCAGCAAGATTTGTGCCGTTGTCGGTGATGATGCTGTGCGGGTAGCCATATCTCAGGATCACATCCTTCACGAATTTCACAGCTGTGGCCCCATCGCACCTCCGAATAGGTTTCACTTCAATCCACTTGGTGAACTTGTCCACCATGACCAAGATGTGAGTCATGTTGCCTCTAGCCGGCTGAAAGGGCCCGACCATGTCCAGACACCAAACAGCAAATGGCCAAGTGATAGGAATTGTTTTCAGCTCGGAAGCAGGCATGTGAATCTTACTCGCGAACATCTGGCAGCCATTGCATTTCCTTACGATATCTTCAGCTTGCTGCAGAGCTGTGAGCCAGTAGAAACCATGCCGAAAAGCTTTCTGGACCAATGCCCGAGAAGAGGCATGGTGCCCGCATTCTCCTTGGTGTATCTCTACCAGGATCTCTTCTCCTTCTGCTGGGTCCACACAACGTTGCAGCACGCCAGTGGTACTTCTCTTGTGCAGCACATCTCGGACTATAGTGTAGCCCTTGGATCTTCTCTGAATCTGTCTTGCAGTCACCTCATCTTCTGGCAGAGTACCATCCCTCAGAAAGGATAATATGGGCATGGCCCAACTCGGTGTCTCCCGTGTGGGAAACACTGGTTCGTCCACTTCCATTGGGACGGGTACCTCTGGTTGCTCTTTAGGGATAGGAGCACTTCTCTGAAGCCCAGACCGATTAGCAAGGACTTCCTCAATGAATGCGACAGTCCCCGGGTTAAGGACAGCAGTCCCCGAGTAAGGAGTGGCAGTCCCCGAGTAAGGAATGGCAGTCCCCGGGCAAGGGATGGCAGTCCCCGAGTAAGGAGTGGCAGTCCCCGAGTAAGGAGTGGCAGTCCCCGAGTAAGGAGCGGCAGTCCCCGAGTAAGGAATGGCAGTCCCCGGGCAAGGGATGGCAGTCCCCGAGTAGAGGACGGCAGTCCCCGGGTTTGGTGTAGCATTCTCCCAGTCAATCTCCATGGGATCAGATTCCTCACTTGGCAGAGAAGGAACAAATATGGACTCCGAGTTGGGAGAAGGCTTGATGGATGGCTTCCTCAAATGTTCCAAGGCGACTCCCGCCGGGATGGATTGCCGAGAAGATCCCAACTTGGATAACTCATCTGCTGCTTCGTTCTCTGCTCGGTGAATGTGCTGGAACTCACAGCCTTCGAAGAACCCAGTCATAGACTGCACCAGGAAACGATATGATGCCATGTTGGCATCCAGAGCATCCCATGTACCAGAGACTTGCTGCACCACCAGATCTGAATCACCATAGCATATAATGCGCTGCACGCCAACCTCCTTGGCTACTCGCAAGCCATGCACCACTGCCTCGTACTCTGCTACGTTGTTGGACGCCTTGAAGTGAATCTGCAACACATACTTGAGTTGATCTCGCTTTGGTGACGTAAGCACTACGCCAGCACCAAGGCCTTCCTTCACCTTCGAGCCATCAAAGTGCATCTTCCAGTAATTAGAGACTAGAGCAGGAGGTTCATACTGCACCTCGGCCCAATCCACCAGGAATTCCGCCAGAATCTGAGACTTGATGGCTTCTCTTCTCGCGTACGCGGGTGCATACGCGGCCAGCTCGATTGCCCACTTGGCTACTCTGCCACTCGCCTCCTTGTTACCCATAATATCCGAGATGGGAGCAGAGCTCACAACTGTGATTGGATGCTCTTGAAAATAATGCTTTAACTTCTTGGCGCCCAGGTACACGCCGTAGGTCATCTTCTGGTAGTGCGGGTAGTTTTGCTTAGAGCTGGACAACACTTCACTGAGATAGTATACTGGGCGCTGCACACTCTTGCCTTCTTCTTCTCGTTCCACCACAATCACCACACTGACTACTCGGTTAGTCGCAGCAATGTACAGCATCATTGGCTCCTTGGGTAACGGACTAGCCAAGATGGGAGCACTGGCCAGCATTGCTTTCAGCTCGTTGAATGCCACATCCGCTTGCGGAGTCCAGAAAAACTTGTCACTTTTCTTCATCAATTGGTACAGAGGCAGGGCCTTCTCGCCCATTCGGCCCAGAAAACGGCTCAGAGATGCCAAGCAACCAGTGAATTTCTGCACATCCTTCAAGGATCTTGGCAAAGACATGCTCTCAATAGCTTTTATCTTTGAAGGATTGGCCTCAATGCCCCGACTAGACACCAGGAAGCCGAGTAGCTTGCCAGCCGGGACACCAAAGGTGCATTTACTCGGATTCAGCTTCATTTTGTACTTGCGTAGGTTAGCAAAGGTTTCCTCCAGGTCGGCAAGCAGAGTATGTGTTTTATTCGTTTTGATGACAATGTCATCTGCGTACACCTGCACATTCTTGCCGAGCTGGTCGTGCAAGCATTTCTGCATGCATCTCTGATAGGTTGCACCCACATTCCTCAAGCCAAAACACATGACACGATAGCAATAAGCCCCGTACGGGGTATGAAAGCAGTCTTTATTTGATCAGCAGGATTGAGTGCAATCTGGTGAAAACCAGAGTAGGCATCTATGAAAGACAACAGTTCACAACCAGCAGTGGAATCGATCACCTGATCGATGCGAGGTAGCGGGAAAGGATCCTTGGGGCATGCCTTATTCAAGTCGGTGTAGTCCACACACATGCGCCATGCAGTGGCAGCCTTGGGATCCTCCTTCTTCTTCTCGACCATGACCGGGTTGGCTAGCCAATCCGGATGCAGCACCTCCATGATGAAATTGCTTATCAGTAACTTGGTGATCTGGTCACCAATGGCCTTCCTTCTCTCATCTCCGAAGCGGCGCATAGCCTGCTTCACTGGCTTGGCGTCAGGACGCACATGTAATGAGTGCTCAACCAACTCCCTCGGGACTCCTGGTAAATCTTCATTGGACCAGGCGAATACATCCCGATTCTCACGGAGGAAGTGGATGAGCTCGCTTTCCTATTTCTCCGCCAACCCGGAGCCAATGATGGCTACGCGGTCGGGGAACTTGGGGTCGACCTGGACCTTCTTGGTCTCCTGAGATGCCTGGAATGCGGTCCCATGCTGGGTACTCGGCACGCCTTGCGCGCCAGCTTGCGCGGATTGCGCCATGGCCACCACCTCATACATCTTCTTCTTCTCGGCAGCAATCACCATCGACTCCGCCAACTGGGAACTAGCAGAGGCACACTCCATGGACTTCTTGTAAGCACCAGAGATAGTAATTATGCCATTAGGACCAGGGATCTTCATCTTCAGATACACAACATGGGTAGAGGCCATGAACTTGCTCAGAGCAGGCCTGCCGAGTAGAGCATGGTAAGGACTCTGATGATCAACCACCTCGAACTGCAGGCGCTCTGTGCGGCAGTTATCCCTGGTGCCGAATAGCACATCGATCCACACTCGGCCAATCGGGTTGCACGAGATCCCGGGCACAATACCATGGAAGGTGGTCTTGCTGGGCAGCATCATGTTCTTGGCCAGGCCAAGCTTCTCGAGTGTGTCCTTGTACACAATGTTGATGCTGCTGCCGTTGTCGATTAGCACCTTGCTGAACCTCACATTCTTCTCGGGACCCAGGAAGGTAGGATCCAGCACCAAGGCATAGCTACCCGGATTGGGCATCACCTTGGGATGATCTACTCGGGACCACCTGATCTCCTGGTCACACCAATACATGTAGTGAGGGACAGCAGGAATCACTGCATTGACCTCCATGGCCCGCCTGTGCTGTGATTGCTTGTCGACTGGCTCAGAAGTGAAGATCATATAGCTCTCGTGGTGCTCTTGATACTGATTGGAGCCCCCGCCCCCATTGTTGCCGTTGTTGTTGTTGCCCTGGTAGTTGTTGTTGCCTCTGTTGTTGTTGTTGCGGTTGTAGTTGTTGTTGTTGTTGCGGTAGCTCTCATTGTTGAAGTTACGGTTGGCTCCTAAAGCCACCTGGTTCACATTCTCTCTTCTCGGGTACACTGGCGGCCGAGCTGCGGGTGCGCGAGTAGGCTGCACATTGGCATTGGCCGCTAGCAGAGGAGGAGGAGGAGGCAAGCCATCACTCTTGATCACATCCCACCACTCGCACTGCCGAGTAGTGTGGTTAGCAGGCCTCGAGGGGTGGTGAGTGTGAAAACTGCATGGGCCATCCTTCATGTCATCAAAGACAAACTTCTTCGGCTGCTCGGAGTTCCCGCTACCCGACTGAGAGGTGCGAAATGGCTTCTTGTTGCCTTGGCCCTGGTTCTGGTTCTGCCCGTAGGCTCCAGCAGGTTTCTGCCTCTGGCTGCCACCAGCTCCAACAGTCACTGCATTCACCTCTTCAGGATCATACCGAGTATCTACTCGGTGCTTGTTGCGGAACTCATTGCGCTTGCTGTTGCTGAAGTTTCTTCTCGGCTCAGAGGAGTCCATCAGTGGCTGAGTGGGATCACCAAGTGCGTACTGATCCGCAATCTTGGTGGTCTCCGCCAGAGTGTTCGGCATCTCCCTCTGCAATCTCTGCCACAACATACTGCCGTGCCTACATCCCTGCGCAAACCAAGTGATGGCCTGTGCTTCATTCACACCTTCACAGGTGTTCCTCAATGTACTCCACCGAGTAAGATACTCGCGGTCTGTTTCGTCTTCTCGCTGCCTGCAAGCGGATAATTGCTGTGGCCTATTCGGCCTCTTGTATGTGCTGGTAAAGTTGCTGATGAAGGCGTCCGAGAAGTCCAGCCAGCAATTGATGTTGTTCTTGGGCAAGTTGTTGAGCCAAGTGCGAGCTGGACCCTCTAGCATCTGTGGGACATAGCGCACCGCCCACCTTCTGTTGCCGTTCGCGATATGGACCGCGGTGACATAGTCATTGAGCCAATCTTCAGGCTTGGTGCTGCCATTGTAGCTCTTGGTGCCCCTTGCGAGCTGGAAGTTCTTCACGGACGGCTCGTTCATGATGCGCGGGCCAAAGCACTCGGGGCCTGGAGGACCCGTGTTCTCCAGCCGCGCCGACAAGCTGATCCGGTCCAACTGATGCCTCGCATCTCCAGGTGCCAGCATGCGCTCGCCAACACGATCATGTACATCATAGCCAGCCATCTCCATAGCCGAGTAGCCATCATCATATCTGTCCACCTGCACAGCTGCAGGCTGCTCCACCGGGTTGGCGACTGGTGCCACTGCGCGCGGCTGCTGCCTCTGCCGAGTAGGCGGAGCAGCGGGACGCCGAGAAGAACCTGGACGCGCTTCATCTCGGGCCTGGCTTTGAGCTTGATGGGCTTGAGAGCCTGCTCTTGCAGCGTTGTGTTCCTGCCCGGGCTGCTGCGGCACAGCAAGCTGTCTCGCGGCAGTAGCCGGGTCATACACCTGCATTTGCCTATCTCTGCCCGAACGCCCGCTGCGGCTCTTCTCGCGGCTGGGATGCGGGGACGAGGCCTGATCGTTAGATCTAGCCGCGTGCGAGTGCACCACCTGAGAAGCTCCGGCACCAGGGTTGGCCTTCCGGAACTCCTCATTCTGCCTAGCAGCCTCCAACACCAACTCGTTGAGTCTTTCTTGCTGCCTAACACGCGCATCGCCATCTAGACGAGGCAACTCGGCAGCTACAGCCTCTGCAGCTCTAAGTGTTTTGGCGGGTGTGCTATATCTGGGCCTGGTGGAGGTGTTTGCGGTGGCGGACTGAGCAGGAACCTCTACAACTGTCGCCATCTCGGCACCAAGGTTGCGCCGAGTGGCACCTACTCTGCTAGCCCTCCTAGCGACTGGCGTGAAGCCGTGAGCCTTGTTGTACTCGAGTTGATCTAGACTCAACTCCAACCTCACCTTATCCAGCTCCGCCTGCTCGGCAAGCAGCTCCAGGCGTTGCCGCTCGAGCTGCTCCCTCATGGCTAGAAGCTCGATGTCGGTGGGAGTCGGCATGCCAGGTCGCACAGCCGACGCGGGAATAGTCGTAGAAGTGGAAGGCGGCAAGTTGCACTCCTTCTCGTAGGGCCTGTGAGTCCTGCCACCCGTGCTCGGTGCAGCAAGATCCTCGATGACTGCCGCAGCGCCAGTAGCGGCTGCGCCAGTGTTTGCCGCCAAGCCAGTCACCATCACCTCAGCGCAGTTCGCAGAACGGCACGCGGGCCTTCCGCGAGCAGCGATCACCGCGGGAGGATCCTCCGCGTCGTGCACCAGCTCGGGGTACGCGCGGCTGGCGACGGTGGCGACGTAGACGAGATGAGAGCCGAAGGAGATCACCGAGCCGCCCTCCGGCATGGCCCTGCCGCCGAAATCGCCGGCGTTGTCGGTGACGAAGTCGAAGGAGCCGAATCTGTGGACAAGGCCACAGACCACGCGCTTCGCTGAAGAAGATCCCGTCCGAACAGAAACTCCAACCAGCGCCGCTGGTTGCCCCACGGTGGGCGCCAACTGTCGTGGTGGTGTCACGGCAGATGCCATGGGATGGCTAAAGATGTGGGGACGAAGGACGCTGGAGGTGCTCGGGGAGGGATCACGCGACGAGTAGCCGCGTGAGGTACGAAGCAAACACTGCAAACAACACGATCTACCCAGGTTCAGGGCCCTCGTGAGGAGGTAAAACCCCTACTCCTGCCTTTCTCTATGTATTCTGGTGTCTCACCGAGTAGCCACAGTACAATGTTCTTGCTACCGAGTAGCCACTCTCCTCTCTATGTGATGAACTAGGTCAAGAATTAGGTCACCAAGTGTTCGATCCTCACGCAGGAGGCGGCGGGGCACCTTATATACCTGGTGCCCAGCCGGATACGTCCAAACATGGACAAGTGTCGACATAGTGTGCACATCGTCCTTCTTCCGGGTTCCCGCTGACAGCTTTGGTTCCTAATCTTGGCTGCATCTGGAAAGTCGTTGGGCAAAACAAGGGGACAGACTGGTATCACTGTGCCAAACACAGAGTAGGGCCCCCTTATCCTGCGACGGCCTGCTTCCATGCTGTCACTGTCAGGCAGGCCGGTCCCAGATGAACAGTAGTTCGAATACCGCCAAGTACGGACCCAGGATACGCGGGATCCTGTGTCAGAACGGCTCCTTTGACTTTCTGGCCCGAGTAGGTTCCCGCCAATTTTACTCGGGCCAACTTTATACTCGAAAGGACAGAACTTGATTGATATCTCCTTCTGGTCATCTTGAGGTGAGACCAAGTAGCAGTCGACCGGGTAGCAAGTACCGGGTAGGCAGCTACTCGACCAAACCTCTCTTCTGATAGTTTCTTTTACCACTGGCCTTTACCCTACTCGGGGGTAACCCCCCGACACCGACTACTTTGTTGATGCTCCATTGCATGATGAGGCAGTGTTTCGGCGCCGTTTTTGGATGAGCCGAGAGCTCTTCCTCACCATTGTGCATGCCATCCAGGAGTTTGACACCTATTTCATTTGCAAGAAGGATGGCACGATCACTATTGGATTCTGCTCAATTTAGAAGTGCATGATGGCTATGAGGATGCTTGCATATCGCGCTCCCGGCGATACACAAGATAACTACATACGCATGGCCGAGTCCACCACCATTGATTGTTTGAAGAGATTCTGCAGAACAGTGGTGACAGTGTTTGGACCAAAGTACTTGAGATTACCCAATGCTGAAGAAACTTCTCGGATCCTAGCACAGAATGAAGCAAGAGGATTTTCCTGGATTCTTGGAAGCATCGAATGTATGCATTGGGTATGGAAGAACTGCCCGTTTCCTTGGCAGGAAATGTACAAAGGCGCGAAAGGAGCTTGCAGTGTGGTGTTTAAGGTAGTGGCTATAGAGGATCTCTGGATTTGGCATGCATTCTTTGGCAATGCCAAGAAGTCACAATGACATCAACTTGATGAAGTGATCCAATGTCTTTGGCGAGCTTATTGAAGTCCATGCCCCTCCGGTGAACTTTTGGGTCAATGGACACCAATACAAGAAGGGATACTATCTAGAAGAGGGTATCTATCCAAGATGGTCGACATTTGTGAAGGCTATCTCCAACCCTGTGCCAGGAAGCAAGCAGTCTCGGTTTGCTCAGCGCCAAGAGGCTTGCATGAAGGATGTCGAGCTGGCATTTGGTGTGCTCCGAGCTCGGTTTGCTGTTGTCCGGTACCCTGCTCTGACCTGGTCCAAATCTTTGATGTGGAAGGTGATGAATTGTTGTGTGATCTTGCACAATATGATCATCAAGAACGAGCGGGATGACCCAGTGGTTGAAACTGAACCATAGTTCAGGCAGGGTCCTCTTGCAACCGTTGATCATCAGGTGTCGATAGTATGGAGTGCATTCCTTGCTAGGCGACAGGAGATCCGAGACCCCATGTACATCAAGAGCTGTAGCATGATCTGGTGGAGCATCTGTGAAGACTCAAGGGCAACGCCTAGTTTTATGTGTTTTATTTGTGTTCAAAACTTGTTAAATTATGTTGCAATATTTGATTTTCGTCGATTTGTGTGACAAACAGTGTGATAAAAATTATGTTTTATCAAATATGTACCAAAATCATGCCGAATTTGGTTAAATATAATGCAACGTCAATTGTATGCCAAAATTGTGACGAATTTGGGAAAAAAACGAGAAATCTAAATCGAATTTGGTCAAAAAACAAACGGCGGGGGCCGGGCGCCTGGGTTCGCGTTTGGGAGACGTCGCCCCCCCCCCAGGGCAAAAATAGCGTTGGGTAGCCACCAAACGGCGCTATTGTCCGCCGAAAAACTTTCGAACGGCTGGAGATGCTCTTATCTCTATTCCATGATCACATTAGAGCATCTCCAACAGTCATTGCATAGTGAGCGCGCGGGGCAAAAAAAAACCTCTTTTCGCGTGCCACGGGGATTTTTGCGCGCTCTAGCAGTCGCGCTAAAATGTTGCGTGCGGGCCGCTACACCGGAAGCCTGGCGTGTGGCGAACCACACACTGCATAAAGTCGCGCCCGTGCCTCGCGCAACTGCCACAATTTATTCACGCCTTCTCCCTTCCTCTTCCACGCGCCTCTCCTTCTCCTCTCCTTGTCGTGCACGGGCCTTCTCCTCTCCCCGCCGCCGTATGATCATGCTGACGTGATCACACGTCCATTGGGTTACCCCAAGTGGAAGGTATGATGTAGTACGGCATAATTTTCTCCCAATTGTGGAACCAGGGTTTATCGACTAGTAGTACTTTGAAAACTTCGAGAACATAGCTTGTTGTCAAGCATGTCAACGAGCGTGGAACCTGCACACAATACACAAACTCTCCTTTTCCCTAACTTTCCAAAAGGTTGTCAGTCTTCCGGTCTTACTGAAATTAGAGAATTAAACGTATAGAATATTGGAAAGCAATAAAAGTAAAAACGGTATAACAAAGAAACAATTATGAAAGTGCTTAAAAGAAGGTTTTATCAATGAAGAAAATAGTACCGGGGGACATTGGTTCACTAGTGGTATCTCTCAAAAGAAGACAAGCATGTTGGGTGAACAAATTACGTAACCCTTTTAATGACCAATTTCTCTTGTCATGTACTTTCTCCGAGTTCATAGTGAACGTATGATTGTCGATGTCGAAAAATGATAATCCTTTTGCATTGACCATCATGTCAAAACACAATAAAAAGATAGTTATACCAAACCACACACACCCTGCAGAACCAATTTCGACGCCTATAACGCTTTGTTTGGAACTTTTAGCATGGTTGTAGGTTTCACGATAAGCTATCGTATTAACCTATGAAATTCGTAGTATGTATATTCTAATTTCCAGATTGACATTGCGGGGTGATTGAAACACAAACATTACGAAAACGTCTAGAGCCTCAATCTAAACTTACTCATAACCATAAACGTCGTCTGTATCAAATTCACATGTGCTCTCCACCATACCGTTATATGAGACCAAGTATGGTGCAACACATAGCTACTGAAACACTTCTTCAGATCAAGCGACATATTACAGGGGCAAGTCGAGCGTCCTAGTATTGCCAAAAGTTTGTATAAAGTCACACCATGCCATCAGAAACAAATCAAACACAACTTATTGGGAAGCGCTGAAGATAAACTGAATATTAGAGAACTTTCTAATATAATTACACAAACTTATGCAACACCCGCAGAAAATTATGCTCTAGATCAAATCGTATCTACGCATAGCGTTCTCTGATACAACTCCTGGTGTATGCTGCCAAGATCACTATGGAGATAACAATGGATGCACATACATGCATTGATCAGTATTACGACTCAGCGGGCAGCGGATTCGATGTAGTCGTAGAAGAGTTCTGAACTATTGTAGATCCTTACGAGTAGGACTAATTGCAAGGATGTCCCTAAGCTTCCCTCGTCAAGTATCATACCTGTAATCGCTGTTATGACGTGCACCCGTAGCTCGTATCAACCCGCTAGCACTCCGCCATCCAGAACTCGGCACTGACGACGAGAGATAGTATTTCGGGGTTGCTAATTGGTAGCCGATAGGTTGCAAGCATATCTATAATTTTTGATACTCCATGCTTGTTTTCTAGATGTTTTCCTTATGTTTTCTATCATTTATTGGAGTAACCTATTAACAAGATGCCAAGTGCCAGTTTCTGTCTCTTTTGTCTGTGAATTGCATAAATAGGTAAAAAATTGAAGTTCTCGGAAAATTCTGAAAAAAAATTCAGTAGGCCTAACTCTCGCTCCAGGAGCCAGAAGGACAACCCAAGGTGGGGCCCACGAGCCCTAGGGGAGAACGAGCCGCGGCCCCCATGCCCGCGCCTGGTGGTTGATACGTCATAAATGTATCCTTAATTTCTGATGTTCCATGTTGTTTTCATGTTATTTACTACATGTTTGCTATACACTTTATGTCATTTTTATCGATTTCCGGGACTAACCTATTGACAAGATGCCACATGGACATTTCCCTGTTTTCTGCTGTTTTTAGTTTCAGAAAAGTTGTTATGGAAATATTCGAGGAATTGGAAAATTCGAAGCCCGGAAGTCTTAGAAATCTGAAGGTTCCACGGAGTCCGGAAGAGGCCCAGAAGGGGGCCACACCATAGGGCGGTGCCCCCTAGCCGCGCCTGGGGGTGGTGTGGGCCCCTCGGGCGTCCACCACCATCGCCCTTTCGCCTATTTATTCCCCCCGATACGTCAACCCTAGAAATATACCACTTCTTCCCGAGAAACTCCCGAGGCCGCCGTCATCGTCAACCCAAGATCGGGAGGGTTCTGGAGCTCTCCCTGCCACCCTGACGGGAGGGAAATTCATCACCGGAGGGGTCTACACCACCATGCCCGCCTCCGGAGTGATGCGTGAGTAGTTCATCCCTTGACTATGGATCCATAGCAGTAGCTAGATGGTTGTCTTCTCTACTTTATGCCTCATGTTTAGATCTTGTGAGCTGCCTTACATGATCGAGATCATCTTATTGCAATGCTACATGTTGTGTTTGCTAGGATCCGATGAATGTTGAATGCTATGTCTTTTCATTATCAATCTATCATGTTATCTTCATGTATATGTTATTTATGATCTTGCATGCCCTCTGTTATTAGTAGATGCTCTAGCCAAGTAGACGCTAGTGACTCTAAGAGAGAGTATTTATGCTCTATAGTGGGTTCATGCCTCCTTTTCATCTATGCTCGAGTGACAGAAACATGAAGGATGGAGGATGTGTTGCTGCCATTAGGGAGAAAACAACGATGTTTACTTTGTTTACATTACACACTTTTCTTACTGCAATTATCTGTTGCTTGCAACTTAGTACCCAATGTTTGTTCGGATGATATTCGGAGGGTGGATTATTAGTCATAGATGCAGTTGGATGACGGTCTATGTATTTTTTTTGTAATGCCCGCATGAATCACATAGTATTCTTTATGTCATGCATATGCACTATGGTGCAGCCTTCATTTCTATCAATTGCCCTGCTGTAATTTCTGCTGCTACTATTTTCATATTGTTCTCATACTGTTTTCCACACCATACGTTTAAACTATTTGTGTTCAGCAAAACCGGTGAGATTGACAACCTCACTGCTTTGTTGGGGCAAGGTGATTTGATAGTGTTGTGTAGCTTCCACGTTGCTGCTGAACCGGTAGTGCACCCTACCATCTCAACTGCATCAACTTTCTAAAGTTACCCCTTCCTCCTACTGGTCGATTTTACCTTGATTTCTTTTTTAGGGAAACTTGTTGCTGCACTCTTCATACCTTCCTCTTGGGGTCTCCCAACGAACGTGTGTTCACACGCATCAAGCACTTTTGTGGCGCCATTGCCGGGGAGGAAGAGAATTTTTGCACGGGGAGTCTCTCACTTCCAATCTCTTTACTTTGTTTTAGTTTTGCTTAGTTTATTTTATTTTGTCTTGTTTGCTTCTCTTTATCAAAAACACAAAAAACTTAATTCTTATTCTAGTTGTTACTTCTAGTACCCTGTTGTTTTCCTTCATTATGTTGCTCCCTAAGTTTACCCTGAAAGATCTTCCAGTTGGTAATGGTTCTATACTTGGAACGAATACCATTAAAGAATTCTTTAATCATGTTAGTAAGCATGATAATTTTGAGGGAAAATCCATAGTAGAACTTGCACTAAATTCTGAAATTGATGCAACTTCTTTATCCACATGTTAGAAGCTAGGTTTGTTAACATTCATCCCATACTGCAGCATATGTTCCTCAACTTGGATAATATTGACGATATCTAAAAAAGAAAATTTATCTTAGAAACCGTGCTTAAAGAATTTGGAGATGTTGCTATAGAGGCTAGACAAGTTTTTTTCAATATGTTAGGCTCATAGGTAGATGTTGTTGGTTCTCTCGAAAGAGCTAAACTTAAAAAAAAAGTAGGAGAAAATACCAATCCCCTTTAAATTAGTAGCACTGCATGAAGCCCAAGATAAGAATTTTGATTGGATTGTTCTTAAGAATTTATTTGATGAGGATAGCGAACCTAAAAGTTCTAAGAGAGGAACATCTGAAACACATTTAGATAAAATATAATGAATTATTGAGGAATTTCCTTACCTTGATTTGAATGCCTCTCCACTTTAAAACATGTGAATCCACTTTTCTGGGCCTAGATAAAAGGCGTTAAAGAAAAGCACTTCTTGAGAGATAACCCATGGTTTTATTTTTGCTTTGTTTTTCTCTGTTTTCTTTGAGTCAAGCCGTTGTATACTTTTGTACCAACTCATTTGTATCTTTATTTTCATGTTTTAGTTGTGCCAAGTGAGTTTTCTAACGAAAGTTGGAGTTGGTTTTGCATTTCTGCGCAGAAAACAGATTTCTGCTGTCCGTCGTAAAAAATGTATAAAATCCAGAAAGATCAGAATAACCTGAAATTGTTTCTACTTATACCTCAGCTAATTTCGGAAATATTTAGTTCTTTAAGTTTTTCGATCTGAGCAACGTAAGTGCCCCAATTTTTTTTTCTTTACAGACTGTTTTGGTTTAGTACTAATTGGGGCGCTCATAGTGACAGCGTGGGGTTCCCTAGAGAGGGAATACAGACTTGAGGAGTGGTGTTACAGCCCTACGCATGTATTGGTGTTCGTTAGCCGACCAGAGAGTGGTTCCGAGTAGCACAGTGAAAAGAGATATTTATGCATTCAATTATGTTATCATTATTGAGAGTGTTCACTAGTGAATATATATGATCCATAGGCCTTGTTTCTAAGCATTGAAACAATGTTTACAATCAGTTCTGCTACATGTTTGCTTGCTGCCATTTTTATTTCAGATTGCTATTATAACTTATAATCATCCATATTACTTGTATTTCACTATCTCTTCGGCGAACTAGTGCACCTATACAACTGACAATTGTATTAGTTGTTTTGGGGACACAAGAGACTTCTTGTATCGTAATTGCAGGATTGCTTGAGAGGGATACTATTGACCTCTACCTCCGTGAGTTCGATAAACCTTGGATGATCCACTTAAGGGAAACTTGCTGCTGTCCTACAAACCTCTGCACTTGGAGGACCAACACTATTTACAATAATAGAAGCATGCGTAGACATCATGCTCCTTCACTTGAAAATACTTGATTCTTGCTTTCTGTGCCTAGCTAAAAGGCGTTAAAGAAAAGCACTCTTGGGAGATAACCCATGTTTTATTTCTGTAGCTTTTCTTTTGTTTTGTTTGAGTCAAGGTGTTGTTTGCTTCTGTAAAAACTCCTTTGTATCTTTACTTTTTCGAATTGTTGTGCCAAGTAAACTCTCTAGTGGAAAGTTGATGCTAGATTTGGATTTCTGCGCAAGAATATATATTTGTTGTACATTGTTTAATTCGTCATATATTCCATAAAAATAAGAACATCCTGAATTTTTTTTGCGTGATCCTTAGATATGTATGCAACTTTTCTTAGTTCTGAGTTTTATGATTTGAGCAACGTAAGTGCCTGGAAAAAACATTCGTATTTACGAACTATTCTGGTTTTGACAGATTCTGCCTTTTACTTTACAGTCTCTCTTTTACTATGTTGAGTGAATTTCTTTGCTCCACAAAACATGAGTGGTTGAATGTTTAGAAAGTATTGGTAATGCTTGTCTCCATGCAGAACATGTGAGTTTCTGATTCTGCACTAACCCTCTAATGAGAATTACTTTGAGTTTGGTGTGAAGGAAGTTTTCAAGGGTCAAGAGAAGAAGATGATATAATGTGATCATGAAGAGTGAAAATCCTAAGACTGGGGATGCCCCCATGGATATCATAGAAAATTTCAAGAAGAATCAAGCGTCTAAGATTGGTATCAGGTCACTTCTAGTGAAAAAATATTTTTATTCGGTCACATCTTATGTACTTTACTTGGAGCATCTGTTTGTTTTCATTTTCTTTTATTTTCTGTAATCAACTTGGTTGGATCCTAGCGTTCTTGTGTGGGAGAGAGTGACGCTCCGCTTTTTCATATGAATACTCGTATTTTTCATTTATTGTCTAGCTGCTGCAATTCTTTTAGCTCATGTTTTTTCATGCATCTCTTATTCAGAGCTGTTAGTTCTTGTAGAGTAGTACTCTCTTGTTTCATTTATAAATTATTTGGAGAGTTTTTGTTGAAATAAAGTGATTGGTGTTGGAAAACAACAAAATATTTCATGCTTATAATGGTGCAATGGAAGCTTATTTAGACTATGGCTTAGACTTTAACATGTCATGTTAGATATTATTTTAATTATATGCTTACTAGTTATTGATGTAGCATGACTTGTCCCAAATATCAGAGAGTGCTTAATGTGGCATCAAAAGAAATCATGAGTTGTTTTTATCATATCGAAGCATAATATTGTGGTATTCTCCTTCGAATGCTTCATTTGGGTTGACTTGGCGCATGCTCATACCATGTTATGACTACAAACCAGTCACCTCTAGCTTCCATGATCATTTAGTTTTTGACTTGTAATATCATTTATGTTTTCATGAATAATGTTGTGTCGCTATGCATGATTATGGCCGTTATTGCTCTCTTAGTTGGTCGCTCCCAGTCTCTTGCTAGCCTTCACTTGTACTGAGTATGAGCTCTACTCGTGCATCCAACTCCCAAAAACAAAAGTTTGCCAAATGTGTCCACCATACCTACCTATATGTGGTATTTAACCGCCACTCCAAGTAAATTTCTCGTGTGCTACCTTTAAAACCTTCAAAATTATACCTTTTTTGTTCCCCTGTTTTAGCTTATGAGGAAGTAGTTTAAAGTTTATTTTGATTTATGTCAAGCAAATTTCTTCTCCCTCTTTCACCCGATGAGTATGAAATATGTGCTCATCTAAATTTGCAAAGAGCTAGTGCCAATTAATGTAACCAAAAAGGCACTTCCCCATGGTTTTATGAAAGATGGTGGGTACCCGTGGATACGGCTAGCCCTGGTTTGTGAAAGACGTGGTGGAGAGAAGTGCCAAACTAAATAAACAATGGAAAATGCTCTCAAAAGTCTAAACACTTTGCTTGGCATGAGTTATAATAAGTTTTTCATTACCATTCGTTGACATAGACATACACATCTCTCAAAATTATTTTCAATACCCCTGTTTATCAAATAAAAAGCTCTAGAACATGAGTAATCCCTGCTTCCCTCTGTGAAGAGCCTTTCTTTTACTTTTATGCTGAGTCTTCATCTTCTAACTTTATGCACTAATTAATAGAGCATAGTTGTCATTCCGAGTATAATGTTCATCAATCGCAAAATTTCTTATTGATCGATTCATGATTATGTTATTACTTGTTCTCAAATCATTTGTCTCTAGTCACCACTTGAACTTTGAAGGTGTTCTGGCATTTATGTTTTTCTATCCCTTTAAGGACAAGTTGAATACCAGTTTGCTATGTTTTCTCTATGCCCAAAACAAATTATTAACTTTCAGTGCATTATTATTCATGATCTTTTGTTTGTGTTACTTTTCATGTTACAATATAGTTGCTAAGTTACACTGTTGGAATTATATCTATCATGCCTATGTTTAGATTACTTTGATCTCAGCTTGCAGTGCTTTTACAATAATGTTGATCAAGATTGTGTGGTAGCATGTCACCTTAGAAATTATTTTGTTGGTATCGTTTTACCTACTCGAGGACGAGTAGAACTAAGCTTGGGGTTGCTTGATATGTCTCCAACGTATCTATAATTTTTGATGTTCCATGTTGATATTATGCCAATTACTACATGTTTTCTATACACTTCATATCATTTTTATGCATTTTATGGGACTAACCTATTGACAAGATGGCACATCGCCAGTAATTTTTTTATGTTGTTTTTTATTTCAGAAAAGTTGTTATGGAAATATTCTCGGAATTGGAAACAAAAGCCGAAGTCGTTAGTTTGCTGTCATGTACACGGAGTCCGAAGGAGGCTCGAAGGGGGCCAGGGAGGCGGCCACACCATATGCTGACGCCCTGGCCGCGCCACCACGTGGTGTAGGCCCCCTGGGCGCCCACGGACATCGCCCTTCCGCCTATATAATGTCTTCCTCGGAAAACCCTAGACACCCGAGCCTCCATCCATGAAAAGTTCCATAGCCGCCGCCGTTGTCAACCGTAGTTCGGGAGGGGGGTTCTGAGGCTCTCCCCGGCACCCTGCCGGAGAGGGAAATCATCACTAGAGGGATCTTCATCACCATGCCTTCCTCCGGAGTGATGCGTGAGTAGTTCATCCTTGGACTAAGGGTCCATAGAAGTAGCTAGATGGTTGACTTCTCCTATTTGTGCCATCATGGTTAGATCTTGTGAGCTTCCTAACATGATCAAGATCATCTTATTGTAATGCTACATGTTGTGTTTGCTGGGATCCAATGAATATTGAATACTATGTCAAGTTTATTATAGATCTATCATATATGTTATTTGTAATCTTGCATGCTCTCCTTACTAGTAGATGCTCTGGGCAAGTAGATGCTTGTGACTCCAGGAGGGGGTATTTATGCTAGATAGTGGGTTCATGCCTCCAGTAATCTGTGAGAGTGACATTAACTTCTAAGATTGTGGATGTGATGTTGCCACTAGGGATAAAACAACAATGATTTGTCTAAGGATAATTGTATTGTTTACATTACACACTTTTACTTAATGCAATAATCTTTTGCTTGAAACTTAACCCAGAGTTTGCTCGGATGACGTCCTGAGGGTCGATTATTAGTCATAGATGCAGTTGGATAACGGTCTATGTCTCATGTTGTAATGCCTAAATGAAATTCATAGTAATCATCATGTCATGTATATGCACTCCGGGGCGGTCTCTATTTTTTCAATTTCCCAGCTGTAACTTGTTCACCCAACATGTTATTTATCTGTTATGGAGAGACACCACTAGTGAACTATGGACCCCAGTCCATTCTTTTACACTGATAATACAACCTACTACAAACAATGTTCTCATTTCATTCACTGCAAACAAATACCATTTTCCACACTATACGTCTAATCCGTTGTTTTCAGCAAGACCGATGAGATTGACAACCTCACTGTTTCGTTGGGGCAAAGTATCTTGGTTGTGTTGTGTGCAGATTACACATTGATGTGAGCCTGCTAGTGCTCCCTACCAACATCAGTTGTCAACAACCTTCAGAAGTGATTTCTTTCTCCTACTGGTCCGATTAAACCTTGCTTTCTTTCTGAGGGAAAATCTTGCTGATGTACTCATCATACCTTCCTCTTAGGGTCTCCCAACGAACGTGTGTCCACACGCCATCACATCTCCATCGACCGTTCTGTCTCCCGTATGCTTCATGAGTAGTTCCCCTGTGGACTATGGGTTCATATCAGCAGCTAGTTAGTACTCTCTCCTCCTTGATGTTCGGTACCACGGTCTCTTAAGCTGCCTCACATGATAAAGATCGATCTGATGTAATGATATGTGTTGTGTTTGCCGGGATCCGATGAGCCACAAAATTATGATTATTTTGTTAATGTCATTATATGAGAATCTTCACTTGTATGCTTACAGTGTTTTAATGTGTTCTTGCATGCTCTCCGATGTGTATGGTTATCTTGATCACATAATTGTATTTATCTCCAATAGGTAGTATTTATGCTAGATAGTGGGCTCATGCCTCCCTTACATATGTGCTCGAGTGACAGAAACGTGTCGGGTGGGGGATGTGTTGTTGCCACTAGGGAGAAAATAGTAGTGCTCAATGATAAACATTCCTTACATTACGTATTGTTCTTAATGCAATTGTCTATTGCACCAAAGCAATCATTTTGTTGCTGCAACTTAATATCAGATAGATTTGTTGGATAGCTTTCTTGAGGCAAACTATTAGATATAGGTGCCTGCTAGTTAGCGGTCTATATGGCTTGACGTAATGCCTAACATGTTATAACCCGTGAACTATATCTCGTCGTAATAGCATTGTTATGCCCCGATGATTTCCCAATTGCCTAGCTGTAATTTGTTTACCCAACACTTATTCTATTGTTTTGAGAGTTAGCACTAGTGAACTGTGAACCCCGCTGGTCCATCTTTTACTATTATTGCTACTTTTTTTACATGCTTTTACTAGTTTTGAAATGCCAAGAAAACATTTTCAATTAACATTTTAATTTTAAAACATTTTTTAAGAAGGTTTGCAATAGAGAAAGAATAATTTTGAAATAACAAAACTTATTTTGAATAAGGTTTAAGGTTTATGGAGTTAGAGGCATGTTTGGATTGTTATTTCCAATAACCTTTGAAAAACATATCATAATTCCGTTGTGTTTGAGTTTTATTGGTTTTTGGTGGCTTGCATTATAAGAAAACAGAAGTTTTAAATTTTCGTGATTTTTTTGAATTTGTCCAAAAAAAATTAGGGATGTTCCATCGGCATCCTTGTACTTTCACCAACCTTCTGCAAAATCTGTAGCCACGACTATATATGTAAGGAAAATTAATTTGTAAAACCTTTCGAAACTAAAATAAAAGGTTTTCGACTATCCAAAGTTTTTCTCAAAAACGACTATTCAAACAGTTATCAACCTATTTTCTATAAAATTTATAAAACAACTCCAATGTACAAGATACTTTGGGAAAATGTGATTGAATAGATATTTTTTCCTCAAACTACTAGTAAATTTAGTTTACAATATTTCTCTACATATTAAGCCACATGTCCTCCTCATTTTCTAACTTCCAAATCAATTTACAGAGCAAAAAAAAAAATCATAACTTTGAAAGCAACTATTACCAACCCTTACCAATCAATTGGTTGGCAAACATTTTTCCAGATAACCAAGTGATATTTATTGTCATCCATAACACTTTTTTTGTATGCATAGCCGACTTTTTGTCTACACCTTTTAGTATATTACAATAGAAATAATATAAAAGGCACATAACTAAGACTATATCTATTAGAGCTATGTTTTCCCATAAGACATGAAAGGTCATTTCCAAGTTCCAAGCCTTTTAATCATTTTTCTCATAAGTTTTTTTCGAATCAATGTTCCTAAGCCTAGTATTATGAAAAGGAATCAGAAAAAGTCAAACATAAAAGAAAGGAAAGAGGCACAGAAGAAGAGAGAGAAAAATGCTGCATGCGGGTGGGCCTCGCCCATTGTCTTACCTGCCTGTGCAATCGAGACAGAAAATGGAAAAAGCTGCACCCGCGGTTTGATTTAACCTTTGCTCCGGTCACCCCTAAAGGAGATATCATGCTTGCTACTGCGCATAGGGCTCGCGCGGGCCAGCCCAGCAACACAACGGACTGAGCTCGATCGGCTGCACGAGGCGAAGATACCCACAGCCCACGAGCCTCAGGTTCCACAGCACCAGCCTCACGTCAGTTTCTAAAAAAAAAAAAAACTTCGCGTCATGACATCACGTCTGTGTTGGGTCACTGTCAAAAACAAAAGTGTGCGTTTCGAGCACGAACTCGGCTGATCTGCTCATTTTCTTGGATTGGAACACGACGCCTATGATCTACATGCGACGTAGCGAGTGCAGAAACCAAAAATACAAGAGCATATCCACGGGCACCCCAAAACGCCCCAAAAGGTCTAATCGGGTTCAGATGGAAAAACCGCCGTGGTGGCACCCTAAAAGTGTACACCCGGCAAGTTTTTGTCCGGGCCCCCAGTCCACCCGCCAAACTTAGAGGCATGTCTGGTGGCGCCATACATTGTCCGTCACCCCACCCCACAGGCGGCCCCTGCACGTCAGTGACACAAACCACCCACAGGCAGTTTAAAGGCGCCATGGCAGGAGGCCGGTGAGAACGCGTTAATGACGACGATGGGGCGTGACGCCGTCATTTACTCCGACGGGATGCGATTGCCCGCCAAGTGCCGTGTCGCCGCCGTCAACGACGGGATGCGACTGCCCGCCAGACGACGTGTACTCCGACGGGACGCTCGACTGGTCGCCAGACGACGTGTCGCCGCTATGTGCTGCGACGGGACGCGTGCTCCGGCGCGTGCATCGACGCGTCCTCGCCCGCTTCCCGCCCACCCGCCGCTTCCTGCGCCATCGTTTCCCGCACATAGAGACGTCTATAAAAGGCACCGAGCCTTCGCCGCCCTTGACACTCGTCATCACCGCCGCACTCGCCATTGCCAATCTCCACTCCACCCGAGACCTTGCCGCGACGTCTCCATACCATCTCGGTGACGTTCACCCAACAGGTGGCACGCCGTGGCCTGAACCCGCCGCCACAGAACGGCGGTAGTGATGACGACAATGAAGACAAGTTCCATTGGCCGGTGGAGCCAATGGAGCCGGAGCTGCCGCCGCAGGAGGAGGAGGCAGCGCAGCTGCAGCAGCCCGAGCCGGTGGAGGAGGACGAGCACTGTACCGTTCCCACATTTAATTAATGCAAGAATTATGTGTTATTATTCTAGTCCCTCGATCAATTGCTAGCACCACCGTTCAAAATGAAATATCATGCAAATGCGTCAAATTCTATTACATCACATGATCCAGTCTTTATAAAATATGATTACAACTTGTATAGTCTCAGAAGACTAGCAGGAAACATCATTTCAGCGGAAAACTTAATACAACATTAAGCCTCATCTTCTTCATGTGCCACAGGCAAAACATGTTGGTTGTAGACTCGAGATCCTGAACGAAACCTCACTCGTTTCAGATTCATCTGCATGATGGAATATGCAGCCACAAGAGAGTCAATACAATTTAATGTATTGTCAAGTAACACTATGGTGGATATAAATGGCAAGACTAATACTACATGCATATTTGGATGAGCGGAGTTTTGGCTAAGTTTGCATAAAGTCAGTTTTGTCCTATGTTTGTAAATCATTTAAAAAAAAGAATGAAGGCATTTGTACAATCATTCTTGGCTAAAAAACCAAGAAGTCGGACAAATCATCATGGCTAGACCACCATGTTCTCTATAAAGGGTTTCTACCATATTTTATTTCATTCAGAAAACATGAGGAGATCCTTCTATCCAGCCTTATCCAACTGCTCGAAGTCGTCCATTACCGGGGACACGGCTATGATCGTAGTTTCAAACTCTGCAGAGGTTGTGCACTTTCACCCTTTGTCTTCAATTATCCCAAACATCCTATACAAACGGAGTGCATCATGGAAAGGAGAGAATTGAGACGAGATCTTTCAGAAGCAAGAATTCAACCCAGACAGCAAGACCCGTTCCACATACAATTATGCTACATCTTCATGTCAAGCATGGGCTGAACTCTCACAACTTAGTTGATCAAGACAGAGCCCATATGTAAAAAGGGTTGCACGGAAAACTACTAAACTTAGAGGTACTTAGGAATCTCTTTATTCCTGGGTGGCCATCCACAAGTGTACTCCTTTGGTGATAAACACCATTGATATGGCGCTAGGGAGCCACTCAACATAATCCAATCACCTCCAAAATCCACCCAGGTGTTTCATTGAGGGTTATACTTAGAATTTTTCACCATATCATAGAAAACAAATTGAAACAAGGCATAGCATCTACAAGTGCTAAGGTTATAGTTGATAACAAGGGTAAGGGTGGCTACACACTACTAGGGTTTTAGCATAGCATATTACTTAGAGAAAAATTAACCTACCATGCAACTACTTTTAAAACTCTAGCAATGCATAGGAAAAATAAGGGGTGGATGAGTGTGTTGCTTGCCTTGGAATTTGGTGATGAATAATCACCTCTCTTCACATAAGAACGTTGCTCTCCGTACAATCTAAACATTGCAAGCATGCTAACAAACATACAAACAAATGAAGAAAACATACAAAGCAATAAACAAAGCAAAAGAAAACATGTCAAAACATTTAGTTTCAATGCACAAAAGAAACTAAGTGGTTGTAGTTAGAGTTTTCCAACTATGACTAAGGATTGTAAACTACTTCTGTCTTAGTCTTCTTCAAGTCTTGTTTTGCTTCCTTGCTTCCTTGAGTTGCTTCTGAAGTCTAAGTCTTTTATGCATGCCCTTCAATGGCATTGCTTGTAGTCTTCCTTGTTGAGTATAAGAATCATCTGAAGCACCTATCGAGGAGTTAGGACTTAGTCATATAAAATAAGAGAGGTAGTAGGGATTGTTAGAATTCCTTTAAAAAGGACTTGTAAAATCTTCTCTTCGTCTTCTAGGAGAGTAATCTTCTTGAGTTGAAGTTGTCCTCTTGTTGAAGTTGTCCTTCTTGAAGTCTTGGTCAAAATTCTCATCTCACTTGGAAGATAAATTCCGTGTCTTGGAAAACAAGTCCTAAGTCTTCACATGATTGGTCTTGGAAAATCTTCATGATCCTTTGTAGTTTCCTCCTTGGTGTGGTGTCTTCGTTGAATCTTCTAACACTTGTTAGTTTTGGTACAACTAGGGCTGGTCTTCGTCTAACTTAGCCATAGCACAAAGTCTAAGAGAACAGAAAAGAAAGGGGAGAAAAGACTTAGAGAAAAAGAGAGAGATGTGGTTGGTCTTCTTGTCTTCTTGATTTTCTTCTAAGTGCTTCTACTTCTTTGGAGATGCTTCAGAAGTCTATTTTCGTGGCTAAGTCCTTCATTTTTCTTTTTGCTTCATGTTAAAAATCTTCGAGTTGACAATTGTAGTATCCTCTCCACGGCTTTTCACTAATCCAGACTTAGTGGTTTTTAACTAGGAGGACCAATTAGGAAAAATAACTTAGAAACATTCTAAGGGATTTGGATTTTGTATATCTGGTCTAAGGTTAGTCCTTAGCACAATTTTGCTAGAGAAAACATATTGAAAATAATTACAGAATATAAATTAAGTCAGAAATAGTCAGGTGAGCATATAACAACCAAAACCATTTTAACTTAGCCAAAAATTATTTTGGGCGCAAGAGACTGTTATTACACATCGTAAGGTCTCCAAAAATATTTTATTTGCAAAATTGGATTTACAAAATTTAAACTATGCAAAAAAAATTACCAAACAAGCATATTTGAATTTGAACATATTTAAATTTGTTAAATTTGAATTTGGACAATGTTAAAATATTCTACATGTTGTGCTGATTTTAAAAGTCCAAGTTTTCTAAATTTGGATCAATGGCTAAAAAGTTATGATAAATCTAAATTATAGGGTGTTTTATGCAAAACTGCCAAATTTAAATTAATTCCGGAAGAAAACAAAAGGCATGGGCGACGTGGCGGCTCCTGGTTGGTTGGCCTTGCTGACGCGGATCCAACGCGGCGGCGGACGGGGTGCTTACTAGGCAGAACACGCGGCGAGCCCTCATTGGCCGAAAACGTTTCGATTAAACGACTTAAGAGGGGACGTCCGATAGGGATCGAACAGACAGAAAAGAGCGGGGTGCTCACCGCGGCGGGATCTCGCCGGACAATGGCGGGACGGTGGCCGACGGCTCGGGGAAAACAATGCAGGTGTGCTCCGGTGGTCTTCAAGCTCTACGGAGAGGGCGATGAAGCACGGTGCGACGCGGGGATCATGATGGTGTCGACGCCGCTCTCCGCGACGGGCCCAATCGACCGCGCCGTGCTTTTCTGCGATGGTGGAGAAGCCCGAACTCCTGCGATTTCGGGGACGTCGATTCACCGAGTCAAAAAAATAGGGGAGGACATCAGGGGCTGCGAACTGTCGTGAAAAACGAGATGGTGGTCACGGGAGGGAACCTGGTGGCTCACCGTGCCGGATTTGGAGGGAGACGGCGGCGGGCTATAGATCTCCGGCGAGAAATTTTGCGGCAGCCTGTCGGTTTCCTTCCGGAACAACAGAGGGGAAAAGGAGGCAGAGTCGTGGGCTACTTATAGGGGGTCTCGGGGTAGAGATCCTTGCCCTAAAACGCACAGATCGAAGATGGATTCAAATCCTTTTCGGGAGTTCGTGACGTGCACGAGAGGTAAGGGACAAGGTGACGTCGGCATAGCGTCAGGCTCGCGTCAACGGTGGGACCCACTCGTCAGCGACAGAAAGAAGGGAGAGGGAGCGGATGCGACTCGGGATGGTTCTCTAGGCCGTTTGCTGGGACGCTATGCCGAGCTGCTGCTGCAGCTCGTTGCCTATGTGCGAGGGAGAGGGAGACCGAGAGGGAAATGGGCTGGCCGGCTGCATTATTCTTTTTTTAACTGTTTATTCAATTAATCATATCTTTTTAATCATGACTCTAAATGGCCTCAAATATGTTTCTAAAATTTTGTAAAAACAAACTCTTTGTAAGGGAAACTATTAGGCGCTGTTTTCAACATATTTTAAATGTTAAATTTTGAAAATAGGCTAATTTAATAATAGCAACTTAATGTTTATAAAATATAATAGCTTATTTTGTACCCGAATTAAATCATCTAAATGTCCTTTTATGTTTTATAACCTTGATAAATACTTTATTTTTTCAAATAATGATTTCTTGTGCTTTTAAAATATCTCCAAAACTAAATAGATGACAAATGGGATAATAAATAGAATTTGAAACAACCAATTGGAAAACAATTAGTTAAGAAAACCCATTTTATATTCTCAAAGTTTGCAATTAGGAAAATATTGTCTTTGCATACCATTTATTTTGAGGATTTAGGGTTTCAAAAAATAGATGCACTTGGATTATCATTTCCAATAACATTGGAATAACATATAATACTTCTTTTGTGTTTGAGTTTTATTTGTTTTTGGTTGCTTGCACTAGCAGAGAATAAAAAGTTTCAAATTTTTGTGATTTTGAATTTCTCCAAAAACCAGGGATGTTACAAGCCCGAGCAGCCGGAGGAGGCGGAGCCTGAGCAGCAGCGCCCTCCGCTCTGGCCTGACCAGGTCATGGCCTACAAATCGTTCACCACATGGCGCAACGAGGAGGCGTTCTGCCGGGTCCGTGCTGACTTGGAGGAGGCGGAGGCAGCGGCCGATGCTGCCGCTATTCAGGTATCCCTGGAGACCGCCCAGAGGGAGGATTATGTTCGCGCCCACGTAGACACCGAGCGCTAGGTGTACGAGCAGCTCAACGTCAACGCGGCGTCCGAAGAGCAGCAGACCCTCGTCGCACGGTTCGAGGCCAAGTCTGCCTCGTTCATGGCCGCCTAGCGTGCGGTCCATGAGGAGTTAAACGCTGCGCGGGCAAGCCGAGAGGCGATGCAGGCTGCCTGGAGCGATGTGGACAACGCGCACCGCGCCCGCGTCGAGGGCGCCTTCCGTCGGTACCGCGAAGCTAAGGCGCTGAACGACGAGGCGCGACGGCGGAACAAACCTCCCGTGCGCCAGCGTTCGGAGCAGGCGCAGTTGCACCGGATGCGGCTGCAGGGCAGGGCGGAGCGGCGCTGGCTCGCTCAGGTGGCGAACGCGTCGCCAGGCTCTCCGTCGTTCGGTGCCGAGAACGACGACGAGGTTGGTCCCTCCGACATGGCGGACGACGACAAGGAGGACGTCCAGGATAGTTTTAATTTTCCGTCGTAGTTTAAATTCAAATGTAATCGTTGAAATGAAAGTTTGTGTCTACGCCCATAAGGTGTTTCCAACCGAGGGATGCCGGACACGAAAATAGTGGGCGCCGGCGGAGATGCTCTAAGCGTGGCATTCCCAGATGAACTGTGAGTCTGTCTGTCTGTCTGTCTGTCTATCAGTCCGTGAGTATACTGAGTTTAATCTTGCCACGCTGGCAGTCGCGGCAGCTAGTCGCTGCTGGTGGAACAGTGGATCGACCGACGTTGTCAGTGAGTCCGTGATCATGCCGTCATGCGGCCGGATGTCCTTTTCGACCGGCTTTAGTTGTTTTGTCCTTCATCTCTCTCTCCCGCCAGTATCTTAAGCTTTGGGCCCTCGCACGCAAAGACGGCCGGCGCAAAGCCCCACGCGCCATGTCCCGTAAAATTCAGCAGCCGAATTCAGGTTGATCTCGATCGATCTCTTTTCCGCTTCCTTGAGAAAGTGCACCCATCTATACGTACGTACATCTATCGATCAGGCCCTTTCGGCGGTGCAGCAAGTGTCACCAAGACACTCCAGTACCACTAGCTATCTCGTCGGAATACGAAAACCATGTGCACGTACGACCCCATTTAGCACACTGTCAGACGAGAAAAGAAGATCGAAACCCCCGTCACGCGCATCGGGAGCAGGCAGCGTATAGTACGTGGAAACAGAAAAGGATGGATCGATCGACGCTCTCCATCGATTTACTCTTTTGCTATGATCTCGAAATGGAGTACGATGATACGGTGATCATGTGGTCTTCCTTTGCCCGCTAGCTTACACGAGGAGCAAAGCGAATGTTTTGTAGCCACAGCAGCGGCGCTGTAGCCGGACAAAGACAGCTCAGGGTTAAACAAAACTGCATGTGGACGTGGCGCAAGCAAGCCCAGCTGCGTTCGGCGTGTCCTGCATGGCCGCATTCCCGAAATGGAACAGGCCGGGCAGGGGTCCCCGTCGGCAGCAATCCTCCCTGAATTCGCTCATCACGTAAACCGTTTATACCTACCACAGCAACTAACGTACGTCCAGACGGCAGACGGCTGATCATCATCGTCGCAGCTAGCTCCCTCCATGCACGATCCCAACAACTTACTTTCCCCGGAAGGAAGACGCAGCGAGCACGCCTCGTCCGTCCGGTCGGTCCCGATCAGCGACATTCGCCGGCCCGGCCATATCTCCCGCCGGCGAGAAGCAAAGATGTCCCGCGCCTTTCCGGCCAGGCTGCCGCCCTCACGCGGATCGCCGGGATTTCTTCCCTTGTCCTATTGCCGGATCGGGATGTACATAACTCGGTATGCACGAGGATGGCGTTGCTGCGCGCGGTTGAGTGGAAGCGTGGGGGTCCGAGGTGGACTACCACTGATCTTTGCGAGATACGTACGGCACCAACAACGGATGGAATCGGAATAGATACAAGGCCGTTCGAGTGAAGAGACCAAGGGATTGATTTGCTGAGTTTCGTGCAGACGTGCAGCGCTGGACTTCTAGCTAAATTTGTTGTGACTACAAGTCGGGTGAACAGCTAGTGCCATGCGAAATCAAAGGCGTGGCATGCATGTATGCCACATAGAACATTTTCTATTAAGGTGCAACCTTAAGGCAAGCAAGACGCAATGTGTCAAGAGGCACTTGCAATAAAAACTGGCTTTTAGTTAAGCACCAATGCTTATTTTCTACACAAAGAAAATGCCAACTAGCACCCCCCTCCTTTTCACATGTCTAAGCACTCTACATTGTGCATGGCCTTGTAGGATCAATTACTACAAAGTGTAAGTATATCACACAATCACAGTATAAACAGTGACATACACCTTATTTGTAAGAGACCCCAACTTTCTTGTTTCGTCATGCATGCGTCATATATGTACATTTCCATAGACTAGGTCACCAGGTCGCAAATTAGGGCACAAGCTAGTGCAAACAGTCTTACTCTGATTTTTTCTCTCGAGCAAAGTCCACTTTGAACCTTGATCTTGTAGCAGTAGTCTAAGTTGAACCCCTGACCTTGTAATCCCTTCCCAAAGATCGGTTTGGATCTTACCCTATCTGAGCATGATCGCCAAAATAAACCATTGTTATCGCATTCCGTCCTCTTTCGGTGATCCACCGTGATATCCAAGCCCACCATACTGTCATCCGCCATCATAGCTTGGGTGAGGGAAGCTCCCTTCGGACATGGCTTCTCAATCTCTTTCTTTGTTCTACAAGAAGTAGGCCAAAAAAAAGAGCCAACCATGTACGTTGAGATTGGTGTTCACAGGTGCCACCTCAGCAATGCTAGAGCCCCAAACAATATTTTTATGCCAAAAAATTCGAAAAAATATCATGTGCCAATTTGATTTATTACAAGGTTAGAGTTCATCTCAAATTATCTCTACATAATCATGGTTTTAAATGGAACTAAATATTTCTTTATCCTAAAAAGAGAAGTTTATCACTCTTGGTGTTCATGCCATCCCAGTTGTAAACTATCATCCTACACTGACAAGGTTGAAGTAGCTAATAGAGAAGCTAATTAAGTGTCTCAAGGCAGGGTAGGAACGTTTTTCACTTGAATCGACAGGGTAGGATCATTTTTCACTTGAATCGTCTTTGCGCGACATCGTGTGTCGAAAATTGTAGAGACTGCCACTCTTCGGTGTTGATTTTGCAAGGTTACAAACCATACGACTTTGCTGCAGAAATCACCAATATTTGGTGAATTTTGTTTTAAATAGGTCCAAATCCCGGTTTAGCTCGGTTAACAATGATCTTACGGGTGGGTCTCGTAAGTTAATACTAACGCGAAAAGTATCCCGCCTATTTAACATGAACGAATTCACTTCTAATGGCTGGTAAAATTTGTCTCAAAGCTTTCCTATATTAATTGACCATTTCTTCAATTACTAAAATTTATTCAGATTAAAAAAGGCTCGTATCTTTGATAAAGATAAATAAATTTCTTAATAATATCTTGCCACATACAAGAAAGCTAGCAATATCTCTTAGTGTGATTCGTTAAATAGGGTCTTTTTCGTCTAAAACCCATTAGCTATTTATCTTGTTTGAAATTTTGACTAAAATTGATATAAATGTAATGAAAAATGATCAAACTTTAAAAAGCATGTTAAATTTGTCAAGAACATTTTCCATGTTAATTAGTTATATATTTCAATTAGCAGAAGTTTTTCGTAGTCGTTTGAAAATTTTGAATATTTACAAAAAAATGGCCAAATCTAACAAAAACTGACCTAATACTAAACGGCCGGTAAACTTTGTATGGAAATTCTCAGATTAACAAACACACATTGACATTTTTTTAACAAGCTAGAGTGTTTTGATAGTTTTTGATAAGTTTTAAAATTCGACCGAAATTTTGGTGGATCTAACAAATACAAATTTGCTTGTTATAATGTCTTGAATTATCCCTGAGTAGTCCATTGATATTGGTTAATTTACTGGTTTTCTTTACACTGTTTTTTGAAAAGTTTGTGGTGGCCATATGACACACCGGACAGGACGACAAGCTGAAAAGAAAAGAAACCAATGAAGGCAATACTACTACTCCACTCCATGTATGATTCCAAGCAGTATGGTCCATGCCCTTGCTGAACCGCTGCATGTGACCACACTGAGGCCGTGCCCGGTTGCTAGCTGCTGCCCGCCCGTGTCGTCCATGAAGAACCCTGAAGAAGCTTTGGCCGCACCTCACCTCTGTTGTTACCACCACTCCCGTGACCCCCACCTTTGTCCTTTAACCCTCTCCATCCATTCATTCCCGCCATTACATCCAACTTAATTCCACCGGCTGCGTATATATGGTATACCATCTACTCATTCATGGATCCAGATATGTATATATCATGGATTTATTTCTCAACTTAATTAATTCCACCGGCTGCGTATAGTAGTATATGGTATACTCATTCATGGATGATCCATTTATATGTCATGGATTTATTTCTCAACGTAATTCCACCGGCTGCGTATATATCGTATACCATCAACTCATCCATGGATCCATATCATGGATTTATTTCTCAAATTAATTCCACCGGCTGCGTATATATCGTATACCATCAACTCATCCATGATTTTTATCATGGATTTATTTCTCTGGGAATTATGGTACGCATTCATCGCCAGCGGTTTCCACCGTGGATTCGAATCAAATCTCGCCTCAAAATTTCGGCAGCACGAGCGAGCGAGCTCACTGCAGGGCAATGCCTTTACTCACGATCGGGGTCTATAAATACGCGCCAAATACGAGGAGGAGGCATCGATCCGTCGCCATTCACGTGCTCCAGCAGTCTACTCGGCGGTGCAGTAGGGAGCGTGTGTGAGCTCGAAATGGCTTCTTCTCCCGTCCACCACCACTTGCGCGTGCGCGTCCTACTGCTAGCGGCACTGCTGCTCTGCGTCGTCGTCTCGGCGTCGGCGTGGCCGTCGTGGCCGTGGCCGAGGCGGATGAGCGCGAGCGGGCGGCACGACTACCGTGACGCGCTGTCCAAGTGCATCCTCTTCTTCGAGGGGCAGCGGTCGGGGCGGCTGCCGGCGTCGCAGCGCGCGGCGTGGCGCGGCGACTCGGGCTTGTCGGACGGCAAGGCAGCGGGGGTCGACCTGGAGGGCGGGTACTACGACGCCGGCGACAACGTCAAGTTCGGGTTCCCCATGGCGTTCACCACCACCATGCTGGCCTGGAGCGTCCTCGAGTTCGGCGACGACATGCCGCGCGAGGAGCGAAGCCACGCCACCGACGCCGTGCGCTGGGCCACCGACTACCTCCTCAAGACCGTCGCCCACCCTGGCGTAATCTTCATGCAGGCAAGCACGCCACTGACCACTCACATTGCACCATCCCCTCAATGTCCATGTCATGCCACGGCTGAGCTTCTCCGACAATGTGTGAGTGGTGCAGGTGGGGGATCCGTGGAAGGACCACGGCTGCTGGGAGAGGCCGGAGGACATGGACACGGAGCGCACGGTGTACAACGTCAGCACGGGGCGGCCGGGGTCGGAGGTCGCGGGGGAGACGGCGGCGGCGCTGGCCGCGGCGTCCATGGTGTTCCGCGACGGCGGCGACAGGGAGTACGCCGAGCTGCTGCTGGCGAACGCCAAGAAGGCCTTCGAGTTCGCCGACACCTACAGGGGCGCCTACAGCGACGACCCGGACCTCAGAGCGGGCGGTTGCCCCTTCTACTGTGACTTCGACGGGTATCAGGTCAGTCTACTCTCGTCTTCTTGCGACCTGACAAGCCATGACCAGACCTCTGCTTGATCACGAGAAACGCTGTAGCGTACGCACATGGTGTCACAGTTCAGAAAAGCTTTATGCTCTGTTTTGGTGTAGCCATTTTTCCGACAGAAAAATGACAATACACAAGACAAAGTTAACATATTGCTTATACATTTTAGCACTGAACTGACAGAATTCTCTGAACTTTGAGTAACAAGACATCGGTGGTCGTTAAAAAACAATACATTAACTTGGAGTAGTGTTTTTTAGCACAAGAAGAGAAACACAAATGCCAAAAGGTATTAGTGCACCGTGATTGCTATATCGTGAACCGCTGCGTGGAAGTTTCCACCTTTGAAATTTAGATTTTTACTGGCCAGTATAACAATTCAGGCTGATCACCTTCAGACATTGCATCAGACTGGGCATGTATCTCTGGTGTCGTATTGTGGGCCAAGAATCAAATGTTTCCATCATGAAAGAGGCTCTTCCTAAAATAAACTCTGCCCCCACAAGTTATTACAATGTACAGAACAATAGGGGGTTCAGAACTGATGAAGATGACACTTACAAACTGTAAACTGGAAACTCATGACAGGACGAGCTGCTGTGGGGCGCGGCGTGGCTACGGAGGGCCTCAGGGGACGACGCCTTCCGGGAATACATCCAGAACAACGGCAAGACCCTTGGAGCAGAGGACAGCATCAACGAGTTTGGGTGGGACAACAAACATGCCGGCCTCAACGTCCTAGTTTCCAAGGTTCTAAAAATGCTTTCCATCAGAATTGTACAGTTTCTGAATGCAAACTCTGCTCCTTACTTAACACAACATGAGCGACTGGCTTCCAGGAGTTCATAGACGGCGAGGCGCTGTCCATGCAGTCCTACAAGGAGTCTGCGGACAGCTTCATCTGCACCCTCATCCCGGAGTCGTCGTCGCCGCACATCCAGTACACGCCTGGGGGCATGATCTACAAGGCTGGAGGCAGCAATATGCAACATGTCACCTCCATTTCGTTCCTGCTCCTGACCTATGCCAAATACCTCTCCAAGTCCTCTCACACTGTCAACTGTGGGGACATTTCAGTTGGTCCAGACACTCTTCGACTGCAAGCCAAAAAGCAGGTGCTGAAAATTATCACCTTATGTGTCTACTTGTATAACATACAAAATGCGGGGACAATTACCAGCTAAACTCTGAAATTACAAACTTAAATTATGTATGTTGTATTAAATTATGTATGTTGTATTTCAGGTTGACTATCTATTAGGAGACAACCCGATGAAAATGTCTTACATGGTCGGGTACGGCGACCGATATCCTCAGCGGATCCACCACCGAGGATCATCTCTGCCTTCGATCAAGGACCACCCCGAGCGCATCGCATGCAAAGACGGCTCGCCTTACTACGATGCATCTGGCTCGAACCCTAACCCGTTGGTCGGGGCTGTCGTTGGTGGGCCGGGGGAGGATGATGTCTATGGGGACGAGCGTGCTGATTTCAGGAAGTCTGAACCCACTACCTACATTAACGCTCCCTTGGTAGGGGTTCTTGCCTACTTTGTTGGCAACCCAAACCCAGGCCATATCAAACATTGAGCATCAGTATTTTTCCATGTAGATATAGAAGAGTGACAGATGTGACAGATTATTAGGTACAAATGAAACATGTAGGCTTGTGTTTAGATGGCACTACATATTCATAGGAGTGGAAATGATTGAAGAGGGCCGACTCTATCAATAAACAAGAGCTTATCTTCCATGTTCTTTCTCTCTTTTGGGTTTGGAGTGTATTTTGTGTGGATGGGTGCATAGTGCAATTTAATTTTATTAGCAAAGAAAATTTTCACTCTACAGAAGCATTTGGTATGATAGGTACTCTTATACCAGAAATCAAGATAACAATTATATTAGGAGGGTTTTGAGCGTAAATATTGTTCAAAATTGCATGAAGCAAATGCCGATGCTTGACAATACAACGCTCCCTCCACATCAAAATATAGTGCATAATAGTTTTATTTAAAGTAAAACATTTGAAGTTTTACAAGATTATAGAATAACAACATCTATAATACCAAATAAATTCAATATGGAAATATATTTCTTTACGAATCTAATGACCTTACTACGATTCATCTTGCATGAATCCTAACCCGTTGGTCGGGGCTGTCGTTGGAGGATGTTGTTTATGAGGACGAAAATGCTGATTTCAGGTAACCTGAACCCTCTAAATACACCAATGCTCCCTTGGTAGCGGTTCTTACCTACTTTGTTGGCAACCCAAATCCAGGCCATATCAAACATTGAGTATCAGTAATTCTCCGTGTAGATTTAGACGGAGTGTCGGTTGTTACAAATTAATAGGTGGTAATGAAACATGTAGGATTGTGTTTAGATGGTTCTACATGTTCATATGAGTATATTGAAAAGAACTTGATCTATCAATAAACAGCTTATCTTCCATATTCTATCTTATTTTCGGATTTGAAGTGTATTTCGTCCGGATGTGTGCATGGTGCAATTTAATTTTTAAAAAGTTTGCATTTTGCACAATCATTTTAGTATGAAATCTTCTGATATACTAGAAATCAAGAAAATAAATATTTTAAAGAGGGCCTTGAGTGTCCATACTGTTTTATAATTGCACAAAGCAAATGTTAATGCTTCACAATACAACTACTCCCTTCATTTCAAAATGTAGTGCATATTATTTTTTATCTTAAGTAAAATTTTGAATTTTGACCAAGATTATATAAAAATAACATATACAATAACAAATAAACATAATATAAAATTTTATTTCATGATGGATCTAATGATACTGACTTGCTATTGTACACGTTGATATTTTCTCTCAAAATTTGACTTAAGAAAAAACCATATGCACTATTTTTTTTTAACAAGGAGGGAATATCTAATATGTGCATGATGCCTTAATAGAGCCACTGTGAAGACAAGTGGAGGCAATGCAAATTATATTTAGGACAGTCTAGAAGGGTTGTGAGATTTCACGATTACATTGATATTTCCATGAGAGAATGTAGAGTATTTTTTTTTTGTCAAGGTATGATTATGAAGATTATAATATTTGTAAAACTTTACAGGATTCATTTCTCATGAACGTTGTAGAATAAATTATTTAGGTACTCTTCATAAATCATGACCAACTTGAGAAATATTTAGAATTGCATATTTTTATCCAAAAATTGTAAAGTTAAAACATATTATAAATATAGTTCTTATATGTGTCAAGGATGAAATGACACTTTACGAGTATAAATGAGTGTCACACCAGTTTTCTTTAAGTACAAACAAGAAACAAGGACCTATATATTCACTTCACGCCGACCTAAACAAGATGGAGTCCATGAGGAAACCTTTTTTTTTGTAACGTGCACGGTAGATGTGGTGCACGCTATCCACCACTCCCTTTTTCTTTAAGATTGGTGAGTTATTCTTAATTTGGTTTCAATACAATCTATATACCCTCCCGTAATGTTTCAGGGTCCGCTCTCACTCCAAATATCCTATAAATCTCTCTCTCTCTCTCTCTCTCTCTCTCTCTCTCTCTCTCTCTCTCTCTCTCTCGTGTGCGCGTCTGTTCCTCTCCTCTCTCTCAAAAAATGGTGGCAACGACGGGGGCATCAAGGTTGGAGGCAGTGAAATGTGACACGACTAGAAGAAACAGGGAGGTATGAGGGTCCGTATGAAGAGCGTCGCAAGGCCGTCAACATAGTTAAGAGGGAGTCTGTCGAGACATCGTAGTAGAGTTCATAGACTGGGGTGCCATGATCCTACGGGTAGAGACGTGGGGAACGTGGTAGCACAACAATCAGGAACACCAAATTTACCCAGGTTCGGTACGTCGCAACTAGGCGGCGTTTCTACTCCTGCAATATCACTAAATCAGAGCTGAAGCCTGAAGTATACAATATAAAATGTGAGTAGGGTTTCACTAACTCGGCGAGGATCAACTTCCCGGCGAGTTGGCTTCTAGCTAATTTTCTATATGTTCTTCTCTCCCATCCGGCTTTATATAGATAGCTAGATTAGGGTTTACAGAAAGGAAACCTAAAAGACTACGCAAAGTATCTAACTTGGAAATGAAGGAATTTGTCTTCTACTCCAAGCCACACCACTTTGGGCCGTGGTCCGGGTTCTTCTAGAATCCGGCTTCTGCGCGTCAGATTACTGGGCCGCCTAATGGACTGTGATCCACTACCAACAGGCCACCCTGTTAATCCGGCTCTTAGGACAATGCCGGATATACCCCTATTTAGTGTATATCCAACAGTAGCCCCCAAGAAGGATTGAGACTTGATTCTGCCACCTTTCGTCAACTCGCATTCTGCTCCGAGAAACGTTGACTATTTGTCTCGATTCTTCTTTTTCCCAAAACTTCATAACGCATAACTCGAATTTCATAAAAAACCGGCTTTCTCTTCCACGAACCTTCGTGGAGAAGGAGTTTCTTGACATGTAACCCAAAACTCGGATTTACCAGAATCCGACTTTTCTTCCATGAGGCTTCGTGGAGAAGGAACCTCGTGACGTCAGCGATAAAAGCGTGCTGACATCACGGATGTTTGGGTTCAGTCAAATCCTGAAACGTATCTCTGGCAGATTCTCGCGGGAAACGAGGAGATAGCACTTATCATTCCGCCTCCTCATTTCCCGGATTTTCTAGCGTGACACGCGTTGCAGATCTAACGGTCAAAAGAGCCGTTAGCACGCAACTTAATGTTTGTCCGGCTATAAATAGCCGCCCTTGGGCACACCGGTTGCCCTTCCGCTCTCACTCCAGCTTCCAAGCCACCAAGCGCCATTGCTCCCGAGCTAAGGTTTTCACCAGTTTGAGTAGAGCCTGTGTTTGTTCCCCACCGTCCCCAGAATCCACAATCGGAGGTTCGGGATCTTCCCCGCACCGCCCACGAATGGCTACCGGCGACTCACCGCACGCCGCTGAGGAGAGCACCATCGCCCGCAACATCTACGAAATCATCAACGACATAGACCCCCTGCTCGATTCTCCGAGCCGCGCTGCCGCGAACACACCGGAGGAACCTGCCGGAGATCTGGCCCGCGAGGATCCTCTTCTCGCGGCCGAGAACTTGGCGGCTTTGTCTTCCGTCCCGCCTCCGCTCTTCACCGCCAAAACGGCGGAAGAAAAGATTGTCCTCGTCGGCGAGGAACTTGCTGCCGCTGCCGCTGCCGGAGCGGAGGACGACGGCGAGATGTCCGGGAATTGGAGCCGATGCAACTTGGCTCCTTCCCTCCTTCCGACAATGGAGAAGGAGGGGTTGATTGTGAAGGGAAAATGGCGGCACGAGGAGGACGACTCCGAGCCCTTGCCGAAGCCGGGGAAAGGGTTCTCCTTTCCTCGCACATCAGTCGAGGTATGGGGTTTCCACCTTCTGCCTTTTTTCCTCCAGGTTTTAAACCACTACAACATCTAGCCTCACAACCTTCCTCCAAACTCCATTTTATATCCAGTCGGGTTCCAGGCCCTCTTTGAAGGGTATCTAGGATTAGAGCCTAGGTTAGACTTTTGGCAGTACTGTTTCGGGGTTAAGCGAAACCCGTCTGAGGGCGCACTCCCGACTTGCGGAACCATATCCTTCACCCTACGTAGATTTAGGGAGGATTGGTTCCCCAAGATCAAAACCTCGAAATCTGTCAAATTTTGGACGTGTTCCTTCTTCTACCACCAAGACGTCCTGTTTCCTGGAAAGGAAACAGGGATTCCACCTTTCGCCAACTGCGCTGCCAGTCCCCAAGACAACTAGGCAGTGGACGCGGTTCAAACTCTGCCGCCGGATCTTCTAAGGATCAAACGGCGCATCACGAAGCTTGTTTCCGCGTCTCCTCCTCTCACCGGCATGGATACAGTCCTATGTTGGTTAGAGAGGCGAATTCAGCCTCTGGCCCACCATGGTCCCCGGCTCTTATGCGAATACTCGGGAACCGAAGACACCATGCGGACAACGAACAAGTCTTTGACGGCGAAATATTTGAGGAAACACGTTAACCAGTTGGTCGCAGCATGCGACCAAGATGAGGAAAGCCGGCCGATATACTCGGCGACAAACCCGGCTCCAAAGGTATGTCTTTTCATTTTGGGCTTTAGTTTTGCGTTTCTTCGTTCTCGGACAATTAATTTAACCCGGACTTTGTCTTTTTTGACAGATTGTCGATCTTCCTGAGGCGGATCTTGCAACCGATACCGAGTTGGACTCAATGCGTGCCAACTTTGCAGGCGGACGGAAGCGCAAGAAGCCTTCCGCTACTCAGGAGGTAATCGATCTTGACGGAGTTCCCGTCGCTACTTCCACGTAAATCATCCGGGTTACTTCTTTCTCTGCATTTTGTCGCAGGAGTTCTTATTATTTTCTCGGAATTCTAACATCTCGGATTTTATATTTTCTAGACCGGCTCCGACAACATTGAAGCCAAAAGGCCGGAAGAAAATCAAGTCTGTGGCTCGGAGAGGACCACAGCCTTCTCCTGATGCTGCTCTAGACACTCCGGTCACAGCCGCAGAGGGAAACACTTCTGCCAGGGAAGAAGAAACCCAGCAGACCAGTCAGCCTATTGTGTTGGAAACGAACACGAGGGAAAGGGCGGTGCCAGAAATGGGTGGCCCTTCTCGTACAGCTGAGGAAGAGCCCATTCCGACTTTCGACAAGGAATTCAAGGTAAAAGAAGAGCCTTTTGACAAACACGGATTTATAAAACCGTGGGCGACAAAACACTTCTCTCCTGCTCCTTTAACCCATCCTTGGCCAAAAGGCGGGTCTGTTGTCAGGAATAACTTCGTATTTTCACCTCAGCAGGTCATCCAGGACGGCCTGTGCCACGTCGGGATTCTTTTTGCAGAGTATGCAAAAGAATTCAACGAAAACTTGTCGGGTCTGCAACGGATGAGCCAGGTAATATGTCTAGTCCCCAAGCAATAAGTCAAATGCATATTTTTGTCCTAGTGCTTTTTTTCATTGTTATGCTTGCTTTTAACTTAAGCATTTTTTGTCTCTTTCTGTGTTTCAGCAAACTGCTGAAAACATCAACATGGAAATTTTCAGTAAACTTACCATCAAGAACAAGGAGGTGAAAACCTTCTTCCTATTCTTGAAGATAAGGAGACAGAATTGGCATCCATTCAGTAACAGCTGAGTGAATCAGCAGGTAAAATATTTCTCTGCTTTCAGTTGTGAGTGTTTCTAAGTAATTTTCCGAGTTTTTAACTCTTCCTTTACTTGCTTTTCAGCTTCTTTGGCGTAGCCCAAAAAAATTGCTGAAGATGCCGGCAACGCCGAGAACCTCCGCCGCGAGAGCCTGGATCTTCACAAGCTGACTGTGAAGCTCCAGAAGGACCTGGAGGCCTGCCAACAAGCTGTTGGCATCGCCGAATCTAAGGCCTCCAGCCAGGCCGAGAAAGATAAAGCTACAATCAGGGACCTAGAGAACGCCCTGAACCAGCGCTTGGAGGAAGGCACCAAGATGGATCGGATTCTCGGTAAGTAACTTGTCTTTTACCGGATTTTCCTTGTTTCCCTTCTCCCGTTTTTCCTACCATTTGTTTGTTGATTGAAACAGAAGGTAGCCCCCAGGTTACCCAGATTGAGAGAATCAGGGCTTTCGGAAAAATCTTCACCGTGCTCAAGGCATCGGGGATGCTACTTATTAATAAGTACACTCCCGAAGAATCTGGGGAGCTCTCGGAAGTCATCACACTTCCTGAGGCTATGGTGGAGGTAGCGAACCGCAAGGAGTCGTGGCTCCGCTCCGCGGATCGTGGTGGTGCACGCATAGCCCTTGGGCTCATGCGTATGCACTACCCCACTGCCAAATCTTGGCGCGTGGCGTCCGACATCCCGCAAGGATATACGGATGCCCAGCGTACCAACATCTTTGATGAAATCAAAGGTCACGCCACCAAGATCGCCAATATAGTGAACACCTCCACCTTCTACCCCGAGGACGAAATCCCGCCAACTCCTGAGGAATCCAGCAGCGAAGAAGAAGAGTCGGATGCCTGAGGAAGTTGCTTGGTCCTGGGTAGACGATAGGAAAATAGAAGCATTACTGATCTTACAATGTAACACTTATTGTAATGCTATCTATTCTTTTGTATAAACAAGTACTCTGCTTTTGCAGTTAAATTATTAAGTCTTTGCAGGTTTTCCGGGTTTTTAATTCCTTTATCTTCTAAGGTCTCTGGTTTGTATGTCTTAACTATCCTTAGTGATTGAAATGACTCGGTACAACCAATCAGTCGAAACTCGGAGACATGGATCATACTAAAGGCATTTTTACTGACTAGTTCCAGTGACCCAACATAAAAACAATCAGACAATACTTAGAGAAAAAGTAAGGAATTGTGAAAAAGTATGAAACTCGGGCACGCAGGCACAATCTGGTTTTCCTTAAGCCTCCTTAGGCTGAGTAGCATTCAGTTTTGATAACTCCGAGCACGCAGGCACAATTCGGGTTAATATTGAGTATTTTGAAAGATCATTGGGAAATAGATAAAACGGACTTATGCTTTGTATGAAAACAGATAAAACAGTAATGCATGAATTCCGAAAACTTTATTTCATGATCTCAAAGATGTTTACATAGAAATTGAACTAAGTGTAAAAGGGACGTAACTGCTGGATGCTCCAGGGCCTTTTCGTCTCTCCTAGCTCAACATCTATCTTTCTCTTTCTTTTGCGATTCAGACGCTTGGGATCATCTTCCGTGTCTCGAATATCTACAAGATAATAAGATCCATTTTTCATAGCCTTGCTAATGACAAATGGCCCCTCCCGGACTGGGGCTAACTTGTGCTTCCTTTCTTGCACCAATCTTAGCACTAGGACACCTTCTTTGAAAGATCGATGCCTGATTTTCGACTATGGTAGCGTCTCAATCCTTGCTGATAAATGGCGGATCTTTAAAGCACAAGGTCTCGTACTTCTTCTAAAAGATCGACGACATCCTGTCGAGCACATTCGACATCCGAGTCATCGTAAGCCTGCACTCTTGGGCTATCATGGATCTATTTGGCGTCGTTCGAATACTCCAAAGCACGGAAGGTAATTCTTCTACCCATGCTCCAGATGCTCTATGAAGAGGAGATTCGAGTCTTGGGCGTATTCCTTGCAGGATTGAGCTATTCATTCTTTCAACCTGCCCATTGGATTGTGGGTGAGCCACAGATGCAAGGTCTAGGCGTATTCCCGTTTGTCGGCAATATTTTGCCAACTCTCCAATAGAGAAATTTGTCACATTGTCGGTGATTGTACTGTGTGGAACGTCATATCTCATGACTACGTCAATGATGAAGTTTTTGGCAGTCACACCGTCAAGTTTCTTGATGGGTTTTGCCTCCACCCACTTGGTGTACTTATCCACTGCAACGAGTATATGTGTAAGTTCGCCTCTTGCACTTTTGAATGGTCCCATCATATCTAGCCCCCAGACCGCGAACGGCCATGTTATAGGGATAGTTTTGAGTGCTTGAGCTAGCATATTCGTCTGTTTGGCGTAATACTGGCATCCGGCACATGTGTTTACTATGTGTTCGGCATCTGTCTTGGCTGTGAGCCAGAAAACCCCTGCACGGAATGCTTTTTTGACAATGCTTTTTGATTGAGCATGATGTCCGCAATCTCCTGCATGAATTTCTTACAAGATTTATCGTCCTTCTTCTGCCGAAATACATCGCCGAAAAATTCCGATAGTGCTGCACTTATACAGACAACCATTAATTACCATGTATCCTTTGCATCGACGTTGTATCTATCTTTGCAAGACCTCGTCTGCTCCATCTGAAAACTTCTGATCAACAAAGAAGTTTAAGTATGGAATTTCCCAATCCGGGTTAACGAGCAGAACTTCAATTGACTCGAAAACGAGAGGATAATCAACATCTCCACCTTTGGTTGATGGTTCGTGCAAATGCTGGACAAACACACCAGGTGGTAGGGTTCTCACTCTTTCCGATCCCATGCGAGCTAATGCATCCGCCGTTCCAATTTTCTTCCCTTTTGATGTGAAGTACTTCAAATCCAAGGAAGCAAATTGCAAACTCGTCCACCGTTTTCCGATATTCGGCCATGATGGGGCTTTTGGCGTCCCATGTTTGGTTTAGCTGATGTTGTACCAAATCTGAGTCACCATAGCATAGTATGCGTTTGACGCCTATTTCTTCTGCAATATACAAGCCATGAAGCAAAGCTTCGTATTCTGCCACGTTATTACTGGCGTTGAAGTGTATCTGCAATACATACTCCATGATGTCACGTTTTGGGGATTTTAGCACTACACCAGCTCCAGCGTCTTCTTTCATCTTGGATCCATCAAAGCGCATGATCCAGTATTCCGACTCCGACGTTGGTGTGTTCTCCATTGCCTCTGTCCATTCAGCGATAAAATCTGCCAACACTTGGGATTTAATTGCCGTCCGGGGTTGGTACTTAATGTCGAACGCGGCTAGCTCAATGCCCCATTTGGCTCGACCTGTTTTAAAGATAAGGAGACCGAACTGGTGGACGCAACAGGTCGAGTAGCCAAATGGGGAATTGAGCTAGCCGCGTTCGATATTAAGTACCAACCCCGGACGACAATTAAATCCCAAGTGTTGGCAGATTTTGTCGCTGATTGAACAGAAGCAATCGAGAACACACCAATGCCGGAGTAGGAATACTGGATCATGCACTTTGATGGATCCAAGATGAAAGAAGGCGCTGGAGCTGGTGTAGTGCTAAAATCCCCAAAAGGTGACATCATGGAGTATGTATTGCAGATACACTTCAACGCCAGTAACAACGTGGCAGAATACAAAGATTTGCTTCATGGCTTGCATATTGCAAAAGAAATAGGCGTCAAACGCATACTATGCTATGGTGACTCAGTTTTGGTATAGCATCAGCTAAACCAAACTTGGGACGCCAAAAGCCCCATCATGGCCGAATATCGGAGAACGGTGGAAGCGTTTGCAATTTGCTTCCTTGGATTTGAAGTACTTCACATCAAAAGGGAAGAAAATTGGAACGCGGATGCATAAGCCCGCATGGGATCAGAAAGAGTGAGAACCTTACCACCCGGTGTGTTTGTCCAGCATTTGCACGAACCATCAATCAAAGGTGGAGATGTTGATTATCCTCTCGTTTCCGAGTCAATTGAAGTTATACTCGTTAACCCGGATTGGACAATTCCATACTTAAACTTCTTAGTTGATCGGAAGTTCCCAGATGGAGCAGACGAGGTCTTACAAAGACAGATACAGCGTCGATGCAAAGGATACACGGTAATTAATGGTTTCTTGTATAACCGCAGCACTATCAGAATTTTTCAGCGATGTATTTCGCCAGAGGAAGGACGAGAAATCTTGCAAGAAATCCATGCAGGAGATTACGGACATCATGCTCAATCAAAAAGCATAGTCAAAAAAGCATTTCGTGCAGGGTTTTTCTTGCTCACAGCCAAGACAGATGCCGAACATATAGTAAACACATGTGCCGGATGCCAGTATTACGCCAAGCAGACGAATATGCCAGCTCAAGCACTCAAAACTATCCCTATAACATGGTTGTTCGCAGTCTGGGGGCTAGATATGATGGGACCATTCAAAACTGCAAGAGGCGGACTTACACATCTACTCGTTGCAGTGGATAAGTACACCAAGTGGGTGGAGGCAAAACCCATCAAAAAACTTGATGGTGTGACCGCCAGAAACTTCATCATTGACGTAGTCATGAGATATGACGTTCCACACAGTATAATCACCGACAACGGGACAAATTTCTCTATTGGAGAGTTGGAAAAATATTGCCGACAAACGGGAATACGCCTAAACCTTGCATATGTGGCTCACCCACCATCCAATGGGAAGGTTGAAAGAATGAATAGCTCAATCCTGCAAGGAATACGCCCAAGACTCGAATCTCCTCTTCATAGAGCAGATGGAGCATGGGTAGAATAATTACCTTCCGTGCTTTGGATTATTCGAACAACGCCAAATAGATCTACAGGGAAAACCCCGTTTTTCTTGGTTTATGGCACAGAAGCAATGCTTCCAACGGACATGCTCCATGATAGCCCAAGAGTGCAGACTTACGATGACTCGGATGCCGAATGTGCTCGACAGGATGCCGTTGATCTTTTAGTAGAAGAACGGGACCTTGTGCTTCAAAGATCCGCCATTTATCAGCAAGGATTGAGACGCTACCATAGTTGAAAAACCAGGCATTGATCTTTTAAAGAAGGTGACCTAGTGCTAAGATTGGTGCAAGAAAGGAAGCACAAGTTAGCCCCAGTCTGGGAGGGACCATTTGTCATTAGCAAGGCTATGAAAAATGGATCTTATTATCTTGTAGATATTCGAGACACGGAAGATGACCCCGAGCGTCTGAATCGCAAAAGAAAGAGAAAGATAAATTTTGAGCTAGGAGAGACAAAAAGGCCCTGGAGCATCCAGCAGTTACGTCCCTTCTACACTTAGTTCAATTTCTACGTAAACATCTTTGAGATCATGAAATAAAGTTGTCGGAATTCATGCATTACTGTTTTATCTGTTTTCATACAAAGCATAAGTCCATTTTATCTATTTCCCAATGATCTTTCGAAATGCTCAATGTTAACCCGAATTGTGCCTGCGTGCTCGGAGTTATAAAAGTTGAATGCTACTTAGCCTAAGGAGGCTTAAGGAAACCCAGATTGTGCTTGCGTGCCTGAGTTTCATACTTTGTGACAATTCCTTACTTTTTCTCTAAGTACTATCTGATTGTTTTTATTTTGGGTCACTGGAACTAGTCAGTAAAAATGCCTTTAGTACGATCCATGTTTCCGAGATTCGACTGATTGGTTGTACCCAGTCACTTGGCATGAAGGTTACGTACTATCGAGCCATTTCAAACACTAAGGACAGTTAAGACATACAAACCAGAGAACTTAGAAGATAAAGGAATTAAAACCCGAAAAACTTGCAAAGACTTAATAAATTAACTGCAAAAGCGGAGTATTTGTTAACACAAAAGAATAGATAGCATTACAATAAGTGTTACATTGTAATTGCAGTAATGCTTCTATTTTCCTATCTCCTACCCAGGACCAAGCAGCATCTTCAGGCATCCGACTCTTCTTCTTCGCTGCTGGATTCCTCAGGAGTTGGCAGGATTGCCTCCTCGGGGTAGAAGGTGGAGATGTTCACCATATTGGCAATCTTGGTGGCGTGACCTTTGATTTCATCAAAGATGCTGGTACGCTGGGCATCTGTGTATCCTTGTGGGATGTCGGACGCCACGCGCCAAGATTTGGTGGTGGGGTAGTGCATAGGCATGAGCCCAAGGGCCATGCGTGCACCACCACGAGCCGCGGAGCAGAGCCACAGACTCCTTGCGGTTCGCCACCTCCACAATAGACTTAGGAAGTTTGATGACTTCCGAGAGCTCCCCAGATTTCTCGGGAATGTACTTGTTAATAAGTAGCATTCCCGCGGCCTTGAGCGCGGTGAAGACTTTCCCGAAGGCCCGGATTCTCTCAATCCGGGTAAGCTGGGGGCTATCTTATGTTTCAATCAACAAGACAAATGTTAGGAAAAACAGAAGAAGGGTAACATGGAAAATCCGGTAGAAGATAAATAACTTACCGAGAATCCGATCCATCTTGGTACCTTCTTCCAGGCGCTGGTTCAGGGCGTTCTCCAGATCCCTGATTGTAGACTTTTCTTTCTCGGTATGGCTGGAGGCCTTAGATTCGGCGATGCCAACAGCTAGTTGGTTGGCCTCCAGGTCCTTCTGGAGCTTCACAGTTAGCTTGTGAAGATCCAGGTTCTTGTGGCGGAGGTTCTCGGCGTTGCCGGCATCTTCAGCAACTTGTTTGGCTTTAGCCAAAGAAGCTGAAAAGCAAGTAAAGGAAGAGTTAAAAACTCGGAAAATTACTTAGAAAAACTCACAACTGAAAGCAGAGAAATATTTTACCTGCTGATTCACTCAGTTGTTGCTGAATGGATGCCAGTTCTTCCTCCTTATCTTCAAGAATAGAAAAAGGGGTTTTCACCTCCTTGTTCTTGATGGTAAGTTTACTGAAAACTTCCATGTTGATGTTTTCAGCAGTTTGCTGAAACGCGGAAAAGAGACAAAAAATGCTTAAGTTAAAAAACAAGCATAACAATGAAAAAAGCATTAAGACAAAAGTATGCATTTGACTTATTGCTTGGGGGCTAGAGATATTACGGCTCATCCGCTGCAAACCTGGCAAATTTTCGTTGAATTCTTTTGCATACTCTTCAAAAAGAATCCCGGCGTTGCAGAGGCCATCCTGGATGACCCGCCGAGGTGAAAATACGAAGTTATTTCTTTGGCCAAGGACGGATTAAAGGAGGAGGAACGAAGTGTTTTCTCGCCCACGGTTTTATAAATCCGTGTTCGTTAAAAGGTTCTTCTTTTACCGTGAATTCCTTATCGAAAGTCGGAAGGGGCTCCTCCTCAGCTGTGTGAGAAGGACCTCCCATTTCCGGCACCGCCTTTTCCCTCGTGTCCGTTTCCGGCACAATAGGTTGGATGGTCTGCTGGGTTTCTTCTTCCCTAGCAGCAGTGTTTCCTTCTGCAGCTGTGACCGGAGTGTCTGGAGCAGTAGCAGGAGAAAGATGTGGTCCTTTTCGAGCCACAGATTTGATTTTCTTCCGTCCTTTTGGCTTCAATGTTGTCGGAGCCAGGCTAGGAATATAAAATCCGAGAAATTAGAACTCCGAGAAAATAATAAGAACTCCTGCGATAAAAAGCAGAGAAAGAAGTAACCCGGATGATTTACCTGGAAGTAACGACGGGAACTCCGTCAAGACCGATTACCTCCTGGGTAGCGGAAGGCTTCTTGCGTTTTTGTCCGCCTGCAAAGTTGGCACGCATTGCGTCCAACTCGGCATCGGTCGCAAGATCTGCCTCAGGAAGATCGACAATCTGTCAAAAAAGACAAAATTCCGGGTTAAATCATTTATCCGAGAAAAAAGAAACGCAAAACCAAAGCCCTAAAAGTAAAAGATGTACCTTTGGAGCCGGGTTTATCGCCATGTACATCGGCCGGCTTTCCTCATATTGGTCGCGTGCTGTGACCAACTGGTTAACGCGCTTCCTCAAATCTTTCGCCGTCAAAGACTTGTTTGTTGTCCGCATGGCGTCTTCGGTTCCCGAGTATTCGCATAAGAGCCCGGGACCGTGATGAGCTAGAGGCTGAATTCGCCTCTCCAACCAGCATAGAACTGTATCCATGCCGGTGAGAGGGGGTAACGCGGAAACAAGCTTTGCAATGCGCCGTTTGATCCTTAGAAGGTCCGGCGGCAGAGTCTGAACTGCCTCCGCAGCCCAATTTTCCCGAGGAGTGGCAGCGCAGTTGGAGAAAGGTGGAATCTCCGTTTCTTGTCCAGGAAATGGGATGTCTAGTGGTAGAAAAAGGAACCCGTCCAAAATTTGACGGATTCCGAGGTTTTGATCTTGGGAAACCAATCCTTCCTAAATCTACGTAGGGTGAAGGATATGGTCCCGCAAGTCGGGAGTGCGCCCTCAGAGGGGTTTCGCTAAACCCCGAAGAAATACTACCAAAAGTCTAACCTAGGCTCTAATTCTAGATACCCTTCAAAGAGGGCCTGGAACCTGACTAGATAGAGAATGGAGTTTGGTGGCAGGTTGTGGGGTTGTATGTTGTAGTGGTTAAGAACTTGGATAAACAAGGCGGAAGGTGGAATTCCCATACCTCGAGAAAGATGCGAGGTTAGGAGAACCCTTTCCCCGGCATTGGGCAAGGGATCGGAGTCGTCCTCCTCGTACCGCCACTTCCCCTTCACAATCAGCCCCTCCTTCTCCATTGTCGGAAGAAGGGAAGGGGCTAAGTTACACCGACTCCAATTCCCAGATAACTTGCCTTCGTCTTCGGCTCCGGCGGCGGTGGCCGCAGCGGCGAGCTCCTATCCGACGAGGAGGATTTTTTCTTCCGCCGTTTCGGGGACGAATGGTGGAGGCGGCGCGAACGAAGCTGCCAGGTTCTCAGCCGCGAGAAGGGGATCCTCGCGGGCCTGGTTGCCGGAAGGATTCTCCGTCATGTTTGCGGCGGCGTGGCTCGGGGAGTCGAGCTGCAGGTCGATGTCGTTGATGATGTTGTCGATGTTGCGGGAGACGACGTTTTCCTCTGCGGCGTGCGGCGAGTCACCGGATGCCATTTGCGGGCGGCGCAGAGAGGATTGCGAGCTTCCGATGGTAAATTCCGGGGACGGCGCGGTGTGCATGGGCTCTGCTCGCTCTAAGTCCTCTGCTCGGGAGCAATGGGTGCTTGAGGGCTCTGGAAGATGGAAGAGGGAGCAGGAGAGCAACCGAGTGCCCGTGGATGGCTATTTATAGCCGGAAATGCGTTACGATACGTGCTAACGGCTCTTTTGACCGTCAGATCTGCGACGCGTGTCACGCCAGAAAAATCCGGAAAATGAGGAGGCGGAATGATAACTGCTATCTCCTCGTTTCACGCGAGAATCTGTCAGAGATACGTTTCAGGATTTGACTGAACCCAAACGTCCGTGACGTCAGCACGCTTTTATCGATGCCGTCACGAGGTTCCTTCTCCACGAAGGCTCGTGGAAGAAAAAAGTTGGATTCTGGAAAATCTGAGTTTTGGGTTACATGTCAAGAAACTCCTTCTCCACGTTCGTGAAAGGGAAAGCCGGATTTTCATGAAATTCGAGTAATGCATTATGGCATCTTAAGAAAAAGAAGAATCGAGACAAAGAGCCAACATTTCTCGAAGCAGAATGCGAGTTGACGAAAGGTGTCAGGATCAAGTCTCAATCCTTCTTGGGGGCTACTGTCGGATATATACTGAGTAGGGGTATATCCGGCATGGTCCTAAAGAGCCAGATTACCAGGGTGGCCTGATTGGTAATGGATTACAGTCCATTAGGCGGCCCAGTAAGCTGACGCGCAGAAGGCGGATTCTAGAAGAACATGGACCACGGCCCAAAAGTTGTGCGGCTTGGAGTAGAATACGGATTCTTGCCTTCCAAGTTAGGATGTTTTCCGTAGTCTTCTAGGTTTCCTTTCTGTAAGCCCTAACCCGGCTATTATATAAAGCCGAACGGGAGAGAAGAACAGAGAGAACAATTAGCTAGAAGCCAACTCGCCGAGAAGTTGATCCTCGCCGAGTTAACGAAACCCTACTCACATTGTACTTTGTATACTTCAGGCTTCAGCCCTGATTTAGTGAGATTGCAGGAGTAGGAACGCCGCCTAGTTGCGACGTACCGAACCTGGGTAAATTCGGAGTTCCTGGTTGTTGTGCTACCACGTCCCCCCACGATTCTACCCGTAGGCTCATGGTACCCTAGTCTATGAACTCCACTACGATGTCTCGACACCTGCAATCTCACTAAATCAGGCCTGAAGCCTGAAGTATACAATATACAATGTGAGTAGGGTTTCGCCAACTCGGCGAGGATCAACTTCCCAGCGAGTTGGCTTCTAGCTAATTCTCTATATGTTCTTCTCTCCCGTCCGGCTTTATATAGATAGCTAGATTAGGGATTACAGAAAGAAAACTTATAAGACTCCGGAAAGTATCTAACTTGGAAAGGAAGGAATCCGTCTTCTACTCCAAGCCACACCACTTTGGGCCGTGGTCCGGGTTCTTCTAGAATCCGGCTTCTGAACGTCAGATTACTGGGCCGCCTAATGGACTGTGATCCATTACCAACAGGCCACCCTGGTAATCCGGCTCTTAGAACAATGTCGGATATACCCTGAGGGGGTTACCGACAGAGTCTGCTCGCCGACGACCTGAGGGGCCACCGAGAGGTGCAATGAGGGGGTTACAGATCAATCTCCGCCTACGGATTTGGACTAGTCCACCTCCAGATCTTCTTGCACCCACATCACTAGATCTTCTTGCACGATGACGCTACCGAAGATTCGTCCATGAGGGCCAATCGGCTCAAAGCCGGTGCCTTTGCATGTGCCACCCCGAACGACAATAACGACTGTGAAGCAACTCGCTGTCGCGGACCAGCGTCCCTCACATGTGCGGCCTGATCTTTATTCCTCTTTGTTTTCCATTAGTTTTGTATCTACTCTAAAATATATGATTTTGCTTGTGTAAAATCTATGAACTTTCTTTGGCTTTTGAGTAGGTTGGTTCCCTTTTGTGATTCCGTCTAAAATATGTCTGCGATGTTTTGAAATTTGTATAGACATGTCCAAATCTTTCTGACATTTCTGGAACATGACTGGAATTGAAGTTAACTTGGTTCAGTTTTCTGTTTTGGTTTTGAAAATGCCCCGAATGTTTTTGACATTTATAAGAACATGATTGAAATTGGAGTGAACTTGGTTTAGTTTTCTGGTTCGTTTTTTAAAATGTCCTGGATGTTTTTGACATTTATAATAACATGAGTGAAATTGAAGTTAATTTGGCTTAGTTTTCTGTATTGTTTTTTGAATACATATCCTGAATGTTTCTTTACCCTATCGAGCTTCTGGTTGAAGGAGCAGCGAGCGGTGGCGCGAACACGCAGGAGGGATTTGACGACTGGGATATTGTGGTCCTCTATTTTTAGTTTTATATCATCACGACAAAAATAAAATAACTGAGAATAAATAAGAAAAATGACATTCATCAAAGTCCAAAGTAAGATGGGGGCAAAATATCATTAGTTACAAAGTAAGCGAAACAAACGGTAAAGGCCCCGAATAAATCGGGACAAAATATCAATCAAATTCAGGTGCCCAGGGCGTCATCGCGCGCGAATGCAAACGCACGCGCCGTGGATGAAAGGATACAGCTCCCCGTACGTCCAAAACCGTCGTCTTCGTCGTGGTCTTGGGAAAGAATTGCAGACTTCACCGGGGGACTCAAAGTCAGAACAATGTAGCAATCACGAGCTCGACACTTCACCGTGCAACTGTCGCTTTGCGGCTCAGCCACCACCGGCCCGGCGCCTTATTTGACAATCGACACGATGGATCACATGGACGAGATCGCAAGTGACAAGAATGGATTGATCAAAGACAAGACCACCGCCGTACCTGCTCCTCAACCTCACACGATATATATCCAGCCGAATGGTCTCAAGTATTCAGCACAATTATCTTCGGTTGGATTTTCCGGTTAGAGGGAGAGGATGTCTCTGTACGCCGTCATCGCCTTGCTCCTCGCCTTGTGCTATGCCGTGACAAAGGCTAGAGGCCGCAGCAGCAAGCTCCCGCCCTCGCCGCCGTGGCTCCCGCTGATCGGCCACCTCCACCTGCTGGGCCGCCTCCCGCACCGCTCACTGCGCGACCTGCACCTCCGGTACGGCACCGACGGTGGGCTCCTGTGCTTGCAGCTGGGCCGCAGACGGACTCTGGTGGTGTCTACGGCGGCGGCGGCCGCGGACCTGTACAAGAACCACGACCTCGCCTTCGCCTCGCGCGTGCCCAGCGCGGTGGTGGACAAGGTCTCCAATGGCTCCACCAACGTCTCCTTCGCGCCCTACGGCGACGCCTGGCGCCGCAGCAAGAAGTTGGCCGTGGTCCACCTCCTTTCCCCGCGCCGCGCCGACTCGTTCGGCCCCGTGCGCGCTGCTGAGGTGGCCGCCCTCGTCGCGGGAGCCCGCCGCGCGGCGGAGGCGGGCGAGGCCGTGGACCTAAGGGAGCTTCTGTACGGCTACAGCAACGCGGTGGTCACCCGCGCGGCCGCCGGCACAGCGGGGGCCACGGCGGAAAGGATTAAGCAGTTAATGGGGAACTCCGCGGCGCTCATAGCGGGGCTCCAGGCAGATGACGTGCTTCCCGACGCGGCGGCGAAGGTGGTGAGGTGGGCGACGGGGCTCGAGAAGAGGGTCGACGACCAGGTCGAAGCGTGGGACAAGTTCCTATCAGAGATGATCGCCGAGCACCTTGAGAAGAAGCGCGACATCGGCACAGAGGAGGAGGACTTCTTGGACGTCTTGCTGCGGCTGAGGGAAGAAGGCACCGCTGGACTCGAGCTCACCGACGATCGCATCAAAAGCATCGTCAAGGTGATTGATCACCACCAGGGCCGGTCCTGGGATTTTGGGGGCCCGGGGCGGGACAATAATTTGGGCCCCCTAACTATAAGTCGAAATAGAAATCAAACGGTAGAAACAAGACACAATTTTCCCTGAAAACCTCCGGGAAGAAATAACTATGGACGATTGAAGGCTTAATCTCACTATGATGGAGGTGTACTACAATTTCTTCATGCCCTAAAATTTCCTTCTTAAATTTCTAAAACCAAAGTAAATAACAATGATAATTACGGGCTCATGATCACTCACATTGTTATCATCTGCGTTGATGTCCACATAGCCTTCGATATGGATCACATTTTCCAAATTAACATTACTTTGTTTACCTAAGAGCCAACACCAATTCGTCTGGATTTATTGATGTGCTCGTATTACTCTTCCAAAAATGTAAAAATAATTCTATGCAATTTTTTGACGTTCCCTCCTTGTTCTTTTTGTACTCTCGGATAGAGCCTTCAATACCATGCTACGCAAAAAAGAATTAGCAGTCCACGTTAGGGCATAAACCTATAACAAAAATTTAGGGGAGATTAAAATTAACCAAATACATGTCTACAACGTGGTGTCTTGGTCAATCGAAAATGGCCAGGAATACATAAGGGATCACATAATCAACCGAGCTGCGGCGGCCGATCGAGGGCCGATGAATGTGGCCGAAGGCCAGATCAGCAATGTTGATGTGTTCAGACTGGGAAGAGTTGACCGCGCATTCGTGTCGTGCATGTGCAGCTATGAGCGGAAGCTTCAGGTCCAACTGGTAAGCAAAACTACCTCGTACGGTCTTTTTAAGTTAACAGAATTTTTTTAAACACAAAACTAAGCCTAGTTACACATAGCTGGAAGGGGCCCCTAAAATTTCTGGGCCCGGGGCGGCCGCCCCTCCCGCCCCCCCTCAGGACCGGCCCTGATCACCACCGAAGAATTCTCTTTAAATGTCTCATCAAATCAATTTGGACTAAGTTCTTTTCATCCTCTGCTCTGTGGCCGTTTCTTGCATATGCAGGACATGATCTTCGCGGGAACAGAGACAACATCTGTCACGCTGGAATGGGCCATGGCAGAGCTCGTCGGGAACCCGCGGGCAATGGCCAAGCTGCAGGACGAGGTAACACGAGTCGCCAATGGCAAGCCGGCCATGGAGGAAGACGACCTAAGCAGGATGGAGTATCTCAAAGCGGTGCTCGAGGAGGTGCTCCGGCTCCACATGCCGGCACCACTCCTCATCCCGCACCGGTCGATGACGCCGGCGATCGTCCAAGGATACCATATCCCGGAGAAGACCTCCCTCTTCATCAATGCGTGGGCGATTGGGAGGGACCCGACGGCGTGGGGTGAAACAGCGGAGGAGTTCCGACCGGAACGGTTCTTGGACGATGGCGGCATGACGGGCGTCGACCTGCGGGGGAACGACTACCAGCTCCTCCCTTTCGGCGCCGGCCGGCGGGTGTGCCCCGCCATCAGCTTCGCGCTTCCGGCGCTGGAGATGGCGCTCGCTAGCCTCGTCCGCCACTTTGATTGGGAGCTCCCTACTGGTACACGCGTGGACATGAGTGAGGCCCCGGGGCTGACCACGCCGCCGATATCTCCACTACGCCTCTTCCCCAAACGCAGGAATCTTGCTTAAGCATCTCCAACAGTTGATGCAAAATAGAGTACTCCCTCCGATCCATATTAATAGGTGGTGAAGTGGATGTATCTAGCAATAAAACATGTCTAGATACATCCACTTTATCACCTATTAATATGGATCGGAGGTAGTAACAAAAATTAGTTATGTCAAATATACGTCATCAAAATGTTCGTTTTTAGAGACCGAAAGTATCCAACTCCAACAAGTGATATATTTTAGGGCACGACTGGTCCAACAACTGCCCTAAAATAACATCTGAGTACGAGAGATGTAGAAACATTTGAACAAATTGAACATTGAAAAAAGTAAACATCCAAAGAACCTAAATATTGCTAAACACCCGAAAAAACTAAACATAGAAGCTACTCAATGTCATCCGAGTCGAACGAGGAGTCCGAGGACCACTCGAATGAGAAGGAATCCGAGACCACACTAATCACCATCGAGGGTCTAGACTCGTCAGTCATCTTCTTCCTCTCTAGGTCGCGCTTCGAGTAGAACTCCAACTCGTACTGCACGTACTGGGGATTCTCCCGCGTGAACCTGGCCACCGCCTCCTCGTCACTCCCCCAGGTGTCCGGCTACTCCTTGCGCCTTACCATCGGGTCTTCATCTTCTTTACCGATGGGCCTAAGAACTCCGCAACATCCAGAGATTCGATCTCTGGCAAGTTGGGATCCTCGGGGGGGGGGGGGGGGGGGGAGCCTCCAACTGATGGATTTGGGGGAGGGGTATTTGGGACTGCGGCGACAGGACCGCGAGGGGAGGTGGATATTTCGACGAGAGCGCGCGGCGGTGGTGGATTTGGGAGGAATCCGCAGCGACGACATGAGGTGAAGCGCCGCACGACAGTAGGCCTCGCCAGGGGTACATGTTGATGTTTTATATGCTCACGATTTCACGAAAAGCCGAAACTTTCGTGTCATGTAAAAAAGACAAAATTTTGATACTGAAAAGGGCTTTCCATGAGATATTTTTGTCTTTTCATATGAAGTTACTATAAAAAATGTCGGCTTTTCGCCAAAACTAGCCCTGGGATGGGAACGTAGAAGGTTGAGATGTATATCCGACATTTTAGTTCCGGATTTTCTGATGCTTTAAAATGATTTTCAGGTGGTGGAAGTAACACACGCTCCCATGTTCTAAATCAAATTTCTAAAGTAAAACTATCATTAGTAAGTTAAAGTGGATACATCAAACTCCACAATAAATAAGCAAAGGTACTCATTGGAGGAAGCCTTCAACATGGAAGGCCCCGTCCGACGGCCAAAAAGGCTACAACGTCCCGAGCAAGGTCAAAATCAACTGAATTCGTCGGACTTCACAGTGGGACTTTTTTTTGAAAAGGAGCGCCCTCGAAGGGGCTAGAAGCCTTTCATTAAAACATACGGTGGGTGTACAAGGAAATTATAGTGAGCCATAGAAAATTAGAAATAATACATAGGTCCCTAGAGAGTGCATAAAGGGTCTTGCTAAAAGAAATAAAATTACACGCAAGCCCTTCTCTTTCCTCACTGTCGAGCAAACTAAGAGGATCGAGCTTGTCGTCACCATTCGCCTTCTTGGGGGAAGAAACCACTTGCTTCGATGCCGGCGTACACCGTAGCAACAGTCGATCCCAGGTAGGGCCTCACAATGGAGGTTGAACACAGGCTGGAGCTCACCAGTGATTTCCCTAGGTCAACATTGACCTTTGTAGATGCGCTCAAGAAACCGGGGGCTTCAACACTCCAACACTCATTCACCACCATGGAGACCGGCGATGTGTGCCACAAATCAGCCAAGACGAAGCCAATAGCCGAGATCCTCGGTCGCCACCCATTGATTCAGGGCTCATCATCGAGACTCCGATACCTGCAAGGATTAGAGGAGACATAGCAAATAGATGGCAGAAGCTTTCTATCCAAAAAAACATCCTTATTCGCGGACTAGCACGGACCCCTCCCCGCGCGCATCTCGCCCCGCCCATCGGAGTACTGATGGTGCAGGTCTTGCACTCATTGGGAAACCCCAAGAGGAAGGTATGAAGAGCATAAAAACAAATTTTCCTTAGAAAGAAACCAAGGTTGAATCGACCAGTAGGAGAAACAAATCACTTCCGAAGGTTGATGCAGTTGATATTGGCAGGATGCACTATAGGTTCAGCAGCAACGTGGAACCTACACAACACAATCAAATCACTTTTCCCCCAACGAAGCAGTGAGATTGTCAATCTCACCGATTTTGCTGAAAACAAAGAGGTTAAACGTATGGTGTGGAAAACAGTAAGAAAACAGTATGAAAATACCGATTGCAGTGGTTGTATTATAATTATAAAATAAAATGGACCGGGGTCCACTGTTCACTAGTAGTGTCTCTCCAAAACAGATAAATAGCATGTTGAGTAAACAAATTATAGCTGGTCAATTGACATATATAAAGGCTGCACCGTAGTGCATATGCATCATATGATGATTACTATGTGATTCATGCGAGCATTACAACAAGATTCATAGACCGTTATCCAACTGCATCCATGACTAATAATCCACCCTCAGAGTGTCATCCAAGCAAACCTTGGGTATTAAGTTGCAAGCATCGCATTAAACAAAGTGTGTAATGTAAACAATGTAAACATCATTGTTTTCTTCCTAATAGCAACAGCACATCCCCCACCCGTTACGTTTCTGTCACTCGAGCATGAGTAAATGGGAGGCATGAACCCACTATCGAGCATATATACTCCATCTTGGAGTTACTATCATCTTCTTGGCCAGAGAATCTACTGACAACGGAGAGCATGCAAGATCATAAATAACATACACATGAATAAAACATGATAGATTGATAATCACTGGTCATAGCATTCAATATTCATCGGATCTAAACATGAGGCATAAAGAGGAGAGAATAACCATCTAGCTACTTCTATGGACCCATAGTCCAAGGATGAACTACCCATGCATCATTCCGAAGGCGGGCATGGTGGTGTAGAGCCCTCCGGTGATGAATTCCCCTCCCGGCAGGGTGCCAGGGAGAGCTCCAGAACCCTCCCGAACTAGGGTTGACGATGATGGGGGCTGCAGATGATTTTGGTGGAAAAGGCTCAGTTGTTTAGGGTTAACTCGAGGAGGAGAATGTATAGAAGCGAGGGCAACGTCGGTGGGAGGCCAGGGGGCCTACACCACCCCTAGGTGCGGCCGGGGGCGCACCGCCCTATGGTGTGGGCCCCTCTGGCCCCCCTCCGGGTCCCCTCTGGACTCCGTGTGCGCGACTGATTTCTAAGACCACTGCTTTTCAAATCATCCAATTCCGAGAATATTTCCAGAACAACTTTTCTGAAATAAAAAACAGCAGAAAACAAGAAGTGACTCTGTGGAATCTTGTCAATAGGTTAGTACCAGAAAATCGATAAAAATGGTATAAAGTGTATAGGAAACATGTAGCATATAGTATAAAAACAACATGGAACATTAGAAATTATGGATACGTTTATGACGTATCAACACCCCCAAGCTTAGTTCCTACTCATCCTCGAGTAGGTAAACGATAAAAACAAATAAATAATTTCTGAGGTGACATGCTACCAACATAAACTTGATCATCATACTAATGTAAAGCATGTAAACTAGGATCAAATGAATAAGGGTTGTAGTTTATAGTTGATATCAAATATAATAATGTATAAACCATTAGGAATAACAAAGTAAAACTTTTCAACGAATCAATACTAAAATAAAATCAACCGTGCAATGGTTTATTAAAGATGATTTAAGATTCAAGAACAACAATATTATCATCCAAGGCATCAAACTCTCACAACAACTCCTGTTAGGATCAAGTCAAGCGATAACAATATGCACGTAGGAAAATCATTAAGCTATTTGTGCACTCAAAACAAGCAAGCGTTCTGTATTGGTTCCCGGAACCAGAATGTTATGGCTAAAAGAACATTATGGGGGTTTGGAAGGTCAATGGAAGAAAGTCTCACACAACTGAAAGTGACCATTAGACAAGAGGAAGTCTTATAATCAAAGTTATGCAAGGAGTAGTGACACAACGGATGAACATCGAGCTATAAGTGTATGAAAGCTCTCCAATGGAAGTAGTGGGGGTGCATCCAACTTGCTTACTCATGAAGACCTAGAGCACTTTTGAGGAGGCTCGTCATTGGAATATACAAGCCAATTTCTATAACGTAAAGTTCCCCCACATAGTTATGCAAATCATAATATGAAAACTCTCTCCAAACTGAAGTATTGGTGCTAAATAAGCACAAGTGTGAACAAATGATAGTAGTGCTGCCCCTCTCTCTTTATTATCTCTCTTCGGTCCCTTTCTCCTGTTTTTTTATTTGTTTTGGGCATTTTTTTAAATCTTTTTGATATATAACCTCACTGGTAGGGGCAACACTCTATTTTACAATGAACCATCACACTTTTAGTACTCATTACTGAAACTGAAATATCTCTGATGTATATAAAACTAAATGCTCCTGCCATTGTAGCAGTATGCAAAAAAACAATGAAGCATGACATCAAGTAACATAATGAAGATGGATGTTGTATGGAAATATATCTCGGAATGGCTATGGAAATGCTATGGTAGGTAGGTATGGCGGCTGTTTTGAGGAAGATAATTTTTGGCTTGTGTGTGGAAGAACAAAGTTCTCCCACGGAGTTTGGATACATTGGCGAAGTTTGCACCAACTGTCGATGTGAGAATGAGCAATGCACGGAACCGAAGAGGCTAGCAAATATGGATGGTGGAAGTGCCAGAAAACCGCAACATAGAACTCACAAGTTAAAAGATTACAACTAAAATCATGATCTGACAAGGCATAATGAAAATCACTCCAAGAGGATCCATGGCAGTGACAAGTCAATGTTAGCTACCCCGACCGTAGCGCGTAACAAAACGCCATCACGATTGCTATCAGCAAAGGAAGTCATATACCATTATCCCATCAACTGGTTATTTGAGTGTGGCACAGTTTGAAGCTTTTAGACCTACCATTAATTGTTTTTACTCTACTAAACCGGCATGTTTACCATTAAGCATATTAATATCTCAAAACAAGAGCAAATAATCAAGTGAAACAGTTTAGTGATCTACAAGAATATGCAAAAAATCTGTTATACCATCTACCACATGTAGCATTTTCTATTTCCATCAAGCACCATTCAATATATATTTTAACACAAACTCTCCAAATCATACAGCAATGAAACAAGAGAGTACTAATACTACTCTACTAGAACTAACAACTCTGAATAAGAGATGCATGAAAAACAGGAGCTAAAAAAGAATTGCAGCAGCTAGAAGAAAAACTAAGAATACGAGCATAACGAGTATTCATGTGAAAAGGCGGAGCGTGTCTCTCTCCAACACAAGAATCATGGATTCCAACTATATTTATTGCAGCAAGGAAAACAAAAGAAAAAAAAACAAAAACAAATAGACGCTCCAAGTCAAATGCATATGATGTGACCGAATAAAAATATAGTTTCACTAGAAGTGACCTGATAAATTGTTGATGAAGAATGGGATGCCTTGGGCATCCCCAAGATTAGACGATTGAGTATTCTTAGAATTTGCTGGGATGAACCATGGGGGCACCCCCCAAGCTTTGTCTTTACACTCTTCTTGATCACATAATATCACCCTCTTCTATTGACCCTTGAAAACTTCCTTCACACCACACTCAAAGTAATTCGCATTAGAGGGTTAGTGCACAATCAAAAATTCACATGTTATGCATGGACACAAACGTTATTAATACTTTTAAACATTAGCTAAAGCCACTGATGTTTCATGAAGCAAAAAAATCCACTCGACATAGTAAAAGAGAGAATGCAAATAAAAAGGTAGAATCTATCAAAACTAGAACAGTCTGTAAAGACAAAAAAAAATTGGGCACTTACGTTACTGAAATAAAAAACGTAAAGCTAGAAAAAGTTTCGGAATTAGCTGAGGAATAATCACAAAAATTGGCAAGTCATTTTTATTTTTGTGTGATTTTACACGGAATTTACGGTGGACAGCAAAAATATGTTTCCCGCGCAGAAATCCAAATCTAACACCAACTTTCGCTAGAGACTTTACCTTGCACAAATAATACATGAAAATAAAGATACAAAGAAGTTGCTACAGAAGTATAAAACACCTTGACCCAAAGAAAACATAGAAAAACAATGCAAAAATAAAAATATGGGTTATCTCCCAAGAAGTGCTTTTCTTTAACGCCTTTCAGCTAGGCATAGAAAGAGAAAATCAAGTGTTTTCAAGTGAAGAAGCATTCAAATCAATACAAGAAAAATCCTCAATAATGCATTGTATTTTATCTAAATGAGTTTCATATGTTCCTATCTTAGAACTTTTAGGTTTACTACTCTCATCAAATAAATTTTCAGGAACAATCGAGTAAAAGTTCTTCTCTTGGGCTTCATGCAGTGCTACTAATTTAAAAAGAATTGGTATTTTATTCTCCTTTTCATTTTTATGTTCATATTTTTCAAGATCACCAACAACATTTACACATGATCCTAGCATATTAAAATGATCAAAAACCTTTTTGAGTTTCTATAGCAACATCTCCAAATTCTTTAAGCATGGTTTCTAAGATAAACATACTTTTTTAAATATCTTCAATATTATTCAAGTTTAGGAACATTTGCTGCAGTATGGGTGAAGGTTAACAAACCTATCTTCTAACATGTGAATTAAAGAAGATGCAATAGTTTCCTAATTTGGAGCAAGCTCTACTACAGATTTTTCCTCCAAATTTTCATGCTTACTAACATGATTAAATAATTTTTTAATGGTATCCTTTCCAAGTATAGAACCACTACCTACTGGTAGATCTTTTAGGGCGAACTTAGGGAGCAACATGATGGACAATAAAAAGCAAAGTAACAAAAATAATTATTATAACAAGAACTAATTTTTGTGTGTTTTTGATATAGAGAAGAAAACAAGACAAAATAAAATAAACTAAGAAAAACTAAAACAAAGTAAAGAGATTGGAAGTGAGAGACTCCCCTTGCAGAAATCCTCTTTCTCCCCGGCAACGGCGCCAGAAAATAGCTTGATGGTGCACGTATTGCACTCGTTGGGAAACCCCAAGAGGAAGTTATGAAGAGCACACATCAAATTTCCCTCAGAAAGAAACCAAGGTTGAATCGACCAGTAGGAAAAACAAATCACTTTTGGAGGTTGACATAGCTGTTATTGGCAGGGCGCACTACCGGTTCAGCAGCAACGTGGAACCTACACAACACAATAAAATCATTCCCCAATGAAGCAGCGAGGTTGTCAATCTCACAGGTTTTGCTGAAAACAAAGAGGTTAAATGTATGGTGTGGAAAATAGTAGGAAAACAACAGTAACAATATGAAAACAGTGATTGCAGTGGTTGTATTATCAGTATAAAGGAAATGGACCGGGGTCCATAGTTCACTAGTGGTGTCTCTCCAAAACAGATAGATAGCATGTTGGGTAAACAAATTACACGTGGGCAATTGACAGATAAAGGCTGCACCGTAATGCATATGCATGACATGATGATTACTATGTGTTTCATGCGGGAATTACAACAAGATTCATAGACTCTTATCCAACTGCATCTATGACTAATAATCCACCCTCAGAGTGTCATCCGAGCAAACCTTGGGTATTAAGTTGCAAGCAACAGATAATCGCATTAAGCAAAGTGTGTAATGTAAACAATGTAAACATCGTTGTTTTGTCCCTAATGGAAATAACACATCCCCCACCTTTTACGTTTTTGTCACTCGAGCGTGAGTAAAAGATAGGCATGAACCCACTATCGAGCACAATACTCCCTCTTGGATTTACTGGCATCTACTTGGCCAGAGCATTGATGTCTACGCACGCTTCTATTCTTGTAGACAGTGTTGGGCCTCCAAGTGCAGAGGTTTGTAGAACAGCAGCAAGTTTCCCTTAAGTGGATCACCCAACGTTTATCTAACTCAGGGAGGTAGAGGTCAAAGATATCCCTCTCAAGCAACCCTGCAATCAAGATACAAGAAGTCTCTTGTGTCCCCAACACACCTAATACGATTATCAGTTGTATAGGTGCACTAGTTTGGCGAAGAGAGAGTAAGATGCAAGTAGTATGAATCATAATAAGTGATAATAGCAATCTGAAATAAAAATGGCAGCAAGCAAACATGTAGCAGAACAGGCGGAAAACAGTGTTTCAATGCTTGGAAATAAGTCCTAGGGCTCCTACTTTCACTAGAGGACACTCTCAACAATGATCACATAAATGAATAACTAGATATCTTCTCTCACTATGCTACTCTTAACCCTCTCGGTTGGATAACGAACACTAATCATTGCGTAGGGCTGCAAAAATCATTCCTTAAAGTATGCATTCTCATGTCTAGTTAACCCCACGCTGTCACTATGAGCGCCCTACAACGTACTAGACAAACACCACAATTCATAGAGGAGACACACACGATGTGCACACTGTCACCTTCACACCGCGATACAAGGTGACTCCATAGTTCATATTAATAAAGCACTATAGTAGCAAAAGATGAAGAGTAACATCTACAAATTCAAATAGATTACAAAGCTCGGATCACATATAGATCACACCATGGGAGAGAGATGAACCACATAGCTACCGGTAGAGCCCTCAGTCTCGGGGGAGAACTACTCCCTCCTCATCATAGGAGACAGCAACGGCGATGGAGATGCCGGTGGAGTCGATGGAGATGGCTTCTGGGGGCACTTCCCCGTCCCGGCAGGGTGCCAGAACAGAGATTTGTCCCCCAAAACTTGTCAGCGGCGGCGGCGGAGCTACAGATGTATTTTGTGGAAAAGGTCGATTCTTTTAGGGTTTTCCCTCATGGGATTATATATAGGCGAAAGGGCAATGCCGGGGGTGGCCAGGAGGCCCACACCACCAGGTGGCGCGGCCAGGGGGACCCGCACCACCCCATGGTGTAGCCACCCTATGGCCCCCCTCCGGGGCTCTTTGGGACTTCTGGAAGTTTCCGGGACTTCTAAGACTTCTGGCTTTCGAATTTTTCGATTCCGAGAATATTTCCATAACAACTTTTCTGAAACTAAAAACAACAGAAAACAACGAACTGGCTCTGTGGCATCTTGTTAATAGGTTAGTCCCGGAAAACGTGTAAAAATGCTATAAAGAAGGGAGAAAACATGTAGCAATTAGCATAATATCATCATGGAACATCATAAATTATAGATACGTTGGAGACGTATCAAGCATCCCCAAGCTTAGTTCCTACTCGTACTCGAGTAGGTAAACGGTAAAACACGATAATTTCTGGGGTGACATGCTACTAACATAAACTTGATCATTATAATGTAAAATCATATGTAAGCTCAGATCATAGAACTTTAAACGCAAACATGATAAATAGAAGTTTAATAATAAATCATAGAAATCACTTTGAATCATGAAGAGTATCTCAAATAAAAGATCATGAATAATAATGTAAAGAAAGATATACGTTTGTTTCAAGTATATAGAAAGCATGGCAACGTGGTATTTCGCTAGTCCTTAAGAGTGGGACAAAATATAAATGCGAGGACACCTTCAAAGTTCATGAGGAAGACTATAGCAAAGAATTTGAGAATGAACAATAGCACATCATGAATCAATTATTGATGTTTATGGGACAAATGCACATAGAACTCAAAATGGAAAAAATGCTCGCATAAAGTTAGAAGATGGAGACTCATGTGCTAGAGCGTTTATTTTATTAAACAGAGGTATTAAAAGTTTGACACTCCTCCTATCCATCTTTCACAAACCATGGCTAACCGAATCCTCGGGTGTCTACCAACAATCACATACCGTGGAGGAGTGTCTATTTTTCCGAGAGGTGTGTGCTAATGTCAACGAATGGTAAACAGAAAATACAGTACGTCTCAAGCCAATTGGATTCACAAGAGCGGCTCCCATATGAAAGATGCATCTGGGTAGAAGGTCATCCATTTTTCTCTTTTGTTTACACAATTATGCTTTGACTGATAAATCGGGGGCAAAAATAGTGAAGAGAATTTGTTTGCATTAATTTGGGATTGGGCACCCCGCTGCCGGCTCTTCTATCATTTGGGTAAGCGGATGAAGCCACTAGTCTAGGGTGTGAAATCCAATCAACAAGTGAGATAAAGATTCTCTATTGGCGTCCTCATGAGCAAAAACAGGAACACACAACATGAGTAATTTTGAAAGTTTTTAAAGGTAGCACATGAGCAATTTACTTGGAGTGGCAGTTAAATACCACATGTAGGTAGGTATGGTGAACACAATGGGAAAACTTTGTTTTTAAGGAGTTGGATGCACGAGTAGAGCTGATACTCGGTACAGGTGGAGGCTAGCAAAAGACTGGGAGCGAAAAATCAAGAGAGCATAAGAGCCATAATCATGCAAATTGACATAAGCATCATTAATTAAAGCATAAGCGGTATCACAAGTTCGAAAACTAAGTGTTCATGGAGGCTATTCGTGACTGGTTCATAGTTATTATCTAAGGCTTTACGCAGGGAGCTCACGCTGGCTTCTCAGCGCATCAGCCGTTCCATGTGTGGCTGTTTCGTGGGCCGTCGTTTCATCTGTGGCTGTTTTGTGGGCCCTGCTTGTTTTGCCGTGCGTTGTAGCGGTACTCGCTGGATGGGCACGCATCGTTTTGTTCAGCGGTCAGCTGTGGTCATTGTCTTCTCATCCGGATCCCCTTTCTCTCTCATGCGAGCCTCTCTCCACCATCCCGGTGCCGCCGCCTCCTTCTCCTAGCCGCCCACCACAGCCACTTCGCCGCCGCCCCCAGCGTCTATACCGGCCTCAAGGACCTCCACCAGATGCTGGAAAAACGACCAGCTCAGGCCACCGCCGTCAATCTCTGGAAGGAGCTGGTTGCGGGAGCCCTGACGAGTTCCGTCTCATCTCAATAACGGCAACGATGGGGGCTGCTGTTTAGCATGCCGGTGAGTACCTGGCGCATACTCTCGTTTCTATTTTGTTCATACTGCGGGTTGTGTAGCGAAAGCCCTAGCTTGGACCCGCTCAATCTCTCTACGGCCTTCACCGTCTTCTCCTTGACTTGCTCCCCGCTACCGCCTGCCTCCACCATAGCCCCCTGCTGAGCAACAGAGGCACCTTCTTCCCAAACGTCGAGACCTCTGAGCCGGTGATAAGGGAGCTCCGTGCATCCCAGGCCGGTGTTGTAGTTTGGTTTTCTCTGTTGTCTAATTTGTCATGTTCGAGATTTGTATGCGCCGGCGGCTGCAGAGATGGCGAATTCGACGGGTTCCGAAAAACGGGCACCATCAGCGGCGGTTGCGGCGATGGCGTTACAGGCGGCGGCGTGATGCTTCCGCGCCGCCGTCCATGAGGCTTCCAATGGAAGGAGTTGCGGCGGATGGTGGCTGCAGCTCTTCACCTCCTTTACATTTGTAGCCCGTAGCTCCTGCACCCATTTAGCAGCCAAGTGGATCTCCATGTTTCAGATAATTTATACCCATGTTGTTTTCTGTATCCAATACACTAATGTTACATGGACAACTCTATCAAGCTAGATTTTTTGCAAGTGCATTACATGTTAAGTATATCTTGCTTGAGATATATTGAGTTATTACATCAAGTCAAAGTTTGTTCCTGATACAAATTGTGAGCCGTCGTGGACAGTAGATGTAGCTGTTATTATGTAATAGAAACGATAGATGGTGATCTTTTGTTCCTGTTGGAAGATGCTTCTTGATTTCAGGACCTATTACTGAAGACTGTGCACATGACTTAACAGAAAAAAAAATGTGGAGTATTATGTTTGCATGTGTGAATTATGTACAGATAATTTCTGATTATGGAAAGATCATTCATTGGCCAGTTAAAAAAACACGTTCTATACCAAGCTTATCAGCATACAATTCATAGTAATCCCAAACTTTTCTTGCAACTGAATTGGGTGGAATATGGTGCACTTTTGGTCTAACTATGGCTGAATTTCTCCTCTCCCTCTGCTCCTGCATTTACTTATGCCTCTGAGGTGCCCAACACCAACTACAAGGCTCTCTTCAACACCGAGATTATTCAAAAGAAGGCTCAAGAAATCAGGCTTCAAAGTAGAGTTGCTCGAGTTAGTTTCCGTGCAATTGTCGCTTGGTGCAGTCGCAAGGGTCGGTATAGACTGCCGAACAAAGGTTTGTGGCTTGCAAAAGTCTACTGCTGCGAGTGAGTGCATGGTCCAGTGGTTATTTCAGATGTAAGTTGGCATGCATATTCTCTTCTTCTTAGTTACTTTGTGAGCTCCCTACAAGCTGTACGTGCCTTAAATTTGATCTACCGTGTGAACCAAAATTTCAAAATCAATTTAAATTTGCCAAGCGGCTTTATTAGGTGTCTTCTGTTTGTTCTTCAATTAACAATGATTTATATGGAAATTTAGACGGTGCCAATGATTCACTTTTATTTATTTGCCTTCTAGGTTACATAGGATTTTAGGGGATCAGTTTTAGATCTGCCTTGATCAATTAAAATAATTTACGACAAAGTATTGCTTTTGTTTCCCTCGTGTGTGGATTACGGACTTCAGTCTTACCACACGTGTTAGATTGTTTGTTTTAGTTCTCTCCCGTTGCATGGGCATATTTACGCTTCAGATTTTACAGTTTTCTAAAGGTTGTGCACGTTCTGTCAAACTTTGCTCTATTCATAACCACGATGCTCAGTTTCTTACTTATTTACTACTTATTTATTCGCTTTGCAATTAGATGTAGGTGTCAACCCTTTTGCAGGTTAAATAGCTGAACTGCTCAGTTTATCAGATTGGTGACGAAAAAAGGCCTAGAGTGAAAAGGGAAAGTAAAGAAAGGGTATTTTCATGGGAGCTACAACTATATTGCACAACTAAATTACTTGACGGCACCAAACATTGAGTGGAAGCACTATGTAGTTGATAATATGCTCTTATCTATAAAGATTTCTTAGATATATTATGTGCTATGCTTCTATTGGATACTGATTTGACGCAAACATGCACATAGTTGTACCAGCACATAGTTGGTAGCAAATCCATATCTTTTGTGTATTAGCTTATGCCAGTTCACAATTCATGGTTTCCTCTTAGTAGTGGACTGTTTGGTTTATACGGTTTCCTAATTAATTATATATATTTATCTTTTGCAGGGCACTGGTCTTTTTTAACCACTGAATGGCTAGCAGGCACATGTCAGTGACGAACTTGAACTGAAACCTTAAATTGATATATGGCTGGCATGCACCACTATTTCTCTCATTTTTTTTGGATGCTATAGATATCAGTTTGCTGATATGTTTTGAAAAGTTTTAGACAACCGTGGCAGGTTTTGGGGCTCGCTGGCATCTCCTTTTGTAGTAACTTGTTTTGTTCGGGTAAAGTAATTCGTTTTCCTTGCAGATCCATTAATATGCACATGACATGTATCGTCCGTTTCAATAAAAAATGGTATGTATATATGTCTATTGGTGTGATATTTTCTTTTGGGGTAATTGCCAAAATCTAAGTATGTGATTTAGAATATTTTTCTCGTGAATTTGCTTGCAGATCAGATATAATTTTCCGATATGATAGCTCTTGACTCAACATACAGCTCCGGATAATTGGGAATTTTGCCTCTTGTTTTAGCTCATAGATTAATGTGGTCCTATTGCTTCACTATTCTGTTCATCGAATGCTTTCCGAGGAAGGATACCATACATTGCTTCCGAAAAGAAGGCTGTAACAATAATTCATCTCCCTCTTTGTTGTTTCCAAGTTTGAAACCAATTTTCCATTCAAAGATTATACCAAGTGGAAATATGCATAATTCGTTGATGTATGTCATGCCCTCTATATGTCAAGGAAAACACCATAATGTATCGCTTTGCTTCTCCTATTTGTAGATAGTACTCTTCACATTTTGCTACCTTTGGGTCCGTATCTGATCATGAATTCCATTTTACCCATAACGAGAGCATGATTTTATCTCATCCACCACCCTGCTAGCTTGAAGACAAACATGCCTAATCACGCCCATAGGGTGTTAATGGTTTTTCTGGTCTCATGAAACGTAATGACTTGAAAATACGCCGCAGCACACACTGTGCCAACCACGAGATAATAACACAGGGAAGACGGCGCAGCGAAGCGCGCTGCTTCGTCTAGTAAACATGGTGTGAGAATGCGCCAAGTCAACTAAATAAAACATTCGAAAGAGAATACCATAAATTTATGCTTTACTATGACAAGAACAACTGATGAATCTTTCAATGGCATATTAAACACGCTCAGCTATTTGAGGCTATTCATGCTAATAAATAACCACAAGGCATTAAAACTAAAATAACATTTAGCATGGCATGAAAAAGTTCTAGCCACAGTCTATACAAGCTTCTACGTGCACCGTTAAAAATTCTACCTCAAGCAGCAGTTTTTTTCCCAACAAGCACCATGCAAAATATGTTTTAACAAAAACTATCTAAATGATACAGCAAGCAAGCATGAGAGTACTCACATAACACTACTAAAACTAACAGCTCTGAATAAAAGATGCATGAAAACAAAGTCTAAACGCAGTACTAGCAAAAAGTGAACACTCACAGAACAATAAGAATGAAAGCTAGTGGGTTCTAAGCAATGAAAACAAAGCGTGTCTCTCTCCCACACAAGTATGATAAGATCCAAACATAAACTATAGCAAAAAAACTAAACAAACTGAAAGAAAAAAAATAAAAGATCCTCCAAGCAAAGCACATAAGATGTGACTGAATAAAAATATAGTTTCACTAGAAGTGACCTAATAAATTGTTGATGAAGAAGGGGATGCCTTGGGCATATCCAAGCTTAGATGCTTGAGTCTTCTTGGAATTTTCTGAGCTGTACCACCGGTGTATTCCCAAGCTTAGACTCTTGAAAACTTCCTTCACACCAAACTTCTCACAATCTTCATTAGCAACGTTAGTGCAATCGAAATAATAAATTCACATGGTTCAGTTTCAACACAATTCTAACACTCATAAACACATTAGATACTGTCACAACTTCTTTTAAAACTCTTTTTCTCAAAAGAACACCAAAAGAAGGAGATTAAGATGCAAATGCAATTATTGGCAGAAATCTGTCAAAACAGAATAGCAGGTAAAGATGATTTTTTCGAAAATCTTCTGTTGCTCAAATCAAAAAGTGGTAAACTAATAAAAATTGCGTAATTAGCTGAGGAATAAGCACAAAATTTCAGATCATTATGATCTTCCAGGATTTTATACGATGTTTTACGGTGGACAGAAGAAATCTGAAAACCAACTCCAACTTTCGTCAGAAACTTTACTTAGCACTACTAAAACATGAAAAGAAAGATACAAAGTGAAGGGAATATGCCCAAGAGGCAATAATAAAGTGGTTATTATCTTATTCCTTGTTTATGATAAATGTTTATTTCTCATGCTAGAATTGTATTAACCAGAATCGTTTATACATGTGTGCTTAATAAACAAACAATGGTTCGTAGTAAAGCCTATCTTTTAACTAGCTCGTTGATTAATAGATGATCAAGGTTTTCTGATCATGAACATTGGATGTTGTTAATAACGGGGTCATGTCATTGGTAGAATGATTTTATGAACATAGACCCAATATCAAGATAAGAATATGATCAAGTCATTTAGTTTACATTGTTATATCTTGCATACGAAGTAACTTATTCCTTAGACCATGAGATCATGCGAATCACTGGTACCGGAAGGGTGCTTTGATGTCATCAAACGTCACACCGTAACAGGGTGACTATAAAGGTGTCGTAGGTATTTGGAAAGTATTAGTTGATGATCATGGATTAAGAGTGGGATTTGTCCATCCAAAATGACAGAGAGATAGACTCTGGGCCCTCTCGGTGATATCACATCGACACCGCTTGCAAGCACGTGATATGATCACAAGGATGTCATATCACGTAAACGAGAAAAGAGTACTTGTCAGGTAGATTGAACAAGGTATGGTTGATACCAATGATCGAATCTCGGACAAGTAAATATTGAGAGACAAAGGGAATAGTTCACGACGTTGATGGTTCACACGATCACGAGAGTCATCGTTGAATATATAGGAGTCATCACGGATCTCCAGATCCCGCTGTTGATTATTGATCGGAGAGGAGTCTCGATCATGTCTATCTTATTCACGAACCATAGGGTGACACACTTAAGGTTCGATGACGCATTTGGGAGGATACGGAATAACGAAGAATGTTTTGAGCAACACCGAAATTGTTTAGGGGAAAATTGAAATAGTTCAAGGGGTTTTTCGTCGGATGGTTGTTAATAGAATTAAGAAATGATTAGAGGTGCTATATGCAAATTTTTGTTAATAGAATTAACAAATGCTGAAATAAAGAAATAAAAATGTTTTATTTATTTATTAAAGAAAAAAATCTTGGATTTTCTTAAGTGGCAAATAAAGGAATGATGAGTGGATGTGAGTGGAGTGTCCACTCACATGATGAGGGAATAGGTGGGGGCACCTCCATGGGCTGGCCGCACCCCCCCTTGGGCTGCCTCCCCCCTCTCCTATAAATAGAGGGCATTAGCTCCATCTCTCTCACACACTTTCCCACCTCACTTCCTCTCCACCCGTTGCTCCATTCCATGGTCTCCGGCTTGGCGAAGCCCTTACCGTGGAATTCCTCACCACCACCACGCCGTCGTGCTGCTAGATTTCCGAGGGATCCTCTACTTCCTCCTCCCCGCTGGATCGAGGGAACGGAGGTCGTCATCAAACGTACATGTGACCGATCACGGAGGCACCGCTGGATTGCGGTGCACATCTTCTCGCTCTCGGGATTGGTGTGAGTACTACTACACCAACAACGAGATTTGATCTCGTAACGCTTTGTGTCTTCGAGGGTATGTTCTTCTTAAGACTCTCTCTATGTCTGTATTTTTCATCTCCTAGATTAGATCTTGACCTTTTGGGTGTCTCCCGTGTAGGAAAAATTTTGTTTTCTATGCAACAAACCCTTCAGTGGTATCAGAGCCGGATCTATGCGTAGATGATTTGTACGGGTAGAACACATAGGTGTATGTGGGCATTGATGATCATGTTATTACCTCCTTGAGTATTTTATGATCTTAGTGGCATAGTAGGATGAAGCTGCCCTAGACAAACTTTACGTGTACTATGTACGCGAGACCTTTCTCACTTGTGGCTGAGGGGGTGTCCGTTTCTCCTACTATAGTTAAGATCTAATCTATGAAGGGTTGTTAAAAATATGTTTATCAACGTTGTGGTTGATGTTTGTAGTTATGAACGGTTCTATCCTCGAAAGCCCTAATCTACGTAAAATATGCAAAAATAAATTAGAGACGTCTAACTAGTTTTGTCGGGCATGTGATATGGTCAATGTTACAAATTTGATTATGAGATGATCTCTTTTGTAAATTATTGATATACCGGAAGGGATCCATATGGTTGTCTTATTATTTATGGACAATCAATATGGAGGTGCCATGGACCTTGGTGCCATGCCGGTGGAATGATGGAGATCATACCGTGATGCACAAGATGGAGATCAAGTGCAAGAAGGACTATATCATATCACATTATCCATGGATGTGATGTTAATCCTTTTATGCATCTTATTTTGTTTAGATCACAAGGTAGCATTATAAGATGATCCCTCTCACTTAATATCAAGACAATAATGTGTTCTTCCTTAGTATGCACCGTTAAGAAAGTTCGTCGTTTCGAGACACCACATGATGACCCAGTGTGATAGACTCAACGTTCGCATACAACGGGTGCTGACGAGCCTAGCATATACCGACATGGCCTCGGAACACACACAATACTACGGTTCTACTTGGCGAGCATAGCATGTACAGACATGGCCTCGGAACACGTAACCGAAAGGTAAAACATGAGTCATATGTATGATATGATGAACATGTCAATGTTTGCCTTTGCAGCTTCATCATCTCACGTGATGATCGGTTTTGGTGTAGTGAATTTGGTTCGTGTTATCACTAAAACGACTAGAGAGATGTTTTTTTGAGTGGGAGTTCACATAGTAATTTTGAATTAACTTGAACTAATTTATCATGAACAACTAATCAAAGTGAATTTTCAAAAATTGTAGTATTCATTGGCATCCTCAAACTACCTTACACTTAGATGGTTAATTGAGATATAACTGTTATGATCTGGTAAAAACCATTGAAGACTCGTACTGTATTAGTAAAATTTAAAATTGAGTCTTATTGTAGATTTTTGGTATTTCCTACCTAGCTCCATATGGTTAATGATTGATTGATCTAGAGAGCAAATAATTCCTACTTAGAATCCAGAGTCATGCTTGCTTCCATATTACTTTATCTTCAAAAGAATATTTTGTTGATCAAGGTGATTTAGGAACTGAAAATAATTGTTTTAAAAAACAATCAAGTGAAAGATATATTGATATCAAGAATCTTATTTGTGGCACCATGACTGAGTATAATTTAGCGTGACAATGTATGCTTATATTATTTGAATATATGTAATGATTGAAGATGCTAGGCGTTTGAATATTCCAAGAAGTTGGGCGCTAGAAATTATCCTCTAAATTCCTTCCATTGAGCTATAGTAGCTTAATCATAAAATTGTTATGATGGGATGGATTAAAAGTATGGGTAAAAATAGTCTATCTTTCTTGGAGATTGGTAAGAGTGGAATCTGGAAGAATACTATTAATATGGCTATATTAGTACAACAAACAAACTTAAAGTTTGAATCAATGGGTGATAGTATATGACTAACACGCCAAGGAAAATGTGCTAGTACTACTAGCATTGTTTGATGTTGAATGATTCTTCTGTAAAGGAAAGTAATATTGAAAATAGAATTACAAAAATATATATGGCAGAAAAAGAAGATAACTGGAAAAGTCCAGCTCAGGAGTATATGCTTGATATACAAGTTATAGATGTATTACTAGTTAACAAAGTATTTTTAGGTATTTAGATACCACATTGGTATGTATGAGTTGTCATACAAAGCAACTTAATGCAAGAAATACAAGGGCCTAAAAGAAACTAGTAATAGATGTGGAATCGATTATGACAAGAGCAGAAATAAAGTGTTATTGTGTTCATTGTCGTATCGAACCAAACATTCAAGATTTATTTTAAGAACTTAATAAGTTGTTGTTTTGTTCTGGTCTTTTGTGAGAACAAATGAGATTGTTCAAACTATGACCATATTCTATAATTGATGGATATGTTAATATAATTCATGTTGGTAAAGTAAACATCTATAAGACTAAATGCTAAACATTGCAAGACGTAAAAGAGTTTCACTTAAATTGTGACACCACCATTTTAGTTTATATCAGAAAGGAAAACATGAAGGAACTCCATATTGATGGACTTTCGGAGTCATTTTGTTTTGAATAAATTCCAAAAGATGACTAGAATTCCGTTCATAGGACAAAGTAGAATGGAGGACAAATTTAATGGAGATTGTACATGTTGATGTATATAGTACATTATGTATAGTCATGTGTGGTGGATTAATTTTTCCCTTCATAAAATTTCGTCGATGATTTGAGTAGATATACGGGTATATATATTTAAAGAGAATGGAGTTTGACAATTTTGAATTGGTTCATATTATTGTTAGTATGAAGTAAAAATAATTGTAACAAGATAATCAAGTATTTATGATTGAATCATAAAGGATAAATTTTGAGTTACAAGTTTAGCAAAACATCTAAGGAGTTGCAGAATTGTTCTACAACTTATACTTCTCGAATACCCCACATTAGTTTGGAGTGTTCGAGAGACAAAATCAAACCTTGTTTGACATGGTAAGATAAAATAAAATGCCATTATAATTCTATAGTTTATACATTAGTGACAACCACTTTTACACTGAAAAAGAGCGCCATCATGATCCGTTGAAATTGACACCATATAAGATATGGTTTGGGTAGTGACCCGAATTGTATTTTTCTTAAGTTTTCGTATGCATAGCATGTGTAAAATGTTTACAACCAAAATAGGATACATATATGTTTATAAGGTATCCCAACGAATCCATTGGGTATTTCTCCTATCACCAAACCAAAAGATAAATGTTCTTTGTCAGTAAGGGTTGATTTCTCGAGAAAGTAGTTCTTGCGAAACAAGTGAGTGGAAGGACAGTACGAATTCGACGAGATTAGAGAATCTTCGTTACCATGTCAAGAGTAGCGCAACACTGGAAGTTGTTTCGGGGTTTGCTATTTTTACCAAGTAGAAGACACTACATGTGTTGTAGATACTTCGAATGAGTTTGCGAACTGAACCACAAAAGTCCTAAAACTTTGTACTTAGACCAACTTGTGGTTTGAGTGTGAAGTGTTGTTTTGACAACAAAAGGACCTGGACCTTATAAAGGAAGGAAATAATGGGCCCAGACTTCGTAAAATTGGCTATGAGTCATTATATCCGCGATAGTATCCCTATATGAATATCAAGTATGTGACTTGGTAGCCATTTCGATAGGCATGGTGCCTAGCGATAGAAAATGGGTCTATATAGAAACAAAGACATGGATATTTACATCCTTTGAAAGTTGTACTTATCGAAAAGATGTTTTCGACGAGTTCAAAGAGTTGACTACTTCAAGATTTTGATATTCAGTATTAATGCTTTAGTCTTTGCGGATAGTTCTAGCAAAAAGTTACATATTATGATATGGTAGTTGAATAACAAAAACCAACTTTCCTTTCAAGGAAGTTTGATCAAGGATGTGTACTTGACACAGTCTGCGAGTTTTGTAAATTCAACAAGTTGCTGGAAAGGTATGCACACTTCAATGGTTGAAGTGAGCATAACGAAGTTGGAATCTTTACCTTAATGAAGTTATCAAAAGAGTTTGATTCCATCATGAAAGATTAAGATGCTTGTAAAGTTACAAGAAATTAAGTGGGAGCGCTGTGACATATTTCCAATGCTTTATGTAGATGACATATGGTTGATTGGAAAATATGTATTTTAAATTAACACGGTTAAGATTTTTATATTGATGAAAGGCTTAGAAGATATTGGGCATCGATATCCATAAGAGATGGATTAAAGCGCCTAATATGGTTGAGCCAAATTACATATATGAAATATTGAAGTAAGTCAATATCGAAATGACAAGAAGGAGTTCTTGTCACGTGGAAAATAATTGAGCAAGATTCAAGTGTTTTGACACATGATGATCATCATTGAAATTGAGATTTCTAAGTCATGTTTCCATGCTATGTACACAACCATATGAATCCTATGCTATAAAATGTTATAGAAGGATAATTCATATGATGATTAGACAACAGTGGGAGAGGTCCTTGTGTCATTTTAGAAATGTTAAGGATGTGTTTTCCTATATAGTAATGACAAACTATTTGTTGAAATATGTTACACTAATAGTCTTGTCATATATTCAAATAAATTTATCTCAATTAAAATATGTGATGAAGGGTAGCACAATAGGCTGGAAGAAAGTTCCATGCTGGATTTGAAAGAGTTTCAAAATTAAAGTATTGTGACGGATACTACAAAGGCTAAAGTATATCGTTGTATTGACAACAAATAATAAGAGTATTTTGTGTCAAGAAGTTCTTTATTGAACTTGGTGAATTTCCAAGATTGCTGACACTATGAAGCTGCATTTCACAATGTTAGTAACGTTGGTTTAAGCTGAGGAATTAAGGTTTCACCGGTTGACCAAATATATACAAAGCCATCTCATTAGAGAATGAGTGATGCATGTAGACGCAAAGAACATGCAAATACAATAGGACCTGAACAGTTCAGATCTTTTTGATGATGTTTACCACATGTGAAGCATGGTAATAACACTGGAACGCCATATGTGTTAAGTGCTTAAAGACTAGATTATTGACTCTAGTGCAAGTGGGAGACTGAAGGGAATATGTCCGAGAGGCAATAATAAAGTGGTTATTATCTTATTCCTTGTTTATGATAAATGTTTATTTCTCATGCTAGAATTGTATTAACCGGAAACGTTGATAGATGTGTGTTTAATAAACAAGCAATGGTTCCTAGTAAAGCCTCTCTTTTAACTAGCTCGTTGATTAATAGATGATCAAGGTTTCCTGATCATGAACATTGGATGTTGTTAATAACGGGGTCATGTCATTGGTAGAATGATGTGATGAACATAGACCCAATATCAAGATAACAATACGATCAAGTCATTTAGTTTATATTGTTATGTCTTGCATACGAAGTAACTTATTCCTTAGACCATGAGATCATGCCAATCACTGGTACCGGAAGGGTGGTTTGATGTGATCAAACGTCACACCGTAACAGGGTGACTATAAATGTGCCGTTAGGTATTCGGAAAGTATTAGTTGACGATCATGGATTAAGAGTGGGATTTGTCCATCCAAAATGACGGAGAGATATACTATGGGCCCTCTCGGTGATATCACATCGACACCGCTTGCAAGCACGTGATATGATCACAAGGATGTCATATCACGGAATCGAGAAAAGAGTACTTGTCACGTAACGAGATTGAACAAGGTATGGTTGATACCAATGATCAAATCTCGGACAAGTAAAATATCGCGAGACAAAGGGAATAGTTCACGACGTTGATGATTCACACGATCACGAGAGTCATCGTTGAATATATATAGGAGTCATCACGGATCTCCAGATCCCGCTGTTGATTATTGATCGGAGAGGAGTCTTGATCATGTCTATCTTATTCGCGAACCGTAGGGTGACACACTTAAGGTTCGATGACACATTTGAGCGGATACGGAATAATGAAGAATGTTTTGAGCTGCACCGAAATTGTTTAGGGGAAAATTGAATAGTTCAAGGGGTTTTTCGTCAAACGGTTGTTAATATAATTAACAAATGATTCGAGGTGCTATATACAAATGTTTGTTAATAGAATTAACAAATGCTGAAATAAAGAAATAAAATGTTTTCTTTATTTATTAAAGAAAAACTCTTGGATTTTCTAAGTGTGAAATAAAGGAAGGATGACTGGATGTGAGTGGAGTGTCCACTCACATGATGAGGGAAGAGGTGGGGGCACCTCCATGGGCTGGCCGCACCCCCCTTGGGCTGCCTCCCCCTCTCCTATAAATAGAGGGCATGAGCTCCCTCTCTCTCACACACACACGTGCCCACCTCACTTCCTCTCCACCCGCTGCTCCATTCCATGGTCTCCGGCTTGGCGAAGCTCTGACCATGGGATTCTTCACCACCACCACACCGTCGTGCTGCTGAAGTTCCGAGGGATCCTCTACTTCTGCCTCCCCGCTGGATCGAGGGAACGGAGGTCGTCATCAATCGTACGTGTGACCGATCACAGAGGCACCGCCGAATTGCGGTGCACATCTTCTCGCTCTCGGGATCGGTGTGAGTACAACTACGCCAACAACAAGATTTGATCTCGTAACGCTTTGTGTCTTCGAGGGTATGTTCTTCTTAAGACACTCTCTATGCCCGTATTTTTCATCTCCTAGATTAGATCTTGGCCTTTGGGGTGTCTCCCGTGTAGGAATTTTTTGTTTTCTATGCAACGAACCCTTCACAAAGGAGTTGTTGTAGAAGTATACAACCCCTTGACTCAAAGAAAACAGAGAAAAACAATGCAAAAATAAAAACATGGGTTATCTCCCAAGAAGTGCTTTTTTTAAGCCTTTTAGCTAGGCATGATAATTTGAGAAAATGCTCACGTGATAAATATTAATTGAAGCAAAAGAGAGCACCAAGAAGCAAATGTAAAACACATTTAAGTCTTACCCACTTCCTATAAAAAGTATCTTGTAGAAAAACAAGTCAACGAAGCACAAAGTGACTAGCATAGTAAGACAAAATAAGTGCAACTTCAAAAATTTCAACATAAAGAGGGGAAACTTGATGTTTTTTAGATGCATAGGACTATGTTTCCCTCTCTCATAATAAGTTTCAGTAGCATCATTAATAAAATTAACAATATAACTATTAGATATAACATTCTTATCATGAGCCACATGCATAAAAGAATTATTACTCTCCACATAAGCATAGTCATTCTTATTAATAGTAGTGGGAGCAAATTCAGCAAAATAGCTATCATTATTATTCTCATCACCATAATCATCAAATATAGGAGGCATTTTGCAAGCACAATTAATTTTCTCCTCAATAGTAGGTGGACTGAAAATAACATATTCATCATTGTAATCATCATATATAGGAAGAATAATATCATCATAAGCAATAAAATAGTTATCCTCCAAAATGTGTTCATTTGTAAACATATCATCATTTTTATTAGGAGGAGATGTATGAAGCATATAATCATCAGTAGCAAAAGGATTTTCAAACACATCATCCACAAGTTTAGAGCTGTCTATATCATCATTTTCAATATCAAAATTAGTGTTCTCTTCCCAATCATGATCACTACTATATAACAGGCATAGGCTCATCATCAAAGCAAATTTTCTGCTTCGTGCTTGGGGAACTAAAAGGACCATTTTCATGTAAACTAGCTTCCCCAAGCTTAGATTTTTCCATAACATTAGAAATAATAGTGTTCAAAGCATTCATACTAATAACATTGCTATTAGAATGCAAATAAAGTTCCATAGGTTTTTTAATTTTCTCTTCAAACACTTCTTGTCCTAACTCAAGATAAATATTATAAAGCTCTCTCATATTTTTGTTGTTTTCCATTAAGACTAACTAGTGAAAACAAGAAACAAAAATATTTAATTGCAGAATCTAAAGGAAATAACTTCAAGCACTCACAACCGAGGATGTGAGTACCTTTTACCTTACCTCCCCGGCAACGGCGCCAGAAAAGAGCTTGATGTCTACGCACGCTTCTATTCTTGTAGACAGTGTTGGCCCTCCAAGTGCAGAGGTTTGTAGAACAGCAGCAAGTTTCCCTTAAGTGGATCACCCAAGGTTTATCGAACTCAGGGAGGTAGAGGTCAAAGATATCCCACTCAAGCAACTCTGCAATCAAGGTACAAGAAGTCTCATGTGTCCCCAACACACCTAATACGATTGTCAGTTGTATAGGTGTACTAGTTCGGTGAAGAGAGAGTAAAATGCAAGTAATATGGATGATAATAAGTGATAATAGCAATCTGAAATAAAAATGGCAGCAAGCAAACATGTAGCATAACAGGCGAAAAACGGTGTTTCAATGCTTGGAAATAAGGCCTAGGGCTCCTACTTTCACTAGAGGACACTATCAACAATGATCACATAAATGAATAACTAGATATCTTCTCTCACTATGCTACTCTTAACCCTCTTTGGTTGGGTAACAAACAGTAATCATTGTGTAGGGCTGCAAAAAGCATTCCTTAAAGTAAGCATTCCCATGTCTAGTTAACCCCACACTGTCACTATGAGCGCCCTAGAAGGTACTAGACAAACACCACAATTCATAGAGGAGACACACAATGTGCACACTGTCACCCACACCGCGATACAAGGTGAATCCATAGTTCATATTAATAAAGCACTTGAGTAGCAAAACTTGAAGAGTAACATCTACGAATTCAAATAGATTACAAAGCTCGGATCACATATAGATCACACCATGGGAGAGAGAGATGAACCACATAGCTACCGGTAGAGCCCCTAGCCTCGGGGGAGAACTACTCCCTCCTCATCATAGGAGATAGCAACGGTGATGGAGATAGCGGTGGAGTCGACGGAGATGGCTTCCGGGGGCACTTCCCCGTCCCGGCAGGGTGCCAGAACAGAGATTTGTCCCCCGAAACTTGTCGGCAGCGGCGGCGGAGCTACGGATATATTTTGTGGAAAAGGTCGATTCTTTTAGGGTTTTCCCTCGGGGGAGTATATATAGGCGAAAGGGCGATGTCGGGGGTGGCCGGGGGGCCCACACCACCAGGTGGCGCAGCCAGGGGGACCTGCGCCACCCCATGGTGTGGCCACCCTGTGGCCCCCCTCCGGGGCTCTTCGGGACTTCTGGAAGCTTACGGGACTTCTAAGACTTCTGGCTTTTGAATTTTCCAATTCCGAGAATATTTCCAGAACAACTTTTCTGAAACTAAAAACAGCAGAAAACAGGGAACTGGCTCTGTGGCATCTTGTTAATAGGTTAGTCCCGGAAAACGTGTAAAAATGCTATAAAGAAGGGAGAAAACATGTAGCAATTGGCATAATATCATCATGGAACATCAGAAATTATAGATACGTTGGATATGTATCAATCATATACTAACAACTGAGAGCATGCAAGATCATAAATAACATATGCATGAAGATAACATGATAGATTAATAATCAGAAGACATAGCATTCAACATTAATCGGATCCCAGCAAACACAACATGTAGCATTACATAAAGATGATCTTGATCATGTTAGGCAGCTCACAAGATCTAAACATGTGGTAGAAAGTGGAGAGAAAAACCATCTAGCTACTGCTATGGACCCGTAGTCTAGGGATGAACTACTCACGCATCACTTCGGAGGAGGACATGGTGGTGTAGACCCCTCCGGTGACGAATTTCCCTCGCGGCAGGGTGCCGGGGAGAGCTCCAGAACCCTCCCGATCTCGAGATGACGGTGATGGCGGCCTCGGGTCTTTTTCGGGGAGAAGTGGAATATATCTAGGGTTTACGGCTCGGGGGGGGGGGGGGGATAAATAGGCAAAAGGGCAGAGGCGGTGGAGGCCTGGGGGCCCCACACCACCCCCCAGCGTGGGCAGGGCATCTACTAATAAATACTCCATCCGTCACGTTTTTGTCACTCGAGCACAGATGCAAAGGAGGCATGAACCCACTATCGAGCATAAATACTCCCTCTTGGAGTTACTAGCATCTACTTAGCCAGAGAATCTACTAATAACAGAGAGCATGCAAGATCATCAATAACATACACATGAATAGAATATGATAGATTGATAATCATTGGACATAACATTTAATATTGATGGGATCCCCGCAAACAGAACATGTAGCATTACAATAAGATGATCTTGATCATGTTAGTCAGCTCACAAGATCTAAACATGAGGCATAAATACGAGAGAACAACCATCTAGCTACTGCTATGGACCCGTAGTCCATGGATGAACTACTCACGCAGCATTCCGGAGGCGGGCATGGTGGTGTAGAGCCCTCCGGCGATGAATTCCCCTCCTGGAAGGGTGCCGGGAAGAGCTCAAGAACCCTCCCAAACTAGGGTTGATGATGACGGCAACTGTGGATGTTATTGGTGGAAAAGGCTCGGTTGTTTAGATTTAACCCGAGGAGGAGAATATATAGGAGCGAGGGCAACGTCGGTGGGCGGCCAGAGGGCCCACACCACCCCTGGGCGCGGCCAAGGGGGTCGTGTCACCCTATGGTGTGGGACCCCTGTGGCCCCCTCCGCCCTCCCCCCCAGATTCCTTGTGCGCGACAGATTTCTAAGACCCCTCGTTTTCGAATCGTCCAATTCGAACAACTTTTCTGAAACGAAAAAACAGCAGAAAACAGGAACTGGCTCTATGGCATCTTGTCAATAGGTTAGTCCCAGAAATTTTTTAAAATGGTATAAAGTGTATAGAAAACATGTAGCATATAGTATGAAAACAACATGGAACATCAGAATTTATGGATACGTTTATGACGTATCAAGTACCGTACCCATCAGAAGACCCGTGAGACGCAGCAGATCCAGTAGAGGGGGATCTGCCTTTTCCTCCAAATCGATCTTATTTGGGAACGCTTCAGTAGAGATCGATACGAGGCAGAGGAGAAAACCTCCCCATCGGCCAGATCTCCGCATGGAGCCATCTGACGTTGTTGTGGGACACCAGCAGAAAGATCCTAGCGGCACTAGGCCTAACTACGGCAAGCAGCTGACCTTTCTAAATGATAACTGATACTCTCCAACGTATCTATAATTTCTGATGCTCCATGATCATATTATGCCAATTGCTACATGTTTTCTCCCTTATTTATAGCATTTTCATATGTTTTCCGGGACTAACCTATTAACAAGATGCCAAGTGCAAGTTGTTGGTACGCGTAGAGATAAACGAAAACTTTTCTACGCGGTACTTCCAAGATCTAGCCGAGGTAGAAGGCCACGAGGATTACCACTAGACGCGCGGTTGCGGATTATCGATGCAGCGCGCCGATGCAGTGCAGTCCCACGATCCGATCCAGCCGATCCAATCCCGCGAACGTCGAAGTGCTGAATGTACAGCACCTCTGCCGGTATCCACACGTGCGAGGAGGAGCTCCGACGGCGGACTGCTAGGTCCGGTGCGACGACTGGACTGAGTGGGGCTAGGGTTCCCAACGCATGGGAGTGGAATAACGTGCCCGCTGGGCAACCTGCGCCCCTCTTTATATAGCGAATGGTAGTGGGCTTCACAACACTTGTGGCACATTCGCTCTGTGAGTTCGACTCACAAACTCAGTCCATTTCCGGTTCGGGTCCAACCCGACCAATACATTTGCTCCCGCTCTTAAGTGTGCGATCCTGTAGTCTCATGGCGACTTGGACACGATTGGAGCCCGACTCTCAATCGATAAATCGGTAGCGGCTCCTAGCAGAACATGCCGACTCCCAAGTGTCATAGAGTCATGACGACATACCTTCCAATGTGACTTTCATCTTAGTCCCTTTTGCCTCACGATATACCTTGTCGAACTATAGGCGAATTATCGTCATCCCTTAATAGCTCAACTCTCTTCTCGGTTCGTGATATATGATTCATCTGACTAACTCTTAGTCAATAGACCCAGTTAACACTTAACTGAGTCACGCATGACCATGCTTCTGGAACCATATCACTAGAGAGGGCCCAGAGTATCTCTCCGTTCGGAGGGGCAAAATCCCATCTTGATTATCCACATTACACAGCTTGCTTCTCATTCGACCCGAACTCTGCCTTTATAACTGCCTTGTCACAGAACAATGTTTGACAGAATCTAACTCGGTGATCCACAACTCGGATTGTGCGACAACCTTAGGTCTAAGGATTACATTGATTGAGACATGCAAATCACGACTTACTCGTTGAATCTCAATATGGGTCAGTCCGACTTGCTAAACTCTTTAGCCAAGTCTATGAACGTTGGAATGGCATCGCCATGCCCATGACAAGTGGAACCGAGTCATCAGCCAACACTCACATTAGTCTAGGGTGTGTGTCCAACACAACCTTGATGACCAAGGACAATCTAGTATGAACAACATGAATACATAGTTCCACAATCGGATCACATATTCAATGACATGTATCAGATGTTCAAAACAAGGACGACTTAGTAACTATATGAATACATTGGGAATTACATCATACATGATTGCCTCTAGGGCATATTTCCAACAGTCTCCCACTTGCACTAGAGTCAATCATCCTGACATCATATGCCTAGGCATCGAATGCCCATACCTCTCATGTGCGCCTCATGCTTTGGCTGTGGTAGCGCCTTTGTCAACGGATCTGCAATGTTTGCATCCGTGTGTACTTTGCATAACTTGATTTCACCTTGGTCGACAAACTGGCGAATGAGGTGGTAACACATGAGTATATGTTTGTTCTTCTGGTGTTGTCTAGGTTCCTTGGCTTGTGCGATAGCACCATTGTTGTCACAATATACGTCCAAAGGATTGGACACGCCCTGAACCACGCCAAGATCTATCAGGAGGTTCCTGATCCAAACAACTTCCTTTGTAGCCTCCGAGGCACCAATATACTCAGCCTCTGTCGTAGATGCAGACACGGTATCTTGCTTGGAACTCTTCCAGCTCACAGCCCCTCCGTTCATTACGAACACGTATCCAGATTGCAAACGAGAATCATCTGAGTCGGTGAGATAACTCGCATCTGTGTAACCCTTTACACTGAATTCCTCATCACCTACATAAACTAGGAACATTTCCTTAGTCCTTCTCAAGTACTTAAGGATGCTTTTAACCGTTGCCCAGTGGTCTTCGCTAGGGTCGTCCTGGTATCTGCTCGTTACACTTAGTGCATAGGAAACATCTGGCCTAGTACAAATCATGGCATACATGATGGATCCGATTGCCGAAGCATACGGAATCACACTCATTCGACTTTGCTCATCAGTCGTCGAAGGACACTGAGTCTTGCTAAGTTTTATACCATGGGACATCGGTAAGAATCCCTTCTTAGACTCTTCCATTTTGAATTTCTTCAAAACTTTATCCAGATATGTATTCTGACTCAATCCAATGAGCCGCCTTGATCTATCTCTATAGATCCTGATTCCTAATATGTAAGTCGCCTCACCCAAATCCTTCATTGAGAAACTCCTTTCCAATGATCCTTTGGTTTCTTGCAACATCATGACATCATTTCCCATCAGTAATATGTCATCCACATATAAGATTAGAAAATTTACTTTGCTCCCACTAAACTTCTTGTACAAACAAGAATCATGATCGCTCTTGATGAAGCCAAATGATTTGACTACCTCGTCAAAGCGAATGTTCCAACTCCGAGATGCTTGCTTCAACCCATAAATGGATTTATGAAGATTGCATACCTTGTCAGCATTAGCCGGATCGACAAAACGTTCGGGTTGTATCATATACACGTCCTCAGTTAAATTTCCATTAAGGAAAGCCGTATTGACATCCATCTGCTATATCTCATAGTCGAAATAGGCTGCTATGGCTAACATGTTCTGAACTAACTTAAGAATCGCTACAGGCGAGAAAGTCTCGTCGTAGTCAACTCCTTGAACCTGTCGGAACCCCTTCGCGACAAGTCGTGCTTTATAGACAGAAACATTTCCATCCATATCAGTTTTCTTCTTAAAGACCCATTTGCACTCGACGGGTCTTGCACCGTCAGGCAGATCAACCAAATTCCAAACTTGGTTTTCATCCATGGACTTTAACTCGGATCTCATGGCTCCAAGCCATGACTCGGAATCAGATCCCACCATCTCTTCCAAATAAGTTGCCGGCTCATTATTGTCTAACAGTAAAACATCACGAGCATTTTGTAATCTGGCTGATCTTCGTGGTTCAGGTGCTGTTACCGGCGTAGGTACCACGACCGGCTCAGCCTCCAAGGCCCTTTCCGACTCGCCCCTAGCTGGTTCCTCTCGAATTTCTTCGAGTTGCACTGTGCTCCCACTGACTCCTCGATTGAGAAACTCTTTCTCAAGGAAGACACTAATCCGAGCGACAAACACTTTGCCCTCTTCCCGGTTGTAGAAGTAGTATCCCAAGGTTTCCCTCGGATACCCCACGAACATACACTTATCCGACTTGGGCGTGAGCTTGTCCGACTGAAGTCGCTTGAGAAATGCTTCACAACCCCAAATATTAAGAAAAGACAAACTTGGCCTTTTGCCAGTCCATGTCTCATGTGGTGTCTTCTCTACTGACTTTGATGGTACTCTGTTTAGTGTGAACACTGCAGTTTCTAGACAATAACCCCAAAATGATAAAGGTAGATCTGTCCGACTCATCATTGATCGTACCATGTCCAACAAGGTCCGATTTCTCCGTTCTGATACACCGTTCCTTTGCGGTGTACCCGACGGAGTGAGTTGAGGAACTATTCCACAACTCTTTAGATGGTCATCAAACTCATGGCTCATGTACTCGCCTCCACGGACCGACCGTAGAAACTTTATTTTCTTGCCGAGTTGATTTTGTACCTCACTCTGGAATTCCTTAAATTTCTCAAAGGCTTCCGACTTGTGTTTCATTAAATAGATATATCCATACCTACTCAAATCATCAGTGAAGGTAATGAAGTACTCATAACCACCTCTGGTTGTCGTGCTCATTGGACCACATACATCACTATGTATTAATTCCAACAAGTTGGACGCCCTTTCACAACTCCTTGCAAAAGGTGTCTTGGTAATTTTTCCTAGTAGGCATGATTTGCATGTCTCGAATGACTCTAAGTTGAACGAAGTTAGAAGTCCATCATCATGGAGCTTCTTCATGCGCTTCCAACTTATATGACCAAGCCGGCAGTGCCAAAAGTAAGTCATATTCAGATCATTTGGTTTCAACCTTTTAACATTTATGTTATAGACCAATTCACTATCAAGATTCAAAATAAATAACCTGTCCTGAACGGGTGCAAAGCCATGAAACATATATTTCAAATATAAAGAACAACAATTATTCTTAATATTCGACTCATACCCTTGTCTCGTCAAACATGAGGCGGAAATAATGTTTCGACTAAGCACTGGAACATAATAACAATTATTCAGCTCCATTAAAAATCCTGAATGTAAATGAAGTTGCATCGTGCCGACTTCCAACGCATCGACTCTCTCCTTGTTGCGGACCCGAATATCAACCTCTCCTCTTGCCACGCTCCTAGTTCTTACCAGTCCCTGCAACGAGTTGCATATGTGAATAACTGATCTGGTATCATATACCCAAGAACTGTTAGGTGCATCAGCAAGATAAATGTCTATAACATTGCACACAAGCGTACCTAAGTTGGAAGTCACACCTCACTCTTGCCTCTGTCAGCCAAATACTTGGTGTAGTTCCTCTTCTAGTGGCCATCCTGCTTGCAATAGAAGCAATTGGCTCCGGCTATAGGAGATGGCTTAGTCTTTGAGGAAGCGCTCTGGACAGGGCCATGGGCGTTGCCTCCTGACTTATCCTTCTTCTTCTTAGTCCAAGAACTCTTCTTGAACTTAGCCTTATTCTGCACCATCAACACTTGACTGGCGCCTTTCTTAAGATCAGCCTCTGCTGTTTTGAGCATCCCATGTAATTCAGTGATCTTCTTATCCATACCATGCATATGGTAGTTCAAAATGAACGGACCATACGCACTAGGAAGAGAGTTCAGAATTATATCAGTAGCGAACTCTTCGTTAATTGGGAAGCCCAGCATATCCAGAGACTGCACGTAACCAGTCATCTTGATTACATGCGGACTCAGTGGATCGCCGTCTTTGAGCTTACAGCCCAGCAAAGCTTGAGAGACTTGATACCTCTCGGTCTTTGCCTGATCCTGGAACATACTTTTGAGGCTTTCGATCATATCGCAGGCCTCAACATTCTCGAACTGCTGTTGCAAGTCCGGTTCCATGTGTGCAAGCATAAGACAGCTAATTTCCGTAGACTCATCTCTAGTCTTAAGGTAGACATTCATGACAGCGACAGTCGCATCATCATCAGGCTCTTCTGGAAGTGGAGTTTCTAGAACATGTTCTTTCTTGTCATGCTTGAGGACTATCCTCAGATTACGGTACCAGTTGGTAAAATTAGTTCCATTACGCTTATCTTTCTCTAGGATTGACCTCAACGCAAAAGTGGACAACTGAGGAAGGTTGCTAGGTGCCATTGATCTACAACAGAAAATATGCAAAACACTTAAGACATGTATTCATAAAAGAGCAGGCATATTAAACGCTTTAATACTTATGCTCCCACTAGAACCAACACCCTTCCGATGGTTGCTAAGTGATTCAAGATCCTAAATAAGCAAGCCGACTAGTGAGCTTTAGCATCGCCGCTAGTCGTCAAGTGATCTAGGTAGACAACACCTTGCCAATCGTATCCAATACGACTCCTGTTAGTTGGGTGGAATCACATGCCCCGGCTCCCAACCTACCGAGCCCCGAGCCCCACAACTGTTGTGATGGACTCGTCTAGCTTACCAAGTGCTTCCGCTGTAAGAGTCCGACTCAAACCTACCTAATCGGAAAGAATTGGTAGCACCTCAATTTTATGAGCCCACTACCAAGAATGTCCGACTTGTGATGGTGCAGCACTGGCGGGGTGACCGACTAGACCTTTTTTGAGGGATTAAATCTACCAATTATCTAAATAGAGGTAAAAAAAGACATAACAATAACACAAATAAAGCAATTATAATGTGAAATGGTATGGCTCTCTTCATGGTGATCTCCATCTCCACGAAGCTTGTAAGTCGACTCGTGCCAACTCTTGTCACGTGCCATCTTACTCCATGTAGCCGACTTGTACATCGACTTGCATGTCACCCGGGTTCTCCAACAAGCTACACTAGCTAGTAAATGAAAAATTACATAGAGAATCCAACACGCAGGTCGTTATACAATAAAATGACAGCACCTAGGCTCCAGCCGGCTGACAAGAAACATGATACGCAGATCATGTATGGATTACACACATCACATGCACATAAGCCATACCATTCACAACTTCCTGCAAAAACAAGTTATGCATAGACATGATATCTACCGGCGTTGTGAAACTCGTAACGACATTTAAGGCGCTACGACAGGGTGAAGCCGGCGGTCCTCGCGGGTGCGGGCAGCGCCCGACGATTTTGGAAAACGCAGATCTCATCTGTATTCCGAACATGGATTTCTTCATCGGATAAAACGATTTTACCCAAATATGATCTGTATTCCGATTCGATCAAACTCTTTGATCTTCGATCACCGCAGCTGGATTTATGTGTCACGATATACCCCGATGGAGGAAACCGACCGGTAGGGGTAAGTTGTTCCACAACCTTAGCAGTATGATCACGGAAACCAGATCATCCATTAACCCCGAGTACGATTGATCCAATCAACCTTGTACAAAACCAATCTATCTCATAGAACGACCACCAAAACAACAATTAGATCACATCTAACGCTAAGTACATATCACATATGTGCGGATCTCGGGCCTAAAACCAGAAGCTACCGCTCTGGTACCACTGTTGGTATGCGTAGAAATAAACGAAAACTTTTCTACGCGGTACTTCCAAGATCTAGACGAGGTAGAAGGCCACGACGATTACCACTAGACGTGCGGTTGCGGATTATCGATGCAACGCGTCGATGCAGTGCAGTCCCACGATCCGATCCAGCCGATCCAATCCCGCGAACGTCGAAGTGCTGAACGTACATCACCTCTGCCGGTATCCACACGTGCGAGGAGGAGCTCCGACGGCGGACTGCTAGGTCTGGTGCGACGGCTGGACTAAGTGGGGCTAGGGTTCCCAACGCATGGGAGTGGAATAACGTGCCCGCTGGGCAACCTGCGGCCCTCTTTATATAGCGAATGGTAGTGGGCTTCACAACACTTGTGGCCCATTCCCTCTGTGAGTTCGACTCACAAACTCAGTCCATTTCCGGTTCGGGTCCAACCCGACCAATACATTTGCTCCCGCTCTTAAGTGTGCGACCTTGCAGGCTCATGGCGACTTGGACACGATTGGAGTCCGACTCTCAATCGATCAATCGGTAGCGGCTCCTAGCAGAACGTGCCGACTCCCAAGTGCCATAGAGTCATGACTACATACCTTCCAATATGATTTTCATCTTAGTCCCTTTTGCCTCACGATATACCTTGTCGAACTATAGGCGAATTATCGTCATCCCTTAATAGCTTAACTCTCTTCTCGGTCCGTGATATATCATTCATCTGACTAACTCTTAGTCAATAGACCCAGTTAACACTTAACTAAGTCACGCATGGACATGCTTCTGGAATCATATCACTAGAGAGGGCCCAGAGAATATCTCTCCATTCGGAGGGGCAAAATCCCATCTTGATTATCCACATCACACAGCTTGCTTCTCATTCGACCCGAACTCTGCCTTTATAACTGCCTTGTCACGGAACAATGTTTGACAGAACCTAACTCGGTGATCCACAACTCGGATTGTGCGACAACCTCAGGTCTAAGGATTACATTGATTGAGACATGCAAATGACGACTTACTCGTTGCATCTCAATATGGGTCAGTCCGACTTGCTAAACTCTTTAGCCAAGTCTGTGAACGTTGGATGGCATCGCCATGCCCATGACAAGTGGAACCGAGTTATCAGCCAACACTCACATTAGTCTAGGGTGTGTGTCCAGCACAACCTTGATGACCAAGGACAATCTAGTATGAACAACATGAATACATAGTTCCACAATCGTATCACATATTCAATGACATGTATCAGATGTTCAAAACAAGGACAACTTAATAACTTTATGAATACATTGGGAATTACATCATACATGATTGCCTCTAGGGCATATTCCCAACACAAGTTCCCTGTTTTCTGCTGTTTTTGGTTTCAGAAAAGTTGTTCTGGAAACATTCTCGGAATTAGATCCCACAAAGCCCGAAGTGCCTATTTTCCCCGGAAGCATCCAGAACACCGAAGGAGAGTCAAAGACGGGCACCAGGGGGCACACCATAGGGTGGCGCGGTCCCCTGGCCGCGCCAGCTATGGGTGTTGGGCCCCTAGGCCTCCACCGCATCTTCCCTTTCGCCTATTTATTCCCCCCGGATGAAAAACTCTAGAAACCTGATAAAAAATCCCCGAAAAGTTCCGCAGCCGCCGTCGTCGTCAATCCTAGACCAGGGGGTTCTGGAGCTGTCTCACGGCACCCTGCCGGAGAGGAAATCATCACCGGAGGCTTCTAGATCACCTTGCCTGCCTCCGGAGTGATGCTTGAGTAGTTCATCCCTGGACTATGGGTCCATAGCAGTAGCTAGATGGTTTCCCCTCCTCATATGCCTCCATGTTTAGATCTCGTGAGATTCCTATCATGATCGAGATTGATCTTATGTAATTCTATATGTTGTGTTTGCTAGGATCTGATGAATATTGAACTTATGCCAAGTTGATTATAGTATTTATTGCATATGTTATTTGTGATCTTGCATGCTTTCCGTTGCTAGTGGTTGCTCTGGCCAAGTAGTTGATAGTGACTCCAAGAGGGAGTATTTATGCTAGATAGTGGGTTCATGCCTCCTTTTCGCCTGTGCTCGAGTGACAGAAACGTGACGGGGGAGGATTTGCTGTTGCCACTAGGGAGAAAACAGCAGTGAGAGTGCCCGCGTGTACAATCATTGCTTACATTACACACATTGTTTAATGAAGTTATCCGTTGCTTGCAACTTAATACCTAAGGGGGTTCGGATGATAAGCTGAGGGTGAATTATTAGTCATGGATGCAGATGGATTTCGTTCTATGTATATTGTTGTAATGCCCGCACTAAATATCATAGTAGTCTTAATGTCATGAATGTGCACTATGGTGCAACCTTTATTTGTCAATTGCCCAGCTGTAATTTGTTCACCCAGCATGTTATCTTTATGGAGAGACACCACTAGTGCACCTATGAACCCGGTCCATTTTCCACACTGTTAAACAAACCACAACAATTTCCTGCTCTCTTTACTTACTGCAAGCATACATCATTTTTCACACCATACATCTAATCTTTGTTTTCAGCAAGACCGGTGAGATTGACAACCTCACTGTACCGTTGGGACAAAGTATTTTGGTTGTGTTGTGTACAAGTTCCATGTTGTTGCTGACACCGGTGAGGCGCCATCACCACCATCAGTGGCATCAACCTTCCCGAGATCCTCTTCCTCCTACTGGATTGATAACCTTGGTTCTTAACTGAGGGAAATTATTGCCGCTTTCTCATCACACCCTCCCCTTGGGGTCTCCCAACGAGTGCAAGATCTACACCATCAAGGATTTTTTTCTGGCGCCGTTGCCGGGGAGGAAGAAGTCTTCTGGCAAAGGGAGTCTCTCACTCTCGACCTCTTTATTTTTTTTTACTGTCTTGTTTTTATTTTTTTCCTTGTTTGCTTCTCTTTATCAAAAACACAAAAAAATTAATTCTTATTCTAGTTGCTTTATTATGCTTGCTATCAATGTTTGATGTCTTTGAAACTAGATCTTATAGGCAAGTGGGTTCGCGGATGAACAAGAAAAATATTATAATGAACACCGCTTGTCACAAAAAGGGAAATACTTATGGGAACAAAATAATAAATTGCATGACTATGTTAGAAACTTGTGCTCTACTTATAATGTTACTTATTGCTTTGATAAATCTCATTGCTATAGGAGGTATAAACACCTCCCTTTTTAATGTGAGTATAATGATAATGTTACCATATCTTCTTATGTTAAAGGAAATTATGAATTTTATGATGTGGAACATATTGAAGAATTTATTGCTTGGAAGGGTGCATTTGAAATTGCCTATTTGCTTGAAAGTATTGATGATGCACCTTATAAATATGAAATTTTGATATACTTGAATATTTATTTGATAATTAGAAGGATTGTAGTTACTACATAATGGGATATCTTAATAAATTCTCTCAACCTAAGGAAGAAATTAATGCCTTGGAGCCTATGGAAGAAGAAATTGCTGAATCTGGAAGCTCATTGGATGAAAAAGAGGAGAAGAGTGATGATAAAGAGGAGGAAGAATGGAACTCATGTCTACCTCCCAATGAGAGTAACTCTTTAACTCATACATTATTTGATTAAAATGATGATCCTTTTGATTCTTTTGAAATATCTCTTTTTTATGAAATTGATACTTGCTATACTTGTGATATTGATACTACTATGAATGAAAATTGTGAGAATGATATTGCTACTGTTATTTATGATAATCCATGCTACTTTTATAAATGCTATGAGAATCCTCTATTTATTCCAACTATTGATATGCATGATAATGAGGAAGTTTTCTTAGAAAATTTATATGATAATGCTCTTGATGATGGTCCTATGTTACTTGATGTTATAAATCATAATTCTACTGATAATAGGATTGCTATAATGTGTCCTATACCTTTTATAAGTGATCAATCATCTTGTTTTTCTATTGCTAAAAGTGGGAAAAAAGAGGAGCTGATTTTAAATTTTGATCCCACTGTTTTTGAGCTTGCTATGAATTGTGTGATTTTAAACCATGAAAAACATGATTTATGTGATAATTATGTTGTTGAGTTTGTTCATGACGCTACTAGAAATTATTATGAGATAGGAAAATATGGTTGTAGGAATTTTGATGTTACTAAAACACCTCTCTTTTTGCTGAAAGTTTTGAAATTGCTCTTGTTCTACCTTCCCATGATTTCTAGTTTGAGCTTCTTTAATTTATTTCTTTACAAGATTCCTATACATAGGAAGTGGGTTAGACTTAAAATTGTTTTATACTTGCTTATTGATGCTTTCTTTTTCTTAACTCATATTTCTACGTGAGCATTTTCTTGCTTTCTATGCCTAGCTGAAAGGCGTTAAAGAAAAGCGCTACCGGGAGACAACCCGTTTTATTTCTCTATTTTCAACCATTTTTTCCTTTGTTTTATTTTGTGTGCTTTGCACCTGGGTGTTGCCTATTTCCTTAGAAACCCCTATGTATCTTTTATTTTGTGTTTTTGTTGAGCCAAGTAAAGCCACTAGTGGAAAGTTGAGACTATATTTCTGATTTCTGCGAAGGAACAGATTTCTACTGTCCACTGTTAAATTCGTATAAAATCTCAGAAAATTCAAAATGACATGAACTTTTTTGTGCGTAATCCTGGGCTATATACGCAACATTTCTTAGTTGACCACTTTTTGGTTGGAGCAACATAAGATTTTCAAAAAAAAAATCATCTTTACCTGTTGTCCTATTTTGACAGATTTCTGCCAATAATTGCATTTGCATCTTAACCTCTTTCTTTTGGTGTTATTTTGAGAAAAAGAGTTTTAAAATAAGTTGTGACAGTAGCTAATGTGTTTTTGAGTGTTAGACATGTGTTGAAACTGAACCATGTGAATTTATTATTTCGATTGCACTAACGTTGCTAATGAAGATTGTGAGAAGTTTGGTGTGAAGGAAGTTTTCAAGGGTCGGGAGAAGAGGATGATATGACGTGATCAAGAAGAGTAAAGAGCCTAAGCTTGGGGATGCCCTGGTGGTACATCCCAGCAAATTCCAAGAAGACTCAAGCGTCTAAGCTTGGGGATGCCCAAGGCATCTCATTCTTCATCAACAAATTATTAGGTCACTTCTAGTGAAACTATATTTTTATTCGGTCACACCTTATATGCTTTACTTGGAGCGTCTTTTATTTTTTGCTTTCAGTTTGTTTTTATTTTTATAATAATCTTGGTTGCACCCCTGCATTATTTTATTGGAGAATGGCACGCTCCGCTTTTTCATGCGAATATGGTGTATTCTTAGTCTTTGTCTGGCTGCTGCATTTAATTAGCTCCTGTTTTGTATGCATCTCTTATCAGAGTTGTTAGTTTTAGTAGTGATTATATGAGTACTCTCATGTTTGCTTGCTGTATCATAAAGAGTATTTTTGTTAAAAATGTCTTGTATTGTGCTTGTTGGGAAAAGAAAACTGCTGCTTGATGTGGAATTTATAACAGTGCTAGTAGAAGCTTGTATAGACTGTGGCTAGAACTTTTTCATGCCATGCTAAATGTTATTTTAGTTTTAAAGACTTGTCATTATTGAGTAGCATGAATAGTCTTAAATATCTTAGAGCTTTTAATATGTTTTGAAATATTCATGAGTTGTTCTTGTCATAGTAAAGCATCAATATAGGGTATTATCTTTCGAATGTTTTATTTGGTTGACTTGCTGCATGCTCACACCATATTTATGACTACAAACCAGTCACAAATAGCCTCCATGACCACTTAGTTTTTGAATTTGGGATACCTCTTATGCTTTAATTAATGATGCTTATGTCAATGTGCATGATTATGGCTCTTGTGCTCTCTTGATTTGTCGCTCCCAGTCTTTTGCTAGCCTCCACCTATATTGAGTATGGAATTGTACTCGTGTATCCAAACTCCTTAAACCAAAGTTTTCCCATTGTGTACACTATACCTACCTACATGTGGTATTTAACTGCCACTCCAAGTAAATTTCTCATGTGTTACCTTTAAAACCTTCAAAATTACTCATGTTTTGTGTTCTTGTTTTTGCTCATGAGGACATCAATAGAGAATGTTTATCTCACTTGTTGATTGGATTTCACACCCTGGACTAGCGGCTTCATACGCTTATCCAAATGATAGAAGAGCTGGTGGTGGGGGGGTGCCCAGCCTGAAATTAATACAAACAAATTCTCTTCACTATTTTTGCCCCTGATTTATCAGTCAAAGCATAACTGTGTAAAAAAAGATAAATAGGGATGACCTTCTACACTAGCTGCGTCCTTCACCATGGGAGTCGCTCTTGTGAATCCAGTTGGCTTGTGACGTACTGTATTGTCTGTTTACCATTCGTTGACATAAGCATACACCTCTCCTAAAAAAATAGACACTCCTCCACGGTGTACAACTTTTAATACCTCTGTTTAATAAAATAAAAAGCTCTAGCACATGAGTGATCCATGCTTCCCTCTGCAAAGGGGCTTTCTTTTACTTCTATGTTGAGTCTCCATCTTCTAACTTTATGCACAGTTGAGAGAGCATTTTTGCCATTCTGAGTTCTATGTGCATTTGTCCCATAAACATCAATAATTACTTCATGATGTGATATTATTTGTTCTTAAATTATTTGTTCTAGTATTCCTCATGAACTTTGAAAGTGTCCTGGCATTTATGTTTTGTCCCACTCTTAAGGACTAGCGAAATGCCACTTTGCCATGCTTTCTCTATACCTGAAACAAACGTTTATCTTTCTTTGCATTATTATCCATGATCCTTTATTTAAGATACTCTTCATGGTGCAAAGAGATTGCTACGATTTATTATTGAAGTTCCATTTATCATGTTTGTGTTCGAAGTTCTATGATCTCAGCGTACATATGCTTTTACATTTTAATGATCAAGTTTATGATAGTAGCATGTCACCTCAGAAATTATTGTTTTATCGTTTACCTACTCGAGGACGAGTAGGCACTAAGCTTGAGGATGCTTGATACATCTCCAACGTATCTATAATTTCTGATGCTCCATGATCATATTATGCCAATAGCTACATGTTTTCTCCCTTATTTATAGCATTTTTATACGTTTTCCGGGACTAACCTATTAACAAGATGCCAAGTGCGAGTTCCTTGTTTTCTGCTGTTTTTGGTTTCAGAAAAGTTTTTTGTGAAAACATTCTCGGAAATGGACCCCACAAAGCCCGAAGCGCCTATTTTCCCCGGAAGCATCCAGAACACCGAAGGAGAGTCGAAGACGGGCACCAGGGGGGCCACACCATAGGGTGGCGCGGTCCCCCCGGGCCGCGCCATATATGGATGTGGGGCCCCCAGGCCTCCACCGCCTCTGCACTTTCACCTATTTATTCCCCCCGGCTGGAAAACATTAGACACCTGATAAAAAAATCCCCGAAAAGTTTCGCAGCCACCGTCGTCGTGAACCCTAGATCAGGGGGGTTCTGGAGCTGTCTCCCGGCACCCTGACGGAGACGAAATCATCACCGGAGGCTTCTACATCACCATGCCTGCCTCCAGAGTGATGCGTGAGTAGTTCATCCCTGGACTACGGGTCCATAGCAGTAGCTAGATGGTTGTCTCCTCCTCATATGCCTCCATGTTTAGATCTCGTGAGCTGCCTATCATGATCGAGATTGATCTTATGTAATTCTATATGTTGTGTGTGCTGGGATACGATGAATATTGAACTTATGCCAAGTTGACTATAGTCTTTATTGCATATGTTATTTGTGATCTTGCATGCTTTCCGTTTCTAGTGGTTGCTCTGGCCAAGTAGTTGCTAGTGACTCCAAGAGGGAGTATTTATGCTAGATAGTGGGTTCATGCCTCCTTTTCGCCTGTGCTCGAGTGACAGAAACGTGACGGGGGAGGATGTGTTGTTGCCACTATGGAGAAAACAGCGGTGAGAGTGCCCGCGTGTACAATCATTGCTTACATTACACACATTGTTTAATGAAGTTATCTGTTGCTTGCAACTTAAGACCTAAGGGGGTTCGGATGATAACCTGAGGGTGGATTATTAGTCATAGATGCAGATGGATTTCGGTCTATGTATATTTTTGTAATGCCTGCACTAAATATCATAGTAGTCATCATGTTTGTCATATTTTTGTATATTAGTCATCACTTGATACATAGACTGTCATCCAACTGCATCTATGACTAATAATCCACCCTCAGGATGTCATCCGAGTAAACTTTTGGTATTAAGTTGCAAGCAAAAGATTATTGCATTAAGTAAAGTGCGTAATGTAAACAATAGAATTATCCTTAGACAAAAAAAATTTGTTTTATCCCTAGTGGAAACATCACATCCACAATCTTAGAAGTTATTGTCACTATCCCAGATTACTGGAGACATGAACCCACTATCTAGCATATATACCCCTCTTGGAGTTACAAGCATCAACTTTTCCAGAGATCTACTAGTAACAGAGAGCATGCAAGATAAAAAATAACATATAAAAGATAGATCTATAATCAACTTGGCATAGTATTCAATATTCATTGGATCCCAGCAAACACAACATGTAGCATTACAAATAGATGATCATGATCACGTTAGGCAGCTCACAAGATCTAAACATGATGGCATAAAAGAGGAGAAGACAACCATCTAGCTACTGCTACGGACCCGTAGTCCAAGGATGAACTACTCACGCATCATTCCAAAGGCAGGCATGGTGATGAAGAGCCCTCCGGTGATGATTTCTCCTCCCGGCAGGGTGCAGGGGAGAGCTTCAGATTCTTTCCGAACTAAGGTTGACGATGGCGGCGGCTACGGAACTTTTCGTGGATGGAGGCCCTGGTTTTAGGGTTTTCCCAAAGAAGAATATTTATCGGCGAAAATACGATGTCGATGGGTGGTGGGGGGCCCACACCACGTGGTGGCGCGGCCAAGGGGGGCCTGCGCCTCCATATGGTGTGGCCACCCCTCTGCGCCCCTCCGGGTCTCCTCCGGACTCCGTGTATGTGACAAAAAATAGGACCATGGGTTTTTGTTTCGTCCAATTCGACAATATTTCCAGAACAACTTTTATGAAACCAAAAACAACAGAAAACAGGAACTGGCACAGTGGCATCTTATCAATAGGTTAGTCCGAGGAAATGCATAAACATGATATAAAGTGTATAGAAAACATGTAGCAATTGGCATAATAACAATATGGAACATCGAAAATTATAGATACGTTGGAGACGTATCACACCCGTACGAGGATACCATCTTGGAGAAAGACTACATACATGAGATCGAGTTGCGCGAACGCCTCAAAGAAGAAGACGAGCATCAAATGCGTAAATTGGATAGAGAGTGAGGGGCCCTGAGCCATAGTTTGCATTGTGATGGTATGCGCCGCTGCCAGAGTGGCTCTCATGTGAAGGTTGTCCTTCCTTCATTAGGGACCCCCTATCCTCTACAGCGCCAAAAGAAGATGGCATTCAGGAATGCCTCTGCGGAGGCTAAGGCCAGGAAGGCTTTGGCTTAGGCCAAATATGTCTATATTCCTATGGAAGTTCGGTCCTCGCAGCCGAAGGTGTTGGAGAGCCCTCCTATGGGGGAAAATCAAGGTATCAACTCTTTCAATTGCAGTCGTGATGGACACTACCAATCCTCTTGCATGTTCCTCTTGTGGTGAAAATTCACCACTTGTTGGAGACCCCAATAGGAAGGTGATGTAGCATAGCAAGAAGTTTACCCTCAATTTTGAGATCAAGGTTATCGAACCAGTAGGACTTAGAGATCTCAGCATGGTGTCCGTTAATGACGCATTAACGCGTGCGCACCTACACACACAAAACGAACTCACTTTGCGCCAACATTTCAGGAAGGTTGGAACTCTGTTCAATGATTCAACATCTGTTTTTATCCACTCATCAGAAAGATATATGGACTAGTTCCATTTCCAAGAAGGGTTTCTCACCCAGTTCCATTTATCATTTCAGCTTTGCATACATTCTTATAGATTTTGTCTCGAGCTGGGTTTGGAAAAGTAAATGCCAGTCTAAGCATAAGTTCTTTGCTTGGTTAATTCTCCATGATAGGATTAGTACAAAAGATATGCTAATCAGGAGAAATTGGCATGTTTCTGATACACATGTTTGTGTCCTTTGTGCTGCTCAGATTTATGAGGATTGGAGACACCTCTTTTTCAATTGCCAATTCAGCACTAGATATGGAATTTTTTACAAATTCCATGGTTTCCTGGGAACAATGCTGAAGCTCTCAAAATTGCCAAGAAACAGTTTTCTGGACCTGTTTTGTTGAAATTGTGATCCTCGCATGTTGGGGCATCTGGAAGCAGAGAAATGGCTGGATTTTTCATAATATTAAACCTACTTTTAGAGGTTGGAAAGCAATTTTTTTGCATGATATCACCCTTCTTAAGTATAGGGTGAAGAAGGCTACCCTTCCTTTTTTGACATCATGGATTAATTCCCTTCCTTCGATTTTTGGTGCATTTGTACATATTGTAAATAATCTATTATTTTTATTAATAAAGAGGGGGCTGTGGGGGTTTCCCCCACAGTAATGGTTTTAAAAAAACATTTCAGGAAGGTTGTCAAATATTTCGTCTTGCTGAAAAACAAATTATCAAACATATAGTGTGAAAACAGGGATGAAATACAAAAAGTAAAATGGACCAGGAAACAAGTAATGATTCAAAGAGAGTAAACAAAGCTTGATCTCTAGTGATTCTAAAATTCATTGACCCCAATGATTCTGAAATTCACTGAATCATGGGTAAAAATAAAATGATACATGTCTAAATGTGCAGGTGACATCCACGAAAAATGAATTATAGTTTTTCAAACAAGATTGATAATTCAGTGAGCTGATGTGAACATTTCCCATAAACGTTATGATCAAATACCATAGTGTGTAGTTTTAGATGATACATGAACCTCACATGAAATTTGTATATATTTGTGTAAACAAGTTTGAAGTTCTTTGGAATTAGGGAAATGTTTCTTAGAAGCCAGAAATGAAATCTCTTGGAAATATCTGCAAGTGATTTGTTTGTGTTTTTCTCGTTAGAAACATTGGGATCCTAGTGAGACGAGCTCCTGGAAAGAAAGATGAACCTTGTTCATACGGGTAATCTATCAATCATATTAAATTGTAACATCCCAAAGTTTGCTACAATAGGGTGTGTGGTGTTGTTCATATCATACATGCATGAAACCACAAATTTAAACAAATTTAAACCAATTTAAGTTATGAATTTAAATGGTTTGAGAAAAATCCCACAAATAGTACCTATTTTGGTTCCCAAAATTTTGTACTGAAAAGTATTTCAATTTCACCAAAGTAATACATGGTGAGGTTGGAAATTTCATAAGCTTTCCAAAATGTATTTTTGCCAATTTTTCTGTTTGCAAAAAGGCCCTCAAAAGCTAGTTTTCTGTTCTGTTTCAGTTTGGAAAAGGGCTCTTCTGCAATTTTCCAAAAACTGAGGGTTTTTTTGTAAATCTGTTTTTCTTTTCCTTTCTTCCTCAAGTCCGGCCAGAAGGACGGAGGGCAGCCGACGGCACCCCGTGCCACGTCCTGCTTGCTCCCTCTCGAGGGGATAAGGGCGAGGAGAGCCCTCCCCGTGCACTACTCCTCCCTCCTCTCGCGCCCTCTCTCTGTATCTCCCAGGAACCCGAACCCTAACCGAACCCGCACCTCGCCGGCGATCCCCTCTCCCCGCCGCTACGTCGCCTCCCTCTCCGCTCTGAAACGCCTACGAGCTCCGCCTCGAGATCCTGAGCCTCCTCGACAAGTCCCGTTTGCGGGGACGCCCGGAAGCAGGGGAATCGCGGCGTCCTCTCCGTCTCCGGCCGCCGCGGGAAACCGCACGGCGCCGCCATCTCCGGCCTCCACTCGCCTCCCCGACCCCTCCTCTAGCTTCCTCATGCCATGGTGAGCATCCCCGTCGCCTCCAATCTCTTCCTCCCCCTCTGCTTCTCCATCTCGCCGTGAGCCACCGCCGGTCGCCGCCGTTCTTGCTCGCCGCCGGCCACTCCGGCGACCAAATGGTCACCGGTTGGCACCCCTCGACTCCCCTCGGTGAACTCTAGCCCATGCACTAGTTTGTTTCATCAATTTTGGACCCAATTCGTGGAATTCGTGAGCTTCTGTGAAAATCTGAGGAGATGACATCATGTCTGCGTCATGATGATGTCATAAATTCCCTTTTTAGGAAATTCAGGATATTCCAGAAAATGAATAAAATTGTTTAATTAATAACTAATGTTTTATAATTCAGAAAAATAAAAGTGAGGTACTAAAATGTTCATAAAAATGTACTCTTTCCAAATATGTCATTTTCATCCATGTTTGAGAAAGTTGAAAAAATGAGTATTATTTTAATGTTGTTTAATCATTTAAAAATAGAAAAATAAGTTTTTATTCACTAAAATTAGAAAATTAAAAGTTATATACCAAAATGCTCAAAATGACAAATGCAACCTAGTTATGATGTTTTCAAACCCATTTTAGCAACTAAAATGGTACTCACCTTTATAATCGTCCGAAAACCCCCTCCGGGGTCTATTTCGGAATAATTTCAGTAAAAATGTTAAACTGACATACGAACCCTAGAAACCCAACAAACATGTTTAGGGCTTTATTTCAGTGCATTAACTTGCTCATGCATACATATTGCGCATTGCATCGATGCCATGTGTTGATTGTTATTTCTCTTTCGGTGTTGTTTCCCCCTCGGTAGAACGTGACTCCGAAGAGAAGGCCATCAATCCAATGACGAATACTTGATCTTAACCGACAAGTCAAGCACTTATTCCTGAAGACTTTATCTAGTTTTCTTATAACCAAGGCAAGCATAACCTCTTATCTGCTCATATATGGTTTCAAAGTGTTTCGAATCTCGTACTTTGCATTCGGTTCCAAACTATTTGGTGTCAGTAGATAGAGTTCTCCTATATAATGCATAACCTAGATATCCTGATCCACTGCTCCCAGCAGCTATAGGTTTGTTTGGGCGCGCTCCGCTAAACCCTGTGAGTCTTGCTTAGCCATGCTTACTTGTGATCTGATCCATCCGGTTGATGAATCTGGTCAATACGTGAATCTTTTATGTCAGATTGCTGTGAATTGTTTTATCTTTGATAACTTGACTAAATAACGGCATGGATGTGAGGCCGCAATGGGTTGTGGCGTTTTGTCCTGTTCATGCCCCTAGGAGCGAGTTCTCGCCTTCGAAGCCAAGACTGAGCGTGCAACCACACGCGGGGCCTAAAAGACCGCGCTCGACCAACTAACTTGTTTGGCCACGTCCATGAGTCACGTAGTTTGATCTTTCCATCTGTGTGTGAGTCAGAAAACGATTTGGAGAAAACTTAGGGCGTGACCGGGTGTCGCACCTGGACTTCTAGAGGATACTCGCAGTTCCGTTGAACAATAGTTGATTGGATTACGGGGCTTACCGGCACCCGCATCTCTTACGAGTAGGCCAACACACGTATGTGTGACAACCAACCCCTACTGTTCCTCGTCTACGTAAACCATCCCATAGAAATCAGGATACTACCATTGACGTACTTCATACCATACACACATGGTACGTCAACGGCGTTTAACAAAATGATAGCACAACATATCTCTAAGACACAAATAAATAGAAACAAGTTGCAAATAGCTCTCACTAGAGCAGAGATAGCAAATACAATCATCCAGAGGACACATGTCCCAACAATTCATCATTACATCACAGCGGATGCATCCAAAGTGTCTGAGTACAGACAAGATCCAAATAGGCCTAAGAGGCCGGAAACGAAAAGACGGAGCCCATCCACGATGTCTCGGATCCTGCCCCGGTCCGCTATCTACTCGTCACCAGCCTCGTCATACTCCACGTAGTAGCCATCACGGGGATCCTCGTAAGCGTAGTCTGCGGAAACCACAGCCCCAAAGGGGTCAGTACATAAACGTACTGGCAAGCAAGACTCACAATTCACCAAAGTGTACCCTTCAACACCAAGTACAGATGCTCTGGGTTCAACGGAAGAAAGGGGTGATACAAAAGATGCGGCAGCGGGCTGCATTAACCAACTACAGAAACATACTACAGCTTCCGGCTAACAGAAGGAGATAAGATAGCGTATCGTAACCAACTACTACTAACTCCAAACAAACCCATCCTGGATCTCGCCCCTTATCCAAAGAAGCAATCCGAGGATAACTCACACAGTTGGATTAATGATGGTTCAAGTTATTGTGTCAATAAGACTATTACTAGTCAAGTTATCATTAGTTAGGTGTAAGTTGTTCTGAGTACTTGTTAGCCAGTACTTTCACCAAGTCATCCATAACCGCGGAAAACACGGCTTCTCGAGAAGATTTACCCTGCAGGGGTGCACCAATTTGGCCGTACAAGTAAGAATAACCCGCCAGATGGAATGCCTCCCACCAAGCGGGGCACTCAACACAACTCAACTCTTCTCCGCATCAAGCCCAAAGAACCCCGTGCAATTGAGCGCACGGCTAATCAAGCCCCACGAAGAAAAGGGGACCCTCATAGCACTCTAAGAACGTGTCTCCCTAAATGCCGACTACAAAAGTTCCACCCTGGCCTGGGTTCGCAAATACATATGCATGCGGCAAATGGAAAACCCGAACTAAATGAGGCGATTTGGACGAGATGCGAATCGAATCAAATTGAGGGGGGCGCCCATACACGCTTCCCACATGCGGATAGTGCGCTCATCATGGATCAGTAGACAAGACCCTTTTCCTAATTAGGGTCGACACTAGCAGGCCTCAAAACCACGCCGGGCCTCCTGCCGGTGCCTTATCATCAAATTATTATTACCTCAGATATTAACAGGTTGGTGGTTTAAACATCGAGCCCAGAACATAATAAATATAGTAACAGAAATAACTGACAGCAGACTCGAGCATAAACAACCCTAAGCATGCTAGTAAGACACGGGCAACAAGCAACGGGGTTATAGGTGTGGAGGTGAGGCTATATCAGGGTTAAAGGATGACATGTGATAGGTTCGAAACACAAGCAACGATTCATAGGGCTAGCAGAATAGACAACGGAAAGTATCAGTATCCAACGTGGAAAGGAACACAATGGTTCATGTGAGTGAATACTTGCCTGCAAACTCAGCAGCCTGGTACTGAGCTAACTCCTCAGAAGTAGTGTCGTAAACCTCGTCTGTCTCAACGTCGTCGTCTATTCGAGAGGAAGCAAACAAAAAACGCAGAGAGACAAACAATCAATAACATGGCATAATGCACAAACATGGGATGATGCATGGCAAATTAATTGATGCACCAAAGGTAAGCTAGTTAACATGGTAACAATATTAAATGGACCCATATGCAATTTGGATTGCATATGGAAAGCCCATGAGTTAAGGTTGAAATAATTGTTCTACAACTAACCAACAGGTGAAAGTGGATTAGCATGATGCATGGATGAGGAAAACAAAAGGAAAATAACAATGGAATCAATTTGAAATGAAGTTTACCAAGTTTGGAATTTATTTATTAATTTATGGAATTTTGGTTCCTTAAAGGTGTTACACAAGCATTGGTTGTTTTCACCAATTTAAATTGTTCAAAATATATAACAAGGTTCATATTTTGAAAATGCACAAAATTTTAGGTGGAAAACATGTTTCATTTGTTGAAAAAGGATTTAAAATAAATTACTTATGAATTAAACAAGTTTAATCAAGAATTAAATGAATTTAATTCAAGTATGAATTTATTTGAATTTTTATTTGTTCAAAACATTAAGCCAAATTCATATTTGAAAAGTTTATACTTTTCTATTTTGAAAACATATTTTATATGTTCAAAAATGATTTAATTTGAGCAAGTTATGAATTTAGCAAATTTAAATGATTTAAACAAGGTTTAAATTATTTAACCAATTTTAATTATTCAAAACATGAAACAAAATTTATATTTGGAAAGGTGGTTTAAATTAGCATGGAAAACATATTTCATATGTGACATTTGAAATAAGTTTGAATTAGTTATGAAATTAACCAAATGTAAAATGATTTGTTTGAATTTGAAATTTGAATACATTTGAAATATTCAAAACATGAAACAAATGAGTTAATCATGTAGAGGATTTAATTTGGTGCAGAATAAATATTTCATTTGTATTATTTGGAGGTGTTATGAAGTTTTTATAAAGGTTTAAAATTTAGAGATTAATCTGTAAAAGAAAAGGACTTAAATTAAAAAAGAAAAGGCAAAAAAATGTTTTACACCTCGCAGTGGCTAGCCAAGCCACTGACAGAGGGGCCCCTGGGCCACGGTGGCCCGCGTGTGTGCACAACAGCTGACAGGGGGGGCCCTCCTGTCAGTGCCCCTCGCGAAAAAAGGTGGGATTTAATCCCGGGGCTCAGGGATCGAACCCTCGACCCCGTGCAGTGCGTGTGTGTGCTGTTGTCACTGCGGTGGCGAAGCGGTTCTTGTCAGATAGGGACGTGCGGGGAGGATATTATTCAGACACGCGCTAACTGAATTTTGCAGGTTCGTTTTCTGAACTTTTTCGACAGTGGCAGCAAGGTGGACGCCGGCGATGACTGCGTGCTCGCCGCGCTGCGCTGCTGCTCGTGTTGCCGTGGTTGCGCTGGTGCTCGTGCTTGCGACGTGATGCAGAGAGGAGGGAGAGGGAAGGGGTGGTGCTCACCCTCGAAGTAGTGGAAGCAGAGGCTCGGGGAGGACGTCGCCGGCGACAGAGGCAGCGACGAGGATGGCGGCGGCGCTACAGTGGCTCCCGGCCAACGAGGAGACGCCGAGGAGGAAGAGGGGAGTACGGGGGTCTGATCCCCGTACTCAACCTGCACGGAGGCGCATCGTTTCGCCGGCGATCATCAGAGGTAGGTGGTGGTGGCGCTCGGTGGTGAAGAGATACAGAGAGGAAGGATCGTGGCAGAGAGAGAGGGAAACGGCGGCGCTGCGCGAGGGAGAGAGAGGTGGAGGCTAGGGCAGAGCTCGGGCTGCTCGAGGCTAGGTTTATAGGGGGACGTGAGCGCTGCTGGCCGTTCCTGCTCGCCGTACGACGACGTGGACAGCGGCAGATGCTGCCGTACAGGTTGAAGAAGGAGCGAAGGGGTACCAGGCCGGCTGGTGGGCTGGGCCTGGCTGGCCTGCCCCTCTCTGTTTTTTTTTGTTTTTAATTTTTCTTGTTCTGTTTTTTTTTTGCTGAAAAGAAAAGGAAGAAAAAGATAGTGTTTTGAGGTTAGAAAATTTTAGGAAAATTTGTAATAGGTTAGTTATTACTGAAACCCAATTGTGTCATTGTTGGTTTTCCAAATTTTTGAAAGTTGTTGCTGTTTAAAAAATTCAATTGAATTTGAGTGGAAATTGAGATTAAGTGAATTATTAAAAGGAACCATTTAATTAGTTTTGGACCCTCAAGTTTATTTGAAACAAATTGATTGGAAGTGATTTGTAATTTCCATATTTTTCAAATGGTTGCTGTTTGGAATTTTTAATTGAATTTTGAATGAAATTTGAGTTAAGTGGATTATTAAAAATAACCATTTGATAGTTTGAACCTTAAAGTTTAATGGAAGCAAAAGGTTGTTTCTATTTGCACTTTTTATTTGGAAAAAGTAACAGAGCAAGTATGAAACAAAACATTTGAATATTGTTTGAATTTCAAATGGGAAAACAAAGGAAAACAGAGGAAAACAAATGGAAAACAAATGCAATATTAAGATGCCATGATGCAAAACATAAAATAACAAGAAATAAAACATTCTAGGGGTTGTTTTCATACTTGGGATGTTACAAAACGCCCCCCCTTGAAGGAATCGCGCCCCGAGATTCCTACTGAGAAGAGAAAAGGTCCGGATACTTCTTGCGAAGATCCTCTTCGGTCTCCCACGTTGCCTCTTTATCGGAATGATGGGACCACTGCACTTTCAAGAACTTGGTGCTCTTGTTGCGAGTCTTACGCTCGGTCTCATCGAGAATTCGAACAGGGTGCTCCTCATAAGATAGATCTTCTTGCAGTTCAATGGAATCATGATCAACTGCACGATCTGGATCTTTGAAACACCTCTTGAGCTGTGACACGTGAAACACATCGTGCACCTTGGATAGTTTTTCTGGAAGTTCAAGACGATAGGCATTTTCCGCACGCCTTGAGAGAATGTTGAAAGGACCAATGTATCTTGGTGCAAGCTTTCCTTTCACACCAAAACGATGAGTGCCTCTGAGGGGAGTTACACGGAGATATGCTTTGTCACCAGGTGCATAAATCATATCCCTGTGCTTGCTGTCATAGTAGCTTTTCTGACGAGACTGAGCAATCTTGAGATTGTCACGAATGATGCGAACTTTCTCTTCGGCTTCCTTAACAATGTCAGGGCCTAAGAGTGAATGTTCACCAGCTCCAGACCAATTGATTGGACTCCTGCATCTGCGTCCATAGAGAGCTTCAAATGGTGTGATGCCTAGGCTTGCCTGGAAGCTGTTGTTGTAGGAGAATTCAGCATATGGGAGACATTCCTCCCATTTCATGCCAAAGGAGAGACCACATGCTCTGAGCATATCCTCGAGAATCTGATTGACTCTTTCGACTTGCCCTTGAGACTGAGGGTGATAGGCTGTACTGAACAGAAGTTTGGTGCCCAATGCTTCTTGAAAGCTTTTCCAGAAATGAGAAGTGAATATTCTTCCACGGTCTGAGCTTATTTCCAATGGAACACCATGAAGAGGAACAATCTTTGCTGCGTAGAGCTCTGCTAACTGGCTAGCTGAGATTGTTTCTTTGACAGCAAAGAAGTGAGCTACTTTAGTGAGACGATCAATAACAACGAAGATTGCATCGTTGCCCTTCTTGGACTTTGGAAAACCAGTGACGAAGTCCATTTCAATCATGTCCCACTTCCACTCAGGGATTTTCAGAGGTTGGAGTAGACCGGCTGTTTTCTGATGGACTGCCTTAACACGTTGACAAACGTCGCATTCAGAAACGTATTGAGCAATTTCACGTTTCATGCCAGGCCACCAATACAGCGTCTTGAGATCCTGGTACATCTTTGTACTTCCAGGGTGTATAGAGAGAGGAGTTTCATGAGCCTCCTTGAGAATGACATCTTTGAGACTTTGAACTTGAGGAACTGCAATGCGTCCTTCGAAGAACACAGTTCCTTTGTCATCAATTGAGAAGGACTTAAATTTCTCCTTGCCTTCTTTGATGTGTTCTACCATCTTCTTGATTTCAGCATCACGAAGTTTTTCAGAACGAATCTTGTCCTCAAGAGTTGGACTGGCTATCAAGTTTGCAAGATAACCTTGAGGAACAAGACCAAGGTTCATCTTCTGGAATTCTTCATGAAGAGGAGGTTGGCTTTCCATGATCATGAGATTATTGCAATACGACTTGCGACTGAGAGCATCGGCCATAACATTAGCCTTGCCTGGAGTGTAAGAAATGGTAAGATCAAAGTCTTTAATCTTTTCAATCCATCTCCTTTGCCTGAGGTTTAGATCTGGTTGAGTGAATATGTATTTCAGACTCTTATGATCGGAAAAGATTTCAGTGCGATTACCCAACAAGTATTGCCTCCATTTCTTGAGGGCAAACACAACTGCTGCAAGTTCAAGGTCATGTGTGGGATAGTTGAGCTCATGTGCATTCAACTGACGTGAAGCATAAGCCACAACTTGACGTTCTTGCATGAGAACTGCACCTAGACCTTGGAGAGAAGCATCGCAGAATATCTGGAAAGGTTTGGTAGGATCTGGGCCGACCAGAACTGGTGTAGAAGTGAGTTTAGTCTTCAGGAGATTGAAACTTTCATCACATTGTGGAGACCAAACGAACTTCTTGTCCTTCTTTGTGAGATCAGTGAGAGGTTTGGCAATCTTGGAGAAGTTTTGGACGAAACGACGGCAATAGCTAGCTAAGCCAAGAAAACTTCTTACTTGCTTCACCGTCTTTGGAGGTTTCCAATCAACAATTGCCTTAACCTTTTCTGGATCAATGGCTATTCCCTTGGCAGAGATGATATGACCAAGGTAAGCAACTTCTGGAATCCAGAACTCACATTTGGAGAACTTGGCATATAGACGATGCTCGCGAAGTTTCATGAGAGTGAGACGAAGATGTTCTTCATGCTCTTCCTCGAATTTTGAGTAGACAAGAATGTCATCAAGATATACCACAACGAACTTGTCGAGGTATTCATGGAAGACAGAATTCATGAGTCGAGAGAATGTCGCCGGTGCATTGGTGAGACCAAAGGACACGACGGTGAATTCATATAGACCGTAGCGAGTGGTGAAAGCTGTTTTTGGAATATCCTCTTTTCTGATCTTTATTTGATGGTAACCCATTCTCAAGTCCAACTTGGAGAATATTGAGGCCCCAGCAAGTTGATCAAAAAGATCATCGATACGAGGAATTGGATACTTGTTTTTGATGGTTTTCTCGTTAAGAGGACGATAGTCAACAACGAGTCTCTTTGTGTGATCCTTCTTCGCAACGAACAGAGTTGGGCAACCCCAAGCCGAGGAACTAGGTTGAATGTAACCTTTTTCCATGTACATATCGATATGCTCCTTTAACAGTTTCAGTTCAGGAGGAGCTATCTTGTATGGATGCTTAGAGATTGGAGCAGTACCTGGTTCAAGCTCGATCACGAACTCAACTGCTCTGTCCGGAGGCATCCCTGGCAATTCTTCTGGAAAGACGTCAGGGAATTCACAAACCACCGGAACATTTTCAATTGAAGGAAGAGGTTTTGCATCGAGGTTGCATAGCTGAATGGAACTTGATTCATTTGGAGAATAGACTATCTGGCCAGAAGGGTGGAACAGAGTTATTGACTTTTGAGCACAGTCAATCCTTGCTTTATTAGCTTTCAGCCAATCCATACCAAGAATGACATCAATGTCAGAACTTCCCAGCAACATGAGTCAAGCAAGGAATATGTGGCCTCCAATTAGGATTTGATTATCCTTACTTATCTTGGAAGTCAACATTTGAGATCCCGGTGAGTGAACAGTGATTTGATTGCTTAGCGGAACCACCATTAGGTTGTTTGTTGTGGCAAAAATCTTTGACACAAAAGAATGCGATGCTCCGGTATCAAACAACACTTTAGCTGGAAAAGAGTTTACGGGTAATATACCGAGAACGACGTCAGGAGCTTCCTCAGCTTTGTCGATCTTGACATGATTCACCCTTGCGGTCCTCCCGACAGGCCTGTTGTTGGAGTTGAAGGCTTTAGGCGGGGGAGCGCGCACCATTGCCTGGTTTGTGTTGGGACGAGGTGGTGGTGGAGGTAGCTGCATCTGCGTGCACTTGTCAGCATAGTGCCCCGTCTGCTTGCACTTGTAGCAAGTGACGACGCGAGGAGGTCCTGGCCTTGGCTGCCCCATTGAAGCCCTCTGATCATGCATCTGAACAGGGTTGGGTGGGCGGGGAGCGAAGCCTGGAGAAGCTTGGGCATATGGAGCCCGAGTGACAGCACCATTTGGTACCCAGATGCGGCGCTTCTGCGGAGGGTTGGTCATGTTGGAGGAGGAACCACCCTCACGCGAGTCCTTGCGAGACTCCTCGAACGCCTTGCGCCCATTTTCTTCATTGAGCGCGGTGTTAACGAGCTCCTCGAAGTTGTTGGCCTTGATGTTAGTGAGGGTGTACTTGAGTTCCGGGTTAAAACCCTTGCGGAACCTTGCCATCTTCTTAGCTTCAGTGGACACCTCATCACCAGCGTATCGAGCGAGGCGATTGAACTCACTCTGATAGCCGATGACGTCCAGCTTGCCTTGCTTGAGAGAGCAAAACTCTTCACGCATTCTTTCCATGAGACCATCTGGAATGTGGTGCTTCAGGAAGGCTTCCTTGAAACAACCCCAGGTGATTGGATAGCCAGCTCTCATGGTCTGGTAGTTTTTCCACCAAGTAGCTGCCTGACCCTTCAGCAGATAGGAGGCATACTTGACCTTGTCTTCCTCAGTAACGTGAGCAATGTCCAGAGCCTTGGCTATCTCACGGATCCAGTCATCAGCATCCAGAGGCTCGCGTGTTGCCACGAAAGCTCTCGGGCCCACACTGAGAAACTCCTTGATACTGACTCGTGGAGCGGTCTGGTTGTTGTGCTGATTAGTCTGGAACTGGGCCATCTGCGTCATGACTTGAGTCATCTGAGTCAACAGCTCCGTGATTGGCGGTGGCTCAGGCGGGGTGTTCCTTGTTGGCGGCATCCTGAATGGAAATGCATTTTAGCACAACAACAGAAAAGGATAGACTTGGTAACCGAAAGAGAGATTATTCCGACGCATGAATAGATAACCAACAGGTACATCATCACATGTTCAAATACATCAGAATATCCAACACACCACAAATTGTTCGAATGCCAAAGGATAACTAAACATAGCTAAGAATGGATACATCGGTACTCCCATGCTCATCACGTAGGACGGCGGCTAGGAGTACGGCGAGAGGTACGGTGAGGAGCACGCCCACGAAAGTAGGTAGAACGACGATCCACGTATATCTAACGTGGTCTGAGAGCGACTCTAGGTGTGGTGAAGTACATAGCGTCGACTCCCTGTGCTCCAAAGCGTGGAATCCCAGTGTAACCAGCACCGAGGTTAAGGAGTGGACCTCTGAACGGCTCGTAACCTCCAGCATCTGGCAGACGACGACCCACTGGCTGATCGAAACGTGCAAAGCGCTCATCTCCAACAAAGTCTGTGGTGTAAGTCGCCAGACGAGTCAAAGCAAGGTAGAGCTGCTCTTTGACTGAAACCAACTCCTGAGATAGTGTGCTGGCAACTGCGTCACTATGCCTCACAAACTGAGCGGTGGTGTGCAGCCTGGAGTTATCATGCTCGTAAACATCCAAGTTGTCGTAGAGAGTGAAGTGAGCTCCCTCCGAAGTGATGTAACCACGGGGGATGTGGCGATAGATAGAATCGTCAAATCCCCAGTAGTCAGCACGAAGGACGGTGAGACTCACATAAGCTGCCTGCTGCACAGCCATATCCACTGTGGAACCTACTGCCTCGTAGCGGTGGACTACGCTCATGCCATCATCTGACAGAATGTAGACGATAGCCTGGTAGTAGGTCTGGTCAAACTCCCGCTGCTGCTCGTAGACCTGGTACTCTGGTGCCCAACGGAACCCCAGAAAAGTGACCATGTCTCTCAGCATCTCCGGATAACCGGCAGTGCTCTCGCAACGAGTCATACGAACCACCTGCGGGTAGAACCTGAGATCCATCTGCAGATGATCAGGGAATTTTTGATTAGACGCCGGTAGAAGAACTGAAGTAGAAAGCAACAACAAGGTTTCAACGGACGAAAAAGGATGTTGAGAAGAACAGGATATCGAAGCAACATTGGGGAAACACGAGACCAAACACTCCTGAGGTACTACGGAAAACCCATCCGGGCTTCTAAAGGATAAATATCTACTGCTTAAGGAATAGAGGATCTGCTTCCGGGGCTTACACGCCTCCGTTCTCAATCGTGAGTAGGCAACATGATAAATCATGTCACAACCACCTCCATTCCTATGGTCTAGTAGATACAACTATCCTAGAGAAACCAGGATACGTGAAATCCTAACTTGAAAGTTTAGATGAGAAGAGAAAACAACGTTGCACTTCCTTACCAGAAAAGGGAGGGTGGGTGGGGAAAGAAATAAAAGAACAGAATTCCTACTCTCACGTTTCATTTTTCCTATATAGCTACAAAATAGTTTCTAGACTCAACTACGACCAGTAAAAGGGATCCTACAGGCAGACAGGCTCTGATACCATTTGTCGCAACCTGACTTCTAGAGGATACTCGCAGTTCCGTTGAACAGTAGTTGATTGGATTACGGGGCTTACCGGCACCCGCATCTCTTACGAGTAGGCCAACACACGTATGTGTGACAACCAACCCCTACTGTTCCTCGTCTACGTAAACCATCCCATAGAAATCAGGATACTACCATTGACGTACTTCATACCATACACACATGGTACGTCAACGGCGTTTAACAAAATGATAGCACAACATATCTCTAAGACACAAATAAATAGAAACAAGTTGCAAATAGCTCTCACTAGAGCAGAGATAGCAAATACAATCATCCAGAGGACACATGTCCCAACAATTCATCATTACATCACAGCGGAAGCATCCAAAGTGTCTGAGTACAGACAAGATCCAAATAGGCCTAAGAGGCCGGAAACGAAAAGACGGAGCCCATCCACGATGTCTTGGATCCTGCCCGGGTCCGCTATCTACTCGTCAGCAGCCTCGTCATACTCCACGTAGTAGCCATCACGGGGATCCTCGTAAGCGTAGTCTGCGGAAACCACAGCCCCAAAGGGGTCAGTACATAAACGTACTGGCAAGCAAGACTCACAATTCACCAAAGTGTACCCGTCAACACCAAGTACAGATGCTCTGGGTTCAACGGAAGAAAGGGGTGATACAAAAGATGCGGCAGCGGGCTGCATTAACCAACTACAGAAACATACTACAGCTTCCGGCTAACAGAAGGAGATAAGATAGCGTATCGTAACCAACTACTACTAACTCCAAACAAACCCATCCTGGATCTCGCCCCTTATCCAAAGAAGCAATCCGAGGATAACTCACACAGTTGGATTAATGATGGTTCAAGTTATTGTGTCAATAAGACTATTACTAGTCAAGTTATCATTAGTTAGGTGTAAGTTGTTCTGAGTACTTGTTAGCCAGTACTTTCACCAAGTCATCCATAACCGCGGAAAACACGGCTTCTCGAGAAGATTTACCCTACAGGGGTGCACCAATTTGGCCGTACAAGTAAGAATAACCCGCCAGATGGAATGCCTCCCACCAAGCGGGGCACTCAACACAACTCAACTCTTCTCCGCATCAAGCCCAAAGAACCCCGTGCAATTGAGCGCACGGCTAATCAAGCCCCACGAAGAAAAGGGGACCCTCATAGCACTCTAAGAACGTGTCTCCCTAAATGCCGACTACAAAAGTTCTACCCTGGCCTGGGTTCGCAAATACATATGCATGCGGCAAATGGAAAACCCGAACTAAATGAGGCGATTTGGACGAGATGCGAATCGAATCAAATTGAGGGGGGCGCCCATACACGCTTCCCACATGCGGATAGTGCGCTCATCATGGATCAGTAGACAAGACCCTTTTCCTAATTAGGGTCGACACTAGCAGGCCTCAAAACCACGCCGGGCCTCCTGCCGGTGCCTTATCATCAAATTATTATTACCTCAGATATTAACAGGTTGATGGTTTAAACATCGAGCCCAGAACATAATAAATATAGTAACAGAAATAACTGACAGCAGACTCGAGCATAAACAACCCTAAGCATGCTAGTAAGACACGGGCAACAAGCAACGGGGTTATAGGTGTGGAGGTGAGGCTATATCAGGGTTAAAGGATGACATGTGATAGGTTCGGAACACAAGCAACGATTCATAGGGCTAGCAGAATAGACAATGGAAAGTATCGGTATCCAACATGGAAAGGAACACAATGGTTCATGTGAGTGAATACTTTCCTGCAAACTCAGCAGCCTGGTACTGAGCTAACTCCTCAGAAGTAGTGTCGTAAACCTCGTCTGTCTCAACGTCGTCGTCTATTCGAGAGGAAGCAAACAAACAACACAGAGAGACAAACAATCAATAACATGGCATAATGCACAAACATGGGATGATGCATGGCAAATTAATTGATGCACCAAAGGTAAGCTAGTTAACATGGTAACAATATTAAATGGACCCATATGCAATTTGGATTGCATATGGAAAGCCCATGAGTTAAGGTTGAAATAATTGTTCTACAACTAACCAACAGGTGAAAGTGGATTAGCATGATGCATGGATGAGGAAAACAAAAGGAAAATAACAATGGAATCAATTTGAAATGAAGTTTACCAAGTTTGGAATTTATTTATTAATTTATGGAATTTTGGTTCCTTAAAGGTGTTACACAAGCCATTGGTTGTTTTCACCAATTTAAATTGTTCAAAATAGATAACAAGGTTCATATTTGGAAAATACACAAAATTTTAGGTGGAAAACATGTTTCATTTGTTGAAAAAGGATTTAAAATAAATTACTTATGAATTAAACAAGTTTAATCAAGAATTAAATGAATTTAATTCAAGTATGAATTTATTTGAATTTTTATTTGTTCAAAACATTAAGCCAAATTCATATTTGAAAAGTTTATACTTTTCTATTTTGAAAACATATTTTATATGTTCAAAAATGATTTAATTTGAGCAAGTTATGAATTTAGCAAATTTAAATGATTTAAACAAGGTTTAAATTATTTAACCAATTTTAATTATTCAAAACATGAAACAAAATTTATATTTGGAAAGGTGGTTTAAATTAGCATGGAAAACATATTTCATATGTGACATTTGAAATAAGTTTGAATTAGTTATGAAATTAACCAAATGTAAAATGATTTGTTTGAATTTGAAATTTGAATACATTTGAAATATTCAAAACAGGAAACAAATGAGTTAATCATGTAGAGGATTTAATTTGGTGCAGAATACATATTTCATTTGTATTATTTGGAGGTGTTATGCAATTTTTATAAAGGTTTAAAATTTAGGGATTAATCTGTAAAAGAAAAGGACTTAAATTAAAAAAGAAAAGGCAGAAAAATGTTTTACACCTCGCAGTGGCTAGCCCAAGCCACTGACAGAGGGGCCCCTGGGCCACGGTGGCCCGCGTGTGTGCACAGCAGCTGACAGGGGGGGCCCTCCTGTCAGTGCCCCTCGCGAAAAAAGGTGGGATTTAATCCCGGGGGTCAGGGATCGAACCGTCGACCCCGTGCAGTGCGTGCGTGTGCTGTTGTCACTGCGGTGGCGAAGCGGTTCTTGTCAGATAGGGACGTGCGGGGAGGATATTATTCAGCACGCGCTAACTGAATTTTGCAGGTTCGTTTTCTGAACTTTTTCGACAGTGGCAGCAAGGTGGACGCCGGTGATGACTGCGTGCTCGCCGCGCTGCGCTGCTGCTCGTGTTGCCGTGGATGCGCTGGTGCTCGTGCTTGCGACGTGATGCAGAGAGGAGGGAGAGGGAAGGGGTGGTGCTCACCCTCGAAGTAGAGGAAGCAGAGGCTCGGGGAGGACGTCGCCGGCGACAGAGGCAGCGACGAGGATGGCGGCGGCGCTACTATGGCTCCCGGCCAACGAGGAGACGCCGAGGAGGAAGAGGGGAGTACGGGGGTCTGATCCCCGTACTCAACCTGCACGGAGGCGCATCGTTTCGCCGGCGATCATCGGAGGTAGGTGGTGGTGGCGCTCGGTGGTGAAGAGATACAGAGAGGAAGGATCGTGGCAGAGAGAGAGGGAAACGGAGGCGCTGCGCGAGGGAGAGAGAGGTGGAGGCTAGGGCAGAGCTCGGGCTGCTCGAGGCTAGGTTTATAGGGGGAGGTGAGCGCTGCTGGCCGTTCCTGCTCGCCGTACGGCGACGTGGACAGCGGCAGATGCTGCCGTACAGGTTGAAGAAGGAGCGAAGGGGTACCAGGCCGGCTGGTGGGCTGGGCCTGGCTGGCCTGCCCCTCTCTGTTTTTTTTTGTTTTTAGTTTTTCTTGTTCTGTTTTTTTTTGCTGAAAAGAAAAGGAAGAAAAAGATAGTGTTTTGAGGTTAGAAAATTTTAGGAAAATTTGTAATAGGTTAGTTATTACTGAAACCCAATTGTGTCATTGTTGGTTTTCCAAATTTTTGAAAGTTGTTGTTGTTTAAAAAATTCAATTGAATTTGAGTGGAAATTGAGATTAAGTGAATTATTAAAAGGAACCATTTAATTAGTTTTGGACCCTCAAGTTTATTTGAAACAAATTGATTGGAAGTGATTTGTAATTTCCATATTTTTCAAATGGTTGATGTTTGGAATTTTTAATTGAATTTTGAATGAAATTTGAGTTAAGTGGATTATTAAAAATAACCATTTGATAGTTTGAACCTTAAAGTTTAATGGAAGCAAAAGGTTGTTTCTATTTGCACTTTTTATTTGGAAAAAGTAACAGAGCAAGTATGAAACAAAACATTTGAATATTGTTTGAATTTCAAATGGGAAAACAAAGGAAAACAGAGGAAAACAAATGGAAAGCAAATGCAATGATTAAGATGCCATGATGCAAAACATAAAATAACCAAGAAATAAAACATTCTAGGGGTTGTTTTCATACTTGGGATGTTACACCGGGACAAGTGATGGACGTACACGGAGCTTGTTCCCGATTCACAGAACAGGTGCCGTCAGGAGGTGGCCAACTCCCTGTTGACGGGGTGGCCCTGTTTGGGTTGACTCATGGATAGGGTCGAGCAAGGTAAAGGTCGTGGCCAGACACCCTCTGCCGCGCTCCATGGACGAGCGTACATGTGGCGTTAAGAGTCGGATGGTACGTGTGGGTAAAGTGTACCCCCTGCAGGGATAAATCTCCTCGAGAATCCGTGTCCACGGTTACAGACGACTTGGCAACGGATTCTGTGATCATAGATAACTTCAACGGAATGACTAAAACTTGTTAACCATGATTGAAGGGTGCCTCCTCGGAGATGCCGAGAGGGGTGATCCTTGTAGCATGAGATAGTGTGGGAATGAGAAGGACTTGGTGGAAGACAAGAATATGATGATCTCAGTAGTTGAGTAGCTTTCTCATCTGTTTTGAAAAACATTCTATGAGACGTGCTATTCTTCCTCGATTTGGAAAACAAAGATTGCTTTACGCAAATCAGCCTTCATAAAACCCTTTCTGAAGTTAGCAGATATATAATAGGTTAATTAAGTCTTGATGAGTACCTCCCGTACTCAGGTTTGCTTAATTTGGTTCAGGTGGAGTTCCTCACATCGGTGGTGTTTCAGCGTGGACATCGACGAGTAGTTCGGGGTTCCCAGGTAGCAGCCTGGAATCTATGGGCTGGGACGTCGCCTTATGTTGCGGCCTCCTAGGCCTTTTTGGTTCTTGTTGATTAGCAACATAATTTGCCTTCCGTTGTCTGATGTAATGTTGGGTCGTGTGACCTCTGCTTGTAAGCTATACTCTAGTAACACCTGTTTAATAAAGTTTCATGTCTAGAGTGTTGCTTTGATCGGTTGTTGGTTTCGAGCTCATTGTTATACAGTTTTGGCTATGCCTGCATAGTTGCCGCAGTCGAGGGGTTGTGGAGCCGATGATCCATGTCCGAGCCCGCCTGTCGATGTGATCGGCCTGGGGCGAGGTAACCCCAGTAACCCTCGATTGTTGTTGCACTTTCTGGACACATAGCATCTCTGTAGAGCTTTGGTCCCGTTTCCTTCAGTTTCATTCGATTCGTGGACGCTTTGATATGCATAGTTGGTTATGACTAGAATGGATACAAGGAGTAGTAGACTGGGGATCCGGACTACGTGCCGATGAATCCAGTCTGCCTGCCGTTGTTTGTTGCGGCCGGGGCTGGTAACCCTGAAGCCCTTGTGGGTCCATGTCTAGGAGCACATAACAGTATGTATATCTCTGGGTCCGGGGTCGTGATAAGTCTTGGTATCAGAGCAGGACTGCCTGTAGGAAAATCTTATTGCTTGGTCGATGTTGAGTCTAGAGTTTGTGAAAACTATTTGGAAACTCAAATGGATTGTGAAAAACCTTCTTAGGATTCTTTTTACTCCTTATCTGGTATCGCTCTAACTCTGGGTCATCTTACCTGTTTTGATTTGAAAAGGTTTTGCTATCCCTCCTAGTCATTCAAAACCTAGGTGCCTTCTTTGGAAATGACGTTTTTACCCCAGTTGACCTAGTGTTACAGTTTCTAGAGTCGTGTGTGTTCCATATCCCGTAATCTCTCGTTTCAACTGGGAGATTTCCTTTCAATTCTAATCTCTCAAAGTTGTGTGGATTCCACATTCTTACATGTTCTAGAATTTCAAATCCTGAACCTCGAGATCTGCTTTGCATCTCGAATGTATTCCTTGCCTTTTGATCAGATACTTCCGGAGCTATGTATGGATTCTGGAAGATACCTCGTGATTTCTACTGGTAGTGTCCTAAGGCACTTGAATAGTAGTTACTCCTTTCGTTGAGTTTTCAACCTTGGACTTGAACCGAAGGTCCCGGAATGTGCTGAATTGCGGTGAGTTGAGTCATGTGGTTTTATAACCATGTGATGCTCACGCTATCAGTACAGGATGCTGACCTTTAACCCAAGTTCCGTTTCTTTGGATCCTGAGAAATCTGTTCTACCTCGGGATGGCTAGGCAATTCCAACTCTCATAGCTATAGGTTCTTTCTTGGAACCAAAAGGGATCACAACAAGAGTGGTCATCTTGAATTCCACATCTTTGTGCTTAATTTAGCTATACCTCTCTTTCAGCATGGGTTTTACAAATGAGTATGACCTTGTGCATCCAACGTGATCTCAGGATTTTCCAAGAGCACGTTCCTATTCCTTCCTTGCTTCCAAACCTCATCTACTGTTTGAATTACAGGTTGCATATGTGTGTTGGATTCTTACAATGCAATTGCTCCCATTTTCCGTCAGAACGTTCCACCTTGGAATGCCAGGAGAAACAAACTCCAGTACCTCGTTCATCTCTAGGACTAGGTCGAAGTTTTGTAATTCGCAGATTAGAGAAGTTTCGTTAGCTCCTATTCTGTTCTACCTTCGAGTATCACACTCTTCTATATCAAGAGGTTGTGTTGAGTTTCATGGCCTTATCGATGAAGTGGTGCTCCTACATCTATTCACTCACCCTCCCTCCAAGCTTGAAAGCTTGAGTATGATGGGTCTGTGCTTTGAGGTGTGTACCAGATATTCCTAGCAATTCTTATTGCTTTGGAAATTCTAATAAAACATCTGTATCCTTCTTAGCACTACTGGTCACCCAGCCTCTTTTTGAAGTTGAAGGTGTTCCAAATCCGTTCATGCCGGTGCACATCCTCGGTCAGAGAGTTAGGTTCATGCCAAAGTTCTCCAGACCATATCGGTTGCTTCGAAAAGCATGCCTCCTTTGGATTTCTAAGACATACCGGTAAGTTGTGATATTCTAGTTGTCTTTCTAGAAGTATCACCAGGTTGCTACCTGACCATGATGTCTAAACGAGGGGTAGCTTGAACTAAACTTTTCTCCAAGAAACTCCACTGGACACCCTGGACTAGTAGGTTGAGCTTAAACAATAACTTGGAGAGTTGAAAGGCAAAAGTTCCGCCAACTTGTTCCTTTGATAAGGGATATCTGGTTTTCCTCGTGTTGAAGCATGATAGTATCTCTTTAGTGGACATGCTATCATTCTAACCTTGATTTGATTTGGGCTATCGTCAAATCGAGAAAAGATCCAAGGACTGTCTTGATGGTGTTTTCCCTCATGGTGTTTTTCCCGAGTACACCTTCATCTCCTTTGGTTTGGCCAATATTCAGCCTTGTTCATAGATCTTATGAACCCCTCCTCCTTGAGTGGTTTGATAAGTGTGTTTTCGAGCCCATCGATGACATTCCTATTTACTTAAGTTGCAAGAGGTTCATTTTGAACAACTGGCACTAATGTTGGAAAGTCCCGAGAACCATCTTTGTGTTGTTGCGAAGTTGTGTTCTGGATGTTCGAAGTAACTTAACCCGGTCCATGTGCTTTTGGTGAAAGTTTTCACCGTGGATTCGAGTATAGTTTCCTTGTTCCCTCGGGAATAACCCCAAGTCAGTCAGGCTTATTGTAACACCCGGGGATTTTTCCCCCAATTAGTTTTGCTTGTTTTCTTTTTTCCATCATCATGGCATCCTTGCATTGCATTTTTGTTGAACTCTCAAAAATGTTTTCTTTCAACCTATCTCAAATTTAAAATTCTAATGGCTTGTTAAACCATTTCACAAAATGTTTATGTGACTTTATAAATAGAAAAAAATATTTTATTAAAAAATTATGTTGTCATGTTTTATATTAAGAACTACTCTTATTCTACCTTTGCTAATTTTAGAATATAATTGGCAACAACTAAAACAAGCAAATTAAAGTAACAACTAAAAGAAAAAAAAATTGTGGGGAGGCAGCCCGTGGCCAGCCCAGTTCCATCTCCACCCCAGCCCACCAAATCGGCCCACCCCTCCTATTCTTCTTTCTCCGTACAGGCACGAGGAGAGCGTGCACCCCTCCTGTCGCTTTCCAGCAGAGCAACCACCGCACCCACCTGCTCCCCCCCTCCTCTAAAGCCACCCCTCTGCCTCTCCTCAACCCTAGCCTCCCTCCTTCCTTCCTCCTTGCCGCCGCCATCTCCTTCCTCTGTTTCCTTCCGATGTTGCCCTCTGTTTCACCCACCACCTCCAACCTCCATGGTTGTCCGGAGATGGAGCTCTATGCGCGGACGACATGGTTGCTGCGAAGGTTCCCCGTGTGCGGGAACGGAACCGTGAAGATCCCCTCTACCTCGACGTTGGCGCGCACAGAAGAATGGTCCACCGGAGCCGACGCGATCCTCTCCGATGACCACGGCTGGGAGGGCTATGGTCTGCATCTTTTCGACATCGACAGCTACCCTGCGGCCTACCCTTCATCCTCCGTTTCTCCCCAAGGTGAGCCACACCTCTGTGACCCGTCCCTCTCCCTACCCTGCTCTGGGAGCGGCGCCATCGCGCGCCGCCCGCGTCAGGTCGCCGTCGGCCCGTCTCCCGTCCGTTCCCGTCGAACTGCAACCTGCAGGCGATCTTCAGTTTCGTCAGTCTAACCGAACGGTTTTTACCTCTTTTCGTTTCGCCCACAGATACAATCACAAACAGAGCACCAGCCATGGCTAGCGCCCCGTTCCACACGCTGGGAGACCCAGATTCGAGTCCCCGAGGAGGCAAAGCCTCCCCTTTTCTTCCTTTTTCCGCGCGCAGGGACAGGGCCCACCTGTCGGTGACCCTGGATGCCCTGTCAGCGTCCACGCACGCCTCGTCAGCGCCCTGTCAGTGCAATAATTCAATGCTTTAATTAAGCCTTTTAAATTGCAAAAATTCATAATTAAATATTTAAAATTCCAAATTTGGCAAATGAGATATCACATTGAAGCTAATGTTGTATACATTCTGTTTTCATCATCCATCATTCCATTTAATCACTTCAACCTAATGTTTGCTTGTAATTCACTTAAATAACTATGCATGCACCTGGGATTTTCCAAATGCAACCTTATCTTTGCATTTCGGCCCATTTAAAATGTTTCATCATGTCTTGTATTTATTTTGATGCACCCCTTTAACTTGTCATGCATATAAAATAGGATCATGCTGGATCTTTTGCCATAGTAGTAATTGTTGCATCCGGTGTTTGTTCTAGTTCGTTGCTTCTTCGCGGATAGGACGTTGAGATGATGTGAGCACCGACAAGTTCTTCGAATGTACCTCTACTTGCTGGATCTCAGGCAAGTATACTCACTTGCTACCTATGGCTGCCATTCATCACTTGTTACCGATTCTCCCTGTTGTCTTTGTTCTAGCCTTATGATTTGATGCTTGTGTCTCGATCCTATCATATGTTTACCTTGCAGCCATGATATAGCCTTCCTTCCACTTCCTATTAACTGTTGTTTGTTTACCTTGTTTGCCCTCGTGTCGTAGTTGCATGCTTAGTGTTGTTTGCGCTCAAGTCTTGTTGTCCGTCTTATCACCTGTTTAGTTTGATAGTTGGGTTTCAACTTAATCACCAACATGTTAATGTTTTGGGTAATAATAATTTGATGATAAGGAACCGGCAGGAGGCCCGGCGTGGTTTTGAGGCCTGCTAGTGTCGAACTTAATTAGGAAAAGGGTCTTGTCCTCCGATCCATGATGAGCGCACTAACCGCATGTGGGAAGCGAGTATGGGCGCCCCCCGCAACTTTGATCCGATTCGCATCTCGTCAAAATCGCCACACTTAGTTCGGGTTTTCCATTTGCCGCATGCATATGCAGGTGCGAACCCTTGGCGCCAGGGTGGAACTTTTGTAGTCGGCATTTAGGGCGGCGTGGTCTTAGAGTGCTATGAGGGTCCCCCTTTTCTTCGTGGGGCTCGATTAGCCGCGCACGCACAGCACGTGGTTCTTTGGGCTTGATGTGAAGAAGAGTTGGGTTGTGTTGAGTGTCTCGCTTGGTGGAAGTGCATTTCCATCTGGCGGGTTATTCTTACGTGTACGGCCAAATTGGTGCCTCCCTGCAGGGTTAATCTTCTAGAGAAGCCGTGTTGTCCGCGGTTATGGATGACTTGGTGAAAGTGCTGGCTAACAAGTACTCAGACAACTTACACCTAATGATAATAACTTGACTAGTAATATAGTATTACCTTCACCATAAAAATGAATGTTACCTTAATCAACCATGTGAGTTTCCTTGGGTTGCTTCCTTAGTAGGGGGTAACACTGGATGGGTATTGTTTGGTGAGTAGTTATAGTTGGTTTGTCGCGCTATCTTATCCCTTTCTTTTAGCCGGATGTTGTAGCGCGTCTCTGTAGTTAGTTAGTGCAGCCCGCTGCCGCTTCTTTGCAATAATCCCTTCCTTCCGTTCTACCCAAAGTATTTGTATCTTGTGATGATTGGTTACGCTGGTATCTTGTGAGTATGGTTTATCCACTTGCCAGTACTTAATAGTACTGACCCACGAATCCTTTTCGTGGCTGCATATTCCACATTGCAGTCAATAGGTTTGAAGTCTGACGACGTTAGCTTGGGAATCCCTCCGGCTTGGCCTGGGCAGGGATTGGACGCCATCGGTTATCTTCAGGACTCTTAGTCCAATTTGCATCTTGTCCGTAGTCGGACACTATGTTGTTTCTTCCGCTGTCATTTGGATCTTTGTATTGTATCAGTTGTATCCTTGACTCATTTGAGTCGTCTTGTATATACCTCCTCTGTTGTTGTTGTGGATTATTCGTGAACTGTTGTAATGTTATCCCAAGTGGCAAACTGGAATCGGTTATTATGTGGATTTTGGCGGAAATGCTGAAAACTGCATAGTGCCCGATCTCGGGCGTCACAAATGGTATCAGAGCATGGTTCCGATTCCCAAGTTGTTTCGATACGAATGGTTATCGAAGCAACGGGTCCGCAAAGCCTGTAGGATAACCTCGCTAACGGTCGTTTTTGTAGAGTGTCAAACCTATTCGTGCTAAAACTATTTTGGAAAATATCTCACTAGGATTCTGATTTTCTTCTCATCTCTATTCTATTTCTCCTCTGATCTTATTTGTTTTGGAGTCTCCCCTCTTGTCTATCTTCAAATTTTAAGATCCTACGTGGGTGGACGTTTTCTGATCCGTTAACCTAATAGGTTCGATCATCGGAAGATTCCTGGTGGGAGAAGATCGTCATCAACCCGAGCAAGATTCCCTTGTTAGTGGTGTCGAGAAACTTTTGTTAGTGGTGTCGAGAAGAAGAGATCCGCCCACTTACCCGAGAAATCAACCGCAGCACGAAGCCTCCGTAGTTGACACCTCTCTTCCCCTTGCCTTGGGTGGACTGCGAGGGCGCAATCCCTTGTTAGTGGTGTCGGCTGTAACACCCGGGGATTTTTCCCCCAATTAGTTTTGCTTGTTTTCTTTTTTGCATCATCATGGCATCCTTGCATTGCATTTTTGTTGAACTCTCAAAAATGTTTTCTTTCAACCTATCTCAAATTTAAAATTCTAATGGCTTGTTAAACCATTTCACAAAATGTTTATGTGACTTTATAAATAGAAAAAAATATTTTATTAACAAATTATGTTGTCATGTTTTATATTAAGAACTACTCTTATTCTACCTTTGCTAATTTTAGAATATAATTGGCAACAACTAAAACAAGCAAATAAAAGTAACAACTAAAAGAAAAAAAATGTTTTGTGGAGAGGCAGCCCGTGGCCAGCCCAGTTCCATCTCCACCCCAGCCCACCAAATCGGCCCACCCTTCCTGTTCTTCTTTCTCCGTACAGGCACGAGGAGAGCGTGCACCCCTCCTGTCGCTTTCCAGCAGAGCAACCACCGCACCCACCTGCTCCCTCCCCCCTCCTCTAAAGCCACCCCTCTGCCTCTCCTCAACCCTAGCCTCCCTCCTCCCTTCCTCCTTGCCGTCGCCATCTCCTTCCTCTGTTTCCTTCTGATGTTGCCCTCTGTTTCACCCACCACCTCCAACCTCCATGGTTGTCCGGAGATGGAGCTCTATGCGCGGACGACATGGTTGCTGCGAAGGTTCCCCGTGTGCGGGAACGGAACCGTGAAGATCCCCTCTACCTCGACGTTGGCGCGCACAGAAGAACGGTCCACCGGAGCCGATGCGATCCTCTCCGATGACCACGGCTGGGAGGGCTATGGTCTGCATCTTTTCGACATCGACAGCTACCCTGCGGCCTACCCTTCATCCTTCGTTTCTCCCCAAGGTGAGCCACACCTCTGTGACCCGTCCCTCTCCCTACCCTGCTCTGGGAGCGGCGCCATCGCGCGCCGCCCGCGTCAGGTCGCCGTCGGCCCGTCTCCCGTCCGTTCCCGTCGAAATGCAACCTGCAGGCGATCTTCAGTTTCGTCAGTCTAACCGAACGGTTTTTACCTCTTTTCGTTTCGCCCACAGATACAATCACAAACAGAGCACCAGCCCAGTGGCTAGCGCCCCGTTCCGCACGCTGGGAGACCCAGGTTCGAGTCCCTGGGGAGGCAAAGCCTCCCCTTTTCTTCCTTTTTCCGCGCGCAGGGACAGGGCCCACCTGTCGGTGACCCTGGATGCCCTGTCAGCCTCCACGCACGCCTCATCAGCGCCACACGGGCGCGGGCCCCGCAAGTCAGCCAGCGGGGGTAGCTTTGGCCGCGGTAGAAAATGTCCAGATCCAGATCTGGATCTGGATCCTTGCATCCAGGTCCCTGCCTTTTCTGTTTTTACACCTGACCCCCCCATCATTTGTTTCCGTCACAAACACGTCCCTGTCTTTTGCAAATAAACCCTAAAACTTCAAATGCTCATAACTTTCAAACCCTAACTCCAATTTCACAAAATAAAATATGTTTTCCATTCAAAATTTCCTGAATTTTCCAAATATGCAATTTGTTTAATGTTTTGAATAATTAAAAATTATAATATATTCTGTACTTTATTTAATTCATTTAAAATTGCATAAATCATAACTAATTCAAATTAAATTCAAATTTAATGTGTAAAATATGTTTTCCAATCAAAATTCTCTGTACTTTTAAAATATAAAATTTGTTTACTGTTTTTCCTAATTAAAAGTGGTGCAATAATTCAATGCTTTAATTAAGCCTTTTAAATTGCAAAAATTCATAATTAAATATTTAAAATTCCAAATTTGGCAAATGAGATATCACATTGAAGCTAATGTTGTATACATTCTGTTTTCATCATCCACCATGCCATTTAATCACTTCAACCTAATGTTTGCTTGTAATTCACTTAAATAACTATGCATGCACCTGGGATTTTCCAAATGCAACCTTATCTTTGCATTTGGGCCCATTTAAAATGTTTCATCATGTCTTGTATTTATTTTGATGCAACCCTTTAACTTGTCATGCATATAAAATAGGATCATGCTGGATCTTTTGCCGTAGTAGTAATTGTTGCATCCGGTGTTCGTTGTAGTTCGTTGCTTCTTCGCGGATAGGACGTTGAGATGATGTGAGCACCGACAAGTTCTTCGGATGTACCTCTACTTGCTGAATCTCAGGCAAGTATACTCACTTGCTACCTATGGCTGCCATTCATCACTTGTTACCGATTCTTCCCGTTGTCTTTGTTCTAGCCTTATGATTTGATGCTTGTGTCTCGATCCTATCATATGTTTACCTTGCAGCCATGATATAGCCTTCCTTCCACTTCCTATTAACTGTTGTTTGTTTACCTTGTTGGCCCTCGTGTCGTAGTTGCATGCTTAGTGTTGTTTGCGCTCAAGTCTTGTTGTCCGTCTTATCACCTGTTTAGTTTGATAGTTGGTTTTCAACTTAATCACCAACATGTTAATGTTTTGGGTAATAATAATTTGATGATAAGGCACCGGCAGGAGGCCCGGCGTGGTTTTGAGGCCTGCTAGTGTCGAACTTAATTAGGAAAAGGGTCTTGTCCTCCGATCCATGATGAGCGCACTAACCGCATGTGGGAAGCGAGTATGGGCGCCTCCCGCAACTTTGATCCGATTCGCATCTCGTCCAAATCGCCACACTTAGTTCGGGTTTTCCATTTGCCGCATGCATATGCAGGTGCGAACCCTTGGCGCCAGGGTGGAACTTTTGTAGTCGGCATTTAGGGCGGCGTGGTCTTAGAGTGCTATGAGGGTCCCCCTTTTCTTCGTGGGGGCTCGATTAGCCGCGCACGCACAGCACGTGGTTCTTTGGGCTTGATGCGAAGAAGAGTTGGGTTGTGTTGAGTGTCTCGCTTGGTGGAAGTGCATTTCCATCTGGCGGGTTATTCTTACGTGTACGGCCAAATTGGTGCCTCCCTGCAGGGTTAATCTTCTCGAGAAGCCGTGTTGTCCGCGGTTATGGATGACTTGGTGAAAGTGCTGGCTAACAAGTACTCAGACAACTTATACCTAATGATAATAACTTGACTAGTAATATAGTATTACCTTCACCATAAAAATGAATGTCACCTTAATCAACAGTGTGAGTTTCCTTGGGTTGCTTCCTTAGTAGGGGTAACACTGGATGGGTATTGTTTGGTGAGTAGTTATAGTTGGTTTGTCGCGCTATCTTATCCCTTTCTTTTAGCCGGATGTTGTAGCGCGTCTCTGTAGTTAGTTAGTGCAGCCCGCTGCCGCTTCTTTGCAATAATCCCTTCCTTCCGTTCTACCCAAAGTATTTGTATCTTGTGATGATTGGTTACGCTGGTAACTTGTGAGTATGGTTTATCCACTTGCCAGTACTTAATAGTACTGACCCACGAATCCTTTTCGTGGCTGCATATTCCACATTGCAGTCAACAGGTTTGAAGTCTGACGACGTTAGCTTGGGAATCCCTCCGGCTTGGCCTGGGCAGGGATTGGACGCCATCGGTTATCTTCAGGACTCTTTGTCCAATTTGCATCTTGTCCGTAGTCGGACACTATGTTGTTTCTTCCGCTGTCATTTGGATCTTTGTATTGTATCAGTTGTATCCTTGACTCGTTTGAGTCGTCTTGTATATACCTCCTCTGTTGTTGTTGTGGATTATTCGTGAACTGTTGTAATGTTATCCCAAGTGGCAAACTGGAATCGGTTATTATGTGGATTTTGGCGGAAATGCTGAAATCTGCATAGTGCCCGATCTCGGGATGTCACAAATGGTATCAGAGCATGGTTCCGATTCCCAAGTTGTTTCGATACGAATGGTTATCGAAGCAACGGGTCCGCAAAGCCTGTAGGATAACCTCGCTAACGGTCGTGTTTGTAGAGTGTCAAACCTATTTGTGCTAAAACTATTTTGGAAAATATCTCACTAGGATTCTGATTTTCTTCTCATCTCTATTCTATTTCTCCTCTGATCTTATTTGTTTTGGAGTCTCCCCTCTTGTCTATCTTCAAATTTTAGGATCCTACGTGGGTGGACGTTTTCTGAGCCGTTAACCTAATAGGTTCGATCATCGGAAGATTCCTGGTGGGAGAAGATCGTCATCAACCCGAGCAAGATTCCCTTGTTAGTGGTGTCGAGAAACTTTTGTTAGTGGTGTCGAGAAGAAGAGATCCGCCCACTGACCCGGGAAATCAACCGCAGCACGAAGACTCCATAGTTGACACCTCTCTTCCCCTTGCCTTGGGTGGATTGCGGGGGCGCAATCCCTTGTTAGTGGTGTCGGCTGTAACACCCGGGGATTTTTCCCCCAATTAGTTTTGCTTGTTTTCTTTTTTGCATCATCATGGCATCCTTGCATTGCATTTTTGTTGAACTCTCAAAAATGTTTTCTTTCAACCTATCTCAAATTTAAAATTCTAATGGCTTGTTAAACCATTTCACAAAATGTTTATGTGACTTTATAAATAGAAAAAAATATTTTATTAACAAATTATGTTGTCATGTTTTATTATTAAGAAATACTCTTATTCTACCTTTGCTAATTTTAGAATATAATTGCCAACAACTAAAACAAGCAAATAAAAGTAACAACTAAAAGAAAAAAAATGTTTTGTGGGGAGGCAGCCCGTGGCCAGCCCAGTTCCATCTCCACCCAAGCCCACCAAATCGGCCCACCCCTCCTGTTCTTCTTTCTCCGTACAGGCACGAGGAGAGCGTGCACCCCTCCTGTCGCTTTCCAGCAGAGCAACCACCGCACCCACCTGCTCCCTCCCCCCTCCTCTAAAGCCACCCCTCTGCCTATCCTCAACCCTAGCCTCCCTCCTCCCTTCCTCCTTGCCGCCGCCATCTCCTTCCTCTGTTTCCTTCCGATGTTGCCCTCTGTTTCACCCACCACCTCCAACCTCCATGGTTGTCCGGAGATGGAGCTCTATGCGCGGATGACATGGTTGCTGCGAAGGTTCCCCGTGTGCGGGAACGGAACCGTGAAGATCCCCTCTACCTCGACGTTGGCGCGCACAGAAGAACGGTCCACCGGAGCCGACGCGATCCTCTCCGATGACCACGGCTGGGAGGGCTATGGTCTGCATCTTTTCGACATCGACAGCTACCCTGCGGTCTACCCTTCATCCTCCGTTTCTCCCCAAGGTGAGCCACACCTCTGTGACCCGTCCCTCTCCCTACCCTGCTCTGGTAGCGGCGCCATCGCGCCGCCCGTGTCAGGTCGCCGTCGGCCCGTCTCCCGTCCGTTCCCGTCGAACTGCAACCTGCAGGCGATCTTCAGTTTCATCAGTCTAACCGAACGGTTTTTACCTCTTTTTGTTTCGCCCACAGATACAATCACAAACAGAGCACCAGCCCAGTGGCTAGCGCCCCGTTCCGCACGCTGGGAGACCCAGGTTCGAGTCCCCGGGGAGGAAAAGCCTCCCCTTTTCTTCCTTTTTCCGCGCGCAGGGACAGGGCCCACCTGTCGGTGACCCTGGATGCCCTGTCAGCCTCCACGCACGCCTCGTCAGCGCCACACGGGCGCGGGCCCCGCAAGTCAGCCAGCGGGGGTAGCTTTGGCCACGGTAGAAAATGTCCAGATCCAGATCTGGATCTGGATCCTTGCATCCAGGTCCCTGCCTTTTCTGTTTTTACACCTGAGCCCCCCCATCATCTGTTTCCGTCACAAACACGTCCCTGTCTTTTGCAAATAAACCCTAAAACTTCAAATGCTCATAACTTTCAAACCCTAACTCCAATTTCACAAAATAAAATATGTTTTCCATTCAAAATTTCCTGAATTTTCCAAATATGCAATTTGTTTAATGTTTTGAATAATTAAAAATTATAATATATTCTGTACTTTATTTAATTCATTTAAAATTGCATAAATAAAAACTAATTAAATTAAATTCAAATTTAATGTGTAAAATATGTTTTCCAATCAAATTCTCTGTACTTTTCAAATATACAATTTTTTTACTGTTTTTCCTAATTAAAAGTGGTGCAATAATTCAATGCGTTAATTAAGCTTTTTAAATTGCAAAAATTCATAATTAAATATTTAAAATTCCAAATTTGGCAAATGAGATATCACATTGAAGCTAATGTTGTATACATTCTGTTTTCATTATCCATCATTCCATTAAATCACTTCAACCTAATGTTTGCTTGTAATTCACTTAAATAACTATGCATGCACCTGGGATTTTCCAAATGCAACCTTATCTTTGCATTTGGGCCCATTTAAAATGTTTCATCATGTCTTGTATTTATTTTGATGCACCCCTTTAACTTGTCATGCATATAAAATAGGATCATGCTGGATCTTTTGTCGTAGTAGTAATTGTTGCATCCGGTGTTTGTTCTAGTTCGTTTCTTCTTCGCGGATAGGACGTTGAGATGATGTGAGCACCGACAAGTTCTTCGGATGTACCTCTACTTGCTGGATCTCAGGCAAGTATACTCACTTGCTACCTATGGCTGCCATTCATCACTTGTTACCGATTCTTCCCGTTGTCTTTGTTCTAGCCTTATGATTTGATGCTTGTGTCTCAATCCTATCATATGTTTACCTTGCAGCCATGATATAGCCTTCCTTCCGCTTCCTATTAACTGTTGTTTGTTTACCTTGTTGGCTCTCGTGTCGTAGTTGCATGCTTAGTGTTGTTTGCGCTCAAGTCTTGTTGTCCGTCTTATCACCTGTTTAGTTTGATAGTTGGGTTTCAACTTAATCACCAACATGTTAATGTTTTGGGTAATAATAATTTGATGATAAGGCACCGGCAGGAGGCCCGGCGTGGTTTTGAGGCCTGGTAGTGTCGAACTTTATTAGGAAAAGGGTCTTGTCCTCCGATCCATGATGAGCGCACTAACCGCATGTGGGAAGCGAGTATGGGCGCCCCCCGAAACTTTGATCCGATTCGCATCTCGTCCAAATCGCCACACTTAGTTCGGGTTTTCCATTTGCCGCATGCATATGCAGGTGCGAACCCTTGGCGCCAGGGTGGAACTTTTGTAGTTGGCATTTAGGGCGGCGTGGTCTTAGAGTGCTATGAGGGTCCCCCTTTTCTTCGTGGGGGCTCAATTAGCCGCGCACGCACAGCACGTGGTTCTTTGGGCTTGATGCGAAGAAGAGTTGGGTTGTGTTGAGTGTCTCGCTTGGTGGAAGTGCATTTCCATCTGGCGGGTTATTCTTACGTGTACGGCCAAATTGGTGCCTCCATGTAGGGTTAATCTTCTCGAGAAGCCGTGTTGTCCGCGGTTATGGATGACTTGGTGAAAGTGCTGGCTAACAAGTACTCAGACAACTTACACCTAATGATAATAACTTGACTAGTAATATAGTATTACCTTCACCATAAAAATGAATGTCACCTTAATCAACAGTGTGAGTTTCCTTGGGTTGCTTCCTTAGTAGGGGGTAACACTGGATGGGTATTGTTTGGTGAGTAGTTATAGTTGGTTTGTCGCGCTATCTTATCCCTTTCTTTTAGCCGGATGTTGTAGCGCGTCTCTGTAGTTAGTTAGTGCAGCCCGCTGCCGCTTCTTTGCAATAATCCCTTCCTTCCGTTCTACCCAAAGTATTTGTATCTTGTGATGATTGGTTACGCTGGTATCTTGTGAGTATGGTTTATCCACTTGCCAGTACTTAATAGTACTGACCCACGAATCCTTTTCGTGGATGCATATTCCACATTGCAGTCAACAGGTTTGAAGTCTGACGACGTTAGCTTGGGAATCCCTCCGGCTTGGCCTGGGCAGGGATTGGACGCCATCGGTTATCTTCAGGACTCTTAGTCCAATTTGCATCTTGTCCGTAGTCGGACACTATGTTGTTTCTTCCGCTGTCATTTGGATCTTTGTATTGTATCAGTTGTATCCTTGACTCGTTTGAGTCGTCTTGTATATACCTCCTCTGTTGTTGTTGTGGATTATTCGTGAACTGTTGTAATGTTATCCCAAGTGGCAAACTGGAATCGGTTATTATGTGGATTTTGGCGGAAATGCTGAAATCTGCATAGTGCCCGATCTCGGGCGTCACACTTATGTGGACTGTTCTTGAGTTGGAAGGTTGTTACCTCCATTCCTTGAACTAGTTTTGTATCGACACCCAACCACTGACTGATCGTTCGTGAAAGATAAGAAGTCCAAGAACTTCGTTATCTTTGTATCGTCTTCCCAACAAGGACTCCGATGTGTTCTTTTGCAAGTAGTCATGTAGGTGCAACCGTCTTTTGCAAGTTGCTAATACATGAGTTCTGCAATCCTGTTCATCTTCTTGAGCGTGGCATCATAGTCCATATCTTGATAATCTAGTAAATGTATCTCGTTGATAACCGGTGCAATCTTCCTGATCAAACATACCGAGTCTGAGTTATCTTCCCACTAACCAGAGCTGAATCTCAAGCAGTAACGATGGTTGGTGTTTCCTCAAAGGTATTGAGTTAGGTCCATTTGAAAATACGGCATGGTTGATGTTGTGGTTGACACAATTAGCTGGAAGGCCTAATGTCATATATCTTTGAGTCTGTAAGAACAACCACTCTCCGTGAGAATTCTGGTGTGGTTCGTTCTAACAAGTTTTCTCTCACCGTTCTTCCGAACCAAAGTTCAAAATTCACTTGTTGACCTATAGAAGGCTTGTCATGAGCCTGCTGTCGGTATCTAGAACATCCAGGAGAACCTGGAAGTTGATTCTTCCAATGTCTCTTCGTTGATCCTCCAAACCTTCGTTTCAGTGGAAACAAGTTCATCAGGAGAACATCTCTTGGTGTTTCGTAACCACCGTTGATCAGTTCCCTTTTTCAAGTTGTTTGTACCTGAAGTTCTGTTCATCTCACACATTGTGTGAATTTGTCAGTCACTTCAGCCATGGGATCTTAACCATGTGGTAAACGTATTGCTACGTCAAATCCACCATAGTAAAGAGATTCCCTATTCCTTCTGGTGTTTCAATCCTCGTTGGTTATTCATCCTTATGGTGTGACCAAGAATACCTCCTTCATTACGGTGTTCCAACATCTTTTGGTTACTCCTTCTCTGTTGTGAAATAACATTCCGATCTTTGACAAAGTTTTCGACAAACTTTGACGGAATGAAAGTTCCGTTATCTTCTGTGTACATTCCGAAGAGTGAACATGATACTGTATCAAATTCTCTCCGACTCATGATTCCAGTGTTTCCTCGTGTTTTGTTTCTCTCGTCTACGAATATTACTTTGTGGTATCCAAGACCAAACTTCCCATCTTGGTATTCTATTTCGAAGAAACCTTTATGTCACAGGTTGTCCAACCTTTATTTTGCAAAAGGATTTAAAGTCTTGTGCAAAGCTCATATTCCAAATCCTTTCAAGAACCATCGTCCGTAAACTTGAAACCATATTTTATTCCCTCCGTTATCTTGATGTGTTTCATGCCTGTTAACTCAAACGTTCTTTATGAACCTTCCTGTCATGAGTTACCCATGAGATACTCGATCTTCGTGAAGATCAATTTCCTAAGAGTTTCCCTATTACCTAAGGTGTTTTCGTTCAATACTTCAAGATGCTATCGGTCAACCTCTTCGAGAAGAGAACCTTAAGGTTCGAGAAGATCGTTCAAAACCGGTGTTCCTTCTTTCTTCTCCTTCGGGAATCTCGGGACGAGATTCTTATAAGGGGGTAGATTTGTAACATCCCAAAGTTTGCTATAATAGGGTGTGTGGTGTTGTTCATATCATACATGCATGAAACCACAAATTTAAACCAATTTAAGTTATGCATTTAAATGGTTTGAGAAAAATCCCACAAATAGTACCTATGTTGGTTCCCAAAATTTTGTACTGAAAAGTATTTCAATTTCACCAAAGCAATACATGGTGAGGTTGGAAATTTCATAAGCTTTCCAAAATGTATTTTTGCCAATTTTTCTGTTTGCAAAAAGGCCCTCAAAAGCTAGTTTTCTGTTCTGTTTCAGTTTGGAAAAGGGCTCTTCTGCAATTTTCCAAAAACTGAGGGGGTTTTTTAATATCTGTTTTTCTTTTCCTTTCTTCCTCAAGTCCGTCCAGAAGGGCGGAGGGCAGCCGACGGCACCCCGTGCCACGTCCTGCTTGCTCCCTCTCGAGGGGATAAGGGCGAGGAGAGCCCTCCCCGTGCACTACTCCTCCCTCCTCTCGCGCCCTCTCTCTGTATCTCCCAGGAACCCGAACCCTAACCGAACCCGCACCTCGCCGGCGATCCCCTCTCCCCGCCGCTACGTCGCCTCCCTCTCCGCTCTGAAACGCCTACGATCTCCGCCTCGAGATCCTGAGCCTCCTCGACAAGTCCCGTTTGCGGGGACGCCCGGAAGCAGGGGAATCGCGGCGTCCTCTCCGTCTCTGGCCGCCGCGGGAAACCGCACGGCGCCGCCATCTCTGGCCTCCACTCGCCTCCCCGACCCCTCCTATAGCTTCCTCATGCCATGGTGAGCATCCCCGTCGCCTCCAATCTCTTCCTCCCCCTCTGCTTCTCCATCTCGCCGTGAGCGACCGCCGGCCGCCGCCGTTCTTGCTCGTCGCTGGCCACTCCGGCGACCAAATGGTCACCGGTTGGCACTCCTCGACTCCCCTCGGCGAACTCTAGCCCATGCACTAGTTTGTTTCATCAATTTTGGACCCAATTCGTGGAATTCGTGAGCTTCTGTGAAGATCAGAGGAGATGACGTCATGTCTGCGTCATGATGATGTCATAAATTCCCTTTTTAGGAAATTGAGGATATTCCAGAAAATGAATAAAATTGTTTAATTAATAACTAATGTTTTATAATTCGGAAAAATAAAAGTGAGGTACTAAAATGTTTATAAAAATGTACTCTTTCCAAATATGTCATTTTCATCCATGTTTGAGAAAGTTGAAAAAATGAGTATTATTTTAATGTTGTTTAATCATTTAAAAATAGAAAAATAAGTTTTTATTCACTAAAATTAGAAAATTAAAAGTTATATACCAAAATGCTCAAAATGACAAATGCAACCTAGTTATGATGTTTTCAAACCCATTTGAGAAACTAAAATGGCACTCACCTTTATAATCGTCCAAAAAACCCCTGCGGGGTCTATTTCGGGATAATTTCAGTAAAAATGTTTAACTGACATACGAACCCTAGCAACCCAACAAACATGTTTAGGGCTTTATTTCAGTGCATTAACTTGCTCATGCATACATATTGCGCATTGCATCGATGCCATGTGTTGATTGTTATTTCTCTTTCGGTGTTGTTTCCCCCTCGGTAGAACGTGGCTCCGAAGAGAAGGCCATCAATCCAATGACGAATACTTGATCTTAACCGACAAGTCAAGCACTTATTCCTGAAGACTTTATCTGGTTTTCTTATAACCAAGGCAAGCATAACCTCTTATCTGCTCATATATGGTTTCAAAGTGTTTCGAATCTCGTACTTTGCATTCGGTTCCAAACTATTTGGTGTCAGTAGATAGAGTTCTCCTATATAATGCATAACCTAGATATCCTGATCTACTGCTCCTAGCAGCTATAGGTTTGTTTGGGCGCGCTCCGCTAAACCCTGTGAGTCTTGCTTAGCCATGCTTATTTGTGATCTGATCCATCCGGTTGATGAATCTGGTCAATACGTGAATCTTTTATGTCAGGTTGCTGTGAATTGTTTTATCTTTGATAACTTGACTAAATAACGGCATGGATGTGAGGCCACAATGGGTTGTGGCGTTTTGTCCTGTTCATGCCCCTAGGAGCGAGTTCTCGCCTTCGAAGCCAAGACTGAGCGTGCAACCACACGCGGGGCCTAACAGACCGCGCTCGACCAACTAACTTGTTTGGCCACGTCCATGAGTCACGTAGTTTGATCTTTCCATCTGTGTGTGAGTCAGAAAACGATTTGGAGAAAACTTAGGGCGTGACCGGGACAAGTGATGGACGTACACGGATCTTGTTCCCGACTCACAGAACAGGTGCCGTCAGGAGGTGGCCAACTCCCTGTTGACGGGGTGGCCCTGTTTGGGTTGACTCATGGATAGGGTCGAGCAAGGTAAAGGTCGTGGCCAGCCACCCTCTGCCGCGCTCCATGGACGAGCTTACATGTGGCGTTAAGAGTCGGATGGTACGTGTGGGTAAAGTGTACCCCCTGCAGGGATAAATATCCTCGAGAAGCCGTGTCCACGGTTACGGACGACTTGGCAACGGATTCTGTGATCATAGATAACTTCAACGGAATGACTAAAACTTGTTAACCATGATTGAAGGGTGCCTCCTCGGAGATGCCGAGAGGGGTGATCCTTGTAGCATGAGATAGTGTGGGAATGAGAAGGACTTGGTGGAAGACAAGAATATGATGATCTCAGTAGTTGAGTAGGTTTCTCATCTGTTTTGAAAAACATTCTATGAGACGTGCTATTCTTCCTCGATTTGGAAAACAAAGATTGCTTTACGCAAATCAGCCTTCATAAAATCCTTTCTGAAGTTAGCAGATATATAATAGGTTAATTAAGTCTTGTTGAGTACCTCCCGTACTCAGGTTTGCTTAATTTGGTTCAGGTGGAGTTCCTCACATCGGTGGTGTTTCAGCATGGACATCGACGAGTAGTTCGGGGTTCCCAGGTAGCAGCCTGGAATCTATGGGCTGGGACGTCGCCTTATGTTGCGGCCTCTTAGGCCTTTTTGTTTCTTGTTGATTAGCAACATAATTTGCCTTCCGTTGTCTGATGTAATGTTGGGTCGTGTGACCTCTGCTTGTAAGCTATACTCTAGTAACACCTGTTTAATAAAGTTTCATGTCTAGAGTGTTGCTATGATCGGTTGTTGGTTTCGAGCTCATTGTTTAATAAAGAGGGTCGACGACCAGGTCGAAGCGTGGGACAAGTTTCTATCCGAGATAACGGCCGAGCATCTTGAGAAAAATTGCGACGGCGGCGCAGGGGAGGAGGACTTCTTGGATGTCTTGCTCCGGTTGAAGGAAGAAGGCACCACGGGACTCGAGCTCACCGACGATCGCATCAAAAGCATCGTGAAGGTAATCGATCTTCAGCCGAATAATTCGTTTCGATTTCTCAATAAAACTGAAATATACTGTTTTTTTACCCTCTGCTCTGTGACTTTTTCTTGCATGTGCAGGACATGATCTTCGCTGGAACGGAGACATCATCAATCACGCTGGAATGGACCATGGCGGAGCTCGTCCGGAACCCGTGGGCAATGTCCAAACTGCAGGACGAGGTAACACGAGTCGCTGACGGAAGCCGATCATCGAGGAAGAAGACCTGAGCGTGATGGCGTACCTCAAGGCGGTACTGAAGGAGGTGCTCCGACTCCACCCGCCGGCGCCGCTCCTCGTCCCACACGAGTCTACAACGTCGGCTGTTGTCCAGGGGTACGAGATCCCGGATAAGACCACGCTCTTCATCAATGCGTGGGCGATCGGCAGGGACCTGGCAGCGTGGGGCGACACGGCGGAAGAGTTCCGTCCGGAGCGGTTTCTAGACGGCGGCGACATGGCGGGAGTCGATTTGCGGGGGAATGACTACCAACTCCTTCCTTTCGGTGCTGGCCGGCGGATCTGCCCCGCCATCAGGTTTGGGCTTCCAGCGCTTGAGATAGCACTCGCCAGCCTCGCCTACCACTTCGATTGGGAGCTCCCCACCGGGACACGCCTAGACATGAACGAGGCGCTGGGGCTAGTCACACCACCGCTAGCTCCGCTGCGCCTCTACCCGAAGTGCAAGACATAGATAGTCAACGTTGTAGCTAGTCAGCGTTGGTTTTTCGCATGTACGGTGATGTCCCGGTAACTATCATCAACAACCATCCCTGTTGATTTCATGGGCCTTCAGGAAACAATGAAACCTGTGATAGGTCCTGATATTTAGAGGAAATTTGATCTAGAGGGTAATGTTTTATGGCATTGGTCCCCCTCTGTTGGAAGATCTGGTGGTATCTTATGTGGTGTCAAGTCCTCAAGATTTGACATCCTTAGTGCAACCATGTATATGTTTTTTTGTTAAGGCCCATGTTCTTGATAAGAAAATTAATAAGGAAGTGATTCTCATAGTGGTCTATGGGGCTGCTCAAGATTGTGATAAAACTGATTTTATTTTCTCTTTTTCCCATGTGTGTTCCCTTTTTCTCTACATGCTCTGATTGGGGGGGGCGAGGAGGAGGGGGATTTTAATATTTTGAGGTTTTCTTTTGAAAAGAATAAACCTCGGGGTTCACTAAATTTTCTGGTGTGTTCAGCTCTGTTATTAAAACACATTCTTTGAGAGAGGTGGATATGGGTGGGGTCTCTTCGCCTGGACCAATAACCAGAAAAATCCTACTTTGGAAAAACTGGATATGGTACTCTGGGAGTCTCTTTTCCCTCTTACCAGTGTTAGAAAAATTTAAGGACTATCTCTGATCACAATCCTCTGATTTTTTACTCTGTAGAGCAGCCTATCCCTAAGAGAAAAGAGTTTAGATTTGAGAAACCCTGGATCTCTCATCCTGATTTTGCTGATATAGTATCTAGAGCATGGGACTGTGCTACCCCTCAGTGGATAGCATTTCTTCCATCCAACTCAAGCTGAAAAAAGTGAAGGATGGTCTTAAAGGCTGGGGGGCTAATATTAGAGGTGATGCAATTAGGTTGAGGAAAAATCTTTCTCTAGAGCTGGAAGAATTGGAACAGTTGGAAGAGCTGGGTGTGTTGACTGGTTCATATTTCTCTAGCAAGATTTTCATCCACAATGAGTTTTTGAGGCTTTATGCTGAAGAGGAGAAGTTTTGGCATGAAAGATATAGTGAGAGGTGGTTGTTGCAAGGGGACTCTAACTCAGCTTTCTTCCATAGAGTCGCCAGTGGCAGGAAGAGGAAAAAACACCATGTACTCCTTGGTTAGTAATGGGGAATATGTTCAAGGGACTGTGGACTTGTGATCTCATGCTACTGTCTATTATAAAAATCTTTTTGGACATGGTGAAGGGAACTTGATTAAGTTTGCTGATGGAATTTGGGAGGCTGGAAAAACCTTATCTGATTATGATAATAAGTTACTAGATAGACCTTTCTCTATTGATGAAGTTAAAGCTGTCATTGATTCCATGGTTAGGAATAAAGCTCCTGGTCCGGATGGTGTCCCTATTGAGTTTCTTCAAACGTGTTGGTTAATTGTCCAAAAGCATGTCATGAGATTATTTGATGATTGGTTTTGTGGGAAGTTAAATTTGTACAGGCTGAATTTTGGGATGATTATCCTTTTGCAAAAAACTCCTGATGCTGACTGCTTGCAGAAATACAGACACATCTGCCTCTTACAGGTACTTTATAAGATCATTACTAAGGTGGCCACCCTCAGAGTGGAACCTTTCATGGAGAAAATCATCTCTAAATGTCAGACTGCTTTCATCAAAGGGAGAAATATCATGGATGGGGTGATGTCTCTGCATGAGATCCTTCATGAATCCAAGAGGAAAAAGCAACAGGGGTCATTTTCAAATTTGACTTTGAGAAGGCATATGATAAGGTGGATTGGGCCTATCTGCTTCACTGTGTTTCTCTCAAAGGTTTTAGTCCCCTTTAGAATAGGCTTGTTGAGGACATTGTGAAAGATGGGACCCTGTGTGTTAAAATCAATAATACTAGAGGTAAAGATTTTGGCAGCCATAGGGGTGTGAGACAGGGATATCCTTTCTCTCCTTTCCTTTTCAATCTTGCAGCAGAAGGGTTGGCTAAACTCATTTAGCTGGCTCAATCTAATGGACAAATCACTGGTCTGGCTCCTCACCTTGTGGATAAATGGGCTCTTATTTTTCATTAATGCATATGACACTCTGCTTTTGGTTCAAGATGATGTGAACCAAGTCAGGCACTTGAAACTGATCATGTATCTTTTTGAGGCTATGCCAGGACTGAAAATCAACTTCCTTAAGAGTGAGCTTTTACTTGTGATGGAAGACTCAGAGAAGAGTTTGCTTTATTCAGACTTGTTAAATTGTCAGCTGGGTCATTGGCCCATGAAGTATCTGGGTGTTCCCGTTAGTGGATCTAGGATCCTCACTTCTGATCTTGAGCCACTTGTGGAAAAACTAGGGAAAAAGCTTGATGGCTGGGTAGGGACAAACTCATCCATTGGTGGAAGGTTGATCCTGATCCAATCCTCTCTTAGCACTATCCCTATCTATCACATGTCTATGTACCTCCTCCCTGACACTTGTTTGGAGGACATGACCAAAATCATTAGAAGATTTTTCTGGCAAGGAACTGATTCAAAAAGAAAGTACTACCTTGTGAGGTGGAAAATCATTAATAAGCCCAAGCAAAAAGGGGGCATGGGGATCAAGGACCTTAAATTGTTCAATGGTAGTTTGCTCTGCAAGTGGTGGTGGAGATTGGAAAGTGAGGATGGTCTTTGGCAGCAACTTGTTAAGAATAAATATGGGATAAACAAAGGGATCTGGAGAGTTAGGCTGAGACAGGATGATTCCCCTGTGTGGAAGAGTCTTATGAAGGTTAAGAAATGGTACATTCAGGGTAGAAAGATGATGATCATGGGGGGGGATGAAACTGATTTTGGCATGATCATTGGTGTGGAGGTGCACCCCTGTGTGATACCTTCCCTGCCTTGTATGCTATCTGTAATGTGCAAGTGTTTTCTGTGAGGGAAATGTGGGAGAAAAATTGGCAATTTGACTTTAGGAGGTGGTTGTGTGTGGAATTACAACAACAAGCATATATTCTCAGGAGTTGTCTCATGATGGTTGCTCTTAGTGATGGCCCTGACAAACCTAAATGTAAATTCACCAAATCTGGGGGGGGGGGTTCTGTCAAATCAATGTACAATAGACTATCCTCCTCTGATGTGGATAGGTCCTTTGTATAGTTGTGGAAAGAAAAAGTTCCTCTCAAAATCAAAGTGTGGATGTGGCCAATTTGGCATAATTCTATTGCTACTAAAGATAATATGAGGAAGAAGAAGTGGAAAGGAGATTTTACTTGCAGTTTTTGCCTTGCTTTTGAAACTATCCACCATATGTTTTTTTCTTGCCCTGCTGCTGTGTTTATGTGGGGGATTGTGTGTTCTGTTCTTGGGGTCTCTCAAAGACCAGTTAATTTCACTCAGTACTTCTGGTGGATTGCGGAAACTATTTCTACCTCCGCTAATCTACATATTGTTTTGATTGCTGCCTTTTTTCTGGGCAATCTGGAAAACAAGAAATAGGGGGTGCTTCGATAAGAAGTTTATCTCTTCTCTTGTTGAGCTTGTTTGTTACATGTGTTCGTTCCTTCATTATTGGGCAGGTCTCCAAGCACCTGGTGAAAGGGAGCAAGTCGAGGAAGGGGCCAGGATGATCCAAGATGCTGCACTTGCAGCACATGACCGTGTCTAGAGAGGAGTTTCCAGACAAGCTGCCATTGGAAATGACGTGGATGATGTTGATATCATTGGGTGATGGCCAAGGACATATTTCATTTTGCGCCTGGCTCTTTATCAGGAGAACTTGTATAAAACTTCAAAAACTTAGCCCCCATTGTAGGTGGTTTGTATGTGCACTTTGTGGGTGCACTAAGAGTATTGTTTTGTTCTTACTTGCTAATTTGGGTTTAGGATCTTGGGGGATCTCCTTCCTCTTGAGGGAATTGAGCCTATTTCCAAGTACTCCTTCCCCCATCCTGGGTTGTGTTTTGTTTCTTTTGCTACGAAAAACTTTGTTCTGTTATGTTCAATAATGGAACCCGGCTCCGTTGGGGTCGTTTGAAAAAAAAAACTTCAAACTTACTCCCTCAGTCCCAAATTAAATTCGCAAAGTTTGACAAAAGTTGATGTATCTAGACATAATTTAGTGTTAGATACATCCACTTTTGTCAAACTTTGTGACACTTAATTTGGGACGGAGGGAGTATGATTTTGGGCTTTGTCGTCAAAATTGCATGACAAACAACCATTGCAGTTGTTGACGGCAGATGTAAAGAACAAGGATTTTGTGAAAGTGTTAGCATGCACATCGTCAATTGTGGGCCATCCGTTTCGTCCGTCCGACCAGCGAGATTGGCCATTGACCTGAGCCGTACGTCAACCGCCAATCTCGTCCATCGAACAAACGAAATGGACGACCCACTATTGGCATGTCGGCGCTAACAGCTTGTATAAAGCTTTTTTACAATGTAAAGCTTTTGTACGCAACAAGCAAGGCTGACAGTGCGCCTTAGTAATTCTCTGAGATGGGCATTCCTAGAGTGTGGATAGAAGAAACGAAGGGGCATATGCTTGTGAGCATCGATAGGGTTTCGATACTTGCTATAGCACGATTTTGGGTACAAGTGTTTGGGGGAATTCGAGTTAAAGTGGGGAGAAGGAGACGGGGACCAAAAGACGAAAGGGGGAGAGAGACAGAGTCTATTCCTTCCGGATTCTATTCTACATGCCGCTCTCTTTCATGCTTCGGGTACTTGTAGGCTTCACATAGTTCAGACCAGGCCGTAGTACTTGTAGTTGGGACTCTTGTCCCATGTTGGCCTTATGCTCCCATGTGTCCCACTAGCATTTGACCCGCTTGAAGTTCCTGTGTCAGCTACATCTTCAGTGGTACTGAATATGTCACCTTCAATGTTGACGTCCACATCCTCACTTGCCCTAACACCCCTCCCATCTTGAAATCAGCTTGCCCCCAAGCTGGTGCACGGGGAGAACGGCGACAGATATCTTGTTTATCTTCCCAAGTGGCCATACAAGGCTCCCATTGAATCAAGACTTGTTCCACGAAAGAATTCGTTTTTTCCCACCACCGTTGTGATAGTATCTTGACAGGAATAGCAAGCTTGTCATATTCGAAAGGTAATACAGACGATGATTACATACCATCCTTGAGATCCTACCAGAGTAACAAGGCATGGAATATGGGGTGTATTGTTGACCCTTCCCGCAGCTGCAGTTTGTAAGATGTCTCCATTAGTTTAGCAGTAACACGAAATGGGCCAAAGGTACTTAAACCACAGCTTTGTTAGCTCAAGGCGCCAAGGATGCTTGTATATAAGGTTGAAAGTTGAGGAATACCATGTCATTGAGCTTGAATGTACAGTTCTTATATGCTTGCTCTTTCATAACCTGTTGCGCTCAAAGTAAATGTTGTCTCTGCAGATCATGATCAACCCTTCTTTCATATACCCATTCCTGAATAGACGATAACTTCACATCCTATGGAGCCACAAGTCCCCAATGTCAAGGTTTGTATCCATATAACACCACGAAAAAAGAAGAATCAAGTGCAGAATGGTAACTTGTGTTCTACCAATATTCGGCCATTGCAATCCACTTGCTCTATTTTTTGGGACATGCATGAAACATCTCATGTACGTCTCCACACACTGATTGAGACGTTCAGTCTGCCCTTCTGAAGTTGGATGATAAGATGAACTTAACTTTAACCGTGTGCAAATTGCTTGAAACAGATCCTTCAATAAATTGTGGTGAAAATAGGATCACGATCTGATACAATTTTTTGTGTACGCATTGTTAATGAACAGAGATGCCTCCTTGGCAACCATGTAAGGATGTGCGAAAGGAATAAGATGGCCATACCAATAGAAATGATCCACCAACACTAGCAGAAAATTGTACTAACCTGACTGCGGCAGTCCCTCTATTTAGTCCATTGCTACATGCTGCCAAGTTCATTTTGGAACTTTCGGTGGCTCTATAAGCCTAGGATACTTAATCCTTTCAGGTTTAGCCTGCTGGCACACTTGACACAACTACACCAACATTTTAACTTTCTTCTTCATCCTATGCCAACTGAATAGTTGTTTAAGGCGTTTGTAAATAACATAGGCTCTAGAGTGTTGATGTCTACTACGCACTTCTATTCTTGTAGTCTATGTTGGGCCTCCAAGCGCAGAGATTTATAGAACATCAGAAAATTTTCTTTAAGTGAGTGACCAAAGTTTTATCGAACATAGGGTGGTGTAGGTTGAAAAGTAACCCTCTAAAAACACTCTGGAATTAAGATACAACAAGTCTCATGTGTCCGCAATACACCTAATACAATTTTCATTTGTATAGACACTAGTTCGGCGAAGAGATGGTAAAATACGGGTAATATGGGTGGTAAAACAAGGTTTCGTAAATCTGTAATAAAAATGGCAGCAAGGTAACAAGTAGCAAAACTGAAAGTAAATGGTGTTACAATGGTTGGAATAAGGGCCCAGGGATCATAGTTTCACCAGTGGAAACTCTCAACAATTTTTTACATAATTAAACACATGATATTTCCTCTAACAACATGTATGCTAGACGTTACTCATAATTTACTCTAGTATGGATCAAAACAGCTGAGAATTGCGTAGAGTTACAAAAGCACACCTTAAAATTCGTGTTCCTCATCTATGGACACCCAAATTCTTCCACTTTGAGCATTCGAAGATAGTACTAACAAACACCACAAACATCTTTTAAGTAGTGACTTTCTAATATAACTTGGTTCCCACACTGCCACCTTGATTCCATGAAAATCATACTAAACGGAAGCATCAGGAATCCTCATAATTCCATTATTAAATCCAACAAAGAAGAACAAACTCAAGCTAAGTGTCATTCTAATCTATTATTCATAGAGTCACACACGGAACCTGCATTGTCACTTTGGCATCGTGGGACAAAAGTGACTCCAAAAATTGTACTAGTTAAAATCAACTGAGCAACATCATATCCATTACATATAGAAGCGGAACATGATAAGAATTCAACTACATTAACAATGCTCATGGTCACATTAAGATCACACCATGGGAGAAAGACATAACCACATACTACCTCTGTTCTGATGAATAAGACGCACACACATTTCAAGACAAACTTTGACCGAAAGATTTGAGTAACAATATCTTGAATATATAGTGCAAATTTGACATTGTTAGATTCGTAGTGAAAAACACTTTCTAATGGTATTGATTTTATACCAAATACTATTATATATAGATCAATTCTTAGTCAAAGGCAAATCTTGAAAAGCGTGCGTGCCTTATTCATTGGAATGGAGGGAGTATTTACTAGCACGAGCCCTCATCCCCGCGGTGGGACTACTCCCACATCATCATGGGACTACTAGCAAGATGGCTCCAAAGGCACTTCCCATCCAGGCAAAGTACTAGAAAATAGAATTTTGTCCCCTGAATTGGGTTTTACATGACGGCGGAGTTTGGACGTGTTTCTTGAAAAATTCTCCCGGGATCGTCAGTTTTAGGTCAAGGGGTACATATGGGAGAAGAGGCGACCCGAGGCCGTGAATAATAATGGAGCAGAGAATATAACTACCAAGTGAACTTATGAATAGAGCTATGATCCCCGATAACTCCATGAGAAAATAGTCTCGATGACCCACAAGTGTAGGGGATCGCAATAGTCTTCGAGTGTAGTTTAACCCAAATTTATTTGTTCGACACAAGGGGAGACAAATAATACCTTTAAGTCTTAGCAACTGAGTTGTCGATTCAATCACACCTAGAAATATTATTGCTTTGAAAAATTTATTAGTTCCAACAGTGATAATGTCAACAGTGGTGTAATAGAAAAGAATAGTAACAACGAAACCAATTGTGGTGAACAACAGGATGAAAAACGTCGTAGTCATAGGGAAAGATGAACGGGAGTTGCGTGGATAAGATAGCTCATGTAATTAATAACACGGGGCATGGCGCAATGAATACTAAATAAACAACCAACATCAAACAAAAATAATGTATCACAAACATAGTTGTATGTGCTTGCTATAAGAAATTGAACAACATATTTTCTCCTAACATCCCGTTTCAGCGGGGCCTATGACGGGACTAATGGTAATTAAGGCACTCCTTTCACAAAGCTCCGAAACAAAGCATTAACACTCAATGGATACATGTAATCCTCAAACTAAATCCCTTCCGCTTTGATATCCCAGTCTGTCACTTTGGGGTCTAGAGTTCAGACTATAATATGTGCATACAACTGATAGATAGGAACTAAAAAAATGAATATGTTCATGAAAATATACCATGTTCAGTTCTGAAATCATGGCATTCGGGCCCTAGTGACAAAAATTAAGAATAAGAAGTTGCAACAACATGATTAACATCACTAATGGATACTAGGAATCATGATCTAACAATCTAATGATCTATTACATGAACAATCTCGTCCAATCCCTACCACCCCTCCGTCTTTCGCAAGAAATTACTCACAGATGGATGGAGAATCATGGTTAGTTGATGGAGAGACGTTGGTGATGACGATGGCGACCATTTCCCATCTCCAGAGGCCGGAATCACCCTACAGATTAGCTCTTCGAATAACAAGAAGAATAGATGGGCCTAGTAGTTCCGTATTGTGAAAAAAGAAAACTAGCAGCATGGTTAGGATTTTTCGTCGAGGGGGGGTATTTCAGCTAGAGGAGAGCCCGAGTGGGTACCTAGTGGGCCTAGGCGGGTTGGGGGCGTGGGTACAGGTGGGGCCACGCCCCCAAGTTTCCTAGCCACCCGGTGGCTCCCCTCCGGGTACCCTTATGGTTTCGGGGCTCTTCTGGCCCAAAACCTCGTTTCTATATTTAAAATTTCCCGTGAAACTTTATTTCTGTATAAAAGTAAGACACTAAAGCAATTCTTCTCAAAACATCGCCAGTCTGTGTTAGTTCCATTCAAATCAGGGAAATCAGAGGCAAAATAAATAACAAACGTGTTTTAAAGAGTAGATACGTTTAGGACGCGTCAAGGACTAGTACCCCCACATAGTAGCTCGAGACTAGGCTCCCAGCGTATCCATAGTAAATGCAGCACATGAGAATCCCCATGTAATCTAGGCAAGTGTTGTAGACAACCCGATGGATATTAGGCTCCTTGGAATGGTGTGTGTGCATAAGCCCAGGAGGCCTCACACATTGAACTGCGTGAGAGAGTCCATGCAGGAACACACTACACTTGTGGCATCGTGGTAGGGCTTAAGCTGTTACCCATAGATGGCGTCATATATTTATGGTGTTGAAGTAGTCTATCCATGAGGTGTTGGACACGTACTCCATGATGATGGTAGCATCTATGCAAGCTTCCATAGATGGAGAAGGTTATGTCGAGGCGAGGATATCCTCGTGGACCTCCTCCTGAGGTCATTCGGTACCATCGGTTGAGAACATTATTGCCTCTTGGGTGATCAAAGAGGTTGGTGTAGGCCTGATGTATTGACGTAAGCCTCCATTTAGGTTATATTGACAACCATACTTTTGAAGGGCCAAGAGTACTTTTATTTGTTAGGGATCATACCAACATGTGATAGATATAATCTAGGTTGGGGCATGTATTGGTTAGAGAGACCTTACTCGTGCCATCAGACTTTATTGGTATGGACATACGAGTAAAAGTTATAATGGTGGACTCGACGAGATAAAAAATATCGGTTATATGGCTATATTGCTAATTGCAATGATCGATAGGGGTGTGAAGTGTGATGATTAGTCTCTCTCCCCCTCCCCCCTCACGATCTTCTCCTTTATATAGGCGTAGGTCTTGGAACTCCTCTTGGCATGGGGTGGGGGATCCATGTCTTCTACGTCAAGACTTCATGAGATTTTCCATGTCTTCTACTCCGACACATGGTATCTTGAGCATCGTCACTAGATACCATGTCATGTTTCTTGGCGATGTAATCACAAAATGGTTTCTTGGCGGATATGTCTGTTCGCTCACGGATTAGCTTTGCCTATGTTGGAATTTCTCTCCGCCAACAACAGAACAATCCATAGCCATTCTAAGATGTTGGGAGATTTGGAGGAAAGGAATATAAAATCCCAAGTGCTAAAAGTGCACGGTGTCCAGTTTGCTCGAACGAGCAGTCGTGTCCTAACCGTCTAATCGAGTGGACCAGACCGGCATCGCGCATGTGTTCCGACAGATTTCAGCAGAGGGGTGGCTCTCTGATATGTCATAAACGTATCCTTAATTTCTGATGTTCCATGTTGTTTTCATGTTATTTCGAACATGTTTTCTATGCACTTTATATCATTTTAATCGATTTCCGGGACTAACCTATTGACAAGATGCCACATAGCCAGTTCCATGTTTTCTCCTGTTTTTAGTTTCAGAAAAGTTGTTTTGGAAATATTTGCGAAATTGGAAAATTTGAAGCCCGGAAGTTTTAGAAATCCCGAAGGTTCCACGGAGTCTCGAAGAGGCCCGGAGAGGGGCCACAGGGGGGTCACACCATAGGGCGGCGCCCCCTGGCCGCGTCTGGGGGTGATGTGGGCCCCTCGGTCGTCCACCGCCATCGCCCTTTCACCTATTTATTCCCCCCCCCCCCGATACGACAACCCTAAAAATATACCATTTTTTTCGAGAAACACCCGAGGCCGCCGTCATCGTCATCCCGAGATCAGGAGGGTTCTGGAGCTCTCCCCGGCACCATGCCGGGAGGGAAATTCATCACCGGAGGGGTCTACACCACCATGCCCTCCTCCAAAGTGATCGTTGAGTAGTTCATCACTGGACAACGGGTCCATAGCTGTAGCTAGATGTTTTTCTCCTCCACTTTATGCCTCACGTTTAGATCTTGTAAGTTGCCCTACATGATCGAGATCATCTTTATGTAATGCTACATTTTGTGTTTGCTGGGATCCGATGAATGTTGAGTGCTATGTCTTCTGATTATCAATCTATCATGTTATCTTCATGCATATGTTATTATGATCTTGCATGCTCTTCGTTATTAGTAGATGCTCTGGCCAAGTAGATGCTAGTAACTCCAAGAGGGGGTATTTATGCTCGATAGTGGGTTCATGCCTCCTTTGCATCTATGCTCGATTGACAGAAACGTGTGATGAAGGGATGACTCCTGGACCTATCGGGTAAGGCTACCCGGTCCAAGACCCAAAACCCAAGCCCAAGGGGAGACGCCACGGACTGTTCTAGAAGGCTCAGTTAAAGCCCACCCACAAGGTCTTTCGGGTCAAGTTAGGAAACTTGTAACCGACTTAGGTTTAGGGTTTGTATCCCTTCCGGGTACGATTCGAGACCTGGCCACCTATATAAGGCCAGGAGAATCACCAGGAGGGGGAGAAGCCACACCACACCACCAAAGCCTTGAGATCGAGATCATACTCTCGACTTGATCACCCCTCATTGTAACCGATCTACTCGTCAATACAGATCGACAGAAGCAGGAGTAAGGATTTTACCTTTACGAGGGCCCCGAACCTAGGTAAATCGTGCCCCCTATTTAGCCGACGATTTTCACCAGCGCCTACACGTTCTCCTACTCGAAACCATATGGGCTCACCCGAGGGACTTGTTGAGATGCATATTCGACAACGTGACAGATGGAGGATGTGTTGTTGCCATTAGGGAGAAAACAATGATGTTACTTCGTTTACATTGTTTACGTTACACACTTTGATTAATGCGATTATCTGTTGCTTGCAACTTAATACCCAAAGTTTGTTCGGATAATATTCAGAAGGTCGATTATTAGTCATAGATGCAGTTGGATGACGGTCTATGTATATTGTTGTAATGCCCACATGAATCACATAGTAATCTTTATGTCTTGCATATGCACTATGGTGTAGCCTTCATTTTTGTCTATTGCCCAACTGTAATTTGTTCACCACACATGTTATTTATCTTTTATGGAGAGACACCACTAGTGAACTGTGGACCCCGGTCCATTTTCTCATCCTGATAATACACACGCTGCTTCCACTGTTTTCACACTGCTGCTATTGTTTTCATAATGTTCCCATATTGTTTTCCACACCATACATTTAACCTCTTTGTTATCAGATAAACGGGTGAGATAGACAACTTCACTGCTTGTTGGGGCAAAGTGAATTGTTTGTGTTGTGTAGGCTCCACGTTTCTGCTGAACCGGTAGTGCGCCCTGCCATCTCAGGTGCATCAACCTTCTGAAGTTACTCCTTCCTCCTACTGGATGATTAAACCTTGGTTTCTTTCTAAGGGAAAACTTTTGTAGTGCTCATCATACCTTCCTGTTGGAGTTTCCCAACAAGTGCAAGACCTGCACCATCAAGCTATTTTCTGGCGCCGTTGCCGGGAGGAAGAGAATTTCTGCAAGGGGGTCTCTCACTTCCAATCTCTTTACTTTGTTTTAGTTTTGCTTAGTTTATTTTATTTTGTCTTGTTTGCTTCTCTATATCAAAAACACAAAAAATAGTTCTTATTCTAGTTGTTATTTTGTTTCCTTGTTGTTTTTCTTCATCATATTGCTCCATAAGGATACCCTAAAAGATCTTCCAGCTGGTAGTGGTTCTATACTAGGAAAGAATACCATTAAAGAATTCTTTAATCATGTTAGTAAGCATGATATTTTTGAGGGAAAATCCATAGTAGAACTTGCTCCAAATTATGAAACTCCTGCAACTTCTTTAATTCACATGTTAGAAGCTAGGCTGTTTAATCTTCATCCCATACTGCAGCATATGTTCCTCAACTTGAATAATATGGAAGATATCGAAAAAAGAAATTTTATCTTAGAAACCATGTTTAAAGAATTTGGAGATGTTGCTATAGAAGGTAGAAAAGTTTTTGATCGTTTCAATATGTTAGGATCATATGTAGATGTTGTTGCTTCTCTCAAAAATTATGAACCTAAAAATAAAAATGAGGCAAAAATACCAATTCCCTTTAAATTGATAGCATTGCATGAAGCCCAAGAAAAGAATTTTGACTGGATTGTTCCTAAGAATCTATTTGATGAGAATAGTAACCTAAAAGTTCAAAGAGAGGAATATCTGAAATGCAGTTCGATAAAATACAATGCATTATTGATGAATTGAATTATCTTGATTTGAATGCATCTCCACTTTAAAACACGTGAATCCATTTTTCTGGGCCTAGCTAAAAGGCGTTAAAGAAAAGCACTTCTTGGGAGATAACCCATGGTTTTATTTTTGCTTTTTTTCTCTATTTTATTTGAGTCAAGGGGATGTATACTTATGTTGCAACTCATTTACATCTTTATTTTCATTTATTAGTTGTGCCATGTAAAAATTTTACGAGATTTTGAGTTGGTTTTGGATTTCTGCGCAGGAAACAGATTTCTGCTGTCTACCGTAAAAATCGTGAAAAATACAGAAAGATCAGAATGACCTGAATTTTGTTGTGCTTATTCCTAAGATAATTCTGCAACTTTTTTATTCATTATGTTTTTCTATTTGAGCAACGTAAGTTCCCCAAAAAAAATTGTCTTTACAGACTGTTCCGGTTTTGGCAGATTCTCCCATTTTTCTTGCATTTGCTCTTTTACGATATCAAGTGGATTTCTTTGCTTCACGAAACATCAGTGGATGTAGCTAATGTTTAAAAGTATCAATAGCACTTGTTCCCATACAGAACCCATGGATTTTTTATTGTTTCACTAACCCTCTAATGTGAATTACTCTTTGAGTGTGGTGTGAAGGAAGTTTTCAAGGGTCAAGAAAAGAGGGTGATATAATGTGATCAAGACAAGTGCAAGTTCAAATCTTGGGGATGCCCCCGTGGTTCATCCCAGAAAATTCTAAGAAGATTAAATCATCTAAGCTTGGGGATGCCCAAGGCATCCCCTTTTTCATCAACAATTTATCAGGTCACTTCTTGTGAAACTATATTTTTATTCGGTCACATCATATGAAATTTACTTGGAGCGTCTTTTATTTTTCGTTATTTTTTCTTTTGTTTTCCTTTCTGCAATAATATAATTGTAACCTAGCATCCTTGTTTGGTAGAGAGACGCGCTCGTATTATTAGTTTTTCTTCTAGCTGCTGCAAAAATTCATGTTTAGCTCTTGTTTTCGTTGCATCTCTTATTCAGAGATGTTAGTTTTAGTAGTGTTATGCGATTACTATCATGCTTGCTTTCTGTATCATTTAGAGAGTTTTTGTTAAAAAAAATTATGGTGCTTGTTGGGTAAAAAAAAGAAACTACTTCATGTAGTAGAATTTATAACGATGCAAATAGAAGCTTCTATAGACTGTGGCAAGAATTTTTCATATCATGCTAGATGTTATTTTAATTTTAAAGCCTAGTGGTTATTTTTTAGCATGATTTGTCTCAAATATCTGAGAGTGTTTAATGTTCCATTGAAAGAATCATGATTTAGTCTAGTCATATTGAAGCATAAATTTGTGGTGTTCTTCTTTGAATGTTTCATTTTGTGGACTTGGCGCATGCTTACACCATGTTTAGGACTACAAACCAGAGAACTGTAGCCTCTATGATCATTTAGTTTTTGAACTTGTGGTACCACTTAAGCTTTCATTAATGATGTTTTTGTCGCATGATTATGGCCATTACATATCTCTTGATTTGTCGCTCCTAGTCTTTTGCTAGCCTCGATATGTACCGAGTATGAGCTCTACTCGAGCATCCAACTCCCAAAAACCAAAGTTTGCCAAATGTTTCCACCATACCTACCTACATGTGGTATTTAACTACCACTCCAAAGTAAATTGTTCATGTGTTACCTTTAAAACTTTCAAAATTACTCCTGTTTTGTGTTCCTGTTTTAGCTCATGATGACGTAAATAGAGAATCTATATCTCACTTGTTGATTGGACTTTCACACCCTAGACTAGTGGATTCGTGCTCTTATCCAATTGATAGAAGAGCTGGCAGCGGGGTGCCCTTCCCCAAATTAATACAAACAATTTCTTATCACTATTTTTGCCCCTGATGTATCAATCAAAGCATAATTGTCTAAACAAAAGAGAAACAGGGATGACCTTTTACACTAGTTGCGTCCTTCAATGGGAGCCGCTCTTGTGAAGTCTAGTTGTCTTGTGACGTACTGTATTTTTTGTTTACCATTCGTTGACATAAGCATACACCTTTCTAAAAAAACATTTTATACCTCTGTTCAATAAAATAAAGAGCTCTAGCACATGAGTTAATTTCCTGCTTCCCTCTACAAAGGGCCTTTATTTTACTTTAATGTTTAGTCTCCATCTTCTAACCTTATTCACGGTTCAGGGAGCATAGTTACCATTCTGAGTTTAATGTGCATTTGTCCCAGAAACATTATTAATTGATTCATGATGTGTTATTGTTTGTTCTCAGATTATTTGTTCTAGTCTTCCTCATAAAATTTGAAGGTGTCCTGGCATTTATGTTTTGCCCCACTCTTAAGTACAAGCGAAATATCACTTTGTTATGTTTCCTCTATACTTGAAACAAACGTATAACTTTCAATGTATTATTATTCATGATCTTTTATTTGTGTTACTTCTCATGATGCAAAGTGATTGCTATGTTTTATTGCTAGAATTATATCTATCATGCTTGTGTTTAGAGTACTATGATCTCAGCTTACATATGCTTTTACAATATTGATGATCAAGGTTATGTTGGTAGCATGTCACCTCAGAAATTATATGTTTTTTATCGTTTACCCACTCGAGGACGAGTAGGAACTAAGCTTGGGGATGTTGATACATCATAAACGTATCCTTAATTTCTGATGTTCCATGTTGTTTTCATGTTATTTCCTACATGTTTTCTATACACTTTATGTCATTTTTATCTTTCCGGGACTAACCTATTGACAAGATTCCACGGAGCCAGTTCTCTGTTTTCTGCTGTTTTTAGTTTCAGAAAAGTTGTTCTGGAAATATTTGAAGAATTGGAAAATTTAAGGCCCGGAAGTCTTAGAAATCCCGAAAGTTCCAAGGAGTCCCAAAGATGCCTGGAGAGGGGCCACACGGGGGCCACACCATAGGGCGGCGCCCCCTAGCCACACTTGGGGGTGTTGTCGGCCCCTCGGGCATCCACCGCCATTTCCCTTTCACGTATTTATGCCCCCTAATACGACAACCCTAAAAATATACCACTTTTTCCCGAGAAACACCCGAGGCCGCCGTCATCGTCATCCGGAGATCGGGAGGGTTCTGGAGCTCTCCCCAACACCCTGCCGGGAGGGAAATTCATCACCGGATGGGTCTACACCACCATGCCCTCCTCTATAAGTGATGCAGGAGTAGTTCATCCCTGGACTACGGGTCTATAGAAGTAGCTAGATGGTTATCTCCTCCCCTTTATGCATCATGTTTAGATCTCGTGAGCTTCCCTACATGATAGAGATCATGTTTATGTAATGCTACATGTTGTGTTTGCTGGGATCTGATGAATGTTGAATGCTATGTCTTCTGATTATCAATCTATCATGTTATCTTCATGCATATGTTATTTATGATTTTGCATGCTATCTATTATCAGTAGATGCTCTGGCCAAGCAGATGCTAGTAACTCTAAGAGAGAGTATTTATGCTCGATAGTGGGCTCATGCCTCCTTTGCATCTGTGCTCGAGTGACAGAAATGTGATTGATGGAGGATGTGTTGTTACCATTAGGGAGAAAACAACGATGTTTACATCGTTTACATTGTTTACATTACAGACTTTGCTTACTGCGATTATCTGTTTCTTGCAACTTAATACCCAACATTTGTTCGGATATTATTCGGAAGGTGGATTATTAGTCATAGATGTAGTTGGATGACGGTCTATGTATCTTGTTGTAATGCCCACATGAATCACATAGTAATATTTATGTCTTGCATATGCACTGTGGTGCGTCCTTCATTTCTGTCAATTGCCAGCTCTAATTTGTTCACCACACATATTATTTATCTTTTATGGAGAGACACCACTAGTGAACTGTGGATCCCGGTCCATTTTCTCATACTGATAATACACACAATGCTTCCACTGTTTTCACACTGCTGCTACTGTTTTCATAATGTGATCATATTTTTTTCAACACCATACATTTAACCTCTTTCTATCAGCAAACCAGTGAGATTGACAACCTCACTCCTTCGTTGGGGCAAAGTGAATTGTTTGTATTGTGTAGGCTCCATGTTGCTACTGAACCGGTAGTGCGCCCTGCCATCTTAGCTGCATCAACCTTCTGAAGTTACTCCTTCCTCCTTATGGTTGATTAAACCTTGGTTTCTTTCCGAGGGAAAACTGCTGCTGTACTCATCATACCTTACTCTTGGGGTTTCTCAATGAGTGCAAGACCTGCACCATCACTCTCCTGTGATGCCGCACCCACCGCCCCTCCCAACTGCCCCGATTCCACCCACCCTATCATCGTCAAAACCTCCCCTTAGGCCATGCTCCGGTGCCGACCATCTCTGGATCACGCCGCCCGCAACATTCCGCCCTCATCCCGCCGTACCTTCTCCACGCGCCGCCCCAACCACATCCACGCACCATCTCGAGCCCCCACCTCCGATGGCTCCCGCTGATGATCCCCATCCAGGGCGCAATCACGGACACGCCCTAACCTGATCTCCACCATGTAGATGGATGGTGGCTATGTCAGAGGCCATGGCGATGATGCAGCTAATCCCGACGAGCGTCCATCCCGAGCTCACCGGTGCATACAACAAAGCCTAGCACAAGTGTCGATTGTGCCGGTCGTGCCGCCCAAATTTATTAGTCAACTCGACTAACACCCACCCCAAGCTGCTTGCTGGTTGGCACTTCGGCATCCCTCTCCTTGCAGTGTCAGCAGCAGCAGCCATGGTGGACGAGAAATGGATCTGATCGAGGAAAATTGGCGGCTGGAGCTACACCGACTTGTGCATCTTTATTAGATCCCAGCATCATTCTCTAGTCCTCTCACATAGAATTGGCCCCAGATTTTTGGGCACAGGCTCGGGCTCAAGGGTGGCTTGTCCTTTTCCATTTGAGGCAATCCATGCTAATTTATGTTTATGGTCATGCATGTTCGATCTTCGGCCAATCAATGCACTATGTCGCTAATCATTTTGGTTTCCACCCTTCAAGTTCAGACTTGCTAGGTTGAGTTCGGTGGATTAGTACATGAACTAGCTCTCAATTTTCCCTTGCTAGATGAGATATGTTGCTACAGATCTCAAGTGTATATTGCATAAGTGCACATTTGTTATGTTACTAGACGGAACTAGGTATGTGGTGAGTTAGGATTATTTTTTGGTAAAAATAGTATAGATCCCGTGGAGATATCTTGATAATGTATTACTGAAAGCTGAGTTTTTCTTGTCTCTTTTGTCTACTCAAATGATCTGCAATTATTACTAGTACAGTACCGAGATTGCACTACAGCGAGTTTTTTTTCCCTGTCGGTTAGATTTTGCAAGAACTTCTAGTTGCATCTATTTAACAACCATGTCACAATTCCTAATAATTCTAGTTGCATCATTTCCGAATGATGCCCCTATCCTTATGAATACTATGTGGTGTAAGGTGGCATCTATTGATCTCTAGTTGTATTCATTCCCCAAATTGGGTTGTAGCTAAACAAGCAAAATTGCATGGTGGAAATGATAAGTTTTTTATCCAATGTACAAAGTTGTTGTTTTAAACACCCTAGTTTTGCACCAACTGTTGAATTCTAGTTGCATCCAATTTCCAACCAGGTTGTAGTTGGCAACGATTAAGTGTCATTCGACAAGTGAAGACTAGTCGCTCGACTAGTCTACCTGTTGGTACCCCAGTGACAAACCAAAAACCTCGACTAGTAGTGATTAGTTGAGACTATTCACGACTAGTCACGCGACTTGCCTACTTGTCAGTACCCTAGAGACAAGTTGCGCCTCATCGAGTCGTAATCCTTAGTAGATGGAACAAGCAAAGTTGCATGATGGAAATGATTAGTTGTTTACCACATCGTTGTTTTAGACACTCTAGTATAGTTGCACCAACTGTTAGTTTTTAATTGCATCCATTTTCCAACTAGGTTGTAGCTAGAACAAGCAAAGTTGCATGATGGAGATGGTAAGTTACTTTTTGATCCCATGTACCAAGTTGCTGCAGTTTGATGGCTTGATTTTTCCACACTCCTGGAGTTTTGTGGAACTAGTTAAGTAAGTTGTAGTCTTTAGATCACCTAGTTGTTTAGTGTTGTCATCTAAGTTTATGTTTCCAAATACTAATGCTTGATGTTGATTTTTTTTAGTTTTATAGGAAGATGCAGTTGTCAATCTAACTAGATTGCACCTTTTAGACCCACGTTTTTTTTTAATTCATCTAAGTTGTAGTAAGTTGCTATAGGTTGCTTCCCCCTAGTTTACCGGTAAGTTCCAGTTCTCCCTATACCGAGTTGTGTATCATGTTTCATTAAGTTGATTAGCCACCGGGTGATAACTGAATCCACTAAGTTGCACTTCCATATGGAGTAAGTTGTTGTACGTTTGTGATTTCACCAGATCAAGGTCACCCAAGATAAGCCCTATAAGTTGTAGTTCTGAATCTATTAAGGTGCACCCTGGTTCTACTAAGTTGCACTTTCATATTTACTAAGTTGTTGTGTTTTTGTGATTTCATCGGACTGAGGTCTCCCGTGATAAGACCTGTAAGTTGCAGTTTCTGAATCCATTAAGTTGCAGAGCAGCATGATACGTCGAAAATGTATCTCCTTTTCCGAACAGTTTTCTTATTGTTTTCCTGTAACTTGTGTGTTTTGAATACAACTAACACGGACAAACGCAGTTTTCAGCAGAATTACCTTGGTGTCTTGTTTTTGTGCAGAAAAACTAACTTTCGGTAAATTGCCCAGAAAAGAGCCCATTGATGTTTTCACCCCGGAAGACCCCGGGAGCCAGAAGGGGGGCATGAGAAGAGCCACAGGGTGGCCACACCACCCCCTGGCGCGGGTCCCTCTAGGCCGCGCCAGCTTATGGTGTGGGACACCCACAGCCCCCCTCGGACTCCCCTTTCGACTACAAATAGCCTTCAACCCTAAAATGCGAGGGGGTTCGTCATATTCCACAGAAACAAAACAGAGCGCCGCCGCCGTCCCGAACCTTGATTCGGGGATCAGAAGTTCTTGTTTTGGCACCCTTCCGGGACGGGGAATTGGAGGAGATCATCGCCACCATCATCACCAATGCCTCTCCATCGACCATCCATGTTTCCACATCCATGTGTGAGTAATTCCCCGCTGTAGGCTGAAGGGGGTGGTAGGGATTGGATGAGATTGTTCATGTAATAATGCCGTGATTGTTAGGGCATAGTGCCTAGTATCCTCTATTAGTGCTATTGACATTGTTGCAACTTGTTATGCTTAATGCTTGCCACTTTGGGCCCGAGTGCCATGATCTTAGATCTGAACATGTTATTGAATCATGATGCTAATTATTGTTTCTTGATCATACCTGCAAGTTCTTTACACATATCGTTGTCCGGAACCCGAGGCCCCGAAGTGACAGAAATTGGGACAACCGGAGGGGATGGCTGTGATGTGAGGATCACATGTGTTCACGGAGTGTTAATGCTTTGCTCCAGTGTTCTATTAAAAGGAACACATTAATTACTAGTAGTTCCCTTGAGGCCCCGCTGACATGGGCTGGTTGGACAATAGATGTTGTGCAAGTTCTCATTGCGAGCACGTACGGCTATTTACGGAACACATGCCTATGGTTACTTAGTACTTGGATGCTTTATCTTATTTATCTGCAATGACCGTGACATGATCATTATTTGAACTTTATTATCCATGCAACACCTGTTCATCCATCCCTATTCCTACAGTATTTAATCCCGCTGTTTACCTCAATCGCCACTGTTGTTGTTTTCATACTACTGATGTTGTTATTTCACTACTGCTGCTGCTATCAAACTGTTACTACTGATAAACCACTGCGAACTAGTCAACTTTCAGGTGCAAGAGAATTGAAAACTCACTTGTTAAGGCTCACAAACATTCTTTGGCTCCCCTTGTGTCGAATCAATAAATTTGGGTTTTACTTCCCTCGAAGACTGTTGCGATCCCCTATACTTGTGGGTCATCAAGACTATTTTCTGGCGCCGTTGCTGGGGAGCATAGCTTTATTTGCGAGCTCACCGGAGAGTACTATTATCTACTTCCAGTCATTCATCATGGGGAAGTCTCGTGATGGAAGAGTTCGTATATTACCATCCACTACAAGAAGAGGTACAACTCTGAATACCTCTGTTGCTCTTGATTCACCGTATGTTATGAGTAAGCTGCTTACACCACCACATGATACACATGCTACTTCTGCTGAATCTGAAAATACCTCTGATACTTTTGATGATGCTTCTACTGTGCTTGATGAGAGTGGTTCTCTCGGTCCTTTCTTAGATGCTACTATTGCTAAAGATAAAAATATTGCAAACACTGAAACTCCTGACAAAAATCATGTTACTCATGCTTTCTCACATGAGTTCAGAGAGAATCTAGTGATGATTTTGATGATGCCTATATTGAACTTAGTGATGATCTTATTGATGAAGTACATGCTATGAAGGATAAACATGCTACTATACGTCTTATGGAAAGTCGTGTTGTTAAATATAAATTATCTCCTGATGCTAAGTTTGCCACTTCTCCTATTCATAGTAGGGATAAGGATTATGATTTCTCTCTTAATTTATCTTATATATCTATTGTTGAGAAAGAGCCTTTTTGTGGAACTGAAAATGAAGTGCTATGAAACATATGAATGAGCTCTCCTCTTTGAGTAGTTTATTCTCTGATGATCTTAAGAAACATAGCTACTTTGTTGCTAAAATATTCCCTTTCTCATTAAAGGATGAAGCTAAAACTTGGTTTAACAATTTGTCTCCTGGATCTATTGATAGTCCTATTGGTTTGGTTAATGCTTTCTTTCATAAATATTTTCCTACTAGTGCTCAACATGCTGCTTTCCAAAATATATTTAATTTCAAGCAATTGGAAGAAGAGAAATTGCATGTATCTTGGGCAAGGTTCGGTTCTTTAGTTAGGGCTACACCTGGGCATAAGCTACAAGATAATAAACTTCTTGACATATTCTATAATGGACTAACTGTTAAATCTAGGACATATCTAGACAGTTGTGCTGGTTTTGTTTTTCAGGCAAAGAACTCCAGAAGAAGTTGAGGAATTAATGGCTAAAATAAGCCAAAATCATGATGATTGGACTATGGTTTAGCCAGAGCCGACCCCTACTCCAGTACCAACACCAACACCAACACCCAAGAAGAGGGGAATGATTGAATTAAATGATGAAGAGATGAGAGAAGCCAAGAAATCTCTTAAAGAGAGGGGTATTAAACATGAAGATGTGAAGAATCTTCCACCTATAGAAGAATTATGTAAGCCAATCCCTCACTCATCACCCATTAAGTTACACTCTCTCAATATTTTGATAATAGAGATATTCCCTATAGAAAACCTCCTGATCAATGCTTAGATGAATTTGATAATTATGTTATTAAGCAAGATAATTTTAATATGAGAGTGCAAAATCACCTTATGGAAAACTCTAAAGCTATTAATGATTTGCATTGTATTATAGAAATAACCTCTAATGATGTTAAAATGCTTGTTGAACATTTTCAAATGGTTCAAAATCAAATTGATCAACTTGCTAAAGTGCAAAAAGATTTGCTAGTTAATGCTTCTAAAGAAAAACATGCTTATGAAACAAGAACTAGAAGTGGTATTGACTACACAAGATCCTTTATATCCCGAGGGACATCCTAAAACATTTGAACAAGATTCTCAGCAAACTAATAATGATGTTATTCATACTAAAAAGAAAAATAAGAAGAAACATAAAACTGTTGTCGAATCCTATGAACTTGCTAAAGATCCTAATAGTATATCTGTCTCTGATGCTGAAACTGAAAGTGGTAATGAAAAGAATGATGCTTCTGATAAAGAAGAACCTGTAGGTGAACCTGAAAAGCAAGGTAAAACTGCAAAGTACACTAACGAAGATTTTATTGCTAATAAACATGGTAATGAAAGAGAACCTTGGGTACAAAAACCAATGCCTTTTCCTAATAAGAAACACAAATCTAAGGAAGAAGAGCACTATAACAAGTTTTGTGAATGGATGAAACATTTGTTCTTGCAAATTCCTTTAACTGATGCTATTAAATTGCCTCCTTACGCAAAATATATGAAAGATATTGTTTCTAACAAAAGGAAAATTCCTAATGAGGAAATTTACACTATGCTTTCTAATTATTCTTTTCATGGCAAGGTTCCTAAGAAACTTGGAGATCCTGGTATACCAACTATTCCATGTTCTATTAAAAATAATTATGTTAGAACTGCTTTGTGTGATCTGGGAGCTGGAGTTAGTGTCATGCCTTTTACTCTCTATAAAAGACTCCTCCTAGAAAAACTGATACCAGCTGATATATCTTTGCAAATGGCTGATAAATCTACTGATATTCCTGTGGGTATATGTGAGGATGTTCCTGTTCAAGTTGCTAATAATTGTCTGATATTAACTGACTTTGTTGTGTTGGAAATGCCTGAAGATGATAATATGCTATTATTCTTGGAAGACCTTTTCTTAATACTGCGGGGGCTGTTATTGATTGCAATCAAGGAAAAGTTACCTTTAATGTTAATGATAAAGAGCAGACTGTTTATTTTCCCAAGAAGATTAATAAGAAATATGGTCTAAATTCAATTGAAAATATTAAAACCATCAAGAATGGAGAATTTTATTGTCCCATTCCAGTACCACCAAAGGAATATGAAATTATTATGATTGGGACTATGCCTATCAAGGTTGAGGTAACATAAGTATTTAGTGTTTAGCAATGTTTTTCTTCATATGAAAATTATTCTGGTAGCAAGACTTGATCACCCTTGTTAACAAAATGATTTTTAATGAAGAGGACATCGTTCTCACTATGTTTTCACCTTCCCCACTATGTTTTCACCATGTTTACTTCTGTTATAATATTGCTACTTGAGTAAAATCATGTTTTCCACCATCCTTATGCATGTTTTCCTGATATTTTCACTCTGATTTCCGAGGATATGCATGTTTTCACCATCCATACTTTTGTTTTCACCACTACCACCTTCGTTTTCTTTGGATATTCTTCCATTAGAGTGTCATAGAACCTCTGTAGTTATAGTTTTGTTTTTTTTCATGTTTTCACTTTCGTTTTCTCGGTTTTTATTATTATTAAAATTCTGGAAATGCCTCAAAAATAAAGTTTCTCGAAAAATTCTAGAAAAATTATAATAAATTTTCACGTCAAAAATGAGGCAGAAAGCCACCTGGGAGACCCCAGGGGGACCCACCAGTCAGGCACACCATAGGGTGGCGCGGCCAGCCCCTGGTGGCGCCAGCACATGGTGTGGGCCCCCCGGTCCTACACTTACTCTCTCCACTGCCAAAGTCTTCTCTCTCGCCCCCAAAGCTAAAAACATTTCCTGGAACCCGTGTTCTTGCTGGTCTTCCTCTAGATTTTCGATCTCCTTCTTCAGCCTATCACTTGTGCTGATATTTGGTGTGTTTGATCTCCGGTATGTGACTCCTCCGATGGTCCAAGTAGAATTTTATTTAGTGAAGTATTTCTTGAGTATTTTGGTACTGTAGGTGACAGCTTATGTGAGTTTGCATGCTTGATTTGAGTATAAATAATTTATCTTTGATGTATGTTTAGCCCTCATATAAGTCCCTATGGTAGTCTCCACCTTATAGTTGCTTGAAATTAATTTTTGTGATGATTGTTGAAAAATTTCAGAGATGGATAGTTATAATTTTGGAGAGATATTTAGGAGTGATGCTCCTAGAAGGATAAGGCCCTCACGCTCGTCCACTTCAGCGAGGCCATCGTATAATGAGGATGTTATGGCGTCAACTATTGACAATGCAGAAGACGATGGTATCGTTTACCCATCTAGTTTTCCTTGCCATACATTTTTAAGAAATACAGGTCTTTTAGATGATTTTCTTATGCTTATCGAAAGAGTTGGGCTCATGAACTTTATGGGGAATGAAAGCCCTCAATATGCCACGCTCACAAAAGCTTTTGTTAAGAGCTTTAAATTTCAGAACACTCAATATGGTCCAACAGTTGCATTCAAGCTATATGGTAGTCCTTTTTATTTTTCCTTGAGAGATTTTTGTGTTATTATAGGTATCAACGCCACCGGGACAGCAAGCATGATTCAAGATAGACCAGCAGACCTCCAGGGGATTTATCTAGAAGTCACCAACGATGACAGTCGCTCATCCCAACGTGGGAAGATAAGGGACATTCAACTTCCTTTTCTTAGATACTTTGCTTACTATATTGGTACTAGTATCCTTGGTAGGGAGAACACTAGCAATATTTCTAGTTACCACCTTGCTTTCATTGATGTTGCGCTGAATCGTAGCACAAAGTATAACCTTGGTGCACTTGTTGCACGCCTCCTTGCTGCTGTTGGGCCTATTTTTGGTGGCATTATTGCTACACGTGTCGCAGCTATTTTGCACGTTCCCATTGATCCTAATCATGAAATAATTGCTCCACGTAGGCTTAACCTTGCTGCTATGAAATCCCATCAGTTTGTCACTTCTAACTCTATTATTGAACATTTAGTCTATAGAGTCTTATATATGGATGGAGAAGAGTGGAAAGTTACTTTGTCGCGGCCCTGTTTTGTTTAAGATTGACAGGCCACCATGGTGACTCTCCAAGGAGCAGATAGACGAGCATCTGAGCACCATGGAGTTTTACCGGCGGCAGCAGAGGTGAGACGCCCCCCCCCCCCCCCCGAGGACCGCAACACGCAGTATACCGGCGCATCCTCGAGCACATATCAGGGGGAGGATTCCTCCCCGACATACTATGAGGGTGGCACCTCATGAGCCCCTTGGTGATTGATCTCCACCTAGGCCAAAACCCTAAGCTTGGGGGAGGTATACCGACATCAGGCTAATTTACATATCATGATTCATCGGTTCTTTGTATATCCCTGTTTTCTTTTCTTTCGCTTCTTTTTGTTTCTTTCGCTTGTTTTCGTTTCTTTCATTTCTTTTGTTTTTTTTTCGCTTTCCAAAACACAAAAAGACCAAAAATATTTCTGTTGTTTCTTTAGTTGGTTTGCTTTATTCTTTAGTTACATTTTAATATTCAAAACTCCAAAAATATTTTGTTTTGTTTGCTTTCCTTTATTCTTGCTTTATTTCGAAAAAGACCAAAAACGTTTTTGCTTTGTTTGCTTGTTCTCATTTGCTTGTGCTTTAATTGAAAATCCCAGAAATATTTTTTGTTCTTCTTTGGTTTTGTAAAGTTTGTTGCAGAGTTCAACAGTCGTCCATGATTCCATTGGAGCTTGGTTTTCATTATATATTATTCGATCCACAAGTGAAGAGCAATAATGACGATTTACGACAATTCAAGTGTGGTGATAGGATGGTATGAATTCTATTTGCTTTCATTTTTATACATTTATCCATCTATGTGAGAATGCTTAGTTTGTTCGTATAAGATATATGTGACTTAATGGCTGCTTAATAGTTCGTGCTCTCCCATGTTTTGTTCCAATTTACTAATAGTAAATGACATGTCGCATAAATATTTGTTCGCATTGTTCTATTCATAAGAAGAGTATGACATTGTGGTAGCCTCCTCTGGCTGTTTCATTTGAATCAACTTGGCACATGCTCACGCATGCTAAGAGTGAAAACAAAAAGTCAATAAACCTCGATGATTTATCTTGCCTCAGAGTTCTAGTATCAATTTTATGCCCCAGTCAATTTTACTTTCTCGCAAACATGATTATGATAGTTGTTGCTCTCTTGATTGTCGCTCCCTCTCTATTGCTAGCCTTCACATGTACTGAGTATGAGCTCTACTCGTGCATCCAAATCCCTGAAAACCAAATTTTGCCAAATTTGTCCACCATACCTACCTGTATGTGGTATTTAACCGCCACTCCAAAGTAAATTGCTCATGTGCTACCTTTAAAACCTTCTAAAAATTACTCATGTTTTGTGCCACTGTTTTAGCTCATGAGGACGTAAATAGATGATCTTTATCTCACTCGTTGATTGGATTTCACACCCTGGACTAGTGGCTTCATCCGCTTATCCAAATGATAGAAGAGCTGGCAGTGGGGTGCCCAACCCCAAATTAATACAAACAAATTCTCTTCAGTATTTTTGCCCCTGATTTATGAGTCAAAGCATAATTGTGTAAACAAAAGAGAAAGAGGGATGACCTTCTACACCAGTTGCGTCCTTCACCATAGGAGCCGCTCTTCTGAATCCAGTTGACTTGTGACGTATTGTATTGTCTGTTTACCATTCGTTGACATAAGCATACACCACTCTTAAAAATGTTTTCAATGTCTCTGTTTAACAAAATAAAAAGCTCTAGCACATGAGTGATCCATGCTTCCCTCTGCAAAGGGTCTTTCTTTTACTTTTATGTTGAGTCTCCGCCATTTTCTTTGACCACTTTCTTGAGAGCATAGTTATCATTCTTAGTGTAATATGTTTGTCCCAAAGCACGGTTGATTGTGGTATATTCATGATACTTGCATCTTTGATATCTTTACTTCAAGTCTTCCCTTGAACTTCATAGGTGCCCTGGCATTTATGTTTTGCCCCACACTTAAGGGCAAACGAGATACCACTTTATCAGATCCTTTTATGAATACTTCAATCTTGCATATACTTATGCTTCATGTTGTTTATTATTAATATGTTGCTATCTCTCCATGGTTTGCATAGCTATTAAGTGACAGTATCTTGCATGTATCTTCTCATAAGCATAACTAAGTATCTGATCATATACTGAGTATATTTACATCATATGCAACAAATGTGTTCGTAAAAGTATTTTATCGCACTCAGTTGTCACTGAACTGCTTGAGGACAAGCAATAAGCTAAGCTTGGGGGGAGTTGATACGTCGAAAACGTATCTCCTTTCCTGAACACTTTTCTTATTGTTTTCCTCCAAACTTGTGTGTTTTGAATACAGCTAACACGGACTAACGCTGTTTTCAGCAGAATTACCTTGGTGTCTTGTTTTTGTGCAGAAAAACCAACTTTCGGGAAATTGCCCAGAAAAGAGCCCATTGATGTTTTCACCCCGGAAGATCCCGGGAGCCATAAGGGGACTAGGAGAAGAGCCACAGGGTGGCCACATCACCCCCTGGCGTGGGTCCCCCCTAGGCCGCGCCAGCCTATGGTGTGGGCCACCCACAGCCCCCCTCGGACTCCCCTTTTGACTAAAAATAGCCTTCAACCCTAAAATGCGAGGGGGTTCGTCATATTCCACAGAAACACAACATAGCGCCGCTGCCGTCCCGAACCTCGATTCGGGGATCAGAAGTTCATGTTCTGACACCGTGCCGGGACGGGGAATTGGAGGATATCATCGCCACCATCATCACCAGCGCCTCTCCATCGACCATCCTTGTTTTCCCCATCCATGTGTGATTAATTCCCCGCTGTAGGATAAAGGGGATGGTAGGGATTGGAGGAGGTCGTTCATGTAATAACGTCGTGATTGTTAGGGTATAGTGCCTAGTATCCTCTATTAGTGCTATTGACATTTTTGCAACTTGTTATGCTTACTGCTTGCCACTTTGGGCCCGAGTGCCATGATCTCAGATCTGAACATGTTATTGAATCATGATGATAATTATTGTTACTTGATCATACTTGTAAGTTGTTTACACATATCGTTGTCCGGAACCCGAGGCCCTGCAGTGACAGAAATTGGGACAACCGGAGGGGATGGCTGTGATGTGAGGATCACATGTGTTCACGGAGTGTTAATGCTTTGCTCCGGTGTTCTATTAAAAGGAACACCTTAATTACCAGTAGTTCCCTTGAGGCCCCGCTGACACGGGCTGGTAGGACAATAGATGTTGTGCAAGTTCTCATTGCGAGCACGTACGACTATTTACGGAACACATGCCTATAGTTACTTAGTACTTGGATGCTTTATCTTATTTATCTGCAATGCCCGTGACATGATCATTATTTGAACTTTCTTATCCATGCAACGCTCGTTCATCCATCCCTATGCCTCAGTATTTAATCCCGCTGTTTAGCTCAATCATCATTGTTGATGTTTTCGTACTACTCTTGTTGTTATTTCACTATTGCTGCTGCTATAAAACTGTTACTACTGATAAACCACTGCGAACTAGTCAACTTTCATCTGCAAGAGAATTGACAACTCACTTGTTAAGGCTCACAAATATTCTTTGGCTCCCCTTGTGTCGAATTGCAATAAATTTGGGTTTTACTTCCCTCGAAGACTGTTGCGATCCCCTATACTTGTGGGTCATCACAGCACTAATTAAGTTGTAGAGTATGAGTATTATAGTCGTAGAGCATAGTAAGTCGCAGAGGTTGAGTGCTAAAGTGTAGAGCATGAGTACTTTTTTGGCATAGGATACACCCAAGTTGCAGAGCATGTACACCAATTCGCGCTAGCGTAAGTGCTAAATTAAGGTAGGATACACCCCCATAAAGTTAGATAGGATGATCATTCAGTTTCCCAGCGTGAGCATGATCATCAATTTTGAAGGTAGGCCACACCCCTTAAGTTGCTTTCTCGCTAGAGCTAGGCTGTCACCTTTCTTTATCAACTATTGGAATCTTCCTGTTTAATTTACACAAATGAAGGACGATCGAGAGAAAGTAGGCTCTGTTTTACATGTTGATTTTGTCTTAGATCACTCAGTTTGAGGTAAGACGGCTACTAAAATACTAAATAGTGAGAGGGGCCACCCTCTTCCTAGTAAAGCCAATGGTCAGCCCCAAGGCGTAAAATATATGTTAGAGAAGGAGTTGCACCTGTGAATTCAGAAATGAAGGATTCATGCCATATAAATTTGCAGACCACGAGCACCAATTTTGAAGGTAGGCCACACCCCATAAGTTGCGAATCAGGATCACTAAGACGCAGAGCGTAAGTGCGAAGTTGGAGGACACAATTAATAATTTGAACATACAAAACACTCTATAAGGTGCAGAGAATGATTACTAAGTTGATTTTCTTGGTCGCATAGGTTCCTGAATTAAATCACAACTCAAAGTTTTGGCCGATTAGAACAGTAATGGTTTTTTGTTTTTGTGGTAATTTACATTTTTCTGCTTTATCTAGAACCCAAATATTCTGCATAATCAGGGGTGGATTTTTTTCTTGCAGCAACAAACATGATGAAATGCAACCCGACCTTACCAGACTTTGCTGCAGGGAATAGCGCACAAACCAGGACACACACTGATTGACAGGTATTCAAAATCATAATCATGTATAATATCTTGACCCTATCTTTGATTAATCCCTGTTTATACGGTGTCATGTTGTATGATATCGTCTAGAGGCTTCAATCCCAAACCCTGGACAAAATGCAAGCGCAAACCCCAACAATGCAGTTGTGGGAATTAAAAATACAGCTCCACGACACAGAGCAAGAAAAGACGTGCCTTTCCTAAGTTTTGATGCAAGTTTAGACTCAAAACTCTGGCACTAAGGTCATTTTGGGGTTTCTACAATAAGTTGCAGCAAACATAGTACTAAGTTGAATACTATCATGTTAATTTGCAGAGCTCATTTGAACTTAGGATACATGAACCAAAAGCATCCCTGTTTTGAACTATTTTTGTTTAAGTTACTTCTGGAAAATAATTAAGTTCATCCACATCCATAATTCTTGTCGCAACTTAATGTTTTTTATCACACTCTGTTACAAAGTCCAATATGTTTTGCATAAGTTGCATCCAACATGGTACCGAGCCGAAGACATAATTGTTTGTAAGCAGTTCATGATGAAGCATCTCAAGTTTGTCTGTTTTTCTACTATGTTTCCTTCTGGGGTTGTACTATGTTGCTTTTTGTTCGTTCTAAGTTGCATTTTTTACATCAAGTTTCATGTATGTGATCCATCATCAACCTTCTGCTTGGATAGGTGTGAGTAAACTTTGGTTCCAAAAAAAATTGACCTATAGATACACAAGTGAAGATACATCAACGCTTTCTATGTGTTCTTTGCAGCTACCATGTTGAATTACATAGGCAAACATCAACAGAAAAACAGGAGAACACACCAAATCTGATGCAATTCACACCGTGAAGTTGATGTCACCAACTTCAGATGTGTTTGCTTGCCCTTATGCTCCCTTCAGAGACCAAGGAAGACCTGAAGATCCATGTTACGCAAGTGACTCGTTCCCAGTTTCCTTACTAGATTCGGGAGACGCAACAATGTCTTCTTTGGGGGTGGAGGTAGAAGTTGGGTAAACTGCTAGCAGCGGTTGGCTGGGGAAGGGAGCAGAGCCACGTAGAAGTAGGGTCTTTTAGGGGGACAAGGTGCAGGGGGTCTTCACATGCGCTTGATGCGTAGGGGCGGCACTCCCTTTTCAAAAAAATTACGCTGCAGGACAAACTTTCTAGTTTGAACGAGTGTTGCGGATAGCAAACGAGCACTCGATTGCTACCTAGACATGCCCATCTAAAATTTTCCAATCAGTGGAGATTTCGGTACCCGGAATATGTTACAAAGCGATCATGTGGAACCTAGCAGGCGTCTCAATCCCGTTTGACCTAGGTTGAAACTCACATTTCTTATTTTTCTCTTGGGTGTTTTGCTTTTGCTTCGTATTTCCGTCTTTCTCCCCCTGCATTTCTAGACGAAAGGCTCAAGCAGAGCCCGACTTTAAATTAATAAAGCCAACCGGCAAGTCGTACAACACCAAAGGTCCAACAAACTAACACAAAGCAAACACACACACACACACACACACACGCGTTCTTGCCTCTAGAAAAGCGTCTGAGGTAGGCAACAAAAACTCGACACAGGGTAGGCTAGCCCACAACAAAGCCTGAACAACTTCTGCAAAGGAAGATCAACATCTACGTCATGTCGTGCGGGGAGGAGTGGAGCAAGTGGATCCTGCCAATCACCAGCTCCAAGGCGCTCCGATCCTGACGTCTAGCCACCGGCTTCCAAACTTGTAAATACATGGACATTTTGTAGAAGCCATCAGTTGGCTGGGACGGGAAGGTACCCTCGATAGAAAACTTATTACGTGTGTTCCAAAGCGACCAGCAAAGCGCCGCACAGCAAGACCAAAGGACGCTTCAGTCCTGACCCGTGTACCCACATACTATCCTAAACACGTCTGCAAGACAAGAGGGGTTTCAAGTATTATCCAGCAGTTCCCTAACTGCACTCCACATAAACTTGGCGAGCGCACATAGAAAGAAGACGTGGTTGGTATCTTCCACCTTGCCACATAGGGCGCAGAGCCTAGTGACACACCATGCCTATGAGCAATATTGGCATTGCAAGGAAGCCTCTTGCAGGGCAAGCTGCCAAAGGAAGACCCTGATTTTAAGCGGCACTTTGACCTCCTAGATCTTCGCAAAATGCTTCCTTGGCTTGCCTTGGCACATCTTCAGATATAGTGAGTGCACAAAGAACCTCCTCGAGGGTTCTAGGCTCCATGAGAGCGAGTCGCGTGCATATGAGAGGGGGGTTGAGGGAAGAAGGCGCAGGAGGTCCGCTCATTCAGCCCGTTCCGTCGGCCCCAACTCCCATCTAAAGGGGATGTGCCAGCCCCCGAAGTGGCGCGCTTTGGCCACCGAGGTCTCCGGCTCCGCGGTGATAGCAAACAAAGCTGGGAAGGCCAAGCACAAAGGAGAGGAGCCCACCCACCAATCACGCCAGAGTCTGGTGGAGCATCCGTTCTGGATATGGTGTCGTGCCCCTAAGAACAGAAGGTTCTTCACCTTCTGGAGGGCTTTCCAAAACTGGTAGCCTTGAGTGTGGGAGTCCACGAGCTGATCCTTATCCCTGAGATACTTGACCTGAGGAGATCGTCCCACAAACCTTCAGCTCCATTCAATAGCTTCCCCACCCACTTAGCCATGAGTAAGAGGTTCATCACCTTAGTATCCATGACACCGAGGCCCCCAAAGGCCTTAGGCTTGCATACCGCGTCCCAGCGGACCCAGTGATACTTGCGTCTAGTACTTCCACCCTCCTAGAAAAAGTGGGACATGTGCTTGTCCATGGACCTATGCACGCCGTCCCTTAACAACGCAACCCCCGTAGCATGCAGTGGGAGACTAGAAAGGCAGGCGCTGGTGAGTGTGAGCCTGGCGGCAGAGGACATCAGCTTGCTCATCCAACATACCGCCCTCTTAGAAACCTTGCCAGAGACTGGGTCCCAATCTTTAGCCACCAGGGCGTGATCACTGATGGGAAGCCCCAGGTAGCTGAACGGGAAGCACCCTTTCTTGCAGTTCAACATCTGGGCAACACGGAGCTAACCTTGGTCAGAGTATCCCAAGACCATGACCTCACTCTTGTGGAAGTTGATACGCAACCCCGACATGTTCTCAAAACACATAAGAATGAATTTGAGGTTAGCGATTGCCAGATCCGTCGGTTAAACCATGATGATAGTATCATCTGCGCATTGGAGGTGGGTATCCCCCAGGGATTAGATGCAGGACCACACCCTCGATGTGTCCCCCCCCCCCTTAGCCCTATCCAGGACTACTACCAGCCCATCAACGACAAATTCGAAGAGGAGCCCCCTTCATACTCGCTAATACCTCTTCAAGCTCCTCGGCCGTTAAGGTAACCATCAGGCTATCATTCTCCTCCTCCGAGATGCAGCCATGTGCATCCCGAAGGGCGTGCGAAAGAGAGAAGAATCTCGGTTCTACCCTAGCTCCAAATAATTGACGATAAAAGTCGTACATGTGAGACTGGAGTGCGGCAGCCTCGGTAATGATCCCCTGATCTGTCACCAGCCATGCAATGGCATACTTCCACTTTCTCCCATTTGCAATAGCGTGGAAATAAGCTGTATGGGCATCGCCTTTGAGGGTCCAGTTAAAGAGACTACACTGCCTCCAGTACTCCTCCTCCACCTTGAAAATGTGGGTGAGCTGATTTTCCAGGTGGTAGCGCATTGCCCAACCCGCCTTGTCTAGATTCACCATATCCGCCTGGGCGTCTAGGATCTTGATCCTCCGGAGGAGATTGATATGTCATAAACGTATCCCTAATTTCTGATGCTCCATGATCATATTATGCCAATTGCTACATGTTTTCTCCTTATTTATAGCATTTTTATACGTTTTCCGGGACTAACCTATTAACAAGATGCCAAGTGTCAGTTCCCTGTTTTTTGCTGTTTTTGGTTTCAGAAAAGTTGTTTTGGAAACATTCTCGGAATTAGACCACACAAAGCCCGAAGTGCCTATTTTCCCCGGAAGCATCCAGAACACCGAAGAGGGGTCGAAGACGAGCAACAGGGGGCCACACCATAGGGTGCCGCGGCCCCCTGGCCACGCTAGCTATGGGTCTTGGGCCCCCTGGCCTCCACCGCCATTGCCCCTTCGCCGATTTATTCCCCCCGGATGGAAAACCCTAGAGACCTGATCAAAATCCCCGAAAAGTTCCGCAGCCGCCGTCGTCGTAAAACCTAGATCAGGAAGGTTCTGGAGCTGTCTCCCGGCACCCTGCCAGAGAGGAAATCATCACCGGCAGCTTCTACATCACCATGCCTGCCACCGGAGTGATGGTAAGTAGTTCATCACTGGACTACGAGTCCATACCAGTAGCTAGATGGTTGTCTCCTTCTCATATGCCTCCATGTTTAGATCTCGTGAGCTCCCTATCATGATCGAGATTGATCTTATGTAATTCTATATGCTGTGTTTGCTGGGATCCGATAAATATTGACCTAATGCCAAGTTTATTATAGTCTTTATTGCATATGTTATTTGTGATCTTGCATACTTTCCGTTGCTAGTGGTTGGCCTGGCCAAGTAGTTGTTAGTGACTCCAAGAGGGAGTATTTATGCTAGATAGTGGTTCCATGCCTCCTTTTTGTCTGTGCTCGAGTGACAGAAACATGACGGGGAAGGATGTGTTGTTGCCACTAGGGAGAAAACATCGGTGAGAGTACTCGCGTGTATAATCATTGCTTACATTACACACATTTTTTAATGCAGTTATCTCTTGCGTGCAACTTAATAACTAAGGGGGTTCGGATGATAACCAGAGGGTGGATTATTAGTCATAGATGCAGATGGATTTTGGTCTATGTATTTTGTTGTAATGCCCGCACTAAATATCATAGTAGACATCATGTTATATTGTGCACTACGGTGCAACTTCTATTTGTCAATTGCCCAGCTGTAATTTGTTCGCCCAGCATGTTATTTTTATGGAGAGACACCACTAGGGAACCTATGAACCCGGGTCCAATTTCCACACTGTTAAACAAACCACAACAATTTCCTGCTCTCTTTACTTACTGCAAGCATACACTGTTTTCCACACTATACGTCTAATCTTTGTTTTCAGCAAGACCGGTGAGATTGACAACCTCACTGTACCGTTGGGGCAAAGTATTTTGGTTGTGTTGTGTGAAGGTTCCACATTGTTGATGACACCGGTGAAGCGCCAGCACCACCGTCAGTGGCATCAACCTTCCGCAGGTCCTCTTTCTCCTACTGGATTGATAACTATGGTTCTTAACTAAGGGGAAAACTCCTACCGCTGTGCTCATCACACCCTCCTCTTGGGGTTCCCAACACGCATCAAGGATTTTTCTGGCGCCGTTGCCGGGGAGAAGGAAGTCTTCTGGCAAGGGGAGTCTCTCACTCTCAACCTCTTTATTTTGTTTTTTGTCTTATTTTTATTTTTTTCTTGTTTTTCGTATCTATATCAAAAACACAAAAAAATTAGTTTACTTTATAGTTGTTATTTGTTTGCTTGCTATTATATTTTGCTCTTTCTGCTCTTAGTTTAATCTCTAATCATGATTCTACCAAAGTTTACCTTGAAAGATGTACCAATAGGTAGCGGTGATATAATTGGGAAAGATGATATTGGAGAATTCTTTAATGATGTTAGTAAGCACGAAGAATTTGAGGATAGATCCTTAGATGAACTTGCTCCAGATTATGAAACCGCTGCAGCATCTCTAGTTCGTATGCTAGAAGCTAGGTTTGTTAACCTTAATCCCATAATACAACAAATGTTCCTCAACCTTGATAGCATCAAGGATAGCGAAAAAAGAGAATTTATCCTAGAAACTTTGTTTAAATTATTTGGTGATGTTGCTATTGAGGCTAGAAAAGTTTTTAATCGATTTGAGATGTCAGGCTCATGTGTAGATGTTAATATCACACCGGGTAAAGCCAACGATAAAGAAATTAAAATACCGACACCCTTTAAATTGGTGGGAACGCATGAAACTCTAGTTTTGATTGGATTGTTCCTGCAAACCCATTTGATGAAAGTAGTGTGCCTAAAAGTGCTGATAAAGGGACATCTAAAACTTCTATAGATGAAATACCATTCATTATTGAGGATATTTCTAAGCTTAATTTGGATGCTTCTTCACTTGAAAATACTTGAGTTGATCTTTTAGGGCTAGCTGAAAGGCGTTAAAGAAAAGCGCTACTGGGAGACAACCCGTTTTATTTCTCTATTTTCATTCAGTTTTCTTTTGTGTGCTTTGCACCTGGGTGTTGTATATTTCCTTAGAAACCCCGCTGTATCTTTTCTTTTATGTTTTTGTTGAGCCAAGTAAATCCTCTAGTGGAAAGTTGAGACTATATTTCAGATTTCTGCGCAGGAAACAGATTTCTTCTGTCCACTGTTAATTACGTATAAAATCACAGAAAAGTCAAAATGATCTGAGATTTTTTATGCTTGATCCTGGGCTATATACGCAACTTTTCGTAGTTTACCACTTTTTGATTTGAGCAACAGAAGATTTCTGAAAAAATCGATCTCTGCCTGCTATTCTGTTTTGACAGATTTCTCCCAATTATTACATTTGTATCTTAATCTCTTTCTTTTGGTGTTATTTTGAGAAAAAAGTTTTAAAATAAGTTGTGACAGTAGCTAATGTGTTTTTTTAGTGCTAGTCTTGTGTTGAAACTGAACAATTTGAATTTATTATTTCGATTGCACTAACGTTGCTAATGAAGATTGTGAGAATTTTGGTGTGAAGGAAGTTTTCAAGGGTCAAGAGAAGAGGATGATATGATGTGATCAAGAAGATTGAAAAGCTTAAGATTGGGGATGCCCCGGTGGTACATACCAGCAAATTCCAAGAATACTCAAGCGTCTAAGCTTGGGGATGCCCAAGGCATACTCTTCTTCATCAACAAATTATCAGGTCACTTCTAGTGAAACTATATTTTTATTCGGTCACACCTTATGTGCTTTAGTTGGATCGTCTTTTATTTTTGTTTTCAGTTTTTTTTTTCCATAATAATCTTGGTTGGACCCCCATCATTCTTTTATTGTATAGTGACACGCTGATACGTGCATTTTATATCATCATTTATACCCTCCATATATGCATTATTGGGATGTTTTATCAATGTTATGTCATTGTTTTGCATGTTTTAGATGATTTTATGGGACTTTCCTACAAAGTCCCTATTTTTGGTATTTAATTTCTGGGTGTCAGAAAACACATGTTTTCATGTTTTTGATGTTTCAGGAGCTACAGGTATCCAAATTGCGAAAGGAAAGAAACCCTGTCAGTTTTTCTTCGGGAGAAAGGCCGTGGGCACAAGACACAAAGGAGGAGGGCCAGGAGGCCCAAAAGGGGGTAGCCCAAGCGGCCAGATTCCCTGGCCGCGTGTGGGGCCCCCAAATGGGCCCACAGCACCTCCTCCCCGAGGTCTTTTTGCTGACGACTCCGTCTTCCCCGAAAACCAACACCCTAATTTTCCCGAGACGAGACAGAGCCGCCAGGGTGGCGAAACTTTCCGCGGGGGAGACAGATCCTGCTGCTCCGGAGAAGGGGGAAATCATCCCCATCTTCATCCCCATCTCCTCCTTGGCGTGGGAGGAGGCATCTCCATCACCATCCTCACCAGCACCTGCATCTCCACCATCACCATCACCATCACCGTGATCCACTCCGTTCCCCTCATAGTTTGATCATTGCTACACCCTAGATACGTGTTATTGTACTCCATTGCATGTTTGGGATTGAGTACTTGTCATTATTTGGTGGTGGATCCATTGTTTCAGATTGTGTTGTACCACATATGTCACCATACATGATCATGTTTGCACGTTGTGAGTAGTTCCCGCATGTTCCTGAGGGCATAGGATGAATTGGCAATGATTTGTTACATAAGATGAGTTGTTATTTGGTCTAGTATTTATCTTTTATGTGATTCTATGATGGTGTTGTACGAACGTCGACTGTACAACACTTCACCTACATGGGCTCATAGGAGAACACCATAGTGTAGTGACGTGATGATATCTTTAGGTGACAGGAACTTGAGACAGAGTCGTTGAATTGCATTATGAGGGTACTTGTATCGGGGACCTTAGAGCATAAGGCTATGGTGGGACATCATGTCTTAATAATTCTCGTGCTGTCATTTAATTGGCCACATGATCCATCATAAGGGGTGATAGTTTATTTATTTAGCTATTCCTATTTGTGGCTCCGTCCGAAGAAGATTAAAACTAGACAAGATATACAAACATGTTATGCAATGAATCACTATGCCAGCAAAATCCGTGCAGCCCTCGGGAACATTTTCCACATATAAGACACAAACACACACTTGAGCTTGTCCTCTTGCGCATTAGAGGATTGGGCTTTGTCTCTCATTGAGACCTACTACTTGCTGCAATTTACTTTCCGCATTTTACTTTACTTGCACTACACAATTAAAACACAAAAACACCTGTTGCTTTTATTATTCCTTTGTTATTGTACTTACCAGTTCCTTCTGCTCCTCGTGGGTTCGACAACCTTTCTAATTCGAAAAGTACTACAATTGATCTCCTGCACTTGGGATCCATCAAGACACTTTTCTGGCGCCGTTGCCGGGGAGCGTAGCGCTATTGGTAAGGAAACTTCAAGGCTGAATTTTACTTGATGTTGCATCCTGTTATTATTATGGCTTTTATGAGAGATGCTTCGCTGAAACTTGCTTTATATGAGAGTGCTTATGCTATTAAACCTAAAGTTGTTGAAAAAGCACCTCATGATGATGGTTATATTATTCCCCTTGAATTTCTTAAAGCTGTTAGGAATGAGTATTTTGCAGGGGATGGAACAAAGGCTGCAAGTGATCACATACGGGCTATTGAGGATATATGTGGGCTAATTAGGCTCAAGGCTATTTCTGAGGAGGGGGTAAAATGCAAGTTATTGTACCAGTCCTTAACTGGTGATGCTCGAAAATGGTATATGTCCCTGGATGAAGAAATTACACATAATTGGGATACTTTTATGAAGGTTTTCTTTCTTAAATATTTTACTCCTAAAGAGGCTTATGAGAACAGTTGCTTTATATTTAATTTTTGGCCACACCTTGGAGAGAGTATTACTCAATCTTGGGGGAGGCTTAAGGACCTCCTTCGTAAGAATCCTTGTCATGATCTCACAAATAAACTTATATTGATAAACTTTTATGTGAGACTACCTGATAGGATAAAGCAATATTTGGATGGTTCATCTGGTGGAAGCTTTACAAATAATACTGCAGAAGAAGCTTGGAATTTATTGGAAATTATTTCGAAGAACTCTGAATATTGGGACCTAGACAAAGGTAATGAAGCTTATTTTGATTATGGATATTCATGTGTAGAAAGTTTCTCTAGTTCTATTTTTTTCAAGAATGTTATTAAAGATTTTGGTCTTGATCCATGTGTTGCAATTCAAATAGCTAAGAAATTTGCTGAGCACATTCGAATTCCTAAAAGTGGCTTTGATTATTATGTTGAACCTGTTAAATCTTCTATTGTTGTCCCTAAATTTATTAAAGAAACACCAGTGTCATCTGTAGTAATAGAAGAATATATTGAACCACCTCCCTATCCTGAAAAAGTTAAAGAGAATTTGCTTATTGCTATTGCTGACAAAAGTAGAAAGAGATGTTCTCAACCTAAAGAACAGGTGGAAGTCAAGAACCAAGTCTCTATTATTAAGCAATTAAATGAAGAAGATCATGTTGATGTTTATTTATGTGAAGATGCTACCAAAGTTATTAAACGGAATTCATCCAAAGTTGGTAAGCCAATTATATCATGCTCTATTGGGACTTCTTGTTATCATGGTTTATGTGATATTGGAGCAAGCATTAGTGTCATTCCATATTCTCTCTATCAAGAAATTAAGCCTGATATTGATCCTATCACCATGGAAGAAACAGGTATGACCATTCATCTTGCTAATAAAGATTATATTAGTCCCTTTGGAATTGTTAGAGATGTTGAAGTATTGGTAGGGAAAATAAAATATCCTACTGATTTTATTGTGCTTGGTTGTCCACAAGATTCTTTCTGTCCTATTATATTTGGTAGACCTTTCTTACATACTGTTGGTGCTGAAATTGATTTGCCTAGAGAAAGGGTGTTTATTGAATGTGCTGGAGAGAAACTTGAATTTAATTTTTCTAAATTTGCTGATAAACCTGCTAAGAAAGAACCAAAATCTAAAGATATAATTGAAACTCTTGCTCATATAGCTGTAGCTTCATCAGGCGTGGTGGAACGTTATATGCTTAATCAGGAAGAGCCATTTAATGATGCAGAAAAAGAAGCTTTATAACAAATATTATGGCAGCAACCTCCACAATTACAATTGCATATCCCACCTGATAATCTAGGAGTACTCCCACCTCCTAAAGGAGATCCTAGTTTTGAATTAAAGCCTTTGCCTGAAAATCTGAAATATGCATACTTGGATAAGAAAAATATATATCCTGTTATTATTAGTGCTAACCTTTCAGCTGAGGAAGAAGAGAAATTACTTGATGTGCTTAAAGCTCACCGTAAGGCTATTGGTTATTCTCTTGATGATCTGAAGGGCATAAGTCCAGCACTATGTATGCATAAAATTAATTTGGAAGAAGATGCTAAACCTGTTGTTGATTTCCAACACCGTCTACATCCAAAAATGAAGGAAGTGGTAAGAAAGGAGGTAATTCGACTCATAGAGGCTGGTATTATTTATCCTATAGCTGATAGTAAATGGGTTAGTCCTGTTCATTGTGTTCCTAAGAAAGGTGGAATTACTGTGGTTCCTAATAAAGATGATGAACTTGTTGCTCAACGTACTGTTGTTGGTTATAGAATGTGCATTGATTATAGAAAATTAAATAAAGCAACTCGTAAGGACCATTATCCATTGCCCTTTATTGATCAAATGCGAGAGAGATTATCTAAACATTCTCACTTTTGTTATTTAGATGGGTATTCAGGCTTCTCTCAAATTCCAGTTCATAGTGATGATCAGGAAAAGACCACTTTTACTTGCCCATATGGTACATTTGCTTACAGGAGAATGCCTTTTGGTTTATGTAATGCGCCTGCTACTTTTCAGAGATGCATGAATGCTATATTTGCTGATTATATTGAAAAGATAGTGGAAGTCTTTATGGATGATTTTTCGGTGTATGGTACTTCTTTCGATAATTGCTTGTTCAACCTTAACAAAGTTTTGCAGCGTTGTGAAGACCAACACCTTGTTCTTAATTGGGAGAAGTGTCACTTTATGGTAACAGAGGGAATTGTTCTTGGGCATCGTATTTCTGGAAGAGGAATAGAAGTTGACCCAGCAAAAGTTGAAGCTATTGCGAAATTACCATATCGAAGAGACATCAAAGGTATAAGAAGTTTTCTCGGTCATGCAGGTTTTTATCGTAGGTTCATTAAAGATTTCTCTAAAATATCAAAGCCTCTAACCAATCTTTTGCAAAAGGATGTTCTGTTTTCTTTTAATGATGATTGCATAGAATCCTTTAATGTTTTAAAGAAAGCCTTAATAACTGCACCTATTATTCAACCTCCTGATTGGAACTTGCCCTTTGAAATTATGTGTGATGCTAGTGATTATGCAGTTGGATTTGTTTTAGTCCAAAGGGTTGATAAGAAATTGAATGTTATTTACTATGCTAGTAAAACACTAGATGGTGCTCAAAGAAATTATGCTACAACTGAAAAAGAATTTTTAGCGGTATTATTTGCATGTGATGAATTTAGATCTTACATAATTGATTCAAAAGTCACTGTGCACTCTGATCATTCTGCTATTAAATATTTGATGAATAAGAAAAATGCTAAGCCTAGGCTAATAAGATGGGTACTTTTGTTGCAAGAATTTGATTTACACATAGTAGATAGGAAAGGAGAAGATAATCCCGTAGCTGATCATCTTTCTAGAATGGAAAATATACCTGATGATCCTATTCCTATTAATGATAGTTTTGCTAATGAACAACTTGCCCTTGTTAGTGTTTCTAGTGCTAAAGTTGCATCTCCTTGGTTTGCTAATTATGCAAATTTTATTGTTGGGAAAGTTATGCCACCACAATTTACTTACCAGCAAAGAAAGAAATTCTTTTATGACCTTAGACATTATTTTTGGGATGATCCATTCTTGTATAAGAAAAGTGTTAATGGCATTATTAGACGTTGTGTACCTGAGCATGAACAGCAGGCTATTATAAGAGATTGTCATGACAGTCCCTATGGAGGACATCATGCAGGAGATCGTACTGCAGCAAAGGTATTACAATGTGGTTTTTATTGGCCTACTCTATTCAAGGATTGTGCTGAATATGTTAAAACTTGTGATAAATGTCAAAGAGTAGGAAACATTGGTAGAAGGAATGAAATGCCTATGAACTATACATTACCACTTGAACCATTTGATGTGTGGGGTTTTCACTTTATGGGACCATTTCCTGCATCTAGTACAAGGCATACTCACATTTTGGTTGTTGTTGATTATGTTACAAAATGGGTAGAAGCAATTCCTACTAAGAGTGCAGACCATGCCACAGCCATGCAAATGCTTAAAGAAATTATTTTCCCTAGATTTGGTGTTCCTAGATTTTTAATTACTGATGGTGGATCTCATTTTATGCATGGTGTTCTTAGAAAAACATTGGCAAAATATTATGTTAATCATAGAATTGCATCACCCTATCATCCTCAAACTAATGGACAAGTTGAATTAAGTAATAGGGAAATTAAACTTATTTTAGAGAAAACAGTAAACAGAGCTAGATCTGATTGGCCACTTAAAATTAATGATGCATTGTGGGCTTATAGAACTGCTTATAAAAATCCTATGGGTATGTCTCCTTATAAAATGGTTTATGGAAAAGCATGTCATTTACCCGTTGAATTAGAACATAAAGCTAGATGGGCTATTAAGAAATTAAATTTTGATTTAAAAACAGCGGGGGAGAAGAGATTTCTTGACCTAAATCTATTAGATGAATGGAGGAATGAAGCATATGAAAGTGCAAAATTGTTTAAAGAGAAGGTTAAAATTTGGCATGACAAGAAAATTAAAAGAAAGGAATTTAAAGTAGGTGATCAAGTCCTATTGTACAACTCTCGTTTTAAGATTTCTGCAGGGAAATTAGCTTCAAAATGGCAGGGTCCATTGGTAGTACAGGAGGTATACCGTTCGGGGGCCATCCGTCTTCACGGTGATATGAAAGGTAAACCTCATGTGGTCAATGGACAACGCCTAAAACATTATATTGCAGGAAAGAGCTTCATAGGAACCATCGAGGAGATAAAGTTAATGACACCGGAGGAGGTAATTGTAAGGGATCCTGCAGTTTCAGAAACCCAAATTCAATAATTTACAATTATTGTGTTTGGAAGTTTCTCGGAATTGCGTGAAAACTTACGGAACTCATTTTTTATGGAAATTAACGTGTGGGACAAGAAAATTGGAAGGAATTGGACCTCGAGGGGGAAAAGAGGACCCCACACGCGGCCAGATTCCTTGGCCGCGTGGAGGTACCCCTTTTCCACCTCGGAGTCCCGTTCCGTCTCGTTTTCGACTCCGACACTTCGTCTTACCCTAAAACCCGTCAATATATACCCCCTTTTGTCGATCTAATCCCGCACCGAGAGTTCTCGCGCGATCTTTGTTTCTGTTGTTTCTGTCTGCCAGGGTTTAGCCATGTCAAGCTCCGGATCCAACCTAGGGGGGGGAAGATCCACCCAAGGGAGGCATTGTGAACCATTACCTCAACATCAGGAGGATCTCGCGGGTGGGGAACACCACGTAAGACTCCCATGGCTTAGAGATGGCCACCTGCCAGTCCCAGTCCATCTCCACCAGGTGGTGCAGCTCCAGGTCTAGGTCCTCCTTGGACAGAGACGCCTTCTTGATACTTATGATCGCGCCATTGGAGTCATCCACCTCTTCCACATCTTCCTCAAAGTCAAGGTCAAAGAAACCCTCGCCACAAATGGCGGAACCGAGCGTGCGCGGGATTGGCTTCTTCCCCTTGGAGACACACTCATAGGAGTGGTGGCCCTCGATCCCACAGAGCACGCAGACCGGCTTATTGGGGCATGCCGTCTGGAAGTGCCCCGGTCTCCCACGTTTGAGGCACTCAACCTTCGACGCCACGGGAGGGACCGCGGGCTCCTGGCACGCCTCCAAGGACGGTTGTCCCTCGACAGCAGGGCGCTTGCCGGACTTGTTGTCATGGGATTGGCCCCCGCCTTGCTCACGGGCACCAGCAGAAGCGCCCGCAGTTCCCTGGGCAGCCCTCTTCTTCGCCCTGGCCACCCACCACGGCTCGCCGGAGGGCGTGCAATTGCCTTGCGGCCCCTGCGCCCGGTTGCCCTGCGGCGCCTCACGACAGGCAGCATCGCGTCCTTGTTCCTCCCGTCGCCCACCATTGCCCTGCGAGCTCAAGCCATGCGGACGGTCCATCGCGACCACTTGCGCGAAGGAGCGCGTCAAAGGAGAAGGAGGGTGGTTGATGCGGATGCGTTGCGCAGATCGACCCCGCCGCCGCACCTCCTCTTCGCGTGCAAGGAACCCTAAAGAGAAATCTGGGTCACCCTTCCTTATCCAGAGCCATATGACCCGGCGCGGAGCGGGCTGAGGAGCGGTCTCCCCCGCGGGCTGGGCCGGTGGCGGGCCATCAACCGGGCCCAAGGGACAAAACGTCCGGGGACACCCACTAACCGAGAGCGGCCTGTCCATCTCGGACTAGGGTGTAAGGACCCCAGACCGGCAGTCTGAAACCCTACGTATGCATACATTCACGATCCCAGAAAGATCAGTCGTGAACAACATACACAGTTGGCACACAGAAATACATCATCCATTACACGAATACATAAAGGTATTACACAAATATCACATGATCAAGTTTAACGCAACTGCCACATGGGACATGCAACTTATCATACACAGCGGAAGACAAATAAAACACAACGTAGTTGAGCCCAAGTCACGCCTTAACCTACAGGCTGCTGACCCGGAGACGATCCTAGTTCGCAAAGCCGTCAACTCCGTACTTCTCTTCATAGATATCCTTTGGAGGCTCCTTCTCCAAATCTGATAAGTAGATACCAGGGGCGAAACCATAATGAGTACATTTGAATGTACTCAGCAAGACATCCATCATATCACTTACCAACATGCAAATATGCTTATATGGTGGAATAGGTAGGCTATAAATAGGGTTCACTACCAATGGTGTTCATATATGATGACACCACAGTTGCAGTCAGGTTATTCTGTATCTTCGTTGAAGAAGATACTTCAGAAGAAAATAAAATAATAGAGTTTTATTTCTCTCGTAGATATCTCATGTACAAGAGGTTTTGTAAAGTTTTGTTAAAGAATATTTTCTCTTTGCAAACCTTCTTGGAATCAGTTTCCAGAATTCTTACTTAGAGTAGAAAAGGTTTTCTTTGCAAAACATTTAGTTTTGTATAGCATCATCTGGCTTTTCATCATCGACGATACCTCCACGGTATAAGTTTCCATTCCTTTCCGAACTTCACAAGTTCAACACTTCCTTTCCAAAATTCCCTTTTCAAAAACTCCTTTTTGAAAACATTGACACAATGCTAGCTACATGGCCATTCAACTGTCCATATCCGAGGACGCGGCTTCTTCGAAAAAGTTGTACTCTGCAGAGGTGTACACATCCACCAGATCCAGTACACCTCCCGTGAACAATCACGGACTGTAACAACAGTATGTAAACATCAGGTATATGATCATAACCATCCACTATGTTCAAGCTAGAATATGCCTATCTCTCAGTTGAGTTTTACCACATCCCCGGCACCGAGCTAATCCCCGCCAAGCCAGGATGCCTCAACTGATGCATCCGGAGGGAAAATTAATCCCACACTTTATATGTCTCCACGACATTCGGTTCAGAGGATCGCATCCCCTATAGCACATTGAGATAGCACACACTAATAAGAACAAACTTCAAGTTAAGCCCCTTGCCCATGTTGGGGTAGGGTGGCAGTACGGTAAAGGTTGTCCGGCGAAGACTAGGTTATGTGTCATTTTTGAAAACACCACTTTCTCAAAAATGACCACTTCCACATTCCTCCGGAGAACAAGGATCCGCCTTTTCTCCGGGTTTTTCCGTAAAGCCTTTGTTTTGTAGAATCACAATTTTAGGGTGTCCACTTAGGGACTAGTATATTTGATGGTAATAAATACCATATGGTGGCCTATGGGCTTGGTATTACCAAGTTTAACTATTGGCATGATAGTAACCTATAATATAGTATAGTAGTAAATTCCACATCAAAAATAGTTTTGATAATCAAGTTTTTGTAAAACTTCAGAGGTAAAACATGCATGATAGATAATGAATAGTATTGTATCAGCAAGCATCAGGATGGCTTGCCTGGTATCTCCTTATGTCCCTGGTTTTGGAGTGACTGGAACTTGAAACAGATCTTCCCGACACTTCCTTCCTCTTCGTTTTCTAACGTCGTAAAAAGGAATAAAGGACACACATTCAGAACCAATCAAGGCAAGCAACCATACATAACAATACATACAGCAAGGAAAATCTAATAATAACTAATCACACAATTATTAACTTAGGCAAACAATCAAACAAACACACTTGGCAGAAATGCCATTCAATAAGTCAGCTTAAGGTTGGAGGAGCATATCTCACAACCTCAATATCATGGATTCAGTGGGTGTGCCACTCTTATACCAAGATATTAATAAACCCAAAATACACTTAGTTTCACAAGGGTGAGACTACTAAAAGTGTATAAAACATGCACAATAATAATCATGGCAAAAGGGGTCTATCAACCACACCACAAAAAGAACAAGGTAGCTAATCTACTAAGTCTAAATTCACATCAAGAATAAACAAGGCACATGATTTGCAAAAGTTACTTTTACAAATCAGTGAGCCTACACAAGTGTAACAAGGTAATAGACTCATCACAAAACACACAATTTCTCATAGTGAGAACAATAGAAACAATGACTAAAAAGGAGGAATCCTATTGACATGTTTCTACTAAAAGTTTGCTATGCAAGCATGCATAATAAGTAAAGTATTAAAATGCAAACAAGGAACCATGTTATCATAATGGGAATGAAAACATGTCCTCATGCAAGGATACACAAATATCTACCAAACACAAGTTGGCAGAAAAATAATTCAATACAAAAATGCTAGGGAATCTAGTACTACTCAAACATGAAGAATCAATGGATGTATTTCAATCAAGCAATTGAAATACAACCAGAGGGTCCATGTCATAAAAACAGTAGTGAAAAACATCTATACTTGCTGTAACAAAAATATTCCATTTGATAACACAAGTCATCAATTTGCAGGGCAACTCCTACATACTAGTGGTAATAAAAAGGGCATTACTAGAGGAATCAATCAACACTTAAAGAATGTATTTTTCCTAGCAAGCCACACATGATTATAACCACTTACAAACAGAAGCATACCCATTTTTGGTTTAGCACAAAAATTCCCAAAGCAAAAATACTAGGCACTCACTAGTTATGAAACTATATAAAAGAAATGCATCTAGTTTGGGGAAATAATGTTTCCACCAAAAATGCAATGACACCAGTGGGTGTTCCACTAGCATATCAAAGCATTAAGAGGTCACAAAGCCTCTGGTCCACTTGCTAAAAATTAACAAAAGACTAAACTAGCATCTAGTGCAATAACAATACTAGCAGAAAATAATAGGGTGCTTAAATAAGCAAGGCAATGCTACTCATGCTATTATTTTCACACAAGTGAAAAATATAGGGTTCAAGTACCCATAAAAACATAACCAATATGCTACTGGTCCTATGATTACAACACAAAATTATGTGGCTAAACAATCACAAATGTTCATGTCAAAAATTCCACACATGAGGGAATTTTTCCATAACAATCTCATAGCCATCACAAAGCTACTCATGCTTTTCTACCAACTCAAATGCAAGATATCAGAGGTGATACTAACAAAATATAATTATCAACATGGTACTGATTCCAATATCTCAACACAACAATTCAATCACTTGCACACAAATTAATCAATCAAAATTTCTATGCAAGTATTACTAGAGAATAAACAAATGTTAATAATAAAAATCATATTTCTTCTCCACTCAAGTCCACACATTCTAACATGCTAAAATAGCTAAGTAACACTTAGAAAACAAGTTCACACAACTTATACATGCTAGAAAACAACATTGCAACACAAAAATATATTCAAACAATTTAAATAGCTAAAATGCCAAAATGGCAGAAACATGCAAATCAAAGATCTGTCCACCAAATTTTCTAGGATGCTCTAAAAATTAAACCCTTCTAGGTTTGGATAGCCCTCAACATATACAAGACCATCCAGTTGAGTTTGCATCAAAAATCATTTTTAATTATTTTATAAAAATCACCAAAGTGCTCTCTGGTGTTTTACCAAATTGCATGCCATTTCAAAAGTACAATGAATTTGGAAACGAGGTTAAATGCTCCTGTTAGGAAATTTCAAGGGCTTTCCAATGCAATTGGCCTCACTTCATTCTGAGTTGTAAAATAAAAATGGTGCTCATTTTGGTGTTTCTGGTACCTGTTGCCAAATCATTTTTAATTTCAAAAATACTCATCCAAATGTAGATCTACAAGTTGGAGGTGGTTTAGATTTAGTTGATGTACAACTGTGATTTTTGGTTTGGTCAAATTCATCTTTTAGATATGTTTTTAGAGCCAAAAGTACACCTACATGTTTCTGTAAAAATAAAATGGAAAAATAGCCTCACATGGGCCAGATCCAGGGTTGGGCCGGCCAGATCCACTTTTACCGCGGGCAGATCCACCCAAGGTCGCTGACGCGCGGGCCAGCCAGCCACGCAGGCGCCACGCGGGCAGATCCGGCCCCACGGGCCAGTTTGACCTCACAGCGCGGGGTCAAGGATGATGACGCGAGCGTGACGCCCTCGCGACGTCATCGCCGGCGGGGAACTGCTCCGGCGAGCCAAAATCCGGCGAGTCCACTTACCATTTCGCGATTAACCGGCACCTACACGCTGTGCTCGACGAGGGGAACCAAGTGAACCCAACCTCGCTTCCCGGGAAGGCCGGAGAAGCGGCGGCGACGGCGACGCGGCGGCGGCCGGACGCGAAGAAGACTCGGTGGCGCTCTAGAGGGAGAGGGAGGGGGGAAAAGGGCGGCGGAGGACCGCCTGCTCACCGTGAACGCCACGGAGGGCTCGTAGAGGACGGAGGGGGTCTGTGGAGGCGGCAATCTCCCGCCGGAGTTCATCGGTGCCGGAGAGGGAAACGGATGGCGCGGCCACCACGGTGCACTCCGGCTCGATTCCCTCCGCACGGAGTATCACAACGACGAGGCGGAGCTAATGGCCCACACGCCGGCCGGCGGCGAGCTCGTACACGGCCCAATCGACGGCGAGCAAATTTCTAGGGTTTCGGTTTGGGTTCTTTTGAGCAGAGAGAGAGAGGGTGAGGGCTCAAGGGGGAGAGAGAGAGGAGCATGTGAGGGTTCAGAGGTGCACATGGGGGGCCTCTTATCCTCCTTGATTCCTTCCCTTCGAAGCAATGGCTAGGTGCACTGTTTTCTACAGGGAGCTAGAGGTAGAAGATGACTAAGCTTTCATTTAGGTCCCTGCCAATTTACAACTAGGTCCTTCTCTTCTCTGAAAAAGGTTGTTTTCCCTAGTCAAACAAAGTTATAAATTGAAATCCTTTTGCCCAAAATTCTCATTAGTTAAGATGTACAACATATGTGAAAATTGGCTCAATTAGATAAACTTCATAATTCAAAGTTGTTCAAATTTGAATTCTGACATAAATGGACATTGAATTTATTAACATACTTAGGAGCTTCCAAAAATGATAATTTTTTGGCACACAATCCTTATTTGATGTGTTACTTATGTGGTAGAAAATTCAAGTCATTTTGAGTTACTTCATAGAACAAACATGTTCAAATTTCAAAAAGGTGCTGTCAAGAAAACAGGGGTTTTTGGCAACTTAAATTATTCAAAAACTTGTGCCCTTTTGGTTTTCATCCTTATTTATGATATAGAGAATGTGGTATTTATTTCATGGCATTTGGAAAAAGTTTGTAGAACAAACTTGTTCAAAATCCCAAATGTTGCTGTGGAGAAAAACCATGTTTTCAGGACTTTAATGGATTCAATTTTTGGTCTCCTCTTGTGTGTGTTCCTTATTTGATATAAGGAAGCAATGGTATTAATTTCAGACCATTTCAAGAAAGTTTCTAATAGTAACTTGTTTTAGTTTTCTGTTTCTAGAAATATTGGAATTTCTATTTAATAAGACACTTGGCTTTTCTTTAACAATGCTTTGCCAAAATGTTTATGTGACTAGAGATAGCAAGTCAATGCTTTCCAATACCTTTGTTTTTAAGCTTGCAAGGTTGGAAAAACATTTGATAAGATTTTGGTGAAGCATTTAAGAATGCCTCTTTTTCTGATAATCTTTTAGGGAAATTTTATTAAGTGTTTCCTCTTTCTTAATTTGGGTCTTGGAATAATATTCAACAAGTATTGGCTTCATAAGATGTTTTTGGAAAACTCTTTGATCAATATTTACTTTAGAAAATATTGTCAAAGTCATTGGAACAATATGTTGAATATTTTTAGTTCACTGCTTTGCTATCCTTTTAAGTTTGCAAGTTTATATAATTAGTTTGTTTAGTTGCACTTAAACAACCACAAACAAACACAACCAAGGTTTATTAGTAAATCAATTAGCAAAACAACTGTGTTAACAGGTATTCCAAAATTGGGATGTGACAGGTCTTCCCCCCTTAAAAATAATCTCGTCCCCGAGATTCACAAGCGAGGACTAAGGGAGGGCCAACAAACACAATGTTAGTGTTGGAGTGCAGGTGCTTCCCCCCTTTGACTTTTCTTGGGAGGTGGGGTACATCTCTAAATTAGCAATTTCACTTTAAGAAAATACACCAGTACTATTTTAGGTCCAAAACTTTTGTTTTCCTAGTTTGAACCAAAAATTAAGGTTAGTGCAGAACTACCTGGAAATGTACCGTCAATTTTTTACATGAGTTCCTAGCTATATCCCACATATTACATACCACATATGGAGTGGTGTACCACCCTCATAATAAGGTATATAATAAGCTAAAAGTATAGCTTGTGGGTGCAAAAAGGTTAGGTTGCTAAGGTAAAACAAACAGACAGAATAACTACCCATGGTAGTGGGTATTACTCACCACAAAAAACTATCACTTTATAAGTTCATGATTTTAGTTGGATGTTTTAGTTTCCTAAGATACTCTTAAGCACAATCATAACACAAGTATAAACTCATGCTAAGGTAAAACATTTAAACAAAATCCAATAAGCAAGCAAACAACACCACAGATAAGTAGACTATTTATTCACTAGGTTATTGTTTATTAGAGGTTTTGGAATCCATCAATCATGAACAATTAGCAAACAAACAGTAGCTAAAAACCAATTAATACAATCATAAAGATACTCTAAAACACCATATTCACACGAGATAAAAACTCCTATTACATAGGCATAATAAAAAAAAAGACAGGACTGCACAAATAACACACTAGTATGAAAAATCTATACCAGCATGCTATAAGAGATAATCATATCCTATAACCATAGAACATGAAACTAAATAATTCATGGCATGATAACAGAATTAATAACTTCCTATCATGCTATATCAACACATATACCCATAAAATAAAAAGAGGGTAATACTAGAGCAAGAATCACCATTTTCTAGTGGTGAAACTAGTTTCACTCTAGAGAAGCAAACAATGGTATCATGATGTTTAAACTTAAACAAGAAAGTCATGAATATAAATGTACCTAATAACAGTACACAAAACTTACTCATGTTAGTAAGCACAAACATCAAAACAATCCCATGATACAAGTATTAAACATGCAGAAATTTCTTCTAGCAATTTCTGTTCTTCTTTAACAAATTACTAGCAAACAAGCAAGGTATAACTCACACAACCAGTAGCTATGTAATTAATGAAAAGTTATCTAAACCTTTTCAAAAATCCATACACTCAATTTAAAATTATTCACAAACAACCTACCAATCAAGAGGAATTTATTTTATTTGCGAACAATTTAATTTTAGCACACGATAGTGAAACATTTCTTAACATGATACCCCTAAGGAATATTATGCTAACAAAAGTATCACATCTAAACATATTAGTATTTACTAATAAGAAATAAACTTCTCACTTTCATAGGTGAAAAGAAACAATTATATTTTCCATGGTGGAAAACAGAAATCAATCACATAGTGAAACATGCTATTTTCACACATGTGTATGGTTGGGGATTTTCATCCTCAAGCCAAAATACAATGGGACCAGTGGGCTATGGCCTACTAATACCAAGGCAAAATAGGTACTAAACCTCTGGTTACTCATGAAAAACTTTGCACACAAGATAAAAATATAAGGCTATTTAATCTGGTGAAGCAATACTATTGCATATTGATAGAAATGCTTACACATGCTTTACTATTAAGAGACATGCAATCTAACATAGGTACAAGCATCAAAATATCAGTACCTAAATGGTACTGGACTCAAAGATACATAGCACAAAATCTACTAAGAAAGTATACACAGATCTAGTTCTCACAATACTTCCAATTAGTAAACTAGAAGGTAACAAATGCCATTTCATTTTTTTTCGAGTTTCCAATCATGCACACACTTCCTAGGGTAGATTTATTGTAAGAAAACAATATAATACCAAGTCCTAACAACTCAATATAAGTTAGGAAGCAAGATTGAATAAAACACAAATTTATTTCAATCAAGAGCACACAAAGGAACAAACACCGGAAAACTGCTGTTTTCTAGATCTATCATAACCATTCCATCGTTCACTTAATTTATAAACCCCGAATTTCATAGTACCTACAACATCTACCAAGATTTTGTTTCCAAAGTAGATACACCCAATATCTTATTGACTAGTAAACGAATAGGTCATCATCTTATTTTCTCGTGACTTCTCCTTTTTACCAACTAGATTAAAAAGTGTCGTAAGCCACTTAATTCTTTGTTTTAGAAAGAGTTGTCAGTAGTTTACATGCTTTGGTTAGGTGTCAACCTAAGATTAGGCAAGCATGTTAGTCTTGTTAACTTTCTAATAGTAATGTTTATCCGACAAGATACGACTAGCGTCATACGTCGAATATTGAATTGTGCTCTTTTGATTGGCTTTCGAGGGGGTTGCGCATCATGGCATGTGAAGAATTCTTTTGCACCTTTCTCCAGAGGAGGGAGGTATATAACCTTTAAAAAGGGGATTTCTCTTATTTGGTCTTTTAAAAGGGAACAAAAAGAAAATGTGCAACATTTAGCCAACCGGGTAAAAAGAGTGTTTTGCAAACAGACAAAACATAGGGGTTTTGGTCAGTATTGGTTGGTTTTATTCATGCATTTTCTTCTTTGAGGGTTGTCATTTTTGGAGCTTTATTTGTTGGAGTGCATCACTGGTAGCAATGCTATCAGCTCGTGTGGCTTGATGGTCCTCTATTATTAGGTCCAATGGTGCTTTCATTGATTGTGGGGAAATGGTGGTGGTTCACGACGGGTCGCATTATGAAGCGAAAACAAGTATAAGTCTAAGCAACAAATTCTTGTTTTTGAATACTATACTAACATTTTTGCTTGCAAAAATTTAACACGAGGCGATTCAAAAACAAGAGCGGGGCAAGCACAAATCTGCAAATTTTGAGCACCCCAGAAACATATAGAAGCCTAGATGAACCAAAATCTACACCACTCAATAGCACAAAGTCCTACGGACACACATAAGCAAGCCAAAACACACAAGCAAGGCTCCATTGGAGCTACGTCGGGGGATGATCCAAAATCCTAGTAGTGGCTGAAGAACTATATCTACTTCTGACCATCATTACTATAGAGCTATGCAATTATTTTGGTCTTCTCGGGACATCGGCAAGTATAAAAGCTTTTGGATAGAAACAAGATAAATAGAAGTAAAGTTTTTGAATAAACTTTTAACGGAGAGAGGTAAAACTACGCAACAATCTGTTTTTGAAACCCCAACTATTTTCTGGACAGAAAACTTCAAAGACGAGAGATGTTTCAAAAACAGAGCGGAGCAGTTGCAAACAAGTAAGAAATAAGCTCTTAACCGAGAGAGATACAAACTCTGTAAGGCCCGCCCTTCGAACCACTGTTCAAGGACGCCCTTGATATGCATTTAGAATCTTTTGAAAAGATAATAAGGAGGGGAAAATATACTAAAATTCCCTTAGATAAAAAATAATGTAGATAGTAAATAGGTTTTTACTCCAAAATACTTTTCTTTCCTATCTGACGTCCATGCTAACTAAGGTCTCCTAAGGTCAGGATGGCTCTGATACCAACTCTGTAAGGACCCCAGACCGGCAGTCTGAAACCCTACGTATGCATACATTCACGATCCCAGAAAGATCAGTCGTGAACAACATACACAGTTGGCACACAGAAATACATCATCCATTACACGAATACATAAAGGTATTACACAAATATCACATGATCAAGTTTAACGCAACTGCCACATGGGACATGCAACTTATCATACACAGCGGAAGACAAATAAAACACAACGTAGTTGAGCCCAAGTCACGCCTTAACCTACAGGCTGCTGACCCGGAGACGATCCTAGTTCGCAAAGCCGTCAACTCCGTACTTCTCTTCATAGATATCCTTTGGAGGCTCCTTCTCCAAATCTGATAAGTAGATACCAGGGGCGAAACCATAATGAGTACATTTGAATGTACTCAGCAAGACATCCATCATATCACTTACCAACATGCAAATATGCTTATATGGTGGAATAGGTAGGCTATAAATAGGGTTCACTACCAATGGTGTTCATATATGATGACACCACAGTTGCAGTCAGGTTATTCTGTATCTTCGTTGAAGAAGATACTTCAGAAGAAAATAAAATAATAGAGTTTTATTTCTCTCGTAGATATCTCATGTACAAGAGGTTTTGTAAAGTTTTGTTAAAGAATATTTTCTCTTTGCAAACCTTCTTGGAATCAGTTTCCAGAATTCTTACTTAGAGTAGAAAAGGTTTTCTTTGCAAAACATTTAGTTTTGTATAGCATCATCTGGCTTTTCATCATCGACGATACCTCCACGGTATAAGTTTCCATTCCTTTCCGAACTTCACAAGTTCAACACTTCCTTTCCAAAATTCCCTTTTCAAAAACTCCTTTTTGAAAACATTGACACAATGCTAGCTACATGGCCATTCAACTGTCCATATCCGAGGACGCGGCTTCTTCGAAAAAGTTGTACTCTGCAGAGGTGTACACATCCACCAGATCCAGTACACCTCCCGTGAACAATCACGGACTGTAACAACAGTATGTAAACATCAGGTATATGATCATAACCATCCACTATGTTCAAGCTAGAATATGCCTATCTCTCAGTTGAGTTTTACCACATCCCCGGCACCGAGCTAATCCCCGCCAAGCCAGGATGCCTCAACTGATGCATCCGGAGGGAAAATTAATCCCACACTTTATATGTCTCCACGACATTCGGTTCAGAGGATCGCATCCCCTATAGCACATTGAGATAGCACACACTAATAAGAACAAACTTCAAGTTAAGCCCCTTGCCCATGTTGGGGTAGGGTGGCAGTACGGTAAAGGTTGTCCGGCGAAGACTAGGTTATGTGTCATTTTTGAAAACACCACTTTCTCAAAAATGACCACTTCCACATTCCTCCGGAGAACAAGGATCCGCCTTTTCTCCGGGTTTTTCCGTAAAGCCTTTGTTTTGTAGAATCACAATTTTAGGGTGTCCACTTAGGGACTAGTATATTTGATGGTAATAAATACCATATGGTGGCCTATGGGCTTGGTATTACCAAGTTTAACTATTGGCATGATAGTAACCTATAATATAGTATAGTAGTAAATTCCACATCAAAAATAGTTTTGATAATCAAGTTTTTGTAAAACTTCAGAGGTAAAACATGCATGATAGATAATGAATAGTATTGTATCAGCAAGCATCAGGATGGCTTGCCTGGTATCTCCTTGTGTCCCTGGTTTTGGAGTGACTGGAACTTGAAACAGATCTTCCCGACACTTCCTTCCTCTTCGTTTTCTAACGTCGTAAAAAGGAATAAAGGACACACATTCAGAACCAATCAAGGCAAGCAACCATACATAACAATACATACAGCAAGGAAAATCTAATAATAACTAATCACACAATTATTAACTTAGGCAAACAATCAAACAAACACACTTGGCAGAAATGCCATTCAATAAGTCAGCTTAAGGTTGGAGGAGCATATCTCACAACCTCAATATCATGGATTCAGTGGGTGTGCCACTCTTATACCAAGATATTAATAAACCCAAAATACACTTAGTTTCACAAGGGTGAGACTACTAAAAGTGTATAAAACATGCACAATAATAATCATGGCAAAAGGGGTCTATCAACCACACCACAAAAAGAACAAGGTAGCTAATCTACTAAGTCTAAATTCACATCAAGAATAAACAAGGCACATGATTTGCAAAAGTTACTTTTACAAATCAGTGAGCCTACACAAGTGTAACAAGGTAATAGACTCATCACAAAACACACAATTTCTCATAGTGAGAACAATAGAAACAATGACTAAAAAGGAGGAATCCTATTGACATGTTTCTACTAAAAGTTTGCTATGCAAGCATGCATAATAAGTAAAGTATTAAAATGCAAACAAGGAACCATGTTATCATAATGGGAATGAAAACATGTCCTCATGCAAGGATACACAAATATCTACCAAACACAAGTTGGCAGAAAAATAATTCAATACAAAAATGCTAGGGAATCTAGTACTACTCAAACATGAAGAATCAATGGATGTATTTCAATCAAGCAATTGAAATACAACCAGAGGGTCCATGTCATAAAAACAGTAGTGAAAAACATCTATACTTGCTGTAACAAAAATATTCCATTTGATAACACAAGTCATCAATTTGCAGGGCAACTCCTACATACTAGTGGTAATAAAAAGGGCATTACTAGAGGAATCAATCAACACTTCAAGAATGTATTTTTCCTAGCAAGCCACACATGATTATAACCACTTACAAACAGAAGCATACCCATTTTTGGTTTAGCACAAAAATTCCCAAAGCAAAAATACTAGGCACTCACTAGTTATGAAACTATATAAAAGAAATGCATCTAGTTTGGGGAAATAATGTTTCCACCAAAAATGCAATGACACCAGTGGGTGTTCCACTAGCATATCAAAGCATTAAGAGGTCACAAAGCCTCTGGTCCACTTGCTAAAAATTAACAAAAGACTAAACTAGCATCTAGTGCAATAACAATACTAGCAGAAAATAATAGGGTGCTTAAATAAGCAAGGCAATGCTACTCATGCTATTATTTTCACACAAGTGAAAAATATAGGGTTCAAGTACCCATAAAAACATAACCAATATGCTACTGGTCCTATGATTACAACAAAAAATTATGTGGCTAAACAATCACAAATGTTCATGTCAAAAATTCCACACATGAGGGAATTTTTCCATAACAATCTCATAGCCATCACAAAGCTACTCATGCTTTTCTACCAACTCAAATGCAAGCTAGCAGAGGTGATACTAACAAAATATAATTATCAACATGGTACTGATTCCAATATCTCAACACAACAATTCAATCACTTGCACACAAATTAATCAATCAAAATTTCTATGCAAGTATTACTAGAGAATAAACAAATGTTAATAATAAAAATCATATTTCTTCTCCACTCAAGTCCACACATTCTAACATGCTAAAATAGCTAAGTAACACTTAGAAAACAAGTTCACACAACTTATACATGCTAGAAAACAACATTGCAACACAAAAATATATTCAAACAATTTAAATAGCTAAAATGCCAAAATGGCAGAAACATGCAAATCAAAGATCTGTCCACCAAATTTTCTAGGATGCTCTAAAAATTAAACCCTTCTAGGTTTGGATAGCCCTCAACATATACAAGACCATCCAGTTGAGTTTGCATCAAAAATCATTTTTAATTATTTTATAAAAATCACCAAAGTGCTCTCTGGTGTTTTACCAAATTGCATGCCATTTCAAAAGTACAATGAATTTGGAAACGAGGTTAAATGATCCTGTTAGGAAATTTCAAGGGCTTTCCAATTCAATTGGCCTCACTTCATTCTGAGTTGTAAAATAAAAATGGTGCTCATTTTGGTGTTTCTGGTACCTGTTGCCAAATCATTTTTAATTTCAAAAATACTCATCCAAATGTAGATCTACAAGTTGGAGGTGGTTTAGATTTAGTTGATGTACAACTGTGATTTTTGGTTTGGTCAAATTCATCTTTTAGATATGTTTTTAGAGCCAAAAGTACACCTACATGTTTCTGTAAAAATAAAATGGAAAAATAGCCTCACATGGGCCAGATCCAGGGTTGGGCCGGCCAGATCCACTTTTACCGCGGGCAGATCCACCCAAGGTCGCTGACGCGCGGGCCAGCCAGCCACGCAGGCGCCACGCGGGCAGATCCGGCCCCACGGGCCAGTTTGACCTCACAGCGCGGGGTCAAGGATGATGACGCGAGCGTGACGCCCTCGCGACGTCATCGCCGGCGGGGAACTGCTCCGGCGAGCCAAAATCCGGCGAGTCCACTTACCATTTCGCGATTAACCGGCACCTACACGCTGTGCTCGACGAGGGGAACCAAGTGAACCCAACCTCGCTTCCCGGGAAGGCCGGAGAAGCGGCGGCGACGGCGACGCGGCGGCGGCCGGACGCGAAGAAGACTCGGTGGCGCTCTAGAGGGAGAGGGAGGGGGGAAAAGGGCGGCGGAGGACCGCCTGCTCACCGTGAACGCCACGGAGGGCTCGTAGAGGACGGAGGGGGTCTGTGGAGGCGGCAATCTCCCGCCGGAGTTCATCGGTGCCGGAGAGGGAAACGGATGGCGCGGCCACCACGGTGCACTCCGGCTCGATTCCCTCCGCACGGAGTATCACAACGACGAGGCGGAGCTAATGGCCCACACGCCGGCCGGCGGCGAGCTCGTACACGGCCCAATCGACGGCGAGCAAATTTCTAGGGTTTCGGTTTGGGTTCTTTTGAGCAGAGAGAGAGAGGGTGAGGGCTCAAGGGGGAGAGAGAGAGGAGCATGTGAGGGTTCAGAGGTGCACATGGGGGGCCTCTTATCCTCCTTGATTCCTTCCCTTCGAAGCAATGGCTAGGTGCACTGTTTTCTACAGGGAGCTAGAGGTAGAAGATGACTAAGCTTTCATTTAGGTCCCTGCCAATTTACAACTAGGTCCTTCTCTTCTCTGAAAAAGGTTGTTTTCCCTAGTCAAACAAAGTTATAAATTGAAATCCTTTTGCCCAAAATTCTCATTAGTTAAGATGTACAACATATGTGAAAATTGGCTCAATTAGATAAACTTCATAATTCAAAGTTGTTCAAATTTGAATTCTGACATAAATGGACATTGAATTTATTAACATACTTAGGAGCTTCCAAAAATGATAATTTTTTGGCACACAATCCTTATTTGATGTGTTACTTATGTGGTAGAAAATTCAAGTCATTTTGAGTTACTTCATAGAACAAACATGTTCAAATTTCAAAAAGGTGCTGTCAAGAAAACAGGGGTTTTTGGCAACTTAAATTATTCAAAAACTTGTGCCCTTTTGGTTTTCATCCTTATTTATGATATAGAGAATGTGGTATTTATTTCATGGCATTTGGAAAAAGTTTGTAGAACAAACTTGTTCAAAATCCCAAATGTTGCTGTGGAGAAAAACCATGTTTTCAGGACTTTAATGGATTCAATTTTTGGTCTCCTCTTGTGTGTGTTCCTTATTTGATATAAGGAAGCAATGGTATTAATTTCAGACCATTTCAAGAAAGTTTCTAATAGTAACTTGTTTTAGTTTTCTGTTTCTAGAAATATTGGAATTTCTATTTAATAAGACACTTGGCTTTTCTTTAACAATGCTTTGCCAAAATGTTTATGTGACTAGAGATAGCAAGTCAATGCTTTCCAATACCTTTGTTTTTAAGCTTGCAAGGTTGGAAAAACATTTGATAAGATTTTGGTGAAGCATTTAAGAATGCCTCTTTTTCTGATAATCTTTTAGGGAAATTTTATTAAGTGTTTCCTCTTTCTTAATTTGGGTCTTGGAATAATATTCAACAAGTATTGGCTTCATAAGATGTTTTTGGAAAACTCTTTGATCAATATTTACTTTAGAAAATATTGTCAAAGTCATTGGAACAATATGTTGAATATTTTTAGTTCACTGCTTTGCTATCCTTTTAAGTTTGCAAGTTTATATAATTAGTTTGTTTAGTTGCACTTAAACAACCACAAACAAACACAACCAAGGTTTATTAGTAAAGCAATTAGCAAAACAACTGTGTTAACAGGTATTCCAAAATTGGGATGTGACATAGGGCACATCGCCCTCCTGGGCCTCAAAATCTGGGGGAGCACCAGCAGCGACCCACTAGCCGGCCTGGCCCAAACCGGAGGAGAGCGAGGCGCTACTTAGCTCCCGGGAACCCTAGTCCCCGACCTCGGGGCCGGCGGCGGCGGCTCCGGAAGGGTCGCATCCACCCCGTGGGGTGGGACAAGCGAAGGATGCGGTGGCAAGGCGCGCTCCCTCGGCCAGTACGTCCCTCGCGGAGAGGGGCATACCTCACCACCCGCTCGGCCAGGGCTTTGGACGGAGAAGGCTCCGGATCTCCGATGAGGAGTCACCGGGAAGCGTGAGCTCCTACCACCAGGGGCGAACGTCGTCCGCCGTGTCGACAGGAGCGAGCCCCCAAGCTGCGGCACGGCCTCCACGAAGTCTCCCAGAGTTGGGGGAGGGCTTTACCCGTTCGCGCACGGCGCCACCTCCGGGCCGTCGCTCTCCTCGCTCACCGCCCCATGGTCGTCCAAGTCCGGGACAAGGACCCAGAATCTGCCACCGAACCCACCAGCCAGCGGGGAGGGCCAGGAGCGGAAGAAGCTCGACGGAGAAGGCGCTCCTCGTCGCTCTCAGAATCGCCCAACGTGTCGCGAGAGCTCTCCATCACTTTTTTGGTTTCTGCCTTTCATGTACGTAGTAAAGTGTCCCCTGCATTTCCCACTTGGCGCCTTGTGTACTCTTTTCTTACGTAACAAAATTTAGCAGCCCTCGTGCCATTGAAAAACAAATGACTTTCCAGTAGGTGGAGCTGGTGAATGTACACGCACGCGCGAATATGAACGCACGCGCTGCAGTCGACAGCGTAACCAAAACGTTCATCGTGCTGCTAGAAAAAAAAAATCACAGACTTCACGGGAGTTCTAATTCAGAGTTTTTTTTTTTAATATCGTCTAGTTGGCAGACGTAAACCGTCCCGGAGCGAGACAATAACAAGTTCTGACGAACCATGAGCCGGGAGAACGATTATTGTCTGCCTAACGGATGATAGAGTAATATTTTTCAAATTTATTGTTCAGTATGATATTTGTGATTTGTTTTGACCCGGCGGCTATTTTCAGAACGCGGATTTTGAGAACGTGCACGAACACAAGTGGTAAAAAATAATGATTGATCCAAAGACAAGAACGCTGCGGTGGCTGCTCTTCAACCTCACCAGGCCAAGATTTACAAGTACTCAGCACCATATTCTTCGCTTTGAAGTTCATCGGATTTTCTGGTTACAGGGAGGATGTCTCCGTACGCCATCATAGCCGTGCTCCTGGCCTTGTGCTATGCCGTTGTCAGGAAGGCACGAGGCCGCAGCAGCGAGCTCCCGCCCTCGCCACCGTCGTTCCCGCTGCTCGGCCACATCCACCTCCTGGGCCACCTCCCGCACCGCTCCCTCCGCGAGCTGCACCTCCGGTATGGCACCGACGGCGGGCTCCTGTGCTTGCAGCTGGGGCGTAGGCGGACGCTGGTGGTGTCCACGGCGGCAGCGGCGGCGGACCTGTACAGGAATCACGACCTCGCATTCGCTTCCCGGGTGCTCAACACGGCGGTGGAAAAGTTCTCTCTCGGCCCCGACCACAACATTTCCTTCGCGCCCTACGGCGACGCCTGGCGTCGTCGCAAGAAGATAGCCGTGGTTCAACTTCTATCCCCGCGGCGAGCCGACTCGTTCGGCCCCGTGCGCGCCGCAGAGGCAGCCGCCCTCGTCGCGCGATGCCGTCACGCTGCGGAGGCGGGTGAGGCCGTGGAGCTGAGGGAGCTCCTGTACGGCTACAGCAACTCGGTCATCACACGCGCGGCCACGGGTAACGCGGGGGCCACGGCGGACAAGATGAAGCAGCTTATGGGGAACACCGCAGCGCTCATGTCGGGCCTCCAGGCGGAGGACGTGCTTCCCGACACGATGGCGAAGGTTGTGAGGTGGGCGACGGGGCTCGAAAAGAGGCTCGACGACCAGGTTGAAGCGTGGGACAAGTTCCTGTCCCAGATAATGACCGAGCACCTTGAAAAGAAGTGTGACGACGGCGCAAGAGAGGAGGATTTCCTCGACGTCTTGTTGCGGCTGAGGGAAGAAGGAACCGTCGGACTCGACCTCACCGACGATGGAATCAAAAGCATTCTTAAGGTGATCTATTAGACAAAGATTTCGTTTTAAATTTCTCAACAAAACTGAACTAAATTGTCTTTATAACCTCTCATCCTCTGCTCTGTGGCCGTTTCTTGCATATGCAGGACATGACCTTCGCAGGAACCGAGACATCATCTACCACGTTGGAATGGGCCATGGCCGAGCTCATCGGAAACCCTCGGGCAATGGCCATGCTGCAGGACGAGCTAACACGAGTCGCCAACGGCAAGCCGACCATTGATAAAGACGATTTGAGCAGGATGGAGTATCTCAAGGCGGTGCTGAAGGAGGTGCTCCGGCTCCACCCACCGGCGCCGCTCCTCCTCCCACACAAGTCAACGACGCGGGCCGTCGTCCAAGGGTACCACATCCCGGAGAAGACCGTGCTCTTCATCAACGCGTGGGCGATCGGAAGGGACCCGGCAGCGTGGGGCGACGCGGCGGAAGAGTTCCGTCCGGAGCGATTTCTAGACGACGGCGGTGTGACGGGCATCGACCTGCGGGGGAACGACTACCAGCTCCTTCCTTTCGGCGCCGGCAGGCGGATGTGCCCTGCCATCAACTTCGCGCTTCCGGCGCTGGAGATCGCCCTCGCCAGCCTCGTCCACCACTTCGACTGGGAGCTCCCCACCGGGACGCGCCTGGACATGAGCGAGGCGCCGGGGATTGTCACCCCACCGCTAGCTCCGTTGCGCCTCATCCCCAAGTGCAAAACCTAGCTAGTCAACGCGGTTTTTGCACCTGTACGGTGACGTCTCGGTAACAATCATCGCAAGCCAGAGTATGTGGCCTGCGCTATGCCTACACCGTTCTTGACAATGGACTCCACTTGACATGTTGTTATAGGCATTTTATTTTATATAAACCGTTTGATTTTGCGTAAATCAACATGTACTCCAGGTGGTTCCCACCGTGTTTCACTAAGGTTTCGTGCACGAGGTTGAAACATATAGAAAACAACTAGGGTAGGGTCACTACAGGAGAACATACCTTCAGTATTTGGTTACTAAAGAGCAACGGTTGGTTGCTAATTATGTAGTGTCACCAACTTACCTTGTTTGCATCGTCGTTGCTACAACCTGATTGGCTGTTGCTAAATATATTCAGAAACCAACATTGATTTCCTTGGTGACTAAAGGATCACAAATCTATAGGTGCCAACCATTGTTAGTGGCATGCAATAGATCATATCTATAGTCACCAAGCAACTGTTGATGACCAAAAGTATTTATTAACTAAGCAAATATCGGTGAAAAAATTAGTTTATTAACCAAGCAAATATCAATGGTAAAAAATATCTAGTAACCAAACAAATACCGGTGACAGAATGTATTTAGTAACCAAGAAAAATGCTAGTAACTAGAAGTATTCAGTAACCAAGCAAATGTCTGTCAACGGAAGTATTTTGCAACCAAGCAAATACCGGTAACTAAAACTATTTAGTCACCAGTCAATGCTGGTTGCTAAAGACAATTAGAAACCAAGGAACTTGGTTACTATATACATACATATGCAAGAATCGGTTACAGTGTAGACAACAAGAGTTCATGCATATAATCAGAGAGAACTAAAATCTTTGCACAACTGATGATTAGAATCTCAATAAGTTGACACATTAAACAGATCACAAATCCATGGCTTAGTGCAAGAATGTGTTCAAGTGTAAAGCATCTAATCGTTCACTCTACAACACTATGACATCGGGTGTATTGTAAAGCGTCGATTTCGATATGATAATCATGACCAAATGTCAATTTGTTTCACTCTCACTCCTCTGGTACTACTTCGAGATGATATCAAGTAGACTTTCAGCTAGACTGACCTGCAAGTGTCAAAGAAAGTTCAAAAGATAAACAAAAAATCCATGGATGATTAATACATAGCATCTAGAAATGGCAAAATGGAACTAGGAATGGGAACAAATTACAAGACAGATAATGAAAATGCTAGAAGTAAGATAATAGTACCTCCTAGTTGACCTTGAAATGCACCTCCTCCCCGAGACTCCATCTGATAACATAGATCCTATCGAAATAGGAAAGAGTATGGTATAAACATGTATAAATTTTGTTCCTACATATAGTATAAAAGTAATATGGCATATTATAAAATTAATATGGTGTGCTATGTACCAGCTCCATCTGATGAAGTTGATGGATTTCCATCCACGTGAGGTGAATCCCCAATAAAACTAGTCACGACGCTACACTACCAATCAATCTGCTTTTGCTGAGCAACTAGTTGAGTCTGATGTAGTTCGATTCGTGCTTGTTGTGTAGTAACAAATTCCTTCATAGAAGACAATTCTTCTTCTACATGACGAGCATAACTTGATGCGCTCGAGGATGCTTGTAATTTGTCGAAAAATTTAGGTTGTAGTTCTATCGAACAGTTTAAGTGTGTGGTCTGAAAAACCAAATGTGTTGCAAGTTTATGGTTTTTACTCAATACTAGTTCAAACCTTGGTCATTTGTCTTGAAAGTCATGGAACTCTAGGCAAGGTCGTCCATTATGTGAAGTTGATCCAAAGTTTAAATTTGGGCCAAAATTCAAATTTCAAGCCAAACTTCAAATAGAAAACCACGATCCAAGTTAGGGTAAACATCCCCATTTCCAAAGAACTTATTTTTCGACCTTCTCTAAATGATCCAAAAAAAAACATCTTGACTTCTATTGTGACAGTATAGTGTTCATTAAGATCATAAAGCCTATTAACGTGATTAAAAAATATTCAATATAATTTATTCCAATGATATCTCCACTTCCTACACTAATATCCTTCATAGAAAACTTGGGATATAACATAATGAAAAGGTAAAAAATAAAATTGATCAAAGCAAATAAAATACTATAAGTGAAATACTTTTTTGTGTTTTTTATTTTTAGAAATATCAAACAAGAAAAACAAGTCTAAATAAAAATTAACTAAACAAGAACAAAACCAAAATAGAGAGTGGAAGCGTGAAAATCCCCTAGATGAAAACTTGAAGTCTCTCGAAACAGCGCCAAAAGTTCTTTTGATGGCGCAGTTGACACGAGAGAGACTTCTTGCGTACGAATTTTTCCTCCCCGGCAATAGCGCGAGAAATTCACTAGATGCCGGAGTAAGCACTCTAGTTGGGAAAACCCAACAGGAAGGTGAAAGTGAATGGTGCCCCCATGTGTGGTTTGAGTAATTAGTGACAATCCTTATGGACTAATGTTTGTATTGAGATATTCTTATTCATTGGCATCACTTGAACTCCATGTGTTGGATTCAAGGTTGGATGATATCAAGATCATTGCTTATAATGAATATATTTGATATGATTATTAATCATATTGCAAGTATGTCTTGAAGAAGGAGATGGTGTGAACATTCATGTGTACCTTCAAGACATCATCATCATGAATAAAGATAAGATACTTGGTTGATCAAGTCGAAGTGCAAAGAATGGATTCAAGATTGATCAACACACAAAGCTAAATGATGTACCAAGTGGGTTCATGTGATCTCGTGGTACATTAAGAAATTGTCTCTATGGCTTTGTGAACTAACCCATGTTACATGTGTGTAGAGTATCTTTGTGGGTTTAGGTTTCTTACCATGAGGCTTGCATCAAAATGGATATTCCATATAGCCATGGAAGATGACGACAAGTGATGATCGTCATCAAAGAGGTTGTGAAGTGCAAGTTCAAGATGAGCATCAAGAATAGTTCATATGCTTGATGCTTGCCACCCATATGGAGATTATTGTCAGGTGAAGATGGACATTTGAGAAGCTCTCTCATATTAGCTTATGGGGAAGCAATTTACAAGTTTTCACGAAGCAAAGCGCAATTAAGAAAGGTAGTGCAACTTGAGGTGATTAAGATCGTCATCATCTAGCTCAACTGGATTGCGCAAGGCAAAGGTATGACTTAGATAGGGTTTCTATTTTACCAGTCTCATGATGTAGCTAGGATACCGGGTTATAGGATAGATAACCGTTCTATCAAGCGGCGCTCTTGAATGTGTATCTTAATCGTATCTATCGTAGAGAGCTCAAACCTTTGCAACCTTGGCATCTTCCCTCTTTGTTCTTATTAGGGTTTTCTCCATGTGTGGTTTTAGATCTTGTCATGTTTTTCATGTCAAGCTCAAGTTCATAAAAAACGAATTTTGTATGAAAAACTTATCGCGTATTTGATGTTAGAGGTTTTACTTGTCGTTCTTTATAGATAGGTCAAACCTTTCATCATTTGGTTTTATCATCCCCTGTTGGACTATGATTTTTCTATGCATATTATTGTATTTCTCATCGTTGAGATTTCAACGAGATCAAGATCATCGAAAATGCAGCCCGTATGCAAAACTTATGACCGGTTTTGTACCAGGGTTTCTGTAGTTTCTCCCAGCAGCAGTAGTACCGGTGCAGGTACCAACACATACCCTTTTGCTATGCCAATGACGATAGCAACGGTGGTTTCACCGGCAGTACCGCTGCTTGAAACTGTTTTTCAGCCCGTTGATGTTCCTAACTCTCCCAGGGGGCGGTAGTACCGGTGGTTTGAGCGGTAGTACCGCCTCTGTGCGTTTTTTGCCCCAACAGTGGGATATTTGGGTGACCTATTTAAGGGGTCTTATTTCCCAATGGTTCCCTAACTCTTCTAGCAAGTTTGCACCTCCATGTTTTACCTTCCCAAGCTTTCTATCTCTCAATCCCTGCAATTATTATTGCTTCCACTTGAGGAAAAGAGAGAGGATATCTAGATCTACAACTCCACCAATCAATCCCTCCTCTTTGTGAGGGGAACCTATTAGATCTAGATCTTGGGATTCAGTAGTTGTTTTCCTTGTTCTTCCTCCTTCCTCCCTCCATAGAATTATTTACTTTGGTGGTATTTGGGAGAGAAGGCCTTGACCATTTTGTGTGTTCTTGCCATTGCATTAGGTGCATCGGTTTGAGTTCCCCACGGGATTCGTGAAAAACAAGTTTGTGAGATCTTTACTCTTGGGAGCTTGGTCACCGGAGAGATTGTTACTCTTGGGTGCATTAAGAACCTATACGGTTACTGAACGGACAAGGATAACAACAAGGACTATCAAAACAAAAAGGAATGGAGAATTTACCACACATGGAAGGTGTGGGAACATTCTCAAAGATGAACCGGATATTTTCACCACCAAAAACTCAACAAGTTTTCCTTACCAAAATCGTTTTCGATAAACCTTGGCTTGCCATGAAGATCACGACAAGCTCCAAAACCCCATGGAGATAAAAGACAAATAAGAACCAAGAAAGATGATATGCAAGTATGCAAAGGTTTGAGATCTCCACAATAATTCGATCAAGTTACTCACTTCAGAGTCCCTCTTGATAGTATGACTATCTATCCTATAACCCGTTCTCCCAAAGACATGAGACCGGTAAAATAGAAAACCTATCAAGATCATACCTTTGCCTTGAGCATTTCACTTGATCTAGATGATGACGATCTTGACTCTCTCAAGATGGATCCTCTTTCTTGATCGTGCTAGCTAGCACAAGCTCCGCTTAATGAAGACTTGCAAGTTTCTTCCTCATACACCATAATGGGAGAGACCCTTCTCGGCAAATATTCACAAGGCCAAAATCTCCAAATGGGTGGCAAGCATCAAGCTAAGATTTCTTCGAGATGCTTCACTTGAGCTTCCACGTCAAGCTTGATGACGAATACCGCTTGACGACGACATAGACCATGGGTTATATGAAATATTTATTTCGATGCGAGCTCATGGAAAGATACCTAAACACACATAGAGATGCCACACACACATCATGGGTTGGTTCAAAAAGTTATATGGACAATTGCTTACCATACCACGAGATACATAATCCCACTTGGTACATCTTGTAGCTTTGTGTGTTGATCACTTGCTTGATCAACCTTGTATCTTTTCTTCTCACTTCAAATGATGATGTATTGAAGATAATCACGAAAGATCACCTAATCCTTTTCTCAAGACACACTATCAATATGCAAAACTCTATACATGACCATTCTTCATATAAATCCTTGAATATAACAATGGTTATCATGAAAGCTTCTAGAGTTCAACACAGGAACTCTAATATTTCCTATGGACAAGATCTATAAGAATAACCCAATGCAAAAATTAGTCCATAAGGATTGTCATTAATTACCAAAACCACATATGGGGGCACCATGCGCTTTCAGCTAGTGCTTGGAGCTTAAACCTTGTTACAAGAAGCTTCGTCGAGAGCCTCCAATTGAGTTGTAGAGATAGCCTCAACCTAGTGTAAGGTTTGGTCACCGCCTTTGTCGTGGGATAATCACGGCAGACGTTACCAGGGGTAACCTATCTTGGGGTAAATCGACTCTGGTGTTTGGGAGAGGGTTTTGCTCAGGGGAAATCATGGTGATGAAACGATCTGGTAGCCGGCAATCAAGTCGCCGAGTCTCCGATCTAGATCTTATTATCTCAACTCTGGTATTACAAAGAATACTCGAATAGCTAGTGAATCTCGTGTGTCTCGTGTCTAATCTATCCCTAAGGGCCGATGTCGGATATATACCGAATAGGGGTATAGAAGATGGTAGACAAAAGAGCTGGACTACCAGGGTGGCCTGCAAGGTAATGGGCTTAGGTCCATTGGGCGGCCCAGTAGTCCGACGCGCAGAAGCCGGATTCTAGAAGAACCCGGATCACGGCACGCGTGATCTGGCTTGGAGGAGAAGACGGATTCCTTACTTTCCAAGTTACAAGTTAAACGTAGTCTTCTAGGTTTCTGGTTCTGTAAGCCCTAATCCGGCTATTATATAAAGCCGGACGGGAGATAGATTTGATAAGTTCCTTTAGTTCCAAGGTTCTAGGTTCAAGCTCAAGCCTTACGCAACTCGCCGGGAAGTTCATCCTCGACGAGTAGCTGGACCTATTCCCTTACATTGTAACCTTATTATACGGGCTTTAGTCCCACATAGTGAGAAGTGCAGGAGTAGGTACGCCGTACTGTCGCGACGTACCGAACCTGGGTAAAATCCCGTGTTCTGTGTTACTACGCTATCCCGTTACCCCACGTCTCTACCGTAGTCTCATGGCACCCCAGTCTATGAAAACTACTACGATGTCTCGACAGTTGGCGCCCACCGTGGGGCAAACGACGTCAGGCGTGAAGTTCCGATCTGGGATATTAGGCGGAATCGGAAGATCGATCACTGTCGGAAGCTTGGAATTCGACGACGACGTCGGGCGCTTCCTCGACAACGGATCCTACATCCCGGCGCAAAACCATCTGGTAAGTGCCTGCGTTTTACCGATTGGATCTGCTAATATCTTTATCGGATTAACCGCGGAAGCAATGGGGTTTTGCGGTGAAAGCAATTATCTCCCACCCGCCCTATACCCAGTCGAAGACGACTATGATGCCGGATTTTGCTCAGATCGCCGACAAAACAGTGATACGCACTTTATCGGCATGGTGCAATCCGAGATCTCCGAAAACACGGATGACGGAAATCCCGTGCAAGAGGCAGACAACGATACACCCGTCACAGAGACGGAAGAACCAATACCCGTCACAGAGACGGAAGATCCGACATCCGTCAACCAGACGATGAACTCGGAAACAGAGTCCGTGCTTGCCGCCATTGAGGCGAGATTGGAGTCGGAAACCGGATCGGATAACTTCTCCGAAGACGAAGATGATGATGCCTTCGTAAGAAAAGTTAAATCCTTTCAAGAGGGGTTCCATGAAGTGCTAATGGCAAAACCAGCTGATACAACGGGTGCCGATAGCCAGGAAAGCCCTAAAACCCCTCCGCCAGCAGAGGAGAGGGAAGACGGAGAAACTTCTCCGATATTTCCTAATGTCAAGGAGATGACAGAGGATGAACCTGTCAAAAAACCTCCCTCTTCCAAGAAAAAGCACCGTGCTTCTAAAAAACTCCAGTACAAACTCCGGAAGAAAAAGTCAGCTGATCTCGCTGATGAAAACCTGGAAGTTGGAGATATTAGTGGCACAAAGCCTACGGAAAAGAAATCTAAGGAAATCACTGCTCCGCCAATGACAGAACTGGAAGAGCAAGAACTATTACAAACTCCAGTGGGACCCAATGAACCCCCTGAGATGCTGGAAGCCAGGAGACAAGCTTTCCAACGGCAACAGCAACAACTGCTTAGATCTCGGCAACACCTCCAACAAACCCATAATGAGATCAAAATTATGAAGGAAGAAATTGAGGAGTACGAGAGAAAGCACAGATCTGCCTTAAAACCTACAAGGTTACCCGGAATTGCAAAACCGGAAGAACTGCCGCCGAAAGAAAGGTTCTATAACCCATCTTGGCAAAAGCAGTTAAACGGCAAAGATGCTAAGGGCGAACCAATATACAAAACCGCAGCCGAAAACGCGGAAGCAGCGTTCGCCATCTTGAACAATGATCTGTACTCCAACGGGGAAAAACTCCAAGGGGTGTATGCCTTCCTAGGAAAAGCATTACAGCAGCAACAGCGAGGACAAGAGCGATCAGGGAGGCTGCATGATAATTCCGCCCTCTGCAAAACTGTTACTTGCGCTGCTGGAGCACCTGGACCGGAAGAACCCGGAGATTCGGATAAAAAAGAGGATCCGAGAAAAGACAAGAAAAACCCCGACAACCGGGACGCAGCGTCTAGAACCGGACCTCATCTCCCGAAAGATGGATATAAACCACACGATCGGGAAGACAAACACCGGAATGACGGCAAAATAATGCCACCTCCGAGAAACCCAGCTGAAAAAGCTGGAAGATACGATACACCTCACAGGCGTGAAAGATCTCGGACACCGCCCAAAGATAAGGAAAGGTACAGGAGCAGGACTCCACCTAATCCCAGAGGGCGTGACAACGGAAGAGATAGAGATAACCTCGGAAAAACGCGTCCGCGTAACAATGGAAAAGAAAGGAGCAGATCCCCTTCTGTCCATTCAGCCGGGAGATATTCTGCACATATTGACAGAGCAGAAAAGGATGATCTATACTTTGGTCCTAAGTGTTTTACTGACAGGATCCGAAGGATAACCCTGCATTCTGGCTTTGCCAAAGTTGGTCCAACCTACCAAAAATATACCGGCAGTACAAACCCGGATACCTGGCTTTCAGATTATTACACAGCCGTCCAGATCAACAACGGGACAGACCTGGAAGCTGTCAAGTTTCTTCCCCTAATGTTGCTAGACGGAGCCAGAGATTGGATTAATGGTTTACCATCAAGAACTGTCGACAGTTGGGATGATATGGCGAGGGTATTTACTCAGCATTTTCGAGGAACATACAAACGCCCAAATAGCATCAACCAGCTGAACCGTTGCACCCAATTTGAAGACGAACCATACGTGGATTTCATCTCCAGATGGACTGCAATGAAGAATAGTTGCTCTGGAGTAACTGACGTACAAGCAATGCATGCTTTCGTCAATGGCCTAAAACCCGGACTTGTACCGTTCATGGTTGGCTCTAAAAAGCACAAAGATCTCGGATCTATGCTTACAACCGCTAATGAGCATGCTGCAGCCGAAGACGATATCAGAGCAAGAGGAGGCAATATTGAGTCACTGATACTGTCCAAGAAAACACCTCGTTCTGATAAAAAAGGAACTCCGGAGTCAACAACAAAGCCCAAGGAGGTTAACTTAGCCTTTGGAGGAGAAAAAGGGAACAAGTGGAAAGGCCGCAGTCCGGATCCCATCAATTACACTCCTGAAGAATGGGAGAGAATTAAGTCGGAACCCTGCGTCCACCACTCTCAGTTTGGGAAACCAACCCACACGAACGCGCAATGCCGGCTAAACAAGCATATGAAAGGCAATGCAGGATCCGGAAGTAAAGGGAAGGGTTCCAAGAGGAAACCTGCCAAACAAAAGCCAGAAGCTGAAAAAGAAGACAGTGAATCGGACACTGATGACAAAATCCAGGAACAACAGCGAAAAGGCGAACCTAAATTTCCGAGAGTTGACGGAGAAGCAATGCTAACTTTCCTAGCAACCCCGTCAGCAAAGGTGGCCAAAAGGACACTTCGAGAAATAAACGCGGTTGTTCCTGCAACCCCAAAATTCTTGAAGTATTCCAACACACCGATAATCTGGGATCAGTCTGATCATCCCGGAAATATCCCTGAACCCGGCACACAAGCTCTTGTTGTAAGCCCTATTGTTCAAAACACTAGGCTAAGAAGAGTCCTGATGGACGGAGGATCCAGCATCAATATAATGTACCTGGATACACTGAAGCACTTGAAGATATCCGAGTCCCAGCTCAACTACAGCAATATACGCTTCCATGGCATCGTTCCTGGCAGGCAAGCACGATCCCTAGGAGAAATCTCCCTAGATGTCACCTTCGGAGATAAAGATCACTTCCGGCAGGAAAAAGTATCCTTCGAAGTTGTGCCGTTCGAGAGCGTGTATCACGCAATACTCGGACGTCCGGCTTTCGCCAAGTTTATGGCAAGATCTTGCTACATCTACAACAAGCTGAAGATGCCAGGACCCAAAGGAGGAGTAATCACCATTGCCGGTGATTTCAAGCTGGCAAATGAGTTGGAAAAGCAAAACGCCCTTTGCGCTCAAAGAGTTATAGCTCAGGAAGAACTGAAGGAGTTAGCCAAGGAGGTATCGCCGAAAGAAATGCCGGCAGGAAAAGAAACTCGGAAGCCAACAGATAGCTTCAAGGCATCCGAGAATACAAGACAGGTAATCCTAGATCCCAAAGATCCGACAAAATTCGTCGTTGTAGGGACTGGGATGACCGACAAATAGGAAGGCGAGCTCATCAAGTTCCTCCGTGAGAACTGGGACATTTTTGCTTGGTGTCCAGCTGACATGCCAGGCGTATCCAGGGAACTTGCTGAGCACCAACTCAAGGTTATTCCCGGATCAAAACCCGTCAAACAAGGTCTCCGTCGATTTGACGGAAGAAGACGGAAGGCTATTGGCAAGGAAATTATCCGGCTTTTAGCAGCGGATTTCATCAAGGAGGTAATCCATACTGACTGGTCCGCAAATCCGGTATTAGTACCGAAGAAAGACACAACTGCACTCAGAATGTGTATAGATTACACAGGATTGAACAAGTTATGTCCGAAAGATAGGTTTGCGCTGCCGCGAATCGATCAAATAATAGATGCCACTGCAGGCTCTGAGCTTTTATGCTTTTTGGATGCATACTCCGGGTACCACCAAATACGCATGAAAAAGGAAGATCAAATCAAGACTTCTTTTATAACCCCATACGGGACGTATTACTATGTAACCATGCCTTTCGGCCTGAAGAACGCAGGAGCAACCTACCAGCGTTGCATGCAACGTTGTTTGCATAGTCAGATTGGAAAAAACGTCCATGTTTACGTGGACGATATTGCTGTCGTAACCAAGGAAAAAGATACACTCCTTGAGGATTTGCGAGAAACTTTCGAAAACTTGCGCACTTACAAGATGAAGTTGAATCCATCTAAGTGCGTATTCGGGGTTCCCTCAGGAAAACTTCTAGGTTTCATCGTTTCTCACAGAGGAATAGAAGTGAACCCGGAAAAGATCAAGGCAATCTTGAATATCTCAAAGCCTACATGTGTAAAAGATGTCCAAAGATTGACGGGTTCCGCTGCAGCCGTCAGCAGATTTATTAGTCGGCTGGGGGATAAAGCCTTGCCACTATACAAACTGTTAAAGAAATCCGACAAGTTTGAATGGACAGAAGAGGCCGACGCAGCGTTAACCCAGTTAAAAGAAACCTTGATGAACGCTCCCATCTTGGCATCTCCCAAAGATGAAGAACCCATGTTATTATACCTTACGGCTACTAGTCGGGTTATTAGCGCGGTAATCGTTGTGGAACGGACAAAAGAAGAGCAAAGCATACCAGATCAACATCCGGTATACTACATAAGCGAAGTTTTTTCCGAATCCAAACAAAGATACCCGCACTATCAGAAACTGGCATATGGCGTATTTTTCGCATCCAGAAAGCTGCGCCATTACTTCCAAGGACATTCTATAACAGTGGTATGTAAAGCACCACTAGGAGATATTATAAACAATGCGGAGGCAACCGGCCGAGTAGCTAAATGGGGCATCGAGCTGGCAGCCTTCGACATTAAGTATCAGCCAAGGACGGCAATAAAATCCCAGGTTTTGGCAGATTTCGTCGCCGACTGGACAGAAGCAATGGAAAATACACCGATGCCAGAATCCGAGTACTGGATCATGCACTTTGACGGATCTAAGATGAAGGAAGGAGCTGGAGCCGGCGTAGTTCTAAAATCTCCCAAGGGAGACACAATGGAGTACGTATTGCAAATACACTTCAACGCCAGTAATAATATGGCAGAATACGAAGCTTTGCTTCATGGCTTGCATATTGCAAAAGAAATAGGGGTAAAACGCATCTTGTGTTACGGAGACTCGGATTTGGTACAGCATCAGCTCAACCAAACCTGGGACGCGAAAAGCCCCATAATGGCCGAATATCGGAGAACGGTGGATGAGTTTGCCATCTGTTTCTTCGGGTTCGAAGTCCTTCACATAAAAAGGGAGGAAAACTGGAACGCGGATGCGTTAGCCCGCATGGGATCAGAGAGAGTAAAAACTTTACCACCAGGGGTATTCGTCCAGCATTTGCATGAACCATCCATAAAAGGTGGAGACGTCGATTACCCTTTAGCATCTCAAACAATTGAAGTCATGTTCGTTAAACCGGATTGGACAATCCCGTACCTAAACTTCTTAGTCAATCAGAAGTACCCGGAAGGAGCAGACGAAGTCCTGCAAAGGCAAATACAACGTCGATGCAAAGGATACGTAGTAATCAACGACCACTTATACAAACGCAGTACTTCTGGAGTTTTTCTGCGGTGTATTTCACCAGAGGAAGGAAGAGAAATATTGCAAGAAATCCATGCCGGCGATTGCGGACATCATGCTCAATCAAAAAGCATAGTCAAAAAAGCATTCCGTGCAGGGTTTTTCTGGCTAACAGCCAAGACAGACGCCGAACGCATAGTGAATACATGCGAAGGATGTCAATATTATGCCAAGCAGACCAATTTGCCGGCCCAAGCATTAAAAACTATCCCTATCACTTGGCCGTTTGCGGTCTGGGGGCTAGACATGATGGGACCGTTCAAAACTGCAAGAGGTGGACTTACACATTTACTCGTAGCAGTAGATAAGTACACAAAATGGGTGGAGGCTAAACCCATCAAAAAGCTGGACGGCGCAACTGCCAGAAATTTCATTATCGATTTAGTAATGAGGTATGGCGTCCCACACAGCATAATAACTGATAACGGGACGAATTTCTCCATTGGGGAGTTGGCAAAATACTGCCAACAAACGGGAATTCGCTTGGATCTTGCATCCGTGGCACACCCGCAATCCAATGGACAGGTTGAAAGAATGAATAGCTCAATCCTGCAAGGAATACGCCCAAGACTCGAAACTCCTCTTCATAGAGCAGCTGGAGCATGGGTAGAAGAACTACCTTCCGTGTTATGGAGTATTCGAACGACGCCAAATAGGTCAACTGAGCAAACCCCGTTTTTCCTAGTTTATGGTGCGGAAGCTATGCTTCCAACGGACATGATCCATGACAGCCCAAGAGTGCAAAATTTTGACGACTCGGATGCCGAAGAAGCACGACAGGATGCTGTCGATCTCCTAGAAGAGGAACGAGAACTTGTGCTTCAAAGATCCGCCATCTACCAGCAAGGTTTACGACGTTATCATAGTCGTAAAATCAGGCATCGTTCTTTTAAGGAAGGTGACTTGGTGCTGAGATTGGTGCAACAAAGGAAGCACAAATTGGCCCCAGTATGGGAAGGACCATTTGTCATCAGTAAAGCCATGAAGAATGGATCATATTATCTTGTCGACATTCGAGATACGGAGGATGATCCCAAAAAGCCGAATCGCAAAAGAAAGAGAAAAATAGATGCTGAACTAGGAGAGACAAATAGGCCTTGGAGTATCCAGCAATTACGTCCCTTCTACACTTAGTTCAATTTCTATGTAAACATCTTTGAGATCATGAAATAAAGTTATCGGAATTCATATTCATTATAAGTACAAAATATTTCCGTTTTATCTATTTCCCAATGATCTTACAAATACTCAATGTTGACCCGAATTGTGCCTGCGTGCTCGGTGTTTAAAAGCTGAATGATTCGGCCTGTTAAAGGTTAAAGGAAACTCGGATTGTGCCTGCGTGCCCAAGTTTCAGAACAGTTCCTTGTTTTCTCTAAGTTTTATCTGATCGTGCGTATGATGGGTTACTGGAACTAGTTAGTAAAAATGCCTGTAGCATGATTCATGTTTTCGAGTTTCAAAACTGCTTGGTTCATCCCCAGTTACTCGGCATAACGATTCATAATGCTATTTGAGCCATTTCAAACACTAAAGACAGTTAAAGCATATATACCAGATTACTTAGAAGATAAAGGAGCAGCCAAACCCGGAAAAACTTTGCAATAAGTATGAAATCGCAAAAGGCGGAGTTCTTGTTCCGACAAATGACATAGAAGTATTACAATATGAACTACATTGTAAAGAAGCTACTATACGCATCCATCATCCAGGTTAAGTGCGCCCCCTTTAAATTTCTGAGTCTTCATCACTGCCATCATTCTCGGGGGCTGCGGGCACTTCTTCTTCCGGATAAGTAATGGAGATATTTACCATGGAAGCAATCTGCGTGGCATGGCCTTCAACTTCTTTAAAGATTGCATTTATTTGTGCCTCTGAGCATTCTTGAGGAATACCGGATGCTACACGCCAGGATTTTGCATCAGGGTAGTGTAAGCGCATGAGGCCAAGTGCCATTCGCGCACCACCCCGTGCTGCAGAGCGAAGGAAAGATTCCTTCGAATTTGCTACTTCCATAATGCCATCCGGAAGTCGGTAAACTTCTGAGAATTGTATACTGCTTGTGGGCAGGAATTTACTAATTAAGTGCATGCCTGCATTTCTGATTGAATTCCATATCTTCCCAAAGGCCCGGATCTTTTCCGTCCGAGAAATCCCTGGAAAATTTCCTGCTTTTTTGACAAAAGGCAAAGATTAGAAAATATAAGAATATGGCTCGAAAGTATTGGTAAAAGAAGTCAACTTACCAAGAACCGCGTCAATTTCATCGCTTTCTTTCATACGAGGAAATAGCATACTTTCTAAATCATTGATAATAGATTTATCCTCTGCTGCCTGCAAAGAAGCCTTGGATTGCGCAATCCCAAGGGCTAGATTACTGGCTTCCAATTCTTCTCGAACTTTTGAAAGTTCTCTTTGAAGGTTGGAGTTTTCTTCACGAAGTTGAGAAAAATAAGCAGCGTTTGCTGTGAGCTTATTGGCTTTGGTTAAAGCAGCTGAAAAGTAGGGACAAAATAATCCGACATTACGGCAAGATTTTGAAATGACTTTTCCAGCAAAAATCAACAAACATGAAGAAAAATACCGGTGGCTTTGGATAATTGCTTTTGAGTCGACGCCAGTTCGTTGCTTTTTGACTCAATAGCAGATTGAAGTGTTTTTACTTCTTTGCTTTTGAGGCTAAGTTTTTTCAAAACTTCCACGTTTATGGCATCTGCGGAATGCTGAAACATGGAAATGAAAGCCAGATGCTTAAGTTTGAACAAGCATACAAAGAATCATTAAGAAGAATTTAGATTTTCAACTTAATGCTTGGGGGCTAGAGGTATTACCTGGCTCATTTCTCGCAAATCAGTTAAAGTCTCCTTGAATTCTCTGGCATATTCCATGAAAAGAATTCCTACGTGGTGAAGGCCATCGTGTATGACCTGGCGGGGCGAGAACGCGATATTATTGCGGATAACTAATCCATTTTGTGGCCAAGGGCGAACCAGAGGCGCAGGAGCAAAAAACTTCTTAGCTTCCGGACGAATATATCCGAGTTCGTCGAAAAGTTCTTCTTTCACCCGGATATTATCCGGAGCAGGAATGGATTCGTCTCTGACGGGTGATTGAAAATTTCCGCCCATTGGCATATTCGTTTTCCCCTTTTTACCCGCAGCTGCAGAAGGAAACTCTTCTTTAATGGTAGTTTGCCTCTTGCGCTTTTGGTTGTTGTAAAACTCGGCGTACAATTGGCTGATTTCAGCATCAGAAGCAAGATCATTTCCTCCAAGTTCGTCAAACTAGGAAAGAATCAGCAGTATGTTAAAAATGAAGAGAGAAGATAATCTGAGGAAACTCAGAAACAAGGGAAGAAAAGTACCTTAGGAACCAGATTTTCCGCATGATATATGGCTAGACTTTCTTCAACCTGGCTATCGGCGGCAACTATCTGATGAAGGCGTTCTATAAAATCCTTCTTGCTAAAGGACCTATCGGTGCCTCTCATGCTATCTTCCGGTCCCGTGTACTCACAAAGAAGTCGGGAACGAAGGGATAAAGGTTGTACGCGACGTCCAAACCAGCATAACACGATATCCTTCCAAACCAAAGGTGGTTGAGAAGAAGAAAGTTTGGCAATGCGACGTTTTATTTTCATCAGGTTTTCAGGCAAATCCTCTGTTATTGCGAGTGTCCAATTTTCATGAGGAATGGCAGCAGAATTGACAAAGGGAGGAAGTCCGGTTTCTTTGTTGGGAAACGGAATGTCTTGGTGATAAAAGAAAGAACCTAGCCAAGATTGGTCAGGTTTCGGCATTCTTATCCTTGGATACCATTCTTCCCTAAAGTTTCTGAGGATAAAAGATATGGTGCCGCAGATGGGCGAAACACCGTTTGTGATGTTGTGTTTTACCTCGAAACAATAATGCCAGAAGTCTAAGTTGGGAGTTATCCCAAGATACCCTTCGAAAAGAGCTTGGAAACTAGCTAATTGGAGGATGGAATTTGGAGAGATATTATGTGGTTGAACACCATAAAAGTTGAGGACGTCTAGGAAGAAGGCGGAAGGCGGAAAACCCATACCTCTCGTGATATGAGAGGTGAGGAGGACGCGCTCTCCTTCCTTTGGCTTGGGCTCTGGCTCATTCTTCGAGATCCGCCATTTGCCTTTAACTATCAATCTATCCCTTGACATCCGACGAAGGAGGACGAGTGAAGTATCACTCTGATTCCAAATTCCGACAAATTCTGCTTCTTCATCAGCTCCGGCGGAGAAGCGCTCAGTGCCACGAGAGTGAATCTTGGCCCCCGCCGTCTCCGGTGCGAACGGCGGGGATGTTGTGGTGCTTGGGCCCGCTACGTCCGCGGCGGTGGAAGCATTTCCTCCGCCCGCCGCGGATGCCGTGGCTTTTTCCGGCCCGCCGCCGGCATGCTTGGGCGACCCCAGTTGTGGATCCAGATCGCCTAAAAGCTCGTCGATGGAGGCGCGGGCCGGAGAGGACGACGGAGAGGCCATCGTTTTCGGAGGTGACGGAGCGCTCCGGCGTGCAAAGGGCTCGTCGGGGCAAGGAATCGTTCTCGCTCTCGAGCTCACGTTCGCACCAATGGTGAAGGCAGTGAGGGAGTGAAGAAGGTTGATGAGGAGGACGAAGACGGCTATTTATAGCCTAAAAACCCTCTAGATACGCGCTAACGGCTCTTTTGACCGTTGGATGTTCGACGCGTGTCGCTCGCCGGAAAATCCGGGAAACGGAACGACAGAGGAATGATGGCTATCTCCTCGTTTCTCGTGAGAATCTGTCAGAGATACGTTGCAGGGTTTCCCGCGTGAAACCAAGCGGCGCTTACGTCAGTATGATTAAAGCGCTGATGTCACGTGTTCCTTTTCCGCGAAGGATCGCGAGAAGAAAAGCCGGATTTTCATAGTTCCGAGTTTTATGTTACCATCTCCTTCAAAAGGGAAGAAGAAAGAATCAAGACTGCTGAATCAAGTTTCCCGGACAAAATGTATTTGACGAAAGGCGGAGTTTCAGAGTTTTGATCCTTCCTGGGGGCTACGGTCGGATATATACCGAATAGGGGTATAGAAGATGGTAGACAAAAGAGCTGGACTACCAGGGTGGCCTGCAAGGTAATGGGCTTAGGTCCATTGGGCGGCCCAGTAGTCCGACGCGCAGAAGCCGGATTCTAGAAGAACCCGGATCACGGCACGCGTGATCTGGCTTGGAGGAGAAGACGGATTCCTTACTTTCCAAGTTACAAGTTAAACGTAGTCTTCTAGGTTTCTGGTTCTATAAGCCCTAATCCGGCTATTATATAAAGCCGGGCGGGAGATAGATTTGATAAGTTCCTTTAGTTCCAAGGTTCTAGGTTCAAGCTCAAGCCTTACGCAACTCGCCGGGAAGTTCATCCTCGACGAGTAGCTGGACCTATTCCCTTACATTGTAACCTTATTATACGGGCTTTAGTCCCACATAGTGAGAAGTGCAGGAGTAGGTACGCCGTACTGTCGCGACGTACCGAACCTGGGTAAAATCCCGTGTTCTGTGTTACTACGCTATCCCGTTACCCCACGTCTCTACCGTAGTCTCATGGCACCCCAGTCTATGAAAACTACTACGATGTCTCGACAGCCGACTTATGTAATATCCGGACCCCCTGGCTTCCTATCCAAGGCATACTCGGAGTCCTACCCGGACATCGTTTACAAACCCTAAGTTTCCTTATCGGAATCCACAATCCGGGTTACGAGGACTACACTCTTGGGCCTTCTAGAAACTCCCTTTCCTTAAGCCGGGTCTTGCGCAGCTCCCTTTGGGCCGAGTTACACCTTGGCATTAGCCTACCGGGTTATCATCCCTCCATCAGTAGTCCCCAGAATAGCTTGGGCTTCATGGGATCCTGCTTGAAGCGCACGCTATTCCCTGCAAAAATAACAAACATACAAATTCACAAAGGCCGGGTTAGGTTGCTTTGATAAACAGCTAGGCCTAACTCCACTGGTGGTCCATATAGCAACCCGGCTTTCTCCAAATCTACCTTCATTTTCCCGGGTCAACACTCCGAGGAAAACGCAGAAGACCCGGCTTGCTTTGCTTGTTAACTAGTCCGGATATCGCGGAAGCTATTTGATCTGATAATTTCCGGATATCGCGCACGGGCACTTAACTGCTTATCCCAACAAATCCGGGCAGATATCCCTTATCCCGAAATTTTTGGCTCCCGCTCACTTAACCTAGGTCCCCCCACCCGCACCTATAAATAGGTGCCCTAGGGGGTAACCTAAATCTAACACCCCATTTCTCCACCATCTCCTTCACCTCCAAACTCCACCAACACTCTCGTGCTCGAGCTCGTCGCCGCGCCACCACAGAGCCCGCGGACGCGCCGCCGGAACCGGACCGCCACCGTCTGCGCTCGTCCTCGACCCGCGCCGCGCCGCCGCTAGCCTCCGCCGACGCGCATTCGAGCCGCCCGCCGGAAGATCCCGCAGGCCACCGCGGCTGCGCCATTTGCCTCCGCCGCAATCTTCTCCGGACCTCACCGGTAAGCTTCCTTTTCGCCATGAATTTCATCTTTAAGTTTTGCCTAGATTTAGATTAGATCTTGGCCCGCTTGATAAGTGATTTTCTTGCTCCATGATGATTAAGTAGTCCATGTTCCGTTTCCTTCCAACCAGTATGTAAGTTAGATCAATAATATACCTCCACTAATTATGGTCACAAATTTCTCGGTAAATCTCTAAGTCTAGATCCAATCTGCCAAATAATTTCCGTAGTTGCTCTTCGATACCCGGATAATCCACTGTTTCCGGGTCTTTTAGCTACTCTCTAGTTAACCGGACAATCAGTCATTTCCATAATTGCTCACTGATACTCGGATTGCCTGTAATTTCCGTACTGCTCGTTGACACACGGATAACCTGCAGTTTTCGGGTCTTATTTACTCATGCTCTGCACTCTTTCCCTTGTGTTTTGTAGACCGAACAAATGGCACCCAAGAACAAAGGCAAACAGCCGGCGAAGCCAAGGACGACTCAGTCTATATCCGCCAACTGGGCGAGGTCCACCGTGACAAAGGCGAAGCTGGATGAACTCGCCAAGTCCGGCGTCCTCCCTTCCCAGGAGGACATCCTTTGGAGAGTCCCGGGTGATGAGACCCGGCCTACCCCTGGCCCCAACGAGGTAATCTGCTTCGTTGAGCACGTGATCCGGGGGTTTCGCCCCCCGGGTCACTCCTTCTTTCGTGAACTTCTCAGCCATTATGGCCTCCGAGTCTTTGACATAGGGCCTAACTCTATGTTAAACATCACTCATTTCATAGTTCTTTGTGAGTCATACTTGTGCATCCCCCCAAACCTTGCTTTATTCCTTGAATTATTCCAATGCAAACCGTGCCGCGAGAGCGGCGACGGGGTCCTTTTGGCTTGCGGCGGAGTGTCCATCCAACGCCAAAAAAATTCGCCTATGCCGACTCTAAGCCTTAACTCTCATGTTAAGCATTGGCAAAAATCTTTCTTTTACTGCCGGGACGCCTCCCCACCCGGCGAAAAGAGATTGCCGGGTTTCTCGGAGGGCCTCCTCGATCTTTCCGACACTTTCAACGCATTCGCTTCTGAGTCGGACAGAGAGTCCATCCATCCCTTCCTAGCCAAGATAGCTGCCCTTTCCGCCCATGGTCTCCTTGGGCTCAATTTAGTTAAGACTTGGGTGAATTTCCGGGTCCAGCCTAACTCCATCAGGCCCAAGTTGATGTGCGAATACTCGGGGCACGTTACGGACGCACTCCGCTACTCCTCGAGGAATTATCCGGCTGGTGATACGAACAAGATCATCAAAAGCTTCCTTACCGAGAAGGCGGAAGTGATCCAGAATATAGTCGGGTTAGAGCCATACACCCGCGAAAATCCGGCTCCTGCGGTAAGATCCGGCTTGCACTCTTCGTACTTATGCTTTTTACCTGATGCAACTGCTAACTGTTATCTTTATATCTTTATTTCAGGCAGGCAGCGCCTTTTGGAACATCGAGACTCCCCCCACCTCCGAAAACCCGGAAGAGGAAGAAGAGCCGGCTGACACTGACGAAGGTATCATCCGGGTTTTGCCCATTTTACTTTGTGTTAACTTGTTTTCCCACACATTTCCTTTTCCGACTGTGTACTATGCTTCTCAGGAATGGAGGATAGGGAGGACAAGGATGACCAGGGAGACCCGGAGGAGACCGAGAGCGACAAGAGCGAGGCCGAACCAGAAGTTGAAGTTGGGGCCAAGAGGAAACCCCGAGGGGTCATTTTCAAGGTTCCCTATTCCTCCATGTCCTCCAAACCCTATTCTTTTGCTAATATGCGTGAGCTTAACCAACAACTATCCAACTCACCAAACTTGAAGGACCCGCCTCCAGCCAAGCGCAGGGTAACCCGGAACTCCCCGGGTGAGGATCCCCTCAACCCGGGTATCCCCACGCCCCCAGTTCGCCGTGCCAATACTTTCCAACCCTATCCTCTTGATTCACTTCAAAGGTGTCCTTCTCCCAGTCACCCCTTGCGTGGAAAACTCCGAGTCTTACTTTCTCAATCTCTATCAGCCTCGTCCGGGTCTAGCAGCGAGCTCCCGGCGGACTTCGTGGTGAATGCTGGGTAAGTTGCGTTTCTTTCCATACGATATACTGTCACTTTCGATAACCTTCACTTATTACTACTGACCATTTCCTTTTTTCTTTCCTTAGCGCCCAGGTCACGATCAGTGACCCGGACGACGTGTGACGGAGGGATGATGACCCGGTAGGCTAACGCCAAGGTGTAACTCGGCCCAAAGGGCGCTGCGCAAGATCCGGCTTAAGGAAAAGGAGTTTATAGAAGGCCCAAGAGTGTAGGCCTCGTAACCCGGTGTGTGGGTTCCGATAGGGAAACTTAGGGTTTGTAAGCAGTGTTCGGGTAGGATTCCGAGTATGCCCTGGACGGTAAGCCAGGGGGTCCGGATATTATATAAGCCGGCCCCTAGGGTTAGATTAAGTAGAAATCACACAATCACGAGATATTCAAGTGTCCTTTGTAACACGAGAGTTGAGATAATATATTCAGATCGGAGACTCGGCGACTTAATTGCCGGCTACCAGATCGTGTATCACCATTGTTTCCCTTGAGCTAAACCCTCTCCCAAACACCAGAGTCGAATTGCCCCAAGACAAGTTACCCCCGGTGACGTCTGCCGTGATTATCCCACGACAGTTGGCGCCCACCGTGGGGCTTACGTACAAGGGTGTTTACATCACGGGAGAAGCTCGGGAGAACATGAAGAACCTCGTCCTCGGCGAGATCTACACCGACCCCGAAGGAGGGAAGATGGTGGACGATTTTGGCTGGGGGCCAGAGTCGGATCTGCTCGAATCCGGATCTGTCATCACGATCGGCCGGGTAAACGTCTTCGTCGGCATGGTACGTACGTCCGGTTCAATCCCTGACGATTTTGGATTTGATTCTGTGTCAGGAGAGGCCACCCACGTTCAGTCGGACGGAGAAGAATCGGTCGGGACGGTGGATCCGATAGAAGAGCCCATCACGAAGAGGGAACAGCCGGAGGAGCCGGCATGGACCCCGCGTGGCCGGGTCATGAGAGAAGATGATACCGAGTCTATCTTGCACCTGCTGGAGGACCGGTACGAGGAAGATAGTTGTGATGAGGAGGACTATGAGTCTTCGCCAAGCATTGCGCGCCAGGTCGCGGTCTACACGGCCCCTGCAACCAACCTCAATCAGGGGAACGTGACTACGGCCGCGGTTGGAGCGGCGCAAGCATTGGCCCAACAACAAAATCCGGCTGACGGAAATCCGGTTCTGACCCGGGTTGACGGAGAGTCGGCTTCAGTCACCAGCCGAGCGGCGATAGCGAGCTGCAGGCAAATATGTTTGGGTTCTTGGCTAACAGGACGCCAGGGGCGGGTCCTTCAAATCCATAACACCCGGCCCTGTTCAGTAACAATATGGTCTTGGACCCAACAGTGTTAGCTATTGTGATAACCCCGGAAAACGCCGCGGCACGTGCCAGCGACTTGGAGGTAGCACGCCGCGCGCTGGAGCAACAAAGAAGGGATGTGGAAGCAGAAAAGCAAGGGGTAGCCACGCACCAACACGAACTGGACGCACTGGAGAACCGGCTCCGAGCTGAGACAAGCAGGATGCATCAAAGATACCAGACAAGATTACCGGCGATGGATGGAGTCATAAACCCGAACGCACTATTCATCACACCCCAGGATCAGCCGATTCCGGCTGTGAATCAAGAAACTGCGCATCAGCCGGCAACTGGAGCAGGACAGCCGGCAAACGTGCAGGCCGGGTTACCCACATTGCAGATTGGGGTCACTGTCGGCAACACAGCACCACCACCACCACCATCACGATTTCGTACGCCACCAGGTCACTTCAATAACCCCATGGATAACGTGTATGCCGCAACGTTAGCATTGAATCAGATCCCCGTAAGAGAGTCACCCCATGCGGAGCAGACCCGGCGGGCGATCGATTTGCTGCATACGGCAGTGGCTCAGCAGGTTAATTACCCGGATAATAGGAGTGGAATGCATGGAACACCTTATATCAGCCAGCAACATGGCAACGCCGGCAATATTCAAACAAGTTCAGCGCGGTGGAGGGCAGAGCAGCAGCAAATGCCGCCTCCTCCCCGCGTTCAAGCAGCACCAGCAGTATCAGCAGCACAAGCTATTGTGGATAGTTCCAGAGCCAGGCGAGCCGCGGCCGGGTCTGCGGTGCACGGAGCAGCAGTAGCGCCACGTCCAGCCGTACCCCCCGCAGGATCGCATGTTTCCCGGCTGAGGCCAGTACCGAGTAATCTCGCTGGGCCCAAGTGTCTGACGGATAACATTAGGGCTAAACCTTACCCGGATAAATTCAAGGAACCGGGTAAAGTAGTGAATTATGAGCCGACTATGGACCCAGAAACATGGTTGAGCAGCTATGAGATGGCCATGTCGATTCACAACGCATCTGAAAATCTTCAAGCCAAGTTCATGTACTTAATGATGTCAGAAGGAGCAGCAAAGTTGTGGTTCAATAATTTACCTGAAGGATCTCTTAAATCATGGAGCGAATTGAAAACTGCGTTTGTCAAGCACTTTCACGGAACATGCAGGAAGTTGTTTACTATCGACGATCTAGAACGGTGTGTGCAAAAGAAGGGAGAGTCGGCGCGCAGCTGGGTGCGCCGGGTTATGGAGATACTGCATTCATCTACAGATATTCAGCCAAAGGACGCGTTGCAAGCTATGGCCAAGACATGCAAATACACGCCTTTAGTGCAGAAGTTAACTCGCATGAAATCTAGTCGGAATGCTTCAGAGGTTACGATGGGAGAGCTAATGGATGCATGCAACAAGCACGCTGCAACGGATACCACGGAAGAGGACGTTGATGACAAGAAAGCAAAAGCAAATACGGGTAATAATGGAAGAGCCGGCAATGGATCTACGCCGGGTAACCATGGAGGTAACAATGGGAACAACCAGAATAAGCGCCCGTTCGAGGAGAATTCCGAGTTTGTTGCCAGCATAGAAGTCGGGTCTTCGAGGCCCAGAGCAGAAGGAAATTTCAACGCGGGTAATCATAACGGAGGAAACTATCAAGGGCCACCAAGGCCGGGTAACAACTGGGATATCTTCAGAATGGCGTGCCCGAAACACAGCAGGAACAGAAGACCGGCTAACCACTCATTGGAGCAGTGTGCGGATCTGTAGAGGTGGAAGAACGAGGAAGTAAACAAGGCTATGCGAGGCGCATGCCGGGGAGGAGGACCGGGTCCGGGTGGAAACCCGGGCAACGGCCCACCCCCAGCAGGTAACCCGGGAGTTGGAAATCCGGGTAATAACCAGGGAGGAGCTGGAGGTTTCCAAGCTAACCCCAAGCAATTGGGCCAATACCACGTTCACACTACAGGAACTTCTAACAAGGATAGAAAGATACTAAAAAAAGGCAGTAAACTCGGTTTCCTCGGCTGTCCCGAGATACCTGAGGTGGTCGGAGCAAGATGTAACATGGAGCAGAAGAGATCACCCGGAAAGGATAGAACACCCGGGAGTCCTAGCATTGGTGGTTGCGCCACAGGTTAATGGTTATGAGCTGAAAAAGGTCTTAATGGACAGCGGAAGCAGCATCAACATCCTATATTGGGAAACTTTCTTACGTATGGGTCTCAAGGAGTCTCAGCTACAGAAAAGTTCAACAGTTTTTCACGGGATTGTGCCGGGTCACTCGGCGTGCCCTGAAGGAAAGATCACCTTGGAGGTTGCTTTTGGAGAATCGAAGGACAATTTCCGGGTGGAATGGCTCACGTTTGAGGTGGTGAAGTTGCGCAGCCCTTATCACGCGCTATTTGGGAGGCCGGCTTACGCTAAGTTCATGGCCAGGCCGTGTTACGTGTACCTACAGCTAAAAATCCCGGGTCCTAAGCAGACCATCACCATACATGGGAGCCGGGATATAGCGGCTGAGTGTGACGAAGGAGACGCGGCAATGGCAGAGCAAGCTTGTAGAAAGGAGGAGCTCAAGTATTATCAGTCTCAAGTAGACCCGGATGATATAACAGCGTTAAAAAGGCCGAATACGGAGGATGAGAGAGCAAAATTCAAAGCAGTACAAGATACCAAGATGGTGGCCTTCGTTGAGGGTGATCCTTCTAAGCAATTTGCCATGGGATCTAACTTGGACGATGAGCAGGAAAAAGCACTTGTGGAGTTTATTCGTTCGAATCAGGATGTGTTTGCTTGGACGCCTAGCGATATGCCGGGTATCCCCACAGAGTTGGCGGAACACAGCTTGCATGTTGACCCCAAGTCTAGGCCTGTGAAGCAGGGCCTGAGAAAAATGAATGAGGAAAGAAGAAGAGCTATAGGAGAAGAAATTGCTCGGCTGTTGACAGCTGGCTTTATCATGGAAGTATTCCACCCAGACTGGTTGGCAAATCCGGTTCTCGTGATGAAAAAGTCTAACGAGTGGAGGATGTGCATCTATTATACGAGTCTCAACAAGCACTGCCCCAAGGATCCGTTTGCACTTCCAAGGATAGATCAGATCATAGACGCAGTGGCTGGAAGTGACCTATTATGTTTCCTAGATGCATATTCCGGGTATCATCAAATCAAGCTCAAGAAGGAAGATTGGGAGAAAACATCGTTCATAACCCCTTTTGGGGCCTTTTGTTACAAAACCATGACTTTTGGATTGAAGAACGCCGGCGCAACCTATCAGTGGTGCATTCAGAAGTGCTTCGAGGATCAAATTGGACGCAATGTTCATGCTTATGTGGATGATGTGGTGATTAAGACCAGGAAAGCGGAAACATTTATCGATGATCTAAAGGAAACATTCAAGAACCTGAGAAGATACCAGATGAAACTTAACCCGAAAAAGTGCGTATTTTGGAGTTCCAGCAGGGAAGTTACTCGGTTTCATTGTTTCAGAGAGAGCGATTGAGGCAAACCCGGACAAAATCAAAGCTATCCAGAGTCTGAAAAAGCCGGAAAACCTGAAGCATGTTCAGAAGCTTACAGGGTGTGTAGCAGCACTGAGCCGGTTTATATCAAGACTCGGAGAGAAGTCAATACCCTTGTACCGGCTCTTGAGGAAATCCGACAAGTTCGTTTGGGACCAAGAGGCGTTCGAGGCGTTCGAGGCACTAAAGAAGCAGCTATCTGAGGCACCAGTCCTAGCAGCCCCGGGTCCTAAAGATCCCATGTTACTGTACATTGCAGCCGGGCCCCGGGCGGTTAGCGCAGTGGTTGTTGTTGAGCGCAAGGAGGATGGGAAAGATCACCCGGTTCAGAGGCCGGTTTATTATGTCAGCAAGGTGTTATCAGAAGCAAAGCAGCGCTACCCACATTGGCAGAAGCTGGTTTTCGGGGTCTTCATGGCCAGCCGGGAATTGAAGCCGTATTTTCAGGAACACCCCATAACAGTGGTTAGCTCTATACCAATGTCGGATATCATCAGAAACTCGGATGCAACAGGTAGAATAGCCAAGTGGGCGATCGAGATGGGAGATTATCACATCAACTACGAGCCCAGGTCAGCAATCAAATCTCAAGCTCTAGTTGACTTCATTAATGATTGGACTCACACAGGCATGCCCACAATGACACCAAGTTCCGAGACTTGGATAATGCACTTCGATGGTTCCAAGCAATACGAGGGATCAGGAGCTGGTGTGGTGCTCAGATCACCCAAAGGAGACAAGTTGAGCTACGTGTTGCAGATTCACTTTGATTGTTCCAACAACGTGGCCGAGTATGAGGCATTATTGCATGGATTGAAGATAGCCAAGGAGATGAACATTAAGAGGATACGATGCTATGGAGATTCGGATCTTGTGGTACTGCAGGTCTCGGGAACTTGGGATAGAAAAGATGCAACTATGGCAGCATACCGCAGAGAGGTGGACAGGGTTGCCGGGTGTTTTTCCGGGTATGAGGTGGAGCATGTAGATAGAAGAAAAAACGAGGCAGCAGATGCACTCGCCAGACTCGGCTCGCGCAGAGAGCCGGTTTCACCCATTGTGTTCCTAGACGAGCTATGGCGGCCATCAGTTAAAACCGAGTCTGTGGAAGAAGTGGCTAACAAAGACCCAGATTTGGAGCTCGTGGCCACAATACGCACTGTTCCCGAGTGGACAGAGCCGTTACTGGCTTACCTATCACGGGGCGAGTTACCACAGCAAGAGGTACTAGCAAGGCAAATTCTGAGGCGAGCAAAAGGTTATTCCATCATCAATGGGGAGTTATATAAAAGGAGCGCTGCAGGAATATTTTTGCGTTGTGTGGCACCAGAAGAAGGCCGGCAAATCCTGAAAGAGATCCACGAAGGCGACTGTGGGCATCACGCATCCACAAGGTCCCTTGTGGCCAAAGCATACAGGCACGATTTCTTCTGGCTCACAGCCTTAGCGGATGCGGAACGCTTGGTGGCAAGGTGCGATGGATGTCAAAGGTATGCCCGCCAAATCCATGTGCCGGCTATGGAGTTGCAAACAATTCCTTTGACCTGGCCGTTTGCCGTTTGGGGTATGGACATGGTTGGCCCCTTTCACATGTCACCTTGCAAAAAGACACATCTCCTGGTGGCTATCGACAAATTTACCAAGTGGGTTGAAGTTATGCCAGTCACCAATTGTGAAGCAATTACAGCAGTCAAGTTCCTGAAAAAGATTATCTACCGGTTCGGGTATCCTCACAGCATAATTACCGACAATGGAACCAACATGTCCCTTGGTGAGATGGAGAAATTCTGTGGTAACAACAGAATCCGGCTTGACATAACTTCTGTAGCTCATCCACAAGCCAATGGACAAGTGGAGAGGGCAAATCAGGGGTTACTTCGTGGATTAAAGCCACGGCTGCGAGTCCCATGTATCAGAGCTGCTGGAGCATGGGTGGAGGAGTTACCTTCAGTGGTTTGGGGTATCAACACTACACCTAACAGATCTACTCAGATGACACCGTTTTTCATGGTTTATGGTGCAGAGGCGGTATTAACGAGTGATATTATCCATGACTCGCCTCGAGTGTCGGCTTACGTCGAGGTGGACAACGAGAAGACCCGGCAGGACGCTGTGGATATGTTAGAAGAACACAGGGAACAAGCTTTGGAGAGATCAGCCATATACCAGCAGGACCTGAGGAGATATCACAGCCGGAGAGTCAAAACCCGGGTCTTCCAGGAAGGAGACCTGGTTCTTCGCCTGGTACAGTCAAAGGAAGGAAAACACAAGTTATCCCCACCATGGGAGGGACCGTTCATCATAAGCCGGAATCTGCACAATGGATCATATTACTTGGTAGATGCAAGGGAAGAGTCGGCTACGGTTAATGACACCGCTCATACCACTTCATCTATGCAAGAAAGAGAAAGACCATGGAACGTAGCTCAGCTGCGTCCCTACTATACCTAGAATAGACTAGATTCATAACTGGAATTACATGGTGTAACAGGTAGCAGGTTTCAGACGCACTCTTTTCCTATCCAGGGTACCTAAGGGGACTGGAGGGTTTTTAATGAGGCGGCTTGCTGACCTAACTTTTCTCATATCAATAAAGAGATGGTTAAACAATATATCGTTCCTTTTTTGTGTTTTTTATCAAGTTTTTTCTGTTGTGTTCTTATTTTTCTCCCAGGTAAGTATTATTTATTTATTGCTTTTAGTATATTAGTTTCTCTAGTAAATTGCGTATATCTAGGTCTTGGGGGCTGATTGCTTGAATAGCACCGTTGCAAACTCAAAGACCTGGCCACGATGCCATTGAGTTATAAGGGCCGATTACTTGTATAAGTACGGCTGCAAGCTTATAACCGGACAAAGGAGCCAAACTTTCTTGACTTTTCTTGCTTAAGCTTGACGTGACTCGCACTAAGTGGCATGCTTTGCTAGCGTATGATTACAATCAGTCATGATGCCCAATGGGACTTGCCTGACCCTGTCTTCATACAGCTGTAGCAACATTGTTTATCCACGCGAAAGCCGGCTTATAGTAGAAGAAGGTCAAAAGGGTCATCTAAACCACAAGTTATGCAGAGTACAAGGTTAATAGCCGGAAACTCACAATATATTAAGCATAACTTCAAATCCTATGTGAAACGGCTCTAGGTTTGGGGCTTAGCAGTAACAATTTGTTCCTTTCAAAAGACCTAATACCCTAGACTCGGAATTTCGGGCCTTGGGGACTTGGGAATCTGAAAAAAGAAACAAATTATCTAGCTATTCAGCTCAAAAACCCAAAAATCCGAGTCTTGGGGACTTAGAAAAAAGCCCACTAGTCAAAACCCACGAGACCCGGAAACCGAGTCTCACAAAAGGAACCATAGCAGAAAGTCGGAAAATCAGGGATGAAAAAGCTCAAAGTCAAGAAATATCAAATTCAAGCAAAAGGCCAGAAGGGCCACGAAATATATTAAGGTCTTAAAACGTATTACAAACTAGGGTAGTAGTATCATAAAGTGCACAGGCGCACTATCAAAAGAATAATTGTTTTAAAAAGGCCCATTGGCCGAATAAAGTGCTTGAGACGGTTGCCGATAAAGAGTTCACTCGGCCTCTTGGGCTGAGTCATCCATCTTGCCCTTGCCCTTGGCAGCCGGGTCTTGTTCCTTGTCTTGTTCTTCAGCAGTCTTGATGGCAGCAGCACCCGGGTTAGCAGTAGTGCCGGCCCGTGCGGAAGGAGGAACAACCGGCGTGGAGGTAGCAGGCGCAGAATCGGCCTCAGCCTTTTTCTTCGCGGCCTCTTCCCTCGCCTGAGAAGCCTCCGCCTTCCATCGTGCCAGCATGTCATATGGCTTGGGAAGATCCGACTTAACTGCCTTATCATCAACATCATATGGTGGGACAATCGAACTGACGTCCAGACTATCGGCAATTATGCTAGCCGGGTGACGAACCTCCTTCTGAATAGCCTTGAAGTTCTTTACTGAGAACCTGGAGCCGTCGTGGTTGAACTCTGGAAACCCGCCTACGAGCTTTGCCGGCTCAAGTTTTGGAAAATATGCCTTAGCCAGTGCAAGCCCCCGGGTTACTCCAACCCGGCAGGACGAGCGTTTCCAGTGCTCAATCCACTCGGGGATAGTGGAGCACGCGTCAAGCAGTGTCTTCAAGCTACCATGCCCAACACCCGGCCACTTCAGATCCTGAAGAATCCATTTGGTTCCGGCACAGAGCTGCCGGATCGTGCTCTTTATGGTTTTCAGCTTTGCGATATCATCTTCATCCGGAGTCACATCATCCGGACCTGCAGAAAATAGAAAAAAGCTTTGAGTAAGGAAATCCGACTATTTATCAGAATGAGAATCCGGGTTATAGTTATTAAGTTAGGAATAGTTACCAGTCAAAGCACGATATGTGTCGGCAATCTGAACGGAAAGTTTGGTCAGTTCATCTTCTGCTGCATGAGCCCTCTTTCTATATTTCCTTGCAAGTTTCCCTGTCCTCTTGGCATTAGCTTCAGCCGACTCACGCAGAGTCGCCTCCTTCTCGAGGAGTTTGGTGGCCTTCGCCAACGCTTTCTCAGAGTGGGTCACGAAGGCCTGCGTGGAAACACAAGGAAGGGTTAGCCGGATAAAAAGCAAACTATCAGTTGGATACACTATGAAAGTTCCAAGAAAATTATCAATAAGTTCACTTGGAACTTGGGGACTAGACAAATATATAGGCAATATTACTCGGACTTACCTCATGTTTGGCTATCAAGGCTTCTAGGACGTTTTCTTCGTCAGCCCTCAAGGTGTGCAGGGCATCGAGCATCTGGGTAAAGGTCATATCATCGGGCTTGGTACCGGAAGAGCCGGCGGCCTGATCACTCGGAGGACGAATCTTCTCCGGCTTTGGGGTCGAGACCCGGGCTGCCTGGGTGTCAGGATTGGGAGTGCCCATCCTTGTTTCCAGGATCTCGACGTCGTCATCCTCAGCTTCCTCAGATGGCTTGGGAGACCCGGCTTCCTGCCGGGCCGAGTCTGTCAGGGGGTCTTGTTCTTGATTTTCTTCACCAGCACCGCCAGTTGCGGCGTCCATATCATCAACCGACCCTTCAGTCTCCCGGTTATCCATGTCCATGTTATCCGGGTCACTGATCGAGACATGGGCGCTAAGGAAATAAAAGAGAAGTGGTTAGTAGCAAAAAGTGAAGGTTATCAAAAGGACTAGTATATCGCTTAGCAGGAAATGTAACTTACCCGGCATTCACCACGAAATCCGCCGGGAGCTCGCTGCTGACGCGGATGAGGATGTTACAGAATCCGAGAGTGAGAGCCGGAACTGTCCGGCTAATGGATGATTGGGGGAAGGGTGTCTTTGAGGTGAGTTGCAGGGATGAGATGGAGGAGTACCAGTACGGCGAGCTGGGGACGTGGGAATACCCGGGTTGAGGGGATCATCACCCGGGGAATTCCGGGTTACCCTGCGCTTGGTCGGAGGCGGATCCTTCAAGTGTGGCGAATTGGATAACTGACGGTTAAGCTCGCGCATATTATCAAAAGAATAGGGTTTGGAGGACATGGAAGAGTAGGGAACCTTGAAGACGACCCCTCGGGTTTTCCTCTTGGCTCCGAGCTCAACTTCCGGCTCAGCCTCGCTTTTATCGCTCTCAGTTTCTTCCGGGTCTCCCTGGTCATCCTTGTCATCCTTATCATCCATCCCTGAAAGGCACAAATACATAGTCGGAAAAAGAGAAAAAATGGGAAAGCAAAGTAACAGAGGTTAAGGTGATTGAAACCCGGGTGATACCTTCATCAGTGTCAGCCGGTTCTTCTTCTTCCTCCGGGTTCCCGGAGTTGGGAGGGGTCTCGATTTTCCAGAAAGCATTATCAGCCTGAGATAAAGGCATAAAAGTGAGAGTTAGTAGTTGTATCAAGTAAAAGTACAAGAGTAAGTGAATAAGAGCCGGATCTTACCGCTGGAGCCGGGTTGTCCCGAGTGAACGGCGCTAACCCGGCTATATTTTTTATCACTTCCACCTTCTCAGTCAGGAAGCTTTTGATGATCTTGTTCGTGTCGCCAGCCGGGTAGTTCCGCGAAGAGTAGCGGAGTGCATCCGTGACATGCCCCGAGTACTCGCACATCAACTTGGGGCGAATGGAGTTGGGCTGAATCCGGAAATCTACCCAAGTCTTAACCAAGTTAAGCCCAACAAGACCCTGGGCGAAAAGGACGGCTATCTTGGCTAGGTGGGGCTGGATGGACTCTCTTTCCGACTCAGAGGCGAAGGCATTGAAGGTGTCAGAAAGATCTAGGAGCCCCTCAGAGTAACCCCGGCAATTTCCTTTCGCCGGGGGGAGGTGTCTCGGCAGTAGAAGAAAGATTTTTGCCAATGTTTGACGTGTGAGTTAAGACTTAGAGTCGGCATAGGCGAGTTCTTGCGCCGTTGGATGGAAACCCCGCCGCAGGCCAAGAGGGCCCCGTCACCGCTTTCGCGGCACGGTTTGCATTGGAACAGTTCGATAAATAAGGCGAGGTTTGGTGGGATGCACAAATAAGATTCGCAAAGGACTATGAAGTGAGTTATATTCAACATAGAGTTAGGCCCTATGTCGAAGACTCGGAGGCCGTAGTGGCTGAGGACTTCGGGGGACGAAATCCCCGGATCACATGCTCTATGAAACATATTACCTCATTTGGATTAGGGGATGGCCGGGTCTCGTCACCTGGAACACGCCAATGGATCTCCTTTTGAGGAGGGAGGACGCCTGATTCGGCAAGCTCCTCCAGCTTGGCCTGGGTCACGGTGGACCGAGCCCAGTTGGCGGTGTCGGATATATACCGAATAGGGGTATAGAAGATGGTAGACAAAAGAGCTGGACTACCAGGGTGGCCTGCAAGGTAATGGGCTTAGGTCCATTGGGCGGCCCAGTAGTCCGACGCGCAGAAGCCGGATTCTAGAAGAACCCGGATCACGGCACGCGTGATCTGGCTCGGAGGAGAAGACGGATTCCTTACTTTCCAAGTTACAAGTTAAACGTAGTCTTCTAGGTTTCTGGTTCTGTAAGCCCTAATCCGGCTATTATATAAAGCCGGACGGGAGATAGATTTGATAAGTTCCTTTAGTTCCAAGGTTCTAGGTTCAAGCTCAAGCCTTACGCAACTCGCCGGGAAGTTCATCCTCGACGAGTAGCTGGACCTATTCCCTTACATTGTAACCTTATTATACGGGCTTTAGTCCCACATAGTGAGAAGTGCAGGAGTAGGTACGCCGTACTGTCGCGACGTACCGAACCTGGGTAAAATCCCGTGTTCTGTGTTACTACGCTATCCCGTTACCCCACGTCTCTGCCGTAGTCTCATGGCACCCCAGTCTATGAAAACTACTACGATGTCTCGACAGTTGGCGCCCACCGTGGGGCAAACGACGTCAGGCGTGAAGTTCCGATCTGGGATATTAGGCGGAATCGGAAGATCGATCACTGTCGGAAGCTTGGAATTCGACGACGACGTCGGGCGCTTCCTCGACAACGGATCCTACATCCCGGCGCAAAACCATCTGGTAAGTGCCTGCGTTTTACCGATTGGATCTGCTAATATCTTTATCGGATTAACCGCGGAAGCAATGGGGTTTTGCGGTGAAAGCAATTATCTCCCACCCGCCCTATACCCAGTCGAAGACGACTATGATGCCGGATTTTGCTCAGATCGCCGACAAAACAGTGATACGCACTTTATCGGCATGGTGCAATCCGAGATCGCCGAAAACACGGATGACGGAAATCCCGTGCAAGAGGCAGACAACGATACACCCGTCACAGAGACGGAAGAACCAATACCCGTCACAGAGACGGAAGATCCGACATCCGTCAACCAGACGATGAACTCGGAAACAGAGTCCGTGCTTGCCGCCATTGAGGCGAGATTGGAGTCGGAAACCGGATCGGATAACTTCTCCGAAGACGAAGATGATGATGCCTTCGTAAGAAAAGTTAAATCCTTTCAAGAGGGGTTCCATGAAGTGCTAATGGCAAAACCAGCTGATACAACGGGTGCCGATAGCCAGGAAAGCCCTAAAACCCCTCCGCCAGCAGAGGAGAGGGAAGACGGAGAAACTTCTCCGATATTTCCTAATGTCAAGGAGATGACAGAGGATGAACCTGTCAAAAAACCTCCCTCTTCCAAGAAAAAGCACCGTGCTTCTAAAAAACTCCAGTACAAACTCCGGAAGAAAAAGTCAGCTGATCTCGCTGATGAAAACCTGGAAGTTGGAGATATTAGTGGCACAAAGCCTACGGAAAAGAAATCTAAGGAAATCACTGCTCCGCCAATGACAGAACTGGAAGAGCAAGAACTATTACAAACTCCAGTGGGACCCAATGAACCCCCTGAGATGCTGGAAGCCAGGAGACAAGCTTTCCAACGGCAACAGCAACAACTTCTTAGATCTCGGCAACACCTCCAACAAACCCATAATGACATCAAAATTATGAAGGAAGAAATTGAGGAGTACGAGAGAAAGCACAGATATGCCTTAAAACCTACAAGGTTACCCGGAATTGCAAAACCGGAAGAACTGCCGCCGAAAGAAAGGTTCTATAACCCATCTTGGCAAAAGCAGTTAAACGGCAAAGATGCTAAGGGCGAACCAATATACAAAACCGCAGCCGAAAACGCGGAAGCAGCGTTCGCCATCTTGAACAATGATCTGTACTCCAACGGGGAAAAACTCCAAGGGGTGTATGCCTTCCTAGGAAAAGCGTTACAGCAGCAACAGCGAGGACAAGAGCGATCAGGGAGGCTGCATGATAATTCCGCCCTCTGCAAAACTGTTACTTGCGCTGCTGGAGCACCTGGACCGGAAGAACCCGGAGATTCGGATAAAAAAGAGGATCCGAGAAAAGACAAGAAAAACCCCGACAACCGGGACGCAGCGTCTAGAACCGGACCTCATCTCCCGAAAGATGGATATAAACCACACGATCGGGAAGACAAACACCGGAATGACGGCAAAATAATGCCACCTCCGAGAAACCCAGCTGAAAAAGCTGGAAGATACGATACACCTCACAGGCGTGAAAGATCTCGGACACCGCCCAAAGATAAGGAAAGGTACAGGAGCAGGACTCCACCTAATCCCAGAGGGCGTGACAACGGAAGAGATAGAGATAACCTCGGAAAAACGCGTCCGCGTAACAATGGAAAAGAAAGGAGCAGATCCCCTTCTGTCCATTCAGCCGGGAGATATTCTGCACATATTGACAGAGCAGAAAAGGATGATCTATACTTTGGTCCTAAGTGTTTTACTGACAGGATCCGAAGGATAACCCTGCATTCTGGCTTTGCCAAAGTTGGTCCAACCTACCAAAAATATACCGGCAGTACAAACCCGGATACCTGGCTTTCAGATTATTACACAGCCGTCCAGATCAACAACGGGACAGACCTGGAAGCTGTCAAGTTTCTTCCCCTAATGTTGCTAGACGGAGCCAGAGATTGGATTAATGGTTTACCATCAAGAACTGTCGACAGTTGGGATGATATGGCGAGGGTATTTACTCAGCATTTTCGAGGAACATACAAACGCCCAAATAGCATCAACCAGCTGAACCGTTGCACCCAATTTGAAGACGAACCATACGTGGATTTCATCTCCAGATGGACTGCAATGAAGAATAGTTGCTCTGGAGTAACTGACGTACAAGCAATGCATGCTTTCGTCAATGGCCTAAAACCCGGACTTGTACCGTTCATGGTTGGCTCTAAAAAGCACAAAGATCTCGGATCTATGCTTACAACCGCTAATGAGCATGCTGCAGCCGAAGACGATATCAGAGCAAGAGGAGGCAATATTGAGTCACTGATACTGGCCAAGAAAACACCTCGTTCTGATAAAAAAGGAACTCCGGAGTCAACAACAAAGCCCAAGGAGGTTAACTTAGCCTTTGGAGGAGAAAAAGGGAACAAGTGGAAAGGCCGCAGTCCGGATCCCATCAATTACACTCCTGAAGAATGGGAGAGAATTAAGTCGGAACCCTGCGTCCACCACTCTCAGTTTGGGAAACCAACCCACACGAACGCGCAATGCCGGCTAAACAAGCATATGAAAGGCAATGCAGGATCCGGAAGTAAAGGGAAGGGTTCCAAGAGGAAACCTGCCAAACAAAAGCCAGAAGCTGAAAAAGAAGACAGTGAATCGGACACTGATGACAAAATCCAGGAACAACAGCGAAAAGGCGAACCTAAATTTCCGAGAGTTGACGGAGAAGCAATGCTAACTTTCCTAGCAACCCCGTCAGCAAAGGTGGCCAAAAGGACACTTCGAGAAATAAACGCGGTTGTTCCTGCAACCCCAAAATTCTTGAAGTATTCCAACACACCGATAATCTGGGATCAGTCTGATCATCCCGGAAATATCCCTGAACCCGGCACACAAGCTCTTGTTGTAAGCCCTATTGTTCAAAACACTAGGCTAAGAAGAGTGCTGATGGACGGAGGATCCAGCATCAATATAATGTACCTGGATACACTGAAGCACTTGAAGATATCCGAGTCCCAGCTCAACTACAGCAATATACGCTTCCATGGCATCGTTCCTGGCAGGCAAGCACGATCCCTAGGAGAAATCTCCCTAGATGTCACCTTCGGAGATAAAGATCACTTCCGGCAGGAAAAAGTATCCTTCGAAGTTGTGCCGTTCGAGAGCGTGTATCACGCAATACTCGGACGTCCGGCTTTCGCCAAGTTTATGGCAAGATCTTGCTACATCTACAACAAGCTGAAGATGCCAGGACCCAAAGGAGGAGTAATCACCATTGCCGGTGATTTCAAGCTGGCAAATGAGTTGGAAAAGCAAAACGCCCTTTGCGCTCAAAGAGTTATAGCTCAGGAAGAACTGAAGGAGTTAGCCAAGGAGGTATCGCCGAAAGAAATGCCGGCAGGAAAAGAAACTCGGAAGCCAACAGATAGCTTCAAGGCATCCGAGAATACAAGACAGGTAATCCTAGATCCCAAAGATCCGACAAAATTCGTCGTTGTAGGGACTGGGATGACCGACAAATAGGAAGGCGAGCTCATCAAGTTCCTCCGTGAGAACTGGGACATTTTTGCTTGGTGTCCAGCTGACATGCCAGGCGTACCCAGGGAACTTGCTGAGCACCAACTCAAGGTTATTCCCGGATCAAAACCCGTCAAACAAGGTCTCCGTCGATTTGACGGAAGAAGACGGAAGGCTATTGGCAAGGAAATTATCCGGCTTTTAGCAGCGGATTTCATCAAGGAGGTAATCCATACTGACTGGTCCGCAAATCCGGTATTAGTACCGAAGAAAGACACAACTGCACTCAGAATGTGTATAGATTACACAGGATTGAACAAGTTATGTCCGAAAGATAGGTTTGCGCTGCCGCGAATCGATCAAATAATAGATGCCACTGCAGGCTCTGAGCTTTTATGCTTTTTGGATGCATACTCCGGGTACCACCAAATACGCATGAAAAAGGAAGATCAAATCAAGACTTCTTTTATAACCCCATACGGGACGTATTACTATGTAACCATGCCTTTCGGCCTGAAGAACGCAGGAGCAACCTACCAGCGTTGCATGCAACGTTGTTTGCATAGTCAGCTTGGAAAAAACGTCCATGTTTACGTGGACGATATTGCTGTCGTAACCAAGGAAAAAGATACACTCCTTGAGGATTTGCGAGAAACTTTCGAAAACTTGCGCACTTACAAGATGAAGTTGAATCCATCTAAGTGCGTATTCGGGGTTCCCTCAGGAAAACTTCGGGGTTTCATCGTTTCTCGCAGAGGAATAGAAGTTAACCCGGAAGAGATCAAGGCAGTCTCGAACATCTCGGAACTTACGTGTGAAAAAGGTGTCCCAGAATTGCCGAGTTCCGCCACAGTCATAAAAAGATTTCTTAGTTGGCTGGGGGCTAAAAACCTACCATGCTTCAAGCTGCTGAAAAGTTTCGACAAGGTCAAGTGGATCGCGGAAGCCTGGGAACACCTAGCAAGTTATGTCCCCTTCTGTACTTAGTTCAAATCTATGTAAACATCTTTTGAGATCATGAAATAAAGTTGTCGGAATGCTGTCATCTATTTTTCTTATAAGTGCAAAGTGTTTCCGCCTCATCTATTTCCCAATGATCTTACAAATTTGTCAATGTTAACCCGAATTGTGCTTGCGTACTCGGCGTTACATAACTGAATGATTTTTCAGCCTTTTAACGGCTAAAGGAAACTTGAATTGCCTGCGTGCCCAAGTTTCACTTAAAATTTTCCTTGTTTTTCTAAGTCTTTATCTGATCGTGCGTATGCTGGGTTACTGGAACTAGTTAGTAAAAATGCCTTTAGCATGATTCATGTTTTCGAGTTTCAAAACTGCTTGGTTCGTCCCCAGTTACTCGGCATAACGATTCATAATGCTATTTGAGCCATTTCAAACACTAAGGACAGTTAAAGCATACACACCAGAGAACTTAGAAGATAAAGGAGTGATAAAATTCAAACAACTTGCAAAGTAATTTCATAGTTTAAGCTGCAAAAGACGGAATTTTCATTAATACATAAGAAGCATTACATTTTGGATTACAAATGAAAGAACAGTAATGCTCCTATTGTCTAAATTTTCTATCCAGGTTCCAGGTAACCCTTCAAGAATCCGACTCCTCCTCGCTGCTTTCTTCATCGGGAATTGGAGGAGCTTCTTCTTCTGGATAGTGGACGCCGACATTTACCATGGCGGCAATCTGGGTGGCGTGGCCCTTAACTTCACCAAAGATGGTGGATCGTTGCGCATCCGTGTATCCCTGAGGGACACCGGTGGCCACACGCCAGGATTTGGCACTAGGGTAGTGCATGCGCATAAGGCCTAAGGCCATACGCGCACCACCCCGTGCAGCGGAGCGGAGAACAGACTCCTTGGACTCCGCCACCTCCATGATGATACCCGGAAGTTTTTCAACCTCCGAGCATTCCCCAGATTTTTCGGGAAGAAACTTGCCTACTAGCTGCGTTGCAGCAGCCTTCATCAAGTTCCATGTCTCCCCGAAAGCTCGGATGCCTGCAGCCCGAGTGCCATCTGGGGTGTCTCCTGTTTGATCCAATAAAGCATACAAAAGGGTTAAGGAGACAAACAGAGAAAGCAAAACATGGAAAGATGAAGACAAGGGTAAAAAATTTACCGATGAGTTTATCGATCTCGGAAACTTCCTCCAGGCGAAGGTTCAGAGCTTCAGTCAAATCCTGGATGGTGGATTTGTCTTTCTCCGCCTGCTCGGAAGCCTTGGAGTTAGCCACTCCAAGGGCCAGATTGCTGGCTTCCAGGTCTTGTTGAGCCTTCACAAGATTCTTGTGAAGCTCAATGTTCTCATTGCGGAGAATCTCGGCGTTGCCGGAATCTTCCGCTGCTTGTTTAGCTTCAGCTAAAGCAGCTGAAAAGCAAGGGAAAATCCGAGTTGATCAATTTCCTCGGGAAAAAACTTCGACAAAGTCTTAAATCGGAAATTTCAAAACGAAAAAGCCTACCTTTCGTTTCCGTCAAAGCGAGCTGAGACGATTCCAGCTCCGCCTCTCTCTCCTCAAGAATAGAAAGAAGACTTCGAACTTCTTTATTCTTGATAGTGAGCTTCCTGAAAACTTCAAGGTTTATGGCCTCGGAGGTTTGCTGAAACACAGCAAGGAAAAGTATGGTTAATAAAAACATCAAAGCAAAAAAGCATGCATTTTGTTTAATGCTTGGGGGCTAGAGTTACATACCTGGCTCATGCGTTGCAAACCTGCTAAGTTTTCCCGGAATTCTTTCGCGTATTCCGCGAAGTGATTTTCGGCCGCGTTCAAGCCGTCATTTATAGCCTTAAAATCCTTGTCAAAGGTGGGGATTTCCTCGTCGAAAGTCCGAGAAGATTTCCCCACCTCTGTAGCCGCCCTTTCCCTCGTGTCCGACTCGGACACAACGGGCTGGCTGGGCTCTGGGGGCTTGGTGGTGGTGGCGGCAGTAGGTTCTTCCGCCATTGTCTGCGGCGTGTCCGGGGCGACGGCGGGAGATGGTTGGCTGCCTCGGTTGGAAGAAGCTCTGAGCTTCTTCAACTTTCTCGGCTTCAAGGTGGAGGGGGGCAAGCTAAAAACCAAAAACCCGGAAAAGGTTAAAACACCGAAGATGGACGAAAAAGATCCCATAAAAGAAAAAACCCAGAAGAAAATAACCTGGACGTGGCGACGGGGATTCCGTCAAGGTCGATAATTTCATCCGAAGAAATTATCTTCTTGCGTTTGCGCCCACCAGTAGCGGCGGTACGCAGCGCATCCAGCTCGGCCTCGGAGGCTAACTCCGAGTCTGGAAGATCCACAAGCTGTTGGAAAAAACCAATCAGATTCGAAAGGTAGATTGTCCAGGAAGTAAGATTATACCCAAATAACGGGAAAATTACCTTAGGAGCGGGGTTGTCGGCCGTGTACATTGGCCGACTCTCCGTGTATTGATCGCGCGAAGCGACCAACTGATTGATGCGCCGCCTGAGCTCCTTTGCGGGCCAATCCTTGTCGGTTGTCCGCATTGGATCCTTGGCTCCTGTGTATTCACACAGGAGACGGCCTCCGTGGTTTGCTAATGGCTGAATCCGCCTATTCAGCCAGCAAAAGACCGTGTCCATACCGGTCAAAGGAGGTTTGGAGGAAGTGAGTTTGGCGATGCGCCTCTTGATCCTTAGTAGATCTGGAGGCAGAACCTGGACGGCCTCTGTAACCCAGTTATCCTGGGGAACAGCGGCGGAGTTCACAAAAGGTGGAACCCCGACGGCTTTTTTAGGAAAAGGCACGTCGGGGTGATAAAAGAAGGAACCCGTCCAGAATTTGACGGATTCCGAGGTTTTTATTTTGGGGAACCAATCCTCTCGGAATCTCCGAAGAGTAAAGGAAATGGTTCCGCAATTTGGGAGTGCGCCCTCCGAAGAGTTACGCTTAACCCCAAAGCAGTACAACCAAAAATCTAACCTGGGCTCTATTCCTAGGTAACCCTCGAATAAGGCCTGAAAGCCGGCCATATACAGAATGAAATTGGGAGGGAGATTATGAGGTTGGATGTTGTAGTGAGCTAGAACTTGGAGGAAGAAAGAAGAAGGGGGAAGCCCCATACCTCGTAGAAGGTGGGAGGCGAGAAGCACCCTTTCGCCCTCTTGCGGCGCGGGTTCGGTCTCCTCTTCCGGGAGCCGCCATTTCTTTTTCAAAACCAGGCCTTCCTTCTCCAAGTTGGGAAGAAGAGCCGGGGGAATACTGCAGGCAATCCAGTTGCCTGCAGTTTCCTCTTCTTCATCTCCTCCGGCGGCGGCGGTGGTGGCGGCCTTCGCGGCGGCAAGCTGCTCGTCGAGGAGCTCTACCTTTTCCTCCGCCGTTTCGGGAGCGAACGGCGGGGTCGATGTGGTGCTTGGTCCCGCAGCATCTGTGGTGGCGGAGACGTTTCCTCCGCCCGCTGCGGACGCCGTAGCCTTTTCCAGCTCGCCGCCGGCGTGCTTGGGCGACCCAAGTTGGGGATCTAGATCGCTCAAGAGCTCGTCGACGGAAGCGCGAACTGGCGATGATTGCGGAGATGCCATCTTTCTCGGTGGTGTTGGTGCGCTCCGGCGTGGGAAGGGCTCGTCGGGGCAAGGAATCGTTCTCGCTCTCAAGCTCACGTTCGCACCAATGGTGAAGGCAGTGAGGGAGTGAAGAAGGTTGATGAGGAGGACGAAGACGGCTATTTATAGCCTAAAAACCCTCTAGATACGCGCTAACGGCTCTTTTGACCGTTGGATGTTCGACGCGTGTCGCTCGCCGGAAAATCCGGGAAACGGAACGACAGAGGAATGATGGCTATCTCCTCGTTTCTCGTGAGAATCTGTCAGAGATACGTTGCAGGGTTTCCCGCGTGAAACCAAGCGGCGCTTACGTCAGTATGATTAAAGCGTTGATGTCACGTGTTCCTTTTCCGCGAAGGATCGCGAGAAGAAAAGCCGGATTTTCATAGTTCCGAGTTTTATGTTACCATCTCCTTCAAAAGGGAAGAAGAAAGAATCAAGACTGCTGAATCAAGTTTCCCGGACAAAATGTATTTGACGAAAGGCGGAGTTTCAGAGTTTTGATCCTTCCTGGGGGCTACTGTCGGATATATACCGAATAGGGGTATAGAAGATGGTAGACAAAAGAGCTGGACTACCAGGGTGGCCTGCAAGGTAATGGGCTTAGGTCCATTGGGCGGCCCAGTAGTCCGACGCGCAGAAGCCGGATTCTAGAAGAACCCGGATCACGGCACGCGTGATCTGGCTCGGAGGAGAAGACGGATTCCTTACTTTCCAAGTTACAAGTTAAACGTAGTCTTCTAGGTTTCTGGTTCTGTAAGCCCTAATCCGGCTATTATATAAAGCCGGACGGGAGATAGATTTGATAAGTTCCTTTAGTTCCAAGGTTCTAGGTTCAAGCTCAAGCCTTACGCAACTCGCCGGGAAGTTCATCCTCGACGAGTAGCTGGACCTATTCCCTTACATTGTAACCTTATTATACGGGCTTTAGTCCCACATAGTGAGAAGTGCAGGAGTAGGTACGCCGTACTGTCGCGACGTACCGAACCTGGGTAAAATCCCGTGTTCTGTGTTACTACGCTATCCCGTTACCCCACGTCTCTGCCGTAGTCTCATGGCACCCCAGTCTATGAAAACTACTACGATGTCTCGACAGGCGGAAATAGCTTGGGTCGTCTTTGGCTTTGCCGGTTGTTTGCCCTTGTTCTTAGGAGCCATTTGTTCGGTCTGCAAAATACAAGGCAAAGAGTACGAAACATGAGTAATTAAGACTCGGAAACTATGAGTTATCCGAGTATCCACAAGCAGTATCAGTAAGCAGTATGGAAACTATGAGTTATCCGAGTATCAACAAGCAGTATCGATTAGCAGTACGGAAACTACGGGTTATCCGAGTGTCAGTGAGCTATTGTGAAGGAGGGTTGATCGTCTGGTTAGCTAGTGAGTAATTGAAAGATCCGGAAATAGTGGTCTATCCAGGTATCAAAGCGCAACTACGGAAAAACTTGAAAAAATTACGTCTAGATCGAGAAATTTGCGGAGAAATCTATGGAGAAATTAATGGCTACAAGGGATAAGGGAGCATTATTGAATCTACCATTGAGCAAGTAGATGAGCAAGAAGGGAGTTGTACAACTCGAATCGGCACGGAGTAAGAAGATAACTTATGAGCGGACCTAGATCCAATCTACATCGAGCAAAGAACTTGAAGTGAAATTCATGGCGGAAGGAATCTTACCGGCGTGGTCTGGAGCAGAGCGCGGCGGTGGCAAATGACGCAACCGCGGTGGCCTGCGGGATCTCCTGGCGGGCATCTTGCGGGCGCGGTGGCGGATCTTGACGGCGGAGCGGCGCGAGCGGAGGCGGAGCGTAGACGGCGGCTCGCTTCCGGCTGCTCTCCGGTGGGCTCCGTGGCGGCGCAACAGCGAGCTCGAGCAAGGGGGCGTCACTGGAGGTTGAAGGCGAGATGGGTGAGAGAGGTGAAGTGAAATGAGCCGTTAGGTTTAGGTCACCCCCTAGGGCACCTATTTATAGGTGCGGGTGGGGAAACCTAGACTAAGGGGCGGGATCCGAAATTTTGGGAGAGGGATACCCGCCCGGATTTCTGGGGATAAGCGTTAAATGCCCACGCGCGATATCCGGAAGAGATCGGAAACCAATCCCATCCGCGATATCCGGACCAGTTAACAAGAAAAGTGAGCCGGGTCTGCTACGTTTTCCTCGGAGTGGTGATCCGGGAAAATGAAGGTGGATTCGGAGAACGCCGGGTTATTATATGGACCACCGATGGAGCTAGGCCTAGCTGTTATCAAAGCAACCTAACCCGGCCTCTATGAACTTGTATGTTTGTTATTTTTGCAGGGAATAGCATGCGCTTCAAGGAGGATCCCGTGAAGCCCAAGCTATTCTGGGGACTACTGACGGAGGGATGATGACCCGGTAGGCTAACGCCAAGGTGTAACTCGGCCCAAAGGGCGCTGCGCAAGATCCGGCTTAAGGAAAAGGAGTTTCTAGAAAGCCCAAGAGTGTAGGCCTCGTAACCCGGTGTGTGGGTTCCGATAGGGAAACTTAGGGTTTGTAAGCAGTGTTCGGGTAGGATTCCGAGTATGCCTTGGACGGTAAGCTAGGGGGTCCGGATATTATATAAGCCGGCCTCTAGGGTTAGATTAAGTAGAAATCACACAATCACGAGATATTCAAGTGTCCTTTGTAACACGAGAGTTGAGATAATATATTCAGATCGGAGACTCGGCGACTTAATTGCCGGCTACCAGATCGCGTATCACCATGGTTTCCCTTGAGCTAAACCCTCTCCCAAACACCAGAGTTGAATTGCCCCAAGACAAGTTACCCCCGGTAACGTCTGCCGTGATTATCCCACGACAACGTGGACATGGATAACCCGGCGATGGAGGAGCCGGCTGATAATATGGACACCACGACTGGCGGCGCTGAGGAGGAAGAAGACCAAGGAAAGGATCCACTGACAGACTCGGCCAGGCAGGAAGCCGGGTCTCCCAAGCCATCAGATGGACCTGAGGACGATGATGTCGAGGTCCTGGGCGCGGGGATGGGTACTCCCAAACCTGACACCCAGGCAACCCGGGTTTCGCCCCCAAAGCCGGAGGAAACTCCTCCTCCCAGCTACCAGGCCGCCGGCTCTTCCGGCACCAAACCTGAGGACATGAGCTTTGCTGAAATGCTTGATGCTCTGCACACACTGAGGGCTGATGAAGAAAACATTCTTGAAGCCTTGATAGCCAAGCACGAGGTAAATCCGACTGTTATTGCCCGTATATCTGTCTAGTCTCCAAGTTCCGAGTGAACTTATTGATAATTTTCTTGGAACTTTCATAACATATCCGACTGATAGTTCATTTTTATCCGACTAACCCTTCCTTGTGTTCCCACGCAGGCATACGTGGCCCATTCTAAGAAAGTGCTGGCTAAAACCACCAAACTTCTCGAGGTGGAGACGAAGCTGCGCGAGACGGTTGAAGCTGATGCCAAGAAGACAGGGAAAATTGCAAGAAAGTATAGAAAGAGAGCTCATGCTGCAGAGGACGAACTGACCAAGCTATCGGTCCAGATTGCCGATACTCATCGTGCCTTGATTGGTAATACTTCCCGACTGACTAATAGTAACCTGGATTTTCCTCTCTGATAAAGACTCGGAATTCCTTACTTAAACCTTGTTATTTTCTGCAGGACCGGATGACAAGACTCCGGAAGAAGACGACATAGCGAAGCTGAAGATGATAAAGAGCACAATTCGGCAACTCTGTGCCGGGACCAAATGGATTCTGCAAGCTTTGAAGTGGCCGGGCACCGGACATGGTGTCTTGAACACGCTCCTTGACGCATGCTCTACCATCCCCGAGTGGATCGAGCACTGGAAACGCTCGTCATGCCGGATTGGAGTAACCCGAGGGCTCGCTCTGGCTAAGGCGTATTTTCCCAAACTGGAGCCGGCAAAGCTCACTGGCGGGTTTCAAGAATTCAACCATGATGGGTCCAAGTTTTCAGCCAAGAACTACAAGGCCATCCAAAAAGAAGTTCGTCACTCGGACAGTCTTATTGCCGATAGCCTGGATGTCAGCCTGATTGTGCCGCCATACGATGCTGAGGATAAGCCAATTCCATCGGATCTTCCAAAGCCTTATGACATGCTAGCACGGTGGAAGGCGGAAGCTGCCCAGGCGAGGGAAGAGGCCGCGAAGAAGAAGGCTGAGGCTGACTCTGCGCCCGCTACCTCCACGCCGGTTGTTCCTCCTCCCGCGCGCGCCGGTACTGCTGCTGACCCGGGTGCTGCTGCCACAAAGAACGTTGGAGAACAAGTCAAGGACCAAGATCCGGCTGCCAAGGGCAAGGGCAAGATGGACGACTCGACCCAGGAGGCCGAGTGAACTTTTCATCGGCAATCGTCTCAAACACTTTATTCGGCCAATGGGCCTTTTAAAACAATTATTCTTTTGATAGTGCACCTGTGCACTTTATGATACTACTATCCTGGTTTGTAATACGTTTTAAAACCTTAATATCTTTCATGGACCTTCTGGCCTTTGCATGAATTTGATATTTCTTAACTTTGAGCTTTTTTCATTCCTGATTTTTCCGACTTTCGCTATGGTTCCTTCTGCGAGACTCGGTTTCCGGGTCTCATGGGTTTTGACAAGTGGATTTTTTCTAAGTCCCTAAGTCCCCAAGACTCGTATTTTTGGGTTTTTGAGCTAAATAGCTAGATGATTTGTTTCTTTTTTCAAGTTCCCAAGTCCCCAAGGCCCGAATTTCCGAGTCTGGGGTTTTGGACTTTTCCAAAAGGACAAATTGTTTCTGCTAAGGCCCAAAACCTAGAGTCATTCACATAGGTTTGAAGCTATGCTTAATATACTTTGAGTTTCTGGCTATTAACCCTGTACTCTGCATAACTTGTGGTTTAGATGAACCTTTTGACCTTCTTCTACTATAAGCCGGCTTTCGCGTGGATAATCAATGTTGCTACAGCTGTGTAAAGACAGGGTCAGGCAAGTCCCATTGGGCATCATGGCTGATTGTAATTACACGCTAGCAAAGCAAGCCCCTTTTGTGCGAGTCACATCAAGCTTAAGCGAGAAAGGTTAAGAAAATTTGGCTCTATTGTCCGGTTATAAGCTTGCAGCCGTACTTATTATTAGCAATCGTCCCTTATAACCTAATGGCATCGTGGCCGGGTCTTTGAGTTTGTAACTGTGCTATTCAAGCAATCAGCCCCCAAGACCTAGATATATGCAATTTACTAACAAAAACTAAAACAATAAATAACACTTACCTTGACAAGAAATAGAAAAGCAACAGGGATATAAGAACTTGACAAAAAATGCACAGAAAAGAAACGAAATATTGTTTAACCATCTCTTTATTGATATGAGAAAATTTAGGTCAGCAGGCCACCTGATTAAAAACCCTACAGTCCCCTTAGGTACCTTGGATAGGAAAAGAGTGCGTCTGAAACCTGCTGCCTGTTACATCGTGTAATTCCACTTGTGAATTTAGTCTATTCTACGTGTAGTAGGGACGCAGCTGAGCCACGTTCCATGGTCTCTCTCTTTCTTGCATAGATGAAGTTGTATGAGCGGTGTCATTGACGGTAGCCGACTCTTCCCTTGCATCTACCAAGTAATACGATCCATTGTGTAGATTCCGGCTTATGATGAACGGTCCTTCCCATGGTGGGGATAGCTTGTGTTTTCCTTCCTTTAACTGTACCAGGCGAAGAACCAGGTCTCCTTCGTGGAAGACCCGGGTTTTGACTCTCCGGCTGTGATATCTCCTCAGGTCCTGCTGGTATATGGCTGATCTCTCCAAAGCTTGTTCCCTGTGTTCTTCTAACATATCCACGGCGTCCTGCCGGGTCTTCTCGTTCTCCACCTCGACGTAAGCCGACACTCGAGGCGAGTCATGGATAATATCACTCGGTAATACCGCCTCTGCACCATAAACCATGAAAAACGGTGTCATCTGAGTAGATCTGTTAGGTGTGGTGTTAATTCCCCAAACCACTGAAGGTAACTCCTCAACCCATGCTCCAGCAGCTCTGATGCATGGGACTCGTAGCCGTGGCTTTAATCCACGAGGTAACTCCTGATTTGCCCTTTCCACTTGTCCATTAGCTTGTGGATGGGCTACTGAGGCTATGTCAAGCCGGATTCCATTGTTCCCACAGAATTTTTCCATCTTGCCTAAGGACATGTTGGTTTCATTGTATGTAATTATGCTGTGAGGATACCCGAGCCGGTAGATCATCCTTTTCAGGAACTTGACTGCCGTAATCGCTTCACAATTGGTGACTGGCATAACTTCAACCCACTTGGTAAATTTATCAATAGCCACCAAGAGATGTGTCTTTTTTCAAGCTGACATGTGAAAGGGGCTAACCATGTCCATACCCCAAACGGCAAACGGCCAGGTTAAAGGGATTGTTTGCAACTCCATAGCCGGCACATGGATTTGGCGGGCGTACCTTTGACATCCATCGCACCTTGCCACCAAGCGTTCCGCGTCTGCTAAGGCTGTGAGCCAGAAGAAACCGTGCCTATATGCTTTGGCCACAAGGGACCTTCTGGATGAGTGATGCCCACAGTCGCCTTCGTGGATCTCTTTCAGGATTTGCCGGCCTTCTTCTGGTGCCACACAGCGCAAAAAATACTCCTGCAGCACTCCTTTTATATAACTCTCCATTGATGATGGAATAACCTTTTGCTCGCCTCAGAATTTTCCTTGCTAATACCTCTTGCTGTGGTAACTCGCCCCGTGATAGGTAAGCCAAAAACGGCTTTGTCCACTCGGGAACAGTGCGTATTGTGGCCACGAGCTCCAAATCCGGGTCTTTGTTAGCCACCTCTTCCTCAAACTCGGTTTTTACTGACGGCCGCCATAGCTCGTCCAGGAAAACGTTGGGTGGAACCGGCTCTCTGCGCGAGCCGAGTCTTGCGAGTGCATCTGCTGCCTCGTTCTTTCGCCTGTCAATGTGCTCCACCTCATACCCGGAAAAACACCCGGCAGCCCTGTCCACCTCTCTACGATACGCTGCCATAGTTGCATCCTTCCTGTCCCAGGTTCCTGAGACCTGCTGCACCACAAGGTCCGAATCTCCATAGCATCGTATCAGCATGATGTTCATCTCCTTGGCTATTCTTAATCCATGCAATAATGCCTCATACTCGGCCACGTTGTTGGAGCAATCGAAGTGGATTTGCAACACGTAGCTCAGCTTATCTCCTTTAGGTGATGTGAGTACCACTCCAGCTCCTGATCCCTCGTATTGCTTGGAACCATCAAAGTGCATTACCCAAGACTCGGAACTTGGCGTCATTGCGGGCATGCTAGTGTGAGTCCAATCATTAATGAAATCAACTAAAGCTTGAGACTTGATTGCTGACCTGGGCTCGTAGTTGATATGATAATCTCCCATCTCGATGGCCCACTTGGCTATTCTACCTGATGCGTCCGAGTTTCTGATGATATCCGACATTGGTATAGAGCTAACCACTGTTATTGGGTGTTCCTTAAAATAAGGTTTCAATTTCCGGCTGGCCATGAAGACCCCGAAAACCAACTTCTGCCAATGTGGGTAGCGTTGCTTTGCCTCTGACAACACCTTGCTGACGTAATAAACCGGCCGTTGAACCGGGTGATCTTTTCCATCCTCTTTGCGCTCGACAACAACCACTGCGCTAACCGCCCGGGGCCCAGCCGCAATGTAAAGCAACATGGGCTCTTTGGGACCCGGCGCTGCCAAAACTGGTGCCTCAGATAACTGCTTCTTTAGTGCCTCGAACGCCTCATCCGCCTCTTGGTCCCAAACAAACTTATCAGATTTCCTCAAGAGCCGGTACAGGGGTATTGCCTTCTCTCCGAGTCTGGATATGAACCGGCTCAGCGCTGCTACGCACCCTGTGAGCTTCTGGACGTGCTTTAGGTTTTCCGGCTTTTTCAGACTCTGGATAGCTTTGATTTTGTCCGGGTTTGCCTCAATTCCTCTCTCGGAAACAATGAACCCGAGTAATTTTCCTGCTGGAACTCCAAACACGCACTTCGTAGGGTTAAGTTTCATCTGATACCTTCTCAAATTCTTGAATGTTTCCTTTAGGTCATCAATGAATGTTTCCGCTTTCCTGGTCTTGATCACCACATCATCCACATAGGCATGAACATTGCACCCAATCTGGTCCTCAAAGTACTTCTGTATACATCTCTGGTAAGTTGCGCCAGCATTCTTTAGCCCAAAAGTCATGGTTTTGTAACAGAAGGCCCCAAAAGGGGTTATGAACGATGTTTTCTCCCAGTCTTCCTTCTTAAGCTTGATCTGATGATACCCGGAATATGCATCCAGGAAACATAATAGGTCACTTCCAGCCACTGCATCTATAATATGATCAATCCTTGGGAGGGCAAACGGATCCTTTGGACAGTGCTTGTTGAGACTCGTGTAATCTATGCACATCCTCCACTCATTACTCTTTTTCATCACGAGAACCGGATTTGCCAACCAGTCCGGGTGAAATACTTCCATGATAAAGCCGGCTGTCAATAGCCGAGCAATTTCCTCCCCTATAGCTCTTCTTCTTTCCTCATTCATTTTTCTCAGGCCCTGCTTGTCGCACCCGGACTTCTAAAGGATACTCGCCGTTCCGATGAACAGTAGTAGATTGGATTACGGGGCTTACCGGCACCCGCGTCCTCTTACGAGTAGGCCAACACACGTATGTGTGACAACCAACCCCTATCTGTTCAGCGTCGACGTAAACTATCCCGTAGAAATCAGGATACTTCCATTGACGTACTTCAACACATACACACATGGTACGTCAACGGCATTGGAACAAGTGATATCACAACAGATCTCTACGACACAAAAGATTGAAATAAGTTGCAAATAGCTCTCACTAGAGCAGAGATAGCAAATACAATCATCCAGAGGACACATGTCCCAACATATCATCATTACATCACAGCGGAAGCATCCAAAAGTGTCTGAGTACAGACAAGATCCAAATAGGCCTAAGAGGCCGGAAACGAAAAGACGGAGCCCATCCACGAAGTTTCGGATCCTGCCCGGGTCCGCTATCTACTCGTCAGCAGTCTCGTCATACTCCACGTAGTAGCCACCATGGGGATCCTCGGAAACGTAGTCTGCGGAAACCACAGCCCCAAAGGGGTCAGTACATAAACGTACTGGCAAGCAAGACTCACAGTTCACCAAAGTGTAGCCCGTCAACACCAAGCACAGATGCCTTGGGTGCAACGGAAGAAAGGGGATATAAAAGATGCTGCGACTGGCTGCTCTAACCAACTACAGAACATACTACAACTTCCGGCTAACAGAAAGGAGATAAGATCGCGTATCGTACCCAACTATAGCTAACCACCAAACAAACCCATCCTGGACCTCGCCCCTTATCCAAAGAAGCAATCCGAGGATAACTCACACAGTTGAATTAATGATGGTTCAGATTATTGTGTCAATAAGCCTATTACTAGTCAAGTTGTTAATCATTGGGTGTAAGGTTGTTAATCATTAGGTTTAAGTTGTCCTGAGTACTTGTTAGCCAGTACTTTCACCAAGTAGTCCATAACCGCGGAAAACACGGCTTCTCGAGAAGATTTATCCCTGCAGGGGTGCACCAATTTGTCCGTACACGTAAGAATAACCCGCCAGACGGGGGATCAACCCACCAAGCGAGGTACTCAACACAACTCAACTCTTCTCCGCACCAAGCCCAAAGAACCCCGTGCAGTGAGCGCACGGCTAATCGAGCCCCCGAAGAAAAGGGGACCCTCATAGCACTCTAAGAACGTGTCTCCCTAAATGCCGACTACAAAAGTTTCCACCCTGGCCTCGGCTCGCAAAAACATGCATGCGGCAAATGGAACACCCGAACTAAATGAGGCGATTTGGACGAGATGCGAATCGAATCAAATTGAGGGGGGCGCCCATACTCGCTTCCCACATGCGGTTAGTGCGCTCATCATGGATCAGTAGACAAGACCCTTTTCCTAATTAGGGTCGACACTAGCAGGCCTCAAAACCACGCAGGGCCTCCTGCCGGTGCCTTATCATCAAATTATTATTAATAATAACATTAGCATGATTGATTGATTAAACATTGAGCCCCCAGAACATAATAGAAATAGTAACAGAAAGTAACGGGTAACAGACTCGAGCAAAACAACCCTAGGCATGCTAGTAAGACACGGGCAACAAGCAAAAGGTTATAGGTATGGAGGCGAGGCAATATCAGGGTTAAAGGATACATGTGATAGGTTCGTAACAGAAGCAACTATTCATAGGGCTAGCAGAATAGACAACGGAAAAGTATCGGTATCCAATGTTGAAAGGAACACGATGGTTCATGTGAGTGAATACTTGCCTGCAAACCCAGTAGCCTGGTACTGAGCTAACTCCTTAGAAGGGGTGTCGTAAGTATCGTCGGTCTCAACGTCGTCGTTTATCCGAGAAGAAGCAAACAAACAACGCAGAGAGATAAACAATCAATATCATGGCATAATGCACAAACATGGGATGATGCATGACCATTTAATTGATGCATCAAAATAAACTAGTTGACAAGATAGCAACATGATTAAATGGACCCATATGCAATTGGATTGCATATGGAAGCCCATGAATTATGGTTGAATTAATTGTTTTACAACTAATCAACTTGTGTAAGTGAATTAGCATGATGCATGGATGAGGAAAACAGCAAAATAACAACAATAGAACCAATTGGAAATAAGGTTTACCAAGTTGGAATTTTTTTTATTAAGTTAAGAAATTTTGGTTTCTTAAAGGTGTCACACAAGCATTTGTTGTTTTCATCATGTTAAATTGTTCAAAACAGATAACAAAGTTCATATTTGAATAAAACACAAAATTTTAGGTGGATTACATGTTTCACTTATTGAAAAAGGGAATTGAGATGATTTACTTATGAATTAAACAATTTAAGCAAGATTTAAATGAAATTAATTCAAGTTTGAATTTAATTGAATTTTTATTTGTTCAAAACACTTAAGCAAATTCATATTTGAAAAGTTTATACTTTTATGGTTTGAAAACATATTTTATAGTTTCAAAAATAAATTAATTTGACCAAGTTATGATTTTTAACAATATTAAATGATTTAAACAAGGTTTAAATCATTTAACCAATTTTAATTATTCAAAACATGAAACAAATGTTATATTTGAAAAGGTGGTTTAATTTTGCATGGAAAACATATTTCATTTGTTGAAATTGGATTTAAAATGAGCAAGTTATTAATTTGGCAATTTTAAATGCAATAATTAAGAAACAGTTGTTTTCAGCAATTTAAATTATTCAAAACAGCAAACAAAATTTATATTTGGAAAGTACATGAAAATTTGATTGGAAAACATATTTATTTTGTTGAATTTGGAATTTTTTATGCCCAAGTTATGAATTTTGCAAAATTAAGTGAATTAAACAAGTTTTCAAATATTTCACCAATTTAAAATATTCAAAACAGTAAACAAATTTTATATTTGGATAGAGCATTTAATTTGGTATTGAAAACATATTTAAAAAGTTAAATTTGGAGTTAAAATGATTTAGTTATGCATTTTACAAGATTAGGGTGCAAATCTGCCATTTTTATTACCTCTAGGGACTTAGAAAAAAATTAAACAGGGCCTAGAAGTAATAGCAGGGACCTGGCTGTGATTAGGGACTTGTTTGAGTTGTGAAGGAATAAAAGAAAAAAATGGGAATTAATCCCGTGGAGGGTGGGATTCGATCCCCCCACCTCTGGCTAGCGCAGAGCAGCTAACCACTGCGGCTGCTGCGAGTTCTTGTCAGGAAGGGGTGGCGAGGGGGGATATGCTTCTGTTTCGAGCGTTAACTGAAAATTTGGGCAGTCGACTGAACCTCAGATCGGTACTGCACCTCGACAGAGGGATGGCCGCCGGCGGTTCGCTGCCTGCTGCCGCGGCCGTGCGGTGGGGCGCTGCGGGTGGTCTAGGGGTGTGCGGCCAAGGGAGAGAGGAGGGGAGCGAGAGGGAAGGAGGCGGTCGAGGGGGGAGGAGCTCACCACGAGTGCTCGAGGGAGATAGCGAGGGCGGAGCAGGGATGGCCGGCGACGAGGTCCTCGATGGCGGCGGCGCCTCGGGGCTCCTCGGGGGCAACCGAGGGCACGGCGAGGGAGAGGGAACCGTGGCGGTTCCATTCCCGCACCTAGCCACGGCGGTGGTGGCTCGGGAGGGCGGCGATCGCCGGAGCAAAGTGGAGAAATTCCGGTTGGTGGTGTTCAGGTTCAGGGAACAGAGAAGATACAAAGAGGAGAGGGCAGAGGGAGAGGAAGAAGAGAACGGCGGGGAGAGGGAAGAGAGGGAGATAGGGTAGGGTTAGGGCTTCGAGTTAGTTCTTATGGAGGGGGAGGTGGAGCTCCAGCCGTTGCTGCACCTCCCTGTCAACGTGGACAGGGTGGATGCGCAGCCGTACGCACGAGGAAGACAGAGTGGAGGGGGGTATGGGCCTAGGGGTAGTTGTGCTGGGCTGTTGGCTGCTCTCTCTCTCCCTTTGCTCTTTTTATTCTTTGATTCTGTTTTATTATTTTTTTTTTGTGCTGATTGGAAAAGGAAGAAAAAGAGAGGGTTTGGGGTTTGAAATTTTAGGGCAAAAATTTGATAATGCTTATTTTAAGTAGCAGCAACAACTTGCAAGTTTTGTTTTACCAAAAGATTAGAAATTAAGTGTTGCTTGCAATTTATTTGAAATTTGAAGGGAATTTAATATTAATTGATTAACTTAACTTAAGCAATTAAGTTTTTTAAATTCAAGTTTAATTGGAAACAAGTGAAAGAATTGTTTGGTAATTTTCATAATTTCAAATTGGGTGTTGTTTGTGAATAATTTGAATTTGAAATAACATTTGGATTAATTGAATTATAAAAAGCCATAATTTTAATGGTTTGAACCTTATGGTTTGATGGAAACAATTGATTGATTTGTTTTGCAATTTTCATAATTTTCAATAGAGTTGCTGTTTTGGAAAGTAATTGAATTTGAAAAGGGTTTGGTTATTGGATGCATTTTTATAGAAACAAAACAACAGTTTTGAAATCACACTTTAATGGAAACAATTGATTGTTTTGATTTGAAACATTCATTTTGGAAATTGTAACATCACAAGGATGAAACAAAAGGTTTGAATTTTGGTTTGAAATTCAAATAGAAAACAAAGGAAAACAAATGAAAACAGAGGAAAACAAATGGAAAACAAGGAAAACAAATGCAATGAACATGATGCCATGATGCAAAACATAAAATAACAGAGAGCAAACATTCTAATGGCTATTTTTCATACTTGGGATGTTACACTGCTTCACAGGCCTGGACTTGGGATCAACGTGCAAGCTATGTTCCGCTAACTCTGTAGGAATACCCGGCATATCGCTGGGCGTCCAAGCAAAAACATCTTGATTCGAACGAATAAACTCCACGGGTGCTTTTTCCTGCTCATTGTCCAGGTTATATCCTATAGCAAATTGCTTGGAGGGATCACCTTCGACAAAGGCCACCATCTTGGTATCCTGTGCTGCCTTGAATTTCGCTCGCTCATCCTCCGTATTCGGCCTTTTTAACGCTGTTCTGTCATCCGGGTCTACTTGAGAGCGATAATACTTGAGCTCCTGCTTTCTGCAAGCTTGTTCCGCCATCGCCGCGTCCCCTTCGTCACACTCAGCCGCTATATTCCGGCTTCCATGTATAGTGATGGTCTGCTTAGGACCCGGGATTTTTAGCTGTAGGTACACGTAGCACGGCCTGGCCATGAACTTGGCGTAAGCCGGCCTTCGAAACAGTGCGTGATAGGGGCTGCGCAACTTTACCACTTCGAACGTGAGCCACTCCACCCGGAAATTATCCTTTGATTCTCCAAAAGCAACCTCCAAGGTAATCTTTCCCTCAGGACACGCCGAGTGACCCGGCACAATCCCGTGAAAAACTGTTGAACTTTTCTGTAGTTGAGACTCCTTGAGGCCCACGCGCAAGAAAGTTTCCCAATATAAAATGTTGATGCTACTTCCGCCGTCCATTAGGACCTTTTTCAGCTCATAACCATTAACCTGTGGTGCAACCACCAATGCTAGTACTCCCGGGTGTTCTATCCTTTCCGGGTGATCTCTTCTGCTCCATGTTACATCTTGCTCCGACCACCTCAGGTACCTCGGGACAGCTGAGGAAACCGAGTTTACCGCCTTTTTCAGTATCTTTCTATCCTTGTTTGAAGTTCCCGTGGTGTGAACGTGGTACTGGCCCAATTGCTTGGGATTGGCTTGGAAACCTCCAGCTCCTCCCTGGTTATTACCCGGGTTTCCACCTCCTGGGTTGCCTGCTGGGGGTGGGCCGTTGCCCGGGTTTCCACCCGGACCCGGTCCTCCTACCCGGCCTGCGCCTCGCATAGCTTTGTTTATTTCTTCGTTCTTCCATCTCTGTAAATCCACACACTGCTCCAATGAGTGGTTAGCCGGTCTACTGTTCCTGCTGTGTCGCGGGCACGGCATCTTGTAGACATCCCAGTTGTTTCCCGGCCTTGGCGGACCCTGGTAATTTTCTCCATTAAAGTTTCCTCCGTTGAAATTTCCTTCTGCGCTAGCGACAAACTCGGAATTCCCCTCAAACGGGCGTTTATTCTGGTTGTTTCCATTATTTTCTCCATGGTTACCCGGCGTGGATCCATTGCCGGTTCTTCCATTATTACTCGTGTTCGCTTTCGCTTTCTTATCATCAACGTCCTCTTCTGTGGTATCCGTGGCAGCATGTTTGTTGCATGCGTCCATCAACTCTCCCATAGTAACCTCTGAAGCGTTTCGACTGGATTTCATGCGAGTTAGCTTTTGCACTAAGGGTGTATACTTGCATGTCTTCGCCATAGCTTGCAACGCATCCTTTGGCTGAATATCTGTAGATGAATGAAGTATCTCCATAACCCGGCGCACCCAGCTACGCGCCGATTCTCCCTTCTTTTGCACACACCGCTCTAGATCGTCGACAGTAAACAACTTCCTGCATGTTCCGTGAAAGTGCTTGATAAACGCAATTTTCAATTCACTCCAAGATTTGATAGATCCTTCAGGTAAATTGTTGAACCACAACTTTGCTGCTCCTTCTGACATCATTAAGTACATGAACTTGGCTTGAAGATTTTCAGATGCGTTGCGAATCGACATAGCCATCTCATAACTGCTCAACCATGTTTCTGGATCCATAGTCGGCTCATAATTCACCACTTTACCCGGTTCCTTGAATTTATCCGGGTAAGGCTCAGCCCTGATATTATCCGACAGACACTTAGGTCCAGCGAGATTAGTCAGTACTGGCCTCACTCGGGAAACATGCGATCCTGCGGGGGGCGCGGCTGGGCGCCGCGCTGCCGCAGGCCCGTGTACCGCAGACCCGGCCGCGGATCGCCTGGCTCTGGAACTATCCACAATAGCTTGTGCTGCTGATGCTGCTGGTGCTGCTTGGACGCGGGGAGGAGGCGTCATTTGCTGCTGCTCTGCCCTCCGTCGCGCTGAACTTGACTGAATATTGCCTGTGTTGCCATGTTGTCGGCTGATGTACGGCGTTCCATGCATTCCACTCCTATTATCCGGGTAATTGACTTGCTGAGCCACTGTCGTGCGTAATAAATCTATCGCCCGCCGGGTCTCCTCCGCATGGGGTGACTCTCTTACGAGGATTCGATCCAACACCAATGTTGCCGCATATACATTATCCATTGGGTTGTTGAAGTGACCTGGTGGCGTACGAAATCGTGATGGTGGCGGTGGTGGCGATGCATTACCAGCTGCAATCCATGTCTGCAGCGTGGGTAACCCGGCTTGTACGTTTTCCGGTTGTGCTCCTCCGGTCGCGGGCTGATGTACAGTTTCTTGATTCGCGGCCGAGATTGGCTGATCTTGGGGGGTGGTGAACAGCGCAGCCGGGTTTAGAACTCCACCCGTGGCTGGTAACCTTGTTTGGTATCTCTGATGCATCCTAGTTGATTCAACCCGGAGCCGGTTCTCCAACGCTTCCAGCTCGCGTCGGTGCGTGGCTACCCCTTGCTTTTCTGCTTCCACTTCTCTCCTTTGCTTCTCTAATGCACGGCGGGCTACATCCAGATCCCTAGCACGTGCTGCTGCGTTCTCCGGGGTTATCACCGTAGCTAGCACCGTGGGATCCAGGATCAAGTTATTATTAAACAGGGCCGGGTGTTGTGGGTTTGAGGGACCCGCCCCTGGCGTCCTGTTTGTCATGAATCCAAACATATTCGCTTGCAACTCGCTATCCGCCGCCCGGCTAGTGACCGAGGCCGATTCTCCGTCGACCCGGGTCAGAACCGGATTTCCGTCAACCGGATTTTGCTGCTGGGCCAGCGCTCGCGCCGCTCCAACCGCGGCCGTAGTCACGTCCCCCAGATTGAGATTGGTTGCAGGGGCCGTGTAGACCGCGACCTGGCGCGCGATGCCTGGTGAAGATTCGTACTCTTCCTCATCACAGCTATCCTCCTCGTACCGGTCCTCCAGCAAGTGCAGGATAGACTCGGTATCATCTTCTCTCATGACCCGGCCACGCGGGGTCCATGCCGGCTCCTCCGGCTGTTCCCTCTTCGTGGGGGGCTCTTCTACCGGATCCACCGTTCCGACCGATTCTTCTCCATCCGACTGTACGCAGGTCGCTTCTCCTGACACAGAATCATAATTGAAATTATCAGGGATTGAACCGGACGTACGTACCATGCCGATGAAGACGTTGACCCGGCCGATCGTGACAACAGATCCGGATTCAAGCAGATCCGACTCTGGCCCCCAGCCAAAATCATCCACCATCTTCTCTCCTTCGGGGTTGGTGTAGATCTCGCCGACGACGAGGTTCTTCATGTTCTCCCGAGCTTCTCCCGTGATGTAAACACCCTTGGACGTAGGCCCCATGGTGGGCGCCAACTGTCGTGGGATAATCATGGTAGACGTTACCAGGGGTAACTTATCTTGGGGTAAATCGACTCTGGTGTTTGGGAGAGGGTTTTGCTCAGGGGAAATCATGGTGATGAAACGATCTGGTAGCCGGCAATCAAGTCGCCGAGTCTCCGATCTAGATCTTATTATCTCAACTCTGGTATTACAAAGGATACTCGAATAGCTAGTGAATCTCGTGTGTCTCGTGTCTAATCTATCCCTAAGGGCCGGCTTATATAATATCCGGACCCCCTCGCTTCCTATCCAAGGCATACTCAGAGTCCTACCCGGACACCGTTTACAAACCCTAAGTTTCCTTATCGGAACCCACAGTCCGGGTTACGAGGCCTGCACTCTTGGGCCTTCTAGAAACTCCCTTTCCTTAAGCCGGGTCTTGCGCAGCTCCCTTTGGGCCGAGTTACACCTTGGCATTAGCCTACCGGATTATCATCCCTCCATCATCCTTCAAGACGCTTCATAGTGGAAACGAGCATCTCCCTCTACAGAGAAGCTCAAGGAGAATAGGGTGAGCACACCCATGTGTTTGAGTGCCTTGGCGGCTCCACACCCCTCCAACGAAGACGTACTTCCCTTGGTAAGGAACTTCGATAATCACAACGGTGTCTCCTTTTGCTTCTGTTATTCCTTTACTCGAGCTCGTTACTTATACATTTATCTTTTTGGTAGCCAACGCTCTTGAAGTCATCTATCTTGCCATCACTTTGTTGTATATATTGCTTAGCATAAGTTGTTGATGCACATAGGTGAACCTAGCTTGTATAGGTTTTGTGCTCGATAAATTAAACGCTAGTTTTATTTTCGTTTATTCAAGCCAACCGTAATTATTTTAAATCGCCTATTGACACGTCTCCAACGTATCTATAATTTCTGATGTTCCATGTTGATATTATGCCAATTGCTATTTTCGTATGTTTTCCTACGTTTTCTTACGTTTTCCGGGAGTAACCTATTAACAAGATGCCAAGTGCCAGTTCCCTGTTTTCTGTTGTTTTTTATTTCAGAAAAGCTGTTCCGGAAATATTCTCGGAATTGAACCCCACGAATCCCGAAGTTCCTATTTTCCCCGGAAACATCCAGAAGTCCCGAAGAGCCCCGGAGGGGGGGCATAGGGTGGCCACACCATAGGGTGGCGAGGGTCCTCCCCCCGGCCGCGCACCTGGTGGTGTGGGCCCCCTGGCCACCCCCTGGAATCTCCCTTTCGCCTATATATACTCCCCCGAGGGAATACCCTAAAATAATCGACCTTTTTCACAAAATACATCCGTAGCTCCGCCGCCGCCGCCGCCGACGACAAGTTTCGGGGGACAGATCTCTGTTCTGGCACGCTGCCAGGGCGAGGAAGTGCCCCCGGAAGCCATCTCCATCGACTCCACCGCCATCTCCATCTCCATCTCCGTTGATGTCTCCTATGATGAGGAGGAAGTAGTTCTCCCCCAAGGCTGAGGGCTCTACCGGTAGCTATGTGGTTCATCTCTCTCTCCCATGGTGTGATCTATATGTGATCGTGAGCTTTGTAATCTAGTTGAATAAGTAGATGTGACTCTTCATCTTGTGCTACTCAAGTGTTTTATTAATATGAACTTTGGAGTCACCTTGCCCCGCGGTGTGAAGGTGATAGTGTGCACACCGTGTGTGTCTCCTCTATTAATTGTGGTGTTTGTCTAGTACCTTCTAGGGCGCTCATAGTGACAGCGTGGGGTTAACTAGACATGGGAATGCTTACTTTAAGGAATGCTTTTTGCATCCCTACGCAATGATTAGTGTTAGTTATCCAACCGGAGAGGGTTAAGAGTATCATAGTGAAGAGAAGATATTTAGTTATTCAATTATGCGATCATTGTTGAGAGTGTCCACTAGTGAAAGTAGGATCCCTAGCCTTGTTTCCAAGCATTGAAACACCGTTTTCCGCTTGTTCTTCTACATGTTTGCTTGCTGCCATATTTATTTCAGATTGGTATTATTACTTATAACCATCCATATTACTTGCATTTCACTATCTCTTCTCCGAACTAGTGCACCTATATACCTGACAAGTATATTGGGTGTGTTGGGGACACAAGAGACTTCTTGTATCTTAATTGCAGGGTTGCTTGAGAGGGATATCTTTGACCTCTACCTCCCTGAGTTCGATAAACCTTGGGTGATCAACTTAAGGGAAACTTGTTGATGTTCTACAAACCTCTGCACTTGAAGGCCCAACACTGCCTACAAGAATAGAAGCGTGCGTAGACATCAAGATCTTTTTTGGCGCCGTTGCCGGGGAGGTAAGGTAAAAGGTACTCGCATCCTCGGGTGTGAGTTCTCGAAGTTATTTCCTTTAGATTATGCAATTATATCTTTTTGTTTCTTGTTTTCACTAGTTAAGCTTATTTTTACTTATTCCTTGTTTTTATATTTACTAGTTAGACTTAATGGAAAACAACAAAAATATGGGAGAGCCTTATAATATTTATCTTGAGTTAGGACATGAAGTGTTTGAAGAGAAAATTAAAAAACCTATGGAACTTTATTTGCATGCTAGTGGCAATGTTCTTAGTATGAACTCTTTAAACACCATTATTGCTAATGCTATGGAAAAGTCTAAGCTTGGGGAAGCTAGTTTTGATGAATATGATATTTTTAGTCCCCCAAGTTTTGATGAGGAAATTTACTTTGATGATACCTTGCCTCCAATATATGATGATTATAATGATTGTGGTATTCTAGTTCCACCTGTTTACAATGATGAATATGATATTTTCAGTCCACCTGCTATTGAGGAAAAAATTAATTATGATTACAATATGGCTCCTATATTTAATGATTATGATGATGAGAATAATAATGATAGCTATTTTGTAGAATTTTCTCCCACTACTATTAATAAGAATGACTATGCTTATGTGAAGAGTATTAATTCTTTTATGCATGTGGCTCATGATAAGAATGTTTTATGTGATAGCTATAATGTTAATTTTATTCATGATGCTACTGAAGGTTATTATGGGATAGGGAAACATGGTTTTATGCATCTCAACAATATTAAGTTTCCCCTCTTTATGTTGAAATTTTTGAAGTTGCACTTATTTTGTCTTCCTATGCTAGTCACTTTGTGCTTCGTTGACTTGTTTTTCTACAAGATTCTTTTTCATAGGAAGTGGGTTAGAATTGAATGTGTTTTATATTTTCTTCTTGATGCTCTCTTATTGTGCTTCAACTCTTATTATTATGTGAGCATGTTTTAAAAATCATTGTGCCTAACTGAAATGCGTTAAAGAAAAGTGCTATCGGGAGACAACCCGTTTTATTTCGCTGTTTTCAACCCGTTTTCCTTCGTTTTCTTGTGCTTTGCACCTGGGTGTTGTCTATTTCCTTAGCAACCCCTATGTATCTTTTCTATTGTGTCTTTTTTGAGCCAAGTAAAGCCTCTAGTGGAAAGTTGAGACTATATTTCGGATTTATACGCAGTAAATAGATTTCTGATGTCCACTATTAAAATCGTATAAAATCACAGGAAATTTAAAATGACCTGAGTTTTTTTGTGCGTCATCCTGGGATATATACGCAACTTTTCTTAGTTTAACACTTTTTTATTTGAGCATCATAAGATTTTCGAAAAAAAAATCATCTTTACCTGTTGTCCTATTTTGACAGATTTCTGCCAATAATTGCATTTGCATCTTAATCTCTTTGTTTTGGTGTTCTTTTGAGAAAAAGAGTTTTAAAAGAAGTTGTGATAGTAGATAATGTGTTTATGAGTGTTAGGCTTGTGTTGAAACTAAATCATGTGAATTTATTATTTTGATTGCACTAACGTTGCTAATGAAGATTGTGAGAAGTTTGGTGTGAAGGAAGTTTTCAAGGGTCAAGAGAAGAGGATGATATGACATGATCAAGAAGAGTGAAAAGCCTAAACTTGGGGATTCCCCGGAGGTACATCCCAGAAAATTCCAAGAAGGCTCAAGCGTCTAAGCTTGGGGATGCCCAAGGCATCCCCTTATTCATCGACAAATTATCAGGTCACTTCTAGTGAAACTATATTTTTATTTGGTCACATCTTCTGTGCTTTACTTGGAGCGTCTTTTATTTTTGTTTTCAGTTTGTTTGGTTTTCTTTGCTGTAATAAATAGTTGGATCCTAGCATATTTGTTTGGGAGAGACACACGCTACTCTTGTGCTTCACTTATATTTGTTGAGTATTCATGCTTAGATATTTTAGTGCTTCCAGCTCTTGTTTTGCATGCATCCTTTGTTCAGAGCTGTTAGCTTTTGTAGTTAGGTGATTCTCATCTGTGTGTTTTCTTGGAAATAGGAATGCTATTTTGATAGTTGGTATAGTGGAAAAGATTGCATGGTCTTGTAGATCACTAAACTGCTTCACTTGAATCATTGATGTTCTTTTGAGATATTAATTTGCTTAATGGATAAACGGGAAGGACTAGTAAGTATAAACTTTTAATGGTTGGTCTAAGAAACTTGAAATTGTGCCATACTTAAATTACCAGGTGATAGAAACAATGGTATATGATTGCTACGAGTGATACATTTCTGATCGGCCTTTTGTTACGCGCTACGGTTGGGGTAGCTAACAGTGACTTGTCACTGCCACGGGCCCTCTTGAAGTGATTTTCATTGTGCCTTGTAAGATGATTTTCTTGCTGCAATATTTTAACTTGTGAGTCTATGTTGCGGTTCCTGGCACTTCCACCATCCATATTTGCTAGCCTCTTCGGTACCGTGCATTGCCCTTTCTCACATTGAGAGTTGGTGCAAACTTCGCGAGTGCATCCAAATCCTGTGGGAGGACTTTGTTATTCTACACATAAGACCATATGTTATTCCTCAAAACAACCACCATACCTACATATCATGGCATTTCCATAGCCATTCCGAGATATATTGCTGCATAACATCCACCTCCATTATGTTACTTGATGATGAGCTTCATGGTTATTTATGCATACTACTACACTGGCAGGAGCATGCAGTTGGATACATCAGAGATATTTCTTTATGAGTTATGAATACTAAAAGTGTGATGATTCATTGTAATATAGGATGTTTCCCCTACCGGTGAGGATATATAAAAAAAAATTAAAAAGCCCAAAAAGAAAAAGAAAAAGAAAAAGGGCCAAAGAGAGAATAAAAAGAGAGGGGTGCATCACTATCCTTTATATACCACACTTGTGCTTCATGTTTAGCACCAATACTTCAGTTTGGAGAAAGTTTTCATATTATCATTCATGCATAACTATGTGGGGAACTTTTATAGAACTTGGCTTGTATATTCCAATGATGAGCCTCCTCAAATGAGCTCTAGGTCTTCGTGAGCAAGCAAGTTGGATGCACCCCCACTAGTTCCATTGGAGAGCTTTCATACACTTATAGATCTATGTGCATCCGTTGTGTGGCAATCCCTACTCCTTGCATAGCTTTGGTTGTAAGACTTTCTCTTGTCTAATGACCACTTTCAGCTTTGTGAGCCTCTCTTCCATTGACTTTCCAAACCCCCCATAATGTTCTCTTTTCCATAACATCCCGGTGCCAGGGACCAACGCAGAACATTTGCTTGTTTTTAGTGCGCAAATAGTTTAAAATTCAAGCATTGCATCGTGTGAACAGCTTGACTTGATCCTAACAGGGGTTGTGAAGATCGTTTGACGTGCAAGATATTGTTGTTCTTGAAAGCTTAAATCATCTCTAATAAAATTTGCACGGTTGATAGTCTTTTAGTATTGATTCATTAAAAGTTTTGCTTCTTTCTTCTTATTTTTTTATGCATTACTTGTTGATATCAAATATAGATCACTGCTTTAGTTCATTTGATCCTAGTTTACATGTTGTGCTTTACATATTATGATCAAGATTGTGTGGTAGCATGTCACCTCAGAAATTATTTTGTTTTCTTGTTTACCTACTCGAGGACGAGTAGGAACTAATCTTGGGGATGCTTGATACGTCTCCAACATATCTATAATTTCCGTTGTTCCATGTTGATATTATGCCAATTGCTACATGTTTTCCGTATGTTTCCTACGTTTTCCGGGACTAACCTATTAACAAGATTCCAAGTGCCAGTTCCCTGTTTTCTGTTGTTTTTTATTTCTGAAAAGTTGTTCTGGAAATTGATGGAGGGATGATAACCCGGTATGCTAACGTCAAGGAGTAACTCGGCCCAAAGGACGTTGTGCAAGACCCGGCTTAGGGAAAAGGAGCTTCTAGAAGGCCCAGGAGTGTAGGCCTCGTAACCCGGATTGTGGGTTCGATAAGGTTGTTTAGGGTTTTGTAAGTAGTGTCCGGGTAGGATTCCGAGTACGCCTTGGATAGCAAGCCAGGGGATCCGGGGATTATATAAGCCGGCCCCAAGGGTTAGATCGACGAGTTCACAAGATACACAAGTTTACGAGATAGAGATCGTGAGATACCGAGTATCCATTGTAATACGAGTATCGAGATGGTATATTCAGATCGTAGACTCGGCGACTTGATTGCCGGCTACCAGATTGCGTATCACCATGCTTTCCCTTGAGCTAAACCCTCTCCCAAACACTAGAGTCGATTTGCCCCAATACAAGTTACCCCCGGTAACGTCTGCCGTGATTATCCCACGACAGTTGGCGCCCACCATGGGGCCTACGTCCAAGGGTGTTTACATCACGGGAGAAGCTCGGGAGAACATGAAGAACCTCGTCGTCGGCGAGATCTACACCAACCCTGAAGGAGAGAAGATGGTGGACGATTTTGGCTGGGGGCCAGAGTCGGATCTGCTCGAGTCCGGATCCGTCATCACGATCGGCCGGGTCAATGTCTTCGTCGGCATGGTACGTGCGTTTGGTTCAATCCCTGACGATTTTGGGTTTGATTCCGTGTCAGGAGAGGCCACCCACGTTCAGTCGAACGGAGAAGAATCGGTCGGGACGGTGGATCCGACAGAGGAGCCCACCACGAAGAGGGAACAGCCGAAGGAGCCGGCACGGACCCCGCGTGGCCGGGTCATAAGGGAGGATGATACCGAGTCTATCTTGCACCTGCTGGAGGACCGGTACGAGGAAGATAGCTACGATGAGGAGGAGTATGAGTCTTCGCCAAGCATTGCGCGCCAGGTCGCGGTCTACACGGCCCCTGCAACCAACCTCAATCAGGGGAACGTGACTACGGCCGCGGTCGGAGCGGCGCAAGCATTGGCCCAGCAGCAAAATCCGGCTGAAGGAAATCCGGTTCTGACCCGGGTTGACGGAAAGTCGGCTTCAGTCACCAGCCGAGCGGCGGATAGCGAGATGCAGGCAAATATGTTTGGATTCTTGGCTCACAGGACGCCGGGGGCAGGTCCTTCGAACCCGCAACACCCGGCCCTGTTCAGTAACAATATTGTCTTGGACCCAATAGTGTTAGCTACTGTGATAACCCCGGAAAACGCTGTGGCACGTGCCAGGGACTTGGAGGTAGCACGCCGCGCGCTAGAGCAACAAAGAAGAGATGTAGAAGCGGAAAAGCAAGGGGTAGCCACGCGCCAACGTGAACTGGACGCGCTCGAGAACCGGCTCCGAGCTGAGACAAGCAGGGTGCATCAGAGATATCAGACAAGATTACCGGCGATGGGAGGAGTCATAAACCCTAACGCACTATTCATCACACTCCAGGATCAGCCGATTCCGGCTGTGAATCAGGAAATTGTGCATCAACCGGCAACTGGAGCAGGACAGCCGGCAAACGTGCAAGCCGGGTTACCCACACTGCAGACTGGGGCCCCTGTCGGCAACACAGCGCCACCACCACCACCATCACGATTTCGTACACCACCAGGTCACTTCAATAACCCCATGGATAATGTATATGCCGCAACGTTAGCATTGAATCAGATCCCCGTAAGAGAGTCACCCCATGCGGAGCAGACCCGACGGGCGATCGATTTGTTGCATACGGCAGTGGCTCAGCAGGTTAATTACCCGGATAACAGGAGTGGAATGCATGGAACACCTTATATCAGCCAGCAACACGGCAATGCCGGCAATATGCAAACAAGTTCAGCACGCCGGAGGGCAGAGCAGCAGCAAATGCCGCCTCCTCCTCGCATGCAAGCAGCACCGGCAGTATCAGCAGCACAAGCTATTGTGAATAGTTCCAGGGCTAGGAGAGCCGCGGCCGGGTCTGCGGTGCATGGACCAGCAGTAGCGCCGCGTCCAGCCGTACCCCCCGCAGGATCGCATGTTTCCCGGGTGAGATCAGTACTAATCTCGCTGGGCCCAAGTGTCTGACGGATAACATAAGGGCTGAGCCTTACCCGGATAAATTCAAGGAACCAGGTAAAGTAGTGAACTATGAGCCGACTATGGATCCAGAAACATGGTTGAGCAGTTACGAGATGGCTATGTCGATCCGCAACGCGTCTGAAAACCTTCAAGCCAAGTTCATGTACCTAATGATGTCGGAAGGAGCAGCAAAGTTGTGGTTCAACAATTTACCGGAAGGATCTTTCAAGTCATGGGGAGAGTTGAAAACTGCGTTTATCAAGCACTTTCACGGAACATGCAGGAAGTTGTTTACTATCGACGATCTGGAACGGTGTGTACAAAAGAAGGGAGAGTCGGCGCGCAGCTGGGTGCGTCAGGTTATGGAGATATTGCATTCATCTACAGATATTCAGCCAAAAGATGCGTTGCAGGCTATGGCCAAAACATGCAAGTATACACCTTTAGTGCAGAAATTAACTCGCATGAAATCCAGTCGGAATGCTTCAGAAGTTACAATGGGAGAACTAATGGATGCGTGCAACAAACATGCTGCAACGGATACCACGGAAGAGGACGTTGATGACAAGAAAGCAAAAGCAAATACAGGCAATAATGGAAGAACCGGCAACGGATTTATGCCGGGTAACCATGGAGGTAACAATGGGAACAACCAGAACAAGCGCCCATTCGAGGGGAATTCTGAGTTTGTCGCTAGCACAGAAGCCGGGTCTTCAAGGCCCAGGGCAGAAGGAAATTTCAACGCAAGAAATCATAATGGAGGAAATTATCAAGGGCCACCAAGGTCGGGTAACAACTGGGATATCTTCAGAATGGCGTGCCCAAAATACAGCAGGAACGGAAGGCCAGCTAACCACTCATTGGAGCAATGTGCGGATTTGCAGAGATGGAAGAACGAGGAATTGAACAAGGCTATGCGAGGTGCAGGCCGGGGAGGAGGACCGGGTCCGGGTGGAAACCCGGGCAACGGCCCACCCCCAGCAGGCAACCCGGGAGTTGGGAATCCGGGTAATAACCAGGGAGGAGCTGGAGGTTTCCAAGCCAACCCCAAGCAACTGGGCCAATACCACGTTCACACCACAGGAATTTCTAACAAGGATAGAAAGATACTAAAGAAGGCAGTAAACTCGGTTTCCTCAGCTGTCCCGAGATACCTGAGGTGGTCCGAGCAGGATGTAACGTGGAGCAGAAGAGATCACCCGGAAAGAATAGAACACCCGGGAGTCCTAGCATTGGTGGTTGCACCACAGGTTAATGGTTATGAGCTGAAAAAGGTCTTAATGGACGGTGGAAGCAGCATTAACATCCTATATTGGGAAACTTTCTTATGCATGGGTCTCAAGGAGTCTCAGCTACAGAAAAGTTCAACAGTTTTTCACGGAATAGTGCCGGGTCACTCAGCGTGCCCTGAAGGAAAGATTACTTTGGAGGTTGCTTTTGGAGAATCGAAGGACAATTTCCGGGTTGAGTGGCTCACGTTCGAAGTGGTGAAGTTGCGCAGCTCTTATCACGCGCTATTTGGGAGGCCGGCTTACGCCAAGTTCATGGCCAGGCCGTGTTACGTGTACCTACAGCTAAAAATCCCGGGTCCTAAACAGACCATCACCATACATGGGAGCCGGGATATAGCGGCTGAGTGCGACGAAGGAGATGCGGCAATGGCAGAACAAGCCTGTAGAAAGGATGAGCTTAAGTACTACCAGTCTCAAGTAGACCCGGATGACAGGACAGCGCTGAAGAGACCAAACACTGAGGATGAGAGAGCAAAATTCAAAGCAGCACAAGATACTAAGATGGTAGCCTTCGTCGAAGGTGATCCGTCCAAGCAATTTGCCATAGGATCTAACTTGGATGATGAGCAGGAAAAAGCACTTGTGGAGTTTATTCGTTCAAATCAGGATGTGTTCGCTTGGACGCCTAGCGATATACCGGGTATCCCTACAGAGCTGGCAGAGCACAGTTTGCACGTTGATCCCAAGTCCAGGCCTGTGAAGCAGGGGCTGAGAAAGATGAATGAGGAAAGAAGAAGGGCTATCGGCGAAGAAATTGCCCGGCTGTTGATGGCCGGCTTTATCATGGAAGTATTTCACCCGGAGTGGTTAGCAAATCCGGTTCTCGTGATGAAAAAGACCAATGAGTGTAGGATGTGCATTGATTATACGAGTCTCAACAAGCATTGCCCAAAGGATCCGTTTGCACTTCCAAGGATAGATCAGATCATAGACGTGGTAGCTGGAAGTGACCTATTATGCTTCCTGGATGCATATTCCGGGTATCATCAGATCAAGCTCAAGAAGGAAGACTGGGAGAAAACGTCATTTATAACCCCTTTCGGGGCCTTTTGTTACAAAACCATGACTTTTGGATTGAAGAACGCCGGCGCAACCTATCAGCGGTGCATTCAGAAGTGCTTTGAGGACCAAATTGGACGCAACGTTCATGCTTATGTGGATGACGTGGTGATCAAGACCAGAAAGGCAGAGACATTTATTGATGATCTGAAGGAAACATTCAAGAACCTGAGAAGATACCAGATGAAACTTAACCCGACAAAGTGTGTATTTGGAGTCCCAGCAGGGAAGTTACTCGGCTTCATCGTTTCAGAGAGAGGGATTGAAGCAAACCCGGATAAAATCAAAGCTATCCAGAGTCTGAAAAAGCCGGAAAACCTGAAGCATGTTCAGAAGCTTACAGGGTGCATAGCAGCGCTGAGCCGGTTTATATCAAGACTCGGAGAGAAGGCAATACCCTTGTACCGGCTCTTGAGGAAATCTGATAAGTTCGTTTGGGACCAAGAGGCGGATGAGGCATTTGAGGCACTAAGAAAGCAACTATCTGAAGCACCAGTCCTAGCAGCCCCGGGTCCTAAAGAGCCCATGTTACTGTACGTTGCAGCGGGGCCCCGAGCGGTTAGCGCAGTGGTTGTCGTCGAGCGCAAGGAGGATGGAAAAGATCACCCGGTCCAGAGGCCGGTCTATTACGTCAGTGAGGTATTATCAGAAGCAAAGCAGCGCTACCCGCATTGGCAGAAATTGGTTTTCGGGGTCTTCATGGCCAGCCGGAAATTGAAGCCGTATTTTCAGGAGCACCCCATAACAGTGGTTAGCTCTATACCAATGTCGGATATCATCAGAAACTCGGATGCAACAGGCAGAATAGCCAAGTGGGCGATCGAGATGGGAGATTACCACATCAACTACGAGCCCAGGTCAGCAATCAAATCTCAAGCTCTAGTTGATTTCATTAACGATTGGACTTACACAGGCATGCCCACAACGACTCCAAGTTCCGAGTCTTGGATAATGCACTTCGATGGTTCCAAGCAGTACGAGGGATCAGGAGCTGGAGTGGTGCTCACATCACCTAAAGGAGACAAGTTGAGCTACGTATTGCAGATTCACTTTGATTGTTCCAACAACGTGGCCGAATATGAGGCATTATTGCATGGATTGAGGATAGCCAAGGAGATGAATATCAAGAGAATACGATGCTATGGGGACTCGGACCTTGTGGTACAGCAGGTCTCGGGAACTTGGGATAGAAAATATGCAACTATGGCAGCATACCGCAGAGAGGTGGACCAGGTTGCCGGGTGCTTTTCCGGGTATGAGGTGGAGCATGTAGACAGAAGAAAAAACGAGGCGGCAGATACACTTGCTAGACTCGGCTCGCGCAGAGAGCCGGTTCCACCCAATGTGTTCCTGGACGAGCTATGGCGGCCATCAGTTAAAACCGAGTCTGAGGAAGAACTGGCTAACAAAGACCCGGATTTGGAGCTCGTGGCCACAATACGCACTGTTCCCGAGTGGACAGAGCCGTTTATGGCTTACCCATCACGTGGCGAGTTACCACAGCAAGAGGTACTAGCAAGTAAAATTCTGAGGCGAGCAAAAGGTTATTCCATCATCAATGGGGAGTTATATAAAAGGAGTGCCGCAGGAGTATTTTTGCGCTGTGTAGCACCAGAAGAAGGCCGGCAAATCCTAAAAGAGATCCACGAAGGCGACTGTGGCCATCACGCATCCACAAGGTCCCTTGTGGCCAAGGCATATAGGCACGGTTTCTTCTGGCTCACAGCCTTAGCAGATGCGGAACGCTTGGTGGCAAGGTGCGACGGATGCCAAAGGTACGCCCGCCAAATCCATGTGTCGGCTATGGAGTTGCAAACAATTCCTTTAACCTGGCCTTTCGCCGTTTGGGGTATGGACATGGTTGGCCCCTTTCACATGTCACCTTGCAAAAAGACACATCTCCTGGTGGCTATAGATAAATTTACCAAGTGGATTGAAGTTATGCCAGTTACCAATTGTGAAGCGATTACGGCAGTTAAGTTCCTGAAAAGGATTATCTACCGGTTCGGGTATCCTCACAGTATAATTACCGACAATGGAACCAACATGTCCCTTGGCGAGATGGAGAAATTCTGTGGTAATAACGGAATCCGGCTTGACATAGCTTCCGTAGCTCATCCACAAGCCAATGGACAAGTGGAGAGGGCAAACCAGGAGTTACTTCGTGGATTAAAGCCACGATTGCGAGTCCCATGTATCAGAGCTGCTGGAGCATGGGTTGAGGAGTTACCTTCAGTGGTTTGGGGTATCAACACTACACCTAACAGATCTACTCAGATGACACCGTTTTTCATGGTTTATGGTGCAGAAGCGGTGCTGCCGAGTGATATCATCCATGACTCGCCTCGAGTATCGGCTTACGTTGAGGTGGAAAACAAGAAGACCCGGCAGGACGCCGTGGATATGTTAGAAGAACACAGGGAACAAGCTTTGGAAAGATCAGCCATATACCAGCAGGATCTGAGGAGATATCATAGCCGCAGAGTCAAAACCCGGGTCTTCCAGGAAGGAGACCTGATTCTGCGCCTAGTACATTCAAAGGAAGGAAAGCACAAGTTATCCCCACCATGGGAGGGACCGTTCATCATAAGCCGGAATCTGCATAACGGATCATATTACTTGATAGATGCAAGGGAAGAGTCGGCAACGGTTAATGACACCGCCCATACCACTTCATCTATGCAAGAGAGAGAAAGACCTTGGAACGTAGCTCAGCTGCGTCCCTACTATACCTAGTCTAGACCAGATTTACAAGTGAAATTACACGATGTAACAGGCGGCAGGTTTCAGACGCACTCTTTTCCTATCCAGGGTACCTAAGGGGACTGGAGGGTTTTTAACGAGGCGGCTTGCTGGCCTAACTTTTATCATATCAATAAAGAGATGGTTAAACAATATATTGTTTCCTTTTCATGTGTTTTTTATCAAGTTTTTTTTATCTCTGTTGTGTTTTTATTTTCTTCTTCCAGGTAAGTATTATTTATTGTTCTTAGTACATTAGTTTCTTTACTAAACTGCATATATTTAGGTCTTGGGGGCTGATTTCTTGAATAGCACAGTTACAAACTCAAAGACCCGGCCATGATGCCTATGAGTTATAAGGGCCGATTACTTGCAAACAAGTACGGCTGCAAGCTTATAACCGGACAAAGGAGCCAAACTTTCTTGATTTTTCTTACTTAAGCTCGATGTGACTCGCACTAAAGTGGCATGATTCGCTAGCGTATGATTACAATCAGCCATGATGCCCAATGGGACTTGTCTGACCCTGTCTTCATACAGCTATAGCAACATGACTATCCACGCGAAAGCCGGCTTACAGTACAAGAGAGTCAAAAGGTTCATCTAAACCACAAGTTATGTAGAGTACAAGGTTAACAACCGGAAACTCAAAGTTTATTAAGCATACCTTCAAAACATATGTGAAATGGCTCTAGGTTTTGGGCTTAGCACGTAACAATTTGTTCCTTTTGAAAGACCCAATACCCCAGACTCGGAATTTCGGGCCTTGGGGACTCGGGAATTTGAAAACAGAAATAAATTATCTAGCTATTCAGCTCAAAAACCCAAAAATCCGAGTCTTGGGGACTTGGGGACTTAGAAAAAAGTCCACTAGTCAAAACCCACGAGACCCGGAAACCGAGTCTCACAATAGGCACCATAGCAGAAAGTCAGAAAATCAAAGATGAAAAAGCCCAAAGTTAAGAAATATCAAATTCGAGCAAAAGGCCAGAAGGGCCACGAGATATATTAAGGTATCAAAATGTATTACAAGCCACGATAGTAGTATCATAAAGCGCACAGGCGCGCCATCAAAAGAATAATTGTTTTAAAAAGGCCCATCGGCCGGATAATGTGCCTAAGACGGTTCCCGATAAAAATTTCACTCGGCATCTTGGGCCGAGTCGTCCATCTTGCCCTTGGCAGCCGGGTCTTGCTCCTCGCCTTGGTATTCAGCATTCTTGGTGGCGGCAGCACCCGGGTCAGCAGTAGTGCCAGCCCGTGCGGGAGGAGGGACGACTGGCGTGGAGGTAGCAGGCGCAGAATCGGCCTCAACCTTCTTCTTCGTGGCCTCTTCTCTCGCCTGGGCAGCCTCCGCCTTCCATCGGGCCAGCGTATCGTATGGCTTGGGAAGATCCGAATTAATCGCCTTGTCATCCGCAACATATGCGGGGGTAATTGAACTGACATCCAAGCCATCGGCAATCACACTGGCCGAGTGACGAACCTCCTTCTGGATAGCCTTGAAATTCTTCACTGAGAACTTGGACCCGTCGTGGTTGAACTCTAGAAACCCGCTACAAGCTTGGCCGTCTCGAGTTTGGGAAAATACGCCTTAGCCAGTGCAAGCCCCCGGGTTACTCCAACTCGGCAGGACGAGCGTCTCTAGTGCTCAATCCACTCGGGGATAGTGGAGCACGCGTCAAGCAGCGTCTTCAGGTTGCCATGCCCGACACCCGGCCACTTCAGATCCTGAAGGATCCATTTGGTTCCGGCACAGAGCTGTCGGATCGTGCTCTTGATGGTTTTCAGCTTTGCGATATCATCTTCGTCCGGAGTTACATCATCCGGACCTGCAGAAAATAGGAAAAAGCAGTGAGTACGGAAATTCGATTATTTATCAGAATGAGGATCCGGGTTATAATTATCAAGTTAGGAATCGTACCGGTCAAAGCGCGATATGTGTCGGCAATTTGAACGGAAAGCTTGGTCAGTTCATCTTCTGCTGCATGAGCCCTCCTTCTATATTTCCTTGTGATCCTCCCGCTCCTCTTAGCATCAGCTTCAGCCGACTCACGCAGAGTCACCTCCTTCTCGAGGATCTTGGTGGCCTTCGCCAGTGCTTTCTCAGAGTAGGTCACGAAGGCCTGCGTGGAGACACAAGGAAGGATTAGCCGGATAAAAAGCAAGCTATCATTCGGATATACTACGAAGTTCCAAGCAAATTATCAATAAGTTCACTTGGAACTTGGGGACTAGACAAGGATACAGGCAATGTTATTCGGATTTACCTCATGTTTGGCTATCAAAGCTTCTAGGATATTTTCTTCATCAGCCCTCAAGGTGTGCAGGGCGTCAAGCATTTGGGAAAAAGTCATATCTTCGGGCCTGACACCGGAAGAGCCGGCAGCTTGATCACCCGGCGGGCGAACCTTCTCCGACTTTGGGGTCGAGACCCGGATTGTCTGGGTGTCCGGATTGGGAGAGCCCATCCTTGTGTCCAGGATCTCGACGTCGTCGTCCTCAGCCTCTTTAGATGGCTTGGGAGACCCGGCTTCCTGCCGAGCCGAGTCAGCCAAGGGGTCTTGCTCCTGGTTGTTTTCAACACCACCGCCAGTCGCGGCGTCCATATCATCAGTCGGCCCCTCCGTCTCCCGGTTGTCCGTGTCCATAATATCCGGGTCACTGATCGTGACCTGGGCGCTAAGGAAAGGAAAGAGAATAGATCAGCAACGAAAATTGAAGGTTATCAAAAGGACTAGAGTATTGCTTGGCCGGAAATATGACTTACCCGGCATTCACGACGAAATCTGCCGGAAGCGAGCTGCTGGACGCGGATGAGGCTGTCACAGAATCCGAGAGTGAGACCCGGAGCTGTCCGGCTAATGGATGATTGGGGGAAGTGTCGTGGGATAATCACGGCAGATGTTACCGGGGGTAACTGATCTTGGGGCAAGACGACACAGGCGTTTGGGAGAGGGTTTAGCTCAGAGGAGAACATGGTGCAATTCGATCTGGTAGCCGGCAATCAAAGTCGCCGAGTCTCCGATCTTGATACAATAACTCAACTCTAGGATTACACTGGATGCTCGATATCAAGCGATGTTGCTAGGGTTCTTAGATCTCTGCCTAAACTAGACCTGGGGGTCGGTTTATAAAGCACCCGTACCCCCTGGCTTATTCTCCAAGGCGCATCCTGGATCCTACCCGGACACGACGCACAAACCCTAACTTTCTTCTACCATAACCCACAATCCGGGTTACTGGGCCTACAAGCTTGGGCCTTTATAGGTTTCCTTATCTTTAGCCGGATCTTGCACAGCGTCCTTTGGGCCGGGTTACTCCTTGGAGTTTGGCCTACCGGGTTATCATCCCCCCGTCAGTAGTCCCCAGAATAGCCTGGGCTTCATGGATCCTCCTTGAAGCGCTCGCTATTCCCTGCAAAGATATCAAACACACATGCATATGGAGGCCGGGTTAAGATGCTTTGATATTCAGCTAGGCCTTACTCCATGGTGGCCATGTAGTAACCCGGGTTTTTCCTCCAAGCACTTTTTAATTTTCCAGGTCCAAACCCTAATAAAAACGCCAAGATTCCATACTCGATAATCGATCCTGATATCACGGGGTTGATCTCCTTCTTCCTTTTATCCAAATGCCTTGCTCAACATTTAAAACACATTTCGCCAAAACTCAAATAAATAGCCGTTTACTTCCGCAACTCCCGGCTCCCGCTCACTGAACCGGGCTTATCCATTCGCCCTATAAATAAGCTCCTTGGGGGTAACCCGAACCCTAACGGCTCATTTCCCCCCACTCTGCTTCCTTCCTCCCTCTGAACTCATTCTCACTGAGCGCCACCACGGAAATCCCGCGCGCATCACCGGAGCCCATCGGCCGGAGGCTGCGCTCCGCCACTGCTTGCCCCGCGCCGCCGCCAAGATCCGCCTGCAAACCTCCATCCGGTCCGTCTGGAATCGCGAAGGGACACCAGTCCTGCGCCATCTGCCTCCGCAAGGCTTCACTCAGATCCCCTCCGGTAAGCCTTTCGCACCCCTTAATTTACCTTTGCAATTTTTGATTTTATCTCAGATTAGATCCAAATCAGCCCGCCACGGATTTCTCGGCCATGCCGAATTAGGCCACCAATAGTCTTCTCTAGCTCGCCCAATGGATAAAACGCATACTCCAATCCACTCTCCTACTTCCTGCAATCATTATTCTCACCACAAATCTGAAGATGGAATTTCCAATCTAGGCTCGAACTACTCGAAGTTTCCGCCTTTGCCTCAATCACCCGGCTGGACCTCCCCTTTCTGGTTCCTTTTATTCGCGCTAAGTGCCTATGCAGCCATCCATCGCCATCAAAAACTCCTTCAACATTTAGATCCCATAATTTTCGCCATAATGTTTGATACCCGGATAATTTCGAACTTTACTCTGCGAGCTAACACCCGGATTACGCGCAATTTTTCATGTCTCAATATTACCCGGCCGATACTCGGCCGGCTCACAACTTTCGTGTCTTAGTCCTCTTATCCTTTTACCTTGTACTTTGCAGGTCAACCACATGGCTCCCAAAAATCAGGGGAAAACTCCAACCAAAGCTAAAGCCACCAACTCCATATCCGCCAACTGGGCGCGGTCTACGGTCACCAAGGCCAAGTTAGAGGAGCTGGTGGAGCTGGGAGTTCTTCCTCCTCAAGAGGATATCCAATGGAGAGTGCCGGGTAAGGAGACCCGGCCCACCCCGACAAAAGGCGAGGTAATTTGCTTTGTGGAACATGTGACCCGGGGCTTCCGCCCACCGGGTCACCCTTTTTTCCGGGAGGTTCTAAACCATTACGGCCTTCGCGTCTTTGATATCGGGCCTAATTCTGTTTTGAACATCTCCCACTTCATAGTCCTTTCGAATCATACTTGTGCACTTCGCCAAGTTTAGCTCTTTTCATTGAGCTTTTTCAATGCAAACCGTGCCGCGAGAGCGGTGACGGGGCGCTTCTCGCTTGCGGCGGGGTTTCCATCCAGCGCCGCAAGAATTCTTTGATGCCATCCCTCACCCTTAACTCCCATGTCAAGCACTGGCAGCTCTCCTACTTTTACTGCCAAGACACCTCCCCACCCAGCCAAAAGAAGCTGCCGGGTTACTCAGAGGGTCTTCTTGACATCTCCGAGAAATTTAGTGCCTTCGCCTCTGACTCGGATAGGGAGGCAATTCAACCTCTACTAGCCAAAATCAACACTCTCACGGCCCAAGGCCTCATCGGGCTCAACCTGGTGAAGACTTGGGTCGACTTCCGGATTCAACCTAATTCCATCCGCACAAAGTTGATGTGCGAGTATTCGGGACAATCTACAGACCCGCTCCGGTACTCTGATAACATCTTTGCAGCTGGCGATACCCACAAAACCATCAAGGGTTTTCTGACAGAAAAGCTTGAGGTAATCCGGAACATATCCGGATTGGAGCCCTTCACGCTCGAGAACCCAGCCCCCAAGGTGAAAACCCGACTTTAATGCCTTTATCTTTGCTCTTTCCACTTGATACGGTTGATAACCCTTGTGCTGACACCTTTCAGGCTGATGATGATTTTTGGAAAACCAACACCTCTCCTAGTTCCAAAAGTCCAGAGGAGCAAGAAGCTGCCAACTCGGACGAAGGTATTTTCCGGATTTTGTTTGGTTCCTTTAAGCTCACCATAACCCCTTCATTTCCAACTATAACTCTGATGATATCCAGAACGAGAAGATGACGAGGAAGAAAACTCCGATGGCAAACTAGAATCTGCCAGCGACGAGGAGGAACTGGAGCCGACAATCAAAGTCGGATCAAAAAGAAAAACCCAAGAGGCTACTTCCAAGGTTTCATATCTCCTCCTTGCATTCAATTCGTATTACTTTAATGATATATATGAGCTTCCTTGATGTTATTCTACTGGCCATTCTTGAAGGAATCGCCCATGACCAAGCGCAGGTCGACTCGAAATCACCCGGGTGATGATGCCCTTAACCCGGGTATTTCATCGACCCCGACTCGACGGGCTGGTAATTACCCTATCTTTTCCCGGTCGAAACATTCTCCTTGAACCATTCCCACATGACATCTAACTTGATAATTTCCAGCCTCTCCCGAGTCCAGCGACGGATTTCCTTGTGACTTTGCGGTGAACACCGGGTAAAATCCCCTTTCTGATGTTCCACCACATTTTATCACCCTTTCCTGACTGTGTATTTAGCTGCTTACTGACAACATCTACAGGGCCACGGTCGTTGTCAGCGACCAAGAGGATATGGAGATCGAGGGCCCGGGTAAGGGGAGCCCTACTAATAAGACTACAGCCGCGTCTAACGGCGAAAAACAAGCATCGCCGGCAAAGCCGGACACACAAGAAGCCGAGTATCCGATTGCTTCCCATGCAAGCAAGAAGAACAAAGCCACCGTCTTGGGTGCAGAAGAAGGAGCGTCGGATTCCGACACACAAATGACCCGGGTTCCGCCTCCCGCTAAGAAGAAAGCCCCTTCTCGGAATTTCCAAGGCCCCGGGTCCTCTGATACGAGTAAAGACACTTTTGATCAGTTGATGAACACCCTCCTCACCATGAAGACTTCGGAGAGCAAGATCTTGGAGCGCATGGCTGCAGAGCACCAGGTAAGGACACTTGGTATCTCATATTGCAGACCTAGTCCCCAAGTTCCGAGTATGACTTGCAAAAGTTATGCTTGGTACTTTACGCCATATTCAGCTTACCATAATATCCAACTGATACTTGCGTTCCTTGCTACTTACAGGCACAGATAACCCGGTCTGATGAAACTTTACTGAAGACCGAACAACTTCTCCTTGCCGAGATAAAATGAAGGGAAACCCTCGAGGATGACATGAAAACTTTGAAGAAGGATGTTTCCAAATATAAGAAGAAGTGCAATGCTGCTCAGACCACGCTGAAGAAACTATCGGACCAAGTCACCGATACTTATCAGATCTTGCTTAGTAAGTTTTTGCTGCTGATTGGTTTCGTGTCTTTGCTTTATTATATCAGACTCGGGATTATTGATATGTTCTCTCTTTTGTTACAACCGTAGGTGCCAACCTTGCGGCCCCAGAGGAGGATGCCATTGTCAAGGCTAAAACCCTAAAGACCGTGCTCCGGACTTTCTTTGCCGGCACAAAATTTATACTGGATGTCGTGAAGTGGCCTACGGAAGTATATCCGGGTGAAGAAAATCTCATTCAAGCCTGCTCCACTGTGCCTGGCTGGATTGAAATCTGGAAGCGTTCGTCCTGCCGGATTGGTATGACCCGGGCCTTCACCCTGGCCAAGGCTTTCTTTCCGAAGCTTGACCCGGCAAAGGTAATATCCGGGTTTCCCGAATTCAAGGCGGATGGTTCCAAATTTACACCCAAAGATTTCAAGGCCATACAAGCCGCAGTGCGCCCCTCGGCTACCACTTTGGCTGATAGTTTGGATCTAAACACGATCATGAGTGCATACGACGCTGATGGCAAAGTTGTTACAGAGGAAGCACCCCCGCCCTTTGATATCTTGGAGAAGTGGGTTTCTAACTCGGCCAGGAAGAGGGAGGCGACTGCGAAGAGAGAGGCCGAGTTAGGATCAGGTCTGTCTGCCTCTACACCAGCCGTCCCTCCACCTGTCCGCCCTGGCGCAGTGAGTCCGGGTAAGGGTGCCGGGAAGGCTAAGCAGCAAGCCCAGGACCCAGAGCCGGAAGACCGTACTCAGGAGGCCGAATAGGGCAATACCATCATAACACCTTGCTTACGTGATGCTTTGTATTCAAACTAGTATGCTTTTGATGGTGCGCCTGTGCACCCCTGATACTGATGTCGTAACTTGTAACGCACTTTTTAGTCCGTGATATGCTTTGCGGCTTTCCTGGCCTTTTGATAACCGTATTGCTTGTCTATTCTTTGAGCTTTTTCTCGATACCCGACTCTCTATCTTGGCTCTCTTCGTAAGACTCGGTTTTCCGAATACCAGGGGCCTTGATAAGTGGACTTTTGTTTAAGTCCCCAAGACTCGGATGCCAGGGTCTTTCGAACTGCGATGGACAAGTAGTTTGTTTCTGTTTCGAAGTCCCCAGTCCCCATGACCCAAAGTCCGAGTCATGAGGGTGTGACCTTTCTCAGAGAACAAATTGTTTTTTACCGAGTCGAAAACCTAAGGCCATTCTGCGTAAGTACTGAAGTTATGCTTGATAGTCGTTGAGTTTCCGGCTATTAGCCTTGTACTCTGCATAAACTTGTGGTTTAGATGACCCTTTTGACTATCTTGTACTATAAGCCGGCTTTCGCGTGGATACCATGTTGTTACATCCATACGAAGACAGGGTCAGACAAGTCCCATTGGGCTTCATGGCTGATTGTAATCGTAAGCGAACAAATCATGCCACTTTAGTGCGGGTCACATCGAGCTTAAGTAAGAAAAGTCAAGAAAATTTGGCTCCTTTGTCCAGTTATAAGATTGCAGCCGTACTCGTTTGCGAATAATCGGCCCTTATAACTTATAGGCATCAAGGCCGGGTCTTTCGGGTTTGTGGCTGGACTACTTGAGCAACCAGCCCCCGAGACCTATATATGCTCAACGTTCTTAATGATACTGAAATATTGATGTCACACGGATGCTACTTACTTGTAATCAGGTTGTAACGAAATAGGACTTGATAACCATCTCTTTATTGATGCGAGAAAGTTTGGATCAGCAGGCCGCCTCATTAAAAACCTTCCAGTCCCCTTAGGTACCCTGGGTAGGAAAAGAGCGCGTCTGAAACCTGCTGCCCGTTACATTGTTTAGTTCTTCACGGGCACCGGTCCCGGACTGGCGTGACTGATGCACATTCTCCATATGTTGGACTTTTTCATGATGAGTACCGGGTTTACTAATCGACCCGGGTGAGGTGTTTCCGTGACACGGCTGGTTGTGAGCGGCCGTGTAGTTTCTTCCTTTATAGCGGATTGCTTGGGGGAGTCATCCTTGATAAAAGCCACCATTTTAGCATCTTGTGCTACTTTGGATTTTGCTCTTTCGCCTTCAGTACTCGGCCTTTTTGATGTGGTTCTATCCTCCGGGTCTGCTTGAGATCGGTAATGCTTGAGTTCTTCTTTTCTACAGGCTTGCTCGGCCATTGCTGCATCTCCTTCGTCGCATTCAGCTGCTATGTCTCAGTTTCCATGTATGGTGATGGTCTTCTTGGGACCCGGGATTTTTAGCTGTAGATATACGTAACACGGCCTAGCCATGAATTTGGCGTAAGCCGGTCTTCCGAATAACGCGTGATATGGGCTGCGCAATTTGACTACCTCAAAGGTAAGCCACTCAACTCGATAGTTATCCTTTGACTCCCCAAAGGCTACCTCCAATGCGATTTTTCCCTCGGGGCACGCTGAATGACCCGGCACTATCCCATGAAAAATTGTTGAGCTTTTTTGTAGCTGAGACTCCTTGAGGCCCATGCGTAGGAAGGTTTCCCAATACAGTATGTTTATGCTGCTTCCACCATCCATCAAAACCTTTTTCAGCTCATACCCATTGACTTGTGGTGCGACTACTAATGCCAAGACTCCCGGGTGCTCCACTCTTTCTGGGTGATCCCTTCTGCTCCATGTTACCTCCTGTTCTGACCATCTCAAGTATCTCGGGACAGCTGACGAAACTGAGTTGACCGCTTGCTTCAGTATCTTTTTGTCCTTGTTAGAGCCTCCCGTGGTATGCACATGATATTGACCCAGTTGTTTGGGGTTAGCTTGGAAACCTCCTGCCCCCCCTTGGTTATTGCCTTGATTTCCAGCCGCCGGGTTACCAGCTAGGGGTGGGCCGTTGCCCGGGTTTCCCCCTGGACCCGGTCCTCCTCCCCGTCCTGCACTTCGCATAGCTCTGTTCACTTCGTCATTTTTCCATCTTTGTAAGTTGGCGCACTGCTCCAGAGAGTGGTTAGCTGGCCTGCCGTTCCTGCTGTGTTTCGGGCATGCCATCCTGAATATGTCCCAATTGTTACCCGGCCTTGGCGGCCCTTGATAGTTTCCTCCATTGTGATTACCTCCATTGAAATTTCCTTCTGCTCTGGGCCTTGAAGACCCGGCTTCTGTATTGGCGACAAACTCGGAGCCTCCTTCAAATGGGCGCTTGTTCTGGCTATTTCCGTTATTACCCGGTGCTGATCCATTGCCGGTTCTTCCATTATTACTTGTGTTTGCTTTTACCTTCTTGTCATCAACTTCCTCTTCTGTAGTATCTGTCGCAGCGTGTTTGTTGCACGCGTCCATCAATTCTCCCATTGTAACTTCCGACGCATTTCGACTAGACTTCATGCGAGTTAACTTTTGCACTAAAGGTATGTACTTGCATGTTTTTGCCATGGCCTGTAGCGCATCCTTGGGCTGAATGTCCGTGGACGAGTGAAGTATCTCCATAACCCGGCGCACCCAACTGCGCGCCGATTCTCCCTTCTTCTGGACGCACCGCTCTAGGTCGTCAATAGTGAACAACTTCCTGCACGTCCCATGAAAGTGCTTGACAAACGCGGTCTTCAATTCCTCCCAGGACTTGATCGATCCTTCCGGCAAATTGGTGAACCACAACTTCGCTGCTCCTTCTGACATCATCAAATACATGAACTTGGCTTGGAGATTCTCGGATGCGTTGCGAATTGACATCGCCATCTCATAACTACTTAGCCATGTTTCTGGATCCATAGTTGGCTCATAATTCACTACTTTCCCTGGCTCTTTGAATTTTTCCGGGTAAGGTTCAGCTCTGATATTGTCCGAGAGACACTTGGGTCTCGCAAGAACGGTTGAAGCCGGCCTTGCTCTAGAAACGTGTGATGCCGCGGGGGGCGCGGCTGGGCACGGTGCTGCGGGAAGTCCATGCGCTGCAGACCCGGCCGCGGCCCTCCGGGCTCTAGAACTGTCCACGACAGCCTGTGCTGCTGATGCTGCCTGAGCGCGGGGAGGAGGCGGCATTTGCTGCTGCTCTTCCCTCCGCCGTGCTGAACCTGTTTGGATATTCCCTTGTTGTTGACTGAGTATGGCGTTCCATGCATACCGCTTCTGTGATCCGGATAATTGGCTTGCTGTGCCACCGCAGTGTGCAACAGATCGATGGCTTGCCGAGTCTTCTCTGCATGGGGCGACTCTCCCACGGGGATCTGATTTAATGCGAGTGTCGCCGCATACACATTGTCCATGGGGTTATTGTAGTGGCCGGCTGGTGTGCGGAATCGTGATGGTGGCGGTGGTGGTAGATCGTTGCCGGTTGTGACTCTGGTCTGTGGTGGGGGTAACCCGGCCCGTTCATTGGCCGGATGTGTCCCTGCTGTCGCCGGTTGGGGTGCGGTTCCCTGGTTCACCACTGGTATCGGCTGATCCTGAGGTGTGACAAATAAATTAGCCGGATTAATAACCCCGCCCGTTGCTGGTAACCTGGTTTGATGCCTTTGATGCACTCTAGACGTTTCCTCTCGGAGCCGAGTTTCCAGCGCGTCCAGCTCACGCTGCCGCATGGCCATCCCTTGCCTTTCTGCCTCTACCTGCCTTCTTTGCTGTTCCAGCGCACGACGAGCCACATCTAGATCCCTGACACGTTCCGCTGCGTTTTCCGGAGTGATAACCGTTGCAAGAACCGTGGGGTCTAGAATAAGATTATTATCGAATAAGGCCGGGTGGCGCGGGTTTGAAGGACCCGCCCCTGGTGTCCGGTTTCCCAGGAATCCGGACGTGTTTGCGTGCAACTCCTCGTCTGTTGCACGGCTGGTTACTGATGCCGATTCCCCATCAACCCGGGCCAAAACCGGGTCTCCGTTAGCCGCGCCCTGCTGCTGGGCCGCTGCCTGAGCCGCCCCGACTGATGCCGCGGCTGAGTTTCCTTGGTTGAGATTGGCCGCGGGAGCCGCATAGACTGCAACTCGGCGTACGATATCTGGTGTAAGTTCATGTTGTTCTTCCTCATCGTTCTCCTCCTCATACCGGTTTTCCAGCAGATCCAGGATAGACCCGGTATCACCTTCTCTTTCCACCCGGTCGCGCGGGGTCCATGCCGGCTGCTCCGGCTGTTCCCACTCCGCGATGGGTTCTTCTGCCGGATGTGTCGTTCCAATCGATTCTTCGTCATCTGATCGGATAGCAGCGGCTTCTCCTGGCACAGAATCAGATCCAATATTGTCAGGGATCGAATTGGAAGTACATACCATACCAATGAAGACGCTGATCCGGCCGATTGTCACGACGGATCCAGATTCGAGGTGATCCGACTCTGGCCCCCAGCCGGAATCGTCCACCATCTTTTCTCCTTTGTGGTCGACGTAGATTTCGCCGACGACGAGATTCTCCATGCTCTTCCGAGCTTCTCCCGTGATGTAAACACCTTTGGACGCAGGCCCCACGGTGGGCGCCAACTGTCGTGGGATAATCACGGCAGATGTTACCGGGGGTAACTGATCTTGGGGCAAGACGACACAGGCGTTTGGGAGAGGGTTTAGCTCAGAGGAGAACATGGTGCAATTCGATCTGGTAGCCGGCAATCAAAGTCGCCGAGTCTCCGATCTTGATACAATAACTCAACTCTAGGATTACACTGGATGCTCGATATCAAGCGATGTTGCTAGGGTTCTTAGATCTCTGCCTAAACTAGACCTGGGGGTCGGTTTATAAAGCACCCGTACCCCCTGGCTTATTCTCCAAGGCGCATCCTGGATCCTACCCGGACACGACGCACAAACCCTAACTTTCTTCTACCATAACCCACAATCCGGGTTACTGGGCCTACAAGCTTGGGCCTTTATAGGTTTCCTTATCTTTAGCCGGATCTTGCACAGCGTCCTTTGGGCCGGGTTACTCCTTGGAGTTTGGCCTACCGGGTTATCATCCCCCCGTCAGGAAGGGTGTTTTCGAGGTGAGTTGATGGGATGAGATGGAGAAATACCAGTACGACGAGCCGGGGATGTAGGAATACCCGGGTTGAGGGGATCCTCGCCCGGGGAATTCCGGGTTACTCTGCGCTTGGTCGGAGGCGGATCCTTCAAGTGTGGTGAATTTGATAACTGTCGGTTAAGTTCGCGCATATTGTCAAAAGAGTAGGGTTTGGAGGACATGGAAGAGTAGGGAACCTTGAAGACGACCCCGCGGGTTTTCCTCTTGGTTCCGACCTCGACTTCCGGCTCAATCTCGCTTCTGTCGCTCTCGGTCTCTTCCGGGTCTCCCTAGTCGTCCTTGTCACCCTTATCATCCATCCCTGAAAGGTGCAAGCATATAGTTGGAAAAAGAGAAAAAATGGGAAAGCAAAGTAATAGAGGTTGAGGTGATTGGAATCCGGGTGATACCTTCGTCGGTGTCGGCCGGTTCTTCTTCTTCTTCCTCCGGGTTCCCGGAGTTGGGAGGGGTCTCAATGCTCCAGAAGACATTGTCGGCCTGAGATAAAAGCATGAAAATGAGAGTTAGTGGTTGTATCAAGTCAAAGTACGAGAATAAGTGTATAAGTATCGGATTTTACCGCTGGAGCTGGGTTATCCCGGGTGAACGGCGCTAACCCGGCTATATTCTTGATCACCTCCAGCTTCTCAGTCAGGAAGCTCTTGATGGTCTTGTTGGTATCACCAGCCGGATAGTTCTTCGAGGAGTAACGGAGCGCGTCCGTAACGTGCCCCGAGTATTCGCACATCAGCTTTGAGCGAATAGAATTGGGCTGAATGCGGAAATCTACCCAAGTCTTAACTAGGTTGAGCCCAGCGAGACTGTGGGCGAAAAGGACGGCTATTTTGGCCAGGTGGGGCTGGATGGCTTCCCTGTCCGACTCAGGGGGGAAAGCATTAAAAGTATCGGAAAGATCTAAGAGACCCTCCGAATAACCCGACAATTTCCTTTCGCCGGGTGGGGAGGTATCCCGGCAATAAAAGAAGGATAGCTGCCAATGCTTAACGTGTGAGTTAAGATTTAGAGTCGGCATGGGAGAATTCTTGCGGCGTTGGATGGAAACCCCGCCGCAGGCCAAAAGGGCCCCGTCACCGCTTTCGCGGCACGGTTTGCATTGGAAGAGCTCGATAAACAAAGGCAAATTTGGCGGGATGCACAAGTAAGACTCGCAGAGGACTATAAAATGGGTCATGTTCAACATAGAGTTAGGCCCTATGTCGAACACCCGGAGGCCATAGTGGCTGAGGACTTCGCGGAAGAAAGAGTGACCCGGGGGGCGAAACCCCCGGATCACGTGCTCGACAAAGCATATTACCTCGTCGGGATTGGGGGTAGGCCGGGTCTCGTCACCCGGAACCCTCCAATGAATCTCCTTCTGAGGAGGGAGGATGCCTGACTCGGCCAGTTCTTCCAGTTTGGCCTGGGTCACGGAAGACCGCGCCCAATTGGCAGATATGGATTGGGTCGTCCTTGTTTTTGCCGGCTGCTTCCCTTTGTTCCTAGGAGCCATTGGTTCGGTCTGCAAAATACAAAGCAAAATGCACGAGACATTAAGACTCGGAAATCATGAGCTATCCGAGTATTCACGAGCAGTATCAGTAAGAGGCATGGAAATTATGAATTGTCCGAATATCTCTAGGCAGAATGAAAATTACAAATTATCCGGGTATTAACGAGCAGTACAGAAATTATGGGATATCTACGTATCGGCAAGCATTTATGAAAAAAGGTTGATTGCCTATGTATCTAGTGCAAGTAAAAGAACCGGAAGTGGTGGATTTTCCGGGTATCAAGAGCAGCCGCGGAAGTCTGGGCGAACTGAATCCAGATTGGAAAATTTGTGGATGATTTCGTCGAGAAATTAACGATTACAAGCGATAGGGGAGTGGTGTGTGGTCATCTGTTAAGCGATTAAACACACTAGGATGGAGCTATGCGACCTAATCCGGCGTGAAACAAGAAATGGCCCGCGGCGGACCTAGATCTAATCTAGGTCAACGGAGAAATTAGAAGCTAAATCAATGGGAGCAGGGAGCTTACCGGTGTGGGTTGGAGAAGGGCGCGACGGCGGCAGATCGCGCAGTCGTGATGTCCCCTCGCGACTCCCGGCGGGCAGCTCAAGGGCGCGGCGGCGGAAACTGGCGGCGGCGGCGGGCGAACCGTGGATGAGCGCAGCTGGCGGCGGCTTGGCTCCGGCTGTGCGCTCGAGGTCTCCGTGGCGGCGTTGCGGAAATCCGTGCGAGGTGGCGCCGGTGAGGAAGGAGAAGATGGAAGGAATGAACCGTTGGGGTTAGGTCACCCCCTAGGTGCCTATTTATAGGTACGGGTGGGGAAACCTAGGCCAACGAGCGGGAACCGAAATTTTCGGGATAAGGGATACCCGTCCTGATTTTCTGGGATACGCGTTAAGTGCTGGACGGGATATCCGGAATGGATAGGAAGCAAATCTCTTCCGCGATATCTGGATCAATTAACGAGTGAAATAAGATGGATCTTTGGCATTCTCATCAGGGCATTGACCCGGAAAAGTAAAAGATGGATTCAGAGGAAACCGGGTTATTATATGGACCACCGATGGAGTTAGGCCTAGCTGTTTATTAAAGCAACTTAACCCGTCCTCTATGAATTTGTATGTTTGTTATTTTTGCAGGGAATAGCATGCGCTTCAAGGAGGATCCCGTCAAGCCCAAGCTATTCTGGGGACTACTGATGGAGGGATGATAACCCGGTATGCTAATGTCAAGGAGTAACTCGGCCCAAAGGACGCTGTGCAAGACCCGGCTTAGGGAAAAGGAGCTTCTAGAAGGCCCAGGAGTGTAGGCCTCGTAACCCGGATTGTGGGTTCCGATAAGGAAGTTTAGGGTTTTGTAAGTAGTGTCCGGGTAGGATTCCGAGTACGCCTTGGATAGCAAGCCAGGGGATCCGGGGATTATATAAGCCGGCCCCTAGGGTTAGATCGATGAGTTCACAACATACACAAGTTTACGAGATAGAGATCGTGAGATACCGAGTATCCATTGTAATACGAGTATCGAGATAGTATATTCAGATCAAAGACTCGGCGACTTGATTGCCGGCTACCAGATTGCGTATCACCATGCTTTCCCTTGAGCTAAACCCTCTCCCAAACACCAGAGTCGATTTGCCCCAAGACAAGTTACCCCCGGTAACGTCTGCCGTGATTATCCCACTGCAGAAATATTCTCGGAATTAGACCCACGAATCCCGAAGTTCCTATTTCCCCGGAAGCATCCAGAAGTCCCGAAGAGCCCCGAAGGGTGGCCACAGGGTGGCCACACCATAGGGTGGCGCGGGTCCCCCTGGCCGCGCCACCTGGTGGTGTGGGCCCCTGACCACCCCCTGTCATCGCCCTTTCGCCTATATATACTCCCCCGAGGGAAAACCCTAAAAGAATCGACCTTTTCCACAAAATACATCCGTAGCTCCGTCGCCGCCGCCGACAAGTTTCGGGGGACATATCTCTGTTCTGGCACCCTGCCGGGACAGGGAAGTGCCCCCGGAAGCCATCTCCATCGAATCCACCACCATCTCCATCGCCGTTGTTGTCACCTATGATGAGGAGGGAGTAGTTCTCCCCCGAGGCTGAGGGCTCTACCGGTAGCTATGTGGTTCATCTCTCTCCTATGGTGTGATCTATATGTGATCGTGAGCTTTGTAATCTAGTTGAATAAGTAGATGTTACTCTTCATCTTGTGCTACTCAAGTGTTTTATTAATATGAACTTTGGAGTCACCTTGTCCCGCGGTGTGAAGGTGACAGTGTGCACACCGTGTGTGTCTCCTCTATGAATTGTGGTGTTTGTCTAGTACCTTCTAGGGTGCTCATAGTGATAGTGTGGGGTTAACTAGACATGGGAATGCTTACTTTAAGAAATGCTTTTTGCAGCCCTATGCAATGATTAGTGTTAGTTATCCAACCGGAGAGGGTTAAGAGTAGCATAGTGAAGAGAAGATGTTTAGTTATTCAATTATGTGGTCATTGTTGAGAGTGTCCACTGGTGAAAGTAGGATCCCTAGGCCTTGTTTCCCATCATTGAAACACCGTTTTCTGCCTGTTCTGTTACATCTTTGCTTGCTGCCATATTTATTTCAGATTGCTATTATTACTTATAACCATCCATATTACTCGCATTTGACTATCTCTTCGCCGAACTAGTGCACCTATATACCTGACAAGTATATTGGGTGTGTTGGGGACACAAGAGACTTCTTGTATCTTAATTGCAGGGTTGCTTGAGAGGGACATCTTTGACCTCTACCTCCCTGAGTTCGATAAACCTTGGGTGATCCACTTAAGGGAAACTTGTTGCTGTTCTACAATCTCTGTACTTGGAGGCTCAACACTGTCTACAAGAATATAAGTGTGCGTATACATCACCTATTCACACTCCCCTCTAGGCGGCATCCTTGTACTTTCAATTTGTCGCACCCTGATTTCTAGGGGATACTCACCGTACGAACTGGATAGCAGATGCTTGGATTATGGGGCATAACCGCTCCCACGTCCCAGCTTCCTGGTAGGCCTGCGCTTATGCGCGACAACACAAGCCCTGCTATTCCATCGTCGATGTAAACTATCCACTAGAGATCAAAGGCACTTCCGTCGACGTACTTCAAACCATACACACATGGTACGTCAACGGCGTTTAACAAGTGATATCACAACAGATCTCTACGACACAAAAGATTGAAATAAGTTGCAAATGGCTCTCATTAGAGCAGAGATAGCAAATACAATCATTCAGAGGGCACATGCCCCAACAATACATCATTACAATACAGCGGAAGCATTCAACATGTCTGAGTACAGACAAGAACCAAATAGGCCTAAGAGGCCGGAAACAAACAGACGGAGCCCATCCACGAAGTCTCGGATCCTGCCTGGGTCCGCTATCTACCCGTCAGCAGTCTCGTCATACTCCACGTAGTTGCCACCATGTAGATCCTCGGAAACGTCGTCTGCGTAAACCACAGCCCCAAAGGGGTCAGTACATAAACGTACTGGCAAGCAAGACTCACAGTTCACCAAAGTGTAACCCGTCAACACCAAGCACAGATGCCTTGGGTTCAACGGAAGAGAGGGGATATAAAAGATGCTGCAACTGGATGCGCTAACCAACTACAGAGATTCTACCACTTCCGGCTAACAGAAAGGAGATAAGATCGAGGATGGTAACCAACTGAAAGATAACTGCAAACAAACCCATCCTGGATCTCGCCCCTTATCCAAAGAAGCAATCCGAGGATAACTCACACAGTTGTAATAATGATGGCTCAAATTATTGTGTCAATAAGCCTATTACTAGTCAAGTTATTAATCATGGGGTGTAACAGGTTGATCATTATGTTTAAGTTGTCCTGAGTACTTGTTAGCCAGTACTTTCACCAAGTAATCCATAACCGCGGAAAACACGGCTTCTCGAGAAGATTATCCCTGCAGGGTTGCACCAATTTGGCCGTACACTCATGAATATCCCGCCAGATGGGATGCCTCCCACCAAGCGGGGCACTCAACACAACCAACCATTCTTCGCATCAAGCCCAAAGAACCTTGGGCGCACGGCTAATCGAGCCCAGAAGAAAATGGACCCTCATAGCACTCTAAGAACGTGTCCCCCTATATGCCGACTACGAAAGTTCCACCCTGGCCTGGGCTCGCAAAAACATGCATGCGGCAAATGGAAAACACGAACTAAATGAGGCGATTTGGACGAGATGCGAATCAGGTCAAGTTGAGGGGGGCGCCCATACTCGCTTCCCAAATGCGGGTAGTGCGCTCATCATGGATCAGTAGACAAGACCCTTTTCCTATTAGGGTCGACACTAGCAGGCTCCAAAACCTCTCATGGGCCTCCTGCCGGTGCCTTATCATCAAATTTATTATTAATAATAACATTAGCATGATTGATTGATTAAACATCGAGCCCCCCAGAACATAATAGAGTAGTAACGGAAAGTAACGGGTAACAGACTCGAGCAAAACAACCTAAGCATGCTAGTAAGACACGGGCTCAACCAAAAGGTTATAGGTATGGAGGTGAGGCAATATCAGGGTTAAGGGATTCATGTGATAGGTTCGTAACAGAAACAACTACTACTAAGGCTAGCAGAAATAGACAACGGAAAGTATCGGTAACCAATGTTGAAAGGAACACAATGGTTCATGTGAGTGATAACTTGCCTGCAAAACCCAGTAGCCTGGTACTGAGCTAAACTCCTTAGAAGGGATGTCGTAAGTATCGTCGGTCTCAACGTCGTCGTTTATCCGAGAAGAAGCAAACAGACAATGCAGAAAGATAAACAATCAATATCATGGCATAGGTGCACAAACATGGGATGATGCATGTCATGTTAATGTTTGCATCAAAATAAACTACTTGACAAGATAACACAATTTAATTGGACCCATATGTAATGTGAATTGCATATGGATGCAAATGGTTAAGGTGGAAGCAATGGTCTACATTTGATTAACAAGTGTAAGTGGTTAAACATGATGCATGCATGATGATAGCAACAAAATAACAACAAATAACAATGATAGATGCAAGGAAAAGAGGTTAAAACAAGTTAGGGAATTTATTATTAAGTTTGGAAATTTGGTTACTTGATGATGTTATACAAATAGGGGTTGTTTTCATCAAGTTAATTTGATCAAAACAAAATACAAAGTTGATATTTGAAAAGGTTATCAAATTTTAGTTGGATTGCATGTTTCACATTTTGAAATTGGACTTAGGATTATTTAATTATGAATTAAACAATATTAAACAATTTTTAATTGCATTAAACAAGAATTAAATGGTTTAGGCAATTTTAAGTATTCAAAACAGAAAACAAAAATTATATTTGGATAGGTTATTCAAAATGGTATGGAAAACATATTTTATTTGCATTATTTGGAGTTAGCATGAATTATTTATGAATTATTGCAAATTACATTTGAATTATTCAAATTTGAATTTTAAATACATTTGGAATTTTCAAAACAGAACACAAATAGGTTATTTGGAAAGATTATTAAATTTTGAACAGAAAACATGTACAACTTTTATTTATTGGATTTACAGAACAAAAGTTATTAAAGTTTGAAATTTTAGGTTCAAATCTGCTATTTAAAAGGATTTTTGGATTAAACAGAAATTAGCAGAAACTTTCGTTACAGCGCGGTATCTACACGCTGCCACTGACAGTGGGCCACATGCCACTGTGGCGCGCCAACGAGGCGGGTGGAAGGTGACGGGGCCGTGGGGGTGTATGACGTGTGGGGCCAAGGGCGCGGGCAAATTCGCGAAAAAGGTTTGGCCTTTGCGGCCGCGGGGGTTCGAACCCAGCTCGTTGGTGCTGTGCGGAACAGACACAACCAGTGCGTCTGGCGTTGAATCGTGACAGAACAGGGCATGTTGGCAGGTTATCTTTCAGTTCAACGCAACTAACTGAAATTCTGAACTTTGGTCGCAGGTTCAGGCGCGGACGGAACTTCGGCCGGCGATCGTCTGCCGCTGCTGCGCTGGGCGCTGCCCTAGCGTGGCTCGTGCGGGCCGTAGGCGTGGATTCTGAGTGCGGTGCTAGGTGCAGAAGGTGTGGCGCGGACGGATCGGGAGGGAGAGGGAAGGAGCAGTGGGCTCACCTCGAGGGTTCGCTGTAGAGGTTCAGGCGACGGGCAGACAAGCGGCGGACTTCTCCGGCACGGCGCGGTCGCCGCAGCCCCTCCCAGCAAACGGCGTAGAGCCGAGGTGGGAGCTGGGAGGTTCCCGTTTCCATTCCCGCTCGCGGTTGGGTCTCCCGCTTCCACGGCGACCGGCGGTGAGGGAGGCGGTGATGTCTGACGGTGGTGTTCGGTGTGGTGCAAGTGGTTCAGATACAAGGCAGAGAAGAGGTGGACGAGAGAGCGATCGGCGGCGGGGAGGGAGAAAAGGGATACCTAGGGCTAGGGTTAGCAGGTGGTCGAGGGGTAGGTTAGTTATAGGTTGGCGAGCTCGTACGGCTGAGCATCGAGGTGAGGGGGAAGGATCGGATGGCTCTGTTGGGGTTCGTACAGGAGGTGACAGCGACGTGAGGGAGAAGGACGACAGGGAAGGGTACTGGGCCAAGGTAACGGGCTGGGCTGCTTCTTATCTGCTGCTGCTCTCCTCTCCTCCCACTTTTATTTTATTTTTTCTTGTACTGTTTTTTTTTTGTAGTTAAGCAAATGGAAACAAAACAAAGGTTTTGTGCTATAGAAAATTTTGGAATAAAATTAGGAGAAATCCCTTAGTTGAAAAACAAGCAATTAGTAGTTTTTGTTTTCAAAAACTTAATTGTTTGCTTGTTGTTTTTAAAATTAAACCAATTTAATTGAAATTTCCAATATTGGTTAATATTAGAAAAACAAGGTATTTTCAATAGGGTTTTCTTTAGGGTTTAAAAGTGATTTAATGAATCCAAATTAGTGGTGAACTTCATGGATTCAAATGATTAAAGATTTTGAGAAATGGTTTGAGTTTGGAAATAATTTGAAATTAATTGATTAATTGATTAAGTGATTGATTGAATTAAGCAACAATTTAAGAGTTGATCCAATATGAAATAATTGGAAGCAATTTGGGAATTTATTTATTTGAAACAAAGCACCAAATTATTAGTTGATCAATGTGGAAAGATATGAAAGCAAATTGGTTGTTTTATTTGAAATAACATTTTGGAAATTGTAACATCACAAGGATGAAACAAAAGGTTTGAATTTTGGTTTGAAATTCAAGTAGAAAACAAAGGAAAACAAATGAAAACAGTTGGAAAACAACTGAAAACAGAGGAAAACAACTGGAAAACAAACAAAACAATTGCAATCAACATGATGCCATGATGCAAAACATAAAATAACAGGGAGCAAACATTCTAAAGGCTATTTTTCAGACTTGGGATGTTACAAAACGCCCCCCCTTGAAGGAATCGCGCCCCGAGATTCCTACTGAGAAAAGAAAAGGTCCGGAAACTTCTTGGGAAGATCTTCTTGAGCTTTGACACGTGAAACACATCGTGCACATTGGATAGACGTCAGGAAATTAGCAAACCACCGTAACATTTTCAAGTAAAGGGAGAGGTTTTGTATTGAGGGTGTATAGCTGGATAGAATTTGACTCATTTGTAGAATAGATTATCTGGCTAGAATGGTGGAACAGAGTTATTGACATCAATGCAACACCAGGAATAATCATCAATGTCAGAATCATCAACATGAGAGTAACGAGGAATATGTGGCCTCTCATTAGAATTGGATTGTTCTTACTTATCTTGGAAGTCAACATTTGAGATCCGGGAGAGTGAACGGTGATTTGATTGCTTAGTGGAACCAGAATTGGGTTGTATGTTGTGAAAAAGGTTGTTGACACAAAGGAATGTGATTCTCCGGTATGAAATAACACTTTTGGCTGGAATAGAGTTTAGCAAATGAACGGGGAAACTTTGATTAGACGCCGGTAGAAGAATTGAAGTGGAAAACAACAACAAGATTTCAACGGACGAAAAGGATGTTGAGAAGAACAGGATAACGAAGCAACACTGGAAAAACGAGATCAAAACTCCTGAGGTACTACGGAAAACCCATCCGGGCTTCTAAAGGATCAATATCTACTGCTTAAGGAATAGAGGATTTGCTTCCGGGGCTTAGACGCCTCCGTTCTCAATCATGAGTAGGCAACATGATAAATCATGTCACAACCACCTCCATTCCTATGGTCTAGTAGATATAACCATCCTAGAGAAACCAGAATACGTGAAATCCTAACTTGAAAGTTTAGATGAGAAGGCAAAACAACGTTGCACTTCCTTACCAGAAAAGGGTGGGTGGGTGGGTGGGGAAAGAAGAAAAATGGCAGAATTCCTACTCTCACGTTTCATTTTTCCTATATAGCTACAAAATAGTTTCTAGACTCAACTGCGACCAGTAAAAAGGGATCCTACAGGCAGACAGGCTCTGATACCATTTGTCGCACCCTGATTTCTAGGGGATACTCACCGTACGAACTGGATAGCAGATGCTTGGATTATGGGGCATAACTGCTCCCACGTCCCAGCTTCCTGGTAGGCCTGCGCTTATGCGCGACAACACAAGCCCTGCTATTCCATCGTCGATGTAAACTATCCACTAGAGATCAAAGGCACTTCCGTCGACGTACTTCAAACCATACACACATGGTACGTCAACGGCGTTTAACAAGTGATATCACAACAGATCTCTACGACACAAAAGATTGAAATAAGTTGCAAATGGCTCTCATTAGAGCAGAGATAGCAAATACAATCATTCAGAGGGCACATGCCCCAACAATACATCATTACAATACAGCGGAAGCATTCAACATGTCTGAGTACAGACAAGAACCAAATAGGCCTAAGAGGCCGGAAACAAACAGACGGAGCCCATCCACGAAGTCTCGGATCCTGCCTGGGTCCGCTATCTACCCGTCAGCAGTCTCGTCATACTCCACGTAGTTGCCACCATGTAGATCCTCGGAAACGTCGTCTGCGTAAACCACAGCCCCAAAGGGGTCAGTACATAAACGTACTGGCAAGCAAGACTCACAGTTCACCAAAGTGTAACCCGTCAACACCAAGCACAGATGCCTTGGGTTCAACGGAAGAGAGGGGATATAAAAGATGCTGCAACTGGATGCGCTAACCAACTACAGAGATTCTACCACTTCCGGCTAACAGAAAGGAGATAAGATCGAGGATGGTAACCAACTGAAAGATAACTGCAAACAAACCCATCCTGGATCTCGCCCCTTATCCAAAGAAGCAATCCGAGGATAACTCACACAGTTGTAATAATGATGGCTCAAATTATTGTGTCAATAAGCCTATTACTAGTCAAGTTATTAATCATGGGGTGTAACAGGTTGATCATTATGTTTAAGTTGTCCTGAGTACTTGTTAGCCAGTACTTTCACCAAGTAATCCATAACCGCGGAAAACACGGCTTCTCGAGAAGATTATCCCTGCAGGGTTGCACCAATTTGGCCGTACACTCATGAATATCCCGCCAGATGGGATGCCTCCCACCAAGCGGGGCACTCAACACAACCAACCATTCTTCGCATCAAGCCCAAAGAACCTTGGGCGCACGGCTAATCGAGCCCAGAAGAAAATGGACCCTCATAGCACTCTAAGAACGTGTCCCCCTATATGCCGACTACGAAAGTTCCACCCTGGCCTGGGCTCGCAAAAACATGCATGCGGCAAATGGAAAACACGAACTAAATGAGGCGATTTGGACGAGATGCGAATCAGGTCAAGTTGAGGGGGGCGCCCATACTCGCTTCCCAAATGCGGGTAGTGCGCTCATCATGGATCAGTAGACAAGACCCTTTTCCTATTAGGGTCGACACTAGCAGGCTCCAAAACCTCTCATGGGCCTCCTGCCGGTGCCTTATCATCAAATTTATTATTAATAATAACATTAGCATGATTGATTGATTAAACATCGAGCCCCCTAGAACATAATAGAGTAGTAACGGAAAGTAACGGGTAACAGACTCGAGCAAAACAACCTAAGCATGCTAGTAAGACACGGGCTCAACCAAAAGGTTATAGGTATGGAGGTGAGGCAATATCAGGGTTAAGGGATTCATGTGATAGGTTCGTAACAGAAACAACTACTACTAAGGCTAGCAGAAATAGACAACGGAAAGTATCGGTAACCAATGTTGAAAGGAACACAATGGTTCATGTGAGTGATAACTTGCCTGCAAAACCCAGTAGCCTGGTACTGAGCTAAACTCCTTAGAAGGGATGTCGTAAGTATCGTCGGTCTCAACGTCGTCGTTTATCCGAGAAGAAGCAAACAGACAATGCAGAAAGATAAACAATCAATATCATGGAATAGGTGCACAAACATGGGATGATGCATGTCATGTTAATGGTTGCATCAAAATAAACTACTTGACAAGATAACACAATTTAATTGGACCCATATGTAATGTGAATTGCATATGGATGCAAATGGTTAAGGTGGAAGCAATGGTCTACATTTGATTAACAAGTGTAAGTGGTTAAACATGATGCATGCATGATGATAGCAACAAAATAACAACAAATAACAATGATAGATGCAAGGAAAAGAGGTTAAAACAAGTTAGGGAATTTATTATTAAGTTTGGAAATTTGGTTACTTGATGATGTTATACAAATAGGGGTTGTTTTCATCAAGTTAATTTGATCAAAACAAAATACAAAGTTGATATTTGAAAAGGTTATCAAATTTTAGTTGGATTACATGTTTCACATTTTGAAATTGGACTTAGGATTATTTAATTATGAATTAAACAATATTAAACAATTTTTAATTGCATTAAACAAGAATTAAATGGTTTAGGCAATTTTAAGTATTCAAAACAGAAAACAAAAATTATATTTGGATAGGTTATTCAAAATGGTATGGAAAACATATTTTATTTGCATTATTTGGAGTTAGCATGAATTATTTATGAATTATTGCAAATTACATTTGAATTATTCAAATTTGAATTTTAAATACATTTGGAATTTTCAAAACAGAACACAAATAGGTTATTTGGAAAGATTATTAAATTTTGAACAGAAAACATGTACAACTTTTATTTATTGGATTTACAGAACAAAAGTTATTAAAGTTTGAAATTTTAGGTTCAAATCTGCTATTTAAAAGGATTTTTGGATTAAACAGAAATTAGCAGAAACTTTCGTTACAGCGCGGTATCTACACGCTGCCACTGACAGTGGGCCACATGCCACTGTGGTGCGCCAACGAGGCGGGTGGAAGGTGACGGGGCCGTGGGGGTGTATGACGTGTGGGGCCAAGGGCGCGGGCAAATTCGCGAAAAAGGTTTGGCCTTTGCGGCCGCGGGGGTTCGAACCCAGCTCGTTGGTGCTGTGCGGAACAGACACAACCAGTGCGTCTGGCGTTGAATCGTGACAGAACAGGGCATGTTGGCAGGTTATCTTTCAGTTCAACGCAACTAACTGAAATTCTGAACTTTGGTCGCAGGTTCAGGCGCGGACGGAACTTCGGCCGGCGATCGTCTGCCGCTGCTGCGCTGGGCGCTGCCCTAGCGTGGCTCGTGCGGGCCGTAGGCGTGGATTCTGAGTGCGGTGCTAGGTGCAGAAGGTGTGGCGCGGACGGATCGGGAGGGAGAGGGAAGGAGCAGTGGGCTCACCTCGAGGGTTCGCTGTAGAGGTTCAGGCGACGGGCAGACAAGCGGCGGACTTCTCCGGCACGGCGCGGTCGCCGCAGCCCCTCCCAGCAAACGGCGTAGAGCCGAGGTGGGAGCTGGGAGGTTCCCGTTTCCATTCCCGCTCGCGGTTGGGTCTCCCGCTTCCACGGCGACCGGCGGTGAGGGAGGCGGTGATGTCTGACGGTGGTGTTCGGTGTGGTGCAAGTGGTTCAGATACAAGGCAGAGAAGAGGTGGACGAGAGAGCGATCGGCGGCGGGGAGGGAGAAAAGGGATACCTAGGGCTAGGGTTAGCAGGTGGTCGAGGGGTAGGTTAGTTATAGGTTGGCGAGCTCGTACGGCTGAGCATCGAGGTGAGGGGGAAGGATCGGATGGCTCTGTTGGGGTTCGTACAGGAGGTGACAGCGACGTGAGGGAGAAGGACGACAGGGAAGGGTACTGGGCCAAGGTAACGGGCTGGGCTGCTTCTTATCTGCTGCTGCTGCTCTCCTCTCCTCCCACTTTTATTTTATTTTTTCTTGTACTGTTTTTTTTTTGTAGTTAAGCAAATGGAAACAAAACAAAGGTTTTGTGCTATAGAAAATTTTGGAATAAAATTAGGAGAAATCCCTTAGTTGAAAAACAAGCAATTAGTAGTTTTTGTTTTCAAAAACTTAATTGTTTGCTTGTTGTTTTTAAAATTAAACCAATTTAATTGAAATTTCCAATATTGGTTAATATTAGAAAAACAAGGTATTTTCAATAGGGTTTTCTTTAGGGTTTAAAAGTGATTTAATGAATCCAAATTAGTGGTGAACTTCATGGATTCAAATGATTAAAGATTTTGAGAAATGGTTTGAGTTTGGAAATAATTTGAAATTAATTGATTAATTGATTAAGTGATTGATTGAATTAAGCAACAATTTAAGAGTTGATCCAATATGAAATAATTGGAAGCAATTTGGGAATTTATTTATTTGAAACAAAGCACCAAATTATTAGTTGATCAATGTGGAAAGATATGAAAGCAAATTGGTTGTTTTATTTGAAATAACATTTTGGAAATTGTAACATCACAAGGATGAAACAAAAGGTTTGAATTTTGGTTTGAAATTCAAGTAGAAAACAAAGGAAAACAAATGAAAACAGTTGGAAAACAACTGAAAACAGAGGAAAACAACTGGAAAACAAACAAAACAATTGCAATCAACATGATGCCATGATGCAAAACATAAAATAACAGGGAGCAAACATTCTAAAGGCTATTTTTCAGACTTGGGATGTTACAAAACGCCCCCCCTTGAAGGAATCGCGCCCCGAGATTCCTACTGAGAAAAGAAAAGGTCCGGAAACTTCTTGGGAAGATCTTCTTGAGCTTTGACACGTGAAACACATCGTGCACATTGGATAGACGTCAGGAAATTAGCAAACCACCGTAACATTTTCAAGTAAAGGGAGAGGTTTTGTATTGAGGGTGTATAGCTGGATAGAATTTGACTCATTTGTAGAATAGATTATCTGGCTAGAATGGTGGAACAGAGTTATTGACATCAATGCAACACCAGGAATAATCATCAATGTCAGAATCATCAACATGAGAGTAACGAGGAATATGTGGCCTCTCATTAGAATTGGATTGTTCTTACTTATCTTGGAAGTCAACATTTGAGATCCGGGAGAGTGAACGGTGATTTGATTGCTTAGTGGAACCAGAATTGGGTTGTATGTTGTGAAAAAGGTTGTTGACACAAAGGAATGTGATTCTCCGGTATGAAATAACACTTTTGGCTGGAATAGAGTTTAGCAAATGAACGGGGAAACTTTGATTAGACGCCGGTAGAAGAATTGAAGTGGAAAACAACAACAAGATTTCAACGGACGAAAAGGATGTTGAGAAGAACAGGATAACGAAGCAACACTGGAAAAACGAGATCAAAACTCCTGAGGTACTACGGAAAACCCATCCGGGCTTCTAAAGGATCAATATCTACTGCTTAAGAATAGAGGATTTGCTTCCGGGGCTTAGACGCCTCCGTTCTCAATCATGAGTAGGCAACATGATAAATCATGTCACAACCACCTCCATTCCTATGGTCTAGTAGATATAACCATCCTAGAGAAACCAGAATACGTGAAATCCTAACTTGAAAGTTTAGATGAGAAGGCAAAACAACGTTGCACTTCCTTACCAGAAAAGGGTGGGTGGGTGGGTGGGGAAAGAAGAAAAATGGCAGAATTCCTACTCTCACGTTTCATTTTTCCTATATAGCTACAAAATAGTTTCTAGACTCAACTGCGACCAGTAAAAAGGGATCCTACAGGCAGACAGGCTCTGATACCATTTGTCGCACCCTGATTTCTAGGGGATACTCACCGTACGAACTGGATAGCAGATGCTTGGATTATGGGGCATAACTGCTCCCACGTCCCAGCTTCCTGGTAGGCCTGCGCTTATGCGCGACAACACAAGCCCTGCTATTCCATCGTCGATGTAAACTATCCACTAGAGATCAAAGGCACTTCCGTCGACGTACTTCAAACCATACACACATGGTACGTCAACGGCGTTTAACAAGTGATATCACAACAGATCTCTACGACACAAAAGATTGAAATAAGTTGCAAATGGCTCTCATTAGAGCAGAGATAGCAAATACAATCATTCAGAGGGCACATGCCCCAACAATACATCATTACAATACAGCGGAAGCATTCAACATGTCTGAGTACAGACAAGAACCAAATAGGCCTAAGAGGCCGGAAACAAACAGACGGAGCCCATCCACGAAGTCTCGGATCCTGCCTGGGTCCGCTATCTACCCGTCAGCAGTCTCGTCATACTCCACGTAGTTGCCACCATGTAGATCCTCGGAAACGTCGTCTGCGTAAACCACAGCCCCAAAGGGGTCAGTACATAAACGTACTGGCAAGCAAGACTCACAGTTCACCAAAGTGTAACCCGTCAACACCAAGCACAGATGCCTTGGGTTCAACGGAAGAGAGGGGATATAAAAGATGCTGCAACTGGATGCGCTAACCAACTACAGAGATTCTACCACTTCCGGCTAACAGAAAGGAGATAAGATCGAGGATGGTAACCAACTGAAAGATAACTGCAAACAAACCCATCCTGGATCTCGCCCCTTATCCAAAGAAGCAATCCGAGGATAACTCACACAGTTGTAATAATGATGGCTCAAATTATTGTGTCAATAAGCCTATTACTAGTCAAGTTATTAATCATGGGGTGTAACAGGTTGATCATTATGTTTAAGTTGTCCTGAGTACTTGTTAGCCAGTACTTTCACCAAGTAATCCATAACCGCGGAAAACACGGCTTCTCGAGAAGATTATCCCTGCAGGGTTGCACCAATTTGGCCGTACACTCATGAATATCCCGCCAGATGGGATGCCTCCCACCAAGCGGGGCACTCAACACAACCAACCATTCTTCGCATCAAGCCCAAAGAACCTTGGGCGCACGGCTAATCGAGCCCAGAAGAAAATGGACCCTCATAGCACTCTAAGAACGTGTCCCCCTATATGCCGACTACGAAAGTTCCACCCTGGCCTGGGCTCGCAAAAACATGCATGCGGCAAATGGAAAACACGAACTAAATGAGGCGATTTGGACGAGATGCGAATCAGGTCAAGTTGAGGGGGGCGCCCATACTCGCTTCCCAAATGCGGGTAGTGCGCTCATCATGGATCAGTAGACAAGACCCTTTTCCTATTAGGGTCGACACTAGCAGGCTCCAAAACCTCTCATGGGCCTCCTGCCGGTGCCTTATCATCAAATTTATTATTAATAATAACATTAGCATGATTGATTGATTAAACATCGAGCCCCCTAGAACATAATAGAGTAGTAACGGAAAGTAACGGGTAACAGACTCGAGCAAAACAACCTAAGCATGCTAGTAAGACACGGGCTCAACCAAAAGGTTATAGGTATGGAGGTGAGGCAATATCAGGGTTAAGGGATTCATGTGATAGGTTCGTAACAGAAACAACTACTACTAAGGCTAGCAGAAATAGACAACGGAAAGTATCGGTAACCAATGTTGAAAGGAACACAATGGTTCATGTGAGTGATAACTTGCCTGCAAAACCCAGTAGCCTGGTACTGAGCTAAACTCCTTAGAAGGGATGTCGTAAGTATCGTCGGTCTCAACGTCGTCGTTTATCCGAGAAGAAGCAAACAGACAATGCAGAAAGATAAACAATCAATATCATGGAATAGGTGCACAAACATGGGATGATGCATGTCATGTTAATGGTTGCATCAAAATAAACTACTTGACAAGATAACACAATTTAATTGGACCCATATGTAATGTGAATTGCATATGGATGCAAATGGTTAAGGTGGAAGCAATGGTCTACATTTGATTAACAAGTGTAAGTGGTTAAACATGATGCATGCATGATGATAGCAACAAAATAACAACAAATAACAATGATAGATGCAAGGAAAAGAGGTTAAAACAAGTTAGGGAATTTATTATTAAGTTTGGAAATTTGGTTACTTGATGATGTTATACAAATAGGGGTTGTTTTCATCAAGTTAATTTGATCAAAACAAAATACAAAGTTGATATTTGAAAAGGTTATCAAATTTTAGTTGGATTACATGTTTCACATTTTGAAATTGGACTTAGGATTATTTAATTATGAATTAAACAATATTAAACAATTTTTAATTGCATTAAACAAGAATTAAATGGTTTAGGCAATTTTAAGTATTCAAAACAGAAAACAAAAATTATATTTGGATAGGTTATTCAAAATGGTATGGAAAACATATTTTATTTGCATTATTTGGAGTTAGCATGAATTATTTATGAATTATTGCAAATTACATTTGAATTATTCAAATTTAAATTTTAAATACATTTGGAATTTTCAAAACAGAACACAAATAGGTTATTTGGAAAGATTATTAAATTTTGAACAGAAAACATGTACAACTTTTATTTATTGGATTTACAGAACAAAAGTTATTAAAGTTTGAAATTTTAGGTTCAAATCTGCTATTTAAAAGGATTTTTGGATTAAACAGAAATTAGCAGAAACTTTCGTTACAGCGCGGTATCTACACGCTGCCACTGACAGTGGGCCACATGCCACTGTGGCGCGCCAACGAGGCGGGTGGAAGGTGACGGGGCCGTGGGGGTGTATGACGTGTGGGGCCAAGGGCGCGGGCAAATTCGCGAAAAAGGTTTGGCCTTTGCGGCCGCGGGGGTTCGAACCCAGCTCGTTGGTGCTGTGCGGAACAGACACAACCAGTGCGTCTAGCGTTGAATCGTGACAGAACAGGGCATGTTGGCAGGTTATCTTTCAGTTCAACGCAACTAACTGAAATTCTGAACTTTGGTCGCAGGTTCAGGCGCGGACGGAACTTCGGCCGGCGATCGTCTGCCGCTGCTGCGCTGGGCGCTGCCCTAGCGTGGCTCGTGCGGGCCGTAGGCGTGGATTCTGAGTGCGGTGCTAGGTGCAGAAGGTGTGGCGCGGACGGATCGGGAGGGAGAGGGAAGGAGCAGTGGGCTCACCTCGAGGGTTCGCTGTAGAGGTTCAGGCGACGGGCAGACAAGCGGCGGACTTCTCCGGCACGGCGCGGTCGCCGCAGCCCCTCCCAGCAAACGGCGTAGAGCCGAGGTGGGAGCTGGGAGGTTCCCGTTTCCATTCCCGCTCGCGGTTGGGTCTCCCGCTTCCACGGCGACCGGCGGTGAGGGAGGCGGTGATGTCTGACGGTGGTGTTCGGTGTGGTGCAAGTGGTTCAGATACAAGGCAGAGAAGAGGTGGACGAGAGAGCGATCGGCGGCGGGGAGGGAGAAAAGGGATACCTAGGGCTAGGGTTAGCAGGTGGTCGAGGGGTAGGTTAGTTATAGGTTGGCGAGCTCGTACGGCTGAGCATCGAGGTGAGGGGGAAGGATCGGATGGCTCTGTTGGGGTTCGTACAGGAGGTGACAGCGACGTGAGGGAGAAGGACGACAGGGAAGGGTACTGGGCCAAGGTAACGGGCTGGGCTGCTTCTTATCTGCTGCTGCTGCTCTCCTCTCCTCCCACTTTTATTTTATTTTTTCTTGTACTGTTTTTTTTTTGTAGTTAAGCAAATGGAAACAAAACAAAGGTTTTGTGCTATAGAAAATTTTGGAATAAAATTAGGAGAAATCCCTTAGTTGAAAAACAAGCAATTAGTAGTTTTTGTTTTCAAAAACTTAATTGTTTGCTTGCTGTTTTTAAAATTAAACCAATTTAATTGAAATTTCCAATATTGGTTAATATTAGAAAAACAAGGTATTTTCAATAGGGTTTTCTTTAGGGTTTAAAAGTGATTTAATGAATCCAAATTAGTGGTGAACTTCATGGATTCAAATGATTAAAGATTTTGAGAAATGGTTTGAGTTTGGAAATAATTTGAAATTAATTGATTAATTGATTAAGTGATTGATTGAATTAAGCAACAATTTAAGAGTTGATCCAATATGAAATAATTGGAAGCAATTTGGGAATTTATTTATTTGAAACAAAGCACCAAATTATTAGTTGATCAATGTGGAAAGATATGAAAGCAAATTGGTTGTTTTATTTGAAATAACATTTTGGAAATTGTAACATCACAAGGATGAAACAAAAGGTTTGAATTTTGGTTTGAAATTCAAGTAGAAAACAAAGGAAAACAAATGAAAACAGTTGGAAAACAACTGAAAACAGAGGAAAACAACTGGAAAACAAACAAAACAATTGCAATCAACATGATGCCATGATGCAAAACATAAAATAACAGGGAGCAAACATTCTAAAGGCTATTTTTCAGACTTGGGATGTTACACAATTGGTATCAGAGCAAGGTCTCTCCTTGTTAGGCTTCACCGCCTTGAGAGTAATGATGTCTCTTAGTGAATTAGTGCATGATCCCACGTTTCATTTCAATGGTACAAATTATGATGTTTGGAAAATTTGGATGCTCGCTTTATTTCAGGTCATGGACCCACGTATGGAGCAAATTGTAGAGATGGGTTTTTCTCCTCCAAAGGATCCTCAAAATCCAGCTTTAGAGGAAGATAAAAACTAATCTCTTGGTGCTCTTTATATTAATGTGTTTTTCCTTATTGTGAGCCTTGTAGTTATTAAGCCACTCTTTCCTCTCCGGAATGCTCATGAGCTATAGATAAAGCTTCAAGATAAATATGGCGTGTCTAGTATTGAAGAGGATGGTTGTTATCCCTCCACTTCAGGTCGTGATGAGTTCTCAACTTCATCTACTTAACCAAAGTGTGGTAAGCCACAAATTAATGAGATGGTTAGTAGTGATTTTTGCAATAATGATAGTGGGATCATCATTGATGATCCTTCATCTATATATTATTGCAATGCATCAGCTATGGACTTAAACACAACTAGCACACAAAATTATTTACATGCTTGTGTTGATATTCCTTGCATATTGATGGCGTGTGGACACATGTTCGTTGGGATACCTCAAGAGGAAGGTATGAAGAGTGCAGCAACAAGTTTCACTCAGAAAGAAACCAAGGTTGAATCGGTCAGTAGGAGAAAGAAATCACTTCTGAATGTTGTTGGCAGCTGATGTTGGCAGGGCGCACTACCAGTTCGGAAATAACGCGGAATCTACACAACACAACCAAGTTACTTTGCTCCAACGAAACATTGAGGTTGTCAATCTCACCAGTTTTGCTGAAAATAAAGGACGTATAGTGCGGAAAACAAGGTTTGTTTTGCAGTGGATGAAAAGAGAACAATGATTACAGTGAATGAAAGGAAAACAGTGTTTGCAGTGGTTGTATTATCAGTGTAAAACAAAGGACCGGGGTCAACAGTTCACTAGTGGTGTCTCTCCAAAATAGATAGATAACATGCTGGGTAAACAAATTACAGCTAGGCAATTGACGGATATAAGGCTGCACCGTAGTGCATATACATGAGATGATGATTACTATGTGATTCATGAGGGCATTACAACATAATTCATAGGCCGTTATCCAACTGCATCTATGACTAATAATCCACCCTCAGAGCGTAATCCAATCAAACCTCGGGTATTAAGTTGCAAGGAACATATTATTGCATTAAGAAAAGTGTGTAATGTAAACAATGTAAACATCGTTGTTTTCTCTCTAATGGCAACAGCACATCCCCCATACGTTACATTTCTGTCACTCGAGCATGGATAAAAGGGAGGCATGAACCCACTATCTAGCATAAATACTCCCTCTTGGATTTACAAGCATCAAGTTGGCCAAAGAATCTACTAGTAACGGAGAGCATGCAAGATCATAAATAACATTAACATCATAGATTGATAATCAAGAGACATAGCATTCAACATTAATCGGATGCCGGCAAACACAACATGTAGCATTACAATAAGATGATCTCGATCATGTAGGGCAACTCACGAGATCGAAACATGAGGCATAAAGAGGAAGGAACAACCATCTAGCTACTGCTATGGACCCGTAGTCCAAGGATGAACTACTCACGCATCACTCTTGAGGCGGGCATGGTGGTCTAGAGCCCTCTGGTGATGATTTCCCCTCCCGGCAGGGTGCCGGAGAAAACTTCAGAACCCTCCCGATCTCGGGTTGACGAGGATGGCAACCTCAGGTGTTTTTCAAGGAAAAGTGGGATATTTTTAGGGTTAACTATCCGAGGGGGTTAAATAGGCGAAAGGGCGATGGCGGTGGGCTCCAGAGGGGCCCACACCACCTGGTGGCGCGGCCAGGGGCACCACCCTATGGTGTGGCCCCCCTCCGGGCCTCTTCAGGACTCTGTGGAACCTTTGGGAATTCTAAGACTTCTGGGCTTCGAATTTTCCAATTCCGAGAATATTTTGAGAACAACTTTTTTGAAACTAAAAACAGCAGAAAACAGGAACTGACTCTGTGGCATCTTGTCAATAGGTTAGTACCAGAAAATCAATAAAAATGACATAAAGTGTAAACAAAATATGTAGCAAATAACATGAAAACAACATGGAACATTAGAAATTATGGATACGTTTATGACGTATCATCATCCCCAAGCTTAGTTCCTACTCGTCCTCGAGTAGGTAAACGACAAAAACAAATAATTTTTTAGGTGACATGCTACCAACATAAACTTGATCATCAAAATTTTAAAAGCATATGTAAGTTGAGATCATAGTACTTTAAACACAAGAATGAAAGATATAATTTTAATAATGAAACATTGAAATCATTTTGCATTATGAAAAGTAACACAAATAGAAGATCATGAGTAATAATGCATTTGAAAGTTATACGTGTGTTTCGATCATCAAGAAAACATGGCAACGTGATATTTCGCTTGTCCTTAAGAGTGGGGCAAAACATAAATGCCAGGACACCTTCAAAGTTTAAAAGGATGACTAGAACAGATAATTTGAGAAAAAGTAATAACAAGGTATGAATCAATCAATAATATTTTTGGGACAAATGCACATTAAACTTAGAATGACAACTATGCTCTCTCAACTGTGCATAAAGTTAGAAGATGGAAACTCAACATAAAAGTAAAAGAAAGGCCCTTCGCAGAGGGAAGCAGGGATCACCCATGTGCTAGAGATTTTTATTTTATTATTAAACATAGGTATAAAATGTTTGACACTCCTCCCAACCTTTCTTACACAAACCATGGCTAACCGAATCCTCAGGTGCTTGCGAACAATCACATACCATGGAGGAGTGTCTAATTTTTAGAGAGGTATGTATGCTTATGTCAACGAATGGTAAACAGAAAATACAGTACGTCACAAGCCAACTAGACTTCACAAGAGAGGCTCCCATAGAAGGACGCATTCGGGTGGAAGGTCATCCCTCTTTCTCTTTTGTTTACACAATTATGCTTTTACTGATAAATCAAGGACAAAAACAGTGAAGAGAATTTGTTGTATTAAGTTTGGGGCTGGGCACCCTGCTGCCAGCTATTCTATCAATTGGATAAGCAAATGAAGCCACTAGTCTAGGGTGTGAAATCCAATCAACAGGTGAGATAAAGATTCTCTATTCACGTCCTCATGAGCTAAAATAGGAGCACAAAACAAGAGTAAATTTGAAAGTTTTAAAAGTAACACATGAGCAATTTACTTTGGAGTGGCGGTTAAATGCCACATGTAGGTAGGTATGGTGGACACATTTGGCATACTTTTGTTTTTGGGAGTTGGATGCACGAGTAGAGCTCATACTTAGTACAGGTGGAGGCTAGCAAAGACTGGGAGCGACGAATCAAGAGAGCATAATGGCCATAATCATGCATAGCGACAAAAACATTATTAATCAAAGCATAAGTGGTATTACAAGTCAAAAACTAAAGGATCATAGAGACTATAAGTGAATGGTTTGTAGTCATAAACATGGTGTAAGCATGAGTCAAGTCAACCAAATAAAACATTTAAAGGAGAACACCACAAATTTATGCTTCAATGTGATAAAAAGTAACTCATGATTCTTTCAATGGCACATTAAACACTCTCAGCTATTTGAGACAATTCATGCTACAAGAATAACCACTAGGATTAGAATTAAAATAACATCTAACATGACATGAAAAAGTCTAGCCACAGTCTATACAACCTTCTTTTTGCATCGTTAGAAATTCTACCACATGCAGCAATTTCTTTTTCCAACAAGCACCAAACAATATATGGTTTAACCAAAACTCTCCAAATGATATAGCAATTAAGAAAGAGAGTACTCACATAACTCTACTAAAACTAACATCTCTAAATAAGAGATGTAGGAAAACAAATATGAGCTAAAAGGATTGCAGCAGCTAGAAGAAAAACTAAGAATACGAGCATAACGAGTATTCAAATAAAAAAGTGGAGCGTGTCTCTCTCCCAAACAAGAATGCTAGATTCCAATGATATTTATTTCATCAAGGAAAACAAAAGAAAACAAAAGAAAATGAAAAATAAAAGACGCTCCAAGTAAATTTCATATGATGTGACCGAATAAAAATATAGTTTCACTAGAAGTGACATGATAATTTGTTGATGAACAAGGGGATGCCTTGGGTATCCCCAAGTTTAGACGCTTGAGTCTTCTTGGATTTTTTTGGATGAAGCACGGGGGTATCCCCAAGCTTTGGCTTTGCACTCTTCTTGATCACATTATATCACCATCTTCTCTTGACCCTTGAAAACTTCCTTCACACCATACTCAAAAGTAATTCGCATTAGAGGGTTAGTGCAACAATAAAAAAAATGGGTTCTGCATGGGAACAAGTGCTATTGATACTTCTAAATATTATCTACATCCACTGATGTTTCGTGAAGCACAGAAATCCACTTGACATAGTAAAAGAGAAAATGCAAGAAACGTGGTAGAATCTACCAAAACCAGAACAGTCTGTAATGATGAATTTTTTAGGGGCACTTAAGTTGCTCAAATCGAAAAACATAAAGAATGAAAAAGTTTCGGAATTAGCTAGGGAATAAGCACAAAAAGTTTCAGATCATTATGATCTTTATGTGAATTATATGAGTTTTTACGGTGGACAGCAGAAATCTGTTTTCTGTGCAGAAATCCAAAACTAACTCCAACTTTTGCTAGAAAACTTTACTTGGCACAACTAATACATGAAAATAAAGATACAAAGGAGTTTCTACAGAAGTATACAACACCTTGACTAAAAGAAAACAGAAAAAACAAAGCAAAAAATAAAACCATGGGTTATATCCCAAGAAATGCTTTTCTTTAACGCCTTTTAGCTAGGCATAAGAAGAGAAAATCAAGTGTTTTCAAGTGAAGAAGCATCCAAATTGTTACGAGGCTTACGTTTACCTTTCTTACCCTTATTCTTACTTTTGGGGAACTAATAGTTTGAGCATGGTTTGGAACTGAAAGTCATGGTGCCTTTCCCCACATCAATAGTTGCTCCCAAAAGCTTTAGTAGGGATCTTACAAGGGTAATTTGGCCTCCTCCTACACATTCAATAACAAGATAATCAGTGGATACCATTCTTCCTAGGAGTTCTGTAAATACTCCCTCAGCTATCCCAATGGGAAATATAGTAGTGTTATTAGTGAGATGTATTTCTTCTCCTCCCTCAGAAAGTCTCCAAAGACGCAAAGATTTCATAAATTTCTTTAGGCATAAAACAAAATTCAGACATAATATCACAGCGAACATTAAAAGTTGGACCATCTATTTCAACCTTTACTGTAGGAATCATATTTGAGGCTTAAGAGTTTATTGGGACATATTCAAAATGTTCACGCATCTGATTATAATGTTCTTTTAGACAAGACATACATGACTCAAGAGTATTCAATCTAGCATAAATGCTTGCAGAGGCTTTATCAGAGCTACTAGGTGAGCTATAGGTTGTAACTAATTTTTTTATGGCATTAAAAGTTTGATCTCCATCACTATGGAGGAAATATCCTCCTACCACAGTATCCAAAGCATATCTATAGCAAAGAACAAGACCAAAAACAAAACTACGAAGAAACATGCTTAGAGTCATTTTAGGTTCAATTTTGCAATAAGAATAAAAAAACTCTAGACCAAGCTTCCTTAAAAATTTCATCACTCCCTTTTTTCAAAGTGAAGATCATTTCCTCATGTGACATGGTAAAAGGAACATGAGTACTCATAAAAATAGGGTAAAAATAACAACTATAATAAGAACTATTTTTTTGTGTTTTTGATATAGAGAAGCAAACAAGATAAAATAAAATAAACTAAGCAAAACTAAAACAAAGTAAAGAGATTGGAAGTGAGAGAATCCCTTTGCAGAAATTCTGTTCCTCCCCGGCAACGGCGCCAGAAAACTTGTTGATGGTTGACGTTGGTAAACCCCAAGAGAAAGGTTGTGAAGAGTGCAGCGGCAAGTTTTCCCTCGGAAAAGAAACCAAGGTTGAATCGGCCAGTAGGAGGACAAGCAACTTCTGAAGGTTGATGCAGTTGATGTGGTAGGGCGCACTACCAGTTCAGCAACAACGCGGAACCTACACGACACAATCAATTCACTTTGCCCCAACGAAGTTGTGAGGTTGTCAATCTCATCGGTTTTGCTGATAACAAATAGGTTAAATGTATGGTGCGGAAAACAGTAGGAGAACAATGTGAAAACAATAGTATCAGTGTGAAAACAGTAATTGCAGTGGTTGTATTATCAGTTTGAGAAAATGGACCAGGGTCCACAATTCACTAGTGGTGTCTAAAAGATAGGTAACATGTGTGGTGAACAAATTACAGCTGGGAAATTGATAGATATTGAGACATGCATGAAATAATGATTACTATGTGATTCATGCGGGCATTACAAAAAGACTCATAGATCGTCATCCAACTGCATCTATGACTAATAATCTACCCATAGAATATCATCCGAACAATCTTTGGGTATTAAGTTGCAAGCAACAGATAATCGCATTAAGCAAAGCGTGTAATGTAAACAATGTAAACATCGTAGTTTTCTGCCTAATGGCAACAAAACATCCTCCATCTGTCACGTTTCTGTCACTCGACCATATATGCAAAGGAGGCATGAACCCACTATCGAGCATAAATACTCCCTCTTGGAGTCACTAGCATCTACTTGGCCAGAGCATCTACTAACAACGGAGAGCATGCAGGATCATAAATAACATACACATGAAGATAACATGATAGATTGATAATCAAGAGACATATCATTCAACATTCATCGGATCCCAGCAAACACAACATGCAACATTACAATAAGATGATCTCGATCATGTAGGGCAGCTCACGAGATCTAAACATGATGCATAAAGAGGAGAGAACAACCTTCTAGCTACTGCTATGGACCCGTAGTCCAAGGATGAACTACTCACGCATCACTCCGGAGGCGGGCATGGTGGTGTAGAGCCCTCCGGTGATGATTTCCCCTCCCGGCAGGGTGCCGAGAAGAACTCCAGAACCCTCCCGATCTCAGGTTGAGGATGACGGCGGCCTTGGGTGTTTTTCGTGGAAAAGTGGGATATTTTTAGGGTTAACTATCCGAGGGGGTTAAATAAGCGAAAGGGTGATGGTGGTGGGCGCCCGAGGGGCCCACACCACCTGGTGGCGCGGCCAGGGGTGCCGCCCTATGGTGTGGCCCCCCTATGGCCCCTTCCGGGTCTCTTCGGGACTTTGTGGAACCTTCGGGAATTCTATGACTTTTGGGCTTCAAATTTTCCAATTCTGAGAATATTTCCAGAACAAATTTTCTGAAACTAAAAATAGAAGAAAAAATGATCTGACTCTGAGGCATCTTCTCAATAGGTTAGTCCCAGAAAATCGATAAAAATGGCATAAAGTGTAAAGCAAACATGTAGCAAATAACATGAAAACAACATGGAACATCAGAAATTATGGATACGTTTATGACGTATCACCCCCCCTCCGGGTCTCCTCCGGACTCCGTGTACGTCATAGAATTCTAAGGTCCTGGGATTTTGTTTCGTCCAATTCTGAGAATTTTTCCAGAACAACTTTTCTGAAACAAAAAACAGCTGAAAACAAGAAGTGGCGCTGTGACATCTTGTTAATAGGTTAGTCCTAGGAAATCCATAAAAATGATGTAAAGTGTATAGAAAACATGTAGCAATTGGCATGAAAACAACATGGAACATCAGAAATTATAGATAAGTTTGAGACGTAGCACATATCATGTCGACATTGCTTGTATAAATCGCATGATGATATGCTTGCTTTATCTTGTTCCCATGATTAAAATGATTGTGTTTCTCCTAGTCTTTGTTTGGATAACAATGTAAAGGAAACCCAACTATGTATGGAACAAGATGTGGACTTGAGTGGTGCCTCATGTAATGATTCATCATCGTCTTCCACATTTTGCCTTATGGTCAAGGATTCAAAATTATCTTCTATGTTGAACCCCAATATATCTAATGATGATAGAGATGAATGGTTAGTAATATGGTTAGCAAGCCTTGAAGGTGAGACCAAGGAAAATGTGAATGCTCTCCTAGAACAACTTGATGATGCTAACTCTCTTGTGGATGAAAAGGAGGAGATCGTCGTGATTTTTCAAAATCAAAATGGTGGTCATTATAGAAAGGACAAAGATATTGAAAAGGCTTTTGAGAAAGAGACTTCCCTTAGATCTTCTCTTTAAGAGAAACTATCTATTCTAGAATAAACTTATGCTATTTGCGTTTCTAAGCATAGAATGGACAATGCATTATGTCTTGCTCTTGCTAATGACCTCAAAGCTAAAAATGATGATGCTTGTGCTACTAACTCTATTTCTTATGAAGCATCCATGTTAAAGGGGAATATTATGCTACGGGCTCAACTTGAGTTGCTAACTAGTAGTTATGAAAAATTGGAAGAAACTCATGAAAAGCTCTCAAGCTCATAAGGATCTTCTAGTCTCCCATGAGAGGCTAAAGTTTAATAATGAGGGTATTTCTTCTAATATAACACCTTGTGAGCCTCATCAGGACAAATGCACATCATCTACTATAAATTCTATATCGCCTTATGCTAGTCCTAGTAATTCATCCACTCATAATGTCTCCACATCTTGTGATGATTTGCTTTCCATGCCTTGTTGTTCTAATAATGATGCTTCTACTTCCTCTAGCTATTGTGATGATACTGACCATGTAGAGGGGATCAAAGAGCTCAATGCCCAATTCACTTCTTTAAAGAAATACTTGGAGAAGTGTCATAAAGGGAAGATCGCACTTGACAATATATTGAGTGTTCAAAAATCCCCTGATGAGGATGTGATCACACGCTCGTTTGGAGACCCAAAGCGGATGGTATGATGCAGTCTAGAGTAAGTTTTCCCCTAGTATTCAACCAGGGTTATCAAACTAGTAGGACTTGGTAGTCTTGAATACGGTTGTTTTATCAACGGTGCGAGAACTACTGGTGTGTAGTTAATGGGAGCGCGGAACCTGCACACAAACACAAGCTCTCTCTTGCCCCAACATTCCATAAGGTTGTCCATCTTCTGGTCTTGCTAAAAACAGGAGAATTAAACGTATAGAGTATTGGAAAACAATAAAAGTAAAAAATGGAACAGAAAGAAAACAATTATGAAAGTGCTTAAAATAAGGTTTGCAATATGAGGAAAATAGGACCGGGGGCCATAGGTTCACTAGTGGTGTCTCTCAAAAGAAAACAAACATGTTGGGTGAACAAATTATAGCTAGGCAATTGACAAATCATGAACGTATAACAATACTATTATGAAGAGATATAGTTCACGGATTCTAACATTGTAGGATTTACGTCAAGGCATATGGACAGCTATCTAGCATACATCCATATCTAAAAGTCCACCTGAAGAAAGCTATCCAGCAAATCCCTTGGTATTAAGTTGCAGCAACAAAGTGATTTCTATGTGTGCAGCAGACAAATGCATAAGATAAACATGTAATGTAAGCAGTGGTTCTCATCCATAGACAAGAGCATCGTTGTTTTCTCCCTAGTGGCAACAGCACACCCCCCCCCCCCCGTCCCGCACATTTCTGTCACTCGAGCGCAGGCAACAAGGAGGAATGAACCCACTATATATCATATAAACCCTCTCCTAGTGATGAAAACAACTACGTGGCCAAGGTAATCATAAAGACTGGAGAGCATTGCAAGACAAGATTAAAACTCTCTATAAATATAAGTGAAGCATCTCAAATTGACATGAACAAAATAATCATAATATCATGGTTCATCGAATCCCAGAAAACACAACATACACAATTACATAACGGTGGTCTCAATCACGTGAGTCAGATCACGAGACTCTAAACATGTAGGCATAGGGGAGAGAACAACCATCTAGCTACTGATATGGACCCGTAGTCCCGAGATGAACTACTCACGCATCTGTCCGGAGGCGATCATGGCGATGTAGAGGCCTACGGTGACGACCCCCTCTCATGCAGGCTAACGGAGCAGGACTCCAGGAACCCTATATTGGACTTTTGAGGTGACAGCGCCTCTCTATATGTTTCATGCAAAATAACTCTGTCCCCGACGTTTTTAGGGTAAAAGCAATTTATAGGCGAAGGGGGACATGAGGCGGTGGCCAGGGCTCCAGGGGCCCACTGGGCGTGGCCAAGCAAGAGGCCGCACCTGGTGCCCCCTAGTGGCCCCCTGACTCCCCTCTGGTTCCCATTTGGACTCCGTCTTTGTTCCAGGTAAAAATTGATCTCCGTGGATTTTAAGCCCTTTCCGAGAATATTTCCTTCAAAAAAATTCTGAAATAGAAAAATAGCAACTGGCCTGGGGCATCTTGTTAATAGTTATTCGATGAAAACATCCGGAAAACTAAGGGAAACATGTGAAAAGATGAAAATAACATAGAGATATTGGATAGAAAGCAAGCACGGGGCATCAAAAATTATAGATATGTTTGCCACGTATCAGCATCCCCAAGCATAGCTTATGCTCGTTCTCGAGTAGGTAAGTGATAACAAAATAATTTTTTAGGTGACATGAATTCAACACAAATTTTGATCAACGTTATGTAAAAGCATTCCAAGATGAGACCAAAGTACTTTAACAAAGGCATGATAAATATTGTTTCAACTAATGTAAACTTAGCAACCATGTTGCACATGAAAAGAATCACAAACAAAAGAAAATGAATAATGAAACATTGAAAGTGATACGGTTGTTTCAATCACAAAGAAAAACATAATAAAGCGGTATCCAGCTAGTACTTTGTGTGGTAGCAAAACATAAATGCCAGGACACCTTCAAAATTTAAATGGTGACTAGATATAAATAATTTGAGAGCAAGTAATACCACAATCATGAATCAATCAATAATTAATTTTGGGACTACGCACATTATACTCAGAATGACAACTATGCTCTCTTAGTTGGTGCATAAAGTAAGAATAGGAAGATTCAACATAATAGTAAAACAAAGGCCCTTCACAGAGGGAAGCATGGATTACTAATGTGCTAGAGCTTTTTAATTGATAAAACAGAGATACTGAAAACAATTTTGAGAGAGATGTATGTCTATGTCAACAAATGGTAATGAAAAACTTATCATAATCCATGTCAAGAAAAGTGTTTAGAATTTTGAGAGTGTTTTCCGTTGTTTATTAGTTTGCCACTTCCCCCACCTTTCTTTTCACAAACCAGGGCTAGCCATGTTCACGGGTATCCACCAACTTTCATCGAACCATGGGGAAGTGCCTTTTTGTTATTATTTAGCACCAACTCTTTGCAAATTTAGATGAGCATAGATTCCATACTCACCGGGTGAAAGAATCAAGAAGAACTTTGCTCGACACAAACCATAATAAACTTTAAACTACTTCCTCATGAGCTAAAACAAGAATACAAAACATATTATAATTTTGAAGGTTTAAAGGTAGCACATGAGAAATTACTTGGAGTGGCGATGATATACCACATATAGGTAGGTATGGTGGACACATTTGGCAAACTTTTTTTGGGGGGAGTTGGATGCACGAGTAGAGCTCATACTCAGTACAGGTGAAGGATAGCAAAAGACTGGGAGCGACCAAGTAAGAGAGCAATAACAGCCATAATCATGCATAGCGACAAAACATCATTAATCAAAGCATGAAGTGATATTACAAGTCAAAAACAAAAAGATCATCCGGGATAGAAGTGAATTTTTTTGTAGTCATAACATGGTGTGAGCATGCGCCAAGTCAATCCAGATAAAGCAATCAAAGGAGAAATACCACAATACCATGCTTCATTATGAGAGAACAACACATGAGAATATTCAATGTCACATTAAGCACTCTCAGTTATTTGAGAATAGTCATGATATATCATAAATAACTAAGAAAAAAATAAAAATAACATCTAACATGACATGCCAAAACCTATGCCATAGTCAAAACAAACTTCCTATCGCACCAATATAAGCATGAAATAATTTACTCTTCTCCAACAACAATTAACTTATTCAAAACAACTCTCTAAGCAAATATCATCAAAGACCAGAGTGCTAACCATATATAACTGAAGCAAACAAACAAGCTCTGAACATAATTCGAGTGAAAAAACAAGAGCTACACGCAGTACTAGTAAAAACTGAACACTCACAGAACAATCAGAGTGAAAACTAGAGTGTTCTAGGCAATGAAAATGGAGCGTATCCCTCTCCAAACTAAAAATGATAGGATCCAACCAAAATCTACGGCAAAGCAAAGAAAACAAAACAAACTGAAAGCACAATAACAATACGCTCCAAGAATAACACATATCATGTGAAGCAATAAAAAATATAGTGTTTTAAACGAAACCTGATATTTTGTTGATGAAGAAGGGGATGCCTTGGGCATCCCCAAGATTTGACGCTTGTATTTCTTGGATATGTCTTGGGGTGAACTGGGCATCCCCAAACTTTAGCTTTTGTCCATCCTTCATCTCAGCACATCATACTTCTCTCCCTACACTTGAAAACTTCATCCACCTAAAACTTCTCCACAATCTTCATTAGCAACGTTAGTATAATCAAAAAATAATAAATACACTTGGTTCAGTTTCAACACAATTATAACACTCCATTTAAAATATTTGCTACTATCAGAACTTGTTTTAAATCTCTCCCTCTCAAAATAACACCAATAGAAAGAGATGAAAATGCAAATGCAAATGCAAATATTGGCAGAGATCTACCAAAACTGAACAGTCGGTAAAGATTTTTTTTTCAAAAATCTTCTGTTGCTCAAATAAAAATGTGTGAATCTAATGAAAGTTAGATAATAACCTGGGGCATGTGTCTTTTGTTTTCCAAAGCAATACGACGTTCTGGCTGAGAGATATGATGTTTTTGGCAACAACCCAGAAATCTATTTCAGAACAACAACTTCCCCAAATCGCACTACCTCTCTATTAGAGGTTACTCTTGGCGCAAAAAACAAAATAAAAAGGATAAGGAGAGGTTTCTACAGAGGTAGGAACTTCAAATACAGAAAAAGAAAACATAAAATAACGGAGAAATAACGGAGGACAACAAAAGTGGGTGGTGAAGCCATAGCCGAGGTAGCCGTGCGTGAGACACGGTGGTCGATGTCGAGTCGGGGTAGCCAGTGTCGATGAACCGAGTAGCCATAGGGGGGCAAGGGGCACTGGGTAGTCAGGGGCGCAGCGCGGCTCGGAAAGAGCAGCACTGGCGGGCGGGCATCAGTCGAAGCACGAGACGTCGGTAAAAAGACGGTGTTGACGTTGGGTAGAAGACAGTGTTGACGAAGCGTCACGCCGAGTGTGCCAAACCCAGAAACACATCATGGACGAAGCCACACGTCAGTGTTGCCAGCATCGGGCATTAGTAGATAGACGAACACGATGTTGACGAAGCGTCGACCGAGCTTGCCAGGCCCGGGGACACGTCATAGATGAAGGCATCCATCGGTGTTGCCAGCATCGGGCATGCGTAGACAGGGACCAGTACAAGCTGTACACCATGTCGAGGGGGCTAGCAGAGAAGGTCTTGACGACTATTGCGGCGCCGATCGTCGTAGCACTGATGTCGCTCGCGGTTGTCGAAGTAGATGAAGTGGTCAGAGAAGATGACGGCGACGCTGGCGATGAGCTGGTGATGGACGAAGATGAAGAGGTGGACGACGATGTAGTCGGTGAAACCAGAGGTAACCCGTGGGAGGCCACGTCCGTCGTCGGCAGAGGTGACGCGGCTCAGATGAGCGGCAGCGGTGCGGGTGGCGGGATGATGGCGGTGCTCGAAGTAGGCGAAGAAGAACCCAATAGCTCGACGAAGACCGAGTGCGGACGATGGCGTTCCCGCGCCAAGGAAGGCGTCCCGACGCATAGCACGTAGAAGTCAACGCGCGGTGACGGCATAGTGGACCGCGTGTTGTGGCGCTACAGCTCATGGAGAGACGCAGCAGTGACACGCGTGTCAGGGCGATGGCTTGGGAAGACCTTGGGGCAGCAGCGTGGACTTTGTGCCGCGGTGCTATGGCCCGAAGGGGTGACTCAACGACATCATGTCGGTTGGTGTAGCCGGCGGGACAGCCTCTGGGCGACGACGTGGAATGCGTACCGCAGCGCTTTGGCTTGTAGGGGCGACATGGTGGCAGCACGCAAGTCGAGACAGCCGCCGAGAGAACCACGGGGAGGCGACACTGCGGCCCGAAGGGGCGATATAGCGGCATCCCGTTGCTTGGTCGGTGGATATGTGCTCATACTCGGGGAAGCTCTTCAAGGGATCCTGCGAAGGCGCATAGACGACTGCACGGGTTGGCTGCGCGGCGTGGATGGGACCAATCGCGGGCGGGCAAGTGATCAATCTGATCACCTGCGAGGTGGAGGAAGCGTCGCTCGACGTGACGAGGATTACGAGAGGCAGGGAGGCGGAGAGGCCGAGGGGCCAAAACGGCGCCAATGCTGGGAACGCGGTCGCCGCCTACATGGGCGCCATGTGTGAGGGCGTCGTGGTTGGAGGTGGAAGGGGGAGGGATCCAGAATTAAGTGGGCGATGAAGGCCGGCATATAGTGAAGGGCGACAGACGCGCGAAAGGCGGAGTGGACGGGCCGCGGAATCGCGCGATAGCGCCGAGTCAGCGAAGAGGCCGCATAGACAATGGTTTTTGCGAGTTGGCGCGCGGCGCGTGGGCGCCTTGTCGATGAAGAGGCCGGCAGTCGCACCGGAGATGGAGTAGTTGCGCGAGAACGACGAGGGTGTGTGTGCGACTCAAACCGGTCTCATATCAGAAACCAAAACAGAAAACGCCGGCCAAGCGACCGGCGGAGAAAAAGACTCTCTAAGGCAGTCGATCCACGAAACCGGTGGATGAACCCTAGGTACGGGCGACACAACCCCCAGTGGCAATCATGGAGATCGACCGTCCCGGGGGCGGTGCTGTGCGGAAGCGGTCGGCGGCTAGGGTTTAGATCGAGATTAGAGTGATACCATGTAGAAGGATAGATAAAGATTGGTGGAATCATTGTTGTATTGCTTGAGCCTCACGAGCATATATATGAAATACTATGGTCAACTCGAAGTACAAGGCAAGGTAGAATAAATCTCACCCTATCTCTATTTCCTATTAGAATTATGATACTCAACACTGAGTAATGCAACAACTTTTTGTAGTGCCAATAAAGAACTTTCTATATTCTTCTTCTGTAACTTAAACAAAGACCTTAGTTCCACCGGGCACATACCCAACATTCTTCAAGTCAGTGAGTACCTTATACAATTTTTAACATATTGCTTTACTTGTAGGATGATATCTATCATCAGCTACAAATTCATGAATTGTGATGTTCTTTTTTTTCTTTGATAGTGTGTCGTTCATTTCAATAAGACTGCAAAAAAAATTCTTTCTTGATGCATTTTTCTCCATACCTACCTTCCGCTAGAGATCTTCCCATCTATTCACCTATCTCTGAGTTACCATGAACCCTACAAGCTGATAGCAGAGTCCCCCAAATTGCAGAGTCGGGTCTCATGGGCATTTTATGAAGGGAATATGCCCGAGAGGCAATAATAAAGTGGTTATTATAGTATTCCTTGTTTATGATAATTTTTTTTTTCATGCTAGAATTGTATTAACCGGAAACGTTGATACATGTGTGTTTAATAAACAAACAATGGTTCCTAGTAAAGCCACTCTTTTAACTAGCCCGTTGATTAATAAATGATCAAGGTTTCCTGATCATGAATATTGGATGTTGTTAATAACGGGGTCATGTCATTAGAAGAATGATGTGATGAACATAGACCCAAATTAAGTATAACAATACGATCAAGTCGTTTAGTTTATATTGTTATATCTTGCATACGAAGTAACTTATTCCTTAGACCATGAGATCATGTCAATCACTTATACCGGAAGGGTGCTTTGATGCCATCAAACGTCACGCCGTAACAGGGTGACTATAAAGGTGTTGTTGGCTATTCAGAAAGTATTAGTTGATTCTCATGGATAAAGAGTGGGATTTTTCCATCCAAATGACGGAGAGATATACTCTGGGCCCTCTCGGTGATATAACATCGACACCGCTTGCAAGCACGTGACTAGGTCACAAGGATGTCATATCACGGAACGAGTAAAAAAGTACTTGTCGGTAACAAGATAGAACAAGGTATGGTTGATACCAATGATCGGATCTCGGACAAGTAAAATATCGCGAGACAAAGGGAATTAGTTACGACGTTTATGGTTCACACGATCACTAGATTCATTGTTGAATGTGTAGGAGTCATTACGGATCTCCAGGTCCCGCTACTGACTATTGATCGGAGAGGTGTCTCAATCATGTCTACATTATTCACGAACTGTAGGGTGACACACTTAAGGTTCGATGACGCGTTTGAGTGGATACGGAATATCGGAGAAAAGTTTGGACAGCACCGAAATTGTTTTGGGTAATTTTGAAATAGTTCAAGGGGATTTTGGTCAAATGGTTGTTAATAGATTTGACAACTATCTCAAGGGGTTATGTGTTAATGTTTGTTAATGGAATTAACAAATATTAAAATAAAGAAATAAAATTATTTTATTTATTTATTAAAGAAAACCCTTGGGATTTTGAGTGGGAATTAATGGAAGAATGAGTGGGTTGAGTGGAGACTCCACTCACATGGTGAGGGAGAGGTGGAGACACCCAAAACTCGTGGCCGCCTTCCCCTCCTATATAAGGAGGGGTGGGAGCTCCCTCTCCCACACACACACACTTGGTGTCATCTCCACCTCCCTCCTTCCGCTGCTCCACCTTATGTTCATGCCCTTGGCGAAACCCTGAACGAAGTTTTCTCCACCGCACCATGCCATCGTGTTGCTGGAGTTTCGAGGGATCCTCTACTTCCGCTGCCCCACTGGATCGAAGGAACGAAGGTCGTCATCAAGTCGTACGTGTGACCGATCACGGAGGCATCGCCGGATTGCGGTGCTCATCTTCTTGGTCTAGAGATCGGTGTGAGTACGACTACGCCAACAACGAGATTCGATCTCGTGATGCTTAGAGTCTTCGAGGGTATGTTTCCTTAAGACTCTATTTCTCCCCGTTGCATTTCATCTCCTAGATTATATCTTGGCCCTTTGGGTGTCTCTCGCGTAGGAAATTTTTTGTTTTCTATGCAACGAACCCTTCAGTGGTATTGGAGCCGGATCTATGCGTAGATGATTTGTAGGGTAGAACACATAGGTGTATGTGGGCGTTGATGATCATGTTATTGCCTCCTTGAGTATTTTATGATCTTAGTGACATAGTAGGATGAATCTGCCCTACACAAACTTTACGTGTACTTTGTACGCGAGACATGTCTCACTTGTGGCTGAGGGGGTGTCCGTTTCTCCTACTATAGTTAAGATCTAATGTACGAAGGGTTGTTAAAAATATGTTTATCAACATTGTGGTTCATATTCGTAGGTATGAACGGTTCTATCCTCGAAAGCCCTAAGCCACGTAAAATATGAAAAAATAAATTAGAGATGTCTAACTAGTTTTTGCAGGGCATGTGATGTGATATGGTCAATGTTACAAATTTGATTATGAGATGATCTATTTTGTAAATTATTGATATACCGGCAGGATCCAAATGGTTGTCTTATTATTTCTGGCCATCGTGTTGTATATCATATCCATGTGATATGTTGTAATTTTTTATGGACAATCGAGATGGAGGTGCCATGGACCTTGGTGACATGCCGGTGGAATGATGGATATCATACCATGATGCAAAAGATGGAGATCAAGTCCAAGAAGGACCATATCATATCACATTATCCATGCATGTGATGTTAATCCTTTTATGCATCTTATTTTTCTTAGATCGCGACGGTAGCATTATAAGATGATCCCTCTCACTTAGTATCAAGATAATAATGTGTTCTTCCTTAGTATGCACCGTTAAGAAAGTTCGTCGTTTCGAGACACCACGTGATGATCGGGTGTGACAGACTCAACGTTCGCATACAACGGGTGCTGACGAGCCTAGCATGTACATACATGGCCTCAGAACACACGCAATACTACGGTTCTACTTGGCGATCCTAACATGTACATACATGGCCTCGGAACACGTAACCGAAAGGTAAAGCATGAGTCATATGGATGATATGATGAACATGTCGATGTTCGCCTTTGCAGCTACATCATCTCACGTGATGATCGGTTTTGGTGTACTGAATTTGGTTTGTGTAATCACTAAAACGACTAGAGGGATGTTGTTTTTGAGTGGGAGTTCACGTAGTAATTTTGAATTAACTTGAACTTATTTTATCATGAACAACCAATCAAAGTGAATTTGCATAAGTTGTAGTATTCATTGGCATCCACAAACTACCTTACACTTAGATTGTTAATTGAGATATAACTGTTATGATCTGGTAAAACCATTTAAGATTGGTAGCGTATTAGTGAAATTTAATATTGAGTCCTATTGTAGATTTTTCGGTATAACCTACCTAACTCCATATGATTAATGATTGATTGATCTATAGATTAAATTATTCCTACTTAGAATCCAGTGTCATGCTTGCTTCCATAATACTTTATCTTCAAAAGAATGTTTTGTTGATCAAGGTGATTTAGGAACTGAAAAGAATTGTTTTCAAAAACAATCAAGTGAAAGATATATTGATATCTAGAAACTTATTTGTGGCAACATGACTTAGTATAATTTAGCATGACAATGTGCTTATATTATTTAAATATATGCAATGATTGAAGACGCTGGACGTTTGAATCTTCCAAGAAATTGGGTGCTAATATTATCCTCTAAATTCCTTCCTTCGAGCTATAGTAGCTTCATCACAAAATTGTTATGATGGAATGGATTAGAAGTATGGGTAAAGTAGTTTACCTTGCCTAGAGATTGCTAAGAGTGGAATCCGGAAGAATGCTATTAATATGGTGATATTAGTAGAACAATCAAACTCAAAGTATGACTCAATGGGTGATAGTATATGACTAACACACCAAGGTAAATGTGCTAGTACGACTAGCATTCTTTGATGTTGAATGATTCTTCTGTAAAGAAAAGGAAATATTGAAAATATAATTACAAAAATATATATGGCAGAAAAGAAGATAACTGGAAAGGTCCAGCTCAGGTGTATATGCTTGATATACAAGTTATAGATGTATTACTAGTTAACAAAGTATTTTTTTTGGTATTTTGATACAATATTGGTTGGTATGAGTTGTTATACAAGGCAACACAATGCAAGAAATACAAGGGCCTAAAAGGAACTAGTAGTAGATGTGGAATCGATTATGATAAGAACATAAATAAAGTGTTATTATGTTCACTGTCGTATCGAACCAAACATTCAAGATTTATTTTAAGAACTTAATAAGTTGTTATTTTGTTACGGCATTTTGTGAGAACAAATAAGATTGTTCAAACTATGACCATATTCCATAATTGATGGATACATTAATATAAATCGTGTTGGCAAAGTAAACATCTATAAGACTAAATGCTAAATGTTGCAAGACGTAAAAGAATTTCACTTAAATTGTGACACCACCATTTTAGTTCATATCGGAAAGGAAAACATGAAGCAACTCCATGTTAATGGACTTCCGGAGTCATTTTGTTTTAAATAAATTGACGCTTGTGAGACCTTGATGACTAACGTTGGTACACCCCAAGTGCAAGGTGTGAACAGTGCAACAGTAAGTTTTCCCTCAGAAAAGAAACCAAGGTTGAATCGACCAGTAGGAGGACAAGAATCTATGAAGGTTGATGCAGCTGAGGTGGCAGGGCGCACTACCGGTTCAGCAGCAACGTGGAACCTACACAATACAATCAAATTACGTTGCCCCAACGTAGCAGTGAGGTTTTCAATCTCACCTGTTTTGCTGAACACAAAGAGATTAAACGTATGTGTGGAAAACAGTAAAAACACAGTAGGAATAGTATGAAAGCAGTAGGCGATTTATCAGTATGAGGAAAAAGGACCGGGGTCCACAATTCACTAGTGGTGTCTCTCTGTGAAAGATAAATAACATGTGTGGTGAACAAATTACAGCTGGGCAATTGACAAAAATGAATACTGCACCGTAGTGCATATGCAAGACATAAAGATTAATATGTGATTCATGCGGGCATTACAACAAGATACATAGACTGTTATCCAACTGCATCTATGACTAATAATCCACCCTCCGAATACCATCCAAACACACATTGGGTATTAAGTTGCAAGAAACAGATAATCGCAGTAAGCAAAGTGTGTAATGTAAACAATAACATCATCCTTAGACAAAGCATTGTTGTTTTCTCCCTAATGGCAACTGCACATCCTCCATCTGTCATGTTTTTGTCACTCGAGCACAGATGCAAAGGAGGCATGAACCCACTATCGAGCATAAATACTCCCTCTTGGAGTTACTAGCATCTACTTGGCCAGAGCATCTACTAATAACGGAGAGCATGCAAGATCATAAATAACATAAGCATGAAGATAACATGATAGATTGATAATCAAAAGACATAGCATTCAACATTCATCAGATCCCAGCAAACACAACATGTAGAATTACATAAAGATGATCTTGATCATGTTAGGCATATCACAAGATCTAAACATGAGGTACAAAGTGGAGAGAACAACCATCTAGATACTGCTATGGACCCTAGTACAGGGATGAACTACTCACGCATCACTTCAGAGGAGGGCATGGTGGTGTAGACCCCTCCGGTGATGATTTCCCCATCCGGCAGGGTGCCGGGGAGAGCTCTAGAACCCTCCCGATCTCGAGATGACGGTGACGGTGGCCTCAGGTGTTTTTTGGGGAAAAGTGGGATATATTTAGGTTTTTTGCCTCGGGAGGGATTAAATAGGAGAAAGGGCAAAGGCGGTGGAGATCTCGGGCCCCCACACCCCCAACCCCGTGCGGACAAGGGGGGCGCGCCGCCCTATGGTGTGGGCCCCCTAAGGCCCCCCTTTGGGTCTCTTCGGGACTCCGTGGAACCTTTGGGAATTCCAAGACTTCCGGACTCCGAATTTTCCAATTCCGAGAATATTTCCAGAATAACTTTTCTGAAACTAAAAACAGCATAAAACATGGAACTGACTCTGTGGCATCTTGTCAATAGGTTAGTCCGGAAAATCGATAAAAATGACATAAAGTGTATATAAAACATGTGGGAAATAACATGAAAACAACATGGAACATTAGAAATTAAGGATACGTTTCTGACGTATCAACATCCCCAAGCTTAGTTCCTACTCGTCCTCGAGTAGGTAAACGATAAAAACACATAATTTCTGAGGTGACATGCTACCAACATAAACTTGATCATCATAGTAATGTAAAGCATGTAAACTAGGATCAAATGAATAAAGGTTGTGGTTTATAGTTGATATCTAATAGAATAATGTATAAACCATTAAGAATAACAAAGTAAACCTTTCAATGAATCAATACTAAAAGACAATCCACCGTGCAAAGTATATTAAAGATGATTTAAGCTTCAAGAACAACAATATAATCATCCAAGGCATCAAACTCTCACAACAAGTCCTGTTAGGATCAAGTCAAGTGACAACAATATGCAAGTAGGAAAATCATTCAAATAATTGTGCACTTGAAACAAGCAAGCGTTCTGTATTGGTTCCTGGCACCAGGATGTTATGGCTAAAAGAACATTTGGGGGGGATGGTCAATGGAAGAAAGTCTCACACAACTGAAAGTGATCATTAGACAAGAGGAAGTCTTATAATCGAAGTTATGCAAGGAGTAGTGATTGCCACACAACGGATGCACATAGAGCTATAAGTGTATGAAAGCTCTCCAATGGAACTGGTGGGGGTGCGTCCAACCTGCTTGCTCACGAAGACCTAGAGCTCTTTTGAGGAGGCTCATCATTGGAATATACAAGCCAAGTTCTATAATGTAAGTTCCCCCACATAGTTATGCAAGTCATAATATGAAAACTCTCTCCGAACTGAAGTAATGATGCTAACAAAGCACAAGTGTGGAATAAATGATAGTAGTGATGCCCCCTCTCTCTTTATTATCTATCTTTTGCCTCTTTTTTTCTTTTTGGCTTTTTCTCTTTTTTTATGTTTTTGATTTATAACCTCATTGGTAGGGGCAGCACTCTATTTTACAATGAATCATCACACTTTTAGTACTCATAACTAAAACTGAAATATCTCTGATGTCAATAAAACTAAATGCTCCTACTAGTGTAGAAGTATGCAAAATAACAGTGAAGCATGACAAGTAACATGATGATGATGATGTTGTATGGAAATATATCTCGGAATGGCTATGGAAATTCCATGGTAGATAGTTATGGTGGCTGTTTTGAGGAAGATAAATTTTGGCTTATGTGTAGAAGAACAAAGTTCTCCCATGGGGTTTGGATGTACTGGCGAAGTTTGCACCAACTCTCAATGTGAGAATGAGCAATGCATAGTACCCAAGAGGCTAGCAAATATGGATGGTGGAAGTGCCAGAAAACCGCAACATAGAACTCACAAGGGAAAAGATTCCAAATAAAATCATGATATCACAAGACATGATGAAAATCACTCCAAGAGGGTCCGTGGCAGAGACAAGTCACTGTTAGCTACCCCGACTGTAGCGTGTAACAAAAAGCTATCATGATTGCTATCAGCAAAGGAAGTCATATACCATTATCCTATCAACTGGTTATTTGAGTGTGGCACAGTTTCAACCTTCTAGACCAACCATTAATTGTTTTTACTTTACTAAACCAGCAAGTTTACCATTAAGCATATTAATATCTCAAAACAACAGCAAATAATCAAGTGAAACAGTTTAGTGATCTACAAGAATATGACCATCTACCACACGTAGCATTTTCTATTTCCAACAAGCACCATACAAAACATGCTTTAACAAAAATCCTATACATGCTACAACAAGCAAACATGAGAGTACTCACATAACACTACTAAAACTAACAGCTCTGAAAAAGATATGCAATGAAAACAAGAGCTAAACATGATTTTTTGCAGTAACTAGAAGAAAATCTAAGAATACTAGCATAGCAAGTATTCAAATGAAAAAGCGGAGCGTGTCTCTCTCCCAAACAAGGATGCTAGGTCCAATGATATTATTGCAGCAAGGAAAACAAACGAAAACAAAGAAAAACAAACAAACGCTCTATATAAAGTTCACATGATGTGACCGAATAAAAATATAGCCTCACAAGAAATGACCTCATAGATAGTTGATGAAGAAGGGGATGCCTTGGGCACCCCCAATCTTAGATGCTTGAGTCTTCTAAAAATATGCTTGGATGAACCACGGGGGCATCCCCAAGCTTTGACCTTGCACTCTTCTTGATCACATATATCACCTCTTCTCTTGAACCTTGAAAACTTCCTTCACACCACACTCATAAAGTAATTTGCATTAGAAGGTTAGTGCAACAAATAAAAATCCATGGGTTCTGTATGGCACAAGTGCTATTGATACTTTTAAACATTAGCTACAGCCACTGATGTTTCGTGAAGCAAATAAATCCACTTGACATCGTAAAAGAGCAAATGCAAGAAAAATGGCAGAATCTGTCAAAACCAGAACAGTCTGTAAAGACGAATTTTTTTCGGGGCACTTACGTTGCTCAGATTGAAAAACCTAAAGAACAAAAAAGTTGCGGAATTAGCTGAAGAATAAGCACAAAACATTTCAGGTCATTCTGATTTATCTGTGAAATACACGATTTTTTATGGTGGACAGCAGAATTATGTTTTTTGCGTAGAAATCCGAAAACCAACTCCAACTCTCGTCAGAAACCTTACTTGGCACTACTAAAACATGAAAATAAAGATACAAAGGAGTTACTAGAGAAGTATACAACCCCTTGAAGCAAGGAAAACATAGAAAAACAAAGCAAAAACAAAACCATGGGTTATCTCCCAAGAAGTGCTTTTCTTTAACGCCTTTTAGCTAGGCCCGGAAAAGTGGAATCAAGTATTTTCGAGTGAAGAAGCATCCAAATTGTAGTTTGTTCGAATAACATAATCAAAATTCAACTTCATTCTCTTTCTAGGAAAGTGTCCCATACCTTTCTTGAGTGGGAACTGAAATTTAATATTCCCCTCTTTCATATCAATAACAGAACCAACAGTTCTAAGAAAAGGTCTTCCCAAAACAATTGGACACGAAGAATTGCATTCAATATTCAAAACAACAAAATCAACGGGAACAAGAGTATTATTAACCATGATAATAATATCATCAACTATCCCCAAAGGTTTATTTCTAACATTATCAATAAGACGAATATCCAAATAACAAGGTTCCAATGGTGGTAAATCAAGAATATCATAAAGTTTCTTGGGCATAACAGAGATACTAGCACCAAGATCACATAGAGAATTGCAATAAAAATCATTCACTTTCATTTTAATAATAGGTTCCCAACAATAATCTAGCTTCCTATTGATAGAGGCTTCACGTCTGAATTCATCCTCTCTAATTTTCATGAGAGCATTTGTAATATGTTTCGTGAAGGCCATATTCATAGTACTAGCATTAGGACAACTAGCAAGCTTTTGTAAGAACTTAATCGCTTCATTTATGTTGCAATCATCAAAGTTGAGATCATTTTTAGCAAAGGTAATGGGACTATTATCTCCCATGTTTCTAAAAATTTCACCACTTTCACGAGGGACATTTTTAGCAGTTTCAGGAAATTTTGCAATTTTACTAGCATAAGTGGGATTGTTTCCAACACGAATTACTTTACCATTGATAATAGAAGGTTTTCTAGCATGATATTCTTAAGTTTTACTGGTGGTGGTAATGGTGCAAACATTTGCTATATTATTCTTTCTAGCTATTTCATCTTCTCTTTCCCATCTAACATGCAATTCAGCTAAAATTCTAACATTGTCATCAATTTGAATTTGGATAGAATTTAAAGTTTTAATTTCTTTAACATCATGAGGCATAACTTTTAGTTTCCGAAAATCAACATCAAGAGCAAGGTTATAAACTTTAGAAGCAAGAACGTCAATTTTGCCAAATTTTTCCTCAACATATTTGTTGAAAGCAGTTTGTGTACTAATAAAATTCTTAAGCATGTTCTCAAGATCAGAGGGTACACTTTTGTTGCTATTATAGGAGTTACCATAAGCATTGCTATTTTTAGAAGGATATGGCCTATAATTGTTGCTACCAAAATTATTCATATAAGCATTGGTGTTGAAGTTATTATTTTTAATGAAGTTCACATCAACATGCTCTTCTTGAGAAACCAAAGAGGCTAAAAGAACATTATTTGGATCAATAGGAGCATGGCCATTCACAATCATAGACATAATAGCATCAAGTCTATCACTCAAAGAGGAGGTTTCTTCAACATAATTTACCTTCTTACCAATTGTAGCTCTCTAGGTATGCCATTCAGAATAATTTACCATCATATCATCAAGAAACTTTGTTGCTGCCCCCAAAGTTATGGACATAAAGGTCCCTCCAGTAGCTGAATCCATAAGGTTTCTTGAAGAAAAATCAGACCTGCATAAAAGGTTTGGATGATCATCCAAGTAGTCAGTCCATGAGTGGGACAATTCTTTACTAAATATTTCATTCTTTCCCAAGATTTAGCAACATGCTCATTATCAAGTTGCTTAAAATTCATAATGCTACTTCTCAAACAAATAATCTTAGCAGGAGGATAATATTTTCCAATGAAACCATCTTTACACTTAGTCCAAGAATCAATACTATTTCTAGGAAAATATAGCAACCATTCTTTAGCTCTTCCTCTCAAAGAGAAAGGAAACAATTTCAGTTTAATAATATCTCCATCTACATCTTTATATTTTTGCATCTCACATAGTTTAACAAAATTATTAAGATGGGCAGCAGCATCATCAGTACTAACACCAGAAAATTGCTCTCTCATAACAAGGTTTAACAGGGCAGGCTTAGTCTCATAAAAATCAGCAGTATGAGCAGGCAGAGCAATAGGTGTGCCAATGAAATCATTGTTGTTGGTGCTAGTAAAGTCACACAACTTAGTGTTCTCAGGAGTAGTCATTTTAACAAGAGTAAACACAGGAATAAAACTACAGCTAGAATAAGAACTATTTTTTGTGTGTTTTTGATAAAGAGAAGCAAACAAGACAAAATAAAATAAAATAAGCAAAACTAAAACAAAGTAAAGAGATTGGAAGTGAGAGACTCCCTTTGTAGAAATTCTCTTCCTCCCCAGCAATGGCGCCAAAAAACTTTGTTGATGACTAACGTTGGTAGACCCCGAGTGCAAGATGTGAAGAGTGCAACAGCAAGTTCTCCCTCAGAAAAGAAACCAAGGTTGAATCGACCAGTAGGAGGACAAGCAATCTCTGAAGGTTGATGCAGCTGAGGTGGCAGGGCGCACTACCGGTTCAGCAGCAACGTGGAACCTACACAACACAATCAAATTACTTTGTCCCAACGTAGCAGTGAGGTTGTCAATCTCACCGGTTTTGCTGAACACAAAGAGATTAAACGTATGTGTGGAAAACAATAGAAAAACAGTAGGAACAATATGAAAGCAGTAGGTGGTTTATCAGTATGAGGAAAAAGGACTGGGGTCCACAGTTCACTAGTGGTGTCTCTCCGTGAAAGATAAATAACATGTGTGGTGAACAAATTACAACTGGAAAATTGACAGAAATGAAGGCTGCACCATCGTGCATATGCAAGCCATAAAGATTACTATGTGATTCATGCGGGCATTACAACAAGATACATAGACCGTTATCCAACTGCATCTATGACTAATAATCCAACCTCCAAATATCATCCGACCAAACATTGGGTATTAAGTTACAAGCAATAGATAATCGCAGTAAGCAAAGTGTGTAATGTAAACAATAACATCATCCTTAGACAAAGCATTGTTTTTCTCCCTAATGGCAACAACACATCCTCCATCTGTCATGTTTCTGTCACTCGAGCACAGATGCAAAGGAGGCATGAACCTACTATCGAGCATAAATACTCCCTCTTGGAGTTACTAGCATCTATTTTGCCAGATCATCTACTAATAACGGAGAGCATACAAGATCACAAATAACATAAGCATGAAGATAACATGATAGATTGATAATCAAAAGACATAGCATTCAACATTCATCAGATCCCAGCAAACACAACATGTAGCATTACATAAAGATGATCTTGATCATGTTAGGCAGCTCACGAGATCTAAACATGAGGTACAAAGTGGAGAGAGCAACCATCTAGCTACTGCTATGGACCCGTAGTCCAGGGATGAACTACTCACTCATCACTTCGGAGGAGGGCATGGTGGTGTAGACCCCTCCGGTGATGATTTCCCCCTCCAACAGGGTGTCGGGGAGAGCTTCAAAACCCTCCTGATCTCGGGATGACGGTGACGGCGGCCTCGGTTGTTTTTTTTGGGGAAAAGTGGGATATATTTAGGGTTTTGGCCTCGAGGGGACTAAATAGGTGAAAGGGCAAAGGCGGTGAAGCTCTGGGGGCCCACACCACCCCCCGTCACGGCCAAGGGGGGCGCCGCCCTATGGTGTGGGCCCCCTGAGGCCCCCCTCCGGGTCTCTTCGGGACTCCGTGGATCCTTCAGGAATTCTAAGACTTCGGGACTTCGAATTTTCCAATTCTGAGAATTTTTCCAGAACAAATTTTCTGAAACTAAAAACAACAGAAAACAGGGAACTCGCTCTGTGGCATCTTGTCAATAGGTTAGTCCGGAAAATCGATAAAAATGACATAAAGTGTATAGCAAACATGTGGGAAATAACATGAAAACAACATGGAACATCAGAAATTAAGGATACGTTTATGACGTATCAGACCTCTTCCAAAAGATGACTAGAATTCCGTTCATATGAAAAAGTAGAATGGACGACTAATTTAATGGAAATTGTACATGTTGATGTATATAGTCCATTATGTATAGTCATATGTGGTGGATTTATTTTTTCCTTCATAAAATTCCGTCGATGATTTGAGTAGATATTTGAGTATATCTATTTAAAGAGAATGGAGTTTGACATATTTGAATTGGTTCAAACTATTGTTAGTATGAAGTAAAAAATCATCGTAACAAGATAATCAAGTATTTATGATTGGATCATAAAGGATAAAGTTTGAGTTACAAGTTTAGCAAAACATCTGAGGAGTTGCAGAATTGTTCTACAACTTATACTTCTCGAATATCCCACATTAGTTTAAAGTATTCGAGAGACAAAAATCAAACCTTGTTTGACATCGTAAGATAAATAAAAATGCCATTATAATTTTATAGTTTATACATTAGAGACAACCGCTTTTACACTGAAAAGAGCGCCATCATGATCTGTTAAAATTTACACCATATAAGTTATGGTTTGGGTAGTGAACCAAATTGTCTTTTTCTTAAGTTTTGGTATGCATAGCATGTGTAAAATGTTTACAACCAAAATAGGATACATATATGTTTATAAGGTTATCCCAACGAATCCGTTGGGTATTTCTCCTATCACCGAACCAAAGACAAATGTTGTTTCTCATAAAATGTTGATTTCTCGAGAAAGTAATTCTTGCGAAACAAGTGAGTGGGAGGACAGTACAAACTCAAAGAGATTAGAGAATATTTTTATCATGTCAAGAGTAGCGCAGTGCTAGAAGTTGTTCTGGGGTTTCCTATTTTGACCAAGTAGAAGACACTACATGTGTTGTAGATACTTTGAATGAGTTTGCGAATTGAACCACAAAAGTACTAAAACTTTGTACTTAGACCAACTTGTGGTTTAAGAGTAAAGTGTTGTTTTGACAACAAAGGACCTGAAACTTATAAATGAAGCAAATGATGGGCCCTCACTTCGTAAAATTGGCTATGAGTCATTATATCCGTGATAGTATTCCTGTATGAATATCAAGTATGTGACTTGCTAGTCTTTTCGAAAGGCATGATGCCTAACGATAGCAAACGGGTCTATATAGCAACAAAGACATGGATATTTACATCTTTTGATAGTTGTACTTGTCGAAAAGATGTTTTCAACAAAGTTCAAAGAGTTGACTACTACAAGATTTTGATCTTCCGTAGTGATGATTTAGTATTTGTGGATAGTTCTAGCAAAAGTTACATATTATGATATGGCAGTTGAATAACAAAAACCAACTTTCCTCTCAAGGAAGTTTGATCGAGGATGTGTACTTGACACATTATGAGAGTTTTGTAAAAATCAAAAGGTTGTTGGAAAGGTATGCACACTTCATTGGTTGAAGTGAGCATAACAAAGTTGGAATCTTTACCTTAATGAAGTTATTATCAAAAGAGTTTAATTCCATCATGAACGATAAAGATGCATGTAGAGTTACAAGAAATTAAGTGGGAGCGCTATGACATATTTCTAATGCTTTATGTAGATGACATATGGTTGATTGGAAAATATGCATTTTAAATTAACACGGTTAAGATTTTCATATTGATGAAAGGCTTAGGAGATATTGAGCATTGATATCTATACGAGATGGATTGAAGCGCCTGTATGGTTGAGACAAATTACATAGATGAAATATTGAAGTAAGTCAATATCGAAATGACAAGAAGGAGTTCTTGCCACATGGAAAACAATTGAGCAATATTCAAGTGTTTTGACACATGATGAGCATAATGAAATTGATATTTCTAAGTCATGTGTTCCATGCTATGTACACAACCAGATGAGTCCTATGTTATAGAATGTTATAGCAGGATAATTCATATGATGATTAGACAACAGTGGGAGAGATCCTTATGCCATTTTAGAAATGCTAAGGATATGTTTTCCTAGGTAGTAATGATAAAATATTCGTTGTAATATGTTAAACTAATAGTCTTATCATCTATTAAAATAATTTTATCTCAATTAAAATATATGATGAAGGGTGACTGATGCATGTAAAATGCATAGATGAATTTTGTATATTTTCACATGGTTTTCTATTACATATTGCATCATATAAGGGTATAATTCAATGTTTTACAGTATTTTGGGGTTAAATTACAAAGTCCCCCAACTTTTATGGAATTAACCCTGCCTGTCAGAAACCCCGTTTTCTATATTTTTGACGTTTCAGGGGGCAAACTTCCGCGAAATCACCTGAAAATCTGCGGGGGTCATTTTCTTGGAAGGAGAAGACTTGCGGGCGAAGGATCCACGAGAATTGGGCAAGGAGGCCCAAAAGAGGACCCTCCACGCGGCCAGATTCCTTGGCCGCGTGAGATGCCCCCTTTTGGCACCTGTGGACCCAATTCCTTTCATCTTCGACTTACCGACTCCGTCTTGACCTAAAACCGACTATAAAAAGGGTCCCCCGTACCCTTACGGAGGGGAGCGCCGCCGAAACACCGAAACAGAGACCTGGAGTTCCAGATTGGAGGGGGAAAACTCCGGAGGGGCGCCGCCGGTGTGATCTCCTACCCCTCCAACGTCATCTCCATCGACATCTCCATGAAGAGGGAGTAGTCCACCCCAGGGCTATGGGTTTGTGGAAGTAGCACTTGTATCTCTCTCTCTATGTGCTTCACTAATTAGATCCGTATGAGCTGCCTCACATGATTATGGGCACCGTTGTAATTCCTATGTGGTGGATCTTTTCTATGAGTTATTGAATCTAAGATTGCAATTGTTTCTCTTGAGTTATTTGAGTAGATGTATCTTATGTACCCCGTTCTTATTTGCTAGCTTTGATCAATCTAGTTCTTGAGAGCGTGTGTGGGGTGATGGGTGCATTAGTTGGAGTAACGGGGGGTGGCTTGTGCTGTGAAAGTGACAGAAGTTCAGCGATCCACTTAGGTTTTGTTAAACCTGTCTTAGTTACCTCACTAGGGATAAAAAGGAGTACCTTGTTACCGGGGATTCGAAGTGACACTAATCAATCTCCATGACTAGATCTAGCAAGTTCTTACTTCAACTTCATGTCACATTGCTTAAAGCTATACTCTGGTTTTTCCTTAATTATCGAGGTGTTATGATTTATTTCGCATCTTGGTGGAGTATAAGAGGGATCAATATGACCGTAGAGATCTCTATGCTAGGACGTGATGCCCATATGAAAGTACTCAATGTTAAACATGTTATTGTAATCTCACATGTAATTCTTTACGTCCACCGTCTACCACTTTATTTGAGAGAATGCAAGTGTGAAACCATGAACCTCGGTCCTATTTTAATTATAAGAAAACACTCTAGTTACTTTGCTGCAATTTACTTTACTTGCACTTTACTTTACTTGCATCTCCAATTCGAATTTACATTATCTCCATCACCACTTGCATCACAAAAATACAAAAACAATCCATTGCATATTTATTTTCTCATTTGCATTTAGTAGTAGATTTAATTATTGCACATTTACTTTCAGTTTTGCATTGCAATTTAGAAGTCTCACACCTTGTGCTTGACAACCACTTGGTGAGGTTGAGGGCACAAAATTCTCTACTTGTTTGCAGGATCCTGGAGGAAGCTTGGAAGACAACTGCTGAAATACAGGCTCCCCAAGAGTTCGATATAAACCCTCGAGTCACCCTCGTGGGGAAGAAGGCTTGCCACTAGCTACACACTCTGCACTTGGAGTCTCAACCTAGCCATCAGTGACACAATAGTTTGGAACAAAGTTCCAAGCAGAATTTGAATGATTTTCAAAATTAAAGTATTATGACGGGTACTACAACAAAGGCTAACTATATTGGTTTGTTGAAAACAAATATTAGGAGTATCTTGTGTCAAGAAGTTCTTTATTGAACTTGGTGAATTTCCAAGAATGCTCACACTATGAAGCAACATTTTCACAATGTTAGTAACATTAGTTTAAGCTGAGGAATTAATGTCTCACCGGTTGACCAAATATATACAAAGACATCTCATTATAGAATGAGTGATGCGTGTATATGCAAAAAACATGCAAATACAATAGGACGTGAACATGTCAGATCTTTTGATGATGTTTACCACATGTGAAGCATGGTAATAACACTGGAACGCCATACGTGTTAAGTGCTTACAGACTAGATTATTGACTCTAGTGCAAGTGGGAGACTGAAGGGAATATGCCCGAGACACAATAATAAAGTGATTATTATCTTATTCCTGATTTATGATAAATGTTTATTTCTCATGCTATAATTGTATTAACCGGAAACGTTGATACATGTGTGTTTAATAAACAAACAATGGTTCCTAGTAAAACCTCTCTTTTAATTAGCCCGTTGATTAATAGATGATCAAGGTTTCCTGATCAAGAATATTGGATGTTGTTAATAACGGGGCCATGTCATTAGAAAAATGATGTGATGAACATAGACCCAAATTAAGTATAACAATACGATCAAGTCATTTAGTTTATATTGTTATATCTTGCATACGAACTAACTTATTCCTTAAACCATGAGATCATGTCAATCACTAATACCGGAAGGGTGCTTTGATGTCATCAAATGTCACGCCATAACAGGGTGACTATAAAGGTGTTGTTGGGTATTCAGAAAGTATTAGTTGAGGCTCATGGATCCAGAGTGGGATTTATCCATCCAAATGACCGAGAGATATACTCTGGGCCCTCTCGGTGATATAACATCGACGCCGCTTGCAAGCACGTGACTAAGTCACAAGGATGTCATATCACGAAACGAGTAAAATAGTACTTGTCGGTAACGAGATCGAACAAGGTATCGTTGATACCAATGATCGGATCTCGGACAAGTAAAATATTGCGAGAAAAAGGGAATTAGTTACGACATTTATGGTTCACACGATCACTAGATTCATCGTTGAATGTTAGGAGTCATTACGGATCTCGAGGTCCCGCTATTGACTATTGATTGGAGAGGTGTCTCAATCATGTCTACATTATTCACGAACCGTAGGGTGACACACTTAAGGTTCGATGATGTGTTTGAGTGGATACGGAATATCGGGGAAAAGTTTGGACAACACCGAAATTGTTTCGGGTAATTTTGAAATAGTTTAAGGGGATTTTGGTCAAATTGTTGTTAACAGATTTGACAACTAACTCAAGGGGTTATGTGTTAATGTTTGTTAATGGAATTAACAAATATTAAAATAAATAAATAAAATTGTTTTGTTTATTTATTAAAGAAACCCCTTGGGATTTTGAGTGGGAATTAATGGAAGAATGAGTGGATTGAGTGGAGACTCCACTCACATGACGAGGGAGAGGTGGAGACACCCAAAATTTCGTGGCTGCCTTCCCCTCCTATATAAGGATGGGTGGGAGCTCCCTCTCTCTCACACACACACACCTGGTGTCATCTCCACCTCACTCCCCCCGCTGCTCCACCTCATGTTCATGCGCTTGGAGAAGCCCTGAACGGAGTTTTATCCACCACACCACGCAGTCGTGTTGCTGGAGTTTTGAGGGATCTTGTACTTCCGCTGCCCCGCTGGATCGAGGGAATGGAGGTCGTCATCAAACCGTACGTGTGACCGATCACGGAGGCACCGCCCGATTGTGGTGCTCATCTTCTCGGTCTTGAGATCAGTGTGAGTACGACTACGCCAACAACGAGATACGATCTCGTAACGCTTAGAGTCTTCGAGGGTATGTTTTCTTAAGACTCTCTTTCTCCCTGTTTGTAACATCCCAAGTATGAAAACTTCCATTTAGAATGTTTGATTCTTGTTTTATTAAAGTTTTGCATCATGTCATCATACTCATTCCTTGTTTGCATTTGTTTTCATTTTGTTCCCATCTGTTTTCCTTTGTTTTCACAATTGAAATTCAAACAATATTTCAAATGCTTTGTTCATACTTGTTATGTTACAACTTTCCAAATAAAAGGTTCAAATAAAACATCCTTTTGTTTCCATGAAAAATAAAAAGGCTCAACTATTAGTTTGTTCTTGAATAATCCACTTAATACAAATTGCATTCAAAATTCAAATCACATATTACAAACAGCACCCAATTTGAAATTATGAAAGTTACCAAAGCATTTTTAACCAATTGTTTCCATTTTAATCCATAGGGTTCAACTTTTTAAACTTGTGGCTTTTAATCATTCATTTAACTCAAATTCCATTCAAATTCAAATACATTTTTCCAAACAGCAACTATGTTGAACTTATGAAAATTACACAGCAATTCTAATCACTTGTTTCAATTTAAACTATATGTTCACCCTATTTAAATCTTGTTTTCAATAAACCACTTAATAATCAAATTCATTCAAATTTGAATCAAATTACAAACAACATTTTCATTTTGAATCTTTTTGGAAAACAAAACTTGGCAAGTGTTGCTGTTACCCAATTGAGCCATACCAAATTTTTCTAAAACTTTTCTAACATCCAAACCTAGCCTTTTTCCTCCTATTCTAAATCAGCAAAAAAAAAAGTAACAGAACAAATAATAAAAAGGAAAAAACGCTCAGAGGAGGGGAGCAGCACGGCCCATGCCCACCATTTTTCTTCCCCCGCGGCCCGGTACCTCTTCGCCATCGTCTTCTCGCAGTACGGCAGCGCATCGCGCATAGCCACGTCGCCGGCAGCGACAGTAGACGGCCGAGCGCGCCCCTACGCCCCTATTTAGCTAGCCTAGCTACCCCCGAGCGCTAGCCCTAACCCTAGACCTCCCCTATCTCCCTCTCGCCGCCGTTTCCCCCTCCAATTTTCCTCTCTCCGCCACGATCCACCTCTCTGAACCTCACCCCGACGAGCTCCACCTCTGAAACCGCGATGGTCACCACCGTTGCCGCGCTCCTCCGTCCTGGCTAATTTCGGGAACGAGCTCACCGCAGCTTCCTCTACGTCCACGACACCTCAGCGAGCCCGGAGCAGGCCTGTAGCCACGCCGCCGTCCTCGACGTCGACGCCGCCGTTCTGCCCCGAGCTGCTGCTTCCACTACAGCCGGCAGTGAGCACGCCACCTTCCCTCCCCTCGCTCTCTCTCTTCTCTGCGCTGCACGCCGCGCGCAAGCATCACCAGCACACGCACGCGCACAGCCACGGCGAGCACTGCGGCAGCTCGCCGCCGGCCAGCCCGTGCCTCTGTCGAAGATTCAGAAAAACGACCTACAAAACAAAGTTCAGTTAGCGTATCTAAAAGATAACCTGTTTGCGAGTGCGTACCTGGCAAGATCGAATCGCCACCGTAGTGATAGCAACGCTTGCACGCGAGCGCGAGGGCCAGGGTTCGAGTCCCCTTTTCCGCAGAAAAATCCCCACCTTTTTGCGAAGGGCACTGAAAGGGTGGCCCCCCTGTCAGCTGCTGTGCGCGCACTGCCGCCACGTTGGCCCCAGGGCCCACTGGCAGTGACCTAGGCTAGGTCACTGCACGGTGTAGAAATATTTCAGCTTTTCTTTTTTTCAGTTTAAGTCCTTTTTCTTCATAGTTTGGTCCCTGCCACTAAAATGTTAATAACTTTTATTTTATAAATCCAAATAATAAAAGTCAAATATGTTTTTGAACCAAATTTAATTCTCTACCTGTTTATAACATTTGTATTCTGTTTTGAATAACTCAAATGCATTCAAATTTCAAATTCAAACAATTCATTTAGAATTTGATTAAATGCATAACTATTTCAAACTTAATTCAAATAACACAAATAAAATATGTTTTCCATGCTATTTTAAACCACCTTTTCAAATATAAATTTTGTTTCATGTTTTGAATAATTAAAATTGCTTAAATAATTTAAACCTTGTTTAAATCATTTAATATTGCTAAATTCATAACTTGCTCAAATTAAATTATTTTTGAACATGTAAAATATGTTTTCATACTAGCAAAGTATAACCTTTTCAACTATGAATTTGAATTAATGTTTTGAACAAATAATAATTCAAATAAATTCATACTTGTTTAAAATTCATTTAAAACTTGTTTAATCTTGTTTAATTCATAATTAAATCATTGTAATTTCCTTTTTCAATAATTGAAACATGTTTTCCACCTAAAATTTTGTGTACTTTCCAAATATGAATTTTGTTATTTGTTTTGAACAATTAAAATTGATGAAAACAACAAATGCTTGTGTAACACCTTTAAGGAACCAAAATTCCTTAACTTAATAAATAAAATTCCAAACTTGGTAAACCTTATTTCAAAATTATTCTATTGCTGTTATTTTTCTGTTTTCCTCATCCATGCATCATACTAATCCACTTTCACCTGTTGATTAGTTGTAAAACAATTATTTCAACCTTAATTCATGGGCTTTCCATATGCAATCCCAAATTGCATGTGTGTCCATTTAATTATGTTATGTTACCATGTCAACTAGTTTATTTTGATGCGTCAATTAAATGGTCATGCATCATCCCATGATTGTGCATTATGCCATGTTATTGATTGTTTGTCTCCCTGCGTTGTTTGTTTGCTTCTTCTCGAATAGACGACGACGTTGAGACAGACGAGCTTTACGACACCCCTTCTGAGGATCTAGCTCAGTACCAGGCTGCTGAGTTTGCAGGCAAGTATTCACTCACATGAACCATTGTGTTCCTTTCAACATTGGATACCGATACTTTCCGTTGTCTATTCTGCTAGCCCTATGAATCGTTGCTTTTGTTCGATCCTATCACATGTTATCCTCTAACCCTGATATAGCCTCACCTCCACACCTATAACCCCATTGATTGTTGCCCGTGTCTTACTAGCATGCTTAGGGTTGTTTTGCTCGAGTCGGTTACCCGTTACTTTCTGTTACTATATTTCTATTATGTTCCGGGGCTCGATGTTAAAACAACAACCTGTTAATTTTGAGGTAATAATATTTTGCTGATAAGGCACCGGCAGGAGGCCCGGCGTGGTTTTGAGGCCTGCTAGTGTCGACCCTAATTAGGAAAAGGGTCTTGTCTACTGATCCATGATGAGCGCACTAACCGCATGTGGGAAGAGTGTATGGGCGCCCCCCTCAATTTGATTCGATTCGCATCTCGTCCAAATCGCCTCATTTAGTTCGGGTTTTCCATTTGCCGCACGCATATGCAGGTACGAACCCGAGGCCAGGGTGGAAACTTTTGTAGTCGGCATTTAGGGAGACACGTTCTTAGAGTGCTATGAGGGTCCCCTTTTCTTCGTGGGGCTGGATTAGCCGTGCGCTCAATTGCACGGGGTTCTTTGGGCTTGATGCGAAGAAGAGTTGAGTTGTGTTGAGTGCCCCGCTTGGTGGGAGGCATTCCATCTGGCGGGTTATTCTTACGTGTACGGCCAAATTGGTGCACCCCTGCAGGGATAAATCTTCTCGAGAAGCCGTGTTTTCCGCGGTTATGGTTGACTTGGTGAAAGTACCGGCTAACAAGTACTCAGAACAACGTACACCTAACTAATGATAACTTGACTAGTGATAGCCTTATTGCCACAATAACTTGATCCATCATTAATCCAACTGTGTGAGTTATCCTCGGATTGCTTCTTTGGATAAGGGGCGAGATCTAGGATGGGTTTGATTGGTGGTTAGTTATAGTTGGTTACGTTACGCTATCTTATCTTCTTTCTGTTAGCCGGAAGTGGTAGTAACTCTGTAGTTGGTTAGAGCAGCCAGTTGCAGCATCTTTTATATCCCCTTTCTCCCGTTGAACCCAAAGCATCTGTGCCTGGTGTTGACGGGCTACACTTTGGTGAACTGTGAGTCTTGCTTGCCAGTACGTTTATGTACTGACCCCTTTGGGGCTGTGGTTTCCGCAGACTACGCTTACAAGGATCCCCGTGACGGCTACTACGTGGAGTTTGACGAGGCTGCTGATGAGTAGATAGCGGACCCGAGTTTCCGCAGACTACGCTTACGAGAATTCTGCCATTTTATTTCTTTCCCCACCCACCCTCCCTTTTCTGGTAAGGAAGTGCAACGTTGTTTTCTTTCTCACCTAAACTTTCAAGTTAGGATTTCACGTATCCTGGTTTCTCTAGGATAGTTATATCTAGTAGACCATAGGAAGGGAGGTGGTTGTGACATGATTTATCATGTTGCCTACTCACGATTGAGAACGGAGGCGTGTAAGCCCCGGAAGCAAATCCTCTATTCCTTAAGCAGTAGATATTGATCCTTTAGAAGCCCGGATGGGTTTTCCGTAGTACCTCAGGAGTTTTTGGTCTCGTGTTTCCCGATGTTGCTTCAATATCCTGTTCTTCTCAACATCCTTTTCGTCCGTTGAAACCTTGTTGTTGCTTTCCACTTCAGTTCTTCTACCGGAGTCTAATCAAAACTTCCCCGATCATCTGCAGATGGATCTCAGGTTCTACCCGCAGGTGGTTCGGATGACTCGTTGCGAGAGCACTGCCGGTTATCCGGAGATGCTGAGAGACATGGTCACTTATCTGGGGTTCCGTTGGGCACCAGAGTACCAGGTCTACGAGCAGCAGCGAGAGTTTGACCAGACCTACTACCAGGCTATCGTCTACATCCTGTCAGATGATGGCATGAGCATAGTCCACCGCTACGAGGCAGTGGGTTCCACAGTGGATATGGCCGTGCAGCAGGCAACTTATGTGAGTCTCACCGTCCTTCGTGCTGACTACTGGGGATTTGACGATTCTATCTATCGCCACATCCCCCGTGGTTACATCACTTCGGAGGGAGCTCACTTCACTCTCTACGACAACTTGGATGTTTATGAGCATGATAACTCCAGGCTGCACACCACCGCTCAGTTTGTGAGGCACAGTGACGCAGTTGCCAGCACACTATCTCAGGAGTTGGTTTTAGTCAGAGAGCAGCTCTACCTTGCTTTGACTCGTCTGGCGACGTACACCACAGACTTTGTTGGAGACGAGCGCTTTGCACGTTTCGATCAGCCAGTTGGTCGTCGTCTGCCAGATGCTGGAGGTTACGAGCCGATCAGAGGTCCACTCCTCAACCTCGGTGCTGGTTACACTGGGATTCCACGCTTTGGAGCACAGGGAGTCGACGCTATGTACTTCACCACACCTAGAGTCGCTCTCAGACCACGTCAGGTCTATGTGGATCGTCGTTCTACCTACTTTCGTGGGCGTGCTCTCCACCGTACCTCTCGTCGTACTACTCACCGCCGTCCTGCGTGATGAGCATGGGAGTACCGATGTATCCATTCCTAGCTATGTTTAGTTATCCTTTGGCATTCGAACCATTTATGGTGTGTTGGATATTCTGATGTATTTGAACATGTGATGATGTACCTGTTGGTTATCTATTCATGTGTCGGAATAATCTCTCTTTCGGTTTCCGAGTCTATCCTTTTCTATTGTTGTGCTAAAATGCATTTCCATTCAGGATGCCGCCAACAAGGAACACCCCGCCCGAGCCACCGCCAATCACGGAGCTGTTGACTCAGATCACCCAAGTCATGGCACAGATGGCCCAGTTCCAGACTAACCAGCACAACAACCAGAATGCTCCACGAGTCAGTATCAAGGAGTTTCTCAGTCTGGGCCCGAGAGCTTTCGTGGCAACACGCGAGCCTCTGGATGCTGATGACTGGATCCGTGAGATAGCTAGGGCTCTGGAGATTGCTCACGTTGCTGAGGAAGACAAGGTCAAGTATGCATCCTATCTGCTGAAGGGTCAGGCAGCTACTTGGTGGGAGAACTACCAGACCATGAGAGCTGGCTATCCAATCACCTGGGGTTGTTTCAAGGAAGCCTTCCTGAAGCACCACATTCCAGATGGTCTCATGGAAAGGATGCGTGAAGAGTTTTGCTCTCTCAAGCAGGGCAAGTTGGACGTCATTGGCTATCAGAGTGAGTTCAATCGCCTCGCTCGTTACGCTGGTGATGAGGTGTCCACTGAGGCTAAGAAGATGGCAAGGTTCCGCAGAGGTTTTAACCCGGAACTCAAGTACGCCCTCACCAACATCAAGGCCAACAACTTCGAGGAGCTCGTTAACACCGCGCTCAATGAAGAAAATGGGCGCAAGGCGTTCGAGGAGTCTCGAAAGCACTCGCGTGAGGGTGGTTCCTCCTCCAACATGACCACCCCTCCGCAGAAGCGCCGCATCTGGGTGCCAAATGGTGCTGTCACTAGGGCTCCATACGCCCAAGCTTCTCCAGGCTTCGCTACCCGCCCACCCAACCCTGTTCAGATGCATGATCAGAGGGCTTCGATGGGGCAGCCAAGGCCAGGGCCTCCTCGTGTCGTCACTTGCTACAAATGCAAGCAGACGGGGCACTACGCTGACAAGTGCACGCAGAGGCAGCTACCTCCACCACCACCTCGTCCCAACACAAACCAGGCAATGGTGCGTACTCCCCCGGCTAAAGCCTTCAACTCCAACAACAGGCCTGTCGGGAGGACCGCAAGGGTGAATCATGTCAAGATCGACAAAGCTGAGGAAGCTCCTGACGTCGTTCTCGGTATATTACCCGTAAACTCTTTTCCAGCTAAAGTGTTGTTTCATACCGGAGCATCGCATTCTTTTGTGTCAAAGATTTTTGTCGCAACAAACAACCTAATGGTAGTTCCACTAAGCAATCAAATCACTGTTCACTCTCCGGGATCTCAAATGTTGACTTCCAAGATAAGTAAGGATAATCAAATCCTAATTGGAGGCCACATTTTCCCTGCTTCACTCATGTTGCTGGGAAGTTCTGACATTGATGTCATTCTTGGTATGGATTGGTTGAAGGCCAATAAAGCTAAAATTGACTGTGCTCAAAAGTCAATAACTCTGTTCCACCCTTCTGGCCAGATAGTCTATTCTCCAAATGAATCAAATTCTGTTCAGCTGTGCACCCTCGATGCAAAACCTCTACCTTTGCTTGAAAATGTTCCGGTGGTTTGCGAATTCCCTGACGTCTTTCCAGAAGAGTTGCCAGGGATGCCTCCGGACAGAGCAGTTGAGTTCGTGATCGAGCTTGAACCAGGTACTGCTCCAATCTCTAAGCATCCATACAAGATAGCTCCTCCTGAACTGAAACTGTTAAAGGAGCAAATCGATATGTACATGGAAAAAGGTTACATTCAACCTAGTTCCTCCGCTTGGGGTTGCCCAACTCTGTTCGTTGCGAAGAAGGATCACACAAAGAGACTCGTGGTTGACTATCGTCCTCTTAACGAGAAAACCATCAAAAACAAGTATCCAATTCCTCGTATCGATGATCTTTTTGATCAACTTGCTAGAGCCTCAATATTCTCCAAGTTGGACTTGAGGATGGGTTACCATCAAATAAAGATCAGAAAGGAAGATATTCCAAAAACAGCTTTCACCACTCGGTGCGGTCTATATGAATACACCGTCATGTCCTTTGGTCTAACCAATGCACTGGCGACATTCTCTCGACTCATGAATTCTGTCTTCCATGAATACCTCGACAAGTTTGTTGTGGTATATCTTGATGGCATTCTGGTCTACTCAAAATCTGAGGAAGAGCATGGAGAACATCTTCGTCTCACTCTCATGAAACTTCGCGAGCATCGTTTATATGCTAAGTTCTCCAAATGTGAGTTCTGGATTCCAGAAGTTGCTTACCTTGGTCATATCATCTCTGCCAAGGGCATAGCCATAGATCCAGAAAAGGTTAAAGCAATTGTTGATTGGAAACCTCCAAAGACGGTAAAGCAAGTAAGAAGTTTTCTTGGCTTGGCTAGCTATTGCCGTCGTTTCGTCCAAAACTTCTCCAAGATTGCCAAACCTCTCACTGATCTCACAAAGAAGGACAAGAAGTTCGTTTGGTCCCCACAATGTGATGAAAGTTTCAATCTCCTGAAGACTAAACTCACTTCTACACCAGTTCTTGTTGGCCCAGATCCTACCAAACCTTTCCAGATATTCTGTGATGCTTCTCTCCAAGGTCTAGGTGCAGTTCTTATGCAAGAACGTCAAGTTGTGGCTTATGCTTCACGTATGTTGAACGCACATGAGCAAAATTATCCCACGCATGACCTTGAACTTGCAGCAATTGTGTTTGCCCTCAAGAAATGGAGGCAATACTTGTTGGGTAATCGCACTGAAATCTTTTCCGATCATAAGAGTCTGAAATACATCTTCACTCAACCAGATCTAAACCTCAGGCAAAGGAGATGGATTGAAAAGATTAAAGACTTTGATCTCACCATTTCTTGCACTCCAGGCAAGGCTAATGTTATGGCCGATGCTCTCAGTCGCAAGTCGTATTGCAATAACCTCATGATCATGGAAAGCCAACCTCCTCTTCATGAAGAATTCCAGAAGCTAAACCTTGGTCTTGTTCCTCAAGGCTATCTTGCAAGTTTGACAGCCAGTCCAACTCTCGAGGACAAGATTCGTTCTGAACAACTTCGTGATGCTGAAATCAAGAAGATGGTAGAACACATCAAAGAAGGCAAGGAGAAATTTAAGTCCTTCTCAATTGATGACAAAGGAACTGTGTTCTTTGAAGGACGCATTGCAGTTCCTCAAGTTCAAAGTCTCAAAGATGTTATTCTCAAGGAGGCTCATGAAACTCCTCTCTCCATACACCCTGGAAGTACACAGATGTACCAGGATCTTAAAACACTGTATTGGTGGCCTGGCATGAAACGTGAAATTGCTCAATACGTTTCTGAATGCGACGTTTGTCAACGTGTTAAGGCAGTCCATCAGAAAACAACCGGTCTTCTCCAACCTCTGAAAATTCCTGAGTGGAAGTGGGACATGATTGAAATGGACTTCGTCACTGGTTTTCCAAAGTCCAAGAAGGGCAACGATGCAATCTTCGTTGTCATTGATCGTCTCACTAAGGTAGCTCACTTCTTTGCTGTCAAAGAAACAATCTCAGCTAGCCAGTTAGCAGAACTCTACACAGCAAAGATTGTTCCTCTTCATGGTGTTCCATTGGAAATAAGCTCAGACCGTGGAAGTATATTCACTTCTCATTTCTGGAAAAGTTTTCAAGAAGCATTGGGCACCAAACTTCTGTTCAACACAGCCTATCACCCTCAGTCTCAAGGGCAAGTCGAAAGAGTCAATCAGATTCTAGAGGATATGCTCAGAGCATGTGGTCTCTCCTTTGGCATGAAATGGGAGGAATGTCTTCCATATGCTGAATTCTCCTACAACAACAGCTTCCAGGCAAGCCTAGGCATGGCACCATTTGAAGCTCTCTATGGCCGCAAATGCAGGAGTCCAATCAATTGGTCTGGAGCTGGTGAACGTTCACTCTTAGGCCCTGACATTGTTAAGGAAGCCGAAGAGAAAGTTCGCATCATTCGTGACAATCTCAAGATTGCTCAGTCTCGTCAGAAAAGCTACTATGACAGCAATCACAGGGATATGATCTATGCACCTGGTGACAAGGCATATCTCCATGTAACTCCCCTCAGAGGCACTCATCGTTTCGGTGTGAAAGGAAAGCTTGCACCAAGATACATTGGTCCTTTCAACATTCTTTCAAGGCGTGCGGAAAATGCCTATCGTCTTGAACTTCCAGAAAAACTATCCAAGGTGCACGATCTGTTTCACGTGTCACAGCTCAAGAGGTGCTTCAAAGATCCAGATCGTGCAGTTGATCATGATTCTATTGAACTGCAAGAAGATCTATCTTATGAGGAGCACCCTATTCGTATTCTCGATGAGACCGAGCGTAAGACTCGCAACAAGAGCACCAAGTTCTTGAAAGTGCAATGGTCTCATCATTCCGATAAAGAGGCAACGTGGGAGACCGAAGAGGATCTTCGCAAGAAGTATCCGGACCTTTTCTCTTCTCAGTAGGAATCTTGGGGCGCGATTCCTTCAAGGGGGGTCGTTTTGTAACATCCCAAGTATGAAAACTTCCATTTAGAATGTTTGATTCTTGTTTTATTAAAGTTTTGCATCATGTCATCATACTCATTCCTTGTTTGCATTTGTTTTCATTTTGGTCCCATCTGTTTTCCTTTGTTTTCACAATTGAAATTCAAACAATATTTCAAATGCTTTGTTCATACTTGTTATGTTACAACTTTCCAAATAAAAGGTTCAAATAAAACATCCTTTTGTTTCCATGAAAAATAAAAAGGCTCAACTATTAGTTTGTTCTTGAATAATCCACTTAATACAAATTGCATTCAAAATTCAAATCACATATTACAAACAACACCCAATTTGAAATTATGAAAGTTACCAAAGCATTTCTAACCAATTGTTTCCATTTTAATCCATAGGGTTCAACTTTTTAAACTTGTGGCTTTTAATCATTCATTTAACTCAAATTCCATTCAAATTCAAATACATTTTTCCAAACAGCAACTATGTTGAACTTATGAAAATTACACAACAATTCTAATCACTTGTTTCCATTTAAACTATATGTTCACCCTATTTAAATCTTGTTTTCAATAAATCACTTAATAATCAAATTCATTCAAATTTGAATCAAATTACAAACAACATTTTTATTTTGAATCTTTTTGGAAAACAAAACTTGGCAAGTGTTGCTGTTACCCAATTGAGCCATACCAGATTTTTCTAAAACTTTTCTAACATCCAAACCTAGCCTTTTTCCTCCTATTCTAAATCAGCAAAAAAAAAGTAACAGAACAAATAATAAAAAGGAAAAAACGCTCAGAGGAGAGGAGCAGCACGGCCCATGCCCACCATTTTTCTTCTCCTGCGGCCCGGTACCTCTTCGCCATCGTCTTCTCGCAGTACGGCAGCGCATCGCGCATAGCCACGTCGCCGACAGCGACAGTAGACGGCCGAGCGCGCCCCTACGCCCCTATTTAGCTAGCCTAGCTACCCCCGAGCGCTAGCCCTAACCCTAGACCTCCCCTATCTCCCTCTCGCCGCCGTTTCCCCCTCCAATTTTCCTCTCTCCGCCACGATCCACCTCTCTGAACCTCACCCCGACGAGCTCCACCTCTGAAACCGCGATGATCACCGCCGTTGCCGCGCTCCTCCGTCCTGGCTAACTTCGGGAACGAGCTCACCGCAGCTTCCTCTACGTCCACGACACCTCAGCGAGCCCGGAGCAGGCCTGTAGCCACGCCGCCGTCCTCGACGTCGACGCCGCCGTTCTGCCCCGAGCCGCTGCTTCCACTCCAGCCGACGGTGAGCACGCGACCTTCCCTCCCCTCGCTCTCTCTCTTCTCTGCGCTGCACACCGCGCGCAAGCATCACCAGCACACGCACGCGCACAGCCACGGCGAGCACTGCGGCAGCTCGCCGCCGGCCAGCCCGTGCCTCTGTCGAAGATTCAGAAAAACGACCTGCAAAACAAAGTTCAGTTAGCGAATCTGAAAGATAACCTGTTTGCGAGTGTGTACCTGACAAGATCGAATCGCCACCGTAGTGGTAGCAACGCTTGCACGCGAGCGCGAGGGCCAGGGTTCGAGTCCCCTTTTCCGCAGGAAAATCCCCACCTTTTTGCGAAGGGCACTGACAGGGTGGCCCCCCCTGTCAGCTGCTGTGCACGCACTGCCGCCACGTTGGCCCCAAGGCCCACTGGCAGTGACCTAGGCTAGGTCACTGCACGGTGTAGAAATATTTCAGCTTTTCTTTTTTTCAGTTTAAGTCCTTTTTCTTCACAGTTTGGTCCCTGCCACTAAAATGTTAATAACTTTTATTTTATAAATCCAAATAATAAAAGTAAAATATGTTTGTTGAACCAAATTTAATTCTCTACCTGTTTATAACATTTGTATTCTGTTTTGAATAACTCAAATGCATTCAAATTTCAAATTCAAACAATTCATTTAAAATTTGATTAAATGCATAACTATTTCAAACTTAATTCAAATAACACAAATAAAATATGTTTTCCATGCTATTTTAAATCACCTTTTCAAATATAAATTTTGTTTCATGTTTTGAATAATTAAAATTGCTTAAATAATTTAAACCTTGTTTAAATCATTTAATATTGCTAAATTCATAACTTGCTCAAATTAAATTATTGTTGAACATGTAAAATATGTTTTCATACTAGCAAAGTATAACCTTTTCAACTATGAATTTGAATTAATGTTTTGAACAAATAAAAATTCAAATAAATTCATACTTGTTTAAAATTCATTTAAAACTTGTTTAATCTTGTTTAATTCATAATTAAATCATTGTAATTTCCTTTTTTCAATAATTGAAACATGTTTTCCACCTAAAATTTTGTGTACTTTCCAAATATGAATTTTGTTATTTGTTTTGAACAATTAAAATTGATGAAAACAACAAATGCTTATGTAACACCTTTAAGGAACCAAAATTCCTTAACTTAATAAATAAAATTCCAAACTTGGTAAACCTTATTTCAAAATTATTCTATTGCTGTTATTTTTCTGTTTTCCTCATCCATGCATCATACTAATCCACTTTCACCTGTTGATTAGTTGTAAAACAATTATTTCAACCTTAATTCATGGGCTTTCCATATGCAATCCCAAATTGCATGTGTGTCCATTTAATTATGTTATGTTACCATGTCAACTAGTTTATTTTGATGCGTCAATTAAATGGTCATGCATCATCCCATGATTGTGCATTATGCCATGTTATTGATTGTTTGTCTCTTTGCGTTGTTTGTTTGCTTCTTCTCGAATAGACGACGACGTTGAGACAGACGAGCTTTACGACACCCCTTCTGAGGATCTAGCTCAGTACCAGGCTGCTGAGTTTGCAGGCAAGTATTCACTCACATGAACCATTGTGTTCCTTTCAACATTGGATACCGATACTTTCCGTTGTCTATTCTGCTAGCCCTATGAATCGTTGCTTCTGTTCGATCCTATCACATGTTATCCTCTAACCCTGATATAGCCTCACCTCCACACCTATAACCCCATTGATTGTTGCCCGTGTCTTACTAGCATGCTTAGGGTTGTTTTGCTCGAGTCGGTTACCCGTTACTTTCTGTTACTATATTTCTATTATGTTCCGGGGCTCGATGTTAAAACAACAACCTGTTAATTTTGAGGTAATAATATTTTGCTGATAAGGCACCGGCAGGAGGCCCGGCGTGGTTTTGAGGCCTGCTAGTGTCAACCCTAATTAGGAAAAGGGTCTTGTCTACTGATCCATGATGAGCGCACTAACCGCATGTGGGAAGCGTGTATGGGCGCCCCCCTCAATTTGATTCGATTCGCATCTCGTCCAAATCGCCTCATTTAGTTCGGGTTTTCCATTTGCCGCACGCATATGCAGGTACGCACCCGAGGCCAGGGTGGAAACTTTTGTAGTCGGCATTTAGGGAGACACGTTCTTAGAGTGCTATGAGGGTCCCCTTTTCTTCGTGGGGCTGGATTAGCCATGCGCTCAATTGCACGGGGTTCTTTGGGCTTGATGCGAAGAAGAGTTGAGTTGTGTTGAGTGCCCCGCTTGGTGGGAGGCATTCCATCTGGCGGGTTATTCTTACGTGTACGACCAAATTGGTGCACCCCTGCAGGGATAAATCTTCTCGAGAAGCCGTGTTTTCCGCGGTTATGGTTGACTTGGTGAAAGTACCGGCTAACAAGTACTCAGAACAACGTACACCTAACTAATGATAACTTGACTAGTGATAGCCTTATTGCCACAATAACTTGATCCATCATTAATCCAACTGTGTGAGTTATCCTCGGATTGCTTCTTTGGATAAGGGGCGAGATCCAGGATGGGTTTGATTGGTGGTTAGTTATAGTTGGTTACGTTACGCTATCTTATCTTCTTTCTGTTAGCCGAAAGTGGTAGTAACTCTGTAGTTGGTTAGAGCAACCAGTTGCAGCATCTTTTATATCCACTTTCTCCCGTTGAACCCAAAGCATCTGTGCCTGGTGTTGACGGGCTACACTTTGGTGAACTGTGAGTCTTGCTTGCCAGTACGTTTATGTACTGACCCCTTTGGGGCTGCGGTTTCCGCAGACTACGCTTACGAGGATCCCCGTGACGGCTACTACGTGGAGTTTGACGAGGCTGCTGACGAGTAGATAGCGGACCCGGGCAGGATCCGAGACATCGTGGATGGGCTCCGTCTTTTCGTTTCCGGCTTCTTAAGCCTATTTGGATTTGTCTGTACTCAGACCCTTTGAATGCTTCCGCTGTGATGTAATGATGATATGTTGGGACATGTGTCCTCTGGATGATTGTATTTGCTACCTCTGCTCTAGTGAGAGCCATTTGCAACTTATTTCTATTTATTTGTGTCTTAGAGATATGTTGTGCTATCATTCTGTTAAACGCCGTTGACGTACCATGTGTGTATGGTATGAAGTACGTCAATGGTAGTATCCTGATTTCTATGGGATGGTTTACGTAGACGATGAGCAGTAGGGATTGGTTGTCACACATACGTGTGTTGGCCTACTCGTAAGAGATGCGGGTGCCGGTAAGCCCCGTAATCCAATCAACTACTGTTCAACGGAACTGCGAGTATCCTCTAGAAGTTCGGGTGCGACACTGTTGCCTTTCATCTTCTAGATTAGATCATGGCCCTTCGGGTGTCTCTCGCGTAGGAATTTTTTGTTTTGCATGCAACAAACCCTTCATTTTACCAATAGCTTTCCTGAGCTTCTATTTTCCTGGCTCTGCATCACATCTAAATAGGAACACCCCACTAGCAGATTTCTCTCAACATGCAAGCATGCCACCTCATCAAACATCTTTGAACAATCATAGCCTGCCACTTAAGCAATTCTGCCACATAATCCAACGGAAAATGGACTAGATGTTTGGTTTCATGCGTTCCGTTTTCTATTCCGTTGAAGTCAAGCCACCATGTTATCTTCCATTAATTAGGTTTATTCCATGTCATGCTTGTAAATACAGCTGACGTCTCCTTTCCCCTCCTCATCGTGGATCATTATTAATGCTACCGTGTGCCCACCACTACAACCACTGAGGCATATCTGACATCTCATGGAAGATTCGTTTCATTAGTCATGAACTATGGTGCTCTTCTAAAGGTACTGCTCCTCCATCTAAATTCCTTCTCGGTGATGTTCTTCCTGTAACGTATTTTCTACCGTGTCTCAACAGTGTCCGAGATGATTTTGCAGAGCCAGAGCAACATGGTCGATCTGCATATTTACTGGCCGACGACATCATGGAAAAGTGGGATAGCACTATTAGCATGGTGTCACCTCTTGAATGACATGCACATCGGCAAGTTTCTAAAGTATCTATTTCACCTCCACCTTCCATTTTTTTAGACCGTCTTCTCATCTTCAATCCGCATCAGCTCCCTTTCCATGTGATGAGTATATGTATGCCTATTTAACCGATGATTGCCGCCTCCTCTCTATATAGGCTGCGAGAGCACTGAGCACGGAATACATGTAGCAAGCATGAAACCTGCTGTTGGAAGGACCAATTGCAATTGCAACACTTCTCCCACAGCAACATCAGGGTGTCTGACCAGACAACAAGTCTCCATACTCCATTTCTTCTCCAATTTGTGCATGCCATGCTATGCTATTTTTACTGACTTTATTCCCTATGCATTCTACACATTTATGCAGATCGGGCACGTCAAGAGGAGTGTCAAACACATGGATGGGCTGATTCTTTTAGCTAAACTGCTCATATTGACGAGACCTTCATTTCTTTGTTTTCACATTTCAGCAACTTATTATGTATTCTTTTTTCAAGAAAATAAGGTGTTAATTTGGTTGAACAACATTTATTGAAGCTTCGCTAGATTGGTTATTAGATATTGGGATTGTTGTAAGGTTGTTCAGTTGTGGCTACATATAACCGTGAAATTCGAAAGTCTAGAATTCTATGAAACAACAACATGCATATGGTCATCCGTTATAAACAATGATTCCAAAGAGGAATGGGATATTTTATCCAATCATTGTATCGAAGCACCGACCACTATCACCATGGGAAGGTCTCATACATGTTAATTTGTAAACATATAATCTATATTGAAATTTTATCTTCAATTGTGTTCTAGAAACAAAATATTTTATTTAACAACTATCAATTGTGAGCCAACTACTTTTCTTCACAACAAATTTAATCATGTATATATTCCAATAAATTCCCGCGGCAACGCGCGGGGTACCATCTAGTTGTAAAAACAACTAGTACTCACGATACCCCAAACATGGGTACGTGTGCCTTTATATATTACAGAAGACATACAGAAGACAAGATCGGTTTAGGTACAAGTATAGGATCCAGACTCTACTACTATTCTGGTTATTGTATATAAATTATAATTCTAACATCCCCTTTCAATCATAACTTGTCCCAGTTAAGATTGCGACGAAAGACTAACAATTGTCTTGTAGTAAGTGACTTAGTAAATCCATCTGCCACTTGATCTTCCGAAGGAATAAACCGTATATCTAACAACTTCTGGGCTACTCTCTCGCGAACAAAGTGATAATCTACTTCAATGTGTTTTGTACTTGCATGAAACACTGGGTTAGCTGAGAGATACATTGCTCCAATATTATCACACCATAAACATGTTGTCTGAGACTGCGCCACTCCCAACTCTATAAGTAATGACTGCAACCATATTCCTTCGGTTTTAGTATTAGCTAGAGCCTTATACTAAGCCTCCGTACTAGACCTAGAAACTATAGCCTGTTTTCGTGCACTCCACAAGATCAAATTTGACCCAAAGAACACTGCAAATCCTCCATTCGACCTCCTATCATCTGGGCATCATGCCAGTCAGCATCAGAAAACGCACTGACAAGTGTAGAGGAAGATCTACTCAATTCTAGACCAAGTGAAATTGTGCCTTGTAGATACCTCAATATTCTCTTGACAGTTGTCCAGTGAACAGTAGTAGGAGCATGTAGAAATTGACACACTTTGTTGACAGAGAATGAAATATCTGGTCAGGTCAATGTAATATATTGCAAAACTCCAACAATACTCCTATAACGAGTAGAATCCTCACTACTCAAAGGCTCACCATCAACAAGTGACAACTTATCAGCAACTGACAAAGGAGTATCAATAGGTTTGCAGTTTTTCATATGCACACAGCCGAGTAAATCATTAGCATATTTTTTCCTTTGTAAGAATTATACCATCACCTTCTTCACCTCAATCCCAAGAAAATAATGCAGTGCGCCCAAATCCTTTGAGCAAAATCAAGTCCGAGATCATGAAGAAGAGCATCAACAACTTTATCTGACGGACTAGTAACAACAATATCATCAACATAGATAAGCATAAAGATGGACACCCCCTTGGTTGTAGAAGAACGGAGAAATATCCGCCTTAGATGTAGAAAAACCAAGATATAGAAGCTTGACACTATACCTAGAGTACCATACTCAAGGTGCTTGTTTTAATCCATATAAAGTTTTATCAAGTTTGCAAATATGCCCCATTTGAGAGCAGTTCTCGTATCCAGGGGGCTGCTTCATATAGACCTCTTCTTCTAGAACATCATGCAAACACACATTCTTCACATCTGACGAAGGTGCCATCCTCGAGACACATCAAGAGACAACACCAAAACGAATAGTCGTCGCCTTGACCACATGACTAAAGGTATCCTCGTAGTCAATATCATATCGTTGCTTAAAACCCTTAGCAACCAAGCGAGCCTTGTAACGATCAGTAAACCATCAGCCTTGCGCTTTATCTTAAAGACTCATTTGCAATCAATGGCATTTTGTTGACCAGTCCCTGAAATTAGCCGCCAAGTTTTGTTATGCATAAATGCAGAATACTCCTCATCCATAGCAGCCTTCCACTTTGTATCAGCAAGAGCTTCATAAATAATATTGGGATCTCGAGTGCTGCACAAATTTGCAAATCGAAGACACGACCACCTGTAATAATTCTTGGCCGAAAAATACCGCTCTGACTGTGTGTGTGCGCTCATTCTAAAACAGGCACATCTGAAGCAACAAGAACATAACTTGCAAAGGATCCTGACGTTTCTGCAGAATTCAGCACACAAGATCATGTAGCCCGTTGAGCAGAATCGGCACACGACGCAGAAGATCCCGAGGAGTTGGAGACAACATCTGCACGTGAACCTGCCGGCTCAAAGTGGACCATTGATTGCAACACGTGGCTCGGGATTTATTCAACATCTGCACGTCATCCCTATAAAACAATGCGTGTTTATTGGCTATAAAACACAATAAACCCCGCGCGTTGCTGCGGGACATATCAGTGCATTCAAAACACAATTGATGAACTCATCATTTCAGTAACCATATATATGAACTTTGTTGTCTATATGACCATGTTTAAGATCTTTGACATTTACTATGTTGCAATCTGGATTAGTAGAAAATTACTGCAATATATAAAACATATTTTTCGCAGTCCATCATAGTTTGTGACCAAAAGCTCGCCATTGTGATCTCAATTGATCGAACACCGGGGCTGAGTACAACTGTCAAGATCTGATGGCAGGTGCAAGAAACTGAACGAATAACATATGAGTGTTTATCTCCAAGCACTATACTCAACCTCTGCACATGTATAGTCATAAATAACCAAAAGAGGAATGCGTGATTCAATGAGGTTTACTAAATACAACATGCATAAATTCGTCAAATTGGATTCTATTACTCCCTCCAGTCCGAAAAAACTGTCGCCATGTTACTTACAACCTGTACATGACATGTTGATTTTTACCGACACTTTATCCGGATCGGAGGGAGTAAAATTTCTCACCATAAGCTTGAGAGTTGGACTTCTAAGTTTCCACCATAAGCTGGAGATGTTGATCAACTACTAAGATATCACCACATTTTTCCATAACAATAGTGTTCCATTTCTTCTAAAACTGCAAATATTATACGAGGATTGTATAGACTATGATTTATCGGACTGAGTAGAATTTACATACGACAAAAATCAAGAGACCAGTAAATATAAGATGCAGAGGACGATAATGTATCTCATCATAAAGTAATTAAAGTCACCAAATTTTTGGGATCTATAAAATTTGTACTACTCAGATGGCTCTCAATTGGTTAATATGTTTCAAATCAAAGAAGATGAATTAAAGATGCATTTTTCCTTCAAGTGGCATGACTTGCCGCAACTATACAGGGATACCATGCAAGCGAGCATGAGGAAACTGAAAAGAAGATATCAAGGAAACCATACCAGGACTTAGTTTTACAGTGTTTTCCATGTATCACAGTCGGAACCTCAGCACGCCTGCACCTAGTAATGCATGTATTAACGGGCAAAAATTAGAAAAAGATCCAACGCAAATCACCTAACACCAAAGAAAGACTCCGGGATTAAGGATAGGGTGTGGCTTTACTTTATGACGCGGATCTCATTGTAGAGGAGCGGAGCAGCCAGGACGATGTCTTCCATGCACAGGGAGGCAAGCTCGTCGTCCATGGGCACCGCTGCCATCAACCATGAAACACCATTTCGAAAAGTAGATTTGAAGGAACATCCATGTAAAGTGAACTGATAAGTCTAAAACGATTTGAGTCATGAAAAAACAGTAATAGAAAATGAAGAATGGCATATAATTTTTACTTACGATAATATGTGCAAAAGTAAGAAACTTTACATCAAGGTAAAGGTGGCTACTATTAAAAATTGAGAGGTAAATAAGATGGTGTAATTCTGAATTTGAATGTACAAACAATATTTACATTATGACTTGTGAAGCACATGCAAGAATATCTGAAAAATCAACTATAGTAGAGATGAGCTAAACAACAAATAGCAATAATGCTTACCCATCTCTCAGAGAGGAACGTAATATCTAAAAAATCAACTGCAGTAGAGACTTCAATTCAAGAATCAAGAAAAGATGAGTTCATTGATTCATTGGTTTGGGTCCCTGCTGTAAAATCGAACCATGTCCAGAATTTGTAGAACATAAAATAAATTACGATTGTAAGGAAAGAAAGTGCATTAAAAAAATAGAAGGTGAATGGGATCATGAAACCTGCTATGTTCAGGTCCTCAAGGACGATGCTGCGGTGCAGGTTATGTTGTTCCTAGTTGACCTACGTGAAGATAAACCGTCGGCGATACCATCTCAGTCATCTATTCCACCACATCGAACATCTCAAGGACCTGGAGAAGGACAATAAGAATCACGGTGATGGTTGAATGATGATGGCACTCAGGGTGAGAAGTGTGATCGGAAGTGGAAAACTAACTCAACGACAGCAAGGACGACATATGGATTTGCGAGACCGTCTGAGAGAGCAAGAACAGAGATCTAGTGGCCTACGTGAAGATAAACCGTCGGCGATACCATCTCAGTCATCTATTCCACCACATCGAACATCTCAAGGACCTGGAGAAGGACAATAAGAATCACGGTGATGGTTGAATGATGATGGCACTCAGGGTGAGAAGTGTGATCGGAAGTGGAAAACTAACTCAGCGACAGCAAGGACGACATATGGATTTGCGAGACCGTCTGAGAGAGCAAGAACAGAGATCTAGTGGCAGGAATAATTACATTGAAGCTGGTGCAGATCTCTGGCACCCTTCAATCTTCATCCTTGGTGCAGATCTCTGGCACCCTTGAAGCTTCATCCTGCAACATAGAGGATTCATTGGATCGGTAAAGTGGGGACCAATGGGAATAGAAACTTGAGAATATAGATATCGAGGCGCTGCTTCATCAGTTGGGATTCAGGGAAGCTGAGCAAGCAGGGAGGTAAAAGCGCTCGAATCATAGGAGTAGATGGAACGTGATATGAAAATATATGATGGCTCAGAGAAGAGGAAGAGACGGGGAAAGCAAATCGTCGGCCTGGTATAGCCGGGGAAGATGAAAAAATAGGTTCAATCTGCACGTACATGTGTGGGACGTTTTTTCTAAGGGGTACATGTGTTAGACGTTAATGACCTGACGTCCAAAGTTATTGCGTTTCAAAGTAATAATCCGAGGTGGAAAGTTTGATGACATGGGCCAATCATAAACTTGATGATTTGTACATCTTGCATGTTAAGAGAAATCACTTAGTGGGTTGCTCCCATTTAGTTATTATAGATTATATGGACGAAAATTTGGCCAACACGCACAACCAAAAATCCGTAAACAAGAATAATCAGTCTTATTACCAAAAAGACGTTCAATTGGAGTTTGATAATAAATAACTTTACTAGAAAGACGATTAATCAAATAAACCGCGGTAAGAAAAGCTTCATCCCAGAATTTCAATGGCATAGATGCATAGGCTAAAAGAGACAAGCCAACCTCAACAATGTGGCGATGTTTTCGTTCAGCAGGCCATTCTTCTGATGGGCATGAGGATACAAAACAAGATGAGATATGCCTACTTTCTGAAAGAAGGAATTAAGTTTTTGATACTGGCCACCCTAGTCAGTTTGCATAGAAATAATTTTCTTGTCAAAGAGTCTTTCAACAAGATGTTGGAAATCACGAAATTTTTGAAACACATCAGATTTACTTTTCAAGAGATATATCCATGTGAACTTGCTAAAATTATCAATAAAACTGACATAATATTTATATCTTCCAACCGAAACTGGAGCAGGACCCACACATCATAAAACACAAGTTCAAGAGGAAAAGTGGACACACTCGACGATTTAGGATACGAAAGTTGATGACTCTTGGCCTTTTGACAAGCATCACAAAATGACTCTTTATTTGACTCACTAAAGGGAATATTATTATCTCGAAGAATTTAGTGAACAACACCCAAAGCTGGATGACCTAGACGCCTATGCCAACGCAAAGAGGAGGACTTGGTGACACCATGAGCTCGATGAACAAAATAAGATGTAGAAGACAACGGTTGCATAGGATAAAGTCCTTCCACACATCTACCTTGAAGCAGGATTTCCCGCGTGTCCCGATCCTCGAGAAAGAAAGAATTAGGCCAATATTCCACAAAGGCATCATTATATCTAGCTAGACGACTATTGGACAAGAAACTTTTGGAAGCATCCGAACATGTAAGATATTATTAAGATGCAAATCATGATTAGGGGTATGAATTACAGGATGACCAACATGGTGTATATCCATACCCGCACCACTAGGCATGTGGATTTCCTCATTCCAATGGTAACGATCCCTCACGTGTAATTTTTCTTACTCGCCAGTGACGTGATCCGTAGCACCTGTGTCAAAATACCAATTTGTATCAACACCATTGGAAGATCCAACAGCAACACCCGCTGATTTTTCACGACCACGTTCAAGACCACAATACTCTTTTGAAATTTTTCCAACAATTGACCACAATGTGGCCTTCCCTGTCACACAACTAACAAATAGGACGAGGTCCTTGCCTATCTCCGCCACCATAGTTCTGGCGGTTTCCTTGGGTGTTGTAGCGGCCTCCACCATTGTTGCACCAAAACCCCTCTGATCGTTGCCGCGGTGCTCATAGTAGCCTCCATGCTGATCATATTCAGCACGTTGATCACGTCGCTGATCCTGGTAGCTCCCACGCCCACCCCCACGACGATAGCCACGGCGGCAACGGGGTTACTGCATTAGCTGAAGAGCTACCTGCATGGTTCCTAGACCCCAACCAAGCCTCATATGACATGAACTGAGGAGTACACATCACTTATGCTGACACGTTGTTCCACCTTGATCAAAGCGGTCATAGCAGCAACAAACCCATCATACTCATCATCAAGACCAGCGAGGATATAGGAAATCACGTCCTCGGTGTCCAGGGGTTTTCTAGCAGCTGCCATCTCATCAGCTAGGGTTTTGATTTGGCCAAAGTAGACCGCTCCAGACTTGTCTTCCTTACGGGTTTGATTCAGCTTTGTGCGTAGATGCACAACTCGAGACTTTGACTGCGATGAGAACATCTCCATGATTGCTTTCCACACCGTCGTTGATGTATTCAATCCCACCATCTGGGTAAGAACCTCTCTTGACATGTTCCAGACTAAAAACCCTAGAACGGTTTGATCTTGCGCCACCCATTGTGCATGTTCAGGATTCGGGATCTTCGCCTCCTTTCCATCCTTGTCCTTGGCCACGAGCCCCTTCTCCGGTTCTACTGTTGATCAATCTAGGAATTCAAAAAATTGTGCTCCACGGATCTCTGGAAGAACCTGCGTTTGCCAAATCAGATAATTCTCTTGGGTGAGCTTCTCGGAGAGGGTGACGTTGAGCGACGACGAGGAGCCAGAGGACGAGGAATTGCTGAATGACATGGTTGTAGGCTTGGAGGCGACAAGAATCTAGGCTTGGTCGCCTTTGTGGCTTGGCAGCATCGCGACTTGGCAGCGATTCCTTGTCTCGGTTTGGCTTCCGTACGTGGCTTTCGTACGATTTCTGGACTTGGCGACTTGGGTGTCGGTGACTTGGCTAGAAGTGGTCAGAAGAAGTCGATTGCTCTGATACCATGTAAAAACAACTAGTACTCACGATACCTAGACGTGGGTTCGTGTGCCTTTATATATTATAGGAGACAAGGTCGGTTTCAATACAAGTGTAGGGTCCGGACTCTACTACTATTCCGGTTACCGTATAGAAACTATGATTCTAACACACATTAGGAGCAACCCCTCTTAATCATGCTGAGAAAGAAGTCTTGCCCTTTGGCAACAACACCAAAGGATGTCACTCCATCTGGAGCTTCAATGTCGTACATATCTTGCAAAACATATCGATAGCCTCTTCACCATGTCCATTCACCGCAAGATCAGGTATACCAACGGTCCAACTAAACTTATCGCTACCGTGCATCTCTTTTAACACGTCAAATTCGCGCTTAGTGTTCCCACACTTCTAATACTCCCTCCGTATCAAAATATAAGATGTTTTAGCATTTTGTAGATATAATGTATCTAGACATGTTTTAGTGTGTAGATTCATATGCATCTTACACTAAAACATGTCTAGATATATATTGTCTAGGAAATGGTAAAACATCTTATATTTCGATACGGAGGGAGTACATGTATAGGAGTGCATTGCCAACAAAAGTACCCATCGCCTTGCCACGTAAATCCTTGGCAATTTCCCCGTCTCTAAAGCACCAAGCTGCGCACATGACGCTACTATGCTCAACTTGGTGAACTCATCTCCATCACCTTGCTAAACTGCAGCTCGCAAAATATCTCCAATGCCTCTCCGAACCGTCCAGATTATTGATGGCAGTGGGTCACCACTAGGGTACCCTCCCTCTAGTGAATATAGAGGGTACCCTAATGGTAACTAAAGTGCCATCACTAGTCCAGATTGTGCACGACCATCAATCATTGCAGTTCATAAAACGGTTTCCCTCTTTTTTCTTAGAGCTACGGTGTCCTGATCAATCTGACCTACTCTAACAAACCTAGAGATTACTAACATAACTTCACTATAGAAAACAACAATATTTGTTAGACCCAAACACCTTGAAGTATTACTTCAATACTTTAGAAACTGAACTATTATCAGAATACTTTAAAAAAAAACGTTGCTCCCAAAATGGGGCCTCAACTGTTTACTTTTTTATTATTAGGAGCTCAGCAATTTACCCATTTTAAGGGGAACTCTATCTTTTGTTTTTAGTGGAAGCTCGACCAATTTACCCGTGCAGAGCGCTCTAGGCCCACGAATAGCAATAGTCCACGCCCGGCCCGGCCCATCACCGCGCAAGGATGAGTCCGTGGCACTTCCTCCACGCCACGGCACGTTCCCCTCACGCTCTCTGTGCCCTACCCCAACCAAAGCTCCAATCCAAAACCGATGCGGCCCCAAAATCCTCTCTCCTATACCCGTCCCGTCACAACCGCCGCCGTGCCCTAGAGCTGCCGCCGACCCTGTGCCGCAGCTCGCCGCCGACGCCTCGCGCTCCCGAAACCGCTCCGCCGACTCTCATCCGCGTCGCCGCCCCCGGTCCTACCTCCCCGCCCCGCCCGCCGTCCCCGCCCTGTCGGCAGCCTCGGCCGTTGATTTTTGAGGTACGAGCTCTCGGTTTGCTATCCAGTGACTCGTTACTCCAATCCCGAGCTAACTCCTCGCAAACTCTGGGTTCTTTCAGACCCCCCGCCCCTGTCCACGCCGCGGCGGAGGCCATGCCGGCCACCCCGGATACCGAGCTGGAGGTCGACGGCTCCAGAGAGGGCGAGAGGCCCGAAGAGGATGCCCAGGCCGGTGGAGAGGACGTGGCGGCGGAGGAGGCTGCAGGAGTTCTAAACGACTGTGGTCCGGCGGATGAGATGCCCGAGGAAGACACCGGCGCTGGGTTGCAGTCGAATGAGAGTGCTGTTGCCGTGGATGACCCCGCAGAGCTGGGTGCTTCCCCTGCAGAGGACGATTCTGATATGGTTACCGCTGGAGATGACCAGACTGGTCAGGGGATCCGTGATGGTGCTGGCGTGCAAGATGATGGTCCTCCGGTTAACGATGATGGGGAGGATGCTCAGGATAAGGAGGGGGCACCAATGGATGATGCAGTTGCTACAACTGAATTAAATGACGAAGAGCTTGTCAAAGATGCCGATGCTATCCCAGAGGAGGGCACAAAGATGGATGTGCCTGCCTCCACTGAGGAGGAAGGGGTTGCAGAAGCTGGTGATTTTTCTGCGGATGAGGGTAGGCAGATAGATGCAGTTTCCCCGAGCAGAGATGCCGACGGAAAACCTGCTAGTGCATCTATCGTTGATGCCACAGGTGAGCACATAAAGGTGGATACAGTTGCCCTGACTGGAGATGATTATCAGGAAAAGGAGGTTCTGTCGGCTGGTGAGGATGGTGCAGGCGAGGAGGACATGGGAAATTATGCAATTACTGTGGATGGTGGCGGAAAAGATGGCATGCCTGCCCAAAGTGTTGCTGAAGAAGCTGATAGTGTTTTGGAACAAGATGACAATGTTCTGGCTTCAGCTGAAGATGGCATGGCCGGTAATGTTGTTGCGGAGGAGGTCACAGAGATGGATATACTTGCCTCAACTGGAAAGGACAATGAGGACGAAGGGATTGAAACAGCTGGTGACACTTCCATGGATGAGGGGAGGCAGACGGATGCAGTTTCCATGAGTAGAGATGTCAACGCAGAGGAAGATACTGATGCAGCTGGTGTTTGTGCAACAAGTGAGGACATACAGGTGGATAAAACTGGGCTGACTGGGGACAATAGTCAGGATGTTGCCTCAGCTGGCGATGACGGTGCAGATGTGGAGGGCATAAAAAAAGATGCGGTTACTATGACTGGTGACGAGGATGAAGATGATGACATGGCTGACCAAAATGTCACTGAAGAAGCTGATAGTGTTCAAGAAGCTGAAGTTGACATGGTTGGTGGTTTACCTGAAGAAGAGGATGCGCAGATATATGAGGATGATGACGACGACGAGCCTCCGCCATTGGTAAAGAAGGGTGGAGGGCGCCCAAAGCGAGGTCGTGCATCTTCCAAGGCTCAAGCTGTGGTGAAGCCATCTCCTAAAAAGAAGGATGAGGAGGACGTGTGCTTTATATGCTTTGATGGTGGCGACCTTGTGGTTTGTGATCGTAGGTTCGTGCAATAGCTGTGTTGTTTTCATTTGTTGTTAAAAAATGCGCAACTGTATGTTACTGACTCTTCATTTTGTGTCCTCAGGTTCTGCCCCAAGGCTTATCATCATTCTTGTGTTAATCGAGATGACGAGTTTTTCAAGTCTAAGGGCCAATGGACTTGTGGTATGTTGAACGATCTTTAGTCCGAACCCTTCCGAGTGTTATTAAATATTTGTGTTTCTACTATTGGATATGCATGTTACAATCTTCCCAAATCCGTGTTCTCTAGGAGGAATTTTGCGACGGGCTTGCTTTTTTACAATTCGTATGGTGGGATTGTCACATAATTTTCCTGTATTACGCAATTATACTGCATCTGATTTATAGAATGTGTTACTTGTCCATGAACTCTGAAGTTGGCTGCATTCCTTTTGTTGCATGTTCTTTTATCTGATTTGTCCATGGACTAGGAAATACTTTCAGTGCCACACGAGTTTACCTATATGATGACAATCGCGTTGATTTTTGTTCGTAAAGGTAGACAATGCCGAAGGATTGATGCTTAGTATACAGATAAAATGTCTCGAACTATGTATATTTGATTTAATTAACTTCACTAATTTTTTCAGGGTGGCACATTTGTAGCAACTGTCAGAAACCTGCTAGCCAACTGTGTTACACATGTACCTATTCTTTATGCAAAGCGTGCATGAAAGAGACAAACTTCTTCCGTATCAGAGGAACTAGAGGTTTCTGTGATACATGCATGAATACTGTGATGTTGATAGAGAACAAAGAGGAGGCAACCGAGCCTATGGTAACCTTTTCACCTTACTCTTAGCTTCTCGTATCTAATATTTTCTCAGAGTTTAGTAACTTAGTTTCATCCAATAATTTGTTGTTATTGTAACCTTTTAGTTTCTTCTATGGTATTGAGGAGCTGGTTTAGTGTTTTGTGATTCTTGTTCATATAATCATGTGTATGTTTTATACCTGGAAAGACTGTTCCCGTGGATGTTCGCATAACTTGAAGCATACATGTTAACCTGTTCTCTGTCTGTGATTTCGCAATATCAAATGGGCGAACCTAATTTGTAGGCAACACAATGTGTAATGTGTACCAAAAACTATTGCTCTGCATTATTTTTACCTGATGCTAAAACTTCTTACACCATTTTCCTGAAATGGGTGGATGTTATTTGCATACACCTTCTGCATGAGAATTCAGAACCATCATGGCTCCATGTTATGCAGTTTTGTAGTTCCTGCATTGGACAGTAAGTTTATTTTCACACGTTGCCATAATTTGTTTGGCTGGTGTGCATCTTTTGAAAAACAAGGTACATCCTTGGGATAAACCACAAGATAACAAATTGGGACCTAATTATGGGCACTATATGATCATTATTGTGGCACACAAGGCACATGCAGAACACAAACTTGTCCCATGGATGCGCGATTACGGACAAAGTGAGATCAGTTACAATTTGCTTAGTCATCTTGTAATGGACGGGGTTTGTCGACTGGTGCACACATGGACCTTGTACCAGAAAACAATCGTTGCTTTGGAGTGGGGTCTTCGTAGTTTTTAAAGTAGTCCCCGGCCCAAATAGCTTCAATGATCATGCTAGCCACCGTACGGTACTCTGTCTAAGGGCCACTTCTTTTAGGCTTATGATTCTGCATAAGCAAGCTTCTGCCTTGCGGTCTGGGGAAACAACGGCCTGTAGAAGCTTCCCCGAAGACTTCTTTTCAGCTTCTCCCTTTTTGGCTGCAGCCATGGCTGGAGGCTAGCTGGACGGAGGCCGGGAAGGCCTTGCGAAGCTTGCCGGAGTGATATTTCTCGCGGATCTGAAGTGCAGTGGATGGATATATCGATTGGCGGCGGTTGTCGGAGCTCGTCGCTCACAGCGGGGACACATTACAGAGCACTGGGAGGTTAGGGAGAGGGTCTGTTCTAACCGCGCCGCCATGCTGGAGCTCATCGAGAGGTTGGTGAAGGCGCAGAAAGCTGGACGGCGACGACCCCAACGGAAATCGCGGCGGCCGGTGGCGGTGAAGAATTGGACGGTGGCCTCAATTTCCACTGGCCCAAGCCGATTCCTTCTTCCAGGATGGTGTGAATGACGAGGCGAAGAAGGACTGCTCATACGGACTCTAGAGGTAGCTTAACGGCAGCTCGCCGGCGGCATCTCGCTGCGGCGCAGGAGGTGTGGAGGGCGGGAGGATTCTCGGTGGCATATTTTGTAAATAGGGGCAAATTTTTAGGGCAATTAAAATACCGTTTCGATGGTGCGGCGCGCTTCTGCGGGAAACTGCTCCGGGGCAGTTTCTCCCCACTACACGTACGATGGCTTCTGGGGGTTTTTTCGGTGGGGGGAATCCGGAGACTTTATTTGAGTTTCTGCGGTGGGGGACCTAGAAGCAAGTTAGAAACTACAAAAGAAGTCTCCCTAAGTACTGTAGAAGGAAACTGTGCTTTGTCGTGATGTCCCAAAGTTATTGCCTAGATAGAGACAGTAGCCAGAGATTTAGCACCAGGTGCTGGGGTAGCCTGCCTAGTCTTCATCGATGTAAGGCAATGGGAGCATCAGTCAACGCGGTGAGCTGGAGGAACGTGATGAAGTGTGCCTTTGAGGAACTGAAGCGCCTGCTTGACGAGGAGGAGGTGCTGCTCGCATGGGTTATGTGCAGGCAAGCACATTTGTTTCATGGCATAGCTATGTTGGGCCTGGTGAACCTGTAGATGCTACAGCATGCTGCCGAATCCGCAACAGGAGGGCCCACATCCTTGATTACATGAGAGAAGATCCTGGCCGGTACACAGCTGTAATTAGAAAATTACAACTATGCGTGTTTCCTAATCCTTCTTAGAGCATGGTCGGTGTGATGTGTCAAACACCCACTTTGAAAATACAATGGCATTTTGCACAAAGCCACAAATGACCTATTCGTTTCAAATGCTTGTATCAACATATGTCCCTTCGTACATTCCAGTAAGCCTTGGGAAATTTATATTTTTTTGGCTGTTTAGTATACATTTAGCTTTTGCTTGTTCGTCCCTTCTGCTTTGTTGTCATGACATGCCCATAATAACTTAGTATTGCTGCAATTGCTTGCGAGACGTGGTTTTTTCCTGCTCACCAGTTGTCATGTCAGCAGCTTTACATGTATGGAATAATCTACTATTTGTTCTGTGCTCATACTTTCTACTTATACAATTGCATTTAACAGAATATAGATTTTGATGACAAAAACGACTGGTGGTATTTGTTCAAAGATTATTGGTTGAAATTGAAAGAGAAGTTGTCACTGACATTTGAAGAAATATCAATAGCTAGGCGTCAAAACAATGGACCTTCTTTACTTATCCGCGAACTACCTGAAACTAATGATGAAGAGGCTAATTCAGACAGTTCACCAAAAAAGAGGGGAAGGAAGAGATTAAAGCGTGCTGCTGATGAGGACAGCTCCAAAGGAAAACGGAGATATACCAAGCGAGGTTCAGGTGGCCGTGATGCTAAGACTAAGAAGTCTACAGGGGCAAAGGTTGGAAAATCGTCAAAGCGTGCTTCAAGCAGTGAGCATGGACCAAAAGAATCTGAAAGTGTGGGTACATCTACATCCTCAGCTGAGGAGGCTAGTTGGGCATCACAGGAGCTCTTGGATTTTGTTGCACATATGAGGAATGGTGACACATCAGTGCTCTCTCAGTTTGAAGTTCAACAACTTATACTTGAGTATATCAAACGTGAAGATCTCCGTGATCCTCGCAAGAAAAGCCACATAGTTTGTGATCCTTTGCTCCAAAGTCTGTTTGGAAAAGAACGTGTTGGGCATTTTGAAATGCTGAAGCTTATGGAATCTCATTTCCTCATGACTGAGGTCACACCAGTTGATATGGATGGCAACCATGGTGGTGTTGTAGACCCTGATCCTAGCCAGGATGCTGATGGTAACAGTGAAGCATCAGTTGTGATGAGTTCAGAAAAAAAAAGAAAATCACGTAAGTATGATCCGAGAGCTCTGCAAACGAACCTTGATGACTTTGCCGCGATAGATAACCATAATATAAGCTTGATGTACCTGCGTCGCAACCTAATGGAAGAGTTGATGGGCGATGTTGACACATTTAGTGAGAAAGTTCTTGGAGCATTTGTGAGAATACGAATGTCTGGTGCAGGGCAAAGGCAAGATATCTATCGACTTGTTCAGATTGTTGGTAAGATGACACACTTTCAGAACTGATGTTGTTAGATTCGGCTCTTCATGTTCTGATTGCAGATTTCCTCATTTGTGTGCAGGGACAGGAACAGCTGCTGAGATGTATAAATGTGGAAAAAAGACAACTGATATAACACTAGAGATACTAAACCTGGACAAGAAAGAGATTATTACTATTGATATAACTTCAAATCAAGAATTCACTGAGGTATTTATCAATAGAAATATGATAATTCTACTATTCATTTGATGTTTACCGAAACTAAGTTGAAAGTACACATTTGGTTTTATGGTTCCCATCTTTACTGTTTTTTTTTTGTTTTAGTTGCAGTTATTCAGTAGATTTATTTGCATTTGCTGAATGCTGTCATTATTCTTGTTATAGGAGGAGTGCAAACGTTTACGACAAAGCATAAAGTGTGGGTTCATTGCAAGGCTGACAGTGGTAATGTTATTACACATTATTTTGTGTCTTTTGTTATTTGTGCACTGTTTTCTATGGTGTAACCATCCTATCTTCCAGGGAGAGATTCAGGAGAAGGCAAGGGTTCTCCATTCTGTGAGAGTTAATGATGTAAGCAATTAGTATTGGAAGAACAATAGAAGTTTCCTGTCAAGCACTTCAATTTCATTTGCTTATTTATGAATGCCATTTGGATCTTTGCAGTGGATCGAAAGTGAAAAAATGCGTCTTGCGCATCTTCGTGACCGTGCCAGCGATATGGGTCATAGAAAAGAATATCCTTTTCTACATTCTTTGATCAATCAACATTTAGTTGTACTTTATGGTTAAATTGCTCTTCTTTTTCGTACTCTAATTGCTCGAGTAATCTTTTGAATTTAGTATTTTCTGCAATGACATTACTTTTTATTTCTGTTGAATAATAGTTTAGCTTGCATGCCTTGACCAGTATGTACGCTTAGAGAATGTGTAGAGAAGCTGAAGCTTCTAAATACTCCAGAGGAGCGTGCTCGTAGGCTAAAGGAAGAACCGGAAATACATGTTGATCCTGCCATGGATCCGAATTATGAATCTCCAGATGAACCAGAAGAGGATCCTGAGAAAAGTACTACTCGATTTTGCTCTATTCTGCCTTAATTTACTTTCCTGGTTTAAACTTCTTACCACTCTGACATTGATTTCCATTTTTCTTTCATACAGGTAGCTTCAGTAAGCCGAAAGGTTCTTTCTTTAGGAAAGATAATAATCCAGTGTCTCCCGGTAAAGGAGAGGGTAGGAACGCTGCAAGAGATTCAAAATCTAATTGGGAGTCAAACCGAAACACGTGGTCAAGTACACAGTTGGAATCGCCTCATGGACGGAGATCTTCATTCTCGTCGCACGGTGAAAGTGCTGGTTACATAGGTAAATCAGACAGTCCACACAAAGCAAACGTGGAAGCCACATCAGCTAATACTCCACGCGGGATATCTGGTGCCTCATCTCAAACTTCAACGGCTAATTTAGGGCCCGCAACACCAGCACCACAGTCAACAGTCAACGAGTCTGAAAAGATATGGCAGTATGTGGATCCTTCCAATAAAATCCAAGGCCCTTTCTCAATAGTACAGTTGCGTAAATGGAACAGCAGTGGTTACTTCCCTCCAAATTTGAAGATATGGAAGTCTAATGAGAAGCAGGATGACTCAATACTGCTGGCTGATGCTTTGGTTGGGAAGTTTGAGAAAGACCTGCCTCCGTGGGAACCGCCACTTGGTAGCTCTTCTCAAACAGACAAAGCTTACTCGAGAAGCAACTCAGATGTTGGTGCTAGACCCTCTAGTGACTCCCTATTTGATGAAAAATCAGGGGTTTTAAATAAGTCACAGTCTTTCCTGGATAGGGTTAGTCAAATACAGTCTGGTGCACAAAGTTATTATGGGACGCAAAATTCTCAAGCAACTTTTGCAAGTCAACAATCTCTTGCTGACAGTTGGAATGCCTCCTCAAGTCAGTTTGGTACCACAGGAAATCCAGTGACACCTTCTCAGCCTGCTACAGGAAACTTTTCAGGACAGAATAATACAGTTGCAGGAAATGTAGGACAGCTAACTCCTGTACCAGCTACTTCAACAGGTGGCGCAGGAATAGTAAATTCACAGTCTTCAGGTGAAGTTGAGTCCCTTTGCAAGGTTTATATGCTCCAACAATTTGGTTGAAGCTTGTAATTTGTAGTACCTATGCATTTTAATTTGATGTATAGTATTTCTTATTGTTTGCAGATCTTGGACCAATAAGTGCACAGGCCGGAGCTGCACAATCAAACACCCAGCAATTTGAAGGTATTAGCTTGTCGCTTGTCCATGTTTATGCTGTTTTTTCTCTGGAATATTTCCAGTATTTCCATAGCAGTCTGGGTTCTCAATCTTAAACAACTGCTGTTGGTCCATGGAATAATGGTTTTTAAGCAAACCAACCTAATGACATCATTGTGGCATCACCTGCAGATGGAAGGAACCAATCAACTGATGCCTCCAACCCCTCTCAGCTGATATCAACACCCGTGCAAGTTCAGGGTAATGCAAACACGGCCTGGGGAATGATGGGACAGGCTAATATGAACATGCCTTGGGCAGCAGCGCAAGGTGCCACAGGCTACAACATGGGTTTGACTATGCCGGCACAACAAAATGTAGTCCAAAACATGGGTTGGGTCACACCGAGTCCAGGAAACACCAACATGAATATGATGTGGACCGCAGCGCAAGCCCAAGGGGCTCCAAATGCGGCTGCTATGATGGGAGGTCAGATCCAAGGAGTTGCGATGGCTCCTTGGGGTGGCATGGCGCAAGGAAATGCTTCTTATCCTGGTTGGGTGCCCCAGGTTGGAAATGCAAATCAGAGTGTCGGCTGGAATGCTCCACCGCAGGGAAATCCAGTTCCTAGTCCTGTAAGTGGTACAGGCCAGGGGAATAATAACAATAATGGTAACTGGAATTCACAAAGTGGGAACCAGACCTGGAATAACCAGCAGGATTTTAATGGTGGTGACTCAGGTGGGCGGTCATGGAGGCCTCAGTCTGGCGGTAGAGGTCCAAGGGGGGGACCTCCTTTTAGAAGGGGAAACTGCTTTACCTACGAGAAGTTTGGTAACTGCAACCGAGAGCAGTGCCCCTATGTCCATGGGCAAACAGATGACGGGTACGCACCAAGAAATGATCGCCGCTTTGATAGGCAACCTTCGAGCAAGGATAGACCTCAATACGACAGGCAAAACGATCAACAGTTTGATCGGCAACCTTCTGGCGGCGAGAGGCACCATGACAGGCATGACAACAACAGGAGCAGTGGCTGGGATAACAATAGGCAGGCTGATAGGAGGTCAGAATCAAGAGAGAGGCAGTAGAGGACCAGTTTCAGGTTCTTTTTCCTGATGTACTCTCCTGTTTTGTTGTATATGCAGTAGCTAGCCAGTAGCAGCATCCGTGCATGTTTGTGAACTTGATGCATCGTAGCGAGCTGCATCCCCGGCCTAGCCGAACCGAACCAGAACAATCGTAGCCTAAGTACCATGTGCATCCTACTCTTCTGTTTTCTTGCCTGGAACCAAACTAATGCATTCTGAATAAATCGTGATCTCGGATATGTGCGGGGACTGGCGTCCTGTTGTAATGATGTTGTTTGAGCTGCTGCTGTATCAGTATAACTTACTAACTTTGGTGCCTGGTATATGCTCTTGGTGGTGAAGCTGAGGTTCTTTAAGAGTGTTGCTTGACCTGTTTAACTAGTTTTGGCTTGCAAGAAGATCTCGTGGTTTTAGCTTGTGTCCTCCTGTATCTTCATTTGCTTCTGCTAGTGCAAAGCAGCCATGCTCTGTGTTTGAGGCAAGTGGCGTGTGCTTCTACTAAAAGTCTTGGCCCAATTGGAACAACAGACACCATGTTTAGTTTGACTTGTGCTTTGTTTCTAGTATTCCTAGAGAAAAAGTTGTCTTTGGAAAATTTAGGCCATGTTATGATAACTTCTGTGTAGTTTGTGATTTGATGTTACTGTTCAGATTTTCTCTCTGAGAAAGTCGACCATTGATTTAGCATACCACTCCAATTTGATATAGTGAAAATGCAGACAGCCCTTTTTAAAGCGTGGGCTTCTCCCAAGTTTATTATTCATTCGACCACATGTGTCTAACTCACCTATTGGTGAAAAATATGGTTGATTAATTCCTATAATAAATCCATAAAAGCACACGTGCTAAGCTTAACACTTTGGACTGGTTTCATCACAAAGAATCTAACCCAACTTTAGGGTCAGTTTGGTTCAGCTTCCGAAACCAACTTCTGGTCAAAAAGCAGAATCTGGTTCACCTCCCTGGGATTTCGGCCTTGCATGAATCCTCCGCCACGAACCGTGTCGCTCATAGTCGTGCCCGTGGCCGCCGTCCCTCTGGCCTCGAGCCCCTGGGAAGCTAGTCCGACCGTCCCCGACGTAGCCGTCTGTCCTGAGTAGTTGCTTCAATCCTCCCGCGGTTCTTCTCTGTGGCTGAGATGGATGTGTCGTTAGCCATGGTTGTGGTTCTGGCGCTGGACTAGATCTGGGAATCCATCCGTCCTCAATAGCTGCTCATCGTAGTGAGGCAACGAGGTCCTCTGCTTGGCCGCTGCCTGGATGAAGGTAATCCGCGGTGTATCACACGGATACAAGTGGTCGCTACTCGCTAGCATGGCGTTTGGCGGGAATTGTTTGGATCGTGAGGTGTTCAGAGAGTAGGAGAGTAGATGGCTATCACAGCGATGCGTATTATGGGCCAAGGTGCAGATCGTAGGAGTAATATTTGATCAGATGTATCTCAATGTCGTCACGTGAAGATGTGGCAGCATCATCATGTGAAGAATTGTATGGCATATTTGATTTTGATTCTTTGGTCTCAATGTTTATATGTGATCGGAGATATATTAATGTTTGGAATAAACTGAAATCAAATTTTGTTATTCAAGTATTGGGTACAATTTTAATTTTTGAAATGGCATCATTGAACAACGATAATTTATATCTCTAAATTGTTATTTACAGTTGGGTGTTTTATAGACGTTATAAACAATTTCCTCGGAATTTTAGGGGCAATTCAGACAATTCCATTAAATACACAGTTTCATAGTTGTTCTAACCAAACGACTTCTAGTTTTGCCACAGTTCTCAGCTCATAGTAGGGTTTTCACGGCCCACAACAGATTTTTCAGAATCTACAGCTAAACCAAACGCACCCTTAGTTACCCTCGGTTCAAAATCATGAGACAATATTAGGAGCATGTAAGCATTATTTTTCTTTTTGCTATAGACAACACAAAAATATTACCATTATATAAAATATAATTTATCTTTTCGAAATAACATGCAAATAATAGAAGTCCATGTTTATTTTATGGAAAAAATATGAGGTTGTTAGCGCCTCTTTGGTAAAAACTACACGAGTATATCACAACAATAGAATGTCATGGCACTTAAATCTTACATGAATCAAGAAAGCTGAAATCAGTAGCAGTATTGTTTGGTTGTACCGCTAGAAAAACGAAGAAATTTTGTATAGGGATTGATTAGGTGTCATAGTTGTAGACACATCGGAATTATTTCAAGAGTTCTCGCCTCTTGCTAATAATCCCATAAAATTGTACCGTAGAAAAGCAATTCACATAATTTTCTTGTAACCTACTTCCTTCGTTCAACAATAGTTGACTTTTATTTGTCCAAATAATGATGTATGTGTCTACTACAACATGTTTAGAAAAATAAAAATCAAGTATTGTTGAACTCGAAGGGAGTATACAATTGTATTGTAGGAAAGCAATCCATATAAAACTATAAATTTTGGAGGATTCGTTCCAACCATTTAAACCAAAGAGATCCTTAACCTTTAAAAAAAGAATCTGAGGCCCTTAACCATTTTTTTAACGTAGACCCTTAACCATTTGAATGGACGTTTAAAAGAGCTTATTAGAATTCTCGAACAAGAAAACGGTTCTAATCCAGCTCAAAAATAGTTCAGTCTCCGATTAGATTTCCGAACGTGGGCCCGTTTGTCAGCGACCAGGGTTTCCCACAGCGAGACGCAAGGAGGCAAGTGGGCCACCCGCAGCCTAGACAGAGACGGCCTCCTTCCTCGACGAGGCAGAGAAGGCCGGGAGAGACAGATAGAGAGATGGGAGAGGCATCGCCGGAGTCCAGCGGCGCGGCGGCCGGAGGGCCGTCTATTCCGGCGCTGCCGAGGAAGGGGAAGTCGTGCAAGGGCTGCCTCTACTACTCATCGGTGCTCAAATCTCGGGGCTACAACCCCATCTGCGTGGGGATCCCTCGCTCCATCCCGCAAGGTCCCGAACCCTAATCCCCCCATCGCCCCCACAAATTATAGCTTCTGTTCGAGAGATATGCGTTTCCAATCGGAAAAGATATCTCATTCGAAATCAAATTAATCATTCTTTTTTCTGTCGGCGTGGTACGCTGGATCGGAAGATCTCATGAAACTACTGATTGATGGTTTGGTGTGGCAGTCCCGGGCTTCGTGGTGGAAGAGCCCAGGGAGGAGGTCGCGGCGCAGGGGCATGCTCTGAGGCAGTTCAAATACGCCTGTGCCGGCTACTCCATGTTCGTGGACAATAGAGATGGGAAAGCCGGCGAGGACGAGGCCAAGGCGTTGTTGCCCTACTGTCAGGGGCTCGAGGTTGGTTTTCACCTCACTCTTGCAGTTTGCGACTATGAAATTTCAGCCCATGTTGTATCGATTAAACTTGTTTCTGTTATTGTTCATAACTATTTACTATGTAGGTTGTCAACGTTAATCGCATAACATGTTCACAGGAACCCCCAAAATTTTCAATTTAGTGTATGCTCGGCACAATCTATCAATTTGTGCTGATACAAACTCATTAGAAAACCTCAGATTTCCTAGATTGCTGGAAAGAAAAGTTTTTTCGTACAATCCTAAGCAACCCGTGCTTGACATTGTTGGCAATTGTTACCTATGGCAAGTATCCAAATCCTTGAGTCTGAGGTAACGAACACTTGTATGATTTTTGGGAGCCAACATAATTAGAAAGGGAAAAAAAACAGCCTAGTTAACTTGATCTGAAAATTGAGCAGGTGGCGTAGTTTGGTGATAGCAATATTTGTGTTGGGTTGTGAGCATTTTGGCTTGCGTAAAAGACCGAATCTGGATTTTGATTGGTGCCTCAGTGTGTTGGTATCGGCTGCTCAGCCCCTAGATTCCTACTTGGATGCAAACAGAATATTGTAACCTTGGGAAAATTTGGCAATTCTATTGGCTCTGAATACTGTATGACGTAATGATTGTTCAGAGGGGATAACCTAATAACCTATGTTACATGGTACGGGGATATGGGTACGGGGATACGGATACGGTGATACGGGAAAACGGTATTTTTTGTAAACAGACAAACGGGGATACGCTGAGTATATGTATAAATGCATAAAAAAGTTCAATAGAGCATGGCAAATTTTATAAGGATAATGTGGATTAGAAATATGAAATTAATTTGCCAAGTCGAAAACATAGGCATCAAGCTTTAGATGCTTCAGACGCAGATTATTATGCACAAGCACCAAATTCTCAACTTGTTCGAGTGGGCGATTACGGGCCTGTATGTATCTCTCAGGTATACCCTATGTGTCCCAGCCGTGTTCTGAATTTTTTATGTCATTTTCATCCAAAAAAAATGAGGTACTCTGAGATATGTGTATCCCCGCGTATCGCCGTGTATCCCTGTCCTAATGCAGTATCCTGCACTGCCGTATCCCTGCAACGTAGGGGATAACAATATCTGGGTGCTAATGATGTAGAAAAGGTGTGCTTTTTATTACACATTTCGCCTTAGATCGCATCTGCCTCCCCATTTTAGCAACCCCCCATCCCACCCAAATGTGGGGAGACATTAGGGCTCCCCATCCCTCTCCCGACACCGTCGACCTCTCCCTACCGCTGATGACCGCCCACAAGCTTTCCATCTGCCCAAAAGTAACGCTAGGTGAGCTATTCTTTGTAGATGAGAAAATAGAAGGAAAAAACAAGGGATTGGTGTTGGGGCGGGGTGGGGGGGGGGGGTGGGGGGGTGTTGCCTCATTTTCAATATATTGATTCAATCTTGACTTAATCCTTTTGGATTGATTTTATGTGCTTCTCACCACTCACTAGTAACTATTGTCATCCCACTGGGAGGGGCATTGGCTGTATTAAAGCATTGAACCCTAATTATGAGTGGCCAAGATCTGCCATTGTGACCATGACCTCATCCTTCACCAATCCTTTTGGTCTATTTTGGGCTCTGAAGCAAAAGTTGAAGATGGTGTCTGCCATCAGAACTAACCACTAACAAGGCAGTGGAACTCCTTGGGTTAGTTCTGTGTAGACCAGACCATTAGACTGTCCAGAGGGTCCAGAGGTCTGATGTAGATGACACTGCCTAGTTGGTCTAGGTTATTGGAATAGCATCCTTCCTGATTTTAATGAAATCGTTCCAACCGGATACTCATATCCGCAGAAATATGTTTACCACATAGCATGGCCTGTTCGATTCTGTAATGCATAATTGCACATAACACCTTTGTTCTCGCTTGCCGCTGTTGGAAATATCCAACGTTGTCTAGCTGAGTTTTATTCTGGAGTACGGGTCTGATTAGTACTGGTGTTATCTGGTCTGGCTGCATATATGCGCAGCATATGTATCCAATTGTACCAAGAAAATTCAGAGAAATAAAGAGAGAGAAAACAAGGCACGACAAGTGCCTTTTGCAATAGTTGTGTGTTCGTATGTGCCGTGATATTTTGATGTGATCGATCCGTGGGCTAATCCTAACAGTCAAAGCCCAACTTCTCTATGTCAAAACCATCATCATACAGTGAGATTCCTATCTTGCACCAGACCATCAGTGTGACTGTCATGCATTGACAATGACTCATCAGTTCCATTGAACATAAATTCCACAAAATTTCATGGGTGATACGGGTAGGTGGCATCAACCAAATTGCTGTGAACCTAGTTCACAGTGGAGGTAAACATCCATCCGAAAGTGGTTAGACAGCAACTTTAATTGGAATGGCACCAACTGGTGGAGGAAGGGCAAGACCATAGCAGGAATTTGGGGACTAGAGGAGTTTTCATCTTTTGCTTCATCTAAGAGGATACAGTGCAACCCATTCCCATTTTACAGTGATGCCTAACTTCACTCTTAAGGAACAACCTCTAACCTATGAAAACAGAAAGCTATAATGTAAGCATCGACATCACCAAATCAATCTAATAATTAATCTAGGAAACAAATCATGTATGGACTAGGCCAACATGAACAGTTACTACGACGAGTAGTACCACGTGAACAGTTGTTGAACGAGCACGAGAAGAATGGTAGGAAAAACATTCTCTTCCGACTGATGGTTCGAATGTATTGCCTGACTCTGGATAAGTGAAGTGGTTTTAGTGAATGTTATGGATGGAGATTTTATCTCCAATATATGTGATATCTAAGATGCACACCATGGAATTATTCATTCTCTACTGTAGCCTTTTAGATTTGCTTTTTAGCTAAGTGAGAAATGTTCCTGCAGTTATTGGTGGACAGCAGAGTGGTTGAGAAAAAATCAGCCGCCGTGGAACATGCTTCAGCACATAATCCGAAGGAAGGTATGTGCAGTTTCTTCTACTTGATGTTTCATCCACTCCTATACTTGGTCATTATTCAGTAAAAAACTACTAGTATTAGGTATATGTTTGCAATAGTCACACCATCTTATTGTTAAATTTGTATCTAGTCTCAGTAACTGTACAAGTACAAAAGGTAGGTCTGATGAAAGCTTCATTTTCTTAATACCAACTCTATAATGTTATTTTATTTTTTAAAAGTCTATAATGTTTGTGAGAATCAGTTTATGGTGGGCTGGTGGAAGTCGTCCATTCCTGTAACCAAAAGTTGGGATATCTTGTACAAGCTTGATTTTTTCATTCCTTAGTTATAGATAGCAAATGACAAATACCGCCTGTGGAAAACACGGAAACTATCCTGTTTATGGTGAACAGTATTGTGATTGTTCCTTTTGAGTCCCAAGGAACTGCCCAGATTAGGTTTCCCTGTGGGACCCAGTGTTTTGCCATAATGATTAGTCAGTTGATGAGCCATCTAGTACCAGCTATGTTGACTACTAGTAGTACTCTTCCGAATCCAAGGGTGTACCACTTCTGGCACTGCCTTTTGTGCAGAGTCAGTGGACTTTGAAAACTCTGATGGTACCTTTATGTTTGCTGTGGTCACAGCTGCTGCTGCCACCCAACCCCACCCACACCCCCAGGAGCAAGGACAGAGACCACAGCTCGCACGACAGGAATTCATGGCGAGGAAAGTTTTACCGTTCCATCACATATCCTCTTCCTCCCCATGATGATCTCTTCTGAATTTCCTGACGACGTGGGAGTGATGGTGGCCGTGCAGGTTCAAGAGGAGCGCCGGGCTGGTGGCCTCAGGAGTCGCCAAGAATATCGGCAAAACAGGCACATATATCAAGCAAAACATCGAGGACGTATTTTCCCCTGATCGACGACCTCCCAAGTAGAACTCGGCTTGGGTGCTCGTCTATTTCCGGGCTGGGAAGCTGAAGAAGGTTGCCATATATATACAAATGGAGGAAAAAAGCTACCTAGCTCACTACACTCTTGCTGTCGCCATCCCTGCAGTGAGATGAAGAAAATGAGACGTTTTTCTTGGGCGTGCTACCGGTTTCCTTTTGCTGTATACTTGCGTGTCTTTGTAATTTATGGAAACATAGGGGTCCGATGTTGTACATGACTGCACAATTATTCACTCCTTAGCGGAAATCGGATCTGGCCGGTGGGTCGCTGAATAATACATGAACTGGCATTTGATCTCTTTGTGGCAAATTGGCTCCTCGGGTGCTCCTGCGCTAGGTTGAATCTTAAAATCAGGAAAAAAAGAGTTGGAAATAGGACACATCTCTGTTTTACACAGCATAATAGTGTTTTATTTTTTCCATGAAAATTTGCAGCACTCAAAGGACATAAAATGTACATCCCTAAATAAATATTCCTTACATTTTTATATTTGAAAAAGAACATTTATCCTTGGTGGTGAAGCAGGGAGAAGGATGTGCACGTCTTCGCCTTTTATCCTTGGCCGAAGCGCGGCGACACCGTAAATGCTTCGCGCAATGCCGTTCCTTTTATCCTTGGCCGAAGCGCGGTGACACTGTAAATGCTTCGCGCAATGCCGTTCTCGGAAACATTGTGTCGCATCGCCGGTGTAATTGGTAGGCGTGCTGCAGGCTAGAGTTCCGTTGCATTGGAAACCGGCGACTGACACGGACCGGCCATCTACACGACGCCTTAACTTATGCCTCGGTGCGGGTTTGTCTCAATGACGGGTGCCCTCCAGAGGCGGAGCTTAGTGTACTTCAGAGGGGGCCACCGCCTCCCCCAATATTAACAAAAGTCTGAAGATTTTTTTTTTGGGGACAGGTTAAGTTAGCAAGTTTTGTGTATTTTGCCCCCCCAGGAATCCATCTATTGCAATTTGCCCCCCAGGATATCTTGGCAAGCTTCGCCAGTGGTGCCCTCGTCTGTCGGGTGGGGTGACCGGACGATACCCCAAGTGGAGATGCTCTAAACCTGCTGCACCGCAGCAACACGCTCCAGTCGCCGTTCTGACTGAACGCCCGAAAGAAAGCTGCCGGTCCTGGCTTTTCCTTCAAACCGTGAGGCCGGCCGTGGTCTCCTCGCCCATGCATGCGCAGATGCACGGCAGCTGCTCCACCGCCGACCCACGCACGCACGCATCAGGAAAAAGCGTAAAGACCAGACGCCACTACCGCGACCCCCTGAAGCGTCAACGTAGAAAAGGAAATCTACCACCAAAGGGCAGTAAGCCGTAAGGACATCTCCAGCGGGGCTGCTCATTTGCGGACCAATTTGGTCCGCATTTTGTCTATTTGAGCAGCCGTCCGTGGCCGTGTCCGGGCGGATTTGGACCCTGCACCCAGCGGGGCTGCTCATTTAGTGGCCGGGCCCTTCCAATAAATTAGTACAGGTCCACCGACAGGGCTAGCTAGCTTGATCGATCGGTCAATCCATCGATCGATCCAGGAACAGGAACAACACTAGTACATGGCCAGGAACAGCACTAGTACAGGCCACGAACGAAGCTAGCTTGATCGATCGATCCGAACTTGTCCTCAACTCGAGCACGCCGCTCTTCGCCGTCGCGACGGAGGACGCGCTGGGGAAGCCCGGCTCCACCTTCTCCGAGCCAACGCAGCAGGAGCTCCCGACGCCCATGGCAATCGGAAACCTCCACGCCGCGCGGGCCTCTTCGCCGTGCTCCAGCGCCGCGGCGCCGTGGCCCGTGTCTCCATGCTCGCGCACGCCGTCGCCTCCAGCACCCTGTCCACCGGGTCGTCCACGCCGGAGAAGACGAAGCGCACGTCCACCTGCGCGTACACGGGCGCTGCGGGCTGGAGCGCGTACAGCAGCCGCTCGTACCTCTTGCGCGTACACGGGCGCCGCGGGCTGGAGCGCGTACAGCGCCGCGGGCACGAGCTGCGGGCGCCTTCGTGGGCACGAGCGCCACCACGCGGGCACGAGCTGCGAGCTCCGACCCCGCTGCGAGCTCTCTGACCCCGCTGTGGCCCAAGATGACGAGCAGCGCGGTCGTTCTGGTCGGGCTCGCTCTCGCGACCGGCGCACGCGGACGGGGACGAGGAGGACCCTGCACGCGGGCGGAGGCGGCGAGCGTGCAGGCGGGGGGTGGCGAGCGCGCGGCGAGCGGGAGGTGGCGAGCGCGCGGACGGCCAGCAGGCGGCGCGCGGGCGCGCGGAGGCGGCGAGCGCGGGGCGGCGGTCGGCGAGCGCGCGGAGGCGGCGGGCGAGGGGAGCTGGGGTGCGGGCGGAGCTGGGGTGCGGCATGGGAGAGAGAAGGAGATGGCAGGGGAAGGAGAGAGATGGACCAAGTGGTGGGCCACTCGAAAAAAAAGTGGGACATAACGTGTCCGTGAACTGTCCGACGGATGCTCAAATCCGATCCAAATTTGGGTCAGATTTGAGCATCCGCGGACAAAAGTTTGGACATCTGTCCTTATGAGCAGTCCCGCTGGGGGCTTGTTTTGTGCGGGGCTGCTCAAATCCGGCCAGTCCGGGCCAAATGAGCAGCCCCGTTGGAGATGTCCTAAGGGTTTGTTTGGTTGGACCAGCCCCGCCAAATATTTGGCAGAGTTAGCTTGCCAATTTTTTGGCAAGGAATTCTTCGCCCACGTTTGGCGAGAATCTGTGAGTAGAAAGGGTGGCAGCCAAAATTTTGGCTATAAAGCAAACAATGACCAAAACTCTACGGGCAACCAATTTTTTGGCGGTGCTACCTGGAAAACCAAACCAAAAGCTGTACGTACGGAGTGCTACCTACCAAATCTCAAAGGAGAAATGATCGATGAGATGCAGGTCCGTTGGAACTTGAAGGCAAAGTGAGCCAGCTGATCACAATTTCACTGTCCAGTCAGCGCAGTCCTTCCAGAGTCTTTCAGAGTACATGTGGCGCATACTGAGTGTCTGCTGTATCGGATTGTGCTTCCCGCTAGGCGCTAGCCGTAGGATGGCCCGGAAAAGGTCTCTGAGTTTAGATGATGTGCGAATATGGGTGAGGTCAGGTCACATAGTGACGGCAAAATGGATACCGTTGATTATGAATCAAAAGTATTTCACAAACTGAACCGTCGGTAAAATTATTTCGCAAGCAAACCATTTTGTGTAGCTCATAATAGCTAGACGCTACATTCTACATTGTAGCACCCTCGATGTAACGCCTAGTGGTTAGATGCTACACAATAAACTTTATTAGACGCAGTGCTCTACTATGTACACAAGTCTTGTGCCTTTCAGATGGTCACACTAATATTTGGTGAACGCTAGGTTGTGGGTTCAAATCTCATGTCCTCCATTTTTTTCTTTTTTTCTATTTGAAAATAAATTCCTGTGTGAGGAGATTCGAACCGTAGACTTTTTGTTTGTTGAAAGAAATCAAAACCACCAGACTAGCTCTATGTTAGTATGTATAAATGCATGTTCATATATTTGCCCAAATACAGTTGATTTTGATGTGTGTGCTATGGTCAGTGGTAGGATGGTAACATGAACGTGCATTTATGTCCGTTTTATTTCCATCAAATTATTCATATAAAAATACTTAGAATTAAAATATAATCCAGAAAATCAGTATAAGATATGAGAAAAAAAACCAACTGTATTGGTCAAATGCAGAAACGTGCATTTATACACACTAACATATAGTTGGTGTGGTGGTTTTGATTTCTTTCAGCAAACAACAAGTTTAAGGTTCAAATCCCCTCGTGCACGAATTTATTTTTTAATAGAAACAATAAAAACGAAAAAAATGTAGTATATGGGATATGAACTCATGACCGGCTTCACCAAATATTGGTGTGACCAACTGAGATGCACAAGACTTGTGTCCATGTGTCCATAGTAGAGCAACTCGTGTCATAAACTATATTGTGTAGCGCCTAACCACTAGACGCTACACATTTGCGTACACATTTGGGTATGTAGCGCCTTGCCTTAGGGCGCTACAATGTAGAGTGTAGCGTCTAGCTGTTGGGAGCTACACAAAATAGTTAGTTTGTGAAATAATTTTATCGAGTGTTCAGTTTATGAAATACTTTTGATCCATGGTCAACTGTGTCTATTTTGACCATAGTGACCAGTCCTCTTCCTGAGTGTGCCGACAGTAACAGCGTGAAATGTGGCTTTCGATAGATGGAATGTATTTCTTTGTAAGGCCTCACGGCTTCTTTATATTATTAGTAAAAACAAATAATTTTGATACAGACACGTAGGCTTCGAAAAAAAAAACTTACACGACCGGATCAAATTAAGTAGCATTTGGTCTGGTAAGTGGAGCCTAAGAGAGAACGTACAAGTCCATAGTGCAAGTGAGTAAGAGCATCTCTAGTAGTACCCCTAAACCCCTAAACCCTTAGAGCAGTTTTAAGGGTTGAGAATGGCCCTTTTTGTGCACTTTTACGGGTTAAAAAACAGGGGTAAAGACTAGAACCCTCAAACTCAACCCTTAAAACGGAATATTCCGTTTTAAGGGTTGGGTTTGAGGGTTCTAGTCTTTGCCTCAACCCCAACCTCTAAAACTGTCACATATTCATCACAATATGCCACAAAAACATAATGAATCATCAAACATACTACAATATGTCACATATTCTCGACCCTCCGCGCCTCCCAATATTCTAGCAGCATCTAGGAAATGTTAAAAAAAATACATCATGTATGTAATAAGAAAGCCCCTAAAATAAGATATGCACTGGATTCACATCAATCTGCCGGTTTCTTTATCTTGACGTGCCTAATCAGTTCTCCAACCCAAAATGAATAGCACAATCAATCATCTCTTGACTCCAATCCCATCGAAAATTACTCATTTCGCACACATGTAAAATGAACACCCAAGCAACCAAACTACAAACAGAAGGATAGTCCATACGCTGGTACATAGTCTGTGGCAGAATGCTACGCCTAACTTGTCATTTTTATCCCAAGAAAGAATTGCTCAGCCTAAAATAGCTCAGGATCGTATCCAAATCGAGCAGTGGCATACCTCCACGAAGTTGGTGAACTTGGGATCCCGATTGACCACCAGCCGGTGTACCTGTAAACCAGCGAGGAAACAGGATCAAGAAACTGAAAATGGAATCGGGTCTAACTAATCATGATCAAGCGAGCGAGCCCTGCACGCGCCACGGCAGTTGAGCACCAGCCCGCCCCGCAGGGCCTCGATCCGGTCCCGCTCGTCCTGCCGCGACGCGCGGTGGTCGTCGGTGAGCGACTCCGCCCTACCGCCGCGGCTCAGCACGGCGCGGCAGTCCCAGGCGCCCGACACCACCAGCTGCCGCCGGCCGTCGCCCTCCTCGCGGAGCAGCGCCGTCACGGAGCACGCGCCGCCGCTGGCCTCCGCGTCGGAGCAGAACTCCTCGTCGGTACGCGCGCCTCACCGCCTGCTCCACTCCACTTCCTCGTCGGTGCGGGCGGGGCGGCCGGGGCGGGCGCGCCCGGGGGCGGAGGCGGGGCGGGAGGGGACGGGGCCGGGGCGGGAGGGGCCGTGGTGGTGGCGGCGCCGCCGGAAACGGCGTCTATGGCGGCGGGGCGGGCGGGCGGCGGCGGGGCGGTTGGGATTTTTCCCTCCCGCGTGTGCTTGGTGGAGAGATACGGGTTGGGAGGGGTTGACCCCTCCAACCCCTAAGTTTACAGGTTGGGAGGGGATTCCCGGGTCCGGCCTGCATTTTTTTTTACGGGTTTAGGGGTTTAGGGGTTCTATTCTTTGCGATTTTTTGGTCCAAAACTGTAAAAAAGCGGTTATTTTTACAGTTTTGAGGGTTTGAGGGGACTACTAGAGATGCTCTAAGCGACCCCGTAAGCAAGTGCAATGCACTTAACGCCATTAACAAACAGCGCAAAACAAAACATCCATGAGTTGTTCCCTGGATCACAGCACGTCCCGTGGTGTAAGTGGTCAACCCAGCACGACAGCGTACGTGAAGCATAACACAACGTACATAATTTCATTTACCTGGAAATAATGGATAATAGCAAGAGCATCTCGAGCCGTACCCTCTAGAGCCCCTAGACCGTCTTTTCTTCCGCCAGCGCAACAATTTTCGTCCAATTGCGCCCTCAGAATTCCAAATAGCGCTGGTTTGGGCCAAAATTAAAGCCGACGTATCTAGACCGAACTTAACGCGTCGGTGGGCATTTGGGGGCGCCAACTGAAGGGAAATGATGCGAAAACGAGTCTCACGCATTTTACAGCCGCGTGGACCCGTCCTGTCGGCGAGAGAGAGTTTCTTCCTCTTCGGCTCGCGCGCGTGATAATACCGCCGCCGCGTGAACTCACCGAGTGGAGTTCTCTGGTGGCGCACGCCGCCGCCGCGTGAACTCGACCAATCGACTACACGCGGCGTAATGGCTTGTGTTTTACACAACACAACAAGAGTGTTTTATTTTTCCATGAAAATTTGCAGCACTCAAAGGACATGGCAGACTCTCTCCGTTCTGAAGTGAATGTATTTTAGGACGGAGGGAGTATAAGATGTTCCAGTTATTGCATTTTCTGAGATAAAAGGTGTATATTAATATCGTGGAGATACAAATTACACACAGTCTCTGCAACAATGCAATAAACAAAACTATTACAGATGCACACAACCGAAAAACTATGAGAAGAAGAAATAAAAAGAAAAGTCCCGCTACAGAGTTATAGTGCTCGCAGCAGACGCACAACCACCACCAAGACAACACCTGATGTCCAATCGTTCAAAAGTAACACCTTCAAGAAGAATAGTGTCAGGCACAACCAATTAAGTCTAGACCTTGGGTTTCACCCTGAAGATAGTTTTCGCTCTCAAAACAATGCCTTCAGCAAGACCACTGTCACGCACAACCAATTAAGGCCAGACATTGGATTTTCACCCTGAAAGGTAGGAGTTTGGACTTCACGTATGTTGTCGCCTCCACTTACATGCCGCTTTTCGAAGACACGAAACACCAAGCCAATTCCTCATCGCTAGAAAGATTCGACCCACCATTGCTAGTTCTCAGATCTTGACTTACATGACATTCTCCGCCAGCATCATGGAGCGAGAACATGTCCCATGATTCGCAGCGCTCCCTCTGAAACCAAACGGACATAGTAAAACATGGGTGCGCACGACCGAATCCCACCCGATCCAGCAATCTCCAAGCATGGATCGCCCAATGGACTTCTCTGGCGGAACCTTCCGGAACACACCACTACAGCCAGATCGACGGGGACAATGACGGGTTCTCGGGTGTTTTTCGTGGAAAAGTGGAATCTTTTTAGGGTTTACGCCTCGGGGTGAACACTACACCATGGTAGAAGCTTCCCGACAGAAGCATCTGTCGGCATATGGTACCTTTGCCGACAGATAACCTATTGGCAAGAGATATGCCCACAGAAGATGGAGAGTCGGGGCAAAAGCAGTCGCCAAAAGGTTTCCCGACAGATGGTCGCAGCGCCGACACATAATCTGTGGGTAATTCTTCACCTACTCCGACAGATGATGTGTTGTTGTTGTTTTACCCTACACCGACAGATGATGTGTGGTTGATGGTTCAAGTTACGCCAACACATGTTTTGTGGGAACCTCCTACCTTTGCCGACACTTATTGTGTTGGTAAACGCGTAATCAGCCAAACACACATTTACACATATATATGTCTCGACTATCAGCAGCAACAATTTATAGAAGAATCCACTTCACGAACAGTACATGAAAATCTTGTATCAACATGAATTACATAAGTACAATTAAGCAAGCCAGATATATATATATATATATATGCATCACAATATTGATCACAAATATACAAACATCCACATTTGACATGACTACTGTTTTTGACCTGCCTATCATACATAACGCTATTGTTTTTGGCCAACACCTTATAAATATGCGACAAATAGGTTGCTGCTCATCACATCCATGAGTAGAGGGTTACATCTACATAACGCTTCAAAAGATTTGATCATCCGAAACACTTCAAAGTCATCACAGCCATGTGCACGAGATGGCACTAAGTTCCTGTAAATATTTCACTTCAATCTGTCAGGCAAAAAATCGTCCAAATTTCGACAAGCTTGTAGTCATATTATATCTTTAGAAACAGACATATGAAATCTAAAATATTTTCTAGCTGGCTTACAGTGGTAATTTAGGTTAATTAGTACTACCTGAACACATGAGATTTTTCGCACATATTTATAAAACTGCAAGTTTGTAATAGCATAACACTTTTAGAGACGTGCCTGGAATTCAAGTATTGTTTCCTGGTGACTTCTCCATGCTTTTTTAATAGGCTTGACATGTCATTGCTCATCGTTCTCATTGATGGGTTCGACTGATATTTTTTGGCTCATGATGTGGGAACATTTAGCAAACGAGAGCCACCAAACTGCTCAATGGAAAAGGAAACTATGGATCAATCGATTGATATAAAACATCACATTGATGTTACATCTACAACTCGGCCTCCATGTATCAATTGGACAAATCTACATGCCTCCATGTGTTTATATCAAGACATAACAGAGATAATTTTAGGTTAGCTCGCTGGAGCTAACTTTTGGTTAGCATTAAGTTGCTGCTACATAGCCTCGACACATAGTGTTTTTATCACACGTTGGGTACTGCTACCTACCAAAAAAATTAGAAACAGGGCAGCGCACATGGGATACAAGGAAAGGCAATTTTCAGTAAGACAGGTGAGCTTTGATTGCAATGCGACCATTCTTTACATACCCGACATATAGAAGGAGCTGTACTTGGAGAGAATAACCATTAACCATCAAGGTGAGCAATCAACAATGTTCCTGTAGTTAAGTAAAATAAATCAAACACATTAGAGCAGAAAGCAACCACCCATGCATCTTGGCAAAGCAGAACAAGATAAAAAAAGGCAATGGATTCAATTCGTGAGTCCCAAAGAAAATAGTTGCATGTTGGTGATCAGATCAAAACAGAACTGCAACTCTGCAGATGAAAATTGTAGACATAGTATGCTGAATTTTCTTAAGCATCCCGAAGCCACAAACAAATATGCAAGTACTGGAACTACAAGATTATGTAGATCGTCTTGCACAAGCTTTATACAATAGTAGACTGATTCTTGAGCTGCAGGACAGAAATGAACATGTCTTAAATGAGATATAGAACATTAAGGTGCAGCAACGACATGCATATTCAGAACAAATAAATTATCCAAATTCAACCAACACAAAAAAAGCATGTACCTTCAGATCCAAAAACACTTGCTGTAGTAGCACCATCAGATCCAAAAAACAAGATGAACAGGAGAAACATCCCAGATCCTAAATACTATGCAGAACAAAAATCTTGAGAGATACTATGTGGCGAATGCATGCCTGCTTGACTGACCTTGATGCCATCGAAATGGGTGAGGTCTGTGCCATGGGATACTTAGGCACGACAACGTAGAGAAGGGTGGCACTGTGGTTGCTATTGGAAAACGGCGCTGGGGAAGAAGGGTGGGCGCTGGATTATGGAGAAAAGGGGATCAGAGGAATAGATGGGGCGATGCAGCGGATTCACTACATGAGAGACTATGTGGTGATCTGGAGGCGTCCCGTACCTCATGGTCAATGCGGTGGATCGGATGGAGTCGGTTCCTGCGGTCGCCCGTCGAAGATGTGGTAACGCCGTCCAGATCTGGGGCGAAGGAGCCGGCGGCGATGGGGCTAGGGCTTCGGGGGACGTACAGAATGAGGTGGACCGGGGTGAGGACGAGCAGGTGCGGCCAGGAGCGGGAGATGTGCCAGGGCGCGATGCAGCCACCGCCCACCGGAGAAGCACAAAGACCAGGCAAAGCGGTGGTGGTAGGAGGCGGGCACGGAGAAGGAAGCTTCGCATCGTAGGGGAAGTGGTGAATTTGATTGGCACATTGACTCGGTTGAGATTTGGGCAGCGAAAATCTTCTAAGTGTCCCGCGTTTTTTACCAAATATTTTCGAGTCACGCGCGCCTAAGTCCGCTGGTGTGCTCGATGTGTGCCACGTAGCAACCTACACCGACACTTGCTGTGTTGGCCGGAGCATCTGCCCACTCATAAGCTGTCGGTATACATATGGCGACAGATTCTCAGTAGCTAAACCTACGCCGACAGCCCATTTGTTGCTTTTGCCTTGTCTATGGCAGCTAACCATGAGTCGGCATAGCTTTTAAGCTACACCGACAGAAGATCTGTTGATATAGTTGTATCTTTCCCTACAGAAGCCTGTTGGCAAGTTTCTACCGTGGTGTAGTGGAATAAATAGGCGAAAGGATGATGGCGGTGGGCGCCCGAGGGGCCCACACCACCTCATGGCGCGCGGCCGGGGGGGGGGGGGTGCCGCCCTATGGTGTAGCCCCCCATGGCCCCCTCCGGGCCTCTTCGGGACTTCGTGGAACCTTCGGGAATCCTAAGACTTCCGAGTTTCGAATTTTCCAATTCCAAAAATATTTTCAGAACAATTTTTCTGAAACTAAAAACAGCAGAAAATAGGAACTGACTCTGTGGCATCTTGTCAATAGGTTAGTCCCAGGAAATCGATAAAAATGACATAAAGTGTAAGAAAAACATGTAGCATATGGCATGGAAACAATATGGAATATCAGAAATTAAGAATACGTTTATGACGTATCACCCATATGGTTAGATCGTGCCTCATAGCCCAGATCCCGACCAATAGCGTAGATCGCCACCAAAGCAGCGGGGCCGGCTTACCGCCTCCTCCTCCTCGACACAATTCCATCGGAGAGCTACAGGCCACGACCGGAAATGGTTGCGCCACCCTGTGCCCTCGCCGACATCGCTCCGTCCCCCGAGAAACGCCGTCGGGCAAGAACCTCTCCTTCCCAACCGTCGTCCGACGAGAAGGGCGCCGCTACCGCTGCCAGTGAGGACAACGGCGGCGGCCAGATAGGGAGATCGTGGAGGGGCGCCTAGGGTTGGTTGGTGGGAGGGACCTCCAGAACCACTCAGGAGGGGAGCGGCTCGGGAGGGGTCGCCTCCGGTTATTGCATATTTTTACTAGATATAGACTAATATGAGTGAAAAATCTACACTAAAAACTATCTCGATCATGTAGATATATAGGTAAATATAGAAAAATACTGAAACATCTTATCTATATCTATATACCTAATAATAAAGACGTTAAGACTTTCTTGGTTTGGTTTGGTTCGGTAGGTCATTAAAACAGCCCCTAAAGTTAGACACAAATTACCCACCCTCCACCGGTAAGTTAAAAAATGTTTCAAAAACGTTTCGAAAACGTTTGCTCCTTCTTGTGTTTTGTTTTCCCGATTGATCGATTGTTGTGTCTTGTGTGTTTTCCCTATTGATTGCTGGTGTGTGCCTTCTCCGTAAAGAGCCATGATTAATCCTGATTGATTGCACCTATAGGAGTAGGATTCTATGTTCGGATGACTTTCCAAACAGCTGGCTACTTTTATAATCCAATAACCCTAGCTGCGATCAAGATTAAAATTGATTCTAGACGAAGCTTACGAGGGAGGATCACAACACGCAGAGTCGCCGACCGGGTCGTCGGCTGTGACGCCCCGAGATCGGGCACTATGCAGATTTCAGCATTCCCGCCAAATCCGCATAATAACCGATTCCAGGTTGCCATTTATGATAACATTACAATAGTTCACGAATAATCCACAATTGCAACAGCATCAGAAAGATACAAGATGACTCAGATGAGCCAGGGATACAACTGATACATTACAAAGATCCAAATAACAGCGGAAGAAACAAACGTCCGGCTACGGACAAGATCCAAATTGGACTAAGAGTCCTGAAGATAACCGAAGGCGTCCAATCCCTGCCCAGGCCAAGCCGGAGGGATTCCCAAGCTAACGTCGTCAGACTTCAAACCTGTTGTCTGCAATTTGGAATTTGCAGCCACGAAAGAGATTCGTGGGTCAGTACGGTTAAGTACTGGCAAGTGGGAGAAAGCCCATACTCACAAGTTACCGGCATAGCCAGTCATCACAAGATACAAATTCTTTAGGATCAACGGAAAGGAAGGGGTTATGGCAAATAAGCGACAGCAGGCTGCACTAACCAACTACAGAGATTATATTACTTCCACCTACCAGAAAGGAGATAAGATCGAGTGATAGTAACCAACTGAAAGATAACCTCAAACAAACCCATCCTGGATCTCGCCCCTTATCCAAAGAAGCAATCCGAGGATAACTCACACCGTGGTATTAAAGATGAGTCAAGTTATTGTGTGAATAACCTATTACTAGTCAAGTTATTAATCATTGGGTGAAACATGATTGATCATTATGTTGAAGTTGTCCTGAGTACTTGTTAGGCAGTACTTTCACCAAGTAATCCATAACCGCGGAAAACACGGCTTCTCGAGAAGATTTACCCTGCAGGGATGCACCAAAGTAACCACACTCATGAATATCCCGCCAGATGGAGCGGCCACTCCACCAAGCGGGGCACTCAACACAATCCAACCCTTCTTCGCATCAAGCCCAAAGAACCTTGGGCGCACGGCTACTCGGGCCCAGAAGAAAATGGACCCTCATAGCACTCTAAGACCGTGTCCCCCTATATGCCGACTACGAAAATTCCACCCGGGTACCAAGGGCTCGCAAGATCATGCATGCAGCAAATGGAAAACCCGAACTAAATGAGGCGATTTGGACGAGATGCGAATCGGGTCAAACTGAGGGGGAGCCCATACTCCCCAAATGCGGGTAGTGCGCTCATCATGGATCAGTAGACAAGACCCTTTTCCTATTAGGGTCGACACTAGCAGGCCTCAAAACCACAAGGGGCCTCCTGCCGGTGCCTTATCATCAAATTATTATTATTACCATTAGCAATTAACAGGTTTGATTGATTAACATCGAGCCCCCAGAACAATAATAAAAGAGTACGGTAGTAAACGAAGTAACCGACAACGAGCTCGAGCAAAAGCAACACTAAGCGTGCTAGATAAGAACAGGCTCAATCAATGGCTGTAGGTGTGGGAGTGAGGCAATATCAGGGTTAAAGGATTCATGTGATAGGTTCGTAACAGAAACAACTACTGCTAAGGCTAGCAGGAAAGAATCAACGGAAAGAATCGGTAACAAGTGATGAAAGGCAGCCATATGGCATGCAAGTGAGTATACTTGCCTGAGATCCCGCAAGGTAGCAGAACTTGTCGTTGCTCACATCATCTCAACGTCCTATCCGAGAAGAAGCAACGAACCTCGAACAAACACCGGAATGCAACAATTACTACTACGGCAAAAGATCCAGCATGATCAAGGTATGGATGCATGACAAGTTTAATAGATGCACCAAAGTAAACTAGGGATATGATACACAAGTTTAAATGGATTCCATATGCAAGGAGTGCATATGGCAAACCCATGCCTTATAGTTGAATTAATTGTTCTAACACTAAGCATCATGTGTAAGTGAGTTAGAATGATGCATACATGATGAAGAACAAGAAGATGACAATTTTAAATGCAATTGGAAGGATGGTTAACAAGTTTAGAAAACATTATCAAGTTTGGAAATTATTGTTACTTAATGGGGTTAAGCAAGTAGTGGTTGTTATCATCAAGTTAAAATGTTCAAAACAAATAACAAAGTTGATATTTGAAAAGGTTATCAATTTTTAGTTGGATTACATGTTTCACATTTTGAAATTGGACTTTGGATTAATTATTTATGAATTAAACAATATTAAACAAGTTTTAATTGAATTAAACAAGTTTTAAATTGTTTAGGCAATTTAAATTATTCAAACCAGGAAACAAAATTTATATTTGAATAGAGTATTCAAAAAGGTGTGAAAAACATATTTTATTTGGATTATTTGAAAACAGTAGGAATTAGTTATGAATTACTTCAATTTGCATTTGAATTATTCAAATTTGAAATTTAAATGCATTTTTGAAAATTCAAAACAGAACACAAGTTGAATATTTGGAAAGATTAGAAGATTTGGATTAGAAAACATATAAAGTTTGCATTTATTGGAATTACAGAGCAAAAGATATTAAATTTTGAAGTTTGGTTTGAATTCTGCTATTTAATTGAATTATGAAATAACAGAAAAAAATGGTTTAAACGATTTGGACACCGCGCAGCACCCTAGCCGCGGCCACTGACGCGCGGGCCCGAGGGTCACGCGGCGCTGACGAGGCGGGAGGGGTCACCGACGGGTGGACCCGCCACCGCGCGGTAAATCGCGAAAAAAGGTGGAGCACTTTGCTCCACGGGGGGTTCGAACCCGTGACTCCCTCGCTGCGCGCACGGAAGCGCAACCAGATGGGCTGGTTCGTGGTTGTGATAGCATAGGGCCTCGGGGGTGGATATGGTTTAGGTTCGGGCATAACTGAATTTTATTCAGTACGCTAACTGAACCTTGCTCGTGCAGTTTCGCTGCTGGGATCGCCGGCGAGGAAGCGATCCGTGCTGGTGCTAGCTCGCGAGGCGTGCGTGTGCTTGTGCTACCACCGGAGGCGTGCAGATTCAGAGGAAGGCGAGGGAGGGGAAGAGTATGGAGCGATCACCTCGGATGGTTTGGTCGATGACGACGTTCAGAACGGCAGCAGACGCGGGCGGAGGTAAAGCTGGACGGCGGCGGCCACCTGGTCCTCCTCTCGCCGCCGCGTCTTCAGCAAAGATGGTGGTGGATGGGGGCTGGTTCCATTCCCACCGACGGGGAACCCTCGAGATGCCCGTGGAGATGGGGAAGTGGCGGTGAACAGAGGTGGAGCTCACGGTGGTGTCCAAGTTCAGAACATGGAACAGATGTGAGCAGAGGAGGGAGAAGGAGGGCGGCGGCGTAGGAGGGGGAAGGCTAGGGTTCTAGGTTTAGGGCTCGGGGTAGATAGATATAAGGGGGGAGGAGCTCCTGTACGGCGTGCCATCGGAAGGGGGAGGATGCGATCGGAGGGCTCGGTAGCTGTCGTACAGACATGACGTCAGGGAGGGGAGGAAGACGACAACCGTAGCGAAGGGGTAGCGGGCCAGAAAATTGGTGGGCTGAGGGAAAAGGGAAAGAAAGAGGGAAAGGGGGTGGGCTGCCCTCTCCTCCTTGCTATTTTTTTTGTACTGTTTTTTTTTTTTTTTTTTTTTTGTAGTTAAGAAAATGGAAACAAAACAAAGGCTTTGCTTAAAGAGAAATTTGGAATAAAATAGGATGAACTTCTTAGTTGAAAAGAAACATGTTGGCAGTTTTTGTTTTCCAAAATTTATTGTTTGTTTGTTGTTTTAAATTAAAACCAATTTAAATAAGATTTCCAATATTAGTTAATAGTAGAAAATCAAGGTATTTTCAAGGGTTTTCTTTAGGGTTTTAAAAGTGATTTGATGGGTTCAAATTAGTGGTGAATTTCATTGATTCCAAAGATTAAAGATTTTGAGGATTGGTTTGAAATTGGAAATAATTTGAAATTAATTGATTAATTGATTAAGTGATTGATGAATTAAGCAACAAATTAAGAGTTGATCCAATATGAAAAAAAAAAGATTGGAAGCAATTGATGTTGTTGGATTTGCAAATCTTTATTTGAAAGATTGTAACAGACAAGTGTGAAAACAAGATTTGATTCATCAAGAAAACAATGCAAACATGGTGCAATGCAATGAGATGCAAATGATGCAAACACAACAAACAGGTAACACCACAGGTGTTACAGACGACACCACTAACAAGGGATTGCGCCCTCGCAATCCACCTGCTAACCCGGGAGGGGAAAGAAGTTCGACTATCGATTCTTCGTGCTTCCAGTTGATCTCCTCGACACCACTAACAAGGGTTTCTCGACACCACTAACAAGGGATTCTTGCTCGGAGTGACGACGATGTTCTTCCAACAGGAATCTTCCGATGATCGAACCTATTAGGTTAATGGCTCAGAAAACGTCCACCCACGTGGGATCCTAACACTTTGAAAGATAGACAAGGGGAAGAATCCAAAACAAATAAGATGGGAGGGGAAATAGAATAGGGGTAAGGAGAAAACAAGAATCCTATTGAGATGTTTTTTTCCAAAATAGTTTAGCAGAAATAGTTTTCGACACTCTAGAAACAACGACCGTTAGCGAGGTTTTCCTACAGGCTTTGCGGACCCGTTGCTTCGATAACCATTCGTATCGAAACAATATCGGGAATCGGAACCAAGGCTCTGATACCATTTGTGACGCCCCGAGATCGGGCACTATGCAGATTTCAGCATTCCCGCCAAATCCGCATAATAACCGATTCCAGGTTGCCATTTATGATAACATTACAATAGTTCACGAATAATCCACAATTGCAACAGCATCAGAAAGATACAAGATGACTCAGATGAGCCAGGGATACAACTGATACATTACAAAGATCCAAATAACAGCGGAAGAAACAAACGTCCGGCTACGGACAAGATCCAAATTGGACTAAGAGTCCTGAAGATAACCGAAGGCGTCCAATCCCTGCCCAGGCCAAGCCGGAGGGATTCCCAAGCTAACGTCGTCAGACTTCAAACCTGTTGTCTGCAATTTGGAATTTGCAGCCACGAAAGAGATTCGTGGGTCAGTACGGTTAAGTACTGGCAAGTGGGAGAAAGCCCATACTCACAAGTTACCGGCATAGCCAGTCATCACAAGATACAAATTCTTTAGGATCAACGGAAAGGAAGGGGTTATGGCAAATAAGCGACAGCAGGCTGCACTAACCAACTACAGAGATTATATTACTTCCACCTACCAGAAAGGAGATAAGATCGAGTGATAGTAACCAACTGAAAGATAACCTCAAACAAACCCATCCTGGATCTCGCCCCTTATCCAAAGAAGCAATCCGAGGATAACTCACACCGTGGTATTAAAGATGAGTCAAGTTATTGTGTGAATAACCTATTACTAGTCAAGTTATTAATCATTGGGTGAAACATGATTGATCATTATGTTGAAGTTGTCCTGAGTACTTGTTAGCCAGTACTTTCACCAAGTAATCCATAACCGCGGAAAACACGGCTTCTCGAGAAGATTTACCCTGCAGGGATGCACCAAAGTAACCACACTCATGAATATCCCGCCAGATGGAGCGGCCACTCCACCAAGCGGGGCACTCAACACAATCCAACCCTTCTTCGCATCAAGCCCAAAGAACCTTGGGCGCACGGCTACTCGGGCCCAGAAGAAAATGGACCCTCATAGCACTCTAAGACCGTGTCCCCCTATATGCCGACTACGAAAATTCCACCCGGGTACCAAGGGCTCGCAAGATCATGCATGCAGCAAATGGAAAACCCGAACTAAATGAGGCGATTTGGACGAGATGCGAATCGGGTCAAACTGAGGGGGAGCCCATACTCCCCAAATGCGGGTAGTGCGCTCATCATGGATCAGTAGACAAGACCCTTTTCCTATTAGGGTCGACACTAGCAGGCCTCAAAACCACAAGGGGCCTCCTGCCGGTGCCTTATCATCAAATTATTATTATTACCATTAGCAATTAACAGGTTTGATTGATTAACATCGAGCCCCCAGAACAATAATAAAAGAGTACGGTAGTAAACGAAGTAACCGACAACGAGCTCGAGCAAAAGCAACACTAAGCATGCTAGATAAGAACAGGCTCAATCAATGGCTGTAGGTGTGGGAGTGAGGCAATATCAGGGTTAAAGGATTCATGTGATAGGTTCGTAACAGAAACAACTACTGCTAAGGCTAGCAGGAAAGAATCAACGGAAAGAATCGGTAACAAGTGATGAAAGGCAGCCATATGGCATGCAAGTGAGTATACTTGCCTGAGATCCCGCAAGGTAGCAGAACTTGTCGTTGCTCACATCATCTCAACGTCCTATCCGAGAAGAAGCAACGAACCTCGAACAAACACCGGAATGCAACAATTACTACTACGGCAAAAGATCCAGCATGATCAAGGTATGGATGCATGACAAGTTTAATAGATGCACCAAAGTAAACTAGGGATATGATACACAAGTTTAAATGGATTCCATATGCAAGGAGTGCATATGGCAAACCCATGCCTTATAGTTGAATTAATTGTTCTAACACTAAGCATCATGTGTAAGTGAGTTAGAATGATGCATACATGATGAAGAACAAGAAGATGACAATTTTAAATGCAATTGGAAGGATGGTTAACAAGTTTAGAAAACATTATCAAGTTTGGAAATTATTGTTACTTAATGGGGTTAAGCAAGTAGTGGTTGTTATCATCAAGTTAAAATGTTCAAAACAAATAACAAAGTTGATATTTGAAAAGGTTATCAATTTTTAGTTGGATTACATGTTTCACATTTTGAAATTGGACTTTGGATTAATTATTTATGAATTAAACAATATTAAACAAGTTTTAATTGAATTAAACAAGTTTTAAATTGTTTAGGCAATTTAAATTATTCAAACCAGGAAACAAAATTTATATTTGAATAGAGTATTCAAAAAGGTGTGAAAAACATATTTTATTTGGATTATTTGAAAACAGTAGGAATTAGTTATGAATTACTTCAATTTGCATTTGAATTATTCAAATTTGAAATTTAAATGCATTTTTGAAAATTCAAAACAGAACACAAGTTGAATATTTGGAAAGATTAGAAGATTTGGATTAGAAAACATATAAAGTTTGCATTTATTGGAATTACAGAGCAAAAGATATTAAATTTTGAAGTTTGGTTTGAATTCTGCTATTTAATTGAATTATGAAATAACAGAAAAAAATGGTTTAAACGATTTGGACACCGCGCAGCACCCTAGCCGCGGCCACTGACGCGCGGGCCCGAGGGTCACGCGGCGCTGACGAGGCGGGAGGGGTCACCGACGGGTGGACCCGCCACCGCGCGGTAAATCGCGAAAAAAGGTGGAGCACTTTGCTCCACGGGGGGTTCGAACCCGTGACTCCCTCGCTGCGCGCACGGAAGCGCAACCAGATGGGCTGGTTCGTGGTTGTGATAGCATAGGGCCTCGGGGGTGGATATGGTTTAGGTTCGGGCATAACTGAATTTTATTCAGTACGCTAACTGAACCTTGCTCGTGCAGTTTCGCTGCTGGGATCGCCGGCGAGGAAGCGATCCGTGCTGGTGCTAGCTCGCGAGGCGTGCGTGTGCTTGTGCTACCACCGGAGGCGTGCAGATTCAGAGGAAGGCGAGGGAGGGGAAGAGTATGGAGCGATCACCTCGGATGGTTTGGTCGATGACGACGTTCAGAACGGCAGCAGACGCGGGCGGAGGTAAAGCTGGACGGCGGCGGCCACCTGGTCCTCCTCTCGCCGCCGCGTCTTCAGCAAAGATGGTGGTGGATGGGGGCTGGTTCCATTCCCACCGACGGGGAACCCTCGAGATGCCCGTGGAGATGGGGAAGTGGCGGTGAACAGAGGTGGAGCTCACGGTGGTGTCCAAGTTCAGAACATGGAACAGATGTGAGCAGAGGAGGGAGAAGGAGGGCGGCGGCGTAGGAGGGGGAAGGCTAGGGTTCTAGGTTTAGGGCTCGGGGTAGATAGATATAAGGGGGGAGGAGCTCCTGTACGGCGTGCCATCGGAAGGGGGAGGATGCGATCGGAGGGCTCGGTAGCTGTCGTACAGACATGACGTCAGGGAGGGGAGGAAGACGACAACCGTAGCGAAGGGGTAGCGGGCCAGAAAATTGGTGGGCTGAGGGAAAAGGGAAAGAAAGAGGGAAAGGGGGTGGGCTGCCCTCTCCTCCTTGCTATTTTTTTTGTACTGTTTTTTTTTTTTTTTTTTTTGTAGTTAAGAGAATGGAAACAAAACAAAGGCTTTGCTTAAAGAGAAATTTGGAATAAAATAGGATGAACTTCTTAGTTGAAAAGAAACATGTTGGCAGTTTTTGTTTTCCAAAATTTATTGTTTGTTTGTTGTTTTAAATTAAAACCAATTTAAATAAGATTTCCAATATTAGTTAATAGTAGAAAATCAAGGTATTTTCAAGGGTTTTCTTTAGGGTTTTAAAAGTGATTTGATGGGTTCAAATTAGTGGTGAATTTCATTGATTCCAAAGATTAAAGATTTTGAGGATTGGTTTGAAATTGGAAATAATTTGAAATTAATTGATTAATTGATTAAGTGATTGATGAATTAAGCAACAAATTAAGAGTTGATCCAATATGAAAAAAAAAAGATTGGAAGCAATTGATGTTGTTGGATTTGCAAATCTTTATTTGAAAGATTGTAACAGACAAGTGTGAAAACAAGATTTGATTCATCAAGAAAACAATGCAAACATGGTGCAATGCAATGAGATGCAAATGATGCAAACACAACAAACAGGTAACACCACAGGTGTTACATCGGCCATGAGTAGATTTAGACGCGTGACCTATGTCCCCAGCATACAAGTACATCCGCGATGATGCGGTCCAACGGCTCGAGAAGCTAAGCGGAGGGACATGGCCGTTCGGAGGAGCATTGTCGACAGCTATGGGCTCCCCCATGCCAGGACTGGCAGGAGGAAGCGGAAGATGCAGGCGGTGTTGTCCACGTCCGTGGGAGAACCTCCCGGTGCAACTCCCCATAAGCGACCCTGCGGCATCATGGGTTGGCGCCTGCGAGAGCGCTCCTGGCGGTGTTGTCGATGCGCTAAGGTCGTGGGTCAGGAACTGAACATCGTCGCTTTCCACTCCGAAGTCGTTGCAAGATCACTGCAGCCCGCCCCTGCGATACATATGTGGTTTTTGATTTCCAATGTAAACGATACCTTTTGCAAGAGTAAGTAGACGAGGCGACGTTGTGACTGTTTAAGGCCGCCCACTACTACCTCATGGACATGCTGAAGATGATTTGCGTGATCAGACTCGGCGACTTCATGAACGAATCTCTGTAAGAGACAGTCAGTCGGCGAAGTATTCCGAGGCTTACTCGTGCAAGGAGCTTGAGCAGTTCTACGTGCAAGAACTTTCCGGAGTACGTCGAGACTTACTCGTGCAACAAAATCGAGCCGGGTGAAGAGTGACGTTGTTGCCGAATTTAGAGTTTATATAGAGATTACTGTCACGCGGCAGCGCTGATGAGGCGACAAGGAGGATCGAGAACGTTGCGACCCTGTCAACGAGCCGGCATGCATGCATGGTACATATAAGTGGAGGATCATGGCAGCGGGGCTGACTAAAGCTCTTGTGCATACATATGGCACGTATACATGGTAGTCTTGTAATGGATAGGACTGTAGATATAGTTTTATAGTTAGGATATTTCGTTTCTTTGCTGATTATAAATGGCTTCGTAATTATTTATAGGACTAAAACGCGGTTACGGAATTCACTCTGCACCGCATGGGAAGTACTCTATTAAGCTGGTATGGGCTCCTCTTTACGGATATTTACGGCTCCTGTGAAAGGAGGCACGGCTGCCTGCGAGTGAACCACTTCCGGCTTCGGCCGTAGGAGGTGGCACAGCCGAAGAGGGAGCCTCTTCCGACACGGGCAAAATTTAGGTAAAAAATGTTAATGACAAAATTTGTGTCGTTTGCAACTAATTAACTATGGTGTTTGTGGCCCGGCATCTTTCCGTTGCAACGCACGGGCACGTTTGCTAGTATTTAAGAATGAAGGAAGTAAATCGGTAAAAAGGTATTTTCTACTTCCTTCGTTTGAAAATAAGTGTCACTCAAATTGATGTATCTAATCATATTTCAGTGCTACATACATCTATTTGAGCGTGCTACATACATCTATTTGAGCGAACACTTTATGATATTTTTTTACATCTAAAACGAACATTTGATCGTGTGTAGCATAGTACTCTCTTTGGCGCTTTGGTCTCTTCCTTTTACCCTGATGTTGAATGAATGTTCTGTCGCTGCTGAGTGAGTGCATTCAAAAGTGGAACGGTGGTCTGCGCTGCCCATCTCCACGCCGTTACTGTTTCCTGCAGGCCAAAAACTCCATTTGGTTCAGGTCGCTGGTGACGTAGCGGGTCCGGGTGGGTGGGCCCGGCGCTGTTCAGATGGAGCACACCGCACACGTGTTGGCGTGACGGTGTGCGGCCGTATGGTGGTCGTCCTCCTCGTCACTCGTGGTGGTGGAGGCGATTCAAACCTGAAAGGACGGATATCACGTCACTCGCGTGTAAAGGCCTGTGCCAAGTAAATGTTCCACCTACACCCGCTGCACCTCACCACGCTCCCAGCAGCGCCCGAAAGAAAGAAAGCTGCCCATCTTGTTCGCTTTTCCTTCAAACCGTGAGGACGTGATCTCGTCGTCGCCCATGCACGTCCACCGCCGTTCCTGACACTGCCGGTGGCCGCTCCACCGCCCACCCACGCGGTCGTGTCGTGCCTCGCCTCATCAGGAAAAGCGTACGAGACCAGACGCCACCAGCGAGACCTCCTGAGGCGTCAACGTACAAAAGGGAAATCTACCACCACACCAACGGGCAGTAAAGCTGTACGTACGCAGATGCGTACTGCTAGTACGACCAAAGGAGAAAGAAAGGAGCGATGAGATTCTGTTGGAACTCGAACGCAAAGCGAGCCCACCGATCACAACTCCACTATCCTGTCAACGCAGTCCTTTCACAAGCCGTGCTGCACTTGCAAACATGGGATCACAACTCAGGAAAACGGCCAGACGCCGACGGCTTTTAGTCGGGCCCGTCGACATACAAGGTGGTATGTCGACGGTCAAAACAAAATCGTCGGCGTACCTTTGGCCGTCGGCATATAAGCACATATGCCTACGGTCTTTTGGAATGGCCGCGGGCATACCTCTGCCCGTCGGCATATAGAATATATACCTACGGCTTTTCGACGTGGCCATCGGCATACCTTTGGTCGTCGGCTTACCTAGCTGTCTACGGCCTTTTGATTCGGCCGTCGGCATACCTTTGGCCGTCGGCTTAGCCAGCATGGCCAAATTGGTCCCGCCAAAAACTATGCCGACGACCCAGATAAAAGGCCGTTGGCATAGGTATTTTTCTCCTACCTTTCCATGTTTGCTTTATTTTCGTCCATCGTTTTTGGGCCTAAGCCGACGGTTCGTGGCCGTCGGCATATACTCTGTTTCCTCTAGCGACTCTCCAGTCAACTCGAATACCATTGGGGGCCCAAGTTAATACCGTAGACTACTAACATCGTGCTGCGCTTAGAGCATTTTCACCAACACCCCCAATTTCTGCATGTCCGGCACCCTTCAACTTTGATTGGATTTCACACCCCTAGACTAGTGGCTTCATCCGCTTATCCAAATGATAGAAGAGCTGGCAGCGGGGTGCCCTGCCCCATATTAATATACACACAAACTCTCTTCACTCTTTTTGCCCCTGATTTGTCAGTCAAAGCATAATTGTGTAAACAAAAGAGAAAAAATGATGACCTTCTACCCATATGCGTCCTTCACATGGGAGCCGCTCTTGTGAATCCAGTTGGCTTGTGACGTACTGTATTGTCTGTTTACCATTCGTTGACATAAGCATACACCTCTCTCAAAATGTTTTCAATACCTCTGTTTAATAAAATAAAAAGCTCTAGCACATGAGTGATCCATGCTTCCCTCTGTGAAGGGCCTTTTTTCCCAAAGCACGGTTGATTGTGGTATAATCTTGACACTTATATCTTTGATATCTTTACTTCTAATCTTCCCTTGAACTTCAGAGGTGTCCTGGAATTTATGTTTTGCCCCACACTTAAGGGCAAGCGAGATACCACTTTATTAGATCCTTTTATGAATATTACAATCTTGCAAATAGTTATGCTTCATGTTGTTTATTATTAATATGTTGTTATGTCCTCATGGTTTGCATAGCTATTAAGTGACAATATCTTGCATGTATCTTATCACGAGCACAACTAGGTATTTGATCATATAGTGAGTATATTTACATCATATGAAACAAATGTGTTCGTAAAAGTCTTTTATCGCACTCAGTTGTCACTGAATTGCTTGAGGACAAGCAATAAGCTAAGCTTGGGGGAGTTGATACGTCGAAAACGTATCTCATTTTTCGAACACTTTTCCTATTGTTTGCCTCTAAACTTGTGTGTTTTGAATGCAACTAACACGGACTAACGCTGTTTTCAGCAGAATTACTTTGGTGTATTGTTTTTGTGCAGAAAAATCAACTTTTGGAAAATTGCCCAGAAAAGACCCCATTGGCCCTAAAACACCAGAAGACCCCGGGAGCCAGAATGAGACCCGGAGAGGGCCAGGAGGTGGCCAAACCACCCCCGACGCCCCCCCTAGGCCATGCCAGCAGGTGGTGTGGGCCACTCCAACACCCCCTCGGTCTCCCCTTTCGACTACAAATAGCCTTCAACCATAAAACACGAGGGGGTTTGATAGTTTTCCAGAAAGAAGTCCGTAGCTCCGCCGCCACCCCAAACCTCGATTCGGGGATCAGAAGTTCCTGTTCTGGCACCCTGCCGGGACGGGGAATTGGAGGAGATCATGGCCATCGTCATCACCAACGCCTCTCCATCGACCATCCATGTTTCCCCCATCCATGTGTGAGTAATTCCCCCGTTGTAGTCTGAAGGGGATGGTAGGGATTGGATGAGATTGTTCATGTAATACTGTCGTGATTGTTAGGGCATAGTGCCTAGTATCTTCTATTAGTGCTACGACATTGTTGCAACTTGTTATGCTTAATGCTTGCAACTTTGGGCCCGAGTGCCACGATCTCAGATCTGAACATGTTATTGATTCACTATGATAATTATTGTTTCTTGATCATACCTGCAAGTTGTTTACACATATTGTTGTCTGAAACCCGAGGCCCCGAAGTGATAGAAATTGGGACAACCGGAGAGGATGGTTGTGATATGAGAATCACATGTTTTCACGGAGTGTTAATGTGTAACATCCCAGTGTTTGGGAACTTATAAGGACCTAAATATAACTTGTGCATTTGCAAAGCATGCATCTAAAAATACGGGAAATTTTGGCGCGAAAGTTTAAACGAATCAAAGTGACCAATGTTTCACTTGACATGATGAAATAGGTCTAGTTCATCTAGTCATGAGTACATTTGGAGTGATCTTTATAACAGGTATCTTAAGAAACTAAATCACCTGATAACACAAACCATGATTGGTTGTGACCAACACAAACTCTCAACAACCTTAACCACAATTCTATATGTGACTTGGAATGATCTACTAGATATCTAGAACTCAAAGAGGGGTGAGTATCCAAATCTCATCACTAATGACCACACCTCCACAAGTTAGTAATGCTTGGTGGAATAATCTCATCAACAAGTATTTTAGACTCTCTAAAACATGAACTACTTAAGTTATCAATCAATCTACATAACATATATGTAAATCATCCCATAACCACTAAGTGAACCTTCACAAGTAAATAACAAAGGTTCAACTGAACACAAGTGATACAAACAAGTGTTAACTCAAAACCCACAAGTGGGAAATGATATAATAATTGTATTAACATATTTATCGAATATGTACATATCTCATCAACTATAAAAGAAGTATCTTAAAGAAGAAATAAATCTTCTTAAACTACTTCTAAACCTTGATCATCACACATGATATTCCCAACTCTCTATATCTGCATTATGAATGACAAAGTTAATAAAGTGATGAATATAAAGTAGATCATGACACCTGGGAGAACAAATAACAACTATGACATAAGTCATTAAACCTCAATAACTTTCACAGTACGCCACTAGTGAGACCTCCTGAGTCCTGAGGCGTCAACGTAGAAAAGGGAAATCTACCACCACAGACCACACCAACGGGCAGTAAAAGTGGTACGTACGCAGAGGCGTACTGCTAGTACGACCAAAGGAGAAAGAAAGGAGCGATGAGATTCTGTTGGAACTCGAACGCAAAGCGAGCCCACCGATCACAACTCCACTCTCCAGTCAACGCAGTCCTTTCGCAAGCCGTGCTGCACTTGCCAAATCAAAATCGTCGGCGTACCTTTGGCCGTCGGCATATAAGCACATATGCGTACGGCCTTTTGAAATGGCTGCGGGCATACCTCTGGCCGTCGGCATATAGAATCTATACCTACGGCTTTTTGACGTGGCCGTCGGCTTACCTAGCTGCCTACGGCCTTTTGATTCGGCCGTCGGCATACCTTTGGCCGTCGGCTTAGCCAGCATGGCCAAATTGGTCCCGCCAAAAACTATGCCGACGGCCCAGATAAAAGGCCGTTGGTATAGGTATTTTTCTCCTATTTCTCCATGTGTGCTTTATTTCCGTCCATCATTTTTGGGCCTAAGACGACGGTTCGTGGCCGTCGGCATATACCCTGTTTCCTCTAGCGACTCTCCAGTCAACTCGAATACCATTGGGGGCCCAAGTTAATACCGTGGACTACTAACATCGTGCTGCGCTTAGAGCATTTTCACCAACACCCCCAATTTCTGCATGCCCGGCACCCTTCAACTTTGACCGGTGTCCGGCAGGTTAGAGGGTGACGCCCGCACTGGTGCATCCTAAACAGTTGCCCAAACAAATGTAATAGCAACAATAAGTTCGTTGATCAAAATCTCGGCCACCAAAAAAACTGCCACCACAAGTTCGTCTACTAAAAGCTCGGTCGACCGGCTGCCATAGTGTGCGGGGATATCAAATTAATCCGGCTAACGAAAGCACGGCAACAGCAAGGCCGGCCACCAAATCACACACACAAAGAAACTACCGACGTCGAAGAATATGAAGATCATTCTTGCGTCTCGGCGTCGGCGGCCCTTTCTCTCCTCTTCTTCAGTATGCACGGGAACTCTTTGGCAAAGTAAGATTTTTGATCCGTCGACATCTTCTTCGTGTCCTTAGACATAATATTCACCTTTAGGCTTTGGTTGCCCAAGAAGGCATAACAAACTTCCTTGTTCTCATCGAGCATCTTCTGTTTGAGAGCAGGGACATGGCCACCTCCTTCATACGCGGAGAGAGTCCGAAGATGATGCCGTACCCCTCTTGGCCATCGCCTTCGCTTTCTTGTTCTCAATTAGCTGAGCGAGTACGTGTCCCCCTGCAGCTAGGTTTCATCTATGTCGCCGTTAGTCTTGCATCGCCCGAGTGTGAGTCGAAGTGTTGTCCACTTTGGCCAGTCTTGGAGCTTGTCTAACAATGATTCAACGTGAAAGCCCTCTTTTCATATATCTCAGCATACATCAGAAGGGCATCCTTCATCTACAAAACATGGCAGATCAAATATAGATGGATTAAAGCATATGTATTTAGTCAACTTTGTGATTTAGCTTCTTACTTTGTCGACGGGGCGTCTTTCCACTCTCATTCCTTTCCCATGTTTGGTCATGACACTCATGAAACTTCTTCACACTGTCTCGTATGGTGCTCCACCTCTTATCGAATGCACTCTACTTGCGATCGATGTAAAACTCACTATATGACACATATTATTTACTTTCACAAATATGTTTATAAATCCTATTCCAATAGGAACCACGAGTTTGTTGCGTGACTGTCTTGGCTCACCGGGATCCATGATTCACACAACAATTCATCATCTTTGACTATCCAAGTCGAAAGCTCATGTCTCCTCTAATGATTTTGGTGATGATAACAACACAGGTATGTCTACTAATCTTGTGTTTTAAGTGTTCACAACTGGCCTCATAATATCTATAATGACCGACAGTAATATCTTTGAGAAGATTCGCAAAGGAATTTCTGAGATAAGCCATTATCTGTAGACGGATTATTCAGTACACTAGCCCGGAAATTCCGATGGTTATCGAGCGGAAATTCCAGCCTCAGCCCCGGAATATTCCGGCCTACTCGAGGCTCGAATGATGAAGTTCTGAGCATCCAACTGCCAGCTCTCAGATGCAGGGGCGGAAATTTGCCTGGAAAATAAGCCAAAATCATGATGATTGGACTATGATTGAGCCTGAGCCGACCCCTACTCCAGTATCAACACCGACACCAATACCCAAGAAGAGGGGAATGATTGAATTAAATGATGAAGTGATGAGAGAAGGCAAGAAATCTCTTAAAGAGAGGGATATTAAATCTGAAGATGTGAAGAATCTTCCACCTATAGAAGACTTATGTAAGCCAATCCCTCACTCATCCACCATCGAGGTACACTCTCTCCAATATTTTGATAGTAGAGATATTCCCTATAATAAACCTCGTGATCAATGTCTAGATGAATTTGATAATTATGTTATCAAGCAAGATAATTTTAATACGAGAGTGCAAAATCACCTAATGGAAAACTCTAGAGCTATTGATAATTTGCATAGTATTATAGAAAGAACCTCTAATGATGTTAAAATGCTTGTTAAACATTTTCAAATGGTTCAAACTCAATTAGATCAACTTGCTAACGTGCAAAAAGATTTGCTAGTTAATGCTTCTAAAGAAAAACATGCTTATGAAATAAGAACTGTTGGGAATATGCCCTAGAGGCAATCATGTATGATGTAATTCCCAATGTATTCATAAAGTCGTCCTTGTTTTGAACATCTCATATATGTCATTGAATATGTGATTCAGTTGTGGAACTATGTATTCATGTTGTTCATACTAAATTGTCCTTAGTCATTAAGGTTGTGATGGACACAAGCCCTAGACTAATGTGAGTGTTGGCTGATGACTCGGTTCCACTTGTCATGGGCATGGCGATGCCATTCCAACGTTCACAGACTTGGCTAAAGATTTTAGCAAGTCGGACTGACCCATATTGAGATGCAACGAGTAAGACGTCATTTGCATGTCTCAATCAATGTAATCCTTAGAACCGAGGTTGTCGCACAATCCGAGTTGTGGATCACCGACTTAGGTTCTGTCAAACGTTGTTTCGTGACAAGGCAGTTATAAAGGCAGAGTTCGGGTCGGATGAGAAGCAAGCTGCGTGATGTGGATAATCAAGATGGGATTTTTCCCCTCCGAATGGAGAGATATTCTCTGGGTCCTCTCGAGTGATATGATTCGGGAAGCATGGCCACGCGTGATTCAGTTAAGTGTTAACTGTGTCTATTGACTAAGAGTTAGTCAGATAAATCACATATCACGGACCGAGAAGAGAGTTGAGCTATTTAAGGGATGACGATAATTCGCCTATAGTTCGACAAGGTATATCGTGAGGCAAAAGGGACTCAGATGAAAGTCACGTTAGAAGGTATGTCGTCATGACTCTATTTGACTTGGGAGTCGGCACGTTCTGCTAGGAGCCGCTACCGATTGATCGATTGGGAGTCGGACTCCAATCGTGTCCAAGTTGGCATGAGCCTGCAGGGTCGCACACATAAGAGTGGGAGCAAGTATATTGGTCGGGTTGGACCCGAACCGGAAATGGACTGAATTAGTGAGTTGGACTCACAGAGGGAATGGGCCACAAGCGTTGTGACGCCCACCACCACTCGCTATATAAAGAGGGGCGCAGGTTGCCCAGCGGCCACGTTATTCCACTCCCATGCGTTGGGAACCCTAGCCCCACTCAGTCCAGCCGCCGCACCGGACCTAGCAGTCCGCCGTCGGAGCTCCTCCTTGTATGTGTGGATACCGGCAGAGGTGTTGTACGTTCATAACTTCGACGTTCGTGGGATTGGATCGGCTGGATCGGATCGTGGGACTACACTGCATCGACGTGCTTCATCGATAATCCGCACCTGCGCGTCTAGTGGTAATCCTCGTGGCCTTCTACCTCGGCTAGATCTTGGAAGTACCGCGTAGAAAAGTTTTTGTTTATCTCTACGCGTTCCAACAAGAACTAGAAGTGGTATTGCTACACAAGATCCTTTATATCCCGAGGGACATCCTAAAAGAATTGAACAAGATTCTCAGCAAACTAACAATAATGTTATTCGTACTAAGAAGAAAAAGAAGAAGAAACATAAAAATGTTGTAGAATCCTCTGAGCTTGCTAAAGATCCTAATAGTATATCTATTTCTGATGCTGAAACTGAAAGTGGTAATGAAAAGAATGATGCTTCTGATAAAGAAGAACCTGTAGCTGAACCTGAAAAGCAAACTAAAACTGCAAAGTATACTAAGGAAGATTTCATTGCTAATAAACATGGTAATGAGAGAGAACGTTGGGTACAAAAACCAATGCCTTTTCCTAATAAGAAACACAAATCTAAGGAAGAAGAACATTATAACAAGTTTTGTGAATGGATGAAACCTTTGTTCTTGCAAATTCCTTTAACTGATGCTATTAAATTGACTCCTTATGCAAAGTATATGAAAGATATTGTCTCTAAAAAAAGGAAGATTCCTATGAGGAAATCTCCTCTATGCTTGCTAATTACTCTTTTAATATCAAGGTTTCTGAAAAGCTTGAAGATCCTGGTATACCAACTATTCCATGTTCTATTAAAAATAATTATGTTAGAAGTGCTTTGTGTGATTTAGGAGCTGGAGTTAGTGTCATGCCTTTTACTCTCTATAAAAGACCCCTCCTAGAAAAATTGATACCAACTGATATATCTTTGCAAATGGCTGATAAGTCCACTGCTATTCCTGTGGGCATATGTGAGAATGTTCCTGTTCAAGTTGCTAATAATTGTCTGATATTAATTGACTTTGTTGTGTTGGAAATGCCTGAAGATGATAATATGTCTATTATTCTTGGAAGAACTTTTCTTAATACTGCAGGGGCTGTTATTGATTGCAATCAAGGAAAAGTTACTTTTAATATTAATGATAAAGAGCACACTGTTTATGTTCCCGAGAAGATTGATAGAAAATATGGTCTAAATTCCACTGAAAATATTGAGACCATCAAGATTGGAGAATTTTATTGTCCTATTCCAAAGCCACCCAAAGAACATGAAATTATTATGATTGGGACTATGTCTATGAGGGTTGAGGTAACATAAGTATTTAGTGAGAAACAAAGCTTTGTTTCATATAAAACTATTTTGGTAGCAAGACTTGATCATCCTTGTTAACAAAATGATTTAAAATGAAGTGAGCAATGGTTTCACTATGTTTTCACCTTCCCCATTATGTTTTCACCATGTTTACTTCTGTTATCACATTGCTACTTGAGTACAATCATGTTTTCCATCATCCTTATGCATGTTTTCCTGATGTTTTCACTCTGATTATTAAGGTTATGCATGTTTTCGCCACCCATACTTTTGTTTTCACCACTACCACTTTTGTTTTCCTTGGATATTCTTTCATTAAAGTGTCATAAAACCTCTTTAGTGCTGATTTTGGTTTTGTTTTCCACCTTTTCACTTTCGTTTTCTTGGTTTTAATTAATTATTAAAATTCTAGAAATACCTCAAAAATAAAGTTTCTCGGAAAATTCCAGAAGAATTATAATAATTGTTTATGCCAAAAATGAGGCAGAAAGCCACCTGGGAGGCCCCAGGGGGACCCACCAGTCAGGCACACCACAGGGTGGCGCGGCCAGCCCCTGGTGGCGCCAACACATGGTGTGGGGCCCCCTGGCCATCCACTTACTCTCTCCACTGCCCAAGTCTTCTCTCTCACCTCCCAAAGTGAAAATATTTCCTGGAACCCGTGTTCTTGTTGTTCTTCCTCTAGATTTTTAATCTCCTTCTTCAGCCCATCATTTGTGCTGATATTTGGTTTGTTTGATCTCCGGTATGTGACTCCTACGATGATCCAAGTAGAATTTTGTTTAGTGAAGTATTTCTTGAGTATTTTGGTACTGTAGGTGACAACTTATGTGAGTTTGTATGCTTGATTTGAGTAGAAATAATGTAGTTTTGATGTATGTTTAGCTCTCATATAAGTCCCTATGGTAGTTTCCACCTTATAGTTGTTTGAAATTAATTTTTGTGATGATTGTTGGAAAATTTTAGAGATGGATAGTTATAATTTTGGGGAGATATTTAGGAGTGATGCTCCTAGAAGGACAAGGCCCTCATGCTCATCCACTTCAGCGAGGCCATTGTATAATGAAGATGTTATTGCATCGACTATTAACGATGAAGGAGATGATTGTATCGTTAACCCATCTAGCTTTCCTTGCAGTACATTTTTAAGAAGTGTAGATTTATTAGATGACTTTCGTTTGATTATTGAAAGAGTTGGTCTCACCAACTTTATGGAGCATGAAAGCTCTCAGTATGCCACTCTCACAAAAGCTTTCGTTAGGAGCTTTAAATTTGAGAACACTCAATTTGGTCCAACTGTGTCATTCAAGTTATATAGTAGTCCCATTTCTTTGTCCTTGGTGGATTTTTGTACTATTATAGGTATCAACGCCATCGGGACAGCGAGCAAGATTCAAGATAGACCAGCAGACCTCTAGGGGCTCTACCGAGAGATCACCAACGATGACGGTCGCTCATCCCAGCGTGGGAAGATAAGGAACATTCAACTTCCTGCTCTTAGATACTTTACTTATTATCTTGCTGCTAGTATCCTTGGTAGGGAGAACACTAGCAACATTTCTAGTTACCACCTTGCTTTCATTGATTCTGCACTGAACCATAGCATGAAGTATAACCTTGGTGCACTTGTTGCACGCCGCCTTGCTGCTTCTGGGCCTATTTTTTGGGGTATTATTGCTACACGTGTAGCGGCTGCTTTAAATATTTCCATTAACCCCAATGATGAAATAGTTGCTCCATGTAGGCTTAACCTTGCTGCCATGAAGTCCCATCAATTTGTCGCTGCTAACTCTACTAATGAACGTTTAGTGTATAGAGTTTTATATATGGATGGAGAGGAGCGAAAAGTTACTTTACCGCAACCTGTTTTGTTTAAGATTGACATGTCACCATGGTCGCTCTCCAAGGAGCAGGTAGACGAGCATCTGAGCACCATGGAGTTTTACCGGCAGCAGGAGAGGCGAGACGCGCCTCCCGAGGACCACAACACGCAGTACACCGGCGCATCCTCGAGCACATATTAGGAGGAGGGTTCCTCCTCAGCATACTACGGGGGCGCCGCCTCATGGTCCCCTTGGTGATTGATCTCCACTTAGGCCAAAAGCCTAAGCTTGGAGGAGGTATACCGACATCACACTCATTTATATATCATGTTCGATCGGTTCTTTGTATATCCATGTTTTTTATTTCTTTCGTTTGTTTTCGTTTTCTTTTGTTTCTTTCATTTCTCTTTGTTTTATTGTTTTGGTTTTGTTTTCCAAAACACAAAAAGACCAAAAATATTTCTGTTGTTTCTCTCAATTTGTTTCTTTATTTGGTTTGCTTTCTTTTCTCGTTTCAGTTTAATATTTATAAATCCAAAAATATTTTGTTTTGTTTGCTTGTTCTCTTTCTGTTCGTGCTATAATTGAAAAACCCAAAAATATTTGTTGTTCTTCTTTGGTTTTGTAAAGTTTGCTGCAGATTTCAATAGTCGTCCGTGACTCCATTGGAGCTTGGTTTTCGTTATATATTATTCGAGACACAAGTGAAGAGCAATAATGACAATCCACGACAATTCAAGTTGTGGTGAGAGGCTGGTATGAACTCTATTTGCTTTCATTTTTGTACATATATCCATCTATGTAAGCATGCTTAGTTTGTTCATATAAGATATATGTGAATTAATGGGTGCTTAATAGTTCGTGCTCTATCATGTTTTGTTCCAATTTATTAATGGTAAATGACATGTCATATAACTATTTTTTCGCATTGTTCTATTCGTAGAAGGACATGACATTTTGGTAGCCTCCTCTGACTGTTTCATTTGAATCGATTTGGCACATGCTCGCGCATGCTAAAACTGAAAAAAAAGTCAATAAGCCTCGATGATTTATTTTGCCTCAGAGTTCTAGTATCAATTTTGTGCCTCGGTTAACTTTACTTTGTCGCAAACAAGATTATGATAGTTGTTGCTCTCTTGATTGTCGCTCCCTGTCTATTGCTAGCCTTAACCTATACTGAGTATGAGCTTTACTCGTGCATCCAACTCCCAAAAACCAAAGTTTGCCAAATGTGTCCACCATACCTACCTATATGTGGTATTTAACCGCCACCAAGTAAATTGCTCATGTGCTACCTTTAACACCTGCTAAAAATTATTCATGTTTTGTGCCCCTGTTTTAGCTCATGATGACGTAAATAGAGAATCTTTATCTCACTTGTTGATTGGATTTCACACCCCTGGACTAGTGGCTTCATCCGCTTATCCAAATGATAGAAGAGCTGGCAGCGGGGTGCCCTGCCCCATATTAATATACACACAAACTCTCTTCACTCTTTTTGCCCCTGATTTGTCAGTCAAAGCATAATTGTGTAAACAAAAGAGAAAAAAGGATGACCTTCTACCCATATGCGTCATTCACATGGGAGCCGCTCTTGTGAATCCAGTTGGCTTGTGACGTACTGTATTGTCTGTTTACCATTCGTTGACATAAGCATACACCTCTCTCAAAATGTTTTCAATACCTCTGTTTAATAAAATAAAAAGCTCTAGCACATGAGTGATCCATGCTTCCCTCTGTGAAGGGCCTTTTTTTTACTTTTATGTGGAGTCTCCATCATATTCTTTGAGCACTTTCTTGAGAGCACAATGGTCATTCTTAGTGTGATGTGTTTGTCCCAAAGCACGGTTGATTGTGGTATAATCTTGACACTTGTATCTTTGATATCTTTACTTCTAATCTTCCCTTGAACTTCAGAGGTGTCCTGGAATTTATGTTTTGCCCCACACTTAAGGGAAAGCGAGATACCACTTTATTAGATCCTTTTATGAATATTACAATCTTGCAAATAGTTATGCTTCATGTTGTTTATTATTAATATGTTATTATGTCCTCATGGTTTGCATAGCTATTAAGTGACAATATCTTGCATGTATCTTATCACGAGCACAACTAGGTATTTGATCATATAGTGAGTATATTTACATCATATGAAACAAATGTGTTCGTAAAAGTCTTTTATCGCACTCAGTTGTCACTGAATTGCTTGAGGACAAGCAATAAGCTAAGCTTGGGGGAGTTGATACGTCGAAAACGTATCTCATTTTTCGAACACTTTTCCTATTGTTTGCCTCTAAACTTGTGTGTTTTGAATGCAACTAACACGGACTAACGCTGTTTTCAGCAGAATTACTTTGGTGTATTGTTTTTGTGCAGAAAAATCAACTTTTGGAAAATTGCCCAGAAAAGACCCCATTGGCCCTAAAACACCAGAAGACCCCGGGAGCCAGAATGAGACCCGGAGAGGGCCAGGAGGTGGCCAAACCACCCCCGACGCCCCCCCTAGGCCATGCCAGCAGGTGGTGTGGGCCACTCCAACACCCCCTCGGTCTCCCCTTTCGACTACAAATAGCCTTCAACCATAAAACACGAGGGGGTTTGATAGTTTTCCAGAAAGAAGTCCGTAGCTCCGCCGCCACCCCAAACCTCGATTCGGGGATCAGAAGTTCCTGTTCTGGCACCCTGCCGGGACGGGGAATTGGAGGAGATCATGGCCATCGTCATCACCAACGCCTCTCCATCGACCATCCATGTTTCCCCCATCCATGTGTGAGTAATTCCCCCGTTGTAGGCTGAAGGGGATGGTAGGGATTGGATGAGATTGTTCATGTAATACTGTCGTGATTGTTAGGGCATAGTGCCTAGTATCTTATATTAGTGCTACGACATTGTTGCAACTTGTTATGCTTAATGCTTGCAACTTTGGGCCCGAGTGCCATGATCTCAGATCTGAACATGTTATTGATTCACTATGATAATTATTGTTTCTTGATCATACCTGCAAGTTGTTTACACATATTGTTGTCTGAAACCCGAGGCCCCGAAGTGATAGAAATTGGGACAACCGGAGAGGATGGTTGTGATATGAGAATCACATGTTTTCACGGAGTGTTAATGTGTAACATCCCAGTGTTTGGGAACTTATAAGGACCTAAATATAACTTGTGCATTTGCAAAGCATGCATCTAAAAATACGGGAAATTTTGGCGCGAAAGTTTAAACGAATCAAAGTGACCAATGTTTCACTTGACATGATGAAATAGGTCTAGTTCATCTAGTCATGAGTACATTTGGAGTGATCTTTATAACAGGTATCTTAAGAAACTAAATCACCTGATAACACAAACCATGATTGGTTGTGACCAACACAAACTCTCAACAACCTTAACCACAATTCTATATGTGACTTGGAATGATCTACTAGATATCTAGAACTCAAAGAGGGGTGAGTATCCAAATCTCATCACTAATGACCACACCTCCACAAGTTAGTAATGCTTGGTGAAATAATCTCATCAACAAGTATTTTAGACTCTCTAAAACATGAACTACTTAAGTTAACAATCAATCTACATAACATCTATGTAAATCATCCCATAACCACTAAGTGAACCTTCACAAGTAAATAACAAAGGTTCAACTGAACACAAGTGATACAAACAAGTGTTAACTCAAAACCCACAAGTGGGAAATGATATAATAATTGTATTAACATATTTATCGAATATGTACATATCTCATCAACTATAAAAGAAGTATCTTAAAGAAGAAATAAATCTTCTTAAACTACTTCTAAACCTTGATCATCACACATGATATTCCCAACTCTCTATATCTGCATTATGAATGACAAAGTTAATAAAGTGATGAATATAAAGTAGATCATGACACCTGGGAGAACAAATAACAACTATGACATAAGTCATTAAACCTCAATAACTTTCACATGCTCATTGCTTTAAACATCTTATATAAGTGAGCATATGAAACATTAACACATCAATGAACCATTAGATCAACTTACTATTAAGGTATCATTCCACAAACACTCCACATTTCTATCCAACTCATCATTCAACAACTAAAGTATCTCTGGATACAACTAAGGAGTAACAACAAATTATAACCTCTAGTGGAGGAAGTAAATTGAAAACTAAGTAAACCAATCATGTATGATATAAGAACATATCTTGTGGGAAATAAAATAAGAAGTTTATGGAAGGATAATAAAAGCATGAAGTAACTCTCAATCTAGATCTTGTTATGTTGTCTAGACCATTCTATCTTGTTCCCAATCTTCTCTAAGTCATTCTGCAAGAGAAGGAACCCACAAGAAAGGAGGAACTACCACAAGAAGATCTACAGAAGGATTCTTTAGGTTGTCTTAGAAGTGCTGACTCAATCCATCCTGAAGAATTTGGAAAATCATATACCAAGATCAATCCTTATTAAACTATATAGAAACAATGTGGTATTCTAATGTTGGTGTTATATAGAAGTAGTTTGGAAACAAGTTTGCAACCTTGTTAACAAATCACTTTTGTAGGCTCTAACAATTGAGTGTCATATACAAATAAACACAAGGTTTGATAATCTTGTATCTATCAGCCATTTGTATATGAAAAGGAATTTGAGGACAAGCCTTGCAAACTTGTCAACAAATTCTTCTTATATGCATAGGGAAAATTGATGTTATAAAATACACCTACATTTTGTTGTATATATAAAACCATGATCCATAAAAGGAATAGAATAACAAGAAGAAAATAATAAACCACATTATAACTTGAACCACTTATAAGTAGGGAAGAAACCAAGTTAAGGAAGAAAACAAGCAACATGTTGAAATCCAAGTGTTTGATGTTATATAAGAATAATTTGATTACAAGGTTAGATCAACCTTGTGAACAGAATATTCATGTAAGCATTAAAACAACTGAGTTTCAATAATCTATTTTTCATTATAATTGAATACACCGTAAGAATGAAATGGTTATGGAATCAAATGAATTCATTTCATCAGGAGCTACAATTTACTACTGAAGTCAGTATCCAGGAACCACTCAATATATCCTATCAGCTCTAGTGGTGAATTTCTTAAGTCAAGAGACCATCAAGGGATGATATTACTTGCAAAGAACCAAGGCAATGTCAGAAGACAAGTGGCAACTAGAGAGTAGAACACCAAGCAACAGAAGACCACATGAAGCAACACTGCCTCAGTAGGGGAGCATAAGAATTTATCCAGTGAATCATTAGGATATAATAGAGAATCATTAACCTCTGTCAAGCTCATCTGAGATGAGGAATATATAATTATATATTTAATGGAAACAATTATCAAGAGAGAGATAATAACAAGCTATTACATCCACATGTCTTGATATGTGAAGGTAGATGGAAACAAGCTGATACCTTATTTTCCAAATCCTTTTCATAAACAAGACTACCTGAAAACAACAAAGATTCATCTGCACATAACCATGTTAAGTATTACATGTCTTTAAACAAACATGAGATAATATTTCCAATTGGAACCTATGTGGAAAACAAACAAATAAGCTCTGAAAACCACTCATGTTTTCCACCTGGTCAAGTACTAAAAACAATCAACATGACTTGCACTCACCTAAGTAAAGTGTCAACCAAAATTGCTATGAAAATAACATAGTATTATAAAAAGAAAACAAGTTCTTTCACTCATTGAAATCATGTGGTGTGACATGGAATAAAATTCTATATTAAATTGTTTTCATAACAGTGCATAGAACCAGTACCAAGTAATTTTACTAAAATACCTTCTATAAGGGATTATGCCTAAAATTGTCCAATTATGATACCTCACCTTGGTATCCACAAGATGGGAGTGTGTACTTTTATTAAATATGCTTTGGCATAATTTTAAGTCCATTAAATAAATTAAAAGAAGAGAAAACCACAAAACCACTTAATCTAGCACCCTAAATAAAAAATATAACTATGCTTCAAATTCACCAAAACAAAACATGGTGAGATGTAAAATTTGATAAGGAACTTAAATATATTTTTTATTAATTTTTCTGTTCACAGATTGGCCCTGAAAACAAAGGTTTTCTTCTCTATTTATAAGACAGAAGGACCTATATGCAAATACCAGCAACTTCAGGGGGTTATCGCAATTGAGCTTTTCTTTTCTCTTTCTTCTTCCTCTGCCAGAAGGCAGAGGAGATCGATGCCGTGGCCTGGCTGCTGCCACCTCCCAAACGCCGACTTCGGGCGTGGATAAGGACCAGGGAGACGTCCCCATCGAGCTCACTCTTCCCCCCTCTCTCTCGCTCACTCCCTCGCTTGCTCTCTCTCTCTGTACCAAACCCGAAGAACAAACCCTAACGCTAGCTGTACGGCCGCCACCGTGCGCCGTCGTTTCCGGTCACCTCGCGAGCAACAGGAAGTACCACAAGAACCACCAGGTCCTACTCCATCGACTCGAGCAAGACCAAGGTCGAGGATGGACGAGATCGCCGAAATTTCGTCGTTCCTTTTTCTCCGGCCGCCACCGGAAATCACTCGTCGCCGGTGATTCCAGCCTCGCCGTGCCTCATCGACATGCTCACCGTGCTCCTGGTGAGCTCACACACCTCATGGTCCTTTCCGTTTGGGGTTTGGGCGTCGAGTTCATGTTCCCGCCGTGCACCGTCACCCGCCGCCGCCAAACGCTGTCGCCGGCCACACTCCGGCGACCTTATGGAAGCGGCGCTGCCACCAATAGCATCCCCTTCGCACCCTCTCTCGATTGGGAGCAACGGGAGAGTCCAATTCTCAACGCATCGCGTGATTGCGATTGATCTGTGAGGATTTCCACCGGGATGACGTGTCCCTGACGTCAGCATGACGTCAGGACAGTTTTCTTTTTTCCTTTTCTTTTATTTAAATCATATATGACAGGTGGGACCCACCTGTCAATTTGAAATAGAACAGAAATTAATTAAACCTTATTAAATCAATAACTTTTAATCTAATAATCAGAAAAATATAAATAACATATAGAATTGTTTAGAAAAATATAATCTAAATGATTATCAACTTTTTAAAAGTATTTAATAAAGTTTAAAAATTAATATTTTCTTTAATTAAATTAAATCATTTAAAATTGTGAAAAAGAGGAAATAATTCATAAAATCAGAAAAATATAAGTTATATACCAAAATGCTCCAAATAACAAATGCAACTCATCTATGATGTTTACAAAGTCATTTGACCATGTTTTCATGTGTGCAATATTTGCCTACTCATTTAAAATTCATTTAAAATTAATAAATTAATATCTTATTCAAATATTTTCAGAATACTTCAAATGAGATACCAAATCATAGAGAAAAGCATTTTCAGATCAAATATGTCAAACACAAAACATTTTGAACTTATAAACTTGTTGCTAAAGGTATAATGGAAGGCTGTAATATTCCATTATAACCAGCAATAATTATCGTAATATCATTTTCCTTATTAATAAAACCCACATGTTTTCACACCTACAAAACCTATCATCACAAGTAATTAGCAAGTATTGTGATGATAGAGTTTACTGTACTAGTTCATCATTTTCAACTAAACTCATTGTCATCAGCTCTACACTTTTGGAAAATAAAACCAAACATGTTTGTTACCTTTTCAATAATTGTTTTCCATGTGTTATTGTCTTATTGTCTAACCATATTATAACACTTATAATTAAACATGATAACAAGTGTTTGTTCAATAAAAGTGAAACACACTTAAGCCTAAAAGAAACAACAACATCACCCCACGTAATGAAACAACTCTAAGTCACCTAAAATATGTGTGATTACGTTATCATTTCAAACATGGCTTACATTTGTAAGATGGGGTATTTTTCCAGGGTATTTCGCGATGCATCTCATTATTATGCATGTATCATCTTGCCAGTGTTTTCTGTAGTCCTTACCGGGACTACTTTGCTATCTTTCAGATGTTTGGATTTCTCTACGCGACCCTCGAACCCCGAAGACCTGGATTATTATTGTTATTTCAATCTCAGGCAAGTTCATCACTTGCTCATATCCTTTGCAGTACTTCATAACAAACTATTTGCAAAAACCCTATCCTATTATCACTTATTCTCAAAAGAATGCATGATCCTATTTTTATAATAATATGACTACTTGAATGCCTACCCGAGTGGTAGTGTTCTATATGGTGGGCGGATGGAACCATGGTATGATGAATAGGTCAAAGGAAGGTTCCATCTGCATGGGAACGTATTACCTAGGAATTAACAACAACTGCCGTCAGGATTCTTGCGCCGTAAATTCGCGTTGACCATGGATCTTTTGTGGGGGGAGTAAGTCAGCCGTGATACTTTTCTCGTTCGCATGTCAACGGACTGCCAGAGACGTACGCTGTAGGTCTTGCGGGACTACATGCACATGGGTGGGAGCCCTTACATCCCACGGGCTCTGGGGTCTATGAGTGACTGCCAGGGGCGCGTAGATCTCCATCGTGAGGGGTGGAATCAGGCGTTCAACCTGCTGGCAGAAATGGGTGGGCATGCGTTGTGCGGAGAATCACGGTTTGGCTTGGACCAACTACCGGGCCCCACACGTGAGTGGGAGTGGACAGGATCTCGAGCCTGGTTGTGCAACATGGTCTTGGTCGTCCATGGGTAAAGTAACGCACCTCTGCAGAGTGTAAAAGGATGTGACATGTTACCCCCTGTTCCGGGAAGGAGCTGCGAACGCCGCAGGAAAGGCAACTCCATGAAAGTTCTAGTCCTGTGAAGATCTGGCGGGCATAGTTTTTCAGAATTAAAAGCAACCTCTTGAAGAAAGTTTTACAAAACCTTGCATTAGCTTATGACTCTTTCGAGTCTAAAGCTGTAGTTAGTGCATCAAACCACCCACTATATATCATGAACTTGCTGAGTAACGCTCGTTACTCATTCTATCCCGTTTGATCCCCTGCTTAGAGTTGAAGCCCTATTGAAGTCGTCATCGAGAAGCCAGCGCTACCTAAGGGAGCTACGTGGAGTGATCTACTACTTAGACGGTAAAGTATCATCATCAACAACGCTGGTGGAGGACAAACTATCAAGGTGTAGATAGAGTCCATTCTTGGACTTAGTAGTTACAAGCCATAGATTAGGGCTGACATTAGCCGTAGTGGATTGGTTCTGAGCTAGAGTTCTTCTCCGGCTTGGAGCTTCGAATTGCTTCTTCTGATGTTTCATTTGCAAGAGATCTTCTTGATTCGTCAAAGAGATTCTCAAGATTTTGTAATGAAGTTTGTATCCTATAGCTTTGCTTGGACCCGCTGTGTTTCCGTTGTACCACTCTGAGAGATGTAATATTCACGGATAAGTCCTTCTGTGGGTATTATGTCACCGACTTGCGCACTACACATGCAGTGGTGTGCTGGGTCATCATAGATGGTATCAGAGCAAAGCGACCTTAGGTTTAAAACCTTTTAGGAGATCTGTAGGTTGGTAAAGACTATAGGAAGCCATCTTATCTAAACCATATTTCCTACAACTATGATGATCATTCACTTGAGAATGAAATAATCATACTTGTATAGAATTATTCTTACTCAACCTGAGTAAATCTACTTATCGATTATCTTTATACCTAGGTATGAATAGTTAAAAGTCTAGCAGGTATTAGTGCTACTGTGAAAGGAGAGTTCTGAAATGGTCAGAGATGATTAAGTCACATTTATGATTACCCCATTCTATGAATGCATAGGATGGAGTAGAACATGGCTTAGAGTAAGTATAGGAGTCATTGAGAATGATGATGTATAGAAATCATTAATAGTATTAGAACTCTGGTAACTACAGGGTATATACCATATCCTTAGTTATCAAGTCCAGAGGTGAATCACTATAGTATAGAATAGAGTTAGGAGAAGGCATAAGCATGGAAACAAGCTACATTACTACTCCTAAGGTGTGATCAACAGCATTAAGGATCAACAAATGTCGTGAGAAGATTATCGTGATCAAAATGAAGGACTTTAGTTGTCATGGTACTTAGTCCTATATGGAATCAAGTTAGACAACAACTACTATAGGATAATTTTGTCTTGGTTTATTCCATTGCACTAAGGCACGCAATTGGAGTACTTACCTGGGCAAAGAGTGGTTGTGTAGACTAGGATTACAAGGTAATATATACCTACTTGTAGTGTATAGCATTTAAGAGCCTTGGTACTTGAGATGTTTTACTCAAAGTACAATTATTTCACAGGCTTTTGATGCATGAGTGTTATATAAATGCATTTGGGATTTATTGGATTTTATTTGGATCTTTGATTGACTAGATCTGTGCATGAAGATTGAACTTGATGTGCATATGCATGTGCAAACATTGAGTTCTATCTTGATGTTACTGGTCTAGAGGGTATAGTATTAGAATGAGAGCGGTCTGAGTAATCAGCAGATAGAAACAATCACAAAAGCTCTGGAAGACCAGGAAGTCAAGAAGGCAGAAGTCAATGAAGTCACTGATGGGAATGGACCACATTCCACATCTTGTTTGGAGTTGGAGAGATACTTCACCAACACATGGTGAGCTACCACAAGTGATGCCAAGGAAATCACATGAGTAGTTATATCCTAGAAAGAAATATCTAGAAGTTCGATGAGTTAACTTATAGAGTCACCATGTAGAAGTCAAAACCCAAGATGTAGAAGGACCAAAGGAAGTAACCAGTGGAATTGGTTATAATCACCTATAGGAAAGAGTTAAAACTCGAGGAAATTCGAAGATATTTTCACTAATATATGAGTCTAAATCCATGTACACTACGTTGTACAAGCTTCTCTGAGCAGTAATTCTCTTGAGCCCACTAGATTCAACCAAATGGAAATCTAATCATAAACGGTATCCAGTGTACCGGAAGAATCTTATTGGTTATTCATCACCTGGTGAATGTACCAAATGTTCTTCAGAAAGTTGTGAGAGGTAGGAAACCATACCTATTCATCGGAGAATGAAACCTGGTATCCACTATATGGTGTAAATACCATGTGTCCTTCGTGAGACCATTAGGAAGGCCTAGTAGCAAAACAAAGTTGTTGTAACAACAAGCAAAGTATTAGATCATAGTGTGAGACATTGGAAGGTGAACAATCAAGATAAGAGGCTACACATGCCAAGGACAACACAAGAAAACAGATGTGAAGATTCAACGGTCTACAGAAGTTCTCTCTACCTATCTTTACGTGAGAGAGGTTGAACTTCGGGACGAAGTTCTTGTTAAGGGGGAGATACTGTAACATCCCAGTGTTTGGGAACTTATAAGGACCTAAATATAACTTGTGCATTTGCAAAGCATGCATCTAAAAATACGGGAAATTTTGGCGCGAAAGTTTAAACGAATCAAAGTGACCAATGTTTCACTTGACATGATTAAATAGGTCTAGTTCATCTAGTCATGAGTACATTTGGAGTGATCTTTATAACAGGTATCTTAAGAAACTAAATCACCTGATAACACAAACCATGATTGGTTGTGACCAACACAAACTCTCAACAACCTTAACCACAATTCTATATGTGACTTGGAATGATCTACTAGATATCTAGAACTCAAAGAGGGGTGAGTATCCAAATCTCATCACTAATGACCACACCTCCACAAGTTAGTAATGCTTGGTGGAATAATCTCATCAACAAGTATTTTAGACTCTCTAAAACATGAACTACTTAAGTTATCAATCAATCTACATAACATCTATGTAAATCATCCCATAACCACTAAGTGAACCTTCACAAGTAAATAACAAAGGTTCAACTGAACACAAGTGATACAAACAAGTGTTAACTCAAAACCCACAAGTGGGAAATGATATAATAATTGTATTAACATATTTATCGAATATGTACATATCTCATCAACTATAAAAGAAGTATCTTAAAGAAGAAATAAATCTTCTTAAACTACTTCTAAACCTTGATCATCACACATGATATTCCCAACTCTCTATATCTGCATTATGAATGACAAAGTTAATAAAGTGATGAATATAAAGTAGATCATGACACCTGGGAGAACAAATAACAACTATGACATAAGTCATTAAACCTCAATAACTTTCACATGCTCATTGCTTTAAACATCTTATATAAGTGAGCATATGAAACATTAACACATCAATGAACAATTAGATCAACTTACTATTAAGGTATCATTCCACAAACACTCCACATTTCTATCCAACTCATCATTCAACAACTAAAGTATCTCTAGATACAACTAAGGAGTAACAACAAATTATAACCTCCAGTGGAGGAAGTAAATTGAAAACTAAGTAAACCAATCATGTATGATATAAGAACATATCTTGTGGGAAATAAAATAAGAAGTTTATGGAAGGATAATAAAAGCATGAAGTAACTCTCAATCTAGATCTTGTTATGTTGTCTAGACCATTCTATCTTGTTCCCAATCTTCTCTAAGTCATTCTGCAAGAGAAGGAACCCACAAGAAAGGAGGAACTACCACAAGAAGATCTACAGAAGGATTCTTTAGGTTGTCTTAGAAGTGCTGACTCAATCCATCCTGAAGAATTTGGAAAATCATACACCAAGATCAATCCTTATTAAACTATATAGAAACAATGTGGTATTCTAATGTTGGTGTTATATAGAAGTAGTTTGGAAACAAGTTTGCAACCTTGTTAACAAATCACTTTTGTAGGCTCTAACAATTGAGTGTCATATACAAATAAACACAAGGTTTGATAATCTTGTATCTATCAGCCATTTGTATATGAAAAGGAATTTGAGGACAAGCCTTGCAAACTTGTCAACAAATTCTTCTTATATGCATAGGGAAAATTGATGTTATAAAATACACCTACATTTTGTTGTATATATAAAACCATGATCCATAAAAGGAATAGAATAACAAGGAGAAAATAATAAACCACATTATAACTTCAACCACTTATAAGTAGGGAAGAAACCAAGTTAAGGAAGAAAACAAGCAACATGTTGAAATCCAAGTGTTTGATGTTATATAAGAATAATTTGATTACAAGGTCAGATCAACCTTGTGAACAGAATATTCATGTAAGCATTAAAACAACTGAGTTTCAATAATCTATTTTTCATTATAATTGAATACACCGTAAGAATGAAATGGTTATGGAATCAAATGAATTCATTTCATCAGGAGCTACAATTTACTACTGAAGTCAGTATCCAGGAACCACTCAATATATCCTATCAGCTCTAGTGGTGAATTTCTTAAGTCAAGAGACCATCAAGGGATGATATTACTTGCAAAGAACCAAGGCAATGTCAGAAGACAAGTGGCAACTAGAGAGTAGAACACCAAGCAACAGAAGACCACATGAAGCAACACTGCCTCAGTAGGGGAGCATAAGAATTTATCCAGTGAATCATTAGGATATAATAGAGAATCATTAACCTCTGTCAAGCTCATCTGAGATGAGGAATATATAATTATATATTTAATGGAAACAATTATCAAGAGAGAGATAATAACAAGCTATTACATCCACATGTCTTGATATGTGAAGGTAGATGGAAACAAGCTGATACCTTGTTTTCCAAATCCTTTTCATAAACAAGACTACCTGAAAACAACAAAGATTCATCTGCACATAACCATGTTAAGTATTACATGTCTTTAAACAAACATGAGATAATATTTCCAATTGGAACCTATGTGGAAAACAAACAAATAAGCTCTGAAAACCACTCATGTTTTCCACCTGGTCAAGTACTAAAAACAATCAACATGACTTGCACTCACCTAAGTAAAGTGTCAACCAAAATTGCTATGAAAATAACATAGTATTATAAAAAGAAAACAAGTTCTTTCACTCATTGAAATCATGTGGTGTGACATGGAATAAAATTCTATATTAAATTGTTTTCATAACAGTGCATAGAACCAGTACCAAGTAATTTTACTAAAATACCTTCTATAAGGGATTATGCCTAAAATTGTCCAATTATGATACCTCACCTTGGTATCCACAAGATGGGAGTGTGTACTTTTATTAAATATGCTTTGGCATAATTTTAAGTCCATTAAATAAATTAAAAGAAGAGAAAACCACAAAACTACTTAATCTAGCACCCTAAATAAAAAAATATAACTATGCTTCAAATTCACCAAAACAAAACATGGTGAGATGTAAAATTTGATAAGGAACTTAAATATATTTTTTATTAATTTTTCTGTTCACAGATTAGCCCTGAAAACAAAGGTTTTCTTCTCTATTTATAAGACAGAAGGACCTATATGCAAATACCAGCAACTTCAGGGGGTTATCGCAATTGAGCTTTTCTTTTCTCTTTCTTCTTCCTCTGCCAGAAGGCAGAGGAGATCGATGCCGTGGCCTGGCTGCTGCCACCTCCCAAACGCCGACTTCGGGCGTGGATAAGGACCAGGGAGACGTCCCCATCGAGCTCACTCTTCCCCTCTCTCTCTCGCTCACTCCCTCGCTTGCTCTCTCTCTCTCTGTACCAAACCCTAAGAACAAACCCTAACCCTAGCTGTACGGCCGCCGCCGTGCGCCGTCGTTTCCGGTCACCTCGCGAGCAACAGGAAGTACCACAAGAACCACCAGGTCCTACTCCATCGACTCGAGCAAGACCAAGGTCGAGGATGGACGAGATCGCCGGAATTTCGTCGTTCCTTTTTCTCCGGCCGCCACCGGAAATCACTCGTCGCCGGTGATTCCAGCCTCGCCGTGCCTCATCGACATGCTCACCGTGCTCCTGGTGAGCTCACACACCTCATGGTCCTTTCCGTTTGGGGTTTGGGCGTCGAGTTCATATTCCCGCCGTGCACCGTCACCCGCCTCCGCCAAACGCCGTCGCCGGCCACACTCCGGCGACCTTATGGAAGCGGCGCTGCCACCAATAGCATCCCCTTCGCACCTTCTCTCGATTGGGAGCAACAGGAGAGTCCAATTCTCGACGCATCGCGTGATTGCGATTGATCTGTGAGGATTTCCACCGGGATGACGTGTCCCTGACGTCAGCATGACGTCAGCACAGTTTTCTTTTTCCTTTTCTTTTATTTAAATCATATATGACAGGTGGGACCCACCTGTCAATTTGAAATAGAACAGAAATTAATTAAACCTTATTAAATCAATAACTTTTAATCTAATAATCAGAAAAATATAAATAACATATAGAATTGTTTAGAAAAATATAATCTAAATGATTATCAACTTTTTAAAAGTATTTAATAAAGTTTAAAAATTAATATTTTCTTTAATTAAATTAAATCATTTAAAATTGTGAAAAAGAGGAAATAATTCATAAAATCAGAAAAATATAAGTTATATACCAAAATGCTCCAAATAAAAAATGCAACTCATATATGATGTTTACAAAGTCATTTGACCATGTTTTCATGTGTGCAATATTTGCCTACTCATTTAAAATTCATTTAAAATAAATAAATTAATATCTTATTCAAATATTTTCAGAATACTTCAAATGAGATACCAAATCATAGAGAAAAGCATTTTCAAATCAAATATGTCAAACACAAAACATTTTGTACTTATAAACTTGTTGCTAAAGGTATAATGGAAGGCTATAATATTCCATTATAACCAGCAATAATTATCGTAATATCATTTTCCTTATTAATAAAACCCACATGTTTTCACACCTACAAAACCTATCATCACAAGTAATTAGCAAGTATTGTGATGATAGAGTTTACTGTACTAGTTCATCATTTTCAAGTAAACTCATTGTCATCAGCTCTACACTTTTGGAAAATAAAACCAAACATGTTTGTTACCTTTTCAATAATTGTTTTCCATGTGTTATTGTCTTATTGTCTAACCATATTATAACACTTATAATTAAACATGATGATAAGTGTTTGTTCAATAAAAGTGAAACACACTTAAGCCTAAAAGAAACAACAACATCTCCCCACGTAATGAAACAACTCTAAGTCACCTAAAATCTGTGTGATTACGTTATCATTTCAAACATGGCTTACATTTGTAAGCTGGGGTATTTTTCCAGGGTATTTCGCGATGCATCTCATTATTATGCATGTATCATCTTGCCAGTATTTTCTGTAGTCCTTACCGGGACTACTTTGCTATCTTTCAGATGTTTGGATTTCTCTACGCGACCCTCGAACCCCGAAGACCTGGATTATTATTGTTATTTCAATCTCAGGCAAGTTCATCACTTGCTCATATCCTTTGCAGTACTTCATAACAAACTATTTGCAAAAACCCTATCGTATTATCACTTATTCTCAAAAGAATGCATGATCCTATTTTTATAATAATATGACTACTTGAATGACTACCCGAGTGGTAGTGTTCTATATGGTGGGCGGATGGAACCATGGTAAGATGAATAGGTCAAAGGAAGGTTCCATCTGCATGGGAACGTATTACCTAGGAATTAACAACAACTGCCGTCAGGATTCTTGCGCCGTAAATTCGCGTTGACCATGGATCTTTTGTGGGGGGAGTAAGTCAGCCGTGATACTTTTCTCGTTCGCATGTCAACGGACTGCCAGAGACGTACGCTGTAGGTCTTGCGGGACTACATGCACATGGGTGGGAGCCCTTACGTCCCACGGGCTCTGGGGTCTATGAGTGACTGCCAGGGACGCGTAGATCTCCACCGTGAGGGGTGGAATCAGGCGTTCAACCTGCTGGCAGAAATGGGTGGGCATGCGTTGTGCGGAGAAGCACGGTTTGGCTTGGACCAACTACCGGGCCCCACACCTGAGTGGGAGTGGACAGGATCTCGAGCCTGGTTGTGCAACATGGTCTTGGTCGTCCATGGGTAAAGTAACGCACCTCTGCAGAGTGTAAAAGGATGTGACATGTTACCCCCTGTTCCGGGAAGGAGCTGCGAACGCCGCAGGAAAGGCAACTCCATGAAAGTTCTAGCCCTGTGAAGATCTGGCGGGCATAGTTTTTCAGAATTAAAAGCAACCTCTTGAAGAAAGTTTTACAAAACCTTGCATTAGCTTATGACTCTTTCGAGTCTAAAGCTGTAGTTAGTGCATCAAACCACCCACTATATATCATGAACTTGCTGAGTAACGCTCGTTACTCATTCTATCCCGTTTGATCCCCTGCTTAGAGTTGAAGCCCTATTGAAGTCGTCATCGAGAAGCCAGCGCTGCGTAAGGGAGCTACGTGGAGTGATCTACTACTTAGACGGTAAAGTATCATCATCAACAACGCTGGTGGAGGACAAACTATCAAGGTGTAGATAGAGTCCATTCTTGGACTTAGTAGTTACAAGCCATAGATTAGGGCTGACATTAGCCGTAGTGGATTGGTTCTGAGCTAGAGTTCTTCTCCGGCTTGGAGCTTCAAATTGCTTCTTCTGATGTTTCATTTGCAAGAGATCTTCTTGATTCATCAAAGAGATTCTCAAGATTTTGTAATGAAGTTTGTATCCTATAGCTTTGCTTGGACCCGCTGTGTTTCTGTTGTACCACTCTGAGAGATGTAATAATCACGGATAAGTCCTTCTGTGGGTATTATGTCACCGACTTGCGCACTACACATGCAGTGGTGTGCTGGGTCATCATATAATGCTTTGCTCCGATGTTCTATTAAAAGGAACACCTTAATTATCATTAGTTCACTTGAGGCCCTGCTGAAAACGGGCTGGTAGGACAAAAGATGTTGTGCAAGTTCTCATTGTGAGCACGTACGACTATTTATGGAACACATGCCTATGGTTACTTAGTTCTTGGATGCTTTATCTCATTTATCTGCAATGCCCATGTCTTGATTATTATATGAACTATCTTATCCATGCAACGCCCGTTCATCCATCCCTATGCCTACAGTATTTAATCCCGCTGTTTACTTCAAACACTGCTCTGCTGTTTTCATTTCACTTCTGCTATTATTTCACTACTGCTGCTACTATAAAACTGTTACTACTGATAAACCACTGCGAACAAAAGTACTTTTAGGTGCAGGTGAATTGACAACTCACTTGTTAAGGGTCACAAATATTCTTTGGCTCCCCTTGTGTCGAATCAATAAATTTGGGTTTTACTTCCCTCGAAGACTGTTGCGATCCCCTATACTTGTGGGTCATCAGTAGCTATCTCAAATGATTTATCAATTGAGAATGTTCTCCTGGTCGAGTCCCTTGGTTACAATCTCATGTCGGTACTTCAACTTGCAAATTGTGATTTTACCTCGTTCTTTTATAAATAGAATGTGATTGTCACTTGGGAGACGACTCTTAAAGTAGCCTTTTGTTGGCCATGTCGAGAACGACATGTATGTAGTGGACTTCTCTAAAGAAGACATGTGTGTCGCGACATGACTAACGGCTAAAGTTGATGTGGGTTGGCTATGACATCGCCGGTTAGCTCACACCAATATGAGGATATTGCATGACCTTCAAAATGCAATCATGTTCTAGGACTAACGAATGCTAAGTTTGCCAAAAATCGTGTGTGTAGCTCTTGCGTTCTTGGAAAGCAACATGGAGAATTTCACCCCATCAAGACCATCATCACCACCTCAAGAATCCTCGAGCTCATTCACTTAGACCTTTTTGGTCCACTATCATATGATAGTGTTGGAGGCAAGAAGTATTGCTTGGTGATTGTGGATGACTATTCAAGATATTGTTGGGTATATTTCTTCAAGAGTAAGAGTGACACTCAAAAGAGAGTCATCGAGTTCATCACTTTGGTAGAGCGCCAACACAATACAAGCATCATGGCTATCAGGAGTGATAATCGCTATGAATTCAAGAACTACACCGTGGAGGGATTTCTTAGCGAAGAGGGGATGGTTCATCAATATTCCACTCCCTATACCCCTCAACAAAATGGTGTGGCAGAGAGGAAGAACCGAACACTAATGGATGCGGCAAGGACCATGATTGTGGAATTCTCCTCTCCATACAATTTTTGGGCCGAGGCCGTCTCCACCGCTTGCCATGCTAGCAACCGGTTACATCTCCGCAAGAACTTGAACAAGACTCCTTATGAGATTCTCACGGGAAAGAACCCGAATGCATCATACTTCAAGGTCTTTGGTTGCAAATGTTTCATTCGTAAGAGAGGTAAACGTTTGTCAAAATTCGAGACCAAATCATATGAGGGTATCTTTGTTGGTTATGCCACAAACGCTCATGCCTATAGAGTCTACAATAAGTCCACCAGACAAGTTGAAGAGGCTATAGACATGGTGTTTGATGAGGATAATGGATCCCAAGGGGGCCGTATAGATCTTGGTGTTGTAGGATAGGCAATTCCTCCCATCGTCATAAGAAGAATGGGGATTGGTGAAATAATCCCCAATGAGGATTACCGGATGACGAGGGAGAAGGACTATGCTCTACTCAAGTGGAGCCATTGACTACACCCACTGATACACAAGCTACCAAACAAGATGCACCAAGCCCTCAAGCTTCAAATCAAGGCCAAGCTAATGATCAAGATCACTCCATCGATCAAGGCCAAGCTAACAATCAATCCCAAGCTCATAATCAAGGTCAAGCTCACGATGAAGGACAAGGACAAGACACTCATGTTGGTGAAAGAACCCAACACATAAGAGATACATCTCCCGTTGATGAACAAGGTCAAGGGAAAGATGGACATGACTCCGGTGATGAAGGAGATGCTCAAGCTATATCCAAGGATACTTTGGAGGAGATGCTAGCGCGTAGGGCAAAGAGAAGGCTAGAAAATCTTGCGCGTGCCGGTCACACAGAGGACATGATTCTTGGAAAAGTTCATGGAAGGGTAGTCACGAGGAGGCAATTGGCGGATTTTAGCAAGGCGCATGCTTTCGTCTCTCACATTGAGCCCAAGAAGGTCTATGAAGCGCTTGAAGACCAAGATTGGCTTGAAGCTATGCATGATAAACTCAACAACTTTGAGGGCAATAAAGTTTGGAAGTTAGTGCCAAGACCCAAGGATTGAAGAACGTCACCGACACCAAATGGGTGTTCAAGAACAAGCAAGATAAAGATGGCATCGTCATTCACAACAAGGCGAGATTGGTGGCTCAAGGCTTTTCTCAAGTCGAAGGTGTCGATTTTGGTCAAACTTTTGCTTCCGTAGCTCGTCTTGAATCTATTTGTATCTTGCTTGCCTATTCTTCTCATCATAACTTGAAACTACAACAAATGGATGTTAAAAGTGCTTTCCTAAATGGTCCTATTAATGAGTTGGTATATGTCAAGCAATCTTCGGGTTTTGAGGATCCCAACCACCCCAATTATGTCTACAAACTTGATAAGGCGCTCTATGGACTTAAACAAGCTTCACGTGCGTGGTACGAACACCTTAAAGAGTTTCTAGTGGATCGTGGGTTCAATGTTGGTTTAATCGATCCCACCCTTTTTACCAAGAAGTTTGGAGGTGACTTGTTCATATGCCAACTCTACGTGGATGATATCATCTTTGGTTCTACTAACACCAAATTCAATGATGAGTTTTGCAAGCTTACGATGGATAAATTCGAGATGTCTATGATGGGTGAGTTGGAGTATTTTCTTGGCTTTGAGATCAAGCAACACCCCGAAGGAACATGCATGACACCAAGCCTATGAAACCCCCATGTCAACGACTCTTGACTTGAAACCTGACCCGAACGGTAAAGAGGTAGATCAAAAGGTATATCGCTCCATGATTGACTCTTTGCTCTACCTTTCTACATCTAGACCCAATATTATGTATAGTTTAGGTAAATGTGCAAGGTTTCAAGCCTCTCTGAGGCAAAGTCATTTTGAAGCGATTAAAAGTATCTTTCACTATTTAGTTCATACCCCAAACTTTGGTCTTTGGTATCCCAAGGGTTCAAGCTTTCAGCTCATCGGGTACTCGGATGCGGATTATGCGGGAGAGAAGACGGATAGGAAGTATACATCCGGGGGTTGCCAATTTCTTGGTCGCTCTCTGGTATGTTGGTCTTTCAAGAAGCAAAATTGCATCACCCTCTCCACCACCGAGGCCGAGTACATGTCCGCGGCAAGTTGTTGTGCTCAATTGCTATGGATGCGACAAACTTTGCGAGATTATGGTATCGACTTCGATAAGGCCCCTCTCTTGTGCGACAATGAGAGTGCCATCACGATCGCCTACAATCCCGTTCTTCACTCCAAGACGAAGCACATTGAGATTCTATATCATTTCATTCGAGATCATGTTGAGAAGGGCGATATTGATCTCTCTTATGTGCCGACCAAGGACCAACTTGCGGATATCTTCACGAAGGCCCCTTGATGAACCAAGATTCTTGGGGTTTGAGGAATGAACTAAATTTCATCGATGCGTCTAACTTCACTTGAAACCTTGCATAGATACCTTCACTACACATGCTATCTAGGTTTGGATGTAGGCATGGACATAGGAGGAGCGTACTTCAACTCATGAACCAACACTCCTCCTATCATGCACAAATCAATCAAAGCTTCATGCATATCTAGTCATTTTGTGACTTATTGTGCTTCAACGTGAGTCATGCTTTTGGGCCCAAGATATATCTTCGCGGCTCCTTGGCATATACTCAAACACGGTGGCTCCGACCACCAACATTTTTCTCTTCGATGTGTTGATTGTCTCTTTTGCTCTTTTCTCATTTTGTGTTCGAATTTCCATTGTCGTCGTTGTGTTTCTCTTGTTTTTTGTGGCTCATGTATTGTTCCTTCTTTGAAAAACTCTGTGTGTGGGGACCCCAGAAATTCCGGCCTAGGGCCCGAAAATTTCCGGCCACCTGATACTTGTCCTGAAAATTTCCCCCATTTCCTCCGTGCCCGCTCTCTGGACACGGCCGGAAATTTGGGCGGAATTTTCCGAGCCAAATATCCGGGGGCCGGAATATTCCGTGTCCTGGCCTCGGAAATTTCCGGTGCTCGTGATTTTCCCAGAAATTCGACCCCGCTCCGTTGTGCCTCCTCTCTGGAGTCGCACCGGATTTTTGGGGCAGAATTTCCGGCCAAATCTTCGGCCCCCGGAAATTTCCAGCCTACCCACCGGAATATTCCGGGGTAAGCAGTTGGAGCCTATAAATAGGCGATGGGAGGGGCTCCCTCATTTGTTTTCCCCTCCCATCGCCTGCTCTCTCCTCTCCCCAACTACAGCCACCGCCATAGGGCTCCCCGGGAGGCTTCGTCGCCTCCCCTCCTCGTCTTCCGGCTTCTCTTTGCGGATTAAGAGACTACACGTCCGTGCTAATACCATGGATCCCGGTATGTGCCAAGTTTTCTCCGTGATCTAGGGTTACCGGTTGCATTGATCTCTCAAGTTCTTAGGGTTGGATCTCACCACATCACGTTTTTCTTCCAATATTTCAACATTGTACTACCCCGTGCACCCTATATCTAGTTCTAGATTCCTTGCAGGCTTGGATTCGCAACCCTAGTGCAATTTTTCCAGGGCCAGAAATTTCCGCCCTCAGCCCGGAATTTCCGCGCCCCCCAGAAATTTCAGCAAGGTCCGGAATTTCCGGCCTGCTCTGAATCATTTACAAAGATCGTTCTATTCCACTCCACAAGATATGAGCCCCATTGTTGATGTTGTTTGTTTTTCTTTGCGCTTGCTTTTGCTTTTCTCGCATATGGTTCAAGATCTTGCACCAAGGCATGGTACACTGATGGCCCTCAGGACACCACTATCGATTCTTGTTTCTGCCACGTGCAGCAGGAGACTCTATACAGGTTGGTGTACACAGTTATGAGCAAGCATGTATGCCCTATGAAGTACATCAACTTTCAACACATGGCTGCTAACCCTGCTTATTTCAACAACTCTGTTAATCTTGTTGAGCTCCTTGGTTTGCGCCCTCTGATGGAGACCCAATGCTCCTACAACAACACCTTCATTCATTAGTTCTTTGCTACCCTGGTTTTCGATGACGCTGAGGAGATTGGGATGACATGGATGTATGGACCTCACAAGCTACAACCACATTCCATGATTTTGCTTCTGAGCTCGGTTATCCTTTTGGTGGCCTCAATGCTCCTCAGGGTGCTCGCATGCACATCCACAGTGTGGAATATGAAAAGAATAATCTGATAGAGTTGTATGGTCCTCGAGGTACTGTGGGTTCTGCCAAGGGTCTCTATGCCATCTATGGCATTCTTCCGCGTATGTTCCGCGATACCATTTCCCCTAGCGCTGGAAACAATGATGAGATCCGTGGCGGTTTGGTGAACCTCATGCACCATGCCTATCTGACCTTCATAGAGGGTGATCTTGAGGATACTGAGAGCCACAAGATTGATGTGATGGACTTTATATTTCATGAGATCCACTTTGTTCTCTTCCACCGCAAGGTGCCTCCCTATGCACCATACATCATGAAGCTCATCAAGTCAAGATATCCTGCTGACGAGCATGAGGATCTTGAGTTGGATTGTGAGACTCACAAGGATGTGAAACTATACAAGAAGAGCGCCCATACTCAGCAAGCTGCACATGATGTTGGTGCTACTGGTCAAGGACACCGTGATCCTCGCATGAGACAGGCTGCTGCTCGGTTAGGTACCATGAAGCGCTCCTGGGTTGTTCGTGCCATTGAGAAAGTGCTATGCATGAACGTCTACATCCACAAGGATAACTACAATGTCTATTTCTAGTGTCACATCATTCTCGAGAACCAGCGCTCAATCATGACGGCCTTCAACATGCCCAATGTTCCTACTCCTCTTCGTGCGCATATTCCTTACCGCAACTGAAACAACCGTGATGTGGACTGGGATCTTGATGTTCCTGATGATGATGATGATGTGGAGGGTGCTAGTGAGGAGGAAGGATCCGAGGGACCCCGAGGATGATGGTTCTATGGACTAGAGCTTGTTCCTTGGGACGTAGTGCATTCCTATCTCTTTTTGGTATCCTGATGCCAAAGGGGGAGAAGATCTAGAGATCGCGGGGATTTGCTAGGGTGGGATGTTTTTTATCACTCATGTGTTTTTCGACTTTGTTTTATCCGTGATCATTTATAGATTCCTATTTGTGAACTTATATTATTGGGAGGCATGTCTCCTAGCTATACTTATCTGTGGTGTTTAATTCCTATCGCATTGATGGATTATCACCAAATCACATACAAAAACTACCGCCATCGAAGAGTATGAAGATCATTCTTGCGTCTCGGCGTCGGCGGCCCTTTCTCTCCTCTTCTTCAGGATGCACGCAAACTCTTTATAAGTTTTTGATCCGTTGACATCTTCTTCGTGTCCTTAGACATAATATTCACCTTTAGGCTTTAGTTGCCCAAGAAGGCGTAATAAACTTCCTCGTTCCCATCGAGCATCTTCTGTTTGAGAGCAGGGACATGGCCACCTCCTTCATACATGGAGGGAGTACAAAGATGATGCCGTACCCCTCTAGGCCGCCGCCTTTGCTTTTTTGTTCTCAATTAGCCGAGCGAGTACGCATCCCCCTGCAGCTTGGTTTCATCTATGTCGCCGTTGGTCCTGCATCCCCCGAGTGTGAGCCGAAGTGTTGTCCACTGTGGCCAGTCTTGGATCTTGTCCTAACAATGATTCAACGTGAAAGCCCTCTTTTCATATATCTCAGCATACATCAGAAGGGCATCCTTCATCTACAAAACATGGCACATCAAATATAGATGGATTAAAGCATATGTATTCAGTCAACTTTGTGATTTAGCTTCTTACTTTGTCGACGGGGGGTCTTTCCACTCTCATTCGTTTCCCATGTTTCATCATGACACTCATGAAACTTCTTCACACTGACTCGTATGGTGCTCCACCTCTTCTCGAATACACTCTTCTGGCGATCGATGTAAAACTCACTATATGACACATATTCTTTCCTTTCACAAATATGTTTATAAATCCCATTCCAATAGGTTGTGTGCCTGTCTTGGCTCACCGGCATCCATGATTCACACAACAATTCATCATCTTTGACTATCCAAGTTGAAAGCTCATGTCTCCTCTAATGATTTTGGTGATGATAACAACACGGGTATGTGTACTAATCTTGTGGTTTAAGTGTTCACAGCTGGCCTCATAATATCTATCATGGCCGACAGTAATATCTTCGAGAAGATTCGCAAAAGAATTTCTGAGATAAGCCATTATCTGCAGCCGGATTATTCAGTACACTAGCCCAGAAATTCCGGTGGTTATCGGGCGGAAATTCTGGCCTCTTACCCGGAATATTCCAGCCTACTCGAGGCTCCAATGATGAAGTTCTAAGCATCCAACTGCCCGCTCTCAGATGCAGGGGCGAAAATTTTCCCGGAATATTCCGGGGTAAATTTCCGGCCTCTGGACCTTAGCAGAATTTGGATGCTTCTCAGCTGCCCGCTCTCAGATGCAGGGGTGGAAATTTGCTCGGAATATTCTGGGGTAAATTTCCGGCCTCTGGTCCTTAGCAGAATTTTGGAGGCGTCGCTGCTGCCCGCTCTCACATATGGGGGTGGAAATTTCCGGCCACCGGATTATTCAATACTCTGCCTTCAAATATCTGGCCCAGCTACCCCGGAAATTTCCAGTACTAATACTGGAATATTCCGGCCCTGGAAGGCAGCAACGGCTAGATTTCGGAGGAGACTATAAATAGTTGTCTTCTTCCTCTAGACAACTAATTCGTCCATTCCTATCTCTCCTCCATTGTTTGAGAGCTCAAAACGCCTAGATCTCCCTCCTCCTCCAACAAAACTCGATGCCCTTCAAGGATCTGATGGAAGAGGCCTAGATCTACACTTCTACCAAGCCATAAATCGTTTTCCCTTACCATACCTCTTGGGATCTTGTAGATCTCTTGGTTGCCTTGTCATCCTAGAGAAACCCTAGTACTTGTAGCTTCCACCTTGTAGCAAGAAGCTTCGGATCGTTGAGAGCCTTCATCTCACTTATGGAGTAGCCTCAACCACTTGTAAAGGTTTGGTCAACGCCTTCAAGTTGACCTCATAGTGGAAACGAGAATCTCCCTCACCGGAGAAGCTTAAGAAGAACAAGGTGTGCACAACCGTGCTATTGAGGAGCACCTAGGTGGCTCCCCACCTCTCCAATGTAGACGTACTTCTTTTAAGAAGGAACTACGGGAAACATATCCTTATCTCCGTGTTTACACTTCTGGTTATCTTACGTATTGCATATTACTTCCGTTGCACACTTGTTTCTTGTCACATAGGGTGTCTACCTAGTTGCACATCTAGATAACCTAGTCGTTTACTTGCTAAAGCCCATCTAAAAGTGAAAAAGGATTAAAATTTGTAGGTCATCTATTCACCCCCCCTCTAGTTGACCATAGTGTACTTTCACAAGTATTCCCTCTATTGCCTCCCCCCTTCGGTCTCGCCATGTCCTTGTCGGTCTCACCATTGTAGGTGACACCCTCGTCGCCCACCTCCTCGTCGACGCCGACGTGGGTGTAGGAAAAGGGGCCACGACTAAGAACATTGATGGTGTCCTCGCGTTCATCCTACATTGCCGGCAACAACTCAAAACAAAATTCAAATGCACAATTTAAATGGCCGGCCACCTTGCACAAATGCACAATTTAGACAGCCGGTCACCTCAATAAATGCATAATGTAAATGGTTGGCCTCCTCACACAAATTCACAATTCAGATAGCCGACGACCTCAATAAATGAACAATTCATTGTCTAGAACACTCTAGTTTTCACTCATATTGTTATGTGAGTGTTCAGTTTTTGCTAGTACTGCGTTTAGCTCTTGTTTTCACTCAAATTTTGTTCGGAGATTTTTGGTTTTCTCCAGTTGTATGTTATTAGCTCTCTGTTCTTTAACCATTATTTGTTTTAAGAATTGTTTCCAATAAGTTAATTGATGTTGGATAAGAGTAAAATTATTCATACTTATAGTGGTGCAATAGGAAGCTTGTTTCGACTGTGACTTAGACTTTGGCATGTCATGTTAGATGTTATTTTAATTGTGTGTTTAGTAGTATATGATGTATCATGACTAGTCTCAAATAACTGAGTGTGCTTAATGTGTCATTAAAATTAAATCATGTGTTGTTTTCTCATAATGAAACATGGTATTCTCCATTGAATGGTTTATGTGGATTGACTTGACGCATGCTCACACCATGTTATGACTATAAACTAGTCACCTTTAGGCTTAATGATCATTTAATTTTTGACTTGTTATCACTTCATGATTTAATTAATAATGTTTTGTCGCTATGCATGATTATGACTGTTATTTCTCTCTTAGTTGGTCGCTCCCATTCTCTTCCTAACCTTCACCATGTACTGAGTATGAGCTCTACTCGTGCAGCCAGCTCCCCAAAACCAAAGTTTTTCAAAGCGTCCACCATACCTACCTATATGTGGTATTTCACCGCCACTCCAAATAAATTTCTTGTGTGCTACCTTTGAATCTAAAAAATTATTAAACATGTTTTGTGTTCCTGTTTTAACTCATGAGGAACTAGTTTAAAGTTTATCATGGTTTATGTGAAGCAAAGTTCTTCACTCTTATTTCACCCGATGAGTATGGAACTTGTGCTCATCTAAATTTGTAGAGAGCTGGTGCCAAATAATATGAACTAAATAATACAAAAAATGCACTCGGCATGGATTGATGAATGTTGTTGGGCACCCATGGATCGGCTAGCTCTGGTTTGTGAAAGACAAGGTGGGGGAAGTGCCGACCATAATAAAAAAAAATCTAATGGAAACCTCTCTAAAAATTCTAAACACTTTGCTTGACATGGGTTATGATAATTTTTTCATTACAATTCGTTGACATAGACATACAGCTCTCTCAAAATTATATTTTCAATACCCCAGTTTTATTAAATAAAAATCTCTACCACATGAGTAATCCCTACTTGCCTCTATGAAGGGACTTTCTTTTACTTTTATATTGAGTCTTTTATCTTCTTACTTTATGCACCAGTTAAGAGAGCATAGTTGTCATTCTGAGTATAATTTGCATATTCCCAAAATTTATTATTGATTGATTCATGATTATGATATTGCTTACTCTCAAATTATTTGTATCTAGTCACCATTTGAACTTTGAAGGCGTCCTACCATTTATGTTTTGCTACCACATAAAGGACAAGCTGGATATCACTTTATTATGTTTTTTATGAATTGAAACAAATGTATCACTTTCAATGCGTTATTACTTATTGTCATTTATTTGCGCTACTTTTCATGAGCAACATAGTTGCTAAGTTTACATTAGTTCAAATAATATTTATCATGCATTTGTTAAAATACTTTGATCTCAGTTTACAATGATTTTACATAACGTTGATCAAGATTGTGTTGGCTTTATGTCACCTCAATTATTTTGTTATCACTTATCTACTCGAGCACGAGCATGAGTTAAGCTTGGGGATGCTGATACGTTTGCAAACGTACTATAATTTTTTATGCTCCATGCATGTTTTCTATCCAATTCCTTTATATTTTCCATTTGTTTTCACATGTTTTTCTTCGTTTTCCGGATGTTTTTATAGCTAGTTGTTGTTTTCTGTTGTTTTTCTATTTCAGAAAAGTTCTTAAAGAAATATCTCGAAAAGGGCTGAAAATCCATGGAGATCGAACTTTCACCGGAATGAAGACAACGTCCAAAGAAGAGCCGAAGGGGAGCCAGGAGGGCTCCAGGGGTGCCAGACGCGGCGCGCCTGGTGGGCCCCTAGGCACCCTGGCCACCGTCTCTCGTCGCCTCTTCGCTTATAAAGTTCCCTAAACCCTAAAACGTTCAGGGGCGGAGTTATTTTCCATGAAACATACAAAAAGGCGTCGTCACCTAGAAAGTCCAATTTAGGACTTTTGCAACCCTGTTCTGGCACCCTGACGGAAGGGGGGAATCGCCACCGGAGGCCTCTACATCGCCATGAGCGCCTCCGGACAGATGTGTGAGAAGTTCATCTTGGCACTACGAGTGTATAGCAGTAGTTAGTTGGTTGTTCTCTCCGTTATGCCTCCATATTTGGAGTCCCGTGAGCTGCCTCACGATCGAGACCACTGTTATGTAATTGTGCATGTTGTGTTTGGTGGGATCCGATGAATCATGAGATTATGATTATTTTCTTCATGTCAATCTGAGATGTTTTAATTATATTTGTAGATAGTTTTAATGTTGTCTTGCAATGCTATCCGGTGTTTATGATTACCTTTACCATGTAGTTGTTTTCACCTCCAAGAGAGGGTTTATATGCTAGATAGTGGGTTCATGCCTTCCTTACATCTGTCCTCGAGTGACAGAAACGTGACGGTTGGGGATATGCTACGTACTTTACTTAATGCATTTGACTGTTGCACACAAAGTAATCACTTCGTAGCTGTAACTTAAAACCTGATAGATTTGCCGGATAACTTTCTTGAGGTGGACTTTTAGATATGGATGCATGCTGGATATCGATTCGTATGCCTTGATGTAATGACTACGATGTTAGAACCCGTGAACTATATCTCGTCATAATAGTATTTTTAAACGTTTATGATTTATCAATTGCCCAGATGTAATTTGTTGACCTAACGTGTTTGTTTTCTTTGGAGAGACACCACTAGTGAAACTATGCCCCCCGTCATATTTTACTCGTTATTACAACCTTCTTTCAAACACTTTCATCATCGTTTCATTACTGTACCGTTTTTAATTTTATTACCTTTCATTACTATATACGTTTAATTCTCTAGTTTTCGTCAAGACGAGAAGACTGACAACCTTCTCGAAAAGTTGGGGACAAGAGAGAGTTTGTGCGCTGTGTGCGGGTTTCACTCATGTTGACGCGCCAGAAAACAAGCAACCTTCTCCAAGTCTTCGAAGTCCTACTGGTCGATAATCCTAGTTCCACAATTGGGGGAAATTTCCGCTAGACTACATCATATCTTCCTCTTGCGGTAATCCAACGAGCCTGTGATCACGTCTGAGAGCATCACTTACTACTAGTGAAAGTATGATTCCTAGGCCTTGTTTCCAACTATTGCTATACCGTTTGCTCTCAGTTTTGCTACATGTTATCTTACTGCCATTATTATTTCAGATCACGCATATCACGTGTTTCACTTTATATTACACCACTTTCATTGTCTTTTCTCCGAACGAGTGCATCCATACAATTACATTGTATTATGTGTGGTTAGGACGCAAGAGAATCATACCGTCAATAGCTTATTGTTTTCCACCTTTTATTACAAATATATTTTGTTAAGTGTTTCTAGGTGTGTCTGAATTGACAACTCAAATTCTAAGCCTTATAGGTATTATTTGACTCTTCTTGTGTCAAACCAATAAATTGTGTTACACTTATCTTTGAAGACTGTTGCGACCCCTACACTTATGTGTTATCAGGGAGACAAGCGAGACGGCGTGCGGCGCGCATTAACGCCTACGCTAGAAAAACGCGGCGCCTGCCACGTGGCGACATGACACGTCTCTACGGCAGATGCAGAGCGACGGGACGGCTCCCTGCGCCGCCTCGGGACTGCCCTACGCAGTGAAGATGAAAATCGCGTAGCTTTAACTACCCTTTGGTAGTTGGCGCGACATGGCCACCTTTGACCGCGCCTACGTGGTGACGCCCCGCGAGTTGTCCAGAGCTACCCACGCAACCCCTGGGCGGCGTGGCTGTCTGGTTTTTTTGGACGGGAAATGGGCCTTGTCCGGACGGAAAGGCCCATTGGGCGGCGGGGAGGGGGGGTCTCAACGAGATGCGATTGGAGATGCTCTTACTATCCACTATGGAGATAGTAAGAGTGACGAATATATGGATCCTGGACCCTGCGAATAAGGACACCCCCTCTCAGGCCCAAGGTTGAAGGCCCAAGAAGAGGAGCCCTTGGAATACTCCAGAAGGCCCACGTGAAGCCCACCAACATTAACTTGCGGGTTAAGATAGGAAACATGTAACCGACCTAGTTAGAATTCGAGTCCTCTCCGGGTAGGGTTCGAGACCTGGCCATCTATATAAGGCCAGGAGAGCCCCCCAGGAAGGGGACCAAGCAACACAGCACCATCGAAACCTTGAACTCGAGATCTTACTCTCGATTCGAGCACCACCATTGTAACCGATCTTTCCGTTAATACAGATCGACAAGAGGCAGGAGTAAGGGTTTTACCTCTACGAGGGCCCCGAACCTGGGTAAATCTCGCCCCCTGTCTAGCCGACGATTCCACCAGCGCTCATGACTGTCGAAACCCGATAGGGTCACCTAAGGGATTTGTAGAGTCAGAGATTCGACAATTGGCGCCGACCGTGGGGAAGACGGGCGCTGGATCACCGGCATCTTCGGCTTCATCGACAACGCACTCTCGTTGGAAACCATCGACTACGGCTCCGAACAATCCTATACGGATCGGATCTGTCGTGGTCACACCCCACTCGCCGGAATCACGTCCGGTATTCGAGGATCTGGAGAAGAGCGTCACCTTGACGTTCGGGAGCCTAAAATTCGTGACCAACCGGGACGGAATCCTCCACTTCTCGGATGAATCGGAAACTGAATCTGGAGCTGTCAACTCACGCCGTCATCTGGAGAAAAGCGGCGAGTCCATCCGCTTCAACGACAACGACTACCATACCCTCTCGACAGAGGAACCATCAAGAATTCGAAAAAACTTTCGACCTACGCCTAGGACGCACGAGCTTCGACTGGCTCAAGCATGCATGGCAGGATCGGAACAAGCCTCGGAAACAGAACACAGCGCGGCAGAGTGCAACATAATCGGCGTCTCACGGGAATCCTGGAACCGAGCAAAGGAGGCTATGCGAACGAGCAAGCCATCCGCATCCGGGGCTTCACACGAAGACATGGTTGCCTACCACTATCACCTAGTGAGAGCAGCCACGACTATCAAGGACGCTCGGATAGATCTGGCCCGCCGAAGAAGAGCAGCGGACGAGTCGAGCCAAAGGCGAGCCGGGCTGTCCATAACACCCTCGGTTGGAACCCGACCCGCAAGGAAGGGACACGCATCTACGTCCAGGAACAATGAGTCCCTAGCCGGAACCAGCAGATCAGTCACTCCTTCTCTCATGCGAGTCGACGACGATGGCAATGTCTACCCGCAAACTCCTGCTGCCGCGGTTCTAGCCGCAGCAACTTACATGCAGATGAACCAACCGACGGAAAGTGATCCTCGGGCGGAACAGTATAAACAAGTACGCAAGGGATTAGGGCTGGCGGCCGCAAGGCTCGCCGCTTATGATCGAAAGAAGGCCGCAGAGCAGCTGGAGAAGGAACAGGAGAAGGACAAGGACAAGAATAGGGAAGCATCCCGCAAACGCAGGAGTTCTTCGCCAAGAAGGGACAGGTCACCACGTCGTGGTCGAGGAAAAGAAGCACGGCGCCGTGATGACAATCGAAGTAGCAGCGAAGGCAGTCCGAGAGACAAGAGCTCGCAGCATCATAGCAGCCGCTCGCGAAAGCGAAGCAAGGAGCCAAGGAAGGATACTGACCGCGATCGGCCAGAGTACGACGCGCGATCAGATCTCGCGCAAAAAAGGGTGGATAAGGCGAGGGCCTCGCGATATCGTGAGCGCTCCTCGTCTGGCTCCTCGGATGACAAAACCTGCGGCGCTCTCTGCTTTGCCCGCAGTATCCGCGAGGCGCCCCTACCCAAAAGATTCAAGCTTAGCACGGAAGTAACAAAGTACGACGGCTCACTCGAGCCCTCTCAATGGCTAAGCGATTACCTCACGGCAGTAAAATGCCAACGTGGGAATAAAAAGACGGCTATGCAATACCTCAATTTGCATCTCGCCGGCGCGGCTCGCAGTTGGCTGGAGAGACGACCAAAATCTTGCTACGCATTGTGGGATGATTTGCACCGCGATTTCTGCAAAAAATTTCAGTCGACTTACAAGAGGCCAGCCACCATTGAAGAATTGCGAGCATGCAAGCAGAAAAGTGGCGAATCCACCCGCGAGTACATCCAGCGATGGACTACGCTCCGGAATACCGCAGGAACCATTTCAGAAGAAGTAGCGATTGAAGCCTTCGCAAAAGGCGCCCGAAGAACGGCTTTCAGAGAAGAACTGGGCAGAGCCGCACCCAAGACTATTGGGGAGCTGATGAACATAGCCGAAAAATGGGCTAACGGAGAAGATGCGGTGCGCAATGAGAGGGCATCATCACCTGCACATGATGAAGATCGTCATAGTCGAAGGAAGAGGAGAAAATATTACGATCACGAAGACAGAGAGGAGTTGGTCGCAGCAAAATTCACGCGAGGCCGCGAGTCCGGTCGCCGTGGGAATCGCGAGTGGAGACCAAAAGCTGAACAAAAATCACCTGACGAAGACCTCGATGGATACTGCTCGCTACATCTATTTACAGATAAACGCACGGGCAAAACTAAGGCAACACACCTTCTTAAGGATTGCCGAAAGTTTATTGATATCTCAGAAGCACTCGCAAGGAAAAGAGCCGCACACGCGCAAAATTACCCACCGCTTCCAGGAGGAGGCCACCAAGGATTCCAGCCGCCACAACCCCCATCTCCACCAGCAAATCCAAACATGGCATTAGCCGCGCTACCCGCACCGCCAGCTCAAAACTCCGGGGCCAACGCGTACCCGAATCCAGCAGGGCAACTCGCGATGATCCAGAAGGTATGTCCATCCCGCAGAGCTCAAAAGACTAACACAAGGCAATTGTGCATGGCCGTGCAGACACCGCCAACAAAAACAGAATACTTGAAGATGGCGGACCAGCCAATAACATTCTCGATGAAAGACCACCCGCCACGAGTCTATCGACTAGGACACGCCGCCCTTGTCATCCAAGCACAAATTGGCAACTATTTCTTGGCCCGCGTATTCATTGATGGTGGCAGTGGCATCAACATTATCTACGCGGATACACTCCGTCGGATGAACAAGAACTTGGACGGCCTCCAGGAATCATAAACATCCTTCCACGGGATAGTTCCAGGAAAGGCAATCCGTCCACTCGGAACAATCAACCTAGAAGTTGTGCTGGGCACCAAGAGCAACTACAGAAGAGAATTCCTCGACTTCGAAGTTGTCGATTGGCCTTCGCAGTACCACGCCATCCTTGGTCGAACAGCGTTCGCCAGATTCATGGCAGTACCGCATTACGCCTACCTGAAGCTCAAATTACCTGGGGAACATGGCGTAATCACCATCGACGGAGACTTTCAGAAATCCAACAAATGCGACATTGAATTTAATGAGATCGCAAAATCTTTTGGGATGCAAGAAGAACTTTAAGAGCTGGCAAAAACCACGGATCACTCCGTGATGCCCCTCACGAAGAAAAACGCGCCTGAACTGGAGTTCAGCGCTAACAGCGACACTCGAAAGCATCAAGTGCACCCGACAGATTCTGCGAAGACAGCGCTGGTTTCCACCACCCTTCCGCAAGCATAGGAAAGCGCGCTCGTCGAACTCCTCCGTGAGTACTGGGAAATTTTCGCCTGGTAGCCATCAGATATGCCAGGAATACCCAGGGAGTTTGCCGAGCACTCACTCGAAGTCTTTCCAGATGCCAAACCAATCAAACAAACTACTCGACGATTTTCAGAACCCAAGCAGAAGGCGCTTGGAGAAGAAGTAAACAGATTGCTAGTAGCAAAATTCATCGGGGAGATCAAGATATCCACTTGGTTAGCAAACCCGGTACTGGTCCCCAAAAAGAACACGGACATCCTTCGGGTATGCATCGACTACACGTCGTTAAACAAGCATTGCCCAGAATCGACCAGATCGTGGACTCTACGGCAGGCTGCCAACGCCTCTCTTTCCTGGATGCCTATTCGGGATATAATCAGATCCGGATGAAAAGAGAAGACGAAGAAAAGACAGCATTCATCACACCTCACGGTGTCTACTGCTACACGACAATGCCCTTCGGGCTCAAGAACGCATGCGCAACATACCAGCGCTGCATGCAAAAATGTCTCGCCAAGCTCATTGGCAAGAACGTACAAGTGTACGTTGACGACATAGTCATCAAGACTCGAGTTGAGAGCACACTCCTCGAGAATATTAGAGAAACATTCGATGCCCTCAACGCATACAGGATCAAGCTCAATCCGACAAAATGCGTTTTCGGCGATCCAGCAGGGAAACTTCTCGGGTACCTGGTATCCGCCAGAGGCATCGAAGCCAACCCAGAGAAAATACAAGCAATCTTAACAATGAAGGAGCCAACTAATCTACGCGGAGTCCAACAGCTTGCAGGGCGACTGGCCGCCCTGAGCAGGTTCATCGCACGATTGGGAGAGCAAGCGTTACCCTTCTACAAGCTGCTAAAGAAGACGGACAAATTCGAGTGGACACCGGAAGCTAAGCAAGCATTCGCGGACTTAAAGCAATCATTGCAAAGTAGGCGAGTCCTTGCAACACCGCAAGAAAGGGAGCCACTCTACTTGTACCTAGCCGCCACAAACCAGGTCATCAGCACAGCAATCGTAGTCGAACGACCTGAGGAGGGCAAAGCGTACGGAGTTCAGCGTCCAATCTATTACATCAGCGAAGTGCTCTCGCCATGCAAACAACGATATCCCCATTACCAGAAGCTCGCATACGGGGTGGTCCTTACAGCCCGAAAGCTCAAGGACTACTTCCAGGAACACGCCATCAGAATGGTTAATGATGCGTCACTCGGGACAATCATGAACAACCCCATGGCATCCGTAAGAATAGCCAAATGGAGCATCGAGTTGGGCGCCTGGGACATCACTTACGCAGGGCGCAACGCAGTCAAATCTCAGGTGCTCGTGGAATTCCTAAGCGAATGGACAGAACTACAAACGCCCGGGCACCTGAGTACACGAGCAATTGGATAATGTATTTTGACGGGTCCAAAAGAAACGAAGGAGCAGGAGCCGGAATTGTCCTCATATCGCCACAGGGAGACAAACTGCAATACGTCCTGCGATGGGACTTTCCACCAGATGATCCAGCATCAAACAACGACGCAGAATATGAAGCCCTGTTGCATGGGATGAAGATGGCAGTCGCCTGTGGAGCTACTCGATTAATGATTTACGGCGACTCCAATCTCATTGTGCAGCAGACAATGAAAGAATGTGATGCAATTGCTGAAAACATGGTCGCGTATCGCGATATGTACAATCTACTCGAAGGAAGTTTCAAAGGGTGCGAGCTGAAGCACATTGCAAGATCAAGCAATGAAGAAGCAGATAGGCTGGCAAACATGGGTTCCACAAATACACCCATACCACCAGGAATATATTTCGAACGGATGATCAAGCGATCAGTCAAAGTCAAGAAAGCTGCAGGAACACCCGCAGCGTCAGAAACAGAGGTCAGCCCGCAAGTCGCCATTATCGAGCTTACCCATAATATATCACGACAGGTTTTTCTGGTCGAGCCAGTCTGGACGCAGAAATATCTCGACTACGTGATCAACAGACAGCTCCCGGCCGATCCACGCGAGGCTCGACAAATAGTGAGACGCAGCAAATCCTTTCGGGTAGTCAACGGAGAATTATACAAGCAAAGCATCTCGAGTATACTTCAGCGCTGCATCGCACCCGAAGACGGCAAAGAATTACTCCAGGACATCCACCAAGGAGACTGCGGACATCATGCTAGCTGGAAAACAATCATGGTAAAGGCTTTCCGAGCGGGATTCTACTGGCTAACAGCAGCTACCGATGCAAAGGACCTGGTCGAGCGATGCGATGCTTGCCAGCGATTCGCACCAAGACCACATACAACTGCTACGGAATTGCACATGATACCCATTGCCTGGCCCTTCGCACAATGGGGGCTGGACATGGTTGGACCACTACGCAAGTCCACGCCTGGCGGATATACGCACTTGCTGGTCGCAGTCGACAAGTTCACCAAATGGATCGAGGCCATGCCAGTAACTTCGGCTAGCGCCCAATGCGCCGTCAAATTCCTCGACTCCATTGTATGCAGATTTGGCGTGCCACACGACATTATTACAGACAATGGTACAAACTTCACAGCAAAGGAAACGCAACAGTTTTGCGAGGAAAAGGGCATCAACTTCAAGTTTGCTTCAGTTGCCCACCCGCAAACGAACGGTCAAGTCGAAAGATCCAACGGCTTAGTTTCGGCTGGCATCAAGAAACGCCTACTCGATCGTCTACACCCCGCCACAGGACATTGGGCAGAAGAGCTACCCTCCGTACTATGGAGCCTCCGCACAACTCCAAACCGATCCACAAAATACACACCATTTTTCATGGTATACGGGGCAGAAGCAGTCCTACCCGAGGATGTTATATTCAGCGCCCCATGAGTTGTGGCCTACAGCGAAGAAACCTCCAACAAGGCACTCGCGGAAGTTATGGATGCACTCGATGAGATGCGAGACATCGCGCTCGCAAGATCCGCAGTATATCAGCTATCACTGCGAAACTATCACAGTCGCCGCATACGCCACAGAGCATTCGCGGTTGGAGATCTAGTGCTGCGGCTCAAGCCAAAGGAAGGACACAAGATCGAGCCACCCTGGGAAGGACCCTTCCTCATACACGAAGTCATCCCAGGCGGAGCCTACAGGCCGAAGAATCCGTCGACTGGAGGAATCTATTCCAATCCTTGGAATATCGCACACCTCCGCAAATTTTATCCCTAGGATTACTTATTATCACAACAAATAAGGCTATACTAGCCACTCTTGTAGCCCGAATACATGACTTCTCAGTCATAGCAATAAAATACATGGTTTCTCAACCATATTTACTCGAAGATTATCTATTCTTACATGCTAAATAGTTACAGGTACACACCCCATAAACACACGGGGGCTAAGCCTACAACTAAGCATCACAAGAAAATTCATACGCACAAGGTTACACACCTTATAAACAGTTTTTACAAGCTATACAGCATGATAGAATATACACATTCAACAATCATTCATGGCGATAAGCATTCTCAGTCGCCAACACTCTCTCTACTTCCTCAGAGGTCAATCGAATGATTTTCTCCGCTGCAGGACGAACATCATCGTAATGCGGAGAAATATCATCGATTGGTCCATCTGGGAGGCTAGCTACGGAGTTCAAATTTACTTCAGGATGCCGTATTCGGACAAAGGAGAGAGCCACCACCGCGCCGCAAATCATCTGGTTGTGCACGCACTCGCGAATTTCTCCCTCCCGCCCGAAGAGCCCAAGGAGATACCTCCAATCTTCAGGACCCCTCTCAAGCGGGTAGAATGCAGCGTTTATCGCGATCAAGACCTCGTGAAAAGAAATCATGAGAACTTTCACCTGGGAGACACGGAACTTCAAAGTAGCTAACACAAAACCTCGGCTGCGATCAGACCAAAAATTATTCGCATGAGGCCTTGAGCTGCCAGCTTCTTGAAGAATGTGGTTTTCCACCCACTGTTTTTCTTCCCTATCATCCGGCTTAACAACTGAAGAAAAGAGTGCGTGATCAGATAAGGAAGCAAGACAAATAAGACTTGGGGGCTGTATTACTTACACAACAGTTCCCTAGCAAGGGAAGCCAGCTCGTCCATCACAAACTGTTCGCGTTCAGTCGCTAGTTTTTGCTTGGACTTCGCCACATCGGCTACCCCACGCAACACTTTCAGTTTGCGCTCGCCATCGGCTACACGATCACGAAGACCCGCCAAAGACCCAACAGCTGCAAAAGGTGGATCAGCTCGGGCAGCAATTCCACCTGAGGATTCTGCGACAAATCCAGTAGCCTGGAAGAGTACAAGGAAATAAGTAAGACGCCCTATTCGAAGTATCTCTAGTCGCATATTTGACGAATGCTCGGGGGCTACTCCCATCGGGATAGAATACACAAACTACCAGAAGCAATTTCCAGGCAAACATTTCGATTAAAGATAATACGGGAATACATCCCAAGGTTCATTACATTCAAAACGGAAAAGGAATACAAAACTACGAAGCTACAGTGGTACTCCCGCTAGCGGCAGTCGCCCCTCCTGTGATTCGAGCAAATAGCTCAGACAACTTCCGAGTAAGGATGGCGGCTTGCTCGCCAAAACGAGAGAGCCGTAACTTTTTGCCCGTGGAGGGGTCGACTGGAAGAGCCGAGTAGGCTTCCTCCAAACCGGTGACTCCATGCACCAGCCTGAACTGGATCGCAGTCTTTGCGCCAGACTCCGACTGGGCGACCGCGTAGGCATCCAAGAGATTGCTCTTCGAGAAGATCTTCAGCAAGTCGTCTAGCGCAGATGGAGGTGCAGCGTTCGCGAGGAAGCGACCGTGCAGTTGCGTCAACACATTAGTGGCATCGCTAATCAAGGAGAAAACTCCTTCGGCGTGCCTCTTGAGTTGAGCAAGAGTGTCGGTTAGCACGTCTACCCGTTGGATCCCAGGGATCTCCAGAGGAACATCCAGAAGACCTGCAAAAGAAAAGAATGTCAAGACTTGGCAAGTTCAGCGAGGTAAAAGATGAAATCGCGAGAGCTTAAATTATTTACCCGCGAGACGCTCAGCAAGGGGACGGAGGAACGTGACAAGGTCAGCATCGGCCTTATTGCCAGCATCCTCTTGATCCTTTAGAGCTTTCCGCGCATCCGCAAGTTGCCTTTCAAGATCCTCCGATCGCATGCGGGAGGTCTCCAGTTCTTGTCGGATGGCCGCCAGATCAGCCCCTTGAGTGGTTACCCGCTCAGAGAGACTGCCCTTCTCGGATTCCGCGAATTGAGTCGGGCTGCATAGAAACACTTGTCAGAAATCAAGAATTGAAGAAAGAATAGGAAGAAGAAAAGATGATAAGACTTACTCTTAAGGAGCTCGTTCTCGGTGCAGAGTTGACTGCGGTCTGATCGAAGCGACTCACATTCCGACTCGGCAAGAACAACTCGGCGACCAATCGCTGCAAGAGAGTCAACAAGAGACTACAAAAAATACAGAGGTAGAAGAATTAGAAGATATAAACTAGAGCTTGTACCCGACTGAATTCAATCGACTACAGCCTCGGGGGCTACTCCCATCGGGAGCACTGCCGTGCACCCGATAAAATCAAGAAGAAGAAAAAGACTTTGAGCCTGTAGCCCATCGCACGCGATCGACTACAGCCTCGGGGGCTACTCCCATCGGGAGCACCGTCGTGCACCCGATAAAAATTTCATGCCGAATGGCAAAGTTTTCCTGGCCCGGGGCGCGGGAGAGGGGATCTACGGAGCTGTCCGTCACTTCTTTCGAAGCTGAAGTCCTGGCGGCAAAGCTAGGAGCCTCACGTTCCACAGTCGCCGCATGGGGGGCTGCGCTGGGAGAATTCTGGACAGTGCCAGCAGTGGGAGTCTCACCCGCAGCTCCTGCTCTATTCCTCTTTTCGGGAGGAACGGAAGAAGCATACCTGCGAGGACTGATGGTTTGCAAACTGCAGCAAATAAACATCAACATAGGTGCAAAGAAAAAAGTTCGATTAAAGGACAAGAAGAAGAACTTACTCATCATCTTCATCTTCATCCAGCAAATCCGCGTTCCAAGCGGGCGCGATTACTGGGAATGGAGGGGAAGGGGCGAGTGAGCGAAGTGGAGTCCCGGAGATAGGAGCCTTCCCTGGCGATTCTTCCAAGGAGTTATCCTTGGAAGTAGCCTCGTTATCATCCACCCGACGACGCTTGTGGTGATGAAGGCCGCCATTCGAGCCCTCCGCACCATCCGAAGAATCGTCCTCGGAGCTCGAAGAAGCATCGGCTACACTGGTATCGGCTAAGCCGTCCAGGTGACTCGCCAATAACTCCGAGGCGTCCTCTCCCGCAACTGGCGGGTAGCAGTTCGCCACTGCTAAGCTCTACAAAGAAGGCAGAAGAAGGCAAGAAAAAATTCAGTCGAATAAAGCTCAAAGCAAAGAAGAAAATAATAGAAGACAGGAAGGGTAAACTAACCGCGGCTGGTGGAGGTTTCGAAGCGTCGAAGGCTTCGACTGAGCAGTCGGGGAATTTCTCCCCCACCTTCAAGCTAGTGATAGCCGCGATTTTCTTCTCGAACTCAACGTTCGAAAGCTCCTCGCGGCTCACTCGGCTAGGATCCTCAGAGCCTTGGTATTCCCACATGGTGGAAGGCCTTTGCTGCAGAGGTTGGATCCTGCGCTTCAGAAAAATACTCGCCAGGTGCAGCCCGTTGAGCACCACTCCAGCAGTTTGATCCCGGAGAGCGGACACCCTTGCGAGTAGGGCGTAACAACATGAGTTTCTTCGGCTGACAGCTTGTGCGCCCAGGACTTCCGCCTCTTCAAAACAGCGAACGGGTGGAATTCTACGATTCCACCCGAGCTGTTGTCGATGACGTAAAACCACTTTTTCCGCCAGCCTTGGGCGGAGTCGATGAAGTGCATACTGAAGTAGCTGCTCTCCAGTCGCGCTTGGATCCCGAAGCCACCCGTGCGTAGCGGCTCGCCAGGCTCGGAGTCCACCCGCGATTTCTCGCGGAAGATGCGAACTTTGAAGAGAGCCTTCCAGAGCGCCCAATGTGGGCGAATGCCAAGGAAGCATTCGCAGAACACGATGAAGCACGATATGTGCTGCACCGCGTTCGGAGGAAGATCGTGAAGCTGTATGCCATAGACATACAGCAACCCGAGAAGGAAAGGATGGAGAGGGAAGGAGAGACCCTGAGACACGTGGTCCGCGAAGACCACGCGCTCGTTCGACTGCGGGTTTGGTACCTCTTCTTTCTTCCCGAGGCGCACCCGCTTCTCAGCTTCCGCCGGCAGCAGCCCCTCCCGCTGCATCTCTTTGACGCTCTTCGCGGTGGTGTTGGGCGAACGCCAGTCTCCAGCTCGGGGCGCAGGTTGCGCGGAAACTTCTCCGGTTGCGGAAGTGGCAGCGCCACGTCTTTTGCCTCCAGCCATGGTTGAGAGCGCGAGCTTGAGCACGAGGAAGAAGATGGGCGCGAGGAAGAAGATGGATTGAAGACGAAGGCTGGGAAGGTTTTACCGCAGCGCTAAGTCCCGTATTTATACACGGAGCGGATCAGCCCCAGCCATTCGATGCGCTACGTGGCGCTTATCGAAGCCACCATGTGTGAAGGTGAAATGAAGAGACGGTGAACGTTGTTCCGTGCCACGATCTTAACAGAAGATCGTGCGCATTTACTGCACCGTTCGCGTAAAAACCGGGAGCGGCGTCTCGTTTCCCGGTCAAAAAGCTGACTAGGTGGGCCAGCCCATCTGCTACCACTCCGTCACGTCCCATCGGGAGGAGAAAAGTGCGCCATGACGTCATGGCACGCATTATCAAACTCAAGAACTTTCGAATGGAAAATTCAAACACGAAAACAGCTTCGTATGAAACTCCTTCGATTAAAGGCAATTCTTTTGCGAACAAATCATGGAGCAAGACCTCTTTAAAATAAGAGAGAACTACCCTATACACGAAAACTCTTTCGTACGGGCACAACAGTCCAAACATGAAAACTCTTTCATATGGGCATGACTCTCCTGAGTACGAAAATTCTTTCGATTGAATCTCAAACAATCACTCGGGTAGGAAGAACCTACCTCCATTCACACATGATATTTTTACATCATAAAAACCTGGATTGTTCAGCCGACTAGGCACATCCGGATGCCATATTCATCGAATATGAAGGTAAGACCCAAAAAGATCTTTCTTAAGGGTCTGGAATCGCACTCGAAAGCTGCGTCCTCCAGCATGATTCCGTGTCAACAACACGAAGAAAAATCCTAGCGGACGCGCCGGGTACCCCCATAGGTTAAGTTCGACTCGATAAGTCCACAACGGCTCAGTCGCAACAATCACCTTATCGGGTTCGAGTCGGAGGTCTCGAATCTGTGTAGGCCAGGAATGTTTTTGCCCTAGTCGCAATTAATTGGCCCTGATCTCTCGGGAGAGCCAAGCTACTGTGCCACATCCTTCTGCGATAAAAGCCGCAAAAATAGGCACCTATGCTGCTCGACACTCGAGCATGAAGACTCGTTGCACAGGGAACACACCCTTTAAAACAAAAAAACGACCAAGTTGGTTATCCATAAGAAAGGCGACCAAGAAAGGTTTGACCGTCTACTCGACTGGAAAAATCCCACTCGAGCAGACGCTCGGGGGCTACTGACGAATATATGGATCCTGGACCCTGCGAATAAGGACACCCCCTCTCAGGCCCAAAGTTGAAGGCCCAAGAAGAGGAGCCCTTGGAATACTCCAGAAGGCCCACGTGAAGCCCACCCGCATTAACTTGCGGGTTAAGATAGGAAACATGTAACTGACCTAGTTAGAATTCGAGTCCTCTCCGGGTAGGGTTCGAGATCTGGCCATCTATATAAGGCCAGGAGAGCCCCCCAGGAAGGGGACCAAGCAACACAGCACCATCGAAACCTTGAACTCGAGATCTTACTCTCGATTCGAGCACCACCATTGTAACCGATTTTTCCGTTAATACAGATCGACAAGAGGCAGGAGTAAGGGTTTTACCTCTACGAGGGCCCCGAACCTGGGTAAATCTCGCCCCCTGTCTAGCCGACGATTCCACCAGCGCTCATGACTTCTCCTAGTCGAAACCCGATAGGATCACCTAAGCGATTTGTAGAGTCAGAGATTCGACAAAGAGCAACTCTAGCAGAGACCGTAAAAAGGCCAAACCCATATAATTTCGAAGGGTTGGGTCCGGTTTCGAGGCACTAGCAGCAACCGTAAATGCGGCCCGGCCTGAGAACGCGACTTGGTGGCCCGAGTATTCTCCTCTCCAGCCGCTATATGTACGGGCTCCCGAGTCGTTCTCAGGTCATGCTCCCTTTCGAACCCTAGTCGCCTCCGCCGCAATCCATCACCGCCTCCGCCGCGATCCATCACCGCCTCGCGCAACTCCGGCGAGCGATCCAATAGCCCCCTCGCCGCCTTTTACAACCCCCCTTGCCCTCTTCCGCGATGGAGCTCAACGGCAACCCGTTCGCTAGAGCCAATGACTGGAACGCGACCTCTCCTCCTCCCGTCCCCACACTACTGCCGTCGAGCAGGTCATGCCACGGATCGACCAGCAGGGCCTTGTCCATGGAGGCCTAGCCCCTCCACCGCTCTAGGAGGGGCTGGGCCCGGTCGCGGACGCATCCCCCCCCCCCCCCCCTTCACTGGCGACGGTGTTGCGAGGCCTCATAGAGGACATCTTCGAAGACGAGGCTCTAGAGGAGCAGGGCCTATGGATTCTCAAGAGAAATGGGTCGAAAAATCCTGCATGTCCAAAAACAAGAAAGTAATTAAGCAGCGGGAAAATAAATTTGGACAAATACCCACTCGTTCTCAGCGCCGCCCAAAAGAAAGAACGGAAAGCTTTCCTTCAAACCGTGATGTCGTCGCCCATGCTTGCGCACGTCCTCCGTGGTGCACGGCAGCTGCTCCACCGCCGGCCAACGCACCTCTGCCTCATCAGGAAAAGCGTAAAGACCAGACGCCACTCGCCACTACTGAGACCCCCTGAGGCGTCAACGTTGAAAAGGGAAATCTAACACCAACGGGCAGTAAAGCTGCACGTACGGAGTACTACTACCACGTACTACCAGGTGAGAAAGAAAGGACGAGATGCAGGTCCGTTGGAACTCGAAAGCAAAGCGATCGAGCCCGCTAATCATAAGTCCACTCTCCAGTCAACGCCGTCCTGATTGATGCCGTGCTGCGCTTGCTCGATGCATATAGTACTTTCGAACATGGGATCAGATTAAGTACTCGCTCCGATCCATAAGGGAGTAGTTGATTTGGTTAGTGGAGCGCGAGCGAGTGAGAGAACAGGCTACGGTCTCCACAGACAGTTTTCAGAGACGTGTCCTCCACATGATCCCATCTCTCTAGAGGAGCAGCGGAATGACGCTTCAGCATGTTGGAGGTTGGAGTTTAATACGGTGCAAGTGACCCTGTAAAAGCAAGGGGCAATACATATACTTAACACCATTAACAAACAGTGCAAAACAAAACATCCATGCTTTGTTCCCTGGATCATCACACCACGTGCTGTGGAGTCAATGAACCCATCACGACAGCGTACGTAACACGATGTGCATAATTTAATTTCTCTTCTAGCTAGCTGTCATCGCATCAAGTTGACCGGCTGCGCACAAAGTTGGTACTCGTATTCTCCTCCCTAACCCTAGGAGCCGCCGCCCTACGCCCCTTCTCGTCGCCGGTTTCTTCCTCCTAGGTCGCCTAACGCAGGGCGATTCTGGAGGCTTAACACCTTTTTCAAGAAGGCAGTCGCTCGTTCTCATCCCCACCGCCGCTGCCGTCGCCAACGTCGATGGTGGCGGCCACGTCCGGCCTTTCCAACGACAGCGGGAGGCACGTGCGCGTTTGTCCTGATGGCTCTCTACACACGGAGGCGGGCTATCGCCTGGGCAGCACAAGTGGAGAGCGGTACTGTGACGCGGGGGCGACACTCAGCGTGGCTTGCGGGCCTGCGGTGGGTGGCGGCCGACCCCGTAAGGGCGGATCGGCGGTGATTGACGTGGAGGCAGCTCCCTTCCCCAGGCGGGTTCAGCTCCTTCGAGGCTACGATGGCACGGGCAGATCCCGCTGGATCTAGAAACGAAGCTCCGTTCGGTCGGGGCTGACAATGGTGGCGTCCGCGGGCTTGTTACCGTGTTGAGCGTGTCGTTGTTGCTATCCCCTGCCCATTGCCCAGGTGTTCCGGGGAAACCCTAGATCTTGGTCTCCGGATTGGACGATTGCGACACTCTGATTTTGTTATCCCTCTTGGGGCATCGTTTTGGAACAAGTTATGCTTCAAGGGGTCTGGTCGTGGTGCGGTGTTGCTTATACCGCGTCAACGTCAAGAGTCTCGACATCGGGGTCTTGGTGGTGGACGTGTGTTGATGGACACACGAATGGAGGAGGCGTTGTCTGGCGTCGCGGCGGCGTCGATAACAGGCATGCCAAGGCTTTTGCATTGATTATTCCTGAAAATGTATCGGTGGAAGACGGCGGAGGCAGAGTATCAGCGTGCGCATCGATGCGTGCCGAGTGTCTGCTGGACCGGATTGTATTCCCGGCTCGGTTTTAGATGATGTGCGTAGGTTTGTGAGGTCGGAGCAATCAGCTCCGATCAGTTCCACCCTTCATCAAGCTTGTAGGTGTAGCGAATTGGGATGGCACCCGCCGGGTTTGGGGCTGGGTCCGCGCCTCCCATACCCGTCCCATTTAAGTTGTCGGGTCTCACTTTTTACCAGACCCACGACCCGGCCGAGATCTGGGTCCCGACGGGTACCCATCTCAGGAGCGACGCCGACGCATGTTGAGAATAAACGATGTAATATTGGAATAGGGTTGGTAAGAATAGACACATGCGTGCTGTGTTGTCTCTGAGACTCCAGATTCCAACACATGCATGTGATGTATGAGTTACGTAGTCCACAACTCGTCGTTGTGTGGATAGGCATAGGATTATCAGGAATATGACTAGAGATTAGAGCGGGACCCACAGGTTTGCCACCCCAGATCTACCCTATTAGACCCGACGGGTCTAACATTTTACTAAACTCTTTCCCATTTAAGCCGGATACCCGTCATGTGTGCGGGTTTCGGGGCCATTGCTATCCGTAGTAGCGAACGGCGGCTTTCTTGTAAGGCGGATTGTGTGTGAAGATAATCGAGCAAACAGCAACACAGACTAACAACAGGGTTCTCACGAGAAATGGGTTTGGAAAATCATGTTGGAAAAAAAAATGGAGAAACAAAAACAAGTGAGCGGAGCACCCAACGGGCAACATCGCCGGGCGCACGCACGCACGCAGGAAACGGCAGCGGAGATAGATAGAGAGAGGAGGCAGGGAGCGCACCCGGCGCCTGTCTGGGCTTTAGAAAACTCCACCCGAGAAGCACATCCCGCGTGAGGACGAAGAACAAAGAGTAAACAAAGCAGGCACACAGATCCCACACTGGAACAGTCGCACTCCAGTACCATTTACTACTCATACCGCTAGCTGGTAGGACGTACTGGCAGGAGATTTGAATCGAATCCGACACTGACAGGAGTCTCGGAGAGAGGACGCCGGCCGGCCAAGCCAAGCCACACCAAACCCGGCTCCTTCCTTCCTCCCTTTCAAACTACTCCGCTCCATTCTTTCCGGCAAGAGAAGCCAGCCAGCCACCTCCTGCTGCTCCCTGTTCGGGCACAGCGCGGTGGCCATGGCTCCCCGGCTCCTCGCCGTCTCCCTCCTGCTCCTGCTCCTGCTCGGCCTCGGCCTCTGCTCCTGCGGCAATGTGAGCCATCCATTCCTCTTCCAGAGCTGTGTACTCCGGCAGCTTTTGTGATCTTTGGCGGCGGCGCACAGCTCACCATGGCTGTGTTTGTTCGTTTATTTATGTATTTCTCTCTTGGCGTGTCGATCTGCAGGTGCAGATTGTGTACATGGGGGAGCCGCAACCGGAGCTGCACCCGGACCACGTCCGGGACACGCACCACGGCATGCTCGCCGCCGTCCTCGGCAGGTGAGCACTTCAGCTTTCATGGTCGCTTACTAGTACCACTATTTTGGGCCATACCTGAAAACTCAAAAGGCTTTGTGATTTTCGCAGCCAGCAGGCGGCTGAGGACGCCATCCTCTACAGCTACAGGCACGGCTTCTCCGGCTTCGCCGCCGTGCTCACCGACGCGCAGGCCAGGCGCCTCGCCGGTGAGCTTCCCTGCACATCCTCGTCTTAATTAATGCTGCTTTTTTTCCGTCTGAATTTGTTCTGATGGCTTACGAACTGAACTTTGGTGCTCACAGATTGGCCTGGGGTCGTGCGGGTGGTCCGGAACCGGGTGCTCGACCTGCACACCACCCGGAGCTGGGACTTCATGCGGGTGAACCCGTCGCCTTCCGGCGTGAGCGGGATCCTCTCCGAGAGTAGATTTGGGGAGGACTCCATCATCGGTGTGCTAGACACAGGTGACACTGCATTTCTTCGGTTGCAGTACGCAAAATTCAGGGCTGGACACTGGCATTGCAGCGTGATAACCACTACTGACTCGTTCTTGGGGTTTTCAGGGATATGGCCAGAGTCGGCGAGCTTCAGAGACGACGGCATCGGCGAGGTTCCCAAGCGGTGGAGGGGGCGATGCGTCGCCGGAGAAAGGTTCAATGCTTCCAATTGCAACAGGTTTGCCTGCCTGCTCCGTTATTTCAGTTTACCATTTTCAGTTGCTTGTGGGAATCTACCACTAGTTGGCGGAATCCTACCTGCTGCATTAGTTATCAAAATCATCCTGGTGGTGACTTCAGATTCATGATAGGATAGGAAAATAATAGGCGCGAAATGGTTCATCAAAGGCTACGAGGCCGAGTACGGGAAGATGAACACGACTGACGTCCACGAGTACAAGTCGGCGAGGGACGCCGTCGGGCACGGGACGCACACGGCGTCCACCGCTGCCGGCGCTCTGGTACCCGATGCCAGCTTCCGGGGGCTTGCCAGTGGTGTGGCGAGGGGAGGGGCGCCCAGGGCTAGGCTGGCTGTTTACAAGGTGTGCTGGGCTACCGGAGATTGTACCTCCGCAGACATCCTCGCTGCCTTCGATGAAGCCATACACGACGGTGTCGATGTGCTCTCCGTGTCTCTGGGACAAGCGCCGCCTCTCCCTGCTTATGTCGATGATGTCTTGTCGATTGGATCCTTCCACGCCGTTGTGAGAGGGATCGTCGTCGTCTGTTCTGCAGGCAACTCCGGCCCTTATTCGGAGACAGTGATCAACTCGGCACCGTGGGTTCTGACCGTTGCTGCGGGCACCATTGATCGGACTTTCCTCGCAAAGATCACCCTTGGCAACAATCATTCTTATGTGGTAAGAGTTTCATCCGAGTTACTGCTTTAAACTTTACTGTTCGTATGTCCCTTTCTGCGGCTGGCATTCTCATGTACCATGGACGCAGGGTCAAACGATGTACTCCGGGAAGCATGCTGCGACTAGCATGCGTATAGTGTATGCTGAAGATGTTTCATCTGATAATGCCGATGATAGTGACGCAAGGTAAGCTTCGTCGTCCTTGGTCTCTTCTTATCCATCCTAAATCCCAGTTTCTGTTTTGGCTAATGCCTTTGCAGAAGCTGCACTGCAGGATCCCTGAATGCCACTCTAGTAAAAGGAAATGTGGTGCTTTGCTTCCAAACACGAGTACAGCGAGCATCCCAAGTGGCAGTAGAGACCGTAAAAAAGGCCCGTGGTGTAGGAGTCATCTTCGCACAGTTTTTAACCAAGGACATCGCATCTGCATTTGATATTCCCCTTGTTCAAGTAGACTATCAAGCTGGAACAGCCATACTTGCATATACTACTAGCATGAGGTACCTAAAACATTCTTTTATACTGTATGATTCAGTAGCTGTGAAGAAACTGAATATATGAGGTTACCGTCTGTTGAGCCGTGTTGACATTTGTTTTACATGCGCAGAAATCCAACAGTTCAATTTGGCACCGCAAAAACAATTGTCGGCGAGTTAATAGGTCCTGAAGTTGCATACTTCTCATCTAGGGGCCCAAGTTCTCTGGCTCCCTCTATTCTGAAGGTAAATATCTCCGTTGTTTATTATAACTGAGCTCATCCTTAATCCATTCACTGAAATTGCACATTAAATAATCATGCATCTCCTCTTGACATCCAATGTTTGCAGCCAGATATAACAGCCCCAGGTGTAAACATCTTGGCCTCATGGTCACCTTCTGTAGCCTTATCATCGGCTGTGGGATCTGTGAATTTCAAGATAGATTCAGGAACTTCAATGTCCTGCCCACACATTTCAGGCGTGGCCGCTCTTCTCAAAACAGTTCATCCTAATTGGAGTCCAGCTGCAGTAAAGTCAGCAATGGTCACAACAGGTAATGCCCATCTGCTTCTCTTTTCTGAAGATACTCTTCCCCCCTAACAAGTCCACACATCTGCAGCAACCGTACATGATGAGTATGGATTTGAGATGGTAGCTGAGGCGGCTCCATACAAGCAGGCGAACCCATTCGATTATGGAGGTGGACATGTGAATCCAAATAGGGCTGCGCACCCGGGCCTCGTGTACGACATGAGACCGTCTGACTACGTGCGCTTCCTTTGCTCCATGGGCTACAACAACTCGGCTATCGGCTCCATGGTTCAGCTGCACACACCCTGTCAACATGCGCCGAAATCGCAGTTGAACCTGAACGTCCCATCCATCACCATTCCTGAGCTGAGGGGGAAAACATCGGTGTCGAGAACGGTCACCAATGTCGGTCCAGCGACGTCCAGGTACAGAGCGCGTGTGGAAGCGCCTCCAGGGGTGGACGTCACCGTGAGCCCCTCGCTCCTGACCTTCAACTCGACCACCAGCAGGTTGTCGTTCAGGGTGACGTTCCAAGCCAAACTGAAGGTGCAGGGGAGGTACACCTTCGGCACCCTGACATGGGAGGACGGCACCCACACCGTGAGGATCCCGTTGGTGGTTCGGACGGTGATCAGTAGGTTCTACGCCAATGCATGAATAAGCAGCGAATTGTAGTAGTAGTAGTAGTATTTATGATCAGCACGCGAGATGTAACAAACTCAGCTAATTTCTCCTGATTCTAATGGCATTGGTGATTGGTTGGGGTTTTCTTTACTGAATCTCTGTAAAGTGAAACAAATTGCATCACATGAAAATTGCTGAATTCAAGTAGTATGTGCATCATGAATTCGATTGGTAAAGAGAAACTTTTGTTGATGACCAGAGGCATCTTTGGTCACCCACAGAATGGTGACAGTAAGCAGTAACAGAGTATAACTCACAGCATACACGGTGGGAATACAATGGATGTTTAGGTGTAATGCTACAAGTAAAGTGACAGTAAGCTGTAATGAATATCTGACACGACCGAGAACCCAATTTGGGAACAGAAGAGGTCAAAGCATACACATACGGGACCTGACGACGCGCCTCATGACTTTGCCTTCTCGCCATCCGCGGAGGCCTTGTCGCCGCTGGGTTCCACGGCGGACTCGTGTGCGGCGAGGGCCTTCTGGTAGTCCTGGACCTCGTCGTAGTAGATGTCCCAGACGCAGCGCACGCAGCCGCTGCCGCAGCAGTCGCCGGGCAGCGGCTTCTCGGGCGGCTCGGGGGCCGGAGGCGCGTCGGTCTTCTTGGCGGCTTCGGCCATGGGCGCGGCAGGGAGGCGGCGAGAGAGGTGGATGAGGGGGCGCGCCGGCGCGGGGAAGAGGGGCGGGATCGGAGAGGCCGGGACGCGGAGCACGGCGGCCAGCATGCGAGCCTCCGGGGAGGGGAAAGCGATGGGAAGTCGCCTCGTGATTGGTTGGTTCGAGTTTGGAGGGGGACGAGCCCAACTAGCGCGTCGTGTTTGGTTCGTCTACGGCTGCCGGGTCAATGGGTGAAACGCTTTGCCCAAACATGCGTATTCGAATTGGATTGTGGCGTTTTTTCCCCTAAAAAAAGAAGACAATGGGCGTATCTTTTAGAACAACCACACCTGTGGAAATTAAAAGACAGACGAGCATAAAATAGTTATCCTGAATTTGTAGATAAGAATCTAATAGATTAAGAAATACAAAACTCCAGCGTCGCAGAGACGAATGTCAAAAGAAACGTTAAGTCTCCACCATTGCAAAATCTGAGAAAGCATCATTGCCATTCGCCAACGAGATTTTGTGAGTTGATGATAGGCTCGCTGCACACAACAAGACATATGTCAGTCTGGGACGTGGACCGGGGTACGTCCTCATGTTGTCTCTTAAGCCAAGATCTGTCGCTTCCCAACGATGAAGTCGGAGAGGAACTATAGATCCACCACCTCCGGACTAGCATCCTCACTCCAGAAGAACCGCCTCGCCCTGGCAGCCAACACCGTTGCGAATAACCACGAATGTCAGCGACATACTGAGAAACTGATCTCGCTATATCTGAAGAACAAAGAGAAGACCAAGTTGTCGATCTGAAGGACCAAGCAACACACGTTGCCATCAACTTCGAGACGCCTCCCTGAAGATCGTCGTTGGTGTGGGAGTAGAGTTGACGCATATTTATTTCTCCGGGCGCCGCTTCCACCACCCCCACAGCACACCATAGCAGATACAGATATACCCAAACCCTAACTACTAGACCAGAATAGATGGGTGAGGTCCCCTCTCCCTCCCGTCGCCGGCGCAACAAGCATGGGGAGAGGGGACGAGCTATTTGTCTGGTGGAGATCGAGGGAGGAAAAGAGGTTTTCCGCCGCCGTCTGGCTCTTGCGGAGGAGATGGCGTTGGAGTTTGTTGTGTTTGTTGTTTCTACGAGGTAGGTGTCGCGTGGGATTGTGAAGGAGTCGCACCATAGGCCTATCCTAACTCAGGCTCTAGGAAGTCAATTTGGGAATGTTTAGTAGCCTAGGTCGTATCTAGGTTTGGCCCACAGGAAGTTTTAAACGGCGTTGAACCGGTTCCATAGGAACGTCAAATCGGTTATTTTGCCAACATCTTCCCGTACAGGGAGGGGGAATACGACACCAAGCTCCTAACAACTTTAATATGGCGCGAGGTTGTGCACTTATGCGAAAAATGTTCGCAGGAAAAAAATTCAGCGTCATCCTCCGTTTCGCTCGCCCTTTCGCCGTCTTTGGCTCACATCCGAAAATCCCGCCACCATCCCTGCCCCTCCCTCACGAGATTGTTCGGAGAAGAGCATGTAAGCGACGCCATGTTTGCCGGTCGGATTAGGCATGACTTGAAGCCCCCTCGGTATGAGACGTCGTACATTGCCACCGCCGACCACGCATGACTTGACAAATCCTCTTAAGCCTTCATGTGTAGCACCTGCTGAGTTGAATCGAACTGAGTCTCCAAGTGGAGGGATTGAAGAAGATATGCCATAAAGGAAAATAAATAATAAAAATTTATTTATTATATCTTATTAAAAGTTTATAGTAAGTTCTATGTCATGGTATAGTTATATTAATAGGAAACATTAATATCTGTATGATATATAAACAAACAAGGGTCTCTATACAAACTAGTTCATTGGTCAATTGATGATCAAGAGTTTCACGGTCATGTGACAATTACGTCAATTGACAATAATGTCACTCATTAGTTGAATGAGATAAAGAAGATGCTCAAAGGTCTTCAGGATCATGCTGGTATTGTGCGTACGCCTCCTCTTGAGCCTGCTGCTGAGTCACAAACTTTGTCTTATAACGAGTGGAACAACTCCTCTTTCTCTTGGGATTTCTATGAGGTTACCTCAGCTTCATCCTATTCTCGCAACCATGGAAAGGCTCCAATGACTGAGATGAAGAACAAGTTGAATAGGAAGAAGAGTATGAGTCTGATGATGATGAGGAAAAAGAGGAGCAAGGTGATGATGAGGACAAGGAGGAGTAATATTGATCATTTGGTTTACGTGTAGTTTTCTTTTTACTCCTTTTTGGTCTCTCGGTGTCAAAGGGGAAGAAGTTGCTATCTAGGCTATCGAGTGATTTGCATAGGTTGCTCGGAGCACAATCCTTTTTTTTATAATGGGCTTTATTACTTAAAAAAAGTATTACACCCGGCTTCTGCATAACATAATGCACACGGCCGACAAAGTATAAAATAAAAGTGTACTAGAACGCGACAAGTCAATTACAATCAGGTGAAGAATCAACTATCGCCTATGGAGCCGTGATCTGTAAATCAAGCGGCCATCCATGTGGGATAAAAATATCACTCGCCACTTTTTCCAGCTGTAAACACGCCTCCGTAAAAAGGCCTCGACACTCGCCCGTTGTAATATGCACCACGAACGGAGAATACCTGTGCAACGGAATAGAACCTGCAAACGAGAGAAATTCGTATCATTAAAAATCTTGTCATTTCTACACAGACAGAGCGACCATATTACGGCTAACGCTCCTACCCTAAACATAGTTTTAAACCTATTATCAACTCCATTCAACCAATTGCCAAAAATATTTGCAATGGATGTTGGAGGATATAAGTTCGAATCCATTTGGATAGCTGACCATATAGACCTCGCAAAGACGTACTCGAAGAATAAGTGTTTTATCGTCTCATCCATAGGACAGGAGACACACTTTGTACTTCCATGCCAATTGCGCTTGACAAGATTATCTTTAGTTAATATGACTACTTTACGAAGGTACCATGTAAAGATTTTCATCTTCAGAGGTATCTTCATGCGCCATATTTTTTTATTGTTATCGACCGACACATCTGAATGTACCAACACCCTATACAAGGAGTCAACTGAGAATTTTCCATTCTTAGTTAAACTCCATCGAAATTCATCGGTGCCTTGTGATAGCTGGATCGCAACCCGTCTATCAAGCAGCGCATTCCAAGATTGAAGTCTTGGTCCGATAACGTCTCGCCTGAACGACACGTTTGGTGGGACCGTTTGCATTACCGTAGCTAACGTATCACCTTTGTGACGAACAATATTGTATAAGGCCGGATACTGGTCTCGGAGGGTGGCATTTCCTAACCATTGATCCTCCCAAAACCATATCTGAGATCCATCCATGATGTTAAATACCCCATAGCGAAAGAAATGCTTCTTTTTCGCCATTAGGCCGGTCCAAAAATGCGAGTAACCTGGTTTCCAAACAACCTGTGATAACGTTTTTGTGCCGATGTATTTTCACTCTAGGAGAGTTTGCCAAACATCATTTTCTGTAAGCAGCTTAAATAGCCATTTACCTAGAAGTGTTGAGTTTTTGACCTTAAGGTCATGTATCCCCAGCCCTCCCTGATCTTTGGGTCTGCAAACCACATCCCATCTTGCCAGTCGATATTTTTTCTTCTCATTATCCTCTTTGTGACGCCCCGAGATCGGGCACTATGCAGATTTCAGCATTCCTGCCAAAATCCACATAATAACCGATTCCAGGTTGCCACTTGTGATAACATTACAACAGTTCACGAATATTCCGCAACAACAACAGAAAAGATATATACAAGAGGACTCAAACGAGCCAAGGGTACAACTGATACAATACAAAGATCCAAATAACAGCGGAAGAAACAATATAGTGTCCGACTACGGACAAGATACAAATTGGACTAAGAGTCCTGAAGATAACCGAGAGCGTCCAATCCCTGCCCAGGCCAAGCCGGAGGGATTCCCAAGCTAACGTCGTCAGACTTCAAACCTGTTGACTGCAATATTGAATATGCAGCCACGAAAAAGGATTCGTGGGTCAGTACGGTTAAGTACTGGCAAGTGGATAAACCATACTCACAAGATACCGGCGTAGCCAGTCATCACAAGATACAAATACTTTGGGTTCAACGGAAAAAGGAAGGATTATTGCAACTAAGCGGCAGCGGGCTGCACTAACCAACTACAGAGACTCACTACAACATCCGGCTAAAAGAGGGGGATAAGATAGCGTATCGTAACCAACTAGTATTAACCACCCAAACAAACCCATCCAATGTTACCCCCTACTAAGGAAGCAACCCAAGGATAACTCACACTGTTGGATTAATGATGGATCAAGTTATTGTGTCAATAAGGCTATTACTAGTCAAGTATCATTAGTTAGGTGTAAGTTGTTCTGAGTACTTGTTAGCCAGTACTTTCACCAAGTCAACCATAACCGCGGAAAACACGGGTTCTCGAGAAGATTTAACCCTGCAGGGATGCACCAATTTGGCCGTACACGTAAGAATAACCCGCCAGACGGGGGATCAACCCACCAAGCGAGGTACTCAACCCAACCCAACTCTTCTTCGCATCAAGCCCAAAGCACCACGTGCTGTGCGTGCGCGGCTAATCGAGCCCCCACGAAGAAAAGGGAAACCCTCATAGCACTGGAAGACCACGCCGCCCTAAATACCGACTACAAAAGTTCCACCCTGGCCTCGGGTTTGCACCTGCATATGCATGCATCAAATGGAAAGCCCGAACTAAGTGTGGCGATTTGGACGAGATGCGAATCGAGTCAAATTGAGGGGGGGCCCATACTCGCTTCCCACATGCGGTTAGTGCGCTCATCATGGATCAGTAGACAAGACCCTTTTCCTAATTAGGGTCGACACTAGCAGGCTTCAAAACCACGCCGGGCCTCCCGCTGGTGCCTTATCATCAAATTATTATTACCCAAAACATTAACATGTTGTTGTTGATTGAAATGAAACCCAACTATCAAACTAAACAGGTGATAAGACGGACAACAAAACTTGAGCGCAAACAACACTAAGCATGCAACTACGACACGAGGGCCAACAGGGTAAACAAACAACAGTTAATAGGAAGTGGAAGGAAGGCTATATCATGGCTGCAAGGTAAACATATAATAGGATCGTGACACAAGCATCGAATCAACATGCTAGAATAAGAACAACGGAAAGAATCGGTAACAAGTGATGAAAGGTAGCCATTTGGCAGCAAGTGAGTATACTTTCCTGAGATCCAGCAAGTAGAGGTACATCCACACAACTTGTCGTTGCTCACATCATCTCAACGTCCTATCCGGGAAGAAGCAACGAACCTCGAACAAACACCGGATGCAACAATTACTACTACGGTAAAAGATCCAGCATGATCAAGATATGGATGCATGACAAGTTTAAGGATGCATCAAGATAAACTAGTTGACATGATAAACATGTTTAAATGGACCCATATGCAATTTGAGTTGCATATGAAAAGCCCATGAATTATGGTTGAAACAATTGTTTTACAACTAACCAACAGGTGAAAGTGGTTTAGTATGATGCATGGATGAGGAAAACAACAAAATAACAACAATAGAACCAATTGGAAAATAAGGTTTACCCATTTTGAAATTCACTTATTAAGTTTTGGAATTTTGGTTACTTAAAGGTGTCACACAAGCATTTGTTATTTTCATCAAGTTAAATTGTTCAAAACAGATAACAAAGTTCATATTTGGATAGAACACCAAATTTTAGGTGGATTACATGTTTCAATTATTGAAAAAGGAATTACAATGATTTAATTATGAATTAAACAAGATTAACAAGTTTTAATTGAATTTAATTCAAGTTTGAATATTATTTGAATTTTATTTGTTCAAAACATAAATTCAAATTCATATTTGAAAAGGTTATGTTTTTCTGGTTTGAAAACATATTTTACATGTTCAGAAATAATTTAATTTGAGCAAGTTATGAATTTAGCAAATTTAAATGATTTAAACAAGGTTTAAATTATTCAAGCAATTTTAATTATCCAAAACATGAAACAAAATTTATATTTGAAAAGGTGGTTCAAAATGGCATGGAAAACATATTTCATTTGTGTTATTTGAATTAAGTATGAATTAGTTATGAAATTACTCAAATTTTAAATGACTTGTTTAAATTTGAAATTTGAATGCATTTGAATTATTCAAAACAGAATACAAATGGTTTAACTAGGTAGAGAATTAAATTTGGTTCAACAAACATATTTTATTTTTATTATTTGGATTTAGGAAATAAAAGTTATTAACATTTTAAAACTAGGGACCAATCTGTAAAACACAGGGGCCTAAAAGAAAGAAAAAGGATCGCAGAGGGGCCCCTGGGGCGTTTTTCACCCAGGGCAACCTAGCCTGGGCCTCTGCAGTGCGGGCCCGGTGCCACGCGGGGTGCCAACGAGGCGGGTGCGGATGAGGTGGCAGGCACGGTCGCTGACCTGTGGGCCTAGGCTGCGCGCGGAAGAAAACCCAAAAAAGGTTGGGCAAATTGCCCTGGGCGGGACTCGAACCCGCGGTCGAGGGCGAGCGCGCGGAGGCCCTTTTCCACTGCGCTGAGCTGTGGTGTGTTAACAGGTAAGGGTAGGGTGGGGTTTTTAGATGCCTCTGCGCGATTTAGCCTGACGAATCTGAATACGCAAGGTGCAGACGACAGTTGCGATACGGCGACAGAACGACGGCAAGCCACGGACGGGCGGCGCCGCCGTGCGCGTGATTGCCACAGTGTGTGCGTCGTGCGTGCAGCGGTCTGGTGTGTGCCAAGGGACAGAGGGGAGGAGGAGCAGGGGGCTCACCGCGGTTGGTGTCGAGGAAGGCTGTCGGCGTGCAGCGTCGAGGGGGTGTTTCCGGCGACGGCGCGGCATCCACGGTGGCTCCCAGCAACCGGCGAGGAGGCGAGGCTGCTGAGGCAGTCACCGCGGTTTCATTCCCGCCGTCGGGGCTCCTCGGAGAGGGCCACCTCCTTGGCGCCAAGGATGCAAAGTCCCGGCCACGGAGGGTTCGTCTAATTCTTCAGTAGGTTCCGAGTAATGGGAGGGGAACAGAGGTGGAAGGGCTAAGGAAAACATGGTGGCGGAGGAAGATAGGGGAGGGGGTCTAGGGTTAGGCTAGGGCAGAGGGGGAAGGCTAGGTTTTATGGTGGCATGGAGCTTGGTAGGCAGCAATCGGAGAGGGGGAGGCGATGATCGAGCGGTGCTGCGTGGTTCGTACCACCGTGACGTAAGGAGGAAGAAGGGGCCCTCGAAGAAAAAGGTCTCGGACCAGAGAGGGTGGGATGGCCACCAGATGGGCTGGGGGAAAAAAAATTGGGCTGCGGAAAAAAAAGAAAAGGGGAGAGGGCTGGCCTGCCTCTCTCCTTGCTGTTTTAATTTTCCTTTTTTTTTGCAAGAGATAAAAGAGGGAGAGAGAGAAAGGATAGGTTGGGGTTTGGGGTTTTAAATTTTATAAATAATTTTTATTAATTGGCAAACAGCAATTCAAAGCAATTGTGAATATTAGGTCCAAATATTTGAAATATTTATTTGAGTTTTTAAGTTGTTATTTGAATTTCCATAGTATTTCATAAAGATTGAAATTTAAACAATTTTATTCCACTAACTCAAACAATTATGAAAACATTTATTGAATTTTAATTGTTTGCAAGAATTTAATGTTTAAACCACAATTGGAAACATGCCCATTATGTTTGATGTTGAAATGAATTTGAATTTATCATTTGGGTGTTAACAAAAGGAAAATTCATTAACAGGCAAATTAAATAATTTCAACTTCAAACTATTGAAAACAAATTGAGTGTGTTTAGTTTGCAATTTTTAAATTGGAAATTTTTGAACAATGTTTGAAAGTTTAATTTGGGTTGAATTTTCCAGTTGTTTTGAAAACAGGATGCAATGCTTATGTGATGCATGTGATGCAAAAAGGAAAAAGAAGCAACCAATTCTACTAAGGGGGAACACCCCAGGTGTTACAGACGACACCACTAACAAGGGATTGCGCCCTCGCAATCCACCTGCTAACCCGGGAGGGGAAAGAAGTTCGACTATCGATTCTTCATGCTTCCAGCTGATCTCCTCGACACCACTAACAAGGTATTCTTGCTCGGAGTGATGACGATGTTCTTCCACCAGGAATCTTCTGATGATCGAACCTATTAGGTTAAAGGCTCAGAAAACGTCCACCCACGTAGGATCCTAACACTTTGAAAGATAGACAAGAGAGGAGACTCCAAAACAAATAAGATGGGAGGGGAAATAGAATAGGGATAAGGAGAAAACAAGAATCCTATTGAGATGTTTTTCCAAAATAGTTTAGCAGAAATAGTTTTTGACATTCTAGAAACAACGACCGTTAGCTAGGTTATCCTACAGGCTTTGCGGACCCGTTGCTTCGATAACCATTCGTATCGAAACAATATCGGGAATCGGAACCAAGGCTCTGATACCATTTGTGACGCCCCGAGATCGGGCACTATGCAGATTTCAGCATTCCCGCCAAAATTCACATAATAACCGATTCCAGGTTGCCACTTGTGATAACATTACAACAGTTCACAAATATTCCGCAACAACAAAAGAAAAAAATATATACAAGAGGACTCAAACGAGCCAAGGGTACAACTGATACAATACAAAGATCCAAATAACAGCGGAAGAAACAACATAGTGTCCGACTACGGACAAGATACAAATTGGAATAAGAGCCCTGAAGATAACCGAGAGCGTCCAATCCCTGCCCAGGCCAAGCCGGAGGGATTCCCAAGCTAACGTCGTCAGACTTCAAACCTGTTGACTGCAATATTGAATATGCAGCCACGAAAAAGGACTCGTGGGTCAGTACGGTTAAGTACTGGCAAGTGGATAAACCATACTCACAAGATACCGGCGTAGCCAGTCATCACAAGATACAAATACTTTGGGTTCAACGGAAAAAGGAAGGATTATTGCAACTAAGCGGCAGCGGGCTGCACTAACCAACTACAGAGACTCACTACAACATCCGGCTAAAAGAGGGGGATAAGATAGCGTATCGTAACCAACTAGTATTAACCACCCAAACAAACCCATCCAATGTTACCCCCTACTAAGGAAGCAACCCAAGGATAACTCACACTGTTGGATTAATGATGGATCAAGTTATTGTGTCAATAAGGCTATTACTAGTCAAGTATCATTAGTTAGGTGTAAGTTGTTCTGAGTACTTGTTAGCCAGTACTTTCACCAAGTCAACCATAACCGCGGAAAACACGGCTTCTCGAGAAGATTTAACCTTGCAGGGATGCACCAATTTGGCCGTACACGTAAGAATAACCCGCCAGACGGGGGATCAACCCACCAAGCGAGGTACTCAACCCAACCCAACTCTTCTTCGCATCAAGCCCAAAGCACCACGTGATGTGCGTGCGCGGCTAATCGAGCCCCCAGGAAGAAAAGGGGAACCCTCATAGCACTGGAAGACCACGCCGCCATAAATGCCGACTACAAAAGTTCCACCCTGGCCTCGGGTTCGCACCTGCATATGCATGCATCAAATGGAAAGCCCGAACTAAGTGTGGCGATTTGGACGAGATGCGAATCGAGTCAAATTGAGGGGGGCGCCCATACTCGCTTCCCACATGCGGTTAGTGCGCTCATCATGGATCAGTAGACAAGACCCTTTTCCTAATTAGGATCGACACTAGCAGGCTTCAAAACCACGCCGGGCCTCCTGCCGGTGCCTTATCATCAAATTATTATTACCCAAAACATTAACATGTTGTTGTTGATTGAAATGAAACCCAACTATCAAACTAAACAGGTGATAAGACGGACAACAAAACTTGAGCGCAAACAACACTAAGCATGCAACTACGACACGAGGGCCAACAGGGTAAACAAACAACAGTTAATAGGAAGTGGAAGGAAGGCTAGATCATGGCTGCAAGGTAAACATATAATAGAATCGTGACACAAGCATCGAATCAACAGGCTAGAATAAGAACAACGGAAAGAATCGATAACAAGTGATGAAAGGTAGCCATTTGGCAGCAAGTGAGTATACTTGCCTGAGATCCAGCAAGTAGAGGTACATCCACAGAACTTGTCGTTGCTCACATCATCTCAACGTCCTATCCAGGAAGAAGCAACGAACCTCGAACAAACACCGGATGCAACAATTACTACTACGGCAAAAGATCCATCATAATCAAGATATGGATGCATGACAAGTTTAAGGATGCATCAAGATAAACTAGTTGACATGATAAACATGTTTAAATGGACCCATATGCAATTTGAGTTGCATATGAAAAGCCCATGAATTATGGTTGAAACAATTGTTTTACAACTAACCAACAGGTGAAAGTGGTTTAATATGATGCATGGATGAGGAAAACAACAAAATAACAACAATAGAACCAATTGGAAAATAAGGTTTACCCATTTTGAAATTCACTTATTAAGTTTTGGAATTTTGGTTACTTAAAGGTGTCACACAAGCATTTGTTATTTTCATCAAGTTAAATTGTTCAGAACAGATAACAAAGTTCATATTTGGATAGAACACCAAATTTTAGGTGGATTACATGTTTCAATTATTCAAAAAGGAATTACAATGATTTAATTATGAATTAAACAAGATTAACAAGTTTTAATTGAATTTAATTCAAGTTTGAATATTATTTGAATTTTATTTGTTCAAAACATAAATTCAAATTCATATTTGAAAAGGTTATGTTTTTCTGGTTTGAAAACATATTTTACATGTTCAGAAATAATTTAATTTGAGCAAGTTATGAATTTAGCAAATTTAAATGATTTAAACAAGGTTTAAATTATTCAAGCAATTTTAATTATCCAAAACATGAAACAAAATTTATATTTGAAAAGGTGGTTTAAAATGGCATGGAAAACATATTTCATTTGTGTTATTTGAATTAAGTATGAATTAGTTATGAAATTACTCAAATTTTAAATGACTTGTTTAAATTTGAAATTTGAATGCATTTGAATTATTCAAAACAGAATACAAATGGTTTAACTAGGTAGAGAATTAAATTTGGTTCAACAAACATATTTTATTTTTATTATTTGGATTTAGGAAATAAAAGTTATTAACATTTTAAAACTAGGGACCAATCTGTAAAAACAGGGGCCTAAAAGAAAGAAAAAGGATCGCAGAGGGGCCCCTGGGGCGTTTTTCACCCAGGGCAACCTAGCCTGGGCCTCTGCAGTGTGGGCCCGGTGCCACGCGGGGTGCCAACGAGGCGGGTGCGGATGAGGTGGCAGGCACGGTCGCTGACCTGTGGGCCTAGGCTGCGCGCGGAAGAAAACCCAAAAAAGGTTGGGCAAATTGCCCTGGGCGGGACTCGAACCCGCGGTCGAGGGCGAGCGCGCGGAGGCCCTTTGCCACTGCGCTGAGCTGTGGTGTGTTAACAGGTAAGGGTAGGGTGGGGTTTTTAGATGCCTCTGCGCGATTTAGCCTGACGAATCTGAATACGCAAGGTGCAGACGACAGTTGCGATACGGCGACAGAACGACGGCAAGCCACGGACGGGCGGCGCCGCCGTGCGCGTGATTGCCACAGTGTGTGCGTCGTGCGTGCAGCGGTCGGGTGTGTGCCAAGGGACAGAGGGGAGGAGGAGCAGGGGGCTCACCGCGGTTGGTGTCGAGGAAGGCTGTCGGCGTGCAGCGGCGAGGGGGTGTTTCCGGCGACGGCGCGGCATCCACGGTGGCTCCCAGCAACCGGCGAGGAGGCGAGGCTGCTGAGGCAGTCACCGCGGTTTCATTCCCGCCGTCGGGGCTCCTCGGAGAGGGCCACCTCCTTGGTGCCAAGGATGCAAAGTCCCGGCCACGGAGGGTTCGTCTAATTCTTCAGTAGGTTTAGAGTAATGGGAGGGGAACAGAGGTGGAAGGGCTAAGGAAAACATGGCGGCGGAGGAAGATAGGGGAGGGGGTCTAGGGTTAGGCTAGGGCAGAGGGGGAAGGCTAGGTTTTATTGTGGCACGGAGCTTGGTATGGCAGCAATCGGAGAGGGGGAGGCGATGATCGAGCGGTGCTGCGTGGTTCGTACCACCGTGACGTAAGGAGGAAGAAGGGGCCCTCGAAGAAAAAGGTCTCGGGCCAGAGAGGGTGGGCTGGCCACCAGATGGGCTGGGGGAAAAATTGGGCTGTGGAAAAAAAAAGAAAAGGGGAGAGGGCTGGCCTGCCTCTCTCCTTGCTGTTTTAATTTTCGTTTTTTTTTTGCAAGAGATAAAAGAGGGACAGAGAGAAAGGATAGGTTGGGGTTTGGGGTTTTAAATTTTATAAATAATTTTTATTAATTGGCAAACAGCAATTCAAAGCAATTGTGAATATTAGGTCCAAATATTTGAAATATTTATTTGAGTTTTTAAGTTGTTATTTGAATTTCCATAGTATTTCATAAAGATTGAAATTTAAACAATTTTATTCCACTAACTCAAACAATTATGAAAACATTTATTGAATTTTAATTGTTTGCAAGAATTTAATGTTTAAACCACAATTGGAAACATGCCCATTATGTTTGATGTTGAAATGAATTTGAATTTATCATTTGGGTGTTAACAAAAGGGAATTTCATTAACACGCAAATTAAATAATTTCAACTTCAAACTATTGAAAACAAATTGAGTGTGTTTAGTTTGCAATTTTTAAATTGGAAATTTTTTAACAATGTTTGAAAGTTTAATTTGGGTTGAATTTTCCAGTTGTTTTGAAAACAGGATGCAATGCTTATGTGATGCATGTGATGCAAAAAGGAAAAAGAAGCAACCAATTCTACTAAGGGGGAACACCCCAGGTGTTACAGACGACACCACTAACAAGGGATTGCGCCCTCGCAATCCACCTGCTAACCCGGGAGGGGAAAGAAGTTCGACTATCGATTCTTCATGCTTCCAGCTGATCTCCTCGACACCACTAACAAGGGATTCTTGCTCGGAGTGATGACGATGTTCTTCCACCAGGAATCTTCCGATGATCGAACCTATTAGGTTAAAGGTTCAGAAAACGTCCACCCACGTAGGATCCTAACACTTTGAAAGATAGACAAGAGAGGAGACTCCAAAACAAATAAGATGGGAGGGGAAATAGAATAGGGATAAGGAGAAAACAAGAATCCTATTGAGATGTTTTTCCAAAATAGTTTAGCAGAAATAGTTTTTGACATTCTAGAAACAACGACCGTTAGCTAGGTTATCCTACAGGCTTTGCGGACCCGTTGCTTCGATAACCATTCGTATCGAAACAATATCGGGAATCGGAACCAAGGCTCTGATACCATTTGTGATGCCCCGAGATCGGGCACTATGCAGATTTCAGCATTCCTGCCAAAATCCACATAATAACCGATTCCAGGTTGCCACTTGTGATAACATTACAACAGTTCACGAATATTCCGCAACAACAACAGAAAAGATATATACAAGAGGACTCAAACGAGCCTAGGGTACAACTGATACAATACAAAGATCCAAATAACAGCGGAAGAAATAACATAGTGTCCGACTACGGACAAGATACAAATTGGACTAAGAGTCCTGAAGATAACCGAGAGCGTCCAATCCCTGCCCAGGCCAAGCCGGAGGGATTCCCAAGCTAACGTCGTCAGACTTCAAACCTGTTGACTGCAATATTGAATATGCAGCCACGAAAAAGGATTCGTGGGTCAGTACGGTTAAGTACTGGCAAGTGGATAAACCATACTCACAAGATACCGGCGTAGCCAGTCATCACAAGATACAAATACTTTGGGTTCAACGGAAAAAGGAAGGATTATTGCAACTAAGCGGCAGCGGGCTGCACTAACCAACTACAGAGACTCACTACAACATCCGGCTAAAAGAGGGGGATAAGATAGCGTATCGTAACCAACTAGTATTAACCACCCAAACAAACCCATCCAATGTTACCCCCTACTAAGGAAGCAACCCAAGGATAAATCACACTGTTGGATTAATGATGGATCAAGTTATTGTGTCAATAAGGCTATTACTAGTCAAGTATCATTAGTTAGGTGTAAGTTGTTCTTTGTACTTGTTAGCCAGTACTTTCACCAAGTCAACCATAACCGCGGAAAATACGGCTTCTCGAGAAGATTTAACCCTGCAGGGATGCACCAATTTGGCCGTACACGTAAGAATAACCCGCCAGACGGGGGATCAACCCACCAAGCGAGGTACTCAACCCAACCCAACTCTTCTTCGCATCAAGCCCAAAGGACCACGTGCTGTGCGTGCGCGGCTAATCGAGCCCCCACGAAGAAAAGGGGAACCCTCATAGCACTGGAAGACCACGCCGCCCTAAATGCCGACTACAAAAGTTCCACCCTGGCCTCGGGTTCGCACCTGCATATGCATGCATCAAATGGAAAGCCCGAACTAAGTGTGGCGATTTGGACGAGATGCGAATCGAGTCAAATTGAGGGGGGCGCCCTTACTCGCTTCCCACATGCGGTTAGTGCGCTCATCATGGATCAGTAGACAAGACTCTTTTCCATATTAGGGTCGACACTAGCAGGCTTCAAAACCACGCCGGGCCTCCTGCCGGTGCCTTATCATCAAATTATTATTACCCAAAACATTAACATGTTGTTGTTGATTGAAATGAAACCCAACTATCAAACTAAACATGTGATAAGACGGACAACAAAACTTGAGCGCAAACAACACTAAGCATGCAACTACGACACGAGGGCCAACAGGGTAAACAAACAACGGTTAATAGGAAGTGGAAGGAAGGATATATCATGGCTGCAAGGTAAACATATAATAGGATCGTGACACAAGCATCGAATCAACAGGCTAGAATAAGAACAACGGAAAGAATCGGTAACAAGTGATGAAAGGTAGCCATTTGGCAGCAAGTGAGTATACTTGCCTGAGATCCAGCAAGTAGAGGTACATCCACAGAACTTGTCGTTGCTCACATCATCTCAACGTCCTATCCGGGAAGAAGCAACGAACCTCGAACAAACACCGAATGCAACAATTACTACTACGGCAAAAGATCCAGCATGATCAAGATATGGATGCATGACAAGTTTAAGGATGCATCAAGATAAACTAGTTGACATGATAAACATGTTTAAATGGACCCATATGCAATTTGAGTTGCATATGAAAAGCCCATGAATTATGGTTGAAACAATTGTTTTACAGCTAACCAATAGGTGAAAGTGGTTTAGTATGATGCATGGATGAGGAAAACAACAAAATAACAACAATAGAACCAATTGGAAAATAAGGTTTACCCATTTTGAAATTCACTTATTAAGTTTTGGAATTTTGGTTACTTAAAGGTGTCACACAAGCATTTGTTATTTTCATCAAGTTAAATTGTTCAAAACAGATAACAAAGTTCATATTTGGATAGAACACCAAATTTTAGGTGGATTACATGTTTCAGTTATTCAAAAAGGAATTACAATGATTTAATTATGAATTAAACAAGATTAACAAGTTTTAATTGAATTTAATTCAAGTTTGAATATTATTTGAATTTTATTTGTTCAAAACATAAATTCATATTCATATTTGAAAAGGTTATGTTTTTCTGGTTTGAAAACATATTTTACATGTTCAGAAATAATTTAATTTGAGCAAGTTATGAATTTAGCAAATTTAAATGATTTAAACAAGGTTTAAATTATTCAAGTAATTTTAATTATCCAAAACATGAAACAAAATTTATATTTGAAAAGGTGGTTCAAAATGGCATGGAAAACATATTTCATTTGTGTTATTTGAATTAAGTATGAATTATTTATGAAATTACTCAAATTTTAAATGACTTGTTTAAATTTGAAATTTGAATGCATTTGAATTATTCAAAACAGAATACAAATGGTTTAACTAGGTAGAGAATTAAATTTGGTTCAACAAACATATTTTATTTTTATTATTTGGATTTAGGAAATAAAAGTTATTAACATTTTAAAACTAGGGACCAATCTGTAAAAACAGGGGCCTAAAAGAAAAAAAAAGGATCGCAGAGGGGCCCCTGGGGCGTTTTTCACCCAGGGCAACCTAGCCTGGGCCTCTGCAGTGCGGGCCCGGTGCCACGCGGGGTGCCAACGAGGCGGGTGCGGATGAGGTGGCAGGCACGGTCGCTGACCTGTGGGCCTAGGCTGCGCGCGGAAGAAAACCCAAAACAGGTTGGGCAAATTGCCCTGGGAGGGACTCGAACCCGCGGTCGAGGGAGAGCGCGTGGAGGCCCTTTGCCACTGCGCTGAGCTGTGGTGTGTTAACAGGTAAGGGTAGGGTGGGGTTTTTAGATGCCTCTGCGCGATTTAGCCTGACGAATCTGAATACGCAAGGTGCAGACGACAGTTGCGATACGGCGACAGAACGACGGCGAGCCACGGACGGGCGGCGCCGCCGTGCGCGTGATTGCCATAGTGTGTGCGTCGTGCGTGCAGCGGTCGGGTGTGTGCCAAGGGACAGAGGGGAGGAGGAGCAGGGGGCTCACCGCGGTTGGTGTCGAGGAAGGCTGTCGGCGTGCAGCGGCGAGGGGGTGTTTCCGGCGACGGCGCGGAATCCATGGTGGCTCCCAGCAACCGGCGAGGAGGCGAGGCTGCTGAGGCAGTCACCGCGGTTTCATTCCCGCCGTCGGGGCTCCTCGGAGAGGGCCACCTCCTTGGCGCCAAGGATGCAAAGTCTCGGCCACGGAGGGTTCGTCTAATTCTTCAGTAGGTTCAGAGTAATGGGAGGGGAACAGAGGTGGAAGGGCTAAGGAAAACATGGCGGCGGAGGAAGATAGGGGAGGGGGTCTAGGGTTAGGCTAGGGCAGAGGGGGAAGGCTAGGTTTTATGGTGGCATGGAGCTTGGTAAGGCAGCAATCGGAGAGGGGGAGGCGATGATCGAGCGGTGCTGCGTGGTTCGTACCACCGTGACGTAAGGAGGAAGAAGGGGCCCTCGAAGAAAAAGGTCTCGGGCCAGAGAGGGTGGGCTGGCCACCAGATGGGCCGGGGAAAAAAATTGGGCTGTGGGAAAAAAAGAAAAGGGGAGAGGGCTGGCCTGCCTCTCTCCTTGCTGTTTTAATTTTCCTTTTTTTTTGCAAGAGATAAAAGAGGGAGAGAGAGAAAGGATAGGTTGGGGTTTGGGGTTTTAAATTTTATAAATAATTTTTATTAATTGGCAAACAGCAATTCAAAGCAATTGTGAATATTAGGTCCAAATATTTGAAATATTTATTTGAGTTTTTAAGTTGTTATTTGAATTTCCATAGTATTTCATAAAGATTGAAATTTAAACAATTTTATTCCACTAACTCAAACAATTATGAAAACATTTATTGAATTTTAATTGTTTGCAAGAATTTCATGTTTAAACCACAATTGGAAACATGCCCATTATGTTTGATGTTGAAATGAATTTGAATTTATCATTTGGGTGTTAACAAAAGGGAATTTCATTAACAGGCAAATTAAATAATTTCAACTTCAAACTATTGAAAACAAATTGAGTGTGTTTAGTTTGCAATTTTTAAATTGGAAATTTTTGAACAATGTTTGAAAGTTTAATTTGGGTTGAATTTTCCAGTTGTTTTGAAAACAGGATGCAATGCTTATGTGATGCATGTGATGCAAAAAGGAAAAAGAAGCAACCAATTCTACTAAGGGGGAACACCCCAGGTGTTACACTCTTGCCAAAAAAATCTCGATCTGAAGTAATCCAACTTCTTCAAGACTCCTTTGGCTAATTGGAAGAATGATATCATATACAGTACCATGTTAGTGAGGACTGAATTTATGAGTACCAATCTTCCACCTAGGGATAATAATTTTCCTTTCCAACTTGCTAGCCTTTTTTGCAAACGTTTTTCAACGTGTTTCCATTCGGCATTAGTCAGTCTCCTATAATGTATTGGAATACCAAAATACTGAATAGGAAACTGGCCTTGCTCACATCCGAATAACTCGGAGTATTGAGCAATTGCCTCCTGGGCTTCGCCAAAGCAGAACAATTCACTCTTATTAAAATTAATCTTTAATCCAGATAGCTGCTCGAATGCTGAAAGAATTAACTTTAGATTTGTTGCTTTCTGGAGATCATGTTCCATAAAAAGAATTGTGTCGTCTGCATATTCAAGAATAGATAGCCCCCCATCCACAAGGTGAGGTACCACTCCTTCAATGAGACCATTTTCTTTTGCTCGTTCAAACATGATTGCTATCATATCCTCCACAATATTAAATAGTATGGGAGATAATGGATCACCTTGCCTCAATCCTTTTTTTGTCTGTAAGTATTTGCCTATATCATCATTGATTTTAACAACAACACTACCCCCAGAGACAAAATTAAGGATCATGGCACACCATTCTTCCGAGAAACCTTTCATTCTCAGAGTTTGATGTAGAAACGACCAATTAACTTTATCATATGCCTTTTCAAAGTCAATTTTGAAAATCACTCCATTTAACTTTTTGGTGTGCATCTCATGGACAGTCTCGTGTAAAACCACGACCCCATCAAGGATATTCCTACCCTGCATAAACGCAGTTTGTGTAGGTTTCACCACATGATCATCCACTGCATTAAGCCGCATGGTAGCAACTTTTGTAAAGATTTTGAAGCTAACATTAAGTAGGCAGATATGTCGGTATTGTTGAATCCTTTCTGCTTCCTTAACCTTAGGCAAAAAAATAATATCCCCAAAGTTAAGGTGAAACAGATCCAGTTGGCCCGCATGCAAGCAACCAAATAATTCCAGTAAATCATACTAGATGATGTCCCAGAAATGCTGGTAAAAGTATGCCGGAAAACCATCTGGTTCTGGCGCCTTATTGTGTTCCATCAAAAAGATAGCCTTCTTAATCTCCTCTTCAGTGAAGGGAGCATTAACGAAGTTATTCTCTTCGACAGATACTTGGGGAATATCATCTGTCCGCGACTCATCCATCGATACATTAGTATCCATCGGAGCCCCAAACAAATCTTTATAGAACTATGTAATATAGGCCTTCAGCTGTTCTTGTCTTTCGATCAAGCCTTCATCCTGTACCAGAGAGTGAATTCGCTTTTTCCTATGTCTCCCATTGGCTACATTATGGAAATAGCGTGTATTCGAGTCTCCTTCTAAGATGAATTTAGCCTTTGATCTCTGGTACCATTTGATCTCTTCCTCACGCAACAATGTGGCTACTTTCGTATTAGATTGGCTTTTTAGCTCAATTTCCTGCTTATTTAGTAGCCTACTTTCTGCTATGAGGTCAAGTTCATTAATAATGGTGCACAAGCGCTCTTTTTCTTTTTTTAAGTTACCAGCGGTATGTCTAGCCCAACCTCGAAGATATCTACGAACATTTTGTATCTTAATGGTCCATCTTCCGATCGGAGTACTCCCAACCATTGGTTTAGCCCATTCCTTTTTAACTAGTTCATCAAAAACATCACGCAACAACCATCCTAATTCGAATTTGAACTGTGGTTGAACCGTTGGCCTTAATGTACCAGTAGAAAGTAGAATGGGTGCATGATCCGTTAGAGATTCAATACGTTCTAAAGCTCGTACTGTGACCAATGTGTATTTATCTTCCCAATCAGTAGTCATAAGTACTCGATCCAGTTTTTCGTATGTCGGCTCCGGGAGACTATTAGCCCATGTGAACTGTCTCCCGGTCATATGAACATCTCTCAAATCCAAGCTGTCAATGACCGCATTGAACAAGAAAGGCCAATGCCTATCGAATCTTCCTTTGCTTTTTTCATGTTGGGACCTTAGCATATTGAAATCCCCACCTATAATCATAGGATACGGGTTCTCATTTGCGAGGTTCACCAACTCGCGAAGGAATGCTGCTTTATGCTCTTCTTGGGCAGCACCATAGACGGCAACCAAACTCCATATGAAATTATCAGCCCTGTTCCGGATATGTGCAGGAGCACAATCCCTACTTTCTGAAACTTGTTAGACTATGTTATAGATATATATGTATATATATATGCTCGATTGTTGATTATGATTGTGAATTATTACATTTTTAGCAAAGATCCTGTCAAAATTTTAAATTTCTTCGAGCCTTTGAGCCGGCTTACAAGCTTCACCGAGCCGGCTTGTCAAGCTTTCGAGCTTGGCTTGGAGGCTTAGTCTTGCCTTGTTCGACCTCCGAGCCGAGTCGAGCCCGAACCAAGCCCTGTCGAGCCTGAGGCGAGCCTCGAGCCTCGAGCTTCGTGTCCACCCCTTCACTACGACGGGTTCCTTGGCGTGAAGTCCACCGCCGGCAAGATCAGCAAGGCTCACCACAAGCAGCCGGCGGAGAAGTATCCCCGAGGCTACAATATGACGACGAGAGGAGGTTCTATCCATTGCCTGGGTCGTAGAAGGTAACTAACTAATCAGCCAGCCAGAGCAGCGACCAATCCATCCATCGTTACGTGTGTTTTGCGTACGTACCTAGGTTGTTAATCTTAGTGACCCGCCGAGGCGCGCCGAGAAGAAGCTGCCGCTGCCGGCCCCAAGTGGTGCGCGTGGGGGAGGCGTCGAATACTTTCGTTCCGGCAGGCCCTGGATGACCAAACCATTCTGTTTATATGCTGCTTGATGTGATGATGTCATGGCCTAATACCGTTTGGTTCAAATATTCCAGGATGAGGCGGACGCAGCCGATGCGGAAAATGACTACGGTGTGACCGATGACGAAGAGAGCACATAGGGCTCCTCCGACGGCGGCGACGACGCAGAACATCCTATGTCGGTGGCAAAGTTCGACGACCTGGAATGTTTTGAATTTGAACCTTGTAGGGTCTCTTTGGATTGCAGGGTTCAAAAACACAGGAATGTGAAAAACGTAGGAATCTCACAGGTTTGCCTGTGCAAAAGAGAGGAATGTAAAAATGAGAAAAACTGTAGTAATAGTCGTTTGGATGAAACGCGGGAAAAACACAGGAAACGTGTCTCGATCCTACGCACTTGAGTCTAAAAAAGAGGTTGGAGTGGATGTTCCAATTCCTATGGAATTGGGGCATAGGAATTCAATCCATAGGAATTTTGGTACGCCATTCCTTTGAACCAAACGCAATCCATAGGAAAAATTCCTAAGGATTGGAATCCTGCAAAAATCCTATGGAATTCCTACAATCCAAAGAGGCCCGTAATGTGTGAACCTATTTAGAGTTTTAATTTGAACCGTGTGTGATGTTTCGGTGCTAGGTTGAATTCCATTTAAATTGCAATGTACCCCGTGAGTGTACTGAATGCGTGAGTTGACTGAATTTGCCGAGTGAACTGAGTGTTGGGTTAAACGAGCAGACATTACTGTGCTGAGTGGACTGAATGTTTGGTTAACTGAAAGATTGTTACTTACAGTCGACATGGAATATCTCCGGCAGTTTCGAAAGTTCTTACGAGCTGCTGCCGACAATCACTGGTCTATTTCGAGTTTTAACTTGAACCTCGTGTGATGTTTCAACTTACTGTATTTTGAATTCAGTTTAAATTGCAATGTATCCGTGAGTGTACCGAATGTGTGAGTTGACTGAATTTGTTGAATGAACTGAAATGTTCAGTTAACCGGGCGGACGTTGCTATGCTGAGTGGACTGAATTTTCAGCTAGCTGGCTGAAAGATTGTTACGGATCTCCTACCAACTCCACACACAAGTCCACCATGATGAATCTCCAGAGTGAACACACCATTATCTCTACCTACACTGCACACAAATTCAACCCAAATCAGAACCTAAACGAAGTACTGCCATAATGACCATGCAAATAATGCCTAATCGGATCGAACCTAACCGAAATCAGCACCTAAACTAACGAAATCAAACTCAAATTCTACGAATCGACCTCCCCAAACAATTCCAAACTGGTCAGATGACAAACGTGCGCATACAAATCTGGAGCAGGGCACGGGAGATCCTGCCTCTTTGGCTGGAGCGAGTGACCAATGCGCGGCTCTAAGAAACGTTCATTGAGGCATGACCGGAGGCGGCTAATCTTTTGTTCAGGTCCAGATGATGGTATTCTTTCGTGGCTTTCCTGCTAGCACTGGGCCCAGTGTGCGCCCATGACGCCTGTATTACTACTGTACATAGCAGTACTAGTAAAGCCAACACCGCACTGTGCCTCTGCACGCGACTGTGCACACGGTGCGTGCCAGGAATCTACTGCCTTCCCAGCTTTGTCAAGGAGACGGGACACGTCGCGGCGGTCACCATCGTAATTATGTTAACTTGGGCGCCCCTTCACCAGAATTTATAATTGTTTCGTGTGCACGGATGGTACAATTCATATGACATCCTACACTGTAAACATGAACCTTTTCGCAGACCACCTCTCCTCTACTGAGGTCATCTCCAGTAGTGGTTGCGTCCCAGGACGCAAAAACCCGCGAAACGGCGCTATTCTGCGAACTGAGGGGCGCGTTTCCCAGCCGTGAATCCAGACCCCCCCAGCGGCGACTCGGCCAAATTTGAGCAATTAAAAAAAAAATCCCACTAAATAAATAGAATTTTGCCACACAAATAAATAGAGTTTTGTCACAGAAATAAATAGTTCAACAATTTTAAAAAAAAGTACACAAGTCATCGTCCTCAACATTGCCATTCCCCTTTCGCGCCCACAAATGCTGCACCAGGTCATCCTGCAGAGCATGATGTGTTGCAGCGTGTCGAATCTCCTGTCGCTTGGTGAGGAAGTCTGTCTATGATGCCAGCACCGGGTCATCCCGCTCACTCTCAATGATCATGTTGTGCAAGATCACACAACACTGCATCACCTCCCACATGTTGGACTTCGACCAAGTCATAGCTGGGTACCGGACAACAGCGAATCAAGATTGAAACGCACCAAATGCCCGCTCAACATCCTTCCTGCAAGCCTCCTAGCACTTGGAAAACCAAGCTTTTGCGCTTCCTGGGATAGGGTTGGAGATGCTCTTCACAAATGTTGCCCACTTCGGGTAGATGTCATCTGCAAGATAGCACCCCTTTGTATACCGGTGTCCATTGATCTCATAGTTCACAGGGGGGCATGGCCTTCGACAAGATCGGCAAAGACATTCGAGCACTGCAAGACATTGATGTCGTTGTGACTTCCAGGCATACCAAAGAATGAATGCCAAATCCATAGATCGTACGAAGCCACGGCCTCGAGAACCACCGAGCACTCTCCTTCCTTTCCCTTGTACATCCCCTGCCAGTCAAATGGGCAGTTCTTCCATGCCCAGTGCATATAGTCGATACTGCCAAGCATCCCAGGAAACCCTCTTGCTTCATTCTCTGCGAGGAGACGAGCAGTGTCTTGCGCATTGGGCGATCGCAGATATATTGGGCCAAAAACTGCAACCACTGCCCGACAGAACTTGTTCAAGCACTCGAGGGCCGTGGACTCGCTCATGCGCAGGTAGTCATCTTGTGCATCTGCGGGAGCATCGTATGCAAGCAACCTCATGGCCATCGTGCACTTCTGGATAGAGGTAAACCCTACCGTGCCGGTGCAGTCCTTCTTCAACTTGAAGTAGGTGTCAAACTCCCGGATGACATGCATGATCTTGAGGAAGAGCGTGTGTTTCATACTGAAACGACGCCGGAACACCTTCTCGTCGTTGGTGGGATCCTCGGCGAAGTAGTCGGAGTAGAGGATGCAGTAGCCCTCGTACCGCTGCCTCGGCCTGCTCTTGCGGCGACCGGGCTTCGATCCCGTGCGGCGCGGCGCGGCGTCCTGGGCCTGCAATCCGGCCAGGCAGCTCAAGACGAGCAGGTGCTCCTCGTCGTCGATGGCGGCCTGTCTTCCTCGTCGAATAGCTCGGCGAGCATCTCCTCGGCGTCGGAGTCCATGGCTCGGACAGAGCGTCGAACACCTTGCGGGCGGTGGGCGCGGCTCACCGGGCACAACCTCCTCCGCGGCGGAGATGCGATCGAACGACGGCGACGATGTGGTGGACTAGCCGGCGGTGGTTTGTCTCGTCGATCTTGTGCGATGGTGGCCGACAGCGGCAGCGTGGAGTGCGGCCGGCGGGGTGGCGACGGCGAGGCGGGCGAGCAGAAAAGACGAGTCGGGGGTGGGGAAAGTGGGCAAATAGCGATCCCTCGCCGACAGCGCTGGTCCACGCGCGCTTTTTCTTTCGCCGCCCCCAGGCCGAACCCAACGGGCTGGGTTCCACCTGGGGGCGGCGCGCTAATTTCCGCCGAAACGGCGCTTTTTCAGGTCCTGGGGGGCGACTGGTGAAAAAACGGCGCTTTTCGCGCAAAACGGCGCTAATTTGCGTCCTGGGGGGGACGACTGGAGATGCCCTGAAGTACGCCGAGAGAGCATCCACGAAGTAGTCTAGATGTTTAAAAAGTCATTTTGGCTACCAAGATCCGGTGCTCCCTTTATTTTGGCTACATGTTTTAAAAATATACGAAAACAAATTCTAGATGTGATGCATCCTACTAGCACGCAAAAATGAAATTAGTAGGCTACATAAATATGACAAAATCACGTATATTTTGGAGATTTGAATTTGTGTATTTACATCCACAATTTTTTTTTCTTAGAACAGAAAGTATTTCAAATTGAGATTTTGCACATATGTGGGATACATTGTCGACAACACGCAGATATTTTCCACATTTTCAAAACATTTACTAACTAAAATTATAGAGGTTGGTAAGTGGCAAAAAAAAAAATCAATATCATACCGAAAACCCTACACGTCACGGTTAAATTATCTTTCTTTTACATGAAGACTTGAAAACCCTCAGGCCGGCCTGCTGGCGACGTGCTATTGACCATCATGAGTGTGGCACCAACGGATGGAGCTCCGGATGTTGAGGAGAGGAGGAGGGCCCCGCCAACAGAATTCTCCTCCCGCCCGCGGCTACGAGGTCACGGATGGCGAGGGGTGATAGGGAGGTCACCGAAGTCCATGCAATACAAGAAAAAAAAAGATTTAGGGACAAATAGCCCCTTCACAATTTCCCAATTTGTCATCGATATGTGTTAATAGGTGACAAATTTGCCATGACGTCAACGGTGTACAGAAATGCATGACAGATGCATTATTTTTCATTGTAAATTGTCACCTATAAGCCAATCGGGATGGGCAGGTTAGTATGTGACGATTTTAAAACGTGGTGAATGTCTATTGTAACACAAAATCACGCAGGGCAAGCTAGTTTAGAAAATTGATTAATTTGTGCATTTATATAAATTAGGCTATTATGCAGGGCCCACCTGTCGGATAAAGAATTAATTCGATGAAAAAATGGTTGATCTCGCGAGAACTCCTACCGTTAGACAAGTAATCGATTGTTGTCGTAGTTTTCCTACTAGGTTTTATTGTAGTAATAGTACATACACGCATTATTTACGATAACCTGATTGGGGTGTTATAACGATGTTGGTATCCTTAATAACTTCTTTCACTAACAGAGCGGTTAGGAAACATGGCAGGGCGGTCAGGAAATCATGGTCACCGCTTAGTCGATCACCTAAACCCTAACTGACCAGAAATCTTGGCGATCAAGGCAGATTTAAAAGGCGGCGCATCTTTAGTCGTGAGGAGGCACATCATCGTTTAGTTTGGCTGTGATTTGTTTAGGATTAGATCTGTTAGTTTTTTGTGTGTGATTCTTTTGGTTTCTTAGTTATCCCATGTTGGACATGAAGTGATGTGAGTAAATTTGGAATTAATGTGCACTCAATTTGCAATTAGTAGATCAATAATATAATGTATTAAAGTTTTCGAGATCTACTCATACATACCCTACGTTGCTCTTTATATATTTGTAGGCAATGGACCGAGGCTGGATTACTCATGGGAAAAAGTTTACACCTCCTTATATTAAAGGTGTAAGTGAGTTTATAAAGTTTGTGAGAGAGCAAGTTGGTCCCGATGAAAAAATCTTGTGCCCAGGCATTGACTGACTCAATCTGGTACGACATGATCAAGAAGATGTTGATTGTCACATTAATTACCATGGTACGTGCATTAACTATACTAAGTGGATATTTCATGGTGAAAAAATTTCTGATAAAGATGGCCATACTACTGAGCATGGTTCGTATCAGAGTGACTATGAGTATGATAATGAAGATCAAGAGTACGAAAATAATCATGTTAATGATGCATCAGATATGGTACATAATTTGCAGAAATCAGACCATAAAGGTCCTGATAAGTCAAATTTGTATGCAAAACTTATTGAAAAGGCAAAAAAAGAGCTACACGATGGATGCACCACTTTCACATGGTTGGCCTTCATTATATAGATCCGTCATGTGAAATCATCAATCGGATCCCAAATAGAGCATTTGATATATTACTTCATCTCTTATGCGGAGGTTTGCCATATGTGAAGTTTTCAAAAATCAATGCTGATGCTAAGAGTGTACTTTCTGATGTTGTCCTTGGGTATAAGACAATTCATGTATGCATGTACGATTGTGCTTTGTTCTGGGGAGATCACAAATTTAATACACATTGTCCTGTTTGTGAATTATCGAGATATGAAGACTCAAATGGGAAAAGAAAGATTCCTCATAGGGTAACTAATGGTGTGACATGGAAGCACTTTGATAAAATTTTGGTTGGCTTGCGGATGAGCCCCGTAACCTAAAGCGTACATTTGCCATGGATGGATTCAATCCATTTGGAAGTATGGGTAATGCATACACTATATGGCATGTTTCTATCATTCCTTACAACTGCGCCGCAGTTAGGGCACCCGATTAGGGGGACCACAACTGCGCCGCCGCAAAGAGCTGTCCGGATCGAGCTCAAAGAAGACATGGTAGGTAAGCTCGGCGAGAGAAGAGAGATGGCCACGGCGGCAGTCGCGGTGAAGGGAGGGAGAGGAGTCGATTTGGGAAAAGGGGATTTTCATCATGGGGGAGGAGTCGGACATCACGTGTCGGGAGGTTTTCTAGCAACACCCCGCGTTCTCCTGTCCGAACGCATCTCCGAGTAATTTTGCAATAAGCCCACCGCCAACGCACATACGTGTAAGATTCGGGTCACGCTGTCCATCCCTTCAACGCTCAAGTGGCAGCGTACAACGTACAAAAACCTGTACTGTGACCGAAGTGAACCATTGCTGCTGTTGAATATATTAGCAATTTAGCACATGATTTAATCCGAAATAGCATGACATAAATCATGACTGTAGAAATTATACTAAGCATGCAAATATCGAAATCTAGCGCTATATTAAAACCGATCCAATCTACAGCAAGCAATAGACAAAAGAACTGCAGTTGTATCTCGTACAGATGAGAGAGATATACGTACGATGCAGCGGTAGCAGTACCGCCGTTGTTGTTGTCCACGTCGTCCATGTCGTCGATGAAGAGGTTGCCGAGGTCGGGGAATAAGTCGTCGTTGGGGAAGTAGTCGCCGTCAGCAGTCGCGCGAGTGCGCTCCCCAAAAACCTGATCGCCCCTCTCCCGTACAGGATCACAAGAGGCGGGGTTTCGGAGGCCTGCTTCCCTCCTCGCGGTGCACGCCGGAAGAAGGGATGGAGAATACTTGATTGGCGGCGCAGTGCTTTGAAACGGTGCGAAACCATATGACGAAGTGTATACTAGGGTTTACCGTATGCGTCTATTTATATGCGGCTGGGAGAGACGTGGACGTAACTCCACGTCTGAGTCGGTTCGGTTTGAATTAATGCGTCCGTTAATTACCAACTTAATGACTCATTAAGATTTCCCAAGCGACAAAATAAACGCTCTCGGCTCGGCTCATTCCCGCAACCCGCGGCGCGTCATGACGAGGCGAGGCGTGGCGAGGCGGGCGGCGGAGGAGGAGCGCGCGTGTGGCACACCTCTCCTCTTGCCTTGCCAACTCATACATGAGCTAGAATGGCTCACCTTATAAGGTGGTTCCATTCTCTCCAAACTAGCAGTACGGGACTAAACTTCAGTCCCACTCCCCACTTGTATTATTCATGAATGGGCCATGACAATTTCAGGATTTATTGGGCTTAGTTGGGCCACACTGCAGCCCATAAATTCCAACAATCCCCCACAAAGTGTCATTAGCATATTTCATAATCTCTGTTCCAAAACATTGTTTATATACCGGTGTTAGTGGAGACTGTTAAGTTTAACTTCCACTTAGAACATCATGTTACACTAGTTCACAACTTGAATAGTGGACTACGCCTTGAGCTACAAGTTTGCGACGATACCAGTTTCACACAACATCTGAACCGATACTAGGCTGCCGCAAGGCTTCCCCGCGGTTTGGAGCGTATGCGTCATACTCCGAAGGCTTTTCATGAGTTTATTAGAGAGCACCCGGTTCTCATAGACCGCGACGTTTAACAGTCAGACTCATATAGGTGAGTTCCTCAGGAGATGTTCTGTAGGACACATCTCTGCTTATAAATAAGCCCCTTGGAACACATTAAGGCAAATGTCAACCTACCACACAGATCAGAAGAGTATTGCATCTTTTATGGAGTGGAATAAAATATAAGGATACTCTTCTCTCAGCTGACCAACAGCTTGTCTCCCACTTCTAATTCACGGGATCTCCGATCACATAGAGTGGGTTACCACTGTGGGCAACTTATAACGTGGGTCTCAAGCCCATCTCCCTTGATGCATTATCTATCACATTCTGTGATAAAATCTTTGTGAAGGGATCTACCAAGTTCATAGATGTTTGGATATAATCCAACGCAATAACTCCGGAGTTTTTCAATTTTCTGACAGATTTCAATCTCCTTTTCACATGTCTTGATGACTTTGCATTATCCTTAGAACTGTTCACTTTGATGATCACAGTTTGATTATCACAGTTCATTAGGATTGCGGGTGTCGCACCCAGACTTCTAGAGGATACTCACAGTCCGCTAAACAGTAGAACAAATGGCTTACGGGACATACCGGCACCCGCATCTCAATATGAGCAGACCAACACGTAAACGTGTGACAACCATTCTCTACTATCCATCGTCTGCGTACACCATCCCATAGAAATCCGACTACTTCCGTTGACGTACTTCATAACATACACACATGGTACGTCAACGGCATTTGAACAAGTGATATCACAACATATCTCTAAGACACAAAAGATTGAAATAAGTTGCAAATAGCTCTCACTAGAGCAGAGATAGAAAATACAATCATCCAGAGGACACATGTCCCAACAATTCATCATTACATCACAGCGGAAACATCCAAAGTGTCTGAGTACAGACAAGATCCAAATAGGCCTAAGAGGCCGGAAACGAAAAAACGGAGCCCATCCACGATGTCTCGAATCCTGCCCGGGTCCGCTATCTACTCGTCAGCAGCCTCGTCATACTCCACGTAGTAGCCACCATGGGGATCCTCGGAAACGTAGTCTGTGGAAACCACAGCCCAAAAGGGGTCAGTACAGACAAGTACTGGCAAGCAAGACTCACAAGATACCAAAGTGTACCCGGCAACACCAAGTACAGATGCTTTGGGTTCAACGGAAGAATAGGTGATACAAAAGTGCGGCAGCAGGCTGCTCTAACCAGCTACAGAAACACGCTACAACTTCCGGCTAAAAGAAAGGGATAAGATAGCGTATCGTAACCAACTATAACTAACCTCAAACAAACCCATCCTGGATCTCGCCCCTTATCCAAAGAAGCAATCCGAGGATAACTCACACAGTTGGATTAATGATGGTTCAAGTTATTGTGTCAATAAGACTATTACTAGTCAAGTTATCATTAGTTAGGTGTAAGTTGTTCTGAGTACTTGTTAGCCAGTACTTTCACCAAGTCATCCATAACCGCGGACAACACGGCTTCTCGAGAAGATTTAACCCTGCAGGGATGCACCAATTTGGCTGTACACGTAAGAATAACCCGCCAGATGGAATGGCCCTTCCACCAAGCGGGGCACTCAACACAACTCAACTCGTCTTCGCATCAAGGCCAAAGAACCCCGTGCAATTGAGCGCACGGTTAATCAAGCCCCACGAAGAAAAGGGAACCCTCATAGCACTCTAAGAACGTGGCTCCCTAAATGCCGACTACAAAAGTTTCCACCCTGGCCTCGGGTTCGTACCTGCATATGCGTGCGGCAAATGGAAAACCCGAACTAAATGAGGCGATTTGGACGAGATGCGAATCGAATCAAATTGAGGGGGGCGCCCATACACGCTTCCCACATGCGGATAGTGCGCTCATCATGGATCAGTAGACAAGACCCTTTTCCTAATTAGGGTCGACACTAGCAGGCCTCAAAACCACGCCGGGCCTCCTGCCGGTGCCTTATCATCAAATTAGTATTACCTTAAACATTAACAGGTTGATTGTTTAAACATCGAGCCCAGAACATGATAAATATGGTAATATAAATAACGGACAACAGACTCGAGCATAAACAACCCTAAGCATGCTAGTAAGACACAGGCAGCAAGTAACAGGTTATAGGTGTGGAGGTGAGGCTATATCAGGGTTACAGGATAACATGTGATAGGATCGAACACAAGCAACGAATCTTAAGGCTAGCAGAATAGACAACGGAAAGTATCGGTATCCAGTGTGGAAAGGACACTGTCGTGGGATAAACACGGCAGACGTTACCAGGGGTAACTTGTCTTGGGGCAAATCGACTCTGGTGTTTGGGAGAGGGTTTAGCTCAGGGAAAAACATGATGATATACGATCTGGTAGCCGGCAATCAAGTCGCCGAGTCTCCGATCTAGATGTATTATCTCAACTCTCGTATTACACTGGATACTCGATACCTAGCAATCTTGTTCTAACTCTTGGATCCCTCTAAACCTAACCTAGGGGCCGGTTTAAAAAGCACCCGGACCCCCTGGCCTGCGCTCCAAGGTATACTCTGAATCCTACCCGGACGCCGCTTACAAAACCCTAAACTTCCTTATCAGAACCCACAATCCGGGTTACCAGGCCTACGATCTTGGGCCTTCCAGAAGCTCTTTTATCCTTATCCGGGTCTTTGCGCAGCATCCTTTGGGCCGAGTTACACCTTGGTGTTGGGCTACCGGGTTATCATCCCTCCATCAGTAGTCCCCAGAATAGCTTGGGCTTCACGGGATCCTCCTTGAAGCGCTCGCTATTCCCTGCAAAAATATCAAACATACAAGTCCATAGAGGCCGGGTTAAGGTGCTTTGATAAACAGCTAGGCCTAACTCCAAGGTGGCCATATAGTAACCCGGCTTTCTCTAGGTCCTTCTTTACTTTTTCCGGGTCAACGCCCTGATAAGAACGTCAAAGATCCGGCTTACTTTACTCGATAATTGATCCCGATATTGCGAAGAGGATCTCCTTCTTATCTCTGTCTGGATATCCCGTCCAGCATTTAAAGCATATCTCAAAAAATCCGGGCAGGTATCCGTTATCCCGAAATCTCCGGCTCGCGCCCATTGGACTAGGTCTATTCGCTCGCACCTTATAAATAAGTACTCAGGGGATAACCTAGCCCCCAACGGTTCATTTCCCCTTCTTCCTCCTTCTCTTCACTTCCGCGCTCAAGCTCGCAGAGCACCGTCACGGAGACCTCGCGCGCGTCACCGGAGCCAATCCGCCGCCGGCTACGCTCCGCCACGGTTTGTCCCGCGCCGCCGCCAAGATCCGCCGCCGCGCCCTCGACCTGCCCGCCGGGAATCGCAAAGGGGCACCAACACTGCGCTATTTGCCGCCGGCGAGCTTTACTTCAATCTGCTCCAGTAAGCCTTATATTCCCGTTGATCTATTTCTGCAATTTCTCGATTTACTCCCGATTGGATCTAGGTTAATCCGCGGGTCGTTTTTTCTTGCCGCGCCGGATTAGGCCACTTAAATGCTTGCTAGCTCCTGCAATAGCTCAACAGATGATCACACACCACTCCCCTATCATCGTTAATCATTAATTTCTCCGTAGAATCGTCCGCAAACTTTTCGATCTAGATCCATTTCGCCCAAATTTTCCGCACTCCTCATTGACACCCGGAAAATCCTCTTCTTCCGGTTCTTTTGCTTGCAGTAGATACATGGGCAATCATCCTTCTTCCGCAAATGATCATCAATATGTAAGTCCCTCATAATTTCTGTATCGCTACTCGGACAGTCCATGACTTTTTGCTCTTTTCAATGATACCCGGATGATTCTTGGTTGTTTTGTCCAGCTGATGCCGTTTGCCTATACTCGTATAACTCACGATTTCCGGTTCTTACATCTTATACCTTTTATCTTGCGCTTTGCAGGTTGAACCCATGGCTCCCAAGAGGCAAGGGAAGCAGCCGGCCAAAACCCGGACGACCCAATCAATATCCGCCAACTGGGGGCGGTCAACAGTCACCAAGGCCAAGCTGGAGGAGCTGGCCGAGTTGGGGGTGCTCCCTCCTTAGAAGGATATCCACTAGAGGGTGCCGGGCGATAAGACCCGACCCACTCCTGCCGCCAACGAGGTAATTTGCTTCGTTTAGCACGTGACCCGGGGGTTTCGCCCTCCGGGTCACCCTTTCTTTCGTGAGGTTCTGAGCCACTATGGTCTTCGGGTATTCGACATAGGGCCTAACTCTATGCTGAATATAACCCATTTTATCGTTCTTTTCGAGTCATACTTGTGCACTTCGCCAAATTTGGCTCTCTTTATCGAACTCTTCCAGTGCAAGCCGTGCCGCGAAAGCGGTGACGGCGCTCTTCTTGCTTGCGGCGGAGTTTCTATCCAACGCCGTAAGAATTCCCCAATGCCGACTCTTAACTTGAATTCCCACGTTAAGCATTGGCAACTCACCTATTTCTACTGCCGAGACACCTCTTCACCCGGCGAGAGGAGACTGCCGGGTTACTCGGAAGGGATCCTTGATATCGCTGAGTCTTTCAACGCCTTCGCCCCTGACTCGGACAGGGAATCCATTCAACCTCTCTTAGCTAAGATAGCTGCTCTCTTGGCCCAAGGTCTCCTTGGGCTCAACTTGGTGAAAACTTGGGTCAACTTCCGGATCTAACCCAACTCTATCCGCTCCAAGCTAATGTGCGAGTATTCGGGGCACACCACAGGTTCCCTCCGATACTCATCTAAAGATTACCCGGCCGGTGACACCAACAAGACCATCAAGGGATTCTTGACGGAGAAGTTGGAGGTAATCCGGAATATAGCCGGGTTAGAACCCTTTAGACGCGAGAACCCAGCACCTGAGGTACAGATCCGGCTTTCATACTTTACCTCCATGCTTTTCTTCCTGATACAGTTGTTAACTCTCGTCTCCGTATTCTTATTTCAGGCTGATAACAACTTTTGGAGGATCGAAACTCACCCTGGCTCAGAAAGCCCAGAGGAGGAAGAAGATGCGATTAACTCTGAAGAAGGTACACTCCGAGTCTCACTCGCCTTCCACAAGCTCATTGCTGCTCGTTCTGTAATTTTCCGACTATATGTCTTGATAACTTTCAGAACCAGAAGACAAGGGCGAAGAAGAAGAAGAAGAAGCGGAAGACCGGGTGGAATCGGCAAACGACGAAGGGGAAGCTGAACCGACAGTCAAGGTCGGAACAAAGAGGAAACCCCGAGGGGTCGTTTTTAAGGTTCCATACCGCCTCCTTACTTCCAAACCATTCTCCTTTGATAACATGCACAAGATAAACCAAGAGTTATCCGACTGGCCGTACCTGAAGGATTCGCCCTTGACCAAGCGTAGAATGACTCGGAATTTTCCGGGTGAAGGCGCTCTTAACCCGGGTATTTCATCATCCTCAACACGACGCGCCGGTACTCATCTGATCCTTTCTTGAATACCAAAGTTTTTCCAGTTTACCCCTTAGTAGAGTAGCTACATGTCTTACTTGCTTTGGCATTTTCAGCTTCGTCTGGGTCTAGCAGTGAGCTCCCCTCGGATTACGTGGTGAATCCCGGGTAAGGTTCTTCTCCTGATGCTCTATCGCCTTTCCACAATCTTTCCCCAGTCGTATGCTAACTGCTTATCTATACTGTTCATAGAGCCACGGTCACTATCAGTGACCAAGAGAATGTGGAGACCGATGACCCGGGTAAGGATAACCCGACTGATGATACGACTACCGCAGCTGGCCGCGAAGAACAAGTGCCACCAACAAACTCGGCTGACCAAGAGGCTGAGTACCCAATAGCCTCGCACACACGCGAGGAGGAGACCGCCGCCTTGGGCACGAGAGGCGCACCAGAGTCCGATACTCGGACAGCTCGGGCGCCTTCCCCTACCGCGGAGAAAAATCCCTCGCCGAGCTACCAAGGTCCCGGGTCTTCCCGCTCAGGCAACGACACCTTCGATCAAATGATGAGCGCTCTTCTTGCCATGAAGGCCTCAGAGAGCAGTATGTTAGAGCGCCTGGCAGTGGAGCACCAGGTAATCTTTACTTGATATATAACAATATCCATCTAGTCCCCAAGTTCCGAGTCTAATTTGTCAAAGTTACACTCGGTACTTCTTTCAATACTCGGCTGACTGCAATATCCGATTAGTTTTTAACTTTCCATATCTCTAGGCGCACGCATCTCGGTCCGGGGAGATTTTGGCCAAGACCAATCAACTCCTGGACACTGAGGTTAAGCTAAGAGAGGCGCTTGAAGCTGAGGTGGCAACCTTGAAAAAGGATGTCACAAAATACAAAGAGAAATACACCACCGTCCAAGCTACGCTGAAGGAGCTATCAGCTCAAATTTCCGACACTTATCGTGTCCTTGTTGGTGAGATTTTGCTTCTTACCGGTTCGTGTCTTGTTTTTTTGTTTCTTGATACGTGACACCCGGAATACTTTGAAGTAATCTTTGTGTTGTGTCCTGCAGATTCCAACCTTGCTCCCTCGGAAGAAAATGATATCCAAAAGATAATGAACTTGAGGAATGTCCTCCGTAGGTTCTGTGCCGGCACTAAGTGGATCCTGGACGCCATTCAGTGGCCGACTGAATCGTATCCGGGTATGGAGACCCTAATTCATGCATGCTCCAGTGTTCCTGCATGGATTGAGCTCTGGAAGCGCTCGTCATGCCGGATTGGCATGACCCGGGCCTTTATGCTGGCTAAAGCTTACTTTCCCAAATTTGAGCCGGCAAAGGTGATAGCCGGGTTTCCGGAGTTCAAAGCGGATGGCACAAGGTTTGGGGCCAAGGACTTCAAGGCCGTGCAAGCTGAGGTACGACATTCGGCGACTACTCTTGCCGACAGCATGGATTTGAATAAGTTTATGTCCCCATACAATGCTAAGGGCAAGGCTGTGATGGAAGACACGCCCGTGCCATTCGATATCCTGGAAAGATGGAACGCTGGCTCGGCCAGGCGAAGGGAGGAAGCTGCGAAGAAGGGGGCCGATTTGGAATCAGCACCAACTACTTCTACGCCAACCGTTCGTCCACCTGTTCGTCCTGATGCTGAAATTCCGGATGATGATGCCGCGAATGCTTTTAATGAGCAAACTCATGATCAAGACCCGGAGGACAAGGTTGGAGGTGTGGACCCCACCCGGGAGGTCGAGTAGATTATTGTCTGATGTCATCTTGATACTTTGTTTGCCCGATGCCTTTGTAAAAGCAGATATTCTTTTGATAGTGCGTATGCGCCATTTTGATATTACCATCGCATTATGTAGACATATTGCGAAACTTTTAACGGCTTCAAAGCCCTTTGTGGCCTTTGGATGGACTTGATGCACGTCTGCCTTTAAGCTCGTTTATTCCCGACTTACTTTATGGTTCCGTATGTGAGACTCGGTTTCCGGGTCTCGTGGGTTTGACAGGTGGACTTTTCTCTAAGTCCCCAAGTCCCCAAGATCCGGATGTTTGGGTTTTTTGGGCTTAGTGACTAAGCAACTTTGTTTCTTTTTGCGAAATCCCCAGTCCCCAAAAGCCCGAAATTCCGAGTCTGGGATACGTGGTCTTCCAGAGAGAACAAGTTGTCTTGCGCTAAGCCCGAACCTAGAGCCGTTTCACATAGGTATTGAAGTTATGCTTAATAAACGTTGAGTTTCCGGCTATTAGCCCTGTACTCTGCATAACTTGTGGTTTAGATGACCCTTTTGACTATCTTGTACTATAAGCCGGCTTTCGCGTGGATATCATGTTGTTACATCTATACGAAAACATGGTCAGGCAAGTCCCATTGGGCTTCATGGCTGATTGTAATCGTAAGCGAGCAAATCATGCCACTTTAGTGCGAGTCACATCGAGCTTAAGTAAGAAAAGTCAAGAAAATTTGTCTCCTTTCTCCGGTTATAAGATTGCAGCCGTACTCGTTTGCGAGTAATCGGCCCTTATAACTCATAGGCATCAAGGCCGGGTCTTTGAGTTTGTAACTGTGCTATTCAAGCAATAAGCCCTCAAGACCTAGATATATGCAACATACTTAAGGAAACTGATGTACTGATAACAATAAACGATACTTACCTGTAAGCGAAGTAAAGATCATAACAAAATAAGACTTGATAACGCATGTGAAGAAGATATATTGCTTAACCATCTCTTTATTGATATGAGAAAGCTTGGGTCAGCAGGCCGCCTCATTAAAAACCCTCCAGTCCCCTTAGGTACCCTGGATAGGAAAAGAGTGCGTCTGAAACCTGCTGCCCATTACATTGTTTAGTTCTTCTTGGGGATCTGTCCGGAACCAACGTAATCGATACACATTCTCCACTTGTTGGTCTTTTTTATTATGAGTGCCGGGTTTGCTAGCCAATCCGGGTGAGGCGTTTCCGTGACGCGGGTGGTTGTAAACGGCCGTGCGGCTTCTTCTCCTATGGCAAATTGTTTGGAAGGATCATCCTTGATGAAAGCCACCATCTTGGTGTCTTGCGCTACCTTGAACTTTGCTCTTTCATCTTCAGTACTTGGTCTTTTTAGTGCTGTTCTGTCATCCGGGTCTAGTTGAGACCGGTAATACTTGAGTTCCTCTTTTCCGCAAGCTTGCTCGGCCATTGCTGCATCTCCTTCATCACACTCGGCCGCTATATCCCGACTCCCGTGTATGGTGATGGTCTGCTTGGGACCCGGGATTTTTAGCTGTAGATACACATAACACGGCCTAGCCATGAATTTGGCATAAGCCGGCCTTCCGAATAGGACTGCGCAATTTAACCACCTCGAAAGTGAGCCATTCAGCCCGAAAATTGTCCTTCGATTCTCCGAAAGCTACCTCCAGTGCGATTTTTCCCTCGGGGCACGCAGAGTGACCCGGCACTATCCCGTGAAAGATTGTTGAGTTTTTCTGTAGCTGAGACTCCTTGAGACCCATGCGTAGGAAGGTTTCCCAATATAAGATACTGATGCTACTTCCACCGTCCATTAGGACCTTTTTCAGCTCATAGCCATTGACCTGTGGCACAACCACCAAAGCTAAGACTCCCGGATGTTCTATCCTCTCCGGGTGATCTCTTCTGCTCCATGTTACGTCTTGCTCTGACCACCTCAAGTATCTCGGAACAGCCGAGGAAACCGAGTTTTCCGCTTGTTTCTGTATCGTCTTATCCTTGTTGGAAATTCCTGTAGTGTGCACGTGATAGGTAGACTCGTACCAATCCTCTAGCGGACGCAAGCTAGATTCGGTATCATCTTCTCTTACGACCCAGCCACACGGGGTCCATGCCGGCTCCTCCGGCTGTTCCCTCTTCGTGGTGGGCTCTTCTGTCGGATCCACCGTCCCAACCGATTCTTTTCCATCTGATTGAGCGTTGGTGGCCTCCCCTGACACAGAATCAAATCCAAAGTCGTCAGGGATTGAAGCGGACGTACGTACCGTACCGATGAAGACGTCGATCTGGCCGATCGTCACGACAGACCCGGATTCAAGCAGATCCGATTCTGGCCCCCAGCCGGAATCGTCCACCTGAAGGGAATATGCCCGAGAGGCAATAATAAAATGGTTATTATCTTATTCCTTGTTTATGATGAATGTTTATTTCTCATGCTAGAATTGTATTAACCGGAAACGTTGATACATGTGTGCTTAATAAACAAACAATGGTTCCTAGTAAAGCCTCTCTTTTAACTAGCTCGTTGATTAATAGATGATCAAGGTTTCCTGATCATGAACATCGGATGTTATTAATAACGGGGTCATGTCATTAGAAGAATGATGTGATGAACATATACCCAAAGAGAATATAGCAATGCGATCAAGTCATTTAGTTTACATTGTTATATCAAACACACGAAGTAACTTATTCCTTATACCATGAGATCATGTCAATCACTGATACCGGAAGAGTGCTTTGATGGCATCAAACGTCACACCGTAACAGGGTGACTATAAAGGTGTCGTTAAGTATTCGGAAAGTATTAGTTGAGGATCATGGATCAAGAGTGGGATTTGTCCATCCAAATGACGGAGAGATATACTCTGGGCCCTCTCGGTGATATCACATCGAAACCGCTTGCAAGCACGTGATATGATCACAAGGATGTTATATCACGGGAACGAGAAAAGAGTACTTGTCGGTAACGAGATTGAACAAGGTATGGTTGATACCAATGATCGAATCTCGGACAAGTAAAATATCGCGAGACAAAGGGAATAGTTCACGGCGTTGTTGGTTCACACGATCACGAGAGTCATCGTTGAATATATAGGAGTCATCACGGATCTCCAGATCCCGCTGTTGATTATTGATCGGAGAGGAGTCTCGATCATGTCTATCTTATTCGCGAACCGTAGGGTGACACACTTAAGGTTCGATGACGCGTTTGAGAGGATACGGAATATCGAAGAATATTTTGGACAGCACCGAAATTGTTTCGGGGAAAATTGAAATAGTTCAAGGGGTTTTTCGTCGAATGGTTGTTAATAGAATTAACAAATGATTCGAGGTGCTATATGCAAAAGTTTGTTAATAGAATTAACAAATGCTGAAATAAAGAAATAAAAAGGTTTTATTTATTTATTAAAAGAAAACCTTTGGATTTTCCAAGTGGGAAATTATGGGAGCATGAGTGGGTGTGAGTGGAGCTTCCACTCACATGAAGAGGGAAGAGGTGGGGGCACCCCCATGGGCTGGCCGCACCCCCCTTGGGCTGCCTCCCCCCTCTCCTATAAAAGGAGGGTGAGAGCTCTCCCTCCTCCACACACTTGGCCACTTCCCTTTCCCTCCACCCGCTGCTCCATTTCATGGTCTCCGGCTTGGCGAAGCCCTGACCGTGGGATTCTTCACCACCACCACGTCGTCGTGCTGCTGGAATTCCGAGGGATTCTCTACTTCCGCGCCCCGCTGGAACGAGGGAACGGAGGTCGTCATCAACCGTACGTGTGACCGATCACGGATGCACCGCCGGATTGCGGTGCCATCTTCTCGCTATCGGGATCGGTGTGAGTACGACTACGCCAACAACGAGATTTGATCTCGTACCACTTTGAGTCTTCGAGGGTATGTGTTCTCCTTAACCCTCTTGTTGCCCGTTACACTTCGTCTCCTAGATTAGATCTTGGCCTTTCGGGTGTCTCTTGCGTAGGAAAATTTTTGTTTTCTATGCTACGTTCCCCTTCAGTGGTATCAGAGCCGGATCTATGCGTAGATGTTTTGTACGGGTAGAACACATAGGTGTATGTGGGCGTTGATGATCATGTTATTACCTCCTTGACTATTTTATGATCTTAGTGGCATAGTGGGATGAAGCGGCCCGGACTAACCTTACATGTCCACGTACATGAGACTTGTTCCACAACTGACATGCAACTTGTATTGCATAAGTGGCTTGCGGGTGTCTGTTTCTCCTACTATAGTTAAGATCTAATCTATGAAGGGTTGTTAAAAATGTGTTTATCAACGTTGTGGTTGATGTTCGTAGGTATGAACGGTTCTATCCTTGAAAGCCCTAAGCCACGTAAAATATGCAAAAATAAATTAGAAGCGTCTAACTAGTTTTTGCTGGGCATGTGAATTGATATGGTCAATATTACAAATTTGATTATGAGATGATCTATTTTGTAAATTATTGATATACCGGAAGGTATCCATATGGTTGTCTTCTTATTGATGGACAATCAAGTTTGGGGTACCGTGGTACTTGGTACCACGCCGGTGGAATGATTGAGATCATACCATAATGCACATGATGGAGATCAAGTGCAAGAAGGACCATATCATATCACGTTATCCTTACATGTGATGTTTGTGATGTTAATCCTTTTATGCATCTTGTTTTGCTTAGATAGCGACGGTAGCATTATAAGATGATCCCTCTCACTTAATATCAAGATAATAATGTGTTCTTCCTTAAGTATGCACCGTTAAGAAAGTTCGTCGTTTCGAGACACCACGTGATGATCGGGTGTGACAGACTCAACGTTCGCATACAACGGGTGTTTTCAAGCCTAGCATGTACAGACATGGCCTTGAAACACACGCAATACTACGGTTCTACTTGGCGAGCCTAGCATGTACAGACATGGCCTCGGAACACGTAACCGAAAGGTAAAGCATGAGTCATATGGATGATATGATGAACATGTCGATGTTCGCCTTTGAAGCTACATCATCTCACGTGATGATCGGTTTTGGTGTAGTGAATTTGGTTCGTGTAATCACTAAAGACGACTAAGAGGGATGTTGTTTTTGAGTGGGAGTTCATGGTTTAATTTTTGAATTAACTTGAACTTATTTATCATGAACAACAAATCAAATTGAATTTGCACAAATTGTAGTATTCATTGGCATCCACATAACTACCTTACACTTAGATTGTTAATTGAGATATAACTGTTATGATCTGGTAAATACCATTTAAGATTGGTACCGTATTAGTGAAATTTAAAATTAAGTCCTATTGTAGATTTTTGGTATTTCCTACCTAGCTCCATGTGGTTAATGATTGATTAATCTAGAGAGCAAATAATTCCTACTTAGAATCCAGAGTCATGGTTGCTTCCGTATTACTTTATCTTCAAAAGAATGTTTTGTTGATCAAGGTGATTTAGGAACTGAAAAGAGTTGTTTTCAGAAACAATCAAGTGAAAGATATATTGATATCTAGAAACTTATTTGTAGCAACATGACTGAGTATAATTTAGCGTGATAATGTTTGCTTATATTATCTGAATATATGCAAATTTAGCGTGACAATGTTTGCTTATATTATCTGAATATATGCAATGATTGAAGACGCTAGGCGTTTGAATATTCCAAGAAATTGGATGCTAAAAATTATCCTCTAAATTACTTCCTTCGAGCTATAGTAGCTTAATCATAAAATTGTTACGATGGGATGGATTAAAAGTATGTGTAAAGTTGTTTACCTTACTTGGAGATTGCTAAGAGTGGAATCTAGAAGAATTCTATTAATATGGTGATATTAGTAGAACAATCAAACTCAAAGTATGACTCAATGGGTGATAGTATATGACTAACACGCCAAAGAAAATGAGCTAGTAAGACTAGCATTGTTTGATGTTGAATGATTCTTCTATAAAGGAAAGGGAATATTGAAAATAGAATTACAAATAGATATATGGCAGAAAAGAAGATAACTGGAAAAGTCCAGCTCAGGAGTATATACTTGATATACAAGTTATAGATGTATTACTAGTTAACAAAGTATTTTTGGGTATTTTGATACCACATTGGTTGGTATGAGTTGTCATACAAAGCAACGCAATGAAAGAAATACAAGGGCCTAAAAGGAACTAGTAATAGATGTGGAATCGATTATGACGAGAACATAAATAAAGTGTTATTGTGTTCATTGTCGTATCGAACCAACCAGTCAAGATTTATTTGAAGAACTTAATAATTTGTTATTTTGTTCTAGTCTTTTGTGAGAACAAATGAGATTGTTCAAACTATGATCATATTCCATAATTGATGGATATGTTAATATAAATCATGTTGGTAAAGTAAACATCTATAAGACTAAATGCTAAACGTTGCAAGACGTTGAAGTGTTTCACTTAAATTGTGACACCACCATTTTAGTTCATATCGGAAAGGAAAACATGAAGGAACTCCATATTGATGGACTTCCGGAGTCATTTTATTGACGCTTGTGAGACCTCTTCCAAAAGATGACTAGAATTCCGTTCTTAGGCCAAAGTAGAATGGACGACTAATTTAGTGGAGATTATACATATTGATGTATATAGTCCATTATGTGTAGTCATGTATGGTGGATTAATTTTTCCTTCATAAAATTCTGTCGATGATTTAAGTAGATATGTGAGTATATCTATTTAAAGGGAACAGAGTTTGACATTTTGAATTGGTTCAAAAGGTTGTTAATATGAAGTTAAAATCAATGTAACAAGATAATCAAGTATTTATGATTGGATCATAAAGGATAAAGTTTGAGTTACAAGTTTAGCAAAACATCTGAGAAGTTGCAGAATTGTTCTACAACTTATACTTCTCGAATACCCCACATTAGATTGGAGTATTCAAAAGACAAAATCAAACCCTGTTTGACATGGTAAGATTAATAAAAATGCCATTATAATTTTGTAGTTTATACATTAGTGACAACCGTTTTTCCCACTGAAAAGAGCACCATCATGATCCGCTGAAATTGACAACATATAAGATATGGTTTGGGTAGTGACCCGAATTGTCACTTTCTTAAGTTTTGGTATGCATAGCATGTGTAAAATGTTTACAACCAAAATAGGATAAATATATGTTTATAAGGTTATCCCAAATAAAATATTGGGTATTTCTCCTATCACCGAACCAAAAGACAAATGTTGTTTGTCAGAAAGGGTTGATTTCTCGAGAAAGTAGTTCTTGCGAAACAAGTGAGTGGGAGCACAGTACAAACTCAACGAGGTTAGAGAATCTTCGTTATCATGTCAAGAGTAGCGCAGCACTGGAAGTTGTTCCGGGGTTTACTATTTTGACTAAGTAGAAGACACTACAAATGTTGTAGATACTTCAAATGAGTTTGCGAACTGTACCAGTAAAGTCCAAAAACTTTGTACTTAGAATAACTTGTGGTTTAAGTGTAAAGTGTTGTTTTGACAACAAAAGGACCTGAACCTTATAAAGGAAGCAAATGATGGGCCCTGGCTTCGTAAAATTGACTATGAGTCATTATATCCGCCATAGTATCCTTGTATGAATATCAAGTATGTGACTTGGTAGTCCTTTCGATAGGCATGATGCCTAACGATAGCAAAAGGGTCTATATAGCGACAAAGACATGGATTTTACATCTTATTAAAATTGTACTTATCGAAAAGTTGTTTTCGACGAAGTTCAAAGAGTTAACTACTACAAGATTTTGATCTTCCGTAGTGATGCTTTAGTCTTTGCGGATAGTTCTAGCAAAAGGTTACATATTATGATATGGCAGTTGAATAACAAAACCAACTCTCCTCTCAAGGAAGTTTTATCAAGGATGTGTACTTGACACAGTCTGAGAGTTTTGTAAAATTCAAAAAGGTTGCTAGAAAGGTATGCACACTTCAATGATTGAAGTGAGCATAACGAAGTTGAAATCTTTACCTTAATGAAGTTATCAAAAGAGTTTGATTCCATCATGAACGATAAAGATACTTGTAAAGTTACAAGAAATTAAGTGGGAGCGCTATGACATATTTCCAATACTTTATGTAGATGACATATGGTTGATTGGAAAATATGTATTTTAAATTAACACGGTTAAGACTTTCATATTGATGAAAGGCTTGGAAGATATTGGGCATCGATATCTATAAAAGATGGATTCAAGCGTCTGATATGATTGAAGCCAAATTACATAGATGAAATATTGAAGTAAGTCAATATAAGATTGATAAGAAGGAGTTCTTGTCACATGGAAAATAATTGAGCAAGATTCATGTGTTTTGACACATGATGAGCATCATTGAAATTGAGATTTCTAAGTCATGTTTCCATGCTATGTACACAACCAGATGAGTCCTATGCTATAAAATGTTATAGTAGGATAATTCATATGATGATTAGACAACAATGGGAGAGATCCTTGTGTCATTTTAGAAATGCTAAGGATATGTTTTCCTATATAGTAATGACAAAATATTAGTTGTAATATGTTACACTAATAGTCTTGTCATTTATTAAAGTAATTTTATCTCAATTAAAATATGTGATGAACGGTAGCACAATAGGATGGAAGAAAGTTCCATGCTGGATTTGAAAGAGTTTCAAAATTAAAATATTGTGACAGATACTACAACAAAGGCTAAAGTATATCGTTGTGTTAACAACTGATTATAAGCGTATTTTGTGTCAAGGAGTTCTTTATTGAACTTGGTGAATTTCCAAGAATGCTGAAACTATGAAGCTACATTTTCACAATGTTAGTAACATCAGTTTAAGCTGAGGAATTAATATATCATCGGAACTTGGTGAGTTTCCAAGAATGCTAACACTATGAAGCTACATTTTCACAATGTTAGTGACATCAGTTTAAGCTGAGGAATTAAGTTTCCACTAATTGACCATATATATACAAAGCCATCTCATTAGAGAATGAGTGATGCGTGTAGACGCAAAGAACATGCAAATACAATAGGACCTGAACAGTTCAGATCTTTTTGATAATGTTTACCACATGCGAAGCATGGTAATAACACTGGTACGCCATATGTGTTAAGTGCTTACAGACTAGATTATTGACTCTAGTGCAAGTGGGAGACTGAAGGGAATATGCCCGAGAGGCAATAATAAAATGGTTATTATCTTATTCCTTGTTTATGATGAATGTTTATTTCTCATGCTAGAATTGTATTAACCGGAAACGTTGATACATGTGTGCTTAATAAACAAACAATGGTTCCTAGTAAAGCCTCTCTTTTAACTAGCTCGTTGATTAATAGATGATCAAGGTTTCCTGATCATGAACATCGGATGTTATTAATAACGGGGTCATGTCATTAGAAGAATGATGTGATGAACATATACCCAAAGAGAATATAGCAATGCGATCAAGTCATTTAGTTTACATTGTTATATCAAACACACGAAGTAACTTATTCCTTATACCATGAGATCATGTCAATCACTGATACCGGAAGAGTGCTTTGATGGCATCAAACGTCACACCGTAACAGGGTGACTATAAAGGTGTCGTTAAGTATTCGGAAAGTATTAGTTGAGGATCATGGATCAAGAGTGGGATTTGTCCATCCAAATGACGGAGAGATATACTCTGGGCCCTCTCGGTGATATCACATCGAAACCGCTTGCAAGCACGTGATATGATCACAAGGATGTTATATCACGGGAACGAGAAAAGAGTACTTGTCGGTAACGAGATTGAACAAGGTATGGTTGATACCAATGATCGAATCTCGGACAAGTAAAATATCGCGAGACAAAGGGAATAGTTCACGGCGTTGTTGGTTCACACGATCACGAGAGTCATCGTTGAATATATAGGAGTCATCACGGATCTCCAGATCCCGCTGTTGATTATTGATCGGAGAGGAGTCTCGATCATGTCTATCTTATTCGCGAACCGTAGGGTGACACACTTAAGGTTCGATGACGCGTTTGAGAGGATACGGAATATCGAAGAATATTTTGGACAGCACCGAAATTGTTTCGGGGAAAATTGAAATAGTTCAAGGGGTTTTTCGTCGAATGGTTGTTAATAGAATTAACAAATGATTCGAGGTGCTATATGCAAAAGTTTGTTAATAGAATTAACAAATGCTGAAATAAAGAAATAAAAAGGTTTTATTTATTTATTAAAAGAAAACCTTTGGATTTTCCAAGTGGGAAATTATGGGAGCATGAGTGGGTGTGAGTGGAGCTTCCACTCACATGAAGAGGGAAGAGGTGGGGGCACCCCCATGGGCTGGCCGCACCCCCCTTGGGCTGCCTCCCCCCTCTCCTATAAAAGGAGGGTGAGAGCTCTCCCTCCTCCACACACTTGGCCACTTCCCTTTCCCTCCACCCGCTGCTCCATTTCATGGTCTCCGGCTTGGCGAAGCCCTGACCGTGGGATTCTTCACCACCACCACGTCGTCGTGCTGCTGGAATTCCGAGGGATTCTCTACTTCCGCGCCCCGCTGGAACGAGGGAACGGAGGTCGTCATCAACCGTACGTGTGACCGATCACGGATGCACCGCCGGATTGCGGTGCCATCTTCTCGCTATCGGGATCGGTGTGAGTACGACTACGCCAACAACGAGATTTGATCTCGTACCACTTTGAGTCTTCGAGGGTATGTGTTCTCCTTAACCCTCTTGTTGCCCGTTACACTTCGTCTCCTAGATTAGATCTTGGCCTTTCGGGTGTCTCTTGCGTAGGAAAATTTTTGTTTTCTATGCTACGTTCCCCTTCACCACCATCTTCTTTCCCTCGCTGTCGGTGTAGATCTCGCCGATGACGAAGTTCTCCATATTCTTCCGAGCTTCTCCCGTGATGTAAACACCCTTGGACGTAGGCCCCACGGTGGGCGCCAACTGTCGTGGGATAAACACGGCAGACGTTACCAGGGGTAACTTGTCTTCGGGCAAATCGACTCTGATGTTTGGGAGAGGGTTTAGCTCAGGGAAAAACATGATGATATACGATCTGGTAGCCGGCAATCAAGTCGCCGAGTCTCCGATCTAGATGTATTATCTCAACTCTCGTATTACACTGGATACTCGATACCTAGCAATCTTGTTCTAACTCTTGGATCCCTCTAAACCTAACCTAGGGGCCGGTTTATAAAGCACCCGGACCCCCTGGCCTGCGCTCCAAGGTATACTCTAAATCCTACCCGGACGCCGCTTACAAAACCCTAAACTTCCTTATCGGAACCCACAATCCGGGTTACCAGGCCTACGATCTTGGGCCTTCCAGAAGCTCTTTTATCCTTATCCGGGTCTTTGCGCAGCGTCCTTTGGGCCGAGTTACACCTTGGTGTTGGGCTACCGGGTTATCATCCCTCCATCAGACACAATGGATCAGGTGAGTGAATACTTGCCTGCAAACTCAGTAGCCTGGTACTGGGCTAACTCCTCAGAAGTAGTGTCGTAAACCTCGTCTGTCTCAGCGTCGTCGTCTATTCGGGAAGAAGCAAACAAACAACGCAGAGAGACAAACAATCAATAACATGGCATAATGCACAATCATGGGATGATGCATGACAATTTAATTGATGCATCAAGATAAGATAGCTGACATAGTAACATAATTAAATGGACCCATATGCAATTTGGATTGCATATGGAAAGCCCAGGAATTAAGGTTGGTTTAGATGATCTACAACTAAACAACATGTGAAAGTGGATTAGCATGATGCATGGATGAGGAAAACAGAAAGAAAACAACAATAACTTCAATTTTAAAAGGTGTTTACCAAGTTTGGAATTTTATTTATTAAGTTATGAAATTTTGGCTTCTTAAAGGAGTTACACAAGCATTTGTTGTTTTCACCAATTTTAATTGTTCAAAATAAATAATAAAATTCATATTTGGAAAGAACACAAAATTTTAGGTGGAATACATGTTTCATTTGTTGGAAAAGGAATTAAAATGAATTAATTATGAATTAAACAAGTTTAAACAAGATTTAAATGAATTTAATTCAAGTTTGAAATTATTTGAATTTTTATTTGTTCAAAACATTTAATAAAATTCATATTTGGAAAGTTTATACTTTTCTGGTTTGAAAACATATTTTATATGTTCAAAAAAAAATTAATTTGACCAAGTTATGAATTTAGCAATTTTAAATGATTTAAACAAGGTTTAAATTATTTAACCAATTTTAATTATTCAAAACAGGAAACAAAGTTTATATTTGAAAAGGTGGTTCAATTTAGCATGGAAAACATATTTTATATGGGCCATTTGAATTAAGTTTGAATTAGTTATAAATTTAACCAAATTTGAAATGAGTTGTTTGAATTTGAATTTTGAAAACATTTGAAATGTTCAAAACAGAAAACAAATGATTTAAACAGGTAGAGAATTAAATTTGGTTCAGAAAACATATTTTGTTTATTTTATTTGGATTTGAAATACAAAAGTTATTTGAATTTTAAAGGCAGGGGCTATTCTACAATTTTAAAAACAAACAGATTTGGTCCAGGGGCTTAACGGCGAAAATAAATTCAGATTAGGTCCCTTGGGACCTTTTCTACCCAGCAGAACGACCCCTGGGTCACTGGCCTGTGGGCCAGTGCCCAGCTGGCGCTGCGTGGCGCGCGGGTGTGAGCCTACGTGGCCATCAATGCCACTTGCAGGTGGGCCTGCGCATCCCGAGTGGCCAACGCAAAAAATTGGGGGATTAAACCGCGAGGCGAGGGATCGAACCCTCGCCCTCGGGTGCGCGGCGCAGCGCTCTGGCCACTGGGGTGTGTTGCTGTCTGTTGACAGATAGGAGGTAGGTTTGGTTTTGTGGTTTAGTTTTCGTTATCCGACGAAACTGAATTTCGTCAGTTAACTGAACCACGACAGGTACGATGCTCGCCGGCGGCGAGCTGCTGGTGCTGCTCGTTGCTGCTCGCCGTGGATGGGTGCAGGGATGCGTGCGTGCGCGTGCAGGCGACGTGGAGATGCCGAGAGGGAAAAGGAGGAGGGAGACGAGGTGGAGCTCACCGGGAGGGAGTAAGAAGGGCTCGGTGGTGGAAGGTGGCCGGCGACAGGGAAGAGGATGGCGGTGGTGATGCAGCAGCTCCCTGGTCCCGTGGCGGTGTCGAGGATGAAGAGGCAGTCGCGGGGACTCGATTCCCGTGGCTAACCTGCACGGTGGCGCATCGTGGCGACGGCGACGAGCTGGAGATGGCGGCGGTGGTGATCGGTGGAGGTGCAGAACAGAGAGCTGTGGAGGGAGGAGAAGGGGAAAAACGACGGCGGCGAGAGGGAGAAAGGAGGGAGGAGAGCTAGGGCAGGAGGGAGAGCTCGGGCTCGAGCTATAAGGAGGAGGGGAACGCGCTGTGTCCGTTCCCTCCGCCGTACCGTCGACGTGGGCAGCTCGGATGAGCTGCCGTACAGGTAAGGGACGAGGGGGAGGGGTACCAGGCCGTGCTGGTGGGCTGGGCTCAGCCCACTAGCCTGCCTCTCCCCTCTCTGCGTTTTCTTTTATTTTTTTTTCTTTCTGTTTGTTTTTTTTGAAAAGGAAAAGGAGAAAAAGGAAGGGTTTTTGGGTTAGAAATATTTAGGGATAAATTTTTATGAGTTAATTATTACAGAAACACTAATGTACAACTTTGGTTTTTCAAAAAATTTCAAAATTAGTTGCTGTTTGTATTTTATTTGAATTTGAGTGAATTTGAGATTATTTCAATTATTGAACTTAAGCAATTCAATAGTTTGAACTTTATAGTTTATTGGAAACAATTTGATGTTTTGATTTCAACTTTTTATTTGAAAATTGTAAATGAACAAGTATGAAACAAAGATTTGAAATTTGATTTGAAAATTCAAATAGAAAACAAGGGAAAACAAAAGGAAAACAAATGAAATCAAATGAAAACAAATGCAAAACTTAAGATGCCATGATGCAAAACATAATTTAACAAAAAGCAAACATTCTAAAGGTTGTTTTCATACTTGGGATGTTACAGCGGGTATTGGTTTTTCAACCATAGGCAAGTCCATCAAGAGCTCACGAAGCCACTCTGCTTCAACAGTGGCTGTGTCTAATGCTGCGAGTTCTGCTTCCATAGTTGATCTCGTTAAGATGGTATGCTTGCAAGACTTCCAGGAAACAGCGCCACCACCAAGTGTAAAAACATAACCACTAGTGGCCTTAATCTCATCAGTAACAGATATCCAATTAGAGTCACTATATCCTTCCAGAACCCTCGGGTTTCTGGTATAGTGAATTCCATAGCTCGCAGTGCCTTTTAAATAGCGCATAACTCTCTCAAGCGCACGCCAATGATCATCTCCCGGATTGGAAACAAACCGGCTCAATTTGCTCACAGCAAAAGAGATGTCAGGCCTCGTGGCACTCGCCAAATACATAAGCGAGCCTATAATCTGAGAATATCTCAGTTGATCTCTAGTAATCCGTTGATTCTTTCGAAGCAACAAACTATCATCATATGGAGTTGAAGAAGGCTTGCAGTCACTATACCCGAAGCGACTCAAGACCTTTTCCACATAGTGAGATTGAAGCAGTGTGATCCCACCATTATCATCTCTCAATAGCTTGATGTTCAAGATAACATCAGCTACTCCTAAATCCTTCATCTCAAAACAACGAGATAAGAAATCCTTAAATTTCTTGATTAAATCAAGATTGGTCCCAAAGATCAATATGTCATCAACGTATAGACATAGAATAACTCCCTCGCCCCCACCATGGCGATAGTACACACATTTATCAGCTTCGTTTACAACAAAGCCTTCAGCAGTCAAAGTCCTTTCGAACTTTTCATGCCATTGCTTAGGTGCTTGCTTGAGGCCGTATAATGACTTCAATAACTTGCACACCTTGCCTTCCTGACCGGGTACTACGAAACCATCTGGCTGCTCCATATAAATTTCCTCGTCCAACTCTCCATTAAGGAAAGCCGTCTTAACGTCCATTTGATGAACGAGAAGACCGTGCGAGGCAGCCAGTGAGAGTAGCACACGAATAGTGGCCAGTCTAGCCACCGGTGAGTAAGTATCAAAGAAGTCTTCACCTTCTTTCTGGGTATAACCCTTGGCCACAAGCCGCGCCTTGTACTTTTCAATTGTACCATCAGGCCTAAATTTTTTCTTGAACACCCACTTACATCCTACAGGTTTACACCCATAAGGACGATCAGTGATTTCCCAGGTTCCGTTAGCCAAGATGGAATCCATCTCGCAACGAACTGCCTCCTTCCAGTAGTCAGCATCAAGAGACGCATATGCTTCTGAAATAGTCCTGGGTGTGTCATCCACGAGGTACACAATGAAATCATTACCAAAGGACTTTGCAGTCCTCTGTCTTTTGCTCCTTACAGGAACTTCATTGTCATCCTCCTCGGGATTCTCAACGTGTTCTATCGGAATGGTGGATTTAGGAATCTCAGCTAATTCCTGACTAGATGAAACAGGTTTCTTCTGATTTGATGAGCTACACATATCCTTCATAGGAAATATGTTCTCAAAGAAAGTCGCATCATTCGACTCCATAATCGTACCAACATGCATGTCGGATACCTCAGATTTTACTATCAAGAATCTATAACCAATGCTATTAAAAACATAGCCCAGAAGAACACAATCTACGGTTTTAGGTCCAAGCTTGCGCTTCTTGGGAATTGGTATATTGACTTTCGCCAAACAACCCCAAGTACGTAGGTAGGAGAGTTTTAACCTTTTCCTTTCCCATTCCTCAAATGGAGTAATGGTTTTATTCTTTGTGGGAACTCGGTTTAGGACATGACATGCAGTCATTAGCGCCTCCCCCCACCATGCCTTGGAGAGACCCGAAGTATCTAACACGGCGTTAACCAGATCAGACAACGTTCGGTTCTTTCTTTCAGCCACCCCATTTGACTGAGGTGAGTAGGGAGGCGTCCTCTCATGAATAATACCATGTTCAGCACAAAAATAATTAAACTCATTAGAAAAATACTCTCCACCACGATCTGACCTAAGCCGTTTAATTTTACGATCAAGTTGGTTCTCAGCTTCGGCCTTATAATTCTTGAAATAAGTTAAAGCTTCATCTTTAGATTTCAGAAGATACACATAACAATATCTAGTGGAGTCATCAATAAGTGTCATGAAATATTTCTTTCCACCTTTTGTCAATACATCATTCATCTCACACAGATCAGATTGTATAAGTTCTAGTGGTGCCAAGTCTCTCGGCTCCGCAGTCTTGTGAGACTTGCAAGGTTGCTTAGCTTGAACACACACTTGACATTTGGAATCTTTAATAGTACTGAATTTCGGAATTAAACTCATATTTGCTAACCGCGTCATGCAACCAAAATTAATATGACAAAGTCGTGAATGCCAAACATCACAATCATTATCGTGGCAAACATTATTAATAACTTTGGTGCATATATCTGACAAGGATAAGCGGAACAAGCCTTCGCACTCATAGCCTTTACCAATAAATTGTCCATACTTGGAAATTACAACTTTATTGGACTCGAAAACCAACTTAAAACCATCTCGACATAAACGTGAACCGCTGACGAGATTTTTATTGATGGAGGGCACATGATGTACGTTCTTCAGTCGCACGACCTTCCCCGAAGTAAACTTCAGATCGACCGTACCAACACCACGAACAGTAGCATGTGACCCATTCCCCATCAGCACGAGGGAAGTCCCTGTGATATGATAAGAAGAGAACATGGAAGCATCAACACAAACATGTACATTGGCACTTGTGTCAATTAACCATTCAGGTGAATGACAAACTGAAAGAATAGTAGGAACTGCACCGTACCCAGTATCCTTCATCTCAGTGTCACCAATGACAACGTTAGCGGTCTTGCCGCTGTTCTCTTGCTGCTGCAACTCATATCGCTTAGGGCATTTTGGAGCCCAATGGGTCAGTTCACCGCAAACGTGACATGACCCCTTCCTCTTCTTGAAGTTGGTAGAGTGCGATGGTTTAAACCTGCCATCGGGTTTGCCTTTACCCTCGAATTTCTTCTTGTTATATTTAGACTTGTTGGGCGGGTAGTGTTTCTTCTGTACCACATGGGCAGAAGAGCCTACCTCAGCAACCCGAGCACGTGTATCCTTTGCTCTCGCCTTCTCTTCCACATCAAGAGATCCGATGAGGTCCGTAACGGAAAACTCCCGTCTCTTGTGTTTCAGAGAAGTAGCAAAGGTGCTCCATGAAGATGGAAGCTTGGCAATAATGCCTCCGGCCACAAACTTGTCCGGTAACGTACACTTAAAGTGCTCAACTTCTTTAGCAAGTGACTATATCTCATGAGTCTGTTGAACAACAGAGCGCTCATCAGTCATCCTGTAGTCATAGAATTGCTCCATGACGTACAGCTCGCTACCAGCATCCGAGGCCCCAAATTTGGCCTCGAGTGCAGCCCACATATCCTTGCCGTTATCAAACGACATATACGGATCCACAATGGAATCATCAATAATACCGAGGAGGGCACTTTTAAACATAGTGTCCATATTCTCAAAGGCCTCCAGCTGTGCTGGATTGAGATCGCCCTCAGGCTTGCCCTTAGTGGCCGCATAGCAGCGCAAGGTTTGAAACCATAGCACTGCTCTCGTGCACCACCTCTTATAGTCCACACCCTTGAAAGGGATTGGCCTTGTCGCCGCAATGACAGACGGTGCAGGTGCAAGAAATTGCCTATAATCAGGTTTTTGAATTGTTGAATATATTAGCAATTTAGCACATGATTTAATCCGAAATAGCATGACATAAATCATGACAGTAGCAATTATACTAAGCATGAAAATATCGAAATCTAGCGCTGTATTAAAACCGATCCAATCTACAGCAAGCAATAGACAAAAGAACCGCAGTTGTATCTCGTACAGATGAGAGAGAGATACGTACGATGCAGCGGTAGCAGTACAGCCGTTGTTGTTGTCCACGTCGGCCATGTCGTCGATGAAGAGGTTGCCGAGGTCGGGGAAGAAGTCGTCGTTGGGGAAGTAGTCGCCGTCAGCAGTCGCGCGAGTGCGCTCCCCAAAAATCTGATCGCCCCTCTCCCGTACAGGATCACAAGAGGCGGGGTTTCGGAGGTTTGCTGTCCCTCCTCGCGGTGCACGCCAGAAGAAGGGATGGAGAAGACTTGATTGGCGGCGCGGTGCTTTGGAACGGTGCGAAACCATATGACGAAGTGTATACTAGGGTTTACCGTATGCGTGTATTGATATGCGGCTGGGAGAGACGTGGACGTAACTCCACGTCTGAGTCGGTTCGGTTTCACGATCCAGAAAAGAAAACGGAAACAGTTTAGGAATTAACGCGTCCGTTAATTACCAACTTAATGACTCATTAAGATCTCCCAAGCGACAAAATAAACGCTCTCGGCTCATTCCCGCAACCCGCGGCGCGGCGTGACGAGCCGGGCGGCGGAGGAGCGCGCGTGTGGCAGACCTCTCCTCTTGCCTTGCCAACTCATACATGAGGTAGAATGACTCACCTTATAAGGTGGTTCAATTCTCTACAAACTAGCAGTATGAGACTAAAGTTTAGTCCCACTCTCCACTTGTATTATTCGCCATGACAATTTTACCATTTATTGGGCTTAGTTGGGCCACACTGCAGCCCATAAATTCCAACAGCTGTGCAACACAAGTGACCGTATTTTGGGGTATTTCACAAAGCGAGATCTCGTCTCAACTTGAACGACCTTGAGTGAATTTTTCTCTATCGGCAAAGTGATCAAAATAGGCTTTGGGTCATGGTTGGGTTGATTTTAGGCCGCAGCGGACATCACGCGCACACATTCCTCTTTGCTTTCTAATTGTCAAAAAAAAAAAAAAATCCTCTTTGCTTTCTCCCAATATATAGCACCACCCGCACACGTCCATCTCTACCTCCCCCCACCATATGATATCTTGAGCCTGCCTTGTAAAGAGATTTAGCCCCGCGATAGTTAGGATCGTATTAGGGTTTGTTAGGATCGTGGTACGAGGCTATATAAGTCAAGTTTACCATCTCCTATACGCCCTCACCAGATCAGAAGAAAATGGGGAAGGACTCCTACAGGCACAAGGCGACCACCGCCAGCGGCGGGAGCGGTAAGCGCACAGGCGGTGGGAGTGGAAAGCCTCCGGGAGGGGGCGCTGCCAAGGGAGCAGGTGATTCTGGCGGTCGGGACTACCATCGGTCCCTGGGCGTGAAGTCCACCGCCCGCAACGTCGTCAGGGCTTACCGCCGCTACGAGGATGACTCGAGGAGGTTCCGGCCATATTCCGGGTCCTATAAGGTAATTAACTATCAGAAAGCCAGAGCAGCTACCAATCGATCGGTAGTTCTCGACTGATTCTTGTAGATCGATCGACCTCGTTCGCGTTGTGCTAATTTGCCATGTGTTTTGCGTACGTACCTTAGGATGTTAATCTTGATGACCCGCCGAGGCGCGCCGAGGAGAAGCCCAAGGAGAAGCTGTCGCCGCCGCCGCCGGCCCCAAGTGGTGCGCGCCGGGGAGGCGGGGATCACTACTACTATCCTAGCGGCGGCCCCTGGATGACGCGCGGGACGGTAAGGCAAAATTACCGGCCGACCAAGCATTCTGCGTATGCTGCTTGATTTCACGGCCTAATACTGTTTGTGCAATCTTTCTAGGACGAGGCGGACGCATCCGATGCGGAAAAGGACTACGGCGTCTCCGATGGCGACTTCGGCTCCGATGGCGCGAGCTTCTCCGACGGAACTTAAGGCATGTCGTGGCGTCGAGATGAAGTGCAGTTCTTTATCGAGTTTGCTTTTCTTATGTCATCTTAGCTGCATGCATCTTCTTCTATAGATGGTCACGATTATTCTTTTCAGCGACAGAATTAGCGATTACTCTTTTTTTTTTGGATGCTCCTAGGAGAGAAATTACTATGTGTATGATGTGATAGCCCGGCACTAAATTCATCATTATTATTACTTAACCACTTAATAACCTATTTGCTATGACATCTTTTCTTGAACCAGTGGAAATTCATCTTGCCGGCAAAGCGTGAAGCGCGGTGGATGCAGCTGGTGGAGCGTCTGAACTCTGAAGATGAAGATCAGCGAGCTCTTGTTGTTGATTTGGCCTGGTAGTTAAGTTAGTTTTTGTTGTCCTTCCCCGCGTGGGTGACTATCTTTGTAGGTGACTCGTTTTTTATCGTTTCTGAACTGGGCTTTTACCCAGAGTTGTAATGAACTGGAGCTGGTTGCTTCCTTAAAGCAGGGCATTTCGATGTCTTTTCTTCGAAAAAATCTCGGCACTAAACCCATCATTATGAACATTTTTTTTTTGTTATGAACCGGCATCACGAAGGTTTTTCAGTCCAATCCCTAACACTAACCCTAAAATCACCAGGGCGTGCGCAGGTTGCCACCCTTGTTGGCGAGCGATCGCGTGTCTCGCCGGAGGAAGTGGTGGCCGCGCTGGTAGGTTAGAGCATTTCCAGTCGTTTGCCTCTTCCTCCCCCGGAAATAGGGTTGCTTGGGGCTACCCGACGCCTTTTTTTTTTGTCCTCGGAGGGCGACGTCTCCCAGCTGCGAACTCGGGCGTTCAGACTTAGCCGTCTGTTTTTCGCTCAAATTTGGCATAGATCTCTCGGGTTTTGCCCAAATTCGTCATAATTTTGACATATGTTCGGTATACATTCGGCGTTGCATGATAAAAATTTAACAAATCGACGAAAATCAAATATTTCAACGTAATTTAACAAGTTCTGAACACAAATAAAAATACATCAAACAACTACGCGTTGCCCTTGAGTCTCCACAGATGCTCCACCACATCATGCTGAATCCCTTGTCGTATAGCGAGAAATGCAGTCCATGCTGCCAGGACCTAATGATCAATGGATGCAAGAGGACACAGCCTAAAATATGGTTCAGTGTCAACCACTAGGACGTCCCGCTCACTCGATGATCATATTTTTCAAGATCACACAACAATTCATCACCTCCCACGTAGGATATTTGGACCAGGTCAGAGCAGGGTACTGGACAACAACAAAACGAGCTTGGAGCACACCAAATGCCCGCTCGACATTCTTCCTGCATGCCTCTTGACGCAGAGCAAACCAAGACTGGTTGCCTCTTGGCACAGGGTTGGAGATAGTCTTCACCATCTGCTAGATAGTACATTTGTTGTACTGGTGGTCATTTACCTGAAAGCTCAACTGAGGGGTATGGCATTCAACAAGCTTGCCAGACACATTGAAGCACTACAGAACGTTGATGTCATTATGAGTTCTTGGCATGTCAAAGAAGGCATGCCAAATCCAGAGATCCTCAGTAGCTACTGCCTTAAGTACCACACAACAAGCTCCTTTCGCGCCTTTGCACTTTCCCAGGCCAAGTAAAGGGGCAGTTCTTCTAGACCCAATGCATATAATAGATGCTTCCAATCATCCTGGGAAATCCTCTTGCTTCATTTTGTGCTACGATCCGAGCAGTGTCTTCAGCATTGGGTGATCTCAAATACTTTGGTCCAAACACTGCCACCACTACTCTGCGGACTCTCTTCAAACAATCAAAGGCGATGGACTCAGCCATGCACATGTGGTCATCTTGTGTACCGTCGGGAGCGTCGTATGCAAGCATCCTCATAGCCACCGTGCACTTCTGGATTGAGGTGAATCCAACTGTGCCGGTGCAATCCTTCTTGCAAATGAAATAGATGTCAAACTACCGGATGTCATGCACAATGGTGAGGAAGAGCTTCCGGCTCATCCGGAAACGGCGCCGAAACACTGCCTTGCCGTGCAATGGAGCATCGGCGAAGTAGTCGGCATAGAGAATGCAGTAGCCCTCTATCCGCGGCCTCGGCTTGCTCTTCCGGCGACCATACGTCGAGCCAACTCACCGGGGCTGCACGTTGTGCGTGAATAGGGAGGGTAGAGCGGCGAGGATCATGAGGTGCTCGTCGTCGTCGATGATTGTCTCGGCTTCCTCGTCCATCAGAGCGACGAATATCTCCTTATCGTCGGAGTCCATTGCCGAAAAGAAAAAACGCCGAACACCTCACAGGCGTGGCAGTGCGTGGGCTACCTGTGGCCTCGCCGGGAAGCGGCAAGCTCGGCCAAAAGTGGGAGGGAGGTTGGCGTGGCTACGGCTGGTAGTTGTGATGACGAAATTGAAGGGAATATGCCCGAGAGGCAATAATAAAATGGTTATTATCTTATTCCTTATTTATGATGAATGTTTATTTCTCATGCTAGAATTGTATTAACCGGAAACGTTGATACATGTGTGTTTAATAAACAAACAATGGTTCCTAGTAAAGCCTCTCTGTTAACTAGCTCGTTGATTAATAGATGATCAAGGTTTCCTGATCATGAACATTGGATGTTGTTAATAACGGGATCATGTCATTAGAAGAATGATGTGATGAACATATAACCAAAGTGAATATAGCAATGCGATCAAGTCATTAAGTTTACATTGTTATATCAAACATACGAAGTAACTTATTCCTTAGACTATGAGATCATGCCAATCACTGATACCGGAAGGGTGCTTTGATGTTATCAAACGCCACACCGTAACAGGGTGACTATAAATGCGCCGTAGGTATTCGGATAGTATTAGTTGAGGATCATGGATCAAGAGTGGGATTTGTCCATCCAAAATGACGGAGAGATATACTCTGGGCCCTCTCAGTGATATCACATCAACACCGCTTGCAAGCACGTGATATGATCACAAGGATCTTATATCATGGGAACGAGAAAAGAGTACTTGTCGGTAACGAGATTGAACAAGGTATGGTTGATACCAATGATCGAATCTCGGACAAGTAAAATATCGCAAGACAAAGGGAATAGTTCACGACGTTGATGGTTCACACGATCACGAGAGTCATCGTTGAATATATAGGAGTCATCACGGATCTCCAGATCCCGCTGTTGATTGTTGATCAAAGAGGAGTCTCGATCATGTCTATCTTATTCGCGAACTATAGGGTAACACACTTAAGTTTCGATGACGCGTTTGAGAGGATACGGAATATCGAAGAATATTTTGGGCAGCACCAAAATTGTTTGAGGGAAAATTGAAATAGTTCAAGGGTTTTTCATCGAATGGTTGTTAATAGAATTAACAAATGATTCAAGGTGCTATATGCAAAATTTTGTTAATATAATTAACAAATGCTAAATAAAGAAATAAAAATGTTTTATTTATTTATTTATTAAAGAAAACTCTTGGATTTTCTAAGTGGAGTTTTAAGGGAAAATGAGTGGGTGTGAGTGGAGTGTCCACTCACATGATGAGAGAAGAGGTGGGGGCACACCCATGGGCTGGCCGCACCCCCCTTGGGTTGCCTCCCTCCTCTCCTATAAATAGAGGGCATGAGCTCCCTCTCTCTCACACACTTGCCCACCTTATTTCCTCTCCACCCGTTGCTCTATTCCATGGTCTCCGGCTTGGCGAAGCCCTGACCGTGGGATTATTCACCACCACCATGCCGTCGTGCTGCTGGAGTTCCGATGGATCCTCTACTTCTGCGCCCCGCTGGATCAAGGGAACGGAGGTCGTCATCAGCCGTACGTGTGACCGATCACGGAGGCACCACCGGATTGCGATGCACATCTTCTCGCTCTCGGGATCGGTGTGAGTACGACGAGATTTGATCTCGTAAAGCTTTGTGTCTTAGAGGGTATGTGTTCTCCTTTATCCTCTTTTTGCCCGTTGCACTTCGTCTCCTAGATTAGATCTTGGCCTTTCGGGTGTCTCTCGCGTAGGAAATTTTTTGTTTTCTATGCAACAACCCTTTCAGCGGTAACAGAGCCGGATCTATGCGTAGATTTTTGTACAGGTAGAACACATAGGTGTATGTGGGCGTTGATTATCATGTTATTGCCTCTTTGAGTATTTTATGATCTTAGTGGCATAGTAGGATGAAGCTGCCCTAGGCTAAATTTACGTGTACTTTGTATGCGAGAATTGTCTCACTTGTGGCTAAGGGGGTGTCCGTTTCTCCTACTATAGTTAAGATCTAATCTACGAAGGGTTGTTAAAAATGTGTTTATCAACGTTGTGGTTGATGTTCGTAGGTATGAACGGTTCTATCCTCGAAAGCCCTAAGCCACGTAAAATATGCAAAAATAAATTAGAAGCGTCTAACTAGTTTTTGCTGGGCATGTGATGTGATATGGTCAATGTTACAAATTTGATTATGAGATGATCTCTTTTGTAAATTATTGATATACCGGAAGGTATCCATATGGTTGTCTTATTATTGATGGAGAATCAAGATTGGGGTACAATGGAACTTGGTACTACGCCGGTGGAATGATGGAGATCATACCATGATGCACATGATGAAGATCAAGTGCAAGAAGGACAATATGATATAACGTTATCGTTACATGTGATGTTAATCCTTTTATGAATCTTATTTTGCTTAGATAGCGACGGTAGAATTATAAGATGATCCCTCTCACTTAATATCAAGATAATAATGTGTTCTTCCCTAAGTATGCACCGTTAAGAAAGTTCGTTGTTTCGAGACACCACGTGATGATCGGGTGTGGTAGACTCAATATTCGCATACAACGGGTGTTTTCAAGCCTAGCATGTACAAACATGGCCTTGAAACACACGCAATACTACGGTTCTACTTGGCGAGCCTAGCATGTACAGACATGGTCTCGGAACACGTAACCGAAAGGTAAAGCATGAGTCATATGGATGATATGATGAACATGTCGATGTTCGCCTTTGAAGCTACATCATCTCACGTGATGATCGGTTTTGGTGTAGTGAATTTGGTTCGTGTAATCACTAAAGACGAATAAGAGGGATGTTGTTTTTGAGTGGGAGTTCATGGCATAATTTTGAATTAACTTGAACTTATTTATCATGAACAACCAATCAAAGTGAATTTTCACAAATTGTAGTATTCATTGGCATCCACATAACTACCTTACACTTAGATTGTTAATTGAGATATAACTATTATGATCTGGTAAAAATCATTTAAGATTGATACCGTATTAGTGAAATTTAAAACTGAATCCTACCTAGCTCCATATGATTAATGATTGATTGATCTAGAGAGCAACTAATTCCTACTTAGAATTCAGAGTCATGGTTGCTTCCATATTACTTTATCTTTAAAAGAATGTTTTGTTGATCAAGGTGATTTAGGAACTGAAAATAGTTGTTTTCAGAAACAATCAAGTGAAATATATATTGATATTTAGAAACTTATTTATGGCAACATGACTGCGTATAATTTAGCGTGACAATGTTTGATTATCTTATCTGAATATATGCAATGATTGAATATGCTAGGCGTTTGAATATTCCAAGAAGTTGGGCGCTAAAAATTGTCCTCTAAATTCCTTCCATTGAGCTATAGTAGCTTAATCATAAAATTGTTACGATGGGATGGATTAAAAGTATAGGTAAAGTCATTTACCTTACTTGGAGATTGCTAAGAGTGGAATCTAGAAGAATATTATTATTATGGTGATATTAGTAGAACAATCAAACTCAAAGTATGACTCAATGAGTGATAGTATATGACTAACACGCCAAAGAAAATGAGCTAGTACGACTATCATTGTTTGATGTTGAATGATTCTTCTATAAAGGAAAGGGAATATTGAAAATAGAATTACAAAAAGATATATGGAAGAAAAAGAAGATAACTTGAAAAGTCCAGCTCAGGAGTATATGTTTGATATAAAGTTATAGATGTATTACTAGTTAACAAAGTATTTTTGGGTATTTTGATACCACATTGGTTGGTATGAGTTGTCATACAAAGCAACGCAATGCAAGAAATACAAGGGCCTAAAAGGAACTATTAATACATGTGGAATCGATTATGACAAGAACAGAAATAAAGTGTTATTGCGTTCATTGTCGTATCGAACCAAACATTCAAGATTTATTTTAAGAACTTAATAAGTTGTTATTTCGTTCTAGTCTTTTGTGAGAACAAATGAGATTGTTCAAACTATGACCATATTCCATAATTGATGGATATGTTAATATAAATCATGTTGGTAAAGTAAACATCTATAAAACTAAATGCTAAACGTTGCAAGACGTAAAAGAGTTCCACATTAAATTGTGACACCACCATTTTAGTTCATATCGGAAAGGAAAACATGAAGGAACTCCATGTTGATGGACTTCCGGAGTCATTTTATTTTGAATAAATTGACGCTTGTGAGACCTCTTCTAAAAGATGACTAGAATTACGTTCATAGGCCAAACTAGAATGGACGACTAATTTAATGGATATTATACATATTGATGTATATAGTCCATTATGTGTAGTCATGTATGGTGGATTAATTTTTTCTTCATAAAATTATGTCGATGATTTGAGTAGATATGTGAGTATATCTATTTAAAGAGAACGAAGTTTGACATTTTGAATTGGTTCAAATGGTTGTTAATATGAAGTAAAAATCATTGTAACAAGATAATCAAGTATTTATGATTGGATCATAAAGGATAAAGTTTGAGTTACAAGTTTAGCAAAACATCTGAGAAGTTGCAGAATTGTTCTACAACTTATATTACTCGAATTACCCCACAATAGTTTGGAGTGCTCGAGAGACAAAATCAAACCTTGTTTGACATGGTAAGATAAATAAAAATTCCATTATAATTTTGTAGTTTATACATTAGTGACAACCGCTTTTACACTGAAAAGAGCGTCATCATGATCCATTGAAATTGATACCATATAAGATATGGTTTGGGCAATGACCCAAATTGTGTTTTTCTTAAGTTTTGGTATGCATAGCATGTGTAAAATGTTTACAACCAAAATGGGATACAAATATGTTTATAAGGTTATCCCAACGAATCCATTGGGTATTTCTCCTATCACCGACCAAAGACAAATGTTGTTTGTCCGAAAGGGTTGATTTCTGGAGAAAGTAGTTCTTGCGAAATCAGTGAGTGGGAGGACAGTACAAACTCAACGAGATTAGAGAATCTTAGTTACCATGTCAAGAGTAGCGCAACACTGGAAGTTGTTCCAGGGTTTCCTATTTTGACTAAGTAGAAGACACTACATGGGATTGTAGATACTTCGAATGAGTTTGTGAACTGAACCACAAAAGTCCTAAAACTTTGTACTTAGACCAACTTATGGTTTAAGATTAAAGTGTTGTTTTGACAACAAAGGGACCTGGACCTTATAAATTAAGCAAATGATGGGCCCTGAATTCGTAAAATTGACTATGAGTCATTATATCCGCCATAATATCCTTGTATGAATATCAAGTATGTAACTTGGTAGTCCTTTCGATAAGCTTGATGTCTAACGATAGCAAAAGGGTCTATATAGAGAGAAAGACGTGGATTTTTACATCCTTTGAAAGTTGTACTTATCGAAAAATTGTTTTCGATGAAGTTCAAAGATTTGACTACTACAAGATTTTGATCTTCCGTAGTGATGTTTTAGTCTTTGCGGATAGTTCTAAAGTTACATATTATGATATGGCAGTTGAATAAAAAAACCAACTCTCCTCTCGAGGAAGTATGATCAAAGATGTGTACTTGACACAGTCTGAGAGTTTTGTAAAATTCAAAAGGTTGCTAGAAAGGTATGCACACTTCAATGGTTGAAGTGAGCATAACGAAGTTGAAATCTTTACCTTAATGAAGTTATCAAAAGAGTTTGATTCCATCATGAATGATAAAGATGCTTGTAGAGTTACAAGAAATTAAGTGGGAGCGCTATGACATATTTCCAATACATTATGTAGATGACATATGGTTGATTGGAAAATATGTATTTTAAATTAACACGGATAAGATTTTCATATTGATAAAAGACTTAGAAGATATTGGGCATCGATATCTATAAAATATGGATTGAAGCGCCTGATATGATTGAAGCCAAATTTCATAGATGAAATATTGAAGTAAGTCAATATCAAAATGACAAGAAGGAGTTCTTGTCACATGGAAAATAATTGAGCAAGATTCAAGTGTTTTGACACATGATGAGCATCATTGAAATTGAGATTTCTAAGTCATGTTTCCATGCTATGTACACAACCAGATGAGTCATATGCTATAAAATGTTATAGAAGGATAATTCATACGATGATTAGACAACAGTGGGAGAGATCCTTGTGTCATTTTAGAAATGCTAAGGATATGTTTTCCTATGTAGTAATGACAAAATATTAGTTGTAATATGTTACACTAATAGTATTGTCATTTATTCAAGTAATTTTATCTCAATTAAAAATGTGGTGAAGGGTAGCACAATAGGCTGGAAGAAAGTTCCATGCTGGATTTGAAAGAGTTTCAAAATTAAAATATTGTGACAGATACTACAACAAAGGCTAAAGTATATCGTTGTGTTGATAACTGATAATAAGCGTATTTTGTGTCAAGGAGTTCTTTATTGAACTTGGTGAATTTCCAAGAATGCTGACACTATGAAGCTACATTTTCACAATGTTAGTAACATTGGTTTAAGCTGAGGAATTAAGGTCTCACCGGTACTTCGTGAATTTCCAAGAATGCTAACACTATGAAGCTACATTTTCACAATGTTAGTGACATTGTCTTAAGCTGAGGAATTAAGGTTTCACCGTTTGACCAAATATATACAAAACCATCTCATTAGAGAATGAATGATGCGTGTAGACGCAAAGAACATGCAAATACAATAGGATCTGAACAATTCAGATCTTTTTGATGATGTTTACCACATGCGAAGCATGGTAATAACACCGGAACACCATATGTGTTAAGTGCTTATAGACTAGATTATTCACTCTAGTGCAAGTGGGAGACTGAAGGGAATATGCCCGAGAGGCAATAATAAAATGGTTATTATCTCTTGTTTATGATGAATGTTTATTTCTCATGCTAGAATTGTATTAACCGGAAACGTTGATACATGTGTGTTTAATAATGGTTCCTAGTAAAACCTCTCTTTTAACTAGCTCGTTGATTAATAGATGATCAAGGTTTCCTGATCATGAACATTGGATGTTGTTAATAACGGGATCATGTCATTAGAAGAATGATGTGATGAACATATACCCAAAGTGAATATAGCAATGCGATCAAGTCATTAAGTTTACATTGTTATATCGAACATACGAAGTAACTTATTCCTTAGACCATGAGATCATGTCAATCACTGATACCGGAAGGGTGGTTTGATGTCATCAAACGTCACACTATAACAGGGTGAATATAAAGGTGACGTTAGGTATTCGGAAATTATTAGTTGATAATCATGGATCAAGAGTGGGATTTGTCCATCCAAAATGACGGAGAGATATACTCTGGGCCCTCTCGGTGATATCACATCAACACCGCTTGCAAGCACGTGATATGATGACAAGGATGTTATATCATGGGAACGAGAAAAGAGTACTTGTCGGTAACGATATTGAACAAGGTATGGTTGATACCAATGATCGAATCTCGTACAAGTAAAATATCGCGAGACAAAGGGAATAGTTCACGATGTTGATGGTTCACACGATCACGAGAGTCATCGTTGAATATATAGGAGTCATCATGAATCTCCAGATCCCGCTGTTGATTATTGATCAGAGAGGAGTCTCGATCATATCTATCTTATTCGTGAACCGTAGGGTGACACACTTAAGGTTCGATGACGCGTTTGAGAGGATACAGAATATCGAAGAATATTTTGGGCATCACCGAAATTGTTTCGGGGAAAATTGAAATAGTTCAAGGGGTTTTTCATCGAATGGTTGTTAATAGAACTAACAAATGATTTGAGGTGCTATATGCAAAAGTTTGTTAATAGAATTAACAAATGCTGAAATAAAGAAATAAAAATGTTTTATTTATTTATTAAAGAAAAACTCTTGGATTTTCTAAGTGGAGTTTTAAGGGAAAATGAGTGGGTGTGAGTAAAGTGCCCACTCACATGACGAGGGAAGAGGTGGGGCACACCCATGGGCTGACCGCACCCCCCTTGGGCTACATCCCCCTCTCTTATAAATAGAGGGCATGAGCCCCCTCTCTCTCACACACTTGCCCACCTCATTTCCTCTCCACCGCTGCTCTATTCCATGGTCTCCGGCTTGGCGAAGCACTGACCGTGGGATTCTTCACCACCACCACGCCGTCGTGCTGATGGAGTTCCGAGGGATCCTCTACTTCCGCGTCCCGCTGGATCGAGGGAGCGGAGGTCGTCATCAACCGTATGTGTGACCGATCGCGGAGGCACCGCCGGATTGCGATGCACATCTTCTCGCTCTCGGGATCGGTGTGAGTACGACTACGCCAACAAAGAGATTTGATCTTGTAACTCTTTGTGTCTTTGAGGGTATGTGTTCTCCTTAACCCTCTATTTGCCCGTTGCACTTCGTCTCCTAGATTAGATCTTGGCCTTTCGGGTGTCTTTCGCGTAGGAAATTTTTTGTTTTTTATGCACGACCCCTTGAGAAATGGATGTCTAGCGGCGGCGGGTGGAGGGGTGTCGCCGACATAGGCATGAAAAAGAACGGGAATGGACGGTATGCAGCACGAGAGGAAAAAATGGGCGTGGAAAAGTCGTCTATCGCCTGACCGTACTGGCCCACAAACGCGAATTCACATCCGCCGCAGCCCCAGGAGCCTCCCGGTGCGCTGGGTTCGGCCTGGGTGTGTCAGGCGATCATTTGGCCCAAACCGGCACTATTTGATATCGTGAGGCGCGACTAGTCGAAAAACGGTGCGTTGGCGTAGAAAAACGTCCTTGGGCTACTGGGGACGGCTAGAGATGCTCTTAGTGCGGTGTGTGAGGCCATGTGACGTGAAGGCTGAGGTATCACCCCTGAATGATTTTCATGTCAGGCTCGTCTCCGGTGAGTACTGTGCATGGATCCTGGATGCTTCTCGTATCGTCCAGTGCGGTGACGCACTTCTTTCCTTCAACTGTTGGTACCTAGGCCGCTGGGCGGCTCGTTATCAAAGCTTTGATATCTGCCAAAATTGAGCTTCGACGGGCTATCGAAGAATCTTGGGAACCAGAGGCGCTTGCCAACTACTCAACCGTCTGGAAGGGGAGCTCTTGAAGTTTCTACCACCATGCGATGTTCTAAAGGAATTCAACCCAAATCATAAAATCAACACCCAAATAAGGTACCATAATGACCATGAAAATAACGCCTAATCAGATCGAACTTAACCCAAATCAGCACCGAAATTAACGAAATCAAACTCAAATTCTATGAATCCACCTCCCGAAACAATTCCAAACTAGTCAGATGACAAACGCAAGAAAAACCAGAGCAGGGCACGAGAGATCCTGCATCTTTGGCTGGAGCGAGTGACCAATGCATGGCTCACGAAAAAGAGGATTATAAAATAGAGAAAACTATGTAAATACATATTTGGATGGAGTGTAAATTCCTATGAAATTGTGGTGTAGGAATGCTATCTATAATTTTTTTAGGACATAGCATTCCTTTATCCAAAGTCATTCCTTAAAAAATAATTTTATACAGTGAAATCCTTTAAAATTACCATGATTTCTTTCAATCCAAAGAGGCTCCTAGGAGTTAAAACCACAGATTTGGGCATAAGTGGAGGCGGCTAATCTCCTGTTCAGGTCTAGATGATAGTATTATTTCATGTCTTTCCTGCTAGCGGTGGGTCCCGTGTGTTGGTTGATCGATAGGGTTCAAACAGAACCGAGTCAAAGATATAGAAGGATGACTCAGAAAAACGAATTTGGAGGGAGTCCCACCGAACCAACATTCGGCCCTCTCCTCGTACGTTAGAAAAACGCCCCGATCGGGGGAACCAAACCAACGAGTGGTTATGACCCCCATTGCATGCGCACATATATTAAGGGGGGAGCCTGGTAGCTAGCGAACTATCCCTGTTAGCGCTTAGCCTAAATCGCTCCTCTAAATCCCTAGCCTGCATCGATCGCAGAGAGCGCACATGCAGTGGAAAGAACTGGAACCTCACCGAGCCGTCCCCGGATAGTGCCGGTGGAGACCCGAGGGTCACCGCGTGATCTAGCGACCGTCATCGACCTCTACTACATCTACATCAACCCTAAGCCTAGCCTGCATCGAGAAGGTAATGATGACTACAAGTGCTGGAATCTGTAAATTCCTAAAACCCCTCTTATTTGATCAGTTTTGTGTTCTAGATTGGAATCACTATTTATCTGTAAATACGTCGCGCATAAATTAAATCGTGCTCCCACTAAGTCAGCACGGAACACGCTTTATGAGATGTGGACACGAAGAAAGTCGAGCTTGAATTATTTGCATGTGTGGGGTTGTCGCGCTGAGGCCAGAATATTCAATCCACAACTTAAGAAATTAGATTAAAAAAACGGTTAGCTATTTTTTATTGGATACCCGCATAGGGGAAAAGGATGTCGCTTTTATTGTCTAGGTCATACCAGTAAGTTTGTGGAGACACGACAAGCGGTGTTTTTTGAGGATGATTAGGTCACTGAATTAAGAAAGATCGTCCTTGAGGAGAAGCGGGTATGTGCCCCATGCCCGGCCATCCAAGAGATCGTTTTGCCAATTCAAAATAGAGTGACATCTAATGATGGGTCTGAATCTTATGATTTAGATTCTGAACCCAATGGTAATCCTGAAAACAATAATGACATTCCAAAAGGAGTAGAGGATCACCATATAGATAATGAAAAAGATCCTCAAAATAATGATGCTCCTCCACCACCCCCTCCAGTGAGAAGATCACAACGACCTAGGAAAAAAGCCATCCCAGAAGATTATGTCACTTACATGAGTGATGATGCGTGTGATATCGAAAAGGTGGAGGATCTAACCTCATATAAAGAAGCCATTAAAAGTACGTATTCGTCTAAGTAGCAAGTTCCATGGAGGACGAGTTAAAATCTATGAGTTCAAATGATGTTCGGGAATTAGTAGAAATTCCTAGTGGTGCTAAAAGGGTAGACTGCAAATGGGTCTACAAAACCAAGTATGATTCCAAAGGGAATATCGAAAGGTTCAAATCAAGACTTGTGGCGAAAGGTTTTACACAAAGAGAACCTACCGATTACAATGAGACCTTTTCTCCTGTCTCATCAAAGAATTCTTTTAGCATTGTCATGGCTCTAGTTGCTCATTTCAACCTATAATTGCATCAAATGAATGTTAAGACGACATTTCAAAATGGTGACCTTAATGAAGATGTTTACATGACTCAGCTGGAAGGTTTTGTCGTGGAAGGAAAGTAACACCTGGCGTGTTATTTGAAGAAATCCATCTATGGCTTGAAACATGCTTCAAGATAGTTGTACCTCAAGTTCGACAGGATTATTTGAACTTTTGGGTTTACGGAAAATATCGTGGACAACTGTATTTATATTAAGTTCAAATACAGTATATTTACAATTTTAGTCATGTATCTAGATGACATATTGTTGGTCTGCAGTGATAAGGCTATGTTGCATGAGACCAAGAATTTCCTGTCGTCTAATTTTGATATGAAGGATCTCAGTGAAGCATCTTATGTCCTTGTCATTGAGATTTACCGAGATAACTCAAAGGGGATGTTAGGACTATCCCAAAAGGCATACTTTGAGCGAGTACTTAAGAAATACAATATACATAAGTGCCTCCCTCACATGCTCATATAGTTAAGGGCGATAAGTTTGGGACATTTCAATGTCCGAGGAACCAAATTGAAACTGATCAGATGAAGTCAATTCCTTATGTTTTAGTTGTAGGAAGAATCATGTATACACAAGTTTGTACACGCCCTGACTTGGCTTTTATAACAGGAATGGTTCGCAGATTCCAATCAAATACAGGACCAGACAACTGGAAAGCCGCAAAGAAAGTCTTGTATTATATGCAAGGCACAAAAGATTAAATGCTTTACATATAAGAGGTCTGATAACTTGCAAGTTGTTGATTATTCAGATGCTGATTATGCCGGTTGTGTGGATAGTAAGAAATCTACATTAGGTTATGTATTCACACTAGACGGAGGAGTCATATCGTGGAAACCCTCCAAACAAGCGTTAACTGCTTCTTGCACGATGCAGGCAGAATTTACAACATGTAACGAGACTACCGGGCAGACTGTATGCTAAAGAATTTTATTCTGGGGTTAAAGTGGTAGACAATATTTCAAAACTACTTGTGCTATACTGCGACAATGAACCCGTAGTATTCTATAAAAGTAACAACAAGTCAAGTGCTGCTGCCAAGCACATTGATATTAAGTATCATGTGTGGAAGATAGAATCCAGAATCATACGATTGAGGTTAAGCATATAAGTACGACTCGTGTGCTTGAGGATCCACTAACGAATGGTTTGCCACCCAATATTTTTCATGAGCATGTTACCGGCATGAGATTACTGGAAGACTTATAATTCTGGAATGAAGGGACCACTACAAGAACCACTCCCAATAAGAAATATGATATCCATTTCGAAATAGGCTGATGTACCATAAGTGTTGAGTTTCAACGATATTTCATTGGTTGTTGTAACAACTCATTTTGGTATATCATTCCTATGGAGCATGAGCGTATGAAGTTTAAACCGAACAATCAAGCGGGAGAATGTTGGTTGATCTGTACGGTTCAAATAGAACCGAGTCAAAGAGATAGAAGGATAACTCAGAAAAACGAATCTGGAGGGAGGCCAACCGAACCAACGTTCGGTCCTCTCCTCGTATATTAGAAAAACGCCTTGATCGGGAGCACCAAACCAATGAGTGGTTTTGTCCCACGTTGCGTGCGCGCATATATTAAGGGGGAAGCCTGGCAGCTATCGAACTATTCATGTTAGCTCTAAGCCCAACTCACTCTTCTAAATCCCTAACATACACCGATCACAGAGAGCGCATAGGTAGCGGGAAGAGCTGAAACCTCGCCGAGCCGTCCCCGGACAATGCCCGTGGAGACCCGAGGGTCACCCGCGTGATCCAGCTATCATCATCGACCTCTGCTATATCTACATCAAGCCTAAACCTAGCCTACATCGAGCAGGCAACGTCCTAAAACCCTTGTGATTTGATATGTTTTGTGTTGTCACTATTGATCGATCTAGATTGATTCATGCATAAAGTATAACACCGTGTGCCCCATGAGACCTGTACTACAAACCCAACACCGCACTGTACCGCTGCACGCGACTGTGTACACGGCATGGTATGGGTGCCAGGAATCTACTGCGCTCCCATCTTTGTCAAGGAGACGAGACACGTCGTGGCGGTCACCATCAAAGCACGGTGGTCTTTAAACTCGTTATGTTGACTTGGGCTTCCCCTTCACCATAATTTACAATTGTTTTGTGTGCGCGGATCGTAAAGTACTTAGAGAGAGCATCGATGAAGTAGTATAGATGATGAAGTTTCGGAAATTGTTTTTTTTTCTCCTGGGCACATGTGCTCCTGCCTATTAAAATAATTCAAAAAAATACTTAGAAGTTTCAAACAAATCTGAAAAACAATCGAATGTAGCTATCGGTGTATCCTAAAAACGTGCAAAATTTCGTATTCAAATACAGAATAGTATGGGCTACACAAAAATGACAAAATGCTAAAATCTAGAGGTATGAAAATAGGCATAACCAGATTCACACATTTGTCTTTCTTGTGTAGGCTATAATATTCTGTATGTGAATTTAAAAATTTGTACAGTTTTAGGATACACCAAAAGCTAAATTCTAAAATTTTTCAGATTTTTAAAAAACTTTTAAAGATGTATTTCAAAATTTTAATTAGGAAGGAGCACCGGTGCCCAAGTGCACCAAATCTCTACTCATGATGATGTTTAAAATGTCATTTTGGCTACCAAGACCCGGTGCTCCCTTTATTTGAAAAAAAATATTTAGAACTTTTAAAAATATATGGAAAAAATTCTAGATATGATGCATCCTAGTAGCATGCAAAATCTCAATATAAAACTATTTGTATTAGAGGCAACATAAAAATAAAAAATTATTGTATAGTTTGGAGATTTGAATGTGTGTACGGCGACCATTTAATTTGTGTCCGGCACCCCCAATGGAGCCCTCTTTGGGGAGCGGGGGAGAGGGGCGGACCCGCAAATTTGGTGGGTGTCGTGTCACCCACAGCGCCGCCCGCTGAATAAATAAAATAAAAACTTTGAACTAAAAAATTTCATTCAATATTTGAACTATTTTACACAATTTCAATGAAATTTGGCCAGGATGGCCGCCTAACCCTAACCCTAGCTACTCCCGCTCGCGGCTGCAGTCGAACGACGAGTCATCGTCATCGCTGTCCTCAAGAATGACGACCTTGGAGGAGGCGCGGCTCAAGAAGGCGGCATGGCTTGAGGAAGGGCCGACAGGATGGGCGCGGCTGCTAGAGGCCCCGGGATGGGCCACGCTGCTGGAAGCGCGCGGCTCCCGGAGGCTTCCATCGTCGTGGAGTTGATCGTCGTCAGCGACCCCGACGCCTCCTGTTCTAGCATGGCCACTGAGTTGCCATCACTACGAGGAGGCCAGGGTTGTCGCCGTCGAGAGGGTCGTGCAGCGGTGAGGGGGAGGTTGTAGAGGTCGTCCTCGCGCGGATCCTCCTTGATAGCGGCGCAGGGGTACGGTGGCTCCGGGCGGCGTGGGGGGATGATGCTTGCGTTGGGAGATCCCAAGAGGAGGGTGTGATGAGCACAACGGTAGGAATTTTCCCCTTAGTTAAGAACCATGGTTATCAATCCAGTAGGAGAAAGAGGACCTTCGGAAGGTTGATGCCACTGACGGTGGTTAAGGCGCTTCACCGGTGTCAGCAACAACGTGGAACCTGCAGACAACACAACCAAAATATTTTGCCCCAACAGTACAGTGAGGTTGTCAATCTCACCGGTCTTGATGAAAACAAATATTAGACGTATAGTGTGGAAATCAGTGTATGCTTGCAGTAAGTAAAGAGAGCAGGAAATTATTGTGGTTTGTTTAACAGTGTGGAAAATGGGCCGGGGTTCATAGGTTCACTAGTGGTGTCTCTCCATAAAAATAACATGCTGGGTGAGCAAATTACAGCTGGGCAATTTACAAATAAAGGTTGCACCGTAGTGCACAATATAACATGATGACTACTATGATATTTAGTGTGGGCATTACAACAAAATACATAGACCGAAATCCATCTGCATCTATGACGAATAATCTACCCTTAGGTTATCATCTAAACCCCCTTAGGTATTAAATTTTAAGCAAGAGATAACTGCATTAAACAATGTGTGTAATATAAGCAATGATTATACACACGGGTACTCTCACAGCTGTTTTCTCCCTAATGGAAACGTCACATCCTCCCCGCTCACGTTTCTGGCACTCGAGCAAGGCAATGAGGAGGCATGAACCCACTATCAAGCATAAATACTCCCTCTTGGAGTCACTAGAAACTACTTGGCCAGAGCAACCACTAGCAACGGAAAGCATGCAAGATCACAAATAACATATGCAATAAAGACTACAATCAACTTGGCATAAGGTCAGTATTCATCGGATCCCAACAAACACAACACATAGAGTTACATAAGATCGATCTCGATCATGATAGGCAGCTCACGAGATCTAAACATGGAGGCATATGAGGAGGAGACAACCATCTAGCTACTGCTATGGACCCGTAGTCCAGGGATGAACTACTCACGCATCACTCCGGAGGCATGCATGGTGATGTAGAAGCCTCCGGTGATGATTTCCTCTCCGGCAGGGTGCCGGAAAACAGCTCCAGAACCCTCCTGATATAGGGTTGATGACGATGGCGGCTGCAGAACTTTTTCGGGATTTTTGATCACGTGTCTAGGGGTTTCCATCCAGGGGGATAAATAGGCAAAAAGGCAGTGGCGGTGGAGGCAAGGGGCCCCACACCCATAGCTGGCGCGGCCAGGGGGGCCCGCGCCATCCCATGGTGTGGCCCCCCTGTTGCTCGTCTTCGACTCCTCTTCCGGGGAAAATAGGCACTTCAGGATTTGTGGGGTCCAATTCCGAAAATGTTTCCGGAACAACTTTTCTGAAACCAAAAACAGCATAAAACAGGGAACTGGCACTTGGCATCTTGTTAATAGGTTAGTCCCGGAAAACGTATGAAAATGTTATAAATAAGGGATAAAACATGTAGGAATTGGCATAATATGATCATGGAGAATCAGAAATTAGGGATACGTTTATGACATATCAAGCATCCCCAAGCTTAGTTCCAACTCGTCATCGAGTAGGTAAATGATAAAACAATAATTTCTGAGGTGACATGCTACTATCATAAACTTGATCAATCTAATGTAAAAGCATATGCACGTTGAGATCATAGAACTTCAAACACAAACATGATAAATAGAACTTTAATAATAAAACATAGCAATCACTTTGCATCACGAAGAGTATCTTAAATAAAGGATCATGGATAATAATGCAAAGAAAGTTAAACGTTTGTTTCAGGTATAGAGAAAGCATGGCAAAGTGGTATTTCGCTAGTCCTTAAGAGTGGGACAAAACATAAATGCCAGGACACTTTCAAAGTCAAGAGGAAGACTAGAAAAAATAATTTAAGAACAAATAATATCACATCATGAAGTAATTATTAATGTTTATGGGACAAATTCACATAGAACTCAGAATGGAAAAAATGCTCTCTCAACTGTGCATAAAGTTAGAAGATGGAGACTCAACATAAAAGTAAAAATGGCCCTTCGTAGAGTGAAGCGGGGATCACTCATGTGCTAGAGCTTTTTATTTTATTAAACAGAGGTATTAAAAGTTTGACACTCCTCCCATCCATCTTTCACAAACCATGGCTAACCTAATCCTCGGGTGCCTGCCAACAATCACATACCGTGGAGGAGTGTCTATATTTTAGGAGGGGTGTATGCTAAAGTCAACGAATGGTAAACAGACAATACAATACGTCACAAGCCAACTGGATTCACAAGAGCGGCTCCCATGGTGAAGGATGCAACTGGTGTAGAAGTTCATCCCTCTTTCTCTTTTGCTTACACAATTACGCTTTGACTGATAAATCAGGGGCAAAATAGTGAAGAGAATTTGTTTGTATTAGTTTGGGGCTGGGCATCCTGCTGCCATCTCTTCTATCATTTGGATAAGCGGATGAAGCCACTAGTCTAGGGTGTGAAATCCAATCAACCAGTGAGATAAAGATTCTCTATTGACGTCCTCATGAGCAAAAACAAGAACACAACACTGGAATAATTTTGAAGGTTTTAAAGGTAACACATGAGCAATTTACTTGGAGTGGCAGTTAAATACCACATATAGGTAGGTATGGTGTACACAATGGGAAAACTTTGGTTTAAGGGAGTTTGGATGCACGAGTAGAGGTCATACTCAGTACAGGTGGATGCTAGCAAAAGACTGGGAGCGACAAATCAAGAGAGCATAAGAGCCATAATCATGCATAGCGACGTAAGCATCATTAATTAAGGCATAAGAGGTATCAAAAGTTCAAAAACTAAGTGGCCATGGAGGCTATTCATGACTGGTTTGTAGTCATAAACATGGTGCGAGCATGCGCCAAGTCAATCAAATAAAACATTCGAAAGAGAATACCATATATTGATGCTTTACTATGAAAAGAACATCTTATGAATCTTTCAAAACATATTAAACGCTCTCAGCTATTTAATTCTATTCATGCTACTCAATAACCACAAGGCTTTAAAACTAAAATAACATTTAGCATGACATGAAAAAGTTCTAGCCACAGTCTATACAAACTTCTAGTAGTACTGTTATAAATTCTACATCAAGCAACAATTGTCTTCTCCCAACAAGCACCATACAAAACATGCTTTAACAAAAATACTCTTTATGATACATCAAGAAAACATGATAGTACTCACATAATACTACTAAAACTAACAACTCTCATAAGAGATGCATGCAAAACAGGAGCTAAATAAATGCATCAGCCAACCAGAGACTAAGAATACAATGTATTCTCATGAAAAAGCGGAGCATGTCACTCTCCAATAAAAGAATGCTGGGGTCCAACCAAGCTTATTATGAAAATAAAAACAAACTGAAAAAAAAATAAAAGACGCTCCAAGTAAAGCACATAAGGTGTGACCGAATAAAAATATAGTTTCACTAGAAGTGACCTGATAATTTGTTGATGAAGAAGGGGATGCCTTGGGCATCCCCAAGCTTAGACGCTTGAGTCTTCTTGGAATTTTCTGGGATGTACCACCGGGGCATCCCCAAGCTTAGGATTTTCACTCTTCTTGATCACATCATATCATCCTCTTCTCTTGACCCTTGAAAACTTCCTTCACACCAAAATTCTCACAATCTTCATTAGCAACGTTAGTGCAATAGAAATAATAAACCCACATGGTTCAGTTTCAACACAAGATTAGCACTCAAAAACACATTAGCTACTGTCACAAATTCTTTTAAAACTCTTTTTCTCAAAAGAACACCAAAAGAAAGAGATTAAGATGCAAATGCAATAATTGGCAGAAATCTGTCAAAACAGAACAACATGCAGAGATCGATTTGTTCGAAAATCTTCTATTGCTCAAATCAAAAAGTGGTCAACTAAGACAAGTTGCGTATATAGCCCAAGATTAAGCACAAAAAAGCTCAGGTCATTTTGAATTTTCTGTGATTTTATACGTAATTAACAGTGGACAGCAGAAATCTGTTTCCTGCGCAGAAATCCGAAATATAGTGTCAACTTTCCACTAGAGCCTTTACTTGGCTAAAAAAAAACACAAAAGAAAAGATACAGTGGGGTTTATAAGGAAATAGAAAACACCCAGGTGCAAAGCACACCAAAGAAAACAAAGGAAAACAGAATGAAAACAGAGAAATAAAACGGGTTGTCTCCCGGCAGCGCTTTTGTTTAACGCCTTTCAGTTAGGCATAAAAGATCAACTCAAGTATTTTCAAGTGAAGACGCATCAACATCATACGTTGCTATAATAATAGAGTCAAAATTTAGCTTCATCCTCTTTCTAGGAAAATGTTCCATACCTTTCTTGAGGGGGAATTGATATTTAATACTCCCCTCTGACATATCAATAACAGCACCAACAGTTCTAAGAAAAGGTCTTCCCAAAACAATATGAAAAGAAGCATTGCATTCAATGTTCATAATAAAAAAATCAACAGGTACAAGTTTATTGTTAACCATAATAAGAACATCGTCAATTCTACCAAGAGGTTTTTTCTTAGCATTATCAGCAAGATGAACATCCAAATAATAGTGTTCCAACGGTGGTAGATCAAGAATATCATAAAGCTTTTGAGGCATAACAGAGATACTAGCACTAAGATCACACAAATCATTACAATAAAAATCATTTACTTTCATCTTAATGATAGGCTCCCAACCATCATCTAATTTCCTAGGGATAGATCTTTCAAATTTCAACTTTTCTTCCCTAACTTTCATGAGAGCATTGGTAATATGTTTAGTAAAGGCCATATTCATGGCACTAGCATTGGGACTTCTAGCAAGCTTTGGTAGAAACATAATAACTTCAGAGATGTTGCAATTATCAAAATCAAAGTTATTATCATCAAAAGTAATGGGACCATTATCTCCTACATCTCTAAAAATTTCAGCACTTCTATTAGAAGTAGTTTCAGAAGTTTGAGGCAATTTAGCACGTTTCACCCAAGGAGTAGGGACTTTATCAACACCAAATACTTTAACATTGATAGTAGGAGGTTTACTAGCACTTGGAGCTTCAGTTTTACTAGTGGTTGTGATAGTACAAACTCTAGCAATATTATTCTTTCTAGCTAATTCATCTTTTCTTTCCCACCTAGCATGTAATTCAACCATCAACCTAACATTATTATCTATTTGAACTTGGATGGCATTCAAAGTTTTACTTTGGTTAACATCTTGTGGCAAAACCTTCAATTTTAGAAAATCAACATCAATAGCAAGGCTATCTACTTTAGAGGCAAGAACATCTATTTTACCAAGCTTTTCCTCAACAGATTTATTAAAAGCAATTCGTGTGCTAATAAATTCTCTAAGCATGTTTTCAAGATCAGAGGTAGATCTTTTATTATTATTGTAGGAGTTTCAATAAGAATTACCGTAACCATTATTAGGAGGATATGGTTTATAATTGTTTCCACCAAAATTATTTATATAAGCATTGTTGTTAAAATTATTATTTCTAATAAAGTTTACATCAACATGCTCTTCTTGAGCAACTGATTCATGTAAAATGCATACATGAAATTTGCATGTTATTACTTGTTTTTCCTACATATTAGAAACTTATATTCATGTTTTATAATGATTTGGGGGATTTTCTAAACAATCCCCCCTCTTTTGGTTCTAACCCTGTTTTTCCAGAAAACATACTTTTTAGTGTTTCAGACTTTCCGGGAGCTTCGGGACTCCAAAAAGGGCAAGGCCAAAGAGCACAGTTCAGAATATTTGAGACGAAGACCATGGGCCAAAGTAGAGGGCCAAAAGGCCAACCAGGTGGCGAAGAGGACCCTCCACGCGGTCAGATTCCTTGGCCGCGTGAGAGGCCCCCTTTTTGCCCCCGTGGCTCCGATGTCGTCGATCTTTCTTCTCCCGAGTGTCTCGTGACCTAAAAACGACTATATAAAGGGTCCCTGGCCTTTTCGAGGAGGAGGCGGCGCCGAGAGATGAAACCACGAAACAGAGAGACAGAAGGCTGCCACCGGAGAAGATCGGAGGGGGGAAACGCCGCCGGGATCACCCCCGGAGGGCTCCACCCCCCTCCGGCGTGTTCATCATCAACATATACAGCAAGATTAGCTCCATCTCTCCACTGTAATCTCTTGGCAAACACGATGTATGATGCAATACTATATTCCCTTGATGTATTGTGTCTCCCCGTCTATGTTTGAGTAGTGAATTGGTCTTGGCAATGGTGAAATAGTTAGTTGATTGGTTGCATACAAGTTTGTTATCTTCTATTATTGTCTTTATGTACAATATATGAGTGCACGCATATGTTGGGGAATGCATGTAAGGTGATCACCGGTAGCATAATGGAGTGGTGGTGACTTGGGAGTGATAGTAACCTGAGACCGAGCCACAAAGTTAAGTTATTGGGGGATATATATAGGGGATCTTAGAACGTAAGGCTATGGTGGGACTTTATGTCTTAATCAATCTTGTGCAGTCATTTACTTGGACACATGATCCATCATAAGGGGTTGTAGATCATTTACTTGACTATACCTATTCATGGCTCCTTCCTAGAAGAAACAACTAAGACTAAAACATGTGCTTCACTAATTGTGACAACCACACGAACGAAACACCTATTGCTAGAACACTTGCTCCTTGAGATAATTGAGATACTTGAGATATTTGCTGCTTGCTACTTGTGAAACTTGCTTAGAAACTTGCATTTTAAACTTGCTTCACTAGTTACTAGACAAACCACACTCCACGTCACTTGCTTTTAATTAGTTAGTTCCTTTTAGTCAAACTTATTGCTTTGCATAAACAGCCATATAAGAGGGTTATAGGGCTTTAGAGAATAAATAGCTTACCTTCAGCTCCTCGTGGGTTCGACACTCAAATACTTATCGAAAGGTACTACAATTGATCTCCTGCACTTGGGAGTCATCAAGCACTTTTCTGGCGCCGTTGCCGGGGAGCGTTGTGCTAAGCTTTTATTCTTGTTTGCATTGCATACTAACATATAAATGGAAAACAACCAAACAATTTTAGAAATGTATAATATCTACCGTGAATTAGGACATGAAGTGTTTGAGGAGAAATTGAAAAATTATTTGCACAACAATCATATTTGTGGTAGTACTAATTCTTTGAACACCTTTATTGCTAAGGAAAACCTTGAGCCTGGGGAAGTTTGTCTTGAGGAATATGATATTTTTAGTCTCCCTACTATTGAGGATAAAAATGATATTCTTGCTGATTCTATGGAAAGTTTTAAGCTTGGGGAAGTTGGTTTTGATGAGCATGATATTTCTAGTTCCCCAAGCTTGGAGGAGAAAATTCACTTTGATGATACTATGCCTCCTATGTATGATTATTGCAATGAAAATTATGAATGTTTAACTCCCACTATCACTAATGAGGATTTTACTTATGTGGATAGTAGTGATTTTTTTATGCATGTGGCTCATGATAAGAAAGTTTTATGTGATATTCATATTGTTGAATCTATTCATGATGCTACTGAAAATTATTATGAGAGAGGGAAACATGGTTACACATATTTCAACAATATTAAGTTTCCACTCTTTATGCTGAAAGTATTGAAGTTGCACTTGATCTACCTTTCTATGCTTGCTATTATGTGCTTCTTTTATTTGTTTCATTACAAAATGCCAATGCATAGGAAAGGGGTTAGACTTAAAAATAAATTGTTTCATATTTTTTTGGTGTGTTCCTTATGCTTTAATTTCCTATTCGGTTTGAGCACACATTTATGTCTTTTCAACATGTAAAATACCTTTACCTACTGTTATCTATCATTTAGTTTAAGATTTTCATTTTATAATTTTTTTGGGAAAGTAAATGAGAAGGATGAGTAATGGAGAAGTTGGGGTCGACCTTGAACATGTGTTGTTCATGCCAATGAAACCATTGCAAAGTCTCTATCATTAAAACTTTTTCCAAAGCTAAAAACAATAAAAATATTAGTTCACTACTGTAACGTCACATTTCTGTCTTATTTCTCATCATAAATGGCAAGAATAATCTTATATGAGAGATAGAATTAAACAATAGTAATTAGCTATCCAGAAAACAGATTCCTGAACTTCACTGCGAAAAATGTTTAAAATCATAGAAGTGGAATTTTGACCTGGTAATTTACGACAGAAATATTTTAGTTATCACTACATATTTCATTATTTTTAAGTTTTCTGATTTGAGGAACTTAAGTGCCTCTAAAAATTCACTCTTTACGGGCTGTTCAGTTTTTGGCAGATTATGTCTTCATTTTGCATTGCTCTCATTACTTGTGTTTTGTGTGGTTATTTTGATCAAGGAGCAATGCACAACTATAGTAACAATAGTTAATATTTAGAATAAACTCATGATGTGTCTTTGCTGTAACTATATGGATTTTTATTTATGGAGGCACTAACCCCTCTAATCAAGTTTTATGTTGAGATTTGTGTAAGAAGAATTTTTCAGGAGGAAGAGTTGAGTGAGATGAACAAAGATCAAGAGGGACAACCAATAAAGCTTGGGGATGTACCCCTGGGCTCACCCTACATGTATCAAATAAGTACAAGAATCCAAGCTTGGGGATGCCGAGCCACCTCACTCCAACCATCATGATGTTAAGTAAGTAAAGCCTAGCTATATGGCTATAAAGAAAGCGCTTTACGGGAGGCAACCCGGTTGTTTTTGTTTGGATTTTCCTAGTGTCCTCTTGCTGTCTCAAGAGATTAATTTTTTGTTTTAATTCTGGAGTTTTCAATAAAGAGTCAAGTCAAACCCATTTGGACTTATAAGTTGCTATCTTAGTGCATGAAATTTCTGTTTCAGCACGAGTCTGCTCATCGTATGATTTTACGTTTTTTATTGGTATGTCGGATTGAGCTAATTTTTTAGCATGTTCTGAAAATTTTCTTCCTCTGTAAGAAAAAAAATTGGCTTAATTTTGTGACGAGTCTAGCTTAGGGAAAAACGTTAGTTTTGCTGCTGTTGCTTTTCTGGACAGATTCTGCCTTCTTTTGTTTTATGCACTCTTTGGGCTTGGGAATCGAATTTCCATGATTCTTTCAAGCAATAGAGTGAACATAAAACATAATGAACCTTATTGTCTATCTACTGGATCATTTGATTTGGAATTTTGCACAGCAAGCATGTGATTTGTTTGTCCTTGCTAATCTCACCCCACAGAAAAAGAATGGGAGAAACATGTTTTGTGAAGTTTTTTCACATGGAATAGAGGATCTGCGCCTCAAGACATCCAAGAATTGTGAAAGCCATAAGCTTTGGGATGTGATGAACACCCCACTGGAGCTACACTCTTTTGGTTAGCACACGTCTACTTTCTGTTTTTCTAAGCAAAGCATTTATCGTAGAGACTTGAAGCGTCTAGTTTTTATTTTTATTTTTGTTTTGATAAGACCACACCCATCATTTTATATGAGATTGAGCTACTGGAGTTTGGGGTTGGAATGTATTGTATGCTAGTATTATGACTTGGAATAGGGATGCCATGGTTGATTTGAAGAGCTACATATGTTTGCATGATTTATAGGCTTTTTATGTGTAGAAAATTGCAATAATGTTGTCTTGAGCTATCTCTTATTCATGTCCTTGATGTTAATTGCTGGTTTATTTAGTTTGTCATAAAATGAGTAGTTCTATGGACATATGCATGCATAGTAGCTGGTCAACTATCTCCCTCTTGCTAGCCAAAAATTTAAAATTTCCAACAAGTAAAAACTTGTTTCCAACACTCCTTAGCCAAATATTTCCAGTGAGTCCACCATATCTTCCCATTAGCTTCATTGCTATTCCGAGTATGTTCACCATTTTATTGTGTTATTTATGTTCTAAATTAATATATTCACTTTATTAATTGTCATGGATTGAACTTGGGATAGGACTCTCACAAACTTTTGAAGGCACACTTTACTTTTTATGCATCTAATAAACATGACCCAATAATGGGAGCCACAAGTTTTGCGTTTGACAAGTGTGTGGTTGGGAGCTAGCTATAAACGTGTATCACCAGAAAGCTTTGAACATTGCACAAAAATTTACATTTGGTTGATATCATGTACTTATGTTTTTGGACTCCTGCCATGCCGAAATGAAATAGAGGAATAGTAAGTTTTGATGAGTAAGTATCTATATGACTAGAGAAACGCATTGGGCCGCTAACCCAAGCCATGCTTTATCATGGTGGAAATTTACTTACAGCTTGAGTGACTCTACAACACATCCTACAATAAAATAAGAAGCTATGCATAATAGTGAATGAAAATAAAAAGGATGATGAGTCTACTCCGTTTGTTTGTCTTGTCATTGTGACATGGGCTTGTTTCCATGTCATGGGGCAAGAGGTACCTCTTTGCGGTTCTCTATGATGTCATTAATACTTATTATGATTGTACACAGCTTATTAGGAATCTTAAGTTGAGTAATCATGGAGTAGGTTTTCACACTTACGGGGCATGAGGCTTTCAACCACCTTGTCATTCACATTACTTCAACATTCACCATTTAAGATGCTAGTGATAAAGGGGCAATGAGAGTCCTAGATCAATGGATACCACATTTCAATTAGTAATTTTAGTTGAATAATTTAGAGGCTAAATAAGACTTGATCATGTTTTACCTCTACTCAATTTTCTCCAAAGTGTCCACCATATTTTCTATTTTCCATTATGCTATTATTTGACCAATATAGGATTTTATTTTTCATTTTGTGTATGCATTTGGTCCATAGTGCTTTTATTTCATTATACACTTTGTGAACTTTCATGAAGCATCTTTTCTTGCATATTTGATATTTCTTACAACATGAATTGTATATTGATACTCATTTCTAGTATTAATCATTTGATTATATGTAGCATGAATAATCCTCCTTGATATCCCATGATTGTTTCAATATGCAAAGTCCATGTTAGTTTTATCACCTTCATACTCGAGGACGAGCATGGGTTAACCTTGGGGATGTTGATGCATGTAAAATGCATACATGAACTTTGCATGTTATTACTTGTTTTTCCTACATATTAGCAACTTATATTCATGTTTTATAATGATTTGGGGGATTTTCTAAACAATCCCCCTTCTTTTGGTTCTAACCCTGTTTTTCCAGAAAACGTACTTTTTAGTGTTTCAGACTTTCCGGGAGCTTCGGGACTCCAAAAAGGGCAAGGCCAAAGAGCACGGTTCAGAATTTTCGAGACGAAGACCATGGGACAAAGTAGAGGGCCAAAAGGCCAACCAGGTGGCAAAGAGGACCCTCCACGCGGCCAGACTCCTTGGCCGCGTGAGAGGCCCCCTTTTTGCCCCCGTGGCTCCGATGTCGTCGATCTTTCTTCTCCCGAGTGTCTCGTGACCTAAAAACGACTATATAAGGAGGAGGCGGCGCCGAGAGATGAAACCACGAAACAGAGAGACAGAAGGCTGCCACCGGAGAAGATCGGAGGGGGGAAACGCTGCCGGGATCACCCCCGGAGGGCTCCACCCCCCTCCGGCGTGTTCATCATCAACATCTACAACAAGATCAGCTCCATCTCTCCACTGTAATCTCTTGGCAAACACGATGTATGATGCAATACTATATTCCCTTTATGTATTGTGTCTCCCCGTCTATGTTTGAGTAGTGAATTGTTCTTGGCAATGGTGAAATAGTTCGTTGATTGGTTGCATACAAGTTTGTTATCTTCTATGATTGTCTTTATGTACAATATATGAGTGCACGCATATGTTGGGGATAAGGTGATCACCGGTAGCATAATGGAGTGGTGGTGACTTGGGAGTGACAGTAACCTGAGACCGAGCCACAAAGTTAAGTTATTGGGGGATATATATAGGGGATCTTAGAACGTAAGGCTATGGTGGGACTTTATGTCTTAATCAATCTTGTGCAGTCATTTACTTGGCCACATGGGTTGTAGATCATTTACTTGACTATACCTATTCATGGCTCCTTCCTAGAAGAAACAACTAAGACTAAAACATGTGCTTCACTAATTGTGACAACCACACGAACGAAACACCTATTGCTAGAACACTTGCTCCCTTGAGATACTTTAGATATTTGCTGCTTGCTACTTGTGAAACTTGCTTAGAAACTTGCATTTTAAACTTGCTTCACTAGTTACTAGACAAACCACACTCCACGTCACTTGTTTTTAATTAATTAGTTCCTTTTAGTCAAACTTATTGCTTTGCATAAACAGCCATATAAGAGGGTTATAGGGGTTTAGAGAATAGATAGCTTACCTTCAGCTCCTCGTGGGTTCGACACTCAAATACTTATCGAAAGGTACTACAATTGATCTCCTGCACTTGGGAGTCATCAGCAACCAAAGAGGCTAAAAGAACATTATTTTGATCAACTTGAGCTTTACCATTAACAAGCATAGACATAATAGTATCAAGCCTTTCACTCAAAGAGGAGGTTTTCTCAACAGAATTTACCTTCTTGCCTTGTGGAGCTCTCTCAGTGTGCCACTCTGAATAATTTATCATTATATCATCAAGAAGCTTTGTTGCATTGCCCAAAGTGATGGACATAAAGGTACCTCCAGCAGTTGAATCCAATAGGTTCCTTGAGGATAAATTCAGTCCTGCATACAAAGTTTGTATAATCATCCAAGTAGTCAGTCCATGAGTGGGACAATTCTTTACCATAGTTTTCATTCTTTCCCAAGCTTTAGCAACATGTTCATATCAAATTGTTTAAAATTCATTATGTCCATTATCAGGGATATAATCTTAGCAGGAGGATAATATTTTCCAATGAAAGCATCTTTACAATTAGTCCATGAATCAATATTATTTCTAGGCAAAGATATCAACCATTCTTTAGCCCTTCCTCTCAAAGAGAAAGGAAATAATTTCAGTTTAATAATATCTCCATCCACATCTTTATATTTTTTCATCTCACATAGTTCAACAAAATTATTAAGGTGGGCAGCAACATCATCAGTACTAATACCAGAAAATTGCTCTTTCATCACAAGATTTAACAAAGTAGGTTTAATCACATAGAAAGCAGCAGTAGGAGCAGGTGGAGCAATAGGTCTGCAAATAAAATCATTGTTGTTTGTGCTAGTGAAGTCACACAACTTAGTATTCTCAGAGGAACTCATTTTAGCAGAATAATAGCAAGCAAATAAATAACATCTATAAAGTGAACTAAGTTTTTTTTGTTTTTAATATAGAGAAGAAAAACAAGACAAAAATAAAAACAAGACAATAAACAAAATAAAGAGGTTGAGAGTGAGAGACTCCCCTTGCCAGAAGACTTCTTTCTCCTCGGCAACGGCGCCAGAAAATATCCTTGATGCTTGCGTTGGGAGACCCCAACAGGAGGGTGTTATGAGCACAGCGGTAGGAATTTTCTCCTTAGTTAAGAACCAGGGTTATCAATCCAGTAGGAGAAAGAGGACCTTCGGAAGGTTGATGCCGCCGACGGTGGTGCTAGTGCTTCACCGGTGTCAGCAACAACGTGGAACCTGCACACAACACAACCAAAATACTTTGCCCCAACGGTACAGTGAGGTTGTCAATCTTGCTGAAAACAAAGATTAGACGTATAGTGTGGAAAATAGTGTATGCTTGCAGTAAGTAAAGAGAGCAGGAAATTGTTGTGGTTTGTTTAACAGTGTGGAAAATGGACCGGGGTTCATAGGTTCACTAGTGGTGTCTCTCCATAAAAATAACATGCTGGGTGAACAAATTACAACTGGGCAATTGACAAATAAAGGTTGCACTGTAGTGCACAATATAACATGATGACTACTATGATTTTAGTGCGGGAATTACAAAAAAAAATACATAGACCGAAATCCATCTGCATCTATGACTAATAATCCACTCTCAGGTTATCATCTGAACCCCCTTAGGTATTAAGTTGCAGGCAACAGATAACTGCATTAAACAGTGTGTGTAATGTAAGCAATGATTATACACGCGGGTACTCTCACCGATGTTTGCTCCCTAATGGCAACAACACATCCTCCCTCTTCATGTTTCTGTCACTCGAGAAAGGCAACGAGGAGGCATGAACCCAATATCAAGCATAAATACTCCCTCTTGGAGTCACTAGCAACTACTTGGCCAGAGCAACCACTAGCAACAGAAAGCATGCAAGATCACAAATAACATATGCAATAAAGACTATAATCAACTTGGCATAAGGTCAATATTCATCGGAACCCAGCAAACACAACACATAGAGTTACATAAGATCGATCTCGATCATGATAGGCAGCTCACGAGATCTAAACATGGAGGCATATGAGGAGGAGACAACCATCTAGCTACTGCTATGGACCCGTACTCCAGGGATGAACTACTCACGCATCACTCCGGAGGCAGGCGTGGTGATGTACAAGATTCCGGTGATGATTTCCTCTCCGGCAGGGTGCCGGAACAGAGCTCCAGAACCCTCCTGATCTAGGGTTGACGACAATGGCGGCTGCGGAACTTTTTCAGGATTTTTGATCAGGTTCCTAGGGTTTTCCATCCCGGGGAATAAATATAGGCGAAAGGGCAGAGACGGTGGAGGCCAGGGGGCCCCACACCCATAGCTGGCGCGGCTAGGGGGACCCGCGCCAGCCCATGGTGTGGCCCCTAGTTTCCCGTCTTTGACTCCTCTTCGGTGTTCTGGTTGCTTCCGGGGAAAATAGGCACTTCGGGCTTTGTGGGGTCCGATTCCGAGAATGTTTCCAGAACAACTTTTCTGAAACCAAAAACAGCGGAAAAAAGGGAACTCGCACTTGGCATCTTGTTAATAGGTTAGTCATGGAAAACGTATGAAAATGTTATAAATAAGGGAGAAAACATGTAGCAATTGGCATAATATGATCATGGAGCATCATAAATTAGGGATATGTTTATGACGTATCAGCAGAAGAAAAGGCGGTCTTGCGGTTGACATCACGGTGGGGAGGAGTGGCGCCGTGGGGCATCGCGGATGACGATGCCCGTACTTCCTCAGGGTGGAGTGCGGCGCCGTGGGGTGCGGCAGCGGCAACACGTTCCCCGTGGTGGCGTGTTGATGCGTGTGAACACACGTTCGTTGGGAGACCCCAAGAGGAAGGTATGAAGAGTGCGGTAGCAAGTTTCCCTCAGAAAGAAACCAAGGTTGAATAGACCAGTAGGAGGAAGGAGTAACTTCAGAAGGTTGATGCAGTTGAGATGATAGGGCGCACTACCGGTTCAGCAGCAACGTGGAATCTACACAACACAATCAAATCACTTTGCCCCAACGAAGCAGTGAGGTTGTCAATCTCACCGGTTTTGCTGATAACAAAGAGGTTAAATGTATGGTGTGGAAAACAGTAGTAAAAAAATTTGAAAACAGTAGTAGCAGTGTGAAAATAGTGGAAACAGTAATCGTAGTGGTTGTATTATCAGTATGAGAAAATGGAACGAGGTCCACAGTTCACTAGTGGTGTCTCTCCATAAAAGATAGATAACATGTGTGGTTAACAAATTATAGCTGGACAATTGATAGATACTGAAACATGCATGACATGATGATTACTATGTGATTCATGCGGGCATTATAAGAAGACTCATAGACCGTCATCCAACTGCATCTATGACTAATAATTCACCCTCATAATATCATCTGAATAAACCTTGGGTACTAAGTTGCAAGCAATGGATAATCGCATTAACAAAAGTGTGTAATGTAAACATTGTTGTTTTCTCCCTAATGGCAACAACACATCCTCCATCCGTCACGTTTCTGTCACTCAAGCACAGATGCAAAGGAGGCATGAACCCACTATCGAGCATAAATACTCCCTCTTGGAGTCACTAGCATCTACTTGGCCAGAGCATCTAGTAACGAAGGATAGCATGCAAGATCATAAATAACATACACATGAAGATAACATGATTGATTCATAATCAAGAGAGATAGCATTCCAATTCATCAGATTCCACATTACAATAATATGATCTCGATCATGTAGGGCAGCTCACGAGATCAAACCATGAGGCATAAAGTGGAGAGAACAACCATTTAGCTACTGCTATGGACCCGTAGTCCAGGAATGAACTACTCACGCATCACTCCGGAGGCGGGCATGCTGGTGTAGATCCCTCCGGTGATGATTTCCCCTCCCGGCAGGGTGCTGGGGAGAACTCTAGAACCCTCCTGATCTCGATGACGGCGGCCTCGGGTGTTTTTCATGGAAAAGTGGTATATATCTCGGGTTAACATCTCGGGGGGGGGGGGATAAATAGGCGAAAGGGCGATGGTGGTGGGCTCCCGAGGGGCCCACACCACCTGGTGGCGCGGCGAGGTGGCGCGCCGCCCTATGGTGTGGCCCCTCTCCGGGTCTCTTCGGGACTCCGTGGAACCTTCACGAATTCTAAGATTTCTGGGTTTTAAATTTTCCAATTCCGAGAATATTTCCCGAACAACTCTTCTGAAACTAAAAACAACAGAAAACAGGGAACTGGCTCTATTGCATCTTGTCAATAGGTTAGTCCTAGAAAATCGATAAAAATGGCATAAAATGTATAGCAAACATGTATAAAATAACATGAAAACAACATGGAACATCAGAAATTATAGATACATTTATGACGTATCAACATCCCCAAGCTTAGTTCATACTCGTCCTCGAGTAGGTAAACGACAAAACAAATAATTTCAGCGGTGACATGCTACCAACATAAACTTGATCATCAATATTGTAAAAGCATATGTAACCTGAGATCATAGTACTTTAAACACAAGCATGATGGATATAATTTTGACAATGAAACATAGCAATCACTTTGCATCATGAAAAGTAAAACAAATAGATGATCATGAATAACAATGCATTGAAAGTTATACGTTTGTTTCCAACGTCAAGAAAACATGGCAACGTGATATGTCGCTTGTCCTTAAGACTGGGGAAAAACATAAATGCCAGGACACCTTCAAATTTTAAGAGGATGACTAGAACAAATAATTTGAGAGCAAGTAATAACAAGGTATGAATCAATAAATAATTTTTTTGGGGACAAATGCACATTAAACTCAGAATGATAACTATGCTCTCTCAACCGTGCATAAAGTTAGAAGATGGAGACTCGACATAAAAGTAAAAGAAAGGCCCTTCGTAGAGGGAAGCATGGATCACTCATGTGCGAGAGCTTTTTATTTTATTAAACAGAGGTATAAAATGTTTGACACTCCTCCCAACCTTTCTTACACAAACCATGGAAAACCAAATCCTCGGGTGCATGCCAACAATCACATACCATGGAGGAGTGTCTAATTTTTAGAAAGGTGTGTATGCTTATGTCAACGAATGGTAAACAGAAAATACAGTACGCCACAAGCCAACTAGACTTCACAAGAGCGGCTCCCATTGAAGGAGCAACTCGGTAGAAGATCATCCCTCTTTATCTTTTGTTTACACAATTATGCTTTGACTGATAAGTCAGGGGAAAAAATAGTGAAGAGAATTTGTTTGTATTAATTTGGGGTTGGACACCCCGCTGCCAGATCTTCTATCAATTGGATAAGCGGATGAAGTCATTATTCTAGGGTGTGAAATCCAATCAACAAGTGAGATAAAGATTCTCTATTCATGTCCTCATGAGCTAAAACAGGAGCACAAAACACGAGTAATTTTGAAAGTTTTAAAGGTAACACAAGAGCGATTTACTTTGGAGTGGCGGTTAAATACCACATGTAGGTAGGTATGGTGTACACATTTGGCATACTTTGGTTTTTGGGAGTTGGATGCACGAGTAGAGCTCATACTCTGTACAGGTGGAGACTAGCAAAGACTGGGAGCGACAAATCAAGAGAGCATAATGGCCATAATCATGCATAGCGACAAAAACATTATTACTCAAAGCATAAGTGGTATTACAAGTCAAAAACTAAATGATAATAGAGGCTATCCGTGACTGATTTTTAGTCATAAACATGGTGTAAGCATGCGCCAAGTCAACCAAATAAAACACTTAAAGGAGAACACCACAAATTTATGCTTTAATGTGATAAAACAACTCATGATTCTTTCAATGGCACATTAAAAACTCTCAGATATTTGAAACAATTCATGCTACAAAGATAACCACTAGGCTTATAATTAAAATAACATCTAACATGACATAAAAAGTCTAGCCACGATCTATACAAGCTTCTATTTGCATCATTATAAATTCTACCACATGCAGCAAATTCTTTTCCCAACAGGCACCATACAAAATATGTTTAAACAAAAAATCTCTAAATGATACAACAATTAAGCAACAGAGTAATCGCATAACTCTACTAAAACTAACATCTCTGAATAATAGATGCATGAAAACAAACAGGAGCTAAAAGGATTGCAGTAGCTTGAAGAAAAACTAAGAATACGAGCATAACGAGTATTCATATGAAAAAGTGGAGCGTGTCTCTCTCCCAAACAAGAATACTAGGTTCCAATGATGTTTATTTCAGCAAGGAAAACAAAATAAACCAGAAAAAAATAAAAGACGCTCCGAGTAAATTTCATATGATATGACCAAATAAAAATATAGTTTCACTAGAAGTGACCTGATAATTTGTTGATGAAGAAGGGGATGCCTTGGGCATCCCCAAGCTTATACGCTTGAGATTTCTTAGAATTTTTGGGATGAACCACGAGGGCATCCCCAAGATTTTACCTTGCAATCTTCTTGATCACATTATATCACCCTCTTCTCTTGACTCTTGAAAACTTCCTTCACATCACACCCAAAAAGCAATTCGCATTAGAGGCTTAGTGCAACAATAAAAAATTCATGGGTTCTGCATGGGCACAAGTTCTATTGATACTTTTAAACAATATCTACATCCACTGCTGTTTCTTGAAGCAAAGAAATCCACTTGACATCGTAAAAGAGTAAATGCAAGAAAAATTGCAGAATCTGCCAAAAACCAGAATAGTCTTTAATAACGAATTTTTTCGGGGCACTTAAGTTACTCAAATATAAAAACATAAAGAAAAAAATTTTCTGAATTATCTGAGGAATAATCACAAAACAATTCAGGAAATTTCGACCTTGTTGTGATTTATACGATTTTTTACGGTGGAGAGCAGAAATCTGTTTTCCGCGCAGAAATCCAAAACCTACTCCAACTTTCGCAGAAACTTTACTTGGCACAACTTATACATAAAAATAAATATACAAAGGAGTTGCTACAGAAGTATACAACCCCTTGACTCAAACAAAACAAAGAAAAACAAAGAAAAATAAAAAGATGTGTTATCTCCCAAGAATTGTTTTTCTTTAACGCCTTTTAGCTAGGCATAAGAAGAGAAAATCATGTGTTTTCAAGTGAAGAAGCATTCAAATCATTACGAGGCTTACGTTTACCTTTCTTACCCTTATTCTTACATGTTTGGTCATGGTTTGGAAGTGAAATCATGGTACATTTCCCCACATCAATTGTTGCTCCCAAGAGCTCTACTAGAGACCTTCCAAGGTTAATTTGGCCTTCTCCTACACATTCAATAACAAGATAATCAGTGGATACCATCTTTCCTAGTATTTTTGTAAATATTCCCGCTATCCCAATGGGCAATATAGTGGTGTTATTATTGATATGTATTTCTGCTCCTCCTTCAGAAAGTCTCCAAGTACTCAAAGATTCATAAATTTCTTTAGGCATAAGACAAAATTCAGACATAATATCGCAACGAGCGTTAAAAGTTTCACCATCTATTTCAACCTTTACTGTAGGAATCATATTTGAAACTTCAGAGTTTATTTGGACATATTCAAAATGCTCACGCGTTTGGTTATAACCTTCTTTTAAACAAGACATGTGTGACTCAAGGGCATTCAATCTAGCATAAATGCTTGCAAAGGCTTTATCAGAGCTACTAGGTGAGCTATAGGTTGCAATTAATTTTTTATGGCATTAAAAGCTTGATCTCCATCATAATGGATAAAATCTCCTCCTACCACAGTATCCAAAGCATATCTCGCAAAGTACTAGAACAAAGTAAAAGCTACGAAGAAACAGGCTTAGAGTCATTTTAGGTTCAATTTTGCAATAGGAATAAAAAACTCTAGACCAAGCTTCCTTAAAACTCTCATCACTCCCTTGTTTGAAAGTGAAGATCATTTCCTCATGTGACATGGTAAAAGGAACATGAGTACTCATTTTAGCAAGATAAAAATAACAACTAGAATAAGAACTATTTTTTTTTGTGTTTTTGATATAGAGAAGCAAACAAGATAAAATAAACTAAACTAAGCAAAATAATAACAACGTAAAGAGATTGGAAGTTAGAGACTCCCCTTGCAGAAATTCTATTCCTCCCCGGCAACGACGCCAGAAAAGTGCTTGATGCGTGTGAACACACGTTCATTGGGAGACCCCAAGAGGAAGGTATGAAGAGTGCAGCCGCAAGTTTCCCTCAGAAAAGAAACCAAGGTTGAATCGACCCGTAGGAGGAAGGAGTAACTTCAGAAGGTTGATGCAGTTGAGATGGTAGGCCGCACTACCGGTTCAGCAGCAACGTGGAACCTAAACAACACAATCAAATCACTTTTCCCCAACGAAGCAGTGAGGTTGTCAATCTCACCGGACTTGCTGATAACAAAGAAATTAAATGTATGGTGTGGAAAACGGTAGTAAAACAATATGAAAACAGTAGTAGCATTGTGAAAACATTGGAATAAGTAATTACACTGGTTGTATTATTAGTATGATAAAATGGACCAGGGTCCACAATTCACTAGTGGTGTCTCTCCATAAAAGATAGATAACACGTGTGGTGAAGAAATTACAGCTGGGCAAACTATAGATATTGAAACATGCATGACATGATGATTACTATGTGATTCATTCGGGCATTACAACAAGAATCATAGACTGTCATCCAACTACATCTATGACTAATAACCCACCCTCAGAATATCATCCGAACAAACCTTGGGTATTAAGTTGCAAGCAACTGATAATCACATTAAGTGAAGTGTGTAATGTAAACATCGTTGTTTTCTCCCTAATGGCAACAACACATCCTCCATTCATTACGTTTATGTCACTCGAGCATAGATGCAAAGGAGGCATGAACCCACTATCGAGCATAAATAATCTCTCTTGGAGTCACTAGCATCTACTTGGCCAGAGCATCTACTAACAATGAAGAGCATGCAAGATCATAAATAACATACACATGAAGATAACATGATAGATTGATAATCAAGATACATAGCATTCAACATTCATTGGATCCCATCAAACACAACATGTAGCATTACAATAATATGATCTCGATCATGTAGAGAAGCTCATGAGATCTAAACATGAGGCATAAAGTGGAGAGAACAACCATCTAGCTACTCCTATGGACCTGTAGTCTAGGGATGAACTACTCGCGCATCACTCCGGAGGCGGGCATGGTGGTGTAGAGCCCTCCGGTGATGATTTCCCCTCCCGACATGGTGCCAGGGAGAACTCCAGAACCCTCCCAATCTCGGGTTAACGATGCCGGTAGACTCGGGTGTTTTTCGTGGAAAAGTGGTATATATATAGGGTTAACAGCTCGGGGGGCATAAATAGGCGAAAGGACGATGGAGGTGGGCGCCCGAGGGGCCCACACCACCTGGTGTCGCGGCCAGGGGCCGCCGCCCTATTGTGTGGCCCCTCTCTGGGTCTCGTCGGGACTCCGTGGAACCTTTGGCAATTCTAAGACTTCTAGGCTTCGAATTTTCCGATTACGAGAATATTTTTAAAACAACTTTTTTGATACTAGAAACAGCAGAAAACATGGAACTGGCTGTGTGGCATCTTGTCAATAGGTTAGTCCTAGAAAATCGATAAAAATGGCATAAATTGTATAGCAAACATATTGCAAATGACATGAAAACAACATGGAACATCAGAAATTATAGATACGTTTATGACGTATCACGTGTCGCTGATACGTCTCCAGCGTATCTATAATTTCTGATGCTCCATGATAATATTTATGCCAATTGCTACATGTTTTATCCCTTCTTTATAGCATTTTTACACGTTTTCCGGGACTAACCTATTAACAAGATGCCAAGTGCCAGTTCCTTATTTTCTGATGTTTTTTATTTCTGAAAAGTTGTTCTAGAAATATTCTCGGAATTGGACCCCACAAAGCCTGAAGTGCCTATTTTCCCCGGAAGCATCAAGAAGACCGAAGAGGAGTCGAAGACGGGCACAATGGGGTGCCCCCCTTGGCCGCGCCAGCTGGTGGTGTGGGCCCCCCAGGGATCCACCGCCTTTGCCCTTTCGCCTATTTAATCCCCCCAGTTGGAAAACCCTAAACACCTGATCAAATATCCCCGAAAAGTTCCGCAGCCGCTGTCATCGTCAACCCTAGATCAGGGGGTTCTGAAGCTGTCTCCTGGCACCCTGTCGGAGAGGAAATCATCACTGGAGGCTTCTCCATCACCAAGCCTTCCTCCGGAGTGATGCGTGAGTAGTTCATCCTTGGACTACAGGTCCATAGCAGTAGCTAGATGGTTTTCTTCTCCTCATATGTCTCCATGTTTAGATCTCGTGAGCTGCCTAAAATGATCGAGATTGTTATTATGTACTTCTATGTGCTGTGTTTGCTGGGATCTGGTGAATATTGAACTTATGCCAAGTTGATTATAGTATTTATTGCATATGTTATTTGTGATCTTGCATGCTTTCCATTGCTAGTGGTTGTTCTGGCCAAGTAGTTGCAAGTGACTCCAAGAGGGAGTATTTATGCTCGATAGTGGGTTCATGCCTCCTTTTCGCCTGTGCTTGAGTGACAGAAACGTGACGGGGGAGGATGTGTTGTTGCCACTAGGGAGAAAATAGCGGTGTGAGTGCTCGCGTGTAAAATCATTGCTTAGTTTACACACATTGTTTAATGTAATTATCTGTTGCTTGCAACTTAATACCTAAGGGGTTCGGATGATAACCTGAGGGTGGATTATTAGTCATAGATGCAGTTGGATTACGGTCTATGTATATTGTTGTAATGACCTTACTAAATATCATAGTAGTCTTCATGTCATGAATGTGCACTACGGTGCAACCTTTATTTGTCAATTGCACATCTGTAATTTGTTAACCCAGCATGCTATCTTTTATGGAGAGACATCACTAGCGAACCTATGAACCCCGGTCCATTTTCTTACACTGTTAAACAAACCTCTACAATTTCCTGTTTTCTTTACTTACTGCAAGCATACACTATTTTCCACACTATACGTCTAATATTTGTTTTCAGCAAGACCGGTGAGATTGACAACCTCACTGTACCGTTGGGACAAAGTATTTTGGTTGTGTTGTGTGCAGGTTCCGCGTTGTTGCTGACACCGGTGAGGCGCCATCACCATCGTCAGTGGAATCAACCTTCCCAAGATCATCTTCCTTCTGCTGAATTGATAACCTTGGTTCCTAACTGAGGGAAATTCTTACCGCTACACTCATCACACCCTCCTCTTTGGGTTCCCAACACGCCATCACAAGCCGCAAGAATTCCTGGCACCATCGAGGCATAGCAAAAGAATTTCTAGCGCCGTTGCTGGGGAGGAAGAAGTCTTCTGGCAAGGGGAGTCTCTCACTCTCAACCTCTTTATTTTGTTTATTGTCTTGTTTTTATTTTTTGTCTTGTTTTGCTTCTCTATATAAAAAAAACACACAAAATTAGTTTTCTTTATAGCTGTTATTTTTGGTTTTCTGCTCTTAGTTTAATCTCTTATCATGATTTTACCCAAGTTTACCTTGAAAGACGTGCCAATAGGTAGCGGTGATATAATTGGCAAAGATAATATTGGACAGTTCTTTAATTATGTTAGTAAGCACAAAGAATTTCAAGATAGATCCTTAGCTGAACTTGCTCCAGATTATGAAACCGCTGCAGCATCTCTAGTTCGTATGTTGGAAGCTAGGTTTGTCAACATTAATCCCATAATGCAACAAATGTTCCTCAGCCTTGAGAACATTAAGGATAGCGAAAAAAGAAAGTTTATTCTAGAAACTTTGTTTAAAGAATTTAGTGATGTTGCCATTGAGGCTAGAAAAGTTTTTAACCGATTTGAGATGCCAGGCTCATGTGTAGAAGTTAATAGCACACCGGATAAAGCCAATGATAAGGTTTAAAATACCAATACCCTTTAAATTAGTAGGAACACATTAATCTCTAGAAAAGAATTTCGATTGGATCGTTCCTGCAAACCCATTTGTTGAAAGTAGTGTGCCTAAAAGTGCTGATAAAGGGACATCTAAAACTTATAAAGATGAAATATAATTCATTGTTGAGGATATTTCTAAGCTTAATTCTGATGCTCCTTCACCTGAAAATACTTGAGTTGCTTTCTATGCCTAGCTGAAAGGCGTTAAAGAAAAGCGCTACCGGAAGACAACCCGTTTTATTTCTCCGTTTTCAACCTGTTTTCCTTCGTTTTATTTTGTGTGCTTTGCACCTGGGTGTTGTCTATTTCCTTATCAACCCCGATGTATCTTTTATTTTGTGTTTTTGTGGAGCCAAGTAAAGCCTCTAGTGGAAAGCTGAGACTATATTTCGGATTTCTGCGCAATTAACAGATTTCTGTTGTCCATTGTTAATTTCGTATAAAATCACAGAAAATTCAAAATGACCTGAGTTTTTTTGTGCATAATCCTGGCTGTATATGCAACTTTCCTTAGTTTACCACTTTTTGATTTGAGCAAGATAAGAGTTTCGAAAAAATCATCTTTACATGTTGTCCTGTTTTGACAGATTTCTGCCAACAACTGCATTTGCATCTTAATCTCTTTCTTTAGGTGTTCCTTTGAGAAAAAGAGTTTTAAAAAACGTTTTTACAGTAGATAATGTGTTTTTGAGTGTTAGGCTTGTGTTGAAACTTAACCTTGTGAATTTATTATTTCGATTGCACTAACGTTGCTAATGAAAATTGTGAGAAATTTGGTGTGAAGGAACTTTTCAAGGGTCAAGAGAAGAGGATGATATGATGTGATCAAGAAGAGTGAAGAGCCTAAGCTTGGGGATGACCCGGTGGTAAATCCCAGCAAATTCCAAGAATACTCAAGCGTCTAATTCTTCATCGACAAATTATGAGGTCACTTCTAGTGAAACAATATTTTTATTCGGTCACATCTTATGTGCTTTACTTGAAGCGTATTTTATTCTTTCTTTCTGTTTGTTTTTATTTTTGCAATAAGCTTGGTTGAACCCCAGCATTATTTTTTTGGAGAGTGACATGCTCCGCTTTTTCATGGGAATACCTTGTATTCTTAATCTTTGTCTGGCTGCTGCAATTATTTAGCTCCTGTTTTGCATGCATCTCTTATCAGAGCTGTTAGTTTTAGTAGTGTTATGTGAGTACTCTCATCTTTGCTTACTGTATCATAAAGAGTATTTTTGTTAAAACATATCTTGTATGGTGGTTGTTGGGAAAAGAAACTGCTGCTTGAAGTAGAATTTATAACAGTGCAAGTAGAAGCTTGTATAGTCTGTGGCTAGAACTTTTTCATGCCATGCTAAATGTTATTTTAGTTTTAAAGACTTCTGGTTATTGAGTAGCATGAATACCCTCAAATAGCTGAGAGTGCTTAATATGCCATTGAAAGATTCATGAGTTGTTCTTGTCATAGTAAAGCATAAATTTATGGTATTCTCTTTTGAATGATTTATTTGGTTGACTTGGCGCATGCTCACACCATGTTTATGACTATGAAACAGTCACGAATAGCCTCCATGACCACTTAGTTTTTGAACTTGTGATACCGCTTATGCTTTAGTTAATGATGTTTATGTCGATATGCATGATTATGGCTCTTATGCTCTCTTGATTTGTCGCTCCCAGTCTTTTGCCAGCCTCCACCAGTACTGAGTATGAGCTCTACTCGTGCATCCAACTACCTTAAACCAAAGTTTTCCCATTGTGTCCACCATACCTACCTACATGTGGTATTTCACTGCCACTCCAAGTAAATTGCTAATGTGCCACCTTTAAAACTTTCAAAATTACTCCTGATTTGTGTTCTTGTTTTTGCTCATGAGGACGTAAACGGAGAATCTTTATCTCACTTGTTGACTGGATTTCACACCCGGGACTAGTGGCTTCATGCGCTTATCCAAATGATAGAAGAGCTGGCAGTGGGGCGCCCAGCCCCAAAATTAATACACACAAATTCTCTTCACTATTTTTTCCTTGATTTATCAGTCAAAGCATAATTGTGTAAACAAAAGAGAAAGAGGGATGACCTTCTACCTAGATGCTTCCTTCATATGGGAGCCGCTCTTGTGAATCCAGTTGGCTTGTGACGTATTGTATTTTCTGTTTACCATTCGTTGACATTAACGTACACCTCTCTTAAAATATAGACACTCCTCCATGGTATGTGATTGTTGGCAGGCACCCGAGGATTCGGTTAGCCATGGTTTGTGATAGATGGATGGGAGGAGTGTCAAACTTTTAATACCTCTGTTTAACAAAATAAAAAGCTCTAGCACATGAGTTAATCCCTGCTTCCCTCCGCGAAGGGCCTTTCTTTTACTTTTATGTTGAGTCTCCATCTTCTAACTTTATGCACAGTTGAGAGAGCATTTTTGCCATTCTGAGTTATATGTGGATTTGTCCCATGAACATCAATAATTGATTCATGATGTGATATTGTTTGTTCTTAAATTATTTGTTCTAGTCTTCCTCATGAACTTTGAAGGTGTCCTGGCATTTATGTTTTGTCCCACTCTTAAGGACTAGCGAAATACCACTTTGCCATGCTTTCTCTATACCTGAAACAAACGTTTATCTTTCTTTGCATTATTATTCATGGTCCTTTATTTAAGATACTCTTCATGATGCAAAGGGATTGCTATGCTTTATTATTAAAGTTCTATTTATCATGTTTGTGTTTGAGGTTCTACGATCTCAGCGTGCATATGCTTTTACATTATAATGATCAAGATTATGTTAGTAGCATGTCACCTCAGAAATTATTGTGTTTTATCGTTTATCTACTCGGGGACGAGTAGGAACTAAGCTTGGCGATGCTTGATACGTCTCCTACGTATCTATTCTGATGCTCCATGATAATATTATGCGAATTGCTACATGTTTTCTCCCTTCTTCATAGCATTTTTACACGTTTTCCGACACTAATATTTTAACAAGATGCCAAGTGCCAGTTCCATGTTTTCTGCTGTTTTTTATTTCAGAAAAGTTGTTCTGGAAATATTCTCGGAATTGGACCCCACAAAGCCCGAAGTGCCTATTTTCCCCGGAAGCATCCAGAAGACCGAAGAGGAGTCGAAGACGGGCACCAGGGGGCCCACACCATGGGGTGGCGTGCCCCTCCCCTTGGCCACGCCAGCTGGCGGTGTGGAGCCCCCAGGGCTCCACGGCCTTTGCCCTTTCGCCTATTTAATCCCCCGGATGGAAAAACCTAAACACTTGAATATCCCCGAAAACTTCCGCAGCCGTCGTCATCGTCAACCCTAGATTAGGGGGCCTCTGAAGCTGTCTCCCGGCACCCTGCCGGAGAGGAAATCATCACCGGAGGCTTCTCCATTACCAAGCCTGCCTCCAGAGTGATGCGTGAGTAGTTCATCCTTGGACTACGGGTCCATAGCAGTAGCTAGATGGTTGTCTTCTCCTCATATACCTCCATGTTTAGATCTCGTGAGCTGCCTAACATGATAGAGATTGTTATTATGTAATTCTATGTGTTGTGTTTGCTGGGATCCGATGAATATTGAACTTATGTGTCGTGGGATAATCACGGCAGATGTTACCTGGGGTAACTGATCTTGGGGCAAGACGACACAGGCGTTTGGGAGAGGGTTTAGCTCGAGGGAAAACATGGTGCAATTCGATCTGATAGCCGGTAATCGAAGTCGCCGGATCTCTATTCTCGATATGATAACTCGATTAGGGTTTACACTGGATGCTCGATATCACGCGATATTGCTAGGGTTCTTAGATCTCTTGTCTTGTACACAAGGATTATCCTGGTTCGACCTCTCCATGGGAGATAATAGCTTACTTCCAGCTGGGATCTTATTAGCAATCGATCTAGAGGCTCGGACTGCAATGTCGCCGAGACCTGGAATTTAGCTCGGGCTGACTCTCGCCGAGACCTGGAATTTGGCCGACTCTCGCCGAGACCTGGAATTTGGCTCGTGCTGACTCTTGCCGAGACCTGGAATTTGGCTCGTGCTGACTCTCGCCGAGACCTGGAATTTGGCTCGTGCTGACTCTCGCCGAGACCTGGAATTTGGCCGACTCTCGCCGAGACCTGGAATTTGGCTCGTGCTGACTCTCGCCGAGACCTGGAATTTGGCTCGTGCTGACTCTCGCCGAGACCTGGAATCTAGGGTTTCTACCCGAAAAATCTCTCTCTCTATGACCTAGGAGCCTGCTTATATGGGCGGCTGGTCTCCTGGTCGTACAAGGTAAAAACTGGGTCATACCATATTAAGAGTCCTAATCTAGGTCCCCTGCGTGACCTCCAAGTCTTGAGTCTCCAACTTGTACAAGGTTTCCGGGTCTTCCAGAATCTTCCTTCTATAGCATCTTCCAAAGCTGAGTTACCCCCAGACCAGGCTTTGCTTCCTGGCCGGGTCTCGCTTCTGGCTGGTCATATTTTCTTCGTCCTTAGGGGTACCAGGTTATCTTTCCCCCAACAGTAGCCCCCAAGTTTAAGCTGGATTCGAGCTGGTCTTGTTCTCCTTCATGATCTTGATTTTAGGCGTCATGTTTCAGGTGAAGCAGCAAGCTCGATCATCCAGGTTAAACTCCCGAAATAAGACAAATAATATATAAAAGGATAAAACCCGGTTATTCTTCCTGGGTTCATACGCCTCCAGGTTTATCTCAATAACATCCCATAAATCATGTTTCTTCCTGGGTTCTTATGCCTCCAGGTTACCGAGGTGGGTCCTCTCAATATGTCGATGGTTTAGATGACTCTTTTGCAAACCTTTAACTGTAAGCCGGCTTTCGCATGGATTATCACTGCTGAACTCACTCTGAAAAGCAGGGTCAGTTAAGTCCCCATGGGCATCATAACTGATTGAGATTACAGGAGAGCAAACAGGCCATATAAGTGCAAGTCACATCGAGCTTAAGCAAGATAGGCAAGGATTATACTGGCGGCATAAAAGCCAGGTCTTAGGATTGCAGCTACAAACTATTCAAGTAAGAGCCCCCAAAACTCGGATGAATGTTTATAAAGTAAAGACTTAATTGTGCAACATTACCACATTGATCCACATATTGTTGCCAAGAACTCTTTGGGCAACACTAACCGAAGTTGTGAAGCACTCTTGGACTAAACTTATACTAATAGGATATTTCTCAATATTGCGAAGCACTCTCGGGCCAAGCTAATATAAATTTTTGCGAAGCGCTCCGGGCCATGCTAACCGAAGTTGCGCAGCACTCTTGGGCTAAGCTAATATTAATAGAATATTTTACAATATTGCGAAGCACTCTCGGGCCAAGCTAATATAAATTTTTGCGAAGCGCTCCGGGCCATGCTAACCGAAGTTGCGCAGCACTCTTGGGCTAAGCTGATATAAATTTTTGCGAAGCGCTCCGGGCCATGCTAACCGAAGTTGCGCAGCACTCTTGGGCTAAGCTGATATAAATTTTTGCGAAGCGCTCCGGGCCATGCTAACCGAAGTTGCGCAGCACTCTTGGGCTAAGCTGATATAAATTTTTGCGAAGCGCTCCGGGCCATGCTAACCGAAGTTGCGCAGCACTCTTGGGCTAAGCTGATATAAATTTTTGCGAAGCGCTCCGGGCCATGCTAACCGAAGTTGCGCAGCACTCTTGGGCTAAGCTGATATAAATTTTTGCGAAGCGCTCCGGGCCATGCTAACCGAAGTTGCGCAGCACTCTTGGGCTAAGCTGATATAAATTTTTGCGAAGCGCTCCGGGCCATGCTAACCGAAGTTGCGCAGCACTCTTGGGCTAAGCTGATATAAATTTTTGCGAAGCGCTCCGGGCCATGCTAACCGAAGTTGCGCAGCACTCTTGGGCTAAGCTGATATAAATTTTTGCGAAGCGCTCCGGGCCATGCTAACCGAAGTTGCGCAGCGCTCTTGGGCTAAGCTTAATATTTTGTCGTGAAGCATTCCTGGTTCAGTAGGGGATGACTTAGCTGTTCTATTGACACGGCATACGTCGGCCGGCCGGCGAGTTTGACCGCAGCGAGGTCGGAGATGGTCCAGTAGGAGTCACAAGTCCATAGCCCGGCTGATGGCCTGAACCGACGTCGAGAGCCAGAATTTTGAAGATGTTGCTGGCTGAAACTGGCAATCCGTAGGCGTAGTGATCTAAGCCGGCTTGTCCCGGGTAAGCCGGAACCAGTGAATCCGGCAGTCCGGATCGGTTGGCCGGGTTTGAGAATGCTGCAAACGTTTAGGTCCATGATGGTCGCGGCGAGGTCGGCCGAGTCCTCCTGACTCGGCAGCTGGCTCTCGTAGATTATCATGTACGCATATACGTACAAGCTAAGCTGACTGCCCCTTTTTTTTTTGCTTTTCTTGCTCAGGTCAGGACCATGCAGCGTGACAGCCCTTCTTTCCTTATTTCCTTAATCCGCTTCGTTGATTCCCATGTGATTCGAACTAGTAGTACCAGTTGCTCTCGGCTTTTTTTTTTCTCTCGTGAAGACTATGCAACACGGATAGTAATTTCCGAGTCTTTTCCTTTTCTTCTTTGGATGTAGCGTACGACCGAGGCGACTAGCCTATTTCTTCCTGGTCCCTCCTGTTCTCTCAATCTGCTCTTTTTTTTTCTTGAGTCGCTCGCTGAGACGTAGACGACCCGGATTTGCACGAGGAGTGGTCAAAGTACTACTTTTTACGTGGCTTTCCTTGCATGATGTATCTGGATCGCGGGCACGCATGTACATACGCCTCCTAATCTGGGCATCTTCTTTAACCCGGCCACGCGGGGTCCATGCCGTCTCCTCCGACTGTTCCCTCTTCGCGGTGGGTGCTTCCTCCGGTTCTGCCGTGGCTACCGGCTCTTCACCATCCGACTGACGTGAGTGGCGGCCCCTGACACAGAATTATACTCATTATTGTCAGAAATCAAACCCAACGTACGTACCATGCCCACGAAGACGTTGACGCGGCCGATCGCGACGACAGATCCGGTCTCTAGCAAGTCCGACTCTGGCCCCCAGCCAGAATCGTCGACAACCTTCTCTCCTTCGGGGTCGGTGACGATCTCGCTGACACAAAGTTCTTCATGCCTTTTTAGAGCTTCTCCCGTGATATAAACACCTCTGGACGCAGGCCCCACGGTGGGCGCCAACTGTCGTGGGATAATCACGGCAGATGTTACCTGGGGTAACTGATCTTGGGGCAAGACGACACAGGCGTTTGGGAGAGGGTTTAGCTCGAGGGAAAACATGGTGCAATTCGATCTGATAGCCGGTAATCGAAGTCGCCGGATCTCTATTCTCGATATGATAACTCGATTAGGGTTTACACTGGATGCTCGATATCACGCGATATTGCTAGGGTTCTTAGATCTCTTGTCTTGTACACAAGGATTATCCTGGTTCGACCTCTCCATGGGAGATAATAGCTTACTTCCAGCTGGGATCTTATTAGCAATCGATCTAGAGGCTCGGACTGCAATGTCGCCGAGACCTGGAATTTAGCTCGGGCTGACTCTCGCCGAGACCTGGAATTTGGCCGACTCTCGCCGAGACCTGGAATTTGGCTCGTGCTGACTCTCGCCGAGACTTGGAATTTGGCTCGTGCTGACTCTCGCCGAGACCTGGAATTTGGCTCGTGCTGACTCTCGCCGAGACCTGGAATTTGGCTCGTGCTGACTCTCGCCGAGACCTGGAATTTGGCTCGTGCTGACTCTCGCCGAGACCTGGAATCTATGGTTTCTACCCGAAAAATCTCTCTCTCTATGACCTAGGAGCCTGCTTATATGGGCGGCTGGTCTCCTGGTCGTACAAGGTAAAAACTGGGTCATACCATATTAAGAGTCCTAATCTAGGTCCCCTGCGTGACCTCCAAGTCTTGAGTCTCCAACTTGTACAAGGTTTCCGGGTCTTCCAGAATCTTCCTTCTATAGCATCTTCCAAAGCTGAGTTACCCCCAGACCAGGCTTTGCTTCCTGGCCGGGTCTCGCTTCTGGTTGGTCATATTTTCTTCGTCCTTAGGGGTACCAGGTTATCTTTCCCCCAACATTATGCCAAGTTGATTATAGTCTTTATTGTATATCTTATTTGTGATCGTGCATGCTTTCCGTTGCTAGTGGTTTCTCTGGCCAAGTAGTTTCTAGTGACTCCAAGAAGGAGTATTTATGCTAGATAGTGGGCTCATTCCTCCTTTTCGCCTCTGCTCGAGTGACAGAAACGTGACGGGGGAGGATGTGTTGTTGCCACTAGGGAGAAAGCAGCGGTGTGAGTGCCCGCGTGTACAATCATTGCTTACTTTACACACATTGTTTAATGAAATTATCTGTTGCTTGCAACTTAATACCTAAGGGGGTTCGGATGATAACTTGAGGGTGGATTTTTAGTCATATATGCAGTTGGATTACGGTCTATGTATATTGTTGTAATGCCCGCACTAAATATCATAGTAGTCTTCATGTCATGAATGTGCACTATGGTGCAACCTTTATTTATCAATTTACCAGCTTTAATTTGTTCACCCAGCATGCTATCTATTATGGAGAGACATCACTAGTGAACCTATGAACCCCGGTCCATTTTCTTACATTGTAAAACAAACCTCTACAATTTCCTATTTTCTTTACTTACTGCAAGCATACACTATTTTCCACACTAGACGTCTAATATTTGTTTTCAACAAGGCCAGTGAGATTGATAACCTCACTGTACCGTTGGGACAAAGTATTTTGGTTGTGTTGTGTGCAGGTTCCGCGTTGTTGTTGACACCGGTGAGGCGCCATCACCATCGTCAGTGGCATCAACCTTCCCAAGATACTCTTCCTCCTACTGGATTGATAACCTTGGTTCTTAACTAAGGGAAATTCTTTCCGCTACACTCATCACACCCTCCTCTTTGGGTTTCCAACATGCCATCACAAGCCGCAAGAATTCCTGGCACCATCGAGGCGTCGTAGTCGCCTCGTGGCTTCGATCGCATTGGCCACACAACCAGCGACGGTGCCCTGCGGCGTTGTGCCACGATAGGAGCACGTCGGGGCTATCGAAGATGTTGAGGACCGCATGCCGCTCCTTCTCGAGCCGGTCAAGCCAGTTGCCCAATTTGTGCTGGTCGTTGTTGTTCTCGGGGAGGCGGCGCTTTGCCCGTGCCATCCAGCTTCGCCAGTGAGCAATGTAACGGCGGATCTGCTCCGCCGTCCCTGGCATCGGTGGCACGGGTGAAAGAGCATAGTGCCCCATGTGTAGTTTTGGTAATTAATAACACTCCTTATGGAATAATGTTTACATTGAGATATTCTAATAGGTTTTTCCATTGGCACCACTTGAACTCCATGTGTTGGATTCAAGGTTAACTGCTATCAAGATCATTGATTATAATGAATATATTTGATATGATCAAGAAGAAGAATTTTCATGCTATTATTGATCATATTGCAAGTATGTCTTGAAGAAGGTGATTGTGTGAACATTCATGTTTACCTTCAAGATATCATCATCATAAGGAAAGAGAAGATACTCGGTTGATCAAGTCGAAGTGCAAAGAATGAATTCGACATTGATCAACACACAAAGCTTAATGATGTACCAAGTGGATCATGTGAACTTGTGGTACGGTAAGAAATTTCCTATATGGTTTTGTGAACTAACCCATGATACATGTGTGTGGAGTATCTTTGTGGGGTTAGGTTTCTTCCCATGAGGCTTGCATAAAAATGGATATTCCATATAGCGCATGGAAGATGATGGCAAGTGGTGATCGTCATCAAAGAGGTTGTGATGTGCAAGTTCAACATGAGCATCAATAATATTTCATATGCTTGATGCTTTCCATCCATATGGAGATTATGGTCAAGTGAAGATGGACATGAGAGAAGCTCTCCCATATTATTTTATGGGGGAGCAATTTAAAAGTCTTCACCAAGTGAAGACACATTCAAGAAAGATGGTACAACTTGAGATGATTAAGATCGTCATCATATAGCTCAAGTGGATTGTGCAAGGCAAAGATATGACCTTAATAGAGTTTCTATGTTACCGGTCTCATTATGTTAGTTGGGCGACCGGATTATAGGATAGATAACCGTTCTCTCAAGAGGGGCTCTCGAATGAGTAGCTTGATCGTATCGATCGTAGAGAGCTCAAACCTTTGAATACTTGGCATCATCCCTCTTGGTTCTTATTTGTTTTTTATCCATGTGTGGTTTTAGATCTTGTCATGTTCTTCATGTCAAGCTCAATTTCATCAAAAATAGTTTCCGTATGAAAACTTATCGCATTTTTTATGTTGGAGGTTTTACTGTTTGTTCTTTATAGATAGGTCACACCTTTCATCAGTTGTTTTTATTCTCCCATGATCTACTATGATGTTTCTCCGCACATTCTTGTAGTGCTCGTTTTTGCGATTTCAATGAGGCCAAGAACATTGAAAACGGAGTCCGTATGCAAAAGTTATGATCGTTTTGCGTAGCGGAGGTTCTGCAGGTTTTCTCAACAGCGGTAGTACCGGTGCCGGTACCACCAAATACCCCTTCGGTATGTAAGTGGCAGTAGTACCGGTGGTTCCACCCGTATTACCGCTGCCCGGGGAAGTTTTTCAGCCCGTTGGTGCTCCTAACTCACCCAGGGGGCGGTAGTACCAGTGGGTTGAGCGGTACTACTGCCCCTGCGCGTTTTTGCCCCCAACGGTTAGATATTTGGGTGACCTATTTAAGGGGCATTTTTCCCCAATGGTTCCCTAACTCTTTGGGAAAGTTTGACCTCCATTGTTGACCTTCAAAAGATTCTATATCTCAATCTCTCCTATGATTCTTGTTTCCAATTGAGGGAAAAGAGAGAGGAGATCTAGATCTACAACTCCACCAATCAATCCCTCCTCTTTGTGAGGGGAACCTATTAGATCTAGATCTTGAGGATTCATTTGTTGATTTCCTTGTTCTTCCTCACATATTCCTCCATAGCATTTGTTGATTTGGTGGGATTTGTGAGTAAAGAATTTTTACCACTTTGTGTGTTCTTTCCATTGCATTAGGTGCATCAGTTTGAGTTCTCCACGGTGATACATGGAAGTGAAGTTTGAGAAGTTTGTTACTCTTGGGTGCTTGGCACCAGTGAGCTTGTTCCTCTTGGGTGCTTGGCACCAGAGAGTGATGGCGCGTAACACACGTTCGTTGGGAGATCCCAAGAGGAAGGTATGAAGAGTGCAGCAACAAGTTTCTCTCAGAAACAAACCAAGGTTGAATCGACCAGTAGGAGAAAGAAATCACTTCCGAATGTTGACGCAACTGATGTTGGCAGGGCGCACTACCGGTTCAGAAGCAATGTGGAATCACACAACACAAGTAGTGAGGTTGTCAATCTCACTGGTTTTGCTGAAACAAAGGATTAGACGTATAGTGTGGAAAATAGTACTTGTTTGCAGTAGATGAAAGAGAACTGTGATGACAGTATGAAAATAGTAATTGCAGTAGGAAAACAGTGGTTGCAGTGGTTGTATATCGATGTAAAGAAATGGACCGGGGTCCACAGTTCATTAGAGTTGTCTCACCAAAACAGATAGATAACACGCTGGGTAAACAAATTACTGTTGGGCAATTTACATATATAAAGGGTGCACTGTAGTGCATATACATGACATGATGATTACTATGTGATTCACGCGGGCAGTACAACAAAATACATAGACTGTTAGCCAACTACATCTATGACAAATAATCCACCCTCGGAGCGTCATCCAATCAAAACTCGGGTATTAAGTTGCAAGCAACATATAATCGCTTTAAGAAAATTGTGTAATGTAAACAATAAAATTATCCTTAGACAAAACATTATTGTTTTGTTCCTAATGGCAACATCACATCCCCCGCCCGTTACGTTTCTGTCACTCGAACGTGAGTGAAAGGGAGGCATGAACCCACTATCGAGCATTAATACTCCCTCTTGGATTTACAAGCATCAACTTGGACAGAACATCTACTAGTAACGTAGATTATGCAAGATGATAAATAACATACACATGAAATAACATGATAGATTGATAATCATTGGACATAGCATTCAATATTCATCGGATCCCAACAACCACAACATGTAGCATTACAATAAGATGTTCTGGTCATGTTAGGCAGCTCACAAGATCTAAAGATGAGGCATAAAGAGGAGAGAACAACCATCTAGCTACTACTATGGACCCGTAGTCCAGGGATGAACTACTCACGCATCACTCCGGAGGCAGGCTTGGTGATGAAGAGCCCTCCGGTGATGAATTCCCCTCCCAGCAGGGTGCCGGGGAGATCTCTAGAACTCTCCTAAACTAGGGTTGACGATGACAGTGGCTACGGTGTTTTTTGGTGGAAAAGGCTCGGGTCTTTAGGGTTAACCCAAGGAGGAGATTAAATAGGAAACAGGACAACATCGGTGGGTGGCCAGGGGACCCACACCAGTTCCAAGCGCGGCCAGGGGCGCCGCCCTATGGCGTGGGCCCTCCTGGGCCCCCCTCCGGGTCCCCTCCCGACTCCGTGTACCTCACAGATTTCTAAGACTTCTGGGCTTTGTTTCGTCCAATTCCGAGAATATTTCCAGGACAACTTTTCTGAAACCAAAAACAGCAGAAAACAGGAACTGGCTCTGTGGCATCTTGTCAATAGGTTAGTCCTAGAAAATCCATAAAAATGACATGAAAACAACATGGAACATCAGAAATTATGGATACATAAGTGTTTAAACGTGACATAAAACTTTGATCGAGCTTAGTGACTGAACCAAGTAGTTCATTGTTTCACAACGATGCGACTATGATCTGTGGGAAGACGTGATGGACCCTAACTCCAAAGATATGGCTAAACGCCACAACATTCAGGATAGAATCGATAAAAGAAAGTCAAGTTTGGAGCTTGGTATCGAGTTTTGTATACTCTTTGAAAGGGAACTAAGGCTAATATTCGTTTGTGGATCTGTAAACAAAATGGATGGAAACATCCATGAAGGCTCGACTTGTTTTATAAGTTCAAGGAAATGACTACGACGAGGTTTAATCCCCGTAGCATGGGTTTCATGTTTGATGTTTACACAGATTATTCTAGAAAGTGTTGCATAACTTGTCTGCAAGATATTGCAAGTGAGAATATTCAATACAAAATATGCTAGAAGGGAATGTGAACTTTAGTTATGCATTCATGGAACTAAAGAAATCAGTAAGAAGTTGGGATCTTCACGTAGATGAAATGATGAAAGCGTTGACATCATCAAGGACGGTGAAGAGGTTTGAGGAGTCAAGAAAGTAAGTGGGAGCGCTAAAGAATATTTCTAAAACCTAATATGATTAATTTATCATTATTTGGAAATATTGTTGACATAGTAATAGGTTTCATTGAAATTATATTTCGATGAAAAGACTGAACACAATGCAATATAAGTATTTCAGTTCGGAAGTGGAAAGGTGATAACGTTTGGGTGGAAAGTTCATAATAGAACTTGCCTACATAGAATAGAGTATGGTTCTCGTTTTCCATTACTTATCTGTGATAGGATCAAACGTGGTAAAATCGTGGTGCTAAGTTGTTGGAAATAAAAATTAGCAACTTGGTGCAAACCAAGGGAAGATTTGTTTTGAAATGTAATACTTATACAAAGCATATCTATTCGTAGTGAATGAATAGAAAAAATAGATATATGATGGGCGATACATATGAATGATTAAATCAGTCATGTATGCGTATACATAAACCAGATATGACTTATGTTCTAAGTGTTATGAGCATAAACCAAAGGTGATCATGTCTATGATCAAAGAGAACATAGCGTTATGAGGAATATTAGGTATAGTTCATATTTGTGATAAAAACAAAACAACTTAGTATAAAGTACACTAATAAAGGGTTTGTTGCATAAATCAAAAAGGCAATCCACTTAGTGTTAATAAGGTGGCATAGTGGGATGGAAGAAATTCCATGATTAAACTTGGAGAAAAAAATTTAAAGTTTAACACTATATGATATAATCTATAACAATAGCGGTAAAAATGGGATACACTTTGAAAGTGTAAAGATTAAATGTTTTGATCTAAATTCTTCACATAACTGGATAGGATAATTTACAAAAGATGCAACAATGTTGTGAACAGCCGAGTGCCTTCTTGGTTAAAGTACCAAACATTTAAACCACAAGGATCATTTGAGAACAAGGAAGACGTGATTTTCCAAGATATGAAATGTACATGGACCGGAAGTTTCAGATCCAAGGACAAAGTCCACAGCACAATCAACATCGTAATTCCATTGGATGCGCGGTTAAAAGACTAGATTATTATTTATTGTGCAAGTGGGAGACTGTTATATGTATGCCCAAAAGACAATAACATAAATATGTTTCATGACTAATGTATTATGTTTTTATGCTATAACTGTTGTGGTTACTGAATATGGGATTCAGAGGAAAGCCCATACACATGTGTAGAGACATAAACACATCGTTATAACTCTTTGTCATGTCTCATAGACAAACTCGTTGTTAGATGGCCACGTTTTCTTGGCCATGGACATTTGTTATATCAATATTAATGGGAGCACATTTGTTGTTTCAAAATTGTGACTGGGTAGACCCAAGTAGTTGAGAAACTATGAGATTTGTTTTAGCATTGCTATAAATAGTATCATCACAAGATGGTTATTTTGTTTGATTCCTTTGGACATGAGAATATACGGTGGTGTTCGCTGGAAAGTTTGATTTGGTGCAGTCAAGTATCACACCATAAACTGGGTGATAAAAAGGCTATTACTAGGAATTATCGAAGGTTGTCATTTCATCGTGATAGTTCAATATTGAGAATTACTCCCTTACACAATAGAGATATACATCCAGGATCCACTCGGTGTAATGGTATTTGTTAATAAGTCTGCGCAGGCAAAGGCATGACATTAGTCATGGTGATAATTGATACGTCTCAGATGTATCTATAATTTCTGATGTTCCATGTTAATATTATGCCAATAGCTACATGTTTTCTGTATGTTTTCCTACGTTTTCTTACGTTTTCCGGGACTAACCTATTAACAAGATGCCATAGAGTCACTTCCCTGTTTTCTGCTGTTTTTCATTTCAGAAAAGCTGTTCTGGACATATTCTCGGAATTGGCAAATTCGAAAGCCAGAAGTCTTAGAAGTCCCGGAAGCTTCTAGAAGTCCTGAAGAGCCCCGTAGGGGGGCCACAGGGTGGCCACACCATAGCAAATTTTCAATCCTAGGGTGATCAATGGGTTATTAACAACTTGTTGCAAATTGGATATTCACTATAATGAGAAGGACAATGCACCCGCAAGCCAATCAGGGAACGGTCTCGTGTCCGTGGACACGTAAAGTTGTCCGGGCCGCTTCATCTCACTATGCCGTTAGGATCCAAAATACTCTAAGGAGATAACAACATGATCAAAAATGGCTTCCAAACCTAAGGGTCTCGAATTCTACAGGCAACACAAGGCTCTGATACCATTTTGTAGCGTTCCCACATTTAAATAATGTAAGGACATCTGTGTTAGTGTGCTAGTCCCTGGATCAATTGCTAGCACCACAGTACAAAATGAAACATCATGCAAATGCATCAAATTCTATTACATCGCATGATCCAGTCTTTACAAAATAGGATTTACAACTTGCATAGTCTCAGAAGACTAGCATAAACAGTGGAAAACATAGTACAACATTGAGCCCATCTTCTTCATGTGCCACAGGCAAAACATGTTGGCGATAGTCTCGAGATCCTAAACGAAATCCTCACTCGTCTTCAGAGTCATCTACAGGATGGAATATGCAGCCACAAGGGAGTCAATACAATTTAATGTATTGGCAAGTAACACTATGGTGGATATAACTGGCAAGACTAATACTACATGCTTATTTGGCCGTGTGGAGTTTTGGCTAAGTTTGCATAAAGCAAGTTTTCTCCTATATTTTTCATAAAACATTTTTGATCATAAGAGGCATCTCTAGATACAGATTTGTGAGCCAAGAGTCATCTTCAGAAATGTTGACATATTCATAGGTACAACCATGTGAATGGTCCCCTACCATGCGAGAGATAAGAGCATTTTCATAGGTACAACCACCAAAGTGATCCCCTACCATGATGGAGTAATAAGCATTTTCATAGGTACAACCATGTGAATGGTCCCCTACCATGCCAGAGATAAGAGCATTTTCATAGGTACAACCAATAATGTGATCCCCTACCATGCTGGAGTAATAAGCATTTTCATAGGTACAACCACTAATGTGATCCCCTACCATGCTGGATAATAAGCATTTTCATAGGTACAACCACTAAAGTGATCCCCTACCATGCTGGATAATAATCATTTTCATAGGTACAACCACTAATGTGATCCCCTACCATGCTATTCATGTGAACGTTTTCATAGGTTCAACCATGTAAATGGTCCCCTACCATGCCACACTTGTGAGTATCTAGTACTCCACCAAAAATATTTCATAAACCCCTTAGGGTAATCATTCAAAACATAGTTATACTTTCCAATCACATCAACTTCATCTACAGGCATATCTAGGCAATCAACTACCAAAATTTTAAGGCTGCTACACTATCAAGGTAATAAGGATGGCTACACTCTACTTGGGATAATAGCATAGCATAATATTTTACCAAAGATTTTCCTATCATGCATACTACTCAAAAGCTCTAATGCATATAGGAAATAATAGGTAGTTTATGATGTGTCACTTGCCTTGTTAAAGTTGGTGTAGAGGTACACTCTCTTCACCACTAGATATTTTCTCTTTGTACAATCTGGACAAGTCAAACAAATAATAATAAACATCTTTCACAAACAACGAGTAAACAGAGATTAACAATCAACACACTTAGTCAAAAGGGTTTTATGTTATTCACAATAATTTAGTTTACTAAGGAAACTATTGTGATTAGGTTAAGGTCTTCCAAAAGGGGCTATAGTTGGTAAACACTTGGGTTTGAAATATTCAAACTCAATTGGTCATACTTGTCAAGGAAGTTCCAAGAGTTCACCAAGGTTATCTCACTATCTCAACTAAGGTAACACATAACAAAGTGTAACACTTAGTTGTTTTCATCAAAACATCTGAGTGATCTAAGTTAGTCCTTCCATTTTGGTTCAGGCTAGGTTTAGGTTCAACTAACTTCATAACAAAGGAGATAACAAGTTAAAGTCTTGGTCTTTTCCATTTGGGTCAAGGTTTGGACAAAAACAACTTATTATTCTTCAACTTGTGTGGATAGCTCCAAGTCTTCACATGCTTGTCTTCTTGAAGATTGACTTCATGCTTCTATTGTAGTCTTTTCCTTGGATGGATTATTCTCTTGATCTTGATAGATTTCTTCATGGATTTCACTTTACTAATTGGTTTGGGTATGGGTTGGCACAAATACCACTAAGTCAATTTGGAAAGAAATAAGAAGAAAGATAGAAAGACAGAGGGGGATGTTTTCTTCTAGATTTCTTGTCGCACCCGGACTTCTAGAGGATACTCACAGCCCGTTAAACAGTAGATAATTGGCTTACGGGGCTTACCGGCACCCGCATCTCAATATGAGTAGGCCAACACGTAAACGTGTGACAACCAACCTCTACTATTCATCGTCTGCGTAAACCATCCCATAGAAATCCGACTACTTCCATTGACGTACTTCATAACATACACACATGGTACGTCATCGTCATTTGAACAAGTGATATCACAACAAATCTCTAAGACACAAAGAAATAGAAATAAGTGGCAAATAGCTCTCACTAGAGCAGAGATAGCAAATACAGTCATGTAGAGGACACATGTCCCAACAAGTCATCATTACATCACAGCGGAAGCATCGAAAGTGTCTGAGTACAGACAAGATCCAAATAGGCCTAAGAGGCCGGAAACGAAAAGACGGAGCCCATCCACGAGGTCTCGGATCCTGCCCGGGTCCGCTATCTACTCGTCAGCAGCCTCGTCATACTCCACGTAGTAGCCACCATGGGGATCCTCGAAAACGTAGTCTGCAGAACACGCAGCCCCAAAGGGGTCAGTACAGACGAGTACTGGCAAGCAAGACGCACAAGATACCAAAGTGTACCCGGCAACACCAAGTACAGATGCTTTGGGTTCAACGGAAGATAGGTGATATAAAGATGCGGCAGCGGGCTGCTCTAACCAACTACGGAGACATGCTACAACATCAGGCTAAAAGAAAGGGATAAGATAGCGTATCGGAACCAACTACCACTAACCTCAAACAAACCCATCCTAGATCTCGCCCCTTATCCAAAGAAGCAATCCGAGGATAACCCACACAGTTGGATTAATGAAGGTTCAAGTTATTTTGACAATAAGCCTATTACTAGTCAACTGATTATTAATTAGGTGTAAGTTGTCTAATCCTTGTTAGCCAGCTCTATCACCAAGTCATCCATAACCGCGGACAACACGGCTTCTCGAGAAGATTTAACCCTGCAGGGGTGCACCAATTTGGCCGTACATGTAAGAATATCCCGCCAGACGGGGATCAAACCCACCAAGCGAGGCACTCTACACAACCCAACTCTTCTTCGCATCAAGCCCAAAGAACCACGTGATGTACGTGCGCGGCTAATCGAGCCCCCACGAAGAAAAGGGGGACCCTCATAGCACTGGAAGACCACGCCGCCCTAAATGCCGACTACAAAAGTTCCACCCTGGCACCGAGGGTTCGTACCTGCATATGTGTGTATCAAATGGAAAGACCGAACTAAGTGTGGCGATTTGGACGAGATGCGAATCGAATCAGAGTTGCGGGGGGGCCCATACACGCTTCCCACATGCGGTTAGCGCGCTCAACATGGATCCAGAGGACAAGAACTTTTCCTGAGTTCGACACTAGCAGGCCTCAAAACCATACCCGGCCTCCTGCCGGTGCCTTATCAACAAATTAGCATTACCTCAAACATTAACAGGTTATTGTTTAAACATCGAGCCCCCAGAACATAATAAATATGGTAAAAGAAATAACAGACATCAGACTCGAGCATAAACAACCCTAAGCATGCTAGTAAGACACGGGCCACAAGCAACGGGGTTTTAGGTGTGGAGGATAGGCTATATCAGGGTTACAGGATAACATGTGATAGGATCGGAACACAAGCAACGAATCTTAAGGCTAGCAGATTAGACAACAGAAAGTATAGGTATCCAGTGTGGAAAAGGACACAATGGTTCAGGTGAGTGAATACTTGCCTGCAAACTCAGTAGCCTGGTATTGGGCTAACTCCTCTGAAGTAGTGTCGTAAACCTCGTCTGTCTCAACGTCGTCGTCTATTCGGGAAGAAGCAAACAAACAACGAAGAGAGATGAACAATCAATAACATGGCATAATGCACACACATGCGATGATGCATGTCATTTTAATTGGTGCAACAAAATAAACTAGTTGACATGGTAAACATATTTAAAGGGGCCCATATGCAATTTTGGGTTGCATATAGAAAGGCCCAAGAATTTAAGTTGAATTAAGTGATCTACCAACAACCATCATGTGAAAGTTTATTAGTATGATGCATGGATGAAGAAAACAATAAGAAAACAACAATAGCTTCAATTTGATATGTTGTTTACCAAGTTTGGAGTTTTATTTATTAAGTTATGAAATTTGGCTTCTTAAATGAGTTACATAACCATTTATTGTTTTCACCCATTTTAATTGTTCAAAAATAGATAACATAATTCATATTTGAAAAGAACACAAAATTTTAGATGGAAAACATATTTCATTTGTTGAAAATGGATTTAAAATGAGCAAGTTATTAATTTGACAATTTTAAATGCATTAAATAAGAAACAGTTGTTTTCAGCAATTTAATTTATTTAAAACAGAACACAAAGTTGATATTTGCAAAGTACATGAAAAATTGAATGGAAAACATATTTTATATGTGCCATTTGAATTAAATTTGAATTAGTTACGAATTTGACCAAATTTGAATGAGTTGTTTGAATTTGAATTTTTGAAACCATTTGAAATGTTCAAAACAGTATACAAATGGTTTTAACATGTAGAGAATTAAATTTGGTGTGGAAAACATATTTTATTTGTTGAATTTGGAATTTTTATGACCAAGTTATGAATTTTGCAATATTTAAAGCATTTAACAAGTAATAAATGTTTTCAGCATTTTCAATTATTCAAAAACAGAAATAAAGTTGATAATGTGGTAGAGCATTTAAAATGGAGTGGTTTTCATGTTGAAAGTTTTGCAATTTGAGTTTCCAAACAAAAGTTATTAAATTACAAAGTTTTAAGCATTTTTATGGTTTATAGAAATAACCAGGGACCTAGAAAATAACTACAGGGACTTGGAAAAATTAACAGGGACCTATCTGTGAACCACCAGGACCTATGTGCGAAATGGGTGTTGTTCTAGATCTGGAAAATAAAATAGAAAAAGTGTGTTATTAACGCGCGGGGGAGGGAGTCGAACCCATGACCTCCAGCGCGCGCGCACGGGGATGCTACCAGTGGGCTGCTGCTCGGGTTGTTGATGGATACTGCTCGCGCGGGTTTTTGAGGTAAGGCAAATGGCTAGACTGACGAAAACTAAACAAAAGTTCAGTTAACTGCACCGATCGGGAAACAGGAAACGACGGCGACGATCGGACGGCGAGGTGCTCGAGGGCGATGGGGGCGCGCGGGGCGTTGGGTGCGTGTGGCCCGCGGAGCAGAGGGGAGAGGGAGAGGGGCGACAGGGAGTGCTCACCGCGGGCTCGAGCGGGTGCGGCGACAGGAGGAGATGGCAGCGAACGGAGCTTGGCGGCGGAAAAAGCTTGACGGCGCGGTCGCCTGGCACCCTCCCGGTCCACGCCGCCTTCAGCAAAAGGGGAGAGGGAACCCTCCCGGTTCCGTTTCCGGGGTGAGGGAGCCTCGACGGCGAGCGTAGCGGCGGCGGTTGGATCTTCAAGAACCAGCCATGGAGGCCGTGGTTGGGGTTCAGAAGAACTACAGAGAGGGGGTAGGGAAAGGAAGAGGGAAGAAAGGAGGCGACGACGGCTGGAGGAGGAAGAAGGGAACTAGGTTCGGGTTTGGAGGGGGAGAGGGGGTAGAAATAGGAGGTGGAGCAGGTGGGGAAGCTGCTCGGTGGGGGAGGTCGCTCCTCCTCTGTCTCCGTACAGAGGAGGAAGACGACAACGAGGTGGGGCGCATGGGCTTGTGGGGGTGTGGTGGGCTCAGCCCAAGTGGGCTGGCCTGCCCTCCCCCTCTTCTTTTTTTTTGCTGTTTCCGTTTCTATATTTTTTTTTGTTCACCTCTTCTTTTTTGTAGGAAAGAAAAGAGAAAAAGAAATAGGATGATGGGGTGGAAAATTTTTTGGTGATAATTTTTATTAGCTATTTATTGCAAAAGCCCAGTTGTGCAAAGTTTTATTTTGCAAAATTTTAAGTTTTTGTTGCTGTTTGAAATTCAAATGGATTTGAGTGAAATTTGCAATAATTGACTTATTGAAACTTAAGCAAGTTTAAAGTTTGGAATTTCAAGCTTATTGGAAACAATTGGATGTTTTGATTTGAATGTTTCATTTGAAAAATTGTAACAGAACAAGTATGAAACAAGGATTTGAATTTTGTTTGAAATTCAACTGGAAAAACAAGTGAAAACAAATGCAATGAATATGATGGAATGATGCAAACTAAAGTTAAACAAAAGCAAACATTGTAAGGCTGTTTTTCATACTTGGGATGTTACAAAACGCCCCCCCTTGAAGGAATCGCGCCCCGAGATTCCTACTGAGAAGAGAAAAGGTCCGGATACTTCTTGCGAAGATCCTCTTCGGTCTCCCACGTTGCCTCTTTATCGGAATGATGAGACCACTGCACTTTTAAGAACTTGGTGCTCTTGTTGCGAGTTTTGCGCTCGGTCTCATCGAGAATGCGGATAGGGTGCTCTTCATAAGAGAGGTCTTCTTGCAGATCAATGGAATCATGATCAACCGCACGACTTGGATCTTTGAAGCACCTCTTGAGCTGTGATACGTGAAACACATCGTGCACCTTTGATAGCTTTTCTGGAAGTTCAAGACGATAGGCATTTTCTGCACGCCTTGAGAGAATGTTGAAAGGACCAATATATCTTGGTGCAAGCTTTCCTTTAACACCAAAACGATGAGTGCCTCTGAGGGGAGTTACACGGAGATATGCTTTGTCACCAGCTGCATAGACCATGTCTCTGTGTTTGCTGTCATAGTAGCTTTTCTGGCGAGACTGAGCAATCTTCAGATTCTCACGAATGGTGCGAACTTTCTCTTCGGCCTCCTTAACAATGTCAGGGCCTAAGAGTGACCGTTCACCAGCTCCAGACCAATTGATTGGACTCCTGCATCTACGGCCATAGAGAGCCTCAAATGGTGCCATGCCTAGGCTTGCCTGGAAGCTGTTGTTGTAGGAGAATTCAGCATATGGAAGACATTCCTCCCATTTCATGCCAAAAGAGAGACCACATGCTCTGAGCATATCCTCGAGAATCTGATTGACTCTTTCGACTTGCCCTTGAGACTGAGGATGGTAGGCTGTGCTGAACAGAAGCTTGGTGCCCAAGGCTTCTTGAAAGCTTTTCCAGAAATGAGAAGTGAATATGCTTCCACGGTCTGAGCTTATTTCCAATGGAACACCATGAAGAGGAACAATCTTTGCTGTGTAGAGCTCTGCTAACTGACTAGCTGAGATTGTCTCTTTGACAGGAAAGAAGTGAGCGACTTTAGTGAGTCGATCAATGACAACGAAGATTGCATCGTTGCCCCTCTTGGACTTTGGAAAACCAGTGACGAAGTCCATTTCAATCATATCCCACTTCCATTCAGGGATTTTCAGAGGTTGGAGAAGATCGGCTGTTTTCTGATGAACTGCCTTAACACGTTGACAAACGTCGCATTCAGAAACGTATTGAGCAATTTCACGTTTCATGCTAGGCCACCAATACAGTGTCTTGAGATCCTGGTACATCTTTGTACTTCCAGGGTGTATGGAGAGAGGAGTTTCATGAGCCTCCTTGAGAATGACATCTTTGAGACTTTGAATTTGAGGAACTGCAATGCGTCCTTCGAAGAACACCGTTCCCCTGTCATCAACTGAGAAGCACTCAAATTTCTCATTGCCTGCTTTGATGTGTTCTACAATCTTCTTGATTTCAGCATCACGAAGTTGTTCAGAACAAATCTTGTCCTCGAGAGTTGGACTGGTTGTCAAGTTTGCAAGATAGCCTTGAGGAACAAGACCAAGATTAAGTTTTTGGAATTCTTCATGAAGAGGAGGTTGGCTTTCCATGATCATGAGATTATTGCAATACGACTTGCGACTGAGAGCATCGGCCATAACATTAGCCTTGCCTGGAGTGTAAGAAATGGTAAGATCAAAGTCTTTAATCTTTTCAATCCATCTCCTTTGCCTGAGGTTTAGATCTGGTTGAGTGAAGATGTACTTCAGACTCTTATGATCGGAAAAGATTTCAGTGCGATTACCCAACAAGTATTGTCTCCATTTCTTGAGGGCAAACACAACTGCTGAAAGTTCAAGGTCATGAGTGGGATAATTGAGCTCATGTGTGTTCAACTGACGTGAAGCATAAGCCACAACTTGACGTTCTTGCATAAGAACTGCACCTAGACCTTGGAGAGAAGCATCACAGAATATTTGGAAAGGTTTGGAAGGATCTGGGCCAACCAGAACTGGTGTAGAAGTGAGTTTAGTCTTCAGGACATTGAAACTTTCATCACATTGTGGAGACCAAACAAACTTCTTGTCCTTCTTTGTGAGGTCAGTGAGAGGTTTGGCAATCTTGGAGAAGTTTGGGACGAAGCGACGGTAATAGCTAGCCAAGCCAAGAAAACTTCTTACTTGCTTCACCGTCTTTGGAGGTTTCCAATCAACAATTGCTTTAACCTTTTCTGGATCAATCGCTATGCCCTTGGCAGAGATGACATGACCAAGGTAAGCAAATTCTGAAATCCAAAACTCACATTTGGAGAACTTGGCATAAAGACGATGCTCGCGAAGCTTCATGAGAGTGAGACGAAGGTGTTCTTCATGCTCTTCCTTGGATTTTGAGTAGACAAGAATGTCATCAAGATATACCACCACGAACTTGTCGATGTATTCATGGAAGACAGAATTCATGAGTCGAGAGAAGGTCGCCGGTGCATTGGTGAGACCAAAGGACATGACGGTGAATTCATATAGACCGTAGCGAGTGGTGAAGGCTGTCTTTGGAATATCCTCTTTTCTGATCTTTATTTGATGGTAACCCATTCTCAAGTCCAACTTGGAGAATACTGAGGCTCCAGCAAGTTGATCAAAAAGATCGTCGATTCGAGGAATTGGATACTTGTTTTTGATGGTTTTCTCGTTCAGAGGACGATAGTGGACAACGAGTCTCTTTGTGTGATCCTTCTTCGCAACGAACAGAGTTGGGCAACCCCAAGCCGAGGAACTAGGTTGAATGTAACCTTTTTCCATGTACATATCAATTTGTTCCTTCAACAACTTCAGCTCGGGAGTTCCTATCTTGTAGGGATGCTTAGAGATTGGAGCAGTACCGGTTCAAGTTCGATCACGAACTCAACAGCTCTGTCAGGAGGCATCCCTGGCAACTCTTCTGGAAAGACGTCAGGGAAGTCGCAAACCACCGGAACATTTTCAAGTGAAGGTAAAGGTTTTGCATTGAGGTTGCACAGCTGAATGGAACTTGATTCATGTGGAGAATAGATTATCTGGCCAGAAGGGTGGGACAGAGTTATTGACTTTTGAGCACAGTCAATCCTTGCTTTATTGGCCTTCAGCCAATCCATACCAAGAATGACATCAATGTCAGAATTGCCAAGCAGTATGAGAGAAGCAAGGAATATGTGGCCTCCAATTAGAATTTCATTTTTGTGACTGATCTTGGACGTTTGCATAGTTTCTCCAGGGGAGTTGACCACTAGCGGGGAACCCAAACCAACAAAAGGGAGTTTAATTGCTGTCGCAAAGATCTTTGACACGAAAGAATGTGATGCTCCGGTATCAAACAACACTTTAGCTGGATTAGAGTTTACGGGAAATGTACCGAGAACGACGTCAGGAGCTTCCTCAGCTTTGTCGATCTTGACATGATTCACCCTTGCGGTCCTCCCGACAGGCCTGTTGTTGGAGTTGAAGGCCTTAGGCGGGGGAGCGCGCACCATTGCCTGGTTTGTGTTAGGACGAGGTGGTGGTGGAGGTAGCTGCCTCTGCGTGCACTTGTCGGCGTAGTGCCCCGTCTGCTTGCACTTGTAGCATGTGACGACACGAGGGGGCCCTGGCCTTGGCTGCCCCATCGAAGCCCTTTGATCATGCATCTGAGCAGGGTTCGGTGGGCGGGGAGCGAAGCCTGGAGAAGCTTGGGCGTATGGAGCCCGAGTGACAGCACCATTTGGTACCCAGATGTGGCGCTTCTGTGGAGGGGTGGTCATGTTGGAGGAGGAACCACCCTCACGCGAGTGCTTGCGAGACTCCTCGAATGCCTTTCTTCATTGAGCGCGGTGTTAACGAGATCCTCGAAGCTGTTGGCCTTGATATTGGTGAGGGCATACTTGAGTTCCGGGTTAAAACCTCTGCGGAACCTTGCCATCTTCTTAGCTTCAGTGGACACCTCGTCCCCAGCGTATCGAGCGAGGCGATTGAACTCACTCTGATACCCGATGACGTCCAGCTTGCCCTGCTTGAGTGAGCAAAACTCTTCACGCATTCTTTCCATGAGACCATCTGGAATGTGGTGCTTCAGGAAGGCTTCCTTGAAACAATCCCACGTGACTGGCATGCCAGTTCTCATGGCTTGGAAGTTTTCCCACAAAGTAGCTGTCTGACCCTTCAGCAGATAGGAGGCATACTTGACCTTGTCTTCTTCAGCTACGTGTGCAATCTCCAGAGCCTTAGATATCTCACGGATCCAGTCATCAGCGTTCAGAGGCTCGCGTGTGGCCACGAAAGCTCTTGGGCCCAGACTGAGAAACTCCTTGATGCTGACTCGTGGAGCTGTCTGGTTGATGTGCTGATTAGACTGAAACTGGGCCATCTGCGTCATGACTTGGGTCATCTGAGTCAACAGCTCCGCGATTGGCGGTGGCTCAGGCGTGTTGTTCCTTGTTGGCGGCATCCTGAATGGAAATGCATTTTAGCACAACAATAGAAAAGGATAGACTTGGCAACCGAAAGAGAGATTATTCCGACGCATGAATAGATAACCAACAGGTACATCATCACATGTTCAAATACATCAGAATATCCAACACACCATAAATGGTTCGAATACCAAAGGATAACTAAACATAGCTAAGAATGGATACATCGGTACTCCCATGCTCATCACGTAGGACGGCGGCTAGGAGTACGGCGAGAGGTACGGTGAGGAGCACGCCCACGAAAGTAGGTGGAACGACGATCCACGTAGATCTGACGTGGTCTGAGACCGACTCTAGGCGTGGTGAAGTACATAGCGTCGACTCCCTGTGCTCCAAAGCGTGGAATCCCAGTGTAACCAGGACCAAGGTTAAGGAGTGGACCTCTGATCGGCTCGTAACCTCCATCATCTGGCAGACAACGACCAACTGGCTGATCGAAATGTGCAAAGCGCTCGTCTCCAACAAAGTCTGTGGTGTAAGTCGCCAGACGAGTCAAAGCAAGGTAAAGCTGCTCTCTGACTGAAGCCAACTCCTGAGATAGTGTGCGGGCAACTGCGTCACTGTGTTTCACAAACTGAGCGGTGGTGTGCAGCCTGGAGTTATCATGCTCGTAGACATGCAAGTTGTCGTAGAGAGTGAAGTGAGCTCCCTCCGAAGTGATGTAACCACGGGGGATGTGGCGATAGATAGAATCGTCAAATCCCCAGTAGTCAGCACGAAGGACGGTGAGACTCACATAAGCTGCCTGCTGCACAGCCATATCCACTAGGGAACCTACTGCCTCGTAGCGGTGGACTACGCTCATGCCATCATCTGACAGAATGTAGACGATAGCCTGGTAGTAGGTCTGGTCAAACTCTCGCGGCTGCTCGTAGACCTGGTACTCTGGTGCCCAACGGAACCCCAGAAAAGTGACCATGTCTCTCAGCATCTCCGGATAACCGGCAGTGCTCTCGCAATGAGTCATACGAACCACCTGCGGGTAGAACCTGAGATCCATCTGCAGATGATCGGGGAAGCTTTGATTAGATGCCGGTAGAAGAACTGAAGTGGCAAGCAACAACAAGGTTTCAACGGACGAAAAGGATCTTGAGAAGAACAGGATATCGAAGCAACATTCGGGAAACACGAGACCAAACACTCCAGAGGTACTACGGAAAAAAACCCATCCGGGCTTCTAAAGTATCAATATCTACTGCTTAAGGAATAGAGGATCTGCTTCCGGGGCTTATGTGCCTTCGTTCTCAATCGTGAGTAGGCAACATGATAAATCATGTCACAACCACCTCCATTCCTATGGTCTAGTAGATATAACCATCCTAGAGAAACCAGGATACGTGAAATCCTAACTTGAAAGTTTAGATGAGAAGAGAAAACAACGTTGCACTTCCTTACCAGAAAATGGAGGGTGGGTGGGGAAAGAAATAAAAGAACAGAATTCCTACTCTCACGTTTCATTTTTCCTATATAGCTACAAAATAGTTTCTAGACTCAACTGGGACCTGTAAAAGGGATCCTACAGGCAGACAGGCTCTGATACCATTTGTCGCACCCGGACTTCTAGAGGATACTCACAGCCCGTTAAACAGTAGATAATTGGCTTACGGGGCTTACCGGCACCCGCATCTCAATATGAGTAGTCCAACACGTAAACGTGTGACAACCAACCTCTACTATTCGTCGTCTGCGTAAACCATCCCATAGAAATCCAACTACTTCCATTGACGTACTTCATAACATACACACATGGTACGTCAACGGCATTTGAACAAGTGATATCACAACAAATCTCTAAGACACAAAGAAATAGAAATAAGTGGCAAATAGCTCTCACTAGAGCAGAGATAGCAAATACAGTCATGCAGAGGACATATGTCCCAACAAGTCATCATTACATCACAGCGGAAGCATCCAAAGTGTCTGAGTACAGACAAGATCCAAATAGGCCTAAGAGGCTGGAAATGTTTCGACGGAGCCCATCCACGAGGTCTCGGATCCTGCCCAGGTCCGCTATCAACTCGTCAGCAGCCTCGTCATACTCCACGTAGTAGCCACCATGGGGATCCTCGGAAACGTAGTCTGCAGAACACGCAGCCCCAAAGGGGTCAGTACAGACGAGTACTGGCAAGCAAGACTCACAAGATACCAAAGTGTACCCGGCAACACCAAGTACAGATGCTTTGGGTTCAACGGAAGATAGGTGATATAAAGATGCGGCAGCGGGCTGCTCTAACCAACTACAGAGACATGCTACAACATCAGGCTAAAAGAAAGGGATAAGATAGCGTATCGGAACCAACTACCACTAACCTCAAACAAACCCATCCTGGATCTCGCCCCTTATCCAAAGAAGCAATCCGAGGATAACCCACACAGTTGGATTAATGAAGGTTCAAGTTATTGTGACAATAAGCCTATTACTAGTCAACTTATTATTAATTAGGTGTAAGTTGTCTAATCCTTGTTAGCCAGCTCTATCACCAAGTCATCCATAACTGCGGACAACACGGCTTCTCGAGAAGATTTAACCCTGCAGGGGTGCACCAATTTGGCCGTACACGTAAGAATATCCCGCCAGACGGGGATCAAACCCACCAAGCGAGGCACTCTACACAACCCAACTCTTCTTCGCATCAAGCCCAAAGAACCACATGCTGTGCGTGCGCGGCTAATTGAGCCCCCACGAAGAAAAGGGGGACCCTCATAGCACTGGAAGACCACGCCGCCCTAAATGACGACTACAAAAATTCCACCCTGGCGCCGAGGGTTCGTACCTGCATATGCGTGCATCAAATTGAAAGCCCGAACTAAGTGTGGCGATTTGGACGAGATGCGAATCGAATCAGAGTTGCGGGGGGCGCCCATACACGCTTCCCACATGCGGTTAGCGCGCTCAACATGGATCCAGAGGACAAGAACTTTTCCTGAGTTCGACACTAGCAGGCCTCAAAACCATACCCGGCCTCCTGCCGGTGCCTTATCAACAAATTAGCATTACCTCAAACATTAACAGGTTATTGTTTAAACATCCAGCCCCCAGAACATAATAAATATGGTAAAAGAAATAACGGACATCAGACTCGAGCATAAACAACCCTAAGCATGCTAGTAAGACACGGGCCACAAGCAACGGGGTTTTAGGTGTGGAGGATAGGCTATATCAGGGTTACAGGATAACATGTGATAGGATCGGAACACAAGCAACGAATCTTAAGGCTAGCAGATTAGACAACGGAAAGTATCGGTATCCAGTGTGGAAAAGGACACAATGGTTCAGGTGAGTGAATACTTGCCTGCAAACTCAGTAGCCTGGTACTGGGCTAACTCCTCTGAAGTAGTGTCGTAAACCTCGTCTGTCTCAACGTCGTCGTCTATTCGGGAAGAAGCAAACAAACAACGAAGAGAGACGAACAATCAATAACATGGCATAATGCACACACATGGGATGATGCATGTCATTTTAATTGGTGCAACAAAATAAACTAGTTGACATGGTAAACATATTTAAAGGGGCCCATATGCAATTTTGGGTTGCATATAGAAAGGCCCAAGAATTTAAGTTGAATCAAGTGATCTACCAACAACCATCATGTGAAATTTTATTAGTATGATGCATGGATGAAGAAAACAATAAGAAAACAACAGTAGCTTCAATTTGATATGTTGTTTACCAAGTTTGGAGTTTTATTTATTAAGTTATGAAATTTGGCTTCTTAAATGAGTTACATAACCATTTATTGTTTTCACCCATTTTAATTGTTCAAAAATAGATAACATAATTCATATTTGAAAAGAACACAAAATTTTAGATGGAAAACATATTTCATTTGTTGAAAATGGATTTAAAATGAGCAAGTTATTAATTTGACATTTTTAAATGCATTAAATAAGAAACAGTTGTTTTCAGCAATTTAATTTATTTAAAACAGAACACAAAGTTGATATTTGCAAAGTACATGAAAAATTGAATGGAAAACATATTTTATATGTGCCATTTGATTTAAATTTGAATTAGTTATGAATTTGACCAAATTTGAATGAGTTGTTTGAATTTGAATTTTTGAAACCATTTGAAATGTTCAAAACAGTGTACAAATGGTTTTAACATGTAGAGAATTAAATTTGGTGTGGAAAACATATTTTATTTGTTGAATTTGGAATTTTTATGACCAAGTTATGAATTTTGCAATATTTAAAGCATTTAACAAGTAATAAATGTTTTTAGCATTTTCAATTGTTCAAAAACAGAAATAAAGTTGATAATGTGGTAGAGCATTTAAAATGGAGTGGTTTTCATGTTGAAAGTTTTGCAATTTGAGTTTCCAAACAAAAGTTATTAAATTACAAAGTTTTAAGCATTTTTATGGTTTATAGAAATAACCAGGGACCTAGAAAATAACTACAGGGACTTGGAAAAATTAACAGGGACCTATCTGTGAACCACTAGGACCTATGTGCGAAATGGGTGTTGTTCTGGATCTGGAAAATAAAATAGAAAAAGTGTGTTATTAACGCGCGGGGGAGGGAGTCGAACCCATGACCTCCAGCGCGCGCGCACGGGGATGCTACCAGTGGGCTGCTGCTCGGGTTGTTGATGGATACTGCTCGCGCGGGTTTTTGAGGTAAGGAAAACGGCTAGACTGACGAAAACTGAACAAAAGTTCAGTTAACTGCACCGATCGGGAAACAGGAAACGACAGCGACGATCGGACGGCGAGGTGCTCGAGGCTGGGCGAGGGCGACGGGGGCGCGCGGGGCGTTGGGCGTTGTGGCCCGCGGAGCAGAGGGGAGAGGGAGAGGGGCGACAGGGAGTGCTCACCGCGGGCTCGAGCGGGTGTGGCGACAGGAGGAGATGGCGGCGAACGGAGCTTGGCGGCGGAAAAAGCTTGACGGCGCGGTCGCCTGGCACCCTCCCGGTCCACGCCGCCTTCAGCAAAAGGGGAGAGGGAACCCTCCCGGTTCCGTTCCCGGGGTGAGGGAGCCTCGACGGCGAGCGTAGAGGCGGCGGTTGGAGCTTCAAGAACCGGCCATGGAGGCCATGGTTGGGGTTCAGAAGAACTACAGAGAGGGGGTAGGGAAAGGAGGAGGGAAGAAAGGAGGCGACAACGGCTGGAGGAGGAAGAAGGGAACTAGGTTCGGGTTTGGAGGGGGAGAGGGGGTAGTAATAGGAGGTCGAGCAGGTGGGGAAGCTGCTCGGTGGGGGAGGTCGCTCCTCCTCTGTCTCCATACAGAGGAGGAAGACGACAACGAGGTGGGGCGCATGGGCTTGTGGGGGTGTGGTGGGCTCAGCCCAAGTGGGCTGGCCTGCCCTCCCCCTCTTCTTTTTTTTTGTTTTTTGCTGTTTCTGTTTCTATATTTTTTTTTCTTCACCTCTTCTTTTTTGTAGGAAAGAAAAGAGAAAAAGAAATAGGATGATGGGGTGGAAAAAATTTTGGTGATAATTTTTATTAGCTATTTATTGCAAAAGCCCAGTTGTGCAAAGTTTTATTTTTCAAAATTTTAAGTTTTTGTTGCTGTTTGAAATTCAAATGGATTTGAGTGAAATTTGCAATAATTGACTTATTGAAACTTAAGCAAGTTTAAAGTTTGGAATTTCAAGCTTATTGGAAACAATTGGATGTTTTGATTTGAATGTTTCATTTGAAAAATTGTAACAGAACAAGTATGAAACAAGGATTTGAATTTTCTTTGAAATTCAACTGGAAAAACAAGTGAAAACAAATGCAATGAATATGATGGAATGATGCAAACTAAAGTTAAACAAAAGCAAACATTGTAAGGCTGTTTTTCATACTTGGGATGTTACATTTCTTCACACTTGTACTTCCTTGAGTTGCTTCTAGTTGTTGTGAAGTCCAATTCCCTTACTTCAAATTCTTCAATGATCTTCTTTGCAGCTCTTCATGTTGCCACCAAGTTGAAAATGAAGTGCCTTCTATTGCTTGAGTCTTGTTTTCCACTTGCTAACTTGATGAATTCTTGAAGCAAGAATAGGGGAGTGGAGGAGTAGATAGAAAACAATGGTACTAGTGTTTTTGAGTTCACTAATTGGCAAAGTATGAGTTTTAATCTCACTAGGGACTTAGCCTTTGTCAAAAATGGCCACAACAACAAGGAAAACAATGATAGAAACAACTGTAAGACTTAAACAACAAGGGGCTACTATGATGGAAGTTTGGCTAAAATTACATGGTCATGGTCCAGGGGTGTCCAAAATGTTTAGGAACTGATTTCTATGGTTCTAGGTTACCAAATGGAGCAATTTTGGTTAAGGAACCATAATCTAATTATTTATAGAATTGAATCTATGTCAAAAATACTCAATTATACCAAGTAATTCTAAATTAAAATTTAATTTGTTCAAAAAAAATATTTTGAGACCGAAGGTATGAAAGTACACATACTAAGGTTTCCAAATATATTTTATTTGCAATTTTTGGAATTGTAGAATTTGAATTATGCCAAAATTCATCAAACAAGCATATTTGAATTTGAACCAATTTAAGTTTGTCAATTTTGAATTTGAACAGTGCTAAAAGATTCTACATATCCAGGGGATTTCAAAAAGTCCAAGTTTATCAAATTTGGCCATGTGGTTAAAAAGTTATGAGGTTTCAAAGTTTCAGGGGCTTTTCTGCAAAAACTACTTTTATTTCTATTCGGAAATAATTCCAGAAACTGGCTAGGCCGAAAACGGCTTATATGTCGCGCAGGGCGATGGGTAGAAGTTGGGCTTGGGCCGGTTAGGCGTTGCACCGAGCGACGGATTGGCTAACCGCACGCGGCTGACTGGCGCTGATGTGGCGCTATGTGATTGGCTGATACCGTTTCGCATAAGTGGTTTAACAGGGGCCATGAGATCTCAATCCTACGGTCTAGAAGCTAGGGTTTACCTCCTGCCGGAGTTACGTCGCCTGCAATGTTGAGGACGGCGGCGCGGTCTCGGTTGGTCGACGACGGCGAGGTTCCGTTGATCCTCGAGCTCAACGAAGGCCACTGAGAGGCTCAGCGGAACACGGGGGTTCGAATAGTCATGACGGCGTGAGCTCGGGCACCTCCAGGCAATGGTGCAGCGCAGATGGAGACACGCGGCTCCAGCGAGGTGCGGATGAACTTGGCGCCACGATTCCTGGGCGCAAAGAAATAGAACAAGCTATCAGGGAGGAGCGCACGGGCAAGGCAAGATGGATGGGAGTGGTTTCGACCTCGGGGACTTGTTCTCCTCGCCGGAATCTTCGAACCACCGTGGCGGAACCGACGAACTCCGGTGATCAATTTCTCTCTACTCAGGGCGAAATTCGAGGACAAAATAGAGGGCAAAGAGAGAGGAGGAGGAGGGGATTTAACATAAGCAAATGGGGCACGGAATTATGGCATGAAACGCTCGAATTCATGGATATTAATTCGGCCTAAAATGGGAGAAACAGAAACTGCTCAGGCTTGATGACGATGACGTCATCATGACATCATCTAGCCCTTTTCTTTTCTTTTTTATTTCTGTTTCTAATATCTTTTCATTAATAATACCAAATGACCTCAAATTAACTTCTACAAATTTGTAAAATTAATATCTTTCTATTTAGAACATTTTTATAAACTTTTGAACACATCTCAATTTTTATATTTTTGAAAAAAATATAATTAATTCACAAATAATGCTTAATGTTATTTTTTTAGAAATAAAAATAAAATGTTGTTTCTGATTAAATAAATTTTAGAGACATTGAACATGTCAAAAACTATTTTTTGAAAGTCATTTCACCTCATTTTCATATATTATAATTTTAAGATATGAGTGGTTTACTAATAGCAACTTATTGCCATTTTATTAAATCATATCAATTAATTAATATTGTTGAACAATAAAATTCCAGTGAGTTACCACTATTAAGAATGTTGTTTCCCAAAGTGCAATTCATTTTCATACCAAGATAATTCATTGGAAACCATTTAAATAATAGGGTTTGGTTAAAGAAAGATAATAAATGTTGAATGAAGAAAATTCATTTGAATAAGGTTTACGGTTTATGGAATAGAGGTATAATGGATTATTAATTCCAATTTCACTGAAATATGTATTGTTTTCTTTTGTTTCTTGCATCTCATTTGGTTTTTGGTGACTTGCTTTAATAGAAAACAAAAAAGTTTTAAAATTTTGTGATTTTTGAACATTCCAAAAATCAGGGATGTTACAGACTACCACCCTTAAAAGAAATCTCGTCCCGAGATTTGGGAAGGCTAGAAAGAAAGATTTGGGTAACTGGGTTCTAAAACAACTAGGTAGGCTACCACCCTTAAAAGAAATCTTTTGTGAGTAGTCAAAAAAAATCTTATCCAACTAGCTGCTGGGTTTATTATATCTTTAGTTGGATTCACACTTCATCATCTATTTTATTCTTGTATAGGATATATCAACTCCTTATTGGTATTTTGGGGTGTGTCTAATCACATAGTTTTTCCACATAAATATTGCAATTGTTTCATAACACATTGCTCATTCCACACAGTCTTTTATAATAAGAACATAGTCGAGGACACTTTATCTTTGAGATGAAACTAGTACAAGCCTCCAAGGTTTATGGCTGGCTCTAACTGCTGATTTTCTTCTCTGGGCAGTCTCGAACGTAGTGTCCTTTCTTCTTACACTTGAAGCATCCTACCTTGTTGATGTCCTTCCTAATGGTTTTGAGGCCATTGTTTTCTCCATTTCTATGTCCTTTACTACCTCCATGACCAATGTGATTGCTTCGGCTATGACCATGTTGTCTATTTCGTCCATTAAGGTTGTGTAGATAACCATTAGGATGGTTGTGCACATAACCATTATGATACTGATGGTTATTGTCGGTATGCTTGTCGATATTGTAATTATTGCTATCCTCATGGGCCTGGTGTGGTTTCTGGTGTGATATTGAGGGTAACTTATCATGGCTGTGCTTCCTCTTCATGTTTTCTTCTTTCCTAAGATTGTCGTCAAGAGTGATAGCTTGATCCAGCAAGGTTTGGTAGTTTGGGGCATATGCTACTGACAATGGTATCTTCATTTCACCACTCAGCCGTTGAGAAATTTTTCCTTCCTCTTGGCATCAGTGTCAATATCCTCAGGTGCGTACCTTGAGAGTGAGCAGAAGTCATCTACGTATTCCTTCGGTGTTCTATCTTCCTGCTTCAGGCTTCGGAACTCATCTTTCTTCAGTTTCATTACACCAGAGGAGATGTGAGCATTGCGAAATCCTTCCTTGAAGGTATCCCATGGCATTCCTTCCAAAGGATGGGTAATTTGATAGGTTTCCCACCATAGTGCTGCTGGTCCTTCAAGCAAATGAGCGGCAAATCTCACCTTCTCAGCATCAGTGCACTCACAAGTTACTAAGTCCTTGTTAATAGTGCGGAGCCAGTCATCTGCCACAATTGGCTCAGATGAAGTGGAGAACTTAGAGGGTTTAAGTCTCGGGAATCTAGCAAGTCTATCCACTTGGGGGTTTGTGTTGTTTTTATTGTTGGCAATCGCAATAAACCGAGTCATCACTTGCATAAGATGAGCTTGAGCAGTCAACATCTGTTGTAGTGCATCATTGTTGTTGTCAGGGTCACGACGTGGAGGCATCTGTGGGGTTTTAGGATGGATGGGTAGATGTTAGAAAGATAGCTAAGGGATGTTCCTATCCAAACACAGCAGATCAAGAAAACTCATCTTGCAAACAACACATAACAAACATGTAGCAATACAATCCTCACAGCAAACAAAAAGGTTTTTTTTGAAAGCACTAATATTTTCATACCACACTGATTGGTATGATCAATACACTAACACGTTAACGTTGTTCTGACAATAACTAGATTTGTAGTCTCATCTATATCTTCTTGAGTTCTTAAAATTATTTTCTGCATGTCTTGAGGTGTTCTTGATTGTTATGAAGTCTATGTTTTTCTTCAAGTTCTTCAATAATCTTGAGTGTAGGTCTTCATGTGGTGAAAATACTTCTTGCACTTCTTGGTATGATCATCAACATTCCTGTCTTCATGGTATTGAAGAGGTAGGTCATCTAGAAAATTTTGAAGGTGAATAATAGATGAGATGATATGAGATGAATTAATATGGTAGTTTTGTTTCTAGAAAGTTTTGAACATAGCAAATTTTCAATCCTAGGGTGATCAATGGGTTATTAACAACTTGTTGCAAATTGGATATTCACTATAATGAGAAGGACAATGCACCCGCAAGCAAATCAGGGAACGGTCTCGTGTCCGTGGACACGTAAAGTTGTCCGGGCCGCTTCATCTCACTATGCCGCTAGGATCCAAAATACTCTAAGGATATAATAACATGATCAAAAATGGATTCCAAACCTAAGGGTCTCGAATTCTACAGGCAACACAAGGCTCTGATACCATTTTGTAGCGTTCCCACTTTTAAATAATGTAAGGACATCTGTGTTAGTGTGCTAGTCCCTGGATCAATTGCTAGCACCACAGTACAAAATGAAACATCATGCAAATGCATCAAATTCTATTACATCGCATGATCCAGTCTTTACAAAATAGGATTTACAACTTGCATAGTCTCAGAAGACTAGCATAAACAGCGGAAAACATAGTACAACATTGAGCCCATCTTCTTCATGTGCCACAGGCAAAACATGTTGGCGATAGTCTCGAGATCCTAAACGAAATCCTCACTCGTCTTCAGAGTCATCTGCAGGATAGAATATGCAGCCACAAGGGAGTCAATACAATTTAATGTATTGGCAAGTAACACTATGGTGGATATAACTGGAAGACTAATACTACATGCTTATTTGGCCGTGTGGAGTTTTGGCTCAGTTTGCATAAAGCAAGTTTTCTCCTATATTTTTCATAAAACATTTTTGATCATAAGAGGCATCTCTAGATAGAGATTTGTAAACCAAGAGTCATCTTCAGAAATGTTGACATATTCATAGGTACAACCATGTGAATGGTCCCCTACCATGCCAGAGATAAGAGCATTTTCATAGGTACAACCACCAAAGTGATCCCCTACCATGCTGGAGTAATAAGCATTTTCATAGGTACAACCATGTGAATGGTCCCCTACCATGCAAGAGATAAGAGCATTTTCATAGGTACAACCACTAATGTGATCCCCTACCATGCTGGAGTAATAAGCATTTTCATAGTTACAACCACTAATGTGATCCCCTACCATGCTGGATAATAAGCATTTTCATAGGTACAACCACTAATGTGATCCCCTACCATGCTGGATGATAAGCATTTTCATAGGTACAACCACTAATGTGATCCCCTACCATGCTATTCATGTGAACATTTTCATAGGTTCAACCATGTAAATGGTCCCCTACCATGCCACACTTGTGAGTATCTAGTACTCCACCAAAAATATTTCATAAACCCCTTAGGGTAATCATTCAAAACATAGTTATACTTTCCAATCACATCAACTTCATCTACAAGCATAGCTAGGAAATCAACTACCAAAATTTTAAGGCTGCTACACTATCAAGGTAATAAGGATGGCTACACACTACTTGGGATAATAGCATAGCATAATATTTTACCAAAGATTTTCCTATCATGCATACTACTCAAAAGCTCTAATGCATATAGGAAATAATAGGTAGTTTATGATGTGTCACTTGCCTTGTTAAAGTTGGTGTAGAGGTACACTCTCTTCACCACTAGATATTTTCTCTTTGTACAATCTGGACAAGTCAAACAAATAACAATAAACATCTTTCACAAACAACGAGTAAACAGAGATTAACAATCAACACTCTTAGTCAAAAGGGTTTTATGTTATTCACAATAATTTAGTTTACTAAGGAAACTATTGTGATTAGGTTAAGGTCTTCCAAAAGGGGCTATAGTTGGTAAACACTTGGGTTTGAAATATTCAAACTCAATTGGTCATACTTGTCAAGGAAGTTCCAAGAGTTCACCAAGGTTATCTCACTATCTCAACTAAGGTAACACATAACAAAGTGTAACACTTAGTTGTTGTCATCAAAACATTTCAGTGATCTAAGTTAGTCCTTCCATTTTGTCTTAGGCTAGGTTTAGGTTCAACTAACTTCATAACAAAGGAGATAACAAGTTAAAGTCTTGGTCTTTTCCATTTGGGTCAAGGTTTGGACAAAAACAATTTGTTATTCTTCAACTTGTGTGGATGGCTCCAAGTCTTCACATGCTTGTCTTCTTGAAGATAATCTTCATGCTTCTATTGTAGTATTTTCCTTGGATTGATTATTCTCTTGATCTTGATAGATTTCTTCATGGATTTCACTTTACTAATTGGTTTGGGTATGGGTTGGGCACAAATACCACTAAGTCAATTTGGAAAGAAATAAGAAGAAAGATAGAAAGACAGAGGGGGATGTTTTCTTCTAGATTTCTTCAAACTTGTACTTCCTTGAGTTGCTTCTAGTTGTTGTGAAGTCAAATTCCCTTACTTCAAATTCTTCAATGATCTTCTTTGCAGCTCTTCATGTTGCCACCAAGTTGAAAATGAAGTGCCTTCTATTGCTTGAGTCTTGTTTTCCACTTGCTAACTTGATGAATTCTTGAAGCAAGAATAGGGGAGTGGAGGAGTAGATAGAAAACAATGGTACTAGTGTTTTTGAGTTCACTAATTGGCAAAGTATGAGTTTTAATCTCACTAGGGACTTAGCCTTGGTCAAAAATGGCCACAACAACAAGGAAAACAATGATAGAAACAACTGTAAGACTTAAACAACAAGGGGCTACTATGATGGAAGTTTGGCTAAAATTACATGGTCATGGTCTAGGGGTGTCCAAAAATTTTAGGAACTGATTTCTATGGTTCAAGGTTACCAAATGGAGAAATTTTGGTTAAGGAACCATAATCTAATTATTTATAGAATTAAATCTATGTCAAAAATACTCACTTATACCAAGTAATTCTAAATTAAAATTTAATTTGTTCAAAAAAAATATTTTGAGACCGAAGGTATGAAAGTACACATACTAAGGTTTCCAAATATATTTTATTTGCAATTTTTGGAATTGTAGAATTTGAATTATGCCAAAATTCATCAAACAAGCATATTTGAATTTGAACCAATTTAAGTTTGTCAATTTTGAATTTGAATAGTGCTAAAAGATTCTACATATCCAGGGGATTTCAAAAAGTCCAAGTTTATCAAATTTGGCCATGTGGGTAAAAAGTTATGAGGTTTCAAAGTTTCAGGGGCTTTTCTGCAAAAACTACTTCTATTTCTATTCGGAAATAATTCCAGAAACTAGCGCGGCCGAAAACGGCTTATATGTCGCGCAGGGTGATGGGTAGGAGTTGGGCTTGGGCCGGTTAGGCGTTGCACCGAGCGACGGATTGGCTAACCGCACGCGGCTGACTGGCGCTGATGTGGCGCTATGTGATTGGCTGATACCGTTTCGCATAAGTGGTTTAACAAGGGCCATGAGATCTCGATCCTACGGTCTAGAAGCTAGGGTTTACCTCCTGCCGGAATTACGTCGCCGGCAATGTTGAGGACGGCGGCGCGGTCTCGGTTGGTCGACGACGGCGAGGTTCCGTTGATCCTCGAGCTCAACGAAGGCCACTGAGAGGCTCAGCGGAACACGGGGGTTCGAATAGTGATGACGGCGTGAGCTCGGGCACCTCCAGGCAATGGTGCGGCGCAGATGGAGACACGCGGCTCCAGCGAGGTGCGGATGAACTTGGCGCCACGATTCCTGGGCGCAAAGAAATAGAACAAGCTATCAGGGAGGAGCGCACGGGCAAGGCAAGATGGATGGGAGTGGTTTCGACCTACGGGACTTGTTCTCCTCGCCGGAATCTTCGAACCACCGTGGAGGAACCGACGAACTCCGGTGATCAATTTCTCTCTACTCAGGGCGAAATTCGAGGACAAAATAGAGGGCAAAGAGAGAGGAGAAGGAGGGGATTTAACAGAAACAAATGGGGCACAGAATTATGGCCTGAAACGCTCGAATTCATGGATATTAATTCGGCCTAAAATGGGAGAAACAGAAACTGCTCAGGCTTGATGACGATGACGTCATCATGACATCATCTAGCCCTTTTCTTTTCTTTTTATTTCTGTTTCTAATATCTTTTCATTAATAATACCAAATGACCTCAAATTAACTTCTAAAAATTTGTAAAATTAATATCTTTCTATTTATAACATTTTTATAAACTTTTGAACACATCTCAATTTTTTATATTTTTGAAAAAATATATAATTAATTCACAAATAATGCTTAATGTTATTTTTTTATTAGAAATAAAAATAAAATGTTGTTTCTGATTAAATAAATTTTAGAGACATTGAACATGTCAAAAACTATTTTTTGAAAGTCATTTCACCTCATTTTCATATATTATAATTTTAAGATATGAGTGGTTTACTAATAGCAACTTATTGCCATTTTATTAAATCATATCAATTAATTAATATTGTTGACCAATAAAATTCCAGTGAGTTACCACTATTAAGAATGTTGTTCCCAAAGTGAAATTCATTTTCATACCAAGATAATTCATTGCAAACCATTTAAATAATAGGGTTTGTTTAAAGAAAGATAATAATTGTTGAATGAAGAAAATTCATTTGAATAAGGTTTACGGTTTATGGAATAGAGGTATAATGGATTATTAATTCCAATTTCACTGAAATATGTATTGTTTTCTTTTGTTTCTTGCATCTCATTTGGTTTTTGGTGACTTGCTTTAATAGAAAAAAAAGTTTTAAAATTTTGTGATTTTTGAACATTCCAAAAATCAGGGATGTTACAAAAACTCTACACTTGGAGGCCCAACACTGTCTACAAGAATAGAAGCGTGCGTAGACATCAATAATATAACACGGTAACGAGTAAAAGGAATCATACCGGACATCGAGAATAATTTGATATTGTGATTAAAGAGTTTAATCAAGGTCTTATCATTCATCTCGTCTCAAGATATTGATTTGTATCATGAAGTAATGATAACTTACTTAGTAACCAGCAGGTTCAGCGGAGGTTCATCGTATAACTTTTAGGAATCAATATGGACATCGACGGTCCAGATGTTTATTATTGATAAAGAAAATAGATTCCTGATCATATCTACTTGTTATCGAACCTGTATGGGTCACACACTTAAGGCGTCAAAGTTAGTTGTTCATATTGGATGGTCCGGAGAAGAGAGCGGGTATCATCGGGGTAATTTCGGCATGATAAAACTATTATTCAGAGAGATTACGAGGGACATGATATGTACCGGGATGTTGGAAATATGTTTCTGACATGTGTAGATAAGTTCGATGATTCTTATCTATAAGGGTCACGGGGTTTCGGAAGAGTTTCCGACAAAAATCTAATAGGAGGAGTGGAAGAGGGGGGAAAATTGCCCCCATTGCCGCACCCATTTATGGAGGCTAACATGTGGGACCAAGGGCCTCACATGAGGCGCAACACCTTCTCGAGGTTCCTTCCTTATTTAGTTTAAGAGATAAATTAAAAAGACCAAAAGAAAAGGGAGGAAAAACAAAAATGAGGGGGGGGGCGAGTTGGACTCCAATTAGGAGTGTGATGTCTAAGAACGCTTCTATTCTCGTAGACAGTGTTGGGTCTCTAAGTGCAGAAGTTTGTAGAACAGCAGCAAGTTTCCCTTAAGTGGATCACCCAAGGTTTATCGAACTCAGGGAGGTAGAGGTCAAAGGTATCCTTCTCAAGCAACCCTGAAATTATGATACAAGAAGTCTCTTGTGTCCCCAACACACCTAATACAATTGTCAGTTGTATAAGTGCACTAGTTCGGTGAAGAGATAGTGAAATACAAGTAGTATCGAAGATTATAAGTGATAATAGCAATCTGAAATAAAAATGGTAGCAAGCAAATATGTAGCCGAACTGATTGTAAACGGAGTTTCAATGCTTAGAAACAAGGCCTAGGGATCATACTTTCACTAGTGGACACTCTCAACAATAATAACATAATTGAATGCATAAGTATCATCTCTTCACTATGCTACTCTGAACCACTCTCCGATCGGATAACAAACACCAATCATTGCGTAGGGCTATAAAAGCACTCCTTAGAGTTTGCATTTCCCCATCTAGGTAACCCCCACGCTATCACCATGAGACCTAGATGGTTCCAAACAAACACCACAATTTCATAGGGTCATCCAACACAAAATATAAATATCATGCTAAACCACACGGTGCACACACTGTCACCTTTACACCGTGATCAAAGTGTCTACGGTGATCTCATAACAAAACCACTTGAGTAGCATAATAGATGAAGAGTAACATCTACTTATTCAACGAGATTACAAAGCTCATGATCACATAAAAATCACACCATGGGAGAGAGATATTAAACACATAGCTACCGGTAGAGCCCTTAGTCCCGGGGGAGAACTATTCCCTCCTCATCATAGGAGGCAACAACGACGATGAAGATGGCGGTGAAGTCGATGGAGATGGCTCCGAGGGCACTTCCCCATCCCAGCAGAGTGCCGGAACAGAGATGTATGTCCCCCAAAACTTGTCGGCAGCGGCGGCGGAGTTACGGAACTTTTCGTGGAAGGGGGACGATATCTTTACGGTTTGTGCCTCGGGAGGACTTTATAGGCGAAAGGGTGATGGGCGGTGGGCGCCCGAGGGACCCACACCACCTGTAGGCGCTGCTACGGGGACCAGCACCCACCCATGGTGTGGCTCCTCCTCTGACCCCTCTGAGTCTCCTTTGGACTTCGTTGACGTGTCAGGAATTCTAAGACTTTTGGTTTTTTGTTTCGTCCAATTTCGACAATATTTTCAGAACAACTTTTCTGAAATAAAAAACAACGTAAAACATGAACTGGCTGTGTGGCATCTTGTCAATAGGTTAGTCCATGAAAACGTCCGGAAAACAAAGGAAAACGTGTGAAAAAATAAAGGTATTGGATAGAAAACAAGCATGGAGCATCGAAAATTATAGATACGTTTGAGACATATCAAGCATCCCCAAGCTTAACTCCTGCTCGTCCTCGAGTAGGTAAGTGATAATAAAATAATTTTTGAGGTGACATGCTAGCAACATAATCTTAATCATCATATTTGTAAAGATGAGATCCTAGTACTCTAAACACAGGCATGATAGATATAATTCTAACAATGAAACTTCGCAATCATGTTGCAACATGAAAAGTAACACAAACAAAAGATCATGAATAATAATGCATTTGAAAGTTATATGTTTATTTCGAACAATAAGAAAGCATCACAGAGTAGTATTTCGCTTGTCCTTAAGAGTGGGGAAAACATAAATGCTAGGACACCCTCAAAGTTCAAGTGGATGACTAGAAGAGATAATTTGAGAGCAAGTAATAATACATCATGAATCAATCAATAATAATCTTTGGGACTGATGCACATTAAACTCAGAATGGCAACTACGCTCTCTTAATTGTGCATAAAGTTAGAATATGGAGTCTCAACATAAAAGTAAAAGAAAGGCCCTTCGCAGAGGGAAGCAGTGATTAACTCATGTGCGGAGCTTTTTATTTTATAAACAAAGGTATTGAAAACAGTTTTTTAGAGAGGTGTATGCTTATGTCAACGAATGGTAATAGAGTTCCTGTCATCTTCCATACTAAACAAGTTGAGAGCGGTTCCGATCTATTTATATTAAGAATTTATAGCATGCTCTTTATATAGTATGACACTCCTCCCCACCTTTCTTTCGCAAACCATGGCTAACCGAATCCTCAGGTGTGTGCCAAAAATCTCATACCATGGAGGAGTATCTATTTATTTGTTAGCCTTTTGATGTTATAATGGTCTAACCAGCTCTTTGAAAAATTAATGACGAGCAGTTGAAGCATGCAAGTCAGGGTACTTAAATAGTATGGAAGACAACAAACCCAACTACTACTTCCTCATGAGCTAAAACAAGAACACAAAACAGGTATAATTTTGAAGGTTTAAAGGTAGCACATGAGAAATTTACTTGGAGTGGCAGTTAAATACCATAGGTAGGTAGGTATGATGTACACATTTGGCAAACTTTGGTTTTTGGGAGTTGGATGCACGAGTAGAGCTCATACTCAAATAAAGCATTCGAAGGAGAACACCACAAATTTATGTTTCAATGTGATAAAAACAACTCATGATTCTTTCAATGGCACATTAAGCACTCTCATCTATTTTAGACAAGTCATGCTACAAGAACAACTACTAAGCATAGAATTAAAATAAAATCTAACGTGACATGATAAAGTCTAGCCACACTGCCACAGTCTAAACAAGGTTCTATTTGCACCATTATAAGCATGAAACAACTCTCGTAGATAATATTCATTAAATACCAGAGAGCTAATCACATATAACTGAATAAAACCAACAAGCTCTAAACGAAATACGAGTGGAAAACAAGGGCTAAAACGCAGTACTAGCAAAAAGTGAACACTCACAGAACAGTAAGAATGAAAACTATAGTGTTCTAAGAAATGAAACTGGAGCGTGTCAATCTCCCAAACAAGAATGATAGGTTCTAACTTAGTTTATTGCAGCAAGGAAAATAAAATAAAACAAAATAAAAACAATCAGACGCTCCAAGTAAAGTGCATATTATGTGACCGAATAAAAATATAGTTTCACTAGAAGTGACCTGATAAGTTGCTCATGAAGAAGGGAATGCCTTGGGAATCCCCAATCTTAGACACTTGAGTCTTCTTAGAATTTTCTGGGATGAACCACGGAGGCATCCCCAAGCTTTGGCTTTTCACTCTTGTTTATCACATTATATCACCCTCTTCTCTTGACCCTTGAAAACTTCCTTCACACCAAACTCAAAGTAATTCTCATTAGAGGGTTATTGCACAATAAAAAATTCACATGTTTGAAGGGAATATGCCCGAGAGGCAATAATAAAATGGTTATTATCTTATTCCTTGTTTATGATGAATGTTTATTTCTCATGCTAGAATTGTATTAACCGGAAACGTTGATACATGTGTGCTTAATAAACAAACAATGGTTCCTAGTAAAGCCTCTCTTTTAACTAGCTCGTTGATTAATAGATGATCAAGGTTTCCTGATCATGAACATTGGATGTTGTTAATAACGGGATCATGTCATTAGAAGAATGATGTGATGAACATATACCCAAAGAGAATATAGCAATGCGATCAAGTCATTTAGTTTACATTGTTATATCAAACACACGAAGTAACTTATTCCTTAGACCATGAGATCATGTTAATCACTGATACCGGAAGAGTGCTTTGATGGCATCAAACGTCACACCGTAACAGGGTGACTATAAAGGTGTCATTGAGTATTCGGAAAGTATTAGTTGAGGATCATGGATCAAGAGTGGGATTTGTCCATCCAAATGACGGAGAGATATACTCTGGGCCCTCTCGGTGATATCACATCGAAACCGCTTGCAAGCACGTGATATGATCACAAGGATGTTATATCACGGGAACGAGAAAAGAGTACTTGTCGGTAACGAGATTGAACAAGGTATGGTTGATACCAATGATCGAATCTCGGACAAGTAAAATATCGCGAGACAAAGGGAATAGTTCACGACGTTGTTGGTTCACACGATCACGAGAGTCATCGTTGAATATATAGGAGTCATCACGGATCTCCAGATCCCGCTGTTGATTATTGATCGGAGAGGAGTCTCGATCATGTCTATCTTATTCGCGAACCGTAGGGTGAAACACTTAAGGTTCGATGACGCATTTGAGAGGATACGGAATATCGAAGAATATTTTGGACAGCACCAAAATTGTTTCGGGGAAAATTGAAATAGTTCAAGGGGTTTTTCGTCGAATGGTTGTTAATAGAATTAACAAATGATTCGAGGTGCTATATGCAAAAGTTTGTTAATAGAATTAACAAATGCTGAAATAAAGAAATAAAAAGGTTTTATTTATTTATTAAAAGAAAACCTTTGGATTTTCCAAGTGGGAAATTATGGGAGCATGAGTGGGTGTGAGTGGAGCTTCCACTCACATGATGAGGGAAGAGGTGGGGGCACCCCCATGGGCTGGCCGCACCCCCCTTGGGCTGCCTCCCCCCTCTCCTATAAAAGGAGGGTGAGAGCTCTCCCTCCTCCACACACTTGGCCACTTCCCTTTCCCTCCACCCGCTGCTCCATTTCATGGTCTCCGGCTTGGCGAAGCCCTGACCGTGAGATTCTTCACCACCACCACGTCGTCGTGCTGCTGGAGTTCCGAGGGATCCTCTACTTCCGCGCCCCGCTGGAACGAGGGAACGGAGGTCGTCATCAACCGTACGTGTGACCGATCACGGATGCACCGCCGGATTGCGGTGCCATCTTCTCGCTATCGGGATCGGTGTGAGTACGACTACGCCAACAACGAGATTTGATCTCGTACCACTTTGAGTCTTCGAGGGTATGTGTTCTCCTTAACCCTCTTGTTGCCCGTTGCACTTCGTCTCATAGATTAGATCTTGGCCTTTCGGGTATCTCTCGCGTAGGAAATTTTTTGTTTTCTATGCTACGTTCCCCTTCAGTGGTATCAGAGCCGGATCTATGCGTAGATGTTTTGTACGGGTAGAACACATAGGTGTATGTGGGCGTTGATGATCATGTTATTACCTCCTTGATTATTTTATGATCTTAGTGGCATAGTGGGATGAAGCGGCCCGGACTAACCTTACATGTCCACGTACATGAGACTTGTTCCACAACTGACATGCAACTTGTATTGCATAAGTGGCTTGCGGGTGTCTGTTTCTCCTACTATAGTTAAGATCTAATCTATGAAGGGTTGTTAAAAATGTGTTTATCAACGTTGTGGCTGATGTTCGTAGGTATGAACGGTTCTATCCTCGAAAGCCCTAAGCCACGTAAAATATGCAAAAATAAATTAGAGGCGTCTAACTAGTTTTTTGCTGGGCATGCGATGTGATATGGTCAATATTACAAATTTGATTATGAGATGATCTATTTTGTAAATTATTGATATACCGGAAGGTATCCATATGATTGTCTTGTTATTGATGGACAATCAAGATTGGGGTGCCATGGTACTTGGTACCACGCCGGTGGAATGATGGAGATCATACCGTGATACACATGATGGAGATCAAGTGCAAGAAGGACCATATCATATCACGTTATCCTTTCATGTGATGTCTGTGATGTTAATCCTTTTTATGCATCTTGTTTTGCTTAGATAACGTTGGTAGCATTATAAGATGATCCCTCTCACTTAATATCAAGATAATAATGTGTTCTTCCTTAAAGTATGCACCGTTAAGAAAGTTCGTCGTTTCGAGACACCACGTGATGATCGGGTGTGACAGACTCAACGTTCGCATACAACGGGTGTTTTCAAGCCTAGCATGTACAGACATGGCCTTGAAACACACGCAATACTACGGTTCTACTTGGCGAGCCTAGCATGTACAGACATGGCCTCGGAACACGTAACCGAAAGGTAAAGCATGAGTCATATGGATGATATGATGAACATGTCGATGTTCGCCTTTGAAACTACATCATCTCACGTGATGATCGGTTTTGGTGTAGTGAATTTGGTTCGTGTAATCACTAAAGACGACTAAGAGGGATGTTGTTTTTGAGTGGGAGTTCATGGTTTAATTTTTGAATTAACTTGAACTTATTTATCATGAACAACAAATCAAATTGAATTTGCACAAATTGTAGTATTCATTGGCATCCACATAACTACCTTACACTTAGATTGTTAATTGAGATATAACTGTTATGATCTGGTAAATACGATTTAAGATTGGTACCGTATTAGTGAAATTTAAAATTAAGTCCTATTGTAGATTTTTGATATTTCCTACCTAGCTCCATGTGGTTAATGATTGATTGATCTAGAGAGCAACCAATTCCTACTTAGAATCCAAAGTCATGGTTGCTTCTGTATCACTTTATCTTCAAAAGAATGTTTTGTTGATCAAGGTGATTTAGGGACTGAAAAGAGTTGTTTTCAGAAACAATCAAGTGAAAGATATATTTATATCTAGAAACTTATTTGTGGCAACATGACTGAGTATAATTTAGCGTGACAATGTTTGCTTATATTATCTGAATATATGCAATGATTGAAGATGCTAGGCGTTTGAATATTCCAAGAAATTGGATGCTAAAAATTATCCTCTAAATTCCTTCCTTCGAGCTATAGTAGCTTAATCATAAAATTGTTAAGACAGGATGGATTAGAAGTATGGGTAAAGTAGTTTACCTTACTTGGAAAATGCTAAGAGTGGAATCTAGAAGAATGCTATTAATATGGTGATATTAGTAGAACAATCAAACTCAAAGTATGAATCAATGGGTGATAGTATATGACTAACACGCCAAAGAAAATGAGCTAGTAAGACTAGCATTGTTTGATGTTGAATGATTCTTCTATAAAGGAAAGGGAATATTGAAAATAGAATTACAAATAGATATATGGCAGAAAAGAAGATAACTGGAAAAGTCCAGCTCAGGAGTATATACTTGATATACAAGATATAGATGTATTACTAGTTAACAAAGTATTTTTGGTATTTTGATACCACATTGGTTGGTATGAGTTGTCATACAAAGCAACGCAATGAAAGAAATACAAGGGCCTAAAAGGAACTAGTAATAGATGTGGAATCGATTATGACAAGAACATAAATAGAGTGTTATTGTGTTCATTGTCGTATCGAACCAACCAGTCAAGATTTATTTGAAGAACTTAATAATTTGTTATTTTGTTCTAGTCTTTTGTGAGAACAAATGAGATTGTTCAAACTATGATCATATTCCATAATTGATGGATATGTTAATATAAATCATGTTGGTAAAGTAAACATCTATAAGACTAAATGCTAAACGTTGCAAGACGTTGAAGAGTTTCACTTAAATTGTGACACCACCATTTTAGTTCATATCGGAAAGGAAAACATGAAGGAACTCCATATTGATGGACTTCCGGAGTCATTTTATTGACGCTTGTGAGACCTCTTCCAAAAGATGACTAGAATTCCGTTCTTAGGCCAAAGTAGAATGGACGACTAATTTAGTGGAGATTATACATATTAATGTATATAGTCCATTATGTGTAGTCATGTATGGTGGATTAATTTTTCCTTCATAAAATTCTGTCGATGATTTAAGTAGATATGTGAGTATATCTATTTAAAGGGAACAGAGTTTGACATTTTGAATTGATTCAAAAGGTTGTTAATATGAAGTTAAAATCAATGTAACAAGATAATCAAGTTTTTATGATTGGATCATAAAGGATAAAGTTTGAGTTACAAGTTTAGCAAAACATCTGAGAAGTTGCAAAATTGTTCTACAACTTATACTTCTCGAATACCCCACATTAGATTGGAGTATTCAAAAGACAAAATCAAACCCTGTTTGACATGGTAAGATTAATAAAATTGCCATTATAATTTTGTAGTTTATACATTAGTGACAACCGCTTTTACACTGAAAAGAGCACCATCATGATCCGTTGAAATTGACAACATATAAGATATGGTTTGGGTAATGACCTGAATTGTCATTTTTCTTAAGTTTTGGTATGCATAGCATGTGTAAAATGTTTACAACCAAAATAGGATAAATATATGTTTATAAGGTTATCCCAAATAAAACATTGGGTATTTATCCTATCACCGAACCAAAAGACAAATGTTGTTTGTCAGAAAGGGTTGATTTCTCGAGAAAGTAGTTCTTGCGAAACAAGTGAGTGGGAGCACGGTACAAACTCAACAAGATTACAGAATCTCCGTTATCATGTCAAGAGTAGCGCAGCACTGGAAGTTGGTCCGGGGTTTACTATTTTGACTAAGTAGAAGACACTACAAATGTTGTAGATACTTCAAATGAGTTTGCGAACTGTACCAGAAAAGTCCAAAAACTTTGTACTTTGAACAACTTGTGGTTTAAGTATAAAGTGTTGTTTTGACAACAAAGGACCTGGACCTTATAAAGGAAGCAAATGATGGGCCCTGACTTCGTAAAATTGACTATGAGTCATTATATCCGCCATAGTATCCTTGTATGAATATCAAGTATGTGACTTGGTAGTCTTTTCGATAGGGATCTTGCCTAACGATAGCAAAAATGGTCTATATAGCGACAAAGACATGGATACTTATCGAAAAGTTGTTTTCGACGAAGTTCAAAGAGTTCACTACTACAAGATTTTGATCTTCCGTAGTGATGCTTAGTCTTTGCAGATAGTTCTAGCAAAGTTACATATTATGATATGGATGTTGAATAACAAAACCAATTCTCCTCTCGAGGAAGTTTGTTCAAGGATGTGTACTTGACACAGTCTGAGAGTTTTGTAAAATTCAAAAGGTTGCTAGAAAGGCATGCGCACTTCAATGGTTGAAGTGAGCATAACGAAGTTGAAATCTTTACCTTAATGAAGTTATCAAAAGAGTTTGATTCCATCATGAATGATAAAGATGCTTGTAGAGTTACAAGAAATTAAGTGGGAGCGTTATGACATATTTCCAATACTTTATGTAGATGACATATGGTTGATTGGAAAATATGTATTTTAAATTAACACGGTTAAGATTTCATATTGATGAAAGGCTTAGAAGATATTGGGCATCGATATCTATAAAAGATGGATTGAAGCGCCTGATATGATTGAAGCCAAATTACATAGATGAAATATTGAAGTAAGTCAATATACAATTGATAAGAAGGAGTTCTTGTCACATGGAAAATAATTGAGCAAGATTCATGTGTTTTGACACATGATGAGCATCATTGAAATTGAGATTTCTAAGTCATGTTTCCATGCTATGTACACAACCAGATGAGTCCTATGCTATAAAATGTTATAGTAGGATAATTCATATGATGATTAGACAACAGTGGGAGAGATCCTTGTGTCATTTTAGAAATGCTAAGGATATGTTTTCCTATATAGTAATGACAAAATATTAGTTGTAATATGTTACACTAATAGTCTTGTCATTTATTAAAGTAATTTTATCTCAATTAAAATATGTGATGAACGGTAGCACAATAGGATGGAAGAAAGTTCCATGCTGGATTTGAAAGAGTTTCAAAATTAAAATATTGTGACAGATACTACAACAAAGGCTAAAGTATATCGTTGTGTTAACAACTGATTATAAGCGTATTTTGTGTCAAGGAGTTCTTTATTGAACTTGGTGAATTTCCAAGAATGCTAAAACTTTGAAGCTACATTTTCACAATGTTAGTAACATCAGTTTAAGCTGAGGAATTAAGGTATCACCGGAACTTGGTGAATTTCCAAGAATGCTAACACTATGAAGCTACATTTTCACAATGTTAGTGACATCAGTTTAAGCTGAGGAATTAAGTTTTCACCGATTGACCATATATATACAAAGCCATCTCATTAGAGAATGAGTGATGCGTGTAGACGCAAAGAACATGCAAATACAATAAGGACCTGAACAGTTCAGATCTTTTTGATGATGTTTACCACATGCGAAGCATGGTAATAACACTGGAACGTCATATGTGTTAAGTGCTTACAGACTAGATTATTGACTCTAGTGCAAGTGGGAGACTGAAGGGAATATGCCCGAGAGGCAATAATAAAATGGTTATTATCTTATTCCTTGTTTATGATGAATGTTTATTTCTCATGCTAGAATTGTATTAACCGGAAACGTTGATACATGTGTGCTTAATAAACAAACAATGGTTCCTAGTAAAGCCTCTCTTTTAACTAGCTCGTTGATTAATAGATGATCAAGGTTTCCTGATCATGAACATTGGATGTTGTTAATAACGGGATCATGTCATTAGAAGAATGATGTGATGAACATATACCCAAAGAGAATATAGCAATGCGATCAAGTCATTTAGTTTACATTGTTATATCAAACACACGAAGTAACTTATTCCTTAGACCATGAGATCATGTTAATCACTGATACCGGAAGAGTGCTTTGATGGCATCAAACGTCACACCGTAACAGGGTGACTATAAAGGTGTCATTGAGTATTCGGAAAGTATTAGTTGAGGATCATGGATCAAGAGTGGGATTTGTCCATCCAAATGACGGAGAGATATACTCTGGGCCCTCTCGGTGATATCACATCGAAACCGCTTGCAAGCACGTGATATGATCACAAGGATGTTATATCACGGGAACGAGAAAAGAGTACTTGTCGGTAACGAGATTGAACAAGGTATGGTTGATACCAATGATCGAATCTCGGACAAGTAAAATATCGCGAGACAAAGGGAATAGTTCACGACGTTGTTGGTTCACACGATCACGAGAGTCATCGTTGAATATATAGGAGTCATCACGGATCTCCAGATCCCGCTGTTGATTATTGATCGGAGAGGAGTCTCGATCATGTCTATCTTATTCGCGAACCGTAGGGTGACACACTTAAGGTTCGATGACGCATTTGAGAGGATACGGAATATCGAAGAATATTTTGGACAGCACCAAAATTGTTTCGGGGAAAATTGAAATAGTTCAAGGGGTTTTTCGTCGAATGGTTGTTAATAGAATTAACAAATGATTCGAGGTGCTATATGCAAAAGTTTGTTAATAGAATTAACAAATGCTGAAATAAAGAAATAAAAAGGTTTTATTTATTTATTAAAAGAAAACCTTTGGATTTTCCAAGTGGGAAATTATGGGAGCATGAGTGGGTGTGAGTGGAGCTTCCACTCACATGATGAGGGAAGAGGTGGGGGCACCCCCATGGGCTGGCCGCACCCCCCTTGGGCTGCCTCCCCCCTCTCCTATAAAAGGAGGGTGAGAGCTCTCCCTCCTCCACACACTTGGCCACTTCCCTTTCCCTCCACCCGCTGCTCCATTTCATGGTCTCCGGCTTGGCGAAGCCCTGACCGTGAGATTCTTCACCACCACCACGTCGTCGTGCTGCTGGAGTTCCGAGGGATCCTCTACTTCCGCGCCCCGCTGGAACGAGGGAACGGAGGTCGTCATCAACCGTACGTGTGACCGATCACGGATGCACCGCCGGATTGCGGTGCCATCTTCTCGCTATCGGGATCGGTGTGAGTACGACTACGCCAACAACGAGATTTGATCTCGTACCACTTTGAGTCTTCGAGGGTATGTGTTCTCCTTAACCCTCTTGTTGCCCGTTGCACTTCGTCTCATAGATTAGATCTTGGCCTTTCGGGTATCTCTCGCGTAGGAAATTTTTTGTTTTCTATGCTACGTTCCCCTTCAATGTTCTCCTTGTACATAAGCATTATTAATAATTTTGAAACATTATCTACAACCATTGATGTTTTGTGGAGCAAAGAAATCCACTGAACATAGTAAAAGAAAGAACGCAAATAAAAAGACAGAATCTGTCAAAACCCGAACAATCTGGAAAGAAGAATTTTTTCAGGGAACTTACGTTTGCTCAAATCGAAAAACGCAAAGATAGAAAAAGTTTAGTAATTAGCTGAGGAATAAGCACAAAAATTTGCAGGTCATTTTGATCTTTGTGTGAATTTACACGAATTTAAGTGGACATCAGAAATCTGTTTCCTGCGCAGAAATCCAAATCTAACTTCAACTTTCACTAGAGACATTACTTGGCACAAAAAATACGAGAAAGTAAAGATACAAAGGAGTTGCTACAGAAGTAAACAACACCTTGACTCAAAGAAAACAAAAGAAAATATTGCAAAAATAAAACCATGGGTCATCTCCCAAGAAGTGTTTTTCTTTAAATTATTTTAGCTAGCCATGATAATTTGAGAAGATGATCACATAAGAAATATGAATTTAAGCAAAAGAGAGCATAAAGAAGCAAACATAAAACAATTTTAAGTCTAACCCACTTCCTATGAAAAAGAATCGTGTAGAAAAACAAGTCAATAAAGCACAAGGTGGCTGGCATAGGCAGACAAAATAAGTGCAAATTCAATACTTCAACATAAAGAGGGGAAACTTTATATTGTTGAGATGCATGAAACTATGTTTCCCTCTCTCATAATAACTTTTAGTAGAATCATGAATAAAATTAACAATATAACTATCACATAAAGCATGCTTATCATGAGCCGCATGCATAAAAGAATTATTACTCTCCACATAATCATAGTCATTCTTATTAATAGCAGTGGGAGAAAATTAAACAAAATAGCTATCATTATTATTCTCATCACCATAATCATCAAATATAGGAGACATATTATAATTATAACTAATTTGTCCTCAATAGTAGGTGGACTGAAAATAGCATGTTCATCATTTTAAACATCATATATTGAAGGAATATCATGATCAGAATAAAATTTATCATAAATAGTAGGTGGAACTAGAATACCACAATCATTATAATCATCATATATTGGAGGCAAAATATCATCAAATAAAATTTCCTCCACAAAACTTGGGGGACTAAAAATATCATATTCATAAAAAACCAGCTTCCCCAAGCTTAGATCTTTCCATAGCATTAGCAATAATGGTATTCAAAGTATTCATACTAATAACATCGCTACTAGCATGCAAATAAAATTCCATAGGTTTTTTAATTTTCTCTTCAATAGTATCATGTCCTAATTCAAGATAAAGATTATAAAGTTCTCTCATATTTTTTTTGTTTTCCATTAAGCCTAAAGATAAAAACAAGGAACAAGTAAGAAATAGGACTAACTAGTGAAAATAAAAACAAGAAACAAAAAAAATATAATTGCACAATCTAAAGGAAATAACTTCGAGCACTCACACAGGATGTGAGTACCTTTTACCTTACCTCCCCGGCAACGGCGCCAGAAAAGATCTTGATGTCTATGAATGGTTCTATTCTTGTAGACAATGTTGGGTCTCCAAGTGCAGATGTTCGTAGAATAACAACAAGTTTCCCTTAAGTGGATCAGCCAAGGTTTATCAAACTTAGGGATGTAGATTTAAAGGTATCCCTCTCAAGAAACCTTGCAATTACGATACAAGAAGTCTCTTGGGTCCCCAACAGACCTAATACGGTTGTCTGTTGTATAGGTGAACTAGTTCGGTGAAGAGATAGTGGTATACAGGTAGTATGGATGATTATAAGTGATAATAGCAATCAGAAATAAAAATGGCAGCAAGCAAACATGTAGCATAACTGATTGTAAATGGTGTTTCAATGCTTAGAAACAAGGCCTACGAATCATACTTTCACTAGTGGACACTCTCAACAATAATAACATAATGGAAGGCATAAATATCATCTCTTCACTATGCTACTTTAAACCACTCTCTGGTCGGATAACAAACACCAATCATTGCGTAGGGCTATAAAAGAACTCCTTATAGTTTGCATTTCCCCATCTAGGTACCCCCCACGCTATCACCATGAGACCTTGATGGTTCCAAACAAACACCACAATTTCATAGGGTCATCCAACATAAAATATAAATATCATTCTAAACCACACGGTGCACACACTGTCACCTTTACACCGTTATCAAAGTGTCTACAGAGATCTCATAACAAAACCACTTGAGTAGCATAATAGATGAAGGGTAACATATACTTATTCAACTATATTACAAAGCTCATGATCACATAAAGATCACATGGGAGAGAGAGATGAAACACATAGCTACCGGTAGATCCCTCAGCCCCGGGGGAGAACTACTCCCTCCTCCTCATAGGAGACAACAACGGCGATGAAGATGGCGGTGAAGTCGATGGAGATGGCTCCGGGGGCACTTCCCCGTCCCGGCAGGGTGCCAGAACAGAGATTCTGTCCCCCGAAACTTGTCGCCGGCGGCGGCGAAGCTACGGAACTTTTCGTGGAAGGGGTTCGATATCTATAGGGTTTATGCCTCGGGAGGACTTTATAGGCGAAAGGGCAATGGCGGTGGGCGCCCGAGGGGCCCACACCACCTGTAGGCACGGCCAGGGGAACCCGCACTCACCCATGGCGTGGCTCCTCCTCTGACCCCCTCCGGTTCTCCTTTGGACTTCAATAACGTGTCGAGAATTATAAGACTTTTGGCTTTTGTTTCGTACAATTCCGAGAATATTTCTAGAACAACTTTTTTGAAATAAAAAACAGCAGAAAACAGGAACTGACTCTGTGGCATCTTGCCAATAGGTTAGTCCATGAAAACGTCCGGAAAACGAAGGAAACATGTGAAAACATAAAGGTATTGGGTCTAAAACAAGCATGAAAGATCAAAAATTATAGATACGTTTGAGACTTATCAGAGTCCAATCCGACTAGCCCTCCTAGGCCGGTGCGTCCAACCCTTGGCTGTCCAAACCAACCTCCCCTATGGTAAGTCCCCCTTGTTCCACCTATAATAGGACACCATGCCTTGATAAAAAACAGACAATTGGCGAGGTGCCTCTCTCTCTTTCTAGTTGAATTAGAGGTTCTAATTAGAGCTTCTAATTAGAGCCCCTCTAATTGAATTAGATCTTCTTCTATGTGGGTTTTTAGGTGTCCTCTCCAAATTAGATCTAGCTCTAGTATATCTCTCTCTTCCATGTGTTGGGATCTCTCCACCTCAATGTGCACCTATGGTTCCTAGTTTTGGATGGCGAAGCGCTGCATGACTTTGATGAACGTATCCCACCTCTAGGCTTAGCCGTGGGACTCTTATTCAGGCATCACCGACATCATCATCGACACTCGTATCGCGCTTCGTGTCGGTAACGATCAGATCTATCCTCGCCTTTACCTTCAGAGTAGATCCCGTGTATTGCGTAAGACGAAAATTTTAATTTTGTGCACGCGATCCAATATGAGATACCCTAGAACTGAGACGAGGATCTTCCAAAACGTCCTAAGCCAAGAGGAAGCACACCCAAGAGATAGGGTTGCCTTTCAACCTCAAAACGCGGTGGCAAGACGAGCATGGTTGTTGCAAGTCCACCATTGAGGAACTCCTAGGAGATGCTGCAGCTACAACCCCCCAAACAAGAATCCGCCCACCACGATAGGCAGGAAGAAGGGCGCACTCAGGCGCTAAATTCATCGAAGCGCTTATTTTCTGCTCACAGTCTGCCTCAAACGCCGGTCCTACACCTTAGAGGCTCGATGGAGTGTATCACGAAGACATGCTCGCCGGCGCCCCGCCCCTGAACACGTAGCCTCCACACATAATGTCATTGGCCATGTAGGACCAAACACAAACCCTAGATCTAAACCCAAAACTACATGTATCTACAGAGTGGCTCGTGGAGGTCCTCATTGATTGAGTGAATTTAGACATTGGCAAGAGGAGTGCCGTCAAGAATGGACACTTATTAGTCCATCCAAAAAGAAGGTACAATTGGGTCTCCAAGCTCTGAAATTGCCTGTTCCTAAGTTTAGTATCAAATCGAATAATTCAACACGCAAGAGGCTTATCTTCTCAGACTCTATCTCGTATGAAGCATGCAAGGGGTATAATGATCCCAACTCTCTAGATGATGCTATTGTATTTTGTACTTGATATTATGTCCTTAATGAGTTCCCCCGACAAAGATCCACCAGTGGAAACACATTTAAGCCAGAATTCTACTGTGCCTATTATTGAAGTAGACACTGATCTTAATTGTCTTAATGATTTCATTGATGATTTGGCTTATCGTTTTTTGAGGTGTGGCAGATGCCTATCCATGGATCATGACACGGTGGACTATGTTAATAAAATACGTTGTAAAAGTTGTGTTCACTACGGGCACATCCAGCACAACTGTTTTAGTAAAAAGAAAATTTCCCTATCTTGCGTTACTAAGAAAATGTGTCCTAGTCCGGACACAATTTCTAGCAAAGAGGATGTTGCCGTTTCGGCTTCTAGCTTGACACCTTTATCTGACACCGCCGACACCTGTAGCCCCTCGCCTGTCCCCCTAACTCCTCTGTTCTCCTCAGAATTGCAGGTAGCCATGGCAACTTTCGAACTCAATCCGGCGCGATGGGTTCCAGAGGGTTTCCAGATCATCGACGGCGGTCCATTGCGTCTGCCCTACACTTTCTACACTTCTTCAACCCCTCCTCCTTGTACCCACGAGGCCTACTGCGTCGCCATTGTGGAACCGTCGTAGTTACCTGAAGAGGAGCAGTTCTGGCGTCAGCAGGTGCGTTTGTTTGTTGAGCAACAACTGCCGCGAGTAGTGGAAGATACACAACCATGCTTGTTTGGAGTTGGTATGTTTTAGATGCGTAGTGCTGTCGCTCGTACAACTTTAGTTCAGAACGGTCCGTATGAGCTATAGGAAAACATCTTCGTTCGATTTGTTAATCATGATAATAGAACACATCTTCACAAATCTGCAATTGGTTTTCATAAAGGATGGCTTATGTTCTTGGGAATCCCTGCTGATTTTCGTAATGACACTGATATCGCCAATGCTATTGCTCCCTTTGGTCGATTTCATCATTGAAATCATCTTGATGGTTCATTGGACAGAACTCTGGTTTATGCTTCTTTTATTTCACCCCTATTAGTGCCTCGAGATGTGGTATTTGGGGATTTCAGTACCCTTGGTGAAGTTAGAGAATCTTGTACTGCTCCTTGTTATGTGATTTCAGCTGATTTTGCAGAAGTTCTCCCACCTGATGAGGATCCCATGCCTTTAGATGGAAATCCACACCCACTTCCTGGTAATCTGCAGCATGATATTGGTAACTTTGTTCTTCCACAATACCCTGAGAAAGGATGGAATGTCCCTCCCTTCCAACCTGAAGAAGCTATGCAACAGCCAGATGAACATGATGCAAATGTTGGGGTCTGGGATGATCTTATTGTTTCACAAGACTCTGGTTCTACAGTGATTCATAATTCTGACAATTCCGTTAACCAGAATAATGTTCAGGTTCAACTAGGGGTCAACATGTTACAGCTGCAGGAAAATATTGATGTAATTCCAAAATCTTGCAACATTGTTTGACCATGGGTGCAGCACAATCCTCAGCTTTATGGACCTGTTCTGCCCCCTTCCATGCAATGGGAGAAGATTCTGAGCAAATTCATTCCACAAGTTATTCTGAGTTCTATCTGTCCTACTGGTCTGCAGAATTGTCCTTTTTCTCTTGTCACTATGGTCTCTGCACCTCTAGAGGGTGCTTTCTTTCAGTTTACTACCAAAAGGAATTGTATTCACGCTAAAAGAACTGCTAGAAGCTTTGTTTCCTTGATTACCCTGAGAGCTTTGTTCCTATATCCAACATTCCTTCAAAGAATGCTGTCACAGCAGGAGAGAGCAGTGTATCTACTGTTTATGTTCCAAAAAAAGGAAGAGAAGTAGGGTGAGCACCCCTGCTGCATAGTTTTCAGTTAGAAGGAGCACCAAGCAGGCTGTAATTACCAATGGTTTCAAGTTATAATCCATGAAGGAAAATCCTCTTCCCAAGAAGAAGCCCAGATCCACTAGGCCCATGCCTGATGAGGGCCCAGCAACTCCCCACACTCCAATAGCTATCTTGCAACATGTGGGAAGGGTTCTTGAGATTGCTGAAGATGAGATTTCAGAGGAAAAGCTTGATGCTATTCCAGATGATGGGAAGAAGAATAAGAAGTTCTAATGATAGGAAATTCCCTGCTGTTTTTTGGCCACTATTTTGACACTTTCTTACTTTGGATAATGTACCTAATGCTCATATTTGTACTAAGAATCCTAGCTCCTGGAATGTTCCCTCATGAAGTATTATTGTGTTATGTCATTATGAGTGGTTCTCTTAAGGATTTATTTTCCTCAATAGCTGGCTGGCCTTGCTATCCTCTCTGCTTCTGTTGTTTGTTCTTATGGATAATACAACATACTAGATGCTTGATTGGAAGGTATTAGACTGGAATGTCAGAGGGCTTAATGATCAAAATAAAAGGTTGTTAGTATATAACAAAATTGAGGAAAGACAATGTGCAATTATTTGTCACCAGGAAACCAAATGTCAATCTTTTGATCATTCTTTTATTAGATCCTTCTTCCCAAAGAGATTTGATCGTTTTGTTTTTTCTCCTTCTGTGGGTGCATATGGTGGTATCATTGTGCTTCGGAATAGTTCATTATTTGAAGGAGATATGTTGGAATGTCATAGATTTTCTATAGGAATATCATTCACATCCAAACACAACAATACTTCCTGGACATTAGTTACTGTGTATGGACCATGCAGAGGGATTGAGAGAGATAATTTTGTTCTATGGATTCATGATCTTATTATCCCTGCTCATAAAAATTGGATACTCATTGGTGATTTTAACATTGTTAGATATGTTGAAAACAGAAATAAGCCCGATGCTGACATGAATGATATCTTCATTTTCAATGAAATCATCAGTCATTTGAGCCTTATTGAGTTGCCTTTAAAAGGTAGGGATTTCACATGGTTGAATATGCAAGATCAACCCCTGCTAGAACAATTGGATTGGTTCTTTACTAGTCATCTGGACTATTAATTATCCAAAACTTTAGTTATGCCTCTTGTTAAATCTACGTCGGATCATGTACCTTGTGTTATCCCTATCTCTACTACAATTCCCAAGGGACAGATTTTTCGGTTTGAAAACCATTGGATTCATCAGACAGGGTTTAATGATCTTACTAACAGGGTTTGGCATTGGCCTGTTAAGGCTAATAATATTGCTTCGAGAATAACAGCCAAATTCAAGAACCTCAGATATGAGCTGAAAAAGTGGGGCAGAAACCTTTCACATATTAAATTATTAATTGCCAAGTGTAATGGAGTGATCTTGATTTTGGATAACCTTGAAGAGGAAAGGAATTTAACCAGGCCAGAATCTAATTTCAGGTCTGTTGGGAAGATTCATCTGCAGAAACTCCTACTATCTTAGTCTGCCTATTGAAAAAAAAGGTGCACTATTAGATGGGTTCAGTTGGGAGGAGAAAATACAACATTCTTTCATGCCAAGGCCACTAAAAGATACAGAATCAACACAATTGCAGAAATAAAAATTGATGAGGGTGTCACTATGATTGATCATCATCATAAGGCTGCTGCTTTCTGGTCCTGTTTTAAAAACAGGATGGGGGTTTCCATGCCCATTGACCAAGATTTAGAAACTCATAGTATTCTACAGCAGGTTGAGAATCTTGAGTGCCTTGTGGATCCTTTTTCCAAAGAGGAAATAGAAGGAGTCATGAAGAATCTGAAAAATGGTAGAGCTCCTGGCCCTGATGGGTTCAATGGTTTGTTTGTTAAGAAATGTTGGGATGTTATTAAGGATGATTTCTTCCAACTTTGCAATGAGTTTCATGCTGGAACAGTGTCCTTACAGAGTATTAATGGGTCATATATTACTCTTATCCCTAAGAATAATTCACCAGAAACTGTCAATGATTTCAAGCCAATTTCTCTCACTAATACCTGTTTAAAATTCCTTACAAAATTGATTACCAACAGGATGCAGAAAATTAACTGCATTACTATTCATGATAACCAATATGGTTTCATCAAAGGGAGAACAATTCAGGATTGTCTTGCTTGGTCATTTGAATTTCTGTATCAATGTCAGCAATCCAAAAAGAAAGTGTTGGTGCTAAAAATTGGTTTTGAAAAAGCATTTGACACATTGGATCATGAGGCCATCATTAAAATCTTGAGAGCAAAAGGTTTCCCTCAATTATTCATTGTTTGGGTAAGGAAAATTCTTACTTCTGGTTCATCTTCTATCCTCTTAAATGGGATTCCTGGAAAATCATTTGCATGTAAAATAGGTGTTAGACAAGGTGATCCCCTCTCTCCCCTCTTATTTGTTGAGGGTGCTGACTTATTACAAAGTTTGGTGAACAAAGCATATAGAGATGGTTTGTTATCTTCTCCCATCCCTGTTAGGAAAGATTTTCCAATTATTCAATATGCTGATGACACTTTGGTGGTTATGCCTGCTTGTAAGAAGGATTTACAGGTCCTTAAAGAGATCCTGAATATTTATGCCAGTTTTACTGGCTTAAAGATTAATTTCCACAAATATTCTCTGGTTCCTTTTAATCTTAATGACGATGAAGCTTCTGAGCTGGCTCAATTTTTTGAATGTCAAATGGGATCCATGCCTTTCACCTATCTTGGTCTTCCCATGGGTACTACAAGGCCCAATATAAAAGATTTCTCTCCTTTAATTGATAGAGTGGAAAGGAGATTGTCTGCCACAACTTCTTTTTTATCTTATGGAGATAGATTGGTTCTGGTTAATTCAGTCCTCTCTTCCTTGCCAACTTATTACATGTTATCTCTAATCATTCCAGCCGGAGTTATTGATGTGATTGATAGAGCAAGAAGACATTGCTTGTGGAGCAAAAAAGGGAAAGAAACAGCAAATTCTCTTGCTGCTTGGCCAATGGTTTGTAGGCCAAAGAATAAGGGAGGGCTAGGGATTATTAATTTAAAAACTCATAATTCAGCCTTACTTCTCAAACACCTGCATAAGTTTTACAATCAGGAATCCACTCCATGGGTATAGTAAATTACAGATGCTCTCATTTCTTCCGGCTATTTCTGGTGGAAATGAGTGTTTGGTTTCTCAGATGATTACAGAAAAGCTAGTATATGCAAAATAGGTAATGGAGTTAGTGCTCTATTCTGCGAAGATAATTGGCACCATATGATTCCGAGTCAGAAGTTTCCTAGACTTTTTTCTTTTGCCAAAGATAAGTTCCAATCAGTCAAGGATTTCATGATACTAGATGATGGGCTACATGATTTTTCACTGCCAATTTCATCTATAGCACATCAGGAATATTTGGAACTTTGTTCAATGATTCAGCATCTGTTTTTATCCACTCATCAGAAAGATATATGGACTAGTTCCATTTCGAAGAAGGGTTTCTCACACAGTCTAGTTATCAATTCGGGTTTTCACACATTCCTACAGATATTGTCTCGGGCTGGTTATGGAAAAGTAAATGCCAATCCAAGCATAAGTTCTTTCCTTGGTTAATTCTCCATGACAGGATTAATACAAAAGATATGCTAATCAGGAGAAATTGGCATGTTTCTGATACACATGTTTGTGTCCTTTGTGCTGCTCAGATTTATGAGGATTGGAGACCTCTTTTTCAATTGCCAATTCAGCACTAGAATCTGGAATTTTCTACAAATTCCATGGTTTTCTGGGAAAACTACTGAAGCTCTCAAAATTGCCAAGAAATAATTTTCTGGACCTTGTTTTGTTGAAATTGTGATCCTGACATGTTGGGGCATCTGGAAGCAGAGACATGGCTGGATCTTTCATAATATTAAACCTACTTTTAGAGGTTGGAAAACAATTTTTTTGCATGAGATCACCCTTCTTAAGTATAGGGTGAAGAAGGCTACCCTTCCTTTTTTTGACATCATGGATTAATTCCCTTCCTTAGAATTTTGGTACATTTTTACATATTGTAAATAATTTCTTATTCTTTTTTTATTAATATAAAGAGGGGCTGTGGGGGTTTCCCCCACGGTAATGGTGTCAAAAAAAAACTCCGTCCCTATACCCCGCCGGAGAGAAGGGACAGAGGAGCTGGGCAGGCGTAGGAGACCCTTGAGGGAGGGGGCGAGAGGTAAGTGGAAGGGGAAATGTTCATATTAATTCTAGGAAACAAACAATGCATCTCGGGAGCCCTTACCACGACGATGTGCTATGGGCGGCACCACGAACAGCTTCGTCGAATCCATGTTTGCAAAGACAACGCGCAACTGCTAACTAGGGGCTAAAATTGATGGGAGACGCCCATCAGTTACTGAGAGGGGATTCACCGGCAACCCTCCTCCGTCCTCCTATTTTATGTCAAATCTTACCGTTTGACAGAACTATTGTCAAATCTGATCCTCGTCAAACTATTTTTAAATCTGGCCCGCGTGTCGGCGTCAACGATCATGGAGCCGAGCATGTATAGGTCGGCTTCACCTAAAATTTTCGCCGAACTAGGTCGGCGCCAGTGTCCCCGACGCTGAACCCTCGGAGCATCAAATTGTCAAAAATTGCTGAGGTAGGCTGCACCCTTGGAGACGCCGGGCCAATGGGCTAGAGCCAACAATAGTTTGGCAAAAAAAGTCTCTATCCTCCATGTCGGCACGATTTTAAGTGGTCTAGGATAAAATCGAGTTTACCGCAACCATTTCTGGGCAAAGATTCCGCAATTCTCGAGTGGGAGAACTAACTCGAGTTAATCGCGCAGTCTTTTACCCAGAGTACGGTAAAATGTACTCCCTCCGTTCATTGTTTTAGCCCTTTTCCATATATCCACCTGTCTACATGTATATAGACAACTTTTAGTGCACATATTTACTCATATTAGCATGTATCTAGACATCATGAGTAATAGCTACAACATCTTATATTTAGGAACGGAGGAAGTACTAAGAGCAAGTATAATAAGCTTATATAAGAGCAAGAATAATATTTTTGTGGTGACATGGAAGAGAGAAGATGAGAGAGAAGAGGAGTGGTCTCTCATGCAAGAGCTAGCTGTTGCACGTGCTCTAGACACCTTGTGAGAGCGGGAGGTGGACCATGTATCAATAAAGTAACACATTTTTATAGCTCACTATCGTATATGTCGACTGTATAGTTAACTATAGGTCACGTGTCAATTTCTTATAGACAGCTGCTAGCTCTACTATTGAATTTGGTCCAGATGCTTTGTATGACGCTGGAACAAAAGTTAAAAGAGCTACTAGCGTCTATCGCACTCAGACAAATAAACAACCGGCTACATGTTGACCCAAGACTTCACGTTTCTCGATATGAGGCCGATGGAAGCAGTCCCCCGCGGTAGTACTGGCTACCCGTAGTAGCCGCGTGAATGATTGAGTGTCCCGCAGCAGCGCCACTCCATCACGCCACAATTTAAGAACAGTCAGACAGACGAGGCAATTATGGTTTACATTATGCGGTCTTACACGAGGTAAAGAAAATTTACTACAGCCAGAATACAGCGGAGCCGATAGATCACAGATTTTCCGTTTTCGAAAAGTTCACAGATTTTGGGGTGAGCTGAGGAGGCGGCAATCGTCGGCGTGGCCTCGCCGGCGCGGCTAACCTCCTGCTCGGGTCCAGAGGACAGTACTCTTTCACGTCTTTCCTGCTAGCTAGCCCTGGGCCCCGTGTGCCCCATGACGCCTGTACTACAAACCCGACACCGCACTGTACCGCTGCACGCGACTGTGCACACGGCATTGTATTGGGTGGCAAGACTCTCTACTGCCCTCCCAGTCCCAGCTTCGCCACCCCCGTTCACACCGCCGTAAAACCCAAGGAGACGAAGCACGTTGCGGCGGCCACCATCAAAGCACGGGGGTTGTTCTGTTCACTTGGGCTTCCCCGTCGCCGGAATTTACAATTGCTTTGTGTGCATAGATCGTACAGTTCATATGACATCATGCACCGTAACAAACGTGAACCTTTTTTTATCAGACTACCTCTATTATAGTACTGTATTCCCTTCCTCACAACATAAATGTTGTTAAAATTGATGTAGCCAGATATATTTTGGTGTTAACTACATCCATTTAAATGACACTCAATGTAAGATGGAGCCATGGAGGAGATAGCATAGAAAAAAAGTGCATGAAGTGTCTAATAATTTTACGTGGAATGTAGGATAGTCAGAGCATCTCCACCGGCACCCTCCAAATGGCCCCCCAAAGGCTCAATGGGGTCCGGACAAAAAAAAAACGCCACAGCGGCACCCCCCAAAGGTGTCCACCCGCCAAATTTGTGTCTGGGCCCCCAGCCCATCCGCCATACTTGGGGGGCTGCCTGGGGGCGCCGGACAACGTCCGCTCACCCCTTCCGACAGGTGGACCCCGTCCGTCATAGAGACAAGGAGGGGGTCAGCCGCGATTTGTTACGCCGTGCTGGAGGCCGCTGAGGAGGCCGGTGACCGCGTTAATGGCTCGGGGACGCCCGTTTCTAATGCGACGTGACGCCTATCTGCAGGTACACCGGCGACACGATGCAACGCTTCCGAGGCCGGCGTTGCGCCTTTGACACGCAATGCATTTACGGCGTCACCGCCCTTCTGCCAAGATAAACGGCGACGCCTTTTGCCTCGCCGTGCACATCCTCGCCTCACCTCGCCGTGCACATCCTCGTCTCCCCAACCTCGCCTCGACTCACCTCACCGTGCACATCCTCGTCTCCCCAACCTTGCCTCCCCGCCCTCGCCGCCGCCGCCATGGCCAACAACAACTGGGAGGGCGAGCCATCCAAGCTGACCAGCGGGCGCACCATCAACACGGACGGCGCGTGGGAGCTGTACCGGTATGGGCTCCTCGCCCCCCGGACTGCCGCTTCCCGGTATGGGCTCCTCGCCCCCCGGACTGCCGCATCCCGAAGGAATGGCGCGTCTCAGACGGCGGCCTCGCCGTGCCACCGATTCCCCGAACGGCGGAACAAGTCTGTCGTTACATCGCTCGCCGACGCAGTTGGATGACGCCCGCAGAGCGCCGCCTCCCCGAGAACGACGACGTCCAGCAAAACTAGGGGAGGTGGATCGACCACTTCGAGCAGGAGCGGGAGGACGTCAACAACCTCGTCGACAGCCGCGACGTTCTCCTTTCGCGGTGGAACGCCATCGGGCGCTGCCGCTGGTGGGATCGGACTGGCCACACCGTGGCCAGCGCGATTGACGCCGCGAGGCGGCACGCCGCGACGGGAAATGTCCTCCCGCTCCGGTTGTTGCCGCTTCCACCACCGCAGCGCCCCATCGCGCCACCGAGCCGTCGGGGAGCCCCTGGCATCGTCATCCGCTATGAGCCACGCCGCCACACTTCTCCCCGCCGCCGGCACTCTCCACCTCGGGGCCGCCTTTTCCTCCGCCGACGGCGCCAGGAGCCGGAGCCGCCGCGCGCCTCCGTCAAGAAGGAGCCGCAGGTGAAGGAGGAGCCCACCGATGACGACCGCGCCCCAACGCTGCTGCGCGACCCGATGGACGGCGACTGCCCCGGCCTCGTCGCTGCCATGGCCCGATCGGTGGCCACGTTGGAGGAGGAGGCGCCGGGTTGGCTGACGACGATGTAGTCCACCGCGGTGGAGGCATCCGGGAGCCGCGGTAGCAGCAGCGTGGCCACGGCCACCTCGAGCTCTCGAACCGCCCCCTCCTCCAGCCACGCCGTTGCAGGCCCCTCCTCCAGCCACGGCAAAGTCGTCGTGATCGACGACAGCGACGACGACTCTTTCCACTAGAGCGACGACGAGTAGGCTAGGGTTTATGGTTAGGGCGGCGCCATTTTCAATTTCGTTCAAAGTTTGTAAAATATTTCTAAATTTGAATGAAAATGCAAATTTCAATGTCGTTGTCGGCGTTCACAAGGTGTTTGCATTTATGTCGTCCGTAAGCTGGTCACCGGTTGGTGGGCGCCGCTGTGGAGCACGCCCTCCAAATCGGCGGACACATGTCCGGTTACCCCCCAAAGGGGGACAATTGGGGGGTGCCGGACACGTTTTTGATGGGTGCCGGTGGATATGCTCTTAGAGAATCTCCATCGGTGCTACAGGAAACCCGCCACGGCTTCAACATGGCACAGTTTCCAACGCGGCCTAGTACATGGCACGACATTCCCATGCTTGCCCGGCCTGGTCAATACGGAGTGGGTGGGAGTGTCAAACAACAAGCAGAAACGGCCGGATATAGATAGTAGGGTACCATATGACAACCATCCAAACAATCTTCACCGTCCACCTCATCGCTCTCGTGACCACCTTCTCTCTCACCCCTACTGAATCGTCGCCATCTCGTTTTACACCGCACGATGGTCTGAATCTGGGTAAACTCTCTATGGCGTCATTGTTGCCCTCTGCGAGCTTTTCTCTCCAGACATGTGAGTGGTGAGCGTGTTTAGCCCCCATGGTTTGAACCCTTCGAGAGACCTTGTCTTAGGATATTTACCCTTCGACCTTTGGCGCGCCAGGTAGCGGCCTAAGGCACTCCTCCAGCTTCCCATCGCCATAGATTCCTCTCGTGTCGGGCATATCAGATGCAAGGCCCAAGCCTGGGAACGAGCGCGCATCAACGGCCCCTTCTCCAAACTCACCAGCGGCGGGCGACATCGCCCTCACCCCCGCACGCCATGCTTGGGGAGCGGTGAAAGGAATATGCTCGAGAAGAAATAATAAAGTGATTATTATCTTATTCACTGTTTATGATAAATATATTTTCTCGTGCTAGAATTGTATTAACCGGAAACGTTGATGCATGTGTGTCTAATAAACAAACAAGAGTTGCTAGTAACGTCTCTCGTTTAACTAGCTCATTAATTAACTGATGATCAAGGTTTTCTGATCATGAACATTGGATGTTGTTAATAACGGGGTCATGTCATTAGAGGCATGATGTGATGAACATAGACCGAAATTAAGTATAACAATACGATCAAGTCATTTAGTTTATATTGTTATAACGTACATACAAAGTGAACTTATTCGTTATACTATGAGATCATGTCAACCACTAATACCGGAAATGTGCTTTGATGACATCAAACATCACACCGTAACAAGGTGACTACAAAGGTGGCGTTAGGTATTCGGAAAGTGTTAATTGAGGCTCATGGATCAAGAGTGAGATTTATCCATCTAAAACGACGGAGAGATATACTCTGGACCCTCTCGGTGAAATCACGTCGACACCGCTTGCAAGCACATGACTAGATAACATGGATGTCATACCACGGAACGAGTAAAAGAGTACTTCTTGGTCTCGTTGATACCGATGATCGCATCTCGGACAAGTAAAATATCGCGATACAAAGAGAATTAGTTACGACGTTGATGGTTCATACGATCACGAGATTAAGTTGAATATATAGGAGTCATCATGGATCTCCATATCTCATTGTTGATTATGGATCAGATAGGTGTCTCGATCATGTTTGTATTATTTGCGAACCGTAGGGTGATACACTTAAGGTTCGATGACGCGTTTGAGTGGATACGAAATATCGGAGAAAAGTTTGGACAACACCGAAATTGTTTCGGGTAAATTTGAAATAGTTCAAGGATTTTTTTGTCGAATGGTTGTTAATACAATTAACAAATGCTTCGATGTTTTATGTGCAATTTTTGTTAATAGAATTAAGAAATATTAAAATAAAGAAATAAAAATATTTAATTTATTTATTAAAGAAAAATCCTTGGAATTTTGAGTGAGAATTAATGAGAGAATGAGTGGGTTGAGTGGAGAATCCACTCACATGACGAGGGAGAGGTGGAGACACCCAAAAATTCATGGCTGCCTCCCCCTACTATATAAGGAGAGGTGGGAGCTCCCTCTCCCACACACAGACACTTGTCTCATCTCTTCTGCACTCCTCCGCTTCACCACTTGTTCGTGCGCTTGGCGAAGACCTAAGCAATGTTTTCTTCACCACACCACGCCGTCGTGCCGTTGGAGATTCCAGTGGATCCTCTACTTCCGCTGCCCCGCTGGATCGAGGGAACGGAGGTCGTCATCAAGCCGTACGTGTAACCGATCATGGAAGCGTTGCCGGATTGCAGCGCACATCTTCACGGTCTTGAGATCGATATGAGTCCGACTACATCACTAACGAGATTCGATCTTCTAACGCTTTGTGTCTTCGAAAGTATGTTCTCCTTAAGATTCTCTCTATGTCCGTTGCTTACATCTTCTAGATTAGATCTTGGCCCTTCGGGTGTCCTTGGCGTAGGATTTTTTTTGTTTTCTATGCAACGAACCCATCAAGCGGCGCATTGGACACCGAGGTTTCCTCCCTGGACCCGACCTGGTACCTAGAGGCTCCTACCCAGGAAACGCTCGTCCTGCCCTCACCGACCTTCTCTGCACACAGTCAACCAAGCCCACAGGAAGCCTTGCCGATGGCGTGTCCGCCCGACAGCATTGGCCGCTACGCATGGTTGGCTCACATCACCGAGCTGTCCCAGATCGTGGGGGTTGCACCTGGATCCCCCGCGCCCCGTCCGCTACCGTAGAGCTCGCTGGAGCCACCTACGAGGCCACGCTTGTGGTCGACATTGCGGGGACTCTCCCGCGTGAAACCCCATCACACAGTGTGCCCTCGTCAAACCCCTCAGCCGCCGCGCCTCGCTACCTCCCTCGCCCCTAAAACCGCGCTCACGTGAGCCCGGAGTATCCGAGCTACCACGAGCGGCAAGCACGAGGGCTGGTTGCTGCTACGCGTTCTCCACGGACCTCTAGTTGACAAAGTGGCTCTCCGCTTTCCGCCCTCGGCTGCCTCCATGCTACCATGGCGCTAGTCCTCCCCTCGACTTCCTGCGAGAGTACGAGATGAGCATCCTGATGGCTGGGGGTGCGACAGGTGCCAGATGAGATAATTCTCCCTATCGCTCAAGGGCGTGGCAATCGCATGGCTGATGAACCTCTCGGATGGATCCGATGGCACGTGGGAGATGTTGCGCATGTATTTCAACAGCCCCTTCAGGCACCACGGACATTTCCGCTCGACAAACCTCATGACGACGTGGTCCTTCTGCGTTTTGTTAGGGCCGGCAATAAAAGTGACCTTCCCGAGCAAAACAGGGGTGTCACAACCCCTCGTCGAGTAGCGTGTATCCTCGGCTGGTCCCCCTTTCGAGCCGCCATCGTAAGCAGGCCTCCTGAGAGATCAATGCCCTCTGCCCGAGAGTTGGGGCCTCCGAACCTCTCTCAAGTGGTTTCAACATGAGGTCTCTTTCGACGTCACCAACCACCCCAAGTCTACCAGCTCCACAGGGACTATCTCCTGGTATGCACCCCCACGATCAACAACATGCCATCTCCAAGACGCTCGTTGACGGGGGCGCATGCCTCAACGTGATCTCAGTGGATACCTTCGAGAAGCTGCGAGTACCTCGGGAGTGCCTGGTGGACACAAGGCCGTTCACGGGAACCACTAGCGAAACCACAGTTCCTCTTGGACGGGTGCCTCTCGCCGTCATTGTTCAGAACCCGCCAGAACTACCGCACCGAGACTCTCAACTTCGACGTAGTGCACATCGGCCTCCCCTACAACTCCATCCTCGGCTACCCCGCGGTGGCCAAGTTCATGGCCATCACTCACTACACGTACAACCTTGTCAAGATGCCCAGAAGCACTGGGACCCTCACTGTTCACAGTGGCATCAAGGACATGGTGCGCTCCATCGAGCATGCCTACAAGGAAGTCGCGACATCACACCCCATCGACGAGGACAGTGTTGAGCACCTCGTCGAGATCCCGAAGAAGAAGCAATTGTTCTCTCAGAAGAGGAAAGCCACAAAGAAGATCCCTCTAAACGCTGATGACACAGGGACTAACCTCACTATCGGCGCTGGATTGCCTCCCAAATAGGAAAGCACGCTCGTCGCCTTCCTTCGGCAAATGCTGGCATATTTGCAAGAACAGTCTCAGACATGCCCAGAGTACCAAGGCAGCTGATCGAGCACCACCTAGCTATGGCCCAGGGGCATGGCCCGTGAAGCAAAAGGAAAGGCGCCAGACAAGCAAGGATTTATCATCCGTAGAGTAGAAAAGCTACTAGAAGCAAGAATCATCCGCGAGGTCATACATGCCGACTGGATCGCCAACCCTGTCGTGGTTCCCATGCACAACGGTGGAGGACATCTTCCCGTCGACTTCACAGACCTCAACAAGGTGTGTCCCAAGGACCCCTACCCACTCCCGAGATTCAGCCAGATAGTGGACTCCACCTCCGGGTGTGACCTCCTTTGCTTTCTGGACACTTTCTTAGGGTATCACCAGATCAAGATGACCAAGGAGGGCGAAGAGAAAACATCATTCATGACGCCCTGCAGATTGTTTCGCTATGTAAGCATGCCATTTGGCTTGAATAATGTGGGCACTACCTTCCAAAGATTGATGCGCACAGCCTTGGGTGCTCAGATAGGAAGGAACGATGACCTACGTCGAAGACATTGTCATCAAAACTCGCAAGGAGCACAATCACCAATGACCTCGAGGAGACCTTACAAAGTCTCCGTAAGGTGAACATCATGCGTAACCCCGGCAAGTTCGTCTTCAGTGTTGCCTTAGGCAAGCTCCTCGGTTTTTTGGTATCGCGCGGCAGTATTGAGGCCAACCCAGAAAAGATCTGAGCCAATAGAAGAAATGCACCCACCGCAGCGCCTCAAGGACACGCAGCGCCTCGCAGGATGCATGGAAGCTCTCGGGCATTTCATCTCCAAGTTCCGCGACAAGGCCTTGCCATTCTTCAAGATCATGAAGCGAATGGGTCCTTTCAAGTGGACTCCTGAAGCGGCCATGATATTTGAAGAGCTCAAGAGGTATCTGACCAGTCCACTTGTCTTGGTCGCCCCGTGACCTCACGAGTCTCTGTGCCTCTACCTAGCAGCTACGACTCAAACCGCAAGTTTCGCCCTCGTGGGGGAGAGGGAAGCGCCGGCCGCACCCAAGAAACGCACGGAAGCGTCCAACCGAGCATCCCTCGACGAGGAAGCTATAACATTCCTCCCCGAGAGGACATCGACACATAGCAAGACCTCCCCCAGGGGAACCCCCAAGCCTCAAGAGAACCACGACGAGCCTTGGGAGCTCGCCGCCAAACTCCCTACGACCACCCTCGTCGAGCATTCCATTTAATTCTTCAGCATGGTGCTTTAAGACGTTTGTGTGAGGTACACCGTGCAGAAGAAGCTCCTCTACGCGGTACTCATCGCCTCTAGAAAGCAAAGCCACTACTTCCAGGGACACCCCAGCAAGGTGGTATCCTCTTTCCCCTGGAGCAAATCCTGTGAAACTCCAACGCCACAAGGCATATCGCGGAATGGGCGGTCGAACTACAACCTTTCAAGTTGTAATTCCCCACCACCAAGACAATCAAAGGAGGCGATTTTAGCAGAGTTCAAGACGAAACGGAGTAATCCGCAGCCCAAGGAGGACCCTGAGAAAGAAACTGTGGTCCTAGGGAAGTTGGGCCCGAGCTGCTAGACCATGCACTCCGACAATGCCTTCTCCTCTGACGGCTCTGGGGATGGCATCGTGCTCACGTATCCAACATGCGAGAAGCCCTACTACGCCGTGCAACTTCACTTCGGCCACAAGGCCAAGGTCTCCAACAACATCGTTTAGTACGAGGGCCTGTTCGCCGGAATCAGAGACTCCATCGCGCTCGATGTAAAGCGCCTCATCATCAAGGGCGACTCACAAATCGTGGTCAACTTCTCCAACAAAACCTACAAGGATAAAGATTCACACATGACCCTGTACCTCGAGGAGGTCCACAAACTCGAGAAACGCTTCCTCGGAATGGAATTGTAGCACATCCCTCGCAGAGACAATGGGGAGCAGACAACATCGCCAAGAGGGCATTGAAGAGGAGGGCGCAAGAGCTAGGAATGTTCGAAGAAAGGCTCGGGAAGCCATCTTTCATACCACCCGTTGATGACGAGGAGAAACCATGCAAACAACACTCGAGGAGGAACTCGCACCGGCTCCCAAAGAGGGCGCACCAGATTGCGGACCCCCATCAGGACATCGTATCACATTGGAGTTCACTCACGAGGAAGAATGCTGGGTCAAAACCCTCACCGGTTGCAGTCAGAAAGGAGACCTCCCCGAAGACGAAGTATAAGAAGAGTGCATATCACGCCAGGCAAAGATGTACCGCGTCATTGATGGCAACATATACCGGAGGCGCCCCAATAGAGCCGCACTGCGGTGTGTCCCCCCGGACGATGGCATGGATCTCCTCAAGTACATACATCAAGGCGATTGCGGCCACCACTCTTAGGCTTTCCGCTATGGTTTCTACTAGACCACCGCCCTCAAGGACACCACCAAGCTCGTCACGTCATGCAAAGCGTTCCAGTTCCACGCCAAGCAAGTCCACCAACCCGCGCAAGGACTACAAACCATCTCTCCTAGCCGTTCGCGTTCTTGGGGCTGGACATCCTGGAACCATTCCCGTGAGCGCTCGGGGGCTACCGCTACCTCTATGTTGCCATCAAAAAATTCACCAAGAGGGCGGAGGTGGAGCTAGTTCGCGACATCCCTACGAGGTCTGCAGTGAAGTTCATCAAGATCTTGGTGTGCCGCTTTGGCTTCCCCAGCCGCATCATCACCAACAATGGCACACAATTCACCAACGGACTCTTCAAGTCCAACCGCGCCAACCTTGGCACAAAGATTTGCTATGCCTCTGTAGCTCACCAGCGCAGCAATGGCCAGGCGGAGCGCTCCAACGCCGAGTTTCTCAAGAGCCTCAAGAAAATAAGTTTCAACATGATCAAGGCCGACGGAAAGAAATGGATCGACGAGCTACCATCAGTGATGTGGTCAATTCATATGACCCCAACAAAGCCCACGGGCGAAATGCCATTTTCCCTCGTCTACGGAGTAGAAGCAGTCCTCCCTGCCAAGCTGAAGCACGGGTCTCCTCGAGCCCTCTCTTTCAGCAAGGAAAAACAAGGAGAACTCCACGCCGAGGACCTGCTACTTCTCGAGGAGGCAAGAAACTGCGCTGCAGTTTCTGTGGCGCGATACCATCAAGGGCTATATTGCTGCCACAACAAAAAATCAAGCCACACACATTGGAAGTTGGTGATTTGGTCCTCAGAAGGATCCTCTCAAGAGAAAGCTTGCACAATCTCTCACCCATGTGGGAAGGGCCATTCAAGGTGAGGCACGTTGTGCTCCCTAGAGCAGCACACTTGGAGACGGAGGACGGAACATCAGTTCTCAACCCATGGAACATCTAACACCTATGGAAGTTCTCTCGTGATGCCACTGTAAAAACGATGCCAGGACCTCTCTCCATGAGGGTCTCATGGAGCTTCTTACCATGCATCTCCACAAAGCCGCGAGATTTTCTACCCATGCCTATAGGAGCCCCGTTCCAGTGGTGGAAATCTTTGGTTTTTTAAGGGCGCCATAGGGCCACTCCACAAACTATGCACCTAAACTTGCGCGAGATTCAGCCCCATGACGATGGGAGTCCTGTGTCCACACAATGACGTCAAGTTCTTCTTGGGGGACCGCGCGATCACGACATCCTCAAGCGTGTTGTAATGAAATTTTTTCCTCTCCAAGAAGTAAACCTAGATGTTCTCTTAACTACCTGCAGAGTTTCTATGTTCACACACCTTTGTTACCTTGGAAAGCCTTTGATTCTCGAGAAGTCGGCGTCCGGGAATTTCCTTACGAGAGCACCTTACGAGCGGGGGCTAGGATCGGTACCCATGTACGAGTTCTGGCTCATCAGATTAAACCCAAGCGGTCGAGCTCTGTCTAGACGGATCACTACCATGCACGACACCTAGCCAAAGTCCTTGGTACCGACCTCCTCACGAGACGCCCACATCGGAACCAACAAACTCATACTTCCACCAAAACAGAATGATTGCAAGAAGGACCACCCCCTCGTGAGGCAAGAAACAAGGCCTCCCTGAAGCACAAGAGGCACCTCCCTGAGGGACTGGCGGGAGGCCCCTTAAGAGACCCTCCCCGGGGACACGTCTCTTCTCACCAAGCCCCTCGGCACCGCAACAAACAGCTAAGTATCACGTCCATTTTTCTTTTTCGAAAAAGTCACATCGGGGTCTTTCGAAAGCATTATGAACTCGCGAACAAAAACACATGCAACACAATAACAAGTAAAATGCAAATTGTGAAGGAGTTATGCCCTAGAGGCAATTAAATAAAGTGATTTTATTATTCATAACTCATTTGTTCATAATGTTTTATACCATGCTATAACTGTATTAAGCAAAAACATTAATGCACGTGTGGTATGTAAACAAACCAGGTCCCTAGTAGCCTCTAGTTATACTAGTATGTTGGGCAACATATGATCAAGGTTTCGTGATCATGGGCATTTATGCCATTCGCAACAGAGTAATGTCATTGGAGAATGATGTGATGGACTCACAGCCATTAAGTTTTATCATGATGAGGTCGAGTCATTAAGTTCAACGTTATGATAACAAAAACGTATAACCATAGGCTTTGACCGTGATATGGAATTTAATTGCTATCCTGTAAGTTACTTTGATTGCATCAAACGTCACACCGTGACAAGGTGATTATAAAGGTAACTTTTGGGTAATGGAAGGGACATGTTGAGGCGTATCATCATGAGCGGTACTTGCCAATCCTATTGATGGATAGATACTTCTGGGACCACTAGGTGGAGTTGCATCAATGTAACATCCCAGTGTTTGGGAAGTTATAAGGATCTAAATTTAATATGTGCATTTGCATAGCATGCATCTAAAAGTACGGGAAATTTTGGCGCGAAAGTTTAAACAAAGCAAAGTGACCAAAGTTTCACTTGACATGATGAAATAGCTCTAGTTCATCTAGTCAGGAGTTCATTTGGAGTGATCTTTATAACATTGTATATCTACAAACTAAATCATCTGGTTACACCAACCATGATTGGTGGTGACCAACACAAACTATCAACAACTTTAACCACAAGTCTTAAAGTGACTTGGGATAATTCACTAGGTATCTAGAACTCAAAGAGGGGTGAGTATCCAAATCAAATATCTGATGATCATACTTCCGCCAATAAGTTATACACAATTGAACCATCTCATCAACAGAGGTGTTATGTTCTCTCAAACAATAACTCTTAAGTTATAAACCATCCACACAACACCTTTCTAAATTATTTAGTAACTACTTAGTGAACCTTCACAAGTAGATAACAAAGTTTCAATAGAACATTAGTGATACAAACAAGTGTTAACTCAAAAACCACAAGGGGAAAATGACATAATAATTGTATTAACATATTTATCGAATATGTACATATCTCATCAATTATAAAAGAAGTATATTAAAGAAGAAATAAATCTTCCTAAACTACTGATAAACCTTGATCATCACACATGATATTTCCAAACCTCTATATCTGCATTAAGGATGACAAAGGTCATTAAGAGAAGAATATAAAGTGACAACATGAAACCTGAGAAAAACAACTATCAATTATGATATAAGTCATTAAACCCCAATAACCTTTATATGCTCATTGTCTCATTCATCTTATACAAGTGAGCATATGAAATCTCAACACATCAATGAACTATTAGATACTTTTACTATCTAGTCATCATTCTACAAACACTCCACATTTCTATCCAAATCATCATTCAACAACTCAAGTATCTCTGGATACAATTAAGGAGTAACAACAAATTATAACCTCTAGTAGAGGAAGTAAATTGAAAACTAAGTAAACCAATCTTGTATGATATAAGAACATATCCTATGGGAAATAAAATAAGAAGCTTATAGAAGGATAATAAAAGTATGAACTAACTTTTAATCTAGATCTTGTTATTTTATCTAGATCAAGTTATCTTGTTATCTTCCCATTTTCTCCAAGTTATGTTGCAAGAGAAGAAACCACAAGACAGAAGGAACTATCACATGAAGATCTTCAAGAAGATTATTTAGAGTGTGCTAGAAGTGCTACTCTAACCTACTATAAGGGTATTTGGAAACTCTTATACCTTGATATGATCTTTTTAAACCTCTTGAAATAGTATGAGATTCCAATGTTAGTGCTATATAGAAGTAGTTTGATAACAAGCCTTGCAACCTTGTTAACAGATCACTTTTGTATACTCAAACAATTGAGTGTCATACACAAACAAACAAAAGAATGAATAACCTGGTACATCTCAGTCTATTGTATATGAGTTGTAATTTGGAGGCAAGACTAGCTACCTTGTTAACAAATTCTTCTTATATGCACATGGCAACCTGATGTCATAAAATAAACTCATATTCTTTTATTATCATCTAAGTAACATCTTTGTTTGGAGTAATTGGATGTTATCACCACATGGGTGAGATAATTGAAGTTGGAAACCAAAAGATGAACCTACCTGTAATGGACAAAGGTGATAACAGAATATTAGTGGCAACTAGAGAGAAGAACATCAAGCAACAGAAGAGCACATGAAGCAACACTGCCTCAGTAAGGGAGCATAAGAATTTATCCAGTAAATCATTAGGATATAATAGAGAATCAATAACCTCTGTCAGGCTCATCAGAGATGAGGAACTAATAATAATATCTTCAATGGAAACAAATATTAAGTATGGGATAATAACAAACCATTACATCCACATGTCTTGATATGTGGAGGTAGATGAAAACAAGCCTAAAACCTTGTTTTCCAAATCCTTTTCACATGTAAGACTAACAGATGATAACAAAAACTCATCTACATATAACCATGTAAATGATTACATGTTTTAGAACAACCTTAGATATTATCCACAGTTGGAACCTATGTGGAGAACAAGTAAATAATATTCCACAACCACACATTTTTCCATTGTAACAAGTACTGAAAACAGCAAAGATAGAATACACATACCTCAGAAAAATGTCAACCAAATTTGATAAGAGTTTCAATTAGGAAAATAACAAAGCCCATAAAAGCAAACAAATCCATTTCTTACTCAAAAGCATTTGGTATGTCCTGGAATAAAATTCCCTCATTGGGTGCATTTCATTATCATATATAAAAACACTACTATGTAGTGTTACCAAATTATTTTCTAAAAATAATTGTATCTGAAATTATCCAATTAAGTTATACTACTTTGTTAACCCCATGATTATTGTGTTTGATCATAATAATCATGCCTAAAATAATTTTAAATCCATTTAATCAAATGAATGGTGAGAAATAACAAAATTCACTTAATCTAGCACCCTAAATAAAAATTAGAAATATTCTTCAAATAGACCAAAACAAAACATGGTGAGATGTGAAATTTGTTAAGGAATTCAAATATTATTTTTAATAATTTTTAAGTTCACAAAAAGGCCCTGAAAACAAATGTTTTTGTTCAGTTTATAAGACAGAAGGGCTTCTTGGTAAATCCTAGAAGTTCTAGGGGGTTATGGGGAAATTTTTATTTCCTTTTCCCTTTCTTCTTCCTCTGCCAGAAGGCAGAGGAGATCGATGCCGTGGCCTCACCGTCACTGCCACGACCTGCCTGCTTGCCTCCTCGTCGAGGATAAGGAAAGGGGAGACGTCCCCATCGATCATTCTCTTCTCCTCACTCTACCTCGCTTGCTCTCTCTCTCTGTACTCGAACCAGGAACCCTAACCCTAACCGTGGAAAGCCACCGCACGCCGCCGTCGACTCCGGCCACGGCTGTCCCTGCTGAGCACACCCTCGTGTTCGTCGTAGTCTCCTCTCCCTACTCAAGCCTGCACGGAAGCTGGGAAGGTCGGAGCTCGCCGAATCGAAGCCATCCTCCCCGACGGCCGCGCCGCCATTTTTGCAAGCTCCAGTCGCTGTTGAGACTCCTCCGACCACCTCGACCTCTCCTCTGCAATTATGGTGAGCAGGGGAACCTCAAGGACCCTTTCGCCCTCTTCCTCCGTCCCTGTATCGCCGTAGCATCGTCGCCGTTATTCGGCCACCGCGAGATCTCGTCGCCGGTAACATTCCGGTGACCAATTGGTTACATCTCCGCCACTCGCGCGTTCACTAAGTCGCCCTCTAGCTATTGCACCAAATAAAACTCCAAAATTCATAGCAAATCGATGGATTGCAATCGGGCAGGAGAGATCCTCTCCTGTGATGACATCACCCTGACGTCATCATGATGTCAGGGGAGATTTTACTTTTTCTTTTTCTTTTGATTTAGAATTAATCTGGATATGACAGGTGGGTCCCACCTGTCAATTTAATATTGGAAGAAAATCAATAAAATTAATAAACCAATAACTTTAATTCTGTTTATTAGAAAAATATGAAATAAATATATAAATGTTTAGAAAAATACAATCTAAATGTTTATCAACTTTTCAGAAATATTTCATAAACTTTTAAATTAAATATTTTCTCTAATTAAATTAAATCATTTAAAATTGAGAAAACAATAAATAATTCATAAAATCAGAAAAATACAAGTTATATACCAAAATTCTTCAAATGACAAATGCAACTCATCTATGATGTTTACAAATTAATTTGACCATGTTTTCATGTGTGCAATATTTTGCCTTATCATTTAAATCATTTAAAATCAATAAATTAAAATCTTATTCAAATATTTTCAGAATAATTCAAATGAGATATCAAATTAAAGAGAAAAGCATTTCAAATTCAAATATGTTAAACATAAAACATTTGCTCAACTTATAAAATTGTTTTAAAGGGCATAATGGAAATTCTATAATATACCATTATAACCAAAAACAATTACCATAAATATTATTTTTCTAATTAATAAAACCCTCATGTTTTCACATCTACTAAACCTATCATCACATGGCAATAGCAAGTTATGTGATGATAGAATTGGTTGTATTAGTTACTCATTTTTCATTCAACCTTTGACATAAGCTCTACACTCTAAAAATATGAAATGAAATATGTCTGTTATCTTTTTAATAATTGTTTTCTATGTGTTATTGTTTTGTTATCTAATCAAGTAATAAACACTTCTACCTCAACATGATAACAATGGTTTGCTAAGTAAAAGTGAAACACATGTAAATCTAAAAGAACTAATAACCACATCACCACAAATAATAAAACCATTCACCTAAAACCTGTGTGATTACGATACCGTATCAAACGAGGCTTACACTTGTAAGCTGGGGTATTCTCCAGGGGATTTCACGATGCATCTCATTACTATGCATATATCATCTTGCTAGTGTTTTCTGTAGTCCTTACCGGGACTACTTTGCTATCTTTCAGATATTTGGATTTCTCTACGCGACCCTCGAACCCCGAAGACCTGGATTATTATGGTTATTTCAATCTCAGGCAAGTTCATCACTTGCTCATATCCTTTGCAGTACTTCCTAACAAACTAATTTCAAAAACCCTGTCATATTATCACCTACTCTCAAAAGAATGCATGATCCTATTTTTATAATAATATGACTACCTGAATGACTACCCGAGTGGTAGTGTTCTATGTGGTGGGCGGATGGAACCATGGTAAGATGAATAGGTCAAAGGAAGGTTCCATCTGCATGGGAACGTATTACCTAGGAACTAACAACAACTGCCGTCAGGATTCTTGCGCCGTAAATTCGCGTTGACCATGGATCTTTTGTGGGGGGAGTAAGTCAGCCGTGATACTTTTCTTGTTCGCATGTCAACGGACGCGCCAGAGACGTACGCTGTAGGTCTTGCGAGACTACATGCACATGGGTGGGAGCCCTTACGTCCCACGGACTCTGGGGTCTATGAGTGTCTGCCAGGGGCGCGTAGATCTCCATCGTGAGGGGTGGAATCAGGCGTTCAACCTGCTGGCAGAAATGGGTGGGCATGCGTTGTGCGGAGAAGCACGGTTTGGCTTGGACCAACTACCGGGCCCCACACCTGAGTGGGAGTGGACAGGATCTCGAGCCTGGTTGTGCAACATGGTCTTGGTCGTCCATGGGTAAAGTAACGCACCTCTGCAGAGTGTAAAAGGATGTGACATGTTACCCCTTGCTCCGGGAAGGAGCTGCGAACGCCGCAGGAAAGGCAACTCCATGAAAGTTCTAAACCTGTGAAGATCTGGCGGGCATAGTTTTTCAGAATTAAAAGCAACCTCTTGAAGAAAGTTTTACAAAACCTTGCATTAGCTTATGACTCTTTCAGGTCTAAAGCTGTAGTTAGTGCATCAACCACCCACTATATATCATGAACTTGCTGAGTAACGCTCGTTACTCATTCTATCCCGTTTGACCCCCCTGCTTAGAGTTGAAGCCCTATTGAAGTCGTCATCGAGAAGCCGTCGCTGCCTAAAGAAGCTACGTGGAATGATTTACTACTTAGTCGAAAAAGTATCATCATCAACAACACTGGTGGAGGGCAAGATATCAAGGTGTAGATAGAGTCCATTCTTGGACTTAACATTTACTAGCCATAGATTAGGGCTGACATCAGCCGTAGTGGTTATGTTCTGAGCTAGAGTTCTTCTCCGGCTCGGAGCTTCGAATTGCTTCTTCTGATTTTTCTTTTGCAGGAGATCTTCTTGATTCGTTAAGGAGATCCTCAAGACTTTGTAATGAGGTTTGTATCCTATAGTTTTGCCTGGTCCCGCTGTGTTTCTGTTGTACTACTCTGAGGGATGTAATATTCACGGATAAGTCCTTCTGTGAGTATTATGTCATCGACTTGCGCACTACACATGCAGTGGTGTGCTGGGTCATCACAATCAATTAGCTTGCAAGCATGTGACTAGGTCACGGAGATGCAACGACACGGGAACGAGTAGAATTGTTATATCGGTAACGAGACAGAACGGGGTATAAGATACCGGACGATCAAGTCTCAAAAAAACAGAGTATCGCTAAGGAAAGGGGCATGGGGACTTGACGTTAAAGGTTCATAGCGACGCAAAAAATCGATGGATGCACACGGGCCATCATGGATGTCCGGATCCTGCTATTGGTCATTGGTCGGAGAGGTGTCTCGGCCATGTCTGGAGTAATCCTGAACCGTATAGTGTCACACTTAAGGGTAGACAATGTTTAAGAGTGATCTTAGTACCAAAGAGAATAATAAAGAGAGCCGAAATCATTCTGGTATTTATCCGATAGAGATCGGAGAGTTCCGAAGGTGTATCGGGATAAGGGAGAAATGCCCGATGATGATCAGAGGGTGCCAGAAGGGGTTCCCGGACTCGAAATAAATTAAAAATGTATATTTATTATTAATTAGTATAATTAATAATTAAATATCATTTTATTTTATGTTTAAATGCATTTATTCCACTAATGGGCCTTTCAGGCAAAAGAGCCCCATTAGGGGAATATGGAGGAAACTGAGGGAAACCAAAGGGGGTCCAGCCGCATGGGCCTTATGGAGCACATGGGGGCTACGGCTACCCCTCCCTTGGCCGCACCCTCATGTGGATTTTGTCCCACATTGGGGGCAAGGGGTTGGCTCCCCTCCTCCCACTATATAAAGGGAGCCCCCCTTTTCTCTCATCAATCCATCTCTCTCTTTTCTCTCTTCTCCAACTGTGGTTCCCTTTGGAGCTGTGCTAGGAGTTGAGAATTCTCCACTATAAGCACACCCTTCAACTAATAAATAATTATGTAGTCCTTCTTTCAAACCAAGACATTCTTTGTTGGTTTTTCTACACCTGGTTTTATATAGATTCCAATAAAGACCCTCTTTCTTGGTTTGTCTCATTCTGACTTCTCAAAATCTAATATAAAACACCTCAACTTCAATATTAATTAAACTTTATCAACTTCATGTAATTAATACTAATTATTCCACTAGTACCAACTATAATGTGTTATTCACACATGAGGATTAAGCTCCCAGTTAAATATGACATCCACACTTTGATTAGGCAAGCGTTTCATCTCCCACTCAAATATGACATATTACTTAGGCAACCTTATTTAGATCCCACTCAATTACATACAAGTAATTTCGATAGTTTTTAACTCTTAAGAATTCCTTGATCGTTCATCAAGACGAAATTGCATTATACGATGTACTAGAACTTTGCTAATATAAATCCACTAGATTTTAAGCATATCTACATTCCCATGTAGTCAACATACTAATTTTGTCCAAGACAATCTTTACGACAAAATTAGCTTTAAGTCCTTCTAAAGTTTAATTAGTCCCACTTACCTCTTATAGGGAAGCTTAAGAAATATCCATTACTCTATTGAGATTTAAAAAACAATTACTTTGTGATCTCAAATAATACATAAATTACAGGATTCATGACTCATAGTCATATTTCGTATTTGGAATCACCGATTCTTCTTTGTAGTTCATAGGTGCATCATGAAAAATAATGTGTAACATGACAGAAAATATTCTTGAATCCTACTTTACTTTTAATGAAAAGTTCCTAATGAAATATGATCACCATCAATAATTTCATTTCCATTTGTAGAGTTTTGTTTTCGGAATGCTTTCGTTGCGCTACTCGATATTTATGGATACAAGGTCAGCACCTCGTTCAAGCTTACACTTTCTTCCAATAACACTTCCCGTGGAAAAAACTATTTTCCACTAAACACCAGACGTTATAAATACTTGTGCCTCTATTGGTATTTGGTTATAAAAGACATATTCATAAACACTTATGAATTTTCCACAAAGAACTATTTATTTATAGTTTCACATTGTCGCACAATTCTAGAAACCACCATAATGCATAACTCATATGCTATCGTTTTCATGAACATTAGATGAAATCCTTTCAAATGTGAGTGTTTACTAATTTGAATGAAATGCTCTAAATAATATTTAACCTTTAAGAGATAATTCTGAGACCACAATATCACGATATAGTGTTATTATAATGCATGTTCATGTCACCACATTGGCGTGCATCATAACTTGTGGAACAAATTCTCACAAAGTCTTCATGCTAAAATATAATTCAATTCGTGTCACCTTTGATCAAATCATATAGAGTTGAATTTCTTGTTAATATTATACCCACATTCACTTTGAAAATTTATTGACCACATCAAACAATTTTATACTTAATGTTTCATACATTCTAACACTTATAATCACAATGAAGGTTACAATGACAATGATATCCACTACATGTTGAATTTATTAATCATCACATGATACTTAAACAATTCCCTTTGAACATTGCACAATCAACATGTAGAGTTTTTCAATCATCTATGTGATACGTCATAAACATATCATTAATTTCTGATGTTCCATGTTGTTTTCATGCCATATGATACATGTTTTGTTTACACTTTATGCCATTTTTATCGATTTCCTGGGACTAACCTATTGACAAGATGCCACAGAGTCAGTTCATGTTTTCTGCTGTTTGTAGTTTCAGAAAAGTTCTTCTGGAAGTATTCTCGGAATTGGACGATTCGAAGCCCAGAAGTCTTAAAAAGTTGTCGCGCACACGGAGTCCGGAGGAGACCCGGAGGGGAGCCACATTGGTCCCACACCATGGGTGGGCGCGCCCCTGGCCGTGCCCAGGGGTGTTGTACCCCCCTGCTCGCCCACCGATGTTGACCACTCGCCTATTTACTCTCCTTGAAGGGTTAACACTAAATACCCGAGCCTTTTACACCAAAAACATCCGCAACCGCCGTCATCGTCAACCCTAGTTTGGGAAGGTTCTGGAGCTCTCCCCGGCACCCTGCCGGGAGGGGGAATCATCACCGTAGGGCTCTACACCACCATGCCCGCCTCCGGAATGATGCGTGAGTAGTTCATTCTTGGACTATGGGTCCATAGCAGTAGCTAGATGGTTGTTCTCTCCTCTTTATGCCTCATGTTTAGATATCTTGAGCTTCCCTGCATGGTCAAGATCATCTTATTGTAATGCCTCATGTTGCGTTTGCTGGGATCCGATGAATATTGAATGCTATGTCTCTTGATTATCAATCTATCATGGTCTCTTCATGTGTATGTTATTTATGATCGTGCATGCTCTTTGTTGTTAGTAGATGCTCTAGCCAAGTAGATGCTAGTCACTCCAAGGGGGGAGTATTTATGCTCGATAGTGGGTTAATGCCTCCTTTGCATCTTTGCTCGAGTGACAGAAACGTGACTGATGGAGGATGTGATGTTTACATTACACTCTTTGCTTACTACGATTATAGGTTGCTTGCAACTTAATATCCAAGGTTTGCTCGGATGACATTCCGAGGGTGGATTATTAGTCATAGATGTAGTTGGATGACGTTCTATGTATCTTGTTGTAATGCCCGCATGAATAACATAGTAATCATCATGGCATGCATATGCACCATGGTGCAGCCTTTATATCTGTCAATTTCCGAGCTTTAATTTGTTTACCACACATGCTATCTCTCTGTCTTGGGAGAGACACCTCTAGTGAACTGTGGACCCCGGTCCATTTTTCTCATACTGATAATACAATCACTGCAATCTCTATTTTCATACCGTTCTATTGTTTTACTACTGCCATTACTGTTCTCTTTCATCTATTGCAATCAAATATTATTTTCCACATGGTAATTTTAAGATCTTTGTGTTCAGCAAAACCGGTGAGATTGACAACCTCTCTGCTTCATTGGGGCAAGGTGATATGATTGTGTTGTGTAGGGTCCATGTTGCTTCTGAACCGGTAGTGTGCTCTACCACTTCAGCTGTATAAACCTTCGGAAGTGATTTGTTTATCCTACTGGTCGATTCAACCTTGGTTTCTTTCTGAGGGAAACTTTCTACTGTGCTTCATACATTTCTCTTGGGGTCTCCCACCGAACGTGTGTTACACGCGCATCACTATCCTTTAAGGCATGGTTTGTATTTATCAAAAGATCAACAAGTCTCAAGATATCCTACAAGCCAACATGATTCAAATTTGTAGTGTCATTTTAAAAAGAATGTCACTATTAACTTTGAATATTCTTTGCAATTATATACTTATAAATGTATAACGCGTCATCATCGAGATTATCACAAGAATAATATTTGTAACCAAATATGTGAATCGTAAATAGAACTTATTCATGATGATGGAACAATTTCTTGTTTATACATGAATAATTGTCTTTCAAAAGATATTGTTATTACAATCACACCTATTAAAAAACTTTATTCAAATCACTAATAATAACTGTAGAGGGAGAACGTCGTGGGCCATCATATGTCTTGCCATTAACGTGCACTGTCGCCTCATCCTTCAAAACCACCTTCAAGCAGCTGTTCCTGTTTTCACAAAACAGGATGAGTATCAAATACTCACAAACTGCAATAAGTGTTTGAAAAACATTTATGACATGTATATAAAATATACCTTCTCCGTCGATGATCTTCTCTGGTATGGGTTGGACCTGGACAGTCCTGATCTGGCTCATGAACTCGGCGAAGGTGAGAGATTCACCTCGCACAACATAGCCACTAACGACACCTCCATAGCTGGGGGGTGGGGGATAGAACGCAACCCCACATCCAACATGAAGGCATCTGCCATCTAGCAGTCGCAAATCATAGTGAGGAAATTGATGTCTACGCACGCTTCTATTCTTGTAGACAGTGTTGGGCCTCCAAGTGCAGATGTTTGCAGAACAGCAGCAAGTTTCCCTTAAGTGGATCACCCAAGGTTTATCGAACTCAGGGAGGTAGAGGTCAAAGATATCCCTCTCAAGCAACCCTGCAATTATGATACAAGAAGTCTCTTGTGTCCCCAACACACCTAATACAATTGCCAGTTGTATAGGTGCACTAGTTTGGCGAAGAGATAGTGAAATACAAGTAATATGGATGATTATAAGTGATAATAGCAATCTGACATAAAAATGGCAGCAAGCAAGCATGTAGAAGAACTGGTTGTAAACGGCGTTTCAATGCTTAGAAACAAGGCCTAGGGATCATACTTTCAATAGTTAACACTCTCAACAATAATAACATAATTGAATGCATAAATATCATATCTTCACTGTGCTACTCCGAACCAGTCTCCAGTTGGATAACGAGCACCAATTCATTGCGTAGGGGTACGAAAGCACACCTTATAGTCGCATTCCCCACTACTTAACCCCACACTATCACCTTGGGCCCTAGATGGTTCCAGAAAAACACCACAATTTCATAGGGTCATCCAACACAAAATATATAAATCGTGATAAGCCACACACGGAGCGCATACTGTCACCTTTACACCTTGGGAAAAAGGTGTCGCTGGAGATCATATTGACAAAACCACTTGAGTAGCATAATAGATGAAGAGTAACATCTACTTATGTAACTAGATTACAAAGCTCATGATCACATAAAGATCACACCATGGGAGAGATAGATGAAACACATAGCTACCGATAGAGCCCTCAGCCTCGGGGGAGAACTACTCCCTCCTCATCATGGGAGTCAGAAATGGAGATGAAGATGGCAGTGGAGTCGATGAAGATTGCTCCGGGGGCACTTCACCGTCCCGGCAGGGTGCCGGAACAGAGATTTCTGTCCCCCAAAACTTTTCTTCGATGCAGGCGGATCTACATAACTTTTCTTGGATGGAGGCTGTATGATTTAGGGTTTTTGCATCGAGGGGAATGTCGATGGGCGCCCGAGGGGCCCACACAATGTGGTGGCGCGCCACCAAGTGGTGTGGCCACCTTATTGCCTTCCTACGAGTCTCTTTTGGACTCCATTGACGTTCCGGGAGAAATAGGAGCCTAGGATTTTGTTTCGTCCAATTTCGAGAATATTTTCAGAAAAACTTTTCTGAAATAAAAACATCAGAAAACAGAAACTGGCGTTGTGGCATCTTATCAATAGGTTAGTCAAAAAAACATTCGGAAAACATGTGAAAACATAAAGGTATTGGTTAGAAAACAAGCATGGAGCATCAAAAATTATAGATACGTTTGAGACGTATCAAGCATCCCCAAGCTTAACTCTTGCTCGTCCTCGAGTAGGTAAGTGCTAACAAAATAATTTTTGAGGTGATATCCAGCCAACACAATCTTGACCAACGTTATGTAAAAGCATTGCAAGCTGAGATCAAAGTACTCTAAACATAAGCATGGAAGATATAATTTCAATAATGTAACTTAGCAATTATGTCTCAACCTGAAAAGTAACACAAACAAAAGATCATGAATAATAATGCACTTTAAAGTTATATGTTTGTTTCAAGCATAAAGACAACACAGCAAAGTGGTATTCCGCTTGTCCTTAAAGTGAGAGCAAAACATAAATGCGAGGACACCTTCAAAGTTCAAGTCGAGACTAGATACAAATAATTTGAGAACGAGTAATAACATATCATGAATCAATCAATAATAATCTTTTGGACTGATGCACATTATACTCATAATGACAACTATGCTCTCTTAATTGTGCATAAAGTTAGAAGATGAAGACTCAACATAAAAGTAAAAGAAAGGCCCTTCGCAGAGGGAAGCAGGGATTAACTCATGTGCTAGAGCTTTTATTTGATTAAAACAGAGGTGTTGAAAACAATTTGTAAGAGAGGCGTATGTCTATGTCAACGAATGGTAAATAAAAAATACATTATGTCACGATTTAACTAGACTTTACAAGAGCGGCTACCATTGAAGGACATTCTTTCTACTGGGGTCAGTAGATCATAACTCTTCTCTTTTGTTTACACAATTATGCTTTAACTGATAAACCAGGGGCAAAAAGAGTGAAGAGAATTGTGAAGTAACCAAATTTGGGGCTGGGCACCCCGTTGCCAGCTCTTCTAGCGAATTTGATAAGAGGATGTGCCACTAGTCCAGCTGTGTGAAGTCCAATCAACAAATGGAATAAAGATCGTCTACTTACGTCCTCATGAGCTAAAACAGAGCACAAAACAGGTATTAATTTTGAAGGTTTTAAAGGTAGCACATGATAAATTTACTTTAGAGTGGCGGTTAAATACCACATATAGGTAGGTATGGTGGACACATTTGAAAAAATTTGGGTTTTGGGGAGTTGGATGCACGAGTAGATCTCATACTCAGTACACCTGAAGGCTAGCAAAAGACTGGAAGCGACAAATTAAGAGAGCAATAATGGCCATAATCATGCATAGCGACAAAAACATTATTAATCAAATCATAAATGATATTACAAGACAAAAAACTAAATATTCATAGAGGCTAGAGGTGACTAGTTTGTAGTCATAACATGCTGTAAGCATGCGCCAAGTCAACCAAATAAAGCATTCGAAGGAGTATACCACAATATTATGCTTCGATATAATAAAAACAACTCATGATTTTATTCAATGGCACATTAAGCACTCTCAGCTATTTGAGACAAGTCATGCTACATCAATAACTACTAAGCATAGAAATAATATCTAGCATGACATGCTAAAGTCTAAGCCACAGTCTAAACAAGCTTTCCATTACACCACTATAAGCATGAAATATTTTACTCTTCTCCAACATCCATCAACTTGTTTGAAACAACTCTCATGGATAATAATCATAAAAGACCAGAGATCTAATCACATAAAACTGAAGCAAACCAACAAGCTCTAAACGAAATATGAGTGGAAAAAAAGGCTAAACGCAGTACTAACAAAAGGTGAACACTCACAGAACAATAAGAGTGAAAACTAGAGTGTTCTAAGCAATGAAAACGGAGCGTGTCTCTCTACAAAAAATATATTCTACGATCCAACCATATACTACAACAAAAAGAACCAAACAAACTGAAAACAAAAATAATTTACTCTCCAAGAATACCACATAATATATGAAGCAATAAAAATATAGGTCTTGAAAGAGGATATGATATTTTTGTTGATGAAGAAGGGGATGCCTTGGGCATCCCCAAGATTTGACGCTTGTACTTCTTGGCTATATCTTGGGGTGACATGGGGATCCTCAAGCTTGAGATTTTGTCCATCCTTCGACTCATCACATCAGTCTTCTCTCCCTACACTTGAAAACTCACTCCATTCAAAACTTCACACAATCTTCATTAGCAACGTTAGTGTAATAAAAATAATAAATCCACTTTGATTCAGTTTCAACACAAGTATAACACCCATTATCTACTGTCACAACTTATTTTGAAGCTCTTCTCCTCAAAAGAACACCAAAAGAAAAGATTAAGAGGCAAATGCAAATATTGGCAGAAATCTATCAAAACAGAACAGCAGGTAAAGATCAATTTTTTTAAAAAATCCTCTGTTGCTCAAATAAAAAAGTGAAAAACTAATGAAAGTTAGATAATAACCTGGGGCATGTGGACAATTTTTTTTAGATCAATTCGGCGTTCAGGCTGAGATAATTAATTTTTTTCGTGGCAGCACAGAATCTTTTTCAGGACAACAACTTCCCCAAATCTTACTTCCTCCCTATAAGAGGCTACTTTTGGAACAAAAATGAAATAAAAAGGATAAGGGGAGGTTGCTACAGAGGTAAAAAAATTCCAATACTCAAAAAGAAAAGAAAAATTTCAGAAATAAAACCTTGGGTTGTCTCCCATAAGCTCTTTCTTTATAGCCATCAAGTTAGGCATAGTGATTCGAGAAGACGCTCACATAAGAAATATGAATTGAAGCAAAAGAGAGCATCAAGAATAAAATAGAGAACAAATTTAAGTCTAACCCACTTCATATGAAAAAGAATCTTGAAAAGAAACAAGTCATGAAAGCACAAGGCAACAAGCATAGGAAAGCAAAACAAGTGCAACTTCAGAAATTTCAACATAAAGAGGGGAGACTTAATATTATGGAGATATATGAAATTGTGTCTTCCTCTTTCATAATGACCAGTGGGTCTTAAAGAAACCAGCATATAGAAGCAACTCAAGAGAAAGCTCAAAACTTTCATCATAAAGAGAGGAAATTTAATAACATGAAGATTCCCATAGCCATATTTTCCTCTCTCAAAATAATTCTCAGTACCATCATGAATAGACTCAATAATATAGCTATCACATAAAGCATTTTTATCATGATTAAGCATAAAATTATTATCATTACTCTCCACATAAGTAAAGTCCTTCTCATTAGTAATAGTGGGAGTAAAAGTATCACATCCATCATTGCAATCATCATAAATTGGAGGAATAATATAATCATAATGAACTTTATCCTCAACAGTAGATGGACTGAAAATAGCATGTTAATCATTGCGAACATCATATATAAGAGGCATATCATAATCACAATAAAATTTATCCTCGATAGTAGGTGGAACTAGAATACCACAATCATTATAATCATCATATATTGGAGGCAAAGTATCATCAAATAAAATTTCCTCCTCAAAACTTGGGGGACTAAAAATATCATATTCATCAAAATCAGCTTCCCCAAGCTTAGAGCTTTCCATGGTATTAGGAATAATGGTGTTCAAAGAATTTATATTAATAACATTGCTACTAGCATGCAAATAAAGCTCCATAGGTTTTTTTATTTTCTCTTCAAAAGCATCATGTCCTAATTCAATATAAAGATTGTAAAGATATCTCATATTTTTGTTTGTTTTCCATTAAGCCTAACTAGTAAAAATAAAAACAAGGAACAAGTAAAAATAAGCCTAACTAGTGAAAATAAAAACAAGAAACAAAAAGATACAATTACGGAATATAAAGGAAATAACTTCGAGCATTAACACACCAAGATGTGAGTGCCTTTTACCTTACCTCACCGGCAACAGCGCCAGAAAGGAGCTTGATGTATACTCACGCGTCTATTCTTGTAGACAGTGTTGGACCTCCAAGTGCAAAGGTTTGCAGAACAACAGCAAGTTTACCTTAAGTGGATCACCCAAGGTTTATCGAACTCAGGGAGGTAGATGTCAAAGATATCCCTCTCAAGCAACCCTGCAATTACGATACAAGAAGTCTCTTGTGTCCCCAACATACCAAATACAATTTACAGTTGTATAGGTGCACTAGTTCGGCGAAGAGATAGTGAAATACAAGTAATATGGATGATCATAAGTGATAATAGAAATCTGAAATAAAAATGACAGCAAGTAAGCATGTAGCAGAAATTCTTGTAAACGGTGTTCCAATGCTTAGAAACATGGCCTAGGGATCATACTTTCACTAGTGGACACACTCTCAACAATAATAACATAATTGAATGCATAAATATTATCTCTTAACTATGCTACTTTGAACCACTCTCCGGTTGGATAACGAACACCAATTCATTGCCTAGGACTACAAAAGCACACCTTAAAGTCGCATTACCCACTAGGTAACTGATGACCCACAAGTATAGGGGGTCGCAACAGTCTCCGAGGGAAGTAAAACAAAATTTATTGATTCGACACAAGGGGAGCCAAAGAATATTTATAAGCCTTAACAACTGAGTTGTTAATTCAGCTGCACCTGAAAGTATATTTGTTCGCAACAATTTATCAGTGGTAACAGTTTTATTGCAGCAGTAGTAGTAAAATAACAACAGGAATAAAGTAGTAACAGCAGTAGCAATCGCGGAAAACAACAGGATGGGAGTACCGTAGGCATAGAGGGAATTGATGAACGGGCGTTGCATGGATAACATAGGTCATGTAATAATCTAAACATGGGCATTGCATATAATAATAATAAAGCATCCAAGTTCTAGGCAAACCATAGGCATGTGTTCCAATATAGTAATACGTGCTCGCAATGATAAACTTGCACAACATCTTTTGTCCTACCAGCCCGTTGCAGCAGGGCCTCAAGGGAAACTACTGGTAATTAAGGTGCTCCTTTTAATAAAGCACCGGAGCAAAGCATAAACACTCCATGAACACACGTGATCCTCACATCAAAACCATCCCCTCCGGCTGTCCCAATTTCTGTCACTTTGGGGCCTGATGTCTACGCACGCTTCTATTCTTGTAGACAATGTTGGGCCTCCAAATGTAGAGGTTTGTAGAACAGCAGCAAGTTTCCCTTAAGTGGATCACCCAAGGTTTATCGAACTCAGGGAGGAAGAGGTCAAAGGTATCCCTCTCAAGCAACCTTGCAATTACGATACAAGAAGTCTCTTGTGTCCGCAACACACCTAATACAATTTTCAGTTGTATAGGTGCACTAGTTTGGCGAAGAGAGAGTAAAATACAAGTAATATGGATGGTTGTACGTGATAATAGCAATCTGAAATAGAAATGGCAGCAAGCAAACATGTAGCAGAACTGACTGTAAACGATGTTTTAATGATTAGAAACAAAGCCTAAGGATCCTACTTTCACTAGTGGACACTCTCAACAATGATAACATAATTGAATGCATAAATATCATATCTTCACTATGCTACTCCGGACCACTCTCCTGTCGGATAACAAACACCAATTCATTGCGTAGGGCTACAAAGCGCACCTTAAAGTCGCATTCCCATGTCTAGTTTACCCCCACACTGTCAACTTGAGCTCCCTAGAAGGTACTAGAAAAACACCACAATTTCATAGGGTCATCCAACACGAGATATAAATATCAGGCTAAACCACATGGTGCACACACTGTCACCATTACACCGTGGTCAAAGTGTCTACGGAGATGTCATAACAAAACCGCTTGAGTAGCATAACAGATGAAGAGTAGCATCTACTTATTCAACTAGATTACAAAGATCATGATCACATAAAGATCACACCATGGGAGAGAGAGATAAAACACATATCTACCGGTAGATCCCTCAGCCCCAGGGGAGAACTACTCCCTCCTCATTATGGGAGACAGCAACAGCATGAAGATGGTGGTGGAGTCAATGGAGATGGCTCCAAGGCACTTCTATGTCCCGACAGGGTGCCGAAACAGAGATTTCTGTCCCTAGAAATTTGTCGGTGTCGGCGGCGGAGCTACGACACTTTTTGTGGAAGGGGGCCGATATATTTAGGGTTTATGCATCGGGGGGCATATATAGGCGAAAGGGTGATGGAGGTGGGCGCCCGGAGGGCCCACACCACCAGTGGGGGCGGCCAGGGGGCCACCCGCGAGGAGGCATGGTGTGGGGGCTCCGGAGCCCCTCTCCGGGTCTCCTTTGGACTTCCTTGACCCTCCGGGAATTCTAAGACTTTTTGCTTTCGAATTTTCCAATTCTGAGAATATTTCCAGAACAACTTTTATGAAACTAAAAACAACAGAAAACAAGAACTGGCTTTGTGGCATCTTGTCAATAGGTTAGTCCCGGGAAATCGATAAAAATGACATAAAGTGTAAGGAAAACATGTAGCATAAGGCATGAAAATAACATAGAACATCAGAAATTAAGGATACGTTTATGACGTATCAATATGCCCAAGCTTAGTTCCTACCCGTCCTCGAGTAGGTAAACGACAAAACAAATAATTTCTGAGAAGACATGCTACCAACATAAACTTGATCATATAAATTGTAAAAGCATAAGCATAGCTGAGATCATAGTATTTTAACACAAGCATGGTAGATATAATTCTAACAATAAAAAATAGCAATCACCTTGCATCATGAAAAGTAACACAAATAAAACATAATAATAATACACTTGAAAGTTATACGGTTGTTTCAAGCATAGAGATAACATAGCAAAGTGATATTTCGCTTGTCCCTAAGAGTGGGGCAAAACATAAATGCCAGGAGACCTTCAAAGTTTAAAAGGAAGACTAGAACAAATAATTTCAGAACAAACAATAACACATCATGAATCAATTAATAATGTTTCTGGGACAAATGCACATTAAACTCAGAATAGCAACCATGCTCTCTCAACTGTGCATAAAGTTAGAAGATGGAGACTCAACATAAAAGTAAAAGAAAGGCCATTCGCAGAGGGAAGCAGGTATCACTCATGAGCTAGAGCTTTTTATTTTGTTAAACAAAGGTATTGAAAACTTTTTTTAGATAGGTGTATGCTTATGTCAACGAATTGTAAACAGAAAATACAGTACGTCACAAGTCAACTAGACTTCACAAGAGCGTCTCCCATAGAAGGACGCATTTGGGTAGATGGTCATCCCTCTTTCTCTTCTGTTTACACAATTATGCTTTGACTGATAAATTAGGGGGAATAATAATGAACATATTTTGTTGTATTACTTTGGGGCTGGGTACCCCGCTGCCATCTCATCTATCAATTGGATAAGCGGATGAAGCCACTAGTCAAGGGTGTGAAATTCCAATCAACAAGTGAGATAAAGGTTCTCTATTTACGTCCTCATGAGCTAAAACAGGAGGACAAAACAGGAGTTATTTTGAAGGTTTTAAAGGTAACACATGAGCAATTTAATTTGGAGTGGAAGTTAAATACCACATGTAGGTAGGTATGGTGGCCACATTTGGCAAAATTTGGTTTTTGGGAGTTGAATGCACGAGTAGAGCTCATACTCAGTACAGGTGGAGGCTAGCAAAAGACTGGGAGCGACAAATCAAGAGAGCAATAATGGTCATAATCATGCATAGCGACAAAAACATCATTAATCAAAGCATAAGTGGTACAACAAGTTCCAAAACTAAATGATCTTAGAGGCTATAAGTTACTGGTTTGTAGTCATAAACATGGTGTGCGCATGTGCCAAGTCAGCCAAATAAAACATTCAAAGGAGAACACCCCAAATTTATGCTTCAAAATGACAAGAACAACTCATGATTCTTTATAAGGCACATTAAGCACTCTCAGATATTTGATACAAATCATGCTACAAAATAACCACTATGCTTTAGAATTAAAATAAGATCTAGCATAACATGAAAAAGTCTAGCCACAATCTATACACGCTTATAATTGCACCGTTATAAGCACGAAAACTGTACTACTGCTTTCCAACACCAAGCATTTCATAATAAACAAAAAATATCCAAGAGATACAACATTGAAACAAGAGAGTACTAACACAACTCTACTAAAACTAACAGATCTAAATAAGAGATGCAAGAAAAACAGGAGCTAAACAGGAATTTTGCAGCAGTTAGAAGAAAAACTAAGAATACGAGCATAACGAGTATTCAAATGAAAAAGCAGAGCGTGTCTCTCTACCACACAAAGAATGCTAGGTTCCAACTATATTATTGCAGCAAGGGAAAAAAATAAAAACAAACAGAAGCTCGAAGTAATCTTCATATGATGTGACCGAATAAACATATAGTTTCACTAGAAGTGACCTGATAAATTGTTAGATGCTTGAGTCTTCTTATAATTTGTTGGAATGAACCACGGGGGCATCCCCAAGCTCTGACCTTGCACTCTTCTTGATCACATTATATCACCCTCTTCTCTTGACCCTTGAAAACTTCCTTCACACCACACTCAAAGAGTAATTCACATTACAGGGTTCGTGCAACAATCAGAAATTCATGGGTTCTGCAAGGGCACAAGTTCTATTGATACTTTTAAACATTATATACAGCCTCTAATGTTTCGTGAAGCAAATAAATCCACTTGACATCGCAAAAGAGCAAATGCAAGAAAAATGGCAGAATCTGCCAAAACCGGAACAGTCTGTAAAGACGAATTTTTTCGGGGCACTTACGTTGCTCAGATCGAAAAACATAAAGAACAAAAAAGTTTTGAAATTAGCTGAGGAATAAGAGCACATAATTTTAGGTCATTTTGATCTTTCTAGATTTTATACGATTTTTTACGGTGGACAGCAGAAATCCGTTTCCTGCGCAGAAATCCAAAACCAACTCCAACTTTCGTTAGAAACTTCACTTGGCACGACTAAAACATGAAAAGAAAGATACAAAGGAGTTTCTACAGAAGTATACAACCCCTTTACTTAAATAAAAAAGAGAAAAACAAAGCGAAAATAAAACCATGGGTTCTCTCCCAAGAAGTGCTTTTCTTTAACGCCTTTTAGCTAGGCATGATAATTTGAGAAAATGCTCACTTGAGAAATATGAATTGAAGCAAAAGAGATCATCAAGAAGCAAATGTAAAAAAAATTTAAGTCTAACCCACTTTCTATGAAAAATAATCTTGTAGAAGAACAAGTCAATAAAGCACAAAGTGGCTAGCATAGGAAGACAAAATAAGTGCAAATTCAAAAATTTCAACTTAAAGAGGGGAAACTTGATATTGTTGAGATGCATAAGAATTTGTTTCTCTCTCTCATAATAACTTTCAGTAGAATCATGAATAAAATTAACAATATAACCATCACATAAAACATCCGTATCATGAGCCACATGCATAAAAGAATTATTACTCTCCACATAAGCATAGTCATTCTCATTAATAATGGTGAGAGCAAATTCAACAAAATAGCTATCATTATTATTCTCATCACCATAATCATCAAATATAGGAGGCATATTATAATCATAATTAAATTTCTCCTCAATAGTAGGTGGACTGAAAATAACATATTCATCATTGTAATCATCATATATTGGAGGCGAAGTATCATCAAAGAAAATTTCCTCCTCAAAACTTGGGGGTCTAAAAATATCATATTCATCAAAACCAGCTTCACCAAGCTTAGATTTTTTCCATAGCATTAGCAATAATGGTGTTCAAAGAATTAATACTAATGACATTGCTACTAGCATGCAAATAAAGTTCCATAGGTTTTTTAATTTTCTCTTCAAACACTTCATGTCCTAATTCAATATAAAGATTATATAGTTCTATCATATTTTTTTTGGTTTCCATTAATCCTAACTAGTAAAAATAAAAACATGGAACAAGTAAAAATAAGCCTAACTAGTGAAAACAAGAAACAAAAGATATAATTGCAGAATCTAAAGGAAATAACTTTGAACACTCACACCCGAAGATGTGAGTACCTTTTACCTTACCTCCCCGGCAACGGCGCCAGAAAAGAGCTTGATGTCTATGCACGTTTCTATTCTTGTAGACAGTGTTGGGTCTCCAAGTGCAGAGGTTTATAGAACAGCAGCAAGTTTCCCTTAAGTGGATCACCCAAGGTTTATCGAACTGAGGGAGGAAGAGGGCAAAGGTATCCCTCTCAAGAAACCCTACAATTACTATACAAGAAATCTCTTATGTCCGCAACACACCTAATACAATTGTCAATTGTATAGGTGCACTAGTTCGGCGAAGAGAGAGTAAAATACAAGTAATATGGATGATTGTAAGTGATAATAGAAATCTGAAATAAAAATGGCAGCAAGCAAAAATGTAGCAGAACTAACTGTAAATGGTGTTTCAATGCTTAGAAACAAGGTCTAGGGATCCTACTTTCACTAGTGTACAGTCTCAACAATGATAACATAATTGAATTCATAAATATCATCTCTTCACTGTGCTACTCCAAACTACTCCGGTCGGATAACAAACACCAATTCATCGTAGGGCTACAAAGCATAGCTTAAAGTCGCATTCCCATGTCTAGTTTACCCCCACACTGTCAACTTGAGCGCCCTAGAAGGTACTACACAAACACCACAATTTCATAGGGTCATCCAACACAAGATATAAATATCATGCTAAACCACACGGTGCACACACTGTCACCATTACACCGTGACCAAAGTGTCTATGGAGATCTCATAAAAAAACCACTTGAGTAGCATAACATATGAAGAGTAACATCTACTTATTCAACTAGATTACAAATATCATGATTACATAAAGATCACACCATGGGAGAGAGAGAGAGAGATAAAACACATATCTACCGGTGGAGCCCTCAGCCCCGGGGAGAACTAGTCCCTCCTCATTATGGGAGACAGCAACAACGATGAAGATGGCGGTGGAGTCGATGGAGATGGCTCCAAGGAACTTCTATGTCCCGGGAGGGTGCTGGAACAGAAAATTATGTCCCCAGAAACTTGTCAGTTGCGGCGGCGGATCTACGACACTTTTTGTGGAAGGGGCCGATATCTTTAGGATTTATGCATCAGAGGGGCACAAATAGGCGAAAGGGCGATGGCGGTGGGCACCCGAGGGTCCCACACCATCAGTGGGGGCAGCCAGGGGGCCACCCACGCGGAGGCATGGTGTGGGGGCTCCGGGGCCCCCCTCCGTGTCTCCTTTGGACTTCCTTGACCCTTCGGAAATTCTAAGACTTTTGGCTTTCGAATTTTCCAATTGTAAGAATATTTCCAGAACAACTTTTCTAAAACTAAAAACAGCAGAAAACAGGGGCTCTGTGGCATCTTTTCAATAGGTTAGTCCCGGGAAATCGATAAAAATGACATAAAGTGTAAGGAAAACATGTAGCATAAGGCATGAAAACAACATGGAACATCAGAAATTAAGGATACGTTTATGACGTATCAGGGCCTCGGGTTTCGGACATTGACATGTGTAAACAACTTGCAGATATGATCAAGAAACATAATTATAATCATGAAAAAATAACATGTTCAGATCTGAGATCATGGCACTCAGGCCCTAATAACAAGAATTAAGCATAACAAGTTGCAACAACGGTAGAAAACACTAACAGTAGATACTAGGCACTATGCCCTAACAATCTAACATTATTACATTATCGATATCATCCAATCCCTTCCATCCCTCTCAGCCTACAGCGGTGGTTACTCACACATGGAAAGGGTAATCATGGATGGTTGATGCAGAAGAGGTGGCGGTGTCGATGGTGATGATCTCCCTCGAATCCCTATCCCGGCACGGCGCCAGAACAGGAACTTCTGATCCCCGAATTGAGTTTCGAGGTGGCGGCGACGCTCTGTACTGTTTTTGTGGAATATGACAAACCCCCTCACGTTTAGGTTTACGTGGCATATGTAGTCGAAAGGGGAGCCCGAGGGGGGTGGAGGTGGCCCCCACACCACCTGGCGGCGCGGCCTAGGGCGGCGCGCCCAGGGGTGGTCTTGGGCCCTCACGGGTTCCTCTAGTGATATAAGCTCAAGGTAATTCTGCTGAAAATAGAGTTAGTCTGTGTTAGTGATATCCAAAACTCACAAGTTTAGAAAAAAACAATAAGAAAAGTGTTCGGAAAAGGAGATACGTTTTGGACGTATAATTAACCCCACATTGTTAATTTGGGCCCTAGATGGTTCCAGACAAACACCACAATTTCATAGGGTCATCCAACACAAAATATATAAATCATGGGCAAGCCACATACAGTGCACACACTGTCACCTTTACACCGTGGGACGAAGGTGTCGCCGGAGATCACATTAACAAAACCACTTGAGTAGCATAATAGATGAAGAGTAACATCTACTTATTCAACTAGATTACAAAGCTCATGATCACATAAAGATCACACCATTGAAGAGAGAGATGAAACATATAGCTACCGGTAGAGCCCTCGGCCTCGGGGGAGAACTACTCCCTCCTCATCATGGGAGTCAGCAACAGAGATGAAGATGGCGGTGGAGTCGATGGAGATGGCTCCGGGGGCACTTCCCCGTCCCGACATGGTGCCGGAACAGATATTTATGTCCCCCGAAACTTTTCTTCAATAAGTGGGTTCTGGTTAATAGCGATGGGTGTTACGCGGCCAAGAAGTTCTATAATTTTGCGTTTGCTGGGCTTAATTCGCCACATATTTTTAAGAAACTTTGGAAAAGTAAAGCATTGCAGAAGCAAAAGGTGTTTGTTTGGCTCTTCCTTGTTGATCGGCTAAACACGCGGGATATGATGGAACGGCGTCACTGGCACTTAGACTCTGGTGTAAACTGTGAGATGTGTTCAGATAATGAGCGGGAGACAAGAGACCATTTATTTTTCAACTGTAATTTCGTGAGAGCGTGTTGGCGTAAGCTTGGCATCAGCTGGTCGTCTGCTCAGGGGGTGACTGCCATGTTCGATTTGGCAAAACAAAGCTTTAATGGGCCCAAGTTTTTTGAAGTTGCCACTTGTGCTCTTTGGGGGATCTGGAAACAAAGGAACGGCTATATTTTTGAGAGCATCCCTTTCTCTCTTCAATCCTGGAGAGTTGTTTTTTACAAGGACTTGAGCCTTGTGACCCATAGGGTTAAACTAGCTAACAAATCTGTTTTAGAGGACTGGTTGAGAAACTTTTAGTCTCTTTTCACTTTTTCTTTTCCCCTCTCCCCTCCACCCTGATGTAAATTATTCTTTGTATCCCCCTGATTATTTTATTTAATTGAAAAAGCTATACCGTAGGGGGTTCCCCCTACGGTTTCATGGTCAAAAAAAAACTTTTCTTCGATGGAGGCAGAGCTACGGAACTTTTCGTGGATGGAGGCTAGATGATTTAGTGTTTTAGCATCGGGGGGAATAAATAGGCGAAAGGGCAATGTCGGTGGGCGCCCGAGGGCCCACACCATGTGGTGGCGTGGCCATGGTCCGCGCCACCAGGGGGTGTGGCCACCTCATTGCCCCCTCCGGGTCTCCTTTGGACTCCGTTAACGTTCCGGGGAAAATAGGACCCTAGGATTTTGTTTCGTCTAATTCTGATAATATTTCCAGAATAAATTTTCTGAAATAAAAAACAGCAAAAAATGGGAAGTGGCGCTGTGGCATCTTGTCAATAGGTTAGTCCATGAAAACATCCGGAAAACAAAGGAAAACATGTGAAAACATAAAGGTATTGGATAGAAAACAAGCATGGAGCATCAAAAATTATAGATACGCTTGAGACGTATCAGCAATCATGATGATCATACATCTTCCTCAAGCGACTTTCCAAGAAGGTATTATCTTCCATTCTTTGTTGAAAGAAAACCGTTCAAACACTTGAACTTCATCAGCCTAACTTGCTCTATGAACGCCATCTTTAGTTCATCAACGATATCATATGGCTCTAAGTCCTCAAAACAAGATCTCAGCTTAGGCACCATGCAACTAGACATGATGCACTGAATAGTGATGAACATGTCCCGGCATTCATGATAAGCATCGTCTTCTTCTTGGCTTGCGGAGACCCTCGTCTTATCTCCTAATGGCTCTTTCATCACGTAGAGTATGTCATTGACCCGGAGGATGTGGCTCAAATCTTGGTACGAGTCTATGAAGTTTGACCCATCGACTCTAAGTAATGGATGTTGGAAGAAATGGCTAAGGTCGTAATGACCATGAGGGTAAGACATCTACAGAAATATTTGCAACGAACTAATAAGACTAAGTTTATCATAATTGGAATTCAAAAATGTACAAACACTTTATAATAAAATAACTCCCACTTAGAACAACATCCCTAACATTGTTCTAGTGAGTACATGATCCCCATCCATTACGCCTCCCCCGATCGTCATAGCCATTGGCATAGCTTCAAAGGTAGACACACAACATGTCAATCGCATCGTCCATGCGACTCGTGCTCAACCTTTCAGTCATCCGTGTTCGAGGCCATGTCTATACATGCTATGATCGCCAATCAAATATTAATGTATCTGGATGTGCATACATGGCTTACACCCGACGCATGCGAACGCAGAAGAAAGCACCCGATCGTCACGAACCACTTTTCTACTACAGACTTTCTTGTCAGTGCCATACTAAGGGAGAACACAATCTTGATATTAAATTAGGAATTATCCAATATATAGCTACCGTTGTTATATCTTATATAATATATATAGGATACACACCATTCACACAAGGAAACATCAAATGTAATTAACAAGTGTGTGATATGATATGATGCTTCAACTCCACGCTTGATCTCCATCGAGCACTCCGGAGTGATCATCATCGTCCACCGGTGCGGCGCCAAGTCCACATCGCCATCATGAAGTTGTATGTTAGTGCAATAGTAATACAACCTTACCTTCGTGTCCATATCACATCACCATCCCGCTGCAAAACAAAGTTAGATGCCTCCACTTTATATTTTGCAAATTTTACGTGGCTGCTAGGGCTTTTGGAGAAGAACCTTTTCTACCTACGAACTTCAAACACAAGACCGAGCAAGTAGTCGGTGGTTACATATCCCTTTCGGGTCTCCCATTGTAAATGCCATGATATCTATTGTATGATAAACTCACACCCTCATAGCTGCATATGCGATAGAAGGCACATGTCAGTTGAAGTGTCGGTCTTGAGTATGGAGAACGCGTAAGGTTGGCTTCGGGCTACTAATCATCACACAATGCTGATAGCATGAACAAGTACACGGGAGGAGGTAACAACTACAAGATCGATGCCAACACAAACAACATGCGTTCTAACCGTACCAGCAATACTACGCATAAATCAGCTCTGATACCACTGAAGGGTTTCGTAGCAGAATTTCAAAAAAATCACGACTAACGATCACCCCAAACTGCCATGATCTATATAGTAGAAAGGCGGTAACGGTTAAAGAGGGGTCCCAGTGACATACCCTTGTAGACCGTTACGTGGGGATTACACTCCTGCACAAGAAAACGACAAAGCCGGCCTCAAGGTCGTGATGAACTTTATGAGTTGCCGACAACCTTCCGGAGCAATGACTAAGGTGTAGTGCCCCAAGTGTTGTGCCTCGTAGGTATCGCACACATACGGTGTATGACGACGATCCCCGGTCTTCGTCCCAGCAGAGGTTGCGGAAATAGATCTCCTGAAACGGAATTTCTCCAGCACGACGACGTGGCAGAGTAGAGAGAAAATCTCCCACGCGCAGCCCAAACTTTGGGGCCACAGGATTCAAAAGAGAGAATCGTGCTATTCGTATTTATTCCGAAAAATTATGTGTCAAAAATGACACCATGCCTCTTCTTATATGGGGGGCAAAGGGGTACACCTCCCTTTGCCCACCAATGTGTGACTAAAGAGAGGGGAGGGGAGTTGGAGGGATGCGGCTAAGGAGTGGCCGCACCCTCCCTTTTCACGTCTGGGCTTGAAGGCCCATGGGAGCATGGCTCCCACGTGAGCATGTCTCCATTTTCTTTAAATAATAATTAATTAATATATTTAATTAAATAAATATATTTATATCAATTAATTATTTTTTATTAAATCGTATATGAATATTTTTAATTCAAAATTAAATATATTTAGATATTATTAAATTACATTTAATATTTACATTAATATATAAAATCAATTAATTCACAATTAATTTATTTAGATATTATTTAATATCAAATTAATTCCCATGGCTGAGACACTCCTTCCGGACCACCCCGAACTTTTTTGGCACTCCAGAACACTTCCGGTACAACTTCTTTTAGTTCCCGAAACTCTTCCGGTGTCTCTTTCTCTTTCCCGGAATCATTCCGATTTCTCTCTTCCTAATTCATTTAATTCTAAAAAGATCTCAAGCATCGTCTACCCTTAAGTGTGTTACCCTATCGGTTCGAGACTACTATAGACATGACCGGGACACCTCTCTGATCAATGATCAATAGCGGTCCCTCGACGTCCATAATGACCCCTGTGCATCCATCGAATCAATCATCGTTGAAACTTAACATAGACTCCCATTTCTTTCGTTAATCAGATACATGTCTTGTACGAAACTTCTTGATTGTTGACATTCCCCATGTCATGTTCAATTTCGTTACCAACAAGATCTTTTCAACTCGTTCCTGTGATCTTTGATACGTCTCAAACGTATCTATAATTTCTGATGTTCCATGTTGTTTTCATGCCATATGCTACATGTTTCCTATACACTTTATGTCATTTTTATGGATTTCCTGGGACTAACCTATTGACAATATGCCACAGAGTCAGTTCCAGTTTTTTGATGTTTTTGGTTTCAGAAAAGTTGTTCTAGAAATATTCTCGGAATTGGATGAAACAAATTCCCAGGGTATTAGAAGTTTGTCATGTACATGGAGTCCGGTGGGGACCCGGAGGGGGACCTCAGGGAACCCACATCATAGGGCGGCGCCCCCTTGGCCGCGCTACCAGGTGGTGTGCCCCCCTGGTTAACCACCGACGTTGCCCTCTCGCCTATTTAAGCTCCTCCACGGGTTAACCCTAAACATCCGAGCCTTTTTCCACCAAAATCCCGTAGCCGCCGTCATTGTAAATCCTAGTTCGGGAGGGTTATCAAGCTCTCCCTGGCACCCTGCCGGGAGGGGGAATCATCACCGGAGGGCTCTTCATTACCATGCCTCCTCCAGAGTGATGTGTGAGTAGTTCATCCTTGGACTACGGGTCCATAACAGTAGCTAGATGGTTGTTCTTTCCTCTTTATGCCTCATGTTTAGATCTTGTGAGCTATCTAACATGATCAAGATCATCTTATTGTAATGCTACACGTTGTGTTTGTTGGGATCCGATGAATATTGAATGCTATGTCCAATGATTATCAATCTATCATGTTTATGTTATTTATGATCTTGCATGCTCTCCATTACTAGTAGATGTTGTGGCCAAGTTGATGCTTCTAATTCCAAGAGGGGGTATTTATGCTCGATAGTTGGTTCGTGCCTCCCTTTAACACATGCTCGAGTGACCGAAACTTAACGGGTGGGGGATGTGTTGTTGCCACTAGGGAGAAAACAATGATCTTTACATTGTTTACATTACACACTTTGATCAATGCAATTATTTGTTGCTTGCAACTTAATACCCAACGTTTGATTGGATTACGCTCCGAGGGTTCATTATTAGTCATAGATGCAGTTGGACAACGGTCTACGAATTATGTAGCCCGCATGAATCACATAGTAATCATCATGTCATGCATATGCACTACGGTGGAACCTTTTTATCTGTCAATTTCATAGCTGTAATTTTTTTACCTAGCATGTTATCTATCTGTTATGGAGAGACATCACTAGTGAACTGTGGACCCCGATCCATTTCCTTACACTGATAATACAATCACTTCAACCATTGTTTTCCTACTGCACTTACTGTTTTCCTCTCAGTCATTGACATCACTGTTCTCTTTCATTTACTACAAACAAGTACTATTTTCCACACTATATGTCTAATCCTTTGTTTTCAGCAAAACCGGTGAGATTCACAATCTAACTGCTTCGTTGGGGCGAAGTAATTTCATTGTGTTGTTTGGATTCCACATTGCTGATGAACCGGCAGTGCGCCCCTGCCAATATCATATGACAACAACCTTGGGAAGTGATTTATTTCTACTACTGGTCGATTCAACCTTGGTTTCATTTTGAGGGAAAACTTTCGCGGCACTCTTCATACCTAACACTTGGGGTCTCCCAACGAGTGTGTGCTTACCGGCCATCAAGCAAGTTTTCTAGCGCCATTGCTAGGGAGGAAGAGGCTTTCTGCAAGGGGAGTCACTCACCTCCAATCTCTTTACTTTGTTTTTCTTTTGCTTAGTTTATTTTATTTTTCTTGTTTGCTTCTCTATATCAAAAACACACACAAAATAGTTCTTATTCTAGTTGTTATTTTTGTCATGTTTTTAATCTTGTTAAAATGAGTACTCCTGAGAACACTAATTTGTGTGACTTCACTAGAACAAACAAATTTTATTAGTACACCTATTTCTCCACCTGCTCGTACTGCTGATTTTTATGAGATTAAGTCTGCCCTGTTAAATCTTGTTATGAGCGAGCAATTTTATGGTGTCAGTACCGATGATGCTGTTCCCCATCTTAATAATTTTGTTGAACTCTGTGAGATGCAAAGATATAATGATGTAGATGGAGATATTATTAAACTGAAATTGTTTCCTTTCTCTTTGAGAGAAAGAGCTAAAGAATGGTTGCTATCTTTGCCTAGAATAGTATTCATTCATGGACTAAATGTAAAGATGCTTTCATTGGAAAATATTATCCTCCTGCTAAGATTATATCCTTAAGAAGTAGCATTATGAATTTTAAGAAACTTAATAATGAGCATGTTGCTAAAGCTTGGGAAAGAATGAAATCTTTAGTACAGAATGGTCCCACTCATGCCAAGAGGAAGGTATAAAGAGTGCAGCAGCAAGTTTCCCTCAGAAAGAAACCAAGTTTGAATCGACCAGTAGGAGGAAGAAGAACTTCTGAAGGTTGATGTAGCTGATATGGCAGGGCGCACAACCGGTTCAGCAGCAACGTGGAACCTACACAACACAATCAAATCACTTTGCCCCAACAAAGCAGTGAAGTTGTCAATCTCACCGGTTCTGCTGAACACAAAGAGGTTAAACGTATGATGTGAAAAACAGTAGGAAAATAGTAGGAAAAGTATGAAAGCAATATCAAAGCAGTATGTGTTTTATCAGTTTGAGGAAAATGAATCGAGGTCCACAGTTCACTAGTGGTGTCTCTCTGTGAAAGATAAATAACAAGTGTGGTGAACAAATTACAGTTGGGAAATTGACAGAAATGAAGGTTTCACTGTAGTGCATATGCATGACATAAATATTACTATGTGATTCATGCGTACATTACAACAAAATACATAGACCGTCATCCAAATTCATCTATGTCTAATAATCCACCCTCCGAATATCATCCGAACAAACGTTGGGTGTTAAGTTGCTAGCAACAGATTAGCGCCGTAAGCAAAGTGTGTAATGTAAACAATGTAAACTTGGTAAACACCGTTGTTTTCTCTCTAATGGCAATAACACATCCTCCATCTATCACGTTTCTGTCACTCGAGCACGGATGCAAAGGAGGCATGATCCCACTATCGAGCATAAATACTCCCTCTTGGAGTTATTAGCATTTACTTGGCCAGAGCATGTACTAATAACGGAGAGCATGCAAGATCCTAAATAACATATGCATGAAGATAACATGATAGATTAATAATCAGAAGACATAGCATTCAACATTCATCAGATCCCAGCAAACACAACATGTAGCATTACATAAAGATGATCTTGATCATGTTAGGCAGCTCATAAGATCTAAACATGAGATACAAAGCGGAGAGAACAACCATCCAGCTACTGCTATGGACCCGTAATCTAGGGATGAACTACTCACGCATTACTTCGGAGGAGGGCATGGTGGTGTAGACCCCTCCGGTGATGAATTCCCCTCCCGGCAGGGTGCCGGGGAGAGCTCCAGAACCCTCTCGGTCTCGGGATGACGATGACGGTGGCCTCGGGTGTTTTTCGGGATGAAGTGGTATATATTTAGGGTTTACGTCTCGGGGGTATAAATAGGCGAAAGGGCAAAGGAGGTGGAGGCCGGGGGGCCACACCACCCCATGGCGCAGCCAGGGGGCGCGTCACCCTATGGTGTGGGCCCCCTTTGGCCCCCCTCTGGGTCTCTTCGGGACTCTATGGAACCTTCGGGAATTCTAAGACTTCCGGGCTTCGAATTTTCCAATTCCAAGAACATTTCCAGAACAACTTTTCTGAAACAAAAAATAACAGAAAACAGGGAACTGGCTCTGTGGCATATTGTCTATAGGTTAGTCCGGAAAATCGATAAAAATGACATAAAGTGTATAGCAAACATGTGGGAAACAATAAGAAAACAACATGGAACATAAAAAAATTAAGGATACGTTTATGACGTATCAACATCCCCAAGCTTAGTTGCTACTCATCCTCGAGTAGGTAAACGATAAAAACACATAACTTATGAGGTGACCTGCTACCAACATAAACTTGATCATCAATAATGTAAAATCATAAGTAAGATGGGATCATAGAGCTTAAACACAAGCACGATAAATAGAATTTTAATAATTAAGCATAGGAATCACCTTGCATCATGAGAAGTAACACAAATAAAAGATCATGAATAAAAATGCAACAAAAGATATGCGTAAGTTTCAAGTATAGAGAAAACATGTCAAAGTGATATTTCGCTAGTCCTTAAGAGTGGGCAAAAACATAAATGCCAGGACACCTTCAAAGTTCATGAGGAAGACTAGAACAAATAATTAGAGAACAAGCAATAGCACATCATGAATCAATTAATAATGTTTCTGGGACAAATGCACATAAAACTCAGAATGGCAACTATGCTCTCTCAACCGTGCATAAAGTTGGAAGATGGAGACTCAACATAAAAGTAAAAGAAAGGCCCCTCACAGAGGGAAGCATGGATCACTCATGTGCTAGAGCTTTTATTTTATTAAACAGAGGTATAAAAAAACTTGACAGTCCTCTCAACCATCTTACACAAACCATGGCTAACCGAATCCTCGGGTGCCTTCCAACAATCACATACCGTGGAGGAGTCTATATTTTAAGAGAGGTGTATGCTTATGTCAAGGAATGGTAAACAGAAAATACAGTACATCACAAGCCAACTAGAATTCACAAGAGCGGCTCCCATAGAAGGACGCATCTGGGTTGAAGGTCATCCCTCTTTCTCTTTTGTTTACACAATTATGCTTTGACTGATAAATCAGGGGCAAAAATAGTGAAGAGAATTTGTGTTATTAATTTGGAGCTGGGCACCCTGCTACCAGCTCTTCTATCATTGGATAAGCGGATGGAGCCACTAGTCTAGGGTGTGAAAGCCCAATCAACAAGTGAGATAAAGATTCTCTATTTAAATCCTCATGAGCTAAAACAGGAGCACAAAAATGGAGTAATTTTGAAAGTTTTAAAGGTAACACATGAGAAATTTACTTTGGAGTGGCGGTTAAATACCACATGTAGGTAGGTATGGTGGACACAATGGGAAAACTTTGGTTTTTTGGAGTTGGATGCACGAGTAGAGCTCATACTCAGTACAGGTGGAGGCTAGCAAAAGACTGGGAGCGACAAATCAAGAGCGCATAAGATCCATAATCATGCATAGCGGCATAAACATCATTAATAAAAGCATAAGTGGTACCATAAGTTAAAAAAACTAAATGATCATGGAGGCTATTAGTGACCGGTTCATAGTCATAAACATGGTGTGAGCATGCGCCAAGTCAACCAAATAAAACATTCAAAGGAGAACACCACAAATTTATGCTTCAATATGAAAAAAACAACTCATGATTCTTTCAATGGCACATTAAACACTCTCAGATATTTGAGGATAATCATGCTACTAAATAACCACAAGGCCTTAGAACTAAAATAACATCTAGCATGATATGAACAAGTCTAGCCACAGTCTATACAAGCTTCTACTTGCACCGTTAAAAATTCTACCTCAAGCAGCAATGTCTTTTCCCAACAAGAACCATACAAAACATGCTTTAAGAAAAACTCTATAAATGCTACAGCAATCAATCATGAGAGTAATCACATAACACTACTAAAACTAACAGCACTCAACAAGAGATGCAATGAAAACAAGAGCTAAACAGGAATTTTTGCAGCAACTAGAAGAAAAACTAAGAATACTAGCATAGCAAGTATTCAAACGAAAAAGCTCTCTCCAAACAAAGAATGCTAGGGTCCAACTATATTATTGCAGCAAGTAAAACAAAATAAAAAAAAACAGCCGCTCCAAGTAAACTTCATATGATGTGACCGAATAAAAATATAGTTTCGCGAGAAGTGACCTGACAGATTGTTGATGAAGAAGGGGATGCCTTGGGAATACCAAAGCTTAGATGCTTGAGTCTTCTAAAAATATTCTTGGATGAACCATGGGGGCATCCCCAAGCTTTGACCTTGCACTCTTCTTGATCACATATATCACCTCTTCTCTTGACCCTTGAAAACTTCCTTCACACCACACTCAAACAGTAATTCATATTAGAGGGTTAGTGCAACAATTAAAAATCCATGGGTTATGTATGTAACAAGTTCTTTTGATAATTTTAAACATTATCTACAGCCAATGATGTTTCTTGAAGCAAAAAAATCCACTTGACATCGCAAAAGAGGAAATGCAAGAAAAATGACAGAATCTGTCAAAACCAGAACAGTCTATAAAGACGATTTTTTTCGAGGCACTTACGTTGATCAGATCGAAAAACTTAAAGAACGAAAAAGTTCCGGAATTAGCCGAGGAATAAGCACAAGAAATATCAGGTCATTCTGATTTTTATATGATTTATACGATTTTTTACGTTGGACAGCAGAAATCTGTTTCCTGCGCAGAAATCCGAAAACCAACTCTAACTCTCGTCAGATCCTTACTTGGCGCTACTAAAACATGAAAACAAAGATACAAAGGAGTTTCTACAGAATTATACAACCCCTTGACTCAAAGAAAACAGGAAAAAACAAATCAAAAATAAAACCATGGGTTATCTCCCAAGAAGTGCTTTTCTTTAACGCCTTTTAGCTAGGCCCAGAAAAGTGGAATCAAGTATTTTCAAGTGAAGAAGATGCTCACATAGGAAAAGAAATTAAGAAAAAAGAGAGCATCAAGAAGCAAGTATAAAAAAATTAAGTCTAACTCACTTCCTATGCATAGGGATCTTTTAAAGAAATAAATTAAAGAAGCTCAAACTAGAAATCATGGGAAGGTAGAACAAAAGCAACTTCAAAACTTTGAACAAAAAGAGAGGTGTTTTAGTAACATGAAAATTCCTACAAACATATTTCCCTATATCATAATAATTTTCAGTAGCATCATGAACAAACTCAACAACTTAATTATCAAGTAAAGCATGTGTGTCATAGCCTAAAAGCACACAATTCATATAAAGCTCAAAAACTGTAGGATCAGAATTTAAAATCAGCTCCTCTTTTTTCCCACTTTTAGCAATAGAAAAGCAAGATTCTTGGTCACTCTTAAAAGGTATAGGACACATTATAGAAATCCTATTTTCAGTAGCATTATAATTTATAACATCAAGTAACATAGGACCATCATCTAGAGCATTATCATATAAATTTTCTAAGCAAACTTCCTCATTATCATGCAAATCAATAGTTGGAATAAATAGAGGATTATAAATAACAGTAGAAATATCAATATCACAAGTTTCATTCATAGTAGTATCAAGATCACAAGTATAGCAAGTATCAGTTTCATTAAAAGGGATATTTCAAAAGAATCAATAGGATCATAACTTTCGTCAAATAATGTATGAGTTAAAGAGTTAATCTCATTGGGAGGTATACATGGCTAGATCCATTCTTCCTCCTCTTGATCATCACTCTCCTCCTCTTTTTCATCCAGTTAGCTTCCAGATTCAGCAGTTTCTTCTTCCATAGGTTCCTACAAGGCATTAGTCTCTTCCTTAGGTTGAGAGAATTTATCAAGATATTCTATTATGTAGTAATTACAATACTTGTAATTATCAAAGCAATATTCATGTATGCATAAATCTTGTATTTATAAGGTGCGTCATCAATACTCTCAAGTAAATAGGCAATTTCGAATGCACCCTTAATAGCAATAAATTATTCAATTTGTTCCACATCATATAATTCATAATTTAACTTAACATAAGAAGATATGGTAACATCATAATTATACTCACATTGAAAAAACAAGTGTTTATACCTCCTACATTAGCAAGATTTATCAAAGCAATAAGTAACATTATAAGTGGAGCACAAGTTTTTAGCATAGTCATGCAATTTATTAATTTTCTCCCATAAGTGTATTCCTTTTTGTGACAAGCGATGTTCCTTATAATATTTTTGTTGTTCATCTGTGAACCCACCTGGCTGATAAGATCTAGTTTCAAAGACATCAACCATTGATAGCAAGCATGATAAAGCAAAAATAACAACTAGAATAAGAACCTTTTTTGTGCGTGTTTTTGATAAAGAGAAGAAAATAAGAAAAAATAAAATAAACTATGCAAAACTAAAACAAAGTAAAGAGATTGGAAGTGAGAGACGCCCCTTGCCGAAATTCTCTTTCTCCCCGGCAACGGCCCCAGAAAATGTTTGATGCGTGTGATCACACGTTCGTTGGGAGACCCCAAGAGGAAGGTATGAAGAGTGCAGAAGCAAGTTTCCCTCAGAAAGAAACCAAGGTTGAATTGACCAGTAGGAGGAAGAAGCATTTCTGAAGGTTGATGCGGCTGAGATGGCAGGACACACTACCGGTTGTCAATCTCACCGGTTTTGCTGAACACAAAGAGGTTAAACGTATGTTGTGGAAAACAATAGAAAAACAATAGGAATAGTATGAAAGCATTATGAAAGCAGTAGGTGTTTTATAAGTATGAGGAAAATGGACCGGGGTCCACAGTTCACTAGTGGTGTCTCTCCGTGAGATAAATAACAAGTGTGGTGAACAAATTACAGCTGGGCAATTGACAGGAATGAAGGCTGCACCGTAGTGCATATGCAAGACATAAAGATTACTAAGTGATTAATGCGGGCATTACAACAAAATACATAGACCGTCATCCATGTCTAATAATCCACCCTCTGAATATCATCCGAACAAAATTTGGGTATTAAGTTGCTAGCAACAGATTAACGCCGTAAGCAAAGTGTGTAATGTAAACAATCTAAACTAGGTAAACACCATTTTTTTCTCCCTAATGGCAACAACACATCCTCCATCCGACACGTTTTTGTCACTCGAGCACAGATGCAAAGGAGGCATGAACCCACTATCGAGCATAAATACTCCCTCTTGGAGTTATTAGCATTTACTTGGCCAGAGCATCTACTAATAACGTAGAGCATGCAAGATCATAAATAACATATGCATGAAGATAACATCATAGATTGATAACCAGAAGACATAGCATACAACATTCATCAGATCCCATCAAACACAACATGTAGCATTACATAAAGATGATCTTGATCATGTTAGGCAGCTCATAAGATCTAAACATGAGGTAAAAAATGGAGAGACCAACCATCTAGCTACTGCTATGGACCCGTAGTCCAGGGATGAACTACTCACGCATCACTTCGGAGGAGGGCATGGTGGTGTAGACCCCTCCCGTGATGAATTCCCCTCCCGGCAGGGTGCCGGGGAGAGCTCGAGAACCCTCCCGATCTCGGGATGACGATGGCGGCGGCCTCGGGTGTTTTTCGGGACGAAGTGGTATATATTTAGGGTTTACGTTTCGGGGGGGTATAAATAGGAGAAAGAGCAAAGGCGGTCGAGTCTGGGGGGGGCCACACCACCCCATGGCGCGGCCAGGGGCGCGCCGCCCTATGGTGTGGCCCCCTGTGGCCCCCCTCCGGGTATCTTTGGGACTCCGTGGAACCTTCAAGAATTCTAAGACTTCCGGGCTTCGAATTTTCCAATTCTGAGAATATTTCCAGAACAACTTTTCTGAAACTAAAAGCAACAGAAAACAGGGAACTGACTCTATGGCATCTTGTTAATAGGTTAGTCCGAAAATCGATAAAAATGGCATAAAGTGTATAGAAAACATGTGGAAAACAATAATAAAACAACATGGAACATCAGAGATTAAGGATACGTTTATGATGTATCACTTCTTCACTTGAACATACTTGATTCTAGTTTTTTGGGACTAGCTAGAAGGCGTTAAAGAAAATCACTTCTTGAGAGATAACCGATGGTTTTATTTTTGCAATGTTTTCTTCTGTTTTCTTTGAATCAATGTGTTGTTTACTTCTGTAGCAACCCCTTTGTATCTTTATTTTCTGCGTAGGAAACAGATTTCTCCTGTCCACTATTAAATTCGTATAAAATCACAAATAGATCAAAATGACCTGATAATTTTTGTACATAATCCTCGGATATTTTTGAAACTTCATATAGTTTTACGTTTTTCGATTTGAGCAACGTAAGTGCCCCAAACAAATTTGTATTTACAGATTGTTCTGGTTTTGACAGATTCTGCCTTTTTACTTGTATTCTCTCTTTTACTATGTTGAGTGGATTTCTTTGCTCCATAAAACATTAGTGGTTGTAGCTAATGTTTAAAAAGTATTAATAATGCTTGTTTCCAAGGAGAACATGAGATTTTTTTTATTGTGCACTAACCCTCTAATGAGAATTATTTTGAGTTTGGTGTGAAGGAAGTTCTCAAGGGTCAAGAGAAGAGGGTGATATAATGTGATCAAGAAGAGTGAAAAGCCAAACCTTGGGGATTCCCCGTGGTTCATCCCAGCAAATTCCAAGAACACTCAAGCGTCTAAGCTTGGGGATTCCCAAGGCATCCCCTTCTTTATCAACAATTTATCAGGTCACTTCTAGTGAAACTATATTTTTATTCGGTCACATCATATGCCCTTTACTTGGAGCGTCTGTTTGTTTTTTGTTTTGTTTTATTTTGTTTTCGTTGTTGCAATAAACATAGTTGGAACCCAGCATTCTTGTGTGGGAGATAGACACATTCCGCTTTTTCATATGAATACTCGTTTTCTATCATGCTCGTATTCTTAGTTTTTCTTCTAGCTGCTGCAAATCCTTTTATCTCCTGTTTTTCATGCATCTCTTATTTAGAGTTGTTAGTTATAGTAGAGTAGAGGTAGTACTATCTTGTTTCATTGCTATATCTCTTGGGGATTTTTTGTTTAGTATAAAATGATTGGTGTTGGAACGTAGTAGCACAATTTTCGTGCTTATAACGGTGCAAAAAGTAGCTCGTATAGATTGTGACTAGACTTTTTCATGTCATGTTTGATGTTATTTTAATTCTATTCTTAGTAGTTATTATTTTAGCATGACTTGTCTCAAATAGCTGAGAGTGCTTAATGTGACATTGAAAGAATCATGAGTTGTTTTATCACATTGAAGCATAAATTTGTGGTGTTCTCCTTCGAATGCTTTATTTGGTTGACTTGGCGCAAGCTTACACCATGTTTATGACTACAAGCCAGTCACTTATAGCCTCTATGATCATTTAGTTTTTGACTTGTAATACCATTTATTCTTTGATTAATAATGTTTTTGTCGTTATGCATGATTATGGCGATTACTGCTCTCTTAATTTGTCGCTCCCAGTCTTTTGCTAGCCTCCACCTGTACTGAGTATGAGCTCTACTCGTGCATCCAACTCCAAAAAACCAAAGTTTTCCAAACGTGTCAATCATACCTACCTACATGTGATATTTAACCGCCACTCCAAGTAAATTTCTCATGTGCTACCTTTGAACTTTCAAAATTATTCTTATTTTGTGTTCTTGTTTTAGCTCATGAGGAAGTAGTAGTTGGGTTTGTTGTCTTCCATACTAATTAAGTACCCCGACTTGCATGCTTCATCTGCTCGTCATTAATTTTGCAAAGAGATGGTTAGATCATTATAACATCAAAAAGCTAAACAAATAAATAGGCACTCCTCCATGGTATGAGATTGTTGGCAGGCACCCGAGGATTCAGTTAGCCATGGTTTGCGAAAGCAAGGTGGGGAGGAGTGTCATACTATATAAGGTGCCTTCTATAAGTGCCCAATATAAATAATTTGTAACCACTCTCAACTTGTTTAGTATGGAACATGACAAGAACTCTATTACCATTCGTTGACATAAGCACACACCTCTCTAAAAAAATGTTTTCAATACCTCTGTTTATAAAATAAAAAGACCTAGCACATGTGTTAATCCCTGCGTCCCTCTGCGGAGGGCCTTTCTTTTACTTTTATGTTGAGTCTCCATCTTCTAACTTTATGCACAATTAAGAGAGCGTAGTCGCCATTCTAGGTTTAATGTGCATCATTCCCAAAGATTATTATTGATTGATTTATGATGTGTTATTACTTGCTCTCAAATTATTTGTTCTAGTCATCCACTTGAACTTTGAAGGTGTCCTAGCATTTATGTTTTGCCCCACTCTTAAGGACAAGCGAAATATCACTTTGCTATGTTTTCTTTATGCTCGAAATAAACGTATAACTTGCAAGTGTGTTACTATTCATGATCTTTTATTTATGTTACTTTTCATGATCCAAAGTGATTGCTAAGTTTTATTGTTAGAATTATATCTATCATGCCTGTGTTTAAAGTACTATGATCTCGGCTTACATATCTTTTACAATTTAGATGATCAAGTTTATGTTGGTAGCATGTCACCTCAGAAAAAAAAATTATCATTTTACCTACTCGAGGACGAGTGGGCACTAAGCTTGGTGATGCTTGATACGTCTCAAACGTATCTATAATTTCTGATGTTCCATGTTGTTTTCATGCCATATGATACATGTTTCCTATACACTTTATGTGATTTTTATGGATTTCCTGGAACTAACCTATTGACAAGATGCCACAGAGCCAGTTCCTGTTTTCTGCTGTTTTTGGTTTCAGAAAAGTTGTTCTAGAAATATTCTCGGAATTGGACGAAACAAAATCCCAGGGTCTTAGAAGTCTATCATATACACGGAGTCCGTAGGGGACCCGGAGGGGGGCCTCAGGGGGGCACACCATAGGACGGTGCATCCCCCCTTGGCCGCATCACCAGGTGATGTGGCCTCCTGGCCACCCACCGACGATGCCCTCTCGCCTATTTAAGCTCCTCCACGGGTTAACCCTAAATACCCGAGCCTTTTTCCACCAAAAGTTCCATAGCCGCCGTCATCGTCAACCCTAGTTCGGGAGGGTTCTGAAGCTCTCCCCGGCACCCTATCGGGAGGGGGAATCATCACCAGAGGGCTCTTCATCACCATGCCTGCCTCCGGAGTGATGCGTGAGTAGTTCATCCTTGGACTACGGGTCCATAGCAGTAGCTAGATGGTTGTTCTCTCCTCTTTATGCCTCATGTGTTGTGTAGATTTACAACCTCACTGCTTCGCTGGGGAAAAGTAATTTGATTGTGTTGTGTAGATTCCATGTTGTTGCTGAACCGGTACTGCACCCTGCCAACATCAGCTGACAACAACCTTCGGAAGTGATTTTTTTCTCCTACTGGTCGATTCAACCTTGGTTTCTTTCTGAGGGAAAACTTTCCGCTACACTCTTCATACCTTACACTTGGGGTCTCCCAACGAGCGTGTGTTTACCCGCCATCAATCTTTCATCCCCGTGACCTAGTCACACGCTGCACAGCTTTATGGATGAAAATCTTACCGAGTGGGCCCAGAGTATCTCCCCATCACGTGGGTAAACGAATCCCGCTCTTGACCACACGCCTTAACATATCCCGTTGGCATACCCAAGATACACCTTTATAATCATCCTGTCACGGTGTGACGTTTGATGCACTCAAAGCAGCCTCGAAGATAGCAATTAAATGTGATCTCACGGTCTAAGGATTAGGATACTATATTTCTAAGTAATCAACTGTGAACTTTGTGATACCATCGTATTGAAATACTTATGTTGGGTATGTTCATCACCTCATTCTCCAATAAGATGACTCCACTGTCAACTGAGATAAATGTCACATAATCATGAAACCTTCGATCATGATATCAATTACCCAGTGGATTAGTTTGATATAGAGGCCAACTAGGAACTTTGGTTATATAATAACCACTAGTTGTTTACACATCACACATGTATTGATGTTTCCTATTAATACAATTGTAGCATGATATGAAACTATTCTAAACTTATTGAATTATTGCATAAATATACTCTTATTTATTTGTCTCTAGGGAATAATTCCTTGAGGTACCCACACTGTCACCGTGGTAACATGATAATCATACTAAACACAAGTATCAAGAATCTCATAATTCTATTATTTAATCCACATAGAAGAACAAAATCACGATCAGTATCCATCTAACATGTTATCCATAGAGTCCCCAATATCACCACAAAAGTCCGGAAATTATAGTAGACATCAACCAGTTAAGCAACATTATAATCAATATATAAAGGTAATAGAGAGGGAAATGTCATATGATTCAATTATATTAATATAATCCATGATCATAATGAATATCACACCATGGGAGATAGAGATAACCACATAGATGTAACATCCCTGATTTTTGCAAAGTCCAAAAATCACTAAAAATTTAAACTTTTGTTTTCTTGTTAATACAAGTCACCGAAATCCTAAAAAAATCAAATCACAAAACAAATTTTATAACTTATGCCAAGATACTTGGATTGATATCTAAATAATCCTATATTTCATAAACTTGGAAAGTTATCCCTAATAAAATATTTTACAAAGTAAATTCAAGTTATTTAAAGCTATACATATTTCATATTATTTGTTTTATTCAAATATTTGTTTGTGAAAAGAATGCTTTGAACTTTATAAATTGGGTATTTTGATCCTTGGTTATTTCTAGCATTAAAAATACTTTATAACCCCAAAAGTATTTTATATGAGATATTAAATTATTCATCAATGCTTTGAACGATAAAATGATTCTAAAAGATTTTATTAGGCACCTAAATACGATTAATATATTTTCTTATTCTTCAATTTTAAATTTGACATAGAGTGTCAGCTAAAATTTATACAAACATTTCAATATTTTAGTTTTTGAAATGTGTTAAAAGGAACACACAAATGTTTTCTGTTGATAGGTTTTGGTTTTCCAACTCTTTAGAAATTAGTTTGAGCTCAATTGGATAATTAAAATAAAAGATAAAAAAAACTATATAAAATAGCAAAGGAAAAAAAAAAGAGGCCGAACGACCCAAACTGGGCCGAATCCTGGCCCATCCAAGCGACCATGTCGTCCTCCTCCTCGCTAGCACGTACAGAGGCAATCTGTACGTTACATCCATGTCTGTATCTCTTCCCCTCCTCCTCTAGGACATTCAATACCTCGAAATGAATTACAATCAAAACTAAAACTGCTCCCCATTGAATCACGGTTTCATTCAGGCAATTAAAGTCCGATTTCAGTGCCTTATTCATCCTGGTCGACTCGGTGAACCGAATGCCGCCGGTAGGCATTGATCTCCGGATCTCCCTCCTCACACCATAAGAAGCCGAAACATGTTGTCTACTGCGTTCCCCTCTTCCTCCTCCCACTTTTTTGTTCTCAAACTTTTCCCAAACAATCCCTGTACAGCCCGTACCGTATGTGCCCATTTGTGTCCAAAACTCGAGTTCAACATCAGATCTTGATCTCCACCATGACCTCCTCGACAATTCCTTGCACCAGTAAACTCTCCTCATGAAGGCCTACCTCCAGGACATAGTGGTGCCTTGTTTCGTTGCTGTTGGTCGAGCCGCCGGCGAAGTCATGCCATCCATGGTGAGTTCATCGGGCTGGTACGGCTTCTATGTGACATTCCTGGCCAAATCTCTCTCACCATATAACTTCTTTTGGTTATACTTATCTCCAGGAAATGTTTGTACGTCATATCTTCGTTGTAGACCGCCTCGCCTCCGTCTCCGTCCACAGTTTTCTGTCGACCGACTCCACGCCAGAGCAAGCCGTAGACGCAGCCGACAAGTCTCTTCAAGGAGCAACGAGTGTTGACCTGAAGCCGCGGCCAAGTACTTTCCTACGTCTAATTCGGACCGTCGTACACCCGTACCGATGAAGTAATCCCACAAGACGGTATGTGACTAGTCCAATCGATTCAAAGTTTCAGCTAGAGGTACTAGTACGCACAAGTTGATTATGTTGTCTATATGCCTTTATATGAGCCGAACCTACTCATGCCTATTCATGTATAACATCTATTTACGTGGACAACCAGTAAGCTGATGTATTATTACTAGATGCAAAAAGGGCACGACGTGCACGGACAAAATCAAGGTTGTTGCAATAGATAGCTCACCCGATTATCCCTATGTCGACACCAAGCGGAGCGTAGTTCCGCCCATATTTTTCATACGACTCATGGTGAGCTAGTGATGTCTTTTTTTTTTTTTATGTCCATCATAGAATCAGGAGTCAGAATAGATCAGTCAGTGAAGTGATACCATCCAATGGAATCTTGCCATTTATCAACCTATCTATAAATTTTCGGATTTTGGACAGAAACATGTAGGAACTTCTAAAATTCATATCTTTAGTTCTACGAAGCCAAATCCAATGATCTTTATATCCTCGGATTCAGAAAATCGTGTAGAATACAGTAGTGAAATAAAATATTATGTTTGCATCGCGCAAAATAATGAAAACTGCAGAACCATGTATTGCATTGTTTTGCTTATAAAATCAGTTTCAAAATATATAATTGAGTGAAACCAATTGATTTTGCTTTGTCCTTAAGCCCTATAACCAGAGAGAACAAATGTGAATTTCATAAAACATTTTCATAACAGAAACTTTCTGTCATTGTGTTATAGCCTCTATTTGAATTACACAACTGTTTAATTTATTTTATAATGCAAAATAAATTGTCCTCCAACTTCGTGCGTGTGTTTTAAGACCATAGAGAACGAAATAAAACTTACTTAAGTTCATTTGTTCAATAAACATGTGAGAACGATTTTAATAGAAAATCATATTTTTTGTTGTGTTAAACCCTATAACTCGATCACAATAATTCTTTTTGTAATTGAATTATGTGATAAACCATAACAACCTTGCTTAACCAACCTAGTTAGATATCTCGTTACGCTTGATGCTAATGTTTCATGTGGTATTGTATGTTTGTTAGAATGCTTGTTTATTGTTTTGTTCTTTCCATGTATAGATTGTACGGAGAGAAACGTTATTTTCTTGAAGAGTGTGTGATCAACACCAACTTCAAAAAGGCAAGTAACACATCATCAACTACCCATTATTTTCTATATGCATTAGTTGATTTTGAGTAGCATGCATGATAGGAAATTTTACTAAGTTATATGATGCTATGCTATTATCCTAGTAGTGTGTAGCCATCTCTTTTACCCTTGTTATTTGATAGCCTTAGAACTTAGTAGATGCTATGCAATATTACAAATTGTTTTACTAGATGTTGAGGAAAAATCCTAAGTATAACTAATGAATGAACCACCTGGGTGGAAGTGGTAAGATTGGGTTATGTTGAGTGTTTCCTCAGGGCCCTTATCTAAGGGTTATTCCACTTGAGGTTGTCACTTGCGGATGGCCACCCAGGAACAAAGAGATTACTATGTCCCTCTAAATCTAGTAGCTTCCCGTGCAGCCTTTTGACAATATGGGCTCTGTCTTGATCAATTAAGTTGTGAGGGTTCAGCCCAGGCTTGACAAGCAGATGTAGCAAAATTATAGGTGGAACGGGTCTTGCCGGTGGGTTTGGACTTCTTCTTCTGAAAGATCTCGTCTCAATTCTCTCCTTTCCATGATGCACTCCGGGTGTATAGGATGTTTGGGCTAATTGAAGACAAAGGGTGAAAGTGCACAACCTCTGCAGAGTCAACAAACTAAGATCTTAGCCGTGTCCCCGGTTATGGACAACTATGAGCAACTGGACAAGTATTGATGGAAGAATCTCATCACCAATTTCAATAAGTAAAATTTTGACCAAGTGAACAGTATTGTGGTGCTTGGATCTTAATCCAATGTTGCCACCCTTTTTAAAAGAAAAGTTTGTTTTACAAAAGTGATAGGAGAAAACTGGCTTTATGCAAACTTAGCCAAAACTCCACTCAGCCAAATAAGCATGTAGTATTAGTCTTGCCATTTATATCCACCATAGTGTTACTTGCCAATACATTAAATTGTATTGACTCCCTTGTGGCTGCATATTCCATATTGCAGATGTTTCTGAAGACGAGTGAGGATTTCGTTTAGGATCTCGAGACTATCGCCAACATGTTTTGCCTGTGGCACATGAAGAAGATGGGCTCAATGTTGTACTATGTTTTCCGCTGTAATTCTTGTTTTCTGCTAGTCTTCTAAGACTATGCAAGTTGTAATCCTATTTTGTAAAGACTGGATCATGCGATGTAATAGAATTTGATGCATTTGCATGATATTTCATTTTGTACTGTGGTGCTAGCAAATTGATCCAGGGACTAGCACAATAACATAGGTATTCCATCTTTATTAAAAGTTGGGATGCTACAAAATGGTATCAGAGCATTGTGTTGCCTGTAGGATTCGAGACCCTTAGGTTTGGAAGCCATTTTTGATCATGTTATTATCTCCTTAGAGTATTTTGGATCCTAGCGGCATAGTGAGATGAAGCGGCCCGGACAACTTTACGTGTCCACGGACACGAGACCGTTCCCTGATTGGCTTGCGGGTGCCAGTATCTCTCACTATAGTGAATATCCAATTTGCAAAAAGTTGTTAATAACCCCTTGATCACCCTAGGATTGAAAAAAAATTTATGTTCGAACTTTCTATAAACAAAACAATCATCTTAATTCCTCTCATATCCTCTCATCTATTATTCACCTTCAAAATTTTTTAGATGACCTACCTCTTCAATACCGTCAAGACAAGATTGTTGATGACCATACCAAGAAGTGCAAAGAGTATTTTCACCACATGAAGCCCTACACTCAAGATTTTTGAAGAATTTGAAGAAAAACATAGACTTCCCAACAATAAAGAACACCTCAAGACATGGAGAGAAGAATATGAAGAAAAGCTCAAGAAGATATAGATGAGACCACCAATCTAGTTACTTGGTTAGAACAACGTTAACGTGTTAGTGTATTGATCATACCAATGAGTGTGGTATGACAATATTAGTGTTTTCTAAAAACTATGTTGTTTGGTGTGGTGAATGTGTTGATATAAGTTTGTTATGTGTTGATTGCAAGATGAGTTTCCTTGATCTTATGTGTTGGGGTAGGATCTTCTTTAGTCTCTTTCTAATCTCTACTCATCCATGCTAAGCCAAACCAAAAACCATTTACCAACCATAGAGAACTACCATATGAAGTGCAAGAATAAACCCTTCATCCAAGAATGTCATGACTAGTTCTCCAGAGAGACACAAGACACACAATTGAGGAATGTCACAGGTTTCAAGATCCTTTTTTTTGTGAAAGAATAATCACATCCTTGATGAAGCCAAATGTATACCAAGGAGCAGCAAGAAAATCAACAAGTGAAGAAAGACAAGTGAACCCCAAGTTTCATGAGCTATGAAGATTTCAGAGCCAACTGCACCAAGAGAAGAAATAATGAAGGAACACAACTATCCAGTTTGTGTTACATAAGAGTTTTACGCAACCCCCTAGTTGAGAAATGATAGTTTAGCTCAAGTTTGTCTTAACAGAATGGAAACTTTCTGTTAGACAAGTGAGGTGACCTAGTGTTATTAAACAAGATTCATCAATCCAAGTACAAGGTAATGATTGAGTGCAACATGGATTGGCCCCCATGGTGACTACTCACATTATTTACTTTTGCTATGAGGAATGTTAAATCTGAGTGACACACCTATTAGAGAGACGACGATGTTAAACCTGAACCATAGAATGGTAGAATATAATAATTACCCTATGTTAGTGTTGCTGAAAACGTATTAAGTTCGGTGAGGATCAAGCCAACCTTGGAGGTAGCAAACAAGATGGAAGATTTTCCAAGAACATCAAAAGACCAAGTTGAGACTGACCCAAGGAATTTTGATTGACCCAAGGAGTGACCCCTCAGTGTCAAAGGTAGTTCAACATACCTATGTTGGTCTACAGCTCTACCGAGAAGGAAAATTCTACTCAAGGCAATCTGAAATCAATCTACACTCCAATGTAATGAAAATAGACTAACCACAAAAATTCCTTTTAAGGGTGGTAGCCCACCCAGTTGTTCTCGAACCCAGTCACCTAGACCCATCTTTCTTTCTAGCCTTCCCAAATCTCGGGACGAGATTTCTTTTAAGGGTGGTAGTCTGTAACATCCCTGATTTTTGCAAAGTCCAAAAATCACTAAAAATTTAAACTTTTGTTTTCTTGTTAATACAAGTCACCGAAATCCTAAAAAAATCAAATCACAAAACAAATTTTATAACTTATGCCAAGATACTTAGATTGATATCTAAATAATCCTATATTTCATAAACTTGGAAAGTTATCCCTAATAAAATATTTTACAAAGTAAATTCAAGTTATTTAAAGCTATACATATTTCATATTATTTGTTTTATTCAAATATTTGTTTGTGAAAAGAATGCTTTGAACTTTATAAATTGGGTATTTTGATCCTTGGTTATTTCTAGCATTAAAAATACTTTATAACTCCAAAAGTATTTTATATGAGATATTAAATTATTCATCAATGCTTTGAACGATAAAATGATTCTACAAGATTTTATTAGGCACCTAAATACGATTAATATATTTTCTTATTCTTCAATTTTAAATTTGACATAGAGTGTCAGCTAAAATTTATACAAACATTTCAATATTTTAGTTTTTGAAATGTGTTAAAAGGAACACACAAATGTTTTCTGTTGATAGGTTTTGGTTTTCCAACTCTTTAGAAATTAGTTTGAGCTCAATTGGATAATTAAAATAAAAGATAAAAAAACTATATAAAATAGCAAAGGAAAAAAAAAAGAGGCCGAACGACCCAAACTGGGCCGAATCCTGGCCCATCCAAGCGACCATGTCGTCCTCCTCCTCGCTAGCACGTACAGAGGCAATCTGTACGTTACATCCATGTCTGTATCTCTTCCCCTCCTCCTCTAGGACATTCAATACCTCGAAATGAATTACAATCAAAACTAAAACTGCTCCCCATTGAATCACGGTTTCATTCAGGCAATTAAAGTCCGATTTCAGTGCCTTATTCATCCTGGTCGACTCGGTGAACCGAATGCCGCCGGTCGGCATTGATCTCCGGATCTCCCTCCTCACACCATAAGAAGCCGAAACATGTTGTCTACTGCGTTCCCCTCTTCCTCCTCCCACTTTTTTGTTCTCAAACTTTTCCCAAACAATCCCTGTACAGCCCGTACCGTATGTGCCCATTTGTGTCCAAAACTCGAGTTCAACATCAGATCTTGATCTCCACCATGACCTCCTCGACAATTCCTTGCACCAGTAAACTCTCCTCATGAAGGCCTACCTCCAGGACATAGTGGTGCCTTGTTTCGTTGCTGTTGGTCGAGCCGCCGGCGAAGTCATGCCATCCATGGTGAGTTCATCGGGCTGGTACGGCTTCTATGTGACATTCCTGGCCAAATCTCTCTCACCATATAACTTCTTTTGGTTATACTTATCTCCAGGACATGTTTGTACGTCATATCTTCGTTGTAGACCGCCTCGCCTCCGTCTCCGTCCACAGTTTTCTGTCGACCGACTCCACGCCAGAGCAAGCCGTAGACGCAGCCGACAAGTCTCTTCAAGGAGCAACGAGTGTTGACCTGAAGCCGCGGCCAAGTACTTTCCTACGTCTAATTCGGACCGTCGTACACCCGTACCGATGAAGTAATCCCACAAGACGGTATGTGACTAGTCCAATCGATTCAAAGTTTCAGCTAGAGGTACTAGTACGCACAAGTTGATTATGTTGTCTATATGCCTTTATATGAGCCGAACCTACTCATGCCTATTCATGTATAACATCTATTTACGTGGACAACCAGTAAGCTGATGTATTATTACTAGATGCAAAAAGGGCACGACGTGCACGGACAAAATCAAGGTTGTTGCAATAGATAGCTCACCCGATTATCCCTATGTCGACACCAAGCGGAGCGTAGTTCCGCCCATATTTTTCATACGACTCATGGTGAGCTAGTGATGTCTTTTTCTTTTTTTTTATGTCCATCATAGAATCAGGAGTCAGAATAGATCAGTCAGTGAAGTGATACCATCCAATGGAATCTTGCCATTTATCAACCTATTTATAAATTTTCGGATTTTGGACAGAAACATGTAGGAACTTCTAAAATTCATATCTTTAGTTCTACGAAGCCAAATCCAATGATCTTTATATCCTCGGATTCAGAAAATCGTGTAGAATACAGTAGTGAAATAAAATATTATGTTTGCATCGCGCAAAATAATGAAAACTGCAGAACCATGTATTGCATTGTTTTGCTTATAAAATCAGTTTCAAAATATATAATTGAGTGAAACCAATTGATTTTGCTTTGTCCTTAAGCCCTATAACCAGAGAGAACAAATGTGAATTTCATAAAACATTTTCATAACAGAAACTTTCTGTCATTGTGTTATAGCCTCTATTTGAATTACACAACTGTTTAATTTATTTTATAATGCAAAATAAATTGTCCTCCAACTTCGTGCGTGTGTTTTAAGACCATAGAGAACGAAATAAAACTTACTTAAGTTCATTTGTTCAATAAACATGTGAGAACGATTTTAATAGAAAATCATATTTTTTGTTGTGTTAAACCCTATAACTCGATCACAATAATTCTTTTTGTAATTGAATTATGTGATAAACCATAACAACCTTGCTTAACCAACCTAGTTAGATATCTCGTTACGCTTGATGCTAATGTTTCATGTGGTATTGTATGTTTGTTAGAATGCTTGTTTATTGTTTTGTTCTTTCCATGTATAGATTGTACGGAGAGAAACGTTATTTTCTTGAAGAGTGTGTGATCAACACCAACTTCAAAAAGGCAAGTAACACATCATCAACTACCCATTATTTTCTATATGCATTAGTTGATTTTGAGTAGCATGCATGATAGGAAATTTTACTAAGTTATATGATGCTATGCTATTATCCTAGTAGTGTGTAGCCATCTCTTTTACCCTTGTTATTTGATAGCCTTAGAACTTAGTAGATGCTATGCAATATTACAAATTGTTTTACTAGATGTTGAGGAAAAATCCTAAGTATAACTAATGAATGAACCACCTGGGTGGAAGTGGTAAGATTGGGTTATGTTGAGTGTTTCCTCAGGGCCCTTATCTAAGGGTTATTCCACTTGAAGTTGTCACTTGCGGATGGCCACCCAGGAACAAAGAGATTACTATGTCCCTCTAAATCTAGTAGCTTCCCGTGCAGCCTTTTGACAATATGGGCTCTGTCTTGATCAATTAAGTTGTGAGGGTTCAGCCCAGGCTTGACAAGCAGATGTAGCAAAATTATAGGTGGAACGGGTCTTGCCGGTGGGTTTGGACTTCTTCTTCTGAAAGATCTCGTCTCAATTCTCTCCTTTCCATGATGCACTCCGGGTGTATAGGATGTTTGGGCTAATTGAAGACAAAGGGTGAAAGTGCACAACCTCTGCAGAGTCAACAAACTAAGATCTTAGCCGTGTCCCCGGTTATGGACAACTATGAGCAACTGGACAAGGATTGATGGAAGAATCTCATCACCAATTTCAATAAGTAAAATTTTGACCAAGTGAACAGTATTGTGGTGCTTGGATCTTAATCCAATGTTGCCACCCTTTTTAAAAGAAAAGTTTGTTTTACAAAAGTGATAGGAGAAAACTGGCTTTATGCAAACTTAGCCAAAACTCCACTCAGCCAAATAAGCATGTAGTATTAGTCTTGCCATTTATATCCACCATAGTGTTACTTGCCAATACATTAAATTGTATTGACTCCCTTGTGGCTGCATATTCCATATTGCAGATGTTTCTGAAGACGAGTGAGGATTTCGTTTAGGATCTCGAGACTATCGCCAACATGTTTTGCCTGTGGCACATGAAGAAGACGGGCTCAATGTTGTACTATGTTTTCCGCTGTAATTCTTGTTTTCTGCTAGTCTTCTAAGACTATGCAAGTTGTAATCCTATTTTGTAAAGACTGGATCATGCGATGTAATAGAATTTGATGCATTTGCATGATATTTCATTTTGTACTGTGGTGCTAGCAAATTGATCCAGGGACTAGCACAATAACACAGGTATTCCATCTTTATTAAAAGTTGGGATGCTACAATAGATGTACAAGCCCTCGGCCCCGAAGAGGGACTACTCCCGCATCATCAAGGGAGACAGCAACGTCAATGAAAATGGCTCTGGAGGTGAATCATCATCCTGGCAGGGTTTCAGAATAGAAAGTTTTATCCACCGAACTAGGATTTTTGGTAGTGGCGGAGACGGATTCATTTCTGGAAAAATCCTCCACTAGGCGTCAGTTTTAGGTAACAACAAATATATAGTCCAAAAGGTGTCGTTAGGCAAGCCCCGGGGTGGCAAGGAGGGCTTGGGCACGAGCTAAGGCCCAGTCTCCCCATCTCCATGGGCATACCCTGAGGTGCCTTTTTGGCTCCATGATTTTTCCGGTGATTTAGAATTTCTGTAAAGTTTTCATAATTTTCTAAGCACTTTTATTTTTGTTCCATTTCTACAATGCACCGACAAAATAAACATAAACTGGCACTAGGAAATGGATTAATGGGTTAGTCAAATAAATGATATAAAACTATAGTAAAACCATGTAACAATGATATAAAAAAGCATGGAAATATCAAAAATTATAGATAGGTTTTAGACGTATCATTCCTTCCGTTTTGTCGTTGTAGGATGGTATCCTTGCCGCTCATCGAATTCAACTATGATCATTTTCCATTACGTTCCACGACTTTGTTGGGAGAGGGTTATGGGGTCTAAGCTTATTGCAATCCAAGTTTTGCATAATATCTTTTCCTCTTATTTTTCTTTCACGACGGTCCTCTCATGCATTTTCCCTCAACTTTCTTCCCAGAATTAGCACCTATGAGCTCCTCTTCCTTCCCAGTTTTGACGAATGATGAATCGGCACTACCATCATGTATTATGGACATTAATCATTCGGTGGCATCACTCTATGCACACATAAACATTGTCGGCACCACTCAATTCACACATGTACGTTGCTAACAAAAAAGACATGAATACACACCTTATCATTTCGACGCCAACATGAGGCATTCCATCGAACAAGCTGCGATTGTCCTCAATGTCACCAACAACCTCACGATACTTCTGCCAGGCACCCGCGGTGTTGGCATAGTTGGTGAGCGTTTCCCGTCATGACATCGACGAGTCGTTGTATGCGGTCTCGTTGAAGTTGAAGCCTTGGCTCCCATACCATCCATCAACGCCAATTACATGGAATGTGACGTTGGGGTTGGCGAGCTCAGTCTCGCTGATCTATGGGTAGAGAAACTTGTTCGTGAACCTGCAACGGCGGTATTGTAGCGAAAGTAGGACGAGGAATACATCGAGAAGCTCCCTGGACGATCGGCGGTGGCGCTCCATGGATCGGTCATCAAGTCGACACCGTAAAGGATGGACTCCTCCAGTTGGAGGACGAGGTTTTTCTAATTTTCCTCCGCCTTCAGCATCAGCCAGCTCGGCTGGTGGTCTCCAACGCCTTTCGGGCCATTTTCCTCGCTTAAACCGTCTCCCATGATTCTTACTCCTCCGCCATCCTCTCCATGAGTTCAGGTGGCGACTTTAGATGAGACAAGTGGACGCATTGGAGGGTGGCATATGCGGCATCAAAGAACGGGCTATAATTAGCGGTGGCGACGGCCCATAAGGGGATAATTTGATAAGGTATTGACAAGGAGTAATGTGAAACGGAAGGGGAATTTTGCTCCCAACAATGCATATCTATTGCGAGGTCGATGGCATGTGGTGCCCACCTGTCGGACTTCTATATGTTTGAGCTTGTCCTGCACCCCCGAGCTGACACCAACGAACTAGGGGTTGCATTTTTTCGGCCAACCAAACCGAGGGGGCGATTTTCGTGTCTAGACCCCCACTCGGCCGATGGAAAGGCCTATCGGGGGCGCCGATGGAGATGATCTTAGGGGGTGGTAGGGCGATCATCGAAGTCCATCGCAACTGCGAGCAACAAGCAGTATGTAGATTTGTCCGCGCCGAAATAATACAGATAGAATATATAGTATATTTCTACAAAATTTAGGGATAGCAACCCCTTAAAGAATCTGCTAGAGTGAGTACGGTTCTGCAGAGGACGTAGGGAATCCGCGAGAGTCGCTCTAACTAAAATAATCGAGCCTGTTTTGTTTTGTTTTGTCTTAATGCAATATTTTTAAAATTTTGACCAAGTTTATAGAAATACGTAGTATACCAACATTTATAATCCACAATAAATATCCCTCCGTCCCAAATTAATTGTCTTAAAGTTGGACAAAAGGGGATTTATCTAGACATGTTTTAGTGTTAGTTACATCTACTTTTGTCTAAGTTTGGGACAATTAATTTGGGATGGAGGGAGTACTATTTCATGATGTATATATTGTTCTTGGTTTGGTATTGTACATGTAAATATCTTTCTACAAACTTGGTAAAATTTAAAAAGTTTGACTTAGGACAGAAAAAAAATATTAGACAGGCAAACCAATCAGGCATTTAAAACCAAATCTTGACGACCCTATACAATGAGTCACCATACCTTCAATTATATCTATTTACAAGAATCTTTAGTTAGTTATGGCATTCATTTTCTAAGATGCACAGTCAATAGGTTTTGAGGTATTAGCACCCGAGGTACAAATAGTTGTGCGGTGGGAGCAAATTCATACAACTTCTTTTAAATGTGGGTGCAGTGGTACAAATACTTGCATAGTTGGAGCAAATTGGTACAAAACCAATCAGAATGTGACATTTGGCAGCCACTTGGCATATGGTATTTTTCAGAAACACCCCGAAACTAGCGAGTACAGCAAGTAGGTATGTAACGCGGCCCACCTGTCAGTGGCTGACCAAATAATTAAAATTGTGCGTTTGGGAGATTCGATCCAGTGACCTGCAGCTTTGGAGTAAGCTTCTATAGCCACAAAGACACAAGGAGCTTGACGTCATATTAAGCTACTACCGGTTAATAGCGTAGGTTAACTGCATACCAAGTCACAGTCAACTAAGGCATTTTATACATAGTATGTTTATATGATATTGCGTAGTATATTATGTATAAATATTTTACCTATAATATTACGTAGTATACTATTGCATAGTACCTATAAAATTGTATAAAACAGTGACATATAAAATACAGTATTATTTATGTATGTTGCGTCGTGAAATAATAAGTATTGTACTATGTATAAAATAGCTCCATAGTATGTATACAACGTACATTTACTATAGTATGCATACTTTTTTTAATTGTATACTACATGCATTGTACATGTACAGTGTGTATTTTTTCTTGCGAGGTATAGTCTGTATACAACATCACGAAGATGCGTACTGTATGTATAGTATACATACTAAATTATTTTAGTATAACACACTAACATTTTTTAATTCGTATAAAATAGCTCCATAATACTATGATGTTTTATACATAATATATAGGGATATTTTACATTCTATACATGCCATATAGGTAAGTTTTTTTTTGCATTTACTATATAGATAAGTTTTATACAGAATATACAGGAGCATATACATTGCATACATATTATATATAAAATACTAGAGTCTAGCATGTGTTATACATAGTATCAAGAACATGTATGCAGTATACATACAACTGTAAATACTATAATAACTGGGTAAGTGTACGCAGATCCGTGTAGTACCAAATATTACAACAAGTATTTATCTTTGTGCCCACGGAATCCCCAAGTGTACGCAGTACGACAAGGTCGCAGGTTCGAAACCCCTAACGCAAATGAACCTATAAATACATGTAGTACCTTTAACAATCGCAAATGCATGTTTGTTCTGTTGGTTACAGAGCTGTGTCCAGACCTTTGTGTCGCGAGTTCGAACCTTGCGCGCAGCACCCGGCGGGCATGTAATTTTATTATTTCGTCTTCACACTGACATGTGGGGCCCACATGTAAGAAATATTCTGAGTGGTTCTGTTGTACCGCTTAGCTTGGAGGGGCGTTCTGAAAAATTCCAGAGCCAGCTTGACCGCCAAATGTCGCGATTTGATTGGTTTTGTATGAATTTGCTCCAACATGACAACGTTTTGTACTAGTGTACCCACATTTTCAACTTCTTGTATGAATTTGCTCCCACCGGACAACTATTTGTACCTCCAGTGCTAATACCTCATAGGTTTTGTGACCCGGCTGGGGTAACTTAGAAAAAAAAAACGCCGTACAACTTCAGTTCATGTTTAGGACCGAGGCAGAACAACAAAGAGTGGAATTCTAGTGCAACCATGCAAAAGAGAATTATCCCCCAAAAGGAGAGCAAATTAAATACTCCGTAGTAGCTTAGATCATGTCCGCAGATTTTTTTATCAATTAGCAGACGACACTGCCATCCAGTTCACTCAGATTCCAGAGTAGCAAAAGTTCAGATTAATTCTAGGAAACAAACAGTACATCTCACATCAGAACACATTATTATCCTAAGGCTTAAAACCTCCAGAAACCTCAGGCCCTGACCGGATACTCTCTCTACTGCTCCTCCAAAGTTCAGATTAAAACTTCGGAGGACGCATCACATACGTGCTGGATGGATGGATCAGCGGGGACGGGCCACCGCGCGGCCGATGACACGCTCCACCGTCGGCCGGATGCCGTCCCGCGGCGGGCCGAAGCGCACCGGCAGGTAATCCTTGTTGCCGCCGCAGGGGAACCTGGAGCAGGAGAAGTGCTTCGACAACGCGTCCACCCCCTGCGAGTAGAGCACGCAGAAGTTAATAATTGGGGATACGGCTCTGGCGCCGGCGCCGGTGGCGAAGGCGGCGGGCTTCTGGGAGGGCTGCGGGCGTGCGTACCTGGATGTCGGCGTGCACGACCTCGCACACCTTCGCGGAGCCCACGGCGGCCCAGCTGTGGCCGTGGAGGAACGCGTACAGCCGCCGCGCCGCCGTCGGCGTTGTCATGTTGACGAACGCGTAGCCCTTGTTGAACTTTCTCCTGCGCCGCCGGAAACGGAATCAGTGAATCACACCACCAAACAGGTTAAGCTCGGACAAATCGAAACCAAATACAGATGGGGAATAGCAGAAAGACATCGCGGAATGTGTACCTGAAGTCTATTGGGAGATAGAGGAAGTCGTACTCCGATCTGACGAACTTGCCGCCGCCGACGACGCGCCATCCGGGGTTGTCGTTCTCCTGGGCGCAATGCTGGTCGAGGATGGCCATGAACCTCCGCTTCCTGCACCGCATCGAACAAGAACCAATCGATTGATGTGCGCGCACACGGGATTGAAGAAAAGAAAGAGGAGGGGGAAATGGCTGCACACTCACGCGAAGCTGTTGGGGATGTTGCAGATCATGAGAGAAGTCTTGTCGCAGTTTGGATCGAAGGCTGGTTTGGAGCCCCCGGCCCCGACAGACGGAGGCGGTGGCGCCGGCGGCGAGACCGGCGTCGCCCTCCTCCAGGGCGTGAGGACAGAGCGAGGGGAGAAGTTATCTTCCACCTCCGCGCGCGGGGACTCGTCGATCTCCGCGATGCTGCAACGCCTCGCCGGTAGCGGCGGCGGGGGCGTCCATGGGAAGTCCGGGAACGCGGGGGGAAGCCCCACGGAGTAGGGGCAGCCCGCTGGAGCTAGCCCGCCGCACGCCGGCGGCAGCGGCGGCGGCGGGAGGAGGCAGCTGGGCGGCAAGTCGAAAGGAGGAACCTTGGTGGAGTAGAGCTGACCGGGGACATAGGCCACGGAGAGGTCGTACGGGGGCGCGGCGGGGGGGAGGTCCAGGCGGGAGGAGAAGGTGGCGGCCATGGCTACCTACAGCACGGGTATTTTTTTTTCACTGGGGTACTGGGGGGAAAGTAGGAAGAAGGGAGACTGGGGACGACCACGCGAGGACTTGGAGACGCACCAGCTGGCGACGTCTAAGGTACGACGTGTCGTCCGCAGAACAGCTGTGCACCGCCCCAGCCTCAACTTAGACCCCAAGTTTTCTTTTTTTACGGTCTCTTTTTAATGGCTAAATGTCATGTATTATGTAGTAGACCAAACCCTTAAAGCATGTCTAACAGACCCCCTAAATGGCCCAAACCCGTATAATAACCGCTGATATACGGGTTTAGGCTCTACCCGGCCATCTAGCAGACCCCCTAAATCGACCACCCCGGACGAATTTTTACAAGTTCCGGTAGGAGGCGGCCCGTCGACCCCTACATGTGCGGGTCGGGAGGAGATGTAGAGGGCCAACCCCTCACCATTTCCCCAACTGCGCGCGAACCCGTTTCAGCCCTCCCAACCGCCGCCGCCGCCGGATCTCCGCCGCCTCGCCCTCCCCGGCCACCGCGTGGCCAGATCTCGCCGGCATGGACCTCTCACAAGCCCCTTCGACCACCGGCGATGCACCACCCATGTCTGAGGTGGTGAATAATGTCCCCGTCGACATCGTGAGTGGTTAGCCGACCTCCGCCGAAGTCGCGGCCGTCATCTCCGCCACCATACCGATGAAGAGGAAGAGGACCCCGAAGATCTTCTTCGACACACCGGCGGCGGTAGCGGCGGCTGCGGCGACCACTACTGCTCCCGCCAAAGGGGGGAGGGTGAAGAAGTCTGCGATGAGGGGGCCGCCGCCAAAGGCGAAGAAGGCCGCGACGCCTGCAGCGGCCGTTCCACCCACGCAGGTGCTCGACGAAGTTCCCGCGCCGCCCGTTCCGCCTGCACCCATGCCTTCCTCTGTTGACGCCCGCGAGGTGCTCGACGAAGTTCCCGCGCCGCCCGTTGCAACAACCTACATGGCCATGCTCAATGAGGGGTACGGGGCGGGGGTACGGGGTCTGCTAGCTCGCACGAGTTTTCGGCCGGCGAAAAGTGCATACAGGGCCCTCTACACGCGTTTTAGGGGGCGAAAACATAAGGGGTCTGTTAGACATGCTCTTACAACGACAAACCATCTTAAATCGGAGCTGGATCCCAGAGAAGATACAACTTACAATAGACTAACTTTTCTTCTTTCAATGCATATGATTAAGGTCAAAATGATTCAAATTTATTTGCATATTATAAAGCTCTCTCCTATCTAAAAAAGTGTCGAAAGTTACACTATATTTCCACGACATTTTTTTAGAATCAGAGGAAGTATATAAATTTATAGTAATTACATACAAATAATATTAAGCTGTAATAAACAATTAATTTTATTACTCCATCCGATCCGTATTAATGGTCGTGATGAATGAACTAACCAAGTACAAATTTCTTTATAACTCGCGTCCCTTAATTAGGATCGGAGGGAGTATTTCTTTCTACACTAATTATTTGCTATAGTACACTATTTTAACTTTGCTTCTCGTTGTTACACTGCCAAGCACTATAGCTCCGGTCACTTTACTTCTCAACATCAGAGGAACCAGCTCCTCTTAAAGCATCTCCAGTCTCTAATCACGTACCCAAAAAATAGTGCTCATACTGTCCGCAGACACGACCTAGTTGCTCGAACCGTCTCCCTTAAACCTGACTCTTCAGCGTCCGTAGAAATATACTATTGGAACGGAAAAAAAAACTAAGATTTCCCCTTGCCCTTGCCATCGCCGCCGTCGGGCTTGTAGAGCTCGGAGAAGACGCCTTTTAGGGGTCCTCTTCATCATAGTCGACGTCGACGACTTTCTTGTTGGAAACTAGCCAGAGAGCTCGGGCCTGGTGAAGGTTTTCGTAGCAGAAAACAAAAAAAACCTAGCAACGATAACCAAAACTAGCCAGAATTTATTACTATGCAGATAATACCTTTGAAGACCAAAAGTGGAGATTACGCTCCCGCATAAGGGTTGTCGATGAAAACGGTGAAGTCGATCACGAGGTCGAGGAGTCGTTCCGCGACTAGTGCCCCAAGTGTTGCACCTCGTGGGATAACACATATACGGTGTAGACTACGACTCCCGATCTCCGACCCAGCGAAGGTTGTGGAAGTAGAGAGATGGACCGAATACTAATAGCACGGCGGTGTGCTTATAGTGGAGAATTCTCAACTCCTAGCACAACTCCAAAGGGGACCACGATTGGAGAAGAGAGAAAATGAATTGATGGGAGAAAAAGGGAGGGGGACTCCCTTTATATAGTGAGAGGAGGGGAGCCAACTCCCTTGCCTCCCCATGTGGGACTAAACCCACACGAAGGTGCGGCCAAGGAGGGGCAGCCGCAACCCCCATGGGCCCCACAAGGCCCATGCGGTTGGACCCCCGTTTCCCTCCATTCCCTCTATTTTCCCCTAATGTGTCTCTTTTGCCCGAAAGGCCCATTAATGGAATAAATGCATTTAAAAATAAAATAAAATGATATTTAATTATTAATTACACTAATTAATAATAAACATACATTTTTACTATTTCGAGTCCCGAAACCGCTTCTAGCATCCTCTGATCACCATTGGGCGTTTCTCCCTTGTCGTAATACACCTTCGGGACTCTCCGATCTCTATCGGATAAATACTTGAACGATTCCGTCTATCTTTATTATTCTCTTCGGTACTAGGATCACTCTTAAGCATTGCCTACTCTTAAGTGTGACACCCTACGGTTTGGGCTACTCTAGACATGGTGGATACACATCTCTGAGCAATGACCAATAGAGGGATCTGGACATCTATAATGGCCCTTGAGCATCCATCAAAGTTTTTGTGTTGCTTTGAACATAAACGTATGTCCACATGCCCCTTGTCTTAGTGATACTCTGTTTGTACGAGACTTGATCTTCTGGTATCTTATACCCCGTTCAGTCTCGTTACCGACATAACAATTCTACTCGTTCCCGTGTCGTTGCATCTCCGTGACCTAGTCACATGCTTACAAACTAATTTATGAAACTCCACCGGTTGGACACAAAGTATATATCCATCAATAGGATTGGCAAGTCCCGCTCTTGATGGTATCCCTCAATATATCACTTTTATTACCCAAGAGTCACCTTTATAATCACTCTGTCACGGTGTGACGTTTGATCAATCAAAGTAAGTTCCAGGATAGAAATTAAATACCATCTCACGGTCAAAGGCTGTGGTAATACATTTTCGTTATCATAACGTTGAACTTAATGAATCTATCTCGTCATGATAAAACATAATGGGTGTGAGTCCATTACATCATTCTCCAATGACATGGTTCTGTTATCAATGGCATAAATGGCCATGATCAGAAACATTGATCATATGTGGCCCAACGGGCTAGTATAACTAGAGGCTACTAGGGACCTTTTTTGTTTACATACCACACGTGCATTAATGTATCTGCTTAATACAATTATACCATGGTAAAAAACATTATGAACAAATGAGTTATGAATAATAAAAATATCTTTATTAAATTGCCTCTAGGGCATAACTCCTTGAGTCTCCGAGTTGCACTAGATTACAATTTAATCAAATTACACCAGGTAATATTCTAATATTGATGACATCTTGATGTTTCTCGTGCTTTTACCGTAGGAGACTCTTTCTCAACTGATCTGCCACTTTCAGGTTCGTGTGTATCTTGCAAATCTTTATTTCACCATTCTTCTGATAATCCCTTATCACATGGTAGCGACGGAGTAAATGCTTGGCCGTGGAGTGAGACCTTCATTCCTTTGCGTTAGAAATGGCACATGTGTTGTCACAGTAGATGTTCACAGGTCCTGCGCACATGGAAATATCCCAAGCTCTATGAGGATTTTCCTCATCCAGACAGTTTCATTCGTTGCATCATTAGCAGCGATGTACTCTAACTCCATTGTAGATTGAGCCACCACAGGTTGCTTCCCGCTTCTCCAGCTCACTGCGCCACCATTCACCAAAAACATAGCCTGTCTGCGACTTCGAGTCATTTGGATCAGTGCATAAGCTCGCATCAACATAACCTGTTATGTTAAGGTCATATGTAAATCCTCCATAGACAAGAAACAAATTCTTGGTTCGATTAAGATACTTCAGGATGTTTTTAACTGCTTTCCAATGTGCCTCTGCAGGGTCACTCTGGTATCTGATTGTCAAACTGACAGCATGTGATACATTCGGTCTAGTACAAAACATGGCATACATGATCGAGCCTATGGCTGAAAAATAGGGGATGTCTGAAATCCTCTCTTTTTTCTTTGTTGTTGTTGGACATTGAGTCTTACTAAACGTCATCCCTGATACCATGGGCAAGAAACCTTTCTTAGCATCATACATGCTGAATATCTTCACAATTTTATCAAGGTACGTGATGACTGACGTTGGTAAACCCCAAGAGAAAGGTTGTGAAGAGTGTAGGGGCAAGTTTTCCCTCAGAAATAAACCAAGGTTGAATCGACCAATAGGAGAAAGAAAACAATTCCAAAGGCTGAAGCAGCTGAGGTGGCAGTCTGCACTACCGGTTCATAAGCAACGTGGAATCTACACAACACAATCGATCACTTTGCCCCAACGAAGCAGTGAGGTTGTCAATCTCATCGATTTTGCTGAACACAAAGAGGTTAAACGTACCGTGTGGAAAATAATATTGTTTGCAGTAGATGAAAGAGAACAATGATGGCAGTACTAAAATAGTAGCAGCAGTACGAAAACAGAGATTTCAGTGGTTGTATTATCAGTATGAGAAAAAGGACCGGGGTCCACAGTTCACTAAAGGTGTCTCTCCATAGAAGATAAATAACATGTGTGGTGAACAAATTACAGTTGGGAAATTGATAGATATAAAGGCTGCACCGTAATGCATATGCATGACATGATGATTACTATGTGATTCATGCGGGCATTACAACAAGATACATAGACTGTTACCCAACTGCATCTATGACTGCTAATCCACCCTCAGAATGTCATCCGAGCAATCATTGGGTATTAAGTTGCAAGCAACAGATAATCACAGTAAGCAAAGTGTGTAATGTAAACATCATTGTTTTCTCCCTAATGGCAATATCGCATCCTCCATTCGTCATGTTTCTGTCACTCGAGCACAGATGCAAAGGAGGCATGAACCTACCATCGAGCATAAATACTCCCTCTTGGAGTTACTAGTATCTACTTGGCCAGAGCATCTACTAAGAACGGAGAGCATGCAGGATCATAAATAACATACACATGAAGATAACATGATAGATTGATAATAAAGAGACATAGCATTCAATATTCATCGGATCCCACCAAACACAACATGTAGAATTACAATAAGATGATCTTGATCATGTAGGGAATCTCACAAGATCTAAACATGAGGCATACAGAGGAGAGAGCAACCATCTAGCTACTGCTATGGCCCCGTAGTCCAAGGATGAACTACTCACGCATCACTCCGGAGGCGGGCATGGTGGCGTAGAGCCCTCCGGTGATGATTTCCCCTCCCGGCAGGGTGCCGGGGAGAACTCCAGAACCCTCCCAAACTCAGGTTGACAATGACGGCGGCCTCGGGTGTTTTTCGTGGAAAAGTTGGATCTTTATAGGATTTACGCCTCGGGGGGAATAAGTTGCTAAAGGGCGATTTCGGTGGGCGCCCGAGGGGCCCACACCACCCCATGGTGCAGCCAAGGGGGCGCTCCGCCGTATGGTGTGGCCCTCCGAGTCTCTTTGGGACTCCGTGGAACCTTCGGGAATTCTAAGACTTCTGGGCTTCGAATTTTCCAATTCCGAGAATATTTCTAGAACAACTTTTCTGAAACTAAAAACAGCAGAATACATGAACTGGCTCAGTGGCATCATGTCAATAGGTTAGTCCTAGGAAATCGATAAAAATGGCATAAAGTGTAAGTAAAACATGTAGCACATGGCATGAAAACAACAGGGAACATCAGAAATTAGGGATACATTTATGACGTATCAACATCCCCAAGCTTAGTTCTTACTCGTACTTGAGTAGGTAAACGACAAAACAAATAATTTATGAGGTGACATGCTACCAACATAAACTTGACCATGTAAATTGTAAAAGCATAAGTAAGATGAGATCATAGTACTTTAAACACAAACATGATAGATATAATTTTAACAATGAAACATAGCAATCACTTTGCAACATGAATAGTAACACAAATAAAAGACCATGAATAATAATGCACTTGAAAGTTATACGTTTGTTTCAAGCATAGAGAAAACATGGCAAAATGATATTGACCTTGTCCTTAGTGGGGCAAAAGATAAATGCCATGACACCTTCAAAGTTCAAGTGGATGACTAGAAAAAATAATTTGAGGGCAAATAATAACACAACATGAATCAATTAATAATGTTTTTGGGACACATGCACATTAAAATCAGAATGGGAACTATGATCTCTCAACTGTGCATAAAGTTAGAAGATGGAGGCTCAACATAAAAGTAAAAGAAAGACCCTTCGCAGAGGGAAGCAGGGATCACTCATGTGCTAAATATTTTTATTTTGTTAAACAGAGGTATAAAATGTTTGGCATTCCTCCCAACCTTTCTTACATAAACCATGGTGATGTGGGGATAAATCCTGGACCTATCGGGTGAGGCTACCCGGTCCAAGGCCCAGCACCTAAGCCCAGAGGGAAGTACCACCTATAGTTCTAGAAGGCTCAATTGAAGCCCACCCGCAAAGCCTTGCGGGTCAAGAAGAAAATACGTAAACCGACCTAAAGCTAGGGTTTGTAACCCCCCCGGGTACGTTTTGAGACCTGGACACCTATATAAGGCCAGGAGAACCACTGGGGGAGGGATTCGATCAACTTCTCACCACCAAAATCTTAAGCTCGAGATCGTACTCTCGACTTGAGCACCCACCATTGTAACCGATCTATTGATAATACAAATTGACTGAGCAGGAGTAGGGGTTTTACCTCTACGAGGGGCCCGAACCTGGGTAAATTGTGCCCCTGTTAGCCGACAATCATCACCAGCGCCTATACGTTCTCTTAATCGAAACCCTACCGGTTCATCCGAGGGACTTGTTGAGATGACTATTTGACACATGGCTAACCGAATCCTCGGGTGCGTGCCAACAATCACATACCATGGAGAAGTGTCGAATAATTAAGGTTAGGTGCGTATGCTTATGTCAACGAATGGCAAAAAGAAAATACAGTATGTCACAAGACAACTAGACTTCACAAGAGTGGCTCCCATAGAAGGACACATCTCGGTAGAAGGTCATCCCTGTTTCTCTTTTGTTTACACAATGATACTTTGACTGATAAATCAGGGGCAAAAGTAGTGAAGATAATTTGTTGTATTAAGTTTGGGGATGGGCACCCCGCTGCCAGATCTTCTATCAATTGGATAAGCGGATGAAACCACTAGTCTAGGGTGTGAAATTCCAATCAACAAGTGAGATAAAGATTCTCTATTTACGTCCTCATGAGCTAAAATAGGAACAAAAACAAGAGTAATTTTGAAAGTTTTAAAGGTAACACATGAGCAATTTACTTTGGAGTGGAGGTTAAATACCACATGTAGGTATATATGGTGGACACATTTGGCATACTTTGGTTTTTGGGAGTTGGATGCACGAGTAGAGCTCATAATCAGTACAGGTGGAGGCTAGCAAAAGACTAGATCGACAAATCAAGAGAGCAATAATGGCCATAATCATGCATAGCGACAAAAACATCATTAATCAAAGCATAAAGGATATTACAAGTTCAAAAACTAAATGATCATAGAGGCTATAGGTGACTGGTTTGTAGTCCTAAACATGGTGTAAGCATGTGGCAAGTCAACCAAATTAAACATTCAAAGGAGAACACCACAAATTTCTGCTTCAATACGACAACAACAACTCATGATTCTTTCAATGGCACATTAAACACTCTAAGCTATTTGAGACAAGTCATGCTACAAAAATAACCACTAGGGTTAGAATTACAATAACATCTAGCATGCTATGAAGAAGTCTAGCCACAATCTATACAACATTCTCATTGCACAGTTATAAGCACGAAAACTGTACTACTCCTTTCCAACACCAAGAATTTCATACTAAAAAAAAACTCTCCAACAAATATAGCAATGAAAAAAGGAGTAATAACAGAACTCTACTAAAACTAACAGCTCTGAATAAGAGATGCATGAAAAAACATGAGCTAAAAAGGAAATTTTGCAGCAACTAGAAGAAAAAACTAAGAATACAAGCATAACGAGTATTCATATGGAAAAGAGAAGCGTGTCCCTCTCCCACACAAACAATGATAGGTTACAATGATATAATTGCAGTAAGAAAAAAAACAAAACAAAGGAAAAAAAAGAAAAACAAATGGACACTCCAAGTAAAATTAATATGATGTGACCGAATAAAAATATAGTTTCACTAGAAGTGACCTGCTAAATTGTTGATGAACAAGGGGATGCCTTGGGCATCGCCAAGCTTATATGCTTGAGTCTTCTTATGATTTTCTCGGATGAACCACGGGGACATTTCCAAGTTTTGACTTTGCACTCTTCTTGATCACATTATAACACCCTCTTCTCTTGACCCTTGAAAACTTCCTTCACACCACACTAAATGTAGTTCGCATTAGAGGGTTAGTGCAACAAAAAAATCATGGGTTCTGCATGGGAACAAGTGCTATTGATACTTTTAAACATTAGCTAGATCCACTGATGTTTCCTGAAACAAAGAACTCCACTCTACATAGTAAAAGAGCAAATGCAAGAAAAATGGCAGAATCTGCCAAAACTAGAAAAAATTGTAATGGCGAATTTTTCCGGGGCACTTAAGTTGCTCAGATCGAAAAATGTAAAGAACTAAAAAGTTTTTTAATTGGTTTATAAATAAGCAAAAAAAAGTTTCAGGTCATTTTGATCTTTCCATGATTTGTGTAATTTTTTACGGTGAACAGCAGAAATCTGTTTTCGCTAGAAACTTTACTTGGCACAACTAATACAAGAAAATAAAGATACAAAGGAGTTGCTACAGAAGTATAGAATCCTTTGACTCAAAGAAAACAGAGAAAAACAAATAAAAAATAAAACCGTGGATTATCTCCCAAGAAGTGTTTTTTTCTTTAACGCCTTTTAGCTAGGCCCAGAAAAATGAAATCAAGTTTTTAAAGTGAAGATGCATCCAAATAAAGATAAGAAAATTCCTCAATAATGCATTGTATTTTATCTGAATGAGTGTCGTATGTTCCTCTCTTAGAACTTTTAGGTTTACTTCTCTCATCAAATAAATTTTCAGGAACAATCCAATCAAAATTCTTTTCTTGGCTTCATGTAGTGCTACCAATTTAAAGGGGATTGGTATTTTCATATACATTTCAATTTTAGGTTCTTCTCTTTCCAGAGCACCAACAACATCTACACATGAACCTAGCATATTGAAACGGTCAAAAACTTGTTTAGCTTCTATACATCTCCAAATTCTTTAAGCATGGCTTCTAAGATAAAATCGCGTTTTTTTTCAATATCTTCAATATTATTCAAGTTGAGAAACATTTGCTGCACTGTGGGGTGAAGGTTAACAAACCTAGCTTCTAACATGTTAATTAAAGAAATTGCAGCAGTTTCATAAGTTGGAGCAAGTTCTACTATGTATTTTTCCTCGAAATTTTCATGCTTACTAGCATGATTAAAGAATTCTTTAATGGTGTCCTTTCCAAGTATAGAACCACTACCTACGGGTAGATCATTAAGAGTAAACTTAGGAAGCAACATGGTGAAGAATAACCCCGCAGAAACAAAAATAACAACTAGAATAACAACTAAATTTTTGTGTGTGTTTGATAAAGAGAAGCAAACAAGACAAAATAAAATAAACTAACCAAAACTAAATCAAAGTAAATAGATTGCAAGTGAGAGACCCCCCTTACAGAAATTCTTCCTCCCCGCCAACGGCGCCAGAAAACTTGTTGATGAATGACTTTGGTAAACCCCACGAGAAAGGTTGTGAACAGTGCATCGGGAAGTTTTTCCTTAGAAAGAAACCAAGGTTGAATCGACCAGTAGGAGAAAGAAAACACTTTTGAAGGTTGATGCAGCTGAGGTGGCAGGGCGCACTACCAGTTCAGAAGCAACTTGGAACCTACACAACACAATCAATCTCACCGGTTTTGCTGAACACAAAGAGGTTAAACATACCGTTTGGAAAATAGTATTGTTTGAAGTAGATGAAAGAGAACAATGCTGGTAGTAGTAAAACAGTATCAATAGTATGAAAACAGAGATTTCGGTTGTTTTATTATCAGTATGAGGAAAAAGGACCAGGGTCCACAGTTCACTAGACGTGTCTCTCCATAAAAGATAAATAATATGTGTGGTGAACAAATTACAGCTGTGCAATTGACAGATATAAAGGCTGCACCGTAGTGCATATGCATGACATGATGATTACTATGTGATTCATGCGGGCATTACAACAAGATACATAGACCGTTATCCAACTACATCTATGACTAATAATCCACCCTCAAAATTTCATCCGAGAAATCCTTGGGTATTAAGTTGCAAGCAACAGATAATCGCAGTAAGCAAAGTGTGTAATGTAAAAAATGTAAACATCATTGTTTTATCCCTAATGACAACAACACATCCTCCATCTGTCACGTTTCTGTCACTCAGGCACAGATGTAAAGGAGGCATCAACCCACTATCGAGCATAAATACTCCCTCTTGGAGTTACTAGTATCTACTTGGCCAGAGAATCTACAAACAACAGAGAGCACGCAAGATCATAAATAACATATCCATCAAGATAACATGATAGATTGATAATTAAGAGACATGTAATTCAATATTCATCGGATCCCAGCAAACACAATATGTATCATTACAATAAGATGATCTTGAGCTCATAAGATCTAAACATGAGGCATAAAGATGAGAGAACAACCATCTAGCTACTGCTATGGACCCCTAGTCCAAGGATGAACTAATCACGCATCACGTTGGAAACGGGCATGGTGGTGTAGAGCCCTCCGGTGATGATTTCCCCTCCCGATAGGGTGCCGGGAAGAACTCTAGAGACCTCCCGAACTTGGTTCGACGATGATGGCGGCCTCGGGTGTTTTTCGTGGAATAGTAGGATCTTTTTAGGGTTTACGCCTCGGGGGATAAATAAGCGAAAGGGCTATGTTGGTGGGCGCCCGAGGGGCCCACACCACCCCATGGCGCGGCCAGGAGGTGCCCCCCTGTGCCCCCCCTCCGGGTCTCGTTGGGACTTCGTGGAACCTTCAGGAATTCTAAGACTTCTAGGCTTCAAATTTTCAAATTCCGATAATATTTCAGAACACTGAAACTAAAAACAACAGAAAACAGGAAGTGGCTCTGTGGCATCTTGTCAATAGGTTAGTCCTAGGAAATCGATAAAAATGGCATAAAGTGTGAGGAAACCATGTAGCATATGGCATGAAAAGAACATGGAACATCAGAAATTAAGGATACGTTTATGATGTATCAGTATGTACTTTTACTCAATGATATTAGGCGTATGGATCTATCACGATAGATCCTTAATGAATAATAAGTAAGCAGCTTCTCCCAAGTCCTTCATTGAAAATTTATTTTTCAAATACTCCTTCACACTGTCCGGCAATTTTACATCATTCCCAATTAGTAATATGTCATCCACATATAATACCATGATATGCAACTGAGCTCCCACTCATTTTCTTGCAAATGCAGATCTCTTCTATATTTTGGACAAAACCAAAAGTTTTGATAACCTCATAAAAAACAAAGATTCTAGCTCTGAGATGCTTGCTTCAAATCATAAATGGAACATTGATGTTTGCATACTTTATCAGTATCCTTTGGATCGATAAAACCTTCCGGCTGCATCATATACAACTCTTCCTCAATGTTTCTATTTAGCAAAGATATTTTGTCATCCATCTGTCGTATCTCATAATCGAAATAGGCAGTAATTGCTAATAAAATCCGAATAGACTTGAGCATTGCAACGAGTGAAAAAGTTTCATCGTAGTCAATTCCATCAACTTGTCGAAAACCTTTTGCGACAAGTCAAGCTTTATAGACGGTTACATTAACATCATTGTTGGTCTTTTACTTAATTATCCATTTATTATCGACAGCCTTGCGGTCTTCATGAAGACCCACCGAAGTCCATACTTTGTTGTCATACATGACTTGGATTTCAGATTTCATGGCTCCAAACCATCACTCGGACTCGGGTCATTCCATTGCTGCTTTGTAGGTTGAAGGTTCGTCTAGGTCAGTCGATATGACCATGTCAACAACATCACCATACCAATCAGGTGTGGCATGCTGTCTCGGAGACCTCCGAGGTACGATAGCCGACTCAATATCCGCTCAATTAGTGGAGGACGCTTCCAAAACAACTTCTTGTGCGCTACTCTGAATTTCAAGTTCAGGATCAACGATCGCCCCGAGTTCTATCTTCCTTCCACATACTCTTTTAGCGAGAAACCCTTTCTCGGGAAATAACCGTTTTTGGCAATAAACGTTTTGCCTTCGGTCTTATTGTAGAAGGTATATACAATAGTATCCTTTGGATATCCTACAAAAGTGCATTTTTCACCTTTGGTTCAAGTTTGTTAGGCTGTAGTTTCTTAGCGTAAGCATCACAACCCCTAACTTTTTGAAATGACAACTTTGGCATCTTGCCATGCCATATCTCATATGGTGTTGTCCCCACGGATTTGGATGGTGCCCTATTTCAAATGAATGCACCTGTTTCTAACGCATAACCCCAAAATGGTACAAACAAGTAAGTGAGAGACATCATAGATCGCACACTATCCAGCAAAGTCATATTACGTCGCTCTGAGGCACAATTGCGTTGTGGTGTTCCAATCGGTTTTAGTTGTGGTACAATACCACAAGACTTCAAGTGAGTGCCAAAATCAAAACTCAAATACTGGCCACCTCGATCGGATTGAATGTGTTTGGTTTTATTGTTTATTTGATTTTCCACTTCACTCCGAAACTCCTTGAATTTCTCAAATATTTCAGACTTGTGCTTTATCAAATAGATATACTCATATCTACTCAAATCATCAGTGAATCTAACAAAATAACAATTTACCATTGAGTGTCGAAACGCTCATTGGTCCACATACATACGTATGAATGATTACAAATAAGTCTGACGCCCACTCCATAACACCGGAGAACGGTGTCCTAATTATTTTGGCCATGAGCCATGGTTCGCACGTGTCAAGAGAATCAAATTCTAATGACTCTAAAAGTCCATCAGCATGGAGCTTCTTTATGCATTTTATTCCAATATGAACAAGAGGGCAATGCCATAGAGTCATGGAATTATCATCACTAAGTTTCAATCTCTTGGCATCTATACTATGGATGTGTTTGCTATTGGCAAGATCTAACAAGAATAAACCATTGCGCTCTGGTGCATGAATATAGAAGATATCATTCATAGAAATAGTACAACCATTTGATACTGATTTGAAGGAATAATTGTCTTGTAACAAGCAAGACCCACTGATAATGTTCATACTCAGCGCGGGAACATAATAACAGTTATTCAACATTAAAACCAATCCCAACGGTAAATGTACAGGGAGAGTGCCAACGACCATCACATCAACTTTTATTGCCGTTCCTGTCACGCATTGTCACCTCGCCCTTTGCCATGTGTCGTTCATTCTGCAACTCCCCCAGAAAGTTACATATGTGAGAAACAGAACCGGTATCAAATACCCAAGCGTTACTCCCGGCACTGGTAAGGTAAACATCTATTACATGTATATCACATATACTTTTCTCTCTGTTGTCAAACTTGCCGGACTTCTTTTCTGCTAGGTACTTGGTGCAGTTGCGCTTCCAGTGACTGTCTCCCTTGTAGTACAAGCATGTTACGCTGGGCTTTGGCTTGGGTGCAAACTTGTGATACTTGAGATTAGCAACAACCTTGCTACTCTTCTTGGACTTCCAGTTCTTGCCCTTTTCCATGGCGCCAGATTTCTTGAAATTCACGACTCTATTAACCATCAACATCCTGTGCTCCTTCTTGATCCCCACCTCGAAAGTTTTGAGCATCACGAATAGCTCAGACGGTTTCTTAGACATCTTGTGCATGTTGCAGTTCGTGACAAACCATTTATATCTAGGTGGCAACGATTGCAGCACCTTGTCTATTGCCAGCTCATCTGGGATTTTGCAATCCAGAGTATTGAGACGGGTAACGTAGCCAGACACCTTGACCACGTGCTCACTAACACTACTGCGATCTTCCAACTTTTCTAAGAAGAATGCCTCAGAGGATTTCAGCCTTGGCTTGTGGTTCTAAAACTGCCTCGAGATTAGTGATTATCTCAAATGCATCCGTAGTCTCTAAGCGTTTTTGAAGGTCAGACTCCATGGCATAGAGCATGCCACTTTGGACAAAGGCGGAGTCATCCACCTTGGACTGGTAGACTCTCTTGTCATCCTCTATGGCGGATTCAACAAGCTGATCACCTATTGTAGCCTCAAGAATGTAGGTCATCTTGTTGGGAGAGAGGATAATCCTCATATTGCGGAACCAGGACATGAAGTTTGAACCGTTTGTCTTAAGCTTTTATTTCTCAAGGAACGAGCCTAGGTTGAAGGTAGGGCGAGACATCTATAATGGTATTTATAAGATATAAGACTTTTATTCATAATACTAGGTTCATGTTTTCAAATTGAAATATATGACATGCATATATATAACACGAACTCCACTCAACTGAACATACCTAACTTCGTGTTAGTGATCACACGACACCCATCCACCACACCTCCCCCGATCGTTAGGGCCATTGGTGCAACTTGATACGTCTCCAACGTATCTATAATTTCTTATGCTACATGATCATATTATGCCAATTGCTACATGTTTTCTACCTTATTTATAGCATTTTTATATGTTTTCGGGACTAACCTATTAACAAGATGCCAAGTGCCAGTTCCATGTTTTCTGCTATTTTTGGATTCAGAAAAGTTGTTCTGGAAACATTCTCGGAATTGGACCCCACAAAGCCCGAAGTGCCTATTTTCCCTAGAAGCATCCAGAACACCAAAGGAGAGTCGAAGACGGGCATCTGGGGGGTCACACCATAGGGTGGGGCGGTCCCCCTGGCCGCACCAACTATGGGTGTGGGCCCCTGGCCTCCACCGCCTTTTCCCTTTCGCCTATTTTATTCCCCCAGATGGAAAACCCTAAACACCTGATAAAAAATCACCAAAAAGTTCTGCAGCCGCCGTCGTCGTTAACCCTAGATCAGGGGGGTTCTGGAGATGTCTCCCAGCACCCTGCCGAAGAGGAAATCATCACCGGAGGCTTCTACATCACTATGCCTGTCTCCGGAGTGATGAGTGAGTAGTTCATACCTGGACTACAGGTCCATAGCAGTAGCTAGATGGTTGTCTTCTCCTCATATGCCTCCATGTTAAGATCTCGTGAGCTGCCTATCATGATCGAGATTGATCTTATGTAATTCTATATGCTCTGTTTGCTGGGATCCGATGAATACTGAACTTATGCCAGGTTGATTATAGTCTTTACTGCATATGTTATTTGTGATCTTGCATGATTTCCATTACTAGTGGTTACTCTGGCCAAGTAGTTGCTAGTGACTCCAAGAGGGAGTATTTATGCTAGATAGTGGGTTCATGCCTCCTTTTCGCCTGTGCTCGAGTGACAGAAACGTGACGTGGGTGGATGTGTTGTTGTCACTAGGGAGAAAACATCGGTCTGAGTGCCCGCGTGTACAATCATTGTTTACATTACACACATTGTTTAATGCAATTATCTCTTGCTTGGAACTTAATACCTAAGGGGGGTTTGATGATAACATGAGGGTGGATTATTAGTCATAGATGCATATGGATTTCGGTCTATGTATTTTGTTGTAATGCCCGCACTAAATATCATAGTAGTCATCATGTTATAATGTGCACTATGGTGCAACCTCTATTTGTCAATTGCCCAGCTGTAATTTCTTCACCCAACATCTTATCTTTATGGAGTGAACCTATGAACCTCGGTCCATTTTCCACATTGTTAAACAAACCACGACAATTTCCTGCTTTCTTTACTTACTGCAAGCATACATCATTTTCCACACTATACGTCTAATCTTTGTTTTCAGCAAGACCGGTGAGATTGACAACCTCGCTGTACCGTTGGGACAAAGTATTTTGGTTGTGTTGTGTGCAGGTTCCACGTTGTTGCTGACACCGGTGAGGCGCCATCACCACCGTCAGTGGCATCAACCTTCCCGAGATCCTCTTCCTCCTACTGGATTGATAACCTTGGTTCTTAACTGAGGGAAATTCTTGCCGCTTGCTCATCACACCCTCCTCTTGGGGTTTCCAACACACCATCAAAGCAGTCAAAGAATTTCTGGTGTCGTTGCCGGGGACTTAATCATCATCAAGAAGCCTCCCCATCAAGGCACCATAAAAGCGTAGCACAACTTCAGAGGTAGACAAAACATGTCAATTGCATCGTTCATGCAACTCGTGCTCGACCTTTCGGTCTTCTGTGTTCTCAGGCCATGTTTGTACATGCTAGTCTCTCCAACTTAACCTTAGTGTATCTGGTTGTGCATAACATGGCTTGCATCCTCTGTATGCAAACGTGGAAGAAAGTATCCGATCATGACATCCCATTTTCCTACTACAGATTTTCTTGTCGGTGCCAAACTAATGGAGAACACTTACATTGGAATTAAAAGAGGGATAATCCTATATAGCTACCGCCGAATATATCATAATATAATGTTAGCTATCAATATGTATATAATATCCACATAATAACATCAAATAAATTGTGTAAATTGATATGATATGGTCGTCACGCCTTGATCTCCATCGTTCGCTCCAAAATAGCACCAGGTCCTCGATGCCTCCACGTGAAAAGGTTAGTCGAACAATTCATAACCTCACCTTTACCATATCATATCCTTTGCCCCCTTCAACATAAAGTTAGATTCTTCTACTTTATCTTTATCAAAGTTTTACGTGGCTCATGGGGATGTCGCAAGAAGAACCATTTTTTACCTACGAACCTGCAACCACAACACCGATCAACTAGTTTTTTTTACATATACGTTTCGGGACTCCCATTTTAAATGTCATGATATCTATTGTAAGAGAAACTAACACCCTCAAATCTGCGTATGTGGTACAAGCCACATATGAGTTGCAATGCCGGTCTCGCATATGGAGTACACGTAAAGTTGGCTTCGGGCCGCTGTCATCAAACAATGCCGATAGCATGAACAAGTACACGCGAGGAGATAACAACTATAAGATCGATGCCCTCATCTTCATGATTTCTAACCGTATTACTATATCTACGCATATATCAGATCTGATACCACTGAAGGGTTTCGTAGAAGGAAACAAAAAAAATTCCTAACAACGATAACCGAAACTAGCCAAAATATATTACTATGCAGATATAGAGTAACGGAGGAAGAACGGAAATCATACCCTTGAAGACCGAAAGCGGAGATTACCTCCCGTACAAGGGTTGTCGATGAATATGGAGAAGTTGATCACGAGTTTGAGGAGTCGTTCCGCGACTAGTGCCCCAAGTGTTGCACCTCGTGGGATTACACACATATGGTGTAGACTATGACTCCCAGTCTCCAGCCCAGTGAAGGTTGCGGAAGTAGAGAGATGGACCGAAAACTAATAGCGCTGCGGTGTGTTTATAGTGGAGAATTCTCAACTCCTAGCACAACTCCAAAGGGAACCACGGTTGGATAAGAGAGAAAACAGAGAGATGAAATGATGGGAGAAAAGGGGAGAGAGGTCCCCCTTTAAATAGTGGGAGGAGAGGAGCCAACTCCCTTGCCTCCCTCATGTGGGACTAAACCCACATGAGGGTACGGCCAAGGAGTGGCAGCCGCAACCCTCCCATGGGCCCCATAAGGCCCGTGCGGCTGGACCCCCTTTGGTCTCACTCCATTCCCTCTATTTTCCCCGAATGGGCGTATTTTGCTCGGAAGGCCCATTAGTGGAATAGATGCATTTAAAAATAAAATAAAACGATATTTAATTATTTATTACACCAATTAATATTAAATAAACACTTCTTATTTATTTCGAGTTCCGGAACCCTCCGATTACCATCGAGCATTTCTCCCTTATCCCGATACACCTTCTGAACTCTCGGATCTCTATCACATAAATACTAGAACGATTCCGGGTCTCCTTATTATTCTATTTGGTACTAATATCACTCTTAAACATTGTCTACCCTTAAGTGTGACACCCTACAGTTCGGGCTACTCCATACATGGCCGAGACACATCTCTGAGAAATGACCAATAGAGGGATCAGGACATCCATAATGTCCCATGTGCATCCATCAAAGTTTTTGTGTTGCTTTGAACCTTAAATGTAAGTACCCATGCCCCATGCCTTAGCGATACTATGTTTTTTTTGAGACTTGATCTTCCGGTATCTTATACATGTCCAGCCTCATTACCGACATAACCCATCTCTGTGACCTAGTCACATGCTTGAAAGCTAATTGATGCAACTCCACCGAGTGAGCCCAGGAGCATCTATCCGTCAATAGGATTGGCATGTCCCGCTCTTCATGGTACGACTCAATGTATCCCTTTCATTATCTAAGAGTCACCTTTATAATCACTCTGTCACGGTGTGACGTTTTATGCAATCAAACTAACTTCCAGGATAGAAATTAAATACAATCTCACGGTCGAAGCCTATGGTACTACTTTTTTGTTATCATAACGATGAACTTAATGACTCGACCTCGTCATGATAAAACTTAATTGTGCATGTTGTGTTTGATGGGATCCGATGAACCATGAGATTATGATTATTATTTTCATGTCAATCTGAGATGCTTCACTTATATTTATACAGAGTTTTATTCTTGTCTTGAAATGCTTTCCGGTGTTCATGATTACCTTGGCCACGTAGTTGTTTTCACCTCCAAGAGAGGGTTTATATGCTAGATAGTGGGTGCATGCCTCCTTGTTGCCTGCACTCGAGTGAAAGAAACGTGCGGGAGGGGAGGAGGATGTGTTGTTACCACTAGGGAGAAAACAACAGTGATCTTGTCTGCTGATGAGAACCACTGCTTACATTACGTATTGTTCTTAATGCATTTGTTTGTTCCACACATAGAAATCACTATGTTGCTGCAACTTAATACCAATGGATTTGCTAGATAGCTTTCTTGAGGCGGACTTTTAGATATGGATGAATGCTAGATAGCGGTCCATATACCTTGGCGTAATGCCTACACTGTTAGAACCCATGAACTTTATCTCGTCATAATAGTATTGTTATAAGCTCATGATTTTTCAATTGCCTAGCTGTAATTTTTTCACCCAATATGTTTGTTTTCTTTGGAGAGAAACCACTAGTGAACCTATGGCCCCCGTTCCTATTTTCATCATATTGCAAACCTTATTTTAAGCACTTTCAAGATTGTTTCCTTGATGTTCCATTTTTTACTTTCATTGTTTTCCAAGTATATATACGTTTAATTCTCCTGTTTTCATCAAGACCGGACGATTGACAACCTTACGAAAAGTTGGGGCAAGAGAGAGTTTGTGCGTGTGTGCAGGTTCCATGCTCGCGTCAACTACACACCAGTACTTTTCTGGCGCCATTGATAAAGCAACCTTATTCAAGACTACGAAGTCCTACTAGTTCGATAACCCTAGTTTCATACTAAGGGAAAACTTACTCTAGATTGCATCATACCTTCCGCTTGGGGTCTCCCAACGAGCGTGTGATCACATCCTCATCAAGTACTTTATATGGAGCCGTTGCCGGGGACTTCTAGCTTGCTGCAAGGAGACTCTCAGACTTCCACTCTCTTTATTTTTTTGTTATTTCTTATTTTACTTTTGTTTAGTCTTTTTTCTCTTTATCAGAACCCCAAAAAAATATTTCTCTAGTTTCTTGTCTTGTACTTGTTTTGCTGGTTTGTTCTTGCATTTATGGCTACCAATAGTTAATTTCTTTGAAACTAGATCTTATTGGCAAGGTGGGTTCATGGAATATCAACAAAAATATTATAAGGAGTACCGCTTGACTAAAAAAGGGAAACACTTATGTATACATAAAAATAAATTGGATAGCCATGCTAGAAACTTGTGCTCTATATATGATGTATTTATTGTTGTGATAAATCTTGCTATTGTGTGGACTTTAAACACCTTCCTTTCCAATGTGCTTGTAATACAAATAAAATTATATACTCTTATGCTTTAGGAAATTATGACTTTTATGATTTGGAACAAATTCAAGAATTTATTTCTTGGATGGGTGCAATTAAAATTGATTATTTTCTTAAAAATAAAATTGATGCTTCTTACAAATATGAAATGTGTACTATACTTGAATGTTTCCATGATGATTATGAGCACAATGGCTATATTATTAAATATCTTAATAGATTCTCTTCCCCGAAGGAAGATACTAATACCTTGCAGGAGCCTATGGAAGAGGAAAATGCTTAAGTTGGAAGCTCATTGGATGAAAAAGAGGAGGAGATTGGTGATCAAAAAAGGAAGAATGTAGTAGCTACCCATGTCCGCCTTCTAATGAGAGTAACTCTTTAACTCACACTATAATTACTTTATATGATTTCACTCCATTCTCACCAAAGGAGGATGAGTGCTATATTCATGAATGTGATCGTCCTATTGATTCTTTTGAAATATCAATTTTTGATGAAATTGGTGCTTGCTATACTTGGGACCATGATGTATTTTATGAATTAAACTTGTGAGAATGATGTTGCTACTGTTTTTATGATAATCCATGCTACTTTTATAAATCTTATGATAATCCTCTATTTTTTTACTACTATTGATATACATGATAATGAGGCTGTTTGCTTAGAAAATCTATATGACAATGCTCTAGATGATTGTCCTATCTTACTTTATAATATGAATTATAATGCTTTTGAAAATGGAATTGGAGAGTTCTTCACTTTAGCTAGAAGGATTCCCATAACTTTGGAGAGTGATAAATCATCTTGGATTAATATTGCAAAAAGTGGATTGGAAGAGGTCATGATTTTAAATTTTGATCCCACTATTTTCGAGCTTGATATGAATTATGTGCTTGTAGATCATGAAAAACATGCTTTGTGTGATAGTTATATTGTTGAGTTTGGTCATGATATTATGAGATAGGAAAATATGGTTGTAGGAATTTTCACCTTACTAAAACACCTTGATACATCCATTTTGCATCACTATTTTTGTATTGTTATTTTTTGTTATTCATCGATATATTTTCATGTTATGATGCATCAGTTATGTTATTTTATCTTATTTTGCATGTTTTATAATTTTTGGAGAATAAACACCGGGACCAGAAATCTGATGGAAAAAGCGCCGTCGAGATACCTTATTTCAGAAGATTAGAAGAAGAGGGGGGAAACCGGAGGAGTCTTAGAAGTCCCGAGGAGGAAGTCAGCTAGAAAGGCACTTGGAGGGGGGCCACCTGAGGCCTACACCACTAGGCGGCGCACAGCCCCGCTTCTGGCCGCACTTGGGGGTGGTCTAACCCCCCTGGCCCACTCCTGGGTGCCCCCTTTCGCGTACTTGACCCCGAGGGAACCCTAAGCCGCAGAAGATCGTCGAAGCATTATTCTGCCGCCTCGGGGCGGAAAACAACAGAGAAAGAAAAGCTCTCCGGCAAGGAGAAAACTGTCGGGGAAATTCCTCCCCGTAGAGGGGACATCGTCGCCATCGTCACCGTCATCACCCCGGGCTTCATCGAGATCATCATCGTCATCATCCTCATCACCAGCACCATCACCCTCATCATACACCTTCATCCCGTTGTAACAATTAGGTGTCTCTATCGTCGTTCTTCATTAGATCTCTCTCCCGGTATGGATTACTTGTTAGTAGTTGATCCTTGTGAGATTTATTGATGTTTACACTTTATGACCAGATTGGTACTATCCATTATATCACCTCTGACTATGATCCATATGATGTCTTGTGAGTAGCTCGTTTAGTTCTTGAAGACATGGGAGAAGTCATGATGTTAGTAGTTGAAATATGTTGAAGTAATATCTCGTGGTTCGGTATTTAAGTTGTGGTGCTATTCTTCTAGTGGTGTCATGTGAACGTAGACTACATGATACATCAACTTTATGGGCCTACGAGGATGCATTGTGTATTTGGCTATTAATTGTGGGGTTGCCAGAGTGACAAAAACCAAAAACACCGTTAGGAAACCGATGCACAAGGGAGTGTAGGACCCCAGAGTTTAAAGGTTGTGGTTAGATTTATCTTAATTAGTTTCTTGTATTTGCGGAATGCTTACGACGGGTATAATCACAAGTATGTATTATTCCTAGTTGGGAGGTGCATTAGCATAGGTTCACCCACACAACATTTAATGAATCAATAAATATTAATCAATCATATGAAACGAAATCACTTGCCAAAATTCCCATGTGTCCTCGAGATGTTTAGTAATCATAAGTAGAACAACCGGGTTGTCCTTTGCTTTGAAAAGGATTGGGACACTGATATGTCCAAAACGTATCTCGTTTTCTGAACATTTTTCTTATTCTTTGCCTCTAAACTTGTGAGTTTTGGATACCACTAACACAGACTAACGCTGTTTTCAGCAGAATTACTTTGGTGTCTCGTTTTTATGCAGAAAAATCAACTTTTAGGAAACTCCCCAGAAAAGACCCCATTGGGCTTATATCACCAGAAGACCACGGGAGCTAGAAGGAGACCCAGGGAGGGGCCTGGAGAGGGCCAAACCACCCGTGGGCGCGCCCACCCTAGGCCACGCCGCCTAGTGGTGTGGGACCCCCAGGCACCCCCTCGGGCTGCCCTTTCGAGTACTTATGCCCCGTAAACCTAAAAAGTGAGGGGGTTTGTCATATTAGACAGAAACACAACAGAGCGCCGCCGCCACCCAGAAACTCAATTCGGGGATCAGAATTTCCTGTCTAGCAACCTGCCGGGACGGCGATTCGAAGGAGATCATCGCCATCGACACCGACAAACCTTCTCCATGAATCATCCATGATTCCCCCGTCCATGTGTGAGTAAACACCAATGTAGGCTGAGAGGGATGGAAGGGATTGGATGATATTGATAATGTAATAATGCCAGATTGTTAGAGCATAGTGCCTAGTATCCATTATTAGTGTTTTCTACCGTTGTTGCAACTTGTTACGCTCAATGCCTGTCACTAGGGCCCGAGTGCCATGATTTCAGATCTGAACATGTTATTGTTTCATGAGTATAATTATGTTTCTTGATCATACCTGCAAGTAGTTTACACATGTCATTGTCCGGAACCCGAGGCCCCAAAGTGACAGAAATTGGGACAACCGGAGGGGATGGTTGTGATGTGAGTATCACATGTGTTCACAGAGTGTTAATGATTTGCTCCGGTGCTTTATAAAAGGAGCACCTTAATTACCAGTAGTTTCCCTAGAGGCCCCGCTGCCACGAGCTTGTACAACAAAAGATGTTGTGCACGTTTCTCATTGCGAGCACGTACGACTATATTGGAACACATGACTATGGTTAGCCTAGAACTTGGATGCTTTATTATTATTATTATTATTATTATTATTATCTGCAATGCCCACGTTATTATTATTACATGACCTATGCTATCCATGCAACGCCCGTTCATCCATTCCCTCTATGCCTACGGTACTCTCATCCTGCCGTTTTTCACGATTGCTACTAATGTTACTAATTTACTACTGCTGTTATTTTACTACTGCTGCTGCAATAAAATTGTTACCACTGATAAATTGTTGCAAGCAAGTCTACTTTCAGGTGCAGCTGAATTGACAACTCAGTTGTTAAGGCTAATAAATATTCTTTGGCTCCCCTTGGGTCGAATCAATAAATTTGGGTTTTAGTCCCCTCGAAGACTGTTGCGATCCCCTATACTTGTGGGTCATCAAGACTATTTTCTGGCGCCGTTGTCGAGGAGCATAGCTTTATTTATTTTCTCACTTGAACGTGATATTGTTCGCTGCAATCCTTTCATCATGGGCAATACTCGCGATGGAAAGTTTCCTATATTACCATCCTCTACAAGGAGAGGTACAACTCTGAAAACCTCGGTTGCTCTTGATTCACCATCTGTTATGTGTAAGCTTCTTACACCACCACATGCTACACACACTGTTACTTCTGCTAAGTCTAAAAATTCTTCTGATACTTCTGATGATTCTTCTACTATGCTTGATGATACTGGTTCACTAGGTCCTTTCCTAGATGCTACTATTGCTAAATCCAAACAAATTGAAATGCTGAAATTCATGTTGAAAACATTGGTACACATGTTAATTCAACTGAATTTATTGATGAAATTGATGAAACTTATATTCAACTTAATGATGAATTTATTGAAGAAGCTCAAGCTACTACTGGTGCAAGTTCTCTTAAGAGTCTTCTTGCAAGACATGTTGTTAAATATAAATCTTCTCTTGATGATAAATTTGCTACATCTCCCATACACATTAGAGACAAGGATTATGATTTCTCTCTAGATTTATCTTTCATATCTATTGTTCAGACGGAACCTTTTTGTGGAACTGAAAGTAAAAGTGCTATGGAACACATAAATGAGCTTTCATCTATGAGTAGTTTATTTTCTGATGATACTAAGATGCGTACTTATTTTGTTACCAATATTTTTCCCTTTCTCACTAAAAGATGAAGCTAAAACTTGGTTTAACAATCTTTCATCTGGATCTATTACGAGTTGTCGTGGTGGTGTCACGGCAGATGCCATGGGATGGCTAAAGATGTGGGGACGATGGACGCTGGAGGCACTCGAGGAGGGATCACGCAGCGAATAGCCGCGTGAAATAAGAACCTAGCACTGCAAACAACAAGATCTACCCAGGTTCAGGGCCCTCGTGTGGAGGTAAAACCCCTACTCCTGCCTTTTTCTCTGTATATTGGTATTTCACCGAGTAGCCACAGTACAAATTTGGCCTACGGCCGGGTAGCCACTCTGCTCTCTATGTGATGAACTAGGTCAAGAACGTGAACCGATTCTGGGATCCCTCGCGCAGGAGAGGGCAGGGCACCTTATATACTGGTGCCTTGCCGGATACAGCCAACGGGGAAAAGTACAAACAGATGTCGACATAGTGTGCACACTGCGTACTTCCGGCTTCCCGCTGACAGCTTTGGCTTCCTAGTTTGTCCTGTGCGGAAAGTCGTTGTGCAAAACCAAGAAGATGATCTGTTATCACTGCCACCATCACAGAGTAGGCCCCCCTAACCTGCAACGGTCAGCTGACACCCTGACGCGGACAGGCACGCGCTCTGCAGATGAACAATGCCTCAGTACGGACCCAGGATACGCGGGATCCTGTGTCAGAACGGCTCCTTTGACTTCTGGCCCGAGTAGGAAACCGCCATTTCTACTCGGACCACTCCTTCTATGATTCTTTCTTCTGGCCATCAATATGTACGACCGAGTAGCAGTCGACCGGGTAGCAAGTATCGGGTAGCCAGCTACTCTGCCGAACATCTCTTCTGACCTTGCCCTTAGCACTTGCCTTTACCCTACTCGGGGGTAACCCCCCGACATTAGTCCCCGAAGCTGGTAGAGTCCTGCGAACTTGTTCACTGGGCTCTGCCAGCTTAAAAACCGATCTTGCCTTTGAACCTTAAGACGCCGAGTAAAACCTCCGAGTAGCCCTCAATCTCGTTTTGAGTTTCTTCTCTTCCGAATAGAGCCACCTTTCTTCTCTGCCGCCGAGTAAAAAGACTTAGCGAAATTTCCAATCAGAATCTCTGCGTGGCAGAGCAAAATCCGCCTTTCCGCACTTTAACTGGACGCGTGTCATGCTGTCACACCCCCGACGCCTCGGTGCCCGGGATCTGACAGGCCACGCCCCCACTTTCCGCGGCCTGGGCCCACTGGCCCGTTAGGTCCCATCAAGTGCAGTAATTACCCATGATCGCGTCGTGGGATCAATTGCGGCCGTTACGCGCCTGCGCTGTGTGCGTTTCTAACCGGCCTACACACCCCACGTCGCACGATTTCCGCCACGACTGATCCCACAAACCTCGACTGTAACGGCAACCCGAGGGGAGGTATAAATACCCCCTCGGTAACTCCTTTCTCCTCTTCCTGCCTTCATTCTCTGCCTGCCTCTTCACATCTCCGCCGCCACCGAACTCTTCGCCGCCGCGCATCTCACTACGCCGCCGAGCTCTCGCGACGCCGAAAGGCTAGCTTTTTCCACCAATTCCCACCAAATCTCCATCGAATTTCCTCTCCTTCTCGATGGCTCGCGACGATGACGCCCGCGCCGGATGGGTTGGATCCGAAGTCACGGCAGACGATTGCCAGTGGCTGGTGAACACCAGGCGCGTTCCTCCCGGCGTCCGTTGCCGGCATCCCGACGGCGAGCTCGTCCCCACTCCGGAGGAGGGCGAGCACGTCGTGTTCCTCGCGCACTTTGCGCGAGGATTCGGGCTACCCGTGTCGGATTTCTTCCGCTCCTTCCTCAACCACTTCGGGATCCAGCCGCACCACCTGCCACCGAACGCCATGGTGATGCTCGCATACCACGCCGTGGTGTGCGAGGTGTTCTTGGGCGTGCGCCCCACGCCGATGACCTGGGCGCGTTACTTCTTCTTCAGGAAGCAGAGCGTGCCCAAGCCGGGTAGCACGGAGAGCGGCCGTGGCATGACCGAGACCGGCAGCGCTATGATGGTGCAGCGCAGCGGGACCAACCATCCGCGCATCAAGGGCCTCGACTCCGTGCGCAAATGGCAGAGATCCTTCTTCTACGTGAAGAACATCTCCGTCAAGGAAGGAGTGCCCCCCGTGGACCAGATCAATCTCCCCAGGTGGACCAACATGGCTCCTACTGGGCAGAATTGGGGGTACAAGCCTCCACTAGAAGGCGACATCAAGCAGGTCAACACGCGCCTCGCCAAGCTGAAGGAATTGGGGCTCAAGAACGACGACCCCATCGCCTGCTGGATTTCCAGGCGAGTGCTCCCGCTGCAGCGCCGTGCGCACCTCATGTGCTACATGGGCGGCAATAGACATTGCACCCGGACAACCTCGTTCGAGCTCAGCAACGCGGATGTGGCCGTCTGGGCGCGCTCCATCATGAGCACCGGCATCAAGGACAACTGGCAGTACGGCTTCGTGCCGTATAGCCGCACGAAGCCAATTAAGCGGGTTAGTACTTCACATCTCGTTTCCTGCATAGTGACACCGAGTAGATAGCCTTCTAGCTAGGTATGCTTAGTATTCGTACTCTGTGCCGAGTAGGACACTTAGTAGTATTCCTTAGGCTTCATATGCTTTCCGTTTGCACGCCATGTCGAGTAGGGCACTTGCTAGTGTCTGTTAGGCTTCGTGTGCTTTGTGTTTGCACGCCATGTCGAGTAGGGCACTTGCTAATATCTGTTAGGCTTCATGTGCTTTGTGTTTACACGCCACGTCGAGTAGAGCACTCGCTAATATCTGTTAGGCATCATGTGCTTTGTGTTTGCACGCCATGCCGGGTAGAATGCCTTATACTTCTCAGCTGATTTGTGTTGCTTGCTTATATCTCCAGCTCCTTGCTCGCCAGCTCACTGAGAGCGAGGAGCGCTTCGAGGCCAACTGGAGCGAAGATCGAAAGGAGGACGACGAGGTCTCCTACGACACTGCGGATACTCTCTGTATCCCTCACGCCGAGCAGCAGGGTAAGCATTATGTCGACGCGTCCATTCGAGACTGGTCCGAAGACGACGAAGAAGGTGACCGAGCTCACCTTTCTAGTTGCGAGTAGCGCAACCTAACTTTTCTTTCCGCTTCTCAACCCTTCTGTTCTCCTCTATTCTGCAGATGATGCTGATATTGACGAAGAGGACGAGGACGTCCTCGACGTTGATCCGCTTGCGGTTGTTGCTCCCACCACTCGGAAGAGGGCGGGTAGTGGTGCCCAAGTGCCTACCGCCAAGAAGGCCAAGAAGGGCGATAAGAAGACCAAGCAGGTCTCCGGGAGACGGCTACCCCCTTCTCGTGCCGGGTAAGTGGTTTTCTTCTAAGTTACATTCTGCTGCTGCTTCTCGGTTGTTTCTTTCTCTCTTCTTTTCCTGAACCCCTTTTTATCTTCAGCGCTCCCCTGGATGCTGATGCCGCTACCGGTTCCACCACCACCAAGAGGAAGGCCCCCATCAATCTCGAGGAGCTCATCGATCTTTCTGATGAGGACGAGATCGCAGCACGGGATAGGGCGCGTGCGCCCTCTCCCGTGAAGGAAGAAGACGAAGGCGACACCAACGCCCAGGACATGGACATTGGTGCCCAAGACACCGAGCAGGAGCAGCATGCCCGCGCGGAACAACAAGCGCAGGATGTTGTTCACGATGAGAGACCCCTTTCTCCCCTTGCTGCATCAGCTGGGGAGAACGCAGAACAAGACGCCAAGCACCAGGATCATGCCGCTCTTGAGCGGCAGGAAGAGACCCAGGAGCAGCAGGACACTGATGCTGCTGACCGAGATGACCCCACGGCCCAGCCGCGGGTAGACGAACAAGAAGACGTACAACCAGATCCCGCTGCCGAGCAGCGGGCTGAGACAACTGAAGTGGAGCAGTACTCCCAGAGCCACGCGCAGCCGGACGCTGCGCCGGGTAGCCAGCCCTTGGTGGCGCCTACCCAGCAGGCTGCTCCACCTACCGCACCAAGCTCCCCGCCCGTGAAGAAGACCAAGACCGCAGCAAGCCTCCAGGCAAGCAGACCACAAAGAAAGCTGCTTCCGATGCTACCGGCAAGAAGGATGCAGCCGAGAAGAATGCTGCCGAGAAGAAAGCTGCCGAGAAGCAAGCTGCCCAGCCTGATGCCGCCGTCCGCAGGAATCCCTCGCGCAGCGCTGCACAAGATTCAGCCGCGATGCCGCCGCCTAAACCAACTGCCAAACCTGCCGCGAAGACCGGGCAGCTCTCTATCGGTGCCTCCGGCAGCGCCGCTGGCGCCTCCGCAGGATCCAGTGCTCAGGACCCGCCTGTCTACCCGCCCTACATGGTGCAGATGAGCAAACAGTATGGCATCGGTCTGAACAAGACCGAGAAGCAGCTCGCTCTCACGAAAGGCAAACAGGCCAAGGCTGTGGATTCCAAGCTGCCAAGGCTGTGGATTACAGCTTTGCCACGAGGTGAATTAGGATGATTGGGCGATAGTCGCCCAGGCCGGCTGCATCTGCACGCTTTGGCAGCAAGGTGAGCAGTGCCTGATTTAGGTGAGAGAAGCCTCGTCCACGCATCTCGTAGAGCTTCTGGAAGACATCTACAATGTCCTGTTGGATAATATCCCAACAGGCGTGGAGAAATTTCGCGGTGAATCCGTCTGGCCCTGGCGCCTTTCGGGTTGGCAAGCGCTTGACAACGCTCCAAATCTCGTCGAGGCTAAAAGAAGCATCGAGGTTGAGTAGATCACAGGGCTCGATGAGCGGGACGAGGTCTATCATGAGATCGCGGTTGGTCCTGGTCCCAAGGAGCGCGTCGAAGTGCTCAAAGGCTGCCCCTGCCATGTCAGCTTGGTCTGTGAGGACACAAGCACCATCAACCAGGTTGTGAACGCGGTTCTTCTGTCGGCGGTAGGTGCACTGCCGGTGGAAGAACGACGTGTTCGCTTCGCCATCCTGCAGCGTGGCGATGCGCGCACGCTGCCGCGCGATCGTGCGTTCTAGGGACGCAAGGCCGAGGTGGACTGCCTTCAACTGCACGTGCAGCCAGTGCTCGCTCGAGCTGAGCATGCGTGTCTGTTGTGCTTTGTCAAAACGCAGGGCGAGCTCCCTGGTGACGGCGAGCTTGTGCCGCACGTTTCCCACTGATCGAGAGCTCCAGCTGGTGAGTGCCCGAGTCGTGGCCTGGAGGCGCAGCGTCAGGCGCCAGAACGGATCAGTATCGTGGAATGATTGCCAGCGGTGAATACGGTATCCTGGAAACCATCCATCCGCAGCCAAAAATCCTCGAAGTGGAGACGCCAGCGTCCCATGGGCATCGGCGAGCAGTCCAAGAGCAGAGGGCTGTGGTCCGATATAACTGACGCAAGGCAGCCAAGATGACATTCTCCATGCATGTCCTCCCAGTCGGTTGTGCATAGGACCCGGTCTAGGTGCACAAGGGTGGGCGGCGACTGCTCGTTAGGCCATGTGTAACGCCGTCCGTTGAGATAGACCTCCTTGAGGGCCAGGTCGTTGATGACACGCCGGAATTTTCCCATCATGCGCCGATTTAGATTCCTGTTATTCTTGTCCTTGGATTTGTAGATGAGGTTGAAGTCCCCACATAGCATCCAAGGCCCGGGACAATCGGCGCGCACGTCGCGAAGCTCTTGCAGAAATGCGATCTTATCCGTGTCCGCTTGCGGCCCGTACACGACGGTGGTCCACCAAGGGGTGCCACTGCCCATGGTGAGCTTTGCCGTGATGGCATTCGTGGTGAACGTATGGTCCGAGATGGACACGACCGTGCTCTTCCATGCTAGGAGGATGCCACCCCGGGTTCCGTCGGCGGGCAAGTAAACGTAGTCGTCGAACTCGGACCCCAATGCTTCGAGGACGGTGGACAAGCATATCAACACCATTTTCGTTTCTTGCAGGCATACAACCGAGGCGCTCGTGGTGTCGAGGAGCGACTTGATGTTCAACCTTCGTGCGCGCGCGTTCATGCCGCGCACGTTTGCTACAACTATCTGTAGGACGTGATCCATGGACACTGGATCGACGGGTTGGGCTGCATGATGCGATTATGTCGTGATAGGGGCGACGGTGGACGCGGCGATGTCAGGTGCACCATTGAAGTTGGACGGGATTTCGCGATCAACCAGGGCGGCAATGGCTGAGAGCACAGCGAGCGGGATAGGCGCGGCAAAAACGCCATCATAGGCGCGCATCTCAGCTTCCATGATTTGGTGGTCCGTTCCCACGATCCCGAGCGTACGCAGAACCTGGACTTGCGCCCTCCTCTCCGCGGTAGGCGGCGCGGCGTGTTGCTTCGTCTTCGAGGCTGAGCGCCCACGGCGCTGCGAGGAGAAGTCGAGCGGCCGCTGTCTCGTTTTCTTTCCAGGCACTGGGAGCGCCGCGTTGAGGTGCTTAGTAGCAGCCGTCAAGAAATCGCCCCGCGTTAGTGGCCGGGGCATGGTTCCACGAACAACAGTACGGCGCAGCGTGATAGGCGGCGAGGCGAACCTACTCGGCATCGTGAGCAGCGGCGCAGTGGGCATCAGTTTTTCCGCCCTGGCCTACGGCATGTTGGGTGTCCCAGCAGCGAAGCTGGGCTCCAACTCGAGCTCAGATGGGCCCGTGGGCTGGCGCGAGGGGGGGGGGGGTTGGCTAGCATGCTCCTCAGGCGCAGCATCAGAAGGCGCAGGGTTGGTCTCTATGTACTCTCTTTGCGTGGCGTGCACCCGCTGGATGTCGGAAACCTCCAAAACGGCGGCAGCAGCGTACAGAGGTGAGCTTTCTCTTTTCCCCGACAAGGGATTAGCATCGAAGGTGGGGATTGGCCCCGATGGCTGCGAGTTATACACTTCAAAGCCAGTAGAATAACGAAACATGCATCTCCACAAACAGTTGAAAGACAATTAAGTTGTGTAATACAAAGGGTAAATAGACAAGTGCAGCCTTAAGAAAAGGTGTCAAAAGGTCTCGTAGGACAAGTCCATGAAAACTTATGTTTGGCATGCATATCATTGTCCAGTAGGAACTGCAAGTGAACCACAAAGAAGAAGCTGATTAGAACAAACATCTCATGACATCCATATGTGGGGACATATACATACTGAAATTTCAAACGCATTGTTCCCCCATATAGAATAGTGGTTTGCATTTACAGGATCTAGCCTCTACACAATTTGGACAACAACCCATAATTATGAGCAACACACTAGGTAAGTATAAGACATGAACATTATAGTAACATGGTTTCAAAAACAATAAAACTATCGATGAGATCCGCAGAAACAGTAGATGATCAACTGCGAGTATAGTTTATTTAATAAGTAGTGCTTATTAAGCTAGTGGTTACAACCTAAGAATTCCTAATAATAGTGTAATACTCTCGAAACTAAAGGAGCTGTCAGTGAGAACCGCAGAACGAATACTCACTATAGACATGGCAGCGATGTGTGGCATCGGGGAAGCAAGCATCCATCCACTGGGCTACCACGCCACTTATGTACATAATTCGTTTCCAACCGTTTTATTGTCTCATTTTTTCTATTTTTTTTCTTTTTTTTCCTGTTATTTTTATTTTTGTTTTATTTCTTCACTTTTTTCTTTTTAATGTTTTATTATTATTTTTTAGTTTTATTTTTCTTTTATTCGAAAATATTCGTTTTTGAAATCTGTTCTAATTTTAAAAATGCGGTTAGATTAGAAATGTGTTCACGCTTAAAATCTGTTCAAAATTGAATTTTGTTCAAAATAACAAATTATTCAGATTTTAAAAAATATTCAAAATTGAAATTTTCCACACTTTAAATCTGCTAAAAATGAGAATTGTTCAAAATAAAAAAGCATTTAAATTTAAAATTTGTTCACATTTGAAATATGTTCACCGTTCTAAAAAAATCTTAATTTTAAAATTTGTGTATATATTTTTAAATTCGTTAATTTATTTTTTTTGTTCTTTTTCTTAAACTGTTATAATTATGTTTGAATTCATTTAATAGTTTCAGATTTTGGAATTAAATCAGTAGTAAATAATTATTCATATTCTTTTACACAAAAAATAGAGTAAAAAAAATCATATCTGGGCCTCAAGCCGGCCCAGTAGCAGACTTGCTATTTTGGCTCGTGCGGGCGAGCACTTGCTCCGCCTAGCAGCAAGCGCAGCATAGGGGAACCGCAGAAAAGTGTCTGGGCACCTATTAAGAAACACATAGCTGTTTTCAAAAAAAAACACATAGCTGTTATTCAGGAAAAGTGTATATAACTACCAAACTTACACAGCCAGTTGATGCATCGCATGGAGTTTTTTTTTGTAATAAAACTAGCAAGGTTCCCTCGCAAATGCGAGGGATTTCTCTTTATCTTATTGAATATGTTCATGATCTAAAGTCGTAGCTTCATAAATACTCTACAGGAAATATATTATTAAGAGCATTTTATATCTATCATAAATATTATCATGGATTCACGAACGGGAACCTTTTAATTATTCTTAGGGTTTTTCTTAGATTTCGAAAAAAAATGTGACATATTCTAGAAGGACGTTTAATTTAAACCTATGTAGCACCGTTTCAATATTTTTTTACTCTCTTCTTGTCATCCCATATTCTTCATAATATTCTCTCGTTGACAATTTTTTTTATTGTGTAACATTTACTAAATGGACTTTGATGGCACATAGTTTCGTGTGACATAATAAAATAAAATAATTACTTGGATAGTATAAAATTTCAGCATTATAGCCCATCACAAAATTATCCTATTTATTTGTTTGTATTTTTCTATAGATCGACACTTAGCACTACCGTATAGTCCCATTGATCCTCGTGGCTTGTCCTGTTTTTTTAATCGAGCATCGGGCTTTGCACCATATATATGTGTATAATTAAAGAGATCGAATTGCATTTTTTAATATCGGGTTCGATACCGAGCTAATAGTTATAATTTTGTGAATCTCGATGCACCTCAACGAAATTCATCAATGAACGATTTAGTGTAAGTACGTGTGTGTGTGTATATATGGTCGTACCGTGCTTGTGTGCCCATGAGTATGTCTAGATCATACTCGACGTTTTACAAAAATATTAGTTATCTTAAGATTGAATTTTTATTCTTCACATACACTCTAAGTACATGACTATATAAAGTTCTAGGCAGCAATATGCTACTTTTTTTTTCAAATGCCCACAACTTTGGTTCCCTGGAGATCATTCTTTAATTTAAAAAAGAAGAAGGAAGAGACTCACGTGGTTACATGCTAGAGGAAGCCGGGCGGGATGAGCTTTTTTTTTCACGTTCCAAAAATAAGGGAGTGCAGAATCATATTCTGTTTCAATATGATCTCTCTTCGGTGAACACACCGACTCTTTTTTTTTCCGGGAAAATTAAAGCTATAATTGTTTTCCAAAGAAATTAACAGATGTTTGGCTAGAGTATGTATGTTGCTCCAGTTAAAGATGCGAGCTAAGTCGTTGTTATTTGAAATATGTGTATGCGCAATGTTTAGCAAAGTGATAGGGGAAATCGAATCTGTATTTTGAATGGTAAAAAATATATATTTTCAGGTTATTTTCCTTTAGATCTGGAAAATTATTTTATCCTTTAGCCTTTGGGCTAGTTCGGGGGATGCATATGAATGCATGGGTTGGAGTTAGACTCCTTAGTTTAGAAGTGTTAGGCGAATTAGCAATTTGAATTAAGAGCCATTTTTTTTCGTGTATCCTTTAAGCTAGCTGGTGCGATACGTGTGGGTTGGAGCCATACTTCTTAATTTTCACGTGTTATGCTAATTGACAATTTAAATAAGGAGCGTAACCTTTTTTCCATTTGTAGGGTTGGTGTTAGAGTCCTCAACCTTCACGTGTATGTTTGTTTTTTTACATGGCACGTGTTATTCTAATTGGCAATCTGTATGATGAAGACATGTGTACGTTTTTTAATATTGAACTTTCCTTAAATCCCAGCCACAAATATTAGATCTAACGATCAAAATATTTATGATGATGTGGATCAACGTGGCGCTTCTATTCTAGACCCTTATATTGCTTTTAGTATATACTAGCAAATTGGCCCGTGCGTTGCTACGGGCAACGGATGGGCTATGTAGGATTTGATATTCTCTATTTCGGTTGAAGTTAACCTATTTAGTTTTTCTATTGTGCGAATAATCTAAAATAGAAATGAATTGATCACAACACCCACATAACAAATATTGAAATATTTAAACTGCTACATGTAAACTGAGTGGTGCACCTTCTAATTTTTCATGTCATAAAAAATATCCATGTGTCAACACAAAATGCACATAATTTTTTATATAATACAAAAATTAAATGTTTGTATCCATTATATTTTGAATGAAAGATTCAATAAGCATCAATAAATCTACTCAATCTGGTCCAGCGAGTTCAAGTTGTAATGACTTCTTTGTAAACTATGTTCATCGTGGTCGTTGGTATGGTCTCGGTTCTTTTTCTCTTCTTTGAATTCTTGGTCATGTCCTTTCCATTGACCTTGATGGCGAGAATCTTGATATTACTTTTCGCGGTGGCTCTAGACAACGCGGCGTACAACTGACCGTGAGAGAATACCGGCTCCGGAAGGTAGACACCGACAATTGGGATGGTCTGTCCTTGTGCCTTGTTGACCGTCATGGCAAAGCTGAGCCTGATTGGGAATTGTTTCCTCGTGAATCTGAACGGAAACATGTCATTATCGGACGGACAGAGTGGTATCCTAGGAAGAAACACCCTCTGCCCAGCGTGTTGTCCCACCACGATCTCTGCATCGATTGAGTTCCTTTGAAACCCGCGGATCACAAGCCTTGTGTCGTTACACAATCCGTTAGCTGGATCAATGTTCCTCAACAGTATAACTGGGCAGTTTATCTTTAGTTTAAGCGCATGCGGGGGCATCCCGGTAGGAGTCAGGTTGTTAAGAAACTCTTGAGAATAGTAGCCATGTGGATCGTCCTCCGCACTATCGAAGCTATGGTAGATCATCTCGTCGCCTTGAAAACGTTCAATCATGCGCTTGTTTATTCCATCGACGTTGTCGTTTTTTGTGGAGAGGATTGCTCGAGAAGTCATGTAATCTGGGTTTTCCATGTTTTGGTCTAGGGCAGGAAACACATGGTCGATCAACTTCTCTATGTCGGCCGCGTCGCCCGTAGATGGCACACAAATATCTTCCGGAAGCTGGATGTTTCCTTCCTCGTCGGTTTCCTCAGTGCCGTTACCTATCCTTAGCAGGTAATCCGCGAACCATTGGTCGTTTTGTGCCCTCATGTTCTTTACGAGGCTTAGTTGGCGCATGCCCTTCCATAGATTCGAACTCCGTAGACTCGCATCAATTATCTGACCCCGCGAATCTTTCCTCACTACCGGAAGAACCTGCCTGAAGTCCCCACCGAACACGACAGTCTTGCCCCCGAAAGGTCGGTCCTGGCAGTTCATGATGTCACGCATGCTTTTATCCAAAGCTTCAATCGCTTGTCGTTTTGTCATGGTGGCCTCATCCCATAGTATGAGCTTAGCCTTCTCCAGGAGCTTGGCTGTCCCACTCTGCTTAGTGAAGCTGCATAATACCCCTTCTTCAAGATTCAATGGGATCTTGAACCTCGAGTGGGCTGTCCTGCCTCCAGGCATGATCGAAGCGGCGACACCGGACGTCGCTGTAGCCACCGCGATATTCCCTTGTCCACGAACCCTAGCGAGCAATGACCTATAAAGGTAGGTCTTCCCAGTGCCTCCAGGACCATCAACAAAGAATGTGCCCCCTTTTTCGCCATCAACTGCTTCTAGTATCTCCTCGTAGGCAAGCCTCTGCTCGAGGTTTAGTAAGTCTGCCAGATAAGCGTCTTTGTCGTCAACCTTGATGTTTGTTTCCTCAATTATCTCTCTAAACTCGCCCCCAGTGTTGTCATATGTCTTGTCAATGTGCGGAAGAGGGAACGATTTAATGTCTTTGCCCATGGATTGTAGCATGCCCCTAATATCAAGCAAGACCATTTGCTCCATCGATTTTTTACACGTTATGCTTTGTTGGTAGTCGTCAGACATCGCCTCAAGGTGTCGATCCCAAAGACCACACACATCGCGAGGCTCACAGAATACCAAGATCGTAGCGAAGAGCCTCCGGAGCGAGGCTGGCATAGCAAACTGTTCTGACTCAGTAAGACACTCGTCGAGAGTGTTGTCGGCCTCGATTAAACCCTTCCTCTCTGCGGCCTCACGAAAGGTATCACATAGCACACCATCCACGGTTTTCAGGTCTTCAAAAGACGTAGAACCTGGTACGTGGTTTAGAAGCACCCTAAGAAAGTACCGCTCCCCCTCAGCGGGATTGGCTGTGACGATCCGGCCTACTTGGTGATCCCTTGTCCTTTTCTTCCAGTACTTTGTTGGTTGCCATGTGAAACTTCCTGGAAAATCCCTGTAGAGAATATCTCGAGCCCACTCATGCTTTTGGTTAGCCACAAAATACTCTGTTAGCATGGATGTGTGCTCCTGGGCAACAACGTCGTTCAGGTTTTCTCCTGCTTTGAACGTAACTCTTTGCATATTTGGGAGATGAAGCGGCAACTTTAGTACAGACGGGTGGCACTCACATAATTTGAAGCCAAATATCCTCCACATGGCTTCAGGTGGAGTAATCCACCTTGCATCAATGTATCTCTTGATCTCGTCTATATTACCATCGGAGTAGGGCTTGTCGATGTTGAATGAAGTCAGATCGTGGCCCTTGTATATGTACTTGTATAGGTACTTGACTGCCTTTATGCTGGAGCACACCTCCACGTTGATGTGGCAGTTGAACATCTGCAAGAGGTAAGGGTTGTAAGGCACAACCCATCTGTTGTCGAGCATCGCACCACGGACCTTTGCCGAACGTCCGTCCTTACGTCTTCGATAAATAGGGTATGAGTCCTTCCCTTCTATGGTGGTCTCGTTGAATGTCCGTGGGTACCTACACTTGCACGATCCATCTTGCATGCACACGTTGTCTCGCTTTAGGACACCGCATGAGCCGTGCATCATATGCTTCACAACCATGGCGTATAGCTCCGGGTATTTATCCTTGTCTGGGAGCTCGGCGGATATGAGGCGGTCATACTGCTCTGGCACAACGAGTTTATATTTGGAATCCATGATCAATAGGAAATGGGCATGCGGGAGGCCCCTCTTCTGGAATTCTACCACGTAGACGTACGCCTTCACAACGCCCAGGATGTTCTTCTTGGTAAGCATGTATTTCATCTTCTCGAGCTTGGCCTTAAACACTCGGGCCACAATATCTGGCCGGTCCTACGGGGTTTGACCTGGTAGAAGAGCATCATGTATTTCCTGCCAGTTAGGGTTGCATGTCATAGTCAAGAAGATGTCAGGCTTTCCGTATGTCTGTACCAATGCCATGGCGTCCATATGCCTCCGCTTCATGTCTCGGAAGCACCCCTGGAAATTCCAGGGGAGAACAATCCTTGTGCCAACAGCGCTTGCTCGAGTCTCTCCGGTCGTAATGCTATCGACGATGCCTTTATATAGATCAGCACGAATCTCTGGCTGGTGCTTCCTGAACCAATTTAACCTGCAGCTCTCGATCTTTATGTACATGTCCACCACCCATTGTTGTAATAGTCGTCCTCCATATAGTATGGGGTTGAATATAACAGGACGCGTCTGCAGACGGTAACAGTAGTAGTCCCTGACGGATACACATAAGCTTCCACCCCCCTCTGTGATTGAAAAAAGAAGGTTATGCAAAAAACGAGAATGATAGAAAAATAAATTAAGAAGTATCTAAGATAATCAAACCTGGATCGTCTTCACGCTCTTCTCTCGTTAGTTGTGCAACGTTCCAAGACTTATTACGCTTAGGTATATTTGGATGCCAACCGAGCTCCCCCTTTGGGAAGAAGAGGGGGTAGGAGAGTGGGTCATAGCATCCTTGTGTGGCCTGTATACTATATCTCTCGTTGTTGTTACCATAGAGGGTAATACTGCGCTTGAACCTATTTTCACGGTTGCTGCCCTCGACCCAAATCGCAGCCACCTCAGATGACATCGGTGTGTTGTATCTCCGTTGATCTAACTTCTTGTTGGTGTTAAGGTCTATACGGTAGTCCTCGAGGTTATCTTTATGGGCACCCAAACTCCTAAACAACTTGGAGTAGGGATTTTCTTTCATTATGTCCACAACCTTACGAACAACCTCTTGGTCTAGTTCCTTGGTGGCTTCCCTGCGATGGATCAGGCTTGCATCATTGTCGTAGAAGTATAGTTGTAGATGTTCCGGTCGAGAGCCTGGTCCAAACGAATACACTTTGTGGTACAACGAGCCTTGCGCCCGGAATGTGTACACCCCGGATCTCATATTCGTGCATTCGTTGTCGAGATTGACGCCAAGGGTTGTGAAGGAGAAGTGGCCATTGAAGAATCGTATGCTCTCCCGAAAATGTCGACAATCCGCATCGGTGCAAGACCATAGCCTTGCTAGCTCCGGTATAGGCTCTGGTTCAACCAACTCGATTTGTCCGTTTCGACAGCAGAAACCGGGAGTCTCATGCTCAAACTTCATGGCATGGCAGTGGTTGCAGTTGGGGACTTGCTCTAGTATGTGTGTGCTATCTGGAAGATTGGAGTACACAAAGTCGAAAGGATCGATAACACCCTCGCCTGGTGGGTCTATCGGTGTATCGAGGTCCACATCATCATCATCGAAACCTACATGCATATGATCTCAAATCATTATGTTCATATTTGACTCGTAATCGAGCGGATGATTGAAAGGCCTCCATAAGTACCTTCGCGGGCATACGTGTAGCACCCCTTATCCATCAGGTCGTCACGTATGGTAGTCTCGTCCATGATACTGCTCAGGATGGCCTCCATGTCGCCTATAACATTCTCGATTTTGTAAGTACGACGATTCAATGCGATATGACATAAATAAATAAGGGGAGTACAGGTCGATGTGTTACCGTTCGTCTTGATGGTATACTCTGGCATGATCATTGAAGGCTTCGTTTGCAATTTTGTTGCATTTCGGCACGGCATTGCGATGGATTCAGCGCACGGGGTGTTTCTCCTAGCTAAAGCGTTTTCCTTGCGCCGAATTAGCAATTCCTCCTTTCTTTGTGTGGATATATTTTTTCTGGTAGCCCTTTAATCTCCTCCTTTTGTTCGGTCGTCAAACTATTTTGTTGAGCTCGCCAACATTTACGTTCTCGCTCATTCTCCTCCCGCCTCTCTTCCATGGATAGATTTTGCCTGCTATCTCTTTGTCGTGCGTTTCTTTCATCCATTGATTTATTCTGGCGGGCTGCTCTTCTACGTGCATTAATCTCCTCCTTTTGCTCGGCCGTCAAACTATTCCGTCGAGCTCGCTCACGTTCACGTCTTGCTTGATTTCTATCTTCCGACAGGTTTGCAATTGGCTGGTTTTTCTCTGCCATCACCTTAGCTTAGCTGAAGACCAGATGAAATTGAAAAGAGAAAACTAAGAGTTAAACATCTCATACACAGATTAAAATGATATTGTTATCATGCATATTAGCATTAACGGAACGTCGGATGTGCAAGTTTGTTAGGAAAAAAAAATATCTCTATCCGGTAAGCACAAGCACATTATCAAAATGCAGAAATAAATAGTGAACTTGCATCAGCCAACCGTTTTGCTGATTTATGCGATTGTACCTTGGGTCGTTGAGCAGACCGGATTTCTACTTGTCTGCACAACCGAGTATTCTGCTGCAGCTGGTCGGTTCGCGCCACCTCTATGTCGCGTAAGAAAGACTACAAAGCCGGTCTATACGTTGTGGTCTGGTCTCTTGTCCTATTTAAAGCGATCTGAGTAAAGGGTCCGGCTAGAGTCCTATTACGATACGGATCGAATAAGCAAGCTAGGTAGAGTCCTATTACGACACGGATCAAAGAAGCAAGCTAGTAATATAGCTTTGCATGTAGTCGTTTATTGGACCTTGGACCATATGCACGTGAGACTAAGGAAAGAGGTGGGTCATATGTACGTGAGATTAAGGAAAGAGGTAGCGTTCAGATCAGGATAGGGAACGGATCTCTAGCTACCGTGGTAGGATAGGAAACGGCGGTGGTGAGGCGTATGGCGGACCGGTCGCTAGCAGTTTTTGCTTTTTTTGCTAGTTTTTGTGGAAGGGTAAATATGTCAATTATATACGACGTACCATCGGGAACAATCACCTTAGCCCGCATTATATAGTACTAGCACAGATGCCCGTGCGTTGCAACGGGTGAGAAAAACTATGCGCTAAGGATATGCACAAAGTGAACTCTCGTAAGTAAAGCTGGACGTGTGTCATAAACCAGTCAGTGAAGGGCATCCACAGAGTGCTCTATGTTGAGGCATGACATCAACCTCCTCCATTGCAAGCCACTTCAGCTAAACCATACGTACGATGTGACCGCTAGGAATAAGAATACGCCTCTCTATCATTCGCTCTAATACGGGCGATGTCGAAGCCTTCGCTGAATTTTGGTTGAAATTGGGTCAGAAGGAATTAAGAATTTAGTTTTTACCATTAGCATTAGTTCTTATGCATGGCTAAGAAACTCTATCATGCAATGAATAAAGATGGAATTGTCCTAACTAAAGTTTGCTCTAGTTTACCCATCTACACAGCCGTATCACAACCTGATACCCTAAAGAGTTAAAATGTGGTTGACATGCCCTAATTTAATAGTTTATATATTAAAAAAGGGAAATCCATGAACAATGGGTATGTATATGGCTGTATAAGACGAGTAGACAATATATGAGCAAGTAAATCTACAGACAGAGTTGCAAACCTTGTGAACTAATTCAGATATAGCAAATCATTGGCATGGAAATTAGAAAGCTTGTGAGAGTAGAAGAGCTTAGCAATTAATTACGAACAAATAAAGGATTTATATCCTAGTAGAGCTTCACCATGTAGCTTTTGTGCATCAGCTTCCTAGCAACGTTGGGCTTGCCGCTATAGTGCTTCCTCATGTGGACCCCAAGTGACTCGCGGCTCGTGTGCTCAGTGCCGGAAATTTTGCACGCGTGCAACCTCACCGGCCTGGCACCCCGTGGCAATCGACATTCAACAGCAGCCTGGAGTGGGCATACGGGCGTAGTGATGGGGACGTCAACCACGTCGTCTCCCCACCAAGATTCCACACCAGCCGATGTCCCGCTCCTCGCGCGCCACCAGACCGACACGATCAACTGATCAAGCTCGTGGAGCACCGGAGCTCCACCTCATGGCCCTCCATGACCTCTCGGCCGTCCTGCACACCACCATGCGTCTTCCGGCTGGCCTTATGCCGATCCTCAAGTGTGCCTGCAACCTGCACGGTCAACGTCCTCCTATAGACGAAATGTGCCCGCTAGGAAGAAGGATACGTCCTCGGGTCAGCTTCGTGCGAGGGACCAAAAAACATACTTCAAGACCTGTTCCGGTGGCATGATGGAACTAAGGTGATAATCTAGACTCTGCCACCGGTGCTCGATAGGAAACTCCCAGCGCAGTATGTCCATCCGGACGACCTCCGCGTGGACCCGTCGCACCGCTCCGAGCCTCCTCCCCCTCTATCACCGTCGTGAGCAACTCGGCCGCAACAAATCTTCTGCCGCTACTCCAGCGCGAGGATCTCGATAAAGACGACGTGGATTTCCTGGGTCTTTATTAAGGACACAGATTACATACAATAGGCAAAACAGATTAAATAAGAACTCCATGTTTTCCTCTCCTCTTAGGACTCTCACGACACAAACAACTCAGGGGAATACCTAGCTATACGTAGGAAGGCAACTAAAAACAAAAACAAAAACGTACCAAAAACAGTAAGGAAACCTAGAGGATACGTGCTATGATTGGAAATTGACTTGTACTCTAGGTGCGATTACTGGGCCGGCCCACACCCAATTGGTCAACCGACAGGAAATCTGAAAACAGGAAAGGAATCACCAATCGATCAGGACATACCATCAAACGAACGCACACCGATCGAACCAACCAACACACACGACGTACCTACGAACCAAACTGACGGAAGGAGAAACCTAAAGGCTTTTATATAGTAGAGACTAGCAAACTACCCGTGCGTTGCAACGGTGAAAAAGATCATCTTTTTGATACAAAAAAATATTCAAACAATTCTAACTATACTTTTTTTGTTTTTTCAGAAATCATCCAACTTGTTTAAAATAATAATGAAATGAAATGATGAACTTCTAAAGTTCAAAATGTAGACTAAAGTTCAAAGTGTAGAATTCTAGTTTTCATCTTTTTATGCGGTAAACTGTTTTCTATTACAAATTAAACTTTGGTTCAGTTATTGAAGAAAAAGATTGATCTTCTTGCTGTAGTGAGTGATCTTCCACACTCATCTAATTTGTTTGAAATAATAATTAAATTAAATAGTGAACTTCCATGCAGTACAAAACAAACTTCCTAGAGAAAAGATGAATTTCCTAACAAAGAAAATGAACTTTGCAAACTGATGAGTGAAGTAGGCAACTTGTATAATTTTATAGAGCGAACTGTCAAATTTTCCAGATGTTTACTACAGAAACATACTACAATTAACATGTACGTATATAATTTAATAGGAGGAGGAAGAAATACACTATGTGAACCACTGTACCATGAAAAATGTAGTTCTCCACGCTGTAGCCTGTATTCACGCTGGAGGCAGAACCAGGCATCCAACGTGACTCACATTGTCACCCGGTAAGTTCAGAACGGCGCATTCCGCCGACATCAGGCTTAATTAGTATGTCAGAGGCCAGGCCGTGGTAGACCAGATGAGGTACCGGTCTCCATGGCCGGATAGCAGAGCGACACCAGCGGCGAATCGTGGAGAGAGGCAATGGGTGCGATGTGAGGATACATAAGCGGCGCGAGTGGAGCCAGCTAGCTGCTGCTCCATGCCAATGGGTGGGTAGCCAGAGAGGCGAGCTGGTCCAAGCCAGCTGAGTGGGACCGCGGGGATCCGTCTTCCTCCCGCCTCATTCACGACCTCCCTCCTCCGCGTGGGCCAGCGCACGCGTCCAAGGTCTGCCTCCGAGGCTCCGGCGATCGTTTGCATCGAGAAAAAATTTAGTCTCGACGGGCTGCTCGTCTGGCCGTTCGAGACCGAGCTTGACGGAAGCTCGAGCGCCGCTCCAGCAAGCCGAAACCGGTGGCGACGTTCGTGGACTGGCCTGGACGGCATTTGTCCAGTCCAAGGGGCTCGGCGCCGGGGACGACACATACCTTATATTCCTCGCCAATCTGCGCGCGACATCATCGCCGCCGTCCACGACACATCTGTGGAGCAGAAGATGAAGGCGGAACGGCGTCCAGAAGCTGTCGCGCGCGGGGCGGAGCTCCATGGGCAAGGCCGTGGGCTGGCCGAGGTCTGCACACACATGGGGAGGCGCCCAGGTCGGCCGGCGCAAGGCGGAGGTCCGTGGCGGCGCAAGGGAGGCGGACGTCGACGGGAGGTGGAGGAGCAGGACCGATTGGGGATTTTTTTTCCTTTTTTTTAGGATGGATGGATACGGGTTGATGTTGTATTTTTAAAAGGGCTAAAACGTAAAAAAATCGAAACGTACGACCGCCACCTGAAGACCTATTATATAGTAGAGAAATATATATATATACTAGCAAAGTGCCCGTGCGTTGCAACGGGTGTAAATTATAGCTACCAGAATACTAAGAATAATAGCAAGTTTGGCTTCACTTGATTTTAATACTCTACTACTCTTGCATGTTCTATGGAACAATAATCCTTTGAAAATTTGAAGTATGTTGCAAAATTGTGACAATAATGTTGTAGGTAGGTCTGTTTTGACTAATCAGATTTTATTGAACTGATTCTCGTCTTAATAGGCTCTTGTCCCCACACAAAGTTCCTTTGGCCGAGGAGTAGATTGCGATAGACGCTTTCTCTATTGTAAAGACTCACACAGGGGTGTGGCCAAAGCATGGAAGTTGTCGTAAGAGCGAGGGGCTAAGTTTTGAACAAAGTGTTGTGGACAACACCCATATAGCACCACGTGGCCTCGTTGGTTTGCCCTACATGCATGATGAGACGTGCGACGAAGAAGCATCGGTTAACGCCCCCACCTCTTTGTATCGGTGAACTACCACATATTAATCCCTCCGTCTTAAAATAATTGACTTAGATTTGTCTAAATACAAATGCATTTGACTTAAATTTATCTAAATATAGATGTATATATATACTAAAACACGTCTAAATACATTCACATATAGACAAATATAAGCCAATTATTTTGAGACGGAGGGAGTATTGCAAGACCTCATCGGCCCGTCCGTCAAGCGTGGCAAGGAGCATAAAGAGAAGGAATAGGACAACGTCGCCGTCCATATCAGTGTGCGCAAGGTCTTTCTAAACCTAGACACGAAAATGAGCGTGAAGAGATAAAATATGGAGGCCAAAGAACGATTTCACTTTTTAGGGGCTAAAATACAAAACCACATGAATGACAATATTTCTAAATTTAATTTAAGGAAGAGATAAAATTAAATAAATATGTATTTTATATATGCCGAATGATGATGAATTACCCAAAGAAAAAATATACAAGCGCCAAGTTAAAATGCAATGAACGTAGATATTATTTGTAGATAAGCTTGTGTGCATTCAATGCCTTCTTCTTTTTGGAGAATCATCCGATGCTTTGTTGCCTTCTAGTCTAGCACCAAAGCACGTACGTGTCACTTTGGTGGGACCAAACTGCAATGTTCTTTTTGGAAAGACCTCAACTACTTTCTCCGTATCAAAATAAGTGTCGTTAAAATATTTTAAAATAGATTTATCTAGTACTCTCTCCATAACAAAATATAAGACGTTTGGGTAGCTCATTTTTAACTACTAAAACGTCTTGTATTTAGTTACAGAAGAAGTAATAGAATACATCTAAATACATCTATCTCAATGATAGTTATTTTAAGACGGAGGAAGTACCATATTTGTGAAGCATCCGGTCAAGAAAGTTAAGCGCAAACCGTGCATATGGTGGACATGTTGGCTGTAGCTAGGACGTGCTAGCAGTCCGGATCGATCCCGTGTGGTGTTTTATGGATGGATAACTCGATTGATGCACCATGTATCGGTACAGCTAGTAATAACCCATCGATAATGAACTGGTACGTACGTATCCTACAAGGACTCAATATGCTTGGATATATATGATTGTATACATTTTCTCGGAGGGTAAATATGTCTTTTACGCATGACGTACCATCGGGAACAATCACCTTAAGCCACCTTAAGCCACATTATATAGTAGATATATGTATATATATATATATATATATATATATATATATATATATATATATATAGAGTAGAGAAGAGAAGAGATAATAGAAATAGATAGATAGATGGTAGCAAACCAAATCGATAGGATTTTATCAACCGTTCATTGGTGCTTTGGACTTTGTGCAAAAGAAGCTGCAGACAACGTGGGAACATAGGCAAACGTTCTGATAGCTTGATCCTTGGATGGGAGTCGTCCTATAACGGGATCTACGCAGCGACGGTTAACCGAGACGAACTTATACCGCTCGGCAGGCTCTTCGTCCATGCTGCCTACCTCGATCAACGTCTTTGAAAACCTGGACACACTGCTATTTTCGATCCGGTAAGCGCCAAGAGATCCGTCTTTCAGACATCTCAGCAGCATGTGCCCACGTTGCAGGCCGCGTGGCCCCGGGAGGAAGCACCCTCTGTGCCACACATTGTAGGTCTCGTGCGGCACGACGTCGATATGTTTCGACCAGCAACCGTCCTCCGAGTCCAAGTCGCCAAACCACCTGATTCCGGTTATCTGGCTGTCGACAAGCCGGCGAAGTTTCGACCGGGTCCTCTCCGTCGCTAGATCGAAACGCACGTTCCTATAATACCCGTCATGGTACCCCTGGCTGTACCAATACACGGCTCCGTCGTCGCACGCCGGGTCGCCGTAGAGCATGCCGTGCCGTGCACCTATGCGCGCCGTCCTCCACTCCCTGTCTGCCCCGACGGTGAACACATGCAGCTCTTGCTTCTCGGTGCTGCTTGGCAAGCTCTCATCAATGAAGCTTCTTGTGCTCGCAGGAAAGAAGTACCCATCGTAATGGACATTCTCTTCGAAAACGCCGTGGACGATTTTGTATCGCCTCGCCGCGACGTCGAAGCCGAAGCAGTACGCCGCGGTGCTGCACCTTCCAGCAACGGCCGTCGGCGGGAGCGGCAGGGCGGTGGAATCCCCGGTGAATGGATCGACGACCTTGATGATGCCGTGCACGGAGTCGCGGAAGCACAGCAGGCCCTTGCACGTGCCGATCATCTCCGCGGTCTCGTCGACGGCGAACCTGGCCGTGAGCCTCCATTGCTCGTCGAAGAGGAACCCGCCGCCGCGGAGCGACTCGTTGGAGCCGTCAGCGCGGTGGGGGTGGCGGCGTCCGGGATAGAACACGATGGTGTGGGTCGGTGCACGCGGCCCGTGAACCATGTGCGCGTCAATGAAGCTCGGGTCAGAGATGACGTCGCGCCACTCCTTGCAGACACGGCGGAAACGGCGAAGGTCGCCGGCAGAAAGGCAGAGGAAGATGCCCGGGAGGACGTCCGACGGGAGCTGCGTGAAGTCGACGGCATCGGTCTCGGCTGCCGTTTTCTGCTTCTTGGAATCCTGACGAAGCATATCGGGCCAACCTGAACCGATGGAGCACTTGCCTGATGTGTGGTTACTTCTTGGGATTTTGTATGCGTGGCCGTGGCAAGCCTGTTAGAGAGGCGGTTTTCAGTCGGAAGTGTGACCGGAATTCAGAACGTATCCGGATCGAAGGGTAGATGCTGAAAAGGCTTACTTAGCTTACGCTTTCCCTAGCTGGCTAGCTCGTCGTCGCGGCTGGTCATCGTTGTGCTGACACCCGTCTCAAGTCTCAACCTCCAAAATCCCACTCGACAGCGCATTGGTTTCCAAGACTTAAGGAAACATTCTACTTTTTTTTTTTTGAAATGGAAGCCTATTGGCCCCGGCTTCTGCATCAAAATGAAGCACACAGCCAGGATTTTATTAAAAATAAGTATAAAAATTCACGGGATAATCCGGTTATAGTCTCAGATCGCAAGAGTTCATATCATGAAAGGCCAGCAATAAAGAACGTAATCCTAAACATCGATACGCCGATGATTAAGCCACCCATCCCGACTGTAGATAGCCCGAACGACCGTCATCATTCGAGCACATCCTGAATCCATAAGTCCTCGCTGGTCGGCAGGCAGCAGGAAGGACCATGTTTGGATAGAATATATCACCTTGTTGATAACCTGAAAAAAATGAGCAGTTGGTCTCTTGTTAAACACGATACCATTACGGCAGTTCCAAACCTCTCAAATAACAGCAGACACGCCAATCCGAATACGTGCCTTAGTTAACGAGTCTATACCGTTCAGTCATCCACCAAACATATTCGCTATACTATTAGGTGGATGGATGCTAAACGTGAAATGAATTAATCGCCATATATCTTTAATAAAAGAACAAGAAATAAAGAGGTGCTCCACTGTTTCATTCGTACCACAGAAAACACACTTCTTATCGCCATTCCAACCTCTTTTAGCTAAATTGTCTTTAGTCAAGATCACCCTTCTATTAACAAACCATAGGAAATTTTTTATTTTTAGAGGCACCTTTAGCTTTTACAAGTATTTACGCAAAAATCTCGTGGAGCCATGCATGAGGTCTGCATAATAAGATTTGACAGAAAACACCCCATTTGATGTGAGATTCCATTTAAAATTATCTGATTCCCGTGATAACGAAACACCCATCAGACGCTCAACGAGATGCAGCCATTGCACTCTCCTCTCCCCGGTGATGAACCTCCTAAACTGAATATTAAGCGAAATGTTTGCTAGCATGCTTGCTACCGAAACGTTTCTATGATGCACAATATTATATAACAAAGGATACTCATGAGACAACACATTATCCCCTAACCAAATATCTTCCCAAAACCGCACCGGTTGTCCATCACCTAGTGTAAAAGAACATCTATCGAAAAAATCGTTCTTAGCACGCATCAACCCTTTCCAAAAAGGTGAGTCAGAAGGCCTAGATTCAACTTGGAACAACGTTTTATCCCCTAAATATTTATTTACCAGAATCTCCTGCCAAACCCCTTCCTCATGCAAAATCTTATGAAACCACTTACTAAGAAGGCATTTATTTTTCACATCAAGCACCTCAATACCCAAACCACCTTGATCCTTTGGACGGCACACAATATTCCACTTAGTTAACCGATACTTTTTTTCTTGCTATCGCTTTGCCAGAAAAATCGTGATCGGTAAAAGTCTAATCTTTTCCTAACTCCTTCCGGTATTTTGAAAAACGAAAGGAGAAACATCGGAAGGCTTGTTAAAACCGAATTTATCAAAATGAGACGATCTCCAGATGATAATAATTTCCCAATCCAAGCACTAAGCTTTAGCTCGAACCGGTCTTCTACTGTTTTCCATTCTTTATTTAACAACTTTCGATAATGAATCGGAATCCCAAGGTATTTAAAAGGTAGACTCCCTACATCACAACCGAAAATGTGACGGTAGTCCACTTGATGATCTTTAGCCTTGCCAAAACAAAAAATCTCGCTCCTATTAAAATTAATCTTCAAACCCGATAGTTGTTCGAACAACGCGAGTATGAGTTTCATATTAAGAGCCTTCTGGATATCATGCTCCAAAAAGAGAATCGTATCATCCGCATATTGGAGACTTGATATTCCACCATCGACTAGGTGTGGTATCAACCCCCCAACTTGACCATCCTCCTTTGCCTGAGAAATTAGAATAGCCAACATATCCGCCACTAAATTAAAAAGAATCGGGGTCAACGGACCCCCTGCCTCAACCCTTTTAATGTTTAAAAATAATGACCGATATCATCATTAACGCGAATACCCACGCTCCCTCCCTGCACAAATCTAGCTATCCAGTCACACCACTTAGGAGAAAAACCCTTCATTTGCAGCACTTGGTGCAAGAAGGACCAATTAACTTTATCATATGCTTTTTCAAAATCGATCTTAAGAAGCACACCGTCCATATTTTTATTTTTTGGCTCATGAATAGTCTCATGTAAAACAACCAGCCCTTCTAATATATTTCTCCCTGGTAAAAAAGCCGATTGAGACGGTCGGATAACTCTACTCGCTATAGATGTTACCCTGTTGGTACCTACTTTAGTAAAAATCTTGAAACTAACATTAAGAAGGCAAATGGGTCTATATTGCTCAATACGACTAGCATCTTCTTTCTTAGGTAATAATGTAATCACCCCAAAGTTTAGCTTAAATAATTTCAGCCTGCTCTTAAACAACTGGGAAAACAAAGCCATCAAATCGCTTTTGATGACTTCCCAAAACTTTTGATAAAACTCCGCAGGAAACCCGTCTGGTCCTGGGGCTTTATTATGCTACATAAGAGAAATCGCATCAAACACCTCTTGTTCCGTAAACGGGGCTGTGAGGATCGCATTCTCATCTGGAGAAATCTGAGGCATGTCATCGGTCATTTCCTCTACTAGAGAAACATAACTTGGAGTCGGTGCTCCAAACAATTTCTTGTAGTATTCAGAAATGAAAACTTTTAGATTTTCTTCCCCAACAATTGTACCTTCATCCTGTTCTAACTGAAATTTTTTCTTCTTGCGATGTTTACCATTAGCAATAAGATGGAAGTATTTCGTATTACTACCACCCCGCTGAATATGTTTCCCTTTGAACCCATTTTGCCTCTTCATCCCGTATCAACAAAGATAGCCCAACTTCCGCTTTCTTTTTTGCTGCTCGCTCAGCCGCACTTAAAGGAACTATTTCGGCTTTAATATCCAACATATCTATCACTTTCGTAAATTGATCTTTTAATAATTTATATTGTCAACACAAGTTCTTCGCCCACCCCCTCAGGAATTGCTTCAAATGACTAATTTTGTTTTGCCATTTTTCTATCGGAGAGACCCCCGTAGTGACCGCATTCCACTCACGAGAGACTAATTCATAAAAACCTTCCTGGCGCAACCAAGAAAGTTCAAACGAGAAATGGCTTTTATTACCCACATGAGCATGTTCCCCAGAGTCCAACACCAATGGCGTATGATCAGACCCCGCACGAGTCAAAGCATGTACCGATGTTAAGGGAAATTTTTGTTCCCATTCTATGCTAGCAAGAAATCTATCCAACTTTTCTTATGTCGGAATAGGTCTCCTACTTTCCCATGTGTATTGACGCCCTGACATTTCCAGATCTTTCAGATTGAGACTCTCAATAATGGCGTTGAAAATCGCAGGCCAACGTGCATTAAAATTATCATTACTCTTCTCATTCTGCCTCCTAATAATATTAAAATCTCCTCCAACTAGAAGTGGCAACGTTTCGTTCTCACAAACACGAACCAACTCAGCTAGAAAGTCAGGTTTCTTAGAATCTTGTGCAGCCCCGTAAACTATCACAAGACTCCATAAAAACCCATCAGATTTTGTTTTAACATGGAATTTAACAGAGAAATCACCTGACACAACGTTTTGTGCAAATAGTGATTGATTGTTAAAACCAACTAACATGCCACCAGAACGCCCATGTGGAGGTATATAGAACCACGTAAAATCTCTACCCCCCCCCCCCCGCTAAGAACTGTAGGAAATGAGAAGAAAACGCAGATTTTCCCGTTTCTAATAGTGCTACAAAATCAAGTCCATGTTCCTTCACGAATTCATTTACCACTAAATGTTTTGCCCTATCACCAAAACCATCGCTATTCCAAATCAATCCTTTCATTGCTTATTTAATTTCCTAATTCTCGCACTTCTTATCGGTCTAGAAAAACATCCAGTAGCTTTCTTACGGGTACGTTTACCCGTTAGAATCAAAGGAGAAACCACAGTATCTAAAATATCATCCTCTAGACTAACCTCATCCAAGGAGGTAACATCCCTATCCAAAATATCATTAGATGTATCCTCCATAAAAGACCGAACTCTGCTATCCTCTCTCTCTAAAAGAACCAAAATAGAAGAATTAATTTCATGTTTATCCTTTCCCAAAGAAAAACCAAGTCGCCCTAGTTAAAATATCGGAACGATTAAAAGAACGGAGAGAGAAAAGGTGGCGTTGGGCAGTACCTGAGGAAAAAGCCGCAGCCCTACGCTCAGCCATAGCCATCGCACGCTGTGGTTGAGGTAGATCCGTGTCCTCCTTAGCTCGCAGACGAGGGCTAGAACGAATCTCCATCATCTGGTCTTGTAACCCTCCGAACGCCATCACCTCAGCCTCGGAGGAGCGAGCACGCGGCGCATCTGTCTCCCTTCAACCCAACCCGCCTGGTCGAGTTGGGAGAGCATTCTATGGAGCGTGGTTACGGACGCAGTCGTGCCTGATTCTGCATTGATGCATGATCAAACAGTTGCTCCGAGAATCAAGGTCACGAACAAGAGCCGCACGCCAGGTACGTCCGTAAGCAAATTCACCTAGCGACTCGCCCGTAGGTAGTAGTTGAGAAGAAGTGAGAGAGACTGAGAGAAATTGGAGTGAATGAGTTGTTGTATTGATTTGATGCCTGGGATTTTATATTGCCTGAAACAGGCGTTTACAATGTCGGTTACAATATATCACGACTGTTGTACACATCGTTTGGACAACACCAAGTCTGTTAACTGTCTAGTTAGCCTACGTCTAACGCTACAAACGCATCGCCCCCACACCCCCTCCTTCCCTTCTACCTGCCGCGGCCGGAGGAATCCACCGGGGGAACAACCCTCCGCGGGGTGGACGGCGGCCGGCGGGTCCTCGCCTTCTTAGCACGAACGTGGAGGGAGGCCTCCGGCCATATGCGTTGGTCGGTCCTAGACGGCTTGCGCGGACGGCGGAGCACGGACGCCGGGGCGGCGGCCCTGGTTCTTCTGGCGGCGGCTAGTGGCTCGGTCTGCGGGGGCAGCCGGCGCTGGCCGGGATGGCTCTGGGTGGCTCCGTCGATTTGATCTGTGGTGGCTCGGCCATGGTGCGGCGGCCGCGTTGGCGGCGGCGGCGCCATCGGCTTGGTTCCCGGGCGGCGCGGCCTCCTCTGTCTTTGGTGGCGGGAGGTGGTGGTGCTAGGGACCGTCGGCGGCAGGGCTCTCGGTGGCGGTGGATGCGGATCCAGGAGTTTTTTTCCCTCCCGCAAATGTCCCTGCTGGGAATCGTTTCGCGGAGTCGGGGCTGCGATACATCAGAAGAAAGGAGGTGGTCCTTGGGTTTCCCATCGCGCGAAGATGAAGATCCTGATGTAGGCTCTCTTTGATCAAGTCGGGGTGTCGACCCGAAAGGTTCCGCCGGCGAACTCCCATGGGCGACGCCTGGAGATTGCTGGATCGGTGGAATTCGGTCACAATGTTCAATCATCGAAGGTGAGATTGGAGGACTAGCAACGATGTTCGGAGTATTTGCATCGATGGGGAACTGGCTTGGAGTTACAAGATTCATGGAAGCCGTATGTAAGAGGGGGCGACAGCATGCGTGAAGTCCAAAATCTTACCTTTCAGGGTGAAAGCCCAATGTATGGCCTTAATTGGTTGTGCCTGGCACCGTTCTTCTTGGAGACGTTGTTTTCGAAGAGTTGGACATCAGCTGTTGTTTAGGTGGTGGCTGTACGGATACCGTGAGGACTGTAACTCTGTAGCGGGACTTTTCTTTTTATTTCTTCTTTTCATTGCCTTGCGGTTGTGTGCATCCATTGCATTGTTGCAGAGGCCGGGTGTAATTTGTATCCCCGCGATATTAATATACTTCCCTTTATAAAAAAAACGTTTAACGCTACATGCTAATTACTACTAATTGCTAATTGGTCTCTAATACTCCCCCTTGGAAAAAGGTGTGTTCCAAGCTTCATTGGTTTTGAAACTTCAGATTTCCTTGAGTGACGAAATGTTTTTATAATCTCGATAGTCCTCAATCTTGAATACTTGATTATTTCTTGATCTTATTTTGTTGATATCCTCCAAATATCCTGTGAAAAATATAAGGAGAAAAATATAGGAATTTGATAAACCAGTGGATATACCAATGTCTCTTTAAAATCTTCATGAGAAATCTGTCGGAGAACCCATAAGAAAAATAGCACAACCTTATTAGTTATCGGATGATAATTAATAAGTTTAGTTCTAGGAGTTTTCTCCCCCCGAACTTTGCGAAATCTCAATTTGCAATATTTTGTAATTGAGCAATAAAAGTGCATTATCTTGTTAGACAATGGTAGATGATTATGTTGAATCTTAACTACATAATATCCGTCTTGATATAATTGCGAACACTTTTCATGTGATGGTGATAAAATCATCGGCTTATTTATATGTCATCTAGAATCTGGGGATGGATTTTGTGTAAGCAATCTTTATCCGAATATCCTTTTGAATAAGGAACTCTCGTAGTCGACTGTGCCATACAACTTTCTACTACTAAGTCATGGAGTGACTTTTGATGTTTTACACATTATATGTTGTAATTCTTTATGAATTCATATTTTTATGTCTTAAAGTGACATTTATTTAGATATTCGAATTGAGTGATCCATATGAGTATGTGATCACTGCGCCTATCGACCGCATGGATAGTTATTTGTAACCGTCAATAATATTAATACCGAAACGTAATTCCACATACCAAGATGGTATTTTTTTACATCATAATTGATGTCAGGTCTCTGCGTGAACCCTTTGAAAGTGCATTTTATTTTCCCGGTGTTTTGTGTGTTAGTAAACAATACTAAGTACATTATTTATTGAGGTGTTAAGTATGCAGGTGTTATCTTTAACATCGGCATCGATCACCAAAAGATCGGTGAAGATTGGGCTAAGATATTTGGCACAGTGAGGAGCCAGATTATTCTAACCGGATTATTCCGGGAAACCGGATATTCCGGTTAGGATGGTTTTCGTCCAGTTCAAGGCAGAGAAGAGCCGGAATATTGGTACCGGATTATTCATGACATACCGGATATTCCGGTTCAGGAAGTTTTTCTCAAAATCGACTAAGGAATGAAGCCTCAACTCATAGAATCCTACCGGATTATTTGAACCGGATTATCCCGTGTCAACCAGAATATCCGTTTCAGGTGCCTGCGCGGGACAGAAGCCTACCGGATTATTCATACCGGATTATTCGACCCCAGTGGGAATATCTGGTTGAAGTAAATGAGTTCGTTCAGATCTGGAGAAATATCCCGACCGGATATTCCGGTACCCCTATTCCAGCTCAAACGGCTAGATTTGAGGAGGGGGTTTAAATACCTCTCGTCTTCCTCCTTGAGCTCTAGTTCGTCCATTAGCATTCAATAGCATTTATTGAGCTCAACAAATTTTCAATTACTCTCAATCCCTCCCACCAAACTTGTTGATCTTTGGAGGATTGAAGGAGAAGGCCCCGATCTACATCTTCACCGACTCGTTCTTCATTTCCCTCTCATTCACATGAGGGATTTGAGTCTAGGGTTCCATTTGTGGAGAACCTAGACATCTTGCTACACTTGGTGATTCTTGGAGTTGGGAGCCCCAATGTGGTTGTGGGTGTGTGCCCCAAGCTTGTTTGTAAAGGATTGGATTCCCGCCTCAAAGGGGATAAATAGTGGAAGGTGAACTAGGCCTTTGTGGCGGGGTTCATCGGAGAATAGGGTGAGTCCTTTGTGGCGTTGAGTAGGCCTTCGTGGCGAGCTCACACCCCTCCAACGAGACGTACTCCTTCAACAAGGAGGAACTCAGGATTACATCGTGTCTCCGCGTGCTTCATATCGGTTACCTCGTTCCTTTCCTCCTTTACTTGTATTTGCATTGTGATTGTTGTTATCCTTGTCATATACGTAAATTCACCTTAGTTGCATTATCTAGAGAATTTTCCTTTGTGTCAAGCCTAATCTCGAAGAAATATTAAAATTGGTCGTAGCACCTATTCACCCCCTCCCCCTCTAGGTGCCCATACATTTCTTTCACCCTTGTGCTACAAGCATCGCTTTGTCACCACCTCGTTATGAAGAAAAATTCATTCCGAAAGGGAAGATGCTTTGAGGTGAATGTATTACTATGGTAAATAACTCTTTTTTTTAGAGAATGCTATTATTAATTGCCTCCTTCTAGTTGAACCAATATATGAGTGCATGGGGCACTTTACCATGGATACACTACAACAAACAAAGCATGTAGAGACGTATAATTTAAAGGCTAGAGACACCAAATTTCGTCTATAAGTAGCTGTAAAGACGCTATTATAAAGCGACGTAGGAGCGTCTTCTTATGCACCGTCTCAAATACCATAAAGACGCATTGTTAGCATCTCAAAAGTAAAATGAGACGTTTTCAAAAGCGTGTTTATGCTAACAGTTGCACTTTGCAGATGTACCACATATCGTCTCTACAAACATTGAGTCGCTTTATCGAGTCCTTGAATGGAGAATGTTTTATGTTATATTAGAACATATTTATTCTTGAAATCTTTGCAGTGAACTAGCACAAAGTACACATCATATGATCAAAATATGATTCCGCTAATCAAAAGAAAAGGGATTAGAAAAACAGTGCATTGTAGTAAAAAAATCGATTATATCATTTGATGTAAATTGTACTTTACAAGTGAAATGTACATCATTACAAAGATTTTCACACACGCCTGAATAATTCATACAATTTTGGTATGCAATCTCCTAACTAATGGAATTAATCTGTTAGATCCCGAAATCATCTGCACCTAGTTCACTTCTTCCGCGGACTTTCTTTGGTCTCTATATGCTTCTTGAGGAATGTTCGCTAAAAGTATTCTGCAAAAGAAAAGGGAGGAGAAAAAAATGGTAAACTAATTAACAATTTAACAAGAACTTACTGCTTATAATCTCGAAGTAACCAGCATGTACAGCAGAAAAACAAATTATCCTAGAGTTACCGTCAGCACCAATGCACTAGATGAGTCAAGGCTGTCCAGAAAATCTGATCATATTCGCACCGAATTCCAATCTGTTCCTGTATATAACCTGATGCGAAACATAAGTGATTTTTGGTATGCAATTTCCTGAATAATGGAATTAATCTATTAGATCATGAAATCATCTGTTGGTCGATGCAATTGGCGCCCCGCACTATGAAATACCACCTCCAGGTGTTGGCTCGTTTATTCACCTACAACAGTATCCATGACCAGTACGCAAGTGCAAGTATGAACATAATCTGGAGGCAAGAAACAGTAAATCGTGACTAGTAAATCTAGGGGTAAGAAAAGTACACCGATATTCCCGTAAGCTAGCCTCCCCCAAGCGCAAGTATGACATGCAAGAAAAGGTATCGGAGACCTTATAGGAGAGAGAAGGATTAAATATTGGGCAAAGGAACAGTTGATCGAGCTAGAGGCAAGAAATAGTAAATCGTGTGCAGCGGCCAAACTCACCAATTTCAACACACATCGAGTCCAGCTGCAGGATGGATTGTAGGCATGCATGTCCTCGCGTGGGTGCCGCCAAGGATAAACAATTAGCACCCTTTTATGCAGCCGGAGGGGAGAGTTCGCTGAAGAGGGGCACAGCCGATCGGATCTGGTGCCGCCATGGCGGCGGCCTTAGGTTTTACACGGGATGAGGAGTATAAAAATAACAACTTCCAACCGTGAGAAACAAAGACGTGGGTGATCGGAGAATATAACAACACGGGAATAATTATTATTAGTACCTTGTATTATTTTCAATTATGCGTACATCCTGAACTATAAGACGAACTATGTAGCGTCTCAAGAAACGTCTCAACACGGGACTCAACTATTGATGTAAGGACGAAAATAATAGCGTCCAATGGACAACGTCTCTACATGACTATTTTCTTGTAGTGATATTGTTTCAGGGCCCTAAAGATTTTAGCAATTCACAAATAAATATTTGTCGACAAATGTAGTATTTATATGTTATACGATTCAGTTGAATCAACAAAAATTGTGGAAATAATATTTACATCTTTTAACTCCTCGTGACTTCCCGTAACATTGGAGCCAAGGTGTTTCCATATCCCAACACTTAAAAATCGTGTGCACATATATGTTGGGTTAAGATGATGAGCATCCGTTATGTGTTATCAACTTGAGTTTGAACTACATTTACTAGTTGAGGATATAATTTTCTCTAATTCCGTGTATACATATGTGACCATGTTTCTTCCCCTTTTGCTCTCATTTGGGGAAAATAGTGGTTGTATGAGATACTTCCACATTTTATGTCACGGTGCTTGCATGTATAATGTGATTTAATGACGTCTATGTCAAAAGTAAATGTATGTGAAAGAATTGCAATGTGTTGCAAATATATTGAACTTTATGTTCAGATCGTGAATATCAGGACTGAATGTCTATGACATTTCTAATTTATCGGCATTCTTTGTGGTACGAATCTCCCCTAATGCCGAAAATATCTTTATTTTAAATGTAATCAACGTACAAGCTATAAGCTATTCTCCTGATAGGAGGTTGAGATATTCATGATTGACGGATAAATAAATAGTAATATCTCACATAGATCCCAAATTTAATATGAAGCTCGATATACGCTGGAGTGGTGATAATGGTATATAACCAAAATATCGCAGATGGGAAATACTTGTTTGATTTCTACGTACTTACTGCAAGGGGGCATACTTATGAAGTTGATATGATCTAGAATAGATTTATGGCCTATAATACTGCATTTCTCCAACAAGATGTTGGTATAATAAATTTTTGTTGTCGTGGTCATTGAGATTTGATTATTTTGATAAATAATTTATTTGCACCATTTTGGACATGTACATGAGGTACTTGATAAATCATAAATGCTCTTGAACATGGAATTCAAATGAGTTTATTCCAATGCTAGGATAATTTGCTCTTAATTTGATAATTTGAGCAATTAATGTAGTAAAATCATGGTATGTGGAGATTAGAGACCCACATGAGATCATATATTTGATGTCTATGCATACCATGAATATAAGCCCCAAAATGCTTGATTTGTCCACACATAGCTTCTTCAATGTGTCCAAGAATTTGTGTGGATACTTTATTAATTCTTAAGGTGAGAGAGCCTTTAAATATTTGTTGCATGGCACATGTGGTGCACGTAAATTTTGATGACTTGAGATTTGCAAATTTTAAGTTGTGATCAACATGATTGTTAATTATTGTTCTTATCATACATGTTCCAGGATGATCAAGGCAATCCTGCCAATTCTTGAATTTATCAAGGTTTTGAAAATCTTGTAACACATGATACAGGTTTTATGTATGTAGAACACAACCCGGATGAAATGAATATATATTTTCTTTTAGGCTTTCTTCATATCCGTTGATTTTCGTTAAACAAAAAAAATGTTTAATCAGATATGTTTGAAGCATACAAGGGTATGGGTATAATCAAGACACAAGAGTGAGTATGAATATGGTTCTTTAGGAACCAATAACTGTTGTGTTATGCCTATTTATGGTCATAACATTGTCCTTACTCTTAGTAAGAGTTTGGAAATGTTTTGTTTCCCTTAAAAATTATAGTAGTGGTGGTACCACCCACTAAACATGATTGGTTTTTTTCATCGTATTGTTTCCCGTAATTATAAAGAATGTGTAGAATATATTTTCATTCATATATTCATAACATAGTATTTATGTTACAAATATCAAATATAAATATATTACAGTAATATGTATGGTTCTCATAATACAATATACATAGTCTAAAGACTTTATTCTACTTATTATTATACAATATATAACATCTTGTAGTATTTTAAATAGCTATATGACATCAATTGATAGAGATTAATTGAGATATCCAAAAACACCTTGGTGTTATCCACAAGCATGTCTTCCTTTGGCTTGAATACTTGAAAAGTACTTTGAGAAGAACCAATTTGAGGGTATTCTTGTATAACATTGAAGTGAGCTTCAACTTTGTTTCCATGAACTTGTTTAACTTCTTCACCATACTTCATGTATAGATCCACGAGGTGGTCGGGCATACGCCATTCATTAGTACGATGATTCGTACATCCACACTTTTGCCAAGTTTGAGATTTTTCATGTTGGTTAATTTCCTTGAAATGACTAGTCCCCTTAGATTAACCGTTGATCTTTTGACTATTGTTCGCTTTCCACTTTCCCTTGAATTTTTGAAAATTCCTTTTACGGTTTACAAATTTACTAGTAAAATGAGAACTAGCATGTGCTTCATGGATTGGCATGGCACCCGTTGGGAGAGCATTGTGATTTCCATGAGAAGTTCATCATGCTTCTCAGCCTGAAGTATATAAGCTCAGAATACTTTGTATATTTCTGTTGACAATACAGCTGTTAAAATATCCTTATTGAGGGGTGGAAAGTGCATAAGGTTTTCTCTATTAAGTCCTCGGCTAAAAATTTCTTATTGAAAAATCTTAGTTTGGAATTAACTTATGCACTGTAGAATTATATGCAGCCATAGACTTAAAGTCCCAGAACCTTATGAGAGACCATTCTCTCTGGGCTTCCGGTAACATTACTGCTCTTTGTTGTTCATATCTCTCCTTTAAGGAGTTCCATAAAGCTAGTGGGTCCTCCTCCATTAGATATTCTGTTTTTAGATCAGGATGAAGGTGGTGCCTTATGAAATGTAATGCCACATACTTTACCACAAGTGGTATTTCTGTGGCAATTTCGAGGAGTGTCATGATGCAAGGGCCAAGGTTACGTCGAGTCAAATTTATCTTCATATCCATGGCCCATGATAGATAGTTACTTCCATCAACTTGTAGTTCTTGGAATTATTTATTATTGATGTCAGCCATTATTCCTGCATGTATGATCATGCATTTTATTAATTTTACTTGATAGTAAAATTGTTTTGGTAAACAGCAATGTTTGTTCTAGAGGAACAATTTAAACTTTTTTAAGCTGATGCTTTTTAAAGAAAATATGTTTAGATCTTCAAATTTCAAGTTAACATATTGTAGATAATCTCCATTTTATGGAGTACGTCTCTCAGTACTAAGAAGAATGTTATGTAATGTAAGCAGTGGTCCTCGTCCGTAGAAAAGAGCACCGATGTTTTCTCCCTGGTAGCAATAGAACATACCCCATCTATCATGTTTCTGTCATTTGAGCACACATGTTAGGGAGGCATGAAGCTTCCATCAAGCATACAAACCCTCTCTTGGAGGTGAAAACAACTACATGTCCAAGGTAATCATAAACACCAGAGAGCATTGCAAGACAAGATTAAAACTCTCTACGAATATAAGTGAAACATCTCAGATTGACATTGAAAAAATAATCATAATCTCATGGTTCATTGCATACCAGCAAACACAACATGCACAATTACATAACGGTGGTCTCAATCATGTGAGGCAGCTCAAGAGACTCTAAATATGAAGGCATAGAGGAGAGAACAACCATCTAGCTACTCCTATGCTTCCGTAGTTCCGAGATTAACTACTCACGAATATGTCCAGAGGCGATTATGGCGATGTAGAGGCCTCTGACGGCGATTCCCCTCTCCGACAGATTGCGAGAACAGGGCTCAATAAGCCCTAGTTTGGACTTTCGAGGTGATGATGCCTCTCTTTATGTTCCTAGAAAATAACTCCGTCTCCGAAATTTTAGGGTTGAAGGCAATTTATGGGCGAAGAGGTACCGGGAGGCAATGGCCAGGGGCCAACCACGCTCGGCCTAGGTTGGGGCCATGACAAGGACCCCTGGGGGCCCCTGGCCCCCCTCCGGCTCTTCTTTGGATTTCATCTATGTTCCGGGTAAAAAATGATCTCCCTGGATTTTCAGCCCTTTCCGAGAATATTTTCTTAAGTACTTCTCTGAAACTGAAAAACAGTGGAAAACAACAACTGGCTTAGAGCATCTTATCAATAGGTTAGTCTGTGAGAACATTTGGAAAACGAAGGAAAACAAAATAAAACATGTGGAAAACAAAAGGTATTAGGTAGAAAACAAGCATATAGTATAAAAATTGTAGATACATGTGCAACGTATCAGCATCCCCCAAGCATAACTCCTGCTCGTCCTCGAGTAGGTAAGTGGTAACAAAATAATTTTTGAGGTGACATGAGGCCAACACAAATCTTGATCAACGTTATGTAAAAGCATTGCAAGCTGAGATCAAAGTACTTTAACAAACGCATGCTGAATATTACTTGAACTAATGTAAACTTAGCAACTATCTTGCACATGAAAAGTAACACAAAAAAAAGACAATGAATAATGAAGCATTGAAAGTGATACGTTTGTTTCAAGCATAAAGAAAAAATATAATAAAGTGGTATCCAAGTTTCCTTCGTGTGGTAGCAGAACATAAATGCTAGGACACCTTCAAAGTTTAAATGGTGACAAGATACAAATAATTTGAGAGCAAGCAATACCACAATCATGAATCAATCAATAATAAATTTTTGGACTATGCACATTATACTGAAAATGACAACTACGCTCTCTTAACTGGTGCATAAAGTAAGAAGATGAAGATTCGGCATAAAAGTAAAAGAAAGTCCCTTCATAGCGGGAAGTAGGGATTACTCATGTGCTAGAGCCTTTATTTAATAAAACAGAGGTATTGAAAAAAATTGAGAGAGGTGTAGGTCTATGTCAACGAATGCTATCAAATGATCTATCATGTTTTCATGTTTAATGGCTTAAAGAGCGGCTCCCATAGGAGAATCATAAGATTCCCAGTCTCCTTGTTTGCACAAGCTAGGTTCATGATTTCTTAAGTCCACTTTTGTGAGGAGAATTTAACGTTATTGTTGTAGATTACTTTGGGATGGGCACCGAGATGCCTGCTCTTTTTGCAATATTTAGGACTAGCACATTAATCATGCTAGTCAGGTGTGAATCCATCAAACATGAAAACATAATAAAGCATTCAATAATTCCTCATGAGGTAAAATAGGAACACAAAATAGGTTAATAATTTTGAAGGGTAAAAGGTAGCACACGAGAAATTCACTTGGAGTGGAGGTAAAATACCACATATAGGTAGATATGGTGGACACATTTGGCGAACTTTGGGTTTTGAAAGTTTGATGCATGAGTAGATCTCACACTCGGTACATGTGAAGGCTAGCAGAAGACTGGGAGCGACCAACTAAGAAAGCAATAACGACCATAATCATGCATAGAGACAAAAGATCATTAATCAAAGCATAAGGTGATATTACAAGTAAAAAAACAAAATTATCATCAATCCTAGAGGTGATTTTGTTTTTATTCATAACATGGACTGAGCATGCGCCAAGTCAATCCAGATAAATCATTCAATGGAGAAATATCACAATACTATGCCTCAATATGAGGAAACAACACATTATTAATTTCAATGGCACATTAAGCACTCTCAACTATTTGAGACTAGTAATGATACAACATATACTAATAAGCACATAATTAAAATAACATCTAACATGAAATGCCAAAGCCTAGCTTACTGCACCACTATAAGCATGGAATATTTAACTCTTCCAACACCAATCAACTTATTTGAAGAAACTCTCAATAAAAATAATCATAAAATACTATAGAGCTACTAATATATTACTGAAGAAAACCAACAAGCTCTGAACAAAATTCGAGTGAAAAAACAAGAGCTAAACATAGTACTAGAAAAAACTGAACACTCACAGAACAATAAGAGGGAAAACTAGAATGTTCTACGCAATAAAAATGGAGCGTCTCTCTCTCCAAAATAAAAGTGATAGGATCCAACCAAAATCTACATCAAAGAAAACAAATCTGAAAGCAAAATAAAATGACGCTCCAAGAATAACACATATCATGTAAAGCAATAAAAATATAATGTTTTGGAAAAACCATGATATTTTTTTTGATGAAGGAGAGGATGCCTTGGGCATCCCCAAGCTTTGACTCTTCTACTTCTTGGATATGAATTGGGGTTACATGGGAATCCCCAAGCTTGAGTGTTTGTCCATCTGCCATCTCATCATATCATACTTCTCTCCCTACACTTGAAAACTTTCTCCACCTAAAACTTCTCACAATCTTCATTAGCAATGTTAGTGTAATAAAACTAATAAATCCACTTGGTTCAGTTTCAAAACAAGTATAACAAGCAATTTGAAAAAATTAGCTACTGTCACAACTTCAAATCGCTTCCCCTCAAACGAACAGCAAAAGAAACGGATTAAGATGCAAACCAAATATGGGTAGAAATCTGTTAAAACTGAACAGTCGGTAAAGCTGATTTTTTTTCGAAAATCTTCTGTTGCTCAAATAAAATAGTGGGAAACTAATGAAAGTTAGATAACAACCTGCGGCCTGTTTATATTGTTTTTCAAAGCAATCTGATGTATCGTCTGAGAGAAATATATTTTTTGGTGTCAGCCCAGAAATTTGTTTCAGAACAGCCACTTCCCAAAATCACGCTACCTCTCTATTAGAAGTTACTCTTGGAACAAAAATGAAATAAATAGGATAACGATCAGCTTCTACAGAGGTAACAACTTCCAATACACAAAAAGAAAAAAAACATAAGAAAACAAAAAGAAACGAAGGAAAACAAAGTGGGTTGCCTCCCACAAACGATTTTCCTTAACGCCTTTTAGTTAGGCATGAAGAACGAATCAAGTATATCAAATTTATTATCATAAAAAAATTCTTCCATAGCCCCCTCAGCAATTCTAATTCTTTTAGAAACATTTTACATAACACGATAAATTTTATGCACTTGATCAGCTATCTTATTTTCTCTCTCGTTTTCTTCCTCAATGTTCTTCTCTATAGCACCCAACCTTTCTAACACTTGTTCTATAGAAAATTCAGTTTTGTTTTCTTCGCAAGAGGAGTTTCCTAATGAATTTCTAATAGCCTTATAAGCCTCTGGTGTAGGGGCTCCTAAAAATCCCCTCATGTTAAAGTGCCAAGAATAAATCTATACCACATGGTGGCACCAACATAAAAGTTTCCAGGAGGATCTTGGTGGTATGATTTTTAGTGGATCTATTTTGAAAATCATTAATTATATACTAAGAATCTTTAAACTCTCCCAGCCTATTTATTTGAGGGTGAGGACCTCAGCAGCGGGAGGCAAAACAAATGGAGTAGATCTAGACATACTAACAAAATAATCTAACGACGCAAAAAATACAGGAAACTAGAGAACTATTTTTGGTTTTTTTTATAAAGAGAAAATAATACTAAATAAAAGTAAACTAAGAAAGAAGAAAACAAAAGAAAGAGACTGGAAGTATGAGACTCCACTTGTAGCAAGCTAGAAACCACCGACAATGGTTCTAGAAAAACTTCTTGTTGGCGTGTAGTTGACGGGAGATTTCTTGCTGATGATGGCTTCAAAATCCCCGGCAATAATGCCAGAAAAAGTACTTCATGATGACGTGATCACATGCTTGTTCGGAGACCCCAAGCGAAAGGTATGATGTAGTCCTACAGAAAATTTACCCCAATTAAGGAACCGGTGTTATCAAACCAGTAGGACTTCGTAGACTTGAAGTTGGTTGCTTGTTGCACGCAGGATCAACAAACGTGGAACCTTCACACAAACACAAACTATGTAACACCTGGGGTGTTACCTGTTTGTTTTGCTTGCATCATATGCATCACATTGCATTGCACCATGTTTGCATCACAACTGAAAATTTCAAAACAATTTAAACTTTCACCCTTGCTCAAAATTTCCAAGTTCAAACTTGCAAACTAAACCACTCATTTGTTCTTCAATAGTTTGAAAATTGTTTTAATCCAATTGCCTGTTAGAAATTTTCCCCCTTTTGTTAAAAAAAACCCTAATGGCTAATTCAAAAAATTTAAATCAAATCACTCATTAAATTGTTGGTTTTAATCAAACCATTAATTCACTCAATTAATTGAATCACCTTTATTTTCAAATCAAATGCCTCAACCATAACCACTTTTGAATTTATAAACTTTAACAATGCAATCAACTAATTTTTAATCAAATTAACCTTAGGGGTCACCCTATTAAAATGCTTTGTTTTCATAATGTTTAAGTAATATTAAAATTCCTCCAATTTTGCTTTAATTCCTAAACAGCAATAATTTTGAAAACTTGTGAAAACAAAAGCTAGCATTTGTTTGCTATTAACCTAATAAGCTTAAATTATTTTTTCTAATTTTTTTACTAACATGCAAACCATCCTTTTCCTCTAATTAGTTTGCTGCAAAAAAAATATATATAAAACAGAAAAGAAAAAGAAAATGAGCAGCAGCTAACCTAACTACCCCAGCCCAACCCACCTAAGCCATCTACCTACCGCGCGCAGCCCAGCATCCCGGCCCGGAAAACGCTTCGCGTTTCTGTTCTGTCTTCGTCCTCGCGTACGGCGTGAATCGCACCGGTGCCACGTACGCCACCGTACCAAGCCGACGGCCACCAGCCACACCCTAGCCCTATAACTACCCCTAGACTCCCCTGGCACCTAACCCTAGCTCTCTGCCACCCTCTCCCCTCGACACCGCGGCCGGAATTCTCTCCCTCACCGCGATCTCGCCCTCTGAATCTCTCTGTTACCTCGCCGGGGGCGCCCGTGTCTGAATCTCCACTGGTCACCTCCACCTCGCAGCTCCACTCTCATATCCAAGTGCTGGAATCGATCACCCACCTCGTCCTCCTCCGATTGCACACCCGAGCGAGCACGGGGACCTTCGGAATCGTCGCCGCCATCTTCTTCACTGCCGCGGCATCCACCTCCGCCGTCGAGCCCAACCGCGGCAAGCCCCTGCTGATTACCCCTCCTACTTCCTCGCGGATCACTGGAACGAGCACGCCGTGGTTCCCTCTCCCTCGACAACATCTCCTCGACCCCGGAGAGCAGCTGTAACTGCGCCGCCGTCCACGGAGCCGTCGCCGTCGAGCCGCGCCCCCGAGCCTCTGCCACGACTCCACCGCCGGTGAGCCTCCACCGATTCCTCCTCTCTGTCGTGCTCACATTGCACGCATTCCGCACCGCACAGGCATCACCAAACCACCCAACAGCAACGCGAGCACGGTAGCAACGGCGATCACCGCCGGTGTTTTCTTCTCTGACGGAGTGCAGTCTTGCGCGCGCGTCAGCAAAGGTCAGATAACGCAGCTCTGAATGTTAACCTAGCTGCAACGCTGTACCTGACAACGGAACGCTTCCACCGCAGTGGTAACTGAACCTGTGCGTGCAGCGGGAGTGCCTGAGTTCGATCCCTCGGTTCCGCGTTAAAATCCCACCCTTTTTTGCCCAAGTGCTGACAGGGAGGGGCCCCTGTCAGCCACTCTGGATGCCACGTAAGCACAGCTAGGCCCTGGGCCCCCCTGGCAGTGGCTAGGGTGTGCTTCTATACGGTAACAAACGTTTTAACACGTTTCTGTTTTCAAAAAACTAACCCTTCTAATTACATTTTGGTCCTCAATTCTAAATTGTTAATAACTTTTAATCTAAAACCCCAAATAATAAAAGTTATATATGTTTATTGTTCTAAATTAAATTGTCTATCCAAATAATTCAATTGTGTACTGTTTTGAAATTCCAAAAGGCAATTTAAATTTGAATTCAAACAAATCAATTGCAAATTTCTAAAATCAATAACTAATTCATTATTAATCCAATAAATGCAAATAAAATATGTTTTCCATGCCATTTCAAATAACCTTTTCAAATATAACTCTTGTTTCCTGCTTTGAAATTTCAAAATGCATTTAAAATTCAAATTTGAATAATTCAAATGTAATTTGCAATAATTCATAAATAATTCATACTAATTCCAAATAAGACAAATAAAATATGTTTTTTCATACCATTTTGAATATCCTATTCAAATATAAAATTTGTTTCATTGTTTGAATAATTTAAATTGCCTAAATAATTTAATACTTGTTTAATTCATTTAAATTTGATAAAATCATAACTTGCTCAAAATAAAATATTTTTGAGCATGCAAAATATGTTTTCAAACCATCAAAGTGTGAACTTTTCAAATGTGAATTTGAATTTATGCTTTGAACAAATAAAATTCAAATAATATTTCCCACTTGAATTAAATTCAATTAAAACTTGTTTAATATTGTTTAATTCATAATTAAATTATCCTACTTCCAATTTCAATATTTGAAACATGTAATCCAACTAAAATTTGATGTTCTTTTCAAATATAAATTTTGTTATTTGTTTTGAACACTTTAACTTGATGAAAACAACAATTGTTTGTGTGACACCCTTAAGGAACCAAAATTTTCTAACTTAATAAATAAATTTCTAAAATTGGTAAACCTTATTTCAATTGGTTCTATTGTTGTTATTTTGCTGTTTTCCTCATCCATGCATCATGCTAATCCACCTTCACCTGTTGATTAGTTGAAAAACAATTGTTTCAACCATAATTCATGGGCTTTTCATATGCAACTCAAATTGCATATGGGTCCCTTTAAATCTGTTTATCATGTCAACTAGTTTATTTCTATGCATCAATTAAATTGTCATGCATCCATATCTTGATCATGCTGGATCTTTTGCCGTAGTAGTAATTGTTGCATCCGGTGTTTGTTCGAGGTTCGTTGCTTCTTCCCGGATAGGACGTTGAGATGATGTGAGCAACGACAAGTTCTGCTACCTTGCGGGATCTCAGGCAAGTATACTCACTTGCTGCCAAATGGCTGCCTTTCATCACTTGTTACCGATACTTTCCGTTGTTCTTTTCTGCTAGCCTTAGTAGTAGTTGTTTCTGTTACGAACCTATCACATGAATCCTTTAACCCTGATATTGCCTCACCTCCACACCTATAACCATTGCTTGTGCCCGTGTCTTACTAGCATGCTTAGGTTGTTTTGCTCGAGTCTGTCACCCGTTACTTTCTGTTATTACTTCATTATGTTCTGGGGCTCGATGTTTAATCAATCAATCATGCTAATGATATTGTTAAATAATAATTTGATGATAAGGCACCGGCAGGAGGCCCTTGTGGTTTTGAGGCCTGCTAGTGTCGACCCTAATAGGAAAAGGGTCTTGTCTACTGATCCATGATGAGCGCACTACCCGCATGTGGGAAGCGACTATGGGCGCCCCCCTCAATTTGACTCGATTCGCATCTCGTCCAAATCGCCTCATTTAGTTCGGGTTTTCCATTTGCTGCATGCATGATCTTGCGAGCCCTTGGATCCCGGGTGGAACTTTCGTAGTCGGCATATAGGAGGACACGTTCTTAGAGTGCTATGAGGGTCCATTTTCTTCTGGGCTCGATTAGCCGTGCGCCTAAGGTGCTTTGGGCTTGATGCGAAGAAGAGTTGAGTTGTGTAGAGTACCTCGCTTGGTGGGGTGATCTCCCATCTGGCGGGTTATTCTTGCGTGTACGGCTAAATTGGTGCAACCCTGCAGGGATAATCTTCTCGAGAAGCCGTGTTTTCCGCGGTTATGGATTACTTGGTGAAAGTACTGGCTAACAAGTACTCAGGACAACTTAAACATAATGATTAACAATCTTTCACCCAATGATTAACAACTTGACTAGTAATAGACTTATTGACACAATAATCTGAACCATCATTAATTCAACTGTGTGAGTTATCCTCGGATTGCTTCTTCGGATAAGGGGCGAGATCCAGGATGGGTTTGTTTGAAGTTATCTTTCAGTTGGCTACAATACTCGATCTTATCTTCTTTCTGTTAGCCGGAAGTTGTAGTATCTCTCTGTAGTTGGTTAGTGCAGCCTGCTGTCGCTTATTTGCAATAACCCCTTACTTTCCGTTGATCCCAAAGTATTTGTATCTTGTGATGACTGGCTACGCCGGTATCTTGTGAGTATGGTTTATCCACTTGCCAGTACTTAACCGTACTGACCCACGAATCCTTTTTCGTGGCTACATATTCAACATTGCAGTCAACAGGTTTGAAGTCTGACGACGTTAGCTTGGGAATCCCTCCGGCTTGGCCTGGGCAGGGATTGGACGCTCTCGGTTATCTTCAGGACTCTTAGTCCAATATCTTGTCCGTAGACGGACGATATGTTGTTTCTTCCGCTGTTATTTTGGATCCTTGTAATGTATCAGTTGTATCCCTGGCTCGTCCGAGTCATATTGTATCTATCTGTTTCTGTTGTAATTGTGGAATATTCGTGAACTATTGTAATGTTATCACAAGTGGCAACCTGGAATCGGTTATTATGTGGATTTTGGCGGGAATGCTGAAATCTGCATAGTGCCCGATCTCGGGGCGTCACAAATGGTATCAGAGCCTTGGTTCCGATTCCCGATATTGTTTCGATACGAATGGTTATCGAAGCAACGGGTCCGCAAAGCCTGTAGGATAACCTCGCTAACGGTCGTTGTTTCTAGAGTGTCAAAAACTATTTCTGCTAAACTATTTTGGAAAAACATCTCAATAGGATTCCTGTTTTTCTCCTTATCCCTATTCTATTTCCCCTCCCCTTCTTGTTTGTTTTGGAGTCTCCCCCCTTGTCTATCTTTCAAAGTGTTAGGATCCCACGTGGGTGGACGTTTTCTGAGCCCTTAACCTAATAGGTTCGATCATCGGAAGATTCCTGGTGGAAGAACATCGTCATCAGCCCGAGCAAGAATCTCTTGTTAGTGGTGTCGAGAAACCCTTGTTAGTGGTGTCGAGGAGATCAACTGGAAGCACGAAGAATCGATAGTCGAACTTCTTTCCCCTCCCGGGTTAGCAGGTGGATTGCGAGGGCGCAATCCCTTGTTAGTGGTGTCGTCTGTAACACCTGGGGTGTTACCTGTTTGTTTTGCTTGCATCATATGCATCACATTGCATTGCACCATGTTTGCATCACAACTGAAAATTTCAAAACAATTTAAACTTTCACCCTTGCTCAAAATTTCCAAGTTCAAACTTGCAAACTAAACCACTCATTTGTTCTTCAATAGTTTGAAAATTGTTTTAATCCAATTGCCTGTTAGAAATTTTCCCCCTTTTGTTAAAAAAAAACCCTAATGGCTAATTCAAAATTTTTAAATCAAATCACTCATTAAATTGTTGGTTTTAATCAAACCATTAATTCACTCAATTAATTGAATCACCTTTATTTTCAAATCAAATGCCTCAACCATAACCACTTTTGAATTTATAAACTTTAACAATGCAATCAACTAATTTTTAATCAAATTAACCTTAGGGGTCACCCTATTAAAATGCTTTGTTTTCATAATGTTTAAGTAATATTAAAATTCCTCCAATTTTGCTTTAATTCCTAAACAGCAATGATTTTGAAAACTTGTGAAAACAAAAGCTAGCATTTGTTTGCTATTAACCTAATAAGCTTAAATTATTTTTTCTAATTTTTTTACTAACATGCAAACCATCCTTTTCCTCTAATTAGTTTGCTGCAAAAAAAAAATATAAAACAGAAAAGAAAAAGAAAATGAGCAGCAGCTAACCTAACTACCCCAGCCCAACCCACCTAAGCCATCTACCTACTGCGCGCAGCCCAGCATCCCGGCCCGGAAAACGCTTCGCGTTTCTGTTCTGTCTTCGTCCTCGCGTACGGCGTGAATCGCACCGGTGCCACGTACACCACCGTACCAAGCCGACGGCCACCAGCCACACCCTAGCCCTATAACTACCCCTAGACTCCCCTGGCACCTAACCCTAGCTCTCTGCCACCCTCTCCCCTCGACACCGCGGCCGGAATTCTCTCCCTCACCGCGATCTCGCCCTCTGAATCTCTCTGTTACCTCGCCGGGGGCGCCCGTGTCTGAATCTCCACTGGTCACCTCCACCTCGCAGCTCCACTCTCATATCCAAGTGCTGGAATCGATCACCCACCTCGTCCTCCTCCGATTGCACACCCGAGCGAGCACGGGGACCTTCGGAATCGTCGCCGCCATCTTCTTCACTGCCGCGGCATCCACCTCCGCCGTCGAGCCCAACCGCGGCAAGCCCCTGCTGATCACCCCTCCTACTTCCTCGCGGATCACTGGAACGAGCACGCCGTGGTTCCCTCTCCCTCGACAACATCTCCTCGACCCCGGAGAGCAGCTGTAACTGCGCCGCCGTCCACGGAGCCGTCGCCGTCGAGCCGCGCCCCCGAGCCTCTGCCACGACTCCACCGCCGGTGAGCCTCCACCGATTCCTCCTCTCTGTCGTGCTCACATTGCACGCATTCCGCACCGCACAGGCATCACCAAACCACCCAACAGCAACGCGAGCACGGTAGCAACGGCGATCACCGCCGGTGTTTTCTTCTCTGACGGAGTGCAGTCTTGCGCGCGCGTCAGCAAAGTTCAGATAACGCAGCTCTGAATGTTAACCTAGCTGCGACGCTGTACCTGACCACGGAACGCTTCCACCGCAGTGGTAACTGAACCTGTGCGTGCAGCGGGAGTGCCTGAGTTCGATCCCTCGGTTCCGCGTTAAAATCCCACCCTTTTTTGCCCAAGTGCTGACAGGGAGGGCCCCCTGTCAGCCACTCTGGATGCCACGTAAGCACAGCTAGGCCCTGGGCCCCCCTGGCAGTGGCTAGGGTGTGCTTCTATACGGTAACAAACGTTTTAACACGTTTCTGTTTTCAAAAAACTAACCCTTCTAATTACATTTTGGTCCTCAATTCTAAATTGTTAATAACTTTTAATCTAAAACCCCAAATAATAAAAGTTATATATGTTTATTGTTCTAAATTAAATTGTCTATCCAAATAATTCAATTGTGTACTGTTTTGAAATTCCAAAATGCAATTTAAATTTGAATTCAAACAAATCAATTGCAAATTTCTAAAATCAATAACTAATTCATTATTAATCCAATAAATGCAAATAAAATATGTTTTCCATGCCATTTCAAATAACCTTTTCAAATATAACTCTTGTTTCCTGCTTTGAAATTTCAAAATGCATTTAAAATTCAAATTTGAACAATTCAAATGTAATTTGCAATAATTCATAAATAATTCATACTAATTCCAAATAAGACAAATAAAATATGTTTTTTCATACCATTTTGAATATCCTATTCAAATATAAAATTTGTTTCATTGTTTGAATAATTTAAATTGCCTAAATAATTTAATACTTGTTTAATTCATTTAAATTTGATAAAATCATAACTTGCTCAAAATAAAATATTTTTGAGCATGCAAAATATGTTTTCAAACCATCAAAGTGTGAACTTTTCAAATGTGAATTTGAATTTATGCTTTGAAAAAATAAAATTCAAATAATATTTCCCACTTGAATTAAATTCAATTAAAACTTGTTTAATATTGTTTAATTCATAATTAAATTATCCTACTTCCAATTTCAATATTTGAAACATGTAATCCAACTAAAATTTGATGTTCTTTTCAAATATAAATTTTGTTATTTGTTTTGAACACTTTAACTTGATGAAAACAACAATTGTTTGTGTGACACCCTTAAGGAACCAAAATTTTCTAACTTAATAAATAAATTTCTAAAATTGGTAAACCTTATTTCAATTGGTTCTATTGTTGTTATTTTGCTGTTTTCCTCATCCATGCATCATGCTAATCCACCTTCACCTGTTGATTAGTTGGAAAACAATTGTTTCAACCATAATTCATGGGCTTTTCATATGCAACTCAAATTGCATATGGGTCCCTTTAAATCTGTTTATCATGTCAACTAGTTTATTTCTATGCATCAATTAAATTGTCATGCATCCATATCTTGATCATGCTGGATCTTTTGTCGTAGTAGTAATTGTTGCATCCGGTGTTTGTTCGAGGTTCGTTGCTTCTTCCCGGATAGGACGTTGAGATGATGTGAGCAACGACAAGTTCTGCTACCTTGCGGGATCTCAGGCAAGTATACTCACTTGCTGCCAAATGGCTGCCTTTCATCACTTGTTACCGATACTTTCCGTTGTTCTTTTCTGCTAGCCTTAGTAGTAGTTGTTTCTGTTACGAACCTATCACATGAATCCTTTAACCCTGATATTGCCTCACCTCCACACCTATAACCATTGCTTGTGCCCGTGTCTTACTAGCATGCTTAGGTTGTTTTGCTCGAGTCTGTCACCCGTTACTTTCTGTTATTACTTCATTATGTTCTGGGGCTCGATGTTTAATCAATCAATCATGCTAATGATATTGTTAAATAATAATTTGATGATAAGGCACCGGCAGGAGGCCCTTGTGGTTTTGAGGCCTGCTAGTGTCGACCCTAATAGGAAAAGGGTCTTGTCTACTGATCCATGATGAGCGCACTACCCGCATGTGGGAAGCGAGTATGGGCGCCCCCCCTCAATTTGACTCGATTCGCATCTCGTCCAAATCGCCTCATTTAGTTCGGGTTTTCCATTTGCTGCATGCATGATCTTGCGAGCCCTTGGATCCCGGGTGGAACTTTCGTAGTCGGCATATAGGAGGACACGTTCTTAGAGTGCTATGAGGGTCCATTTTCTTCTGGGCTCGATTAGCCGTGCGCCTAAGGTGCTTTGGGCTTGATGCGAAGAAGAGTTGAGTTGTGTAGAGTACCTCGCTTGGTGGGGTGATCTCCCATCTGGCGGGTTATTCTTGCGTGTACGGCTAAATTGGTGCAACCCTGCAGGGATAATCTTCTCGAGAAGCCGTGTTTTCCGCGGTTATGGATTACTTGGTGAAAGTACTGGCTAACAAGTACTCAGGACAACTTAAACATAATGATTAACAATCTTTCACCCAATGATTAACAACTTGACTAGTAATAGACTTATTGACACAATAATCTGAACCATCATTAATTCAACTGTGTGAGTTATCCTCGGATTGCTTCTTCGGATAAGGGGCGAGATCCAGGATGGGTTTGTTTGAAGTTATCTTTCAGTTGGCTACAATACTCGATCTTATCTTCTTTCTGTTAGCCGGAAGTTGTAGTATCTCTCTGTAGTTGGTTAGTGCAGCCTGCTGTCGCTTATTTGCAATAACCCCTTACTTTCCGTTGATCCCAAAGTATTTGTATCTTGTGATGACTGGCTACGCCGGTATCTTGTGAGTATGGTTTATCCACTTGCCAGTACTTAACCGTACTGACCCACAAATCCTTTTTCGTGGCTGCATATTCAACATTGCAGTCAACAGGTTTGAAGTCTGACGACGTTAGCTTGGGAATCCCTCCGGCTTGGCCTGGGCAGGGATTGGACGCTCTCGGTTATCTTCAGGACTCTTAGTCCAATTTGGATCTTGTCCGTAGACGGACGATATGTTGTTTCTTCCGCTGTTATTTTGGATCCTTGTAATGTATCAGTTGTATCCCTGGCTCGTCCGAGTCATCTTGTATCTATCTGTTTCTGTTGTAATTGTGGAATATTCGTGAACTATTGTAATGTTATCACAAGTGGCAACCTGGAATCGGTTATTATGTGGATTTTGGCGGGAATGATGAAATCTGCATAGTGCCCGATCTCGGGGCGTCACAAACTATCTCTTGCCCCAACTTTCTATAAGGTTGTCAATCTTCCGGTCTTGCTAAAAACGAGAGAATTAAACATATAGATTCTTGGAAAACAATAAAAGTAAAAACGGAAAAGCGAGGAAATAATCATGAAAAGTGCTTAAAAGACGGTTGCAAACATGACGAAAATAGGATCGGGGCCATAGGTACACTAGTGGTGTCTCTCCAAAGATAACAAACATGTTGTGAAAACAAATAACAGCTGGGCAATTGACAAATCATGAACGTATAACAATACTATTATGACGAGATAAAGTTCACTGGTTCTAACAATGTAGGAATTACGTCAATGCATATGGACCGCTATCCAGCATGCATCCATATCTAAAAGTCCACCTTAAGAAAGCTATCTACAAAATCTCTCTAGTATTAAGTTGCAATAACAAAGCGATTACTTTATGTGTAATAGTAAAATGCATTAAGAACAACACGTAATGTAATTAGTGGTCCTCGTCCGTAGACAAGAGCACCGTTGTTTTCTCCCTAGTTGCAATAGCACATCCCCGACCCGTCACAATTCTGTCACTCGATCACCAATGTAAGGGAGGCATGAACCTACTATCAAGCATATAAACCCTCTCTTGGAGGTGAAAACAACCACGTGGCCAAGGTAATCGTAAACACCACAGAACATTACAAGACAAAATTAAAACTCTCTACGAATATGAGTGAGGCATCTCACATTGACATGAACAAAATAATCATAATATCATGTTTCATCGAATCCCAGCAAACACAACATGCACAATTAAATAACGGTGGTCTCGATCATGTGGGGCAGCTCACTAGACTTTAAACATGGAGGCATAGGGGAGAGAACAACCATCTAGCTACTTCTATGGACCCGTAGTCCGGAGATGAACTAGTCACACATGTGTTTGGAGACGATCATGGAGATGTAGAGGCCTCAGATGACAATTCCCCTCTCCGGCAGGGTGCCGGAATAGGGCTACAGAAGCACTAGATTGGACTTTCGAGTTGACGGCGCCTCTCTGTATGTTTCATGGAAAATAACTCTGTCCCCAAAGTTTTTAGGGTTGAAGGAAATTTGTGGGCGAAGATGCACGGAGAGGCGTTGGCCAAGGGCCCACCAGGCGCGGCCTAGGGGGTGTCGTGCCTAGCACCATCCTGGTGGGCTATGCCCCCCCCCCCTTTCAGCTCTTCTATGGACCTGTCTCCGTTCAGGGTAAAAATGATCTCCGTGGATTTTTAGCCCTTTATGAGAATATCTCCTTAAGAAATTTTCTGAAATAGAAAAAGTGTTGAAAACAACAACTAGCCTAGGGAATCTTCTCAATAGGTTAGTATGTGAAGACATATACAAAACAAAAGAAAACATTTGGAAAACTAAATGTATTGGGTAAAAAACAAGCATAGAGCATAAAATATATAGATACGTTTGCAATGTATCAAAAACCTATGCAAATCCCGCTTCCTAAGTAGAAATTTCTCCCCCTTTGGCATCAGGATACAAAAAGTTAGAAACACTAGCCTAGCGTCCCACGGGTCACGCTCTCCCATCCTCGGCATCATGTTCAGTGTCCTCACTAGATTTGCACTTGTGCGAAACCCTCACTCTTGCTTCTCGCTTTGGAGTTTGACGAACCTACAAGACAAAGCTTACCACCGCTATGTTTTTTTGCAAGCAGGAATCCATCTTTATTTGGCGGATGCCAGGACCACTACTCGAACACAACTTGTCTATTACAACACGACACACTTAGATCACACAAGTGAAATGCTCGCAATAAATGAGCTATTCTGATAGGGTAGGTGCACACAAAGGGCTCACAACAGATATAGGCGGGGAACAATGCTTGGAATCTTGGTGTCATCGTCGTTGTCGATTGTGAGTTTTGGAAACTTGATATTGTCGACGAGGAGAACCTAACAATAAAAATCAAACAAAAATGGAAAAGGTGAAAACGAAAATGGGGTCAAATTTTGAATGGGAAAATTTGGGTGGTCGGTAAGGAAGTCGGCTAGACCGGCGCTGGGACCAGCCTGGTTCAGTCTGGATCGGCCTAGGAACCGGTAACTTCTTATTTCTGTGAACCGGACTGGGCCGATTGGAACCGTTGATGTAGACTGTCCGCGCCGGTTGGAACCGGTTTGTCGGCCGACTTTGCTCTTGAACGAAAGTTGGCTCAACGATCCTCAAATTCATGAGGAAATGACAAAATTAGGGTATGTTAACACAAATGGATGTTAATAGTGTCCTGGTGTAAAAGATCCACATAGCAAAATTATCAAATCAAGAGATCCATCCAAATCTAAATTTTGGATATTTTTGGGATTTTTGAAATTTTGGTGGAAAAGAAAATTTTGGTGGTAAAAGAGGTGGATTGGGGGCCAAATTTGTGGCATCGTGGCTGCTGATACCAGGTGATGAAAGCATTAACCTCTGTGTCCCGATGTTCACGATTTGACAAAGAGGGGCGAAGAACAAAAATGAAAAATGGGGGAAAACGAGGGTAACCGATAAATAGCAAACCCTACCGACTCAAGTACCACCAATTCACCTTCACGGCGGGTTCCCCAAAGCAATAGAATCTCAAGGATTAGTTGCGAAATATTGGGAAGTTGCTACTTCAATCATAAGGTGAACGAGTAGCTAACTCGAGAAAGCCTTGATACGATCCAAGATACGAAGTATTTGGTGTAGTCTTGATACGGTTCTAGATATACTAGAAGTATCCTCACAAGAGGAGCAAAGAGCAAAACTCACACATCTCAATTCATCTCTAACCCTAGGAGGGTGACGTGGGGATGACTCCAGGACCCGTCGAGTGGGCCTACCTGGTCCAAGTCCCAAGCCTAAAGCCCAATACAAGGCGCTACCTTGCAGCTCTTGAAGGCCCAGTGGAAGCCCACCCACAAGACTTGCGGTCAAGATGGAAAGTTTCTACCGCCTAGATTTAGGGTTTGTAACCCCCCGGTACGGTTTGAGACCTATTTAAAGGCTAGGATAACCACCGGGCGGTGGATCCAGTCCAATATTCACCACCATAGCCATAGCTGGAGATCCAATCTCTCAGATTGCGCACCCGCTATTGTAAACGATCTCATCATAATACATATCAGACAAGAAGGAGTAAGGGTATTACCTCTACAAGGGCCTCAAACCTTGTAAATCGTGCCCCTGTTAGCCGATGTAATCCGCCAGCGCCTAATCGTTCTCTTACTCTAAACCCCACCGGTTCATCCAAGGGATTTGTCGACATGACTCATCGACAAATGGCGCCGTCTGTGGGAACGACAGGCGCTGGATCCACATCATCTTTGGCCTCATCTTCACCGAGCTTCAACTGGAGCCCGGGATCATCGACTCCAGCGGAGCCGATCTGCTTCGGGTCGTTCATCTACACGCCCCACTCGCCAGAATCTCGCCCATCGTTCAGCGGACTCGGGGAGGGAGTCAGCCTGACATTCGGCGACCTCCACATCCGCGCGAGCAAGACGGGAATTCTACGCTTCCCCGACCAGATCGAGCTCGATGAATCATACTTTGAGTCTATCTCGAGCCCGGTGACCCTCGGACCGCCATCTGGCGACGCTAGTCGCGACCTAGCGCCCAGCGGTGGTTGCATCCGCCGCAACACGCGCAACTTCCACACGATTGTAGCTGAAGAACCCTCCAAATTCGGCGAAAACCACCGGCCTGCGCTTAAGACTCACGAGCCATATCTAGCCCAAGTCTACATGGCACAAACAGTTGAAGAACCTGACGAGACGGAGAAAAGCCGAGCAGCGTGGGAAAGCATCAAGGTCTCGCGAGCCTCTTGGCTCATGGCGAAAGCTACGAAACAGTCACGCCAACCGATAGAACCCGGATCCACACAAGAAGACCTGACAGCGTGCCACTATCACCTGTTGCTGAAAGGCCGACAGTTAGCGGAAGCCCGCAAGGATCTAGAAGCGCGGAAGCAAGTGGCAGAAGCCTCGAGTGCATGTTGCACGGAGCTTTCCAGGACTCGCTCAAGAGGTAAACAACCCCCAAAGAAGGGAAAGTACGTCTCGAAAACCGCCCGCATGGACCAAGGGTCCCTCATCGAAGTCAGCAAGACTCTCAAGACTTCCCTCATGCATGTTGATGATGAGGGCAACGGACACCCGACGACTCACGCTGCCGCGGTCCTAGCCGCCGCTACCTACCTACAGGAAAACCAGCCGGAAGAAAACGAGCCACGCGAGGAGCAGCATCGCCAAGTTCAAAGGGGATTGGGCATGGCCGGAGCGGCAATCACCGCCCAAAATTGCAAAAACACGACGACTCCTGAAGCCTATAAAACACCTCGGGTGTACAGAACATCTCGCAGACGCGAGAGCACATCACCAAAAAGAGGAGAAAAAGTATCACCTCGCCGCCCTAGAGGCAAAGAAGATTGGCGCCGTGGTGACAGCCGACACAGCGATGATGACATCCCAGGAAACCGTGACAGCAGCCCACAGCACCACGGAAGCCGCTCGCGACATTGCAGCAGGGAACCACGGTAGGAAGATAATCACGACCGAGCCCAGTACAACGCGCGCGGGGACACTGTGCAGAGAAAAGTCGACAAAGCTCGAGCGTGCAGGAACCGTGCCCGATCTTTATCCACCTCCTTTGACGAGGAAGCTTGCGGCGCGATGTGCTTCAGCAACAGCATATGCGAGGCACCAATGCCCAAGAGATTCAAACTCACGTCGGAGGTCCCGAAGTATGCCGGCTCGCAAGAACCCAAGACATGGCTTTCAGACTATATGACCGCAGTGAAGTGCCAGCGCGGGAACAAGATTACAACCATGCAATACCTGAATCTGTACCTCGTCGGCGCAGCCCAAAGCTGGCTCGAAGGAAGGCCGCGCGTGTGTTACAGATCCTGGGACGATCTCAACCGCGACTTCGAGAAGAACTTCCAGGCGACATATAAGAGGCCAGCATCTATAGAGAAACTGCAAGCTTGCAGGCAGAAAAGTGGCGAATCTACCCGCGAATACATCCAGAGATGTACCACACTCAAAATCAAAGCGGGGAACATATGAGAGGAAATCGCAGTCGAAGCTTTCACCAAGGTTGCTCGGCGCGCAGCCTTCCGAGAGGAACAGGGGCGATCCGCACCTAAGTCACTCGGTGAATTAATGGTGATAGCAGACAGATGGGCGAATGGCGAAGAGTCCCTGCGCAACAAGAAAGCTTCCTCACCCGTGCACGACGAGGATCACAACGGCGACCGCTGGAAGAGGAAGATACGACACTACAACCAGGAGGATCAATCAAAATTGGTAGCAGTCGAGTTCACAAGAAATCGCGACAGCGCATCCCGCGCAAAATGCGACTGGAAACAAAAACCAGATGACAAATCCCTTGAGGAGGACCTTGACGGATACTGCTCTCTGCATCTTTTTACAGATAAGAGAACGGGCAAAACCAAGGCTACTCACCTCCTCAAGGATTGCTGAAAGTTCCAAGACATCCACAAGGCGTACACAAAGAAGCACGGGGCTGCCATCAGCCAGGGATACCCGCAACTTCCGGGAGGACACCAACCACCACCCCTGCCCCCACCCGCAGGACACCACAACATTGCGATGGCCGTGCTACCAACGCCACCCGCCGCAAATCAAGGAGCCAATCGATATCCAAACCCTAGGGGCTGCTAGGCATGATACAGAAGGTTTGGCTGTCCCGAAGAATCCAAAAAACAAACACTCGCTATGTTATCATGTTAGTACAGGCTCCAATGTCCAAAACTGAGTACCTGAAGATGTCAGAACAACCGATAACTTTCTCCAGAGAGGACCACCCTCCACGGGTGTATTGACCAGGGCACGCCGCGCTCCTCATCCAGGCGCAAATAGGAAATTACGACCTAGCCATGGTATTCATGGACGGTGGCAGCGGAATTAACATCATATACGCGGACACATTCCGCAAGATGAACATGAATCTAGAGGGACTCGTGGAATCAGAAAACATCCTTCCATGGGATAGTACCAGGGAAAGCCATCAGACCACTCGGAACAATCAACCTAGAGGAGATACTCTGAGATCCAAGCAACTATAGGAGAGAGTTCCTCGACTTCGTGGTAGTCGACTGGCCATCACAGTACCACGCCATTCTCGGCCGAACAGCGTTCGCGAGATTCATGGCAGTACCTCATTATGCCTACCTCAAGCTAAAACTCCTAGGAGAATATGGTACAATCACCGTGAACGGCGACTTCTAGAAGTCAGACAAGTGCGACAACGAATTCCATGAGATCGCGAAATCTTTCGGGGTGCAAGAGGAGCTAGAAGAATTGGCAAAAACCACGGATAACTCCGTGATGACACTAACCAAAAAGAATGCTCCAGAACTCGAGTTTATTCCGAGCAGCGACACTCGAAAGCATCAAGTGCACCCGACAGAATCCGCGAAGACGGTGATTGTGTCCACCACCCTATCATCCGCATAGGAAAGCACGCTCGTCGAACTCCTCCGTGAGTACTAGGAGATTTTTGCCGGGCAGCCCTCAAATATGCCAGGAATACCCAGGGAGTTCGCCGAGCACTCATTGGAAGTGTTTAAAGATGCAAAACTGGTCAAATAGACCACTCGATGCTTTTCCGAGCCAAAACAGAAAGCACTCGGAGAAGAGGTGAACAGACTGCTAGCCGCCAACTTCATCGGGGAAATAAAGATATGCACCTGGTTAGCAAACCTGGTGTGGTCTCGAAGAAAAACACGAACATCCTACGCGTGTGCATTGACTACACGTCGTTGAACAAACACTGCCCCAAGGATAACTTCCCGCTACCGCGGATCGATCAGATCGTGGACTCTACGGAAGGTTGTCAACGTTTCTCCTTCCTGGACGCCTATTCGGGGTACAACCATATCAGGATGAACCATGAGGATGAGGAGAAGACAACATTCATCACACCACACGGTGTATACTGCTACACGCAATGCCTTTCGGTCTAAAAAACGTAGGCGCAATATATCAGCGTTGCATTCAAAAATGCCTCGCCAAGCTCATTGGCAAGAATGTACAAGTGTACGTTGATGACATCGTCATCAAGACTCGAGTGGAGGACATACTCCTCAAAGACATCAAGGATACATTCGAAGCCCTCAACGCATACAGAATCAAGCTCAACCCGACAAAATGCGTCTTCGGGGTTCCTGATGGCCAACACCTCGCCTATCTTGTCTCTGCCCAAGGGATTGAAGCCACCCCGGAGAAAATTCAGGCGATCTTGATGATGAAAGAACCGGAAAATCTCCGCGGCATGTAGCAGCTCGTAGGACGACTGGCAGCCCTCAGTAGATTTATCGCAAGTTTGGGCGAGCAAGCGCTCCCCTTCTACAAATTGCTGAAGAAAACTGATATGTTCAAGTGGACACCCGAAGCAAGGCAAGTGTTCATCAACCTGAAAAAATTACTCTAGAGCAAGAATGTACTGGCCACACCTCAGGAATGGGAATCCCTGAATCTATACATTGCCGCAACAAATCAGGTGGTCAGTCTGGTACTCGTAGTCGAGAGACCAAAGGAAGCAAAAGCATATGGCGTATAGAGACCAATATACTACCTCAGCGAGGTACTCTCACCATGCAAACAGCGATACCCCCATTACTAAAAGCTCGTGTACGGAGTGGTCTTCACAGCCCGCAAGCTCAAGCATTACTTCCAGAAGCATACCGTCAGGGTGCTAAATGACGCATCACTCTGTACAATCATGAACAATCCTATGGCATACGGAAGAATTGCGAAATGGAGCATCGAGCTAGGCGCCTGGGACATGATATACACAGGGCGCAATGCCCTAAAATCCGAGGTGGTCGCGGATTTCCTCTCCGAGTGGACGGAGCTGCAAACCCCAGGGCCGCCAGAATACTCAAGCTCCGGGATCATGTACTTAGATGGGTAGAAAAGAAACGAGGGGGCCGGAGCCGGAGTAATCCTCATTTAGCCAAGGGCGACAAGCTCCGATACATCCTACGACTCTACTTTACACCTGACGATCAAGAATCCAACAACGACACGGAGTACGAGGCGCTCCTACAACTTGAAGATGGTGATTGCCTGCGGAGCCACTCGATTGATGATCTACGAAGATTCTAACCTTATCGTGCAACAGACGATGAAGGAGTGGGACGCTGTCGCGGATAACATGATCGCCTATCGCGACATGTACAACCTACTCGAAGGAAGTTTCCAAGGATGCGAACTGAAGCACATTGCGCGATCAAGCAATGAGGAAGCAGACGGCCTAGCGAACATCGGGTCAACAAACGCCCCAGTTCCACTAGGAATCTACTTCAAGAAAATAAGTAGAAGGTCAAACAAGCTCAAAAAGCACACGGAGGGACCATCAACGGTGGAAACGGAGGCGAGTCAGCAAATCTCCTTCATCGAACTAATCCATAACATCTCGAGGCAAGTCTTCCTGGTTGAGCCAGTTTGGACAAAGAAGTATCTCGATTACTTGACAAATAAGCAGCTCCTAGAAGACATTTGTGAAGCGCGACAGATAGCCCGACGCAGCAAGTCCTTTCAGGTGATAAAAGGAGAATTGTACAAGCAAATCTTATCAGGAGTGCTCTAGAGGTGCATCGCACCCAAAGATCGAAAATAATTGCTCCATGACATACACCAAGGCGATTGTGGGCACCAAGCAAGCTGGAGAGCCATCATAGTGAAAACTTTACGGGCAGGTTTTTACTGGCTCACGGCAGCCAGAGGCGCCAAAGACCTTGTCGAAAGGTGCGACGCCTGGCAGAAGTTCACACCCAAGCCACATGCACCGGACACAGAGCTCCACATGATCCCCGTCTCCTGGTCCTTCGCTCAATGGGGGCTAGACATGGTGGGACCGCTGTGGAAATCACCTGGAAGATAAACACATTTGCTAGTCGCAGTCGACAAATTGACAAAGTGGATAGAGGTTGTCCCAGTTACATCGCAGCACGCAGAGTGTGCCGTAAGATTCCTCGCCTCCATTGTGTGCAGGTTTGGCGTTCCCCACAATATTATCACGGATAATGGGACTAACTTCACAGCCAAGGAAACTCAGGCTTTCTGCAAAGAAAAAGGGATAACTCTCAGCTTTGCCACGGTGGGGCACCCGCAAACCAATGGACAAGTCGAACGATCCAACAGATTAGTTTCGGGTGGCCTGGAGAAGAGGTTGTTCACCCGATTACACAAAGCGGCAGTGCATTGGGCTGAAGAACTACCATCAGTGTTGTGGAGCCTATGAACAACACCAAATAGATCGATAAACTATACACCATTCTTCATGGTTTACGGAACTGAAGCTGTATTACCCGATGACGTAAAGTTCAGCGCTCCACGAGTCGTTGCATATAGCGAAGAGGCTTCCAACAAAGCACTCGCTGGAGATATGGACGCACTGGACGAGATCAGGGACGTCACACTCGCAAGATCCGACGTCTACCAGCAATCACTGCGCAATCAGCACAGTCGCCGCATACGCTACAGATCCTTCGTGGTAGGTGACCTAGTGCTACGGCTCAAGCAAGAAAAGGGACACAAGCTAGAGCCATCGTGGGAAGGACCCTTCATCATACACGAATGTATCCCAGGAGGTGCCTATCGCTTGAAGAACCCGGAGACTGGCGGCATCTACTCCAACCCATGGAACGTGGCGCACCTCCGCAAGTATATCCTTAGGATTTTTTTCCTTACTCGCAAGAAATAAGGCTGTCCCAGCCATATTGTAAGCCAAGAAAAACACATGGCTTCTCAGTCATTGCAATACAAAACAAGGTTTCTCAACCATAGCTACAAGGACTACTCAGTCCCGTCTTTTCCTTTTTACATGCTAACAACGGTAACACCCCAACACACGGGGACTACACCAAACTAACATAAAACAATATTCCAGTACCCATGCAAAAACGTTTTACAAGGTCACAGGGTACACACCTTAACACCTTAAACAAAACAACATACAAGGTATAAACTAGAGCTATCACCGCAAGGCAGCCTCTTGAAGTAGTCGCTCCGTCTCTACAACAGTTAGCCGCATGATTCGCTCCGTTATAGGTCGCACAACCTCATAGTGGGGGGGAAAATCCATGGGTACTCCTCGGGTTTGAGGAAGTCGCGCCACAGAGTTAAAGTTGACCTTAGGATGCCATACCCGCACAAAGGCAAGCGCCAATTGAGCGCCACAAATGAGCTACTGGCGTGCACACTCGCGAACATCTTCCACCCGAGGAAACATCCTGAAAACCACTCAGTTTATCGGGAACGACCTCGAAAGTGTAAAACACATGATGGACCGAAGAAAGGGCCTCCCGACAAGATTCAACAAAGAGTTGCGCCTGGATCACCCGATACTGCAGCGTAGCCAGAACAAAACCCCGGCCGCGGTCAGACCAGAAGTTGCACTCTTGGAGGTTGGAGCTGCTCGACTCACAAGCCACGTGGTTTTCCACCCAGTGACTTTCGCACGCTCCATCAGGCTCAACAACTGCATAGACAAGATACATGTTAAGACCGCAGGAAACAAAAGACACCAGAAAACACTCGGGGGCTTGCGGGACTTACAAAGCATACTCTTGGCAATGCTCGCCAGCTCCTCCAGCACAAACTGCTCACGGTCCGCAGCAAGCCTCTGCTTGGACTTGGCAACATCCTCCACACCCTGCAGATCCTTGAGCTTACGCTCGCCATCCGCGACGCGGCCACGAAGTGAAGCAAGCACACTTGCATCCGTAATCAACGGCCCAGTCGAAGGAGCAGCACCACTCGACGAACCTCCGCTAGAATCTTCCACCTAGAAAGAACAAAGTACATACGATAGTTTCAGCGACAGAGCCACACCCCACTCGATGATTTACAACAAATACATCTCCAACTGCTCGGGGGTACTCCCATCAGGAGAATACAAAGTAAGGCACAATAAAAAAAATGCTGACACTTTCAAAACATCTCGATTGAAAGAAAAGTACGGGATGTCCCCAAGGTTCATTACACATAGCCATACAAAAGAAGAAACATCGCTCATCCTAAGGAACTATGGACTTTCCACAGGTAGCTCCACTCGCAGCAGGCCTCGCACCATGACCACGAGAAACTACCTCGGAGAGCATCTTTGCTAGCTTCCCTGCACGATCGCCAAAAGGTCGGAGCGCTACCTTTTATCCCAGCGCATCTCGAGGAAGCTCCGAGTACACCTTCTCCAAATCACCCGAGACGTTGTGCTCCAGGGCAAACTGGATAGTTGTCTTGGCTTCACACTCAGTCTTTGCGAGGGAGTACTCCTGGAGGGGATCGAGTTCGCCAAGGAAAACTTGCAGGAGGCCACCAAGAGTTGGCGGGACCGGAACTCCCACAAGCAACCGCTGGTGCAACTGCGACAGCACCCGGGCGGCATCACGCAGAGCGAAGGAGGCCTTGTTTTCGTGCTCTTGCAGCTGAGTGCACACGTTCATCAGAGCGTCCATTCAGACACCTCCAGGTAGCGCCAAGTCAACTCCAATTGCATCTAAACAGAAGCGGAGCAAGTTAACATACAGAGGAGGAAAGGGCAAGCCGCAGTCCAAAGAAATTCGCGCATAACTCACCAGCCAAAGTCTTGGCCACGGGGCAGAGGATGCCGACCAAGTCATCATCGTGCGCCGCGCCCGCTTCCTCCAGCTGCTTCAAGGACTCGCGAGTTTCTGCGAGACAGTCGGCCATGTTCTTGCGAGTGGAATCTAAATCCTTTCGAGTAGATTTCATCTCCTTCTCAATATCTTTATCTCAAGAATTCGCCTCGACCTTCTCGGACTTCAAGCGGTTAACCCCATCTGCAACATGGAGTGTGCACGTTAAATAACAGTCGCAGCCAAAAGAAACAACATATGTTAACTCACCTAACAAGAGGCGGGCATCTTGAACGAGTTGGTCACGGTCTCCTGGAAGAGAAGTGCACTCCGGCTCGGTCGTGATTAGGTGGCGCCCAAAAGCAGCCAGAGAATCAAGGACAACCTATAAAAAATCGTTGCGGGTTAGAGAGATATTACTTGAGCCTATACCCGACTGTACACAGTCAAGTATAGCCTCGGGGGGCTACTCCCATCGGGAGCACTGCCGTGCACCCGATAAATACCAAAATCAAGAAACAAACAAGGAAGCAAAAGTCTCGACCTGAGTCTGTAGCCAAATGCAAGCAATCGACCATAGACTCGGGGGCTACTTCCATCGGGAGCACTGTCGTGCACCCGATACAAAAAAGGGGACAACCTAAAGTAAGATAAAAACACTTCACCTTGCCGTGCACGGTTGACGAGGGGTCAGGCGAGCTAGCCGAAACCTCCTTACTTGCCGACGCCTCGGCATCTCTAGGTCGTCCACCCGCCAAGCTTGGAATCGTGTCCTCCAAAGTGTCGGCCACCCTCGCAGGGCTTGGGGGTCATCGAGTGGGGCTTGGAGCTGGAGCAGGATTCGCAATGGCCTCCTTCTGCATCACGGATGGGGCCGAGGAGGCAAACTGATCTGGGCTGATGGAAACAAGGCTAAAACAAAAGTTAACACTAGAAGAGAAAAGAGTGACGATGTCTACGCAAGCTTCTATTCTTGTAGACAGTGCTGGGCCTCCAAGTGCAGAGGTTTGTAGAACAGCATCAAGTTTCACTTAAGTGGATTACCCAAGGTTTATCGAACTCAGGGAGGAAGAGGTCAAAGGTGTCCCTCCCAAGCAACCCTGCAATTACGATACGAGAAGTCTCTTGTGTCCCCAACACACCTAATACAATTGACAGTTGTATAGGTGCACTAGTTTGGCGAAGAGAGAGTGAAATACAAGTAATATGGATGTTAATAAGTGATAATAGAAATCTGAAATAAAAATGCCAACAAACAAACATGTAGCAGAACAGGTTGTAAACGGTGTTTCCATGCTTAGAAACAAGTCCTGGGGATCCTACTTTCACTAGTGAACACTCTCAACAATGATAAAATAAATGAATGCATAAATATTTTTCATCACTATGCTATTCCGAACCACTCTCAGTTTGAATAACAAACACCATTTCATTGCGTAGGGCTGTAACATCACTCCTCAAAGTCTCATTCCCATGTCTAGTTAACCCCACGCTGTCAATATGAACGCCTTAGAAGGTACTAGACAAACACCACAATTTCATAGGGTCATCCAACACAAGATATAAATATCATGCTAAACCACACGGTGCACACAATGTCACCTTTACACCGCGATCAAAGTGTTTACGGAGATCTGATAATAAAACCACTCGAGTAGCATAACAGATGAAGAGTACATCTACATATTCAACTAGATTACAAAGCTCATGATCACATAAAGATCACACCATGGGAAAGAGAGATGAAACACATAGCTACCTGTAGAGCCCTCAGCCCCGGGGGAGAACTACTCCCTCCTCATCATACGACACAACAACTGCGATGAAGATGGCGGTGGAGTCGATGGAGATGGCTCTGCGGGCATTTCCCCGTCCCGGCAGGGTGCCGGAACATAGATTTCTGTCCCCCGAAAGTTGTCGGCAGCGGCGGCGGAGCTATATATGTTTTTGGTGGAAAAGGCCGACTGATCTAGGGTTTATGCATCGGGGGGTATATATGGGCCTAAGAGCGATGCCGGGGGGTGGCCATGGGGCCCACACCACCAGGTGGCGCGGCTAGGGGACTCGCGCCACCCTATGGTGTGTCCACCCTGTGGCCTTCTTCCGGGGCTCTTCAGGACAACCTGGACCCTCCGCGACTTCTAAGACTTCAAGATTTTGAATTTTCCAATTTCGAGAATATTTCCAGAACAACTTTTCTGAAACTAAAAATAACAGAAAACAAGGAACTGGCTCTGTTGCATCTTGTCAATAGGTTAGTCCGGAAAATCGATAAAAATGACATAAAGTGTATAGAAAACATGTGGAAAAATAAAATGAAAATAACATGGAACATCAGAAATTAGGGATATATTTATGATGTATCAAGCGACTTCACATCAAAAGGAAAAGTACGGGACTTACTCGTCCTCATCCTCATTGTCGAGGTTGTCAGGATCCCAGATAGTGGAAATCTTCGACTCATGGATAGTGGGAGGAAGTACGTTAAGAGGAGTCGCCCGGATGGGCACAACTTCCTCAACATGGTCATCACTCAAAGATTTATCCTTGGAAGTCACCTCATCCTCCTCCACCATGCGACGCTTGCGATGACAAATAGAGGGCTCTTCTTCTTCTTCCTCCTAAAACTCCTCGCTCGACTCTGTGTTCGCGACGCTGGTGTCGAGAGGAGCCTCAAGGTTGCTCGCGAGAAGATCCGAGGCGTCGTCATCTGCAGAAAGTGGAGGGTAACATGTTGCCACGTCCTGGTTCTACAAAGGCAAAAGAAGAAGAAATGGCGGCTCAATCGACGAAAACTCATAACAGAAAAAAGAGACATAGGGAAAAGATGGACAAGAAATTTAACTCAGTTCGAGGATGCTGAGCAGCAAGAGGGGTGAGAGGGCACGACAGATGGCTCTCCCCTTTCGTTAGACAAGTTATGGCGGCAACCTTCCTCTCGAATTCCGCATTCAAAAGAATATCAATGCACATCCTGCTCAGGTCATTGACGCGTGTGAACTCCCATAATGGGCTCGGCCTGTCTTGGAGCGGCTGGACCCTCCGACGCAGGAACACACTCACCAAGTGTATCCCTTTGAGCGGGGTCCCCTGCTCCTTGTCACGGAAGCGCCCAACTTTCGCGAGCAGGGGAGAAACCACCTTGGATTCAACGGCTGACAGCGCGTGCGACCAGGAATTCCACCACTTTAAGACCGTGGATGGAATTTTGGAACACCACCTGCGTCGTTGTACTCAACGTAGAACCATCTCCGGTGCCACCCTTGCACCGACTCGACGAAACTCATCTCCAGGTACGGGAAATCCTTGTTCGTCTGGATCCCAAAGCCACCGGTCGCCAGCGGCTCTACAGTCCTCTCGCCTAGCAGGGGATTCTCCCGAAAAATTCGCACCTAGAAGATTGCCTTCAAGAGCCCCTAATGCGGGCGAATGCCGAGAAAGCACTCGCATAGTACGATTGAACACGAGTTGTGTTGAATCGCGTTGGGGGGCGGGGAGGTCGTGCAACTATATGCCATAGACATACAATAGCCCGACGAGGAAAGGATGGATAGGGAACGAAAGACCTCGGGTGACATGATCCTTGAACGCCACGCGCTCATTAGCGCGTGGGTTGGGCATATCATCCCCCTTCGTCGTCATAGGGACGCGCTTGGAGTCTTCGGGGGGGGGGGCTCCCTCTGCATCTCGGAGACACTTTTCTTCGTCACCTTGGACGAGCGCCATTCGCCCGCCCTCTTAACTGAGACCATCGTGGAGGCGCTAGCCGCCTACTTGCAGGAAGCCGCGGCTGTGCCGCGTTTCTTGACTCCCGCCATTGGAGCTTGGTTCGTTCTTGCATAAGGAGAAGTGCGCGCTGGAGGAAGAAGAAAGAGAATGGAAGCAAGGAAAGCGACCCTTTCCCTAAGACCTCTTATTTACATCAGTACCGGGCCGCTGTGAGCCGTTGATCCACAAACGTGGTACTCATCCTCACCGCCACGTATGGAGCGGAAACGAGGAGGGAGGGAGAGTTACCCCCGCATGATCTTTATGAAAGATCGTGTGTAATTACTGCATGACCTGCGGATAGACCGGCACGCGACCGCTCGTTTCCGGTCAAAAAGCTGGCAAGATGGGCCCTACGCGCTCTGCCCCACTACGTCACGTCCCATCGGGAGCAGGCGAGTGCGCAGTGACGTCATTGCACACCTCATGAGACGAAATCTCTTTCGTATGGAAGTGGCTAACACGAAATTTTGTTCGTATGAACATCACCAAACACGAAATCACTTTTGTATGAACCTCATGGCACGAATTTTCTTTCGTATGAACATCATACACACGAATTTTCTTTCGTATGAATCTCCCAAAGACCGCAGAATGACAACGGTGGCACTCGCTACTATTCAGGGACAGAACAAAGCACCCGACACATCTGAAAAGGAATCGCGAGTACGCAGTTCGCGTAACTCTGCGTCACGATGTACTAACACATACTTTTAATACCGGGTCGTCCGGCCGATTAGGCACAACCGGATGCCGTAATTTTCGAGTACGAAGGTAAGACCCAAGGATCTCTCATGTGGGCCTGGAATCGCACTCAAGTTGCGTCCTCCAGCAAACTTTCCGTGTCAACAACACGAAGAAAAATCCTAACGGACGCGCCGGTTACCCCTTTAAGGCTAAGTTCGACTCGATAAGACCTCCACGGCCCAGTAGCAACTATCACCTCGTCGAGTTCGAGTCGGAGGTCTCAAATTCATGTAGGCCAGAACTGTTTTTGCCCGAGATGCAATTAATTGGCCCTGATCTTTCGGGAGAGCCAAGGAACTGAGTCGTATCTTTCTGCGAAAAAAGCCTAGGCAAGGCGCATTTACTACTCGATACTCGAATACATCCCATACAGGTTACACACTCTTCAGGTCAAGTGTTGACTACTCAGTTATAAAATCCATAAACGAACTTTGAGTGCTTACTCGACAATTCTCAGTCGAACAAACACTCGGGGGCTACTGACGTGGGGATGAGTCCAGGACCTGTCGAGTGGGCCTACCTGGTCCAAGGCCCAAGCCTAAAGCCCAATACAAGGCGCTACCCTGTAGCTCTAGAAGGCCTAGTGGAAGCCCACCCGCATGACTTGCAGATCAAGATGGAAAGTTTCTACCGCCTAGAGTTAGAGTTTGTAAACCTCCCCGGTACGGTTTGAGACCTAGCCATCTATTTAAAGGCTGGGAGAATCACCGGGCGGGGGATGCCGTCCAATATTCACCACCATACGCATAGCTTGAGATCCAATCTCTCAGCTTGCGCACCCACCATTATAATCGATCTCATCATAATACAGATCAGAAAAGCAGGAGTAAGGGTATTATCTCTACGAGGGCCACGAACCTGGGTAAATCGTGCCCCCTTAGCCGACGTAATCCGCCAACGCCTAATCGTTCTCTTACTCGAAACCCCACCGTTTCATCCGAGGGATTTGTCGACATGACTCATCAACAGAGGGGCAGGAAGGGGTCTATTTGTAGGCTAGGGGTTGGTGGAGGATATACAGGGCTCAACCCCTCTTGACACGGAGGTCACACCTGAGTCAAAGCGAAACTGGTTTGTAAGTTGGTTGACCGGTGCTAGAACTAGTCTGGGTCGGTCTAGGTCGGCGGTGGGGTAGGTAACCTCTTTGTAAGGCTGGCGTGTGGTCGGTCTTGCGGTCGGTCGGGCCGACGCTAGGACCGGTCTTGGTAGGCTTGGACCATCCTCGGGGCCGGTATCCAATTCTATGGCATCTTCTTGAGAGCCTTTGGCATCATCCTGGGGGGTGGGGGTGTCATAACTAAGCACACATATCACATTCGCATGAGGTAAAAAACCATTCACAAAGTCATTGAGGTCATTTAGCGACAAGAGAGAGTTCACCGTTTCTTGCATAGGTTTGGTGCGCTCTCTCGTCATAGGTCCATTGGGTGTTGTACTAGTGCCTGGTGGAATGGGTTGGGCTGCATCAGGAAGTCCTCGTCTTCTTTTGGTATACCTCGGTGTGACTTTAGATACTTCTTAAGTGAAGTTTTCACAACCATGGGACGATTGTGCTGACCAATATAGTATGTGACTTCCCACTTGTTATTCTTCGGTTTTACAACCATACGAGCTCTCCAGTTAGTCTGCTTTATTATCTCCCTTCATATTCTTTTCCTCCCTTATTTGCTTGACTTGCTAGAGCCCGACGCTTGGTACACGATATGGATTCACCATCTACATCAATCTGGCCATCAAGTCAGTCCCATCATCCACGATGCAGTTGCCAACCAACTTCTCCGCATGAACCTCATCGTCTGTTGGGTATTGTTCCTGTTGGACACAAATTGTTGCTTCTCCAGCTCTTTTTATAAGCATTATTTTGTTTGTGTTCTATTTGATAGATAGATAACCCACCTTGAAAACATACTCATTATAGTGATTTCTAGCAGGAGGGAAGGATCAAATTTCATCCCACCTTGGGGATCTTGCGGGTCATACAAAAAATTGTGGTGCTCATTACCATCATAACCACCTTGCCCATTACCAACATACACTAAACCCCGCGACACCACCGACAACTTCATTGTTACAATGATCCAAGTTAGCTCCAAATTCTCGATCAATGAATTCATCTATGACTACATTATTGCAAACATTCAAGTAAAACTGTCAGCTCGTTAAGATCAAATGAATCCATCATAAAGGAACATTCAACAGAGAAGAATTAGTTCTCCCAGGTATTTGGGACAATCATGTTTCAGACTATGGAAACAAAGAAAAAAATGATAAATATTTTTTCTTCATGAATTTTACCAACAAAGCAACACACGTATATTGTGGAGCACTCTTTCCCCTGAACACCAAACAGTTATGCAACAAGCACACATTAACCTGCTTTTTCACATCAACTAGGAGGTAACTAAACATGCTTAATGTCTTGAACAATTTTACACAACTGTTCAAGTTCCATCATTACAATCCCTAGGGAAGAAACTGAACATGTGCCGACGGAGTTTCAGACCCAGGAAACAACCATGTGCCCTCGTGAAATTTCCTTTTTACACTAACATTGTATTGATCATTTTCCTTATTCATATATAAGTACCAAGCTAACATAGGCAGATGATGCATCGCATAGAGTTTTTTTTTTTTTTTGCAAATAAAATGGTAGCAAACCAAATCGACGGGATCTTATCAACCGTTCATTGGTGCTTCAGAATTTGTGCAAAAGAAGCTGCAGACAACGTGGGAACATAGGCAAACGTGCGAATAGCTTGAACCTTGGATGGGAGACGTCCTATTATCGGAACCTCAACCTTGCTCGAATCAGGGCAGCGACGGTTAACTGTGACGAACTTATACTGCTCGGCGGGCTCTTCCTCCACGTCGCCTACCTCGATCAACGTCTTTGAAAACCAGTGATACATAATATCGAGAGTGGATACACCGCTACTTTCGATCCGGTAAGCACGAAGAGCTCCGTCTTCCTGACATCTCAGCAGCATGTGCCCACGTTGAAGGCCGTGCGGCCCCGGGATCGAGCACCCGCTGCGCCGCGCCACATTGTAGGTCTCGTGCGGCACGGCGTCGATATGTTTCGACCAGCAACCGTCCTCCGAGTCCAACTCGCCAAACCACCTGATTCCGATGGTGTGCAGCGTGTGCCTCAATGGCAAATACTGACATCTTATCACGCTATCGACAAGCCGGTGAAACTCTGACCGTATCTTCTCCGTCGCTAGATCGAAACGCACGTTCCTATCATACCCGTCACGGTACCGCTGACTGTACCAATACACGGCTCCGTCGTCGCACGCCGGGTCGCCGTAGAGCATGCCGTGCCGTTTACCATTGATGCGCACTGTCCTCCAGTCCCTGTCTGACCCGACGGTGAACACATGCAGCTCCTGTTTCCCGGTGCTGCTTGTTATGCTCGCAGAAAAAAAGTACCCGGTTTTGAAAACGCCGTGAATGATTTTGTATCGCCTCGCCACGACGTCAAAGCCGAAGCAGTACGCAGCGGTGCTGCACGTTCCAGCAAAGGCCGTCGGCGGGAGCGGCAGGGCGATGGAATCCCCGGTGAATGGTTCTACGACCTTGATGATGCCGTGCACGGAGTCGCGGAAGCAGAGCAGGCCCTTGCACGTGCCGATCATCTCCGCGGTCTCGTCGACGGTGAACCTGGCCGTCAGCCTCCATTGCTCGTCGAAGAGGAACCCACCGCCGCTGAGCGACTCGTTGGAACCGTCAGCGCCGCGGCGGCGTCCGGGATAGAACACGATGGTGTGGGTCGGTGCGCGGTGTCCGTGGACCATGTGCGCCTCGGTGAAGCTCGGGTCGGAGATGATGTCGCGCCACTCCTTGCAGACACGGCGGAAGCGGCAGAGGTCGCTGGCAGAAAGGTATAGGAAGATGTCGGGGAGAACATCCGACGGGAGCTGCGGGAAGTCGACGGCATCGGTCTCGGCCGCCGTTTTCTGCTTCTTGGAACTCCGACGAAGCATGTCGGGCCAACCTGAACCAATGGAGTGCTTGCAAGCCTGATGCGTGGTTACTTGTTTGGAATTTGTATGCGTGAGCGTGGCAAGCCTGTTAGAGAGACGGTTTTCAGTCGGAACTGTAACCGGAATTTAGAACCTATCTGGATCAGAATTCAGCTCGTAACTGGATCGAAGGGTAGATGCTAAAAACGCCTTTGATTCTGCTGCGGCCGCTACACCTCGTCACGGCTCAACCTCCGAAACCCGCTTGACAACGCGGTGGTTTCTCCGCCGCCTCGATTGGATGGGCGTATTTCAGCCAAAAGCCCTTGTGATTTCCGCTTCCGTGACGATTTCCAACAGAGGCTGGTTCAACTTTTCAGAATCCTGTCCGGCCCATTTTCTAGCCCATCCGGTCACCACCTGGATTTGCTTCGAGCGAGTCAGAAGGGTGCTCTGGCAACCACTATATAGCGCCTATAGCGTGTTCGTATTAGGACTCGCCCGCATAGCCAACCTCAGCGGGCCCACCTATAGCTTTTGTGTACTGTTATATCTTTTACAGTTTATTATCTCTTCATTTTCTTATTTTCATTTTTCCTATTTTTTTTCGTTTTATTCTTTCTGTTTTTAATTTTTTTGTTCAAAATTTAAAATGTTGAAATTTATATTTTTTCATATTCGAATTTTGTTCGGCTAAAAAACTGTATAAATTTAAGTTTTGTTCATATTTATAATTTGTTCAAATCTAAAATTTGTTCAAATATAAAATTTGTTCAAATGAAAATTGTTCAAATCTAGATATTGTTCATATGTAACATTTTTTCATGTTTGAATTTTCTTAATTCAAACTTAAATTTGTTTAAAATTTAAAATAGTTAATATGAAACAAAAAAAGAAAATGGAAAAATAAAAACAGAAAAGGGAGACAATAAAAATGTTAAAAGCGATAACTGCACACAACGCACGTGGTAGCTCAATGGCTGTGCGTCCGTTTGGTGGTGTGGAGGTTGTGGGTTCGATTTCTGCCCCCAATTTATTTTCGCATCATTTTCCAGGATCCTCTCTAGGGATTGTTGCTCTAGAGCAAGTAATTGGGCCGGCCCACGTAAAGCCACCGCGAGCGATCCGGGGGATCCCGCTCGCTACAGGCGCTACATAGGAGGACCTGGGTGCTCTTATCGCAGCCACTATTCATCGCTTATAGTGAGTCGTAGTAGCGCTCGCCCGTGCATTTTCGTCCACGTTCGATTCTAGTGGGCCGGCCCATTAAGTAACAGAAATAGACGCAAAATAAGGGGTGGGAAGAGGATTCGAACCTGCGATCGAAGGTTTCTTCGCGGCAGACAGTGGAGAGCAACCAGGCCACGTCCACGATTGTCTACGTTTCTTTTTTTGCTTTTTTTTATTCATTCCCTTTCTTGTTTCTGTATTTCTTTTTGGGGTTTTATTCTTTTTTCCTGTTTTCATTCTTTTCTCATTTTTTTCTGTTTTTTTTGTTCACCGAATTGTTTTTGTTCAAACTAGAAACTGTTCATTTTCTTTTCTATTTTTATTTCTGTTCTCATTTTCTTTTCTCTTTCTATTTTTTTCGTCGAAATTTTTTGTTCAAAATTATTTTTGGTTCATACTGAAAACAGTTCAAACTTTAAAATGTTTAAAAAACATTCAAATTTGAATTTTTGCTCGGATAAAAAAACTGTTCAAATTTTAAAATTGTTGAAATCGAAAAACATTTATATAAAAAATTTGTTTAAATTTGAGAATTGTTCATACGTACATTTTGTTCATGTTTTGGAATCGTTCAAACTTTAAACTTGTTCAGCATTTCAAAAATATTACTTTTAAGATATATGAACTTTTTTCTAAAAGTAGAAATTGAAAAGGAAAAAAAAATACAAGTGGGCCGCCCAGTTGTGGAGCGAGCGAGCAGGGAATCAGGAGCGACCGAGCCATCCAGGAGCAAGCGGGCGGAAGCGCGGGCTAGTTGAAGCATACCGCTCGCAAAGAGCGGTACATAGGGAAACCCGCTCTTATTTGCCGCTCGCAGGCCGCGCGTTTTGTATCCGCCGTGTGAAGCACTTGCTTCATGGGCCGCTCCGCAGTGGCCCAATAAAAGAACACTGTGGTTTCTCTTTTTATTTATGCATTTTAAAAATAGGTTTTTAAATCTAAATATTTTTAAATGTGAATGAAAATCAAAACTAATAGAAAGTCAAATCAGAACATTTTTTAAAATATATCAACAAATTCATAATTGAACATATTTCAGAATTTGAACAAATTTTTTTTTGAACGTTTTCTAAAAATGTGAACCTTTTAATTTGAACAAATTTCGAATCTGAACTTTATTCATTTGAACAATTTTTGTACTATTTCTTTGAAAAAAGAAACAGAAAACGAAACAGAAAAAATGGGATAACAAAGGAAAGAAAAGACGGGTTGCCAGAGACGCCCGCGTTATCCATGGGTCTTCTATGGGGGGAGTAAGTCAGCTGTGATCTTCTCTCGTTCGCATGTCAACGGGCTGCCAGAGACGTACGTTGTAGGTCTTGCGAGACTACATGCACATGGGTGGGATCCCTTAATTCCCACCGACTCTGCGGGTCTATGATGGTCTGCCAGGGGCGCGTAGATATCCATCGTGAGGGGTGGAATCAGGCGTTCAACCTGCTGGCGGAAATGGGTGGGCATGCGTTGTGCGGAGAAGCACGGTTTGGCTTGGACCAACAACCGGGCACCACACCTAAGTGGGTGTGGACCGGAACGATCGCCTGGTTGTGCAACATGGTCTTGGTCGTCCATGGGTAAAGTAACGCACCTCTGCAGAGTGTAAAAGGATGTGGCATGTTACCCCCTGTTCCGGGAAGGAACTGCGAACGCTACAGGAAAGGCAACTCCATGAAGTTCTAGCTCCTGTGATGGTCTAGCGGGCATAGTTTTCAGAATTAAAAGCAACCTCTTGAAGAAAGTTTTACAAAACCTTGCATTACCTTATGACTCTTTCGATTCTAAATCTGTAGTTAGTCCATCAAACTACCCACTATATATCATGAACTTGCTAAGTAACGCTCGTTACTCATTCGTTCTCATTTGACCCATGCTTAGAGTTGAAGCCCTATTGAAGTCGTCATCGTGAAGCCATCGCTACCTCGTGAAGCTAGTTGGAGTGATCTATCACTTAGTAGGTAAAGCATCATGATCAACAACGCTGGTGGAGGAGAAGCTATCAAGGTGTAGGTGGAGACCATACTTGGACTTAGCTATTACAAGCCGTAGTTTAGGGCTGACATCAGCCATAGTGGATTTAGTTCTGAGCTAGAGTTCTTCTCCAGCTTAGAGCTTCAAATTGCTTCTTCTGATGTTTCATTTGCATGAGATCTTCTTTGATTCTTCAAGGAGATTCTCAAGATTTTGTAATGAAGTTTGTATCCTATAGCTTTGCTTGGCCCCGCTGTGTTTATGTTGTACCACTCTGAGAGATGTAATATTCACGGATAAGTCCTTCTGTGAGTATTATATCACCGACTTGCGTATTTCACATGCAGTGGTGTGGTGGGTCACCGCAGCCTTGGTTGTATACTGCCAATCATGCAAGTGTTATGTCTCAAGCTTCATCGACTAGATCGGCAGCATCCTCGAGTGCTCTGTTCGAGTCCTCCTCATTGTAAACAGTGACTCGAGGAGCATTAGAGCGTATATCAGCGGGCCGTACGGTGTGTACTCAGTTGATCTGTTGGATGTGGTCCTCAGACTCCAGAGTACGGATGGCAACTCCTCTGCCAGGCCCAAGGAGCTCATCTTAGTGGTGCAAGGAGGCTTTTCTTGAGTCTGGCCGTGATCAGTCCGTTTGATTTTTTGACCTTTTCGTTGGTTTGCAGGTGTGACACCGATTAGGTAACGTTGATTCCCAAATCCTTGCAGTAGTATTGGAACTAGGCTGTTGCGAAGTTGATATCATTGTCTGTGATGATGCTGTGGGGGACCCCAAACACGTGCACAACGGACCTTATGAATTTTACTGCAGATACTACATCCTAGGATGTTACGGGCACAATTTTTATCCACTTGGTGAATTTGTCGACTGCTACCAGTAGTCTGGTTTATCATCCGTTGGATGATCGACAGAATGGGCCAACCATATCGAGTCACCACCCCCCCCCTGCACGAATGGCCATGCGAGTGGGATCATATGTAGTTCCGTAACTGGCACGTCGGGTCTTGTCGCGAACATATGTCACGCCAACACATCTGCGCAAAGGGCCATGCGGGTGATTTTTTCTATTCGAGAGCTTAAATCTTGTAAAGGTTCAGCATACATGATAACACGATTTTTTTTATGGAAAAAATGATTTTTGGAAGCATATAAGTAATAAAAACAGTAATGCCAACTCACCGATGACAACATACCATATGAGTAACATGGGTGAATAAAATTATGATGGTGCTAATAAAAGATATAATAGATAAGTTGTGGGCGTCCATCCTATGCCATGAACATAATTAAAGAAACTCAAGTTGGTAAAAGTATTGATCCTAACATGTATTGGTCAAAGTGTCATCTACATGCACAAGTTAATTTTTCTCTAACTACCATCAAACCTATAGTTTCATATCAACTAAGTACTGCTTGTACAATTCTTCAATGGAGCAATAAAAAAATGTGGCATTGTTTCTAATACAACATATTAACTCGAACATTTGCATCCCAAGAAATGCATGCAAATGGACATTGGCACAATACAAATTTTGATTGTTGCTGAATGAGGACTGAGAACATAACAGGATGGGAAAGTCGGATTGAAGGAAATTATCTGCTCACTAAGGACATTATTTCGCATTGGGGTCTACTGCATTCAACACTTATGTATAACTCTCCTAGGTAACATTAAATTACAGTTTGAAACAAATGAGGATTTTTCACTCATCTCAAAGAGCTAAAATAATTACAAACATTTCCCTAAAAATCCATTGGTCCCGACGGATCTTTTTAGCTCTAAGGCATAAGTTCTTTATTCTAACCTTCGGAAATTTCCGATGCTTTAGTGATTACAGGTCAGCAGCCACAATTTTCGCATTCTATGTAACTGAGGGAATACCCCAAATGGTATAAGCGTTGTATAACCCTCCAATTGGACTATCATTTTCAAATGATGGCGTACAAAAAATTTGAGAGGGAAAAATACTAAGTTATTCTTGCAAATGGGATAAGCCGCTAAGCACCCATTTTATGGAAACTAACTTCATATCACTAAAAGAAATGCGGGTAAGTCATATCACTAACTTGTCCCGGGTAGCACCCAGTTCAGTCGGTTGATAATTGATAATGTGTATATACCATCTTGGAACAGACACAGTTCGAATTTCAACTCTAGGTGGTAATTGGTAAGGATGAAACATGTAATTAATTTTGAAAAACAATTGTTGCAACAGAAAGCTTGGCAAGCATCAAACAACACACCAGACATTTTATAGCAATGGAATGATTTTATATGTAGCTTATTCGACGCTTAGCATGTGAGTCTGTACCAAAACTTCGACACTAATTTCGCGAGAGGCACTTTTAGGAAAGAAAACAAGTTTATTGGGACAAAAAAAACTATTTTCAGATAGGTCTCGTAAGCATATCATAAAACTTCAGAGATTTCCATGTGCTTTTGAACCTATTACTAAAAACTACGTCGACACAAAACAAAGGAAACATAAACGGAAATGGTTATGCAAACGCGCGCAGAGAAAGCATAAACCTCCGAGCACACTGATTTTTCTTTTTTTGTACAAGCGAGCACACTGATTGGTGCCAGCTAATAATACTCCCTCCGTTCCATAATATAAGATGTTTTAGCTATTTCACATCTTGTCTAGATACACACTCGAGTGAGTGTACATATACACTAAAATGTGTCTAGATACATGTGTATGTATGTGAATGTGGAAAAAGTCTAAAACATCTTATATTGTGGAACGGAGGGAGTATTATAGAGTGCGTAAGTTGATCTAATTTTTTTTTTCTTTAGCCAGTAATTATAAAACATTCAGTTTTACATGTAACATTTGTCCGGTTTTTTTCAAAGGAAATGTCTCTTGTTTGTTCCGCATAAAGCAGCCAAATAACCCCAATGTGCAAGATATAGATACGGAGGCATCGATTTATCCTCTGCGATTTGGAGCCTCGGGCCATCCGATCATGTGAGAAAATACTTCCAAAGTAAATCACCGGGTCACTTAATTTGAGACTAAATTGCAACAGGTATTAATCCCTAATCAGTTTAAGATACTAGTTCTTATCTTTGTTTCAAAAAAAAAAAAAACACTCCGATACAAATAACTCATATAAACAATAATATGCTGTGATATTTTCAACCTACTTACACGTAGCTTGTATGCACCCCCACTATAGGCAAGTGGGATCGATGGAATTAGAGGATATACAACAGCTCATCGCAAAGGAAGAAATTTCAGAGAAATTTCAAGAGTATATGGTTAGCGTGTCTTGGATTTGTGCATATGAAAATATATGGCTAGCGTAGGTAGTGTATCTGCATGATATCCAGCGGCGGCGGTACCACTGGTAGAAAAAAGGCCTTCGGTATGCCAGCATCAGTCCCCAAGCGTTGCGCACCGTGACCAATGAGTATTTAGTCCCGGGTAGGGAGGAGACCCGCGACAGAAGGTCAGACGTCGCGGGTTGGGAAGCGCGTTGCGACGCGTGGCGGGAATTAATTCCGGTTGACATGGCCGCCCGGGACTATTGGTTCTTTATTCCCCGTTCCCGTGGCCAACCGGGACCAATGGCCCTTTATTCCCCGTTCCCGTGGCCAACCGGGACTAAACATCAAGCGTCTCGCCTCCCCCACGGCGGTTTTTATTTCGCGAGCGAGGCAGAGGGCGTCATTCCACTGCTTTGCTCCCTGTTCTTCCTCTCGCTCTCTGTTCTTCCTCTCTCTCGCTCTCTTTCGATCCAAGCACACGCACGCAAAATGGCTGAATGGACGCGATACAATGGGAAGACACCATGCGGCAAGGATTTGGACGTGCTCTTCACCAACAACTGCGCGAGGCTGCCTGAAGCTCTCGGTCATTTGGCCGATCTCTATTTTGATGCTCCCGAAGAACACCGGTTCTTTGGTCTCGATCTGGAGTACACGGCGAATCAGAAGGATGTTGCCCTCATCCAGATATCGTTCAAGCATTCGGTGTTGGTCTTCCAATGGTCAAGGTATATAGCACACGTGTACAATCTTGCATTCCATCTTCGAGTTTTTTTGTTGCATGTGAACAATACGTGTGTTGCAACATATCTAACACATATCCTATTTTTGTTGTTACAGTAGTTCGAGGCATTGCCCGGACCTTGTTGATTTTCTTGTCAACTCGGGGTTTGACTTTTGTAGCGTGGACATCACGCAAGACCGTGTGAAGTTTATGCGCATCGGTATTATGATACCGGAAGATCACTACGTTGATCTTCAGACTCTTATCCAGTTGACCGGGCCAAAGACCGGGATGGCTGTCATGGCAAGCACCTTCATCCACCAGGCCTATGAAAGGATGAAGACTGATTTCCCCCGGCAGAATCTCAACTATTGGGAGGAGACCCCATTGCGCATGACGAACCTCAAGTATGCGGCCGTAGATGCATATGTCGCGTACGAGTTGTTCCGCATCTACTCGGCGGGGCCATAGATGATGTATGCATGCGCATGTAATGGGTATCTAATTAGTAGTATATATATGTAATGGATATCTTTTGTGATCGACTCTCTATATATAATATGTTAATTATGAAATGTGATCAACTCTATGTTTGTGTTATGTGTGATCGACTCTATTGTGTTATGTGTGATCGACTCTATGCATGTAATGAATATTGTTTGTATTATTGTTCTTTATTTTTGATATATTTTTTCATTTTAAGATTTTAAAATGAATTAGTATTATTTTTCTTCATTTTTTGATATATTATTTGTATTTTTAAGATTTTAAAATGAATTAGTATTATTGTTCTTAATTTTTGATATATATTTTGTATTTTAAGATTTTAAAATGAATTAGTATTATTGTTCTTCATTTTTGATATATTATTTGTATTTTTAAGATTTTAAAATGAATTAGTTCTATTTCTCTCAATTTTTTGGATATATTATTGGTATTTTTAGAAATAATACAAATTAAAAGTTAATGTTTATTTATTTATTCAAAATTATTAATTACATCTTTACTTTTGTTTATTCAAAGATTTATTTGAAATTCAAACAATAAAGAAATATGGCTTCGGCCAACATGTTAATAAGATTGATATGATACAACTATCATATACATGCGTGAGAAACACTTGGATTCGGGACGGGATGGAACTCGGAAGTTAAGCGTGCTAGTGCTAGAGCAGTGGGAGGATGGGTGACCGAGCGGGAAGTTTGACCATGAGTAACTAATTGGACTAGAGATAATCTTAGTTAGACACTAAGCAAATAATACAAATTGTGAGAATAAAAGGGAGTGAAAAAAAGGGAGTGAAAAAAGGAGTGAAAAAAAGGGAGTGAAAAAAGGTGAGAAAAATAATTAGAAAGCAAATGAATTAAAAAAATTACGAAATAAATCTAGTCCCGGTTCATGTGGCCAACCGGGACTAAATGTCCTCCGACCCCAGGCTCCGCCACCCGCCCACGTGGACAGGCCTTTACTCCCGGTCCGTAAGAGATGGGACTATAGGGGGGGCCTTTAGTCGCGCGTAGCTAGTCCCGGTTGCCCGGACGGGATTAATGGGCCTGGCGAACCGGGACTGTAGGCCTGTTTTCTACCAGTGTACTCCATCATGCTGGCTGTCAAATCGCAATTTAAGGGCATCTCCAGCCGTCCCCCCGAGCCCGCAGGGGTTCTTTTTCGCGGCGGAAGCGGCGAATAGCGCCGCTTCTTCACCACTCGGCCCCCCCAGAGGCCCAAATAGCGCCGTTTCGGCGCTAAATAGCGCCGCGGCACCCAGGCCAAACCCAGCCCGCTGGGTTCGGCCTGGGGGGGCGAAACTGCGCGGCCGCGCGCGTGGGCCAGCTCGGTCAGCGACGCGACGGGAAAGCGCGGGAACAGAAGCCACCGCCCGTGACCTCCTTCTCGGCGCCCGCGCCGTCAAAGGCTGCCGGAGTTATGGCGTGGCGGCCGCCCAGTGCATGCACCCCGGTCAAAGGCTGCCGGATTAATGGCGTGGCGGCAGCGGTGACACGCGCGGCGCGGCGACTGGCCCGCCAAGCTATAAAAATGGTGCCCGCCCCCTCCCCGTACGCACATTCTCGTCTCCTCCCTCGCCGTTCTTTCTCCATCTTCTCCGTCCTCGCCCTCGCCGCAATGGATCGTCTCTGGGACGCGTGGCCCGACAGCGACTACGACGACGAGCTGCAGCCAGCGGCGCCGGAGCAACTTCAGCCGCAGCAGGTGGCGCCGGAGCCGCTTCAGCCGCAGCAGGTGGCGCCGGAGCCGCAGCAGGTGGCGCCGGAGCCGCAGCAGGACGAGGCACGAGAAGCACGGCGGGCTGCCCGTCAGTGGAGGCGGGAGGTGAGGCGGCAGCCGATATGGCCCGAGCAGCACGCCGGGCTGCACTCGTTCGAGACGGCGCAGAACGAGGGCGCGTACCGCGAGGTTCGCGGCGTCCTCGTGCAGGCGGCGCAGGCGGCGGAGGCGGCCGCCATCCAGGCCTCTCTGGAGTCACACCAGAGGGAGGAGGCGGCGCGAGAGGTGCGCCGGCAGATGGCCGCGCGCGCTGCCTCGGCCGAGCAGGCGGGCATTATCGCCCTCTACGAGGCCGACCGGCGGCAGGTGGCGCTGCAGGGCGAGCGCCGCAGCCGCCCGCCCTCCGAGCAGGCGCAGCTGCACCGGCTGCGTCTGCAAGCCCGAGCGGAGCGGGCGGAGCAACGCCGTCAGAGCGAAGCTGGCCCCTCCAACCAGCGCCGCCACGGCGACGCCGCTGATGAAGACGACGATGCGTAGGCGTAGGGGTAGTTGTCGCGTAGTTTACATTTCCGCTGTTTTAGTTTGAATTTCGCTCGAAAATGTACGCAATTCGCTTTGATCAATAAAATTTCGCCCATTTTAAATTTGCGTTTGTTTGGGCCGATTCTTGGGCTCGGTACGCGACTGGGAAACGCGCCCCCCAGGTTCCAGAATAGCACCGTTTATCGTCGCGGCGGCACCAAAACGGCGGCGTTTTGGGCCCTGGGGGGCCAGGCTAAGGCGAGACAAAAATGTACGCTCCGTGTGCAAATCGTTCTACTACTGTGCGAGGATTTAATGAGCCACACGAAAAACAAACTCTACAGCTAACGGTCACCAGCTCATCGTTGCACCGTTTAGAGCCATGCAGAAAGTGCTTCCACAGACGGAAACTAAATGACGAAGTGCCAAAACGGCCGAACCAGACGGCCCCTGCAGGGCAAAAATCCAGCGCGTGACTGACAGGCCAAGCTTCTCCCGTCGTCTACCCACCCTGCTGCAGGAGATGGGTCGCGTGCCATGCCCACCCCCCGTACATGTACTGTTGGCTACTGTGCACACGGCGGCATGTCATGTACCACTGCAACCTTCTCACTGTCGCTCACGAGCCACCAAAGGACGAGGAGCAGCGGGGCAGGTTCCACGCCACACTAGGAGCCTACGACATGCATGCATAATCATGGCATGGCAAAGTTCCATGGCGGCAGTGCATCTGCACGAAGCCACGATCGTCCACGGAGCACTCGAGTACATTTTTGTCAGCTGCCGGATGGCAGAGCAGGGCAGGGCTTCGCGATTTTCCAACGCGTTTCGGCCGCTGTTGGTTCATCTCGGCAGAGGCAGCGCAGCATGCATCGGAGAGAGAGAGCTAGGGCAGCTCACCTGCCGAGGCACGGATGCACCATCACCTCCGAGCCACCATACGGCTCTGCGGCGCTGGGATGAAAGACCGCGTAAGCATCGGCTCACCGTGTCACGTCGCACAGTGTCAGCTAGTATGAACCAGACTACCCACGGGGGCAAGCACCACACGAGACCAAGCCGAAAGCAATCCACACCCATCGAATCCATCTCGTTTGTAAGGTCATCTCCAGCGGGGCTGCTCAAATGCGGACCAGTTTGGTCCGCATTTTGTCTGTTTGAGCAGCCGTTCGCTGTCCTCGGACACGGCCCGGACCAGGTGCCCCAGTGGCGCTGCTCATACCAAAAGAGGACATGCGATAGATTTAGTAGGGCCCACAGGGGCCCATAGATTTACAACCTAAAAATAAATAAAAAACATAAAATAAACGTCTAGCTAGGGCTAGACGGCCACTGGCCAGTGGCATGGCGGCGCCGGAGTTGGCCCCGGAGCTCCTAGTCATCCAGGATGACGTAGTCGGGAGTCTCGGGGGCGAGGTGGGGTGGCAGCGGGGCGGCCCTGGCCGCCTGCGGCGTGGGAGGCTGGGTACGCGGCGGCGGCGTGGCAGGCCGGGGCGGCGGCACGAGGTGCTCTGGTGGTGGCGCCTCCCACCTCCACCGCATGCCCACAAGGGGCTCGAACCAGGCCGGCACCGGCGCGTTCTCATCGCGCCCGTCGTCGTCTACCTCCTCGTCGTAGGGGTAGTCGTCGACCTGCTGGGCGTGGATGGCCGCCACGGCCTCGTCCACAGCCCGCGCGCCGGCTGCGCGGGCCTCTGCCGCCTCCGCCGCCTGCTGCGCGGCCACCGCCGCGAGGGCGTCCTCCAGCGCGCGGGCCTCCTCCTCCGCCGCTGCTTCCGCCTCCCTCCTGGAGGCCTCGATGGCCATGACCAGCTGGAGCTCCTCGTTGGGCTCGGGCTCGGCCATGGGGACGTACTCGTCGTCCTCCTCCTCGTACCATTGGGGGGGGGTTCTCCTCCGGTTCCTCCTTGACGACCGGGGCGCGGCCGCCGATACGGAGGGGGCGTTGGGGCGGTGGCGGGGCGGCGCCACGCCTCGCCTGGCGTGGAGGCGACGGTGGCGGGAGCTGGGCCTCCCCGCGGGCGCGGCGCGCACCGAAGTACGACCTGCGGCGCAGGTCGTGTTCGTCGGTGAACCAAGTGTCCCAGTGGGGACTGTTCACCGCGAACGCCGGGTGGGCGCGCAGGTCCGGTGGCAGCTCATCGCGCCTGCGGTGGATCTCCACCTCCCGCGCCGCGCCGGACCGCGGTACCGGCGGCACAGGGATCCTGTCCCTGTTCAGATGCCACCCGTCGGGGAGGTGGACATCTGGCCATGGCACTGGGATCGCACGGTCCCAGTACCATTGGCACCTCCTCTTATTGAGGTAGGGCCGGTCGCGAACCCTGGCGGGCACCAGGCGGAACGGTGCCTGAGAAGAAGGAGGGGGAGAGGCCGGCGGCGTGCGCACCTGCTCGGCTTGGGCGCGCTGGAGGCGGGTGAGAGGCGGTGGAGGAGGGAGCGGGGGAGAGGGCGAGGGCTCGCGGCGGCGTCGTGAGCCGCCGGCCTCGTGGTCGTTCTTTCCACGGCCCCAGTTGAGCCAGCTGCGGCCCATGGCCGGCGGCGAGGAAGGCGAGGGGAGGAGGCGGTGGTGACTGCGAGGGCAGTGATGGTGGGTGGTGACTGCGAGGAGGCGGTGCGCGTGGGAAGGGACGCGTGGCCGCGGGTCCCATTTAAATAGGACCCCGTGGGTAGCCGAGCCGTCGCCGCGGTCACTGGCCGGCGGGCCACCCCTTTGACCGAAAAATGGACACGACCGAGCGCGCGCGTCCGTTTCGTGTCCGCGGGCTGCTCAAATCTGACCCAAATTTGGGTCGGATTTGAGCATCCGCGGACTGAAAAGGGACCAGGCCGTGGGTTGAGCAGCCCCGCTGGGGCCTGGTTTTGGGCCAGGCTGCTCAAAACGGACCAGTCCGGGGCAAATGAGCAGCCCCGCTGGAGATGACCTAAAGTTTTTTCCTTTTCCGTAAAGTTCAAATCTAGCCGCTAGCGAGTGCATCGCTAAAATAACTGCAGCATATTTAGAATATGGAACGTTTCTCCACGCTCCACAAGTCCATATAATGCAGGGCATCCCAAACGCGCCGATGCATTTCGTGCCCGGCCGCGTGCCGTTTTCGTCGGTTTGGGTCGAGAAACAAACCGTAAAATGCCCCCCAAAGCATCCCGTCTGTGTTCTCGACGAGTGAACTAATGTATAAAAGCAATTCTTTTTTTAATCACTATTCAATATTGACCCTAGCAGCTTCTATTTCTTAAAGCATATCCACCCAAATGCCCCCAAAAGGCCCAATGGGGTCCGGACCAAAAACACGCCACAGCGGCACCCAAAGATCTCCAGTGGCATTTTTGTGTGCGGTCCCCCTTACCCACCACCAAACCACCCGACAATCGGCCCCCGCCCGTCATAGAGACAAACCGCCCTCAAGTCAGTTTAAAGGCGCCATGTAGGAGGCAGGTGAGGCCACGTTAATGGCTACGACGGGACGCGACTACCCCCCAGGCGACTGGACGATGGGACGCGACTGCACGACAGGCGACGAGGCGCATATGCAGCCTTCCCGGCTCCCCAACCTTGTGGACGCCGAGCGCCAGGTGTATGAGCAGCTCAATGCCAACGCGGCGTATGATGAGCAGCATGCCCTCGTCGCGCGGTTGGAGGTGCGAGTCTGCCTAGTTCATGGCCGCCCAGCGTGCGGCCCACGAGCAGTTGAACGCCGCGCGGGAAAGCTGAGAGGCGATGTAGGCTACCCGGAGCGACGTGGACAACGCGCACCGCTCCCGCGTCGACGAGGCCTTCCGTCGGTACCATGACGCTAAGGCGCGACGGCGGAAGGAGACACTTGTGCGCCAACGCTCGGAGTAGACGCAGTTGCACCGGATGCGGCTGCAAGACAGGATGGAGAGACGCTGGCTCGCTCGGGTGGCGAACACATCGCCAAGCTCTACGTCGTTCTACGCCGAGAACGACGACGAGGCTGCCCCCTCCAACACGGCGGTCGATGGCGAGGAGGAGGAGGAGGACGTCTAGGACAGTTTTAGGATAGTTTTAAATTTCCCGCCGTAGTTTAAATTCTAATGTAATTGTTCAAATTAAAGTTTGTTTCTACGCCCACAAGGTGTTTGTTTCCATGCCCATTAGATACCTGGTCCGAATTGGAGGGCGCCGCTGGAGAACCGGCCCATCAAATAATCGGACACAGATTCCGCACCCTCCAAAGGGGGTCCAATTGAGGGGTGTCGGACACGAAAATAGTGGGTGCCAGTGGAGATGCGTGTACGTATATTATGTGGCGGACCACAAACGACCATTTTGCATAATACGAAAATAACTAACGGAGGCGCCCTCAATAGCCTGGCCCTCGAGCCTAGTTGAGCTCAATTCTCCGATACCTTCCAGAGGTGTGCCTGGTCGGACACGCGCCGCCTGCTCCACCTCCTGCTCCGGCGGCGGGGCTGGGGACTCTGGGTCACTCCATGGCTAGTCCTTCCCCATAGAGCTGGGCGGGGTGGCGTTGCGCCGGGTCCCGCTCCGCTGGCATGAACTCGCCACCAGGGGCACTCCTTCCGCGCGGCAGGTTGGGCCATGTCGACTGAGTTGTGCAGCTGTGTGTTGCTGCCCTCCCATTGGGACTACTGGAAGAGGAGGCATTGCTCGATCCGACCTTCGAGGCGCACTCGTACGTGTCATCCTTCTCCTCCTCTTCGGCCTTCTCCGGGACGGGGCTGCTAATACACAACTGTCGCTGGGGTGCCCGGCGCTGTTGAGGCTGGCGCGCGTGGAGGTTTGGCGGCGGCGAGTTCGTGCACGACGCCATTGGGGCACATGCGAAGCAGCTTCGGCGACGTATGTTATGTCATCGCATAACCACGTGACCCAAGCCGGTGAGTCCTCCGCGAAAGTAGGGTCATCGAGGAACTCGGCAGGAAGGCGGGCACAGCATGCGCGAATCTCGTCCCAACGCTTCTTTTCAGAGGTGGCAACGGCGGGCACCGGCATCCGCTAGGTATTCAGCGGATTCTGGTGCCACTTATCTCGCAGCTTCACGTCCGCCCATGGGACGGGACAGGCGTGCTCCCAGTACCACCAGTACTCGTCAATGGGGACATAGTGCCGGTCTCGCTCGCGAACGCACACCACTATGCCCCTGGTGGCGCGATGGTCAACGGGCGAGAGGGGGAGGGGCTGGCGATGGGAACGCGGCCCCCGCCGGGATCCGTTGGCCTCGACGTCGTTATTTGTCTTTCGGTTCCATCCCATGGCCTTGCCGATGGTGGTGGCTAGGGTTGCTCAGGGGAACAGAGTTTGGACTGGGGACTTGTGCGGTGGCAATCTCCATCCACATAGGGTTCATTTAATCTGACCGTAGAAGGTAGGTGAAGGGCCGGCGAGTCACTGATTGGTGGGCCCGGGAGGCAAGAGGATGAGGTTGGCCAGGACCCATGGGGTCCCGAACGAGGTATCCGCTGAAAGCACATGGTGCACCCATATGTGGTTTTGGTAATTAATGACAATCCTTAAGGACTAATGTTTGCATTGAGATATTTTTGTAGGACTTGTCCATAAGAATAGTTTGGAGTCCTTATGTGAATCGAAGAAGATATTTAATTATTTGGTGTCCAAGAAATGGCCGAGAAGCTTTTTCTCTATGCAGCGGTAGTATCGGGTTGTGCAGCGGTAGTACCGCTCCTCGTGGACTTGTACTGTTTCAACACGCCTTGTACAATCCAGACAGCGGTAGTACCGCGGTTTGTACCGTCTCCTCCCCAGGAGCGGTACTACCGCTGATGATACCGCTGGTGGTACCGCTAGCAAAGAAAATACCACTGTTATTGTCGAATCTATTGCTCGGCAAATCCCTCAGGTGAACCTATCGGGTTTCGAATAGGAGAACCCATGAGCGCCGGTGGCGATCGTCGGCTAGACAAGGGGCACAATTTACCCAGGTTCGGGGCCCTCGTAGAGGTAAAACCCTTACTCCTGCCTCTGTCGATCTGTATTATTGAGTAGATCGGTTACAAAGATGATCGCTCAAGTCGAGAGTACAATCTCGAGCTTAAGGATTTGATGGTGCGGTATTGCTTGGTCCTCCTCCGGTGGCTCTCCTGGCCTTATATAGGTGGCCAGGTCTCAAACCCTACCCGGGGAGGACTCGAACTCTAACCCTACGTCGGTTACATGTTTCCTAACTTAGCCCGCAAGGTATTGCAGGTGGGCTTCATGCAGGCCTTCTGGAACACTCTTAAGGGCTTCCCTTCGTGGGCCTTGACGTTGGGCCTGAGACGGGGTGTCCTTATCCGCAGGATCTAAGATTCATTCCTTCGTCAGTAGCCCCCGAGCGTTTGCTCTATTGGGATTTTTCCAGTCGAGTAGACGGTCAGATTGTTCATCTTTCCTTCGGATAACCAGTATGGTTGTTTCCTATTTAGAGGGTGTGTACCCAGTGTGATGAGCTTTTTACATCCGAGTATCGAGTAATGAAAGTGCCCGTTTTTATGGCTGTTTATTGCAGAAGGATATGGCGCAGTAGCTTGGCTCTCCCGAAAGATCAGGGCCAATTAATTGCAACTAGGGCAAAAACAGTTCTGGCCTACACAGATTCGAGACCTCTGACTCGAACCTGATAAGGTGATCGTTGCGACTGGGCCGTAGTGGTCTTACCGAGTCGAACTTAACCTATAGGGGTACCCGGCGCGTCCGCTAGGATTTTTCTTCGTGTTGTTGACACGGAATTATACGGGAGGACGCAGCTTGAGTGCGATTCCAGGCCCTCAAGAGAGATCTTTTGGGTCTTACCTTCATATTCGAAAGAATATGGCATCCGGATGTACCTAGTCGGCTGAACAATCCAGGTTTATGATGTGCAGACATCGTGTGAATGAGCGGCAGGATCTGCCTCCTCGTGTAGTTTTGAATTTTGTGATTCCTTGTTTGTACGAAAGAGTTTTTGTGTTTGAGGTATTTTTTCCTGTGAAAGAGGTTTCACGTCATAATTTGTCCATACGAAGTTATTTTCGTGTTTGGACTTTTATTCGAAGGATTTTTGTTCATGCGAAGTTATTTTCGCGCTTGGACTTTCCATTCGAAAGATTCTTCAGCTTGATGATGCACGCTATGACGTCATGGTGCACTTTTATCCTCCCGATGGGACGTCACGGAGTGAGAGCAGAAGGGCTGGCCCACTTTGTCAGCTTTTTGACCGGAAACGAGACACCGTTCCCGGTTTTTACGCGAACTGCGCAGTAAATGCCCACGATCCTCCGTTAGGATCGTGGCACGAAACAGCATCCGCCGCCCTCTTGTTTCGCCTTCGCACGCGGCGGCCGCGATGGACGCCACGTGGCGCATCGAGTGGCCAAGATTGAGCGGTCCTGTGCATAAATACATGACTTGGTGGAACGGTGAAAAACTTCCCAGGCTTTGTCTTCTATGCTCATCTTCCTCCTCGCGCTCCACCTTCCCTCGCTCTCCAAGCTCGTGCTAGCAGCAATGGCGGGCGGCAAGAAACGCGCTGTCGCCTCTTCGTCGAGGGCCTCGGGGGACGCTCCTCCGCCACCCGCGCCGCGCTCAGGTGATGCCAATCGCCCAACACCACGGCCAAGAGCATCAAGGGAATGCAGCGAGATGGACTGCTGCCCCCAGACGCGGAGAAACGGGTACGCCTCGGCAAGAAAGAGGAGGTACCCGATCCCCGCGCGAATGAACGCGTGATCTTCGCGGATCACGTGTCGCGCGGTCTTTCTCTTCCTCTCCATCCTTTCCTCATGGCTCTGCTGTATGTCTACGGCATACAGCTCCATGATCTTCCTCCAAACGCAATGCAGCACATCTCGTGCTTCATTGTTCTTTGTGAATGCTTTCTGGGCATTCGCCCCCACTGGGGTCTCTGAAAGGCCCTTTTCAAGTTGCGCGTCTTCCGTGACAGATCGCGAGTGGAGACGGAGCTTGGAGAACCGTTGCGCACCGGCGGCTTTGGGATCCAGGCGAAGTCCGAGAACGGCTACTTCACCATGCACTTCATCGACTCCGCCCAGGGATGGAGGAAGAAATGGTTTTATGTAACCGACAACAGCGCGGGTGGAGTCAACGAATTCCACCCGTTCGCTGTTTTGAAGAAACGGAAGTCTTGGGCGCACAAACTTTCGGCTGAAGAAAACCGAGTCGTCGCCCCCCTACTCACCAAGGTGGCTGCTCTTCGTGACCAAGCCGCAGGAACTGCGCTGAACGGCCTGCACTTGGCGAGTGTCTTCCTCAAGCGCAGGGTTCAGCCCCTGCAAGATAGGCCATCCGTGATGTGGGAGTACCAGGGCGCTAGGGATCCTAGTCGCGTGAGCCGTGAAGAACTCTCGAGTGCTGAGTTCGAGAAGAAGATCGCGGCTATCATCTGTTTGAAGGAAGGTGATACCTTCCCCGACTGCCCGGTAGATGCTTTTGTGAGGCATCGAAGCCGCCGCCAGCCAAAGTAAGTCTTGAATTTCCTAATCTTGATTTCTTTTCCTTGTTATGAGATCTTGTCGACTGAAATTTTCTCTTCTTTTTCTTCTGTCTTTTTCAATAGAGCTTAGTCGTGACTACCTGCTACCCGCCGATATCCGGGGAGGATGCCACGGACTTGCTGGCAAGCAACTTGGAAGGTCCGGCTGACACCAGTGTTGCTGACGCCTCCTCGAGCTCCGAGAGTGATTCCTCGGATAGCGTGGAGGATTCGGGTGACGGTCTCCTCCGGCGAAAACGCCGTCGGGTAGAGGGTGACGAGGCTACTTCCAAGGACAATTCCTTGGAGGAATTGACCGGGAAGGGGCCCCTCATCGTAACCCCGCTGCACTCGCTCGCCCCTTCCCCTTCATTCCCAGTAATCCAAACCGCCTGGAATGCGGATATGCTGGACGAGGAGGAGGAGGATGATGAGTAAGTTTTTCTTCTCATTTTTAGTCGAACATTTCCTATCGCATCTTGCTGACACATTGCCTTCATTGTAGCTTGCAAGCTATCAGCCCTCGCAGGTACGCCTCTTCCCTTCCTCCCGAGAGGAGGAACAAAGTGGGAGCTGCGGGTGGGACTCCTACCGCCGACACCGTCCAAAATTCACCGAGTGTAGCCCCCAACGCGGCGAATACGGAATACAGAATTCCTAGTTTTGCTGCTGGGGCTTCGACTCCGAAGGAGGTGTCGGGCAGCTCAGCGGATCCTCTCTCCCTCGCTCAAGGCCAGGTAAACTCCACTACCTTCTTTTTAATGCTTTTTCGTCCTTGGATTTGTTATCGGGTGCACTCCCGAGGCTGTAGTCGATCGCATGCAATTGGCTACAGGCTCAGAGATGGTCTCTTCCTTCTTCTTCTTTTTATCGGGTGCACGGCAGTGCTCCCAATGGGAGTAGCCCCCGAGGCTATACTCGAATGTTTACAATCGAGTATAGGCTCAAATTTCACTTTTTTTATTCTTCTATCTTCATGTTCCTTGCAGTCACTAATTGACTCCCTTGCGGCGATTGGGCGCCGCGTTGTTCTCGCTGAATCAGAATGCGGGATCCTTCAAGCGGACCGTGATCGACTCGCCACAGAGAATGAGCTTCTTCGAAGTAAGTTTACCATATTCTCATGTTTTCGTTTTTCCATCAGTTCTTCGGTTCTGATAAGTGTTGATGTGCAGCTCAACTTGAGTTTTTGAAGACCGAGAAGGACAGTGCCTCCACTCGGGTAACATCTCAAGAGGCTGAGTTGGCGGCTGTTCGACAGGATCTCGAGTCCTCCCGCATGTCGTCGGTTGACCTTGAAGGGAAGCTTGCATCTGCCCAGGAGGCTCCGAAGAAGTTGGAGGAAGCCGGCACCAAGGCGGATGCCGACCTTGTCGACTTCCTTCGTCCCCTTGCCGAGCGCTTTGCGGGTAAGTTATCTTTGGCCTATGATTTGTCTTCTGCCGTCTTGAGTCTTTTGGATCTTAACATTTTTCTTTGCAGGTCTTCTGGGTGTCCCACTGGAGCTCCCTGGGGTCCGTCGGCTGGATGCCCTGACGGATTCTTGCGCCCAGCTCAGGAGGCACGCCGAAGGGGTCTGCACTTTGATTGGCGATGCCATTCGGGTGTTGACGCAACTGCACGGCCGCCTTCTCGTCAACGTCGTGTCTCCACCCACGCTGGGCGATCTGCTGAAGATTTTCTCGGAGAGCAATCTCCTTGAAGCTTACGCGGTTGCTCAGTCAGAATCTGGGGCGAAGACCGCCATCCAGTTCGCACTGGCGCACGGAATCACTGGCTTGGAGGAGGCCTACTCGGAGCTTCCCGTCGATCCTTCAACGGGCAAAAAGGTAGGGCTTCGTCGTTTTGGCGATGCAGCCGGAGTCCTTGCTCGGAAGTTATCCGAGTTGTTTGCCCGTGCTAGGGGAGGGACCACCGCCGCGAGCGGTAGCACGACTGTAGCTCCTTAGTTTATTTCGTTTGTACTTCGTTGTTTCGATTGTAATGAACCTTGGGATGTGCTCCCGTATTTTCAATATTTTAATCGAGATGTTCTGCTGAAATGCTTCCCCCAATTGTATGTTTACTCCCGATGGGAGTAGCCCCCGAGCACCTGCGAATAGGTGGTTAAGATATCTCGAGTAGGGCATCTTATTCCTTTAACTTTCTTGTATTTTTCAGGTATCCGGGGTGACTGCGGAGCCTTCGGGTGGAGTCGCTACTCCAGCAAATCCTCTTGTTGCCGCTGTTGGGACCTTGGCGGGTCTTCGTGATCGTGTAGCTGATGGTGAATGCAAGCTAAAAGCGTTGCGTGGGATAGCCGATGTGGCTAAATCCAAACAAAAGCTGGCAACTGAACGCGAACAGTTTGTGATGGATGAATTGGCGTCTGTTGCCAATGATTTGCTCTGTAAGTAGTTCAGCCCCCAAGTCTTTCTTATCTTGTGCTCTTTTTTTATCATGTATCTTTGCTTTTTCAGTTGTTCGGCCGGATGACAGGAATGAGAAACATTGGGTGGAGAACCACATCTGTCAAGAAGCTGGTAGCTCGAGGCCTCATGCGAATAATTTTTGGTCCGATCGTAGTCGAGGTTTTGTGCTTGCCACATTGAAGTTCCGAGTCATCCAGGCGAAGATACTCGTGAGTTCCTTTCACGAGGTTTTGATTGCAATGAACGTCGCTTTCTATCCGCTGCAAAGGGGTCCAGAAGATTGGAGCCATCTTCTCAGGATGTTTGGCCGAGAAGGAGAGATTCGCGAGTGTGTTCGCAATCAGATGACTTGCGGCTCGGTGGTGGCTCTCTCTTTCGTCCGGTTGTGGCATCCTGAGGTGAATTTCAATTACATAGCTAGGCTTCCTGATGGTCCAGTCATTGATATGTCTCCTCATTATAGGGATGTTCGACCTGCAGCAGAGGAAATCATTCGATTGACCTCGGATGAGGTTGATCGGGTTTTGGCGGCTGAGAATGCTCATCGCCATGTATAAATGTAGGATGTATGTATCCTGTTGTGCTGTATAGTTTGTGAAAACTAGTGTAAGGTGTTTTAACCTTGTGTATACAAATTTTCATGTAATGCTGAGTTAGGCGTAGCCCCCTAATGTTTTGTGGGGTGTATACCTGTTACTTTTTAGCATGTAAGGATGAAGAATCGTCGAGTGTCTATGGTTGAGAAACCATGTATTTTATTGCAATGACTGAGAAATCATGTGTTTTTCTGCCGAACTACAAGATGGCTAGTATAGCCTTATTATTGCGGGCAAAATAAATCTAAGGGTAGAATTTGCGGAGTTGTGCGACATTCCAAGGATTCGAATAGACGCCTCCAGTCGCCGGGTTCTTCAGTCGATAGGCGCCACCTGGGATAACTTCGTGTATGATGAAGGGTCCTTCCCATGGTGGCTCGAGCTTGTGTCCTTCCTTCTGCTTGAGCCGTAGCACCAGATCTCCTACGGCGAAGGACCTATGGCGTATGCGGCGACTATGATAGTTGCGCAACGACTGTTGGTATACTGCGGATCTTGTGAGTGCGATATCGCGTATTTCGTCGAGTGCGTCCATGTCATCCGCGAGTGCCCTGTTGGAGGTTTCTTCGCTGTAGGCAACAACCCTTGGGGCGCTGAACCTAACGTCCTCGAGAAGGACTGCTTCGGCCCCGTAGATCATGAAAAATGGTGTGTAGTTTGTGGATCGGTTTGGAGTTGTGTGGAGGCTCCATAGCACGGAGGGGAGCTCTTCTGCCCAATATCCTGCTGCTGGGTGTAGACGATCGAGTAGACGCTTCTTGATGCCAGCCGAAACTTATCCGTTGGATCTTTCGACTTGGCCGTTGGTTTGCGGATGGGCAACTGAGGCAAACTTGAAGTTGATGCCCTTTTCTTCACAAAACTGCTGTGTTTCTTTTGCCGTGAAGTTAGTACCATTGTCTGTAATGATGTCGTGTGGTACTCCAAACCTGCATACGATGGAGTCGAGGAATTTGATGGCGCATTGGGCGCTGGCCGATGTGACCGGCATGGCTTCAATCCATTTGGTAAATTTGTCAACTACGACCAGCAAGTGTGTGTATCCACCTGGTGTGGACTTGCGTAGTGGTCCTACCATGTCTAGCCCCCATTGTTTAAAGGGACAGGCGATGGGTATCATATGTAATTCCGTAGCAGATGCGTGTGGCTTTGGTGCGAATCGCTGGCAAGCGTTGCACCTGTCGACCAGCTCCTTTGCATCTCTGGCGGCTGTAAGCCAGTAAAATCCTGCTCGGAAGGCTTTCCCCATGATTGCTTTCCAGCTAGCATGATGTCCATAATCCCCTTGATGGATATCTTGCAATAATTCTTTGCCGTCCTCGGGTGCTATGCATCGTTGTAATATGCCTGAGATGCTTTGCTTGTATAGCTCTCCATTGATAACCCGAAAGGATTTGCTCCGCCTGACTATCTGTCGAGCTTCTCGTGGATCTGCTGGGAGCTGCTTCGCGGATAAGTAGTCGAGGTATTTCTGCGTCCAGACTGACTCGACCAGAAAAACTTGTCGCGAAATGCGACGAATGAACTCGATAATAGAAACTTGCGTACTGACCTCTGTCTCCGATGCTGCGGGTACATTTGTAGTTTTCTTGATTTTTACTGATCGTCTAATCATCCGTTCAAAATATATCCCTGGCGGTATGGGTGTATTTGTGGAACCCATGTTTGCCAGCATGTCTGCTTCTTCGTTGCTAGATCTTGCGATATGCTTCAGCTCGCATCCCTTGAAACTTCCTTCGAGCAGGTTGTACATGTCACGATAAGCGACCATGTTTTCAGCGATGGCGTCGCATTCCTTCATTGTCTGTTGCACGACGAGGTTGGAGTCGCCGTAGATCATCAGTCGGGTGGCTCCACACGCAACTGCCATCTTCATCCCATGCAACAAAGCTTCATATTCTGCGTTGTTGTTTGATGCTGGATCATCAGGTGGAAAATCCAATCGGAGGACGTACTGCAGTTTATCCCCTCTAGGTGATATTAGCACGATTCCAGCTCATGCTCCTTCGTTTCTCTTCGACCCATCGAAGTACATGATCCAATTACTCGTGTATTCTGGCGGGCCGGGCGTTTGTAGCTCTGTCCACTCGCTCAGGAACTCCACGAGTACCTGGGATTTCACTGAATTGCGCCCTGCATAGATGATGTCCCAAGCGCCCAGCTCGATGCTCTATTTTGCTATCCGTCCAGATGCCATTGGGTTGTTCATGATTGTGCCAAGTGACGCATCATTAACCACTGTTATGGTGTGTTCCTGGAAGTAGTGCTTGAGCTTTCGAACCGTGAGAACAACTCCATAGGCGAGTTTCTGATAGTGAGGGTATTGTTGCTTGCATGGCGAGAGCACTTCACTGATGTAGTAGACTAGTCGTTGGACCCTGTATGCCTTGCCTTCCTCAGGTCGTTCGACTACAATTGATGTGCTGATGACCTGGTTTGTTGCGGCTAGGTATAGGTATAATGGCTCCCTCTCTTGCGGTGTTGCAAGGATGCGCTTGCTTTGCAATGATCGCTTGAGGTCTGCAAATGCCTGCTTAGCTTCTGGTGTCCACTCGAACTTATCTGTCTTCTTCAGCAGCTTGTAGAAGGGTAATGCTTGCTCGCCCAATCGCGCGATAAACCTGCTCAAGGCGGCTAGTCGCCCGGCGAGCTGCTGGACTCCGCGTAGATTGGTTGGCTCCTTCATTGTCAAGATTTCTTGTATTTTCTCCGGATTGGCTTCGATGCCTCTGGCTGATACCAGGTACCCGAGTAGTTTTCCTACTCGGACGCCGAAGACGCATTTTGTCGGATTGAGCTTGATCCTGTATGCGTTGAGGGCGTCAAATGTTTCTCTAATGTCCTCGAGGAGTGTATCCTCAACTCGAGTCTTGATGACGATGTCATCAACGTACATGTGTACGTTCTTGCCAATGAGCTTGGCGAGGCATTTTTGCATGCAACGCTGATACGTTGCACCTGCGTTTTTGAGCCCGAAAGGCATTGTTGTGTAGCAGTACACACCGTGTGGCGTGATGAATGTTGTCTTTTCCTCGTCTTCCTGCTTCATCCGGATCTGATTATATCCCGAGTAGGTGTCCATGAAAGAGAGGCGTTGACAACCCGCAGTAGAATCCACGATCTGGTCGATTCGCGGGAGGGGAAAATTATCCTTGGGGCAGTGCTTATTTAATGACGTGTCGTCAATGCATACTCGGAGGATGTCGGTGTTCTTCTTTGGAACCAGCACCGGGTTTGCTAACCAGCTTAATATCTTGATCTCTCTGATGAATTTTGCTGCCAGCAATCTGTTTACTTCTTCTTCAAGCGCTTTCTGCTTGGGTTCTGAAAACCGTCGAGTGGTCTGCTTGATGGGTTTTGCGTCTTTGAAGACTTCGAGTGAGTGCTCGGCGAACTCCCTGTGTATTCCTGGCATATCTCAAGGCTGCCAAGCGAAAATTTCCCAGTACTCACGGAGGAGTTCGACGAGCGCGCTTTCCTATGCTGGCGAGAGGGTAGTTGAGACCATCGCTGTCTTTGCAGAATCCGTCGGGTGCACCTGATGCTTTCGGGTGTCGCTGTTTGTGCTGAACTCCAATTTCGGCGCGTTTTTCTTTGCGAGGGGCATCACGGAGTGGTCCGTGGTCTTTGCCAGTTCCTGCAGTTCTTCTTGCATCCCAAAGGATTTTGCGATTTTGTTGAACTCGATGTCGCATTTGTTGGACTTCTGGAAATCTCCGTCGATGGTGATTACGCCATATTCTCCGGGTAGCTTAAGCTTCAGGTACGCGTAGTGCGGTACTGCCATGAATCTGGCGAACGATGTTCGACCAAGAATGGCGTGGTACTGTGAGGGCCAGTCGACCACTTCGAAGTCAAGGAATTCTCTTCTGTAGTTCCGTCGATTGCCTAATACAACCTCTAGGTTAATTGTTCCGAGTGGACGGATCGCCTTTCCCGGAACTATCCCGTGGAAGAATGTTTCTGATTCCGCAAGGCCGTCCAGGTTCATGTTCATCCGGCGGAGCGTATCCGCGTAGATAATGTTGATGCCACTGCCACCATCCATGAATACGCGGGCCAGTTCGTAGTTACCAATCTGAGCTTGGATTACGAGGGCGGCGTGTCCTGGTCGATAGACTCGTGGTGGGTGATCTTCTATTGAAAATGTGATCGGTTGGTCTGCCATCTTCGGGTATTCGAGCCTTGTTGGCGGGGTCTGCACAGCCATGCATAACTGCCTTGTGTTTGTCTTCTGAGCTCTGCGGGATGGGCAGTCTTTCTGGATCATTCCTAGTAGTCCTGCCGGGTTCGGGTACGCGTTGGCTCCGGTGTTTTGGGCAGGTGGCGCAGGTAATGCGGCTAACGCCATGTTCGGATTTGCTGGTGGAGGTAGGGGTTGTGGCGGCTGGAATCCTTGGTGTCCTGCTCCCGGAAGTGGCGGGTAATTTTGATTGGCTGCTGATCTATTTTTGTTCGAGAAGGCCTCACTGATTTCGATAAACTTTCGGCAGTCCTTGAGAAGGTGTGTTGCCTTAGTTTTGCCCGTGCACTTATCTGTAAATAGATGTAGCGAGCAGTACGCATCGAGGTCCTCCTCGGGAGTTTTGTCCTCAGCCTTTGGTCTCCACTCGCGATTTCCACGGCGTCCAGTATCGCGACTTCGCGTGAATTCCGCTGCTACCATCTCTTCGCGATCCTCGTGATCGTAGTATTTCCTCCTTTTCCTTCGGCCATGGCGATCTTCTTCGGGCGCAGGCGATGACGCTCTCTCGTTGCGCACTACATCTTCTCCATTAGCCCATTTGTCGGCTATGATCATCAACTCCCCGATAGTTTTGGGCGCTGCTCGGCCCAATTCTTCTTTGAAAGCAGTTCGTCGGGCGCCCTTTGCAAAGGCTTCAACCGCTACTTCTTCCGAGATGTTTCCTGCGGTGTTCTTGAGCGTTGTCCATCGCTGAATATACTCGCGGGTGGACTCTCCGCTCTTCTGTTTGAAGGCTCGTAGTTCTTCAATGGTCGCTGGTCTTTTGTAGGTGGACTGGAAGTTTTTGCAGAAATCGTGGTGTAGGTCATCCCATGATGTGTAACAAGATCTTGGCCTTGCTTCCAGCCAGCTGCGCGCCGCGCCGACCAAGTGCAGGTTGAGATACTGCATAGCCGGGTTTTTATTCCCACGTTGGCATTTTACTGCCGTGAGGTAATCGTTTAGCCACGTCGAAGGCTCGAGTGAACCATCATATTTTGTGACTTCTGTGCTGAGCTTGAATCTCTTGGGTAGGGGTGCCTCGCGGATGCTGCAAGCGAAACATAGCGCGCCGCAGGCCTCGTCATCCGAGGAACTGGATGAGGAGTGATGGGGGAGTAGTAACCCGGTATGCCAGCTCCCAGGTGTGATCCGGCCCAGACGGTGGCTGGACCAAATCCGGCTAAGGACAAAGAAACTCCTGGAAGGCCCAGGGCGTGTAAGGTTCGTAACCCGGATTGTGGGTTATGGTAAGAAAAGTTAGGGTTCGTATGTAGAGTTCAAATAGGACTCGAGGAGCGCTTTGTAGGGCAAGCCCAGAGGGGTATGAGTACTATATAAACCAACCCCTGGGCTTCGCCTAAGAGAGATTCAAGTCATAGTTGTAACACCTGTTATCGAGTATCCAGTATAATAATATCGAGAGCCGGCGAGTTGCTTTCCGGTTCTTAGATTGCTTTTCGCCATGTTTTCCTTCGAGCTAAACCCTCTCCCAAATACCTGTGTCGACTTGCCCCAAGATCAGTTACCCCAGGTAACATCTGCCGTGATTATCCCACGACAGTTGGCGCCCACCGTGGGGCCTGCGTCCAAAGGTGTTTACATCACGGGAGAAGTTCGGAAGAGCATGGAGAACTTCGTCGTCGGCGAGATCTACTCCAATGGCGAAGGAGAAAGAATAGTGGACAATTCCGGATGGGAGTTGGAGCCGGATTACTTCGAATCCGGATCCATGGTGTCAATCGGCCAAATCAGTATCTTCATCGGCATGGTACGTACACTCAATTTGAAAGGACAATATCATGTGCACGTTACAGGAACTTCCAGCAGGGACAAAAGGGCGTTGAAACAAACAGCGAATCTGTCCTCCTCGGCCACTCCGGGATACTTGAGGTGGGCAGAGCAAGAGGTAACGTGGAGCAGGAAAGATCATCCAGAAGGAATAGAGCGCCCCGGGACCTTGGCGTTAGTAGTTTCGCCACAGGTCAATGGTTACGAATTGAAAAAGGTGTTGATGGACGGAGGAAGCAGCATCAACATCCTATATTGGGAAACTTTCTTGCGCATGAACCTCAAGGAGTCCCAGCTACAAAAAAGTTCGACGGTGTTCCACGGGATCGTGCCGGGTCATTCGGCACGCCCCGAAGGGAAAATTGCATTGGAAGTAGCCTTTGGAGAATCGGTAGATAACTATCGGGTGGAGTGGCTCACGTTTGAAGTAGTCAAGCTGCATAGCCCCTACCACGCTCTGTTCGGAAGGCCGGCTTACGCTAAATTCATGGCTAGGCCGTGTTACGTATATTTGCAGTTAAAAATTCCAGGCCCCAAGCGGACCATCACTATCCATGGGAACCGGGATATAGCAGCAGAGTGTGATGAGGGAGATTCGGTGATGGCCGAGCAAGCCTGCAGAAAGGAAGAGCTTAAATATTACCGGTCTCAGGTGGACCCGGAAGATGGCACGGCATTGAGAAGACCAGATTCTGAAGACGAAAGAGTGAAATTTAAGGCTGCTCAAGACACCAAGAAAGTAGATTTTGTGGAAGGAGACCCCACCAAGCAGTTCACTATAGGGTCCAATTTGGAAGACGCGCAAGAAAAGGCCCTAGTGGAATTTATACGCTCAAATGCGGATGTGTTCGCCTGGACACCCAGCGACATGCCGGGTATCCCTACCGAGTTGGCAGAGCACAGTTTGCATGTAGATCCCAGGGCCAGGCCTGTGAAGCAAGGTTTGAGAAAAATGAACGAGGAAAGGAGAAGAGCTATAGGTGAGGAAATCGCACGACTATTAACCGCAGGCTTTATCATGGAAGTATTTCACCCGGACTGGTTAGCAAATCCGGTTCTAGTGATGAAAAAGACAAATGAATGGAGGATGTGCATCGATTTCACGAGCCTCAACAAGCATTGCCCAAAGGATCCGTTCGCGCTGCCAAGGATAGACCAAATCATAGACGCGGTAGCCGGAAGCGACTTGCTATGTTTCTTGGACGCATATTCGGGATACCATCAGATTAAACTCAAAAGGGAGGATTGGGAAAAAACCTCATTTATAACCCCTTTTGGGGCCTTCTGCTACAAGACCATGACGTTCGGATTGAAAAATGCGGGCGCAACTTATCAGCGGTGTATCCAGAAATGCTTCGAGGATCAAATTGGGCGTAACGTGCACGCATATGTGGATGATGTGGTTATTAAGACCCGGAAGGCAGAAACGTTTATTGATGATTTAAAGGAAACGTTTAAAAACTTGAGGAGGTATCAGATGAAGCTCAACCCAACGAAGTGTGTGTTCGGAGTCCCGGCCGGGAAGTTACTTGGCTTTATAGTCTCCGAGAGAGGAATTGAGGCAAACCCGGATAAAATCAAGGCCATACAGAATTTGAAGAAACCGGAAAATCTGAAGCACGTTCAAAAGCTCACGGGCTGCGTGGCAGCCCTGAGCCGGTTCATATCCAGGCTTGGAGAAAAGGCAATACCCTTGTACCGGCTTTTGCGGAAATCAGATAAGTTCGTATGGGACCAGGAGGCAGATGAGGCGTTTGAAGCACTAAAGAAGCAGTTATCTGAAGCGCCAGTACTAGCGGCGCCGGGTCCTAAAGAGCCTATGTTATTGTATGTGGCAGCCGGTCCCCGGGCAGTTAGCGCAGTGGTTGTCGTGGAACGCAAAGAAGATGGGAAAGGCTACCCGGTCCAGAGGCCAGTTTACTATGTCAGTGAAGTGTTATCGGAAGCGAAGCAGCGTTACCCGCATTGGCAAAAATTGGTGTTTGGGGTCTTTATGGCCAGCCGGAAGTTGAAGCCATATTTCCAAGAACATCCCATAACAGTGGTTAGTTCAATACCAATGTCGGATATCATCAGAAACTCGGATGCAACGGGCAGAATAGCCAAATGGGCAATAGAGATGGGAGATTATCATATCAGCTACGAGCCTAGATCGGCAATCAAGTCCCAGGCCTTGGTTGATTTCGTTAACGACTGGACGCACACTGGGGTGGTTACCGCAGTTCCAAGTTCCGAGTCATGGACCATGCACTTCGATGGATCAAAGCAGTACGAGGGGTCAGGAGCCGGAGTGGTGCTGACATCGCCAAAAGGGGATAAACTAAGTTACGTGCTACAGATTCATTTTGATTGCTCAAACAACGTGGCCGAGTATGAGGCTCTGTTGCATGGCTTGAAGGTAGCCAAGGAGATGAACATTAGAAGGATACGATGCTTTGGAGACTCGGATCTCGTGGTGCAGCAGGTGTCAGGAACCTGGGACAGGAAGGACGCCACTATGGCAGCGTATCGCAGGGAGGTTGATAGGGTTGCCGGGTGTTTCTCCGGGTATGAAGTGGAGCACATAGACAGAAGAAAGAACGAGGCGGCGGACGCACTCGCCAGACTCGGCTCGCGCAGGGAGCCGGTTCCACCTAATGTTTTCGTGGACGAGCTATGGCGGCCGTCAGTTAAATCCGAGTCTGAAGAAGAATTAGCAAATCGAGGCCCGGACGTGGAGCTCGTGGCTACGATACGCGGCGTCCCCGAATGGACGGAGCCATATCTGGCATACTTATCACGGGGCGAACTACCAGAACAGGAGGTACTAGCAAGACAAATCGTAAGGCGGGCAAAAGGATACGTTATTATCAATGGAGAGTTGTACAAGAGAAGTGCGGCAGGAGTCTTTTTGCGCTGTGTGACACCAGAGGAAGGCCGACAGATTCTTAAGGAGATCCATGAAGGTGATTGCGGGCATCATGCGTCCACAAGGTCTCTTGTGGCCAAGGCCTATCGACATGGGTTCTTCTGGCTCACAGCTCTAGCAGACGCGGAACGGATAGTGGCAAGGTGCGACGGATGTCAAAGGTACGCTCGTCAAACTCATGTGCCGGCTATGGAGTTACGGACCATTCCATTAACTTGGCCATTCGCTGTTTGGGGTATGGACATGGTTGGCCCCTTCCATATGTCACCTTGCAAGAAGACGCACCTTTTAGTTGCTGTTGATAAGTTTACCAAATGGGTGGAGGTTATGCCGGTCACCAATTGCGAAGCGGCCACAGCAGTCAAATTCCTGAAAAGAATTATATACCGGTTCGGGTACCCCCACAGCATAATTACCGACAATGGAACCAACATGTCCCTTGGAGAGATGGAAAAATTTTGTGGCAGCAATGGAATCAGGCTTGATGTAGCATCAGTAGCACATCCGCAAGCCAATGGGCAAGTGGAGAGGGCGAACCAAGAACTACTTCGTGGATTGAAGCCAAGACTGAGGGTTCCCTGTATCAGGGCGGCTGGGGCATGGGTTGAAGAGCTTCCTTCCGTGGTCTGGGGTATTAACACTACACCCAACCGATCCACCCAGATGACACCTTTCTTCATGGTCTACGGCGCAGAAGCGGTATTACCAAGCGACATCATTCATGATTCACCAAGAGTGACAGCTTATGTGGAAGTAGAGAACGAGAAAACCCGGCAAGACGCCGTGGATATGTTAGAAGAACAAAGGGAGCAAGCCTTGGAAAGATCAGCCATATATCAGCAGGACTTGCGAAGATATCATAGTCGGCGGGTGAAAAGCCGGGTCTTTCAGGAGGGAGACTTGGTCTTGCGCTTGGTTCAGACAAACGAGGGAAGGCACAAACTATCGCCACCATGGGAAGGACCCTTCATCGTAAGCCGGAGCCTGCATAATGGGTCATATTACTTGATAGATGCAAGAGAAGAATCGACCACGCTCAACGATACTGCTCACACAACTGCACCTATGCAAGAAAGAGATAGACCGTGGAACGTGGCTCAGCTACGTCCGTACTATACTTAGCAGAAAAAGATGTAACAGGCAGCAGGTTTCAGACGCACTCTTTTCCTGTCCAGGGCACCCTTGGGGACTGGATGGGTTTTTAATGAGGCGGCTTGCTGGCCTAATTTTTTCATATCAAATAAAAAGGGATTATCAAGAAAAGAAGCAAGTGTTATTTGTACGATGTGAACATTCAGGTCTTGAGGGCTGGTTGCTCATACAAGCACAGCTGTAAACTCAAAAAAGACCCGGCCTTGATGCCAATGAGTTATAGGGGCCGTCACTCGAAAAAACGAGTACGGCTACAATCTTATAACCGGACAAAGAAGTCCAAATTTCTCGGCTATTCTTACTTAAGCTCGATGTGACTCGCAACGAAGTGGCATGATTCGTTCGCTTACGATTAATGTCGGTCATGAGACCCAAACGGGACTTGCTTGACCCCGTTTTCGTATTGATGTAACAACATGGTATCCACGCGAAAGCCGGCTTATAGTACAAGATAGTCGAAAGGGTCATCTAAACCACAAGTTATGCAGAGTATAAGGCCGATAGCCGGAAACTCAACGATTATCAAGCATAACTTCAAACCTCATAAAAAGCTGTCCTGAAGTCTTGGGCATTCAGCAACAGGCGATTCGTTTCCTTGAAAGAAAACAATCATGTGTCCTAGACGCGGAAACCCGGACTGGGGACTTATGAGCTCTAAGGAAGAAACAACATCATCCAGCCGTTAAAATTAAAACGAGCCACGCATCCGGGTCTCAGGAGCTTAGGGATTCAGGTGTAAAACCGATCCCTAGACGCCAACGACACCCGGAGGACGGGTCTTGCTAAGGAAAGTATAAAAAAAAAGTATAAGGTATCGAGAATAAAGCAAGTGGATATCAAGAACAAGCAAATGCAAAGACACATTCATCAAAAGCCCAAAGGGGCGCAAAGTGCATCGGGAGTTTAAATAAAAGTGTTACAAAAAACCATAAAGTATCAAAAGAGCACAGGCGCTCTGCTTAAATGAATGGTAAAGCTGTTTTAACGATGCTTTGCCGGTTGACGTATGTGGAATAATGGCATTACTTCAAGCTGCAGGGTCCATCTTGGCCTTGCCCTTGTCGCCACCTGTAGTTGCGGCGCCACTCGGGTCAGCAGCAGTCCCGGGTTGTGCAGCAGAAGTTGCAGGAGCAGAGTCGGCCTCGGTCTTCCTGGCGGCTTCTTCCTTCATCTTGATCGCCCGCTCCTTCCAACGGGCAAGCATATCGAACGGCTGGGGGCGGTTCGCCTTGACAACCTTGTCATTAGCATCATAAGCAGGGAGAATCTCATCAATCTCTAAGCTGTCAGCAATAACGCTAGCCGGATGGCGGACTTCTTTCTGAATAGCCTTGAAGTCCTTTGGCAAAAACTTAGACCCATCCAAGTTGAACTCTGGAAATCCACTCATAAGTTTGGCAAGTTGTAGCTTGGGGGCGTAGGCTTTAGCCAGTGCGAGCCCCCGGGTTACCCCAAATCGGCAGGAGGACCGTTTCCAGTGCCAAATCCACTCGGGGATCGTGGAGCAGAATTCCAGTAATCTCTTCATATTATCTGGCTTGACATCCGGCAGTCGTAACTCATCAAGTATCCAGCTAACTCCGCCGCAAAGTTGGCGAAGAGTATTCTTGATGGTTTTAAGCTTGGCAGCATCATCTTCTTCGGGGGCAGCATCACATGGGCCTGCTAAAGAAAGGCAAAAGGAGCAAAGATAGTAGGCAAGCAAGCGCGGTTGTTCAAATCAAAGCAATCCGAGTCATAAAAAGGTGAAATTCAAAAATCTTACCAGTCGCAGTACGGTGAACATCAGCAATTTGAGCAGAAAGAGTTGTAAGTTTTTCCTTAGCCCTGTGAGCTCTCTTCCTGTATTTTTTCGTCATCTTTTGGCACCTGCGAGCCTCAGTCTCAGCAGCTTCACGAAGGGCCGTTTCTTTTCCAATACGCTTGGTGGACTTGGCCAGCTTCTTCTCCAACTGTGAAACATAGTCCTGTAAAGAAGCATGAAGAGGGATCAGCCGGAAACATTATGCAAAGTTCCAAGCAAGTTACCTAGTAATTTACTCGGAACTTGGGGACTAGGCATGGAAACAATTGATGATTAGTCGGGATTACCTCGTGCTTGGTTATTAAGGCATCTAGTATGTTTTCTTCGTCGCCCTTCAAGGTATGGAGGGCATCTAGCATTTGAGCAAAGGTCATGTCTTCAGGGCGAAGTTGAGAAGGGCCGGAGGATTGGCCCTCTTGTGGAGGAGTTGTTCCGGGTTTGGGGGTCGAAACCCGGATTGTTTGAACGTCCGGGTTAGGAGAGTCCGGCTTGGTCTCCAAAATGATGTCTTCGTCCACTTCTTCAGAGGGCTGGGGTGATGCAGTCGTTGGTGGAATTGGGTCCTTAAAAGGATCTTCTCCATTTCCGTCCTCGGCCTCGTCCTCAACCTCAACGTCCATGTCATCACTCGGCTTCTCTTCTCCCTGCTCTTCTGATTCAGGGATATCCGGGTCGCTTAGCGTAACTGTGGCGCTGAAGAAAAGAAGGGATACATTGATCAATGGAATATACGGAAAAAAGAAAGGTAACCAGTACGAGAAAATGTAAGTAAAGGTAGTTTACCCGGTGTTCACGGCATAGTCCGGGGGAAGCTCGCCGCTGGAGGCGGATGACGTCGGCAAGAGCACTGGCTGCGGCACGCGAAATTGCCCGGCAAGTGGATGATTAGGAGACGGATGACGCTGAGGAGATTGGGAAGGTTGAGCTGGAGGGGTACTGGCTCGATGAGTGGGTGAAGTGGAGATACCCGGGTTAAGGGGATCATCCCCCGGAGAATTCCGGGTCACCCTACGCTTAGTCGGGAGAGGGTCCTTCAAGAAGGATGAATGTGATAATCGCTCGTTAAGTTCATGCATAGCAGCAAAGGAGTAAGGCGCACGAGACATAGAAGAGAAGGGAACCTTTTCAACTACCCCTCTAGCCTTCCTTTTGTTCCCAACTGGGGGCTCCTGGTCAGACTCGGTGGCTTCCGGGTCATTTTCTTCTTCCTCCTCTTCATCTCCCGACCCTGAAAGCCGAGTAAGTATCAGATAAGAAAAATAACACAGATGAAGGGCAGGTGTAAAGGGTATGGGAGAGTACCCTCATCATCATCAACAGACTCGTTTTCCTCTTCAGGGTCTTGAGAAGGGGGAGGGTTTTCAATTTTCCAGAAGGGATCGTCATCCTGTGAACAAATAAACACAAGTGGTGGTTAGAGGCTATAACGGATGAAAGTACTGAAATGAGAAAAAGGAGCCAGGTCTTACCGCTGGGGCGGGGTTTTCCCGAGTAAACGGGGGTAACCCGGCAGTGTTCTTTATAACATCTAGTCTCTCCATCAGGAAGCCCTTAATGGTCTTGTTGGTGTTACCGGCAGGGAAGTTTTTGGTGGAATAGCGGAGGGAATCTGTGATGTGACCCGAGTATTCGTGCAGCGACTTTGAGCGAATGGAGTTGGGCTGAACCCGGAACTCCACCCAAGTCCTTACCAAGTTAAGCCCGAGAAGGCCATGGGCTGAGAGGGCCGCTAGTTTGGCCAAAAGGGGCTGAATCGCTTCCCTATCAGGGTCAGGGGCGAAAGCACTGAAAGACTCGGAGGGCTCGAGAAGGCTCTCCGAATAACCCGGTAGCTTCGTCTCACCATCCGGAGAAGTGTCGTGGCAATAAAAGAAGGATAATTGCCAGTTTTTGGCGTTGGAGTTCAGGTTGAGAGGTGGCATCAGTGAGTGTTTGCGGCGCTGGATGGATACCCCGCCGCAGGTAAGAAGCGTTCCGTCACCGCTCTCACGGCATGGTTCGCATTGGAATAATTCGGTAAAAAGAGCAAGGTTTGGTGGAGTGCGTAAGTACGACTCGGACAAAACTATGAAGTGGGTGATGTTCAGCATAGAGTTAGGCCCTATGTCGAACACCCGGAGGCCGTAGTGGCTCAAGACTTCCCGGAAAAAAGAGTGACCCGGAGGACGGAATCCCCGGGTCACATGCTCGGTAAAACAAATTACCTCGTTCCCGATAGGAGTGGGACGGGTCTCATCGCCAGGAGCCCTCCAGTGTATTTCCTTTTGAGAAGGAAGGATTCCTAGCTCGGCCATCCCATCCAGTTTGGCCTTCGTCGTTGAAGACCGGCCCCAGTCGGCAGAAGTGGTTTGGGAGGTCTTTGCAGGAGCCGGGTGTTTTCCCTGTCTTTTAGGAGCCATGGAGTTGACCTGCAAGGGACAAGGAATATATGGAGTAAGATTCGGAACATCATATCATTCGAATCTGGAGACATTAAGGCGCTAAGGCTAAAATAAGACCCGGATAATGCGCTACGATGCTAAATGCTGAAGATTTACCGGGTATCAGATGAAGTTGAGTAAATTGTTAATTACTTACGTATTGAGGTGGGTTGGGTGAACATGGATGGTTGCCCATACCTTTATTGTGGAGGAATTAACTGGAAAAGGAGGATTATCCGGGTGTTAATGCGACAGGCGGAAAAAACAAGGCGGAACGGATCTAGATCGAAGAACTTGCAAGTAATCTTATATGAAGTTTGATGGTTAATAAGGGTGCGGGGGTGAATTGCGACTGCGCATCAGGTGCTTGAAGGAGCTAAGGACTATCGAAGCGGATTAATTTGATGATGCCCGAAAGTAATTTACGGGTTGACCCAGATCCAATCCTGGTCAAATTGAGGAAATTGCGAGTTTCAGTTGGATGATTGAGAGAGGCTTACCAAAGAAATTAGGGTCCAAAATGAGGCTGGTGCGCGCCGCGGCTTGAGTATCTCACCACGGCCCTTGATAAGAGAAATGAAGGCGTGACGGCGATGCTTGATGGCGGCGCTGGGAAGCTCGGGGTCGATTGCGGCCGGAGATGGCCTTATCTTTCGCAGTGCGCGCGAGCCTGGAGGCAGGGACTGCGAGGGAGCGAGGAGAGAAAGGATGCTGGGGCAAAGTGAAAGGCTTAGGGTTACTTTCGGTTGATATTTATAAGGGAAGTGGTGAGCTCACCCGCGGCTGGAAAGCCGGAAGTTACGGAGCAATAATTATCCGCACAGGTTTGGCGTCGCGGGCGTTCGGAGCGAGGTGAAATGTTCCGTTGACAGGGAGAACGCAATTTATCCCGAGATATCAGGGATCCTTATCGAGAGTAGGGCCTTAATATCTTAGGGTTCAAATCTGGAAAGGTCCGTTAAGCACTCGAGGAAGGGTCGAGCTGTCGAATGACCGTCACGGAGCTGTGTCTAGTCATCTGTTAAAGTAACTTGACCCGGTTCATGTAAGCTTGGGCGTTTCATATCTTTTTTAGGGAATAGCGAGCGCTTCGAGAATGAATCTGTGAAGCCCGCGCTATCCTGGGGACTACTGATGGGGGAGTAGTAACCCGGTATGCCAGCTCCCAGGTGTGATCCGGCCCAGACGGTGGCTGGACCAAATCCGGCTAAGGACAAAGAAACTCCTGGAAGGCCCAGGGCGTGTAAGGTTCGTAACCCGGATTGTGGGTTATGGTAAGAAAAGTTAGGGTTCGTATGTAGAGTTCAAATAGGACTCGAGGAGCGCTTTGTAGGGCAAGCCCAGAGGGGTATGAGTACTATATAAACCAACCCCTGGGCTTCGCCTAAGAGAGATTCAAGTCATAGTTGTAACACCTGTTATCGAGTATCCAGTATAATAATATCGAGAGCCGGCGAGTTGCTTTCCGGTTCTTAGATTGCTTTTCGCCATGTTTTCCTTCGAGCTAAACCCTCTCCCAAATACCTGTGTCGACTTGCCCCAAGATCAGTTACCCCAGGTAACATCTGCCGTGATTATCCCACGACAAGGAGCGCGCGCGGTTCCTCGCAGCTCTTGCCTTGTCCACCTTGTTTTGCGTGATGTCTGACCGCGCGTTATATCCTGGCTGGTCGCGATCAGCTTCTTTCCTTGGCTCTTTGTTGCGATTCCGCGAGCGGCTGCTATGACGCCGCGAGCTTTTATTTCTCGGGCTACCTTCACTACTGCTTCGACTATCGCCGCGTCTCCGAGCTTCTTTTCCTCGACCACGGCGAGGTGATTTGTCTCTTCTAGGAGAAGCGCTCCTGCGCTTGCGCGATGCCTCTTTTTCTTTTTCCTTTTCTAGCTGTTCGGCGGCCTTCTGGCGGTCATAGGAGGCGAGCCTCGCGGCTGCCAAACCTAGTCCCTTGCGCACCTGTTTGTACTGTTCTGCTCGAGAGTCGCTTTCCGTCGGTTGGTTCATCTGCATGTAAGTTGCTACGGCTAGGACTACGGCAGCAGGAGTTTGCGGATAGACGTTCCCATCTTCATCGACCCGCATCAGAGAAGATGCGATCGATCTGCTGGCTCCGCCTAAGGACTCGACGTCCCTGGATGTTGACGCGTATCCCCTCCTCGCGGGTCGGGTTCCGACCGAGGGTGTTAGGGACAGCTCAGCTCGTCGTTGACTCGATTCATCCGCCGCTCTTTTTCGACGGGCCAGGTCTATCCGAGCTTCTTTGATGGTTGCGGCCTCTCTCACTAGATGGTAGTGGTAGGCGATCATGTCCTCGTGTTGCGCTTCAGCTGCGGGTGGTTTGCTGGTTCGCATAGCTTCCTTGGCTCGGCCCTAGGCCTCCCGCGAAACGCCAATCTCAGCGCGTTCTGCCGCACTGTGTTCTGTTTCCGGGGGTAATTCCGATCCTGCCATGCAGACTTGAGCCAGTCGAGGCTCGTGCGTCCTAGGCATGGTACGGAAAGCTTTCCGGACTCGGGAAGATTCCTCTGTCGAGAGGGTGTGGTAGTCCTTGGTGTTGACACGGACGGACTCGCCGCTTTTCTCCAGGTAGGGGCGCGAGTCGACAGCTTCTGACTCAGATCTTGATTCCTCAGGGAAGTGGAGGATCACATCCCTGTTGGTTATGAACTTCAGGCTTCCGAACATCAAGGTGACGCTCCTTTCCAAATCGCTAAATACCGGGCGTGATTCCGGCGAGTGAGGGGTGACCACGACAGATCCGATCCGGATGGGATTGGTTGGAGCCGTAGTCGAGGGTTTCCACCGTGAATTGGTTGTCGATGAAGCCGAAGATGCCGGAGATCCAGCGCCCGCCGTTCCCACAGACGGCGCCAATTGTCGAATCTGTTGCTCGGCAAATCCCTCAGGTGAACCTATCGGGTTTCGAATAGGAGAACCCATGAGCGCTCGTGGCGATCGTCGGCTAGACAGGGGGCACAATTTACCCAGTTTCGGGGCCCTCGTAGAGGTAAAACCCTTACTCCTGCCTCTGTCGATCTGTATTATTGAGTAGATCGGTTACAAAGATGATCGCTCAAGTCGAGAGTACAATCTCGAGCTTAAGGCTTTGATGGTGCGGTATTGCTTGGTCCTCCTCCGGTGGCTCTCCTGGCCTTATATAGGTGGCCAGGTCTCAAACCCTACCCGGGGAGGACTCGAACTCTAACCCTACGTCAGTTACATGTTTCCTAACTTAGCCCGCAAGGTATTGCAGGTGGGCTTCATGTAGGCCTTCTGGAACACTCTTAAGGGCTTCCCTTCGTGGGCCTTGACGTTGGGCCTGAGACGGGGTGTCCTTATCCGCAGGATCTAAGATCCATTCCTTCGTCAGTTATCCACGGTACCCAGGTGGTACCAACATAGTACTACCGCTGGTACTTAGTCACTTTCGGAGCAACACTCTCCACGGCGGTAGTACTGCTACTGTCCGCAGTAGTACCGCTCCATCCAGGACGCGGTAGTACCGCTGGCAGTACCTGTTAAAATACCATCAATGAAGTTTTTCTCACGGTAATGATTATGGTACTAGGGCGGTAGTTGCCCAGTACTACCGCCAGCCATTTCGATTTTATATCGAGTACGGGGCCAACGGTAGTACCGCTTCCGGTTACGGTCGTACCGCTACTGGAGCTTCACGTTACTTCTCTGTGGTACCGCTGAGCACCAGTGTGCAGTACGCTGGGTACCCTGAGATGTCAGTGGGCGGTAGTACCGCTGTGTGCAGCGGTTGTACCGCTGTGCTGTTAAGCTTATTGCTTGATTGTCTTGAAGAACAAGATGGAGTGGTCATTCATGTCTACCTTGAAGACATCAACATTATGGATGACGAGAAAAGAAAAGATACAAGGTTGATCAACACACAAAGGTACAAGATGTACCTAGTGGGATTATGTATCTCGTGGTATGGTAAGCAAATGTCCATATAGCGTTATGAACTAACCCATGATATCTGTGTGTGGCATCTCTATGTGTGGTCAGGTATCTTTCCATGGGCATGCTTCAAAAGGAAGATTTTATATAGCCTATGGTCTATGTCGTCAAGCGGTGTTCGTCATCAAGCTTGACGTAGAACCTCAAGTGAAGCATCTCGAAGAAATCCTATGTTTAATGCTTGCACCCTTTTGGAGATTGTGGCCTTTTTGAAGATGTGCCAAAAAGGGTCCCTACCATAATGGTGTATGGCCAGCAACTTGCGAGTCTTCATCAAGCGGAGAAAGTGCTACCTGGCACGATCAAAAAAGAATATCCAACTTGAGTGAGTCAAGATCGTTAACATCTAGCTCAGTTGGAATGCTCAAGGCAAAGGTATAATATTGATAGGTTTTCTATTTTACCGGTCTCGTGCCTTTGGGAGACCGGGTTATAGGATCGATAGTCGTACTATCAACAGGAGCTCTCAAGTGAGTAACTTGATCGAATCATTGTGGAGAGCTCAAACCTTTGCACTCTTCCATATAATCTTTCTTGGTTCTTATTTGGATTTTAGCTCTATGGGTTTTAGTTCTTGTTGTGATCTTCATGACAAGCCCAAGTTCATCAAAAACGGTTTTTCGCATGAAACACTTATTGAGTTTTTGATATTGAAGGTTTTCCCGGTTGGTCTTTTTCTTAGAGAGGTCTTTCCTTTCACCATTTGGTTTTAAGTTTCATTGTTGGACAATGATGTTTATCTGCAATATATTTTAGAGATTGTCGTTGTGGTTTCAATGAGCCCAAGATCATAAAAATGGATTCCAGATGCAAAAGTTATGATCGTTTCCGTATCGGGTGTTTTTGCTGTTTTTGGTCCGGCGGTAATACTGGTCCAGTACCGCCGTAGTACCGCCTGAACTTGTACCGAAACGCCCTGTAGCGGTAGTACCGCTACTGGGCGAGTTTTTCACATAAATGTCTCTCTTTAGGTCACCTATTTAAGGGGGTCTTCTTCCCCCTTGACCCTAAGTCTTTCCCAGCCCGTTTTTCACCTCTCTCTCCACCATTGTTGCCCTTGGAAAGCTTGCCCCTCTCTCAATCCCTCCAATGATTTGTGTATATCTTTGAGGGAGAATTTAGAGAAGATGTAGATTCACATTTCCACCAATCCATCTCCCCTTTTAGTGAGGGGGACTTAGTTCATATAGATCTTGGAGTTCTTTGTGTTTCTACTCCATTGTTCTTCCTCTCTTATTCCACCATAAGCATTTGTTGCTTTGTTGGAATTTGAGAGTGAAGGATTTGAGCACTTGTGCTCTTGCAGTTTGCATCGGTTTGCTCTCCCCACGAGGATTAGTGGAAGTTAAAGTTTCTGAGCTTGTTACTCTTGGGTCTTGGACCCTAGATGACTTGTGGTGTTCTTGGGAGCCTCCAATTGAGTTGTGGACGCGTGCCCCAAGATTGTGGTGACATCGAGAGCCTCCAATTAAGATGTGGATGTGTGCCTCGATCAAAGGTTGCCAATAGTGGAAGGTGAACTAGGCCTTTGTGGCGAGGTTCATCGGAGAATAGGGTGAGGTCGTTGTGGCGTTGAGTAGGCCTTCGTGGTGAGCTCACATCCCTCCAACGAGACGTACTCCCCTTGTGGGAGGAACTCGGGAATACATCATCGTCACCGTGTGCCTCGGTTATTTCTACACCCGAGCTTTTTTACTTATGCAATTTACATTGTGATAGCCTTCATGCTTGAAGTTATATATATTGATATCACCTTGTTACTTGTCTTGCTTAGCATAAGTTGTTGGTGCACCTAGTTGACCCTAGATTATTTAGGTTGTGTGCTTGTTAATTTAAACATCTAGTTTATTTCCGCATTTAGCAAGCCTTTGAAGGGTTTGTTGCATAGAAAACAAAAAAAATCTACGCGAAGAACACCCGAAGGACGAAGATCTAATCTAGAAGATGTAAGAAACGGGCATAGAGAGAGTCTTAATGAGAACGTACCCTCAAAGAAACAAAGTATTATGAGATCGAATCTTGTTCGTGATGTAGTCGAACTCACATCGATCTCAAGATCACAAAGATGAGCGCTGCACTCCGGCAGCGCTTCCGCACTCGATCACACGTGCAACTCGATGACGACCTCCGTTCTCTCGATCCAGCGGGGCAGCGGAAGTAGAGGATCCACCGGAATCTCCAACAACACGACGGTGTGGTGTGGTAAAGAAAACATTGCTCAGAGCTTCGCCAAGCGCATTAACAAGTGGTGGAGCAGCGGGAGGAGGAGGGAAGATATGACACAAGTGTGTGTGTGTGTGGGAGAGGGAGCTTCCACTCCTCATTATAGGAGGGGATGGCAGCCACGAATTTTTGGATGTATCCACCTCTCCCTCATCATGTGAGTGGATTCTCCACTCAACCCACGCATTCTTCCATTAATTCTCACTCAAAATCCCAAGGGTTTTCTTTAATAAATAAATAAAACAAATTTATTTTTTTATTTTAATATTTGTTAATTCCATTAACAAACATTAACATATAACCCCTTGAGTTAGTTGTTAAATCTATTAATAACCATTTGACAAGAATCCCCTTGAACTATTTCAAAATTACCCGAAACAATTTTGGTGTTGTCCTACTTCCAACACAGCGACTCTCGCCTTGTTGCCGACCCGAATATCAACCTCTCCTCTTGCCACACTCATAGTTCTTACCAGTCTCTGCAACGAGTTGCATATGTGAATAACTGATCCGGTATCATATGCCCAAGAACTGTTAGGTGCATCAGCAAGATAAATGTCTATAACATTGCATACAAGCATACCTGAGTTGGAAGTCACACCTCCACTCTTGGCTCTGTCAGCCAAATACTTGGTGCAGTTCCTCTTCCAGTGGCCATCCTGCTTGCAATAGAAGCAATTGGCTCCGGCTGTAGAAGATGACTTAGTCTTTGAGGAAGCGCTCTGGACAGCGCCATGGGCGTTGCCTCCTGACTTACCCTTCTTCTTCTTGGTCCAAGAACTCTTCTTTAACTTAGCCTTATTCTGCACCATCAACACTTGATTGGCGCCTTTCTTGAGATCAGTCTCTCCCGTTTTGAGCATCCCATGTAATTCAGTGATCTTCTTATCCATACCATGCATGTGGTAGTTCGAAATGAACGGATCATACGCACTAGGAAGAGAGTTAAGAATTATATCAGTAGCAAAATTTCGTTAATTGGGAAGCCCAACCTATCCAGAGACTGCACGTAACCAGTCATCTTGATTACATGCAGACTCAGTGGATCGCCATCTTTGAGCTTACAGCCTAACAAAGCTTGAGAGACTTGATATCTCCCGGTCTTTGCCTGAGCCTGGAACATACTTTTGAGGCTTTCGATCATATCGTAGGCCTCAACATTCTCGACTGTTGTTGCAAGTCCGGTTCCATGTGTGCAAGCATAAGACAGCTAATTTCCGTACACTCATCTCTAATCTTACGGCAGACATTCATGACAGCGACAGTCGCATCATCATCAGGCTCATGTGGAAGTGGAGTTTCTAGAACATGTTATTTCTTGTCATGTTTGAGAAATATCTTCAGATTACGATGCCAGTTGGTGAAATTAGTTCCATTAAGCTTATCTTTCTCTAGGATTAACCTCAACGCAAAAGTTGACAACTGAGGAAGGTTGCTTGGTGCCATTGATCTACAACCAAAAATATGCAAAACACTTAAGACATGCATTCATAAAAGAGCAGGCATATTAAACGCTTTAATACTTATGCTTCCACTAGAACCCACACCCCTCCGATGGTTGCTAAGTGATTCAAGATCCTAAATAAGCAAGCCGACTAGTGAGCTTTAGCATCACCGCTAGTCGTCAAGTGATCTAGGTAGGCAACACCTTGCCAATCGTATCCAATACGACTCTTGTTAGTTGGGTGGCATCACATGCCCCGGCTCCCAACCTACCGCCCCGAGCACCACAACCGTTATGATGGACTCGTCTAGCTTACCAAGTGCTTCCGCTGTAAGAGTCCATCTCAAACCCACCTAATCGGAAAGAATTGGTAGCACCTCAATTTTATGAGCCCACTACCAAGAATGTCCGACTTGTGATGGTGCAGCACTGGCGGGGCGACCGAGTAGACCTTCTTTGAGGGATTAAAAATCTACCAACTATCTAAATAGAGGTAAAAAGAGACATAACAATAACACAAAAAAGCAATTATAACGTGAAATGGTATGGATCTCTTCATGGTGATCTCCATCTCCATAAAGCTTGTTAGTCGACTCGTGCCAACTCTTGTCACGTGCCATCTTACTCCATGTAGCCGACTTGTACATCGACTTACATGTCATCCGAGTTCTCCAACAAGCTACACTAGCTAGTAAATGAAAAATTACATAGAGAATCCGACACGCAGACCGTTATACAATAAAATGGCACTACCTAGGCTCCAGCCGGCTGACAAAAACATGATACGCAGATCATGTATGGATTACACACATCACATGCACATAAGCCATACCATTCACAACTTCCTACAAAAACAAGTTATGCATAGACACGATATCTACCGGCGTTGTGTAACTCGTAACGACATCTAAGGCGCTACGACAGGGCGAAGCCGGCGGTCCCGCTAGCCGGATAGCGTCCGACGATTTTGGAAAACGCAGATCTCATCTGCATTCCGAACATGGATTTCTTCATCGGATAAAACAATTTTACCCAAATCTGATCCGTATTACGATTCGATCAAACTCTTTGATCTTCGATCACCGCAACTGGATTTATGTGTCACGGTATACCCCGATGGCGGAAACCGACCGGTAGGGGTAAGTTGTTCCACGACCTTAGCAGTATGATCACGAAAATCAGATCATCCATTAACCCCCGACTATGATTGATCCAATCAACCTTGTACAAAACCGATCTATCTCATAGAACGACTACCAAAACATCAATTAGATCCAATCTAACGCTAACTACACATCACATATGTGCAGATCACGGGCCTAAAACCAAAAGCTACCGATCTGATACCACTGTTGGAACACGTAGAGATAAACAAAAATCTTTTCTACACGGTACTTCCAAGATCTAGCCGAGGTAGAAGGCCACGAGGATTACCACTAGACGCGCAGGTGCGGATTATCGATGAAGAACATCGATGCAGTATAGTCCCACGATCCGATCCAGCCGATCCAATCCCGCGATCGTCAAAGTGCTGATCGTACAGCACCTCTGCCGGTATCCACACGTACGAGGAGGAGCTCCGACGGCGGACTGCTAGGTCCGGTGCGACGGCTGGACTAAGTGTGGCTAGGGTTCCCAACGCATGGGAGTGGAAAAACCTGCCCGCTGGACAACCTGGGCCCCTCTTTATATACGAGTGGTAGTGGGCTTCACAACGCTTGTGGCACATTACCTCTGTGAGTCCAACTCACTAATTCAGTCCATTTCCGGTTCGGGTCCAGCCCGACCAATATATTTGCTCCCGCTTTTAGGTGTGCGACCCTGCGGGCTCATGGCAACTTGGACACGATTGGAGTCCGACTCCCAATCGATCAATCGGTAGCGGCTCCTAGCAGAACGTGCCGACTCCCAAGTACCATAGAGTCATGACGACATACCTTCCAATGTGACTTTCATCTGAGTCCCGTTTGCCTCCCGATATACCTTGTCGAACTATAGGCGAATTATCGGCATCACTTAATAGCTCAACTCTCTTCTCGGTCCGTGATATATGATTCATCTGACTAACTCTTAGTCAATTGACTCAGTTAACATTTAACCGAGTCGCGCATGGCCATGCTTTCGGAATCATATCACTCGAGAGGGCCCAGAGAATATCTCTCCAGTCGGAGGAGAAAAATCCCATCTTGATTATCCACTTCACGCAGTTTGCTTCTCATTCGAACCGAACACTGCCTTTATAACTGCCTTGTCACGGAACAACGTCTGACAATACCTAAGTCGGTGATCCACAACTCGGATTTTGCGACAATCTCAGGTTTAAGGATACATTGATTGAGACATCTAAATGACGACTTACTCGTTGCATCTCAATATGGGTCTGTCCGATTTAATAAACTCTTTAGCCAAGTCTGTGAACATTGGAATGACATCGCCATGCCCATGACAAGTGGAACTGAGTCATCAGCCAACACTCACATTAGTCTAGGGTGTGTGTCCAGCACAACCTTAATGACCAAGGACAATTTAGCATGAACAACATGAATACATAGTTCCACAATCGAATCACATATTCAATTACATATATCAGATGTTCAAAACAATGACGCCTTAATAAATTTATGAATACATAGGGAATTACATCATACATGATTGCCTCTAGGGCATATTCACAACACTAAATTGGTGGTGTCATAATTTAAGTGAAATTCTTGCAATGTTTAGCATTTAGTCTTATAGATGTTTACTTTACCAACACGATTTATATTAACTCATCCATCAATTATGGAATATGGTCATAGTTTTGAACAATCTTATTTGTTCTCACAAAAGACCGGAAACAAAATAACAACTTATTAAGTTGTTAAAATAAGTCTTAAATGTTTGGTTCGATACGAAAGTGAACACAATAATACTTTATTTATGTTCTTGTCATGATTGGTCCCACATCTACTACTAGTTCCTTTGAGGCTCTTGTATTTCTTACATTGTGTTACTTTGTATGACAACTCATACCAACCAATCTGGTAGCAAAATACCCAAAAATACTTTGTTAACTAGTAATACATCTATAACTTGTATATCAAGTGTATACTCATGTGCTGGACCTTTCCAGTTATCTTCTTTGCTGCCATATAGTTTTTTGTAAATATATTTTCAATATTCCCTTTTCTTTACAGAAGAATCATTCAATATCAAACAATGCTAGTCGTACTAGCACATTTTCCTTTGTGTGTTAGTCATATACCACCACCCATAGAGTCATAGTTTGAGTTTGATTGTTCTACTAATATCATCATATTAATAGCATTCTTTCGGATTCCACTCTTAGCAATCCTCAAGTAAGGTAAACGATTTTACCCATACTTTAATCCATACCATCATAAAAATTTTGTGATGAAGCTACTATAGCTCGAATGAAGGAATTTAGAGGTAATATTAGCGCCCAACTTCTTGGAAGATTCAAATGCCTAGCGTCTTCAATCATTGCATATATTCAAATAATATAAGCATATATTGTCACACTAAATAATACTCACTCAGGTTGCCACAAATAAGTTTCTAGATATCAATATATCTTCCACTTGATTGTTTCTGAAAATAATTCTTTTTAGTTCCTAAATCAACTTGATCAACAAAACATTCTTTTGAAGATAAAGTATTAAAGAACCCATGGCGACTCCACCTAAACCCCACCTCGGCGACTCCCATGGCGATTCCCATCAACCCTAGATCTATACTCACCCTCTCACCCATCCCTCTTGATCTGAGACGATGAATCCTTCACCACCCCTCCCTAGTTTCCACAAAAAATTGGTTTTTGATTTTGGCCTAGATTTGGCCAAACAGGTTCGATCTCTTTTCTCTGTCTCGGTCACATCACCCAACTCTCCACATGGTTTTCATCTTGTGGTTTCATTTGGAAGAGCTGCATTTTGTCTCACTACGGATCATGTTGGATGGGCTTTGGAATCACGTATTGGTGCGCCCCATCATAGCTTCAAGATCATTCAATTATCAGATCAGGTTTTTAAATTTACTGTCCGATCCAAGGCAGTAGGGTTTTTCATAAATAATCTCAGATGCTTCTTATGTGATCTATTCAAATGCTATTTTCATCTATGGGGTTTTGGTGGTCCTAGTTGGATCCGCGAGTAATTGGCATGGTACAAGGAACAAGATGCTGCATGGACTCACATTCCACCACGATCATCTTCCATGCATCGTTCATCTATGACTCATCGAGGTAATTTGAATCGTACCATTCTCTCTAGATCTAATGCTACCCCGATGGGGCCTAGAATTGATCGTGAACCACCTAGATCCAATACTCCTTCTCATGATCGTAATATGCGGATCACGAATTTTGATAAGAGCGGGAATTCTGGTCACCTTCCATGCAAAAAAAATTGGGTTCCTATTGGATCGAATATTATTACTACTGGTAACCCAAGGACCACTAACGATAATCATCAGCCTATTGATGCTGCTATTACTCGCCAGGTGATTTCTCCTACGTGCAATTTATTTTGTACAAAATGTCTTGCACCAGTACATATTAATCACAACTGCACTAATCAAATCCGTTCTCGAGTTTGTTACAACTACGGTCATATATCACATAATTTTTTGTCCAAGATAAGTAGGAAAACCACCTACAAACGGAAAGATCCCAACAAACAATTGTTTATTCAACATGGAAGCCGAGAAGACCAAACCTTCAAGGCTATTTCACCTGTTCTGTCTTCCTCCACCCTGCCTCTCCTCGACAGCCACGAAAACCCCAATCCCCTGCCTCTCTCTACACCAACAATAGAGAACTACCCATGCGACTTCCTGCACCATCTTCCCAATGGTGTTGGATTCATCCCACCAAATCATCTTCGCCCTCAGAGAGGATATGCTGTGGTCGGTGGGAATCTCCCACACAACTGCGATGTCTAGGCCATCGTCGACATCGCGCCAGAACCCCACCCCGCTCTCTTCAACGGCAATGCCACGCTCATCAGACATCATCTTGAGCATGTCCGCCACTACATCATCCACGAAATCACACCATCTGGTACGGGTGCTGCACTTTTTCGATTTCAGCATGTTAGTGACAGAGATCGGGCTATTCAGCACATCCCCTGTTTCATTGGTGACACAGTACTTAGAATCATTGCTCACAATAGGGGTAGGAACCATCGTGCTTCCACCTTTACTCATGATTGTTGGATTATGCTCATGAACTACCCAATTGAGTGCTGGGATTTAGATACCATTGTAAAGACTCTTGCACAGTATGGCTGTGTGCTAGTTTGGAATAGAGATAATGCCAACAGAGCTAGGATCCTTGTTAAATCATGGTTTATGACTTGGACCGTATTCCACTTACCATGGTTGTGATCCAGAACCAATCTGATGAAGGCAATGGTGGATCCTAGTCCTGCCCCACAATCATCCTATCTTCCACTATGCTTGGAGTAATTGCAGGTGATGAAGATCCATTGCCACCAGAAGGTGCTAACCCACACCCAGTACCCATGGTTGTTGATGATTTTGCCATCTGGCATGCTGATCATGAGGGTATTGTCAACCTGAATAATGCTGCACCAAATCCAGTTCATGTTGCACCTGAGCATGGACATGCTGCACCAGCTGCTGATGGTGAACGTGCTATGGTCACCCCACCACAGAGTCCACAAGCACCTGCTCCCAACAATGTTGCCCCTGTTCCCAATGATCCACCTGTTGTGGAGGAAGACATGCATGTGGAAGATAACTCTGAGAACAACAACAATATGATGGAGGTTGAACAAGCAGATCATGATGCTCTCCACTTGCCTGCACCTGCTATTCAGCCATCTGACAACACCAACACTATGTATGTGGATGATGATGGCCCCAGCAACTCTGCCACTTCCACCTCCAGGAACATTCAAAAGAAGAAAGGTAAGGGCCCTGCCTCTGCCACTCAAGTCAGAAGGAGAAACAGACAGGTTATTCTTCATGGAGGATTCAAGGATAGCATTATCCCAGAAGGTGTTGTTGATGTTTACCAACAGACTGCTTCACATGTTGCTCAAGTCATTGATGATCAAGCTCCCCTCTTCCACACCTAAGCAATGACAACATCAGGGCCTTGGGGGTTGGATCTTGCCAGGTGAATCCTATGGATCTATCTGATGATGCATTAGACTATTACAGTACCAATGATAGTGTGGAATAGGAGAATTCCACTTTATGTAATAATTATAGTCATCATGCTATCTCTTGGCTATTTATTTTGCTCTAGCTTATGGAATTCTTGGGCTATCATTTGCCTATTCAGACTTGATACTATATATAATAATTTGGTACTACCATATGCACTCTGGAATTTATCTTATTGTATCATGATGAGGCTATCTATTTGGTATTCATGGAGGTCTTGGATGCTCACTGATAATTATGCATATCATTCATACAATTATCTCTTATATACTATTGAGAAGCCAATCCAGTACTATTATGTAATACTGATCCTACCACATTACACCAGGTTTTTATGGATAGAAACAGGATTATATTAGACTGGAATCTTAGAGGTATTAACTCACAGGCCAGATGGTATGATATTACAAAAAACATTGATGCCTCCAATTGCAATGTCATATGCTTCCACACCTAAGCAATGACAACATCAGGGCCTTGGGGGTTGGATCTTGCCAGGTGAATCCTATGGATCTATCTGATGATGCATTAGACTATTACAGTACCAATGATAGTGTGGAATAGGAGAATTCCACTTTATGTAATAATTATAGTCATCATGCTATCTCTTGGCTATTTATTTTGCTCTAGCTTATGGAATTCTTGGGCTATCATTTGCCTATTCAGACTTGATACTATATATAATAATTTGGTACTACCATATGCACTCTGGAATTTATCTTATTGTATCATGATGAGGCTATCTATTTGGTATTCATGGAGGTCTTGGATGCTCACTGATAATTATGCATATCATTCATACAATTATCTCTTATATACTATTGAGAAGCCAATCCAGTACTATTATGTAATATTGATCCTACCACATTACACCAGGTTTTTATGGATAGAAACAGGATTATATTAGACTGGAATCTTAGAGGTATTAACTCACAAGCCAGATGGTATGATATTACAAAAAACATTGATGCCTCCAATTGCAATGTCATATGCTTCCAAGAAACTAAGAGAGAGCTATTTGATCTGGCATACATCAAGAAATTTTGTCCTAAACGATTTAATCAATACTCCTTTTTCCCCTTTAATGGCAGGTCTGGGGGAATCATCACTATTTGAAATGGTAATCTCTTCCATGGTAACACAATATATGCTATTAAAGACCATGTTATTGTTGAATTGACCAGCAAAATTAGTACTCATACTTGGTACATCACTAATATCTATGGACCTGCTCATCATGATGACAAGCAAAATTTCTTTGATTGGATGTACATTATTGATAATACCCCTTTGCATAATTGGATCATTCTTGGGGATTTCAATCTTATCAAAGGAAATCACAATAGAAACAGAGGAGAAGGAGATATTCAGCACATGTTGATGTTTAATTCCATTATTTCTTATAATGATCTTGAAGAATTCCCCATTAAAGGAAGAGTATACACCTGGAGTAATATGCAAACCGGTCCTCTTCTGGTTAAAGTTGATTGGTTTTCACAGCTGGCAATTGGAATAACAATTTCTCCAACACTATGGCCACCCCTCTATCTAAATTGTCTTCTGACAACATTCCTATCAAGATTCAGGCGGGCAGATATGTCCCTAAGTGCAAACTATTTAGATTTGAAGAATACTGGATGCAATTTGAAAGATTCTTGGATGTGATCAACAAGCATTGGTTCAATAGGGGGTTTATAAGAACCCGGCACAAGATATTACTGCAAGATTCAAGACACTGCTCCAAGGACTAAAAATGGAGTAAAAACTTCTCACAACTCACTAAATCATTGATTCATGCAACTATGTTCTGGATATGATTGATGGATTAGAAGAACAAAGGATACTATCCACACAAGAATCCAACTTCAGGGTAGCTCTCAAAAAACATCTCACTCATCTACTTGAAGCCAAAAGAAGATTTTGGAGAAGTCGTGCTAAAATCAGATGGGCTCAACTTGGTGGAGAAAACACAAAATCCTTCCATACTATTGCTACCAAAAGTTATAGATGTAATTATATTGCATCATTGACAATTGACTCTGATAATATGGTATGTGACCATGTGGAAAAATATGCTATTCTTTGAAGTAGTTACAAAGACAGAGTTGGAATTTCTGATGATAGCCCAATGCTTTTCAACCTTCAGGAGATTATTACTAGAAATTCTAATATTGATTTCTCATCCATTGAGGATCCATTTACCAACAAATAAATTGATGACATTGTTTCTAGTATGACTTCAGATAAATCTCCAGGTCCAGATGGTTTCAATGGTGCATTCATGAAAAAATGTTGGCCTATCATTAAAGATCAATTCTACAAGCTTTGCTTGGATTTTCACAGTGGCACTCTGGATATGAGCAGTATCAACACTGCATTTATTGCACTTATCCCAAAATGCCAGGACCCTGAAAGTGTCAATGATTATAGACCTGTTTCCCTGGTCAGCACACCACTCAAAATTATTACTAAGATACTTGCCAATAGACTCCAAGATATTATTATCACTATCATCCACAAAAATCAATATGGTTTTATCAGAAAAAGAACTATCCAAGACTGCCTTGCTTGGGCATTTGAATACATTCATTTATGCCATAAATCCAAAAAGGAGACCATTATTGTCAAGATTGATTTTGAAAAAGCATTTGACAAAATTGAATACTCTGGTATCATTCAAATGCTTACTGCTATGGGCTTTGGTGATAAATGGATTGGATGAATTAATAGCATACTGCACTATGCATCCACATCTATTTTGCTTAATGGAGTACCTGGCAAGACTATTCTATGTAAAAGGGGTGTTAGACAAGGTGACCCACTGTCCCCTCTTCTATTTGTTGCTGCATCCGAACTTCTACAATATGCAGTCAATAATGCCTGGCATGAAGGATTTCTCTCCTGCCCCCTGGACAATCACTTTAATATGGATTATCCTATCATTCAGTATGCTGATGACACATTGATCATTATGCCAGCAGATGCCACTCAATTACTACATCTCAAAGGTATACTGGATAAGTTCTCTAGATCTACTGGATTCAAAGTGAATTATCATAAAGCATCTATTGGCCCTATCAACATTTCCAATGAACAATGCACCATTGCCTTCTCATGCTATTGGTTGCAAGATTGAATAAATGCCATTTACTTATCTTGGTCTGCCCATGGGTACCACTAAGCCCAAAATTGATGATTTTATTGGTATCATTGAGAGGATTGATAGAAGATTAATTGGTATTGCTGATACACTATCCTATGATGGCAGACTCATTGTTGTCAAATCTATTATCTCAGATATACCCAACTTTGCACTATGTACTCTGAAACTGCCTATTGCAATTATAGAACACATTTTAGAAATCATCCAGAGGTTTGGGCTGGTAAAGATACTGAATAAAGGGGTAAATGTCTTGTAAAATGGGATACTGTTTGTAAACCTAAGAAGGCTGGTGGACTGGGTGTGATTGATCACGGAATACAGAACAATGCTCTGCTTATGAAATACCTATATAAATTCATGAATAGGCATGATACCCCATGGGTCAATCTGATTTGGCAGGCACACTATCATGATGGAAAATTACCACAACTCACTAGACCATGTGGATCTTTTTGGTGGAAAGACTGCCATTCACTTATGGACAAACTTAGCAACCACTTCAAATGCAAGCCTGGAACAGGGGATACCATTGGTCTATGGAGAGGATCTTGGGAAGATACCACTTATGTGATACAATTCCCTCGGCTATGCTCATATGCTAGATATGACAATATCTCATTGCAATCTGCCATTGAATATAACAATAATGGTGACATATATGACATATTTCATACACCACTATCTGATATTGCTATGCAACAATACCATGCCTTCAAAGACAAACTACACTCTTTGGCTAACAATAAGGAGAATGACAGGTGGTATGTGCCTGGTACCAATACCACATACAAGAACACCAAAACTTATAAGATGGTAAGGCCTTTTCCCACTGCCCTAAACCCTTCGTATGGACCTGGAGATCATGTGCATTACCCAAGCATAAATTCTTCTTATGGCTTCTTTTACATGATAGACTGAACACCAGAGATCTTCTATGCAGAAAACAATTTCAGATTCCAACCAAAGACGGTGTTCTATGTGAGGATGATCATATTGAAGACCTCTACCATCTATTCTTTGGATGCCCATTCAGTAAAGACTTATGGGAACACATTGGTTTCCAATGGGAGAACACACTTGATTAGACGACTCTGATTCAATTGGGCAGAATAAAATACAAGACTGCCTACTTCAAATAAATACTCATTATAGGCTCATGGACCTTATGGAACCACAGAAACAAGATCATATTTGATGGGATTCAAAAAGACATCACTTTATGTGTAAATTTCTTTAAGGACAACTTTTCATTAGCTAGGCATAAGTCTAAACCAACTCTTAAAGATGGCATGACTCAATGGCTTGATACCCCATGAATTTGTATGAGATCACTCTGTAAATATGACATGTGGCCCACTGCGGGATTTACACTGCATCTGAGGGTTACGAAGAGACATCGGACGGTGGAAAACGTATAGGTTGTGAGAGAGCTCCCTTTTGTGCTAGTTTTAATATCCCTAATATATTAATGGAAAATTTTGACACAGTGGGGATTTTTTCCCCACTGTAACGTGTCAAAAAAAGATAACGTATTATGGAAGCAAGCATGGCACTGGATTTTAAGTAGGAATTATTTTCTCTCTAGATCAATCAATCATTAATCATATGGAGCTAGGTAGGTAATACCGAAAATCTACAATAGGATTCAATTTTAAATTTCACTAATACGGTACCAATCTTAAATGGTTTTACCAGATCATAACAATTATATCTCAGTTAACAATCTAAGTGTAAGGTAGTTTGTGGATGCCAATGAATACTACAATTTTGCAAATTCACTTTGATTGGTTGTTCATCATAGAATAAGTTCAAGTTAATTCAAAATTACTACGTGAACTCCCACTTAAAAACAACAACCCTCTAGACGTTTTAGTGATTACACAAACCCAATTCACCACACTAAAACCGATCATCACGTGAGATGATGTAGTTGCAAAGGAGAACATCGAAATGTTCATCATATCAACCATATGACTCATGTTTTACCTTTTGGTTACATGTTCTGAGGCCATGTGTGTACATGCTAGGCTCGCCAAGTAGAACCGTAGAACCATAATATTGCGTGTGTTCCGAGGCCATGTCTGTACATGCTAGGCTCGTCAACACCCTTTGTATGCGAACGTTAACTCTGTCACACCCGATCATCACGTGGTGTCTCGAAACGACGAAATTTCTTAACGGTGTTTACTAAGGAAGAACATATTATTATCTTGATATTAAGTGAGAGGGGTCATCTTATAATGCTACCGTCGCGATCGAAGCAAAATAAGATGCATAAAAGGATTAACATCACATGCATGGATAATGTGATGTGATATGGCCCTTCTTGCACTTGATCACCATCTTGTTCATCATGGTATGATCTCCATCATTCCACCGGCGTGGCACCTCCATCTTGATTGTCCATCAAAATTACAACATATTACATGGATATGATATATAGCATGCATGCCATAAATAATAAGACAACCATATGGCTCCTATCGGTATGTCAATACTTTACAAAAGAGATCATCTCATACATCAAATTTGTTACATTGACCATATCACATCACATGCCCTGCAAAAACAAGTTAGACGTCTCTAATTTATTTTTGCATATTTTACATGTCTTAGGGATTTCGAGGATAGAACCGTTCATACCTATGAACATGAACCACAACGTTGATAAACATATTTTTAACAACCCTTCGTTGATTATATCTTAACTATAGTAGGAGAAACAGACACCTCCTCAGCCACAAGTGAGACAGGTCTCGCGTACAAAGTACACGTAAAGTTTGTCTAGGGCAGCTTCATCCTACTATGCCACTAAGATCATAAAATACTCAAGGAGACAATAACATGATAATCAACACCCACATACACCTATGTGTTCTACCTGTATAAATCCTCTACGCATAGATCCGGCTCTGATACCACTAAAGGGTTTGTTGCATAGAAAACAAAAAAAAATCCTACGCGAAGGACACCTGAAGGGACAAAATATAATCTAGAAGATGTAAGCAACATGAATAGAGAGAGTCTTAAGGAGAAGGTATCCTTGAAGACACAAAGCGTTAAAAGATTGAATCTTGTTGGTGATGAAGTCGAACTCACATCGATCTCAAGATCGCGAAGATGAGCGCTGCAATCCGGTAGCGCTTCTGCACTCGGTCACACGTACAACTAGATGACGACCTTCGTTCCCTCGATCCAGCGGGGAAGCGTGAGTAGAGAATCCACCAAAATCTCCAACAACACGACGCTATGGTCTGGTGAAGAAAACATTGCTCAGGGCTTCGCCAAGCGCATGAACAAGTGATGGATTAGCGGGAGGAGGGGGAAGAGATGACACAAGTATGTGTATGTGGGAGAGGGAGCTTCCACCCCTCCTTATATAGGAGCGGATGGAAGCCACAAATTTTTGGGTGTCTCCACCTCTCCCTCATCATGTGAGTGGAGTCTCCACTCAACCCACTCATTCTTCCACTAATTCCCACTCAAAATCGCAAGGGGTTTTCTTTAATAAATAAATAAAACAATTTTATTTATTTATTTTAATATTTGTTAATTCCATTACCAAACATTAACATATAACCCCTTGAGTTAGTTGTTAAATCTATTAACAACCATTTGACAAGATTTCCCTTGAACTATTTCAAAATTACCCGAAACAATTTCGGTGTTGTCCAAACTTTTCTCCGATATTCTATATCCACTCAAACGCGTCATCGAACCTTAAGTGTGTTACCTTACGGTTCGTGAATAATTTAGACATGATCGAGACATCTCTCCGATCAATAGTCAACAACGGGACCTGGAGATCCGTAATGACTCCTACACATTCAAGGATGAATCTAGTGATCGTGTGAACCATAAATGTCGTAACCAATTCTATTTGTCTCGCGATATTTTACTTGTCCGAGATACAATTATTGGTATCAACCATACCTACTTCAATCTCATTACCGACAAGTAATATTTTACTCGTTCTGTGATATGGCATTCTTGTGACCTAGTCACATGCTTGCAAGCACTGTCAATGTGATATCACCGAGAGGGCCCACAGTATATCTCTCCGTCATTTTGGATCGACAAATCCCACTCTTGATCCATGAGCCTCAACTAACACTTTTCGAATACCTAACGTCACTTTTATAGTCACCCTGTTACGGCGTGATGTTTGATGTCATCAAAGTACTCGTTCGGTATTAGGATTGACATAATCTCATGGTCTAAGGAATAAGGTTACTTCAAATGCAAGATATAACAATATAAACTAAATGACTTGATCATATTGTTATACTTAGTTTGGGTCTATGTTCATCACATCATTCTCCTAATGACATGACCTCGTTATGAACAACATCCAATGTTCATGATTAGGAAACCTTAATCATCTGTTAATCAACGAGCTAGTTAAAAGAGAGGCATTACTAGGGCCCCATTGTTTGTTTATTAAACACACATGTATGAACGTTTCCGGTTAATACAATTCTAGAATGAGAAATAAACATTTATCATAAACAAGGAATAAGATAATCACAACTTTATTATTTCCTCTCGGGCATAATCCCTTCAGCCTTAACCGGAAAATTTTAAATCGCCTATTCAGCCTCCCCCTCTAGGTGACATCATTGCACGTTCAATTGGTTTCAGATCCTAGGCTCTCATTATTAGGCTTTACATACTAGAGAGTACGATATCATTTAGGGAAATAGAGCACAATCCCGCTTTTATATTCTATGGTAGAAATTATGATGTTTAGAAAATTTGCATTCTTAACTTTCTTACGGACATGGGTCCAAAGTATGTAAGGAGAATTGTAGATATGAATTTCCCTCCTCCAAAGGATTCTCGAGATTTATCTTTAGAGGATGATGAAAACTCTTATCTCGATACTCTAATTTCTAATGGTCTCTTGTGTGTTTTGAGTGATGTAGTCATTGAATCAATCATGTCTTTTCGAAACGCTCATGAGCTATGGACAAAACTTCAAGATATATATGATGTGTCCAACATTATTGAGGATTTCTTCTCTATCCACTTTTGGCTGTGATGAGTTCACATCTTTCTCCACTCCACCAGCATGTGATTTGTCACAAACTAATGATATGGTGAGTGGTGATAGAAATTGCATTGTGGATAGTGAATTTACTATTGACTATACTTCATCTCTATCTCATTGCAATATTATATCTTTGGACTAAATCTCTTCTAGTACTCAAAATGCTTCACATGCTAGTATTGACAGTCCTTTCATATCATGTAATAGTTTTTTAACTAAACCTCATGATGATATGCTTTCTGTGTCTTCTTGTCATGAAAATAATGCTCCGTTTCCTCTAGTACTTGTGTGGCTAACAATGTAGGGGAATCCCACATTTTGGTGGAACAAGACACAAAGCTTATTAGTGTTTCAAGTCAATCCTTATCATCGTTATCCATTTCTCATGTGTGCCTTATGGCTAAGGATTCAAATGTATCTCCACCTTTGGAACCCTCTACATCTTGTGATCACGAGGACGCAGATTGTTTTTACGGAGAGTATGATGATGATGTATCTTTAATAGAGAAGGGTGAGTTGGTTCTTCTTGATCTCCCTAAAGGTAGTAATACTATATCTCTGTTGGGTTAAATTTTGGATTTTGCTATTAATAGTGCCAAATCATTGAGAAGAAATGTGAGATTGAAAAGAGGGATGCCGATGAAAAGACATCCCTCACTATGTCTCTTGAGGAAGAGTATGAGATCCGAGTTACTCTTGAGAAGAAACCTGAGTCTATTACGGAGCTCCATAATAAATAAATAGTCGTTCTCACTAAAGCACGTGACCATACTTTGGCCTTTGCTCGAAAATTATCTTGAGGGTGAGTTGTTCGGAGACGAGAATTTGGAGGAGGTTAATTTGATGCTTTCCAAGAGGGAAATTGAAGTAAACATGAACGAAAATTGAAGTAAATAGCCCTCAAGTCTATGCAAAATGGGCTATCTCCCCCTAACTCCTGAAGTTTCAGCCAATTATTTACAGGTATTTAGCCCATTTACATACTGAAAATTAGCACAAAACTCAGTTTCGCCCCCACCCCACCCCACCGCAAGTACATTCCGCCCCTCCAGGATTTTGGCCCAAGCTCTACAAGTGGATGAGGTGCCCTACAACATGCCATATATGGTAGTCCCAACGACCATACTTGACACAATACATCAATGTCTACCTCTGACATACTTGTGGTTTTGGCACTGCTACTTTCGACGACACCAATGTCTTGCAAAGATATCATCTTTTATGTTTTACTTGCAACCATGATTCTACGGCTTAGAGGTTGATTGTGAATGGTCATGCCTTTGAAATGGTCTATTCTATTGCCAGTTTGCCTAGGCTTAAAGAACAATTTTGGGAAGAAATAGATTGATTGAGCTTTTAACATCTTGAAAGCTAAATTTAATTTGTCATTATTCGAGGTCTTTATCGTTTCTATGTTAAAAAGAGCAACATCATGACAGCTTGTGTGATTATTTCAGGATGAGAGGGGCCAGAACTTCAAGTAAGGCAATGTTGACTATTATGCGAGATCATGCCCCAAACCGTATCTAAGATTTCCTAAGAATACGAGAGGATTGAAGACCAACTTCTTGATCGTGTGATTGAGCATCCGTGGCAAAGTTTTTGGGGACATTTTGGAGGTGTTTGTTCATGTAGTATTCGGACCATCTGTTGCATTTGGATCCAACTTCATATTTGTAATGTGACTTTTTTTTTGAAATTACTGGATTAGAACTATTATTGTACTGTGTAATGTTGAAACATAGCCTTTTGAATTATTTGGACGTCCGAGCTTATTGGCATGTCCATATGAGAAAAGGATTTACAGCCCAATTTTTTGTCCCCCTAATCTACTAAAATAGTAACTCTTAAGGATGCATGAGGATACAAAACCAAAACATCTATTAAGTAGTGGATAAACTGCAAAGAAACAGTTCTACTACTAGTAGATTGCTCAACAGAGTACAGACATCACAACACAGGATCGTAGTCTTCCTCAGATAACCTCTAACGAGTCTATCTAGCTAGAACTACGCCGCACACACATAGTTCAAACTGGAGTCCTATCTAGCTAGAACTACGCCGCATATTTGAACAAGGAGACGCACAACGCAAATGACAAGGAGATTACTACTAAGCCAGCCTCTAACGAGTCTATCTCCCGTTCTATCCATCCATGGAATGACAAAGCATGGATAGAATGCAAGATAGAGACGAGGCGACCACGGAGGATAGCGTGCGGCGGCGAACGAACGGCGAGGTCAGCGCCTCGCATCAGCGCCTCGGGTGGACGGACTAACCCTGCTGCCGATGATGCGCTCTGGCGTCGGCCGTCCCTTGGACGGAGGAACTGCGCGTGCGCGGCCGCTGATGCGCTCCGCGGTCGGCCATCCCGTGGACGGAGGAACAGCGCGGCCGATGATGCGCTCAGCCGTCGGCCGGAGACCATCCCGCGGTGGACCGAAGCGCACCGGCAGGAACTCCTTCCTGCCGTCCCCGCAGGGGAACTGGGAGCCCGAGAAGTGGGTCGCAAACGCCTCGACGCCCTGCCAATCCCAAGTAGACACAACATTGATTAGCACGGGTGCTCACGCTCGGAGTTAAGGCGGCGATGTGGGGAAGCTGCGCGCGTGCTTGGATACCTGAATATCGGCGTGCACGACCTCGCACACTTTCCCGGAGCCAATGGCGGCCCAGCTGTGGCCGTGGAGGAACGCGTGCAGCCGCCGCGCCGCCGGGGCCGTCGTCATGTTGACGAAGGCGTAGCCCTTGTTGAACCTTGTCCTGCACCAACCAACCCATTAAGACGCGAACCAAACGAGTCGACGACTTGAGGTCAGCTCGGATCTGACAAAACAAAAGGCATCGAGCATGGGGAAGCCGGCGTAGGAGTTTCCTGGAGTACGTACCCGAAGTCGACTGGGAGGTAGAGGAAGTCGTACTCCGACCTCAAGACTGGGCGGTTGCGGCATCGGGCCAGCTTGTCATTCTCTGCGGCGCAATGCTCGTCGAGGATGCCCATCAGTCTCCGCTTTCTGCGAGGAACAAATCTTTGACATTTAAGCAACTCGCACACACGCACGTATATATAGAACAGGAATGAAGCATGGCATAAAAGGAGCAGTACTACTTACGAGAAGCCGTTGGGGATGTTGCAGATCATCAGAGAAGTCTTGCTGCTGCGTGGATCGAAAGCCGGTTTGCTGCTCACGACCGCGCGAGACGGATGGGGATGCTTCGCCGTCGGCTTTGGCCGGGTCGGCGATGGGGCCTCCGGCTTCCTCCATGGCGTGAGCACCGACCGAGGGGAGGGTTCGCCTTCAGCCTTCGACTTGGGCGACTCGTCGCTGCCGTCGTACGAAATCTCCGTCACGGTGCAGCGCGTCGCCGGTAACGGCGGCTGCGGCGGAGGGGTGCAGTATGATGTCACCTGGCTGGGGTACAACGACACCGGGCACGACGACGGACTGCAGAATACAGGCGGAGGAGGGGGCACCTGCAAAGGCGGCAACATGGACACCCCCTCGGCGCAGGCGTTGCCCATGGGAGCAACAGCAACCCCGCCGCCGAAGGAGCATGGCGGCGCCGGGGGCGGCGGGAGGAGACAGCCCATCGGGAGGGAGAACGGAGGTGGAGGGCAGAGGTTTGTGGGTGAGAAGGCAACGGGGACGAAAGGAGGGGCGGCGGGGTTCAGGCGCGAGGTGGAGTTGGCAGCCATATATAGATGGTGCTTCTTGTCCCGTGTACGTGTTGTGGAGCGTGGGTGAGGAGGAAGAAGGATTTTGAACGTGGACTGACGAAGCTCCGAGCAAGGATCGAGGCGTTTATAAAGTAGAGGATGGGAGCGGTGTGTCTAGGGTCGCAACAGCGGTGGCTCAGCGGTCGGAACCCAGCAGCCTCACTCCACTCCGGTCGGCTTTCTATTGCATGTGTGTTTTGGCCGCCAATTTCCATTTCTTTTTCTTCCTCACAAATACTTTTTTGTTTTGCCAAATCAGGCATCACTAGCTGTGCGTGTTGTCTCTCCGGAGGCGACTCGAAGGGAGAAACCCTAGCCCACTTTCCGCTTCCTCCCCTCCCTCCGGCCACCTCGCCGCCACCGGAGGCGCCCTAGGCAAAGTCCTCGCGACGTCTAGGAAGGTGGCGGTGGGGCCATCGTAGTTCCACCATGGGTGGAGGGCTACGGAACGCCGAGCGGTGGCCTCGGGCGGAAGGAACGACGTCAGCCTGGTGGCGGGCGACGGCCGTGGTTCATGCTGGCTGCTCCTCCCCAATTGCGTGGGCGGCGAGGGGGCAGAGGTCGGAGTTCACAGGACGGGTCCGATCCACCGGTCCTTGCCCCGGATCTGAGGTGGAAGCCCCTCCAAGCTTGACAATTTCTTCCTCCTGCCAGATCCGGAAAAGCGACGGCTTCTGGCCGGTTCTTTATACGGCGCATGGTGGTTGGTGCGAGGTGTCGCGGTACTGGGGGAAACCCTTGGTCAGTGGTGTTGGCCACGAAGATGACGACACTGCGGGCGTGGCTCTCCTTGTTGAAGGCTTCGTCTAGGTACCGGCCCCTCCTCTCCCTCTCCTCTGCTTGGGGAAAGACTAGTTCCCTGTTTCGCCGATGGCGGCGCTACGACGTCCCTTCCCTTCCTGGAGGCGTCGTGTTATGGAAAGCAGGGGAAGTAGTGTTCGTGCGCTTTTTGCCAGGATGGACGTGGCGGCGTTGCTTGTTTGGCAGCGGCATTTCACCATGTTGTTGAGTCGATGCCTTGGCTCGGTGTTCCTCATTGCCTCTCTGTCCCTGTTCGCTTGCGGGTCAACGCCCACGAGCCTGGGCGAGAGAGGAAAGGGTTCCCCTTTGTGTCAACAGCGGCGGTCTTGGCCGATGAAAGTCCAAGCCTGGTGGTCTGGCTCGCCGATGTGGTTTGGCTATCTTATTATGTTGTTTCTTCTTCGGTGCGCCTTCGTCCAACAGCTCTGGTCTTAGCGGCAATTACACCGTGCTGAACAATCCATGTAGAGCTTTGAATTAACATAATAATCATACAAAAAAATAGATAGAAGACAATGATGCCCAGCTTTGAATTAACATAGCCCCATAGTCTTAGCGGCAATTACATCATGCTGAACAACCAACTTACATGCCACAATTGTGTAGTTAAATGTTGAATAAGAAATGCTGAATAATCCTCGTGGAGAGTAAATTTTGTTTTACAGAGGATGATGGAGAAAAGTTAAGGATATAAAATGCATTATTTTTGTAGCCTAAAGGCCACGATTGTGTAGTTAAAATAGCATAGTAATCTTGTTGTTTACCTTCGGTTAATATACTTCTAAGAAAGAGGACACACTTCACAGGAATTACACGGATGAAATACATGTTGAAAACACCATCGAGGGTGAGGGTGAAAACCTCGCCTAAGCGGTTAGATTCATGAGGCAGAAAGGAGGTAGGAGAACTCGGCAGCGCTGGGAGTCTAAGCCAGTGGGAATGCTCAAGTGCTCAACATTAGAATTTTTACGATCAGAAGGACCACCGAAACCATTGGGAAGAACCGTGCACCAAAGGGACATCATGCACAAAAAATGGTGGGGAAAAATCTTGAAAATAATGACCACGTCATTGTTACATCTAACAGTTTTAAAACCATATATTAACAATAACAAATTTAGTCTCGTAATATTAATGGGCCGCTCACCGCATGGCCCGACTTCAAATAAGTCATATTACTAACATGACTATTCATCTTTTATTGTTGAGGTGTGAGTAGAATTTGAATTTGAATGTCTCTCATAGTAGATACATGTTGTATCTCCATACTGAAATATTTTTTATTTTTATCGTCTTCTCTTTTTTTTTGTTGCATGGTTACGACACATGAGCAGGAGCATTAGCAGGAGCGTAGGATGCCTTCGCCATGGGAATTGTTCAGAAGGGAGGCTAGATTTAACAGAACGACATCCCTCGCAAATTTACCAGAACTTAAACATATCATAGTTTTATACTCAAAAGAGGTCCATAATATTATTCAGTGTGCACATTTTTCTTTTAATGCAGAAGTCTTATCTTGAATTTTTTTAGAACTCTTTGAGAAGGTGTTCAAGGGGTTCACAAATAAAACAAACAATAGAATCATCGACTACATAAAGGTTTTATCTTACTAAATCATTTAGGTTTTAATATAAACAAACCTTAACTATGTAAAACTATTTCTAAGATATTGATACTTGAATAGTAAATCGGAATTATAATTCCACTTTTTACCCCCTCTTTGGGACCCACTTTCTTAGTATATTCTATGGCATAATTTTACGTTTTGACAATGTGTCGTCTCTTATTCAACTTCATTAATCATCCAACGACTATAGCTATTCATCGAGTAGAATTAAAATATTGAAAAGTGGAATATTTACATTGAAAGCGACGAATGAGAGTAAACAGATACTAGAGATAGAAAATTATGAAAAAAAGAGGTCACGAAACGGAGGTGTGAAAAAAAAACAATGTTTTATAGATTCTCGTAGAGATACTACGAAGGAGTAAAGAAGTCGATGAGTTTTTTGTATCAAACGACTCCCGATGGAGCCGGGTTCCATTACCACAAGGAACAACTGAAGAAATGTCTGGTTTATGTACAAAAGAAACAAAAGAAAAAGGAACCCTGCATACCCCTCCTAGAACATGAGAAGGGGACAAGAACAACACAAGTACGCTCTAGCTACACTACGAGCAAACGGACGAGAAGTTTAGGGTAACGACAGAATCGGCCAACACACATGTTTTTAAAGTAAAGCCAAACCATTGAACAAAAGTATCCACATGTAACACCACTTATCCTGGAGTTCAACACTGATCAAATCTGCGAGATTCTTCTCTCACAGCCGAGCGATGAGTTGCCTTGTTCATCTTCAGAAGCATCCCCTGCGATGCGACGATCAGTTATCGCGGTACCACCAGAATTATGAGTCACCACTTCCTGGATTATCTCAGCTCCTTCTTCCAGCATTTGTCTCACACCCTCTGGCTGTAGACCTTCCCAGTAACGGAGAAACGCGCACATATAACAAATCAATTCAACCGGAGAAGATATGAACTTGTTTTTGAAATATGTATCATTCCTAGTTTTCCAGATTGCCTAGTAAAAGGCAGCAACCCCGATGATGTGAATATTTGATCCAACAGGCGGAAATTTTTGCATCCACCAAAACTATTGGGAAAAGAAGGAGAGTCGTGTGTCAACACCCAATGCAGTGCTAACCACACTTCACATGAAAACAGCATCAGTGAATGATCAAGAGGGTTAACTAGAGGGGGTGAATAGGTTAACTACAAATTTTACTTCTTTTGCGATTAAGGTTATTGCTCAAATATAGATTGTCTAGATTATGCACCTAGGTGAACAATACTATATGAAGAGCAGATAATGCTAGCACGAGATATTCAAGGAACTAAGCTAGTAGCTATAAGTAAAAGTAAGTTGAGAAATAACCGAACACAATGACGCGGAGATTTATCCCGAAATTCACTTCCCAATGGTAGCTAATCTCCGTTGGAGCGGTGCAGTGCCACCAAAGCGGAACACCAAGTAGTCGTCAAATGGCACACTATATCTCCTTCGTGTCCAACCACCAAAGTGGAAGGAGCATGAATCACTATGTTTCCGTTGAGGTTGACACCTAGAACTTTTACAAGGATGAGCCACACCACACAACTTGGAGGGTCCTCACAAAATCTCGGAAGCCTCCAAGACTCCAAGCAATAAGATCCACGGGCTCTCAAATCTTCGGAGACACCAACAAGGATCAAAGCTCCAAGAACTAAGAGCAACAAGATTCTAGTTTCCAATGAACCAAGAAAGTCAAGATGCCCGAGGGATTAATGGGGTGGTGACAAATCGTCTTGGTGGAGTTGTAAAACTAGTGGCCCTGCTCCAAACCCCAAGAGATCAAGAGTTTTGGTGGTATTTTGGAGATCTATGAGTTTTGAGGTGTTCACCAATGGTGGAGAGAGAGAGAGCTTCAAGTGACACCTTCTAAAGGTAGAAAAATACCCCACCATAAAGTAGGGGAGAAATATGGCCGTTTGAAAATGGTATCTTTGACTTGCAGGAAACTGATGGTGCAAGAGTTGACCGGTAAACACACGCTCGTTGAGAGACCCCAAGTGTAAGGTATGAAGAGTGTAGTGGCAAGTTTTCCCTCATAAAGAAACTGAGGTTTAATCGACCAGTAGTAGAAAGAAATCACTTCTCAAGGTTGAAGACAGCTGATGTTCGCAGGGCGCACTACCAGGCTCAGCAGCAACATGGAATCTACACAACACAATCAAAGTACTTTCCCCCTATGAAACAGTTTGGTTGTCAATGTCACCGATTTTGCTAACACAAAGGATTAGATGTATAGTGTGAAAAATAGTACTTGTTTGCAGTAAATGGAAACAGAACAATGATAGAAGTAAATGAGAGAAAAACAATGATTGCAGTAAAGAAAATTGTGTTTGAAGTGGTTGTATTATCAATGTAAAAGAATGGACCGGGGTCCACAATTCACTAGTGGTGTAAACAAATTACAGTTGGGCAATTGATAGATATAAAGGCTGCACCATAGTGCATATGCATGACATGATGATTACTATGTGATTCATGCGGGCATTACAACATAATCCATAGACTGTTATCCAACTACATCTATGACTACTAATCCACCCTCTGAGCGTCATCCAATCAAACCTCGAGTACTAAGTTGCAAGCAACAGATTATTGTCTTAAGTAAAGTATGTAATGTAAACAATGAAAACATTGTTGTTTTCTCCCTAATGAAAACAACACATCCCCCATCCGTTACGTTTCTGTCCCTGGAGCGTGAATGAAAGGGAAGCATGAACCGACTATCGAGCATAAATACTCCCTCTTGGAGTTAAAAGTATCAACTTGGCCAAAGCATCTACTAGTAACGGAGAGCATGCAAGATCATAAATAAGATAAACATGATAGATCGATAATCACTGTACATAGCATTCAATATTCATCGGATCCCAACAAACACAACATGTAGCATTACAATAACATGATCTTGATCATGATAGGCAGCTCACAATATCTAAACATGAGGCATAAAGAGGAGAATACAACCATCCAACTACTGCTATGGACCCGTAGTCCAAGGATGAACTACTCACGCATCACTCCGGAGGCAGGCATGGTGATGAAGAGCCCTCCGATGATGATTCCCCCACCCGACAGGGTGCCGGGGATAGCTTCAGAACCCTCTCGAACTAGTGTTGACGATGACGGCGGCTACGGAATTTTTCGTGGACGGAGGCTCGGTAATTCAGGGTTAACCCGGGGAGGAGCTTAAATAGGCGAAAGGGCAATGTCGGTGGGAAGCCAGGGGCAGACCACCTGGTGGCGCAGCCAAGGGGACACCGCGCCAACCTATGGTGTGGTGGCTCCAGGCCCCCCCCTCCGTGTCCCTCGGACTTTGTGTACGTGACAGATTTCTAAGACCCTGGGATTTTGTTTCGTCCAATTTCAAGAATATTTCCAGAACAACTTTTCTTAAACTAAAAACAGGAGAAAACAGGAACTGGCTCTATGGCATCTGATACGTCCATTTTGCATCACTATTTTAAATTGTAATTTTCTGTTATTCATCGATATATTTCATATTATGATGCATTACTTATGTTATTTCATCTTATTTTGCATGTTTCATAATTATTGGAGAATAAACATCGGGACCAGAAATCTGATGGAAAAAGCACCGTCAAGATACCCTATTTCAGAAGATTAGAAGAAGAAGGGAGGCATCAGGAAAGTCTTAGAAGCCGAGAAGAGGGAGCTAGCCACGAGGAGACCCGGAGGGGGGCACCAGGGGCCCACACCATGCCTCTTTTTGCCTCCGTCCACCCTGGCCCACCTCTGGCCGCCTCTTTTCGCGTACTTGAACCCCCGGGAACCCTAAGCCCCAGAGAACCATCGAGGAAATATTCCGCCGTCTCCTCGGGGCGGAAAACAACAAAGAGAGAAAAGCTCTCCGGCAGGGAGAAATATGTCGGGGAAATTCCTTCCCGGTGAGGGGAAATCATCGCCATCGTCACCGTCATCGCTCCGGGTATCATCAATATCGGCATCGTCATCATCATCATCACCAGCACCATCACCCTCACCATTGATGTCTACTGTCGGATATATACCGAATAGGGGTATAGAAGATGGTAGACAAAAGAGCTGGACTACCAGGGTGGCCTGCAAGGTAATGGACTTAGGTCCATTGGGCGGCCCAGTAGTCCGACGCGTAGAAGCCGGATTCTAGAAGAACCCGGATCACGGCCCGCGTGATCTGGCTTGGAGGAGAAGACGGATTCCTTACTTTCCAAGTTACAAGTTAAACGTAGTCTTCTAGGTTTCTGGTTCTGTAAGCCCTAATCCGGCTATTATATAAAGCCGGACGGGAGATAGATTTCACAAGTTCCTTAGGTCCAAGGTTCTAGGTTCTAGCTTAAGCCTTGCGCAACTCGCCGGGAAGTTCATCCTCGTCGAGTAGCTAGATCTATTCCCTTACATTGTAACCTTATTATACGGGCTTTAGTCCCACATAGTGAGAAGTGCAGGAGTAGGTACGCCGTACTGTCGCGACGTACCGAACCTGGGTAAATCCCGTGTTCTGTGTTTACTACGCTATCCCGTTACCCCACGTCTCTACCGTAGTCTCATGGCACCCCAGTCTATGAAAACTACTACGATGTCTCGACAGTTGGCGCCCACCGTGGGGCAAACGACGTCAGGCGTGAAGTTTCGATCTGGGATTTTAGGCGGAATCGGAAGATCGATCACTGTCGGAAGCTTGGAATTCGACAACGACGTCGGGCGCTTCCTCGACAACGGATCCTACATCCCGGCGCAAAACCATCTGGTAAGTGCCTGCGTTTTACCGATTGGATCTGCAAATATCTTTATCGGATTAACCGCGGAAGCAATGGGGTTTTGCGGTGAAAGCAATTATCTCCCACCCGCCCTATACCCAGTCGAAGACGACTATGATGCCGGATTTTGCTCAGATCGCCGACAAAACAGTGATACCCACTTTATCGGCATGGTGCAATCCGAGATCGCCGAAAACACGGATGACGGAAATCCCGTGCAAGAGGCAGACAACAATACACCCGTCCCGGAGACGGAATAACCAATACCCGTCACAGAGACGGAAGATCCGACATCCGTCAACCAGACGATGAACTCGGAAACAGAGTCCGTGCTTGCCGCCATTGAGGCGAGATTGGAGTCGGAAACCGGATCGGATAACTTCGAATCCGAAGACGAAGATGATGATGCCTTCGTAAGAAAAGTTAAGTCCTTTCAAGAGGGATTCCATGAAGTGCTAATGGCAAAACCAGCTGATACAACGGGTGCCGATAGCCAGGAAAGCCCTAAAACCCCTCCGCCAGCAGAAGAGAGGGAAGACGGAGAAACTTCTCCGATATTTCCTAACGTCAAGGAGATGACAGAGGATGAGCCTGTCAAAAAACCTCCCTCTTCCAAGAAAAAGCACCGTGCTTCTAAAAAACTCCAGTACAAACTCCGGAAGAAAAAATCAGCTGATCTCGCTGATGAAAACCTGGAAGTTGGAGATATTAGTGGCACAAAGTCTACGGAAAAGAAATCTAAGGAAATCACTGCTCCGCCAATGACAGAACTGGAAGAGCAAGAACTATTACAAACTCCAGTGGGACCCAATGAACCCCCTGAGATGCTGGAAGCCAGGAGACAAGCTTTCCAACGGCAACAGCAACAACTGCTTAGATCTCGGCAACACCTCCAACAAACCCATAATGACATCAAAATCATGAAGGAAGAAATTGAGGAGTACGAGAGAAAGCACAGATCTGTCTTAAAACCTACAAGGTTACCCGGAATTACAAAACCGGAAGAACTGCCGCCGAAAGAAAGGTTCTATAACCCATCTTGGCAAAAGCAGTTAAACGGCAAAGATGCCAAGGGCGAACCAATATACAAAACCGCAGCTGAAAACGCGGAAGCAGCGTTCGCCATACTGAACAATGATCTGTACTCCAACGGGGAAAAACTCCAAGGGGTGTATGCCTTCCTAGGAAAAGCATTACAGCAGCAACAGCGAGGACAAGAGCGATCTGGGAGGCTGCATGATAATTCCGCCCTCTGCAAAACTGTTACTTGCGCTGCTGGAGCACCTGGACCGGAAGAACCCGGAGATTCGGATAAAAAAGAGGATCCGAGAAAAGACAAGAAAAACCCCGACAACCGGGACGCAGCGTCTAGAACCGGACCTCATCTCCCGAAAGATGGATATAAACCACACGATCGGGAAGACAAACACCGGAACGACGGCAAAATAATGCCACCTCCGAGAAACCCAGCTGAAAAAGCTGGAAGATACGATACACCTCACAGGCGTGAAAGATCTCGGACACCGCCCAAAGATAAGGAAAGGTACAGGAGCAGGACTCCACCTAATCCCAGAGGGCGTGACAACGGAAGAGATAGAGATAACCTCGGAAAAACGCGTCCGCGTAACAATGGGAAAGAAAGGAGCAGATCCCCTTCTGTCCATTCAGCCGGGAGATATTCTGCGCATATTGACAGAGCAGAAAAGGATGATCTATACTTTGGTCCTAAGTGTTTCACTGACAGGATCCGAAGGATAACCCTGCATTCTGGCTTTGCCAAAGTTGGTCCAACCTACCAAAAATATACCGGCAGTACAAACCCGGATACCTGGCTTTCAGATTATTACACAGCCGTCCAGATCAACAACGGGACAGACCTGGAAGCTGTCAAGTTTCTTCCCCTAATGTTGCTAGACGGAGCCAGAGATTGGATTAATGGTTTACCATCCAGAACTGTCGACAGTTGGGATGATATGGCGAGAGTATTTACTCAGCATTTTCGAGGAACATACAAACGCCCAAATAGCATCAATCAGCTGAACCGTTGCACCCAATTTGAAGACGAACCATACGTGGATTTCATCTCCAGATGGACTGCAATGAAGAATAGTTGCTCTGGGGTAACTGACGTACAAGCAATGCATGCTTTCGTCAATGGCCTAAAACCCGGACTTGTACCGTTCATGGTTGGCTCCAAAAAGCACAAAGATCTCGGATCTATGCTTACAACCGCTAATGAGCATGCTGCAGCCGAAGACGATATCAGAGCAAGAGGAGGCAATATTGAGTCACTGATACTGGCCAAGAAAACACCTCGTTCTGATAAAAAAGGAACCCCGGAGTCAACAACAAAGCCCAAGGAGGTTAACTTAGCCTTTGGAGGAGAAAAAGGGAACAAGTGGAAAGGCCGCAGTCCGGATCCCATCAATTACACTCCTGAAGAATGGGAGAGAATTAAGTCGGAACCTTGCGTCCACCACTCTCAATTTGGGAAACCAACCCACACGAACGCGCAATGCCGGCTAAACAAGCATATGAAAGGCAATGCAGGAACCGGAAATAAAGGGAAGGGCTCCAAGAGGAAACCCACCAAACAAAAGCCAGAAGCTGAAAAAGAAGACAGTGAATCGGACACTGATGATAAAATCCAGGAACAACAGCGAAAAGGCGAACCTAAATTTCCGAGGGTTGACGGAGAAGCAATGCTAACTTTCTTAGCAACCCCGTCAGCAAAGGTGGCCAAAAGGACACTTCGAGAAATAAACGCGGTTGTTCCTGCAACCCCAAAATTCTTGAAGTATTCCAACACACCGATAATCTGGGATCAGTCTGATCATCCCGGAAATATCCCTGAACCCGGCACACAAGCTCTTGTTGTAAGCCCTATTGTTCAAAACACTAGGCTAAGAAGAGTGCTGATGGACGGAGGATCCAGCATCAATATAATGTACCTGGATACACTGAAGCACTTGAAGATATCCGAGTCCCAGCTCAATTACAGCAATATACGCTTCCATGGCATTGTTCCTGGCAGGCAAGCACGATCCCTAGGAGAAATTTCCCTAGATGTCACCTTCGGAGATAAAGATCACTTCCGGCAGGAAAAAGTATCCTTCGAAGTTGTGCCGTTCGAGAGCGTGTATCACGCAATACTCGGACGTCCGGCTTTCGCCAAGTTTATGGCAAGATCTTGCTATATCTACAACAAGCTGAAGATGCCAGGACCCAAAGGAGGAGTAATCACCATTGCCGGTGATTTCAAGCTGGCAAACGAGTTGGAGAAGCAAAACGCCCTTTGCGCTCAAAGAGTTATAGCTCAGGAAGAATTAAAGGAGTTGGCTAAGGAGGTATCGCCGAAAGAAATGCCGGCAGGAAAAGAAACTCGGAAGCCAACAGATAGCTTCAAGGCATCCGAGAATACAAGACAGGTAATCCTAGACCCCAAAGATCCGACAAAATTCGTCGTTGTAGGGACTGGGATGACCGACAAATAGGAAGGCGAGCTCATCAAGTTCCTCCGTGAGAACTGGGACATTTTTGCTTGGTGTCCAGCTGACATGCCAGGCGTACCCAGGGAACTTGCTGAGCACCAACTCAAGGTTATTCCCGGATCAAAACCCGTCAAACAAGGTCTCCGTCGATTTGACGGAAGAAGACGGAAGGCTATTGGCAAGGAAATTATCCGGCTTTTAGCAGCGGATTTCATCAAGGAGGTAATCCATACTGACTGGTCCGCAAATCCGGTATTAGTACCGAAGAAAGACACAACTGCACTCAGAATGTGTATAGATTACACAGGATTGAACAAGTTATGTCCGAAAGATAGGTTTGCGCTGCCGCGAATCGATCAAATAATAGATGCCACTGCAGGCTCTGAGCTTTTATGCTTTTTGGATGCATACTCCGGGTACCACCAAATACGCATGAAAAAGGAAGATCAAATCAAGACTTCTTTTATAACCCCGTACGGGACGTATTACTACGTAACCATGCCTTTTGGCCTGAAGAACGCAGGTGCAACATACCAGCGTTGCATGCAACGTTGTTTGCATAGTCAGATTGGAAAAAACGTCCATGTTTACGTGGACGATATTGCTGTCGTAACCAAGGAAAAAGATACACTCCTTGAGGATTTGCGAGAAACTTTCGAAAACTTGCGCACTTACAAGATGAAGTTGAATCCATCTAAGTGCGTATTCGGGGTTCCCTCAGGAAAACTTCTAGGTTTCATCGTTTCTCACAGAGGAATAGAAGTGAACCCGGAAAAGATCAAGGCAATCTTGAATATCTCAAAGCCTACATGTGTAAAAGATGTCCAAAGATTGACGGGTTCCGCTGCAGCCGTCAGCAGATTCATTAGTCGGCTGGGGGATAAAGCCTTGCCACTATACAAACAATTAAAGAAATCCGACAAGTTTGAGTGGACAGAAGAGGCCGACGCAGCGTTAACCCAGTTAAAAGAAACCTTGATGAACGCCCCCATCTTGGCATCTCCCAAAGATGAAGAACCCATGTTGTTATACCTCACGGCTACTAGTCGGGTTATCAGCGCGGTAATCGTTGTGGAACGGGCAAAAGAAGAGCAAAGCATACCAGATCAACATCCGGTATACTACATAAGCGAAGTTTTTTCCGAATCCAAACAAAGATACCCGCACTATCAGAAACTGGCATATGGCGTATTTTTCGCATCCAGAAAGCTGCGCCATTACTTCCAAGGACATTCCATAACAGTGGTATGTAAAGCACCACTAGGAGATATTATAAACAATGCGGAGGCAACCGGCCGAGTAGCTAAATGGGGCATCGAGCTGGCAGCCTTCGACATTAAGTATCAGCCAAGAACGGCAATAAAATCCCAGGTTTTGGCAGATTTCGTCGCCGACTGGACAGAAGCAATGGAAAATACACCGATGCCAGAGTCCGAGTACTGGATCATGCACTTTGACGGATCTAAGATGAAAGAAGGAGCTGGAGCCGGCGTAGTCCTAAAATCTCCCAAGGGAGACACAATGGAGTACGTATTGCAAATACACTTCAACGCCAGTAATAATGTGGCAGAATACGAAGCTTTGCTTCATGGCTTGCATATTGCAAAAGAAATAGGGGTAAAGCGCATCTTGTGTTACGGAGACTCGGATTTGGTACAGCATCAGCTCAACCAAACCTGGGACGCGAAAAGCCCCATAATGGCCGAATATCGGAGAACGGTGGATGAGTTTGCCATCTGTTTCTTCGGGTTCGAAGTCCTTCACATAAAAAGGGAGGAAAACTGGAACGCGGATGCGTTAGCCCGCATGGGATCAGAGAGAGTAACAACTTTACCACCAGGGGTATTCGTCCAGCATTTGCACGAACCATCCATCAAAGGTGGAGACGTCGATTACCCTTTAGCATCTGAAACAATTGAAGTCATGTTCGTTAAACCGGATTGGACAATCCCGTACCTAAACTTCTTAGTCAATCAGAAGTACCCGGAAGGAGCAGATGAAGTCCTGCAAAGGCAAATACAACGTCGATGCAAAGGATATGTAGTAATCAACGACCACTTATACAAACGCAGTGCTTCTGGAGTTTTTCTGCGGTGTATTTCACCAGAGGAAGGAAGAGAAATATTGCAAGAAATCCATGCCGGCGATTGCGGACATCATGCTCAATCAAAAAGCATAGTCAAAAAAGCATTCCGCGCAGGGTTTTTCTGGCTAACAGCCAAGACAGACGCCGAACGCATAGTAAATACATGCGAAGGATGTCAATATTATGCTAAGCAGACCAATTTGCCGGCCCAAGCATTAAAAACTATCCCTATCACTTGGCCGTTTGCGGTCTGGGGGCTAGACATGATGGGACCGTTCAAAACTGCAAGAGGTGGACTTACACATCTACTTGTAGCAGTAGATAAGTACACAAAATGGGTGGAGGCTAAACCTATCAAAAAGCTGGATGGCGTAACTGCCAGAAATTTCATTATTGATTTAGTAATGAGGTATGGCGTCCCACACAGCATAATAACTGATAACGGGACAAATTTCTCCATTGGGGAGTTGGCAAAATACTGCCAACAAACGGGAATTCGCTTGGATCTTGCATCTGTGGCGCACCCGCAATCTAATGGACAGGTTGAAAGAATGAACAGCTCAATCCTGCAAGGAATACGCCCAAGACTCGAAACTCCTCTTCATAGAGCAGCCGGAGCATGGGTAGAAGAACTACCTTCCGTGTTATGGAGTATTCGAACGACGCCAAACAGGTCAACCGAGCAAACCCCGTTCTTCCTAGTTTATGGTGCGGAAGCCATGCTCCCAACGGACATGATCCATGATAGTCCAAGAGTGCAAAACTTTGATGACTCAGATGCCGAAGAAGCACGACAGGATGCTGTCGATCTCCTAGAAGAGGAAAGAGAACTTGTGCTTCAAAGATCTGCCATCTACCAGCAAGGTTTACGACGTTATCATAGTCGGAAAATCAGGCATCGCTCTTTTAAAGAAGGCGACTTGGTGCTGAGATTGGTGCAGCAAAGAAAGCACAAATTGGCCCCAGTATGGGAAGGACCATTTGTCATCAGTAAAGCCATGAAGAATGGATCATATTATCTTGTCGACATTCGAGATACGGAGGATGATCCCAAAAAGCCGAATCGCAAAAGAAAGAGAAAAATAGATGCTGAACTAGGAGAGACAAATAGGCCTTGGAGTATCCAGCAATTACGTCCCTTCTACACTTAGTTCAATTTCTATGTAAACATCTTTGAGATCATGAAATAAAGTTATCGGAATTCATATTCATTATAAGTACAAAATATTTCCGCTTTTTCTATTTCCCAATGATCTTACAAATACTCAATGTTGACCCGAATTGTGCCTGCGTGCTCGGTGTTTAAAAGCTGAATGATTCGACCTGTTAAAGGTTAAAGGAAACTCGGATTGTGCCTGCGTCCCCAAGTTTCAGAACAGCTCCTTATTTTCTCTAAGTCTCATCTGATCGTGCGTATGCTGGGTTACTGGAACTAGTTAGTGAAAATGCCTTTAGCATGATTCATGTTTTCGAGTTTCAAAACTGCTTGGTTCGTCCCCAGTTACTCGGCATAACGATTCATAGTGCTATTTGAGTAATTTCAAACACTAAGAACAGTTAAAGCATGTATACCAGATTACTTAGAAGATAAAGGAGCAGCCAAACCCGGAAAAACTTTGCAAGAAGTTTGAAATCGCAAAAGGCGGAGTTCTTGTTTCGACAAATGACATAAAAGTATTACAATATGAGTTACATTGTAAAAAAGCTACTATACGCATCCATCATCCAGGTTAAAGTGCGCCCCCTTTTAAATTTCTGAGTCTTCATCACTGCCATCATTCTCGGGGGCTGCGGGCACCTCTTCTTCCGGATAAGTAATGGAGATATTTACCATGGAAGCAATCTGTGTGGCATGGCCTTCAACTTCTTTAAAGATTGCATTCATTTGTGCTTCTGAACATTCTTGAGGAATACCGGATGCTACTCGCCAGGATTTTGCATCAGGGTAGTGTAAGCGCATGAGGCCAAGTGCCATTCGCGCACCACCCCGTGCGGCAGAGCGAAGGAAAGATTCCTTCGAATTTGCTACTTCCATAATGCCATCCGGAAGTCGGTAAACTTCTGAGAATTGTATACTGCTGGTAGGCAGGAATTTATTAAGTAAATGCATCCCTGCATTTCTGATTGAATTCCATATCTTCCCAAAGGCCCGGATCTTTTCCGTCCGAGAAATCCCTGGAAAATTTCCTGCTTTTTGACAAAAAGCAAAGATTAGATAATATAAGAATATGACATCAAAGTATTGGTAAAAGAAGTCAACTTACCAAGAACCGCGTCAATTTCATCGCTTTCTTTCATACGAGGAAATAGCATACTTTCTAAATCATTGATAATGGATTTATCCTCTGCTGCCTGCAAAGAAGCCTTGGATTGCGCAATCCCAAGGGCTAGATTACTGGCTTCCAGTTCTTCTCGAACTTTTGAAAGTTCTCTTTGAAGGTTGGAGTTTTCTTCACGAAGTTGAGAAAAATAAGCAGCGTTCGCTGTAAGCTTCTTGGCTTTGGTTAAAGCAGCTGGAAAGCAGGGACAAAATAATCCGACATTACGGTAAGGTTTAGAAAAAACTTTCCAGCAAAAGTCAACAAACACGAAGAAAAATACCGGTGGCTTTGGATAATTGCTTTTGAGTCGACGCCAGTTCGTTGCTCTTTGACTCAATAGCAGATTGAAGTGTTTTTACTTCTTTGCTTTTGAGGCTAAGTTTTTTCAAAACTTCCACGTTTATGGCATCTGCGGAATGCTGAAACATGGAAATGAAAGCCAGATGCTTAAGTTTGAACAAGCATACAAAGAATCATTAAGAGGAATTTAGATTTTCAACTTAATGCTTGGGGGCTAGAGGTATTACCTGGCTCATTTCTCGCAAATCAGTTAAGGTCTCCTTGAATTCTCGGGCATATTCCATGAAAAGAATTCCTACGTGGTGAAGGCCATCGTGTATGACCTGCCGGGGCGAGAATGCGATATTGTTGCGGATAACTAATCCATTTTGCGGCCAAGGGCGAACCAGAGGCGCAGGAGCAAAAAACTTCTTAGCTTCCGGACGAATATATCCGAGTTCGTCGAAAAGTTCTTCTTTCACTCGGATATCATCTGGAGCAGGAATGGATTCGTTTCTGACGGGTGATTGAAGATTTCCGCCCATTGGCATATTCGTTTTCCCCTTTTTTCCTGCAGCTGCAGAAGGGAATTCTTCTTTGATGGTAGTTTGCCTCTTGCGCTTTTGGGTGTTGTAAAACTCGGCGTACAATTGGCTGATTTCAGCATCAGAAGCAAGATCATCTTCTCCAAGTTCGTCAAACTAGGAAAGAATCAGCAGTATGTTAAAGATAAAGAGAGAAGATAATCTGAGGAAACTCAGAAACAAGGGAAGAGAAGTACCTTAGGAACCAGATTTTCCGCATGATATATGGCTAGACTCTCTTCAACCTGGCTATTAGCGGCAACTATCTGATGAAGGCGTTCGACAAAATCCTTCTTGCTAAAGGATCTATCAGTGCCTCTCATGCTATCTTCCGGTCCCGTGTACTCACAAAGAAGTCGGGAACGAAGGGATAAAGGTTGTACGCGACGTCCAAACCAGCATAACACGATATCCTTCCAAACCAAAGGTGGTTGAGAAGAAGAAAGTTTGGCAATACGACGCTTTATTTTCATCAGGCTTTCAGGCAAATCCTCTGTTATTTCAAGTGTCCAATTTTCATGAGGAATGGCAGCAGAATTAACGAAGGGAGGAAGTCCGGTTTCTTTGTTGGGGAACGGAATGTCTTGATGATAAAAGAAAGAACCTAGCCAAGATTGGTCAGGTTTCGGCATTCTTATCCTGGGGTACCATTCTTCCCTAAAGTTTCTAAGGATAAAAGATATGGTACCGCAGATGGGTGAGACACCGTTTGTGATATTGTGTTTTACCTCGAAACAATAATGCCAGAAGTCTAAATTGGGAGTTATTCCAAGATACCCTTCGAAAAGAGCTTGGAAACTAGCTAATTGGAGGATGGAATTTGGAGAGATATTGTGGGGTTGGACACCATAGAAATTAAGGACGTCTAGGAAAAAGGCGGAAGGAGGGAAACCCATACCTCTCGTGATATGAGAAGTGAGGAGGACGCGTTCACCTTCCTTTGGCTTGGGCTCTGGCTCATTCTTCGAGATCCGCCATTTGCCTTTAACTATTAAACCGTCCCTTGACATCCGACGAAGGAGGACGAGTGAAGTATCACTCTGATTCCAAATTCCGACAAATTCTGCTTCTTCGTCAGATCCGGCGGAGAAGCGCTCAGTGCCACGAGAGTGAGTTTTGACCTCCGCCGTTTCTCGTGTGAACGGCGGGGATGTTGTCGTGCTTGGACCCGCTACGTCCGCGGCGGCGAAAGCGTTTTCCCCGCCCGCCGCGGATGCCGTGGTTCTTTCCGGCCCGCCGCCGGCATGCTTGGGCGACCCCAGCTGTGGATCCAGGTCGCCCAAAGGCTCGTTGATGGAGGCACGGGCCGGTGAGGACGACGGAGAGGCCATCGTTTTCGGCGGCGACGGAGCGCTTTGGCGTGCAAAGGGCTCGTCGGGGTAAGGATTCGTTCTAAGCTCTCGTGCTCGCGTTTGCGTCAATGGCGTGGGCAGAAGGAGTGAGGAAAGATTTTCGGAGAGGAAGGAGACGGCTATTTATAGCCTGAAAACCCTCTAGATACGCGCCAACGGCTCTTTTGACCGTTGGATGTTTGACGCGTGTTGCTCGCCGGAAAATCCGGGAAACGGAACGACAGAGGAATGATGGCTATCTCCTCGTTTCTCGTGAGAATCTGTCAGAGATACGTTGCAGGGTTTCCCGCGTGAAACCAAGCGGCGCTTGCGTCAGCATGATTAAAGCGCTGATGTCACGTGTTCCTTTTCCGCGAAGGATCGCGAGAAGAAAAGCCGGATTTTCATAGTTCCGAGTTTTATGTTACCATCTCCTTTGAAAGGAAAGAAGAAAGAATCAAGACTGCTGAATCAAGTTTCCCGGACAGAATGTATTTGACGAAAGGCGGAGTTTCAGAGTTTTGATCCTTCCTGGGGGCTACTGTCGGATATATACCGAATAGGGGTATAGAAGATGGTAGACAAAAGAGCTGGACTACCAGGGTGGCCTGCAAGGTAATGGACTTAGGTCCATTGGGCGGCCCAGTAGTCCGACGCGTAGAAGCCGGATTCTAGAAGAACCCGGATCACGGCCCGCGTGATCTGGCTTGGAGGAGAAGACGGATTCCTTACTTTCCAAGTTACAAGTTAAACGTAGTCTTCTAGGTTTCTGGTTCTGTAAGCCCTAATCCGGCTATTATATAAAGCCGGACGGGAGATAGATTTCATAAGTTCCTTAGGTCCAAGGTTCTAGGTTCTAGCTTAAGCCTTGCGCAACTCGCCGGGAAGTTCATCCTCGTCGAGTAGCTAGATCTATTCCCTTACATTGTAACCTTATTATACGGGCTTTAGTCCCACATAGTGAGAAGTGCAGGAGTAGGTACGCCGTACTGTCGCGACGTACCGAACCTGGGTAAATCCCGTGTTCTGTGTTTACTACGCTATCCCGTTACCCCACGTCTCTACCGTAGTCTCATGGCACCCCAGTCTATGAAAACTACTACGATGTCTCGACATCTACGCACGCTTTTATTCTTGTAGACAGTGTTGGGCCTCCAAGTGCATAGGTTTGTAGAACAGCAACAAGTTTCCCTTAAGTGGATCACCCAAGGTTTATCGAACTCAGGGAGGTAGAGGTCAAAGATATCCCTCTCAAGCAACCTTGCAATTAAGATACAATAAGTCTCTTGTGTCCCCAACACACCCACTGTACTTGTCAGGTATATAGGTGCACTAGTTCGGCGAAGAGATGGTGAAATGCAAGTAATATGGATGGTTATAAGTAATAATAGCAATCTGAAATAAATATGGCATCAAGCAAACATGTAGCAGAACAGGCGGAAAATGGTGTTTCAATGCATGGAAATAAGGCATAGGGATCCTACTTTCACTAGAGGACACTCTCAACAATGATCACATAAATGAATAACTAGATATCTTCTCTCACTATGCTACTCTTAACCACTCTCCGGTCGAATAACAACACCAATCCATGCGTAGGGCTTTAACAGCACTCCTCGGAGTAAGCACTTCCTCAACCAAGTAACCCCCATGCTATCACCATGGGACCCAGCTGGTTCCACGCAAACACCACAATTTCATAGGGTTATCAAACACAAAATATAAATATAATGCTAAACCACACGGTGCACACACTGTCACCTTTACACCGTGATCAAAGCGTTTACGGAGATCTCATAACAAATAATGAACAATAAACATTGCGTAGGGCTGCAAAAAGCATTCCTTAAAGTAAGCATTCCCATATCTAGTTAACCCCACGCTGTTACTATGAGCTCCCAGAAGGTACTAGACAAACACCACAATTCATAGAGGAGACACACATGATGTGCACAATGTCACCTTCACGCCGTGATCAAAGTGACTCCAAAGTTCATATTAATAAATCACTTGAGTAGCAAAAGATGAAGAGTAACATCTACGAATTCAAATAGATTACAAAGCTCATGATCACATGTAGATCACACCATGGGAGAGAGAGATGAACCACATAGCTACCGGTAGAGCCCTCAGCCTCGGGGGAGAACTACTCCCTCCTCATCATAGGAGACAGCAACGACGATGGAGATTTGTCCCTCGAAACTTGTCGTCGGCGGCGGCGGAGCTACGGATGTATTTTGTGGAAAAGGTCGATTGTCCTAGGGTTTATGCATCAGGGAGTATATATAGGCGAAAGGGCAATACCAGGGTGTGGTCAGGGGGCCCACACCACCTGGTGGCGCGGCCAGGGGTGGTGGCGCCACCCTATGGTGTGACCACCCTGTGGCCCCCCTCCAGGGCTCTTCGGGACTTCTAGATGCTTCCGGGACTTCTAAGACTTCTGGCTTTCGAATCGTCCAATTCCGAGAATATTTGCAGAACAACTTTTTTGAAACTAAAAACAACAGAAAACATGATCTGGCTTTGTGGCATCTTGTCAATAGGTTAGTCCCGGAAAATCTATAAAATTGACATAAAGTGTGAGGAAAACATGTGGGAAACAACATGAAAACTACATAGAACATCAAAAATTAAGGATACGTTTATGACGTATCACCCATCCATCTCCATCCCGCTGTAACAGTTAGGGTTCTATATCGTTGTTCTTCACTAGATCTCTCTCCCGGTGTGGATTACTTGTTAGTAGTTGGTGCTTACGAGATTTATCGGTGTTTGCACTTTATGACAGATTGGTATTCATCATTATATCACCTCTGATCATGATCCATATGATGTCTTGTGAGTAGTTAGTTTAGTTCTTTAGGACATGGGTTAAGTCAATATGTTACTAGTGGGATTATGTTGAAGTAATATCTAGTGGTTTGATATTTAAGTTGTTGTGTTATTCTTCTAGTGGTGTCATGTGAACGTCGACTACATGACACCTCACCTTTATGGGCCTAGGATGATGCATTGTGGGGTTGCCGGAGTGACAGAAACCTAAACCCCCGTTAGGAAACCGATGCATGAGGGAGTGTAGGATCCCAGAGTTTAAGGCCGTGGATAGATTTATCTTAATTGCTTTCTTGTATTTGCGGATGCTTGCAAGGGGTTTAATCACAAGTATGTATTAGTCCTATTTGGGTGGTGCATTAGCATAGGTTCACCCATACAACACCTATCAAAACAATAAATATTAATCAACTGTATGAAACGAAAGCGCTTGACGAAATTCCCATGTGTTCTCGAGAACGCTTGGTAATCATAATTAGAACAACCGACTTGTACTTTGCTCTCATAAGGATTGGTCACTCGCTGCAATTATATTTACTGTCTTTTATTTACTCTCACTTTAATTATCTCCTATATAAAAACCACCAAAAAAATAGTTTGCTAGTGTTTACAGTGAATCCTCTATCCAACCTGCTTGTCAACACCTTCTGCTCCTCGTTGGGTTCGACACTCTTATTTATCGAAAGTACTACGATACACCCCCTATACTTGTGGGTCATCAACAACTTGTCAATAGGTTAGTCCCAGAAATCCATAAAAATGACATAAAGTGTATAGAAAACATGTAGCATAAGGCATGAAAACACATGGAACATCGGAAATTATAGATACGTTTGAGACATATCAAGCATCCCCAAGCTTAGTTCTACTCGTCCGTGAGTAGGTAAAATGATAAAAACAAAATAATTTTTTAGGTGACTTGCTACCAACATAAACTTGATCATCATTTTTGTAAAATCATATGTAAGCTGAGATCATAGTACTTTAAACACAAGCATGGTAGATATAATTCTAACAATGAAACTTAGCAATCATGTTGCATCATGAAAAGTAACACAAATAAAAGATCATGAATAATAATGCACTTGAAAGTTATACGTTTGTTTCGGGCATAAAGAAAACATAGCAAAGTGATATTTCGCCTATTCTTAAAAGTGGAGCAAAACATAAATTCCAGGACACCTTCAAAGTTCAAGTGGGTGACTAGAAACAAATATTTTGAGAGTAATTAATAACATATCATGAATCAGTCAATAATAATCTTTGGGATACTGATGCACATTATACTCAGAATGACAACTACGCTCTCTTAATTATGCATAAAGTTCAAAGATGGAGACTAAACATAAAAGTAAAAGAAAACCCTTCGCAGAGGGAAGCAGGGATTAACTCATGTGCTAGAGCTTTTTATTTTATTAAACAGAGGTATTGAAAACATTTTTTTAGAGAGGTGTATGCTTATGTCAACGAATGGTAAACATAAAATGCAGTACGTCAAAAGCCAACTAGACCTTACAAGAGCGGCTCCCATTGAAGGACGCTACTGGTGTAGTAGATCATCTCTCTTCTTTTTTGTTTACGCAATTATGCTTTGACTGATAAATTAGGGGGGAAAAGAGTGAAGAGAATTTTATAGTAACCAATTTTGGGGCTGGGCACCCCGCTGCCAGCTCTTCTATCAATTTGGATAGGCAGATGTGCCACTAGTCTAGGTGTGTAAAGTCCAATCAACAAGAGAAATAAAGATTCTCTATTTACGTCCTCATGAGTTAAAACAGGGGCACTAAACAGGTATAATTTTGAAGGCTTAAAGATAGCACATGAGAAATTTACTTGGAGTGGCGGTTAAATACCGCATGTAGGTAGGTATGGTGGACACATTTGGCAAACTTTGATTTTTGGGAGTTGGATGCACGAGTAGAGCTCATATTCTGTACAGGTGGAGGCTAGCAAAGACTGGTTTGTAGTCATAACATGGTGTAAGCATAAACGATATTACAAGTGAAAAACTAAATTATCATAGAGGCTATAGGTGACTGGTTTGTAGTCATAACATGGTGTAAGCATGCACCAAGTCAACCAAATAAAGCATTCGAAGGAGAATACCACAATATTATGCTTCAATATGTTAAAAACAACTCATGATTCTTTCAATGGCACATTAGGCACTCTCGGATATTTGAGACAAGTCATGCTACAATAATAACCAATAAGAATGGAATTATAATAAAATCCAACATGGCACGATAAAGTCCAGCCACAGTCTAAACAAGCTTAGTTTTGCACCGTCATAACCATGAAATATTTTTACTGCTTTCCAACACCAATCATTTTAATCTAAACAAAAACTCTCCAAAAGATATATCAATGAAACAAGAGAGTACTACTACTACTCGACTAGAACTAACAACTCTGAATAAGAGATGTATGAAAACATGAGCTAAAAGGATTTGCAAGAGCTAGAAGAAAAACTAAGAATACGAGTATGATGAAGAATACGAGTATTCTTATGAAAATGCCGAGCGTGTCTCTCTCCCACACAAGAATGTTGGATTCCAACTAAGTTTCTTGCAGCAAGGAAAACAAAATAAAAACAAATAGACGCTCCAAGTAAAGTGCATATGATGTGACCGAATAAAAATATAGTTTCACTAGAAGTGACATGATAAGTTGCTGACGAAGAAGGGGATGCCTTGGGAATCCCCAAGCTTAGACGCTTGAGTCTTCTTGGAATTTGCAGGGATGAACCACTGGGGCATCCCAAAGCTTAGGAGTTTCACTCTTCTTGATCACATTATATCATCCTCTTCTCCTGGCCCTTGAAAATTTCCTTCACACCAAACTCAAAATAATTCTCATTAGAGGGTTAGTGCACAATAAAAACTCACATGTTATCCTTGGACAAAAGCATTATTAATACTTTTTAAACATTAGCTACAGCCACTAATGTTTTGTGGAGCAGAGAAATCCACTCAACATAGTAAACGAGAGAATGCAAATTAAAGAGGCAAAATTTGTCAAAACTAGAACAGTTTGTAAAGACGATTTTTTTTAGGCACTTACGTTGCTCAAATCAAAAAACATAAAAGTAGAAAAAGTTTTGGATATATCTGACGCTTAAGCACAAAAGTTTGCAGGTCATTTTGATCTTTCTGTGAATTTATACGAATTTAACAATGGACAGCAGAAATCTGTTTCCTGCACAAAAATCCAAATCTAACTTCAACTTTTCACTAGAGACTTGGCACAACAAATACGAGAAAATAAAGATAAAAAGGAGTTGCTACAGAAGTAAACAACACCTTGACTCAAAGAAAATAGAAGAAAAAATTGCAAAAAAAACGTGGGTTATCTTCCAAGAAGTGTGTTTCTTTAACGCCTTTTAGCTAGGCCCATGATACAAGAATCAAGTATTTTCAAGTGAAGAAACATCCGAATTGTAACTTGTTCTAATAATAGTATCAAAATGCAACTTGATTCTCTTCCTAGAAAAGTGTTTCATACCTTTCTTAAGTGAAAATTGATATTTAATATCCCCCTCTTTCATATCAATAATAGCACCAAAAGTTCTAAGAAAAGGTCTTCCCAAAACAATGGGAGAAGAAGCATTGCATTCAATATTCATAAAAATAAAATCAACGGGGACAAGGTTACTTTTAACCATAATAAAAAACATCAACAACTCTCCCCAAAGGTTTCTTTCTAGCATTATCAGCAAGACAAACATCCAAATAACAGTGTTCCAAAGGTGGTAGATCAAGCATATCATAAAGTTTGTTGGGAATAACAGAGATACTAGCACCAAGATCATATAAAGAATTACAATAAAAATCATCCACCTTTATTTTAATGATGGGTTCCCAACCATCATCTAACTTCCTAGGGATAGAGGCTTCATGTTTTAATTCTTCTTTTCTAATTTTCATGAGAGCATTTGTAATATATTTTGTGAAAGCCAAATTCATAGCACTAGCATTAGGACTACTAAAAAGTTTTTGTAGAAACATAATTAGTTCAGAAATATTGCAATCATCAAAATCAAGATCATTTTTATCAAAGGTAATGGGACCATTGTCTCCCATATTTCGAAAAATTTCAGCACTTTTATCAGGAACATTTTCAGTGTTTCAGGCAATTTTAAACGTTTAACAGAAGAAGTGGAGACATTGTCAACACCAATAACTTTACCATTAATAGTAGGAGGTTTACTAGCATTAGAATCTTCAGTTTTACTAGTGGTGGTAATAGTACAAACTTTAGTTATATTGTTCTTTCTAGCAATTGCATCCTGTCTTTCCCATCTAGCATTCAATTCAACTAACATCCTAACATTGTCATCAATTCTAACTTGAATGGCATTCAAAGTTTTGCTTTATTTAACATCATGAGGGATAACCTTTATTTTGAGAAGATCAACATCAAGAGCAAGGCTATCAACTTTAGAAGCAAGAACATCTATTTTGCCAAACTTTTCCTCAACAAATTTATTAAAAGCAGTTTGTGTACTAATAAAATTCTTAAGCATGTTTTCAAGATCAGAGGGTACATTTCTATTTTTTTTGTAGGAATTACAATAAGAGTTAACATAACCATTACCATTATTAGAAGGATATAGCCTATAATTGTTGCTACCAAAATTATTCCTATAAGCATTGTTGTTTTTAATGAAGTTCACATCAACATGCTCTTGTTGAGCAACCAAAGAGGCTAAAGGAACATTATTTGGATCAACATAAGATTTACCATTCATAAGCATAGACATAATAGCATCAAGCCTATCACTCAAGGAAGAAGTTTTTTCAACAGAATTTACCTTGTTACCTGGTGGAGCTCTCTAAGTGTGCCATTCAGAATAATTCATCATCAATATCATCAAGAAGCTTTGTTGCACAACCCAAAGTGATGGACATAAAGGTTCCTCCAGTAGCTGAATTCAGAAGGTTTCTTGAAGAAAAATTCAGATCTGCATAAAAGGTTTGGATGATCATCCAAGTAGTCAGTCCATGAGTGGGACAATTCTTTATGAAAGATTTCATTCTTTCCCAAGATTTTGCAACATGCTCATTATCAAGTTGCTTAAAATAAATAATGCTATTTCTTAAAGATATAATCTTAGTGGGAGGATAATATTTTCCAATGAAAGCATCTTCACATTTAGTAAAAGAATCAATAATATTTTTAGGCAAAGATAGCAACCATTCTTTAGCTCTTTGATACGTCATAAATGTATCCCTAATTTCTTATGCTCCATGATCATATTTTGCCAATTGCTACATGTTTTCTCCCTTATTTATAGCATTTTTATAAGTTTTTCGGACTAACCTATTAACACGATGCCACAGAGCCAGTTCCCTGTTTTCTGCTGTTTTTTAGTTTCAGAAAAATTGTTCTGGAAATATTCTCGGAATTGGAAAACTAGAAGCCCGAAAGTCCTATTTTCCCCGGAAGCATCCAGAAGACCAAAGAGGAGCCGGAGAGGGGCAGCAGGGGTGCCACACCATAGGGTGGCGCGGCCCCCCTGGCCGCGCCAGCTAGGGGTGTGGGCCCCCAGGAGCTCCACCGCCTTCGCCCTTTCGCCTATTTAAGCCCCCCGGATGGAAAACCCTAAACAATTGATCAAAATCCCCGAAAAAGTTCCGCAGCTGCTGTCACCATCAAACCCAGATCAGGGGGTTCTGAAGCTGTTTCCGGCACACTGCCGGAGATGAGATCATCACCGGAGGCCTCTTCATCACCATGCCTGCCTCCGGAGTGATGCGTGAGTAGTTCATCCTTGGACTACGGGTTCGTAGCTGTTTCTAGATGGTTGTCTTCTCCTCATATGCCTCCATGTTTAGATCTCGTGAGCTGCCTATCATGATCGAGATTGATCTTATGTAATTCTCTGTGCTCTGTTTACTGGGATCCGATGAATATTGACCTTATGCCAAGTTGGTTATAGTCTTTATTTTCATATGTTATTTGTGATCTTGCATGCTCTCCGTTGCTAGTGGTTATTCTGTCCAAGTAATTTTTAGTGACTCCAAGAGGGAGTATTTATGCTCGATAGTGGGTTCATGCCTCCTTGTTGCCTTGCTCGAGTGACAGAAACGTGAAGGGGGGGATGTGCTGTTGCCATTAGGGAGAAAACAGTGGTGAGAGTGCTCGCGTGCATAATCATTACTTACATTACACACTTTGTTTAATGCAATTATCTGTTGCTTGCAACTTAATACCTGAGGGGGTCGGATGATAACCTGAGGGTGGATTCTTAGTCATAGATGCAGGTGGATGTCAGTCTATGTATCTTGTTGTAATGCCAACACTAAATAGCATAGTAATCTTCATGTCATATTGTGCACTACGGTGCAACCTCTATATGTCAATTGCCCAGTTGTAATTTGTTCACCCAGCATGCTATCTTTTATGGAGAGACACCACTAGTGAAACTACGAACCCCGGTCCATTTTTTCCATACTGCTAAACAACCCACAACAATTTCCTGCTTTCTTTACTTTCTGCAAGCATAAACTGGTTTTCCACACTATACGTCTAATCTTTGTTTTCAGCAAGACCGGTGAGATTGACAACCTCACTGTACCGTTGGGGCAAAGTATTTTGATTGTGTTGTGTGTAGGTTCCACGTTGTTGCTGACACCGGTGAAGCGCCAGCACCACCGTCAGTGGCATCAACCTTCCGAAGATTCTCTTTCTCCTACTGGATTGATAACCCTGCTTCTTAACTAAGGGGAAAACTCCTACCGATGTGCTCATCACACCCTCCTCTTGGGGTTCCCAGCAAAGTGCATCAAGGATTTTTCTGGCGCCGTTGCCGGGGAGAAGAAAGTCTCCTGGCAACGGGAGTCTCTCACTCTCAATCTCTTTATTTTGTTTTTTCTCTTGTTTTTATTTTTTTCTTGTTTTTATTTCTCTATATCAAAAACACAAAATAAAATTAGTTTATTTCTCTATATTGAAAACACAAAAAACTTAGTGTACTTCATAGTTGTTATTTATTTTCTTGCTTTTCTTCTGTTAAAATGAGTGTTCCTGAAGTAGAGGTTCGTTCTTTTAGGTAACAAGGGGCAGAAAGTTTAAAAGATGTTTGGTATAGAATAAATAATACTCATAAGAGGTGCACAAAAAATATTCTACCTTGATACTCCCATTACAACTGTTAAAACTGAGATCACTTTGGAGGATGTTATTGATAAACTAGACTCTTTGGAAACGAACTTATCAGTTTTCCTTGATAATGCTAGCAAAGTTAATGAATTACTAGTTACTATTGATAAAAGAATCACTGCTCTAGAAGCTAGCAACACTCATGATAATCAAAGTGTTAGGATTGGTAAACTAGAGGATGCCATGGGAGCTTTAAGCTCAACCTTTTCATCCCTTAAATTCAAAAAGGAGAAAGCCTTTGTGGGAAAGGAGCAAAGATTTATGTATGCTCCTAAGATGGCTAAACCCAAATCTCAATATGTGCTGAAAATTGCTAAAACAATGAATGAGACTAAGAATGTCCTTCATGTTGAATCTTCAAAAACATCTCAAGTGCCTAATGCTGCAAATAATGGTTTAGAGGAAGTTATAGATGATGCTTCTTCACTTGAAAATATACTTGAGTTGATTTTTCTATGCCTAGCTGAAAGGCTTTAAAGAAAAGCGCTACCGGGAGACAACCCCGTTTTATTTCTCCGTTTTCTTTCAGTTTTCCTTTGTTTTATTTGGTGTTCTTGCACCTGGGTGTTGTCTATTTCCTTATAAACCCTGATGTATCTTTTTTTTTGAGTTTTTTTTTTTGAGCCAAGTAAAGCCACCAGTGGAAAGTTGAGCCTATATTTCGGATTTCTGCGCAGGAAACAGATTTCTGCTGTCCACTGTAAATTCCGTTAAAAATCACAAAACATTCAAAATGACCCGAGATTTTTTGTGCTTAATCTTGAGTTATATACGAAACTTTTATTAGAAAACCACTTATTGATTTTAGCAACAGAATGTTTTTGAAAAAATCGATCTTTACCTGTTGTTCTGTTTTGACAGATTTCTTCCATTTATCGCATTTGCATCTTAATCTCTTTCTTTTGGTGTTCTTTTGAGAAAAAGAGTTTTGAAAGAAGTTGTGACAATAGCTAATGTGTGTTTGAGTGTTATACTTGTATTGAAACTTAACCATGTGGATTTATTATTTCAATTGCACTAACGTTGCTAATGAAGATTGTGAGAATTTTGATGTGAAGGAAGTTTTCAAGGGTCAAGAGAAGAGGATGATATGATATGATCAAGAAGAGTGAGAAGGCTAAGCTTGGGGATTCCCCGGTGGTACATCCAAGAAAATTCCAAGAGGACTCAAGTGTCTAAGCTTGGGGATGCCCAAGGCACCCCCTTCTTCATCAACAAATTATCAGGTAATTCTAGTGAAACTATATTTTTATTCGGTCCCATCTTATGTGCTTTGCTTGGAACGTCTTTTATTTTTGTTTTAAGTTTTCTTTTGATTTTTCTTTCAGTTTGTTTTTACTTTCATAATAAGATTGGTTGGACCCCGGCATTCTTTTATTGGAGAGTGACACGCTCCGCTTTTTCTTGAGAATACGTTGTATTCTTAGTCTCTGTTTGACTGTTGCATTTATTCAGCTCCTGTTTTGCATGCATCTCTTGTTAGAGATGTTAGTTTTAGTAGTGTTATTTGAGAAATCTCATGTTTTCTTGCTGTATCATAAATAGTATTTTTGTTAAAGCATGTTTTGTATGGTGCTTGTTGGGAGAAACACAAGAAAACTGCTGGTTGAAGTAGAATTTATAATGGTACTAGTAGAAGCTTGTATATACTGTGGCTAGGAATTTTTCATGGCATGCTAAATGTTATTTTAGTTTTAAAGCCTTGTGGTTATTGAGTAGCATGATTAGCCTCAAATAGCTGTGAGTGTTTAATATGTATTGAAAGATTCATGAGTTGTTTTTGTCATAGTAAAGCATCAATATATGGTATTCTCTTTCAAATGTTTTATTTGGTTGACTTGGCGCATGCTCACACCATGTTTATGACTACAAACCATTCACGAATAGCCTCCATGACCACTTAATTTTTGAACTTGTGATACTGCTTATGTTTTAATTAATGATGCTTATGTCGCTATGCCTGATTATGGCTCTTATGCTCTCTTGATTTGTCGCTCCCAGTATTTTGCTAGCCTCGACCTGTACTGAGTATGAGCTCTACTCGTGCATCCAAAATCCCTTAAGCCAAAGTTTTTCCCATTGTGTCCACCATACCTACCTACATGTGGTATTTAACTGCCATTCCAAAGTAAATTTCTCATGTGTTACCTTTAAAACTTTCAAAATTACTCCTGCTTTATGTTCCTGTTTTTGCTCATGAGGACGTAAATAGAGAATCTTTATCTCCCTTGTTGATTGGATTTCACACCCTGGACTAGTGGCTTCATCCACTTATCCAAATGATAGAAGAGCTGGCAGCGGGGTGCCCAGCCCCAAATTAATGCATACAAATTCTCTTCACTATTTTTTCCCTGATTTATCAGTCAAAGCATAACTGTGTAAACAAAAAAGAATGAAGGGATGACCTTCTACACCAGTTGCGTCCTTCACCATGGGAGCCGCTCTTGTGAATCCAGTTGACTTGTGATGTACTGTATTTTCTGTTTACCATTCGTTGACATTAGCATACATCTCCCAAAATATAGACACTCCTCCACGGTATGTGACTGTTGGCAGGCACCCGAGGATTCGGTTAGCCATGGTTTGTGAAATATGGATGGGAGGAGTGTTCAACTTTTAATACCTCTGTTTAATAAAATAAAAGCTCTAGCACATGAGTGATCCCTGCTTCCCTCTGTGAAGGACCTTTATTTTACTTTTATGTTGAGTATCCATCTTCTAACTTTAAGCACGCTTGAGAGAGCATTTTTGCCATTCTGAGTTCTATGTGCATTTGTCCCATAAGCATCAATAATTACTTCATGATATGATATTATTTGTTCTTAAATTATTTGTTCTAGTCTTCCTCTTGAACTTTGAAGGTGTCCTGGCATTTATGTTTTGCCCCACTCTTAAGGGCTATCGAAATATCACTTTGCCATGCTTTCTCTATACCTGAAACAAACGTTTACCTTTCTTTGCATTATTATTCATGATCTTTTATTTGAGTTACTTTTCATGATGCAAAGTAATTTCTATGCTCTATTATTAAAGTTTTATTTATCATGCCCGTGTTTAAAGTCTGATGATCTCAGCGTGCATATGCTTTTACATTAGATTAATCAAGTTTGTGTTAGTAGCATGTGATGGCTCCCAAGTGCAGGAGATCAATCGTAGTCTTCGATGGGAAGTATTACCCAAATTTGTAGTTCGACTCGGTGGGAACACAAGAATACCGGTGAGACTTTAGCAATTGGGACGCCACTCCCAACCACACCTGTGTATCAACAAACTTGCAGCGAGAGTAGTGAGTGTAATAATGCAGTGAAAGTAAACAAACAGAAAGTAAATGGAGAGCAAGTGTTTTCCCAGTTTTCCCCGGAAAAGAGTGAAAGTAAACCAGAGACTAAAACGCAGGCATGAGGTGACAGCGGGGTGTTGCACGGATAAGATTGATCATGTAATAATGTTTTGCCAGCAGAGGGGCCTTTCTCTATCTCAGTTTTATGTAGGTGTGTGTTCCGTAAATTATTGTGCGTACTAACCAAGAGAATTTGCACAAAGCCTATTGTCCTACCTGCCCATTTCACCGGGGCCAATTTGGAACTATAGGTAATTAAGGTCTACCCTTTCGAATAGCCTGGACCAACGCATTAACACTCCATGAACACACATAATCCTAAAACTAGAACATATCCCCCTTGTTTTCCCTAGCTGTCACTTTAGGGTTCGCAGGTTCAACATAATAGCAGGTAATACACATTGCAGATAGATACCAAACTCAAATATATGATGTAGCAATGTAAGTTCAGTACTAAAACCATGCCACTTGGGCCCTAGTAACAAGCATTAAGCCTAGCAATAGTGCATCAACATAAGACATAAGAATTCTCAAGACAAACCCCTAGATCCCGCATACCGGGTAGCAATTACATGATCAATCTCATCCAAAACTCCTCACACCTCACATGCCTACAGCAACTACTCACACATGGAGGGGGTGATGGAGCTCATGGTTGATGGAGATGATGGTGGTGATGATGATTGTGACGAAGCCCCTCGAATTCCACCTCCGGGGGTGAAATCCTGGATCAATCTGACTCCGAAATCGAAGATCGTGGTGGCGGCGACGCTTCGTTTCGCGAACAGCCCTTTCCTTCGAAACCCGTCAGTTTCTCGTATATATGGAGGGGTACGTCGAAGACCTAGTCGGAGTGGGCCATCTGGGCCCAAAAGGGGTAACCCCACGCGGCCAAGGAATCTGGCCGCGTGTGGGGCCCACTTTTGGCCCTCGGGTGGCCCCCCGACCCCATCTGGTGCTCATTCCCCTTCTTTTCCATAAAAAAGTTACGTGGTTTTCGTCCCCTGTGAAAAGTCCTGCGAAAATAGACGGAAAGAAGACTTTTGCTAAAAACAGCGTCAGATTCTGCAGATTTATTCAATTATGGGGGGACTCCGGATAGAAATACGATGCAAAGTGCTTGGAAAAGTAGATGCATTTTGGGTGCATCAACTCCCCCAAGCTTAGCTCGTGGTTTGTCCTCGGACAACTCAAACGCAGTGCATAAGCGATAAAAACTTTGGCAAGAACTTTGCATTGCATATGCATCATCAATTAATACTAGCAAATACTCAAGACATGATTCCTGTAACAAGTAGCAAAATACTAGCAAGTGTGCATCTACTCAGTGTTGAAGCATATATACTTGTTGCAATAGAAATAACATGAAGTGTTAATACTTGAATGAGTTTGCTCAATTGTAGACATAAACAAAGGCTTGTGCATCGCTGATGATTGAATCATATCAAGATTTTTGAGATCTCTGATTCTTTCATATGTTGACAAGTAAAATCATTGTGCTTACTACCTTGCTCTCAGTTTTGCTAAAGCATTAATTTTTCATTTTGATTCTTATGCTTGACAAACTACAAGTTCAAAGCCTCATGCCCCTTAAAAGCGAAGTCCCGTACCATGATTACTCAACTCTAGATTCCTAATAAGCCTTGTACAATCATTGTAAGTATTAATGACATCATAGAGAGCAGCAATTGGGGTACCTCTTGCCCCATGACATGGAAACCAGCCCATGTCAAAATGGCAAGACAAACACATGGAATGGACTCATTATCCTTGTTTTATTTCATTCACTATATGCATAGCTTCTTATTTTATTATAGGATATGTTGCGGAGTCCATTCTAGCTATAAGTAAATTTCCACCATGATATCGCATGGCTTGGGTTAGCGGCCCAATGCGTCTCTCTAATCATATATACTTACTCATCAAGACTTACTATTCCTCTACCTCATTTCGGCATGACACGCATCCACAGTTAAAAGAACATGATATCAACTTGAATATAGAATTCTTAGTGCAGCGTTGAAAGTTTTCCATGTGATACACATTTAGACTAACCCCCAACCATAAGTTCGTCAAGCATAAGACTCCACTTTTATCATTCATGAAATTTTCTCTTTTAATTCTTTCCTTGGTTGGCAAGTTCAGTAAGCACAATGGGATGCGTAAACCTTTGCTTAAGGCTACAATTATTCAATCCATCAGCCAAGTAATGACACTAAACAATATTTCAGTTGCATCAGAATATATTCTACTAAACCACGGAAAAGATAAACAATGGCTATTATGTCACTAAGTGTTAAGGGAATCATAAGGTGTGCACTTGCTGTTATTAAAAAGCATACATAAGCACGGCAAAGGTGTCATACCTTTCATCCCTTCAAGCACATTATCATATCATTGTTGTTCTCCTCTCCCCACTTGAACTGCTCAATAAAAACTCAAATCTTGCTATAAAAAGTTACTGCATTCAGCAATTTGTTTACCTACCTAAACACCTCAAAAGTTTCTCATGTTTTACAGAGGTGAAGGCCATAAAAAGTTGCAGTAGTGATTAAATTTTCAGCTCAAACGGAGACACAAGTAAAGATTAAAGCATATAACAGTGAACATATTTCAGCAATTCCTCCAGCTCCGTATTTATACTAAACTCAAGAAAACAAAAATATTTTTGTGGTTTTTGATTTTTAGAAACATAATGTAAATAACCAGAAGTAAACTAGCTAACAAATAACAAAAATATTTTTGTGTTTTTCAGATTTAAAGAACATAAAACAACAAATAACATGCAAGTGATATAACACAACGAATGAGGAGGGAGAGAAATACTCCCCCAAGCTTGTGATCAAGCTAGTATCCTGGGTGGTAATCATGTCCACCACTCAACGAACCTCCCTGGAAGAAGGATGGATCCTTCCATGCCTGTGCTCCAAGGTGTGGTTCAGGGAAGCCCCAGGGATATGCCATAGGCGCCTGGTATTGGGGCTCCTCCTGTTGTTGCTCTTCTTGTTGTGGCTCTTCTTGCACAGTCCACTTTGTCTCCCTGTCAAACAAGTCAGCACAAGGGAGCCTAACAGACACATGTGCCCATTAGAATCCTTATAGCAATATGAAAATATTCTTTCTCATCCCTGCTCATATCCATGCGAAAAAGTAAACCAAAATCCAGCAGTCGAGACTCATTTACCATGGTACCCAAGTTATCATTAAAACCTCGTTCTGCCATGATGTATTCATGGATTAAAGTGGCAATGGCACCAACATATAAAGGAGTTTTATCCGTGCCATTCCTACTCACAGCTAAATGCAAAGTTCTAGCAAGTATGATTCCCAGGTTATATATTGGTGTTGTATTTTCCATTGCACATTTTAATAAATAGATCATAGGACCAGTGCAAGCAGAAGTGTTATCCCTAGCAAGGAATCCTCTAGCAAGAAACAATGCAAAATATCTAAGGCCCGGGTGTTGGATGCATGTGAGCTTGCCTCTATTCATTCTTTCAGGAATATTTTTAGCAATGCTACGCCAGAATGTGACAAGTTCTGCTCTAGAATCAGCATATGTTTCATCCCATAACCCCGTAGTTGGTACACGTATAGCCTTACAGAATTCCTCTAATGACATGACTAAACGCTGCCCCCTCATTGTAAATTTAATGACAAAAGTAGCTAGAGGAGGGTTCGTAGACTTACTTTTCCGGTGCACCACCGGTCCCTCAAACCTGAATGTAGAGAGGAATTCCCTCGAGACTTCCACATATGTGTTGCGTGGATGGCGTGAGAAGTCAAGCAGCCCCGTAGTTGCAGCAAAGGCTTGGAAATCTTCAGTAATCCCCCAATGTTCAAGAACTTCGGGGTCTTGCCATCTTGTGGTATGGACACACAGATTTTCACCTGCAAAAACCAATTCATCCTCCCATAGCTGATTATCATCATGATTGTTGGACACCCTTGATTCTCTTCTCCTTGTCCTTGAGGACATCCCAAGCAATGTCTTTCCCTTGTTCAGCATGTTACCTTGCTCTACCAAAATAAAATTCAACAAAAATTAAATTGTATCACTCTAAAACATTGCTAAGGCATCCATAACTAGTCCTCTAATCAATATCATGCATCCATATCAACTAGAAAACTTAAATTCATGGAGTTCTTAGACATAATAGGTGACACCTAGTGCAGCAAAATACTTCATACACAAAGCATGGGAGCAAAAAGTAATTGGATGAGTGAAGGAGTTACATACCAAGGAGTGATTCCATCAAACAGATTTGAAAAATCTGCCTCAAATGTGGAAATCAAGGATTGACGGAGAAACAGAGCACGGGAAAAATGGAGGAGATCAGCTGGGGTTGGTTTTCGGTCGAAAGGGAGCAGATGAGCATTGGATGGGCCCCAGCATCCACTTGTGGACAAAAATGGGGTATCCCACGCGGCCAAGGAATCTGGTCGCATGGAGGTACCTATTTTGGCCCCTGGTGGCGTGCTGGTGCTCCCCCACTGGCTGCTGGTCCCTTCGGGCAAAAAACTGACCCCCTAATTTTTCTGAAATTTTACGTGAAACTTTACTACAAAGAATTTCTAAAACTTCATATTCTGTTATATCTGATTCTAAATTTTTTAATACTATGTCTATGTCTCACAATTTTAAAGCAAATAACATAAAAAAAATGCAATTTAAATGTTTGTGAATCATGCCTTTATCATTTCCACATTAGTAATGAGGTTGATCAGGTCTCATTAGCAACATGTAAAGAATATAGCTCATGATTCTTATTATTACTTATTATAAAACAATAAATCAAGTTACCTCGTATTTGATTGGAATGGTCCCAATCATCAATATTTCATACCTTGGTGCTGGAGGTGGTATAGGTATTTCAATGCTACCAATCTTAATGGAATTTATTTGTATAGCATTCACACTTGTGCTCATACTTGTAACATGTTTCTTCTTGGGAAAATAAATAGTGTGCTCTTGGCCTTTAACATTAAATGTCACTTTGCTCTCAGTGCAATTTATCACAGCTCCCGCAGTATTCAAAAAAGGTCTACCAAGAATAATAGATAGATTATCATCTTCAGGCATTTCTAATATAACAAAATCAGTAGGTATCAACTCATTAGCAATAGAGATGGGAAGATCCTCACATATTCCTATAGGTACAACAGTTGTTTTATCAGCCATTTGTAAAGATATTTCTTTTGGAACTAGTTTGTTCAAATTAAGCTTCTTATATAGTGAGAAAGGCATAACACTAACACCTGCTCCTAAATCACATAATGCATATTTCACATAGGCTTCTTTAATTTTGCAAGGAATAGTAGGAATACCAGGATCTCCACGTTTTTCACGCAATTTTCCTTTAAATGAATAATCAGCAAGCATAGCAGTAATAGCATCAGTAGGTATCTTTCTTTTATTAGTGACAATATCTTTCATGTATTTTGAATATGGAGGATTCTTAATAGCATAAATAAGTGGAATCTCTAATTTCATATTCTTAATCACATCATAAAATTTCCCATACCTCTCTTCATCTTTTGTTTTTGATATCATAAAATTTCCCATGGATCCCTTTCTTTACCTTCATCTTTATCTTTATTTGGTTTCTTATTCTTCTTGGTCTTCTCAATAGGAGGCTGAGGATCCTCCTTACCAGTAGCTTCTTCATTATTATCATCATGTTGTTCAATATCAATGATTATTCTTCTTCATTATTATCATCCTCGGTTTCAGCATCAGAAATAGAAATATCCTTGTCTTGCTCATTGGAGTCATCATCATGCTCATTTTCATTGGGAGATTTTCCTGCAAAATATTTATCTTTAAGAGCAACTTGCTCTTTTCTTTTAGGATGATCATCAGGATAATCAGGATCATGGGTGCTTGCACCTCCCCTTGTATTAACTCCACATAATTGTTTTTGTTTATTCATATTTTCATACAATTGATTTTGTAAAGAAATCATTTGCTCAACTTGATTGTTCATCATTTCACAATGCTTAACAATTCTTTTAACTTCCCCTACACTAGCATTTAAATTTTCACGGAGGAAATTAATTTTATGATGGTTTTCCATGATAGTCATTCTAATTTTACGCTCCTCAGGATTATCATGATAAGCAAAATTGTTAACATAAGAGACATCAACAGGAGGTGTTACCTCCTCATTACCTTCCATAGGGAGTATAGAGTTCACTTGAATTGGAAAGCATGGTTCATCAGTAGGAAGTTTAATACCCATTTCAGATAATTCCTTGAGATGAGAGGTTTTAATTCCCTTCTCTTTAATATCCTTGGAAGCTTCAGCCATTGCTTCTTGGTTCAATTGGAGTATACCTCCTTTCTTCTCTGGGAGTGTCTCATTTTTATCTATCTCCTCAATGTTCCAATCAGCTTCATTCTCGAGAATAGACTCCAGTAATTCAATTGCTTCATCAACAATTCTGTCCCTAAAGATATTCCCTGCAATACTATCAAGGTAGTCTCTTGTTTCCCCCATTAGTCCATTATAGAATATATCAAGCAATTCATGAGGTTTAAAACCATGACTAGGACATTTCTTACACATTTTACCAAATCTCCCCAAGCTTGGGGTAGACTCTCTTTCTTATCTTGTTTAAAATTGCCAATTTCAACAGTTAATGCATGTATCCTTTCAGGAGGAAAATATTTATTGAAAAACAATTGCAAGCATTCTTCCTTACTAGTAATACATGCAGGTCCTAAACGATTATACCAAACTCTAGCATCTTCACCCAAAGAAAAAGGAAACAATTTTAAGAATAAATAATGTTGACGGATTTCATCATTTCCAAATGTAGTAGATAAAGCATGCAATTCAGCAATATGATCAAGAGGAGACTCCTCATCCTTTCCACGGAATCTAGACTTCTCAACTATCTCAATTATCTCAGGATTAACATTGAATTCATAATCTTTATCTCTAATTCTAATAGCTGGGCCACACAAATTCCTAGTAGCAGCAAAAGAGTTTCCAAGAGATGCATCATCATAAATAGAGAGTTTATCAAGTTTTGTGTAATCAGGTGATATAAAGGCCTCAATAAATGCTTCTTCTTCTTCTTCTTCAGAAGAGGCCCCATATTCATACTCTCTACGAGTCTCATTTCTTTCTAGCTCAAGTTCTACATTTTCATCTACAGAAGATTCAGGAATTTCAGTTGTTTCATTTGTTTCATTTGCCTCAGGTGTTTCAATAGTTTCAGGAATTTCAAAAGCTAGTTCTTTGTCTACATTATCAAGTGTTTGATCATTAGATGTACTAGTAGACATTTTTGACAATGGTGATTTACCAGCTATTCCTTTCTTTTTCTTAGCAGCCACAGTAGAAACAATATTAGGTGAAAATTTTGGTCTACTAGGCAAATCATTACCAGAACGAGTAGTCGAAGGCATTACCTCCTTCGAAGTGTCCTTTCCCTTTCCCATTGTAAGGAACAAGAAAGTGCAGCAAGTAGACAATAACAAGTGGTCTTACCAATAAAGCTAGGCTCCCCGGCAACGGCGCCAGAAAACAGTCTTGATGCCTCCCAAGTGCAGGAGATCAATCGTAGTCTTCGATGGGAAGTATTACCCAAATTTTTAGTTCGACTCAGTGGGAACACAAGAATACCGGTGAGACTTTAGCAATTGGGACGTCACTCCCAACCACACCTGTGTATCAACAAATTTGCAGCTAGAGTGGTGAGTGTAATAATGCAGTGAAAGTAAACAAACAAAAAGTAAATGGAGAGCAAGTGTTTCCCAATTTTCACCGGAAAAGAGTGAAAGTAAACCAGAGACTAAAACACAGGCATGAGGTGACAGCGGAGTGTTGCACGGATAAGATTGATCATGTAATAATGTTTTGCTAGCAGCGGGGCCTTTCTCTATCTCAGTTTTATGTAGGTGTGTGTTCCGTAAATTATTGTGCGTACTAACCAAGAGAATTTGCACAAAGCCTATTGTCCTACCTGCCCATTTCACGGGGGCCAATTTGGAACTACAGGTAATTAAGGTCTACCCTTTCGAATAGCCCGGACCAACGCATTAACACTCCATGAACACACATAATCCTCAAACTAGAACATATCCCCCTCGTTTTCCCTAGCTGTCACTTTAGGGTTCACAGGTTCAACATAATAGCAGGTAATACACATTGCAGATAGATACCAAACTCAAATATATGATGTAGCAATGTAAGTTCAGTACTGAAATCATGCCACTTGGGCCCTAGTAACAAGCATTAAGCCTAGCAATAGTGCATCAACATAAGACATAAGAATTCTCAAGACAAACCCCTAGATCCCGCATACCGGGTAGCAATTACATGATCAATCTCATCCAAAACCCCTCACACCTCACATGCCTACAACAACTACTCACACATGGAGGGGGTGATGGAGCTCATGGTTGATGGAGATGATGGTGGTGATGATGATGGTGACGAAGCCCCTCGAATTCCACCTCCGGGGGTGAAATCCCGGATCAATCTGACTCCGAAATCGAAGATCGTGGTGGCGGCTGCGCTCCGTTTCGCGAACAGCCCTCTCCTTCGAAACCCGTCAGTTTCTCGTATATATGGAGGGGTACGTCGAAGACCTAGCCGAAGTGGGCCATCTGGGCTCAAAAGGGGTGACCCCACGCGGCCAAGGAATCTGGCCGTGTGTGGGGCCCCCTTTTGGCCCTCGGGTGGCCCCCCGGCCCCATCTAATGCTCATTCCCCTTCTTTTCCATAAAAAGTTACGTGGTTTTTGTCCCCTGTGAAAAGTCCTGCGAAAATAGACGGAAAGAAGACTTTTGCTAAAAACATTGTCAGATTCTCCAGATTTATTCAATTATGGGGGGACTCCGGAGAGAAATACGATGCAAAGTGCTTGGAAAAGTAGATGCATTTTGGGTGCATCAGCATGTCACCTCAGAAATTATTGTTTTATCGTTTACCTACTCGAGGACGAGTAGGAACTAAGCTTGGGGATGCTTGATACGTCATAAACGTATCCCTAATTTCTGATGCTCCATGATCATATTTTGCCAATTGCTACATGTTTTCTCCCTTATTTATAGCATTTTTATACGTTTTCCGGAGTAACCTATTAACAAGATGCCACAGAGTCAGTTCCTTGTTTTCTGTTGTTTTTTAGTTTCAGAAAAGTTGTTCTGGAAATATTCTCAATTGGAAAATTCGAAGCCCGGAAGTCCTATTTTCCCCAGATGCATCCAGAAGACCGAAGAGGAGCCGGAGAGGGGCAGCAGGGGGCCCACACCCCTAGCTGGCGCAGCCCCCGCCTTCGCCCCTTCGCTTATTTAAGCCCCTGGATGGAAACCCCTAAACATCTGATCAAAATCCCCAAAAAAGTTTCGCAACCGCCGTCACCGTCAACCCCAGACCAGGGGGGTTCTGAAGCTGTTTTCGGCACCCTGCCGGAGAGGAGATCATCACCGGAGGCCTCTTCATCACCATGTCTGCCTCCGGAGTGATGCGTGAGTAGTTCATCCTTGGACTACGGGTTCGTAGCTGTAGCTAGATGGTTGTCTTCTCCTCATGTGCCTCCATGTTTAGATCTCGTGAGCTGCCTATCATGATCGAGATTGATCTTATGTAATTCTCTGTGTTGTGTTTGCTGGGATCCGATGAATATTGACCTTATGCCAAGTTGATTATATTCTTTATTGGCATATGTTATTTGTGATCTTGCATGCTCTCTGTTGCTAGTGGTTATTCTGGCCAAGTAATTGTTAGTGACTCCAAGAGGGAGTATTTATGCTCGATAGTGGGTTCATGCCTCCTTGTTGCCTTGCTCGAGTGACAGAAACGTGAAGGGGGAGGATGTGATGTTGCCATTAGGGAGAAAACAGCGGTGAGAGTGCCCGCGTGCATAAACATTGCTTACATTACACACTTTGTTTAATGCAATTATCTGTTGCTTGCAACTTAATACCTGAGGGGGTTCGGATGATAACCTGAGGGTGGATTATTAGTCATAGATGCAGATGGATGTCGGTCTATGTATCTTGTTGTAATGCCCGCACTAAATAACATAGTAATCTTCATGTCATATTGTGCACTACGGTGCAACCTTTATTTGTCAATTTCCCAGCTGTAATTTGTTCACCCAGCATGCTATCTTTTAGGGTTAATTGGATAGATGCCACTACAATTTCCAGCTATTTGAGAAACACCACTACAATTTTGCTCTTTCGAAAAACGCCACTACAATTCTGTATACATTTGACATATGCCATTATCGTCACTTAGACACTAGTACTGGCCAATATACTCTGTATTTATGCCATATATACGTATGAAAGGTGGGCCCCACCAATATTGTTACGAAAAAAATTAAGAAATCATGGGATAGACCCGAAATCATGCTGAAATTTCATTTTGGAGCCATACGTTCTACATATGTAAAATATATATATGTATGCATGTGACCCTTCTTTAAACCTGAAGCCATGTGTTCAGATATAGTGAGTCTGCAGCATACGAGTTGTTCAACCTAGAGCTATGTAATTGAGATGTTGAACATGTAGCTTTAAGATTTCATACTATTTTCTCAAACAGTATTATGTCACAAATTTATCCCATGGTTTCTATATTTTTTTGTCACTATTTTGGTGGATCCCACCTTTCATACGTATATATGATATGAATACATGAGCATACTGGCCCGTATTGATGTCTAAGTGGCCATAATGGCATATGTGGAATGTACACATAATTGTAGTGGCATTTTTCAAAAGAGCAAAATTGCAGTGGCGTTTCTCAAATAGCCGGAAATTGTATTGGCATCTATTCAATTAACCCTATCTTTTATGGAGAGACACCACTAGTGAAACTACGAACCCTGGTCCATTTTTCCACACTGTTAAACAACCCACAACAATTTCCCGATTTCTTTACTTTTTTCAAGCATACACTGTTTTTCCACTCTATACGTCTAATCTTTGTTTTCAGAAAGACCGGTGAGATTGACAACCTCACTGTACCGTTGGGGCAAAGAATTTTGATTGTGTTATGTGTAGGTTCCACGTCAGTGGCATCAACCTTCCGAAGATTCTCTTTCTCCTACTAGATTGATAACCCTGGTTCTTAATTAAGGGGAAAACTCCTACCGTTGTGCTCATCACACCCTCCTCTTGGGGTTGCCAACAAAGTGCATCACTCTCCCTCTCAAAGAGAAAGGAAACAATTTTAGTTTAGTAATATCTCCATCTACATCCTTGTATTTTTTCATCTCATAGAGTTCAACAAAATTGTTAAGGTGAGTGATATGTCATAAACCTATCCTTAATTTATGATGTTCCATGTTGTTTTAATGCCATATTCTACATGTTTTCTTTACACTTTATGCCATTTTCATCGGACTAACCTATTGAAAAGATGCCACAGAGTAACCTATTAAAATAACAACTAGAATAAGAACTAATTTTGTGTGTGTGTTTTTATATAGAAAAGCAAACAATATAAAATAATCTAGGCAAAACAAAAACAAAGTAAAGAGATTGGAGGTGAGGGACTCCCCTTGCAGAAATCCTCTTTCTCCCCGTCAACAGCGCCAGAAAACTTGATGGTGCAAGAGTTGACCGGTAAACACACGCTCGTTGGGAGACCCCAAGTCTAAGGTATGAAGGGTGTAGCGGAAAGTTTTCCCTCAGAAAAAACCGAGGTTTAATCGACCAGTAGGAGAAAGAAATCAGTTCTGAAGGTTGAAGACAGCTGATGTTGGCAGGACGCACTACCAGGCTCATCAGCAACATGGAATCTACACAACACAATCAAAGTACTTTGCCCCAACGAAACAGTGAGGTTGTCAATCTCACTGGTTTTGCTAACACAAAGGATTAGATGTATAGTGTGGAAAATTGTTCTTTATGACAGTAAATGAAAAGAGAAAAGTGATGGCAGTAAATGAGAGGAAACCAATGATTGCAGTAAAGAAAACAATGTTTGTAGTGGTTGAATTTGAAAGTGCATTTAGTTTTTCCATTGTTTTTGTGTGTTAGTTAACAATACTAAGTATATCAAAGTTTTGATTGTGCAGGTGTTATTGTCAACATCCGCATCGATCGCCAAAAGATTCATGAAGTTAGATCATTGAGGTTTGGGACAGAGAGGAACCGGATATTTCTAACCAGATTATTCCAGGGCAACCGGAATTTCCGGTTAGGAAGATCCCAGCCCAGTTTGAGATAGAGACGAGCTGGAAATTTCCAACCGGATTATTCTAGAACAACCGGATATTCCGGTTGCGGAAGTTTAGGCTCGAAATGGCTAAGGACTGGAAGTTGGAGACGCAGAAGTCAACCAGAAATTTTGCAACCGGATTATTCCATATCAACCGGAATTTCCGGTCCAGGAGCCTGTTCGGGATAGAAGCGAGCCGAATGATTTCAGCCGGATTATTTTCTCCAATCGGATATTTCGGTAGAAGTCAACGAAGTCGAAATCCAGATCTGAAGAATTGAATTTGAACCGGATATTCCAGTTTCATTTTCCTGCTCAAACGGATCTATTTGGGGAGGGGGTATAAATACCCCTCCTCTTCCTCCTTGAGCTCTAGTTTGTCCATTGCATTGAATACCATTTATTGAGCTCACCAAATCCTCAATTACTCCCAATAACTCCCACCAAACTTGTTGATCTTCGGAGGATTGAGAGAGAAGGCCCCAATCTACATCTTCACCGAGTCGTTCTTCATTTCCCCCTCATTCACTTGAGGGATTTGAGTCTAGGGTTTCCATTTGTGGAGAACCTAGACCTCTTGCTACACTTGGTGATTCTTGGTGTTGGGAGCCCCCAATTTGGTTGTGGGTGTGTTCCCCAAGCTTGTTTGGAAAGGATTCGATTCCCGCCTCAAAGGGGATCAATAGTGTAAGGTGAACTAGGCCTTTGTGGCGGGGTTCATCGGAGAATAGGGTGAGGCCTTTGTAGCGTCATGCAGCCTTCGTGGCGAAGCTCACACCACTCCAACGATACGTACTCCCTTAACAAGGAGGAACTCGGGAATACATCGTGTCTCTGTGTGCTTCATATCGTTACCTCGTTCCCTTCCCCTTTACTTGTGATTGTATTGTGTTTGTTGTTGATTCTTGTCATATAGGTCAATTCACCGTAGTTGCATTATCTAGAGAATTTACCTTTGTGTCAAGCCTAATCTGGAATAAAAATTAAAATTGGTCGTAGCACCTATTCACCCCCTCTTGGAGTCCTTACTATCCGCCCAGTTGGTATCAGAGCCTCGGCTCTTTTATCGGGCTTATCCGCCTAAGAGTTTAGTATGGCCGATGATCCGGATGTCACCGGTTCCGTGGTGCAAGTCACTATGGATGATCTCAAGGAGTTGAAAAATTCCTTGACCTCATCCATGGAGGGAAAAATTGATGTGTTGCGAACACTCTTGTTGCAACTCATGAAACCCAAGGACCCGGAGACCTCCACTTCATCTCCTTCAGTTGAACCTCCTGAGGGTGCCAAGAATGGGGCAAATGGTGAACCACTTAAAGATGTTTCCGCTAATAACTCCACCGATAAGGGTACAGAAGGGAAAGGAGAATTCCACGCCGTCGAAGGACACTATTCTCCCGATCCTCCCTTCCCACATTCCCATATAATTCCTAGAGGAGAACCTCCTAAAATTGATGCACATTCTTTTTGTGAGTGGCAATATTACATGGAAACTCACTTGAACTATTCTTGTATTGAACTTTGGAGGGTCACCCGAGATGGATACAAGCCACATGACCCCAAGAACTTGACAAGAAGAGAAGCTGTAGATTGTCAACTCAACTACACCTCCTTGTCCATCATTCAACAAGCCGTGGGTCCTAACCACATGCCTCATCTTCAACAATATTCCACCGCCAAGGAAACATGGGACGCTCTTGTCATCATGTTTGTGGGAAATGAGAGTATGCAAAGGAATAGGTATGATGCCTTGAGCAATGAGTCCAAAGGATTCTATATGCATGATGGTGAGAATCATGAATACATGTACCAAAGGCTCAAGAAACTTGCCACCACATTCAACAATGTTGGTGCCAAGTATATTGATGATACATGAATCAAGAGGAAGTACATGATTTTTCTCATGCCTTTAGAGCCCACGGACTTGAAGAGCATTCAAAGAAGACGGGACTTTGCATCCTTTACCTCAACCCAAGTGATACAAGAAGTGTGCTTCTATCAAGTGCAAACCAAAAATGTTCTTGACAACTGTGCTAGAGCCCTAGGAATGCACAAAGAAGCATTGATTGCTTTGAAGGTCAAGGTAGTGTCAAGGGAGAGTGATTTTCAAGAAACTTGCATTGAGGACTTGGCTCCTTTGAAGGATCAAGAATATGACCCCATGCTCAAGGATGTCATTGCTATTGCTGTGCAAAAGTTTTGGAAGAATCCATCCAAGGCCAAGGCATATGTAGAGGAGAATACCAAGTCTAGCTATGGCAAAGAAGGGACTCAAAGGGTGAGGTCTTGCTTCAATTGTCAAGGTAAGCATCACTTCATTGCAGAGTGCCCCTATGAGAATAGAGAACTTCATGGTGCAACCTCATTCGCAAGGACAGGTGCAAGGTTGCTTACAAGAAACCTCACTTCAAGAAGAAAACTTTCAACAAGAAGTCCCCCACCAAGTTTGTGCTAGTGACTCAAGAGGAATATGATTCCGGAAGTGATGAAGAAGAAGAACAAACCACAAGTGAAGTGGCCGCTCTAGCTATTGCTTCAACTCCATCATCTTCATCTCTCTTTGAATCCCCCAATGAAAATATTTCTCAAACCAATGCCAAGTGCTTCATGGCTAAGGCCACAGAGGTAGCATCTTCTATCACCTCTAAGACTACTAATGTCATGAATAACATTGTTAGTCATCGTGTAGAAGATGAAATTGCCTCTTTGGAACATTTTATGTCTAACATGCAAGGTGAGACCAAGAAGTACTTTGATCTCCTCATGAGCCAATTTGGAGAGGCCTACGAGGCTCTTGATAAGAAAGGCTTGATTGAAAGAAGAGATGCGGATGAAAAGGCATCTCTCTCTATGACCCTTGAGGAAGAGCATGAGGGTCGGGTTTCTCTTGAGGAGGAACTTGAATCTATTGAAGATTCACATAATTAACTTGTTGCTAATATCACTAAAGAACATTATCGTGCTATTGCTAAGTATAAAAAGGGTAAAAAGGGTAAGGTTGAGTTTGGGGTTGGTCATGATAAACTAACCGAGGAGTTTGAAAAGCTCACCAAGGCTCACAAGGCTTTGGAGAGTCAACACTCTACCCTCAAAGAGTTACATGAACAACTTTGAACTCAACTTAATCAATTCAACACCCGTATCACCTTTACTTCTTCTTGTGGTCATGCAAATATTATTGAGGAAAATGCTAGGTTGAAGGATGAGCCAACAAGGCTCAAGGGCAAGAGCCCTCAAGTTGAGAAGGTTGTGGCCTCAAGTCCACAAGTGGTTGCTTCTAGACCACAAGTGAGTGCTCCTAGGCAACAAGTTGGCAAGCAAGGTCTTGGATATGTTGCCAAGAAGAAGAACAAGAACAACAAGAACAACAACAACAACAATAAATCCATAAATGGTGCTTCGGGTGGTATTGTCATTAGGGACAACACTACTCGCAGCATTCCTGCACAAGCCAACAATGTTGCTTCGAGTGGTAGTGTCATGAGGGACAACACTACTCATAGCATTTCCGAGGGAACTAACAATCCACACCATTTCTTATATGTTGATTATTATGGTGTTGTGCAAGCTAAATATGTTGGTCCTATTGAAGGTTTCATTGACTATACTATTTGGGTTCCAAAGACCATTGTTGCTAACATGAGGGGACCCTCCTCGGGACCTAACTCCAGTCAATGATCTCTTGCAGGACTATGCTTCCGGTGGGTCTAAATGGATAATTGATAGTGGATGCACTAGTCATATGACCGGAAGCAAAGAACTTGTGACGGAGTTGCGCCCAAATACGATTGATGCAACCGTCACCTATGGAGACAAGTCCAAGTCTAAGGTATCGTGGTTTGGCAAGGTTGTGATTGATCTTGATATCACTATCGTGGACGTCATGCTTGTTGAATCCCTTGGTTACAATTTACGTTCAGTTCGTGCTTTAGGGAGGATGGGTTTCTCCATCTTCTTTGATCCTGATATTGTGGTCCTTTTGAGGATAAAGACTCTTGATGTCGCACACGTGGGACATGTTGAAAATGAGTTGTTCATGGTGAAGTTTTCGAAGTCTACCAACTCTCAATAAAATGTGTATTTTCAGAAAGGAGGACGTGGGGTGGTTGTGGCATGGCCGCTTATCCCATGTCAACATGAGAACTTTGCAAAGTCTTCACAAATGTGGCCTTATTCTCAGACTAAAAGAAAATGTTTCCTTTTCCAAAGATCGCGTTTGTAGGTCATGTGTTGAAGGAAAGATGCATGATGCCGCTCATAACACCAAGACTATTATCTCATCAAAGAGGATCTTGGAGCTTCTCCATGTTGATCTCTTTGGTGCCGTGCCAGAGGCAAGTCTTGGAGGCCAGAAGTATTGATTTGTGACTGTCGATGACTACTCAAGATACACTTGATTTATTTCTTAAAATGCAAAAGTGAGGCCCAACAAACTATCATCGACTTCACCAACCAAGTGGAACGTCAACAAAATGTTCAAATCATTGCTATTAGGAGTGACAATGGCTCCGAGTTCAAGAACTACACTTTGAATGAATTCCTTAGTGAAGAGGAGATTCGTCATCAATATTCCGCCACCTACACCTCTCAACAAAATGGTGTAGCCGAGCGGAAGAATAGAACTCCCCCGAACCTTTTCTTCAATGGAGGCGGATCTACGGAACTTTTCGTGGATGGAGGATGGATGATTTAGGGTTTTTGCATCGGTTGAAATAAATAGGCGAAAGGGCGATGTCGGTGGGCGCCCGAGGGGCCCACACCATGTGGTGGCGTGATATGTCATAAACGTATCCTTAATTCTTGATGTTCCATGTTGTTTTCTTATTGTTTCCCACATGTTTGATATACACTTTATGCCTTTTTATCGATTTTCTGGATTAACCTATTGACAAGATGCCACAGAGCCAGTTCCCTGTTTTCTGTTGTTTTTAGTTTCAGAAAAGTTGTTCTGGAAATATTCTCGGAATTGGAAAATTCGAAGCCCGGAAGTCTTAGAATTCCCGAAGGTTCCACGGAGTCGCGAAGATACCCGGAGGGGGGCCTCAGGGGGGCCCACACCCTAGGGCGGCGCGCCCCCCCCCTTGGCCGCGTCGAGAGGTGGTGTGGGGCCCCCAGGCCTCCACCTCCTCTGCCCTTTCACCTATTTAACCCCCCCCCCGAGACTTAAACCCTAAAGGACACCACTTTTACCAGAGAAACACCCAAGGTCGCCGTCACCGTCATCCCGAGATCAGGAGGGTTCTGGAGCTCTCCCCGGCACCCTGCCGGAGGGGGAAATCATCACAGGAGGGGTCTACACCACCATGCCCTCCTCTGAAGTGATATGTGAGTAGTTCATCCCTGGACTATGGGTCCATATCAGTAGCTAGATGGTTGTTCTCTCCACTTTGTACCTCATGTTTATATCTTGTGAGCTGCCTATCATGATCAAGATCATATTTATGTAATGCTACATGTTGTGTTTGTTGGGATCTGATGAATGTTGAATGCTATGTCTTCTGATTATCAATCTATCATGTTATCTTCATGCTCATGTTATTTATGATCTTGAATTCTCTCCGTTATTAGTAGATGCTCTGGCCAAGTAGATGCTAGTAACTCCAAGAGGGAGTATTTATGCTCGATAGTGGGTTCATGCATCCTTTTCATCTGTGCTCGAGTGATAGAAACGTGACGGATGGAGGATCTGATGTTGCCATTAGGGAGAAAACAACAATGCTTTGTCTAAGGATGATGTTATTGTTTACATTACACACTTTGCTTACTGCAATTATCTGTTGCTTGCAACTTAATACCCAACGTTTGTTCGGGTGATATTCGAAGGGTGGATTTTTAGTCATAGATGCAGTTGGATAACAGTCTATGTATCTTGTTGTAATGCCCGCATGAATCACATAGTAATCTTTATGTCTTGTATATGCACTACGGTGCAGCCTTCATTTCTGTCAATTGCCCAGGTGTAATTTGTTCACCACACATGTTATTTATCTTTCATGGAGAGACACCACTAGTGAATTGTGGACCCCGGTCCTTTTTCCTCATAATGATAAACAACTACTGCTTTCATACTGCTCTCATACTGTTACTATTGTTTTCCTACTGTTTTCCACACCATACGTTTAACCTCTTTGTGTTCAGCAAAACCGGTGAGATTGACAACCTCACTGCTTCGTTGGGGAAAAGTGATTTGATTGTGTTGTGCAGGTTCCATGTTTCTTCTAAACCGGTAGTGCGCCCTGCCATCTCAGCTGCTTCACCTTCTGAAGTTACTCCTTCCTCATACTGGTCGATTCAACGTTGGTTTCTTTCTGAGGGAAACTTGCTACTATGCTCTTCATACCTTCCTCTTGGGGTCTCCCAACGAACGTGTGTATCACGCGCATCAAGCTAATTTCTGGCGTCGTTGCCTGGGAGTAAGAGAATTTCTGCAAGGGGAGTCTCTCACTTCCAATCTCTTTACTTTGTTTTTGTTTTGCTTATTATTTTATTTTGTCTTGTTTGCTCTCTTCATCAAAAACACAAAGAATAGTTCTTACTCTAGATGTAGTTTTATTCCTGTTTTTAGTCTTGTTAAAATGACCACTCCTAAGAACACTAAGTTGTGTGACTTTACTAGTACCAATAACAATGATTTCATTAGCACACCAATTGCTCCACCTGCTTCTACTGATGTTTTTTATGAGATAAAACCTGCCATGTAAAAACTTTTTGTGAGAGAGCAATTTTCTGGTGTTAGTACTGATGATGCTGCTGCCCATCTTAATAATTTTGTTGAACTATGTGAGATGAAAAAATATAAAGGTGTAGATGCATATATTATTAAACCAAAATTGTTTCCTTGGTTTTTGAAAGGAAGAGCTAAAGAATGGCTGTTGTCTTTACCTAGAAATAGCATTGGTTCTTGGACTAAGTGTAAAGATGCATTCATTGGAAAATATTCTCCTCCTGCTAAGATTATTTCTTTGAGAAGTAGCATTATGAATTTTAAGCAACTTGACAATGAGCATGTTGCTAAAGCTTGGTAAAGAATGAAATCTTTAGTAAAGAATTGTCCCACTCATGAACTGACTACTTGGATGCTCATCCAAACCTTTTATGCAGGTCCGAATTTTTCTTCAAGAAACCTTCTAGATTCATCTGCTGGAGGAACCTTTATGTCCATGACCTTGGGATTAGAAACAAAGCTTCTTGATGATATGATGGTAAATTATTCTGAGTGGCACACTGAGAGAGCTACAACTGGTAAGAAGGTAAATTTTGTTGAAGAAACCTCCTCTTTGAATGAGAGACTTGATGCTATCATGTCTATGCTTGTGAATGGCCATGCTCCTATTGATCCAAATAATGTTCATTTAGCCTCTTTGGTTGCTGAATAAGAGCATGTTGATGTGAACTTCATTAAAAATAATAATTTCAACACCAATGCTTATAGGAATAATTTTGGAAGCAACAATTATAGGCCACATCCTCCTAATAATAGCAATGCTTATGGAAATTCTTATGGTAACTCCTACAACAGAAAAAAAAAGTGTACCCTCTGATCTTGAGAACATGCTTAAGAATTTTATTAGTACACAAACTGCTTTTAATAAATCCGTTGAGGAAAATTTTGGCAAAATCGATGTTCTTGCTTCTAAAGTTGATAGCCTTGCTCTTGATGTTGATTTTCTGAAACTAAAAGTTATGCCACATGATGTTAAAGAAAGTAAAACTTTAATGCTATCCAAATTCGAATGGATGATAATGTTAGAATGTTAGCTGAATTGCATGCTAGATGGGAAAGAGAAGATGAAATAGCTAGAAAGAATAATATAGCTAATGTTTACACCATTACCACCACTAGTAAAACTGAAGCTTATCATGCTATAAAACCTTCTATTATCAATGGGAAAGTAATTGGTGTTGGAAACACTCCCACTTCTGCTAGTAAGATTGCATAATTGCCTGAAAATGCTAAAAATGTTCCTGATAAAAGTGTTGAAACTTTTAGAGACATGGGAGACAATGGTACCATTATCTTCGATAAAAATGATCTTGACTTTGATGGTTTCAACATAACTTAAGTTATTAAGTTCTTACAAAATCTTGCTAGTTGTCCTAATGCTAGTGCTATGAATATGGCTTTCACAAAACATATTACAAATGCTCTCATGCAAATCAGAGAGGATGAATTAAGATGTGAATCCTCTATCCCTAGGAAGCTAGATGATGGTTGGGAACCTACTATTAAAATGAAAGTGTATGCTTTTAATTGCAATGCTCTATGTGATCTTGGTTCTACTATCTCTGTTATGCCCAAGAAACTCTATGATATTCTTGATTTACCACCATTGGAACCTTGTTATTTGGATATTCGTCTTATTGATAATGTTAGAAAGAAACCTTTGGGGGGAGTTGATGATGTTATTATCATGGTTAATAGTACTCTTGTCCCCGTTGATTTTGTTGTCTTGAATATTGAATGCAATGCTTCTTGTCCAATTGTCTTGGGAAGACCTTTCCTTAGAACTGTTGGTTCTGTTATTGATATGAAAGAGGGAAATATTAAATTTCAGTTCCCACTCAAGAAAGGTATGGAACACTTTCCTAGAAATAGAATGAAGTTGCCTTTTTATTCCGTTATTTGAAGAAGTTACAATTTGGATTCGAACAAGTTACAATTTGGATGCTTCTTCACTTGAAAATACTTGATTCCACTTTTCTGGGCCTAGCTAAAAGGCGTTAAACAAAAGCACTTCTTGGGAGATAACCCATGGTTTTATTTTTGCTTTGTTTTTCTCTGTTTTCTTTGAGCCAAAGGGTTGTATACTTCTGTAGCAACTCCTTTGTATCTTTCTTTTCATGTTTTAGTAGTGCCAAGTAAGAATTCTGATTTCTGCGCAGAAGAAGATTTCTGCTGTCCACCGTAAAAAATCGTATAAAATCCTGAAAACTCAGAATGATCTGAAAATTTTTGTGCTTATTCCGCAGATAATTACGCAAATTTATTGTTCTTTAAGTTTTTTGATCTGAGCAACGTAAGTGCAGCCAAAAATTTTGTCTTTACAGACAGTTCTGGTTTTGACAGGTTCTGCCATTTTTCTTGCATTTGCTCTTTTGCGATGTCAAGTGGATTTCTTTGCTTCATGAAACATCAGTGGATGTATTTTTGTTTAAAAGTATCAATATTACTTGTTCCTTATATAACCAATAGATTTTTAATTGTTGCACTAACCCTCTAATGTGAATTACTGTTTGAGTGTGGTGTGAAGGAAGTTTTCAAGTGTCAAGAGAAGAGGTGATATATGTGATCAAGAAGAGTGCAAGGTCAAATCTTGGGGATGCCCCCGTGGTTCATCCAAGCATATTATTTATAATAATAAAGCATCTAAGATTGGGCATGCCCAAGGCATCCCCTTCTTCATCAACTATCTATCAGGTCACTTCTCGTGAAACTATATTTTTATTTGGTCACATCATATGAAGTCTACTTGGAGCGTCTGTTTGTTTTTATTTGTTTTTCCTTTGTTTTATTTTGTTTTCCTTGATACAATAATAAAGTTGTATCCTAGAATCCTTGTTTGGGAGGGAAACACGCTCCGCTTTTTCATTTGAATACTTGTTATGCTAGTATTCTTAGTTTTTCTTCTAGTTGCTGCAAAAAATTCCTTTTTAGCTCTTGTTTTCATTGCATCTCTTATTCAGAGCTGTTAGTTTTAGTAGTGTTATGTGAGTACTCTCATATTTTCTTGCTTTAGCATGTAGAGGATTTTTGTTAAAACATGTTTTTTATGGTGCTTGTTGGGAAAAGAAACAGCTGCTTGAGGTAGAATTTTAACGGTGCAAGTAGAAACTTGTATAAACTCTGGATAGAACTTTTTCATATCATGCTAGATGTTATTTTAGTTTTAAAGCCTTGTGGTTATTGAGTAGCATGTTTAGCCTCAAATAGCTGAGAGTGTTTAGTGTGCCATTGAAAGAATCATGAGTTGTTCTTGTCATATTGAAGCATAAATTTGTGGTGTTCTCCTTTGCATGTTTTATTTGGTTGACTTGGCGCATACTCACACCATGTTTATGACTATGAACCAGTCACTAATAGACTCCATGATCATTTAGTTTTAGAATTTGTGGTACCATTTATGCTTTGATTAATGATGTTTATGTCGCTATGCATGATTATGGCTCTTATGCTCTCTTGATTTGTCGTTCCCAGTCTTTTGCTAGCCTCCACCTGTGATGAGTATAAGCCCTACCCGTGCATCCAACTCCCAAAAACCAAAGTTATCCCATTGTGTCCACCATACCTACCTACATGTGGTAATTAGCCGCCACTCCAAAGTCAATTGCTCATGTGTTACCTTTAAAACTTTAAAAAAAATACTCCTGTTTTGTGCTCCTGTTTTAGCTCATGAGGACGTAAATAGTGAAGCTTTATCTCACTTGTTGATTGGAATTTCATACCATGGACTAGTTGCTTCATCCGCTTATCCAATGATAGAAGAGCTGGCAGCGGGGTGACCAGCCCCAAATTAATAACACATATTCTCTTCACTATTTTTGCCCCTGATTTATCAATCAAAGCATAATTGTGTAAAGAAAAGAGAAATGGGGATGACCTTCTACCCAGATGCGTCCTTCTATGGGAGCCGCTTTTGTGAAGTCTAGTTGGCTTGTGACATACTGTATTTTCTGTTTACCATTCATTGACATAAGCATACACCTCTCTTAGGGTGTGTTTGGGACAGCTCTACTCCACCAATTCATCGGTGGAGCAGCTGAAGCTGATCCAAACGCAAAAACTCCATCTATCAGGTGAAGTGAAGCTGAGACGTCCCTAGTTCATTTTACCGAAGCGCAGAAACAGGTGCTTCACCTGCTCCACTCCACCTTTGATTACATTTATTTACCCGCCATTGCCCCTAAGTTACCCCGCTAAGCCCGAAACATTTTTCTCCCTATCTCTTTTCTTTTCTCCCGGATGAACATCACGCGGCATCTAGGTCTTGCGGTTGTCGCTGTCTCTGGCGTCCTACCTCTCGATTAATCGAATCCAGCTAATCCTTCTGTTCTCCAACGCTGGTAATTCCTTCTTTCCTCCATCCTCCGGCCACCCGTTCTTCTTCCCTCTGCCACCTGCTTCTAAGCCCTTATCGATCCAAACCATCGCAGGAGCAATTCAACCGCCGCCTGGAGCAATTGGCAGGCGCTGTCATTCAATCCCAGAGTATAGTACCAGGGTCTCCTCTGTCGCCTCCCGTATGCACCACGAACTCTTAGTCGCCCATCGACACTGTACTATGGAGTCGCCGTCGTCGCCTGCAGGCTGTAGCCCTGCACCATGGACTGACCGCCATGGATGCCGCTTGGGGCCTGCAGCACTAACTCGCGGCCGACCACAACGACATCCTTCTGCATCAGATCTCGCAACAAGCCGTCGCCGCTTCTATTGTCCCATCGGGATGTCGCTGCTGAAGATAGCTTCGATGTTCCTTCCCCAAAGAAAACAATGTTTGGCCGCCACTCTCTGTACTTGGAGGTCACGTCCATCCAAAGAGAAGACACAATTGCTTTCTCCTCACCTCACGTGAGACTCCTCGATGTTGTAGTACAAAATAAAATAAATGAGTAAAGAAAATGCAAGGTTTTTTTTTTGAAAATACAAGGTTAATCTAGACATTTGACAATTATTTTCTCAAATCCGAATCTGGAGGTATTTTGTGAGCCAAACACATTTTTTGCCGCTCTAGAGCTGGTTGGTGGAGTGGAGTTTAGAGGTGGAGTGGAGTTAGATGGAGTAGAGCTGTCCCAAACACACCCTTAAAATATAGACACTCCCCCACGGTATGTAATTGTTGGCAGACACCCGAGGATTCGGTTAGCCATGGTTTGTGAAAGATGGTTGGGAGGAGTGTCAAGTTTTCAATACCTCTGTTTAATAAAATAAAAGCTCTAACACATGAGTTGATCCCTGCTTCCCTCTGCGAAGGGCCATTCTTTTACTTTCATGTTGAGTCTCCATCTTCTAACTTTATGCACAGTTGAGAGAGCATTTTTGCCATTCTGAGTTTTATGCGCATTTGTCCCAGAAACATTATTAATTGATCCATGATGTTTTATTGCTTGTTCTCTAATTATTTGTTCTAATATTCCTCATGAACTTTGAAAGTGTCCTGGCATTTATGTTTTGCCCCACTCTTAAGTACTAGCGAAATATCACTTTGACATGTTCTCTCTATACTTGAAACAAACGTATATCTTTCTTTGCATTTGTCGAGACATCGTAGTAGTTTTCATAGACTGGGGTGCCATGAGACTACGGTAGAGACGTGGGGTAACGGGATAGCGTAGTAACACAGAACACGGGATTTTACCCAGGTTCGGTACGTCGCGACAGTACGGCGTACCTACTCCTGCACTTCTCACTGATTGGGACCAAAGCCCGTATAACAGGGTTACAATGTGAGGGAATAGATCTAGCTACTCGACGAGGATGAACTTCCCGACGAGTTGCGTAGAGCTTTAGCTTGTGAAGCTTGAACCTAGAACCTAAAGAACTTATGTAATCTATCTCTCGTCCGGCTTTATATAATAGCCGGATTAGGGATTATAGAACCAGAAACCTAGAAGACTACGTTTAACTTGTAACTTGGAAAGTAAGGAATCCGTCTTCTCCTCCAAGCCAGATCACGTGGGCCGTGATCCGGGTTCTTCTAGAATCCGGCTCCTGCGCGTCGGACTACTGGGCCGCCCAATGGACCTAAGCCCATTACCATGTAGGCCACCCTGGTAGTCCGGCTCTTTTGTCTACCATCTTCTATACCCCTATTCAGTATATATCCGATAGTAGCCCCCAGGAAGGATCAAAACTCTGAAACTCCGCCTTTCGTCAGATACATTTTGTCCGGGGAAACTTGATTCAGCAGTCTTGATTCTTTCTTCTTTCCTTTTGAAGGAGATGGTAACACAAAACTCGGAACTATGAAAATCCGGCTTTTCTTCTCGCGATCCTTCGCGGAAAAGGAACTTATGACATCAGCGCCTTAATCATGCTGACGCAAGCGCCGCTTGGTTTCACGCGGGAAACCCTGCAACGTATCTCTGACAGATTCTCACGAGAAACGAGGAGATAGCCATCATTCCTCTGTCGTTCCGTTTCCCGAATTTTCCGGCGAGCGACACGCGTCGAACATCCAACGGTCAAAAGAGCCGTTGGCACGTATCCAGAGGTTTTCAGGCTATAAATAGCCGTCCTCTTCGTCATCGGAAATCTTTCCTCACTCCATCACTGCCCATGCCATTGACGCAACCGTGAGCTCGAGAGCAAGACCTTGCCCCGACGAACTCTTCGCACGCCGGAGCGCTCATTCGCCACCGAAGAAGATGGCCTCTCCGTCGTCCTCACCGGCTCGCGCCTCCATCGACGAACTTTTGGGCGACCTAGATCCACAGCTAGGGTCGCCCAAGCATGCCGGCGGCGAGCCGGAAAAGACCACGGCATCCGCGGCGGGCGGAGGAAACGCTTCCGCCGCCGCGGACGTCGCGGGCCCAAGCGCCACAACAACTCCGCCGTTTGCTTCAGAACCGGCGAGGGTCAAGATTCATTCCCGTGGTACTGAGCACTTCTCCACCGGAGCTGAAGAAGCAGAATTTGTCGGAAATTGGAATCAGAGTAATACTTCACTCGTCCTCCTTCGTCGGATGTCAAGGGATAGATTAATAGTTAAAGGCAAATGGCGGATCTCGAAGGATGAGCCAGAGCCCAAGCCAAAGGAAGGAGAACATGTCCTCCTTACCTCTCATATCACGAGAGGTATGGGTTTTCCCCCTTCCGCCTTTTTCCTAGACGTCCTCAACTTTTATGGTGTTCAACCACATAATATCTCTCCAAATTCCATCCTTCAATTAGCTAGTTTCCAAGCTCTTTTTGAAGGGTATCTTGGAATAACTCCCAATTTAGACTTCTGGCATTATTGTTTTGAGGTAAAACATAACATTACAAATGGTGTTTCGCCCATCTGCGGGACCGTATCTTTTACCCTCAGAAACTTTAGGGAAGAATGGTATCCAAAGATAAGAATGCCAAAACCTGACCAATCTTGGCTAGGTTCTTTCTTTTATCACCAAGACATTCCGTTCCCCGGCAGAGAAACCGGAATTCCTCCCTTTGTTAATTCTGCCGCTACTCCTCTCGAGAGTTGGACATTTGCAGTAACAGAGGATTTGCCTGAAAACCTGATGAAAATAAAGCGGCGCATTGCCAAACTTTCTTCTTCTCAACCACCTTTGGTTTGGAAGGATATCGTTTTATGCTGGTTTGGACGTCGCGTACAACCTTTATCCCTTCGTTCCCGACTTCTTTGCGAGTACATGGGACCGGAAGATAGCATGAGAGGAACAGATAGGTCCTTTAGCAAGAAGGATTTTATAGAACGCCTTCATCAGATAGTTGCCGCCGATAGCCAGATTGAGGAAAGTCTAGCCATTTATCATGCGGAAAATCTGGTTCCTAAGGTACTTTCCTTCCCTTGTTTCTGAGTTTCCTCAGATTATCTTCTCTCTTCATTTTTTAACATACTGTTAATTCTTTCCTAGTTTGACGAACTTGGAGAAAATGATCTTGCTTCTGATGCTGAAATCAGCAAATTACATGCCGAGTTTTACAACAACCAAAAGCGCAAGAGGCAAACTACTATCAAAGAAGAATTTCCTTCTGCAGCTACGGGTAAGAGGGGGAGAACGAATACGCCAATGGGCGGAAATTTTCGATCACCTGCTGGAAACGAATCCATTCCTACTCCGGATGATATCCAGGTGAAAGAAGAGCCTTTCGACGACCTCGGATATATTCGTCCGGAAGCTAAGAAATTTTTTGCTCCTGCGCCTCTTGTTCGCCCCTGGCCACAAAATGGATTAGTTATCCGCAATAATATCGCATTCTCGCCCCGTCAGGTCATACACGATGGCCTTCACCATGTTGGAATTCTTTTCATGGAATATGCCAGGGAATTCAAGGAGACCTTGGCTGACTTGCGGGAAATGAGCCAGGTAATACTTCTAGCCCCCAAGCATTAAGTTGAAACCCTAAATTCTTCTTAATGCTTCTTTGTATGCTTGTTCAAACTTAAGCATCTGGCTTTCATTTCCATGTTTCAGCATTCCGCAGATGCCATAAACTTGGAAGTTTTGAAAAAACTTAGCCTCAAAAGCAGAGAAGTAAAAACACTTCAATCTGTTATTGAGTCAAAAAGCAACGAACTGGCGTCGTCTCAAAGGCAATTATCAAAGGCCACCGGTATTTTACTTCGTGTTTATTGATTTTTGCTGGAAAATCATTGCTAGATCTTGCCGTAATGTCGGATTATTTTGTCCCTGCTTTTCAGCTGCTTTAACCAAAGCCAAGAAGCACACAGCAAACGCTGCTTATTTTTCTCAACTTCGTGAAGAAAACTCCAACCTTCAAAGAGAACTTTCAAAAGTTCGAGAAGAACTGGAAGCCAGTAATCTAGCCCTTGGGATTGCGCAATCCAAGGCTTCTTTGCAGGCAGCAGAGGATAAATCTATTATCAATGATTTAGAAAGTATGCTATTCCCTCGTATGAAAGAGGGCGATGAAATTGACGCGGTTCTTGGTAAGTTGACTTCTTTTACCAATACTTTCATGTCATATTTCTTGTATTCTCTAATCTTTGCTTTTGTCAAAAAAGCAGGAAATTTTCCAGGAATTTCTCGGACTGAAAAGATCCGGGCCTTTGGGAAGATATGGAATTCAATCAGAAATGCAGGAATGCATTTAATTAATAAATTCCTGCCCACAAGTAGTATACAATCTTCAGAAGTTTACCGACTTCCGGATGGCATCATGGAGGTAGCAAATTCGAAGGAATCTTTCCTTCGCTCTGCTGCACGGGGTGGTGCGCGAATGGCACTTGGCCTCATGCGCTTACACTACCCTGATGCAAAATCCTGGCGTGTAGCATCCGGTATTCCTCAAGAATGTACAGAAGCACAAATGAATGCGATCTTTAATGAAGTTGAAGGCCACGCCACTCAGATTGCCTCCATGGTGAATATCTCCATTACTTATCCGGAAGAAGAAGTGCCCGCAGCCCCCGAGAATGATAGCAGTGATGAAGACTCAGAAGTTTAAGGGGGCGCACTTGACCTGGATGATGGATGTGTATAGTAGCTTTTTTACAATGTAATTCATATTGTAATGCTTCTATGTCATTTGTCGGAACAAGAACTCCGCCTTTTGCAATTTCAAGCTTCTTGCAAAGTTTTTCCGGGTTTGGCTGTTCCTTTATCTTCTAAGTAATCTGGCATCTGTGTTTTAACTGCTCTAGTGTTTAAAAATGGCTCAATTAGCAATATGTATCGTCATGTTGAGTAACTGGGGACGAACCAAACAGTTTTAAAAACTCATAAACATGGATTATGCTAGAAGCATTTTTACTGACTAGTTTCAGTAACCCAACACATACACAATCAGATAAAACTTAGAGAAAACAAGGAATTGTTCTGAAACTTGGGCACGCAGGCACAATCCAAGTTTCCTTTAACCTTTAACAGGCCAAATCATTCAGCTTTTAAACATCGAGCACGCAGGCACAATTCGGGTCAACGTTGAGTATTTGTAAGATCATTGGGAAATAGATAAAGCGGAAATATTTTGCACTTATAAAGAATATGGATGATAGTATTCCGACAACTTTATTTCATGATCTCAAAAGATGTTTACATAGAATTGAACTAAGTACAGAAGGGGACATAACTTGCTAGACGTTCCCAGGCTTCCGCAATCCACTTGACCTTGTCGAACTTCTCCAGCAGTTTGTGAAATGGTAAGGTTTTAGCCCCCAGCCAACTAAGAAATCTTTTTATGGCTGTGGCGGAACCCGGCAATTCTGGGACATCTTTTTCACACGTAAGTTCTGAGATGTTCGAGATTGCCTTAATCTTTTCCGGGTTAACTTCTATTCCTCTATGAGAAACGATAAAACCCGGAAGTTTTCCTGAGGGAACCCCGAATACGCACTTAGATGGATTCAACTTCATCTGGTAGGTGCGTAAGTTTTCGAAGGTTTCTCGCAAATCCTCAAGGAGTGTATCTTTTTCCTTGGTTACGACAGCGATATCGTCCACGTAAACATGGACATTTTTTCCAATCTGACTATGCAAACAACGTTGCATGCAACGCTGGTAGGTTGCGCCTGCGTTCTTCAGGCCAAAAGGCATGGTTACGTAGTAATACGTCCCATACGGGGTTATAAAAGAAGTCTTGATTTGATCTTCCTTTTTCATGCGTATTTGGTGGTACCCGGAGTATGCATCCAAAAAGCATAAAAGCTCGGAGCCTGCAGTGGCATCTATTATTTGATCGATTCGCGGCAGTGCGAACCTATCTTTCGGACATAACTTGTTCAATCCTGTGTAGTCTATACACATTCTGAGGGCGGTTGTGTCTTTCTTCGGTACTAATACCGGATTTGCGGACCAGTCAGTATGGATTACTTCCTTGATGAAATCCGCTGCTAAAAGCCGGATAATTTCCTTGCCAATAGCCTTCCGTCTTCTTCCGTCAAATCGACGGAGACCTTGTTTGACGGGTTTTGATCCGGGAATAACCTTGAGTTGGTGCTCAGCAAGTTCCCTGGGTACGCCTGGCATGTCAGCTGGACACCAGGCGAAAATATCCCAGTTCTCACGGAGGAACTTGATGAGCTCGCCTTCCTATTTGTCGGTCATCCCAGTCCCTACTACGACAAATTTTGTCGGATCTTTGGGATCTAGGATTACCTGTCTTGTGTTCTCGGACGCCTTGAAGCTATCTGTTGGCTTCCGAGTTTCTTTTCCTGCCGGCATTTCTTTCGGCGATACCTCCTTGGCTAACTCCTTCAGTTCTTCCTGAGCTATAACTCTTTGAGCGCAAAGGGCGTTTTGCTTCTCCAACTCGTTTGCCAGCTTGAAATCACCGGCAATGGTGATTACTCCTCCTTTGGGTCCTGGCATCTTCAGCTTATTGTAGATATAGCAAGATCTTGCCATAAATTTGGCGAAAGCCGGACGTCCGAGTATTGCGTGATACACGCTTTCGAACGGCACTACTTCGAAGGAAACTTTTTCCTGCCGGAAGTGATCTTTATCTCCGAAGGTGACATCTAGGGAAATTTCTCCTAGGGATCGTGCTTGCCTGCCAGGAACAATGCCATGGAAGCGTATATTGCTGTAGTTGAGCTGGGACTCGGAGATCTTCAAGTGCTTCAGTGTATCCAGGTACATTATGTTGATGCTGGATCCTCCGTCCATCAGCACTCTCCTTAGCCTAGTGTTTTGAACAATAGGGCTTACAACAAGAGCTTGTGTGCCGGGTTCAGGGATATTTCCGGGATGAGCTGACTGATCCCAGATTATCGGTGTGTTGGAGTACTTCAAGAATTTCGGGGTCGCAGGGACAACCGCCTTTATTTCTCGAAGTGTTCTTTTGGCCACCTTTGCTGACGGGGTTGCTAGGAAAGTTAACATTGCTTCTCCGTCAACTCTCGGAAATTTGGGTTTGCCTTTTCGCTGTTGTTCCTGGATTTTGTCATCAGTGTCCGATTCACTGTCTTCTTTTTCAGCTTCTGGCTTTTGTTTGGCAGGTTTCCTCTTGGAACCCTTCCCTTTATTTCCGGATCCTGCATTGCCTTTCATATGCTTGTTTAGCCGGCATTGCGCGTTTGTGTGGGTTGGTTTCCCAAACTGAGAGTGGTGGACGCAGGGTTCCGACTTAATTCTCTCCCATTCTTCGGGAGTGTAATTGATTGGATCCGGACTGCGGCCTTTCCACTTGTTCACCTTTTCTCCTCCAAAGGCTATGTTAACCTCCTTGGGCTTTGTTGTTGACTCCGTAGTTCCTTTTTTATCAGAACGAGGTGTTTTCTTGGCCAGTATTAGTGACTCAATATTGCCTCCTCTTGCTCTGATATCGTCTTCGGCTGCAGCATGCTCATTAGCGGTTGTAAGCATAGATCCGAGATCTTTGTGCTTTTTAGAACCAACCATGAACGGTACAAGTCCGGGTTTTAGGCCATTGACGAAAGCATGCATTGCTTGTACGTCAGTTACTCCAGAGCAACTATTCTTCATTGCAGTCCATCTGGAGATGAAATCCACGTATGGTTCGTCTTCAAATTGGGTGCAACGGTTCAGCTGGTTGATGCTATTTGGACGTTTGTATGTTCCCCGAAAATGCTGAGTAAATACTCTCGCCATATCATCCCAACCGTCGACAGTTCTTGATGGTAAACCATTGATCCAATCTCTGGCTCCGTCTAGCAACATTAGGGGAAGAAACTTGACAGCTTCCAGGTCTGTCCCGTTGTTGATTTGGACGGCTGTGTAATAATCTGAAAGCCAGGTATCTGGGTTTGTACTGCCGGTATATTTTTGGTAGGTTGGACTAACTTTGGCGAAGCCAGAATGCAGGGTTATCCTTCGGATCCTGTCAGTAAAACACTTAGGACCAAAGTATAGATCATCCTTTTCTGCTCTATCAATATGTGCAGAATATCTCCCGGCTGAATGGACAGAAGGGGATCTGCTCCTTTCTTTTCCATTGTTGCGCGGACGCGCTTTTCCGAGGTTATCTCTATCTCTTCCGTTGTCACGCCCCCTGGGATTAGGTGGAGTCCTGCTCCTGTACCTTTCCTTATCTTTAGGCGGTGTCCGAGACCTTTCACGTCTGTGAGGTGTATCGTATCTTCCAGCTTTTTCAGCTGGGTTTCTCGGAGGTGGCATTATTTTGCCGTCGTTCCGGTGTTTGTCTTCCCGATCGTGTGGTTTATATCCATCTTTCGGGAGATGAGGTCCGGTTCTAGACGCTGCGTCCCGGTTGTCGGGGTTTTTCTTGTCTTTTCTCGGATCCTCTTTTTTATCCGAATCTCCGGGTTCTTCCGGTCCAGGTGCTCCAGCAGCGCAAGTAACAGTTTTGCAGAGGGCGGAATTATCATGCAGCCTCCCTGATCGCTCTTGTCCTCGCTGTTGCTGCTGTAATGCTTTTCCTAGGAAAGCATACACCCCTTGGAGTTTTTCCCCGTTGGAGTACAGATCATTGTTCAGGATGGCGAACGCTGCTTCCGCGTTTTCAGCTGCGGTTTTGTATATTGGTTCGCCCTTGGCATCTTTGCCGTTTAACTGCTTTTGCCAAGATGGGTTATAAAACCTTTCTTTTGGCGGCAGTTCTTCCGGTTTTGCGATTCCGGGTAACCTAGTAGGTTTTAAGGCAGATCTATGCTTTCTCTCTTACTCCTCTATTTCTTCCTTCATGACTTTGATGTCATTATGGGTTTGTTGGAGATGTTGCCGAGATCTAAGCAGATGTTGCTGTTGCCGTTGGAAAGCTTGTCTCCTGGCTTCCAGCATCTCAGGGGGTTCATTGGGTCCCACTGGAGTTTGTAATAGTTCTTGCTCTTCCAGTTCTGTCATTGGTGGAGCGGTGATTTCCTTAGATTTCTTTTCCGCGGGCTTTGTGCCACTAATATCTCCGACTTCCAGGTTTTCATCAGCGAGATCAGCTGACTTTTTCTTCCGGAGTTTGTACTGGAGCTTTTTAGAAGCACGGTGCTTTTTCTTGGAAGAAGGAGGTTTTTTGACAGGTTCATCTTCTGTCATCTCCTTAACATTAGGAAATATCGGAGAAGTTTCTCCGTCTTCTCTCTCTTCCACTGGCGGAGGGGTTTTAGGGCTTTCCTGGCTGTCGGCACCCGTTGTATCAGCTGGTTTTGCCATTAGCACTTCATGGAATCCCTCTTGAAAGGACTTAACTTTTCTTACGAAGGCATCATCGTCTTCGTCTTCGGAGTCGAAGTTATCCGATCCGGTTTCCGACTCCAATCTCGCCTCTATGGCGGCAAGCACGGACTCTGTTTCCGAGTTCATCGTCTGGTTGACGGATGTCGGATCTTCCGTCTCTGTGACGGGTATTGGTTCTTCCGTCTCTATGACGGGTAGGTTGTTATCTGCCTCTTGCACGGGATTTCCGCCATCCGTGTTTTCAGCGATTTCGGATTGCACCATGCCGATAAAGTGCGTATCACTGTTTTGTCGGCGATCTGAGCAAAATCCGGCATCATAGTCGTCTTCGACTGGGTATAGGGCGGGTGGGATAAATTTGCTTCCACCGCAAAACCCCATTGCCTCTGCAGTTAGTCCGATAAAGATGTTAGCAGATCCAATCGGTAACACGCAGGCACTTACCAGGTGGTTTTGCGCCGGTATATAGGATCCGTTGTCGAGGAAGCGCCCGACGTCGTCGTCGAATTCCAAGCTTCCGACAGTGATCGATCTTCCAATTCCGCCGAGTATCCCAGATCGGAATTTCACGCCTGACGTCGTTTGCCCCACGGTGGGCGCCAACTGTCAAGACATCGTAGTAGTTTTCATAGACTGGGGTGCCATGAGACTACGGTAGAGACGTGGGGTAACGGGATAGCGTAGTAACACAGAACACGGGATTTTACCCAGGTTCGGTACGTCGCGACAGTACGGCGTACCTACTCCTGCACTTCTCACTGATTGGGACCAAAGCCCGTATAACAGGGTTACAATGTGAGGGAATAGATCTAGCTACTCGACGAGGATGAACTTCCCGACGAGTTGCGTAGAGCTTTAGCTTGTGAAGCTTGAACCTAGAACCTAAAGAACTTATGTAATCTATCTCTCGTCCGGCTTTATATAATAGCCGGATTAGGGCTTACAGAACCAGAAACCTAGAAGACTACGTTTAACTTGTAACTTGGAAAGTAAGGAATCCGTCTTCTCCTCCAAGCCAGATCACGTGGGCCGTGATCCGGGTTCTTCTAGAATCCGGCTCCTGCGCGTCGGACTACTGGGCCGCCCAATGGACCTAAGCCCATTACCATGTAGGCCACCCTGGTAGTCCGGCTCTTTTGTCTACCATCTTCTATACCCCTATTCAGTATATATCCGACAACATTGTTATTCATGATAATTTATTTGAGTTACTTATCATGATGCGTGATTGCTATGCTTTATTATTAAAGTTTTATTTACCATGCTTGTGTTTAAGTTCTATGATCTCAGCTTACTTATGCTTTTACATTATTGATGATCAAGTTTATGTTGGTAGCATGTCACCTCAGAAATTATTGTGTTTTTATCGTTTACCTACTCGAGGACGAGTAGGAACTAAGTTTGGTGATGTTGATACGTCATAAACGTATCCTTAATTTCTGATGTTCCATGTTGTTTTCTTATTGTTTCCCACATGTTTGCTACACACTATGTCATTTTTATTGATTTTCCGGACTAACCTATTGACAAGATGTCACAGAGTCAATTCCCTGTTTTCTGTTGTTTATAGTTTCACAAAAGTTGTTCTTGAAATATTATTGGAATAGGAAATTTCGAAGCCCAAAAGTCTTAGAATTCTCGAAGTTTCCACGGGTCCCGAAGAGACCCAGAGGGGGGCCTCAAGGGGCTCACACCATAGGGCGGCTCGCCCCCTCCCCCTTGGCCGCGCCGGGGGTGGTGTGGGGCCCCCAGGCCTCCACCGCCTATGCCCTTTTGCCTATTTAATCCCCCCAAAACATAAATCCTAAAGGATACTACTTTTACCCAAGAAACACCCAAGGCCGCCGTCACCGTCATCCCGAGATCGGGAGGGTTCTAGAACTCCTCCCGGCACCCAGTCCGAGGGGGAAATCATCACCGGAGGGGTCTACACCACCATGCCCTCCTCCGAAGTGATGCATGAGTAGTTCATCCCTGGACTATGGGTCCATAGCAGTAGCTAGATGGTTGTTCTCTCCACTTTGTACCTCATCTTTAGATCTTGTGAGCTGCCTATCATGATCAAGATCATCTTTATGTAATGCTACATGTTGTGTTTGCTGGGATCTGATGAATGTTGAATGCTATGTCTTCTGATTATCAATCTATCATGTTATCTTCATGATCATGTTATTTATGATATTGCATGCTCTCCGTGATTAGTAGATGCTCTAGACAAGTAAATGCTAGTAACTCCAAGAGGGAGTATTTATGCTTGATAGTGGGTTCATGCATCCTTTTCATCTGTGCTCGAGTGACAGAAACGTGATGGATGGAGGATGTGTTGTTGCCATTAGTGAGAAAACAACAATGCTTTGTGTAAGGATGATGTTATTGTTTACATTACACACTTTTCTTACTGCAATTATCTCTTGCTTGCAACTTAATATCCAACGTTTGTTCGGATGATATTCGAAGGGTGGATTTTTAGTCATAGATGCAGTTGCATAACGGTCTATGTATCTTGTTGTAATGCGCGCATGAATCACATAGTAATCTTTATGCCTTGCATATGCACTACGGTGCAGCCTTCATTTCTGTCAATTGCCCAGCTGTAATTTGTTCACCACACATGTATTTATCTTTCACGGAGAGACACCACTAGTGAATTGTGGACCCCGGTCCCTTTTCCTCATACTGATAAACACATACTGCTTTCATATGCTCTAATACTGTTACTACTGGTTTCTTACTGTTTTCCACACCATACGTTTAACCTCTTTGTGTTCAGCAAAACCGGTGAGATTGACAACGTCACTGCTTCGTTGGGGCAAAGTGATTTGATTGTGTTGTGCAGCTTCCACGTTGCTTCTGAACCGGAAGTGCGCCCTGCCATCTCAGCTGCTTCACCTTCTGAAGTTACTCCTCCTCCTACTGGTCGATTCAATCTTGGTTTCTTTCTGAGGGAAACTTGCTACTGTGCTCTTCATACCTTCCTCTTGGGGTCTCCCAACGAACATGTGTATCACGCGCATCAAAGCTAGAGGAAGGATGGGTGTGGGATTTTTTCGCCCCATTGAGGGACACCTTATGGCAACTCGAGAAGGACTATGCTCTACGCAAGTGGAGCCTTCCTCTACAATAGAAGAACAAGCCAAGGAGCCAAGTGATGCACCTAACAAACAACATGTTGAAGACACTCCTCTCATTGACAAAGTTACTATGCAAGATGTGTAGCGTTTCCACATTTAAATAATGTAAGGACACATGTGTTATTGTGCTAGTCCCTGAATCAATTGCTAGCACCACAGTACAAAATTAAATATAATGCAAATGCATCAAATTCTATTACATCGTATGATCCAGTCTTTACAAAATAGTATTACAACTTGCATAGTCTTAGAAGACTAGCAGAAAACAAAGAAATACAACGGAAAACATAGTACAACATTGAGCCCATCTTCTTCATGTGTCACAGGCAAAACATGTTGGCGATAGTCTCGAGATCCTAAATGAAATCCCCACTCGTCTTCAGAATCATCTACAGGATGCAATATGCAGCCTCAAGGGAGTCAATACAATTTAATGTATTGGCAAGTAACACTATGGTGGATATAAATGGCAAGACTAATACTATATGCTTATTATGTTGAGTGGAGTTTTGGCTAAGTTTGTATAAAGCAAATTTTCTCCTATATTTTTCATAAAACATTTTGATTTAATACGTTGGTACCACTAGATAGAAATCAGTGAACCAAAATTTATAGATAGAAATGTCGACATATTCATAGGTTCAACCATGAGAATGACCCCCTACCATGCCATAGATAAGTGAATTTTCATAGGTACAACCACCAAAGTGATCCCCTACCATGCTGGGTAATAAGCATTTTCATAGGTACAACCACTAATGTGATCCCCTACCATGCTGGGTAATAAGCATTTTCATAGTTACAACCACTAATGTGATCCCCTACCATGCTGGGTAATAAGCATTTTCACAGGTACAACCACTAATGTGATCCCCTACCATGTTATTCATGTGAACATTTTCATAGGTTCAACCATGTGAATGGTCCCCTACCATGCCACACCTGTGAGTATCTAGTACTCCACCAAAAGTATTTCATAAACCCCTTAGGGTAATAATTCAAAACATATTTATACTTTCCAATCACATCAACTTCATCTACAATCATAGCTAAGCAATCAACTACCAAAATTTCAAGGCTGCTACACTATCAAGGTAATAAGGATGGCTACGCACTACTTGGGATAATAGCATAGCATAATATTTTATCAAAGATTTTCCTATCATGCATGCTACTCAAAAGTTCTAATGCATATAGGAAATAATAGGTAGTTTATGATGTGTCACTTGCCTTGTTAAAGTTGGTGTAGAGGTACACTCTCTTCACCACTAGATAGTTTCTCTTTGTACAATCTAGACAAGTCAAACAAATAACAATAAACAACTTTCACAAACAACAAGGAAACAAAGAATAACAATCAACACACTTAGTCAAAAGGGTTTTATGTTAATTGGGGTCAAGGTAAGGCTAACGCCTATCACAATAATTTAGTTTGCTAAGGAAAGTATTGTGATTAGGTTAAGGTCTACATAAATTGAATATAGTTGGTAAAGACTTGGGTTTGAACTATTCAAACTCAATTGGTCATACTTGTCGAGGAAGTTCCAAGAGTTCACCAGGGTTATCTCACTATTTCAACTAAGGTAATACATAACAAAGTCTCTTAGTTATTTTCATCAAGACATTTGGGTGATCTAAGTTAGCCTTTCCATTTTAGTTAGGGTAGGTCTAGATTTCTCTAACTTCATAACAATATAGAAAACAAGATAAAGTCTTGGGATTTTCCATTTAGGTCAATGGTGTGAAGAAACAACTTATTATTCTTCAACTTGTATGGATGGCTCCAGGTCTTCACATGCTTGTCTTCTTGAAGATCATCTTCATGATTCTATTGTAGACTTGTTCCTTGGATGGATTCTTCTCTTGGTTTTGATAAATTCTTCATGGCTTTCTCACTAGTTGGTTTTAGGTGGGATGGGCACAAAATACCACTAAGGCAAATTAAAAAACAAAGGAAATAAGAAGATAGAGAGAGGAAGATGTTTTGTTCTTGGTTTCTTCATACACTTGTACTTGCTTGAGTTGCTTCTAATTGTGGATTCCAAGTCTTTTCTTCAAAATTTCTTCATGATCTTACTTGTAGCTCTTCATGTTGCCACCAAGTTGAAAATGAAGTACCTCCTTGTGCTTGAGTCTTGATTTCTGTTTTGCTAACTTGATGAATTCTTGAAGAAAGAATAGGAGAGTGTAGAAGTAGTTAGAAAACTATGGTTCACTACTTGGTACTATCTGTGATTGACACATACTAAGGACTTGGTCTTGGCTCCAAAATAGTCATAGAAACAATGGTAACCAGGATAGAAACCATTATAAGACTTAAACAACTAGTGAGACTACTATGATGGAATTTTTGCTAAAATTACATGGTTATGGTCCAAGGGTTTCCAAAATGGTTAAGAAATGATGTCTCTTGTTCAAGGTTACCAAATGGAGCAATTTTGCCAAAGGAACTATATTGAAAATATCTATATAATTAAATCTATGTCAAAATTACTCAATTATACCACTTAATAGCAAATTCAAATTTAACTTGTTCAAAAATTATTTTTGGACAGAGGATATTAAAGTACACGTCCTAAGGTTTCCAAATATATTTTATTTACAGTTTTTGGATTCGTAGAATTTGAATTATGCCAAAATTCATCAAACAAACATATTTGAATTTGAACCAATTTAAATTTGCCAATTTTGAATTTGAACAGTTCTAAAAGATTCTACACATTCTGGGGATTTCAAAAGTCCAAGTTTGTTAAATTTGGCCTTATGGTTAAAAAGTTGTGATGATTATAGTTTCTAGGGGCCTTTATGCAAAATGATATTCTATTTTTGTTCGGAAATAAATACCAGAGACAACTGGGCTCAGATTGGCTGTTTGCCGCGCGGGGCAACGGATAATAGATGGGCTTGGGCCAGCTACGCGATGCGCTGAGCGACGGATAACAAAGTAATGCGCCGTTGACTGGGCTGACACGTGGCGCGCTGTGATTGGCTGGTACCCTTTCATTAAGTGATTTAACGGGGGCCGTGGGATCTAGATCTAACGGTGCTGGGCGCTAGGGTTTACCTCTGCCCGGAGTTGGCACCCGAGATGGCAGGGACGGTGGTGCTCCGGTGGCCTGCGGTGAAGAACTTGACGCTGTCGTAGCTCTGATGGTCCCCTGAGCTCGGAGATGGCACGACTAGACGCGGCGCTGGACGGCGAGGCAAATGGTGACCACTTTAGGTTTGGACCAGGTCTGAGAATGGGGGATGTTTGTGGATTGCAACGAAAACCACTTTAGGTTTCCCAGCCGCACACACCTTATCCCAGATGTGCCGGTAGCGAGAGGCCGCCGCGAGTGCTGGACGCGTGTCCATCGAGGGAACCCCACGCCCACCAACCAACGGGGGTGTCCCACCAGCAGCGTCCCGCGCCGATGATCCACCGTGGACCGGGGTCACCCTCTTGCTCACACCCTGCGGTGCACGAAACAATGACTTGGGTTTAATGGATGTGCCAGTACGTGTGGGAATCGTGGAAAAAAGGAATCACAAAATCCATCCGGACCCCAATCTAAGCCGTGTGAATGGGGAATGAGATTTGTTCCCCGCACACCACCTCCTGTCCTGGCTGAAGCAGACGAACGTCAAAAGCGTTGCCCTCTGCATCAAGCAGGACCAACCTACGAGCTTCGCGTGTTAGAATCAGGAAGCCCGATCGAACCAGAGAATCAAACGATGATGAGTATGTCGCATGCCAACACACAGAGGTTGGTGAACGTGGCTACCGAGGTACCTCATTCTCTACCATGGACGGGGTCTAACGGCCCTTGACATCTCCGACCACCGCGTCCACTAACATGCGGTAAAATAGGAACCTGAGAATTTCTCTAGCGATCACCTTCTCCCCTTCGTCGATCATCCTCGTGTCGACAATGACACTCCGCGCATCTACGAGAGTGATCTTGCCCCCCGAGAACCGAGAGATCCCCCGACGATATGTGGAGCGGAATCTGACTCGCATGGTGAAAACATCGTTGCCACCGCTGAATTGCGCGGGGTCCTTAAGACTCCTTGGATCACCGCGTGAAGTTTGACCCCTCCACCACCAGCCGGTCCAGCTCTACGTCCGACATCACCTCGAGCGCACGACATAAATCCTCCTCGTCCACCTCCGCTGCTGCATCTTCAGGTGCCTCGCCGCCCTGAAGGGAATGGAAGGGAAGCAAAGGCGCGAGGGAGGGTGCGCATGAGGCGCGGAAGGAGGAAACGACGGCGTCGTATTGTGCAGTGTAGTCGAAGAAATCGCCGGGCAAGGATCGCGGGAGCTCATCCTTCCGCTATAACGCGAGCCTTGTGATCAACCAAATTGTCAAGAAGCCGATTAGTTGAATGATACAACATCGATTTATACACATATAGTGCCTCCGTATCAAAATGTAAGATGTTTTAACTTCTCCTCTAAGAAAAGCTAAAACATGTTACATTTTGATACGGAGGGAGTATGTCGTAGCAAATATTTCTATAATCTTCCAAAGGTGTAGTATTCCCCTCACGGGTGTACTATTTTCCTTCCAAAAGGAAAACGCTACTACCGTAGGAAAGAGATGGGGCACATGCACCATAATACTCCGTTCCGTCCGCGTGGAGTAGTATGGTATGGCAAGAGGTATGCGGTTGAGTTTAGGCTACAATCCGTTCCGTCCAAAGATATTCCGGAGATGCTGCGGAAGTTTGGTCATGTCACTGCAGTTGCGTTTCTACATGCTAGGATTCAGCCATAGGCAATCATTACGAATCTTCATTTATAACTGCAGAGATTTCGAATTAGGTCTAGTATGAGCCACGGCCGGTGCTGCTATAGCTAGGCGCATGCACTGCCAGTATCTCTCTCTTTGAGTCCCGATGCTGGAGTAAACAATCTGTATATAGCTCAGAATTCAAACTGAGATGAAAATATTCGAGAGCAGGCAGGAAATGAGCATGTGAAGTTGATCTCGTTCAAGATACTAGTACTACTAGTACTCCCGAAGCCGGTGTGGTCTAGCCAGGGCCGGGCCGGTCGGGGGGGGGGGGGGGGGGGGGGGGGGGGGGACGGGCGGGAGGGCGGCCGCCTCGGGCCCAGAAATTATAGGGGCCCCTTCCAGAAATTTGTACACTAAACGTTAAGCAAAAATAAATAAATTCAGATATGAAAAAAGGCCCTGGGTAACGATTGAGCCCTTCCATTCACGTGGGAGAGTAGTACGCGACGTCAACGGGGTTGCGAGCAGTTTCTCTTGTACCATCTAGTTTCAACTATTCAGCCCTAATGACATCTCTGATCCATTTGTACACCTAAAATCCATCGCCCATCGCCTCATCAAGCCTCACCCTGCTGCGGAAAATGGCAACCTGATTCCCCAAATCCTTCGCATATTCTCGATTGCCAAGGCTCCATGCCGCCGGCAGGTTCAACCGGCCAGTGTCGTCCAATCCAGAGGAACAAACAGTATAGTGTCTCTAAGTAGGCTAGGTGATATCTCCTTTTCTTTTATACTTTCTGAAATCTCTTTGGTGCCTCTTACTTCTTAGATCAGGGCTAAGTATATCAATCATTTGCCCCGACGAAGATGCATATATAGTTTTACAATCTACCATAGTGTGTTCTTTAAATTTTATATAAATTTAAATAACCAAAAATGGTTAGCGTTTAAAGATTTGTGGTATGAGATGGCATGATACTGATATTGATTCCAACCTGACCGACTTTGCATAATTTTAAGGGTAAATTGAAATTGCCATAGTCAATTTCTCGAAAAGGGTTTTCGCCGTAAAACTTCATTATCTCGTTTCTCTTTTTGATCTCTACTTAGATAAAATACATTTGTTTTAATTATTTACACTAGGGGGCCCTAAATTTTACGTTCGCCCCGGACCCCTGAAATCTCAGGACCGGTCCTGGGTCTAGCGTCTCTTTGCATTGAATTATTTTCAAAGGAATTTTGAAGTATTTTAATCCATAGGATTCTTTCCTAAGGAATGTCACTGGATCAAAGGAATGACATCTACAAAATTCCTATGGATTGTATTCCTACACCCCAATTTCATAGGAATTTCAACATCTACTCTAACCTCTTTTTTACACTCATTCGCGTAGAATCAAGGCAACTTTCTTGTGGTTCCAACCAAATGACTGTTTACACAGTTTTCATCTATTTTGTAATCCTATGTTTTGTACCTACAATCCTGTTAAATTTTTACGTTTTTTCGGTTTCTCTGTTTTATAATCCTGTGATCCAAAGAATTATTGCTTTCGCGGATAGCTGTGGTATAAATCCCGTTGGCTGTTTGTATTGTTTCAGGTCGGTTCCATAGGTTACACTCGTCGTGCCGTCGGCTGTTCCTGGTTGCGTATGGAATACAAGAAGACCGAGCTGCATGCATGCACCGATGCACGCATGCATCGTACAGTAATAACGTCGTCTTTTTTTTCTATCCGGGCGGTGCTTAACTTTCATTTTGGCCAAACATTTCACGCTGTTACTTCGGGACTGGTTGGTCGATTGATTGATCGACGGGATGGAGATAGTCTCCCCATTCTTTTTCTGTCGTCGCAAGGATAGGCCGTGAGGCTGGTGCCAACCGGGGCGGTAGGGGCGCTACCGCCCGGTGGCGGGCGAGAGGAGGCGGCAGGGGCGGGCGGTAGGCGGCGGCGGGCGGTAGCCGGGGCGCCCGTCGACAGGGCGGTGTCGCCCGGCTTACCGCCCGCGTTGGCGGGGCGGTAGGGCGGGGCCGGGGCGGTAGTGGCGGGCAAGAGGGAGAGGGGCTCGGGCGGCGCGCTGGCGGGCTGGGGCGGTAGGCCGGGGCGGTAGCCCGCTAGCCGTTGGGGGGCAACGGCTAGCTGACGTGGCGCCCCCCCATTGGTCCACGTCAGCTAGCCGTTGGGGGGGAGCGTGGCTGGCTGAAAAAAAAAAATTTGGACCCAAATTTCCATCTCCAATCCTATAAATACCCCCCATATCCATCCCTTCTCTTCACACCATTTCCCTCCTCTCTTTCTCTCTTCTCTCATACCATCTCCGCCATGTCGGGTTGGACTCCAGATAACACCTCGTTCACGGAACTCTTGCAGTCCGACGGGTCACAACCTACTCACATAGAAGATGTCTCTCCCACACATCGTCGGTCGGATACCGGTTCTTCGCCGTATCCCCGAGTGTTGTACCCCTCCAACACACCACCTCCGGGGCCATATGGTCCGCTTCCTACGGGATATGGTTCATACCAGCATCCTCCGTATGCTTACCCACTGTGATGACCCAGCATACCACTGCATGTGTAGTGCGCAAGTCGGTGACATAATACTCACAGAAGGACTTATCCGTGATTATTACATCTCTCAGAGTGGTACAACAGAAACACAGCGGGTCCAAGCAAAGCTATAGGATACAAACCTCATTACAAAATCTCGAGAATCTTCTAAATGAATCAAGAAGATCTCCTGCAAAAGAAACATCAGAAGAAGCAATTCGAAGCTCCGAGCCGGAGAAGAACTCTAGCTCAGAACTAATCTACTACGGCTGATGTCAGCCCTAATCTATGGCTTGCAACTACTAAGTTCAAGAATGGTCTCCACCTACATCTTGATAGCTTCTCCCCCACCAGTGTTGTTGGATGATGATGCTTTACTGACTAAGTAGCAGATCACTCCACCTAGCTCCCTTAGACAGCGATGCCTTCTCGATGACGACTTCAATAGGGCTTCAACTCTAAGCAGAGGGTCAAACGGGATAGAATGAGTAACGAGCGTTACTCAGCAAGTTCATGATATACAGTGGGTGGTTGATGCACTAACTACAGCTTTAGCCTCGAAAGAGTCATAAGCTAATGCAAGGTTTTGTAAAACTTTCTTCAAGAGGTTGCTTTTAATTCTGAAAACTATGCCCGCCATTCTTCACAGGATTAGAACTTTCATGGAGTTGCCTTTCCTGCGGCGTTCGCAGCTCCTTCCCGGAACAAGGGGTAACATGCCACATCCTTTTACACTCTGCAGAGGTGCGTTACTTTACCCATGGACGACCAAGACCATGTTGCACAACCAGGTGTACATTCCTGTCCACTCCCACTCAGGTGTGGGGCCCGGTTGTTGGTCCAAGCCAAACCGTGCTTCTCCGCACAACGCATGCCCACCCATTTCTGCCAGCAGGTTGAACGCCTGATTCCACCCCTCACGATGGAGATCTACGCGCCCCTGGCAGACACTCATAGACCCCAGAGTCCGTGGGACGTAAGGGCTCCCACCCATGTGCATGTAGTCCCGCAAGACCTACAGCGTACGTCTCTGGCGCATCCGTTGACATGCGAACGAGAAAAGTATCACGGTTGACTTACTCCCCCCATAGAAGATCCATGGTCAACGCGAATTTACGGCGCAAGAATCCTGACGGCAGTTGTTGTTAATTCCTAGGTAATACGTTCCCGTGCAGATGGAACCTTCCTTTGACCTATTCATCTTACCATGGTTCCATCCGCCCACCAAACAGAACACTACCACTCGGGTAGTCATTCAATTAGTCATATTATTATAAAAATAGGATCATGCATTCTTTTGAGAGTAGGTGATAAGACGATAGGGTTTTTGCAATTAGTTTGTTATGAAGTACTGCAAAGGATATGAACAAGTGATGAACTTGCCTGAGATTTGAAATAACCATAATAATAATCCAGGTCTTCGGGGTTCGAGGGTCGAGTAGAGAAATCCAATCATCTGGAAAATAGCAAAGTAGTCCCGGTAAGGACTACAGAAAACACTGGCAAGATGATACATGCGTAGTAATGAGATGCATCGTGAAATCCCCTGGAAAATACCCCAGCTTACAAGTGTAAGCCACGTTGGAAACGATAACGTATTCACACAATTGTTAGGTGACTTAGAGTTATTTCATTACTTGTGGTGATGTTGTTATTTCTTTTAGGCTTAAGTGTGTTTCACTTTTATTGAACAAACACTTGTTATCATGTTTAGGTAGAAGTGTGGATTACTTGATTAGGTATCAAGACAATAGCACATGGTAAACAATTATTGAAAAGGTAACAAACATGTTTGATTTTATTTTCCAAAAGTGGAGAGGTAATGAAAATGAGTTTAGTTGAAAATGATGAACTAGTACAGTGAGCTCTATCATCACAACACTTGATAATTACTTGTGATGATAGGTTTTGTAGATGTGAAAACAGGTGGTTTTTTTATTAATAAGGAAATACTGTTGGTGGTTATTTCTGGTTATAATGGAATATTATAGAATTCCAATATACCTCGAATAACAAGTTTATAAGTTCAACAAAATGTTTTTAGGTGGACATATTTTAATTGGAAATGATTTTCTCTTTAATTTGGTATATTATTCAATGCTTTCTGAAGATATTTGAATAAACTATTAATTTATTAATTTTAAATAGATTAAATGACTAGGCAAACATTGCACACATTAGAACTTGGTAAAATGACTTTATAAACATCATAGATAAGTTGTATTAGCCATTTTGAGCATTTTGGTATATAACTTGTATTTTTCTGATTTTATGAATTATTTACTATTTTCTCAATTTTTAAATGATTTAATTTGATTAAAGAAAATATTTAAATTTAATTTTTATTAAGTATTTTTGAAAAGTTGATAAACATTTAGATTGTGTTTTTCTAAACATTTCTATATTTATTTCATATTTTTCTGATAAACAGGATTAAAGTTATTGAATTAATAGGATTAAATCATTTTCTGTCATTTTTAAATTGACAGGTGGGTCCCACCTGTCATATACATCTTTTAAATGAAAATTAAAAGGAAAATGGATAATGACATCATGATGGCGTCACAACCACATCATCCAGAGAGGATTCTTCACAGATGAATTCAATTCAAGTGATTTAGTGCAAATTGGTGGTTTTGATTCATTCCACTAGCTAGATGTGCTCCCGGCGAGCCAAGGGGTAGCGGCGCGGTGACCGAATGGTCACCGGCGGCTCGCCGGCGTGCACAGGCGCGGTGGCGCGGCACGGATAACGGCGACACAACGAACCCGTCGATGAAATCCAGAACGGAGAGTACCCAGCGGTTCCCCAGCTCACCGTGAGTCTCGTGGTAGAGTTGAGGAAGCACGGCGAAGAGCCACCACGGCGAATCGACGGCGGAGCTCCCCATCGGCCACGGAGAAGACGACGGGGACCCGACTGATTCAGACCATGCCGGCAAACGAGGTTTACGTAGGAGGTAGAGGCAATCATGGCGCGTCTTCCGGTGGTCTCAGCTCGTCCAGAGGTGGCCGGAATCGACGGCGGCGTGCGGCGGCCGTGAGACTAGGGTTAGGGTTGCAGTTCAAGTTCGTCCAGAGAGAGAGAGAGAGCGGGGCGACGAGTGCGAGTGAGGAGGAAGTTCACGACTCTCTCCTCTCCCTTATCCGCGTAGAGGAAAGCCAGCAGGAGGTGACACCGCGTCGATGACGCGATTTGCGCCGCCACTGCCTTCTGGCCGGAGTTGGGGGAGAAAGAAATGAAAAACCAACTTGCGATAACCCCCTGAAATTTCCAATATTTGCATAGAGGTCTGCCTTACAAACTGAGAAGAAATTAATGTTTTTAGGGCCTTTTTGTGAATAGAAAAATTATTAAAAATCAGTTTTGAAATCCTTATCAAATTCTCCACCTCACCATGTTTTTTGTTGGTGGATTTGGAGAATATTTGTATTTTTTATTTAGGGTGCTAGATTAAATGGTTTTTGTTATTTTCTCTCTATTTGAATACCATATGAATTAAAATTTACTTTGTGTATACTATGTCATGAAAACAGCACCACTAACATGTTATGGGTATAATGGTATGTTTTCCATTGATAATTTTTAGGTATAAGTCATTTAGAAAACAATTGGTAAAGCTACTTTATAGTGTTTGATTTTTTTTTTATGCATAGTAGCAAAATCAACAAATAGGAAATGTTATTCCATGACAAATAGTAACTGTTATTCCATGACATACCAAATGTTGTTGGATATCAAATGGACTTGCTTTCCTTTGTGTGACTTTGTTATGTTCGCATTTGAAACTCTTAGAAAGTTTGGTTGATATTTCACTGAGGTATGTATACTCTATGTTTGATGTTTTCAGTACTTGATAAAATGGAGAAAAAAAATGTGTGGTTGTGAAATATTATCTATTTGTTTTCCACATAAGTTCAATTGTGGATAATATCTAAGGTTGTTCTAAAACATGTAATATTTTACATGGTTAAATGTGGATGAGTTTTTGTTTTCATCTGTTAGTCTTACATGTGAAAAGGATTTGGAAAACAAGGTGTTAAGCTTGTTTTCATCTTCCTCCACATATCAAGACATGTGGATGTAATGACTTATTATTATTTCATACTTGATAATTGTTTTCATCTAAGACATTATTATGAGCTCTTCATCTCTGATGGTTTTGACAAAGGTTGATGGTTCCCTGATATATCTTAAGGATTCACTGGATAATTCCTTATACTCCCTTACTGAGGCAGTGTTGCTATTTTCTCTCTTGCCAAATTATTTCCATTAAAGTTATTGTTATTTGTTTCTCATCTATGATGAGTCTTAACAAGGCATTGGGTCATAGTTTCTCTAATATCACTGAACATTTCACTTGAGAATTTCTTATGCTAGGCTTCCTTGCTAAACTAGTGTTTCTCCTTGTTGACTCATGTTGCTTGATGTTCTTGTCACTGTTTGTCACTAGTCTTCTGTTATCACCTTTGGCCATTGCAGGTAGGTTCCTCTATTGGTTTCCAACTTCAACTATCTCACCATTGTGGTGAAAACATCCAATTACTCCAAGCAAGGATTTTACTTAGATGAATATAAAAATATGGAAGTTTGTTTTATGACATCAAGTAGCACTTATGCAGATAAGAAGAATTTGTAAACAAGGTAGCTAGTCTTGCCTCCAAATTACTACTCATATACATTAGGCTGAGATGTACCAGATTATTAAATCTTATGTTTGTTTGTGTATGGCATTCAATTGTTTGAGTATACAAAAGTGACCTGTTAACAAGATAGCTAGTCTTGTTATCAAACTACTTTTATATAACACTAACATTGGAGTATCACACTATTGCCAGAGAGTTAATAAGATCATATCAAGATATAAGAGTTTCCAAGTACTCTTATAGAAAGATTAGGGTAGCACTTCAAACACTCTAAATAATCTTCTTGAGAATCTTCATGTTGTAGTTCCTCCTGTCTTGTGGTTTCTTCTCTTGCAGAATATCTTGGAGAGGATTGGGGAACAAGACAATCTAAACAGAGTAGAAAGATCTTGATTTAAGAGTTAGTTCATGCTTTTACTATCCTTCCATATACTTCTTATTTTATTTCCCAGAAGATATGTACTTGTCTCACACATGATTAGTTTTACTTAGCTTTCCATTCAATTCCTCTAATAGAGGTTATACTTGTTGTTATCCTTTACTTGTATCCAGAGATACTTTAGTTGTTGAATAAGGAGTTGAATATAAATGTGGAGTGTTTGTGAAATGATGACTTGATAGTAAATTGATCTACTGGTTCATTGATGTGTTAATGTTTCATATGCTCACTTATATAAGATGTTTAAAGCAATGAGCATGTGAAAGTTATTGAAGTTTAATGACTTATGTCATAGTTGTTATTTGTTCTCCCAGGTGTCATGATCTACTTTATATTCATCACTTTATTAACTTTGTCATTCATAATGCAGATATAGAGATTTGGGAATATCATGTGTGATGATCAAGGTTTAGAAGTAGTTTAAGAAGATTTATTACTTCTTTTAGATACTTCTTTTATGGTTGAGGAGATATGTACATATTCGATAAATATATTATTAATGATAATTAAGTTACTTCCCACTTGTGGGACTTGGGTTAACACTTGTTTGTATCACTTGTGTTCTGTTGAACCTTTGTTATTTACTTGTGAGGGTTCACTTAGTTGTTAGGGGATGATTTACAAAGATGTTGTGTAGATTGATTGATAACTTAAGTAGTTCATGTTTTTGAGAGTCTAAAATATTTGTTGATAAGATTATTCCACCAAGCATTACTAACTTGTGGAAGTGTGGTCATTAGTTATGAGATTTGGATACTCACCCCTGTTTGAGTTCTAGATAGGTAGTGAATTATCCCAAGTCACTTATAGACTTGTGGTTAAGGTTGTTAAGAATTTGTGTTAATCACAACCAATGATGGTTTGTGTAATCAAATGATTTGGTTTGTAAAGATACTATGTTATAAAGATCACTCCAAATGTACTCCTGACTAGATGAACTAAACCTATTTCATCATGTCAAGTGAAACTTTGGTCACTTTGATTCGTTTAAACTTTCGCGCCAAAATTTCCCGTACTTTTAGATGCATGCTTTGCAAATGCACATATTAAATTTAGATCCTTATAACCTCCCAAACACTGGGATGTTACAGTATCTCCCCCTTAACAAGAACTTCGTCCCGAAGTTCAACCTCTCTCACGTAAAGATAGGTAGAGAGAACTTCTGTAGATTGTTGAATCTTCACATCTGTTTCTTGTGTTGACCTTGACATGTGTAACCTCTTGTCTTCATTGTTCACCTTCCACTGTCTTGTATGATATTCTAATAGTATGACAGTTATTAGGACAACTCTGTCTTGTTACTAGACCTTCCTAATGGTCTCACGAAGAACACGTGGTATTTCCACCATATAATGGATACCAAGTTTCATTCTCCGATGAATAGGTATGGTTCCTACCTCTCACAACTTGCTGAAGAACAATTGGTACATCCACCAGGTGATGAAAAACCAATAATATTCATCCGATACACTGGATATTGTCTATGGTTTGGACTCCATTTGGTTCAGTCTAATTGCCTCAAGATAAAGATTTTTCATAGAAACTTGTACAAAGTAGTGTACACTGACTTAGACTCTTCTAATCAGTAAAAAAATACCTTCGAGTTTCCTCGAGTTTAAACTTTTTTCCTACAAGTGACTATAACCTATTCCACTGGTGACTTCATATGGTCCTTCTATATCCTTGGGTTTTGACTTCTACAAGGTGACTCTATAAGTTAACTTATCGACATTCTATGTAATTCTTTCGAGGATATACTAATCATGTTATCATCTTGGCATCACTTGTGGTATATCTCCATGTGTTTATGAAGTATGTCACCAACTCCAAAAAAGATGTGGAATGTGGTCCATTCCCATCAGTGGCTTCACTGTCTTCTGCCTTCTTGACTTCCTGATCTTCCAGAGCTTTTGTGGTTGTATCAGTCCGCTGATAACTCAGACCGCTCTCATACTAATCCTATACCCTCTAGACCAGTAACATCAAGATAGAACTCAATGTATGCACATGCAGCTGCACATCAGGTTCAATCTTCATGCACAGATCTAGTCAATCAAAGATCCAAATAAAATCCAATAAATCCCAAATGCAGTTATCACTCATGCATCAAAAGCCTGTGAAATAAAAGTACTTAGAGTAAAACATCTCAAGTACCAAGGCTCTCAAATGCTATACACTACAAGTAGGTATATATTACCTTGTAGTACTATTCTACACAACCACTCTTTGCCCAGGTAATTACTCCAATTGCATGCCTTAGTGCAATGGAATAAACCAAGACAAAATGATCCTATAGTAGTTGCTTTACTTACTTGTTCCATATGGGTCTATGTACCATGTGATTTGATGTACTTTATCTTGATTGTGATAAGCTTCTCATGGCATCTATTGATCCTTCATGTTGTTGATCACCTTAGGAGTAGTAATGTAGCTTCCATCACTGCTTATGCCTTCTCCTAATTCTACATTATACTATACTATACTAATTCACCTCTAGACTTGATAACAAAGGATATAGTATATATCCCATAGTTACCATGGTTTAATAACTCTTTATGACTATGAAACATCCCTTCTTGATGACTCCTATACTTATTCTATACCATGTTCTACTCCATTCTATACATTCATAGAATGGGGTAATCATCACTTTGACTTAATCATCTCTGACTATGTGAGATTACTCTTGTTCTCAACAACACTAATACATACTAGACTTCTAACTATTCATACCTAGGTATAAAGATAATAGATAAGTAGATTTACTCAGGTTGAGTAAGAATAATTCTATACAAGTATGATTTTATCATTCTCAAGTGAATGATCATCATAGTTGTAGGGAATGTGGTTTAGATAAGGTGGCTTCCTATAGTCTTTACCAACCTACAGATCTCCTAAAAGGTTTTAATCCTAAGGTCGCTTCGCTCTGATACCACCTGTGATGACCCAGCATACCACTGCATGTGTAGTGCGCAAGTCGGTGACATAATACTCACAGAAGGACTTATCCGTGATTATTACATCTCTCAGAGTGGTACAACAGAAACACAGCGGGTCCAAGCAAAGCTATAGGATACAAACCTCATTACAAAATCTCGAGAATCTTCTAAATGAATCAAGAAGATCTCCTGCAAAAGAAACATCAGAAGAAGCAATTCGAAGCTCCGAGCCGGAGAAGAACTCTAGCTCAGAACTAATCTACTACGGCTGATGTCAGCCCTAATCTATGGCTTGCAACTACTAAGTTCAAGAATGGTCTCCACCTACATCTTGATAGCTTCTCCCCCACCAGTGTTGTTGGATGATGATGCTTTACTGACTAAGTAGCAGATCACTCCACCTAGCTCCCTTAGACAGCGATGCCTTCTCGATGACGACTTCAATAGGGCTTCAACTCTAAGCAGAGGGTCAAACGGGATAGAATGAGTAACGAGCGTTACTCAGCAAGTTCATGATATACAGTGGGTGGTTGATGCACTAACTACAGCTTTAGCCTCGAAAGAGTCATAAGCTAATGCAAGGTTTTGTAAAACTTTCTTCAAGAGGTTGCTTTTAATTCTGAAAACTATGCCCGCCATTCTTCACAGGATTAGAACTTTCATGGAGTTGCCTTTCCTGCGGCGTTCGCAGCTCCTTCCCGGAACAAGGGGTAACATGCCACATCCTTTTACACTCTGCAGAGGTGCGTTACTTTACCCATGGACGACCAAGACCATGTTGCACAACCAGGTGTACATTCCTGTCCACTCCCACTCAGGTGTGGGGCCCGGTTGTTGGTCCAAGCCAAACCGTGCTTCTCCGCACAACGCATGCCCACCCATTTCTGCCAGCAGGTTGAACGCCTGATTCCACCCCTCACGATGGAGATCTACGCGCCCCTGGCAGACACTCATAGACCCCAGAGTCCGTGGGACGTAAGGGCTCCCACCCATGTGCATGTAGTCCCGCAAGACCTACAGCGTACGTCTCTGGCGCATCCGTTGACATGCGAACGAGAAAAGTATCACGGTTGACTTACTCCCCCCATAGAAGATCCATGGTCAACGCGAATTTACGGCGCAAGAATCCTGACGGCAGTTGTTGTTAATTCCTAGGTAATACGTTCCCGTGCAGATGGAACCTTCCTTTGACCTATTCATCTTACCATGGTTCCATCCGCCCACCAAACAGAACACTACCACTCGGGTAGTCATTCAATTAGTCATATTATTATAAAAATAGGATCATGCATTCTTTTGAGAGTAGGTGATAAGACGATAGGGTTTTTGCAATTAGTTTGTTATGAAGTACTGCAAAGGATATGAACAAGTGATGAACTTGCCTGAGATTTGAAATAACCATAATAATAATCCAGGTCTTCGGGGTTCGAGGGTCGAGTAGAGAAATCCAATCATCTGGAAAATAGCAAAGTAGTCCCGGTAAGGACTACAGAAAACACTGGCAAGATGATACATGCGTAGTAATGAGATGCATCGTGAAATCCCCTGGAAAATACCCCAGCTTACAAGTGTAAGCCACGTTGGAAACGATAACGTATTCACACAATTGTTAGGTGACTTAGAGTTATTTCATTACTTGTGGTGATGTTGTTATTTCTTTTAGGCTTAAGTGTGTTTCACTTTTATTGAACAAACACTTGTTATCATGTTTAGGTAGAAGTGTGGATTACTTGATTAGGTATCAAGACAATAGCACATGGTAAACAATTATTGAAAAGGTAACAAACATGTTTGATTTTATTTTCCAAAAGTGGAAAGGTAATGAAAATGAGTTTAGTTGAAAATGATGAACTAGTACAGTGAGCTCTATCATCACAACACTTGATAATTACTTGTGATGATAGGTTTTGTAGATGTGAAAACAGGTGGTTTTTTTATTAATAAGGAAATACTGTTGGTGGTTATTTCTGGTTATAATGGAATATTATAGAATTCCAATATACCTCGAATAACAAGTTTATAAGTTCAACAAAATGTTTTTAGGTGGACATATTTTAATTGGAAATGATTTTCTCTTTAATTTGGTATATTATTCAATGCTTTCTGAAGATATTTGAATAAACTATTAATTTATTAATTTTAAATAGATTAAATGACTAGGCAAACATTGCACACATTAGAACTTGGTAAAATGACTTTATAAACATCATAGATGAGTTGTATTAGCCATTTTGAGCATTTTGGTATATAACTTGTATTTTTCTGATTTTATGAATTATTTACTATTTTCTCAATTTTTAAATGATTTAATTTGATTAAAGAAAATATTTAAATTTAATTTTTATTAAGTATTTTTGAAAAGTTGATAAACATTTAGATTGTGTTTTTCTAAACATTTCTATATTTATTTCATATTTTTCTGATAAACAGGATTAAAGTTATTGAATTAATAGGATTAAATCATTTTCTGTCATTTTTAAATTGACAGGTGGGTCCCACCTGTCATATACATCTTTTAAATGAAAATTAAAAGGAAAATGGATAATGACATCATGATGGCGTCACAACCACATCATCCAGAGAGGATTCTTCACAGATGAATTCAATTCAAGTGATTTAGTGCAAATTGGTGGTTTTGATTCATTCCACTAGCTAGATGTGCTCCCGGCGAGCCAAGGGGTAGCGGCGCGGTGACCGAATGGTCACCGGCGGCTCGCCGGCGTGCACAGGCGCGGTGGCGCGGCACGGATAACGGCGACACAACGAACCCGTCGATGAAATCCAGAACGGAGAGTACCCAGCGGTTCCCCAGCTCACCGTGAGTCTCGTGGTAGAGTTGAGGAAGCACGGCGAAGAGCCACCACGGCGAATCGACGGCGGAGCTCCCCATCGGCCACGGAGAAGACGACGGGGACCCGACTGATTCAGACCATGCCGGCAAACGAGGTTTACGTAGGAGGTAGAGGCAATCATGGCGCGTCTTCCGGTGGTCTCAGCTCGTCCAGAGGTGGCCGGAATCGACGGCGGCGTGCGGCGGCCGTGAGACTAGGGTTAGGGTTGCAGTTCAAGTTCGTCCAGAGAGAGAGAGAGAGCGGGGCGACGAGTGCGAGTGAGGAGGAAGTTCACGACTCTCTCCTCTCCCTTATCCGCGTAGAGGAAAGCCAGCAGGAGGTGACACCGCGTCGATGACGCGATTTGCGCCGCCACTGCCTTCTGGCCGGAGTTGGGGGAGAAAGAAATGAAAAACCAACTTGCGATAACCCCCTGAAATTTCCAATATTTGCATAGAGGTCCTTCTGCCTTACAAACTGAGAAGAAATTAATGTTTTTAGGGCCTTTTTGTGAATAGAAAAATTATTAAAAATCAGTTTTGAAATCCTTATCAAATTCTCCACCTCACCATGTTTTTTGTTGGTGGATTTGGAGAATATTTGTATTTTTTATTTAGGGTGCTAGATTAAATGGTTTTTGTTATTTTCTCTCTATTTGAATACCATATGAATTAAAATTTACTTTGTGTATACTATGTCATGAAAACAGCACCACTAACATGTTATGGGTATAATGGTATGTTTTCCATTGATAATTTTTAGGTATAAGTCATTTAGAAAACAATTGGTAAAGCTACTTTATAGTGTTTGATTTTTTTTTTATGCATAGTAGCAAAATCAACAAATAGGAAATGTTATTCCATGACAAATAGTAACTGTTATTCCATGACATACCAAATGTTGTTGGATATCAAATGGACTTGCTTTCCTTTGTGTGACTTTGTTATGTTCGCATTTGAAACTCTTAGAAAGTTTGGTTGATATTTCACTGAGGTATGTATACTCTATGTTTGATGTTTTCAGTACTTGATAAAATGGAGAAAAAAAATGTGTGGTTGTGAAATATTATCTATTTGTTTTCCACATAAGTTCAATTGTGGATAATATCTAAGGTTGTTCTAAAACATGTAATATTTTACATGGTTAAATGTGGATGAGTTTTTGTTTTCATCTGTTAGTCTTACATGTGAAAAGGATTTGGAAAACAAGGTGTTAAGCTTGTTTTCATCTTCCTCCACATATCAAGACATGTGGATGTAATGACTTATTATTATTTCATACTTGATAATTGTTTTCATCTAAGACATTATTATGAGCTCTTCATCTCTGATGGTTTTGACAAAGGTTGATGGTTCCCTGATATATCTTAAGGATTCACTGGATAATTCCTTATACTCCCTTACTGAGGCAGTGTTGCTATTTTCTCTCTTGCCAAATTATTTCCATTAAAGTTATTGTTATTTGTTTCTCATCTATGATGAGTCTTAACAAGGCATTGGGTCATAGTTTCTCTAATATCACTGAACATTTCACTTGAGAATTTCTTATGCTAGGCTTCCTTGCTAAACTAGTGTTTCTCCTTGTTGACTCATGTTGCTTGATGTTCTTGTCACTGTTTGTCACTAGTCTTCTGTTATCACCTTTGGCCATTGCAGGTAGGTTCCTCTATTGGTTTCCAACTTCAACTATCTCACCATTGTGGTGAAAACATCCAATTACTCCAAGCAAGGATTTTACTTAGATGAATATAAAAATATGGAAGTTTGTTTTATGACATCAAGTAGCACTTATGCAGATAAGAAGAATTTGTAAACAAGGTAGCTAGTCTTGCCTCCAAATTACTACTCATATACATTAGGCTGAGATGTACCAGATTATTAAATCTTATGTTTGTTTGTGTATGGCATTCAATTGTTTGAGTATACAAAAGTGATCTGTTAACAATATAGCTAGTCTTGTTATCAAACTACTTTTATATAACACTAACATTGGAGTATCACACTATTGCCAGAGAGTTAATAAGATCATATCAAGATATAAGAGTTTCCAAGTACTCTTATAGAAAGATTAGGGTAGCACTTCAAACACTCTAAATAATCTTCTTGAGAATCTTCATGTTGTAGTTCCTCCTGTCTTGTGGTTTCTTCTCTTGCAGAATATCTTGGAGAGGATTGGGGAACAAGACAATCTAAACAGAGTAGAAAGATCTTGATTTAAGAGTTAGTTCATGCTTTTACTATCCTTCCATATACTTCTTATTTTATTTCCCAGAAGATATGTACTTGTCTCACACATGATTAGTTTTACTTAGCTTTCCATTCAATTCCTCTAATAGAGGTTATACTTGTTGTTATCCTTTACTTGTATCCAGAGATACTTTAGTTGTTGAATAAGGAGTTGAATATAAATGTGGAGTGTTTGTGAAATGATGACTTGATAGTAAATTGATCTACTGGTTCATTGATGTGTTAATGTTTCATATGCTCACTTATATAAGATGTTTAAAGCAATGAGCATGTGAAAGTTATTGAAGTTTAATGACTTATGTCATAGTTGTTATTTGTTCTCCCAGGTGTCATGATCTACTTTATATTCATCACTTTATTAACTTTGTCATTCATAATGCAGATATAGAGATTTGGGAATATCATGTGTGATGATCAAGGTTTAGAAGTAGTTTAAGAAGATTTATTACTTCTTTTAGATACTTCTTTTATGGTTGAGGAGATATGTACATATTCGATAAATATATTATTAATGATAATTAAGTTACTTCCCACTTGTGGGACTTGGGTTAACACTTGTTTGTATCACTTGTGTTCTGTTGAACCTTTGTTATTTACTTGTGAGGGTTCACTTAGTTGTTAGGGGATGATTTACAAAGATGTTGTGTAGATTGATTGATAACTTAAGTAGTTCATGTTTTTGAGAGTCTAAAATATTTGTTGATAAGATTATTCCACCAAGCATTACTAACTTGTGGAAGTGTGGTCATTAGTTATGAGATTTGGATACTCACCCCTGTTTGAGTTCTAGATAGGTAGTGAATTATCCCAAGTCACTTATAGACTTGTGGTTAAGGTTGTTAAGAATTTGTGTTAATCACAACCAATGATGGTTTGTGTAATCAAATGATTTGGTTTGTAAAGATACTATGTTATAAAGATCACTCCAAATGTACTCCTGACTAGATGAACTAAACCTATTTCATCATGTCAAGTGAAACTTTGGTCACTTTGATTCGTTTAAACTTTCGCGCCAAAATTTCCCGTACTTTTAGATGCATGCTTTGCAAATGCACATATTAAATTTAGATCCTTATAACCTCCCAAACACTGGGATGTTACACCCACCACCACCTCCACCTACAGGTAGCGGGAGTCCACTTCCTCGTTGCAGGTGAATGCTTGGATTTTCAACTCCAAGGACTCTCGCCGTGGCAATAGCAAGACCAGCGAAAGTTTTTGGGGTGGAATAGCGAAGACGTTCAACTGTACCGCCGATCCTGCCCGCCATAGGACCGCGAAGCAACTGAAGGATCACTGGAACGTCTACAACCGTGAGGTGTCCTTGTTCAATGGATACCACATCCAAGAAGAAGCGATACGTCAGAGTGGAGCAGACGATGCAATGGTCATGGAAGCGGCACTGACGAGGTACGCAAATGACCCTAGAGTGACTCAGCCTTTCAAACGCTTCTAGTGGTGGGAAGCTGTTCGCAAGGAAGCGAAGTGGAGAGCACAGCATGGTCCTGGTAGTGGGACTGACTCCAGTTCCAAGAGAACCCGTCTGGGGGTCGGAGGTGAGTACAGCTCTAGCGACGCGACGGAGGAGGAGCCGCGTCCTCCTGGCCGCGATAAGGCCAAGGCCGCGTTTCGCAAGGGAAAGAAGAAGGAGAAGGAAGCGTCCAGCGAGGGATCAAGTGCAAGCTTCGGAATGGCGAAAATGTATCAAGTTTTATTGAGGTCTAAGCTACTGAAGCAATATAACAAATTGCAAGACCGCTCAACCGCCGGCATGACCGAAGCTGAAAAGCGCAAACATGGCAAGGCCCTACAGATAGTGGAAAAAGACCTAGGGCTGCTAGAGGATGACGACGACGACGACGAGCACGATGATTAGATTTTTTTTAGTTTTTATGTAATTTTTACAATTTATTATACAATTTTTTTAATTAGTATGTAATCGGTAACAATTTTAGTTCAATAAAATTATTTCCTTGCATTATTTGTAATGTTTTCGTCTCAAAAATATGTGTTGACGTGGAGGAGAGAGAAAAACTGATGTGGCAGAGAGAGAATCTTACAGCCCGGGCTATAGCCCGTGCACTGGCACCGTGCCCGTGAGAGTGGCGTGATAGTGGTGAGAAAAGGTGACGTGGCGGGGGCTATAGCCCGTGAATAGTGGGCGGTGCATTGACACCAGCCAGGAAGCTAACGTCTGCGACGTGTACCCAGACAGAACGACAGATATCCCCGTCCCCATATAAAGAAAACATCGACCGATAGGACTGCTGCTCCTCGTTCCTTCCGGTGGAAGCAAATCCCTGCAGCGTCGACAGATTCACGCAGCATAGGACTAGCCTGATGGCATTAAATGTGTTTATAAAGTAATTTAGTACTACTAGTTGCAACGGGGAGAAAAAGGTACTACTTCGGCAGTAGCCATATGCGCCCAAACAAGACACAGATCAACGCCGATCCAGGGGGCAGAGCGGGTGTATTCCCTTCGGCAGTCGGGTGCACTTGTTTAATTATCTGCCAGTTCCTCTGGGTCTTGGCAACCCTGGTCGCCAGACGTGTCTCCGGCAAAGGCCCCACATAATGCTACAGAAAATAAAGGTTTCTGTAATAAGCATAAGCAGTCTGGAGAGTTGCCCCAAACGAGAATTTCTTTAACCTTGAATCGACGGTTTTTTGTGTCGACCCAAGGATGTCCCGACAGGGTAAAAGCGGTTTGTGGGAAGGATATTTCAGCGCCACCGAATTCCCTCCTCTATTTTCTCCACTTACGCTTCTCCCGTGCCACCCCTCCTCCAGCCTGAAGCGCTAGCCCCCGTCCCCAAACCCGCTCACCCGTCGCCAAGAAAACGTCCCCTAGCCGTCCCCGCCCCATGTCTGGCGGCACAGCAATCGGAGGCTACCAACCCGCGTCGAGAGTCATCGCCCCGGAATCTGTTGGTGAGTTTGTTTCCACAGCGAGAACCTTAGCAAAATCAATTTGTTTTTCGTTGATTTATAATTGACTAGGAGCTAGATTCCATTTCCCTGGATTTGACCCCGTGTGAGCAATTTCTTTTCGTGGATCCGTGCTCCGACGACGACTCCGATGTGGAGACGTTGCTCACGATGCAACAGCAACAGATGCTGGGTCAAGCTCTGGCTGATCATCGGCGAGTCACGACCATCCGTCGGAACCAATCCCAACCTCTCCTCCTAGAGTTCCTTACGGCTTGGAGGTTCTGCACAATGCCTCAGCCATGCTTAGACCTGGCATCGCCGATGAAATCTCCTGGACTCTAACTTCGTGAAGAGAATACACGGCAAAGTCCGCCTAGCACCTCCAGTTCGAAGGGAAGGTTCAATCCAAGACTAACTCTCTGTTTGGCGCGCATGGGCTCCTTCCAAGCAAAAATTCTTCGCAAGACTCCTCTTGCAGAATAGGCTCTGGTACGTCGACAGGCTGCATCGCAGAGGTTGGCCCAACAATTAATTTTGTGCTCTCCGTCACGGGAACTTTTTGGAAACATTTTCGCACCTCTTCATCGAATGTATCTCTGGTCAACATATTTTGGCTCGGAGCTAGCACTTGGAAAAACAACAACTCTATTGCGAGCGCTCTTATAGCCACGTCGAGTGGTTCCCCTTCAGTCTCGGAGCTGCAGGATCAACTTCTGCTATAGGCTCCCAGCCAGCACAAGAAATGGATGAACTACTTGTTCATCCTCACATGTTGAGCTATTTGGAGGGAGCGGAACGAACGAGTTTTTCGCGACAAGGAGGCCTCAATATCTCAAGTATGCTCCATCATCCGAGACGAGGCACATGATTGGGTATTTGCGGGTGCAAAAGCCTTAGAGCATCTTTAGCAGACATCGCGAAATGGCCGGAACTGCAAAATCCCCGCGAGCAGACGCTGCAAAATCCCGCGAAACTGTAAACGTTTTGCAGGCCACCGAAAACACTGGCGTTCAAACTTTATTTCTGCCGTTTGGAACAAACTATGCAAGTCACGATCTAGCCGGAATTCGCCAATTTCTCGTCGGCATCGCTATCTATACCAAAGACTCCAGCAGTCGATTTGATTTTTCTTGACTCTGCCAAAATCTTACAGTGTCGTTTGGAGATTCGGACTCGCTGCGCTCGAGACGTGACCGTATATGCGAGACGGCTGGACGGTCGGGCGCTACGCGAGCTGATACTGCTCCGTCGGTGCTTTGTGCAGCAGCATCCTCCGCCATTGTTTTTTGTACTAGTATTAACTTAACTAGTACTATCGTGTACGCAAATGTGATTGATCTCAACTAGGTACTAGCTAAACTAGTACTACATGGTATCTCCGCGCGCATATACATGATCGATCTATCCATATACTAAGGGCTCTTTGGATTAAAGTATTTTCAAAAAAAATTTGGAGTATTTCAATCCATAAGATTTTTTCCTAAGGAATGTCTTTGGATCATACGAATGACACCTACAAAATTCCTATGGGTTGTATTCCTACACCCCAATTTCATAGAAATTTCAAAATTCACTCTAGCCTCTTTTTTACACTCATTCGCGTAGAATCGAGGCAACTTTCCTGTGGTTCTATCCAAATAACTGTTTTCACATTTTTCTCTGTTTTATAATTCTACGTTTTGGATCTATAATCCTGTAAAAAAATCCTACGTTTTCTCAGTTCCTCTATTTTGTAAATCTGTGATCCAAAGAAGCCCTAATACTAGCTGAGCTAGGTTGAGAGGAGGCAACGGCAGCAATACCACCTTGGAGACGCGCTTCTCTTATGCCGAGGAGCTGGGAGCAGCAGCAGCTTGGAGCCGCGCTGGTATTGTGAGGAGATGAGGCAACGGCAGCATCTGGACATGGTTGGGAAGGTTTCCTATACGCATGATTTCGGGAAGAAGATAACCAAAAAAAAGAAGTCATTGGTCAGCATATTCCTATTTACTACTTACTTTTTGGTTTCTTTCTGCGCAGTGCTTTTTTAACCTGTATATCGCGCTTGTTGCGACCTTTATCTCGTGTTTACAGTTTGGTGGGATGCAGTATCTATTAGAGATGAAAGCTACTTCCGGAACTACCCTGAGGCATCTCCTTTTGTTGTATTTTCGTTTTTTCTCTCCCCGTGCGCCACCTGTTTTAGCCTATAGGTACCATTGTATTCTCTCTTCTGCTAATATAATCGATGCGAGCAATTGCTGGATCTTTAAAAAAAAACAAGTGTGCGTTGACCATGGTGAGCAGGCAACCGGCCAACCCCTCCCATGCCGCCCCTGCCGCGGTGCCGCGTACCACGACTGATGTATGCCATACTGACCTGAGCAGGTGCTATTCGTGACGGTGCTCACGCACTTCACTGTTACTATCGCATGTACTCACTTTTGCCCTTCACGCACTTCACTGTTACTTAGCAAGTGTGAGTTTTACCCTTCGTCTGCCCCGGTGCCGCCTCCCTTTGTTGCTCTAATTTATTCTGTAGTTGTACGAAGAGCAACATAAATTAGAGCTAGCTAGACGAAGGGAGGCGCAAGGCTGCGACGAGATGCAGCCCGCGTCATGAATCGTGGTGCAAAAAGTACGCGCGGGCGATGTGTTTTTGCTCGGCGCAATCGAGTACTCCCATATTTTGTCGCAAACCGGCGAGCAGAGAGGCAAGACGCCTGGGTGTGCATCGCCGTTTCCCGACGAGCTTCGGCCACTGTATCGCCTGAGCAGCGTGGGTCATCCACACACCTACCGCTATCTGCCGCAGCAGGTAGGTGGATGGCGTGCGGACGGGCTAGCCAGGGACGAGAGGACATGCAGGTCAGCCGTCCTCCGATTCTCTCTTGCGGTGCGTCTCTCTCCGCTCCGCGCGCGGGTGCCCTCCATTAATGGCGATGGCATTTTACGTGTCACCTCGCGCGAATGTCATCTACGAACCGGACAAGCACGACGTGCCAAGGGAGTACAGACCAAACCGAACAAGAGCCGGCATGATCGACGCCGATCGAGCGGGTGTTCTCCCGTCGGCACTGGGGTGCACTTGTTTAATTATCTGTCAGTTCCATCATTCCTCTCTGGGTCTTGGCATCGATCCTGGTCGCCGGACGTGTCAGCGAAAAATCAAAAATCTCCCCCGCAAATGGCTAAAAGATATGGATCGGGTATAGACGAGAAGCAGTTCCTGTAGCAGGTTGCCCGATCTTCAGATGTCTTTTGACACGAGATGGAAAGAGACAGAGAGCGCCCGCGTCATACAAAAAGAACGGAAGAACACACCGGAGAAAAATAACAGTTTACGGAGTTCATTAAATGCTGGTAGTATTCCCTAGCGTATCAGAATTCTTATAAGTCAAACTCTATAAAGTTTGACCAAGTTTATAGAACAAAATCCCAATAGTTATAATGCCAATTCGATATAATATTAAAGTATATTTTATGGATACTAATTTAATATTGTCAATGTTAACAAATTTTGTTATAAAGTTGATCGAACTTGCTAAAGTTTGACTTTAGACAAATCTAAGGACATCTCCAGCGGGGCTGCTCATTTGGCCCGGACTGGCCGGATTTGAGCAGGCCTGGACAAAATCAGGCCCCAGCGGGGCTGCTCAACCCACGGCCTGGTCCCTTTTCCGTCCGCGGATGCTCAAACCCTGACCAAATTTGGGTCAGATTTGAGCAGCCCGCGGACGCGAAACGGACGCGCGCGCGGCCGCGTCGCTTTTCGGTCAAAGGGGGTGGCCCGCCGGCCAGTGACCGTGGCGACGGCTCGCCTCCCCCACCGGTCCTATTTAAATGGGACCCGCGGCCACGCGTCCATCCCCACGCGCACCGCCTCCTCAGTCCCCGAGCCCACCCACCGCTTCACTGCCACTCTCTCCCCCTCGGCTCCCTCGCCGCCGAGGACCGCCCCGCTCCCACCCCACCTCGCCCCCGACACCCCGGACTACGTCATTCTAGATGACTAGGAGGTCCGGGGCAACTCCGGCCGCCGCCACGGCCACTGGCCAGTGGCTGTCTAGCCCTAGCTAGACTTTTTTTTTCTGTTTTTTATTTTTTTTAGTTGTAAATCTATGGGCCCCTGTGGGCCCTACGCAATCTATGGAAGTGTCCCTTTTGGTATAAGCAGCCCCGTTGGGCGCACCTGGTCCGGGCCGTGTCCGAGGACAGCGGACGGCTGCTCAAACAGACAAAACGCGGACCAAATTGGTCCGCATTTGAGCAGCCACGCTGGAGATGTCCTAACATCCAGAGTAAAAAGAAACGGCGGGAGCACTACTATTACGTACTCTTATTTTTTTGAACAAGGAAAGGGTCGCAGAGACCTGCAGGCGCATATGCCGAGGATGGAGAACAAGATATTCCAAAACTCTCCAAAACCGGGTGGTGAACCGCTGCACGGGCAGCCACGGAGAAGCCGGAGACGCACCACTTGGCTTCTTTGAGGCGCCGAGCTCCGGGATGGGGCTCGAAAGACCTCCGCTCGAGAGGAGAAAACCGGGCCGCCTTTTCGGCCAGGAGTCACACACGCAACCATGGCCTCCGTGTGAGACACACATATATGCAGCTTGGACTCGAATAAGCACCCTGGAGAGAAAGATGAAGACTCACAACACCTCTTCTGTCCCTCGCCACCATGGCTGGCCAGAGGAAGAGGAGTTGCCTATCTTTCGCCCGCTGCAGAGAAGCTCGATTTGGCTTCCAGAACCATAGACCAGCCATCCGACTTACGAGGGAAGGAGGACGCAGCACCACCGCCGTCTGGATACAACTCTACCCACCGGAGATGCTCCAGAGAAAAAAAGCAAGCCGCCGCCCGATAGATACGGCCTGGACGCATCTGGCAGTGAATCCTTGAACGCACGATGCCAATCACCTACACGGAGGCATACAACTAAGGAACCCTACAACTACTGCTTCATCTACTGTACAGAGGGGGCGGCGACCTATTCCATTTCCACGCACACCGGCGTACGCGAAATCGCTGGGATACGGCGGCGCTACTATTACTTACTCACGCCGTGCTTTTCTGTAAGAGGGGGTAAGAGCATGTAAAATGGTTATATATTAGACTTATCATTGCTGAGGTCGAGAAGAGAGATGAAAAAGAGGTGTGTCTTATCTTATTTAAGAGATGATCTCTTAGCATAATTTATCACACCACAAATTTAGGAACATCTAATTAATAGAGATAAGATAAAGATATACTCCGTAAATCATTGTACATTATTTTTATTGTCATATCTTAATTAAGTGGCGGGTGTAAGATAAGAGCGTCTTATCACAAGACCTAACCGAACACGGCCGAAACAGCCGATCAAAATTAGCCCATACTAGTACAGATGAAAAAAAGCCACGTTGAGTTGACTATTGTGAGCAAGCAATCCCTCCCATGCCGACCCTGCCGCCAACCACGACCCGTGCATGCCATAGTAACCCGGTGCACACCGTACTGTTCCTGTTCGTGACGGTGCATGTACGAGTGCTCACACACTTCACTGTTACCCCTATGGCCTGCGCGTGACGAAGAGCAACGTTAAACTATAATCCTGTTTTTGTTCAAAAGCTATAATCCTGTTAAAAACACATTAAACTAGAAGTGAGTATTAAACTAGAGACAGCAGGCCAAGGGATGGAGACGCAAGGCTACGACGCCATGCAGCCCGCGTCATCGAGCGCGGCGCAAAAAGTAGGCGACCAGATGGTGCCCCTGTTTTTGCTCGGAGCAATCGAGTATACTTTGTCGCGCACCGGCGAGCAGAGAGCAGAGAGGCAAGCCGCCTGGGCCAGATTTCGCCGGTTCCCAACGGGCATTGGCCACTGTTTAGCAGAGCAGCGTGGATCATCGAGACAGACCTACTACCTGCAGGGGCTCTTTTACGGTGCGGACAGACAAACAGCAACCGTCCAAGCCACCTGATCCAAAGACTTAGGTTGATCAATACTTATCTATCAAACTAGCAGTATTTTCCACCGAAGCGTAAATTAGGTAAACGAGGTAGACATGTCTTGCAAAAACAATTCCCAAATCAAGAAGGTTTTTCTTGGGATCAAAATTTCTCCACATCCCAGCCATATCCCTAGCCGGCGCCAGCTCATCCATCCATTCCATCTCCATATATGCTCCACTCGCTCAACGACTACGTCGCCACGCTTTGCAATGTCCTCTCATTTTTGTGCGAGAAAACTTTCGATCTATTCATCAATTATCATGACAGTACAAAAGAAACCAGAAGTAAAGAAAATTAGATCCAGATCCGTATACCACCTAGCGACGACTACAATCAATGGAGCGAGCCGAAGGCGCGCCGCTGTCATCGTCCCTCCATCACTGGAGTCAGGCAAAAAAAATTGTACTAGACAGTCGGAAAGTCGTCGTACTAAGGCCACATAGGACCAGCGCATCAGAACAGCAACCGTCGCCGATGAAGAAGAGTATAGATCAGAAGGATTCGACCCGTAGCAGGAACACATACGAACGAAGATCGGATCCACCAAAGACAACGCCGACCGAATCCTGCAAGATCCGTCGGAGACACACCTCCACACGCCCTCCAATGATGCTAGATGCACCATCAAAATGGGGGTTAGGCGGGCCGGGAAGACCTTATTCCTGCAACGTCCTCTTTCAGGCCGCCATTGCCAGCCACTACGTTGCCCCGCGGCCGGTGCGAAAAGGACGCCCAAGCAAGTGGGGACTTTCCGCGAGGGCATCGTACCTTACGCTGAGTTCACACGGCGTGGTGGCGCGCGTAGACGCACCGGAGGCCTGCACCGACAGCGATGGCGAGCAAAGGGCCAGCGGGCTCGTTGGTGAAGAGACCGTCGCATGGTTCACCGATGTCGACGGGCTGGAGAACGAGATGTATGCGTAGCCCGGCGCGCTCCCGTGTCCGCCGCTGCCGCCTCCAAGGAGGAGCGGCACCGGTTCGAGCACATATTTCATGGCATATATCACGACCGGAGACTACAAGAGAAATTTAGATCTAGAAAAATGTTAACACACTTTTGGATCATGCTAATCATTAATATTGCTAGAATATTAACCCTGGCTATCTAGATTACAGGTGATGACCCCCGTATGTCAATGCTTTTTCTGCATGGCACTGATATTGTAGGCAGTTAAGATGCACAGCTTGACAGCTGCAGATGCGATGCACTGCTGCAGATACATTCCATTGCCTTTTGATTTTCTGTGACGGAGGGGGCGCATGCGATAGAACTGGAGATCTGTCTAGTCGACGATGGCGCCAACAAACGCTATCGACGCCGGCGCGTGCAAGAGCGACAGGCTATGTTTGTGTTTTTTCTTTATGGACCAGGCTCTGTTTTTTTTAGAGCTGCGGAGTACTACAAATCAGTAGCTCACATTAAGACATTTAAAACGGATCGGAGGGAGTATGTTTTTAACCTGAAAAGAGCAGGCACGTTTAACAGAAGAAGCACCATGCATGCCTTCTTGGCAAGTCCTGCCGTAAATTTTTACATATTTGATCCTTTAACCCTTTGGTGCCACTTTAACACAAAATGAACCAAATATGTCGAAAGTTCACGATCTGCGATCTGACTTTTTTTCTGTTTGACACCTTTACCAACGCCCTCCGTCGCTCCCCGTATGCAAGTCCAGCGTCGTCTCCTTCTTCTCTCTCATCTTCTTCTCCCACTCTAGCAACGCTTGTTACCCGTGCATCCCGACATTTGTGCTAGGCACGGCTTCACCCTGGGCCGCGCCGGTGTGCCAATCCCCGACGCGCCGCGGGTCAGCGACACGTCCTGGGGCACGGAGGTCCTTACCCAGTACTACGACATCCTCACGCCGAAGCAGCGCGGGGAGCCGGCGTGGGATCCGGAGAACCTCGATTCGACGGCGCGGTATGAGGCCGCATTACGCAACCTCCACACGCAGCGGATGGACCGATGGGACGGCCCCAGCCCGGCGTCCCCCGCCAGCGAGTACAACCGATGTGGACGCACGACGTTCTGGTCGCAGGTGGTGAAGAGAGCCGCTCGACCTCCAGGCGCTCCGCCTCCTCCGCGTCCTCCTCATCGGCAATATCAGCCCACCACCCACTACGGGAGCAGGCGGATATGACGACGGCCAGACACCGTCGGGGTATGTATGATCCCCGTCAGCGTCTCTATACGGCGATCGTGGCCGTCGGCGTAAGTATTTCCCGTCGTTGTATACTGTCCCCGCCGCCATATCCGCGATAGTGGGCCCCACAGGAGAACGTAACGGGAACGTGCCCGCGCATACGCCGACGGCTAGCCCGTCGGGCTCTGGGCCCACGTGGCAGTTGCCGGGCCGCGCGCTCCGGATACGCCGACGGCCGGCCCGTCGCAGTATGGGCCACATGGACCCCTCGCCGTATGGGCTGCGCTGGGCCATTCGGCGCGTAGAGGCCGACGACATCCCCGTCGGAGTTTGAGTTGTTTTTTTCCCGCGCTTATTCGTTTTGTTTCCGGCCGTTTTAAATACGATTTATTTAAAAACATGATAGAAATAACACAAACAACATGCAAACATTATATCCATACCATCCAAACATCCGAACATCATCCGAACAAAGCACTAAATCATCAGTACATCATCCGAACAATATCGATAGTGCATACAAATATCGTCATCCTAGCTAGATCTCGCGGGAGCTCGATGTGCCCATCTTGGACCGAGTGAGAATAGGCGACGCTCTGCGCTCGGTACCCGCCGTCGAACCATGCGCGGAACTCGGCGAGGGAGTACCACGGGTATCGATCTCGCGCGGCGGACTCGGCGATGCACCAGGAGCGTGATGAAATGGTGTGATCGTGCGACTTGGCGAGCCATCAGCACGGCCAAAGGGAGTAGCCCCGGAGTGTCCCGATCCCTACATGCATTTTTAGCAGAAGTTAGCAACTTGTCACGCACATGACAACGGTATCAACTGGTTTGGCATATAACTTACCGTGTCATCGGATAGCCTACTGATACATCTCCAACGTATCTATAATTTCTGATGTTCCATGTTGATATTATGCCAATTGCTACATGTTTTCCGTATGTTTTCCTACGTTTTTTTACGTTTTCCGGGACTAACCTATTAACAAGATGCCAAATGCCAGTTCCCTGTTTTCTGCTATTTTCGATTTCAGAAAAAGTTGTTCTAAAAATATTCTCGAAATTGGACCCAACTAATCCCGAAGTTCTTATTTTCCCCGGAAGCATCCAGAAGTCCCAAAGAGCCCCGGAGGGGGGCCACAGGGTGGCCACACCAAAAGATGGCGCGGGTCCCCCTGGTGGCGCCACTTGGTAGTGTGGCCCCCCTGGCCACCCCCCGGCATCGCCCTTTCACCTATATATACTCCCCCGAGGGAAAACCCTAAAAGAATCGATCTTTTCCACAAAATACATCCGTAGCTCCGCCGCCGCCACCGACAAGTTTCGGGGGACATATCTCAGTTCTGGCAGCCTGTCGGAACGGGGAAGTGCCCCTGGAACCATCTCCATCGACTCCACCGCCATCTCCATCGCCGTTGCTGTCTCCTATGATGAGGAGTGAGTAGTTCTCCCCCGAGGCTGAAGGCTCTACCAGTAGCTATGTGGTTCATCTCTCTCTCCCATGGTGTGATCTATATGTGATCGTGAGCTTTGTAATCTAGTTGAATAAGTAGATGTTTCTCTACATCTATTGTGCTACTCAAGTGTTTTATTAATATGAACTTTCGAGTCACCTTGTCCCGCGGTGTGAAGGTGACATTGTGCACATCGTGAATGTCTCCTCTATGAATTGTGGTGTTTGTCTAGTACCTTCTAGGACGCTCATAGTGATAACGTGGGGTTAACTAGACGTGTGAATGCTTACTTTAAGGAATACTTTTTGCAGCCCTACGCAATGATTAGTGTTTGTTATCCAACCGGAGAGGGTTAAGAGTAGCATAGTGAAGAGAAAATATTTAGTTATTCAATTATGTGATCATTGTTGAGACTGTCCACTAGTGAAAGTAGGATCCCTATGCCTTATTTCCAAGCATTGAAACACCGTTTTCCGCCTGTTCTGCTGCATGTTTGCTTGCTGCCATATTTATTTCAGATTCCTATTATTACTTATAACCATCCATATTACTCGCATTTCACTATCTCTTCGCCAAACTAGTGCAAATATATACCTGACAAGTATATTGGGTGTGTTGGGGATACAAGAGACTTCTTGTATCTTAATTGCAGGGTTGCTTGAGTTGGATAGCTTTGAGCTCTACCTCCTTGAGTTCGATAAACCTTGGGTGATCCGCTTAAGGGAAACTTGCTGCTGTTCTACAAACCTCTGCACTTGGAGGTCCAACACTTTCTATAAGAATAGAAACGTGCGTAGACATCACCTACGCGAGTGGAGTCCTCCTTCGTTGGAAACGGTGGTGGCAGCCCAGGCCTAGGTGGCCGTGCGATTGGTAATGGACCCGCTCTCCAGTGGCATAAAACCTCTCGTCCGTCTACAAGGTAGTTTTGATGTTAGGCTTTGCAGAAATAAAGGTTCAAAGTAGGGGAAAATAGAACTTGTCATCATTTGCGGAATGAAAAGGGTGAAACTTACAACATCGCGCAACTCTTCCTAGGCGTCATAGGCCTCCCTTTTCCGCGCCCATTCCTGATACGCAACGACGTACTCCGCCATAACGGCATCGAAGGCCTCGCCGAAGAAGACTACAATATCAAGAAAAATGAATCTCGATGTAAGTTGAATCTCGTCAAGTTAGTCACTAAGGAAGAAATGTCGAAAAGAGAATGAGATCGAGAAAAACTTACTTCGGCGCGAGCTCGGGAATTTCGTCGAGGAGGAGGGACAGCGGGGCCGTCGGCGGTGAGGGTGGCCTTGATACACGTGAGGCTCAAGTCGGGAGTACGCGGGGTCACCTGATCAAGGCAGCGCAAACGGCCATGCTCCCCGCCACGCCCGCCCACGACCAAAGCCCTCAGGTTGGTCTCCTGCTGAATAGGGTTATCCACCCACGGATGAAAACCCCGGAACGTCGTGCAGTACCTATCTCTGTCCTCCTTGGCGCTGCCGAAGTATTGTGGAAGCGAGGGCTGAGGCTTGGATGGATCGGGCCTCTTGATCCTCATCTTCTCCCATGCTTCCATGTCCGTAAGAGGGGCGTTTCCCGTGATGGACTCCTGCATCGCCAAATAAATGTTATGCATACCAGATAAAAACATGACGGGAATAAATGCATGTTGTTCGATGTATGTACATACCATCTTTTCCTTGAAGCGGGCATGGTTGCGGGCTCCCGCACAGTGTGTCCCCTCGTGGCCGCGGTTTGCCTTGTTCCGCTCGCTTATGGCTTTGAACTCCTCGTTCTGCCCGATCCATATTGCCACCATCTCCTCCCATGCGTTCTCTTTACCATCGACCCACTGGGGAATAACCTATAAATTCAAGACTCATTTTGAAGAACAGATAATACAATTGCAATTTAGCAGCAACATATGATACCATTAACATTTTTTACTTACCGCGATGTAATCTTCCAAAGTCATCGGAGGCTCTTGAATAACATTCTCGTGCTTCGGCGCCGTCTTGCCGAACTTCTCAGAACTGAATTGATTGATGCAGGTATGCTTTATATTGTAGAACTGCTGTCGTGTTAGCTTCTTACAAGCCCCCCCGCACATTCTTCTTCGCCGAGGCCTGATACTCCGTAAGCACCCTAAAGAATCTCCGTATACATGCATAAAAAGATTGTGAGAGTAATGAGTTAGCATGGTGGGTGCATCAACTATGAACGTAATTGGAAAAAGTCGCCTTACCCAGAACATGCTGATCACGGCGTCAGAAGCTGTCTCGAAGCCCGGGCAATCGGCGGCCTCATAGTCTACCCAATGGCGAGCTAGCTTCTTCTCGCCGTTGGGGACCACAGTGTACAAGCCCGACAAGTACTTCCTAATCAGAGCTCCAAGCAAAGTGTTAGGAACACGGCTCCCCGGTGGAAATGTCCAGTTGCTGTAGAATAATCAAACATTAGTACATGTCAAATTGTTTTGATACAAATGAAATGACGTGCTCAAAATTAGTATAGTAGCTTACTCAATGCCGTTAGGCACAATAAGGAATTTGTCCTCCTCGGTTTTAGGCATCTTGAACTCATCAGGGACAGTCGATTCCCCACGAATCTGTGGCTTCTTTGTGGACCCCTCGCTACGAGATACCATCCCCTAACCGCCAGACACCGTCCCCTCGTTGCGAGACTGCGTCTCCTCGTCTCGAGACACCAACTCACGGGACTGTGAAGCCACGTCGCCAGAAGCGGATGGTATGTCACCACCCTCTAGTAGTGCTCGTCCGCCAACCTCGCCCTCGTCCTCCACCTCGCCATCGTCCTCCCCTCGGAGGAAGTGGACCAACAGCTCCCCCTCGTCCTCCATCTCTACTCCCACCATCGTCAGTAATGTATCTCGGGTTCGGAACAGCCGCCCTTCCACTTTTGGTAGGCTTCCTCTAGCGCATCGAGTTTAGCAAAGTGGCTGATGATTCTTTGCCTTGGCTCATATTGGTTGATCACCTGCATTGAGAAAGGGTAAACAGTAAACATAAAGATGTAATGCAATTAAGAAGCATGTTAGAAAATAAATACCAATGATAATAAAGACATAAATAAATACTAAGCATAAAGATAAATAATAAGCATAATAAAGACATAAAAACACCCTCACCACGAATCATCACTCTCATTATTAGTTCTTAGCTTCTCATCGTCACTATCAACATCACTATCACGGGTGTAGTAAGTTGGAGGCTCCTCACACGGTGGAGGCTCATCAGCGCTGTCATTTTCCTCCTGCAACCTGTAGAGCGTGTCTATGTCCTTTATATTCACCACTACCTCACCCCTTGTGGGTGCATCGTCCTCGAGATCTTCGAGACCTTGTATGCCAAAGTCCCCAAAGTTCTCCTGGTCTTGATAGAAAATTCCCTCGTATGGTTTAGTCTTAATGTTGTTATAATCATCGTCAGAGGGCATGGGTAGCTTTCCATGTGGCAGCACCTGGAACACGACTTCCCAGACCTTGAGTCCCTCTGTCTGACATGGGTAGGGGAAATAATAAACTTGCTTGGCTTGGTGGGCCACAATGAAGACATAGGATCCGCTATAGCTGGTTGAACGCTTGACTTCAACTAACCCAATAGAAGGGGTACTTTTCTGTCCATGCTTTGGGTCGAACCAGTAGCATTTGAACACAACGAGTTTGAGTTCTATGTTCGTATTATTGTACGTCAGCTCGTATATGTTCTGTAACCTTCCGTAGTAATCAAAACTAACCGGCTCCTTTTGTGAAAATCCCGGTATTTATAGTTTTTGCATTAGGCCGAGTGTTTAGGTGAAAATTTGTATGGAAGCGATACCCATTCACATAATACTTCTCATACGCCTCGACTCTACAGTTAAAGCTTTGGGAGACACATCTTAACTCATCAGACATCACAACATTGGGATCAGCTCCCTACAAGTTCAGTACAAAGTTTTGTGTGCAATAGTTATATGTAATAAAAACGACAAGACACGAATTGCAAGGTAGGTGGACATGCTAGAAATTACCTTTTTCCTGAACCGAGCCGTGAATGTTTTCTTTCTGGGGGCACCCTCTTTCAGAAGGATGTCCAACTCGGCTTCATCGGGATCCACCGTTCCTGACAACATTTCATACTTGAATTGTCTAAAATAAGATAAATATGTATTAGAGCGAAACCGAGTTAATAGTTGTAAATTAATTTGGTTCACCATTTTACCTGAGGAAACTGCCCGCTTCCCCTCGTCACGAACCACTTCATCCATGTTCAAGAGCACATATAGCATTACGCACTCCAGCTCTTCCTTGGTCAATGTATACTTTTTTGCGCCATGATACGTCTGAACACACGTTCGTTGGGAGACCCCAAGAGGAAGGTATGAAGAGTGCAGTAGAAATTTTCCCTCAGAAAGAAACCAAGGTTGAATCGACCAGTAGGAGGAAGGAGTAACTTCAGAAGGTTCAAACAGTTGAGATGGCAGGACGCACTACCGGTTATGCAGCAACGTGGAACCTACACAACACAATTAAATCACTTTGTCCCAACAAAGCAGTTAGATTGTCAATCTCACCGACTTTTCTGAACACAAAGAGGTCAAACGTATGGTGTGGAAAAAAATAGGAAAATAGTAGGAACAATATGAAAGCAGTAGGTGTTTTATTAGTATGAGAAAAATGGACCTGGGTTCACAGTTCACTAGTTCTGTCTCTCCGTGAAAGATAAATAACATGTGGTGTGGTCGGGGGGCGCCGCCATATGGTGTGGGCCCCTGAGCCCCCCCTTCGGGTCTCTTCGGGACTCCGTGGAACCTTCGGAAATTCTAACACTTCTGGGCTTTGAATTTTCCAATTCCGAGAATACTTCCTGAATTTTTTTTCTGAAACTAAGAACAACTGAAAACATTGAACTGACTTTGTGGAATCTTGTCAATAGATTAGTCCACAAAATCGATAAAAATGATATAAAGTGTATAGCAAACATGTGGGAAACAATAAGAAAACAACATGGAACATCAGAAATTAAGGATACGTTTATGACGTATCACGCCACCGGCCTTGCCACCGGGACACTTGAAGAGGATCTTGGGATCTTTCTTGGGATCGTCGACATTGTACCGAGAGGCCTGATTATGCATAGTGGAAACATCAACGGGGAAGTACGTTAGCCTAGCGGCTGCCATCTCTTGGAGGATAGGTTCCTCAGCTATGCATGTTTTAATCTGATTTTTTTTCCACATTTAGTTCGAATATACGAAAACTCTCTCTCAAGTATCAATACAAAACTGCCAATGGAACTGCACCGGTCCACCCAAGAGTGCTTCGTTGCGAGATGCACCACAAGATGTGCCATCGGAGTAAAGAAGCCTGGCGGAAATATCGTCTCTAAGTTGCATAGCAACTCTGGCACTAGATCATGCAGTTTCTGAATAATCAGAGGACATATCTGGTTAGCATAGCGCATGTGGAAGAAAGGGCTCAACTCCGCGAGCACTCGCCACACATGGTCGGGGAGATAGCCTCGAACCACCACCGGCATCAACCGCTCAATCCAAATATGATAGTCGTGACTCTTGAGCCCGGTGATTTTTCCCGTTGCAAGATTGACTCCCTTACTTATGTTCGGACAATAACCGTCAGGGAACATCACGATGTATTTGAGCCACATGAATGCCTCCTTCTTCTGGAGACTATTAAGGCAGAAGTCGGCATGCGGCTTGAACCAATTTTTTCGACAGTTGTTAGGAGGTTGCATTTGAAATCTCTCCCTATCATAGAGCTTCTTAACATCGACTCTAGCCTTGACATTATCCTTTGACTTCTCAGGAATGTTCAACACTGTGTGAAACAGACACTCTCCGACATTCTTTTTGGTGTGCATCACATTGATGTTATGGGGTAGTTCAAGGTCCTTGCAATATTCGAGCTGCGTCAAGCCTGCCACGTGAGTCCAGTGGTGTGTCACACCATATCCCACATATCGTGGGCCATTTCCCGGAGCAGGCACGAGAGCACGTAGCTCGGCATCTACAGCTGCACCATCAAAAGTTGGTATCTCTTTCTCTTCACGCTCAACTCTTCCCTTTTTGAAGTTATTTTTGTCTTCTCTAAACCGATGCCTTCTTTTGAGAAACTTTCGATGCGCATCGAACGCGGATTACTTCTTACCCCCGTTTAGCCAAAGGAACTCAAGTCGGTTGCTGCACACTAGGCATGGCCACTTACCAGTTGTACACCATCGGCAGAACAGAGCGTACCCGGGCATGTCGTGCATGGAATAGTGGAACCAAACTTTCATCAAGAAGTTTCTCTTTGATGCACGATCGTATGTCATAGTCCCGTGGTGCCAAGAGTTATACAGATCATCCACAAGCGGTTGCATATAGACACTCAAATTCTCTCTCGGGTATTCAAGCCCTGGAATGATGAGCGACATGAATATGGCCTTCCTTTGCATTAGGATTCCGGGAGGGAGATTTAGCGGAATAACAAACACGGGCCAGTAGTTGCATGAGGCAGTCGACATACCATACAGATTGAATCCATCGGTTGCTATCGAAATTCTGACGTTTTGAGCCTCTTTTGCCTCCTCAGGGTATTTTGCATCGAAATTCTTCCATGCCTGACCATCAGATGGATCTCACATCTTTATCCGTCCGTGCTCATCCTCGTATCTCTTCCCCATCTTGTGCCAAGTCATCCGTGTGGTAGACTCCTTCACGGTGACTTTCGTCTGCTTTTTCTGACCATCCGCTCCCTTTACCTCATGATACGTAGAGGCTCCACACAGGATACAGTACTTGTCAGTCGCAAACTGTTGCCAAAACAAGATGCAACCTTTGGGACAACAACCTATCTTTTCATAATCCATGTTGAGCTCTCACAAGATTTTCTTCGTCTCGTACATGCTTTTAGGTTCTTCGGGCAACATGTTACCATATGTTTGAAGATGAGGTTCAAACCATGAACGGGTGTTGCCGTACTCGAGCTTTTTGGCTAGTACTTACGAGACAGCATCAAGCTGAGAAATACTTGCACCCTCGTACAGAGGTCTCTCGGCCGTATCCATCATATGAAAGTAGGCCTTCGCGGTAGGATCCGGTTCTTTGGGTTCACACGATTCCTCTTGTTCACACGGTTCCTCGTGTGAAGGTGGCGAATCTGGCATGTGGGCATCACGGAGATCATTCAGAAAGTTTCTAATCCTATCGTCCTCCTTGCCATTGATCTGTTGCCGCATCACCCTGCCACTGTCATGTTCGTATTCAGCAAAGTCGACCGTCGTGACGAAGCCCGACATATCCCATAAGACCAAAGGTGTTTTCTCATATCGTTTTTTCCCTTACGCCGACGCTTCCTGCAATGACTGCAAGGGCAAAATGGACGAAGTCCTGCCTTTGAACCACGCGCTAACTCCTTCATTAAGAAATCCGTCTTCCATACCCACTCAACTCACCTTTCAATCGCACTAATTCGGCCACTGTATATCCACTCATTATCAGTCATCCTCTGTTTTATTTCGGAGTCAAACAACATACATAGCATGAAATTAATTGCATCATAGTATTTTTTTTCTACCGTGCAAAATGAAGCATCAACCAACATCTCTAATAGGTAAGGGTTTTAGCAGCCGCCAGATCCGTAGAATTTCGGCAGCACCTCCCCGCTGCTCTCCCGATGCACGTCTCGGCAAAAAGCCGAAAGGATATGCATAAGGCGAACAACGAGGAGGCGCTACCGAAATCCTGACCCAGACCGGAGCGGAACATGGAAAAAGTACCCAACTACGCATCCGCCGACTGTCCCGTAAATGCCGCTAGCATTATTTATCTTCGTAACGCTTGCGGACGGGAAATGACACCTAGGTGACGCGACATAAAAAAAATGCGAGGGAGAAGACGAAGTTCAAGCTCACCCTCGTCCGTAGAGGAGGTAGTCGAACGACGGCGTGACGACCGGGTCGGGGACGTGGCCTGGCGGTTTCAGACAACGACGCTGGGGTCGATGGCGTGGCGTGACAGGGTAGGGTGCCGATGGCGTGGCGGCTCCAGTCTCCTTTAAAAGAATAGCAACAAATAAATTTACATCAACTAAATTTTCGAACGCCGACGGGGCCGACAGTTAGCCGTCGGCGTATATATCAGCCATCGGCATACGACGCTCCTCCTATAGTGGCCTCCCATGAAGCGCCTCCGGGGACCTCTCTCCGGCGGGGACAGCCAGCAGCTTGTGGCCAGCCATCCCCCGCGGGCAGAGCTGGATTTAGTGATCTGCAACAAGGCGTGTAGTCTTTTGCTGGAACTTAAGTATCTGAAATTTATAGACACCAAAAGGCTCCATGATTGTAGTAACCTATCGTGTTTGAACATATTCTACTTTTTACATAGTATTTTGTAAACTCATGACACCTTTTGAACTTACTTAACATATTTTTGCCATAACTTGCCCTTTATTTGTGACGTTGTGTCGTCTTTTTACAAATTAATAATAATCTGGCGACTATAGCTATTCACTAGTAGATAGCAACAAACTAAATATTTAAAAGAAAGTGTACGTACAAAGTGATGAAAGAAAAGTTGAAAAATAGTCCCTCTGTTTTTATTTACTTAGCGTTCTGGGTTTTGCCAAAGTCAAACTTCACTAAGTTTGACCAAATATTTAGGAAAAAATATCAACATTTACAATGTTGTAAGCTCAATAGTATAAGTATCTTCAGGAAGTATATTTTTATATTATATATATTTGGTAATTTTGATAATTTTTCCTATATTTTTGGTCAAACTTGACAAATTTTGACTTCAAATAAACCCAGAACACAAAGTAAATAAAAATGGAGGGAGTATACACATATGTAACATGGCCTTCTATAATCTTCGACACCATACTCTTATGTATCCACGGTTTGATATTTATTAGAGTACAGTTTTCCTCCCAAAAATGACTTGGACAGGAGACAATTCGCCGTCCAAAGTGTGAAAAGTAGAGAGATAGAAGTGAATAGATCGTTTTATTGACAGGGACTGCCGGGTATATATAGTACCCGAACAGTTGCGAGTACAATGTCGGTTTACAATCTTCAGGTCTGTAGGGAACAGACGCGATGGTTCGCTGCCTACAGCGTTTGGACAATTTTATTCCTAACACCCCCTCTTGGACAAACGCTAATCTTGTTCACAACATTGTCTTGAAATTTCAGAAAGTATTGAGCGTTAAAAAATCCTTGTTCGATCCTCGTGGTCTCCGAACTAAAATCTTGAGAATCTTTGATCTTCTATAGTCTTATATCCTTCTAAATCCTGTGGAAAATATAAGAAGAAAATATAGGAATTTGATATACCGTCGGTATAGATATTGTCTCAATAAAACCAATATGAGAAACCAATATAGGGAAAACTCATAAGGATAGAGTACAATATATTATTATCGTATGATAATTCATAAGTTCATATCCGTTGCTTTTTGTTAGAAGAATTTTTTAATCCATCTTAACCGTTTTTAGATGGAAATCATTAGATCGTATATCTTTGAAACTTATAAGGGTACGAGTAGATTCAGGATACAAGAGTGCATTCTGAATTACAATAGTAGTACCCATAGGAAGTGTGAAAGTGGCTCTTCCTGAACCAATAATTGCGTTGTTACTACCTGTTATGGTCATAACATCTTCCCTTCTCTTTGTAAGAGTTTGGAAGTATTTTGTTTTCGTCAAAATTGTATTAGTGGTAGCACTATCCACTAAATATAATTCTTTTTCCATCGGATTGTTTCCCGTGAAATTTCTGTCTTCTATGTTCTTTTCTGTGGCCTGTTGCTCTCGGTGAAGACAAAGTGCTGATAACGTGTGAAAAGTAGAGAGATAGAAGTGAATAGATCGTTTTATTGATAGGAACTGCCGGGTATAAATATAGTACCCGAACAGTTGCGAGTACAATGTCGGTTTACAATCTTCATGGCGATGGTTCGCTGCCTACAGCTTTTGGACAATTTTATTCCTAACACAAAGAAAACTAGGACAGCTGTGACACTGTAGCAGCTAGTGCAAGAGGTAGTATCGCGGTTGATTTGAGATTGCACTCCGTTCCGTCAAGATGCTGAGGAGGCGCTGCTGCTGTTCGGTCATGTCACTGTGCAGTAGAAGTGGAGTATATACACTCGGGTAGGAGCAGCGCCATAGGCAATCATTACGAATCTTCATTTAAAACTGCAGAGATTTTGAATTAGGTCTACGGCAGGTGCTGCTAGGCGCATGCACTGCCAGTGTATGATCTCACTTTGAGTCCCAAAGCTGAAGCAAACAATCTGTATGCATGGCCTGCCGTGTAGTAATACTAGCCTGTCAAAACAAATCCATACGACGAGATAGAACGACAGATCGAGTAGGAAATGGTGGATAGATAGAACGGCTACACTAGTACTCGACTGATAGAAGCAAATCCCTGCAGCGTAGACTGACAGATTCCATGCACTGACGATGATCCACGCAGCATAGCCCGACGGCATGAAATGCGTTTTCAAAATAAAAAAGACGTTTACGTGGAGTCATATGAGACCAATCAGCACGATCAACGCCGAAGTGTTGGCACCAAATCGAGCCCCTGTTTTCCGTCTGGAACAATCGAGTATATTTTTGTCGCGCACCGGCGGACAGAACCGCCTGGGTGAAAAATCACATAAATGATCTGGGGACAATCTTCATCGCAAAATGGTCCCAAAGTCAAACAAATTTCGAATCTGATCCTTTTGGATAGTGTCCTACACCGCGGCGCGGTGCTCTAAAGGGTAGCGCCCCTGCACCCGGCGCGGTGAACCCGCCACGTAGGCCAGGCGGGGCCCAGGTGCGCTAAGGTAGCGCTGCCTCGCTTGGCGCGGAGCCTAGGAGGGTAGCGCCGCGGCGCTCGGCGCGGTCCTCCCAGGATATGAAAACCAGCCGGGCCCGACCCTCCTCTCTCTGCACTCCACTTGTTCTTTCTCCACTCGGGTTGGCCCCATTTTCTCTCTCCTTCTTACTCCACCTAGTCATCCCACTACCAAATCACTCAATTTCTTGGTCCATACTTGGTGGATTTTGGGCCCTCCCCCCTCTTTGTGCAAGAGGTATTCCCCTATTCTTAAGCTTTGTGTCCAATTAAATTTTGCAATTTTAGGTGGCATTTGTATAGATCTAGGAAACCCTACCTTTTGCATATGAGGGGAAATTTATGGTTGAATTGCTCAATATTTGTGTACGAGAGCTATATAGTGGTGTGCACATGATTTCAGTGTTATGGATTTTGATTTTAGTTAGATATAGTTAGTGAGCTATATTAATTATGGTTAATGTTCAATAATTAGCATTATGCTTAGGGTTATATGTAGTTAGTGAGATGTATGGTACTATTATTTTAGTAGCTTGAATTCAATGGTGAATGTGTATATTTTTATTTGATAAGAATTTTTTTATGTTGTTGTAATTATTTTTTAGATCGAGAAATTTGTCAGTATTCATCATGTGGATAAGGATTCTTTTTTGAGAGAGAATATTGACTATGACCCGGAGGAGGTTGTGTTGATGTTAGATCGTAATTCTAGCTATGACGAGGTAGTGGAAAAAGTGAGGATTGAATTAAATTGGATGGAGCCAAATAATATAGTTGAATTGGTGGGAAGGCATAATGTTGGCACCGGGATGCACTCTCGTTGAAAGATCATGCCTCTCAACTCCGAGTCACGTTGGAGTGCTTACAACGAGATCGTGGCGGAATCTCAAAACAAAGCTCGTGAATTATTTGCCACTAAGAAGGTTGATCCTCTCATGCACTTTGACTTGAACCGGTGTGCCTCCCAAAATGATGTTAGGAGCCCTATTACTAACGAGCCATTTGATGAGCGCGAAGTGTATGTCACATCATCGAGTCCACCTCCAATGACCCAACATGACATGAGCCAACCAACAATGACTCAACATGAAATCAACCGCCCTCCAAACTCTTCTCAAGATGATCAAGATGTATCATCGGAAAACGATGAGTTGGAGGATAAGCTTCATACCAATGATGTTGGTGATGTGGAGACATATTGTTTGCAAGAGGACATGGATCCTCTAATGCCTTACAACCGATGCTATGCAAATGACTCCGATGATGAAGGTCCCGAGGAAGATGTTGATGAGGATGGGTTAACGGCTAGAGAAGCCGAAATTTTCAAGAAGGTAGTGGGCCGAGATCATCGGATATCATTGTTCCATGATCTTAGTCTCGCCGACAAAGCCATGGTGGATGGAAGCACTAGTAAATTGTTTGGACCAAGGCCAAGTTCAAAGAAGGATATGGATCCGCAAAAGTATGATATTTGTAAGGGAGTGAAGTTTGAAAGTTTGTTGGAATTGAAGACATGGCTCAAGGAGTATGCGTTTAAGTATTACCGACCTTTCAAGGTGGTTCACTCGGACTCGAAGGTGCGTTACACGGTAAAACGTGAAGAGGCAAACAAAGGGTGTCCATGAATTGTGCATGCAAGACTATGGAAAGGAGGGCCTCAATGGAAGATAACAAGTTGTGTGGCAACTCATATGTGCGGTGGAAAGGATAGCGATGACATTGAAGTTAGGAATGCTTACCGACAACTAACCTCGGATTTCGTTGGCTATAGACTTTCCACCGAAATATCGTCATTCCTGTCTTATACGATTATAGCTATCATAGATACGGTGAAAGCACTATTCGGTTACAAGGTGAAGTATGAGAAGGCATGGAAGGCGAATAAGCCGTATTTAAGATGTTGTATGGTGACTGGGAGGTAACATATAACCGACTCCCTAGGATGTTGGGAGAAATAACATCTACAAACCAGGGCATGGTGGTGGTGGAGCCATTTGGCATAATGACTAGAGAGTACAAGGGTGCAAATGTCCAGGTATTTGGCTGTGCATTTTGGGATCTTGGGCAATGCATAAGGGCCTTCAAGCATTGTAGGCCGGTTATCTCGGTGGATGTCACATTCTTGACCGGACAGTTCCAAGGCACACTCTTGGTGGCAGTAGCGCATGATGCCAATGACCGGTTGTTGCCTTTGGCTTTTGCTTTGGTTACGGCGGAAAACAATGATAATTGAGAGTGATTCATGTACCAAGTGATGACCAAGATATTCGAGCCTCAAAGAGAGGTTTGTGTCATCTCGGACCGCCACCAAGGCATACTTAACGCGATGGAGATTGATATCCCCGGGTTTCCTCGTTTGCACCATCGACGGTGCATGCGGCTTTTTGTGTCCAACTTCTATAGGGCATGCGGAAATAAGGAGCTATCAGATTACCTCAAAGATTGTTGTCTCGCTTTCAGTGAGAGTCATTTCACAAGATTGTACAACCGTTTGCTCGTACTCACAACATCGCCAGGGGGTCAAGAGTTCCTACATAGGCACGAGGAAATGACCAACATGTGGGCTAGAGCCTTTGACATTGACGGTAGGAGGTATGGAGACATGAAAAGCAACATGGCAGAATGTTTCAACAGCGTTTTGAACGGTGTCCGTGCGTTGCCCGTGACAGCAATAGTACAATATACATTCGACAAGTTGAATGTGTATTTTCAGAAGTATGGTGAGGAAACGGATGATCAGATTGAAGGAAAAAAACAAGACGAAAAAGAAGTACAAGTATCCACCGGAAGCTGAAAAATGGATAGAATATCAGCAAAGGAAGACTGACTCCCAAACTACTCAATGTTTTGATAACGACGAGTGGATTTACCAAGTAAATGAGCCAGGTGGCACCACAGTTGGAGGTGTGCAACACGGAGGTCGGGCGTTCAAAGTATGGCTCAAAAAATGTGAGTGCTCGTGCATGAGGCCTTAATTGCTTCATCTCCCTTGCTCGTATTTGTGGACGGAGGCGCGTATTTAAAAAGTGGGTGTTAATAATCCACTAACGGTAAGGTTGGAGGAGTATTCCATTGAGCCCACCAAGGAGACATGGGTGGCTAGATTTCACCCTTACTATGACCAATCCCAGTGGCCGGAATTTCATGGTATCCAACTATGGCCTGATCCAGCTTTGAAGGTGCAAACACGGGGAAGAAGGAATACAAAGCGCTTTAGAAATGACATGGATGCTTGGGGTCGTGGTGGACTTCGAGAATGGGCCCCCCAACATTTTGAAGAACCGAGGGAACCTCTCCGATGTGGAGCATGCAATGGCGAAGGCCACAACAATAGAGGTGGCCGTTGTAGAAGAAATAAGAGATCGAGAGGGAATGATGCTAGCACAAGCCAACAAGCCGGTAGCCAACAAGACGGTAGCCAACATGGCGGTCATGGTGGTGGCGGTAACACAAGCCACCAAGGGGGTATCCACCATGGCGGTAGAGTTGGTGGTAGAGGTGGTGGTAGAGTATCAATGTTTGACGAACTAAGAGGTGGTAGACGTACAACGACTAGGGTCGTGGGGGTACACGAGGACGTAGATGATTGGTATGAATAAAACATAAAACTCTTTCATTATTGTCTTTATTTTGAATATAGCATTTTTCTCATGTGATAATTAAATTTACTGATTCTTGTAGATATGGACCTGGACTCATGGATAGAGAGAGCTTTCACGTATAAAAATGCTCTTGACACTCACAAAAAAGATCCACCCATGTGTTGGTGCAAAGACATTTGCAAGGCCAAGGAATCCACGGATTGTGATGAGACAAGAGGAAGAAAGTTTTAGTTGTGTCCCAGCTATTCTAGGGATAAAGAAGAACCAAAATCTTCACATGAACGTCCCAAGGTATATATCCTACCATTCATGAAAAATTTATGAGATTTTTGTTGTGGCTAATGATTATGTTCTCTTTATAGTCACCGTCGCCCCTTTGTGCCTACTTCAAGTGGATAGACCTAGTTCAAGATAGCTACTACAAGCACGAGGTGGAATGGGAGGTTCTTTACGCTCGTTCTTGTTTAGAGGAGAACAAACGTGACGAGGAGAGAAAGAAGAGGATGAAAGAACGCAAGGAGAAGGAACAGTTGAAAAAAGAAAAGAAGAAACGTGAAGAGAAGTGGGCTCGTGAAGCGGAGAGGTCAAAAAAGCGTGAGATAGCTCGCGGTGCACAAGAGGAGTGGGCTCGTGAGAATGATTCAGCTAAACGCAAGGGAGAAAATGTGATGTGACCCTTGTGCACAAGAGTAGTGTGGCAAGAATTATGTATCATGAACTAGTGTGGTGAACTAAGTGGCAAGAATTCGAATTTGAACTTGTAATATGGTGAATTCTTAGTTTGTTGTTGAGTTGGATTGTTATTTGTTGTTTGGTGAAAATTTCGTGTCAGTTTGAACTGCATTGCAAAGTTCCATATGTTCTAACTTGTGTGTGTAAAATATGTGAAAACAAGACTCAAATGTGCATGGCAGATAGGATAGCGTCGGGTGCAGTGGAGCGGAGCAAGGGAGGTTAGCGCCGCGTGATGGGGCGCGGTGGTCTGTAGCATATTTTCCCCAGACTAGCAGAGAGAAAACCGAGGGGGGCTACCCCCGCGTCGCCAAAATGGCTAAGTGAGGGAGGGTAGCGCCCCCGTGGCCGGCGCGGTGCCCTTACTAGGCAACTCCACGCAGCCCGGCGCGGTGGCCAGGCAGCGCCGCGGCACTCGGCGCGGTGCAATGGAGGGTAGCGCCGCGCGCTGGGGCGCGGTGGTTTGTAGCATATTTTGCATAGGACTAACAGAGAGCAAACCGAGGGGGCTACTCCAGCGTCGCCCAAATGGCTAAGTGAGGGAGGGTAGCGCCCCCGTGGTCGGCGCGGTGCCCTTACTGGCAACACCACGCAGCCCGGCGCAATGGCCAGGCAGCGCCGCGACACTCGGCGCGGTGCAATGGAGGGTAGCGCCGCGCGCTGGGGCGCGGTGGTCTGTAGCATATTTTGCACAGGACTAACAGAGAGCAAACCGAGGGGGGCTACCCCCGCGTCGCCAAAACGGCTAAGTGAGGGAGGGTAGCGCCCCCTGGGCCGGCGCGGTGTCCAAACTGGGAAACTCCACGCAACACGGTGCGGTGGCCTGGCACCGCCATGGCACTCGGCGCAGTGCAATGGAGGGTAGCGCTGCGCGCTGGGGCGCGGTGGTCTGTAACTTTGCACAGGACAGTTTCAGATTCCTAATTCCAGCTGCTACAATAAACAGTTCAACAAACACAATAATTTCAGAGTAATAATTCCATAATTCCAGAATAAGAGCAATAATTCCATAATTTGCAGATACTAGATAAACCATAATTCCGTTACACAAATCCATAATTTCCAGATACGACATAGAAGTCCATAACGACGACGACATACTAGTCCATAGCGACAAAGACAAATAGTCCCTAAGTCCATCTACTTCCTTCCCTTGCAGGTCCGAGTCAACTTCCTCGCCGGCGAGGATGGCGTGTCGGCATTCTTTCTCCTGCATGATAGCTTCTTCCTCCTCTGGGGCAGCTGCGGAGGGACCTCAATCTCCTCCTCCTCAGCCTGAACATCCTCCTCCTCGGCCTCAGCTTCTTCCTCCCCCTCGACCTCATTCTCATTTTCCTCCACAACCATTTTGGCCTTATTCTTGGACCGTAATCCAAAAGAACGTACATATGCACCCAAGTTCTCTTCCATTTCATCGTCAACCTGAAACAAAAAGAAACAAAGCAGTCTCCATGAATACTAGAAACAAAGCCAATTATCTAGTGTCCTCGAGAGCCCATGCTTTCTTTGAATTTTACTACCTCAACATCTGGTGGATTAGAGGAGGAAGCACCGCCACAGAAAGGGGCCTCATGTCCTCGAGAGCCTGAGGAATCATTGCTCGGATCCGCGGCGTCGTTGGTACGACAACCAAGCATATGAGCCAATCCTCGTAACCGAGCGGCGCTACGCTGTGAGATTGAGAAGAAAAATCTTAGTGATTTTTCAAAGAAAGCATAAGTGGTCTCGAGAAGGTTTAAAACTTACTTTCACATAAGCTCTAAGGGTGCTGTCACCCTTCTTAGTACGAGGGAAAGCGGCTGCTTCCTCGGCTTCCGCGGCTTGGTTCTCTTTCTCATTGCGCTGTGAAAATAAGAACTTTAGATGTCCTAATCTAAAAATTATGAACACGGAAAAAATGATTCAAATTACCATATAGTTGATCATAGGTGCAAACTCGGTCCCGCGGCCCTCTCTCACTGCCTTCTTATAGTTGAACTGAGGCGCCCTCTCTGGAAGTTGAGCATCCTCAAAGACTATATCCGCGAAAGCAGGAGGACATAGGGCCAGACGAGTCCGTGGATGAAACCAAGCGAGATAGGCATTGGACGCAACGTAGTTGAACGGGGGGTGATGACGTAGATACATCTTGGACTTGCTATCCCTTGCCACCCTAGTTTTCAGTTTAGACACATAATCACTATGGTGTTGATCCCATTTCAGCACCTTCTTCTGCCTTTTACGTCCAACCTTCATATCAGAAGATATTAAGTGTTAGTTTTATGAAATGCATGGATTAGAGTGGAAGAGAGGAAAGTTAGATTCTTACTCGTGTAGCGCAAACTTTGTGTCCTTCCATTGCGGCGGTGTAGTCTGGAGTAAACCAAATTGCGTCATCACTCGATGTGGCAAGTGGAACTCAACAGCCCAGATGCATACCAGCGGGACCTTCAACAAGCAAAGATGTTCTTCCTCTCGGCACTTTGGGTTCAGGTCGAACTGATTGTTTGTGTTTTCGAAAAATTCCCGAGTGCCATAGATCTCCCATGTCACCTACAACAGTATACAAGATTTTAAAATTAGAACAAAACTCAACAACTATTACCTACAACGTTATGACAGAACATGATATTACCAGCTATTACCTGCTCAGGGGTCAGCTCATCAAACTCATTGGTGTATCGCACATACTCCCTCTTTGTGTCACATTTGAACTCCGCAATCTTCTCCCACCAATACGGCCATGTAGCCCTACGCAACGGGTTGTCATTATCATCCCAAGGCGCCGATTTCATCCTTATTGGCCGTCCCACCGAAAAGTGTTTCCACATCCAAACAGAGAGTAGTACCATTGGACCACCAATACCGGCATGCGGTAAGGTCCTACGGCAAGCCTCGTCCAACTGCACATAGAGACACACTAGTAAGTTTACAAGTTTTCGAGACAGAAATGTAATTTAGAAAACGAGAGTTATTTGGATTACCTGGCGATACAAGTACGCAAGCGCAGCTGAACCCCAGCTAAGATTTTTCACAGATAACGCCTTCAGCCACATCCAGGGCGCGTTCCTACCACCACTATCGGCAAACATAGTCCTCGAGATGACATATCACACGTATGCGCGTGCATACTGCTCAACGGTCTCAAAGTCGCATCGTCGGGGCATTTTCCAAATTCTTTCCTTATCCAAACAAATGTAGCGCCAAGAGTCTATCCTTACTTGGGTCTGTCTTCTCTGGTGGAACCTTACCAATGAGACTGAACATACCAGCACGCCAGTTCTTGGAATCGGTGCTTAAACAAACATGATCTCCACAGATGGGGAGTGCCGTTATCATGGACACGTCCTGGAGAGTCCGGTCATCTCCCCGGTGCGGAGGTGAAAAGAGTGCGTCTCCGGCCTCCATCTGTCAACAAGAGCGGTGATGGCAGCAGGATTCATGTGCATCTTGGACCGAGTCACAGAAGAGATATATGGAAGTAGTCCAAGTGTCTCGATGTACTCCGTATATCGCTCGTCGTATGACATGTCCTTGTGTGCGGCCTCATGGGCACGCAAACGAAGAGGGACACAGACCTACAATAACAAATACAAGTTAGAACAATAAACATGGAAACTAGATATATCCTCGAAGAGGGACCGAGTGACAAAAGAGATATATGAATTACCATCTTCTTCTCCGCCATAAACATTCCACGGTGAGTGACATCATATTTATTCTCGATAAGATACTCGTCATCCATCCTATAATTTTGCAAAATAGACAAACTAATAAGAGACACAGAGGATGCTAATTAATTTGACAAAATTCTCATATACAAATGAGAAGAGACAAACTAATAAGAGAAATATACCCATCATCCACACATAGACATTACACCGGAGAGCACTAAAATTTATGTGTCATAGACATAGACAAACTAATATATTTCACACATATCTCATATACAAGTAATATATATCTCATAGACAACCTAATATTTATGTGTCAACTTACAAGTCATATATATATACCAAATAACAATTCTCACATCTCTCACATGGCAATAATTAGCAACCATATTAGAGAAGCCAACAAATTAGCTCTCACATCTCTCACATGGCAAAAATTACCAACCATCTTAGAGGATGTGAAAATATAAACATCTCAAACATCTAACATACACATCTCACACACACAAATCCTACATCTATAACCCATCTACAAATTTTGAAATAAATCAAGAACTAGGGTTTAACCCATGGTTGCAAAATTTGGGCAAATATAAGGGATTTATTGGACAAAATTGAGGAAATCAGAGGAGAATACATTAGGCCTTCCGTAATGCATTGTATCTTAGCGCGCTATCCTAGGTATGACTAGGATCTAAGAAACAACCATCCTAATGCATTGTTTCTTAGAGGTTGTTTCTAAAACAAGTTGCATTAAATGATTTGGGGCTAATAGTTGATTGTGATTGGGCTAGCAACTTTTTTTTGTCTATGATCTCGTGTAAGATACAACTACGCTCTGTTTCTTCATTAACTATGGTGCCACATAAGCAAGTTGCTTATGATACCGCGCTAAGATACTCCCATTACGGAAGGCCTTAAGGAAGGTTGAGGGAGCGAAATCCACGGAGGAATCCACCAATCTGGCCGGATTCGAGAGGGATTTGGGAATGGGAGAGAGTGGAGCCGCCGGCCTTTGTCCTCTGTTCGTTGATTTGCAGATGTGGAATGTGGTGAAGGCAGAGGGCACCGCGCCGAGTCGCGTTTTTCTTATCCTGGGAGGACCGCGCCGAGCGCCGTGGCGCTACCCTCCTAGGCACCGCGCCGAGCGAGGCAGCGCTACCTTATCGCACCTGGGCCCCACCTGGCCTACGTGACGGTGTGCACCGCGCCGGGTGAAGGGGCGCTACCCTTTGAAGCACCGCGCCGCGGTGTTGGGCGCTACCCAAAAGGGTCAGATTCGCAATTTATTTGGCTTTGGATCCATTTTGTGCTGAAGATTATCCCAGGTGCATTTGTTTAATTATCTGCCAGTTCCATCATTCCTCTCTGGGTCTTGGCACCGATCCTGGTCGTTGGACATGTCAGAGCAAGTTCAATAGTAGAGCTAGCAGCTGGCTATAAGAAATTGCCATGTCACTTATAGCCAACTATAGAGCCAACATGTACAATAGTGAGCAATAAAAATGTGGTACTTTATTGATACATGGCTCACCTCCCACTCTCACAAGTTGCCTAGGAGCACGTGCTGCAGCTAGCTCTTGCATGAGAGCTCACTCCTCTTCTCTCTCCTCTTCTCTCTCTTCCATGTCATCACAAAAATATTATTCTAATCCTTATAGCCCGCTTACATAAGCTTATTGTACTTGCTCTCAGCGGCAAATCCCCCCGCAAATGGCTAAAAGATACTATCGATAGAGTATAGCTGTCAGAAACAGTTCCTGCAGGAGGCTGCCCGATCTTCAGATATTTTTGGCACGAGTTGGAAAGAGATAGAGAGCGCCCGCGTTACACAAAAAGAACACACCGGTTAAAAAGAACAGTTTACGGAGTGCCGGCCGAAACAGCCCCTCAAAATTGGCCCCTACAGGTGAAACAATGCAACGTTGAGTTGACTAGGGTGAGCAAGCAACCCCGGCCATGTCGACCCTGCCGCCTATGACGACCCATACATACATTGCCACAGCCCACAGTACATGCAGGTACGATTGCTCACGCACTTCACTGTTGCCGCTATGGCCTGCGCGCGAGGAAGAGCAACATCAAAACTAGAATCCTGTTCATGAAGAAAAACATTAAACTAGAATTAGTAAGGCAGAGGCAGCAGGCCAAGCGATGGGATCGAGACGCCCGCATCATCGATCGCAGTGCAAAAAGTAGGCGACCAGATCGTGTCCGCGCCCCGTGTTTCTGCTCGGCGCAATCGAGTGTATTTTGTCGCGCACCGGCGGGCAGAGGCAAGCCGGCCGCCTGCTGCCTGGGCGAGGCTCCGCCGGTTCCCAACGAGCTTTGGCCACTGTTTGCCAGAGCAGCGTGGATCATCGGGACACACCTACTACGACCTGCCGCGGCACGTAGCTGGATGGCGTGCAGACGGAAGGGAAGCGAAGCGAAGCACTGTCACCATCCGATCGGGCGCCGGGCAAGGGACGAGAGGACATGCCGGTCGGGCGTCCTCGATTCTCTTCCCTCTCCGCGGGTGGCGTAAAGCGTCGTCACATTTACGTGTCAGGTGTCACCTTCCGCGAATGTCATCTACAACCCGACGAGCCAAGGGAGTGCTCCGATCGGTGGTAAAAACAGAAGAAACACCATGCTTGCCTTCTCAGGTCATCTCTAGCGGGGCTGCTCAAATGCGGACCAGTTTGGTCCGCATTTTGTCTGTTTGAGCAGCCGTCCGCTGTCCTCGGACACGGCCCGGACCAGGTGCCCCCAGTGGGGCTGCTCATACCAAAAGAGGACATGCGATAGATTTAGTAGGGCCCACAGGGGCCCATAAATTTACAACCTAAAAATAAAAAAAAAACATAAAATAAACGTCTAGCTAGGGCTAGACGGCCACTGGCCAGTGGCATGGCGGCGCCGGAGTTGGCCCCGGAGCTCCTAGTCATCCAGGATGACGTAGTCGGGAGTCTCGGGGGCGAGGTGGGGTGGCAGCGGGGCGGCCCTGGCCGCCTGCGGCGTGGGAGGCTGGGTACGCGGCGGCGGCGTGGCAGGCCGGGGCGGCGGCACGAGGTGCTCTGGTGGTGGCGCCTCCCACCTCCACCGCATGCCCACCAGGGGCTCGAACCAGGCCGGCACCGGCGCGTTCTCATCGCGCCCGTCGTCGTCTACCTCCTCGTCGTAGGGGTAGTCGTCGACCTGCTGGGCGTGGATGGCCGCCACGGCCTCGTCCACCGCCGCGAGGGCGTCCTCCAGCGCGCGGGCCTCCGCCTCCGCCGCTGCTTCCGCCTCCCTCCTGGAGGCCTCGATGGCCATGGCCAGCTGGAGCTCCTCGTTGGGCTCGGGCTCGGCCATGGGGACGTCCTCGTCGTCCTCCTCCTCGTACCATTGGGGGGGGGGGTCCTCCTCCGGTTCCTCCTTGACGACCGGGGCGCGGCCGCCGATACGGAGGGGGCGTTGGGGCGGTGGCGGGGCGGCGCCACGCCTCGCCTGGCGTGGAGGCGACGGTGGCGGGAGCTGGGCCTCCCCGCGGGCGCGGCGCGCACCGAAGTACGACCTGCGGCGCAGGTCGTGTTCGTCGGTGAACCAAGTGTCCCAGTGGGGACTGTTCACCGCGAACGCCGGGTGGGCGCGCAGGTCCGGTGGCAGCTCATCGCGTCGGCGGTGGATCTCCACCTCCCGCGCCGCGCCGGACCGCGGTACCGGCGGCACAGGGATCCTGTCCCTGTTCAGATGCCACCCGTCGGGGAGGTGGACATCTGGCCATGGCACTGGGATCGCACGGTCCCAGTACGATTGGCACCTCCTCTTATTGAGGTAGGGCCGGTCGCGAACCCTGGCGGGCACCAGGCGGAACGGTGCCTGAGAAGAAGGAGGGGGAGAGGCCGGCGGCGTGCGCACCTGCTCGGCTTGGGCGCGCTGGAGGCGGGTGAGATGCGGTGGAGGAGGGAGCGGGGGAGAGGGCGAGGGCTCGCGGCGGCGTCGTGAGCCGCCGGCCTCGTGGTCGTTCTTTCCACGGCCCCAGTTGAGCCAGCTGCGGCCCATGGCCCGCGGCGAGGAAGGCGAGGGGAGGAGGCGGTGGTGACTGCGAGGGAAGTGATGGTGGGTGGTGACTGCGAGGAGGCGGTGCGCGTGGGGAGGGACGCGTGGCCGCGGGTCCCATTTAAATAGGACCCCGTGGGTAGCCGAGCCGTCGCCGCGGTCACTGGCCGGCGGGCCACCCCTTTGACCGAAAAATGGACACGACCGAGCGCGCGCGTCCGTTTCGTGTCCGCGGGCTGCTCAAATCTGACCCAAATTTGGGTCGGATTTAAGCATCCGCGGACTGAAAAGGGACCAGGCCGTGGGTTGAGCAGCCCCGCTGGGGCCTGGTTTTGGGCCAGGCTGCTCAAAACGGACCAGTCCGGGGCAAATGAGCAGCCCCGCTGGAGATGACCTCAGTGAGCTAATTAAGCTACACTTCAGAGCCATGAAAAAAGCAGACACGTTTAAGCTCAAAAGAGCAGGCACGTTTAACAGGAGAAGCACACCAAGCTGGCAGAATGGACAAAAAATGACCAGAAAATGAAACAAGTTCACAAAATAAACAATGGACGAAATTATTTCACCCAAATAACCATATTGTACCCCGTCTAACAATCGGTCGCAATACACTACGCAGTTTATGTAGCGCCCAGCTACAAGGCGCTACACACCTAAAACTGTAAGTCGCACGACACCTATGTCCCTCGGCCCAAGTGACACTTAACCATTTGGAAAGAACACATACGAACTTTCTCGGCGGCACCGCTACCTCTCCTCTTAAATCTTCAAATCTAAAGGTTTCTTCCTCGAGTCTTGACCCCAACAAGATCCTAGAGGCAATCGCTAACATTTTCCCATGTTTTGGCTCATTGAAAAATTGTATTTTGGTGGATTTTGTTTAAAGTTTGGAAACCCTAAAAAATCGATTTCACCCCAATAATGCATGTTGGTTGTTGGTGTATTCGACAAATGGTGGCTTGTATGATGTCTATGACCCATTTTGTTAGGGGTAAGGATTTTATATGTTTGGGTTAGATTTTTTATTATGTTAGAGTTAGGGTGTTTTTAGATTATAGTTAATCATTTTGATTGGGTTGTACGTTAGGGCTAATATTATGAGTGGGAATACGGGGTAATATTGGCATGAGTAATAATTACTTGATTTAATTTTCCATATTGTCGTCGTCATTATATTAAGAATGTCGGAAAAAATTATGTTCATCATGTGAACAAGGACGTCTTTTTGAAACGCAATTTGGAACCGGACCCGGATAATATACCCGTGATCTTTGAGCGTAGTACAACTTATATGGAGGTTTTGTAACAAGTGAGAATTGAGTTGAATTAGATAGACCTAACTGATAAAATAGAGCCGGAGGGAAGACATAATGCAGGTCATGAAGTGCACCTTCGTTGGAAGTTTTTGCGTATCAACACTTAACTAAGTCGGGTTGCGTACAAGAAGACCGTGACTGAGTCACTAGATCAAGTTATTTGCCACTAAAAAGGTTGGTGATCGTATGAAGCTGGACTTGAACAGCTGGACTTGAACTGTTACGCCTTCCATTTAATGGTAGGATTCCAACACTCACAAACCAAGATGAAGTGCTTGAACCTCGTTGCATCCAACATCAAGTGAGTAAAACTTTGAGCCCATTACACATAACCAAGATGATTCATTCAGGACAAATGATGAGTATTGAGATGATGAGTATGAGGATAATGAGAATATGGTCGACCTTCACGACAACAATGTCGGAGATTTGGACACATATTATGAGCAAGAGACAATGAATCAGGATATACCTTATTCTCGATGTTATCCATCAGACTCGAAGGATGATGTTCCCGATAAAGAAGTTGATGAGGAGGGATCCACAGCCAAGGAGGCCCAAGCTTACGAGATTGTTTTGGGACGGGATCATTGGATTCCGTTTGGGGTCTTAGTATTGCGGATGAATCCACGGTCCACGATAGCAACGGTATAGTGCTCGGAGAAAGGCCAACTTCTTACTAGGATATAAATAATTTAAAAAATGGGATATATGCCAGTTTGAAGTTTCTATCTTGTTGTACTTTAATATATGGATAAATGAGTACTCAGTTAAGTACAATCGTCCGTTTAGGGTGTTTCACTCAGATAAAAAGAAGCGTTATACGGTCGCATGCTTGGCGGATGGATGCCTGTAACATCCCAAGTATGAAAAACACCATTAGAATGCTTGCTCCTTGTTTAATTTATGTTTTGCATCATGTCATCATAAGCATTGCATGTGGTATGTGTTTTAAATTTGAATTGCAAATCAAATTTCAAACCATTATGTTTCATACTTGTTCTATTACAATTTTGTTTCAAATGAAACTTTCAAATCAAACCATTTATTTGGTTCCAATAAACTTGAAATTCCAAACTATTAACTTGCTTAATTCTTTCAATAATTCAATTATTGCAAATTTCACTCAAATCCATTTGAATTACAAACAGCAACAAAATTTAAAATTTTGGAAAACAAAAAGTTGCACAACTGGGCTTTTGTAATAAATAACTTATAAAATTTATCACCAGCAATTTTCAACCCCAAAACCCTATTTGAATTTTAAATAGCAATTTCAAATCATTTGGCAATTTCAAAATTTTGAAAAGAAGTACACATACTTTTGAATCTTGCTGTTTTGTAAATCAATAAAAATTGTTATTAAAATAAAAACCCCAAAAATCCTATTCTATTTTATCTCTTTTCCTTTCCTACAAAAAAAAAGCAAACAGAAAACAAAAAAAAGGGGGGAGGGCAGGCCAGCCAAGTGGGTTGAGCCCACCACACCACCACGAGGCCCAGCCCATCCCACCTTGCCTTCGTCATCCTCCGTACGGAGGCGTACATGGGAGGAGCTGGAGCTCCCGTGGAGGAGCTTGCTCCACGTCTCCCCCATCTCCTGCTTTAAAGCCAGGGCCGTGCCTCTCCCCGCGTGCCCTAGCTCCCCTTCCTCCTCCCTGCCGCCGCCATTCTTCTCCCACCGCCGCGATCCCCTCTGTTCTTCCCCTCCACCGCAGCCATGGCGGGTTCTCGAACCTCGCCTCGTCGCCGTTCTAGTCACCACCGTAGCGGGTCGAGCACGGGAACGGGGCCGCCCCATGTCCCTCTTCCTCGCCGTTTCATCGGCTCACCACGAGGAGCTTCACCGCGCCGCCGGCGAGCTCGACATTGCCTCGGTCTGCACCACTGCTTCCGCCATCGCGAGCCGTCCTCTACTCCCGCCGGGTGAGCACCCCCTCCTTCTATTTTCCCTCTGCTCTACGGTGCATCACGCACAGCTCGAAGCCCTCCGTTCCTCGCACGCACGGCAGTAGCGTCAGATCATCACCGACGATCACCGTTCGTCCCCTCGTCGTCAGGTTCAGTTAACTGAACATGTTCGGTTTCAGTTAAGCAGGCCAGATGCGCCTCAAAACCCCACACCACCCAGTCCTGTCACGAATCGAGCCGTAGCCCAGTGGCCAGAGCCTCACGCGCGCACGCCGTGGTCGCGGGTTCGATCCCCCGTCTCGCGGGATTAAATCCCACCCTTTTTTCTTCGGTTTGCCACGCGCGCGCGAGAGGGACCCCCCTGTCAGCGACCCTGGCACGCCACGCAAGCGCCACAGTGGCCCAGGGCCCTCTGTCAGTGGCTCAGGCTGGGCCACTGCGACGTGAAAACCATTTCTGGCCTTTTCTTTTACTTTCAAGCCCCTGTATTTCTACAGAATGGTCCCTGGATTTCAAACTCTCATAGATCCCTCATTTTAAATTCAAATTCAACATGTTAAATATGTTTTCTATACCAAATTAAATTCGCTACATGTTAAAACCATTTGTATACTGTTTTGAACCTTTCAAATGGTTTCAAAAATTCAAATTCAAACAACTCTTTCAAATTTGGTCAAATTCATAACTAATTCAAATTTAATTCAAATGACACATGTAAAATATGTTTTCCATGCAAAATTGAACAAGCTTTCCAAATATAAACTTTGTTTCCTGTTTTGAATATTTTAAATTGGTGAAATAATTTAAATCTTGTTTAAATAATTTAAAATTGCTAAATTAATAACTTGGTCAAACTAAATTCTCTTTGAACATATAAAATATGTTTTCAAACCAGAAAAGTATAATCTTTTCAAATATAAATTTTATTTAATGTTTTGAACAAATAAAAAATTCAAATAATTTTATACTTGAATTAAATTCATTTAAATCTTGTTTAAACTTGTTTAATTCATAATTAATTCATTTTAAATCCATTGTCAACAAATGAAACATGTATTCCATCTAAAATTTTGTGTTCTTTCCAAATATAAATTTGGTTATCTATGTTGAACAACTAAAATTGGTGAAAACAGCAAGTGCTTGTGTAACTCATTTAAGAAGCCAAATTTCATAACTTAATAAATAAAATTCCAAACTTGGTAAACAACATATCAAATTGAAGCTATTGTTGTTTTCTTATTGTTTTCATCATCCATGCATCATTCTAATCAACTTTCACATGATGGTTATTTGTAGATCACTTAATTCAACTTTAATTCATGAGCTTTCTATATGCAACCCAAATTGCATATGGGCCCATTTAAATATGTTACCATGTCAACTAGCTTATCTTTGATGCATCAATTAAATTGTCATGCATCATCCCATGTTTGTGCATTATGCCATGTTATTGATTGTTTGTCTCTCTGCGTTGTTTGCTTGCTTCTTCTCGAATAGACGACGACGTTGAGACAGACGAGGGTTACGACACTACTTCAGAGGAGTTAGCCCAGTACCAGGCTACTGAGTTTGCAGGCAAGTATTCACTCACCTGAACCATTGTGTCCTTTCCACACTGGATACCGATACTTTCCGTTGTCTAATCTGCTAGCCTTAAGATTCGTTGCTTGTGTTCCGAACTTATCACATGTTATCATGTAACCCTGATATAACCTCACCTCCACACCTATAACCCCGTTGCTTGTTGCCTGTGTCTTACTAGAATGCTTAGGGTTGTTTATGCTCGAGTCTGATGTCCGTTATTTCCTTTACCATATTTATTATGTTCTGGGGGCTCGATGTTTAAACAACAACCTGTTAATGTTTGAGGTAATGCTAATTTGATGATAAGACACCGGAAGGAGACTGGGTATGGTTTTGAGGCCTACTAGTGTCGAACTCAGGAAAAGTTCTTGTCCTCTGGATCCATGTTGAGCGCGCTAACCGCATGTGGGAAGCGTGTATGGGCGCCCCCCGCAACTCTGATTTGATTCGCATCTCGTCCTAATCGCCACATTTAGTTCGGGCTTTCCATTTGATGCACGCATATGCAGGTACGAACCCTTGGCGCCAGGGTGAAACTTTTGTAGTCGGCATTTAGGGCGGCGTGGTCTTCCAGTGCTATGAGGGTCCCCCTTTTCTTCGAGGGGGCTCGATTAGCCGCGCACGCACAGCACGTGGCTCTTTGGGTTTGATGCGAAGAAGAGTTGGGTTGTGTTGAGTGCCTCGCTTGGTGGGTTTGATCCCCGTCTGGCGGGTTATTCTTACGTGTACGGCCAAATTGGTGCACCCCTGCAGGGTTAAATCTTCTCAAGAAGCCGTGTTGTCTGTGGTTATGGATGACTTGGTGATAGGGCTGGCTAACAAGGATTAGACAAATTACACCTAATTAATAATAATTTGACTAGTAATCGGCTTATTGACACAATAACTTGAACCTTCACTAATCCAACTGTGTGGGTTATCCTCGGATTGCTTCTTTGGATAAGGGGAGAGATCCAGGATGGGTTTGTTTGAGGTTAGTGCTAGTTGTTTCCGATACGCTATCTTATCCCTTTCTTTTAGCCGGATGTTGTAGCGTGTCTCTGTAGTTGGTTAGGGCAGCCTGCTGCCGCATCTTTGTATCACCTATCTTCCGTTGAACCCAAAGCATCTGTACTTGGTGTTGCCGGGTGCACTTTGGTATCTTGTGCGTCTTGCTTGCTAGTACTCGTCTGTACTGACCCCTTTTGGGCTGCGTGTTCTGCAGACTACGTCTCCGAGGATCCCCATGGTGGCTACTACGTGGAGTATGACGAGGCTGCTGGCGAGTAGATAGCGGACCCGGGCAGGATCCGAGACTTCGTGGATTGTCTCCGTACTTTTCGTTTCCGGCCTCTTAGGGCTATTTGGATCTTGTCTGTACCCAGACACTTTGGATGCTTCCGCTGTGATGTAATGATGACTTGTTGGGACATGTGTCCTCTGCATGATTGTATTTTCTATCTCTGCTCTAGTGAGAGCTATTTGCCACTTATTTCTATTTCTTTGTGTCTTAGAGATTTGTTGTGATATCACTTGTTCAAATGCCGTTGACGTACCATGTGTGTATGTTATGAAGTACGTCAATGGAAGTAGTCGGATTTCTATGGGATGGTTTACGCAGACGATGAATAGTAGAGGTTGGTTGTCACACGTATACGTGTTGGCCTACTCGTAAGAGATGCGGGTGCAGGTAGGCCCCGTAATCCAACTATCTACTGTTTAGCGGGCTATGAGTATCCTCTAGAAGTCCGGGTGTGACAAATGGTATCAGAGCCTGTCTGCCTGTAGGATCCCTTTACTGGTCGGAGTTGAGTCTAGAAACTATTTTGTAGCTATATAGGAAAAATGAAACGTGAGAGTAGGAATTATATTCTTTTATTTCTTTCCCCACCCACCCTCCCTTTTCTGCTAAGGAAGTGCAACGTTGTTTTCTCTTCTCATCTAAACTTTCAAGTTAGGATTTCACGTATCCTGGTTTCTCTAGGATAGTTCTATCTACTAGACCATAGGAATGGAGGTGGTTGTGACATGATTTATCATGTTGCCTACTCACGATTGAGAACGGAGGCACATAAGCCCCGGAAGCAGATCCTCTATTCCTTAAGCAGTAGATATTGATCCTTTAGAAGCCCGGATGGGTTTTCCGTAGTACCTCAGGAGTGTTTGGTCTCGTGTTTCCCAAATGTTGCTTCGATATCCTGTTCTTCTCAACATCCTTTTCGTCCGTTGAAACCTTGTTGTTGCTTGCCACTTCAGTTCTTCTACCGGCGTCTAATCAAACCTTCCCCGATCATCTGCAGATGGATCTCAGGTTCTACCCGCAGGTGGTTCGTATGACTCGTTGCGAGAGCACTGCCGGTTATCCGGAGATGCTGAGAGACATGGTCACTTTTCTGGGTTTCCGTTGGGCACCAGAGTACCAGGTCTACGAGCAGCAGCGAGAGTTTGAGCAGACCTACTACCAGGCTATCGTCTACATTCTGTCAGATGATGGCATGAGCATAGTTCACCGCTACGATGCAGTGGGTTCCACAGTGGATATGGCTGTGCAGCAGGAAGCTTATGTGAGCCTCACCGTCCTTCGTGCTGACTACTGGGGATTTGACGATTCTATCTATCGCCACATCCCCGTGGTTACATCACTTCGGAGGGAGCTCACTTCACTCTCTACGACAACTTGAATGTTTACTAGCATGATAACTCTAGGCTGCACACCACCGCTCAGTTTGTGAGACACAGTGACGCAGTTGCCCGCACACTATCTCAGGAGTTGGCTTCAGTCAGGGAGCAGCTTTACCTTGCTTTGACTCGTCTGGCGACTTACACCACAAACTTTGTTGGAGACGAGCGCTTTGCACGTTTCGATCAGCCAGTTGGGCGTCGCCTGCCAGATGCTGGAGGTTACGAGCCGATCAGAGGTCCACTCTTTAACCTTGGTGCTGGTTACACTGGGATTCCACGCTTTGGAGCACAGGGATTCGACGCTATGTACTTCACCACGCCTAGAGTCGGTCTCAGACCACGTCAGATCTACGTGGATCGACGTTCGACCTACTTTCGTGGGCGTGCTCCTCACCGTCCCTCTCGCCGTACTCCTAGCCGCCGTCCTGCGTGATGAGCATGGGAGTACCGATGTATCCATTCTTAGCTATGTTTAGTTATCCTTTGGCATTCGAACCATTTATGGTGTGTTGGATATTCTGATGTATTTGAATATGTGATGGTGAACCTTGTGGTTGTCTATTCATGCGTCGGAATAATCTCTCTTTCGGTTGCCAAGTCTATCATTTTCTATTGTTGTGCTAAAATGCATTTCCATTCAGGATGCCGCCAACAAGGAACAACACGCCTGAGCCACCGCCAATCGCGGAGCTGTTGACTCAGATGACCCAAGTCATGACTCAGATGGCCCAGTTTCAGGCTAATCAGCACATCAACCTGACAGCTCCACGAGTCAGCATCAAGGAGTTTCTCAGTCTGGGCCCAAGAGCTTTCATGGCCACACGCGAGCCTCTGGACGCTGATGACTGGATCCGTGAGATAGCCAAGGCTCTGGAGATTGCACACGTAGCTGAAGAAGACAAGGTCAAGTATGCCTCCTATCTGCTGAAGGGTCAGGCAGCTACTTGGTGGGAAACTTCCAGGCCATGAGAACTGGCATGCCAGTCACGTGGGATTGTTTCAAGGAAGCCTTCCTGAAGCACCACATTCTAGATGGTCTCATGGAAAGGATGCGTGAAGAGTTTTGCTCTCTCAAGCAGGGCAAGTTGGACGTCATCGGGTATCAGAGTGAGTTCAATCGCCTCGCTCGTTACGCTGGAGATGAGGTGTCCACTGAAGCTAAGAAGATGGCAAGGTTCCGTAGAGGTTTTAACCCGGAACTCAAGTCTGCCCTTACCAATGTCAAGGCCAACAGCTTCGAGGATCTCGTTAACACCACGCTCAATGAAGAAAATGGGCGCAAGGCGTTCGAGGAGTCTCGCAAGCACTCGCGTGAGGGTGGTTCCTCCTCCAACATGACCACCCCTCCGCAGAAGCGCCACATCTGGGTACCAAATGGTGCTGTCACTCGGGCTCCATACGCCCAAACTTCTCCAGGCTTAGCTCCCCGCCCACCCAACCCTGCTCAGCTACATGATCAAAGGGCTTCGATGGGGTAGCCAAGGCCAGGGACCCCTCGTGTCGTCACATGCTACAAGTGCAACCAGACGGGGCACTACGCCGACAAGTGCACGCAGAGGCAGCTACCTCCACCACCACCTCGTCCTAACACAAACCAGGAAATGGTGCGCGCTCCCCCGCCTAAGGCCTTCAACTCCAACAATAGGCCTGTTGGGAGGACCGCAAGGGTGAATCATGTCAAGATCGACAAAGCTGAGGAAGCTCCTGACGTCGTTCTCGGTACATTTCCCGTAAACTCTAATCCAGCTAAAGTGTTGTTTGATATCGGAGCATCACATTCTTTCGTGCCAAAGATCTTTGCGACAGCAATTAAACTCCCTTTTGTTGGTTTGGGTTCCCCGCTAGTGGTCAACTCCCCTGGAGCAACTATGCAAACGTCCAAGATCAGTCACAAAAATCAAATTCTAATTGGAGGCCACATATTCCTTGCTTCTCTCATACTGCTTGGCAATTCTGACATTGATTTCATTCTTGGTATGGATTGGCTGAAGGCCAATAAAGCAAGAATTGACTGTGCTCAAAAGTCAATAACTCTGTCCCACCCTTCTGGCCAGATAATCTATTCTCCACATGAATCAAGTTCCATTCAGCTATGCACCCTCGATGCAAAACCTCTACCTTCACTTGAAAATGTTCCGGTGGTTTGCGAATTCCCTGACGTCTTTCCAGAAGAGTTGCCAGGAATGCCTCCGGACAGAGCTGTTGAGTTCGTGATCGAACTTGAACCAGGTACTGCTCCAATCTCTAAGCATCCCTACAAGATAGGAACTCCCGAGCTGAAGTTGTTGAAGGAACAAATTGATATGTACATGGAGAAAGGTTACATTCAACCTAGTTCCTCGGCTTGGGGTTGCCCAACTCTGTTCGTTGCGAAGAAGGATCAAATAAAGAGACTCGTTGTTGACTATCGTCCTCTTAACGAGAAGACCATCAAAAATAAGTATCTAATTCCTCGCATCGATGATCTTTTTGATCAACTTGCTGGAGCCTCAATATTCTCCAAGTTGGACTTGAGAATGGGTTACCATCAAATAAAGATCAGAAAAGAGGATATTCCAAAGACAGCCTTCACCACTCGCTACGGTCTATATGAATTCACCGTCATGTCCTTTGGTCTCACCAATGCACCGGCGACCATCTCTCGACTCATGAATTCTGTCTTCCATGAATACCTCGACAAGTTAGTTGTGGTATATCTTGATGACATTCTTGTCTACTCCAAATCCGAGGAAGAGCATGAAGAACATCTTCGTCTAACTCTCTTGAAGCTTCGCGAGCATCGTCTCTATGCCAAATTCTCCAAATATGAGTTCTGGATTTCATAAGTTGCTTACCTTGGTCATGTCATATCTGCCAAGGGCATAGGCATTGATCCAGAAAAGGTTAAAGCAATTGTTGATTGGAAACCTCCAAAGACGGTGAAGCAAGTAAGAAGTTTTCTTGGCTTGGCTAGCTATTGTCGTCGCTTCGTCCCAAACTTCTCCAAGATTGCCAAACCTCTCATTGACCTCACAAAGAAGGACAAGAAGTTCGTCTGGTCTCCACAATGTGATGAAAGTTTCAATCTCCTGAAGACTAAACTCACTTCTACACCAGTTCTTGTTGGCCCAGATCCTTCCAAACCTTTCCAGATATTCTGTGATGCTTCTCTCCAAGGTCTAGGTGCAGTTCTTATGCAAGAACGTCAAGTTGTGGCTTATGCTTCACGTCAGTTGAACACACATGAGCTCAATTATCCCACTCATGACCTTGAACTTGCAGCAGTTGTGTTTTCCCTCAAGAAATTGAGACAATACTTGTTGGGTAATCGCACTGAAACCTTTTCCGATCATAAGAGTCTGAAGTACATCTTCACTCAACCAGATCTAAACCTCAGACAAAGGAGATGGATTGAAAAGATCAAAGACTTTGATCTTACCATTTCTTACACTCCAGGCAAGGCTAATGTTATGGCCGATGCTCTCAGTCGCAAGTCGTATTGCAATAATCTCATGATCATGGAAAGCCAACCTCCTCTTCATGAAGAATTCCAGAAGCTCAACCTTGGTCTTGTTCCTCAAGGCTATCTTGCAAACTTGACAGCCACTCCAACTCTCGAGGACAAGATTCGTTCTGAACAACTTCGTGATGCTGAAATCAAGAAGATTGTAGAACACATCAAAGCAGGCAATGAGAAATTTGAGTGCTTCTCAATTGATGATAAGGGAACTGTGTTCTTCGAAGGACGCATTGCAGTTCCTCAAATTCAAAGTCTCAAAGATGTCATTCTCAAGGAGGCTCATGAAACTCCTTTTTCCATACACCCTGGAAGTACAAAGATGTATCAGGATCTCAAGACACTGTATTGGTGGCCTAGCATGAAACGTGAAATTGCTCAATACGTTTCTGAATGCGACGTTTGTCAACGTGTCAAGGCAGTTCATCAGAAAACAGCCGGTCTTCTCCAACCTCTAAAAATCCCTTAATGGAAGTGGGACATGATTGAAATGGACTTCGCCACTGGTTTTGTAAAGTCCAAGAGGGGAAACGATGCAATCTTCGTTGTCATTGATCGACTCACTAAAGTAGCTCACTTCTTTCCTGTCAAAGAGACAATCTCAGCTAGTCAGTTAGCAGAGCTCTACACAGCAAAGATTGTTCCTCTTCATGGTGTTCCATTGGAAATAAGCTCAGACCGTGGAAGCATATTCGCTTCTCATTTCTGGAAAAGTTTTCAAGAAGCCGTGGGCACCAAGCTTCTGTTCGGCACAACCTACCATCCTCAGCCTCAAGGGCAAGTCGAAAGAGTCAATCAGATTCTCGAGGATATGCTCAGAGCATGTGGTCTCTCTTTTGGCATGAAATGGGAGGATTGTCTTCCATATGCTGAATTCTCCTACAACAACAGCTTCCAGGCAAGCCTAGGCATGGCACCATTTGAGTCTCTCTTTGGCCGCAGATGCAGGAGTCCAATCAATTGGTCTGGAGCTGGTGAACGTTCACTCTTAGGCCCTGACATTGTTAACGAGGCCGAAGAGAAAGTTCGCATCATTCGTGACAATCTCAATATTGCTCAGTCTCGTCAGAAAAGCTACTATGGCAGCAAACACAGGGACATGGTCTATGCAGCTGGAGACAAAGCATATCTCCGTGTAACTCCCCTCAGAGGCACTCATCGTTTTGGTGTCAAAGGAAAGCTTGCACCAAGATATATTGGTCCCTTCAACATTCTCTCAAGGCGTGCAGAAAATGCCTATCGTCTTGAACTTCCAGAAAAACTATCCAAGGTGCACGATGTGTTTCACGTGTCACAGCTCAAGAAATGCTTCAAAGATCCGGGTCGTGCAGTTGATCATGATTCCATTGAACTGCAAGAAGATCTCTCTTATGAGGAGCACCATGTTCGCATTCTCGATGAGACCGAGCGTAAAACTCGCAACAAGAGCACCAAGTTCTTAAAAGTGCAATGGTCTCATCATTCCGATAAAGAGGCCACATGGGAGACCGAAGAGGATCTTCGCAAGAAGTATCCGGACCTTTTCTCTTCTCAGTAGGAATCTCGGGGCGCGATTCCTTCAAGGGGGCGTTTTGTAACATCCCAAGTATGAAAAACACCATTAGAATGCTTGCTCCTTGTGTAATTTATGTTTTGCATCAGGTCATCATAAGCATTGCATGTGGTAAGTGTTTCAAATTTGAATTGCAAATCAAATTTCAAACCATTATGTTTCATACTTGTTCTGTTACAATTTTTTTCAAATGAAACTTTCAAATCAAACCATTTATTTGGTTCCAATAAACTTGAAATTCCAAACTATTAACTTGCTTAATTCTTTCAATAATTCTATTATTGTAAATTTCACTCAAATCCATTTGAATTATAAACAGCAACAAAATTTAAAATTTTGGAAAACAAAAAGTTGCACAACTGGGATTTTGTAATAAATAACTTATAAAATTTATCACCAAAAATTTTCAACCCCAAAACCCTATTTGAATTTTAAATAGCAATTTCAAATCATTTGGCAATTTCAAAATTTTGAAAAGAAGTACACATACTTTTGAATCTTGCTGTTTTGTAAATCAATAAAAATTGTTATTAAAATAAAAACCCCAAAAATCCTATTCTATTTTATCTCTTTTTCTTTCCTACAAAAAAAAAGCAAACAGAAAAAAAAAATAGAAACAGAAAACAGAAAACAAAAAAAAGGGGGGAGGGCAGGCCAGCCAAGTGGGCTGAGCCCACCACACCCCCACGAGTCCCAGCCCATCCCACCTTGCCTTCGTCATCCTCCGTACGGAGGCGCACATGGGAGGAGCCGGAGCTCCCGTGGAGGAGCTTGCTCCACGTCTCCCCCCTCTCCTGCTTTAAAGCCAGGGTCGTGCCTCTCCCCGCGTGCCCTAGCTCCCCTTCCTCCTCCCTGCCGCCGCCATTCTTCTCCCACCGCCGTGATCCCCTCTGTTCTTCCCCTCCACCGCAGCCATGGCGGGTTCTTGAACCTCGCCTCGTCGCCGTTCTAGTCACCACCGTAGAGGGTCGAGCACGGGAACGGGGCCGCCCCACGTCCCTCTTCCTCACCGTTTCATCGGCTCACCACGAGGAGCTTCACCGCGCCGCCGGCGAGCTCGACATCGCCTCGGTCTGCACCACTGCTTCCGCCGTCGCGAGCCGTCCTCTCCTCCCCCCGGGTGAGCACCCCCCTCCTTCCTCGCACGCACGGCAGTAGCGTCAGATCATCACCGGCGATCACCGTTCGTCCCCTCGTCGTCAGGTTCAGTTAACTGAACCTGTTCGGTTTCAGTTAAGCAGGCCAGATGCGCCTCAAAACCCCACACCACCCAGTCCTGTCACGAATCGAGCCGTAGCCCAGTGGCCAGAGCCTCACGCGCGCACGCCGCGGTCGCGGGTTCGATCCCCCGTCTCGCGGGATTAAATCCCACCCTTTTTTCTTCGATTTGCCACGCGCGCGCGAGAGGGACCCCCCTGTCAGCGACCCTGGCACGCCACGCAAGCGCCACAGTGGCCCAGGGCCCTCTGTCAGTGGCTCAGGCTGGGCCACTGCGAGGTGAAAACCATTTCTGGCCTTTTCTTTTACTTTCAAGCCCCTGTATTTTTATAGAATGGTCCCTAGATTTCAAACTCTCATAGATCCCTCATTTTAAATTCAAATTCAACATGTTAAATATGTTTTCTATACCAAATTAAATTCTCTACATGTTAAAACCATTTGTATACTGTTTTGAACCTTTCAAATGGTTTCAAAAATTCAAATTCAAACAACTCTTTCAAATTTGGTCAAATTCATAACTAATTCAAATTTAATTCAAATGACACATATAAAATATGTTTTCCATGCAAAATTGAACAAGCTTTCCAAATATAAACGTTGTTTCCTGTTTTGAATATTTTAAATTGGTGAAATAATTTAAATCTTGTTTAAATCATTCAAAATTGCTAAATTAATAACTTGGTCAAACTAAATTCTCTTTGAACATATAAAATATGTTTTCAAACTAGAAAAGTATAATCTTTTCAAATATAAATTTTATTTAATGTTTTGAACAAATAAAAAAAATCAAATAATTTTATACTTGAATTAAATTCATTTAAATCTTGTTTAAACTTGTTTAATTCATAATTAATTCATTTTAAATCCATTGTCAACAAATGAAACATGTATTCCATCTAAAATTTTGTGTTATTTTCAAATATAAATTTGGTTATCTATGTTGAACAACTAAAATTGGTGAAAACAACAAGTGCTTGTGTAACTCATTTAAGAAGCCAAATTTCATAATTTAATAAATAAAATTCCAAACTTGGTAAACAACATATCAAATTGAAGCTATTGTTGTTTTCTTATTGTTTTCATCATCCATGCATCATTCTAATCAACTTTCACATGATGGTTATTTGTAGATCACTTAATTCAACTTTAATTCATGAGCTTTCTATATGCAACCCAAATTGCATATGGGCCCATTTAAATATGTTACCATGTCAACTAGCTTATCTTTGATGCATCAATTAAATTGTCATGCATCATCACATGTTTGTGCATTATGCCATGTTATTGATTGTTTGTCTCTCTGCGTTGTTTGTTTGCTTCTTCTCGAATCACTAGTAGGGAATTGCCATTCTATGGAATGGATTTTGTGGCGCACCTCTATCTGGTGCGCCACAGAAATATTATTCTGTGGCGCATGGCTCAGGGTGCGCCACAGAAAAAACTATTTTTGTGGCGCATGTGGTGGACGTGCGCCACAGAAAGCGTGCGGGGCCCACACCAATCATTGGGCTGGGTGTCAGAGGCCATATTTTTATGGCGCACCCTGACGCGTGCGCCACAGAAAGGGAAACTTCTGTGGCGCACTGCACTGGTGCGCCACAGAAACACCATATTCTGTGGCGCATCCTGCCCAATGCGCCACAGAATATGTTGTTTCTGTGGCGCACCAGCGCAGTGCGCCACAGAATAGCACACTGGTGCGCCACAGAAATTTGCGCACTGTGCACATAAAGGTGGCAGCCCCCTCTCTCCCCCCCCACTCACTTCATTGCAAGTGGATGTTGCTCACTCGCCCCCCCTTCTCTCCACTCTATTTTTACACATTTAGTTCTCCTTTTTAGGTAGGTGAACCTATTTATTCAATGTATAATTGTTGGTGAAGTTTGTTGTTGTTGGGGGGGCCTAATTACCTTGCATCTATACTCCGGTCCCTCCCTCTCCCTCGCTCTTTTCGCGCGTGTCGGTATCGAATCTACTCGGTGAGTATAGTTGGAGGTGCATATGTCTTGTGTGGCCATCGATCGATGTGTATGGGTGTTTGTCATGCATGTGCAGGTGGACCGATCGATTGTCGCGCGTGCGGGCGCGGTGGTGCATGGATGTTTGCCGAAATGTTGATTCACTTCCATTTCGGCAAACTTTTGCACCCCATATGTCCTACTTATAGGAGAGGTCATGCCGAATTTTTCCGGCGACTATGCATGCACGTTGTGGTTCTAATTTTCTGCTCTCTATGTGTCTGTGCAGGCAACCATGGTACTAGAAATGAGCTCTGCTCGAATCGCTAGATACAAAAAAGACGCGAAGGCGGACATGATTCGGTGCAACAGGCGGCAGATAAGATGCCCGTGTCGATCATGCAAACTCGTGCGCTGGATTGACCCTGATTCCGGACAATTGGAGGAGCACCTTCTCAGACGCGGTTTCTTTGACGACCGCAACCACGTGGCACCGCCGCCGGCAGCAAAAGTTGTGCACGAAGAGGAGGGCGAGCGAGGATATGACGGCGAACAAGATCATCATGAAGAAGGATATGTCGGCGGAGAAGATCGACATGACGATGAAGGCGAGAACACGGAGACCCCGCTAATTTCGGCCTTGCGGGACTCTCATGTTCAGGATCTGCTGCTTAAGGAGACGAGCAACGACATAGCTGCAGCTAGGGAGAAAGCCAAACTGGCGCAAATGGAGATAGACGGGGTGACTCCGTTGTTTCCTGGGTGCCGCCCCGAGGATACGTGGTTGCATGTAACGCTTGCTGCTCTGAAGATGAAGACGCAAAACAAATGGACCGACTCGAGCTTCAACAAGAACTTGAAATTCTGGCACGATCGCCTTCCCGAGGGGAACACATTGCCAAGCAGTATCAACGAGGCTAAGAAAGTCGTGTGCCCTCTTGACCTACCTCACGAAAAATTTCACGCCTGCATCAATGATTGTGTAATTTATCGGGGGGAGTACAAGGACACAATCACATGTCCGAAGTGCGGCCACGGACGATACAAGTGTGGAACCAACAACAAGAAAATTCCTCGAAAAGTGGTATGGTACTTTCCTATCACTCCCCGTCTTCAACGGTACTACGTGGACCCTAAGGAAGCAAAGCTCATGCAATGGCACGCAAAAAGGGAGAAGCCGGAAGAAGATCCGGAGAAGGGCTATATCATGACACATCCTGCAGACGCTGCCCAGTGGGAAGCATTGGACATAGCTTTCCCGAGTTTTGGGGGCGACGCGAGGAACGTCAGGCTGGGTATGAGCACCGATGGACTCAATCCGTTCGGCAACCAGAGTAGCACACATAGCAGCTGGCCCGTGTTTGTATGGCCTTACAACCTACCCCCGTGGCTGTGCACCAAGCAAAAGTACATACACTTGAGTATTCTCATCCAGGGGCCAAAACAACCAGGTGTCGACATGCATTTGTATCTCGGGCTGCTGAAAGACGAGTTAGACACGTTGTGGAAGACGCCACCCCGTACGTGGGACGCGTACACTAGAGATTATTTCCATATGAGAGCCGCGTTGCTGACGACGGTCACAGACTATCCTGGTTACGCGTATGTATCTGCCCAGGTCGGCCACGGATTCTGCGGCTGCGTGAAGTGCATGGACGGGACCCCGCATCTCCAGCTACCAAGGGATCCTGGGTCTTCGAAAACCGCGTACCCAGGGGCTCGAAGGTGGCTTCGCCTGGATCACCCGTGGAGAAAACGCGGTGAGTTGTTCAATGGTAAAGACGAGCCCGATGGAGCCCCGCGCACTAGGAGCGGCGAAGAAATCGACGAGCTTCTGAAAAATTGGGACGAGTGCCCTTCGCCGGGAAAGAAACGACCCAAGCCAGAGCCGCTGCTGGGTGTATGGAAAGCGAGATCTGTTTTCCACGACTTGGAGTACTGGCCGGTCCTCCACGCGCCTCATAGCCTTGATGTGATGCACATTACGAAGAACGTTACGGAGAGTCTGCTTGGCACTATTTGCAATTCGGAGAAGTCCAAGGATGGGCCGAAAGCAAGATACGATCTAAAACATTTTGGCATTAGGAAAAATCTACAGGTCCCCGCCGATAGTGATGATGATGATGACGATGAGGATAAGACGGAAGGGACTCAACGTCCTCCCCGCAAAAAGGCTAAGAAGAACACCGCCGTGGTGCTTCCCGCTGCCTGCTTCACATTGAGTCCGCCGGAGCTTGAGCAGTTTTTCAGGTGCCTCGTAGAAGTCAAAGTTCCTCACGGATACTCAGGGAGTATAAGCAGATATCTGGACTTAGCGAAGAAGAGGTTCACCGGGATGAAGTCTCACGATTGTCATGTGCTCATGACGCAGATACTTCCTGTTGCGATCCGAGGGATAATGGACGAGCATGTCCGTGATACGTTGTTTGGCCTTTGCAACTTTTTCGACGTTATCACCCGGAAATCGATCGGCGTGAGGCAGCTCAAGATGCTACAGGATGAGATCGTGGTGATACTATGCGAGCTCGAGATTTACTTCCCGCCGGCATTCTGTGATATATGTGTACATCTCCTTCTCCATGTCGTTGCTGACATCAGGCATCTCGGCCCGACGTTTCTGCACTACATGATGCCGATGGAAAGGCAGAATGGTGTCCTGAAAGGATACGTTCGCAATAGGGCCCGTCCAGACGCAAGCATGGCCAAAGGATTTCTAACCAACGAGTGCATCTCTTTCTGCGACAATTACCTAAGCACCGAAGACGATCAGGATGTCGGTTTGTCCACCAGGACGCACCGTGGCAGACTCAACGGAGTCGGTCACCGCGAGGGCTGCCGCGACGTCCATGTCGGCATTCAAAAACGACGCGACGACTTTGATAGGGCTCACCGGGTCGCGCTACAACACTTAAAGTTGATCGAGCCTCTCGTGGAAGAGCACAAAAGCTTAATCAATCAGAATTATATTGAAATGGGCGGGCCGAGGAAGATGGGAGACGTAACCAAAGAGCACAACTCCGGCTTCACGCGTTGGTTCAAGCAAAGTCAACTGATTGAAGCACGGAGAAAAATGCCTTCTACGGAAGATGAAAAACTCATATACATCTTATCACAGGGCCCCGGGCAGAACGTAAGGACCTATCAGGGGTACGACATCTCCGGTTACAGATTCTCCACCGAGGATAAGGACATGAGTAGCGAAAATCAAAACTCAGGAGTAACTATGCTATCATATGGCGATGCCGAGACTAATGTGGAAGAAAGATACTTTGGAAAGATCGAGGAGATATGGGAGTTCAACTACTGCGGAGAGACGGTGGTGCCAATGTTCCGTGTGAGATGGGCCAAGAATGTCAAGAAAGAAGGACGGTATTTCACCACAATGGTTATACCCGATGCCAAATCGAAGAACGCATCCGCGAAAAATGAGCCATGGGTACTCGCTAGCCAAGTTGACCAATGCTTCTTCATCACCGACCCGTCAAGGCCTAGCCGTGTTGTCGTGAGGAGGGGCAAGAGGAGCATCATCGGAATGGAAGGAGACGCCAACGAGGAAGACTTGGACAAGAACGGTGATCCGAAGATCGAGGAGGAGTTCGACAAGCACTTCGACATGCCTACTACTGGTAAAGTAAGAAGGAAGACATCCCTACCTACCCACGGTTGTCCGTTCACGCGAAGAAATCTCAAGGTGGCCGGTATAAAGTATCCAGTCGCCAACAAAAAGGGAAAGAGACGCTAATTAAGCTAGATCGGAACCGAGACGAAAAAGACTTTATTATGTAATATGCTCATGTGTATGTTACACAACCATATGTGTGTGTGAGACTTTATATAAAAAATATTCTAATATTAAATGTGTGTTTTATTTTTGTAATTGTAATTTACTGTTTTCTTTCTTTAATTATAATTAAATAAAATGTTAAAAAATGTGGGGGGATATCAAGATTCGAACCTGGGTGGTGAGAACCTCACATCAAACCACTGCACTAGTAACACAGATTTGTCAAAGTACAACCGTGCGTGTTTTTATTTATTTATCCACAGAATTCTGTGGCGCACGTTCTTGATGGTGCGCCATAGAAATTTCTACGGCCCAATGACATGTGGCCCCGTACACTTGGCCACAGAATAGGCCCAAGCATTTCTGTGGCGCACCCCTGGAAGCGTGCGCCATAGAATTCTAATAATTTTGTGGCGCACGGGCTCGTGGTGCGCCACATAATGTGCTTTCGATCAATGACATGTGGACCCGCCCGCCTGGTTTTCTTCCACACTTAGGCATTTTGCATCCCCGCTCGCGACGAACCACGCTCGATCCCCTCACTTCGTGCGACGAACCACGCTCGATCCGCCTGGTTTTCTTCTCCCTCGCGCTCGATCGCCACCGTGGAGGAACCTTGTGGAGGTGGTAGGAGAGGAGGAGCCGCGCGCGCCGTGTGGAGGTTGTAGGAGAGGAGGAGCATCGAGGAGCACATCGAGGAGGACCGCGCGCGCCGTGACCTAGGAGAGGAGGAGCCGCGCCGTCGCCGTCTGCATCGAGTGCCGCCGCGCCGTCGCCGTCTGCATCGAGCGCCGCCTATCGACACCGTCTTCCTCGACGCCTTCAACCTAGGGCAGGTAAGCCCCCTAGGTTCTTGTGGAGCAAGTGCTTCTTCTGTTCCTTCACGTTCAGAAAAGACGATTGGGTCGTGCGTGGATCCGTTCTCATCTGCCCGTTGAGACCAAAACCGCTAGATCAACGCAGAAATGCCTTGACTTTGCAGCATCAAGTGTGCATTATCATGGCTGACATCAAGTGTGCATCTCGTTATTCGGTTGGTAGAACACAATGTAATCACCGAAGACATTAGATGAGCATTAGAGCAAATTCACGATGTATTTTAACCGCCTCCAAGCGATCTACACGGACCTATATCCAATGCAGTCTGAAAGCGTCACCTCGGCTCTGAGCAAATTCACGATGTATTTTAACTTGTTTTGATGTAGCAGATGAGGTCTAGTTGAATTCATTGCAACCTGGAGTTTTGTGTTGAGAGAGTGACATGAAATATATGTGCTGGTAGGTTTTTTGTGCAGGTTTTTTCTTTTTGAGTTGCCAATGTTTCGCGAGGAAGTTGATTCATTTACTTCCGAGCGAATTTCTGGCACTCTTAGACATAGAAAATTAGCAAAGGTCATGCCCAATTTTTTCTATGAATTTTATACTTAGCAAAGGTTGCCTGTTAAAAAATGCTTTGCAAAAACTATCATTGGTGGCAAAAAACCTACTGCAGCTTAGGGACATTGTTTCTCTTAGCATTTGTTTCAAAAACTATCATTGGCTGACAAGCTTTACAAAACGTCCTCAGAAGGTTGCTTAACAGCTAGTCCACCCTACATAGCTAAATAGCAAAAAAAAACAACCAAACATTCAGGGAGTTAGGTTTTGGAAAAATTTAATGCCCAAACAATTTAGGGAGTTGCATGCTAGAAGTGGCAGTTACAATATCAGTAAGGATCAGAAAAACAACTTCCTGACCTTATATAATATCAGTAAGGATCAGAAAAACAATATGCATGCTAGAAGTGGCAGTTACAACAGTTATACATCGAAGTATTAGTATTTGCGTGCCATACAACTATACGTGGAAATGTCAGACTATTATCAACTTGAATTTCATATCCCCTGTTAGCATTGTTATCTGCAAGTCATACGTTTTAATGTGACTATTTGTTACTGCCACCTTGAATTGCATAGCCCCTATCAGATAGAATTTCGGTCACCGTTAGCATTGTTATCTGCTTGATTCGGTCACCGTTTGAATCGTGTTTGTAAATCTCAGCTGGGCACCAATACACTGCTAGACTGCTAGTCTGATGGACGAAATTTCTGTCGGATAAGTGCTGGGAGCTCATTCAGATGTAGATCAAACACTGCATCTGCTCCTAAATTGTAGACCTGAACTAAAGTTGAGAGAGATAGAGGGAGGGAACTGCAGAAGTGGCTGCAACTTGTTGGCTTCGTGTCATTCATTTTGTTTAAGACCCTGGATGTTAGTCGTTCTTTAGACCATGTAAAAACTATTGTTGGTATTGAAGAGTCTACACATCGGAGTTGCGGAATGCTTTTAGTTTATATGTAACAATTCATATAGAGCATGACAAACATAAGAGCTTGTTCTAAGGGTATGTTACTTGTAGTTGTTTACTTGGTAATAAAATGTTATCAGTTGTTTGCATAATTTTAATTTTGCCAATCGGAAGGAGGTACAATTTTTTTGTTAAGCTAGCACAAAATATGTTCTCCATGAAACCTCTGGTGAATGTTTTGTATCATCACTTGCTAGAGCTAGCTTTGGTATGAGGAACCGAACATTAGCAACAGTTTAGCTGAATCAATTTAAAAATAAACCTGTGATACTGTGTGTTATCATTAGTTGGACAATGCCATACTTTTCATTAATGAATTACTTCCTTGTTGGCCAAGGAAGCTCGTTGGCTGGTGAGCTCATGGAAGCAGCCGGGACAGTTGGTACGACGCCCCTGGTAGCTTAGTATCAACTCTAAACCTTGGATAATTTATCGGATATGTTTCATGCCAAATGGCGAAATCATTTTTTTGAATGAAAAGACCGAGCTATAACTCAATTTGCAGGTTGTGTGACATAGATATTCAGAACTATTGTTCAACTGATTTTGATAAACTAAACGTAAGAGTAGCTTGCTAAATCTGTCTCCACCAAAATATCGTATCCTTAAAAATGATTTTTTAATGTTTAGTGATTATATGCTGGAGCCATGAAATTGATTTCTTGTTTTGTGATTCTTCCTGTTTGATTCATGTCTGGTTTGTGTTTAGTTAAGTAGTGGGAATTTAGGATTTTTTTTATGTCTAGTAGTAGCAAAAGTTTAGCCGAGCAAACTGGCAGGTTACCCTTTGCCTCGGTTTCTAATGACATATGTGTCGTTGTGCTGCTCGGAGATCAATCACTCCTGGTTCTCACACTGTTTTCTAGCCACTGTCCATGGGACTGGTGTGTGAGGCCAGGTCTGTTGTCAGCCACGTCTAACTGATGAGTTTTATATGCTCTAGTTTTATATTACTACCTGGAGGAGATTTTAAGTTTACAACAAAGAAATCACCCTGGCATATATTTACAAAACTACTGCTCAATGTTCTTTTTCCTTTTACCCAAACTATGGCATGGTGAGCATCTTCAGGGTCTTGTCCACAAAATACTACTGGTACCATCAATCTCAAGGGTGCGGTCCGTTCGTTACGCTTGGTCGCAAGGCCAGCGAAAGATTCTCACATTTGGTTGGACTTGAGTATTCGAAATGACCTTCCAGCTATGAACTCCCATTTCCACCACCAGTGTTTGCTATTGATCTCCTGGCAAGGCAAATGCTCAATCCCTATCCAGGGCAGCGAGGCATCGACCAGTCGAAATAACTGTGTGGTCTCATGCTACTAGTACATACTAGTCTCTACTAACAAAGTTAGATGTCTTATCATTCTCCCCCAACTGGCGTCCAGAACAACTAGCTATCAGAAAGCAACGAGAAATTACTACATAACTCGCCACCTTATCCACCGGAGAGGCTCCAGCTCAGTCTGTCCTACTAACTCCCTGTAAAAGCTAACGCATATATGGTTATCTCCAAATCCACAGGCCCCAAAGGAGCAGCCTTTCTCTACTTATTAATCATCACTAGTGCACACACTAATGCATGCTTTCTTTCTTAATTTCCTGCCTAATGCTTGTCGCGAAACCTGAAAGCATTGCAAGTGAGCCTAATCTATGGCACCTCGTTTACACAAAGCATCTGATTGATTAAGATATCCTCCTATTTCCGTCCTACTCACGGAGCATTAGCTGGTAATTAGTTAACTAACTGGTGATCCTGCAACACTAGTAGCTGGTAGGGTAGAGTCGCTTTTAGTTGATCCCCTTTCTCAGTTTTTTTTTCCTTCCATGGGAGGTCACCTGCAAAGGATTTCAGCTGCGAGTAGTTATCCAGTCGACATGGCACCTGCAACCGCTGCCGCACAATCTGAGACATAGATATAACTAAGTACTGTAATTCTAATCAGCACACTATGTAGATGTGAACCATCCATAATTATGTACGATCTATATAATTAATATAATGCTTGTTTATCACTCAATCTGGCTTAACTATATTTTCAACTAAGTATCATGAATTCCTTCCTGTCCTTAAATTCAGCATTTCCTGCCTCTATCAGCTAACACTGCTGACAGGTAGACATAGCATCTCTACTTCCATGCTGCTATAGAGGTTTAACACTGCTGACAAGTTGACATAGCATCTCTACTTCCATGCTGCTATAGAGGTTGCAGGCATTGTACATGATGCACTCACAGTACCGAATCCAGTGCTTACACGGTTTGCATCAGGATTTGTTAATCAAGTCTGAAGCACACACCCACACACACTAACATCATAATTCTACAGGCTTAAACCCATCAGGCACCGTTCATGAACGCCGGCATCATTTCCCATGCCTTCAACTCTAAAACCTTGATGCCCACCTCGCCGTTGTTGAACACGTGAAGGTGGGCGTTCTTGCCGGTGGCGAGCGACGGGTAGACCTGGCAAAGAATGCACGTCTTCCCTCCGGCCCCAAAGCTCTCGATGACAGAATGGTCGATCTACAAGAGAATTTCATCATGAATCTACATTTTTTTTACTGTATTAGACGAGTAGAATTTCATCATGCAGTAAAAACAAGCAGGAATAATTTGAAATCCAAGCACGTCTATATTGAATAATTTGAAATCCAACTCAAAAACTCAAATTTGAATGTTATTACAGAAACATGTCTGGCTCTTCCAAGAACGTGTCCGTGCCCGAAGCCGGTGCCGAGGAAGAGGGCTGGGATGCCCACGCTGCAACCAGAATTGAGGAAGAGGTCCGGGAGGACCCTGATTGGGGGTACTTGGAGGAAGAGGACCAGGATAAGAGCACCGATGGTGGTGGCACTGACCGCACGGCGGCTGGTGGTAGCGGCGACGCCGCCCCGACGACCGATAAGAAGAATAAGAAGCCCCGGGCCCCAAGGAAGGATCGTAGGCCGCAAGTGGTCGCGAACGTCACCGATACAATCACCGAGGTCTCGCCGAGTGGCCTACCATTGGCGCCTCGATCTGTTACCTCAGGGTACGGCATGCAGCTAGGGTGCATCGTGCGGGAAAGCATGTCGATCAACACGACTGACCTTAGACACGACGACAACAAGGCTTTGGTCGAAATCCTTCTGAAGAAGCTTCACCAGCGATACACGTTCCCGGAGCCGTTCAACAAAATGGTGGACTCTTTAGCCATCACGAAGATGAGCACCGCGTTGAGCAGCTGGAAATCCCGGGTGAAGAAGAAGATTGAAAAAGGTAAAAGCTGGGAGGAGATCAGTCGAAAAGACCCGACGCTTCAGAAAGAAGATTTCGAGATATTTAAGGAGTACTTGAACACCGAGGAGTGTAAAAATGGACAAAATGGGGGCAGGATATGCGGGACCAAAACATAGGGCACCAACATCTCGGAAGCGGTGGTTACCAAGGAAAACAGCCTATTTGGGAGAAGGAGGACCGCGAGATGGAACGTCTCGGAAAAGATAACCCCTGGCACAAAATCACGGATATACAAGTTAGGAACTTTGTCCGATCCCGGTACTTCTTAGACTGGAAGACGGGGGAATTCGTGACGAAAGACGAGGACGTGAAGGAATTTGAGAAACATTTGGTAAGGATACATATATCTCAAGTACATGTATATTGCATTGATCTAATAATTAGATAATGGGCTCACCTTAATTTCCTTTTGTCTTAAGGAGAGGGAGTTGCGGAAATCTGACTCGTCCGAAGGGTCGACGAGTCGGTGGGACACGCCTTTCAACAGAGCGACGAACGCATACAAGCAAAGGCCGTTGGATGCCCCGCCGACGTCAGCTGGCCGCATCTCCGGCTTTGGGCTAAACATGAAGGTAGCCGAGTACTACTCATCAGATGCCAAGTCAAAAAAGAAGAGGAAGACGACATCGACTAAGGATGATGAGGAGGTCGCGGAGCTGAAGAAGAAGATGGCGGCTCTAGAGAAGAAACTGGAGAGTAGAGAGGTGGACCCCGACAGGCTCAACCGATTAGTGGATGAGAGGCTCAAGGAAGTCATCCCCGCTGGGCTGATGGAGGGGCTAGCTTCCTGGAATGCGGGGGGTCAAATTGGACCGATCCATCTGCCCAGCTTCATCGGCAGCAACTCAAGCATGAACCAGCAAGTGCCGCCGCAACAGCTGACCCCCCAGACGCCGGCGCCACTCCTTCTGGTCACATCGCCGCCCCCTTCGGCAGCAATGCCGAAGAATGATGGGCAGGGCACCGTCGCCCTTGTCTCGACACCCGCCGAGCTAGACGCCATCACCAAGGTAACTAATTAGTTAATCGTGATCTAACTACGCATTCTCAAGATGACTGTCATCTCATGATGCCTGGTATGTTGCACAACAGGACGAACCTTGCGTACTCCTGCATCGTGTGGTCCGGGCGGAGAGTTGGTGGATGTTGCTACCGGCACTATTATACAACCCATGCAACGCACTATGCACCACTCTCGAATGGACCAGAACGTGATGAAGGTGAAGTTGGCCAATGTAGTGCCGGAGTATCGCGACGTCCTCCCCCCCTTTCAACCTCCAGGCTGCGACGAGGACAACTTGGTACTTGGAGAGTGCACGACTTGGGTGATGCAATGGCCGAAGAGCCAGATTCATCTTGGGGGGGGGGGTCTTGTGATCAAGCGCAACACCGGCACCACATCCCCTATGGCCCCGCAGAATAAGATCGTCCGGCCCACGAAGCAAAGAGCCCTCCAGACTGCACCCAAGGCCGCCGCCCCTCAGAAGGAAACAGTACTCGTCGCCACCACCACCACCCAGAAGGAACCGGCGGTTGTTGCCACCACCACCCAGAAGGAACCGGCGGTTGTTGCCACCACAACAAGGCACAAAGTGTTGTTGGGAAATATGCCGCAACGACCGCCCAAAAGATCATCAAAAGCAGTTGTGCCTCAACCGCCGGCATCACAGCCGCCGACATCACAGCCGCCGGCACCACCAAAGGACGTGGACAACCAGTTTGCTGGAGCCGCCGGTGTCGAAGACTATCATTACGATGACAATGTCGACATCAATGCCTACCTCAACACGGGCTACAGCCAAGATAGGTACATGCCTGATATGAATCGTGACGACGAAGCCTTCCGCAGTCACGACGATCAACCTAGACGTACTGAAGTCACGCAGCGTCTGACCTACCCGGAGGGTACAGTATTCAGCCCTGGCACACTGCATAAGACAATCGAAGGGTCGTCCCGAGCACCCGCACCCCCAGCTCCCTCACCCCCAGCTCCCGCAGCAGATCAAGCCACCGCCAGCAAGAAGATTAGGAAGAGACCTGCTAAAAAGGTCCAGCATACTAAGATCTTGGCCGACGCCGTGATACGACCCCCTAAGGATGGCTTGACCCGCTTGCATGAAGCTGGGAAACCGATACTGGGTCCGGACGAGATACATGGGGCAACTGGACCAATGCTCACATTGCAGAACATTATCGTGATGCTAGAGGGTCTCCTTCTTCAAGACAAGTGTCCAAATTACCCTGTGTTCACGGTCAAGGTGCCAGAGGGCCCGGACTTCGTCAACGAAGACCCCGCGGGACTGTTCTTCATAGCGTATGAGGATATCTTCAGTCTGTTTCACTCGAGACGGCTGGACTATAACTTGGTCCGCCTATACGCGCTAAATGCTCAGCTGCAGATCCAGCGAGAGTTACCCCCTCACGTTATGGTAGCGGATCCCTACTACATGCGTGATAGCCAGCTGGAGGAAGGATCAAGTACACGGACCAAGGCAGTGAAGTACCTCGAGAGCTTCATGTTGAGAAACGGTCAGAACAAGACGGACATTCTTTTGCCTGTCTTCCCCGAGTAAGTCTCGCGATCGTCTTAGCTAATGTTTTTTTCTAGGTTTCATCCATTGCTTATCCTCGATTCAATTGCATGTGTTGAGCAGGGACACATACTGCACACTCATCGTGCTTTGCCCACAATATTCACTTGCCCAATACTTCGACTCGTCGAATGTGACGAAGAGGAAAGACTACACCAGAATAAGGGGTGTTCTCGATGAGGCTATCAATGGCTACGCCCAAAATGGAGGCACATTCGAAAAGAAACAAGAATGTATCAGGCCGGCTACTGGCAAATACGGGTTCAGGCACGTGACCGATTTCCCCTGCATCAAGCAGCCGGCTTGGAGCACGAAAGAGGCCTTCTATGCCCTCCATCACCTCAAAGGGATTGTCCGCGATGCAAACAATTTGAATCATCCTTCTAGACTCCGAGACTGGTCCAACAAAATGGCGGGGGAAATCTCACAGGAAGATCTTATACAAGATTTTCATCGCATCAAAGTCAAGTTGTCGGAGATAATCATTGAAGATGTCAACAAAAAGGGAGGGCCCTTGCACCAACCCATAGGGTTATGCCAGAGGGATATCCAGGAACGCCTAGAGCGGCAGGCTGATCGTAGGTCGTGGATGACGAAGGAGCTATATAAGCCGTTTCCGGCGCCGCTCCAGTTGAGGTATCGTTGATCGAGGTGTGCGTAGCTAGCTACTATTAGTTTGTTTAACAAAATTTGCTTAACTTATATAAGCCTAGCTACTATATTAGTTTAGCTCTAAACTTAGGCATAGCTAGCTACTATTAGTTTGCTCTAAACTTAGGCCTAGCTAGCTACTATTAGTTAGCTCTAAACTCCTAGCTAGCTACTATTAGTTTGCTCTAAATTAACTTAGGCCTAGCTAGCTTTATGTTTGTATATCTTTGATGTTTATTTTTTGTTTCCTTAGTTGTTTTTTGTGAACATATATGACTTAGTTCTTTTTTGCATTATACTTACTAATATGCTTTGTGTCTATCTATATAGATGACGTACTACGTGGTGTTCGAGGGTCGGGTTCCAGGAGTCTATGACGAGTGGAAGGACTGCAAAGCACAGGTTGACAAGTTCAGCGGCAACTGCTATAAAGGATACGAGACTAGACATGAGGCGGTTGCAAAGTGGAGGGACCACCAGTCGAAACAGAACAACAAGATGAAGACCTCCATCAAGCTACCATTCTTGCTCACCATCGTCGCCGTGCTTGTAGTCTATTTCATCTTAGCTTAGGCCTTATCGAGTAACTATGTGGTGTCATGTTCGATGAACTATGTGGTGGCATGTTCGATGATGTTTGATGTATCACTATGTTCGATGATGTTCGATGAACAAAATTTGATACTTTTGCACTATGGATCACTATTGTATATTATGTTATTATCGAGTAATGTGTGACTTATATCTTTGTCAAATATCACTTATATGTTTATATATTTGTGAAATATCACTGCCTGTATTCAAACTGTATAAATCCTGTAATATTGCTGGTATTTATACCAGAAACAATTTAAATTTCAAAATATTACAGATGTTTCTGTGGCGCACCATGGGACAATTCTATGGCGCACCAGTTTCTGTGGCGCACCAGGAGCGGATGCGCCACAGAATCGACTATTTCTGTGGCGCACTGGCCTGGTGCGCCACAGAATCCACAATTTCTGTGGCGCACGGGCTGGGTGCGCCACAGAAATTATTTTTGTGGCGTGTGTTCTGTGGCGCACCCCTGTGGCCCCAGGGTGCGCCACAGAATAGGATTTTGGTGCGCCACAGAAGAGGGTTTCCCTACTAGTGAATAGACGACGACGTTGAGACAGACGAGGGTTACGACACTACTTCAGAGGAGTTAGCCCAGTACCAGGCTACTAAGTTTACAGGCAAGTATTCACTCACCTGAACCATTGTGTCCTTTCCACACCGGATACCGATACTTTCCGTTGTCTAATCTGCTAGCCTTAAGATTCGTTGCTTGTGTTCCGAACCTATCACATGTTATCCTGTAACCCTGATATAGCCTCACCTCCACACCTATAACCCCGTTGCTTGTTTCCTGTGTCTTACTAGCATGCTTAGGGTTGTTTATGCTCGAGTCTGATGTCCGTTATTTCCTTTACCATATTTATTATGTTCTGGGGGCTCGATGTTTAAACAACAACCTGTTAATGTTTGAGGTAATGCTAATTTGATGATAAAGCACCGGCAGGAGGCCGGGTATGGTTTTGAGGCCTGCTAGTGTCGAACTCAGGAAAAGTTCTTGTCCTCTGGATCCATGTTGAGCGCGCTAACCGCATGTGGGAAGCATGTATGGGCGCCCCCCGCAACTCTGATTCGATTCGCATCTCGTCCAAATCGCCACACTTAGTTCGGGCTTTCCATTTGATGCACGCATATGCAGGTACGAACCCTTGGCGCCAGGGTGGAACTTTTGTAGTCGGCATTTAGGGCGGCGTGGTCTTCCAGTGCTATGAGGGTCCCCCTTTTCTTCGAGGGGGCCCGATTAGCCGCGCACGCACAGCACGTGGTTCTTTGGGCTTGATGCGAAGAAGAGTTAGGTTGTGTTGAGTGCCTCGCTTGGTGGGTTTGATCCCCGTCTGGCGGTTTATTCTTTCGTGTACGGCCAAATTGGTGCACCCCTGCAGGGTTAAATCTTCTCGAGAAGCCGTGTTGTCTGCGGTTATGGATGACTTGGTGATAGGGCTGGCTAACAAGGATTAGACAACTTACACCTAATTAATAATAATTTGACTAGTAATCGGCTTATTGACACAATAACTTGAACCTTCACTAATCCAACTGTGTGGGTTATCCTCGGATTGCTTCTTTGGATAAGGGGCGAGATGCAGGATAGGTTTGTTTGAGGTTAGTGGTAGTTGGTTCCGATACACTATCTTATCCCTTTCTTTTAGCCGGATGTTGTAGCGTGTCTCTGTAGTTGGTTAGGGCAGCCCGCTGCCGCATCTTTGTATCACCTATCTTCCGTTGAACCCAAAGCATCTGTACTTGGTGTTGCCGGGTACACTTTGGTATCTTGTGCGTCTTGCTTGCCAGTACTCGTCTGTACTGACCCCTTTGGGGCTGCGTGTTCTACAGACTATGTCTCCGAGGATCCCCATGGTGGCTACTACGTGGAGTATGACGAGGCTGCTGACGAGTAGATAGCGGACCCGGGCAGGATCCGAGACTTCGTGGATGGGCTCCGTACTTTTCGTTTCCGGCCTTTTAGGCCTATTTGGATCTTGTCTGTACCCAGACACTTTGGATGCTTCCGCTGTGATGTAATGATGACTTGTTGGGACATGTGTCCACTGCATGACTGTATTTGCTATCTCTGCTCTAGTGAGAGCTATTTGCCACTTATTTCTATTTCTTTGTGTCTTAGAGATTTGTTGTGATATCACTTGTTCAAATGCCGTTGACGTACCATGTGTGTATGTTACGAAGTACGTCAATGGAAATAGTCGGATTTCTATGGGATGGTTTACGCAGACGATGAATAGTAGAGGTTGGTTGTCACATGTATACGTGTTGGCCTACTCGTAAGAGATGCGGGTGCAGGTAGGCCCCGTAATCCAACTATCTACTGTTTAGCGGGCTGTGAGTATCCTCTAGAAGTCCGGGTGCGACAATGCCCATCAACCGTGCGTGCAACACCATTCAAAAAAGAACTTGACTGATATATATCTAGTTGTGTAGCAACTCACATGTGTCGAGGCAAGAAGCTTGATGGCAAAGAGGTGAATCAAGACCACCGACGACTCACCTCCGATTTCATTGCTTATAAGATTTCCAACTCCATCTCTTCACTTGCAACGATAAGCACTAAGAGTTTCATGAAATTTGTGGACACCTTTTTTCACTACAAGGTCAAGTACCTGAAGGCATGGAACGCGAAACGAGCCGCATTCAAGATGTTGTACAGTGGCTGAGAGGAAGCATACAACCGAATCCCTAGATTGTTGGGAGCCATGGCCGCCACCAACCCATGGATGGTTCATGTGGTCGAGCCGTATGTGGAAAAAAACAAGGACTTACAACAAAATATTGTCCGGGCATTTTCCGTGCATTTTGAGCATTTGAGCAATGTCTGAGTGCTTTTGAACATTGTAGACCGATAACCTCCTTTGATGGTGCCGCCTTTTTACCGCACCATATATGGGCACTCTATTGGTTGCAATAGGAAATGATGCCAATAACTGTATCCTGCCATTGACTTCTGGTTTGGTGGAGGCGGAGAACGATGTTAACTGGGCAGGGTTCTTTCATATTTTGAGAACCAAGTTATTACGACTTCAAAGGGAAATTTGAGTCATCTCGGATCACCATCAAGAAATTCTAAATGCGGTGGACATTGATATTCCCGAGCATGCTCCTTTACACCACAGATGGTGCATGACGCATTTTTGTTCAATCTATATAGGGCATGTGGGAGCAACAAGTTGACCAATGATCTTAAAGATTGTTGCCTCTCTTTCTCCGAACGGGGTTTCGCAATTTTGTACAATAGATTGCTCACTAATAAATCTCTCAACGCCAGTGGCAATAGTTTCTGAATAGGCACATTAAACTTACGAAGAAGTGGGCAAGAGCTTCTGATGAAGATGGCCGGAGGCAAGGTCAAATGACAAGCAACATGGCAGGATATTTCAACAAGGTGCTAAAGGGTGCGCGTGCTAGGTTGAATGGGTATTTTTTGAAGTACTCACATGCCACTCGAGCAGTGATGCAAGCGGACATAAACCTACCATCTAGAATATAAAGTTTATTTTGGATGTGAAAACAATTACGTGCCCAAGATAATCATAAACACCAGAGAGCATTGCAAGACAAGATTAAAACTCTTTACGAATATAAGCGAAGCATCTCATATTGACATGAACATAATCATAAACTCATGGTTTAGCGGATTCCAGCAAACACGAGACTCCTACCATGTGAGGGAGCTCACGAGACTCTAAATATGGAGGCATAAGGAGAAAAACAACCATCTAGATACTTCTATGGACCAGTAGTCCCGAGATGAACTACTCACACATCTGTCCGGAGACGATTATGGCGAAAGAGGGGCCTCCGGTGACGATTCCCCCCCCCCTCTGGCAGGGTGCCAATATAGGGCCCCAGAAGCCCTAGATTGGAATTTCGTGGTGATGGTGCCTCTTTGTATGATTCGTGGAAAATAACGCCCCCCCCCCCCGCGTGTATTGACGGTTAAAGGCTCGGCCACGTGACGGAGAAGAGGCGGCGTGAGGTGGTGGTCAGGGTGTCCAGGGGCACACCTGGTGCGGCTCAGGGTGGGACGCGCCTGGTACCCCTGGCACCCCTCTAGGGCCCCCTTGCTCCCATCCGAATCTCATTTGGACTCTGTCTTTGTTCCGGGTAAAAAATGATCTCCGTGGATTTTCATCCCTTTTCGAGAAGATGTTCTTAAAAACTTTTTAGATATAGAAAAACAGTAAAAAAAACAACTTGATTGCGGCATCTTGTTAATAGGTTAGTCGATGAAAACATCCATAAAATAAAATAAAACATGTGAAAACATGATAATCAGATAAGGACACTAGATAGAAAATAAGCATGGAGCTTAAAAAATTATAAATGGTGTCCAACACGAAGGCTGGGCGTTCGAGGTATCGCTCAAGAATTTTGATTGCACATGCGGGAGGCCGCGATTGCTTCATCTCGCGTTCTTGCATTTGCTAACGGCGGGTCCTTCAAGAAATGTCGATATTAATTACCCACTCATTGTGAGAGAGTCCAAATTCTCTATATTCACGACAAAGAAGACATGCGCTCCTAGATTTCACCAAAACCTTGACCAATCACCATGGCCCGAGTATCATGGAATTCAAGTATGGCTAGATCCGAAATGAAAAGTGATCAGAAGCGAAAGATGCGAGAATGGACGGTTGGGGCCGTGGGGGACGAGAATGTCGCAACGACCAATTCCAAGAGCCTCGTGAGAGAGCTCGTTGTGGCAAGTGCAATGGTGAGGGGTACAATACAAAGACATGCACCCAAAGGAAGATAACAAATGGAAATGAAGAAATCACAAGACAACAAGTTGTTAGCCAAACAAGAAATAGCCAACAAAATACTCCTACCCAACATAGTGGTCCTAGGCAACAAGTTTCAACAGAACAAAAAGTGAGACAACAAGCTCCAACGCCATGAAGAGTGAGCCAACAAGCTGCTAGACAGCAAAGAGGGAGGAAGCTTGGGCTTCCTAGTGGCCATGTTACTTTTAGAGGTCCTGGTGGCTATAGTGGATGTGGTGGTGGTAGAACCGAGAGTATCATAGGATACATATGTGGACCGTTTCCGTATCTAACTTGGTTTTTTGGTTTTGCATTAATATAGTTTATCATATTGTCTTATTACTAATTTTTAGCTTGAAAATTTTTGTAGGTATTGCAGCGTCTCAACCAAACAAGGCAACAATATATGACTCGGACGATGAATGTGAGAGGCCGAACTGGTAGGAGTTGGGTTTGAGAATGGTGAAATATAAAGATGTGAAGGAACATGCGAGGAAGAAGAAAGAAGAAGAAGAAGAAGAAGAAGAAGAAGAAGAAGAAGAAGAAGAAGAAGTGGAGATGGAGAGAATATTACAAATGAGAATGGACCACCATATGTATCTACATCGTCATAAGAGAATGTTTGAAAAAGCGACGGAGCTACGTCAAAAAGATTTTGAAGATAGAACAAGGAAGAGGTGGGTTGCGGAGGCCGTTGAGAGACAGAGGGAGGGCAAGATATTTAGGGAGAGGGTGATTTATGATATGGAGATAAAAGAGTTTAATCACGGTCTTATCATTCATCTCGTCTCGAAGTATTGATTGGTTTCGAGAAGTAATAGAAACTTACTTAACAACCAAAAGGTTCAACGACTTTTTCGTATAACTTCTACGAATCAAGATGGACGTCCATGCTTCCAATGTTGATAATTGATTTGTAAAATGGTTTTCCAATCATGTCTACTAGTTATCGAACATATAGCGATCATACACTTAAGGCTTGAAAGTCAGTTGTCACATTGAATAGTAAGTAGAAAGAGCGGGTATCATCGGGTAATTTCGACGAGATATAATTAATACTCAGAGAGATTACGGGCGATATGATATGTCTCGAGATGACGGAAATATGTTTCTAACGTCAGTTGATAAGGTCGATGATTTTATCTATAAATTTCATAGGGTTCCGGAAGAGTTTTGGAGAAAATCCCGATAAAAAGGATATGCCGGAGGGGGGCATAAATTTCCTAGGGTTGCTCCCAATTATTGGGTGGCTTCTAAGTGGGCCCTAGGGACACTAAGCAAGGTACATCACAATTCCTATAATTTTCCATAATTCATTTTTAGCAAAACGAATCAAGCCTCAAAATTAAAGGGAAAAAGAAAAGGGAGGAGGAGTCCTAAAGGGAAAGGACTCTCCTAATTGGGGGAGTCCAATCCAAAGTGGACTTGGGGGAAGGGTGCGGCCATCCTATAGTGCTTCCTTGGCCACACTAATTCTTTTCTTGGCCCCCAAGGCAAGTGCCCCTCCTCATCACTATATAAACCGACCCCTCCCTCTTTGGGAGACACACAATCGTCCTTGAGCCTTCTCTCTAGCTGAATTAGAGTCCCTCTAATTGGTTTAGATATTTTTCTGATTGTCTTTTGAGGTGTCCTCTCCTATTTAGGTCTAGGTTCAAACTCTCTCTCTCTCTCCCTATCTCTTTCCCATTTGTTGAGATATGTCCACCTTTAATTGTGAACCTATAACGCTTAGCCCTCGACGACGAAGCGGTACAAGATTTTTACGCATGCATGTGTACGAACTCTCAGGGGGGTAACATGTGAGACCCTCAATTTGCTGGAACCAGAAGGAGTGATACAGGGAGATGTCAACGGTTCTAACACTAGGCTTAGCCTTGGGAATCTTCAGCACGCATCACGGACATCGTCATCGACACTCGTTACATACTTCGTGTTGGGAACGATCGTGTACTTGTCATGTTTAAGCGAGAGCAATTTGCAATTGGTTTTAGTGCAAACAGAGGATGCATAACCTAAAGTAACCCCAATCGTAGAAGATGATGAAGAAATTGATGAAAATGATAAACTAAGAGAAACATATTTTGGGGCATTAAAAGACAATCGTAGGAAGCGGATTCTCATCTTAATATATCATCGGTACATCAATCAATAGGCGCCTATGTATTCTTACTTGATTGAAAAAATAGTTCTATATATTTATTGTGGTCAGATGTATGAAAATTGCTAGTGTCATACTGTTTTGGTAATTTGTTGTATTTTGGGCAATTTTGTTTTTGCAATGAATACCCACCCTCTAAATCCTAGAGCTGCACTGGACAATGTACAAGGGGAAGCCACTCCCCCCGGTGAACGAACAAAGAAGTGGGCGTCCTGCGCCATTAAACATAGACCTACCTCTGTCAATAGAATATTGGTCCCACTTGTCTAAGGCATATTCGGTGTCCAAACGTATCCAACGCCGACGAGGAGGATCCAAAAGTTGGCGCGGACAACAGGAAGTGGAAAACATTTTCGTGCGGCCGAGACAGATGAAGGTCGTCACTATTACCGTTTTTGCGTCCCATTAGGCTAAGCGGGAGGCCAATGGTGAGCGCCGGTGGATATGTTCTAAATGCCGAACAATTATGAAATTACTGAAACTTTAAGATCGCAAATTTGGATGCACCAAAAACCTCCATGATTGTAGGAACCTTGTACATTTTTTATGCATTCTACTTTTTACATGGTATTTGTGAGGCTGTGACATTTTTTGATCTTATTTAACATATTTTTCTGCCATAATTTGCTCTTTACTTGTGACATTGTGTCGTCTTTTTTCAATTTAAGAATTATATAGCGACCATAGCTATTCACAAGTAGATAGCAATAAACTGAATATTAAAAAGTATATATAAAGTGATGAATGAATACTACACACATACTCCATCCCTAAATGTAAGATATTTTAGCCCCATTCCATATTCACACATGTCTACATGTATCTAGACATTTTTAGTGTATATGTTCACTCTTATTAGTATGTATCTAGAAAACCTAAGCAATAACTACAACATCTTAGGAACGAAGGGAGTACATAGCATGGACTTCTATAATCGTCGACACCTACTATCATGTAATCCACCGTAGGGTACAATTATCCTTAAAAAAAATATGAGAGACGGCGTACATGCACCATTGTGGTACTGGAGCAGCTGAGGTATGCAGTTGATTTGAGATTTGCTCTCCGTTCCCTCCAAGATGTTCTGGAGGCGCTGCTGTAGTTCAGTCATGTGAGTGCAGTAGAAGTGGAGTATATACACTGGGGTAGGAGTACCGCCATAGGCAATCATTACGAATCTTCATTTATAACTGCAGAGATTTTTATTAGGTCTACGGCCGGTGATGCTAGCTAGGCGCATGCACTGCCAGCAAATCTCACTTTGAGTCCCAAAGCCCAAGTGAACAATCTGTATGGCCTGCCGTGTAGTAGTAATACTAGCCTGCACCGAGAATTCAAACTGAGATGAAAATACTAGAGGGCGGGCAGCAAAAAGAGTACTGCGCTCGTGAGCAGTGCATCTCGCTCAAAATACCATTCAATCAAGCAAACTGAAAAGTATTTATTCCTTTTGTGGCTATGAAATGATATTGTCCCGTTTGTATTGCTTCCGGTTCGTCGGTTTTTCCTGGTTGCTTATGGTATAGAAGAAGACCGAGCAGCATGCATGCATAATGATACCGCCTTTTCTTACCAGGCGGACAACGTTTAACTTTTATTTTGGCCAAACATGTCACTATATTCATTGGACTTACTGGTGACTGACCGAACGATTGATCGGTCGACAGGATGGACATAACATAATCTTCTGGCAGCGCAAAGATTGGGCGTCGAAACAAATCCCTGCGACGAGATAGAACGACAGATATCCCTGATCGAGTTTGAAAGGATCGACGGATTGAACGACTAGACTGACAGTTTTGCTTCCTTCCGGTGGAAGCAAATCCCTGCAGCCTAGACTAACAGATTCCTCCACTGACCACGATGGCCCGCTGGCATTAAATGCGTATTCAAACTAATCTACGGTAACTTTTTTTTTTTTTGAGAAAAACAACGGAGGGCGAACAGCCCACCTGAAATTTTATATTAAAAACAAGCGACAGCAATTTTTACAGGGAGGGGGGGTTTACAAGCCTTAAATTAGGCGGGGAGCGACGAGCACCAGGCCGAGAGGGGGGTACAATCTAGGCGGCGAGGCGCCCTAACAACCCACAAACGGAGGTGTTCGCGTACAGCGTCGAAGAAACCAGGGGTAGTCGTATCTAGTCCATCGAACACACGACGGTTTCTGGTGTTCCAGCTGATCCAGAGAAGCAGAGCGATGGCGGTCATGCGCAGGGGGGTGGGCCAGCTGGGGTGCTCCACAGAGAAGGCGTCCACCAAGCCTGGGAGGGACGGGACGGCGGCCCGGGGGACACAGGCCCGCCAGACAGGGCGCATGCGCGGGCATGACAAGAACAGGTGGTGGATGTCTTCCGCAATCCCGGGGCAAAAGGGGCAGTCCGACGTCCCCAGCATGCCCAAACGGTGGAGCCGGGCGCGCGTCCTGGTGCGTTGGTGGCGAAGGATCCAGATGAAGATTTTTACTTTTACAGGGCAGAAGTTTTCCCAGTTAAGATCGTGAAGCGCAGGGCCGCACCCAGAGGAGCGGAGGATGCGATACGCGTCTCTCACCCTGAAGCGGCAGGCGGCGGTGCTGAGCAACGACCGCCTGTCCGGGATGGCGCGGCTGGTATAGAGGTCAAGGGCCTCCATGATGTGACCTAGTTCCCTCTCAGCCGAGGGGGTAAGGCGCAAGCGTAGGTGGAGCGCGTCACCACCATCGCGTAGGACATCAGCCACCGTCGCTTCGGGGGCGAGGGAGTGCGAGAACGCAGCAGGAAGGGCAGTTGCAAGCCTCCCAAGCGACGTCTAGTTGTCGTGCCAGAAGGAGGTGGTCCGTCCGCTCCCCACCTCAACAACGGGGAGTGAGCGAAGTAGGGGGATGAGAGAACCGAAGCAGCGCCACGTGGGGGTATGGGGCGGGGAAGCGCTATTACCAAGATACCATCGACGGACCCAGGTCGTCCAGGGATTCCGGGCACCCGTCAGCAGCTTGTGGACGACTTTGAGCAGGAGGCAGGTATTTTGGACTCCGAGGTCCAACAGGCCGAGACCACCCTCGGACTTAAGGCGGCACGCCGTGTCCCACGACACCAAACAATCGCCACCCGAGCAGGACTCCGACGCTGTCCAGAACATGGCGCGCCGAGGCCGGTCCATCTTCGCGATTGTCCCTTTCGGGATCTCCAAGACTGACATAGCGAAGGAGGGGAGCGCCGACAGGACCGCAGAGGTGAGGGTGAGCCTACTGCCGGGGTCGAGGGTGCGCACCCTCCAGCTGGGGATTCTGTCGGTGATGCGGTCCGTCAGGAAGTCCAGGGCGCTGCTGGGAAGCTTTCGGTCCGACAGGGGGAGCCCCAAGTATGTCTGGGGGAAAGAGGAAATCGAACATCCCAAGATCGTAGCAAGCGAAGCCGCCTCGCAGGGTGGTACGCAGATAGGTACGAAAGTGCTCTTGTCATAGTTGATCGCGAGCCCCGTGGCTGCAGAGAAGGCGTCGAGGGCAGCCTTGAGGAGGGAGAGCTGGCGGGCGTCTGCACGGACCAAGATAAGCGTGTCATCCGCGTATTGGAGCACCGGGCAGGGCAGGTCGTCAACCAAGGGGTGGAGCAGCGTGCCTTCGGGGGAGTCCATCACAACGCGTTGCCGGAGGAGTCCTGCGACGATCAGGAAGAGGTAGGGGGAAAGCGGGTCCCCTTGCCGCAGCCCATTCTTGCAGTTAATCCAGCGGCCCGGGACACCATTCAGGAGAACAGCCGCACGCCCGGTTTGCAGGATCTCACGGGTCCATGTCCTGAATAGGGATCCGAAACCGCGAGCATCCAGGATAGCGTCCATCGACCTCCAGTCCACCGAGTCGAAAGCCTTCCTGAAGTCCAGCTTAAGCGCCACCGTCGGAGTCTTCCGAAGGCGGCAGCACTGGATGAGCTCGCCCGCGTACAGGAAGTTGTCGGTAATACAACGCCCCGCAATGAAGCCGGATTGCTCAAAACCAACCAGCCGTTCGACGAAGTGCTGGAGGCGGGAAGTGAGGATGCGGGTGACCACCTTCATGACACAATTCTGGAGGGAGATAGGACGGAAACCGTTAGCGGTGGTCACCAGGTCGGTCTTGGGCAGCAGGGCAATGAACGCCTGATTGACCCCATCAAGGTGGGCGCGCCCACGGTGAAACTCCTCTAGGAAAGCCATGAGGTCCGCCTTGACTACCCCGAAGAAGGTTTTGAAGAAAGCAGGGCCAAAGCCGTCAGGGCCGGGGCTGCTGTCCGAGCGCATGGAGAAGACCGCTTTCCTCATCTCGTCCTCGGTGAAGGGGGCCTCAATCGCTGCCAAGCCGGGGACTGGCGGGAGCAGCGAGGCGAGTTGGGGGTCCCACACCACGTTGTGAACGGTACCGAGCAGATCTGTGTAGAAGTCCTTGAGGATCCTCGCCTTGTCCTCATGATTGGAGTATGGGCGGCCATCGTGGTGCAGGGTCTTAATCTGGTTCCTCCGTAGCCTTGCGGATGCACCGGCATGAATGAAGGCGGTGTTCTCGTCCCCGAGCTTACAGAGGCGATATGCGTACCGCTGCTTCCAGTAGGCGTCCAGCTTCTTGTTTTCGGAGGAGAGCTGGGCGCGGACATGAATGCGAAGCTTGGATTCCGCCAAGGTTAAGGATCGAAATTCCTCGAGAAGGTCAAGCAGAGAGATGGTAGCCCTGCAGTTGGCAACCACTTCCCCAGGCCGCATCCTCCCTTTGGCCCACTTTTTAGACTCCGCGCGGACCCACTTCAGCTTGCGGCCCAGGCGCCGCGAGGCCCCTTCCACCTGATTGCACGGCCTCGCCCACACCTCACGTACCAAATCCTGATAGTCCGCAGAGTGCGCCCAACCTTTTTCAAACCTGAACACGCGGGACGACGGGGCGCGCGAAGTGGCTTCGACCACCAGGGGGACATGGCCCGAGGTGGTTCTGACCAGCGAACGCAGCGTGGAGTTGAAGAGCATGCTTGCCCAAAGGGGGTTGATGAGGGCGCGGTCGAGGCGAACAAGCATGGGGGAGGCACGGTTGTTGGACCACGTGAACTGGCGGTCGAGGAGGGGGAGGTCTTGCAGGGCCAGGTCGTCGATGACCGAGTTGAACTCATCGGCAGCCGCGGAGTCGAAAGACGGCGTGTTTTTGTCGTGGGGGCTGCGAGCGAGGTTGAAATCGCCGAAAAGCAACCACGGTAGGGGGCAAAGCGGCTTGAGGGAGCGTAGTTCGTCGAGGAAGGCACCCTGACCCGCAGGCGTACAGGGCGCGTAGACGTTGGTCACCGCGAACGCCGAGCCATCCGCGGCGAATTCGAAGAAGGAAGTTAGGGTAAACTCCAGCTCGATGTCGCGGACGTGATGGATCGCGGCGGGTTTCCACGCGGTGATCATCCCCCCCGATGCGCAAACCGAAGGTTTGGTGGAGAAGGAGGTGAAGCCCGGTAGAAGGAAGGACGCAGCCTTGGAGGGGGAGACGACGCCGAGCTTGGTCTCCTGGAGACAGATGATCGTGAGGGGTTGGGCAGCGAGGTTGCGCTTAACGTCGAGGCACTTATCTGCGTTGTTTAAGCCCCTAGTGTTCCAGGACCCGAGGAAGAGTTTTTTACAAGGCCTACTCATGTCTAACAGAGTGGCAACAGAAACGCACAGCCACTGGCACGCCTAAACCACCAGCGGGCCAGGCCGTACACACACACGTGCTCGAACCTATACAGAGAGGCAAAAGGGGGGAGCACACCCCAACCCACACACGCACGCTAGTAGGGGGGGCTACGACGATCACGAACTCGTCGAGCAGCGGACAAACAGAGGGGAGAGCAGGACGCGCACGGCACCCCCCCCTCACACCCAGCCACCGGGGGCGGCTACACATCAGCGACGGAGGGCGCCGGGAGAGCCGAGTCGAGGTCCTCCTGCGCTGCACGGGGCAGCTGGCACGCCGCCGCCACAGCTCTGATCTCAACAGACGTTTACGTGGAGTAGTAGTACTACAGTAGGCGATCAGAGGGCTCGAAGGAATTCGTTTTGTTTTCCCATATGAGACCAAACAGTACCATCGACGCCGAGAGGGGCGCAGAGCGGGCGTTCTCCCTTCGGCAGCAGCGGGGTGCGTTTCTTAATTATCTGTCAGTTCCATTATTTTTCTTTGGCGAATTCTGTCAGTTCCATGACTCCTGCTCTGGGTGTTGGCAGTTGGCACCCTGGTCAGCGGCAAATCCCCCAGCAAAAGGATAAAAGATATCAATAGGTTAAAGCGAAGCAGTTCCTGCAGCAGGTTGCCCGATCTTCAGATATCTTTGACACGAGTTGGAAAGAGACGGAGAGGCGCGCGCATCACAAAAAATGAACACACCGGAGAAATTGGCCCCTGCAGATGAAGAAAAAAACGATGGTGAGCTGACTAGGGTAACCAGCCATCCCATGTCGACCCTGTCGCCTACCTCGACCCATCCATGCCACAGTGACCCAGTGAACACCGTACTGTTCCTGTTCGTGACGGACATGCAGCCCGCATCATCGATCGTTAATGCAAAAAAGTACGCGCGGGCGATGCGGCCAGATCGAGCCTTTCGTTTTTTTTTTACAAACGACGCCAGCCGGGTTCCATTATCGTGAGACAACAGAACAAAGTCTTTCTTACAAACCAAAAGACGTAAAGAAAACAAAGGCTACATTTGGAAACAGACATCTCCGCCCACAGAGGGGGAAGAGAGCCCCAAAGCAAAACCAGCAAACTAACCTCCCAGCTAAAGGTTTTGAAAAGCCTATCCGAACGTAACAAACCACAGCAGTGCAAGTTTTAAACGGGAACCGAGAATAAGTATCAAGACATCCATCCACACGTAGGTGGCAACAAGGGAGTAGCAAACAACAGAAAACTTGTCTGTCGACAAGATCAACCGACGACATCCACATCATCTTCATCATCTTTCTCCTGGTGACTTGACAACCGGGATCTCGTGCGAGCATGCTGCGCCAACGTCGCTTCCTGAATGATCCTGGCACCCTCCTCCACGGTTGATCTATCATCAGCATTCTGAAGTCCTGCCCAATAACGAAGGAAAGCACACATATAACAAACAATATCCACAGGAGAAGAAATGAGTTTCTTCTCGAAACAAGCCCTATTCCTAGTTTTCCAAATTGCCCAGCAAAAGGCAGCAATTCCAACCACATGCAGATTTGTTTTGCGCGGAAAAAAGCTGGCAATCCACCAAAAATATTGCGTAAAATTCGCAGGATTGTTTGGAGCCCCCAGAACCGAACAAACAATTCCCCACATGAAAACAGAAACTGGACAAAAAAAAAACAAATGATGAATCGTTTCATGAGTGAAACAAAAGCTACTGGAAAAATCCCCTTTCCACTTCCTTCTTTTCGTGTTATCCTTAGTGGCAATGGAGTTGTGCCAGATCAACCACAACCAGATTTTGATTTTAAGAGGGATTTTAGCTTTCCAGAGATGAGAAAAGGATCTGTCCACTTCAGAGGAAGACAGATGCTTATACATGGATTTGACGGAAAAAACTCCAGATTTGGTGAGCTTCCACTTTGGTCTATCAGGACCCTCCCCCAATGCAACTGTTGCCAGGAAATTCTTAAGCTTAGCAGCTTGGTTTTGCAGATCAACATCCAGCCATCTCCTAAACCTAAGGCCCCATCTCCTGGAGTGCATTTCCTTGACAGTAAACACTTGATCCAAGCAAATCTCGAACAGGCCAGGATAGGTCTCACTCAGAGGAGAACTACCACACCAGTGATCGTGCCAGAAGTCAGTTTCACCTCCCCCATTGATAATCATCATCCTACACTGCAAGTACCATTGTTTGACCTTCAACAAGTTTTTCCACACAGGAGAATCTTGTTGTTTCATAGTAACCCTCCCAATCCCATACGAAATGTCATATTTCTTCTTAACAAGCTCCTGCCAGATCCCTTCTTCCATCTCCAGTCTCCACCACCACTTACAGAGAAGACTAAAGTTGAACACTTTCAAGTTATTGATCCCCAAACCCCCTTTAGATCTAGGTTTATTGATAATATTCCACCTGACCAAATAGTACTTTTTCTTAGTGCTAGTACCCTGCCAGAAAAATCTCCTGATGATTTTTGTCATATCCTCCAAGCAAGTATCAGGTAACAAATACATGGACATATGATAAATGGGAATGCTGCTGAGAGATGATTGAATAAGGGTAAGTCTCCCTCCAATGGAAGAATTATTGCCAGCCCAACCATCCAGTTTCTTGCCCAGCTTATCTACAATGGGCTTCAAATCAGCCACCAACACCCTGGACCCACTGACTGGCACACCCAGATACTTCATCGGCCAGTGACCAATCTGACAATTCAACATGTCTACATAGTCAACACTTTTGATGGAATCTTCCAACACCAGAAAGAGTTCACTTTTCATGAAGTTGATCTTAAGCCCAGACATTGCCTCAAACAGGTACAAAATAAGTTTCAAATGCCTGATCTGCTCCACATCATCCTGAACCATCAGAAGAGTATCATCAGCATATTGGAAAATAGCAACTCCCTTATTAACCAGGTGAGGAGCCAAACCAACTATATGCCCATTGTCTTGAGCCTGCTGAATTAATTTTGCCAGCCCCTCAGCTGCTAAGTTGAAGAGAAAAGGTGAGAAAGGGTCACCCTGCCTAACTCCCCTATGACTGCCAAAGTCTCTTCCTCTAGTGTTATTGATTTTGACACTCAAAGTACCATGTTTCACTATCTCCTCAATAAGCCTCCTCCAGAGGGGACTGAACCCTTTCAAAGTGACACAATGAAGGAGATAAGACCAATCAACCTTATCATAAGCTTTCTCAAAATCCAATTTCAAGACAACCCCCTGCTGCTTTTTCCTTTTAGATTCATGAATAATCTCATGAAGAGACATGATTCCATCCACAATGTTCCTGCCCTTGATGAAAGCAGTCTGACATTTTGATATGAGCTTATCCATATAAGGCTCCACTCTAAGGGTGGCCACCTTAGTTATGATTTTGTAAATAACTTGCAACAGACAAATTGGTCTGTACTTTTGTAAGCAGTCAGCATCAGGAGATTTTAGCAGAAGTATGATCATACCAAAATTCAATCTATACAAACCAAGATCCCCCAGGAACCAGTCATTGAACAGCCTCATAACATCTTTCTTAACAATAGTCCATCATGATTGAAAGAACTCAATAGGAATTCCATCTGGGCCTGGAGCTTTATTCTTAACCATAGAATCAATAGCAGACTTTACCTCCTCCTCAGTAAAAGGACTATCCAACAGAGAATTATCAAGCAGGGATAACTTCTCTTCCTCTCTCCAAACATGATGGGAAAATCTAAACAAACCTCCTTCCCCTGGTCCAAACAGATTCTTATAGTAATCAATAGCATGAGCAAGGATTTCTGTAGTCCCCTGCACACACTCATCACCATTTTTTAAGGAGTACATAATGTTCTTCCTTCTCCTCCCATTAGCAACCCTATGAAAAAATGCAGAATTAGAGTCTCCCTGCAGAAGCCACTTGGCACTTGCCCTTTCATGCCAAAATTTTTCCTCCTCAGAATACAATCTCATTAATTCACTTTGGATGAAACCCTTCCTCCCATACTGGTCAGCAGACAGCACTCCAAGCTCCTCTAATTGTTCCAAAGCTTCAAGTTCACAAGACAAATCCTTACTCGGTCTGATTGAGTCTCCCCTAATATTAGCACCCCAACCCTTAAGACAACACTTAACTTTCTTGATTTTCAACTGTATAGCAGAGACACTATCCACAAAGGGAATAGGAGCTCCCCATACCCTCTCAACCCTGGCAGCAAAATCAGGATGAGCTAGCCAAGATTTCTCAAACCTGAACTCTTTTTTTCTAGGAATCACAATCTCTCCAGTATCAACAATCAAAGGATTGTGATCCGAGATGGACCTAGGGATTTTTCTTACACTAGTCAGAGGAAACAATCTCTCCCAATCAGAACTCATAAGAACTCTATCAAGCTTCTCCAGAGTTGGACTTTTTTGATTATTAGACCAAGTATACAAACCACCATCCATATCCACCTCCCTAAGAGAATGAGTTCTAATAACCGAATTGAACACATCAGAAAACTTAGTAACCCCTCTGGTTTATTCTTTTCGAAAGAAAACCTAAGGATGTTAAAATCCCCTCCAATCAAAGCCGACATGGACAAGCGAGAACAAACATCAGCAAAAGAAGCAAGAAAATGAGTTTTGTCACAATCCTCAGCAGCCCCATACACCACCATAAGAATCAATTCTTTGTTGATTTTCTTGTCAAGAACATGAGCTTTAACAAAGAATCTGTCAGTAGTGGCATTGATGATGTCAAACCTAGAGGACTTGACACCACACAAAATGCCACCAGACCTACCAACAGAAGGAGACCAATGCCAAAGGAAATTCCCATCTGGATCAAACTTTCTCCAAACATCAGGGCCCACCACAGATTTCATAGTCTCTTGCAATTGAAAAACCTTTATTGCCCACCCCTCTGCAGTTCAAGAAAACACCAATCATAATAACTTTTTGGGTTTAGATCTAACTCTAGGTCCATCAACAATCCCACTCAAAGGGTGGTTTGCATGGACCCTACCAAGGGAAGGTTTACCACCAAGGGGTACTCCCTGAGAAGATGAACACTTTGACATGGATTTCTTTTTTAAATTCTTAGCAGTCCTTCTAGAAATTACAGGAGTAAAAGGAGTGGAATCACTATCAGAGGAGGATTCCACAGTATCTTCCAGAATAGGCATCAATCGTTTAGGAGCAGCATTGACTTGATGTGAAGTATTAATGGAGCTATCAGGATTGGAAACAGACAAAACATTTTTCTTGCTTAAAAGACTAGCCCTAGCAACTTCCCAATCCCTCAGCAAATTAATGGTTTCAAAAGTAAAGGAAGATGAGTCAATACCCAGCTCAAGAGCTTTGTCAGAGATATCATTATCAGCAAGGACAAAAAAAGAATTTGAACACAAGGGAGTACCTGCATCTCTTCTGGCAATGAACTGAGTTGCCCTCTGCACCATATCCTCATTTGCTCTCCCAGTAGATGCAATTCTAGCACTAGCCCTGGAGGGGACAGGCTGAGCAGGAGTGATTGATGAAGGAGGGACCCCATCAGGAAGGGATCCAGATGACAAAGTTATATCAGGAATAATTTCAGTAATGCGCACCGCAGAGGGGTGCACTTGTTGAAACTCTTCAGAAGCCGCAGACATTGCAGAGTTGGATTTAGAAAAATCATCAGAGCTGAAAGAAGTGAGAGGGATTCAACCACAGGCTGGGCCTGAGCACCAGGAATCTGATCTAGCTTATCCTTCCACATATCTTTCTTATCACTCCTGGATTGCATGAGTTGCTTCAAGAAATCTTCATAAGTGAGCTCATTTTGCAATGGCTCATCAGGATGCTCAACAACCCCATCAGTAATAAGTTTTGGTTTTTGTAGATACTCCAAGTATTTGTCATAATGACCAACAGCAGGACCAGGTTGCCTTCTTGAGCTAGGACTCCCAACAGACATGGGGATCATCTGATTTTGTATCTCAGGCTTATATCCCAATCTGTGGACCTGTGCTGCGAAGGATTCCTCCTCACTATCATCATGTGAGCTAGCAGAGGACTCAGGTGCTTTTCTTTTTTCCTTTTTCATCCACCATGATGTCATCTTTCTGTATAACTTTATCTAAGGAGCCAGCCTTCCTAGCATAGGCTGCTCGAGCATCCCTCATGAACCCACCAGGTGCAGAGCTAGCAGGGGCCCTAGCTGGGCCTTCTTGCCTGGCACGCTTAGGAGTCTGTTGAGAGCCACCAGCACCATGAGTGAAGCCCTCTTTAGATGGAACAGGGGTGGCAGTCTTGTCTGAACTTTGCTTGCTCACAAGAATTACCCTTGTAAATTCAATATCATAGAAACTATTCGCAATATTGACATTGGACACCACAGGGGGGACTAGGGATACATCCAGATTACCAATCTTGATCCTGACATAGTCAACATTGTTGAGACTATGCCTGTCCACCAGAATCGCTCACCCCACAAGACTACTAATAAAGACAATAGTAGGGCAATTTCTGTTATCCAAAGGAATTCCCTTGACCTGGAACCACGCAGTGTCCAGCTCGCCCGTGGCCCCATATTGAGGAGTCCAATGGTCAACCCTAATCACTACCCCAGGAAGAGTGCGCAGTTGCGCATTGCTGAAATGCACCCAGGCATCGATATCCCTGGAACTAGGAAATCGCATAAGGAACTTCTTGGAAGCCAGGGGCTTAGCATACCATCTCCACGTACACATCCTGCCGGCCCACTGTGCAAATTTCTCCTCAATATCTCTAGCAGAAGGATTACCTTCCAGGACCTCAATCACAGCTTGGTGCATCTCCTTGGGTGGAGCAGCATTCCTGATATCAGGAATAACGAAGAAACCCCCCTGGAATCGCTGCACCCACAAAGGAGGCCGCAACCTCCCAGGGATTGATCTCACTGTAGATAAACTTCTCACAATGGTCATCTCCACAAATGAGACATAGATTATCAGAATCAATATGAACATTGTCCTCTTGAAATCTGACAGAGCGTGAAGGCTGGATATCCTCCCTATCATAAGGCAAAACATCTTGAGGCAAGCTTTGAGAAGAAGCAAAAGCAGAATCGTTCCTAGATATGGGAGCAGCAGAAGGAGGATGCATCGTGACAAATCCCTGATCACGTCCCACAACAATAGTCCCCACGACTGTACAGGAGCCGTCGGGATTGTGTGGGAACGGATTCACAGATGAGGAGTTCCTTCCATCATTGGAATTGTCAGACTCGGTATCGAGCATCTCTGCCCTATGGTTCCAGCGATCTCGATTACCTTGGCTTGACGACGAGATCCTGGACGGGGCGCGGCCGATGGCACCCAATCTATTGTTGTTGTAGTTAGATCTCCCCGAGTCGCGGCCAGCCCCACGGCCTCGCTCCCGGCTGCGAGACCGGGAATCCGCCATCCCTCGTCGATCTTCAAGACGGGACACCATCCTGCCACGAGGAGCAGGCGCATCCATCCCCGCAGCACCAGCGCGACTGCTCTCAGAATCGAACGCCCCCGCCGCGTAGCCACCAGGAGGACGACGTGAGGGGAAATTTGCCCGCGGAGGAGGCCCGTTCCCCCTACCAGCCCTCCTATCATTGAAGGCCATCACCGGAGGCGGAGACGAAACCACCTTAGAGAAACTCCAGGAATCACCACGAACAGTCCCCTTCCACTGAGTAGCACCTTGCGCTTGAGAAGATTGTCGAAGAATAGATTTGTGTGGCTGGATCTGGACGAACACTACCTTGGGTCTCCCCGCCGCCTTCCCCTTCTCCCAGATATGAGCAAATCTGGAAACTAGATCTGAGGCTGGCGGTGTGCGAGAAGATAAGGAGGTAGCACCGCTAGCAACGCAAGCCCCACAGTCAGTGGCCAATGGCGGACACCTCACCGGTGGGTCTCGAAAGAGCGCTCGAGGGCCCAGGACTGGGCGCGGTCGCGGAGGGACGCGTGCACCAATATCCTGGACGCGTGGCGATGAAATCCTCTCCCCAACGAGCGCAACGTGACACGGAAAGTGGACCCAACTCCCGGTGCGGATCACCTCATCGTGCCGGAGTAAACGCACGTCGACGGCGATCCCGTCCCCACCGACGAGAACGAGAAGGTGCTCCGCACACCTAAGTATAATGACGCCAGGCGTGCCAAACCCCGAACCTGACTCATGGTACAACACGTTCCACCGCAATGAGGTAGGGGATGCTGGCCACGTGGAATTCGGGGTAGACGGGGAAATCCCGTGCAGGTGGCCGGAATTTGGCGGGCACACCGCCTGAGGCACCGCTCCGGTGACCTCGTCCACTCGATCGTCGACGGTGACCATGAACTCCTTCAGATTGATCTCATCTCCAACCCTAATGGAAAAACTCCCTTGAGAATCAATCCAATCTAAAATTACCTCCTCCTCGTCGAGAAGAGTGACGCGCCGCAAATCTCGACGGAGAACTACGGTCCCCCGTCTGCCAGGCTCCGAGGGTGACGACAGACGCCGGCGGAAGGAAGCTTTCCACCGCGCCGCCTCCCACTTTGCACTGGCCGCACACACCTCAGCGGGTAGAGGCAGCGATGGCGTCGGGAGCGTCATCGGCGATCGAGCCTTTCGTGGAGGAATCGAGTATATTTCGTCGTGCCCCGGCGAGAGAGGCAGTGGCAGAGCCGCCTGGGTGGGTTTCGCCGGTTCCCAACGAGCTTTGGCCACTGCTCGCCTGAGCTGCGTGCGTGGATCATCCAGACGCCTAGCAGTAGCTACAACAACTACGACATGCCGCGGCACGTAGGGGATGGAGTGCAGACAAGGGCTGTCACCTACGCCACGCCGTGCTCTCTTTCTCTCTCTATATCTCTCGGGTGCCGGGCGAGGGACGAGATGACATGCAGGTCGGGCGTCCTCGATTTTCTTCCGCTCCGCGGGTGCCCCCCATTAATGGCAATGGCGTAAGCGTCGTCACTTTTACGTGTCAGCTCCCGAATGTCATCCACGATTCCACGAACCAGACAAGCGCGACGTGCCAAGGGAGGGCTACCACGTACTAATTGAGCATACATATCTTCTCAGCGAATTAACTGGGCGACAATTGGGAGCCATGAAAAAGAGCATACACGTTTTAACCAGAAAAGAGCAGACACGTACGTTTAACAGGAGAAACACCATGCACGTCTTCTCGGCAAGTCTGGCCGACTGCTCGGGCCATGCCACTGAAACATTTATTCGGTTATAGCAGGATCCGGTGAACTAATCAACAATTTCGGTAGACATATGCCCATCGTCTGTTCTGCCCTAGTGTCATTGGAGCCATTAGACGACATCAACCCTCGATATAATGTTAAGCAAGATTTTCCTTAGGCCCCGATTGGTTCGCTGTATTCTAAGAGAATACGGGATGTATTTTTCACGGACCTGGTTTGGTCCTCCTAAAATTACGGAGCTCATAGGCAAAAGTAGGACGGAAAATATTACGGGGGAAATTAAACCACAATCCAAGCAGGCCCTTAAAGTTCTAGTATATTTTATATAAGATTTTTATGAATAACACGGCAAATTTTGTAAAAAAATATTATACCATCGATTTTGTCCAAAACTATTACAGTTTTGCTAATTCTCAGCTAGCTGAGCATTAGCTTAGCCCTCAGTTAACACCCTGGCCAACCGAGGGCTAAGATCCGTGTAGTTTTGTTTTATTGCTAGTTTCATCGATAGGTTATTTTTTTGAGAATCTTATCGATAGGTGTGACATGTGTACGTGTAGAGGTAGGCGTTTAGCTGCAGAAGCGCTCTATACCGGGTGATCGTGGCAGCGGGCAGTGCTGGAAGCGCATTTGGAGTGGGGCCATTTTCCATCCTCCCGTACTTCTCGCGCTTCTCTTCTCCTCTCCTTCTCCAACATGCTTGGTCAAATCGATCAGAGGTACGGTCACCCGTAAGTTAGCCTCCCTCGTTTACCAGGGCTTAGTATTCAGTTTCTCTACTTACGTGTGGGCTGCTTTCATGATGGGCCGGCTTTACTTACATTTCCTTTTAATCTATAAAGTTGAGGCATATGTCTGCAGGTAGGATTCTTATTCAGGCAGGCACTATATGACGCTCGTTGCGAGTCAAGGGAATAGGTAAATAATGTTAGGGAGGAGATGAGAGAAGGATCACGCGCCCCATGATGGCATGGCAAGCAATATATACGCCACACGGGGCTTAGTCATGGGCCTATTCTACGGTACCTTTTACTAGTCGCGAGAGGTGAGTAGTATGAAATAAAATCTAACCGTTGATTAGGTAGATTTTAATTAGGAAATTATTTATTGAGGTGCAAATCAACCCAAATTGCCCAATATCTTAGGCTAAAATCTTGGTAACTAAATCCTGAATTTTGATTTCATGTTCTATGATGTTTGCTTCAGTCTAGCTGACTAGCTCTTAGGAGTTTAGGTACCCATGGCGGACGGCCGGCTGGCCGGCCAGCTTATCAGCAAAACTTTAGAACAACCTAGCTAGATGGATATACGTATGCATGCCGACCGGCCTGCTGGGCAGCACAATGACAAAGTATAATGCTGGTGCCAGTGCGGGAGAGAGGGGGGGCGATATCGCCCCCCAGCGGGCGAGAGTGGGGCGGGAAGGGGGCAAGAGGGGATCGGCGGGCGGTGGCCGGGTCGCCCGGCGGTAGCGCCGCTACCGCCCGACTACCACCCGCACTGGCCGGGAGAGAGGGGGCGAGAGTGGGGGCGGCGCGCTGGCGACGCGGGGCAGTAGAGGGAGGCGATAGGGGGCAGTGGGGCCGGGAATAACGGCTAGCTGACGTGGCGCCTGCTGATTGGTCCACGTCAGCTAGCCGTTGGGGTTACCGTTGCTGCCCGAAAAAATACCAAAAAAATGCAAAAAAAAATAAATTTTCATCTCCTCCCCCTATAAATACCCCCATATGCCTGCACTCACTCCACACCTCATTCCAGCTCCTCCACTCTCCATTTCCACTCCTCTCGACGCCATGTCTTCGTCCAGCAGCAGCGATTCGAGCGACAGAGTGGAGGGTGAGATGATCGCTGCAATGCAGGCGGAGTACGAGGCGGCGATGCTCAACCTCCAAGCGGTGCCAAGACCGCCGCGACGCCGTCGAGAGTTCATCAGGCGTGATCGTCTGGGCGCCCACGATCGTCTCTACGACGACTACTTCGCCGACAACTGTGCTTATCCTCCGAGCTTCTTCTGGCAAAGGTATCGGATGAGTCGATCCCTTTTTCTACGCATTGCGGATAGATTGGGTGAATACTCTCCGTATTTCACCCAAAGAGCTGATGCTCTCAACCGTCCTGGGTTTTCTCCCCTACAAAAGTGTACTGCGGCGTTGCGTCTGTTAGCTTATGGAGTCGCTGCTGATACGATAGATGATTGGCTTAAGTTAGCTAGACAAACTTCGTCAGAGTGTCTAGAGGACTTCTGTGAGGGCATCATCAACTGTTACGGGGAAGAGTTTTGTCGTCGACCTACTATCGCGGATACTCAGTGTCTGTTAGTGAAAGCCGAGGAGCGCGGCTTTCCGGGCATGCTAGGGAGCATCGATTGCATGGCAGTGGAGGAACTGCCCAGTTGCGCATGCCGGTCAATTCACAAGGGGAGACATCAAACACCCTACCATAATCTTAGAAGTCGTCGCGTCGTATGATCGTTGGATCTGGCATGCCTTTTTTGGGGTCGCTGGGTCCAACAACGACATCAATGTGCTCAATCAGTCGCCATTGTTCACGGATGTGCTTAGAGGAGAAGCACCCATAGTGAACTTCACGGTAAATGGACAACAGTACAACAGGGGTTACTACCTTGCCGACGGCATCTACCCCTCCTGGCCGGTGTTAATGAAGGGTGTTACTCTTCCACAAAGTGAAAAGCATCGACTGTTCACTACTGCTCAATCAGCTTGGCGCAAAGATGTCGAGTGTATATTTGGATTGTTGAAGGCTAGGTTCAACATTATAGCAGTTCCCGGACGCTCCTACTCCAGGCGTACTCTTGGGTTGATCATGCGTGCATGTGTCATTCTGCACAACATGATCATCGACGATGAGCGTGGTACCAATTTGGAGAACATCTATAAGACAGTTGATTCCAATGTCGGCCCTACAATACATACCACTGCACCACCAAGCCTAGCAGGCAGGATTCAGATGGACAACGAAATGAGGGCCTCGCCGATGTATACACAGCTCCAGCATGATCTGATTGAGAATGTGTGGGCTCGTTCCTAGATTATGTAATTTTTTCAATTTTTATGTAATTTTTATTAATTATTATGTAATCGGTACAATTTTAGTTGAATAAAATAATTTCCTTGCATTATTTCCAATGTTTGAAATCTTAAAAATAAATGTTGACGTGGAGGAGAGAGAAATGCTGATGTGGAGGAGAGAGGAGTGATAGTGGGGACTATAGCCCGTGCACCGGCACCGTGCCGTGAGAGTGGCGTGAGAGTGGGAGTAAAATCTGACGTGGCGGGGCTATAGCCCGTGATAAGCCGTGATGCACTGGCACCAGCCTAAGAACAACCTCGATGAATTTCATGTACCAAACGCGGCCGACCGAGGGTAGCACCACGGAAAAGATTTAGACCATCCACGGGCTGTAGTTTTTTTTTTTATAAAGGGAAGTATACTAATATCGCGGACACCCACGTAGCTGTAGTAGGAACTATTATAGTGCCTTCCTTTTTTAACAGGATTTTTTATTTGACTGTAAATCGGTTTCCAAATATAATCCTGCAATAGGTTCCTATTCCTTTTTTAATGGGCCTTCCTTTTTTAACTAGAGACTAGTAATATTTTATACTAGTCAAATTTTACACACTAGTATGATTTAATACAACCCATTAGATACATAAAAATGGATGGCCTATATTTATTTGAGGGTACCACAGAAGTATAATTCAAAATCAAGTTGAAGTGGAAGAAAATTCACAATGGAAGAGAAAGTGAGCCATGCAAGGTTCACGCAGGACTCACAGGATCATATTTCAAGATTTTCTGCATGGATTTGTCCGAAATTTTAAGTTTTTCGGCTGGAGGACTGCTTATTTAGGGGCTGGTTGACAAAAACCGGATCAATTTGGGGTAGCCGGGTGGAAATTCTCTTAGCTACTACAATCAGATGATACGGCTAATCATCTCTCTCACACACATATTCATGTCTAGCACACAGCAAACTCATTCACATTATATTTCAAACCTGAGAAACACAGCTACAGTACTAGTCGCACTTCAACAGACGAGATCCTACTCAAACATTGAGAAGTTCATACTTGGTATAAGGAGACACATCCAAACGCTCATGGGAATGATTAAACCGGCCTCTATCTCCCGTTCTATCCACCCCACACGGCATGGCATCGCAGTATCGCACGGATAGAATGCAAGATAGAGGTCTACCACGGCGGGCGTTACGCGAGCGAACGACGCGAGCGGCGGCGATGGTCCATCGCGTAGCCGATGACACGCTCCGCCGTCGGGCGGAGGCCGTCCCGCGGCGGGCCGAAGCGCACCGGCAGGAACTCCTTGTTGCCGCCGCAGGGGAACATCGACCGGGAGAATTGCGCCACCAACGCGTCCACCCCCTGCACTCGCACATCCATTGCTTGTTAACACAACCAGGTACTGGAGTAGTACTGTACTAGTCTACTAGAAAAGCGTTCATGCATGCCGGAGAGGAGAAGATCGATGGGTGTACCTGGATGTGCGAGTGCACCACCTCGCAGACCTTGCCGGAGAACGCCCAGCGGTGGCCGTGGAGGAACGTGTAGAGCCGCGATGCCGCGGCCGGCGTCGTCATGTTGACGAACGCGTAGCCCTTGTTCCACTCTGTCCTGCCCGGCGCAAACGCAAACAGGTTGTGGTCAGCTGCAAGATCGGGCAAAGCAAACGCCCTCCTAGTACAAACGCACTGGTAGCACAAAGGCGGGGAAACATTCTAATACCTGAAGTCGATTGGGACATAGAGGTAGTCGTACTCCGACTTCAGGGCCTCGCCGCCGCCGGCGGCGAGACATAGAAGCTTGTTCTCCTCGGCACAGTGCTGGTCGAGGATGGTCATCAACCTCCGCTTCCTTGGAGAAGCAAATCAAAGTTTGAAGCAACAGGAACCATTGGAGATTTGCACGTACACCATGGAAGCAAGAAAACAAACAAAGCAGTACTACTAGTACTTACGAGAAACTGTTGGGGATGTTACAGATCATCAGAGAGGTCTTCTTACTGCTTTGATGGAAGGCTGGTTTGCGGCTCACGATGCCGGAAGACGGAGGCGGAGGCGCCCCCTTCTGCTTCGGCGCCCGCGGCGAGGCGGGTCCCGGCCCCCTCGACGGTGCGAGAACAGAGCGAGGGGAGGGGCCGTATTCCGCTTCTGCCCCCGGGGGCTTGACGCTGCCATCGTCCACGGTCTGCGTGATGCTGCAGCGCGTCGCCGGTATCGCCGGTGGCGGCGGCTCGTTGCAATACAGCGTCATCTGGCACGACGTCGGCAGTAAGGGCACGTGCAGCCGTGGCAACAATGGTGACGCGGGCGTCACCGTGGCGCAGGCACCGCCCGTAGGAGCGAGCCAGGCGACGGCCACCCCGCCCGACGGCTGTTGCTGGGGCGGCGGGTACAGGTACTGCGGCGGGATGGGACAGCCCACCGGTAGGGGGAATGGAGCTTGAAAGCACAGCTGCGAGTGAGGGGAGGCCATGGAACCAATAGGAGGAGCAGCGGAGTTCATGGGCGAGGTGGAGTAGGTCGCCATGCATGGCCTCTTTTCTCTTTATTTCAGTATGTGCAACAGTGCAAGCTGTGGTGAGAACTTGAGAAGGAAGAAAAATTCGACACGATGAACTGGAGGTTTATACTGTACTAGCAGTAGGGGGCAAAATGGCGAGAACGGTGGCCCATCATCGCCGCTCTACTCTCGCTCGGTCACTAATCTTCTGGTGTGTCACATGGTACACCCACTGGCAGGCATACATTTTTTTGTTTTCACAGGAGTAAAGAAATAGTACAAATACGTGTAAATGTACTCCTTCCGTCTGAAAATTATTCTCGTATATCTAAATGTATTAAATACGAGATACATCTATTTTTACCTTTTTAAACATTAATTATTTTAAGACAAGGGGAATATTAAAGCAATCCAGTTGCATATTAGCACCTCGTAAAAAGGGCAGCGCTAGGCGGAGGTCGTCTACGCGAGCTAACTTTAGGTCTCCTCCCCTACTGTTAGATCTCCATCCAGTGGCTATAAATCAACAAATCGTGATTTTTCATTTTAGTCCTTGACTTTTTAGAAACTGAACCCGTAGTCTACAGTGGACTTAGTTAAGCGAAGAGGTATATCGCGTTGCCCGCTCATCTTGATAATTACAATAAAAATGCCACTGCAAACAAATTCGCAGGTATCGCAACAAAATTTATTGTTCCGTGTACAAAAAAAATCGAAAGATAAGTAATGTTACAAATAATAGTTAAACAATATGTTATTGCGTTGCAACAAAAAAGTTACAACAATTCAACAAAAATCACAACCTATTGCAACAAAAATTTATTTGTACCAATTAGAAAAAGTTGGTAAGCAACAAAATAATTTGTCACTCTTTCGGTTGCAACAAAAATCATCACCTATTTCAACAAAAAGGTAAATCGATAACTACAAAAAAATTACTTATTTACAACATGTGAATGAGCGCATAAACATATCATTCCAAAATGAATTATAAATACACATGTATTTGTCTAGAAAAAACATCTAGAAAAAACATTACAACATCTTGTTTGTGCATTCTCAATAAAATATGGGAAACACAGTTACAAAAATTTAGTACGTACGCAACATTGGGCGAACACGGTGAAAAAGCTTAGTGTTATATGTGGCTGCTCCTAATTACCATGGTGGGCTTGTTTGCACACAAAATTAGGCCTAAAATCTAAATTGTACGTAGTTGGGCCAGACACACATGCGCAAAAAAGCCAAAACTTCCGCTCGCGCAGGAGCGACCAACGCGAGGGCAGTCTAGGTCGGCTTCCTCTTAAAAAATTATATATAAGTCTTTGGTGCCTTTTCTGGCTCCAAGGGGCAACAACACAACTTCCAGCTTCCGGGTGCTCCAGCTCAAAACAGTGCTGAACACGGAACAGATCCACGAAGCGAACTATTTTTTCCGTACAAATTTGGGAGCAGCTATTTAGCTGATCGACGAATCCGCCCGACGCGGAGGAGCGCAATATTACGGCGAAACGCCACCGCCAAGTGAAAAAGAATTGTTCATTCCTCTCTTCTACCCCGAGCGACGCGGATATTTTCTCTCTCCCGAACAGATCGAGCGACGCGAGCAACTCCGGTGTCCATGACCTAGACACCGGCATGACCCGTCGCCGCCCCTGACTCTGGCGGTCGTCAAACTCACCGGAATTCCTCCACCGCCGGACAGACGTCTCCGCCCACACGAGTTGCCTCCTCGAGAAGAATCGCAGCCGGTCGATTGCTTTCCCGACTCGCCTCCACTACCAGATCAATGAGCTCCGGTGGCCCGCCACCATCCCCTTCTTCCTCCGAGCTTGAGATGTTCATGGATGCGTTGTGCTCCGGCTAGGTCGAAGAGCACCTGTTGTTCGCCACCATCCCCTTCTTCCTCTGGCCTTTCGTGGATGCGTTGTGCTCCGGCAAGATCGAGGAGCGGCCCGCTCCCACATAGCATGCCAACTAAACAAGTAAATGGCCCATCCTAACGGAATGGTTTTTTCCTTGAGCCAAGGCCGATCAGCAGGCTTGGCCAACCAGTGTGGCCTTTTCAAGCCATGATTGAAGTGGAGCAGTGCCGAACGAGTCGTGCTCTGGCCGGGAAGCAGAATTTGCGTATGGGAAGCAGGATCGATGAATGTCAGGAAGCTAGGGCGTTGCCGAACACGCCCTAGACCAGGGAACCAGACCTCCATGGAAAATTTCCATGAGAGCTAGGGACCCCTTCCCATCATGCGGAAAGGACACCCGTCCCCCGTTGCCATTTTGTAGAACGGGGAGGGGAGGATGCCCCAGCCTCCCAGACACAAAAAGGTATAAAACACATACTTTTTTTTTTGAAATTTCTATAGAAGTCACCTACACATGAAAGTAAATATATAATAGTTCCTTTTCAGAAAACAAAACTAAATAAAAAAATCTACAAAATCGGAAGTTGAGGAGAAGATCGGGAAAACCAAGAAGACACTATATTACAGAAATAGTACAAACTCGATTCCGGATGAATGCAAATATCAATATCTAGCATTAATTATATTACCGAAATAATTCAAACAAAAACATCTATCATCAGCTTCTCTATGGTCTTCTACTCTCCATAGCCGTCTTCTGATCCCTCATGTAACCACCCCTGTCTGTCATGATAATTTTTTGACAACAAATATTCATTATATGTTCTCTGTTTTAAGTGATCTTCTCTTTTTATTTTGCACTAACTATAACACTTGAAGAATTATGGTTCTTGCAGGTATTCTACGATAATGTGCTAGCTTATCCATGATTTCAAGCCTCAGTCAGTTGGAAGCCTGTCACCAACGAACGCATCACAAAAGACAAACAACTATACAAACTACTAAAACAACGTAGTTTCTAAAATGAAAAGTGCAACCAATTTAACACATGATAATGCTGCATTTCAGAAATCGCAGAACTTTCTAGAAAAAGTGACAATAGTGGCATAATTCGGATTGCACAATATGTGACTTTGATCAACTGGGTTCCAAACATAAATTATAAATGTACCTGAAAACAAGTCCTCGTAGCAAGTGCCATCAAGCTTGTCCTTGTCGAAAATTCTTATAATGTTGTCTCGAGTTTAAAACTATAATTCGGCAAGAACATGGCCAAAGATGCCCAGATATTTCAGAAGAATCTGAGATAGAACTTTTGCATAACATTACAAGGATCTATCATCTTTTTTTTACAGATGACAATAATATTTGTAACACATATATTTGATAAAATCACATGGGACATTAATCATAGGCATGAAGAAACTAAGAAATCGGTTCATTTGCTAGAAAATTCTTACAACAATGTTCTCTATCGCAAGCAATAGATCCAAGACCGCATAAGGAAGATATGAGATAAAACCGGTACATCACCACATATGCAAATTCACCAACAAGCAATAAGCAAGTAAAGAAGTGCATGATTTGTTTTGTATGATATATATAACAACGTAGGCTTTATTTGTGGCAGATATTTACTATTACCCTTATTGTTGTGGCTAACTCATATTGTTTCATTAAGAACATTGAGTCATTACACACTGACAGCAAGCAAATGGTTTGCTTCCTACACCACAAAATTCCAAGATTTCGTGGGCAAACGGGGATGTCAAATGATATCATTCTTTAGGTTCACCATGAGATCATTCTTTAGGTTCACCATTACACACTGACATCAAGAAAATATGGCATGCTCTTATTCTAGAAAATATAAGGCCTCGACTTATTGTGCATGCATCACAAGTTAACTTTAGGTTCACCATGAGATCATTCTTTTAAGGTAGGTTTAACAAGTTGCAACTATGAAGGCTATATCATCCACCGTTAATTATGTCCACCAAATTTTAACTACGAGGTAGGTTTAACAAGACACAGGATAGAATTATGTCTACCAAGTTGCTCCATAGGAACAAAAACTCCCATCAAGAGCAGTGTAATGTAAAATATAATCTTTCCTTCACCATTCAGAGCAACTCAACTAACTTCCAAACAAGAAAATCTCAATTAAGGTAGTAGAATGAATTGAGCGGGTATTGACCGTGTATTTTCTGTAAACCCATGGTTGCATAAAATTAGTACAAATTAATATACTGCATCCATTGAATTTCTTTCCAAAACTACAATAGTTTTTTAGCATGTACAATATAATTACGTGACAAGTAGATAATTTTCCGAGTATAATTGTTAGGTTTTGCAAATGTTGGAGGAGATAATTTGCCTCAACAAGAAAGTGTTTATAGGTACATAGAGGCACATGCATTCAGTTGGAATGCCACTATATGTCCTTGTAATAAATCTTGCTGGTAAATGGAACAAGAATGGCCTCATTTTGAGCTCACCCCAAGAACTTAGGAGCAACATCCGCTAGTTCATCACCTCTCCTATTTCCTCAAAAAAGAACCCTTGTAGCATAGATCTGAATGTTAGGAAACCATGGGAGCAGAGGAAGTGAGGGAGGAGAGAAGGATATGGATGAAATTCGAGTTGAGGCACATGCTTATCAAAGTGTAAGAAGTGGGTTGACAGTGGAGGACACGCGGATGCCAGCAGGAGGTAGACATGCGGCAGACGTTGGTCGTTGGCTTGTCGCTGGGAGAGGTGCAGGAGGCAACGATGCCCAATAGTCCCAGAGGTGGTTGAGGACGCAAGGCAGTAGCGGAGTAAGAGGTAGAGGAGTAGAGAGAATGGGTTGGTTGAGCTTGCGCCGTTGAGAGCATCGCGAGGAGACAGACATGGAGATTTTGACCGATGCGAGGAGACGAGGATTCCCTACCCTTGGAATTGGCGCGGGTCGGGACGGAAAGGCCTCTCCCCTGTGGCACAAAATGGTCCTCCATAAACACCGGGTTGAAATTTACTCGTGGGTTTCCATTCCAGGGAAACGACCGGGATTTCCTCAGGATCTCTTGCTACCAAACCAGCCCTTGGAGGCACCATATTCCCCACCTGTCGACCTTGGCTCGGCAGATCTCTCGTATAAGATATTAGGGTTTGTAGATTAGGATATGTATACGCGTTGGTGATCTCGACGGCTAACAAAGGGCACGGTTTACCTAGGTTCGGGGCCCTCGTAGAGGTAAAACCCTTACTCATGCTTGTCCGATCTGTATTATGATGAGATAGTCGAGCTGTTTCAATAGCGATGCCATGGTGGTGTGTTCGAGGTGTCCCATGTATTCTCTAGTCTAGGATTGTGTCTAGTTGTGGCTTTTCTCTTCTCTTCCCTTTTCTCTCCTCCCTCTTGTCTTTATATATGGATCCATGAGGGGTTTATATGAGTCCTAGTAGAATATGTATAGGAGTTCTTGTCCTGAGCTTCAAGAAATCAAGGATGGCTTCTTGGACCCGGATGGGCCTTCGAGTAGGCTCCCCGTAGCATAGCAGCCGGTAGGCTCAAGTAGGGGACTTGTCGAGCGTCCCCACGTCACTAGCCCCCGAGCGTCTTTTCGAATCGTTTGAGTCGGGTAGAAACCCAAGGACAGGCTTCGATTCTTAAGAGTAGTCGATAAGTTGTTGGATCTTTAGCAGCCAATAATTCGTCGAGTACGAAGTACCCGATAATTGTCGAGTCTGGAGGACCCGATAAGTCGTGGAGGACTCAAATATTTTTTGTGAGTCGAGGACGTTTGATGTTTGAGGTCCTATGACTCAGAAGTTCACAGAGCTTAAGGATGTATGTATCACGTTGTGAGGATGTATGGATCCTGTTATAAGGACGTACATGTCCTATTGTTATGATGTATGGATCTTGTTGTGAGGATGTGTGCTGTTTTTAGCAATTTGTAAAGGGATGTGGCTCAGCCGCTTAGTTCACTCGACGGATCGGGACAATTTAATTGCACTCAGGCAAAAACAGTACTGACCTACACAAATTCGAGTCCCCTGGCTCGAATCCGGATAGGTGATCGTCACGACTCGGGCCGTGGAGGTCTTATCGAGTCAAACTTAACCTTTAAAAGGATACCTAGCGCGTCCGACAGGATTTTTCATCATGCCGCTAGAACAAAAAATTGCCAGAGGACGCAACATAAGTGCGATCCCGAGCCCAAAAAAAGGATCCTTGGGTCTTACCTTCGCATCCGTAGAATGCGGCATCCAGGTGTGTCGCGATGGTTGTACGACCCGAGATTTGAGAATGATGCATGATGTGTTTATACATTGCAGTCGCAATGTCTTCAATGATGATTGTGGCGAGTGCCTTTTTGTGTAGTGGAGCCGCGATGTTTTTGGCGATCATTGTGGCGAGTGCCTTTTTGTTTGAAGATTCCGAAGAAAAATAAGCTTCCTGGCTGATGCTCGCGTGATGTCGTGGTGCACTAACCACTCGTTCGGCCTCCCGATGGGACGTGGCGAGAAGTGTCAGAGACTAACATGACGGAGTCGACGCGGTGGAGGTGTACTCGACATGGCGGACGAAGTCGACGCGGAAGTCGGGTAGTCGACGAGGCGGACGACATTGACCCAGTGGAGATGTACTCGATGCGGTGGACGGAGTCGACGAGGAGATCGTGTAGTTGACGCGGACGTTCAGCCACTGAGTCCACACAAGAAGATGGACCCGAATTTTTTTCAAGATGTACTTATTTCGCAAATTGGCCAGCGCTGGCATATGCATCTTGTCGAGCCAGACAAATTTGATGTTTTGTTTTTGTTCATCCAAGTTAATATGCGGTTTGTACGACCAAAATAAGGATCTGGACGAAGAAATCTGACAGAGCTCCATAGGTACGCGGCCAACGTGTCAGATGTTTTCGACTCGTTGTACGTCGAGTACGCGTATAGCGCTCGTCGGTTTCACGACCGACGCTCAATGGGTGCGCGGCTAGCGCTCCCGATGGGAGTAGCCCCCGAGTCTATGTGTGATTATTTGTAATCGAGTATAGACTTAAAGATCTTCTAATGTCGCTTCTTCGATTTATCGGGTGCACACAGTGTTCCCGATGGGAGTAGCCCCCGATACTATGTTCGACTCGCAGAGCCGGGCGGCATAGGCTCATGTTGTTCTGAAGCTAACGCCGTGTGCTTGTCTTCTATTTGCTCGGGGAGGAGGACATGCGTCGACTCCCAGAGGAGGATATGTGTCAACTCCGACTGGACATTATATGTCGACTGCCCACTCCGAGCGGAGGATATGTGTCGACTGTCGACTCCGAGCGGAAGATATGTTTCAACTTGCATGAGCTGAAAATTATCAACTCCCAAAGGTGCAGCCAATGTTGTGGTTCCCGCGTTGCAGTTGCAGCCATATAAACTGATGTGGTTAAATAATATAACAATAGTGCTATGTCTAGCAAAATTTACGAAACAAACTGCTGCTCGGGTTAATCTTGGATGTGAACCAACAATCTATCGACTCGCAGAATCGAGTATGACATGATGGTAGACAATGATCTGACCCGGCAATTTTGCATCATACAATGTGCCTTTTCATTGGCCTGACAACCATTGTCTCTGGTCCTTGCCGACCTGTCAGTTGCTGGTGCAAACCAGGTCGAAGTCAAGGGTCGACGCAGGCAGTATCAGCTACTCAGGTTGTAGCATGTAAACGCGGTAGTGTAACGCGCAACATGATGGGTGTCGAGTACACATGTAGTTTGCGGGGCGCAACCCCCGAGTGTCAGGTGTAGCTTCACATCAGATTATAAACATGAAAAAGTAAATTTGTCAACTTGTTTGAGAGCAACTTATCTTTGTGTGTCGCTGTCGTAGACCTGCCGTGGGCGTAGTCGACTAGGCGGAATCGAGTGATGGATTCGACAACATTGCCGAAATCTATGAAACGGACTTGACAAGGCACCAGACTCGTGTGTCGAGTGCGACTGTTTCGCGCCTCAGTCCCCCGAATGTCGAGTGAGACTGCGGCGAATTCTCTAGTGTGTTTACTTTGCGGCACAACCCCTGAGAAACGAGTGTGGCCGCGGTGAAAGACGGCTCCCGAGTCGTCTAGCGGAAGTAGTCGACGCATCGGACGTAGTCGACGCGGCGAAGTCGCGGTGTTTGGCCGAAAGAACTCGAGGTAGCGGACCAAGTCGACGCGGCAAAGTCGCGATGTTTTCCAGAAGGAGTCGACGCGGCGGACGGAGTCGGCGTGGCGGAGTCGCGATGTTTGCCGGAAGGACTCGAGCGGTGGACAGAATCGACACGGCGGAGTCGCGATGTTTGCCGGAAGGACTCGACGCGGCGCACCAAGTCGACGCGGCGGAGTCGTGATGTTTTCCGGAAGGAGTAAACGCGGCGGAAGGAGTCGACGCGGTGGAGTCGTGATGTTTGCCGGAAGGACTCGACGTGGCGGGCGGAGTCGACGTGGCGGAGTCGCGATGTTTGCCGGAAGGACTCGACGCGACGGAGTCGCGATGTTTTCCGGAAAGACTTGACGCGGGAGAGTCGTGATGTCTTCCGAAAGGACTCAACGCGGCGGACCGAGTCGACGCGGTAGAGTCGCGATGTTTGCCGGAAGGACTCGATGCGGCGGAGTCGCGATATTTTCTGGAAGGACTCAGCATGGCGGATTGAGTCGACGCGGCGAAGTCGCGATGTTTTTTGTGTGTACACGGAGGACAATGTTGATGTCGAGCCCCCGGGCAGTAGTATGGCGAGTCACCGTGTTTTATTGACGTTGATTGGGCTTTGTGTCGACTTGCAAATTGACGAAATAGGATCTAGATCCGCTCTTTGAATTCGCGAACTCGCAGATATCCAAAACGTGTCGCAGTGCGCAAACTCCTCACGAAGATCTAACAGTTGGAATTGGCTCAAAAAATACGGAGTGGTGAGGAATTGGATTCCACAGCTTTTCAGTGGTGTGATCTTTGAATTGATGTCCGAGTTGACCGTGCAATTTTTTTCCCAAAGTCGCGTGGACTTCCGTTAGATTCTGACAGGGCTTCAGTGTTCGGGTCATCCACGGAGATCTAACCGTCGGATTTCGCCGATGTTTTTTGGAGATGATAGATAATTGGATTTAGCATCTATCGGCCGAAGGAATTGTCCATATGAGTTCCAAGTCGTTGTTGATGGCGTCCGCAATATATATGTTGTTGATGTCCTGCAGCCCGTGCGTGAAGAATGATGTCGACATAGATGATGAAGACCGTGTGTGATGCCGGCGAGTGCTCTATAAAGTTGAAGGATCTGAAGTAGATCGAATCCGTGGGGGTCGAGGACGTGAATCTTGATGTAGATGAGGCCATCGAGGACGTAGATCCAGCGCATGTCGTTCCCATAGACGGCGCCAATTGCCGAGACCTTGACTCGGCAGATCCCTCGTATGAGATACTAGAGTTTGTAGATTAGGAGACAAATACGCGCTTGTGATCTCGACGGCTAACAGGGGCACAGTTTACCCAGGTTTGGGCCCTCGTAGAGGTAAAACCTTTATTCCTGCTTGTCTGATCTGTATTATGATGAGATAGTCGAGGTGTTACAATGGTGATGCCATGGTGGTGTGTGTGGGGGTGTGCGGTGTATTCTCTAGTCTTGGATTGCGTCTAGTTGTGGCCTGTATTTTCTTTTCCCTTTTCTCCCCTCCCTCATTGAATTATATATGGAGGCAGGAGGGGTTTACATGAGTCCCAGTAGACCACGTATAAAAGTTATTGTCTTGTGATTCAAGAATTCAAGGATGGCTTTTTGGACCCGGATGGGCTGGTCTTCGAGTAGGCTCCCCGAAACGTAGCAGCCGGTCGACTCAAGTAGGGGACATGTCGAGCGTCCCCACGTCACCACCCCATCCACCGAAATGTCGACCGTCTCCACAATAGAACAATGTTGGCATCTGCAACACACCATGGAGCTGGAAAAAAACCCCTGGCTTAGAGGCAATGTTCAGGATATCGCTTATCGTTAACTTATCGGTCGGCCCATGATAAGAGATATATCGGCTTATCGGCCGATAAATCGATTTTATCGGTCGACTATTTATCGGCCATTTTTCTTATAAATCCCAAATTGTAGCACTAAAATATGATGTTCAAATATATCATATTGGCATTAAAAACTCTAAATTATGATCTATAAATATATTTTATTTAATAATTCTAAAAATTCTATGTTGAATGTCATCTATCATATGTTCCAGTGCTGGAAAATCGATATATCGGCCGATTTGTTTGCATATCGACTGATAAACCGCTTGTAAGATTGATAAAATGGCCCGAATGATAAACTCCACAGATATTCATTTATCATATCGGTCACTACCCGATAAGCGATAAATCGGCTGATAAATCGGCATATCGGATGATATTTGGAACAGTAGAGGTGTTGTCGAACTGTATCGTAGGAACAAAGTAGACTCGATCTTCAACATGAGGAAGGCTAGTTGTAGGCGAAGCCTAGTTCGATCTTGCAGTACAAGCTTCTTCACTATCGGATCTGGGGACAACGCCACCACACCCGACCGGCAGCAGGGTCCACCTTCCCCTTCCATAAAAAGGATGCAACAATCACCGCCCTCCTCGACGAGCAACCCATAGCCATGAAGACAGCCATCACAACATATGCAACACTAAACTAGAGCCACATGTAGGAGTATGGGCTTGGAGGCCTTATTTTTCTACTCATCTCGTCGAACTCCACTCCACTAGGAAGACGCTGGTGATGACACCGAATATCCACACATGGAGACCTACTCCCCTTGCAACTACGAGGAGCCGGGTATACCAACCCTCTCGTGGCCATAATGGGGTGGGGTGAGGGTTCGAGAGGGATCGTTTAACCCGTGCGTCATCTTAGAACGCACGGGAAGATTTCTGCATGGTTTCATAGATTAATATCAATGTTTTCCCAAATAGACCCCTCTACCCTATGGGATCGCTAAAAGTAAGCCACGATGGGTGGAAATGTCGAAACTACCCCATGGAAGGCCACTCTGTTAAGACATGGAACATTCCACCAAATCAACCGGCAAGATGTTTCTATGGCTAACACAAAATCACACCGCTTTCGTTGCACCCAATTCCCGGTCGTCCAAGATGTTGGAGGGGCCGAGGTCCCAAGAGGACATCGACAAGTTTCTTGCGTGCATAGGTAGATGTAGGCTGGCCGCGCGAAGTTGGAGAGTGAGCGAAGGCGCTGGGGTGCGCATAGGTGCTTGTTGGCAGACGATTTGACGAGCGGGTAAGGAGACCATGCTCGGGTGGGGTGCCGCGACAATACATGAGGCCATGCTCAAGGGAGCGCGTGGATGAAGATGAAAACTAGCGACAGAGCCTATGAGGACTGGGTTGCTACCGGAGTTACGACCGAAGTGGCGGTGGGTCACTGCTGGAGATGCGGACAGAAGTGGCAGCGGGTAGATGTGGTGGCATGGTCTTCCGTGTGACCAATGAGGAAACCACGGAGGAATAATAGAAAATCCAAAAGGGTAAGTTCACTTGCCGTTGTGATTCCTTTGTAAATTCAGGAAAACCAGATGCTTCGAAATTTATAAAGGAAAATTCGTCCGCTCCACGAATCTGCCATCTGTAGAGTTGGCATGTTTGGTGCTGCTTCCAGCTGGAGCAGGAAGCTGGCAGCCCAAGGAGACCTGAAGAAGATGACACGTTGACAGCACATAGGGCCGGAGTATACTTGGTTCGTTCGAGTCTATCCAATTGATGCGTAGAATAGGTAACTTGACCGACCGTTTTTTAATTTAAAAATAACTAAAACAGGCAAGTAAGCCGCCTCATTAAAGATCTTCCGTACCCCTTAGAGACCTTGTTAAGGAAAAAAATGGACCCCCTAGGGCTAGCACTGGCTGGCTTTCTGTTTATAGGAAGAAATCCATGGTGAGCACTCGTCGAGTCCAAGACTCGAACCTGGGTGTACAACATGCATATCCGCACCGCTAACCAACAGGTCTGCGCCCTGTTCTCCTGGTAAGGAAAAGGGTGCGTAAGAAACTTGCTGCCAAACGTTTACACCAATGTTACATCATCAATGAAGGGTTGGAGAATTAAACTAAGGGGCTTATCGACCCAATTACAAGAAGACCTAGAGCTAAACCCGTGAGAATCTAAAAGGTCAGCAATTTTATTGCACTCCCTCTTACAATGTGTAAACTCCACCGAACCTATAGAGTCTGCCAAAGAGAAGTAGTCTACGTAGATAGCAGTCACATCATTCCAAATGTGCTCCTCCCTAGAACAATAACGTATAACCTCTGTAGAATCTGATTCAGCTTCAATGGCATTGCAGCCAACAGACTTAGCTAGTTCCCGGCGAAATTAATGAAGTATGAGGAATGAAACAGTTTGAACCTGCCACAAATCCCCCGTACTATTTCTGACATTGCTCCAGCCGCCCCTACTCGTAGATCATCATGGTATGCAGCTTCAACATTGAGCTTTAAAAATTGGTCTTGGGTCTCGACCATACTAGTTTCTCCAGACTATAAGATTTTGATTTTCTATTAGAGCATCTTCATCGGCACCCATCAAATTCGTGTCCGGCACCCCCCCCCAATTGAACCCCCTTTGCGGGGCGCTGAACTGGTGTCCGCGAATTTGGTGGGCGGGTGCCACAGCGGAGCCCCCAACCGGCGATCAGTATTTCTAGGATATAAACGCAAACACCTTGTGGACGCCTAAACTTGCGATTTAAATTCGCTATTTCATTCAAATCGAGAAATATTTTACATAGTTTGAATAAAATTGCAAATGCATGCGCCGCTGCAGACCTAACCCTAACCCTAGCCTATTCATCGTAGCCCTAGTCAAAGTCGTCGTCATCGTTGCTGGCGTCAAGCACGATGACTTTCCCCTTGGAGGAGGCGTCGTCATGGCTGGAGGAGGGGGCATTGCAGGTGTGGGTGCTGGACGTGCCGTGGCCATGCTGCTGCAACCGTCGCGGCTGCTGGATGCATCCACCGCGGTGGACTGTATCGTCTACACCCAACCCGGCGACTCCTGCTCCAGCATGGCCACAGACCTGGCCATGGAAGCGAGGAGACCGGGGTAGTTGTCGTCCATCGGGCCGCGCAATGGCGACGGGAGGCTGTACGCCTCCTCGTTGAACTGCGGCTCCTCCTTGACGGTGGCGTGCGGCAACGAGCGCCGTTGGGGGAGGAAAAGGCTGCCCCGAGGTGGAGAGTGAAGGGAATATGCCCGAGAGGCAGTAATAAAGTGTTTATTATGTTATTCCTTGTTTATGATAGTTGTTTATTGTCATGCTAGCATTGTATTAACCGGAAACGTTGATACATGTATGATTAACAAACAAGCAATCGTTCCTAGTAAAGCCTATCTTTTAACTAGCTTGTTGATTAACCAATGATCAAGGTTTCCTGATCATGAAAATTGGATGTTGTTAATAACGAGGTCATGTCATTAGGAGAATTATGTGATGAACATAGACCCAAACTAAGTATAACAATATGATCAAGTCATTTAGTTTATATTGTTATGTCTTACATTCGAAGTAACCCTATTCCTTAAACCATGAGATCATGTCAATCACTAATACCGAAAGAGTACTTTGATGACATCAAACATCACACCGTAACATGGTGACTATAAAGGTGGCGTTAGGTATTCGGAAAGTGTTAGTTGAGGCTCATGGATCAAGAGTGGGATTTGTCCATCCAAAATGACGGAGAGATATACTTTGGGCCCTCTCGGTTGTATCACATCGACACCGCTTGCAAGTATGTGACTAGGTCACAAGGATGTCATATCACAAAACGAGTAAAAGAGTACTTGTCGGTAACGAGATTGAACAAGGTATGGTTGATACCGATGATCGGATCTCGGACAAGTAAAATATAGTGAGACAAAGGGAATTAGTTATGACGTTGATGGTTCACATTATCAGGAGATTCATTTTTGAATATATAGGAGTCATCACAGATCTCCAGACCCCGCTATTGATTATTGATCGGAGAGGATTCTCGATCATGTCTATGTTATTTCCGAACCATAGGGTGACACACTTAAGGTCCGATGACGCATTTGAGAGGATACGGAATATCGAAGAATCTTTTCGACAACACCGAAATTGTTTCGGGGAAAATTGAAATAGTTCAAGGAGTTTTTGTTGAATGGTTGTTAATATAATTAACAAATGATTCGAGGTGCTATATGCAATTTTTTAAATATAATTAACAAATATTAAAGAAAGAAATAAAAATGGTTTATTTATTTATTAAAGGAAAACGTTTGGATTTTCTAAGTGGAGTTTTAAGGGAGCATGCGTGGGTGTAAGTGGAGCTTCCACTCACATGAAGAGGGAAGAGGTGGGGGCACCCCATGGCTGGCCGCACCCTCCCCTTTGGGCTGCCTCCCCCTCCCCAATAAAAGTAGGGTGAGAGCTGCCCCCTCCTCACACACTTGTCCCACCTCCCTTCCTCACCACCCGCGGCTCCATTTCATGGTCTCTGACTTGGCGTAGCCCTGACCGTGGGATTCTTCACCACCACCACGGCATTGTGCTGCTGGAGTTCCAGGGGATTTTCTACTTCCGCTGCCCGCTGGATCGAGGGAACGGAGGTCTTCATCGAGCTGAACGTGTGACCGATCACGGAGGCACCGCCGAATTGCGGTGCACATCTTCTCGGTCTCGGGATCTGCGTGAGTACGTCTACGCCAACGACGAGATTTAATCTCGTAACTCTTAGATTCTTCGATGGTATGATTCCCTAAGACTCTTTCTCCCCGTTACCTTTTATCTCCTTGATTAGATCTTGGCCCTTCGGGTTAATCTCGCGTAGGAATTTTTTTGTTTTCTACGCAACGTACACTTCGGTGGTATCAGAGCCGGATCTATGCTCCAGTGATTCATACAGGTAGAACACGTAGGTTTGTGTGGGCGTTGATGATCATTTTTTGCCTCCTTAAGTATTTTATGATCTTAGTGGCATAGTAAGATGAAGCTGCCCTAGACAAACTTTACGTGTAGTTTGTACGCGAGACCTGTCTCGCTTGTGGCTGAGGGGGTGTCTGTTTCTCCTACTATAGTTAAGATCTAATCTACGAAGGGTTGTTAAAAATATGTTTTATCAATGTTGTGGTTCTTGTACGTAGGTATGAACGGTTCTATCCTCGTAAGCCCAAGCCACGTAAAATATGCAAAAATAAATTAGACGCGTCTAACTTATTTTTGCAGAGCATGTGATATGATATGGTCAATGTTACAAATTTGATGTATGAGATGATCTATTTTGTAAATTATTGACATACCGGAAGGAGCCATATGGTTTTCTTATTATTTAAGACTTGCGTGTTGGATATCATATCTATGAGATATGTTGTAATTTTGATGGACAATCAAGATGGAGGTGACATGGACCTTGGTGCCATGCCGGTGGAATGATGGAGATCATACCATGATGCAAAATATGGAGATCAAGTGCAATAAGGACCATATCATATCACATTATCCATGCACGCGATGTTAATCCTTTTATGCATCTTATTTTGCTTAGATCGTGACGGTAGCATTATAATATGATCTCTCTCACTTAATATCAAGATAATAATATGTTCTTCCTTAGTATGCACCGTTAAAAAAGTTCTTCGTTTCGAGACACCACGTGATGATCAGGTGTGACAGACTCAACGTTCGCATACAACGGGTGTTTTCAAGCCTAGCATGTACAAACATGACCTTGAAACACACTCAATACTACGGTTCTACTTGGCGAGCCTAGGATATACATACATGGCCTTAGAACACGTAACCGAAAGGTAAAGCATGAGTCATATGGATGATATGATGAACATGTTGATGTTCGCATTTAAAACGACACCGTCTCAGGTGATGATCGGTTTCGGTGTAGTGAATTTGGTTCGTGTAATCACTAAAACGACTAAGAGGGATGTTGTTTTTGAGTGGGAGTTCATGGAATAATTTTAGAATTAACTTGAACTTAATTTATAATAAACCTAGTCTAAATAGTCTTTGCAAATATGTTATAGATCATGGCACCACCTACCTTCAATTTCAATATTTTCATGGAGAAAGAAAAACTAGCGAACAATGGAAGCAACTTTACTAACTGGGCACTCAACCTGGGGATTGTCCTCACAGCTTGCAAGAAGCTCTATGTGCTTGATGCACCGCTAGGTAACCAGCCCGCTGATGATGCTTCCGAGGAAGATAATTTTTTTATCTGACTCAACAAGAAGACCACAGTATAGTTCACTGCGGCTTCCTTTATGGATTAGAGCCAGAGCCGCGAAAACGTTTCGAGAAACAACACTTCCTATGCTACAATTAGAGAATTGATCGAAAATTATTTTCGATACCCATGCTGCAGTTGAGAGTTATGATGCTTCAGAAAAGTTCTTTAGCTGTATGATGGAAGAGAACAACTCCGTTAGTGAGAACGTACTCAAGATGTCTGCGTACGCTGATAAACTCATAGCCTTGCGAATAACGATTCCCAATGAGCTAGGAATGCATCGTGTTCTTGAATCTCTGCCACCTAGTTACAAGAACTTTGTGATGAATTATAATATGAAAGGCATGAAGAAGTCTCTTCCTGAGCTTCTCTCGATGCTTAAAACTGCTGAAGTGGAGATCTAGAAAGAACATGAAGTATTGATGATCAATAAGACCACTAGTTTCAAGAAAGGCAAGAAAGGCAAGCCAAGGGTCAACTTCAAGAAGGGTAGCAAGTCTATTGATGAACCTGAGAAGGAAACTAAGTGTCGTGGTGGTGTCACGGCAGATGCCATAGGATGACTAAAGATGTGGGAACGATGGACGCTAGAGGCGCTCGGGGAGGGATCACGCAGCAGGAGGCCGCGTGAGGGGTGAAGCTAACACTGCAAACAACAAGATCTATCCATGTTCAGGGCCCTCGTGAGGAGGTAAAACCCCTACTCCTGCCTTTCTCTCTGTATATTGGTGTCTCACCGAGTAGCCACAGTACAAGTTTTGCCTTTAGCCGAGTAGCCACTCCCTTCTCTAGGTGAAGATCTAGGGTTTCGTAACCTAAGTTCCAGTGTCCCTCGCGCAGGAGCGGGCAGGGCACCTTATATACTGGTGCCCAGCCGGATACAGCCAACAGGGAAAAGTACAAATGGATGTCGACATAGTGTGCACACTGCGTACTTCCGGCTTCCCGCTGACAGCTTTGGCTTCCTAGTTTGTCTTGTGTAGAAAGTCGTTGTGCAAAACCAAGAAACTGATCTGTTATCACTGCCACCATCACAGGGTAGGTCCCTCCTAACCTGCGACGGTCTGCTGACACCCTGGCACGGATAGGCACGCGCTCTGCAGATGAACAGTGCCTCAGTACGGATCCAGGATACGCGGGATCCTGTGTCAGAACGGCTCCTTTCACTTCTGGCCCGATTAGGAAACCGCCAGTTTTACTCGGACCACTTCTTCTACTCGGAGAATATTAACTCCCTTGATTCTTTCTCCTGGCTACTTGGGCGCACGGTCGGATAGCAGTCTACCGGGTAGCTAGTACCGGGTAGCCAGCTACTCTGCCAAACGCCTGTTCTATTCTTGCCCTTAGCACTTGCCTTTACCCTACTCGGGGGTAACCCCCCGACAGCAGTCCCCGAAGCTGGTAGAGTCCTGCGAACTTGTTCATTGGGCTCTGCTAGCTTGAAAACCCACCTTTCCTTTGAACCTTAAGATGTCGAGTTGCACCTCCGAGTAGCCCTTGATTCCGACAAGCATCTCTTCTCTTTCGGATAGAAACATTTCTCTACTCTGTCGCCGAGTAAAAGGACTTGGTGAAATCTGGGACAGAATCTCAGCGTGTCAGAGCAAAGCCGTCTTTCCTCGCTGCAACTGGACACGTGTCATGTTCTCGCACCCCCGACGCCTCGGTGCCTGGGGTCTGCCAGGCCACGCGCCCGTTTTCTGTGGCCTGGGCCCACTAGCTCGTTAGGTCCCATCAAGTGCAGTTATTACCCACGATCTCGACGTGGGATCGATTGCGGCCGTTACGCGCGCCAACTGTGCTGTGTGCGTTTCTAACCGGCCCACACCCCACGTCGCACGATTTCCGGCCACGACTAATCCCACTAACTCTGGTCGTAACGGCAACTCGAGGGGAGGTATAAATACCCCCTCGGTAACTCCTCTTTCCCCTTCCTGCCTTCATTCTCTCCTTGCTTCTTCGCCTCTCCGCCGCCACCGTGCACCCCGCCGCCGCGCATCCCACTGCGCCGCTGCTCCTTGCGACGCTGAAAGGCTAGCAATTTCCACCCAATCTTCGCAAATCTCCACCGAATCTTCCTTCTCGATGGCCCGCGACGATGATGCTCGCGCCGGGTGGGCTGGATCCGATGTCACGGCAGACGATTGCCAGTGGCTCGTGAATACCCGCCGGGTTCCCGCCGGCGTGCGCTGTAGGCCCGCGAGCGGCGAGCTCGTCCCCAGCCCGGAGGCGGACGAGTTCGTCGTCTTCCTCGCCCACTTCAAGCGAGGGTTCGGGCTTCCTGTCTCCGATTTCTTCCGCGCCTTCCTCAACCATTTCGGCCTTCAACCGCATCATCTGCCTCCGAACGCCATCGTGATGCTCGCATACCATGCCGTGGTGTGTGAGGCGTTCTTGGGTGTGCGCCCCACGGTGCACACTTGGGCGCGCTACTTCTTCTTCAGGAAGTAAAGCCTGCCCATGCCGGGTAGCACGGAGAGCGCCCGTGGCATGACCAAGACCGGCAGCGCCATAATGGTGCAACGCGGCGGGACCAATCATCCGAGCATCAAGTGCCTCGACTCCGTGCGCAAGTGGCAGAGGATGTTCTTCTACGAGAAGAATGTCTCCGCCGAGGAAGGAGTGCCCCCGGTGGACCAGATCAACCTCCCCAAGTGGGCCAACACGGCTCCCACTCAACAGAATTGGGGATATAAGCCACCGCTAACCGGCGACATCAAACAGGTCAACCTGCGTCTCGCCCAGCTGAGGGAATTGGGACTTAAGAGCGATGACCCCATCGCCTGCTGGATTTCCAGGCGAGTGCTCCCGCTGCAGCGCCGTGCGCACCTCATGTGCTACATGGGCGGCAATAGAGATTGCACTCAGACGACCATGTTCGAGCTCAGCAACGCGGATGTGGCCGTCTGGGCGCGCTCCATTATGAGTACCGGCCTCAGGGACAACTGGCAGTACGGCTTCGTGCCGTATAGCCGTACGAAGCCCATCGGACAGGTTAGTACTTATCTGCCTTATCTTCCCAGCATGATACCGAGTAGACGGCCTTCCAGCTTAGGATGCTTAGCATTCGCACGCTGTGCTGAGTAAAACTCCCGCTAGTGTCCACTAGGCTCTACGCGTTTTGTGTTAGCGCGCCCTGTCGAGTAGAGCACTTGCTAGTATCTGTTAGGCCTTATGTGCTTTGTGTTTGCACACCATGTCGAGTAGAGCACTTGCTAGTATCTGTTAGGCCTTATGTGCTTTGTGTTTGCACGCCATGTCGAGTAGAGCACTTGCTAGTATTGTTTAGGCTTTAGGTGCTTTGTGTTTGCACGCCTTGCCGAGTACTGAGTCTCTGCCCAACACGCTTCGCATTTACATTCCGTATCCAGTAGGATTCCCTTGTGTTGCTCAACTGATTTGTACTGCCCGCTTGTATTTTCAGCACCTTGACCGCCAGCTTGTTGAAAATCAGGAGCTCCTTGAGGCCAACTGGGACCCAGACCGGAAAGAGGACGATGAAATCGCCTACGACACCCAGGAGACTCTTTGCGTCCCTCATGCCGAACAGCCTGGTAAGCACCATGTCGATGCGTCCATTCGGGACTGGTCTGAGGACGATGGAGAAGGTGACTAAGCTCGCCTCTGTAGCTGCGGGTAGCGCTATTTCTTCCTCTTTCTCGCTTCTCAACTGTTTCTTCTCTCCTACTCTGCAGATGATGCTAATGCTGACGAGGAAGATGAGGACGTCCTTGACGTTGATCCGATCGCGGTGGCCGCTCCCAACACTCGGAAGAGGACGGGTAGCGGCGTCCAAGAGCCCACGGCCAAGAAAGCCAAGAAGGGCGAGAAGAAAACCAAGCAGGTCTCCGGGAGACGGCTACCCCCTTCCCGCAGCGGGTAAGTAACTTCCCTCTGGTCCACCTCCTGTTATTGATTTTTGGTGTTCTCTTCCCCCTCCTCTTTTCTGAGCTTCTTTTTCTCTTCAGCGCTGCCTTGGACGCTGATGCTGCCGCTGCTCCCGCCAAATCTAACAAGACAGCCGCCAATGACATCGAGAAGCTCATCGATCTTTCTGATGAGGACCAGACCGCGGCGCGGGGTGAGACGAGTGCGCCCTCGCCCGTGAAAGAAGAAGACGAAGGCGCCAACGCCGGAGACATCGGCGCTGGTGTCCAAGGTATGGACACAGAGCAGCAGGCTGCTGCTCGAGATGAGAGACCCCTTTCTCCCCCTGCTGCACCAGCGGGGGAGAGCGCAGAGCAAGACGCCGAGCACCATGATCATGCCGCTCTTGAGCGGCAGGAAGAAACCCAGGAGCAGCATGACACTGATGCTGCTGACCGAGATAACCCCGCGGCCCAACCGCGGGTAGACGAACAAGAAGACGTACAACCAGATCCCGCTGCCGTGCAGCGGGTTGAGACAACTGAAGTGGAGCAGGACTCCCAGAGCCACGCGCAGCCAGCCGCTGCGCCGGGTAGCCAGCAATCCGTGGCGTCTACCCAGCAGGCTGCTCCACCTACCGCGCCGAGCTCTCCGCCGGCCAAGAAGACCAAAATCGCAGCCAGCCCTTCAGCCAAACAGAACATCAAGAAGACGGATGCCGTCGAGAAGAAGGATGCTGCTGAGAAGAAAACCATTCAGTCTGATGCCCCTGTGCGCAAGAATCCATCACGCGCTGCTTCCGCTGCACAAGATTTGGCCAGGATGCCTCCGCCAAAGCTACCCGCGAGGCCTGCCGCCAAACCCGGGCAGCTCACCATCGGCGGTTCTGGTAGTTCCATTGGCGCAGGCGCTTCTGGCAGTTCCGTTGGCGCAGGTGCAGGATCGAGCGCTCAGGATCCGCCTAGCTACCTGCCCTACATGGTGCAGACGGCCCACCAGTATGGCATCAAGTTGACTGTGGGCGAGAAGAAGATCGCGCTCACCAAGGGCAAACAGGCCACGGCGGTGGATGCCAAGTTGCCGGACAAGAAGAAGAAGAAAGCCCTCTCGATGTTCTCGCGCGAGGTCCAAGAGACTGAGGAGGTGCAGTCTGAGGGTCTCGAGCAGATAATCGATCGGGCCGGATTCATCGATGCAGTCTGGGAGAGCGACCTCCTAGGCAACAAGCCCTGGAATGGCTTGACCTTGGGCCCGCTGGACCATTGGCGCACCGACTGGAACAAGGCGGACATGGGCTACAATACCATGACTATTCCGTCCGCCACTAGCACGCTGGCCGCGAAGCTGTTCGTCCACCGCAAGGCTGCAGAAGACCTCGAACAAACCTATGCTGTAAGTTGTGTTTTCCTGTTCCGGGTTGCGGTTTTCATCTCTTCTATTCTCTTTCTTCTCCTTACCCATCATCCAGTCCCCGAGATTCGGGCCGGGTAGACGGATACTCGACCGAGTTGCCGTCTTCCCGGGCCAAATCTTCAAAACACTGTCTAATTCCCTTTCTCTCTTCTTCTCAGAATAGCCTCTTGAAGAGGACTATCCTTTACCGGCGTCTGCTCTGGAATCACAGCATCACGAAAAGACGCCTTGAGGCCCTTGAAACAGAACGCAAGAGTGATGCTGTGACAGAACAGGAGGCCGTGGATCGTACTATTCAACTCTCTGAACTCGAGAGTAAGCTTCTAGCTATTCGGTTTATGCGTTTTGTGTTTACGCCCGTTTTTGCTTTCTGCTTTAACTCCTTGTACTCTGCAGGCAAACTCAAGACACTGGCAGATGAACACAAGCATTGCCATGTCTTTGTAGCCAACGCGGAGACGACCATCAAGAAGTTGGAAGGTGAGTTGCCGTCTGCTCTGCTTAGTTTCCTTCTCCTTCGCTACTCTGCTGACCGTGCTTATCTCTCCACAGAAGACCACAAGAAGTTCCGTGAAGAGCACCTCGACTGCTTGACGCCTGCTGAGGTGAAGCAGCAGCTGGAGAGCCAAGAAGTTGAGCTCAAAAACAAGCATGTAACCGAGATGGAACCACTGCAAGTCCAGTTGAGGGCTGCTCTTCAGGACGCCATTGACATAGCCGCCGAGAAGGATAAGATGGAGGCAAGTTATAAGGCTAAGCAGCGGGCACTCGAGTTGGAGAGCGAGATGCTGAAGAAAAGAAACTCGGATCTTATGCTTCAGCTAGCCGAGTTCCGCAAGGTGGAAGAGAGGCATGTTGTTGATGAAGAGGCATGGAAGCGGAAGCTGCAGTCGCTACTCTGCGACCTGAACAGTAAGTGCCCGCTTCTTTGCGCTTCCCTGTCTCCTTTTGCTGCTCTGCTGCTTGATTCGCATCTCTTCTCTACCTCTATTTCTAATCTTTTCTGATAGCATTTTCAGAAATTTTGCCCGACCTCTGCTCGTCTTGCAAGCCTCCTCTGTCAAAGGCCCAAGAGATTCGAGTAGAGAAGGGACTGCCCATGGACACCCAGGCTACAATCGAGGATAGCTTCACGAACATGCAAAGTCAGCTTCAGCGCCTTAAGGGCTTGGGCACTGACTTGACGTCTACTGCCTTCAAGCTCCATGCTTTGTTCTGGCCCAAAGATCCCTTGCCTCCAACCATCCGCGCGCTCGCCGAGAAGCTGAATGGTGTTAAAGCCGAGCTGAAGAAGTGGCGAGCATCCGGAGCTCGGGCAGGCGCTGACATGCTGCTCCTCTTCATCTGCAGCTGGTATGAAAACCTTAACCTCAACACTATCCTCGAGATGCGCCGTGACTCCAAGTGGGAGAAGGATCCCGAGTGCGTGACGCGCCGCCAGGCAGTCGCGTACGAGATTGCCTCCTACGCGGATACTGCGCGCTTCATCGAAGGCCTCACCGAGCCCGATACTGACGCGGAAGGCGAGGATGAAGAGGAGGATGAAGACGACGACGAGGCGACCGATTCTGAAGATTTGGGCTTCTTCGAAGACGCAGGTGCCGAGAAAGGGAAAGGCAAGGCCGCCGCGGGTAGCGACGAGGAGGCCGAGAGCCTGTATGCCACCCCGAGTGCAGCTCCCGAGAGGGGCTCTTCTTCCGGCGCGGCACTTGGTGACGCGGCGCTACTCCGCGCCCCGTCCGACCCAGACCAAGCTGCTGCTAACCCCGACGCGGATGCTGCCAATGCCAACACGGATAACACCGCTACCTCAAGCTAGTTGCCTCCTGAAACACTTATGCCTTAAAAAGTTTTATCAGATCCCCGGGATGCCGGGTGCAGATGTATCAAACATTTATCCTTTCCGTTTGTTACTCAGTTTTTATTGCACTTGATGTTTTATACTTAGTAATTTGAGCAACTTTGGCTTGATGCCGGGTTGCGTTAACATGCGAGTCCCCGAGTTGCATTTCTCATTCACTCTTCCTTTTTATCACAGCTCCTACCTGCAACTTGTTGCTTTTTTGTATTCGAGTCACAAGAGTTCAAAGTTGGAGTTTCAAATACTTATCCACTTAGAAACAGTCATAGTAACGCTACTCGCCACATAGCCGGAAATTAGTTAACGAAAAACAGTAAAAAGCGCTCTACTCGGTTGCCACACGCTTCCTTTCCTTTGCAGTTTTCACGTGTTCATTGACTCTTTGGCTTGTTCTCTGGCTTGCCATGAAGCCGGGTTTCGGACAGCAGCATAGTCGCAGAGTATCCTGTAAGTGTAAACACACTACTTTGTATGCTTTTAAAATTCTAAACATAGCACCGAGTAGGCAAAAACATAGCGGAAAGAACACTTAGAACAATTCTGGACGAGGGCAGTCCCCGAGTTCAATTTCAGATTGCAGAGTAGGAATTTAACTCGGTTAAGGGAGTACATACACACTTTTGCTCACGAATGAAAGCGACGAAGTAGAGCTACATTCCAGGGGCGCTTAGATTCCTCTCCAGCTTTATCCGCCCTGTTCTCCCGTGATGGACGCACGTCCACGAGATAATATGCATCATTGTGTAGAGCCTTGCTCACAATGAATGGATCTTCCCACGGAGGGGACAACTTGTGCATCCCAGCTGTGCGCTGCACGAGCCTAAGCACCATGTCTCCTTCTCGGAAAACCCTTGGGTTTACTTTCCGGCTATGATAACGCCTCAAGTTTGGCTGGTATACAGCTGAACGTGACAGAGTAAGCTCTCTTGCTTCTTCTAGCAGGTCAACATCATCTTCTCGAGCTTCTCTCGCCTCCGCCTCAGTGTAGAGTGCTACTCGGGGGGAGTCATGCTCTAGATCGATTGGCAACACGGCTTCAGCCCCGTAAACCAAGAAGAATGGCGTGTAGCCGGTTGACCGGTTAGGGGTAGTCCTTAGACTCCACAACACCGCTGGAAACTCGTCTAGCCAACACCCAGGTGTTTTCAGCAACGGCTCAATCAGCCTCGGCTTTATACCTGCCAGCACCATTCCATTTGCTCTTTCCACCTGCCCATTGGAGGCGGGATGCGCGACAGATGCGACATCTAGCCGGATGTGCTTATCTCTGCAGCATCTCACCATGGCGCCCTCAGCAAAATTTGTGCCGTTATTTGTGATAATGCTGTGCGGGTAGCCGTATCTCAGGATCACATCTTTCAGGAACTTCATAGCAGTGGCTCCGTCACACTTCCGAATAGGCTTCACTTCAATCCACTTGGTGAATTTGTCGACCATGACCAAAATGTGAGTCATGTTGCCTCTAGCCGGCTTGAAGGGGCCAACCATATCCAAGCACCAAACAGCAAAAGGCCAAGTGATGGGAATGGTTTTCAACTCGGAAGCATGCATGTGGATCTTACTTGCGAACATCTGGCAGCCGTTGCACTTTCTCACGATATTTTCAGCTTGTTGCAGAGCGGTGAGCCAGTAGAAGCCATGCCGGAAAGCCTTCTTGACCAGAGCCCGAGAAGAGGCGTGATGTCCGCATTCTCCTTGATGTATTTACAATAGAATTTCTTGTCCTTTTACTGGCTCTACACAGCGTTGCAGCACGCCGGTGCGACTTCTTTTATGCAGCACTTCTCGGAAGATGGTGTATCCCTTGGATCTTCTCTGAATCTGCCTTGCAGTTACCTCATCATCTGGCAGGGTGCCGTCCTTTAGAAAGGATAATATGGGCATAGCCCAACTCGGCGTTTCCCTTGCGGGAATCACTGGTTCGTCCACTTCCATCGGAACAGCCACCACTGCTTCTCTTTCTGCGCTGGGGTTGACTCTCTGCAGCCCTGACCGATTTGCAAGGACCTCTTCAATGAACGCGATAGTCCCCGGGTTGAGAGGGGCAGTCCCCGAGTAGGGAGGGGCAGTCCCCGGGTTGCAGGCGCCAGTCCCCGGGATGGAGACTGCAGTCCCCGGGTTCCGTGTTGCGTTCTCCGAGTCAATCTCCATTGGAACTGCTTCTTCATCAGGCAGAGAAGGGGCAAAGATGGACTTCGAGTTGGGGGACGGCTTGATAGATGGCTTTCTCAAATGCTCCAAGGCAATCCCAGCCGGGATGTATTGCCGAGAAGACCCCAACTTGGACAGCTCATCAGCGGCTTCGTTCTCTGCTCGTTGAATGTGCTGGAACTCACATCCTTCAAAGAATCCTGTCATGGTCTGAACCAGGAAGCGGTATGACGCCATCTTGGCATCCAGAGCATCCCAAGTGCCAGAAACTTGCTGCACAACCAAATCCGAGTCGCCATAGCATATGATGCGATGCACGCCAACTTCCTTTGCTACCTTCAAGCCATGTACCACAGCTTCGTACTCTGCAACATTGTTGGATGCCTTGAAGTGTATTTGCAGCACGTACTTGAGCTGATCCCGCTTTGGTGACGTAAGCACTACACCAGCACCAAGGCCTTCCTTCATCTTGGCGCCATCGAAATGCATTTTCCAGTAATTAGATACTGGAGCAGGAGGTTCATACTGCACCTCGGCCCAGTCCACGAGAAATTCCGCCAGAATCTGAGACTTGATGGCTTCTCTTCTCGCATACGCAGGAGCGTATGCGGCTAGTTCGATCGCCCACTTGGCTACTCTGCCACTTGCTTCCTTGTTGCCCATGATATCCGAGATGGGAGCAGAGCTCACCACAACGATAGGATGTTCTTGGAAGTAGTGTTTCAGCTTCTTGGCGCCCAGGTACACGCCGTAAGTCATCTTCTGGTAGTGCGGGTAGTTCTGCTTGGAGCTGGACAGCACCTCGCTGAGATAGTACACAGGCCGCTGCACACTTTTGCCTTCTTCTTCTCGCTCCACCACAATCACTACGCTGACTACTCGGTTGGTAGCGGCAATGTACAGCAGCATTGGCTCTTTGGGTAGCGGACTAGCCAAGATGGGAGCGCTACCCAGCATCGCTTTCAGCTCATTGATCGCCACATCAGCTTGTGGTGTCCAGACGAACTTGTCGCTTTTCTTCATCAACTGATACAAAGGCAGGGCCTTCTCGCCCATTCTGCCCAAGAAACGACTCAGAGATGCCAAGCACCCAGTGGATTTTTGCACATCCTTCAGGGATCTCGGCAGAGACATGCTCTCAATAGCTTTTATCTTTGAAGGATTGGCCTCAATGCCTCGACTGGACACAAAGAAGCCGAGTAGCTTGCCAGCCGGGACGCCAAAGGTGCACTTACTCGGGTTCAGCTTCATCATATACTTGCGCAAGTTGGCAAAAGTTTCCTCAAGATCGGCAATCAGAGTATGTGTTTTATTCGTTTTGATGACAATGTCATCTACGTACACCTGCACGTTTTTACCGAGTTGATCGTGCAAACATTTCTGCATGCATCTCTGATACGTGGCACCCGCATTCCGCAACCCGAAACACATGGCGCGATAGCAATACGCCCCATACGGGGTAATGAAAGCAATCTTTATTTGATCAGCATGGTTGAGGGCTATCCGATGAAAACCAGAGTAGGCATCTATGAAAGACAAAAGCTCACAACCAGCAGTGGAATCGATCACCTGATCGATGCGAGGTAGCGGAAAGGGATCTTTGGGGCAGGCCTTGTTCAAGTCGGTGTAGTCGACGCACATGCGCCAAGCGGTGGCAGCCTTGGGATCCTCCTTCTTCTTCTCGACCATGACCGGGTTGGCTAGCCAATTCGGATGCAGTACTTCCATGATGAAATTGCTAACTAGCAACTTGGTGATCTGATCACCGATAGCTTTCCATCTCTCATCTCCGAAGCGGCGCATAGCCTGCTTCACTGGTTTGGCGTCAGGACGCACATGTAGCGAGTGCTCAACCAACTCCCTCGGGACACCTGGCAGATCCTCATTGGACCAGGCGAACACGTCCCGATTCTCACGGAGGAAGTGGATGAGCTCGCTTTCCTATTTCTCCCCCAACCCGGAGCCAATGATGGCAACGCGGTCGGGGAACTCAGGGTCAACCTGGATCTTCTTCGTCTCCTGGGATGCCTGGAACGCCGTCCCGTGCTGGGAACTCGGCATCCCGGGCGCCACTCCTTGTGCGGACTGCGCCATAGCCACCACCTCGTATATCTTCTTCTTCTCGGCAGCAATTACCATGGATTCCGCCAACTGAGAACCAGTAGAAGCACACTCCATGGATTTCTTGTAATCACCCGAGATGGTAATCACTCCATTGACCAGGGATCTTCATCTTAAGATATGCAGCATGAGTGGAGGCCATGAAGTTGCTCAAAGCAGGCCTGCCGAGTAGCGCATGATAAGGGCTCTGGTGATCCACCACCTCGAACTGCAGCCTCTCTGTTCGGCAGTTCTCCTTGGTGCCGAATAGCACGTCTATCCACACTCTGCCCATTGGAGAACAGGAAACTCCCGGCACAATGCCGTGGAAAGTGGTCTTGCTGGGTAGCAGCATGTTCTCGGCCATACCGAGCTTCTCGAGCGTGTCTCTGTACACAATGTTGATGCTGCTGCCATTGTCGATCAGTACCTTGCTGAACCTTACGTTCTTCTGTGGACCCAAGAAGGTAGGATCCAGCACCAAGGCGTAGCTACCCGGATTGGGCATTACCTTGGGGTGATCCGCTCTGGACCACGTGATCTCCTGGTTGCACCAGTGCAGATACTGAGGGAATGCAGGGATCACAACATTGACCTCCATGGCCCGCCTATGCTGAGACTGCTTGTCGATGGGCTCAGAGGTGAAGATCATGTAGCTCTCATGATGCTCTTGGTACTGGTTGCGGCCTCCATCATCGTTGTTACCATTGTTGTTGCCCTGGTAGCTGTTGTTGCCTCTGTTGTTGTTGCGAGTGTACTAGTTACGGTTGTGGCTGTTGTTGTTGCGGTAGCCATCATTGTTGAAGTGGCGGTTGGCTCCTAAGGCCACTTGATTCACGTTTTCTCTTCTCGGGGCCGCGGGAGGCCGAGTTGCGGGTGCGCGAGCAGGCTGCACATTAGCGTTCACAGCTGGCAGAGGAGGAGGAGGAGGTAGGCCCTCATTCCTGATCTCTTCCCACCAACTGCATTCCCTGGTAGTATGGTTGGCAGGCCTTGTGGGATGCCGAGTATGGAAGTTGCATGGGCCATCCTTCATGTCCTTGAAGACAAAGTTCTGACTAGGAGCCGAGTTGCCGCTACCCTGCTGGGGAGCGCTGTATGGCTTCTTGTTGCTCTGGCCCTGATTCTGGTATTGCCCGTACTGGGCCCTAGCAGGTTTTTGCCTTTGGCCGCTCCCAGCTCCGGTAGCCACAGCGTTCACCTCCTCAGGATCGTACCGAGTATCAATCCGGTCACCTCTGCGCTTGTTGCGGAACTCATTGCGCTTGCTGCTGTTGAAGTTTCTTCTCGGCTCTGCGGAGTCCATCAAGGGCTGAGTTGGATCACCGAGTGCGTACTGATCCGCAATCTTGATGGTCTCTGCAAGAGTGTTTGGCATCTCTCTCTGCAGCCTCTGCCATAGCATGCTGCCGTGTCTGCAACACTGCGCAAACCAGGTGATAGCCTGCGCCTCGTTCGCACCTTCACAGGTGTTCCTCAACGTGCTCCACCGAGTAAGATACTCGCGATCCGTCTCGTCTTCTCGCTGCTTGCAAGCGGACAACTGCTGTGGCCTATTCGGCCTCTTGTATGTGCTGGTGAAGTTGCTGATGAATGCCTCCGAGAAGTCCAGCCAGCAATTGATGCTGTTCTTGGGCAGATTGTTGAGCCAAGTGCGAGCAGGGCCTTCAAGGATTTGCGGCACATACCGCACGGCCCATCTCCGGTTGCCGTTAGCGATGTGCACGGCTGTGACATAGTCATTGAGCCAGTCTTCCGGCTTGGTGCTGTCGTTGTAGCACTTGGTGCCTATGGCGAGCTGGAAGTTCTTCACAGATGGCTCATTCATGATGCGCGGGCCAAAGCACTCTGGGCCAGGCGGCCCCGTGTTCTCGAGTCTTGCGGACAGGCTGATCCTGTCCAGCTTGTACCTGGCATCCGTGGGTTCCAGCACACGCTCAGCCACGCGATCCGTGATGTCATAGCCGGCTAGCACCATAGCCGAGTTGCCATCATCATACCTATCCACCTCCATAGCCGCCGGCTGCTCCACCGGGTTGGCGACTGACGCCACCGCACGCGGCTGCTGCCTCTGCCGAGTAGGCTGAGCACCATGATGCCGAGAAGGGCCAGGGCGACCTCCATCCCGCGTTTGGCTCTGAGCTTTATGGGCTTGATAGGCTGCTCCTGCAGTGTTGTGTTTTTGGCCGGACTGTCGCGGCACAACAAGCTGTTTCGCGGCGACAGTCGGGTCGTACACCTGCTCTTTGCCAGAGTGCCCACTCCGGCTCTTCTCACGGCTGGGATGCGGCGATGAGGCCTGATCAGTAGATCTGACCGCATGCGAGTGCACCACCTGAGAAGCTCCAGCACCCGGATTGGCTTTCCGGAACTCCTCGTTCTGCCTAGCAGCCTCTAGCACTAACTCATTGAGCCTCTCTTGCTGCCTAGCGCGTGCGTCGCCAGCAAGGTTCGGCAACTCAGCAGCTACAGCCTCAGCAGCTCTAAGTGTTTTGGCGGGGGTGCTGTATCTGGGCCTGGTGGAGGTGTTTGCGGTGGCGGATTGGCTAGCAGCCTCTACGACCGTTGCCATCTCGGCGCCCAAGTTGCGACGCGTAGCACCTACTTTGCTAGACTTCCTAACAACAGGAGTAAAACCGTGGGCCTTGTTGTACTCATTCTGGTCTAGGCTAAGCTCTAGCCTAATCTTATCTAGCTCCGCCTACTCGGCGAGCAGCTCCTGGCGTTGACGGTCGAGCTGCGTCCTCATGGATAAGACCTCGAGCTCAGTGGGAGGAGGCATACCCAGTCGCGCAGCAGATGGCGGTATTGTCGGAGTAGTGGAGAGGGGAAGGTTGCAGTCCTTCTCGTAGGGCTTGTGGGTCTTCCCGCCAGCACTCGAGCCAGTGAGATCCTCGACGCGGGCACGGCAGCAGCCGCGCCCTTCCCGGCGTCAGCAGCCAGGCCGGCCACCATCACTTCCACGCTGTCCGCAGGACGGCTCACCGGCCGTCCGCAGGCAGCAATCACGGCTGGAGGATCATCCGCGACCAGCACCTCCCCCGGGAACTCGTGGACGATGGCGGTGGCGACGTAGACGAGGTGCGAGCTGAAGGAGAGCACCGTGCCGTCCTCCGGTATAGCCCTGCCGCCGAAATCGCCGGCGTTGTCGGTGACGAAGTCGAAGGAGCCGAATCTGTGGACAAGGCCATAGACCACACGCTCCCCCGCAGCTGAGACGGATCCCGTCCGAACGTAAACTCCAGCCAGCGCCGCTGGTTGCCCCACGGTGGGCGCCAACTGTCGTGGTGGTGTCACGGCAGATGCCATAGGATGGCTAAAGATGTGGGAACGATGGACGCTGGAGGCGCTCGGGGAGGGATCACGCAGCAGGAGGCCGCGTGAGGGGTGAAGCTAACACTGCAAACAACAAGATCTATCTAGGTTCAGGGCCCTCGTGAGGAGGTAAAACCCCTACTCCTGCCTTTCTCTCTGTATATTGGTGTCTCACCGAGTAGCCACAGTACAAGTTTTGCCTTTTGCCGAGTAGCCACTCCCTTCTCTAGGTGAAGATCTAGGGTTTCGTAACCTAAGTTCCAGTGTCCCTCACACAGGAGGGGGCAGGGCACCTTATATACTGGTGCCCAGCCGGATACAGCCAACAGGGAAAAGTACAAATGGATATCGACATAGTGTGGACACTGTGTACTTCCGGCTTACCGCTGACAGCTTTGGCTTCCTAGTTTGTCTTGTGTGGAAAGTCGTTGTGCAAAACCAAGAAACTGATCTGTTATCACTGCCACCATCACAGGGTAGGTCCCTCCTAACCTGCGACGGTCTGCTGACACCCTGGCACGGATAGGCACGCGCTCTGCATATGAACAGTGCCTCAGTACGGACCTAGGATACGCGGGATCCTGTGTCAGAACGGCTCCTTTGACTTCTGGCCCGAGTAGGAAACCGCCAGTTCTACTCAGACCACTTCTTCTACTCGGAGAATATACTCCCTTGATTCTTTCTCCTGGCTACTTGGGCGCACGGTCGGATAGCAGTCTACCGGGTAGCTAGTACCGGGTAGCCAGCTACTCTGCCAAACGCCTGTTCTATTCTTGCCCTTAGCACTTGCCTTTACCCTACTCGGGGGTAACCCCCCCACACTAAGTATGGCCCTAAGCCTAAGACTGAGTGATTTTATTGCAAGGGCACTGGCCACTCGAACCACAATTGCCCCAAATATTTGGCAGATAGGAAGGCCGGGAAAGTGAACATATGTATATATAATATACTTGTTATTGATGTGTACCTTACTAGTACTCGCAGTAGCGCCTGGGTATTTGATACTGGTTCGGCTGCTCACATATGTAACTCGGAACAGGATCTGCAAAATAAGCGACCACTAGCAAGGGATGAGGTGACGATGCGCATAGGCAATGAATCAAGAGTTGATGTGCTCGCCGTCAGGACGCTGCCTCTCCAATTACCATATGGATTAGTTATAAACCTGAATAATTGTTATTTGGTGCCTGAATTCAGCATGATTATCATTTCTGGATCTTGCTTAGTGCATAGTGGTTATTCCTTTAAGTCTGAGAACAATGGTTGTTCGATTTATATGAATAATATATTTTATGGTCACGCACCTGAGAAGAATGCTTTATTTCTTTTGAATCTTTATAGTATTGATACACACATTGATAATGTGCATGCCAAAAGAATTAAGTTAAATGATGATATTGCTACTTACATGTGGCATTGCCGCTTAGGTCATATTGGTGTTAAACGCATATAGTTATGATGGACTTTTAGAATCACTTGATTATGAATAATTTGAAACATGTGAACCATGCTTTATGGGCAAGATGACTAGAACCGCGTTTTCTGGAACTATGGAACGAGTGACAGACTTACACTAGTAGGAAATAGACTACCAGTGACGAACAAAATCTAACTATCGCTGGCGAACAAGGGTTCGCCAGCAGTACACCGCCAGTGGTAGCAGGGTACCACTGGTGAACAGCGCTTCGCCAGCGGTAGTGCATGTTACCGCTGGCAAACAGAGCCTTGTTCGCCAGCGCTAGGTTCGCCAGCGGTAGCTACCTTGTTCGCCAGCGCTAGACCCCAGGTTCGCCAGTGGTAGTGTTGGCCAGCGGTAGCAATTTAGTTCGCCAGCGGTAAGTCTCCCAGGTTTGTATTTTTTTTTGTATAACAGTTTTTATATTCTGGTATTATACTATACAGGTCCAAATACATTCAATTTATGTAATTTATAAACTTCACACATATAAATCACTCTTAGATACATATGCATCCATCCATAACGAATTTAACACGTCGGTAACGAAATTAACACATCGATACATATGCATCCATATCCAATTCTCATAAGTACGAATACACATTGATCTCAATAACACGTTTATGTCGGAAGATTTCGAACCCAAAATATAGCCATCTAATTAGTTCAACGATTACAAAGGTATGACGTCATCTATACAACGTACGCGCGATATAGATCTCAATCGCAAAGAAGACTAGATATACGGTCCGCCTCCGCTTTAGCTTCCGCCTCCGCTTGCGATCTTTCGCTAGGGCCAGCGCGCCGTCCACTTCTTCATCTCTCTGTAGACCAAGATAAAAGCATTAGACCGGTAAAGGAAATCACAAGTTATTATTAGGAGCAATTCGTACCGAACCGAATACATATCGTCGATCATTTCTTTTTCGATGTTGTGATCTTCTGTTTCTTCACCGGAGGGAACGGAAAAGCACCTTCTAACGAGTTGAACGGTCTCTCGTCATCCTGCTCGAGTACACATCAGCGCAACTCATCGTTAGATGGTGGGGAGTTCCAGCTGAAGACCGAGTCCTTAGTTAATACGTCCCTATAGATGATGGAGCAGATTTTGCGCTGGAGGCGACCAATTTTTTTTCTGAATTCAGCATCAGACCATTCGACGATGCTCCGAGACCATTTGTCCACAGCAGACATGTATTGTAGACTGTGTTAGTCCTTCACGATCTCCGTCATGTGTTGGAGGAGGTACCATGCCTCCATATGGCCGCCTGGCGCCTGCTTGGGGCAGGGAAACTCAGTTTTGTGTCTGAACACATATTTTCCTTGAATTTGTTTCATTCTGTCGCAGTATCCTTCCGCCCTGATGTAGCCGTCCATAGCATCATTGAGAACAGACTTGATGAGGGAGTAGTTCTTCTCCTTCATCGTACTCCCGGAGTCGAGATATACTGCGTGCGCGTCTCTCGGGTAGAGCATGATGAGGGTGCCGTATTTGTTTCTGCGCAAAAAAGGAGTCCATATATATAATCCTCAAAAATTGTATATGCGCAAACTAATGTAAAGATGGGAAATATAACTTACTCGGTAAAGTAGGGCACGAGGGTGATCCTCTTGTGTGTATAATTAGTGAGCAACACTTGTTCGAGGTACTTTGTCGCTTTTGCCCTACCCTTGGGGTTGTTCAAGTACATGTCGTCCATGTAGTAGGGGTCTGCTAGCCCGATGTTTTTGACATTCTCTATGGATAGCTGATGCGCCAAACTGAGCGTAAACAGACGGACGATTGACGAGTGGAGGGATTTCATGCGGAACATCCGAAAAATGTCGTCAAATCTCGCGATGATCTTGTTTGCGTTGCCTTCAGTGACAAATCCCGCCGTAGATGGCACCTTTGCGACCAAAACCGGCAGCGTTGGATTTTTCTGTTTCAGAAGCGTCCCCTCCATATATAGAATACCGTCATGGACGCTACGCATATCACCTGACAGCAAGGAGACTAACCTCGGCGGAAGCATCGGTTTGCCCAACTCATGGATCTGATGCCAGTCGGTTATGGGTATCCTGTCCAATACACGTCCTGTCTGCGGCTTAGACTTGGTCCCCTCCACCGGTTGGCTCATCGATGCAACGACAGAACTCTTCTTAGTTCTTTTCCGTACCGTCTTCTTAGGCTGAGTCTGATGAAATACATCTGCTACCGCCTCTTTGAGGGCATCCTGGCTGATGACTTCTTGCTCGGGGACTGCCGGTTCTTGAGAAGAGAAAAGACGCTTTGTGCATCGATATTTATCCGCTTCCTCCGCTGGCAAGAGAAGTTGATCAAGATCATCCAGGTCGGGCACCCCCTCGTAAGGATCGTAGACGAGGTAGTCATTGGGGTTCTCATCTTCAGCATCGTCGCCGTCGTGTTGCACGGACTTTGCAGGTGAGAAATCCTTGTGTTGGCTCGGGTGCCCCGACCCCTGGACCGGTGTTGGAGTGTTGACAGGAGTACTTTCCAAACGAATTAGTGATTTCGGCCAGGTCAATGGACAAACCAAGCATTGCTCCAGGTTCAACTCGCTGTCGGCTGCGGGTGGTTGGTTCGGAGGATCGAGAGCACCGCAACCAGGGAGCACCCGACTTAATGTCACTCTGAACACGTCCTCGGGCATACGAACGCCGTGGGATACGCGGTTGAGAGGTGTTATGATTTTTTCCTTTGGCCATGTCCTTTAACTCGCCGTTCACACGAAGGAGCAATGTGCATCCCGTCTCGTCGGCCTGCGAAACGTCGCGCGATCGTTGTTAGAGACTGATGCCGTCGCGAATCAAGTCATAATATATAATTAAGCAGTGGACGTTGAATTACCGTGAGGGCATTGAGCTCGGACAAGGGGGATGGACCGCTAAGTGTCGGCGGCAGCGTTGAAGAGATGTGGCAGGGCGGCGACGGATCTTTGCGACCTTCCGGCTGAGGGTTGGGGGCCGGCTCGTTCCGCGCAGCAGACGCCACGACGGGGGCCGCATTCTGCGCAACAGGCGCAACGACGGGGGCCATGTTCTGCGGCGCTGGCTGCACCATTTGGGCTATGTTTATCTCCGGGAGCGGCCCTTGTCCTCCACCTACCATCCACGGCGCTAAGGACTGAGCGACGGACGCACAGATGGTAGGGAGGAGCTCATTGAGCCTCTCGTTCACAAGCTCGTCGACCGTCTTCTCCGGGGCCTTGTTCTGCTCCTTACGCTTCTCCTTGGTCTCCGGGTAGTAGTGCGCATGCCGATGACCCTTTCCGAGGCCATGCACATGGCCACGATGCGGCTTCTTGTCAAGGGGCACTCCCTTCATCGCGTTAAGCGCCCTAATGAAAGGGGTGTCATACGGGTCCTTGTTCGTCGTCGCCGAGGACCCCCCGTAAGATTGAGATAGGCGTTCTTTTTCTTCTTCCTCGAGATACTTATTCTCAAGCAGCTTGACCTTCTCGTTCAACTCAAGATCGCCGGGCTTTTTGGGATCTTCCCTCTAATGGGCCCTGACAAAATTTCTCACTTGCGGGTCGGTGATCTTGTCAAACGGGTTTGGCCCTTCTCTCTTCGCATCCTCCTTAGCCCAGACTTTCTGCTTCCCAAGGTAACCCCGGCTTCCCAGATTGTGAGGGCCAATGTTCTTTTTTCGCTGGTCTTTCCCCCATTTACTCAGCGCCACCATTTCCGGTTTGAGTTCGTCGATCTTGAATTGGGCCAAGTCTTCCTCGGAAATGGAGGGCCACATCTTATGGATCTCATCGGAATCCTTACCCTTCGCAATCATCTCCCGCAAACTGGATCTCCAAGTCGTAAAAGCCTTGGCGAACTTTCCCAATGCTAACGAGTTGACCAGATTCTTCTTCAGGTCCTGGTTGTCGTAAGGATCCGGGAACTTGTACCTCGTGTGCAGCTTCTCAATCAGCAGGGCGGCCATAGCCTTGTTTTCTTTATCTCTGAGGTGCTCCATATTAACGTTGCCGAAGTCTCGAGCTATGCAGCCTATCTGGTTTCCATAGCCCTTGGCGTAACTCTCCGGCTCGAGGGGAGCACCGCTCTTGGGGTCCACTTCCGTGAACTCTTCCCGGATGGTGGCGAGCATGTTGTGCCGCCTATCTTTGCGCTTAGCCGACGCCTCGCTACCGGAGGCGGTATCCCCGGTGCCACTACCGGTTTGATCATCTTCCGCGCCCGATGTATCGTTGCGCGGCTCTAGCTCCTGGCGAACGGTTTCATCCATCTCGTCGTCTGCATCGTCGCCCTGCATCTCTAGATCCGGGTGCGGATCTACGGGTCCTCCTCCGGCGCTAAGCATAGAAAGGCACGCATCGTCGTCCCCGTGTCCGAGACCAGAACCACCCGCCTCGTCATTATGAGCCATATCTAATGAAGGAGAGAAAACCCGAAATAAGTTCAACAAGTCCTACAATTTAGACGATGTATACCCCATATGAGTCCAAATTTCTCGGACACTCTAAGTTGTGATATTTTTAGCAAAGATCATGCCAAAATTCACGGAAAATTTCGGCATGACCTTTGCTAAAAATATAACAAATGGAGTACCCAAATTTGTCGGAACGGAAATTAATCAACATTCCGGCAAATAGGGACTCACGTGGGGTACCTGCACATAAAATCCCACCCCTCATATAATAGATCCCACCCCTCATATTATCATCGTCATCTACACGAAGGTGGGCACATATCCACACGACCACACACGCTCACCACCATCCATCATCACCACACCATATCCATCACAACCATCCATCACCACCATCCATACACACCATCCATCACACCAACCATCACCAACCACAAAAAACAATTGAGATATCCAGATTCATATTTAGATATCAAGACAGGACATGCATATAAATTTCTAACAATTGAGTACTAAGAGAAAACACTAGGTACTACACTTCTATGCCCACACCGCTGGCGAACATAGTCGCTGGTTCGCCAGCGCTATCCTACCACTGGCGAACAAAGGTTTGTTCGCCAGCGCTACCTTTTTTTTTGAATTTATTTACTGTATTATTTTTTATTAGTTTTTCTTTGAGAAACATTACCGTTTTTTTTCTTTATTTCGTTGAATTGATTTACTTTTGTTTATCATTGTTATATTTTGTTTTCCATTATTTCCTTCATGTTTCTCTTGTTTTCTTTTTGTTTTTTATTGTTAAATTTTGGTTTCCTTTATGTTTTCTAATATTTCCTTCATGTTTTCTCTTGTTTTTTTTTGTTTTCTATGTTTAGGAGATATGTTTTCCAATATGTTCTTCATGTTTTCTATTGTTTTCCTTCATGTTTTATTTTGTTTTCCAATATTTTCTTTTCTTGTTTTCTCTTTTCATTATTTTGGTTTTAGTTGTTTTCCATTATTTTCCTTCATGTTTTCTATTTGTTTCCTTTATGTTTTCTCTTGTTCTCTTTATGTTTTCTATTGTTTTTCTTTATGTGTTCTATTGTTTTCCGTTGTTTCCTTCATGTTTTCTATTTGTTTCCTTTATGTTTCAAATAATATAAGTCCACACATTTGAAATACAGAACAAGGTACATTAAATTTATAATAAGTGCACATCAGACCAGTTGATCCATGCATATACATAGATTCGTCGCATACAATTAGAAGACAAATATATACATAGTTTCTCAGTGTTTGATCTTTTTGCCTTTTTTGGTCGCAGTTGCATAATTTAACCCCACATTATGACTTCTTCTTCTGAATGGAAGACCATGCCTAGGTAGCGTTGTTCTGCTTCTTCTTGTTGTGTATGCTGCATGACTATCATCATCATCTTCTTGATCATCGTCAATATTTGGGTCGCCGAACGTGTCGAAGTCGTCCTCGTCAACGACTCCATCCATTCCGATAATATTTCTTTTCCCTCTCCTCACGACAACACGGCTAGGCCTTGCGGGGTCTGTTATGAAGAAGCATTGGGACACATGCTTAGCCAATACCCATGGCTCATTTTGCGCTGTGACATTCGCGCTTGATGAGGTTCCGGCTTCGGGAATAACCATGGTTGTAAAGTATTGGTCTTCTTTTCTGACGGTCGACATCCTAGCCCATCTGACGCGGAACATAGGCACCTTCTCTCCAGAGTAGTTAAGCTCCCATATCTCCTCGATCCTTCCGTAATATCTTAACTTTTTGTCACCGGTGTAGGATTCCATCGTTACCCCTGAGTTTTGATAATCGGAAGTTTTGTCTTTCTCCTCTGTGTAGAAAGTGAACCCGTTGATATCATATGCTTGAAACGTCGCTAGGTTGGGAGCTGGGCCATGTGCCAAGGCGTACAATAGTTTATTTTTCGCACAATCCCTTGGCGGTGGATTAGCGACGATCACATCTTTAAACCAACGCAAGAAAGTGGAGTTATGCTCTCTGATTATTTCTCCTTCGGTCCCCCGCTTGCATTGTTCACTGTACTTTTTCATAATCGAGCTCTTGTGTTTTTCCACCCAAGTATCGACCATGTCAATGTGTTGGAGAGCTACTAAGTTTCCCTGTTAAAGTCGGTGCGTCGACAAGCCCGATCCACATGCACTTCTCTACGTCCATTTTTGTGACCTACTCCATCGAGCTTGCCAATGTGCTTGTTTCTGGGCAGACCAACAGGGTCCTCCACGTCCATATGATTCGTGCAGAAAGAGATGCACTCTTCGATGAGAAAGCCCTGAATGATGCTTCCATCCGGACGAGCTCTGTTGCGAACATATCCTTTGATGACCCCATTCATCCTTTCAAACGGCATCATGTTATGCAGGAACAACGGCCCGAGATGGATGATATCGTCCACGATATGGACCAACAGATGAACACATATGTCAAAGAATGATGGTGGAAAGTACATCTCAAGCTCGCATAGTATCACGACAATCTCTTCCCGCAGCCTTGAGATCTGCTTCCCCGTGATCGACTTTCGAGATATAACGTCGAAGAAGTTACAGAGGCCAAAGAGGGTTTCCCGGACGTGTTTGTCCATTATTCCGTGGATCGCAACCGGAAGTATCTGCGTCATCATCACGTAACAGTCATGAGACTTCATCCCGCTAAACTTTTGTTTCTGCGCGGTGAGGAATCTTCTTATTAGCCCTGAGTAACCGCTAGGGACTTTGACTCCGAGAAGGCACATCATCAATTTTGTGATCTCGTCCGGACTAAGAGTGAAGCAGGAGGGGGGCAGTAATAGTCATTCCTCTTAACCCTTTTGGCCTTGCGACCCTCCGTCTCCTCATCACACGATTGATCGCCGTCGTCATTATCCGGGCGTCCCCCCCTGAAGATCTACCCTAATACCAAAATATTTCAGGTCGTTTCTTGCTTTCACCCCGTCTTTGGTCCTCTCCGGCATGTTGAGCAGTGTGCCAAACAAACTTTCAAACACATTCTTCGTGACATGCATCAGATCAAGGCAGTGAGGCGTATCGAGAATGGGCCAGTATGGCAAGTCCCAAAACACGGACCTCGTCTTCCATACATCCAGATCGGTTTTGGCGCCTTTTGCTTCTTTCCCGGCTCTGGGCATTCCTTCCAATCATTCAGCAACTTGTAGATTTCTTCGCCGCACCTCTTACGTGGAGGTCCACGGAGCTCATCCTCACCGTTAAAAAGGTCTCCTCGCCTTCTCCACGGGTCTTTGTTGGGTAGCCACCTTCGATGGCCAACGAGAACTGTTTTCGAAGACCCAGGTTCTTTCGGAAGTTGCATAAACGTGGGGTCATCCATGCACCTCACGCAACCGTTATGTCCATGGCACACCTGGCCCGCCACATATCCGTAGCCGAGTAGGTCGTGAACCGTACAGAGTAAGACGGCTCTCATTGGGAAATATTGTTCACCGAAGGCGTCCCATGTGTTCACTCCTTCCTCGGCCCATAGCATGTCCAACTCATCTTTAAGCAGCTTCAGGTATAGATTGATGTCGTTGCCTGGTTGTTTCGGCCCTTGAATTAGCATACTCATGTGAATATACTTCCTCTTCATGCACAACCTGGGAGGGATCTTGTACATCCATACAAACACGGGCCAGGTGCTATGGGTGCTGCTCTGGTTGCCAAACGGATTGAGTCCGTCGGTGCTCACACCCAACATGATGTTCCTTGCCTCCGCCCCGAACGTTGCATATTCACAGTCAATTGCTTTCCATTGACTTGCATCTGAAGGATGTGTCAGAATTACTTTTTCACTCCGATTTGGATCTTTCAAAACTTTATTCCTCCTTTTCGCGTGCCAGCGCATGAGCTCTGCTTCCTTGCGGTCCGTGAAATACCGTTGCAGACGGGGAATGAGCGGAAAGTACCACACAACTTTCCGAGGAGCTTTCTTCTTCCCTTTCTTGTATCGAGCGGCGTTGCAAACTGGACAAATGGTTTTGTTCGCGTCCTCTTTCTGATAAATGTAGCAATCGTTGATGCACACATGGTATTTTTCGTGAGGTAAATCAAAGGGGCACACGACTTTCTTGGCCTCGTCGCAACTTTTAGGACAGGTGTTGCCCTCTGGAAGGACATCGTGCTAGTATTGCAGGCTTGCATCGACGCTTATGTCGCTCCATTTGTATCTCGCCTTCATCTGCAGAACATTGAGGGCCACTCTTAGGCGAGACTCTCCCGAACCGCAGCCTGCATACAACGGTGTCTTCGAGTCTGTCTCTAGTTGCGCCAGCTTTGATTGCTCTCTAGCAGCAGATATCGAGTTAGTCGTCTTTCTCAAAAGCAGTTCTTTCAGATGAGGGTCACGCACAACTTCCGTTAGGGGTGTCCCTATGTCCTCGTGATCTTCTTCCACGTCTTGTTCAGCATCTTCTCCATAATCATGTGCGGGGTCATGAGGCTGATCTTGGTCCTATTGTAGTTCTAGTCGATCGTTGCTATTCTCCTGTTGCACATCATTTCCTACTGCCGCCGTCCCATGGACTTCATCATCTTCATCATCACTTACCCACTGACTGTTATACCCATCCATGAAACCATACCTGAGGAGGTGACTGAGCAAGTCTCCGGTAAAGGATTGAGCAAGCCCCCTAGTTTGCACTTTCGACATGGACATCGTATCTCCTTGCGGCCATTTTGTAACATGTCTTCTGTCGCGTGTCTCAAGTAACTATTCACGACACGTTCACTCTTAACGACCACCATTATATGTCGCCTATACGAGAGCGCACCGATATAATTAATATTAGAACCAAACATAATATATATATATTTTTTGATATTCACGAAAAAAATCGGCATGACCTTCCTACAAATTGGAGGTTAGAGGAGTGCCAAACTTTACCGAGACGGAAATGAATCAACATTCCGGCAAAGTAGCAACTCATTTTCATATCCAAAATTTCACTTCATGTCGTATTCACGAAAAAATTCGGCATGACCTTCCTACAAATAGGAGGTTATTAGGGAGTGCCAAACTATGCCGAGACGGAAATGAATCAACATTCCGGCGATAGTTGGCTACTCAATTTCATTCCACAAAGAATTGCACACATGCATTTATCGTCTCCATCACACTACCATTGTTGAATCCGGTGAAATTTCACACATATTGCATATCGCGTGTATCCGGACAAAATTTATATACAAACTCATTTAATTATATATTATCATTCATCCCACCTCAAATGAATAGATGGCTACACGATGATATCCGGAGAATTTTGGAACTTTGGAGAGAGAGGGGGTAATTCTAGATCTAGATGGCTAGGGAGGGAAAATTTTGGATAGAAATGGTGTTAGGAGGGAGATAAACATGTATATACCAACTAAAATAATTTTAGTTGGTTCAAAAGAGAGTAGGAGGGTGAAGAAATTGGCATAAATTCGAGCTAGAGAGAGAAGAGGGGACAAGGTGGAGAAGGGAGTGGAGGGGAAAGTGGGGGTGGTAGGTGTGGTCACTTATGGAAGATCTGCCAGATTACCGCTGGCGAACAACTCTGGTTGTTCGCCAGCGCTAACATGCGTCCTGGGCCCACAAGTTAGCGCTGGCGAACAACCAGAGTTGTTCGCCAGCGGTAGTGAACATAGCGCTGGCGAACACGCAGGCCTGTTCGCCAGCGGTAGTTTCAGGGAGCGGCTGTAGCGCGCGCAGGTGGGTCCCACCCGTAGCGCTGGCGAAGCCGCGGACATGTTCGCCAGCGGTAGTAGGAATAGCGCTGGCGAACAGAAAATGCTGTTCGACAGTGGTATTAGCGCTGGCTAAGCTCAATTGCTGTTCGCCAGCAGTATACTGGTGGCTATAAGTTGTTTCCTACTAGTGTTACTAAAAAACCTACATACTGATGTGTGTGGACCAATGAGTGTATCGGCGCGCGGTAGATATTGTTATTTTGTCATTTTCACAGATGATTTGAGCAGATATGGATATATTTACTTAATGAAACACAAATCTGGGATATTTGAAAAGTTCTAAGAATTTCAATTTGAAGTTGAAAATCATTGTAACACAAAGATTAAATTTCTACGATCTGATCGTGGAGGTGAATATTTAAGTTACGAGTTTGGCATGCATATGAAACAATGTGGAATAGTTTCACAACTCACACGTGCCGGAACACCACAGTGTAATGGTGTTTCCGAATGTCGTAATCGTACTTTTTTGGATATGGTTCGATCTATGATGTCTCTTATAGATTTGCCACTATCGTTTTGGGGTTATGCACTAGAGACCGCTGCATTCACTTTAAATAGGGCACCATCTAAATCCGTTGAAACTACACCTATGAATTATGGTTTGGAAACAAACCTAATCTTTCATTTCTAAAAGTTTGGGGATGCGATGTTTATGTGAAGAAGGTTCAACCTGATAACTCGAACCCAAAGCGGAAAATGCGTATCCATAGGATACCTTAAGGAAACAACAGGGTACACCTTCTATCACAGATCCGAAGGCAAGATTTTCGTTGCCAAGAATGGATCCTTTTAGAGAAGGAGTTTCTCTCGAAAGGTGTGAATACTAGGAAGGTAGAACTCGACGAGGTTACTGAACCTACTCTTCTTGGAATTGTAAGTAGCGCAGCGCCGGAAGTTGTTCCGGTGCCGACTCCGTCAATTGAAGAGGGAGCTAATGATCAAGATCATGAAACTCCAGAAGAGGAAGGTACCGTACCTCGCAGGTCAAGTAGGGAACGTAGAACTCCTGAACTGTATGGCAATCCCGTTTTAAACTTCATAGTAGACGGATGTGATGACCCTGCGACGTATGATGAAGCGATGATGAGCCCAGATTCCAACAAATGGCTTGAAGCCATGAAATCTGAAATAGAATCCATGTACGAAAACCAAGTTTGGACTTTGGTGGACTTACCCGATGACCACAAGGACGTTGAGAAAAAATGGATATTTAAAAAGAAAACTGACGCTGATGGTAACATGATCGTCTATAAAGCTCGACTTGTCGCAAAAGGTTTCCGAAAAATTCAAGGAGTTGACTACAATGAGACTTTCTCACCGGTAGCGATGCTAAAGTCAGTTAGGATTATGTTAGCAGTTGCTGCATTTTTCGATTATGAAATCTGGCACATGGATGTCAAAATGGCGTTCCTCAATGGTGATATCGAGGAAGAGTTGTATATTATGCAACCCAAAGGTTTTGTTGATCATAAGGATGTTGACAAGGTGTGCAAGCTTCAACGTTCCATTTATGGACTGAAGCAAGCATCCCGGAGTTGGAACCTCCGTTTTGATAAGGTGATCAATGGGTTTGGATTTGTCCAAACATACGGAGAAGCTTGTATCTATAAGAAAATGAGTGGGAGATCTGTAGCATTTCTAGTACTATATGTGGATGGCATATTGTTGATTGGAAATGATATAGAACTTTTAAAAAGCGTAAAAGGTTATTTAAATAGTAGTTTTCGATGAAAGATCTCGGTGAAGCAGCTTATATATTAGGCATCAAAATCTAGAGGGATAGATCAAGACGCTTAATTGGACTTTCGCAAAGTACATACCTTGACAAGATTCTTAAGAAGTTCAGAATGGATGATAGTAAGAAGGGGTTGTTACCAATGTTGCAAGGAAAGACGTTGAGTAGTGTCCAGCTACAACAGAAGATAGAGAGATAATGAATAAGATTCCCTATGCTTCAGCCATAGGTTCTATCATGTATGATATGCTATGTACAAGACCAGATGTGGCACATGCTATTAGCTTAACAAGCAGGTACCAATCCGATCCAGGTTTGGAACACTGGACGGCGGGCAAGACTATGTTTAAGTACTTAAGAAGAACTAAGGATATGTTTCTCGTATATGGCTGTGAAGAAAAGCTCATCGTAAGATGTTACGTCGATGCTATCTTCGACACTGATCCGGATGATTCTAAGTCACAATCCGGGTACGTATTTATTATGAATAGAGGAGCAGTAAGCTGCAGGAGTTCCAAACAATCCGTGGTAGCGGGATCATCAATAGAAGCGGAATATGTTGCTGCCTCGGAGGCAACACATGAAGTAGTTTGGATGAAGGAGTTCATATCTGAATTAGGTGTGGTTCCGAGTGTGTTGTATCTAATGGTTATATATTGTGACAACAATGGTGCCATAGCCAATGCTAAGGAGGCAAGGTCTCACAAGAATTCCAAGCATATCAAACGCCGTTTGCACTCCATCCTTGAACATGCCGCAGATGGGTATGTGAGGATTTGCAAAGTACATACAGATCTGAATGTGGCAGATCCATTGACTAAACCTCTCCCAAAGGCAAAACATGATAAACACAAGAACTCCATGGGTGTTAGATTCATCACTATGTAATATAGATTATTGTACCTAGTGCAAGTGGGAGACTGGAGGGAATATGCCCGAGAGGCAATAATAAAATGTTTATTATGTTATTCCTTGTTAATTATAGATGTTTATTTTCCATGCTAGAATTATATTAACCGAACACGTTGATACATGTGTGATTAATAAACAAACAATCGTTCGTAGTAAAGCCTGTCTTTTAACTAGCTTGTTGATTAACTAACGATCAAGGTTTCCTGATCATGAACATTGGATGTTGTTAATAGCGTGGTCATGTCTTTAGGAGAATGATGTGATGAACATAGACCCAAAATACGATTAAGTCATTTAGTTTATATTGTCATGTCTTACATTCGAAGTAACCTTATTGCTTAGACCATGAGATCATGTCAATCAAAAATACTGAAAGAGTACTTTGATGACATCAAACGACACATTGTAATAGGGTGACTATAAAGGTGGCGTTAGGTATTCGGAAAGTGTTAGTTAAGGCTCATGGATCAAGAGTGGAATTTTTCCATCCAAAATGATGGAGAGATATACTCTGGGCCCTCACGGTGATATCGCATCGACACCGCTTGCAAGCACGTGACTAGGTCACAAGGATGTCATATCATGGAACGAGTAAAATAGTACTTATCGGTAACTAGATCGAACAAGGTATGGTTGATACCGATGATCGGATCTTAGACAAGTAAAATATCACGAGACAAAGGGAATTAGTTACGACATTGATGGTTCACACGATCACGAGATTCATCGTTGAATACATAAGAGTCATCATGGATCTCCAGACCCCGTTGTTGATTATTGATCGGGGAGGAGTCTCGATCAAGTCTATGTTATTTGCGAACTGTAGGGTGACACACTTAAGGTCCGATGACGCATTTGAGAGGATACGGAATATCGAAAAATCTTTGGACAACACCGAAATTGTTTCGGGGAAAATTCAAATAGTTCAAGGGGTTTTTGTCGAATGGTTGTTAATAGAATTAACAAATAATTCGAGGTGCTATATGCAAATGTTTGTTAATATAATTAACAAATATTAAATCAAGAAACAAAAATGGTTTATTTATTTATTAAAGAAAAACCTTTGGATTTTCTAAGTGGAGTTTTAAGGGAGCATGCATGGGTGTGAGTGGAGCTTCCACTCACATGAAGAGGGAAAATGTGCGGGCACCCCATGGCTGGCCGCACCCCCCTTCAGGCTGCCTCCCCTCCCCTATAAAAGGAGGGTGAGAGCTCTCCCTCCTCACACACTTGTCCCACCTCCCTTCCTCTGCATCCGCTTCTCCATTCTATGGTCTCCAGCTTGGCGAATCCCTGACCGTGGGATTCTTCACCACCACCATGTCGCCGTGTTGCTGGAGTTTCGGGGGATCCTCTACTTCCGCTGGATCAAGGGAACGTAGGTCTTCATCGAGCTAAACGTGTGACCGATCACGGAGGCACCGCCGGATTGCGGTGCACATCTTCTCGGTCTAGGGATTGGCGTGAGTACGACTAAGCCAACAACGAGATTTAATCTCGTAACGCATAGAGTCTTCGAGGGTATGTTTTCCTAAAATTCTTTCTCCACGGTACCTTTCATCTCCTAGATTAGATCTTCGCCCTTCGGTTTTATCTCGTGTAGGAATTTTTTGTTTTCTATGCAACGTACCCTTCAGAGAGCGCCCGCGTGGTGGGATGAGGAGGCGTGGACGGGTGCGGCGGCGTGAACCGTCGCGGGTGACGATGCCTGGGTCTCCCCGCCTATGCCCGATGGAGACGCGCTGTAGCGGCGGCAGCGGCAACAGCCGGAGCGGGAGGACGTTCCCCGCCGCGGCGTGCTGCCTCGCGGCTTCAATCGCGTTGGCCACGACGTGGCCAGTCCGATCCCACCAGCGGCGGTGCCCGATGGCGTTCCACCGCGACAGGAGAACGTCTATGCCGTCGACGATGTTGATGACGGCCGCCCGCTCCTCCTCGAAGCGGTCGATCCAGCGCCCCAAGTTGTGCTGACCATCGTCGTTCTCGGGGAGGCAGCGCTCTGCCGGCGTCATCCAGCTGCGACGCTGGCGATGTAGCGGCACTTGCTCCGCCGTTCGGGGGACCGGTGGGATGACGACACTACAAGAAATGTGTTGATACATGACGTTCTCGCAACGACGATGGACGAAATCGTCATAAAGTTACGACGATTTGTTGCCATATCGTCGTTACCCGTTGGAGGGGATCAAAACGTTGATTTTTTATGACGATTTGGTTAAAAAACGTCGTGATTTTGTATGGTGATATCGTCATGAACGATCATTGACTTGTTTTTAACCGATCACGACGAATTTAAATCGTCATGACATTGTAAATATGGATGCGTTGGTACGATTGGACGGACACATCATCAACTTCGCCTACATGGCACGCCTGTTGGATAGACACATCATCAACTTTGCCTATGTAGCATGTCTATTCGATAGACACATCATCAACTCCGCCCACGTGGCGTGTCCATTGGATAAACCGGACACATCATCATCTGCCACTTGGCAACACACTGGCATTGACATGTGGGACCTGGAACAGCTGCCATGTGGGACAGATGAAATGCAGAACACGCATGCTTGAGGAAAATGGCCGGAAAAGTCGCAAAAATGCGCCCTGGGGGGGTCGAACCTTGAACCTCATGCTCCCCCACGGACAGACCAACCACTAAGCCACCGAACAGATCTTGTAAGAGGTATGCGTTTACTTCTTTTGAGGCGAACGAAAGTAACTTTGGGCCAAGGCCCAACAAGGCCACCGAATTTATTAGGGAGGGAGGATTCGGCATGGGCCGAATTTGGCAGGGAAGCCAGTATGGGCTGCTAGCACGCGCGGCCAAGTGGCAACTGTGTTGGGCTTGGTCGGTTTTTTTTCGATTTTTTTTTTTTTGTTTTCATTCTATAATTTGAATTCCACCTACAAATTGACCGTAACCAATTTTAAAAAAATTATTAAATTATCTGAACTAATTATAGACCATTTCAAACCATTTTTTAAACATAATACAATCATTCCCATGAGCATATATTTTTTGAGACTTTAGGGGATTTTGAATTTCGGTTTCTGAGTCAAAATGGCGAAGACCGTGCTTATCTAATTGTGAAATTTTCCACCAAATTGTAGTATTCCAAGTTTATTATTTTTGGTAGATACTAGGACATATATAATAACACCACACGAAGGTCTTGGATCGTTTTGAGTTTTTTTTTGAATTTTCTGGAATTTTATAAGCCGGTTTCGGAAAACGGTCAAAACGGGGGACATGACCGTTAGTACCTAGGTGTTGAATATTGATGAACTCTTGGTACATCTCTATTGAAATAGGTACTTGGGTACCTAAAAATCATTTTTGCAAAAAATAAAGAGAAAACTACGAGGCACCTGTAGTTCAAATTTGGCTCGGTTTCAGCTGAATCGGCAGAAATTTGTCTTTTTCGAAAGAGGTGTATTTTGAGCTATTGAGAGGTAGTAAGTTTGTTATTTGTAGATCAAATATGACATAATATATTTAGAATTTTACTTTGTACATTTTTGCAACATATTTTGTGTATGTGCTTCACAAAAAAACCCAGTTTTGACACTCCGGAGATGGAAAATGGTATTTTTATTCAACGAAAAATAAAAGTTTCTTCGTGAACATTGTTAGTTGTACCAATATGCATCTTTGTGTGCAATATGGTGACGTTTCAACAAACTATGCCATGGATGTGGCCAAAACATCCGACATTTCGCCCGAAAGCCATGAATCTTCGTACGAGATAGCTCATTTCTGTGAACACATTTCCCACCAAATTGTCGTATTCCAAGTTTATTGTTTTTGGTGGATACTAGGACATATATAACAACACCACGCGAAGATCTTGCATCGTTTCGAGTTTTTTTGAATTTTCTGGATTTTTCAAAGCCGGTTTCGGAAAACGGTCAAAACGGGGGACATGACCGTTAGTACCTAGGTGTTGAATCTTGATGAACTCTTGGTACATCTCTATTGAAATAGGTAGTTGTGTATCTAAAAATGATTTTTACAAAAAATCATGAGCAACATATGAGGCACCTGTAGTTCAAATTTGGCTCGGTTTCACCTGAATCGGCAGAAATTTGTCTTTTTCGAAAGAGGTGTATTTTGAGATATTGAGAGGTAGTAAGTTTGTTATTTGTAGATCAAATATGACATAATATATTTAGAATTTTACTTTGTACATTTTTGCAACATATTTTGTGTATGTGCTTCACAAAAAAACCCAGTTTTGACACTCCGGAGATGGAAAATGGTATTTTTATTCAACGAAAAATAAAAGTTTCTTCGTGAACATTGTTAGTTGTACCACTATGCATCTTTGTGTGGAATATGGTGACATTTCAACAAACTATGCCATGGATGTGGCCAAAACATCCGACATTTCGCCCGAAAGCCATGAATCTTCGTACGAGATAGCTCATTTCTGTGAACACATTTCCCACCAAATTGTCGTATTCCAAGTTTATTATTTTTGGTGGATACTAGGACATATATAACAACACCACGCGAAGATCTTGCATCGTTTCGAGTTTTTTTGAATTTTCTGGATTTTTCAAAGCCGGTTTCGGAAAACGGTCAGAACGGGGGAGATGACCGTTCGTACCTAGGTGTTGAATCTTGATGAAATCTTGGTACATCTCTATTGAAATAGGTAGTTGTGTATCTAAAAATGATTTTTACAAAAAATCATGAGCAACATATGAGGCACCTTTAGTTCAAATTTGGCTCGGTTTCAGCTGAATCGGCAGAAATTTGTCTTTTTCGAAAGAGGTGTATTTTGAGATATTGAGAGGTAGTAAGTTTGTTATTTGTAGATCAAATATGACATAATATATTTAGAATTTTACTTTGTACATTTTTGCAACATATTTTGTGTAGGTGCTTCACAAAAAAACCCAGTTTTGACACTCCGGAGATGGAAAATGGTATTTTTATTCAACGAAAAATAAAAGTTTCTTCGTGAACATTGTTAGTTGTACCACTATGCATCTTTGTGTGGAATATGGTCACATTTCAACAAACTATGCCATGGATGTGGCCAAAACATCCGACATTTCGCCCGAAAGCCATGAATCTTCGTACGAGATAGCTCATTTCTGTGAACACATTTCCCACCAAATTGTCGTATTCCAAGTTTATTATTTTTGGTGGATACTAGGACATATATAACAACACCACGCGAAGATCTTGCATCGTTTCGAGTTTTTTTGAATTTTCTGGATTTTTCAAAGCCGGTTTCGGAAAACGGTCAGAACGGGGGAGATGACCGTTCGTACCTAGGTGTTGAATCTTGATGAACTCTTGGTACATCTCTATTGAAATAGGTAGTTGTGTATCTAAAAATGATTTTTACAAAAAATCATGAGCAACATATGAGGCACCTTTAGTTCAAATTTGGCTCGGTTTCAGCTGAATCGGCAGAAATTTGTCTTTTTCGAAAGAGGTGTATTTTCAGCTATTGAGAGGTAGTAAGTTTGTTATTTGTAGATCAAATATGACATAATATATTTAGAATTTTACTTTGTACATTTTTGCAACATATTTTGTGTAGGTGCTTCACAAAAAAACCCAGTTTTGACACTCCGGAGATGGAAAATGGTATTTTTATTCAACGAAAAATAAAAGTTTCTTCGTGAACATTGTTAGTTGTACCACTATGCATCTTTGTGTGGAATATGGTCACATTTCAACAAACTATGCCATGGATGTGGCCAAAACATCCGACATTTCGCCCGAAAGCCATGAATCTTCGTACGAGATAGCTCATTTCTGTGAACACATTTCCCACCAAATTGTCGTATTCCAAGTTTATTATTTTTGGTGGATACTAGGACATATATAACAACACCACGCGAAGATCTTGCATCGTTTCGAGTTTTTTTGAATTTTCTGGATTTTTCAAAGCCGGTTTCGGAAAACGGTCAGAACGGGGGAGATGACCGTTCGTACCTAGGTGTTGAATCTTGATGAACTCTTGGTACATCTCTATTGAAATAGGTAGTTGTGTATCTAAAAATGATTTTTACAAAAAATCATGAGCAACATATGAGGCACCTTTAGTTCAAATTTGGCTCGGTTTCAGCTGAATCGGCAGAAATTTGTCTTTTTCGAAAGAGGTGTATTTTCAGCTATTGAGAGGTAGTAAGTTTGTTATTTGTAGATCAAATATGACATAATATATTTAGAATTTTACTTTGTACATTTTTGCAACATATTTTGTGTAGGTGCTTCACAAAAAAACCCAGTTTTGACACTCCGGAGATGGAAAATGGTATTTTTATTCAACGAAAAATAAAAGTTTCTTCGTGAACATTGTTAGTTGTACCACTATGCATCTTTGTGTGGAATATGGTCACATTTCAACAAACTATGCCATGGATGTGGCCAAAACATCCGTCATTTCGCCCGAAAGCCACGAATCTTCGTACGAGATAGCTTATTTTTGTGAACACATTTTCCACCAAATTGCCGTATTCCAAGTTTATTATTTTTGGTGGATACTAGGACATATATAACAACACCAGCGAAGATCTTGCATCGTTTCGATTTATTTGAATTTTCTGGAATTTTCAAAGCCGGTTTCGGAAAACGGTCAGAACGGGGGAGATGACCGTTCGTACCTAGGTGTTGAATCTTGATGAACTCTTGGTACATCTCTATTGAAATAGGTAGTTGTGTATCTAAAAATGATTTTTACAAAAAATCATGAGCAACATATGAGGCACCTTTAGTTCAAATTTGGCTCGGTTTCAGCTGAATCGGCAGAAATTTGTCTTTTTCGAAAGAGGTGTATTTTGAGCTATTGAGAGGTAGTAAGTTTGTTATTTGTAGATCAAATATGACATAATATATTTAGAATTTTACTTTGTACATTTTTGCAACATATTTTGTGTAGGTGCTTCACAAAAAAACCCAGTTTTGACACTCCGGAGATGGAAAATGGTATTTTTATTCAACGAAAAATAAAAGTTTCTTCGTGAACATTGTTAGTTGTACCACTATGCATCTTTGTGTGGAATATGGTCACATTTCAACAAACTATGCCATGGATGTGGCCAAAACATCCGTCATTTCGCCCGAAAGCCATGAATTATCGTACGAGATAGCTCATTTTTGTCGGATCTCACTCCAAAAATGGAAAATTACTCTTGTCGGATCTATCATGAGATGATTATTTGAGTACTTAAAATTTGATTTTTTTTTGGGATTTCACTTGATTTAATTGTTGATTTATTTTACTTGTTTACCTCATGAAATAGCAAGGTTCATTAAAAAGGTTTTCTAGCTCAAATTTAAACACTTGGTTTACTTTAATTTTCTTGTTTTCTTCTACTTTCCATGATATTTTTTTAGGTTTATTTAGTATTTTATTTACTCTTCATAGTCAACACACAATTTGCACAACTCCTAAAAACAGAGGCTGACCTGTGGGACCATCACAGCAGTGTCCCTAGTGCGAGTCACGCACTCACTCCTAATTTCCGAACCGCGGGCGCGGGTTCGAGCGGGGAGACCAAATTTTAGGGACAAACCCTAACACAAAATCTCCCAGCGCCCCCTCTCTTCTTCTCCCCTCGCCCGCCGCCACCAGCACCGCGCCCACTACGCGCCCCCTCTCTTCTTCTCCCCCCGCCCGCCGCCACCAGCACCCCGCCCACTACGCCTGCTCTCCGACCTCCGTTGTGGTGTGGCCTATCTCTCCGATGCCGGATCCAGAGGCCGCCACCGGAGGCGAGATCCCCTCCTTACTCGGCTTCCCCCATGGTGACGCGCACTGCTGCAGTTCGTTGACGCCAAGGCCGCGCCCCTCCTTCCCCAATTCGCTTCCGTTGCATCAAATCGAGCACGCCCTCCCAGCTCCCCCGACGAGAGATGGGCCGCCGCCCAGCTGCTATGGCGTCGTGGTTGGCGGGCTCGCCGGCGCGTGCGTGCAGCGATGCACGGCGCTCCGTCGAGCTGGCTGGACCGCGGCGCGAGCGTAGGCTAGGGTTTTCCGCGGCGGCGCTACTCGCCGGCCACGGCTCTCCGGCTGCCCTGACGGCGACGGATCGGACGCGGACCTCGGACGGCCGTTGTCCATCTCTCGCTTCAGAAAGGGCTCGTCTCCTGGCCTTGGATCCCGAGCGCCGCCGTCTTCGCGAGGGCGCCCGACGACACGCCGGCGTGCATCCGGCCGTCTTCCCCGACAACGTCCACGACCTGCATCAAGCTGCACCTGCCACCGGCCGTCTCCAAACTTCGCTCGCGTGCTGCAGGTGAGGCCAATTCCTTGGTCTGCAATTTCTCCCTCCTGTAAACGTCATAGGTGCACTGCTAGGACTGTCTTGATTTGTTCATAGCTGCACGCCCAGATGTGTATATTTTTCTTCGGGAGCAGAATGGCTACTGCTGCATATAGTTACGGTGTGGATGTTCTCATATATCCTGTGTATATAACTATATATATATAGAACGCTTGTTTTGGTTGCTGCTAGTGCTACAGAATTTTCTGTACCTTGATTGCTACATGTAGTGCTAGAAATTTCGGTGATGTACATAGATTGCAAGTTCTGATGCATTCTAGAATTTTTTGTGATGTTGCAGCAAGACAAAAAAAATGCTGCGATTATAAGGTGTGGTATTGAAGTCAAATTCCAACCATTTGTTAAAAGTATAGGATGTCCAACGTTCTTAAAAAAAAAGTGGCACAAGCATAAGTACTGATAATTTGTTTCTTTCAGGTTATCAATGACAGGTTTGGCATCGTTGAGGGTTTGATGACCACTGTCCATGCCATGACCGGTAAGCATTTGATTAGTTTCTATGTTGAGCATCACTTAATTGTTTATCTTTGTATTGTTTAGTCTTATGGGATCTGAAATTTGATTTGTGCAGCTACCCAGAAGACTGTTGATGGTCCCTCAAGCAAGGACTGGAGAGGTGGAAGGGCTGCTAGCTTCAACATCATTCCTAGCAGCACTGGAGCTGCAAAGGTTAGTATAACTCACCTGGCCTCTTCTTTTATTGTGTTCACAGTGCAAATATGATACCACAATTTATCTGACTGCATTGTATGCTTCTTTCTCTGTAGCTCTGTCTGTTGTTAAACATTGATTTTGTTTTAACTGGTTAACCTTTCACAGGCTGTTGGCAAGCTGCTTCCAGTTCTTAACGGAAAGTTGACAGGAATGGCCTTCCGTGTTCCAACTGTTGATGTTTCTGTTGTTGATCTGACCGTCAGACTTGAGAAGGCAGCCACCTATGACCAGATCAAGGCTGCGATCAAGTGAGCAATCTTATTTCAGTGCTAGTGTATATGGTTTTATTTGCAGTCTTTGCACAACGAAGATGGATTGCTTTGCATGGGGTTAATTATCTGCCAACAACTTTGCAGGGAGGAGTCTGAGGGTAACCTCAAGGGCATTCTCGGTTACGTCGACGAGGACCTTGTTTCCACTGACTTCCAGGGTGCAGCAGGTACTTATCATTGCCTTCACTGTGCAGGGAATTCGATTATCTGTAATCTTCACAGTTGGCACAATGCATCCGACTTGACTAATGAATTCTCTTTTCCAATCACAGGTCCAGCATCTTCGACGCCAAGGCTGGGATTGCTCTGAACGACAACTTCGTCAAGCTTGTGTCTTGAGGCCACAACACAAGGGATCACCTGTAGCCTAGTAGTATTGTACTCTAGAGCAGTTTTTTGATTATTTGACCTTGGAACTGATGCATATTTACTGTCCGGACTTATGGTTTTCGATATGGTTCATATGGCAGGAGCAGGAGCCCAGGTTGTGGTCTCTATCGAAGGATCTCCATGCTGAAGAAGTTTGAAGAACCTTGTAGCTTGTTATTCTATGATTGTATCTAGTTATCACACTTCTAGAGCTTGTTATACTGTGATTGGAACGCAATGTGTTATGTAATGTGATCTCTTGATTCTGGAAATATTTGCTTGAAATGCATTTTGTACCTCGACCAAAGAGTTAGAAATTTTTTTTTTGTCTTGTTATTCTGCATCTAAGTGGACTATGGGCCAGAAGTTGCTGGATCGAAAAAACTATCCCTATGGAATGTTAAAAAATAACAAAATTGTTAATTACTCGAATGGACTAAAAATATATGGGCTCTAAAATGGGCTGAAAATAATAAAACGTATCACTGAAAAGGCCAAGGCCATAAAATGGAAAATGCCTTAAAAAGGCTAAGGCCCAAACGTAAAATGGACTATCCATGGACCAGTAAAAAAGGCTCGAATTATTGGACTTGGCCCAAATAGAGCACTGAAATGGACTGGGCTGATTTCATTCCATGACGATTTGGTTTCGTCTTAATATTGCCACGTAGGACTAGCCACGTCGGAGGTGATGTGTCCTGCCCGGACTGCTCACGACGATTTTTGATCGTCATAGATTCATGACGTTCCTAAATCGTCGTGGATATCCATGACGTTTCCAAAAAAAACGTCGTTGTGGTTAATTACTGACGCTCGGTTTTCAACGATTTGTTTTTCGTCATAGAATCGTCATGGATGAAATATGATGACGATTTGGTGACGAAAATAGAGCGTCATGTATCAGCATATTTCTTGTAGTGCGAGGCCGCCGTCGGAGATGCGCCACTCCTTCGGGATGTGGTAGTCCGGAGGGGCGAGGAGCCCGTACAGGTAGAGCTCTCACGCGCCGTTCGTGTTGATAGTGCGCCCACTCGTCAGGTTGGTGCCGGAGACCTCCCAGGTGTTGGCTATGGCGCTGGCGCAGAAGGCGAGGGGGAGGGGAGGCGATATGCACGGCAAGGGGGAGGGGGCGCCTTTTATCCTTGATCGAAGGGCGGCGACGCCGTAAATGCCTCGTGCGGGGAAGGCACAACGTCAGGACTGGAAGCATCGCGTCGTGTCGCCGGTGTAACTCGATGGCATCTCGTCGCATTGAGAACCGGCGAGCGGCATTAACGCGCACCGGTCGCATGCACGACGCCTTAACTCACGCCGGGGGGGTGCTTTGTGACGCTGACGGACGGGGGCCGCCTATCCGGTGGGGTGACCGGACAATGTCCGACGCCCCAGACATACCCTCAAGTTTGACGGGTGGGCTGGAAGGTCCGGACACAAACTTGGCGGATGGAAACTTTGGGGGTGCCGCTGCGGCGGGTTTGTTGGTCCGAAGCCGTTGGACGTTTGGGGGCGTCGGTGGAGATGCTCTTAGCAGCATTAGCAATAATTGCTCTGATTTGCGCATCTGTCGGCTTGGGGTGAATTTTCTCCGTGGGTAATGCGATGGCGAACCCACCAAATATATCAGGAAGCAGTAGGCACTGTCTCCGGCCCTGAACGCGTACGTTTTTTGTTAGCTGATACTCCCTCCGTTCCAATGAATAAGGCGCGCACGCTTTTCGAGATTTTCCTTTGACCAAGAATTAATCCATATATGTATGTAAAATCAGTATCATTAGAAAGTGTTTTTCATTACGAATTTAACAATGTCAAAGTTGCACTATATAGTCAAGACATTGTTACCTAAATCTTTCGGTCAAAGTTTGTTTTGAAATGCGTGTGCGCCTTATTCATCGGAACGGAGGTAGTAAAAGAGAGCCCCCTGTCCGATTTCCATTATCAGAACTTACAAAATCTACGTATTGCAAAACATGTTGTCGCAGTATCGCGATTCGTGGAGCACCACATGACCACATGGCAGGACTGCGCCACGGTCGGAGTAAACGCCGGATGGACCACCAGCGAACGACTATAGGCGAGACAGAGAGGACATGCCCCGGGCCCGTGCGCCGCCGCCGTTTTCGTGCGTGCGTGACATGGAGGCGGCGCCACACAGATCGACCTCCCCGACCGGCCATGCCTGGGGCTGCCATTTCCCGTGGATTTGTCTCTAGCTTTTTCATTGTGGGCTGCTTCCACGACCATATACCTTCGATGCAATGACGCAAGCATACCACACGTCTTGCCGCATGCCTTGTCCCAGCAGGCAAAAGCACCACCGGCACAGCAAACTGATCCAACGCATACATCGATGCGTCACGTTTGGCAATTCTGACAAATCTAGCCATTTTACGAAATTTCAACACGAAATAAACCTTACTCGAACTTTGAGCCGGATCTATCCCTTTTTAACATCGCTCGACATTTTGACGGCGCGGCTAGAAAATCTCCACCACACCTCCAAACGGCCTCCAAACGGTCCATTGGTGTCTGCACACACAAAAAAAAAATATAGCCCTACACCCTAAATGTGTCTACCGATTAAATTTGTGTCCGACAGCCCAGCTCACTCTTCAAACTTGGGGCCTGACTGGGGCCGTTGGATATTGTCCGGTCAGTCCACTCGACAGGAGGACCTCACTCGTCATAGGTAGAAGCCGCGCCCAAGGAGGTTAAAGACGTCACGCAGGAGGTCGTTCCGCCCCGCGTTAATGGAGACAACGGGACGCTACTAGACACCAAACAACGTGACGGTGGTTCGCAAGCATTAAGCCTTCTCGGCTCCCCAAAAGGCGCCAGGGCCAGCGCGGCCGAGACCTGTCGCCGCCATTTACTCCAACGGGACGCGTGCTCCGACGTGTTCTCTCCTTCCCTCCGCGCCGCGCCCCGCCCATATATAAAAACCACTCTCTCGCCGTAGACAACATCACGCCATCTCCGCAACCACTTCTAAACTCTCAACGATGCCGGGGATGACGCAAGAACACATGCTAGGGTTCGGGCGGAAGCCGCGGCCAACCGTGAGCGCCGTCTCCGACACGTATCTAGGGATTCGCCGAAAGAGGAGGAAGACGACATCACGCCGCAGCAGCAGCCGGTGGGGACAGGGATGCCAGAGTCACACTTGGGGGCAGAGCTCCAGCGCCTGAAGCCGGGACAACCTCTTCGACAACGTCCTAGCAGCATTCAAGCGTACGAAAGATGCCAAGGACGAGCTTTACATCAACTCCATCACCTTCGACGCTGGCACCGTGGGTGTGGCTGACCGGCTCTAGTTGACGGAGGACGTATACGAACTTGCGTGAGCTCTGCGGAAGATTGTGGAATACGATATCCTTGGCAACGGTCACGACTAAAACTAAGATAAGTCTAGTTGATGACCATTAGTAAACTTCGATGTGTTTCGATTTGTCTAGTGACGAGCTTGTGTAAGCTTCTGACGCGGAAGAAGGCGAGGTCCATAGCAGCGACAACGAGGACAACGACAACGAGAAGGAGTAGTTAGGGCGCTGTTGTAATTTTCTTTCTAAATTTTCAATCAAAAGTTTAGATGATTGTTGCTGTGAGGAGAGTGCCCACAAGTTGTTTATGTTAATGACAAATTTTAGTGCGCGTGGCTTCGAGGGTGCCGCTGTAGGACACGCCCATCAAAAAATCGGACACATGTCTAGCACACCCCAAAGGGGGCACCATTGAGGGATGGCAAGACACAAATAAAATGAGTGACAATGGAGATGCTCTTAACCATAGTACCACCAATGTCATGTTTGTGGTAGCACGACTAACCCTACCACGCCCTAGCGGTATCACGTACAAGGCTACCACCAGAGCATCCGACAGTACCATGTACAAGGCTACCACCAGAAGGTTTGGCAGTAGCCAAATGTGTTAGATGCGACAATTATTTTAGAAATGGTCCATTTGTGGCTGAAGTTTTACAATAAGGTTAGATTTGTCAAAATTTCCGCATTTTTTATTGGCCCTATATTACTGGTCTAGATGAATTCACTATGCATTTGCCTATTAGGGCAACAGAAGAAGAGATTCACGCCCTCCTTATGTTGCGACCGAATCCCACCAGATCCAGCAATCGCCAGGCCTTAATGACCGCCAGAGCTCGCTGGTGTAGCCTTTCGGAACCCGACACTCTGGACAGATCAAATAGAACATGCGACAAGGAAATCTTCATCCTTGGGCGAGTTGGAACCCTAGGACCGCCACCATTATTGAACCCTAGGCGTACCGTCGGTCGGAGCACCAAAGGAGGCGGCCGAAGAAGTCACCCCGAAATCCATCCCTGGCACATCGCCGTTCCAGATCCTGCCGAATGTACAGATCCAGAACCAGCCGCCGTGTAACATCCCAGTGTTTGAGAAGTTATAAGGATCTAAATTTAATATGTGCATTTGCAAAGCATGCATCTAAAAATACGGGAAATTTTGGCGCGAAAGTTTAAACGAATCAAAGTGACCAAAGTTTCACTTGACATGATGAAATAGGTCTAGTTCATCTAGTCAAGAGTGCATTTGGAGTGATCTTTATAACATAGTATCTTTACAAACCAAATCATCTGATTACACAAACCATAATTGGTTGTGACCAACACAAACTCTCAACAACCTAAACCACAAGTCTTTAAGTGACTTGGGATAATTCACTGGGAAACTGTACCTCAAAGAGGGGTGAGTACCCAAATCACATAAGTGATAATCATACTTTCACAAATGAGCATAATCGAATCATCTCATTAGCAGAGATTTGATCTTCTATAAAACAACAACTCCCTAAGAATCAAATCATTTCCTTCCATCACATTTTGATAAATCATCTCATAATCATTAAGTAAACTTTCATAGGTAATTAACAAAGTTTTAATGGAACACAAGTGATACAAACATGGGTTAATTCAAAACCCACAAGTGGGAAATGACATAATAATTGTATGAACAAATTTATCGAATATGTACATATCCCCTCAACCATAAATGAAGTATCTAAAAGAAGAAATAAATATTCTTGACCTACTATTAAACTTGATCATTACATATGATATTTCCACACCTCCATATCTACCTTATGAATTAGTAAAATAATAAAAGCATGAACTAACTCTTAAATCAAGATCTTTCTACCTTGTCTGGATCACCTTGTTTTCCAAATCTTCTCCAAGTTATTTTTCAAAAGAAGAAACCTCAAGACAGGAGGAACTACCATATGAAGATCTTCAAGAAGATTACTTAGAGTATTCTAGAAGTGCTACTTCACTCTAATATAAGGGTATTTGGAAACTCTTATATTTTGATATGATCTTACTAACACTCTTGAAATAGTGTGACATTCCAATGTTAATGTTATATAGAAGTACTTTGGAAACAAGACTAATTACCTTGTTAACAGAACACTTTTGTATACTCAAACAATTGAGTGTCATACACAAACAAACCGAAGGTTGAATAACCTACTACATCTCAGTCTCCTGGATATGAAAAGTAAATTGGGGACAAGCCCTGCAAACTTGCCAACAGATTCTTTTCATATGCTTAAGGCTAATTGATGTCATAAAACACTCTCCCATATGTGTATAATCATCTGAGTAAAATATTCGCTTGGAACAACTGGTTGTTTTCACCACAAGGGTGAGATAGTTGAAGATGGAATCCATGAGTGGATCTACCTTTCAAGTGACAAAGACAGTACCAGAAGACTAGTGGCAACTGGAGACTTATTTGTAAATACTAGACACCTGGTGGAGAACAGGCCAGTAGCACCGGTTTGTAAGGGCCTTTGGACTCGGATACAAAACCGGTGCTACGTATCCGGGACTAAAGCCCCCCCCCTTTAGAACCGGTCAGTCACCAACCGGTTCTAAAGGCCTCCACGTGGGCGCCGAAGAGAGCGCGCAGGCGGAGGACCTTTAGAACCGGTTGGTAATACCAACCGGTCCTAAAGTTTTTTTTTTCTTTTTTTTTTCTTTTTTCTTTTCAGGGTTTCCAATTCCGTATTTAGGGTTTAGGGTTTAGGGCGTGTTCCGTATCTTCAGGGTTTCCGTTTACGTGTTTCCGTTTCTGTTTGCGGTTAAATGTTGATGCACCAAATAGTAGTACAATATATATATACATGTAACACGAAGTAATCGACCGATAATTACATAATCTGAGGTTCGTTTTGAATAGTTGTATACTTGCATAGAGAAGGGAGCTGGCTATAATTGGTTCATAGGATGGAAAAATTCTCCGTCTTCTGCTATGACTTGCGTGAGAAGAAATCCTGCCAATTCCTCTGCAATAGCCTTGCAACGGTCGATTGGTTTGAGCTGCGCCCGCTTTCGTGCCATCTTGAAAAGAAGTAGATGAAAACAATTAAGTTATGAACAAAACTAAACATAATTAATGGCAACATAAATAAAGTTGTGAAGATCCGGTTACGTACCTCTAGAGTTCTGGTAGTACGGGATTTCTCATTGATCCTCCTGTGAATGAACTCGCAGACGTAGTATCCACAATAATCAGTTCCCTGTGGTTGTTGCGGGACTTTCTATATACGAGAAACATAATTCAGTCAAATTAATAATAATCAAGAGAATGGTAATGGTATTTAAATCAGGGTACGTAGTACTACTTACTGTGTTAATCTGAAAGTTGAGCTTGTCTGCCCATGTACCGGGTTCTTCCTTGATGAACATTTGCCAAACCCTGGGCGACAAAAGAAAAATGAATAGAAGAGTTAATTATTACTTACTTGATATCAGGGAATGAACGAAAAAGAGGCCGATGAACGAAAGAGGCTGATATATATATATACTTTTGAAGCATCTGACGCGCGCTCTTCCATCTGTCAGCGCCCCAGTTTAACGAGTCCCAGACTTCAACTTGTCCTCTATCGATTCTAATGATGAACAATATGAAGTGGCCGCTGCGCACGTGTACACACGCAGTCATGCATACTCATCAATTACACTTAACATCAGGTAAGCAAAATGGAATGTCTACAAGACAGTAACACTCACCTGAATGCGTAGGGCCAAAGTATTTCTTTTTTGGTATTTTGTCGCTTCAAAAACCTTAGCAAATCATCCGGTGTAGTCTTGTTGAACGTTTCTACTGTGGTTTGATGATACGAATACGGGTCAATGAACCCAAAGTCCCAGATTCCTGCCAGTCTGCATTCACGAATCTTCATTCTGCATAGTAGCGTACAAAAAGAATGTCGTCAGTGATAATTATACGGGCAACGAACGCGAGCTTAACTAAATAATTAAATTACACAAATAAATCACTTACAAACAGTAGCAGCTGAGGATAGACTTGTCGAGGGCACGTTGATTGTACATCTGGAAGAAATCATCGAACCCAAGCTCGACACCGTAATCTCCGAAGTAGTGTTGATCCTGAATTTGAGCCATGATACAGTCTCTCTCCTGCCTTGCGGCCTCCAAGTACCAATCATGTAAACTCCGTAATTGGGTTGTTAGAGCAGTAGGATCTTCGACCAGAGGGTGCCCGGGCTTGTATTTATATACCACATCAGCAATAGCGTAACCCACGTCGCCCATGCGTGGACAGGACACTGAAGCCGCGTCAGATAAGACCTTGAGCGGGCCAACTGACTGTGCTTCTTGTTGTCCGAGCTGGGGAACTTGTTTCCCGCATTTCGTCTGCTCCGCCTGCTTCATCTGTGCGGCGTGCTTCTTTTCAATATACCGTTCATAGTCTGAAAGGGGCGGCGGTGGCGGCGGTGCAGGATAATATAAGTTGTCGATGGTCCGCTCAATTTTCCACTTTGGGATGTCCTTCAGAGTTTCCTTCCAGACGTCTGGAGGGGGCTTCTGGGGAAACTGTGCGAACCATGCCTTGGTTTTGGATGCCACTGCATTGGTTAGTTCCTCCTCAGTCATCAAGCCTGGTAACTTCGGGGGAGTCTTGACTTTCTTGGATTTCCTTGGTCTCTTCTTGGGAGGAGTCCCGTTTCTTCTGAACTGCAGCTTCCGCTTTGTCGTACCCGTAGTGGGCGCATCCGTCGGCTCACGGGAGTGCACGGGCGATGGACCCTCGGCCTCGGGCTCGGGCCAATCTTCGTTGTGGGGTGGACTTGGAGGTTCGTTGGGGGGTGGACTTGGAGGTCGTGCATTCTCTGTACGAATGTGAAAAAACTATTAAAAATAAGATAACATGTGGTGCAACATTCAGTAATGGATGGAGGTATGGTGCATTCGTACCTGGAGGAGTCGGTGGCCTTGGCGCCGAGTTAGGGAACACGATGTGTTTCTTATTCCACAAGATGATACCAAGCTCCATTTCTCCCAGTGTCTTCTCGCCCTCACCTCCAGGAATACTGAGCTCAATTGAATGGCATCCCGGCGTAATTGTTGACAACCCGACACGGGCATGGGATGCTGGAATCTGACCACCATGGTAGGTTGCTCCAGGTTGATTCGGTAAAGCATAGCCTGACGCCACCCTGAAGGATATGTTCCCCATTGGCATATGTATCTCACAGTTTGTCTTCTCCGTGATATCATCCACGGGGTAGTGAGGCGCCGACGGTTCGACTGCACGACCGTCTTCTAGCTGCAGGTGCGTGGAACCCACGCTGCTTCTATGCTGAGATGGGACGGCATGATCGTCTTCTATTTGCAGATCAGGTGCAGGACGATGTTCTACCTCCTCTTCAGTGTCAGGTAGAGGGTGTCCCCCTTTCTTCAAGAGAAAATCCACCTTTTGTTCTAATGTCGATATCCGGTCACTCGTCTTTTTCTTGCTTCTATCACGGCTTCTGTAAGTGGCAATGTCCGCTGCAAACCCTTGGCTCCACGGGGTATCCGCTCCAAAGCCTCGTGTTCGTCCCCACTTTTCGGGGTTCCCGAGTGCCCTCGTCAGCTCGTCGTTCTCTCTATCGGGAACAAAAGTTCCTTTTCGAACAGCTTCTATTGCCTTCTCTAGTTCTGCTACGACTGTTGTTATTTTTTCCGACCATGGTCCCTGAGCAACAATCATCCCAGTCTCAGCGTCCAACGTTGCCCCATGCGCGAACAACCAGAACTTGGACCTATCGGGCCAGTCATGTGTCTGTGGAATGATACCTCTTTTCACAAGCGCATTTTCATAGCTTCGCCACCTAGGCAGGGCAGTCATGTAGCCACCTGACCCCAAAATATGGTGATATTGCTTCTTCTTCGCATTCTCCGAATTTTTGGCCGATCGGGATGCAAAGACACCCGATTTCTTGTACGCCTTAAAATCATCCCAAGCGTCTCTTATCTTCACTAGGTTCCCAGTGAAAACTGGATCTTCTTTCTGATATTTCTTCCACAGTTCTTTCTTCCACCTCTGGAATTGTGTGGCCATCTTCTTCAAAGCCCACTTCTCGACTTTCTTCTTCTGGTCTTCCGCTACGCTGAAATTTTGCCATAGCGTTTCGCAAAGAATTTTTTTCAATCTTTCATCGACATAACTAGCTCCAACGTTGGCCCCGGTCTTCGGCTTATTCCATTCTATTAAGTTGATCGGGACCAGGTCTCTTACAACAACTCCGCACTGATTTACGAATTTGCGATAAGTTTCTGGGGGCTGCAGTGGTTTGCCATCAGCAGCAACTGTATCAATCGAGAACCTTACGGTATCTTTCAACCTTGCGGCCGGGCCTCGTTTGGACTTTGTCTCAGTACTTGCGCTAGCTGTTCCGGAGGGCGCCTAAACGGGAAAATAATGATTCGTTAGTAAGTGCAAAACAAATTAATTGTTGCGTGAACAGTGACTTGAGATATACATTGGCAGAGTTTGTTCTGGAGGGCACTTCTTCATCCTCGACGTTGTCGTCGTCATCATCTACTACATCTTCTATATTCTGATCTCCGTCGCCGGAGTCGTTCAAAAATTGATTGCTAAACGCCTGTCCATCGTCGTCATCACGATATATGGCCGTTGCATTATCAAAAATCATCTGGCACATGTATCTTTCCTTCTCCGCCTCACCCATTCCGGCGACCTGATCGGCGTGCTGATCATGTACAGGTTCTTGGGAATCCATAGCTCAACACCTGCTAGTAAAATTTATAAAATGAAGAACACTTAGCGAAATTTTCATCGGGCACTTGGCGAAATTATTTTATCGGACAGTAATAAAATAATAGTTCTGGACATATTAATGAAATAATAGTTCTGGACACACCAAGAGTTATACATAGCTCGGGTTGATTTTTTTAACCCTAATACATCACGATCGAATAATATCACTTATACATAGTCTCGTGACATCTCTCAAAATAATTAACTCCGACCGGGTCCTAAGCCGCGGGGTGCTGAGTCACGGGTGCTACGCATCCATAGATAAGGAACCCTCCTAGGGTCATAGCTCACGTGGTAAGGAACCCTCCTAATAATCGACCAACTGCTGCTATACTGCCTATACTGCCTATCGAGCAAGTACATGTAGCGACGGACGTGCTCGTCCTCCTCCCTGATACGCTGTTGTACCACCTCCTCAGGGGCCGGCTCTCTCCGCACCGAGCGTGGCCCACGCGATGGCCACCAAAGAATATCCGGGTCGACCACGTCACCCGGATTTCTCACCAAGCCGCGTGCCCCGGTACTAAGGAGCTCCCAATGCCAGCCTGGCGGGGCCCAGTCCCGGACATCCCCCGGCGGGTCCAACAAAGACATGAACTAAAAACCTGCCCGGACTAAGTAAATATTCCATAACTTAGTAAAAAATAGTAAATTGAGAAATATAACAGAAATAAGATGAAAGTTAAACAGGAACAATATGGTAACTTAGTGAAAAATTTTAACTTACTGAAATTATATAGTTATTCTAACTTTCTGAAATTTTCTAACACTAACTTAGTGAAATTTTCTAACACAACATTCTAACAGAAAAATTCTAACACTAAACAAAATTGTAAAAACAAAATAAAGCACTAAAAAAAATCTAACACTAACTCTAAAAATTTCTAACACTAAATTCTAACACTAACACTAATAACTCTAAAAAAATCTAACACTAATTAAATCTAAAAATTTCTAACACTAACACTAACTCTAAAATCAATCTAACACTAAACAATCTAACTAATAACTCTAAAAAAACTCTAAAATTAAACAAAATTGAAAAAAAAAGAAATTAAAACTTAATTACCGTACGTACGTGGCCGGCGACGGGGCGACGGCGATCGAGGGGCGAGAGGCGGGGCGGCGGAGGCGGAGGCGAGACGGACGCGCGACGGAGGCGGACGGCGCGACGGCGCGACGGAGAGGCGGACGACGCGCGACGGAGGCGGACGGCGCGACGGCGCGACGGAGAGGCGGACGGACGGGGCCGCGCGGGGGATCGACGGCGACGGCGATGGACGCGGGGTCGCGCGGAGGCAGACGGCGACGGAGGCGCGGCGGACCGAGGACGCGGAGGCAGACGGCGACGGCGACGAGGCGGACGGACGGCGACGAGGCGGACCGCGCAGGGCTTCGCCGTAGCTAGGTAGAGGAGAAGACGCGCGAACGAAATGAGGCCAAAATTTCACAGTCCTGGAGATATCGCCGCACTACAGGCCTTTAGCACCGGTTTGTGTTAGCAACCGGTGCGAAAGGGTCTTTAGCACCGGTTGCTAACACAAACCGGTGCTAAAGTCCTGTAGTTGGGGCCACACACAGACTGCGCGCCCACTACAGGCCTTTAGAACCGGTTTGTGTTAGCAACCGGTGCTAAAGGTTTTAATACAAACTGCTCGCCTCCCGCGCGCGGCGGTTTTATTGCTACAGTGCGCACCGGCCCGATCGCGAGTCTCTGTTTCTTCTCTTCTTCCTCTGTCGTCTCTTCTTCTTCCTCTCTTGATCTTCCTCCACTAAGCACCATGGCTGAAGTTTCTAAGAGATATGATGTGCCCACACCATGCGGCAAAAGTCTCGACGTGTTCTACACCAACAACTGCGAGGAGCTCCCCGGTGCTATTGGGTATTTGACCAATCTGTATTTCTCCTCTCCCGAAGAACACCGGTTTTTCGGGCTTGATTTAGAGTATACGGCGGATAAACGGAATGTTGCAGTCATCCAGATTGCGTTCAAGGAGGCCGTTTTGGTCTTCCAATGGTCAAGGTAACGCACACGTACAATCTTGCATCTTCGATTTGTTTGTTGCATGTGAAGAATACATGTGTTGCCATATATCTAACACGTACACGTATCAAATTTTTGTTGTTGCAGTAGTTCAAAGCATTCTCCGGCACTTGTTGATTTTCTTGTCAACAAGGGGTATGACTTTTGCAGCGTTGACAACACGCAAGACCGTCCGAAGTTGATGCGCTTGGGTATTGTGATACCTGAAGATCACTACATTGATATTCAGGGTCTTATCCATTTGAACGGGCCAAAGACCGGTATGGCTCGCATGGCAAGTGCCTTCATCCACGAGGGCTACGGAACCATGAAGACTGATTTCCCCTCGAAGAATCACTGGTTGTGGGAGAAGAACCCACTGGACTGGACCAACATCACGTATGCAGCCATAGATGCATACGTCTCCTACGAGTTGTTCCGCTTCTACTCGACGGATCCATAGATGTTGTTTGTGTACCGCCTCTTGTGTTCGATATATGCATGTAATGGATATATTAGTATGTAATGGATATATTATCATGTAATGTATATATTATTATGTAATGGATATTATTTCTATATTAATTCCTAGCTAAACTATTTCTATATTATGTCAAACACACATTTCAAAACAGACAAACAAAAACACATCAAGAAAACAAAACAGAAAAACTACTGTATCTGTATATGTGATCACTTACCCCAGGCGCACTTTACACAAAATGCGCCTGCGGTAAATCTCTTATCCCAGGCGCATTTACTTACTGTGCGCCTGCGGTAAAGTTACCCTAGGCGCATTTTGCTGTTTATGCGCCTGTGGTAAGTTAGGGTGGGTAATGAGTAAGGCAACGAGAAGTGAGAGCGCAAGTGATACATCGAGCATATATATCGTGGATACATATATATAGATTGATTTAGCGAGATACCATACAGATTGATTTAGCGATTGCCGCAGTGTCGCCGGAATACAAATTCTTTTATTAAAAAGAGAAAACAGACGAACACTACTCCTCGCCATCGTCGTCGGGGAACTCGTCGGTGACCTCCTCCGGGTCATCATCGTCGCCGAACTCGTCGGTGACCTCCTCGTCATCATCGGAGGTGCATGATGGTATGTCCGAGATAGGCCCCCACCTCGGATCGTCGGAGGCCCAGACTTCGCCGGCGCGGTCGGCCCGACGAAGCTCTTGCAGCGCCCTCGTCCTCACCTCCCGAGCCTCATCTAACGCGAGGTGGCGTTCGAGGCGGCGCTCCGCCCGCTGACCCGCGCGTGTCTGCCAGAGCTCCTCGTCGGCGCTCTCCTCCCCCGGGTTGTTCCGGTAATAATCGCGGACGACGCGGTCTTCCCTGGCGTCGACTAGGCCCTGAAACGCGCGGTGGCGGAGGTGGAGGTGGTCGGCGGCAGTGATGATCTGTGGCTTCGTCGCCCTGGCCTCCGCTTCCCAGACTGTGTGGCAGTCGTTGAAGTTCATCAGCGACCGCGGGCGGTTGAGGCGCCAGGCCGCCGCGTCCCAGGCGCGGGCTGCCTCTGCCGCCGTCGCAAAGGTGCCGAGGGGGATGCGGTCGTCCCCCCAGCGGATATCTGCGCTGAACATTCCGTTCTGTCGTGCTCGGACGCCGCGGAAACCGGTGGTGCTGTTCCTCCTCGGAGGCATGGTGGAAGCGCGACGGTGCAGAGGGATGGAGAAGAAGCGCTCGAGGAGCGACAGTGGCTACTGGGTGCATATATAGGGTCCTCTGGCTCACAAAGTGTTGAGCTAGGGTTTTGATCCAACGGTTAAGAAACATCCCAACGGCTCACAACAGCTCGAAAGAAACACACCGTAGCCCTGATCGAACGGCTCACAACAGCTGGAAAGAAACACACCCCGGATCCAACGACTCACAAGCGGTTGAAATAAACACACGATCCGTGTGATTCTATCTGATTGGTCCAAACGAAACCCTAACCCATTTAGTCCCGGTTGGTGTCCCCAACCGGTACTAAAGGGACGATCCGTTTCTATTTGTCTTCTTGTCTTTCTTCTGATTGCGCCGTAACTATGGAACATCTTCATCATTTAACTGAATGCTAGGATCATCTTTGACTTTGAAGGGAGGAATTTCATCAAATTTAAAGTAATCTGATCAATTACCCCAGGCGCACATTGCACACCATGCGCCTGTGGTATAGCTCTTAGCCCAGGCGCATATTCTGTCTATGCGCCTGCGGTAATGTTACCCCAGGCGCATATTGTAGTCTATGCGCCTGTGGTAAGTTAGGGTGGGTAATGAGTAAGGCAACGAGAAGTGAGAGCGCAAGTGATACATCGAGCATATATATCGTGGATACATATATATAGATTGATTTAGCGAGATACCATACATGTAGATTGATTTAGCGCGTTTGGTATACTAGCCCGCTGGTACTTTGTTTCTCACTTTTAAAAAGTACATACATATATTGCGAGTATTTTCCTCTGTCAACCTTTCATCACAATCTTACGCTTGCCTTTCTTGGTTGATGTTGAATACGTGACTGCCATACCGTGACTTCTTCTGTCTGCCTCTGTGACAACCGGTCGTCACAATCTTACTCTTGCCTTTCTTGGTACCGGTTGCGGTTAACAACCGGTGCTAAAGGGTCTTTAGCACCGGTTGTTAACGGCAAACCGGTTGTTAACGGCAACCGTTGCGAAAGGGTCTTTAGCACCGGTTGTTAACGGCAACCGGTCCTAAAGGCCTGTACAGGGGGGCGCATATTTCTTTTTCTTCTTCTTTCTGTTTCCAAAGGGGGGTGTAGAACAAAACAAACGGTATCGCCATCATACAGCCCAACCGTGGCTACTGGGTGCATATATATATGCATACCAAATGCACGGCTGGACGTATGACGGCGAATCCGGATGTTTTGTATTTGCTCGATGAACTGAGTATATGATGTATCAAACCTTAAGGGGGGTGTGGAACAAAACAGACGGTATCGCCATCATACAGCCCGACCGTGGCTACTGGGTGCATATATGCATACCAAATGCACGGCCGGACGTATGATGGCGAATCCGGATGTTTTGTATTTGCTCGATGAACTGAGTATATGATGTATCAAACCTTAAAGGAGGGTGTAGAACAAAACAAACGGTATCGCCAGTATACAACCCCGCAGTGGCTACTGAGTGCATATATGCATACCAAATGCACCGCGGGGCGTATGCTGGCGAATCCGGATGTTTTGTATTTGGGAGATGAACTGAACGGTGTATGAAGCTGGGCTATATATAGGGTCCTCTGGCTCACAAAGTGTTGAGCTAGGGTTTTGATCCAACGGTTAAGAAACATCTCATCCAACAGCTCGAAAGAAACACACCGTAGCCCTGATCGAACGGCTCACAACAGCTGGAAAGAAACACACCCCGGATCCAACGACTCACAAGCGGTTGAAACAAACACACGATCCGTGTGATTCTATCTGATTGGTCCAAACGAAACCCTAACCCATTTAGTCCCGGTTGGTGTCCCCAACCGGTACTAAAGGGACGATCCGTTTCTATTTTTCTTCTTGCCTTTCTTCTGATTGCGCCGTAACCATGGAACATCTTCATCATTTAACTGAATGCTAGGATCATCTTTGACTTTGAAGGGAGGAATTTCATCAAATTTAATGTAATCTTCTGACATGTCTGTCTTGTCCTCGACTCCCACGATGTTTCTTTTCCCTGAAAGAACTATGTGGCGCCTTGGCTCATCGTCTGATGTATTCGTTTCTTTATCTTTTGTTTTTCTCGGTCTACTAGACATGTCCTTCACATAGAAAACCTGAGCCACATCATTGGCTAGGACGAATTGATCATTGTCGTACCCAAGATTCTTCTGATCCACTGTTGTCATTCCGTACTTCGGGTCTACCTTCACGCCTGACAGGTTGAACCATTTGCACCAGAACAAAGGGACCTTAAAGGAAGGTCCGTAGTCAAGTTCCCATATCTGCTCTATGTAACCATAGTATGTGACCCTTTGCCCGTTGTCGTCTTTTGCATCAAACCGGACGCCACTGTTTTGGTTGGTGCTCTTTTTATCTTGTTCTGCCGTGTAAAATATGTTACCATTTATCTCGTACCCTTTAAAGGTCAATACAGTCGAAGATGGTTGCTTGGCCAACAAGTATAGCTCATCTTCAACAATGTTGTCATTAATCAGACGTCTTTGCAACCAACCTCCGAAAGTCTTCGCGTGTTCTTTAGCAATGAAATCTTCAGGTTGCTCCGGATATTCCGAGCGTAAAATATCCGTGTGTTCCTGGATATATGGAGCCGCCAAGCTGGAATTAACTAGAACTGTGTAGTGTGCTTGACTGAAAGATTGCTCGTCCATACATGTTGTTGATTTCTTTCCTAGCGTGCCTTTTCCACGCAGTCTCCCCTCATGGCGCGACTGAGGAACCCCGATCGGGTTCAGGTCAGGAATAAAGTCAACACAAAACTCAATGACCTCCTCTGTTCCATAGCCCTTGACCATGCTTCCTTCTGGTCTAGCACGGTTTCTAACATAATTCTTCAAGACTCCCATGAACCTCTCAAAGGGGAACATATTGTGTAAGAATACAGGACCGAGAACGGAAATCTCTTGGACTAGGTGAACTATGAGGTGCGTCATAATATTGAAAAAGGTTGGTGGGAACACCAACTCGAAGCTGACAAGACATTGGACCACGTCCTTCTGTAAACTTGGTAGAGTTGCTGGATCGATTGCCTTCTGAGAAATTGCGTTGAGGAATGCACATAGCTTCACAATGGGTACTCGCACGTTTTCTGGTAGAAGCCCCCTCAATGCAATCGGAAGTAACTGGGTCATGATCACGTGGCAGTCATGAGACTTAAGGTTTTGGAACTTTTTCTCTTCCAGGTTTAGTATTCCTTTTATGTTCGACGAGTAGCCAGACGGGACCTTGATACTACTCAGGACTTGGAAAAAGATCTCCTTCTCTTCCTTGGTAAGAGCGTAGCTGGCAGGACCTTTGAAATTCTCTGGATTCATCAGGTCGTCTCGTTCGTGCATACGTTGGTGGTGCAGCCGTGCTTTTGGTGTATCTCTAGACTTCTTCCCATGCACGCCCAATAAGTTTAGCAGGTTCACGCAAATATTTTTCGTCACGTGCATCACGTCGATCGCAGAGCGAACCTCTAGGAATTTCCAATAGGGTAGTTCCCAGAATATAGATTTCTTCTTCCACATGGCTACGTGGTTGTCGGCGTCATTTGGAACAGATTGTGCGCCAGGACCCTTTCCAAAGATTACTTTTATATCTTTGACCATGTCATATATATCAGTACCTTTAGGCAGGGTTGGCTTCCTCCGTGTATCTGCCTCGCCTTTGAAATGCTTTCCTTTCTTTCTTACGGGATGCCTGTCTGGAAGAAATCGACGATGCCCCGGGTACACATTCTTGCCTATATGTATACTTTCTGTCTCGCCTAAACAGTGTGTGCATGCGCTGTATCCCTTGTTTGACTGTCCTGAGATGTTACTAAGAGCGGGCCAATCATTGATGGTAACAAACAGCAACCCTCGTAGGTCAAATTCCTCTTGTTTGTACTCGTCCCACACACGTACACCTTCGTCAGCCCACAACTCTAAAAGTTCATCAACCAGTGGCCTCAGGTACACATCAATGTTGTTGCCGGGTTGCGACGGGCCTGGGATAAGCACTGGCATCATAATGAACTTACGCTTCATGCATAACCAAGGAGGAAGGTTATAGATACATAGAGTCACGGGCCAGGTGCTATGACTGCTACTCTGCTCCCCAAATGGATTCAGGCCATCTGTACTCAGACCAAACCTTAAGTTTCTTGCGTCACGTGCAAAGTCCTCGTACTTATCGTCGATGTTTCTCCACTGCGACCCATCAGCGGGGTGTCTCAGCATATCGTCTTCCTTACGGTCTTCTTTGTGCCATCGCAACAACTTGGCATGCTCTTTGTTTCGGAACAAACGTTTCAACCGTGGTATTATAGGAGCATGCCACATCACCTTGGCAGGAACCCTCTTCCTGGGACGATCGTCGCCCTCAACATCACCAGGGTCATCTCGCCTGATCTTATACCGAAATGCACCGCATACCGGGCAGGCATTTAAATTCTCGTGCTGGCCGCGGTAGAGGATGCAGTCATTGATGCATGCATGTATCTTATGCACTTCCAATCCTAGAGGGCAGACAACCTTCTTTGCTTCGTATGTACTGCAGGGCAGCACGTTATTTCTTGGAAGCATCTTCTTCATTATTTTCAGCAGGTTTTCAAATCCCTTGTCAGATAATCCATTCTCTGCCTTCCATTGCAGCAATTCAAGGGTGGTGCCCAGTTTTTTCTGGCCATCTTCGCAAGTTGGGTACAACAATTTTTTGTGGTCTTCTAACATGCGCTCCAACTTCAACCTCTCGTTTTCACTTGCGCAGTTTATCTGTTCTTCACGAATGACCTGACGAAGATCATCATCAGACTCATCAACAATGTCCTCAAGTTCAGGCTCATCTTCCCCCATTTCAGTATCACCGTGTTCATCGAACATAGGATACTCATCATTATCCTCTTCTTCTTCATTGTCTTCCATTATAACCCCTCTTTCTCCGTGCTTGGTCCAACAAAAATAACTGGGCATGAAGCCTTCTTGCAACAGGTGGGTGTGTATGGTTCTTGAGCTAGGGAAATTCCTCTTATTCTGGCATTTTTTACATGGACAAAAAATAAATCCATTCTGCCTGTTTTTCTCAGCCACATTGAGAAAACTATGCATGCCATTAAGGAATTCGGGACGACGTCGATCACTGTACATCCATTGCCGGTTCATCTGCATTATATAAATTTATCAACAACCATTATATATGCTAAATCATCATGACTAAATTAGTTAATTAATACAAAAAGTTCATCACACGTTAATACCAAACTAGCGTATAGTGACCATATATACATATATAGTTCTCAGAAAAATACACACTGAAACCATCCATAAAAATTCTCTCTAATTAATGCATTTAAAAACAACAACAAATGCGATCAAAATCGCAACAAAGGTAACAATTGACCCGACGACATAATGATACCAAGCCTCTTTACTAATTGCATATTTCCTAATCTTTCTAATCTTCAGGCGCATTGCGTCCATCTCGCTCTTGTGACTATCGATGACACCGGCAAGAACCTTTTCCAAGGTCATCTTCTCTCTTTCAGTTTTTTCCAACCTTTCTTCAGTTTTTTTCAATCTTTCTTTCAAGCCAATATTTTCTTGTTCAACTAAGTATAACTTCTCAACAATAGGGTCGACTGGCATTTCCGGTTCCACTACCTCCTATATAAAAATATCTATGTCAAGTTGGTCGGCGTAAGTAATTGTCGTATAATCAGGAAATGAAAATATGTAGTGAAAAAAGATAATATACCACATCCGAATCATAGACTGGACGAGGGCCAACGGGGACGGATATCAAAACCATGGCTCTAGAAAATTATATACAAGTAAATACGTAAATCATACAAATCAAAATTTGTTTTGGTAAATAAAAACAATAGGCTCACCAAGGTTGTGTCGGTGATGGGGCGATTGACGGTAGTACTGAGTAAGGGGACAAGGCGCGCGACACTAAAAAAAGCACAAATCATAATTAATTTTGAGCTCAAATTGCATCAATTTGTATACATAACAAAATGAATAACAAATTCTAGCTTAGCTAGGCATTTCATCAAACACCTAGCTAGCACAACAAAAATGAAATGAGCAAGAAAACGAGCAAAACCTGCAATGCCGGAAGAGGGAACGTTGATGCTAACCGTAGAACCGATGGGTACCAACAATCTTGACAAATGGTGGAGAAAATGGGGATGGATTAGACCTCACAAGAGGAAGAAGAGAGCAAAAATGGAGTTGAGCTCGAGCTGGAAAAAATGAGCTGAGCTCGGGGTGGTATGTAGGGTTTAGGGGAGGGATTTAGGACCGGTTTGTGTTACAAACCGGTTCTAAAGGTTATGACAGCGGGACCCGCAGTGGCTGCAAAAAATGAGAAAACCTGTAGAACCGGTTTGTGATACAACCCGGTTCTAAAGGTTCTGCCCCTGGGCCCCCCTCCCTGCAGCAAATGGCCCGCAAGTCCTTTAGGACCGGTTTGTGTTACAAACCGGTCCTAAAGGCCTTGCGGGCATTTTGCTGCATGGGTGGGGCCCAGGGACAGACCCTTCTGAACCGGTTTGTATCACATCCGGTTCCATTGGGCTTGGCTCAATGCCCTGTTTTCTACTAGTGTATAAAAACCACTCTCTCGCCGTAGACAACATCACGCCATCTCCGCAACCACTTCTAAACTCTCAACGATGCCGGGGATGACGCAAGAACACATGCTAGGGTTCGGGCGGAAGCCGCGGCCAACCGTGAGCGCCGTCTCCGACACGTATCTAGGGATTCGCCGAAAGAGGAGGAAGACGACATCACGCCGCAGCAGCAGCCGGTGGGGACAGGGATGCCAGAGTCACACTTGGGGGCAGAGCTCCAGCGCCTGAAGCCGGGACAACCTCTTCGACAACGTCCTAGCAGCATTCAAGCGTACGAAAGATGCCAAGGACGAGCTTTACATCAACTCCATCACCTTCGACGCTGGCACCGTGGGTGTGGCTGACCGGCTCTAGTTGACGGAGGACGTATACGAACTTGCGTGAGCTCTGCGGAAGATTGTGGAATACGATATCCTTGGCAACGGTCACGACTAAAACTAAGATAAGTCTAGTTGATGACCATTAGTAAACTTCGATGTGTTTCGATTTGTCTAGTGACGAGCTTGTGTAAGCTTCTGACGCGGAAGAAGGCGAGGTCCATAGCAGCGACAACGAGGACAACGACAACGAGAAGGAGTAGTTAGGGCGCTGTTGTAATTTTCTTTCTAAATTTTCAATCAAAAGTTTAGATGATTGTTGCTGTGAGGAGAGTGCCCACAAGTTGTTTATGTTAATGACAAATTTTAGTGCGCGTGGCTTCGAGGGTGCCGCTGTAGGACACGCCCATCAAAAAATCGGACACATGTCTAGCACACCCCAAAGGGGGCACCATTGAGGGATGGCAAGACACAAATAAAATGAGTGACAATGGAGATGCTCTTAACCATAGTACCACCAATGTCATGTTTGTGGTAGCACGACTAACCCTACCACGCCCTAGCGGTATCACGTACAAGGCTACCACCAGAGCATCCGACAGTACCATGTACAAGGCTACCACCAGAAGGTTTGGCAGTAGCCAAATGTGTTAGATGCGACAATTATTTTAGAAATGGTCCATTTGTGGCTGAAGTTTTACAATAAGGTTAGATTTGTCAAAATTTCCGCATTTTTTATTGGCCCTATATTACTGGTCTAGATGAATTCACTATGCATTTGCCTATTAGGGCAACAGAAGAAGAGATTCACGCCCTCCTTATGTTGCGACCGAATCCCACCAGATCCAGCAATCGCCAGGCCTTAATGACCGCCAGAGCTCGCTGGTGTAGCCTTTCGGAACCCGACACTCTGGACAGATCAAATAGAACATGCGACAAGGAAATCTTCATCCTTGGGCGAGTTGGAACCCTAGGACCGCCACCATTATTGAACCCTAGGCGTACCGTCGGTCGGAGCACCAAAGGAGGCGGCCGAAGAAGTCACCCCGAAATCCATCCCTGGCACATCGCCGTTCCAGATCCTGCCGAATGTACAGATCCAGAACCAGCCGCCGTGTAACATCCCAGTGTTTGAGAAGTTATAAGGATCTAAATTTAATATGTGCATTTGCAAAGCATGCATCTAAAAATACGGGAAATTTTGGCGCGAAAGTTTAAACGAATCAAAGTGACCAAAGTTTCACTTGACATGATGAAATAGGTCTAGTTCATCTAGTCAAGAGTGCATTTGGAGTGATCTTTATAACATAGTATCTTTACAAACCAAATCATCTGATTACACAAACCATAATTGGTTGTGACCAACACAAACTCTCAACAACCTAAACCACAAGTCTTTAAGTGACTTGGGATAATTCACTGGGAAACTGTACCTCAAAGAGGGGTGAGTACCCAAATCACATAAGTGATAATCATACTTTCACAAATGAGCATAATCGAATCATCTCATTAGCAGAGATTTGATCTTCTATAAAACAACAACTCCCTAAGAATCAAATCATTTCCTTCCATCACATTTTGATAAATCATCTCATAATCATTAAGTAAACTTTCATAGGTAATTAACAAAGTTTTAATGGAACACAAGTGATACAAACATGGGTTAATTCAAAACCCACAAGTGGGAAATGACATAATAATTGTATGAACAAATTTATCGAATATGTACATATCCCCTCAACCATAAATGAAGTATCTAAAAGAAGAAATAAATATTCTTGACCTACTATTAAACTTGATCATTACATATGATATTTCCACACCTCCATATCTACCTTATGAATTAGTAAAATAATAAAAGCATGAACTAACTCTTAAATCAAGATCTTTCTACCTTGTCTGGATCACCTTGTTTTCCAAATCTTCTCCAAGTTATTTTTCAAAAGAAGAAACCTCAAGACAGGAGGAACTACCATATGAAGATCTTCAAGAAGATTACTTAGAGTATTCTAGAAGTGCTACTTCACTCTAATATAAGGGTATTTGGAAACTCTTATATTTTGATATGATCTTACTAACACTCTTGAAATAGTGTGACATTCCAATGTTAATGTTATATAGAAGTACTTTGGAAACAAGACTAATTACCTTGTTAACAGAACACTTTTGTATACTCAAACAATTGAGTGTCATACACAAACAAACCGAAGGTTGAATAACCTACTACATCTCAGTCTCCTGGATATGAAAAGTAAATTGGGGACAAGCCCTGCAAACTTGCCAACAGATTCTTTTCATATGCTTAAGGCTAATTGATGTCATAAAACACTCTCCCATATGTGTATAATCATCTGAGTAAAATATTCGCTTGGAACAACTGGTTGTTTTCACCACAAGGGTGAGATAGTTGAAGATGGAATCCATGAGTGGATCTACCTTTCAAGTGACAAAGACAGTACCAGAAGACTAGTGGCAACTGGAGACTTATTTGTAAATACTAGACACCGAAGTGATCGAGGTTCCATCGATATTCTAGTGGAGAGAGAGAGAGAGACCAATATGGGAAGGGAGTGGAATTTCGACATGACCTATTGATTAAATTTGAAATTGAGGAGTTCAAACTTGAATTATTTGAAACTTGTGAATATTTGAATTGAATTTGAATTCAAATTGAATAATCGAGATAATACTATTACCATAATCAAATGGAAACAATTAAGAAATATCAAGTATTGGACATTTCCAATTTCATTGTGTATAAGAAAAAGAAAACAATAAACTTTATTGATAATAAAATAATAATACAAAGTCATTACATAATCCAACAAATGGAAAATTACATGTTCTATTACAAGTGGACAAATACAAAATAAATTCCTAAACTAATCCTTGCAAAGTTACAGTCTCCAATTTATCTTCTCTTCCTGCAAAATAAACAAAAGAAAATAAAAGAAAGGTGGGTGAGTGGGGATTAGTACCCTCAGATTTGCAGTGTGATGCACTGCTAATCTCATCACTGGGTTAAGTAAATTACTTGTAGTATCTATTCAAATCAGTGGAGTGCCTCAGACCAACATCATGGGCAAGTATCAGGTAATACAAGTGGCAAGCCAAAATTAAGTATAGCACCAGGATAAGACCAAATGCAAACCGAGCACATCTCCCAGGAAATATCCTAGGCAACATAGACAAGCACACAACACACTCACCATCACACTTTAGTGCTGTCAAAACCCCTGCTGTGGTATAAATACCACACCAGCCGCAAGGGGAGGGAGTCACATCACACTTTCCCCTGTTCACAGCTCGAGTTGCACAGCTCCAGCAAGAACAACAAGAACAACCACCAGGAAACCACAGCACCACCACTCAATTCATCCAACCAAGATTTGTGAGACCATAGATCCAGTAGGATAACAACAAGGCCAAGCCACTAGCTGGGAAAGCATACCTGGAGCAAGATCTTCACAAGGCCAAGCTACAAGTGGAGGAGCAAGGCTGAGGAGCAAGCAGACCACAAGCACACAAACCATCCATAATCAACAAGCCCCAGGTTGTTAACTACACACCATCTAGCAAGAAATTGCTAGATTATGCACAGAAAGCAGGCTGGGGTTATTTTCCTCAGATAGGCATAGAAGTGCTATGCTAAAGTTCATCACTGGAAGTTAAAAATTATCAAATCTAGCATCTGTTCTTATTTAAACTTGGGCCTCAGGCTTTGCATCACTGGCCAGGGGCTTAATCAAGATGGAAGCAACTGTTCTTATCAGATAAAAATTGTTTAGGGGCAAATCAAGTCAAGTATCTGTCTTAATTAAAGAAAGGCCTCAGGCTATGCATCATGGGCTTGGGGCAAAGGAAACAAGTGGAAGTATTTGTTCTTAATTCAGTAGTACCAAAGAAGGAAAAAAATATCATAAGTAGTGCTCTGTTCTTATCAGCTGATACCAAGAATTAAGATAGAGAGGTTTATAGCAAAGGAATTTTGAGATAAAGCAATAGCCAGGAGCACTGGTTTATGCCACACACACACACATGGTTGCTGGGCACCAGATCCAAGGATCTGATACCCCAGAACCAAGGGAATCGTGAAGTGAAAACAAATAGATAGATGCACGTGTTGAGGGCATATTCTCTGAATAAAATTCAGAGTAACACCTCTCAATTATTTAGCACACCCATAGGACACTAGGAATTATATACTTAGTAATAGGAAGTGTTATCCAATAACCAGTAACAAGAATCCAGCACATGGAGCAAACCCTAAGGGTATCAGTACACAGAAGCAAAATTGGAAGTAATCCCAAAATAATTTTCCACCAACAGCATCACCTCCACCACATTATCATCTCACAGCACATAGCAACAGAGGATTAATTTAGGTACACAATAAAAATTCCTCATCCATCACAGATCATGGCATGATTTCCATGTCTCACACCTCAAGTAAATTAAAGGAAAAATCCATTGCTGTCTAACCAAGCACTAGAGCACAAAGAGCATCACAGTGGAGCTCGGTACGAGCTAGCTCGAGGGCTAGACTCCAGAGCAAGGGGGTAAAGGAAGAATCCGTGTGAGAGAGAGAGGGGTTGGAGGGCAGAGAGAGAGGAGAGCAACTTACAGGTGGTCACCATCGTGGTGACCACATCCGGATGGAGAGAGGAGCACGGCGGCGAGCCACGGTTGCCCCGGAGGCCATCCCGGCGGCGGCGTCTCCGGAAACCAAGCCCTAGAAGCAGCAGCAGCAGCACATCAACTCCTGGAGCCTCCAAGAGTCACATCGAGGGGCCAAGATCACCGGAGAGGTGGAGGAACACCCGGGTACCCGAAACCTAGGGTTAGGGATTTGGGGTTCTCCACGGGAGCCGCCACGGGAGAAAACCAGATCGAGGTAGAGGACGGGGTAGAGGGCGAGGTGGTGCATCGATGGCGTCCATCCACGGCGGCGGGGTGGCCGGAGGGAGTCGGGAGAATCGCCGGAGGGGGGAGGCGATTTCAATCGCCTCTGCGCCGCCTCGCGCAGAGGGAGGGGATAAGGAGATGGGGGGCTCGGGTGTGGATGCGCCTGGTCTGGTCCGGCCCGACCAGACCAGTGGGTTAGGCCCAACCCTAACCCTGGGGCCACCTGTCAGCCTAGGGGTAGTATAGTAATTGCCTAAATCTTGAATAAAAGAATTAGAAAACAATAAATAAAACTCTACAAATTTCAAACCTGTGCAATATAACTAAATCTTAATCTAGTAAAATGGTTGTATATTAAAATTAAGAAAAATAATCCAATAATACTTATAGTCTTAAAATTATGGTTATAAAATAATATTTTAATAATAAAACTTTGATAAATAAGGTTTAGAAATATTCAAAACTATTTAATAAAATGTAAATTATTCTTTCAACATTATTTAGATATTCTGAGCATCTCAAAATACTCCCTAACAAATATTTTCTGTGAAAACAATCAAATAATTTATAATAAAAAAATAATAACAATAAATATTGGAAAAATAATAAATAATTCATAAAATCAGGAAAAATACAAGTTATATCCCAAAATGTTCCAAATAAACTTATACAATTCATCTATGATGTTTTCAAAGTCATCTGACTAAGTTTTCATGTTTTCAATATTTGTCTAGTCATTTAATTCATCAAAAATCAATAAATTAATATGTTATTCAAATATTTTCAGAATACTTCAAATGAGGTACCAAATTAAAGAGAAAAACATTTTAAAATCAAATATGTCAAAGATAAAACATTTTGATTAAATTATAAACTTGTTTCTGAATATCTACAGGAACTTTATTATATTTCATTATGACAAGAAACAACTGCCACAAATTATTTTTCTTATTAATAAAAATCTTATGTTTTCACACCTATAAAATCTATCATCATAAGTAATTGGAAAGTATTGTGATGATAGAGTTTACTGTACTAGTTCACCATTTTCAACTAAACTCATTGTCATTACTCTACATTTTTTGGAAAATAAAATCAAATATGATTGTTACCTTTTCAATAATTGTTTTCCATATGTTATTATTTTTTATCTAATAAAGTAATAAACACTTCCACTTAAACATAATAACAATTGTTTGCTAAGTAAAAGTGAAACACATGTAACTCTAAAAGAAATAATAACCACATGACCTCAAGTAATGAAATAATTCACCTAAAACCTGTGTGATTAAGATATCATATCAAACGTTGCTTACACTTGTAAGCTGGGGTATTTTCCAGGGTATTTCACGATGCATCTCATTACTATGCATGTATCATGTTGCCAATGTTTTCTGTAGTCCTTACCGGGACTACTTTGCTATCTTTCAGAAGTCGGGATTTTCTACGCGACCCTCAAACCCAGAAGACATGGATTATTATTGTCGTTTCAATCTCAGGCAAGTTCATCACTTGCTCATATCCTTTGCAGTATCTCATAACAAACTATTTGCAAAAACCCTATCGTATTATCACCTATTCTCAAAAGAATGCATGATCCTATTTTTATAATAATATGACTAATTGAATGACTACCCGAGTGGTAGTGTTCTGTTTGGTGGGCGGATGGAACCATGGTAAGATGAATAGGTCAAAGGAAGGTTCCATCTGCATGGGAACGTATTACCTAGGAATTAACAACAACTGCCGTCAGGATTCTTGCGCCGTAAATTCGCGTTGACCATGGATCTTCTATGGGGGGAGTAAGTCAGCCATGATACTTTTCTCGTTCGCATGTCAACGGACTGCCAGAGACGTATGCTGTAGGTCTTGCGAGACTACATGCACATGGGTGGGAGCCCTTACGTCCCACGGGCTCTTGGGTCTATGAGTGTCTGCCAGGGGCGCGTAGATCTCCATCGTGAGGGGTGGAATCAGGCGTTCAACCTGCTGGCAGAAATGGGTGGGCATGCGTTGTGCGGAGAAGCACGGTTTGGCTTGGACCAACTACCGGGCCCCACACCTGAGTGGGAGTGGACAGGATCTCGAGCCTGGTTGTGCAACATGGTCTTGGTCGTCCATGGGTAAAGTAACGCACCTCTGCAGAGTGTAAAAGGATGTGACATGTTACCCCTTGTTCCAGGAAGGAGCTGCGAACGCCGCAGGAAAGGCAACTCCATGAAAGTTCTAGTCCTGTGAAGATCTGGCGGGCATAGTTTTCAGAATTAAAAGCAACCTCTTGAAGAAAGTTTTACAAAACCTTGCATTAACTTGTGAATCTTTCGAGTCTAAAGCTGTAGTTAGTGCATCAAACCACCCACTATATATCATGAACTTGCTGAGTAACGCTCGTTGCTCATTCTATCCCGTTTGACCCCTGCTTAGAGTTGAAGCCCTATGGAAGTCGTCAACGAGAAGCCATCACTGCCTAAAGGAGATTCAGGGAGGGATCTATTATTTAGTCGGTAAAGCATCATCATCAACAACGCTGGTGGAGGAGAAGCTATCAAGATGTAGTTAGAGACCATTCTTAGACTTAGCTATTTCAAGCCATAAATTAGGGCTGACATCAGCCGTAGTGGATTAGTTCTGAGCTAGAGTTCTTCTCCGGCTTGGAGCTTCGAATTGCTTCTTCTGATGTTTCATCTGCATGAGATCTTCTTGATTCGTCAAAGAGATTCTCAAGATTTTGTAATGAAGTTTGTATCCTATAGCTTTGCTTGGACCCGCTGTGTTTCTGTTGTACCACTCTGAGAGATGTAATATTCACGGATAAGTCCTTTTGTGAGTATTATGTCACCGACTTGCGCACTACACATGCAGTGGTGTGCTGGGTCACCACAGGTGGTATCAGAGCGAAGCGACCTTAGGTTTAAAACCTTTTAGGAGATCTGTAGGTTGGTAAAGACTATAGGAAGCCATCTTATCTAAACCATATTTCCTACAACTATGATGATCATTCACTTGAGAATGATATAATCATACTTGTATAGAATTATTCTTACTCAACCTGAGTAAATCTACTTATCTATTTTCTTAATACCTAGGTATGAATAGTTAGAAGTCTAGTGTGTATCAGTGTTATTGGGAAAAAGAGTGTTCTGATATAGTCAGAGATGCTTAAGTCAAAGTGATGATTACCCCATTCTATGAATGAATAGGATGGAGTAGAATATGGTATTGAGTTAGAATAGGAGTCATCAAGAATGGATGTTGAGAATCCTTAAGAGTTATTATAAACCATGGTAACTATAGGGTATATACCATATCCTTAGTTATCAAGTCAAGAGGTGAATCATTATAGTATAGTATAGAACTAGGAGAAGGCATAGGAATTGATGGAAGCTACATTACTACTACCACGATGTGATCAACACCATGAAGGATCAACAGATACCATGAGAAGATTATCATAAACAAGATGAAGTAATTCCAATGACATAGTACTTAGTCCTATATGGAACCAAGTTAGACAACAACTACTATAGGATCATTTTGTCTTGGTTTATTCCATTGCAATGAGGCATGCAATTGGAGTAGTTACCTGGGCAAAGAGTGGTTGTGCAGGTTAGGATTATGAAGTACTATATACCTACTTGTAGTGTAGAGCAATTAAAAGTCTTGGTACTTGAGATGTTTTACTCTAAGTACTTTTATTTCACAGGCTTTTGGTGCATGAGTGATAACTGCATTTGGGATTTATTGGATCTTATTTGGATCTTTGATTGACTAGATCTGTGCATGAAGTTGGAACTTGATGTGCATATGCATGTGCAAACATTGAGTTCTATCTTGATGTTACTGGTCTAGAGGGTATAGGATTAGTATGAGAGCGGTCTGAAATATCAGCTGATGAAAGTAACCACCAAAGCTCTAGAAGACCAGAAAGTCAAGAAGGAAGATGACAATGAAGACACTGATGGGAATGGACCACATTCCACATCTTGTTTGGAGTTGGTGAGCTGCTACATCAACACATGATGAGATACCACAAGTGATGCCAAGAAAATAACATGAATAGTTATATCCTAGAAAGAAAGATGTAGAAGTTCGATAAGATAACTTATAGAGTCACCCTGTAGAAGTCAAAACCAAAGATGTAGAAGGATCATAGGAAGTAACCAGTGGAATAAGTTGTAGTCATCTGTAGGAAAAAGTTTAAACTCGAGGAAACTCGAAGATATTTTCACTAATAGATGAGTCTAAATCCATGTACACTATGTTGTACAAGCTTCTTTGAGCAGTATTTCTCTTGAGCCCACTAGATTGAACCAAATGGAAATCTAACCATAGACGATATCCAGTGTACCGGAAGAATCTTATTGATTATCCATCACCTGGTGGATATGCCGAATGTTCTTCAGAAAGTTATGAGAGGAAGGAAACCATACCTATTCATCGGAGAATGAAACTTGGTATCCACTATATGGTGGAAATACCACGTGTTCTTCGTGAGACCATTAGGAAGATCTAGTAACAAGACAGAGTTGTCCTAACAACTGGCTTACTACTAGATTATCATGCAAGAAAGTGGAAGGTGAACAATCAAGACAAGAGGCTACACATGCCAAGGCTAACACGAGGAAACAACTGTGAAGATTCAACGGTCTACAGAAGTTCTCTCTACCTACCTTTACGTGAGAGAGGTTGAACTTCGGGACGAAGTTCTGGTTAAGGGGAAGATACTGTAACATCCCAGTGTTTGAGAAGTTATAAGGATCTAAATTTAATATGTGCATTTGCAAAGCATGCATCTAAAAATACGGGAAATTTTGGCGCGAAAGTTTAAATGAATCAAAGTGACCAAAGTTTCACTTGACATGATGAAATAGGTCTAGTTCATCTAGTCAAGAGTGCATTTGGAGTGATCTTTATAACATAGTATCTTTACAAACCAAATCATCTGATTACACAAACCATAATTGGTTGTGACCAACACAAACTCTCAACAACCTAAACCACAAGTCTTTAAGTGACTTGGGATAATTCACTGGGAAACTGTACCTCAAAGAGGGGTGAGTACCCAAATCACATAAGTGATAATCATACTTTCACAAATGAGCATAATCGAATCATCTCATTAGCAGAGATTTGATCTTCTATAAAACAACAACTCCCTAAGAATCAAATCATTTCCTTCCATCACATTTTGATAAATCATCTCATAATCATTAAGTAAACTTTCATAGGTAATTAACAAAGTTTTAATGGAACACAAGTGATACAAACATGGGTTAATTCAAAACCCACAAGTGGGAAATGACATAATAATTGTATGAACAAATTTATCGAATATGTACATATCCCCTCAACCATAAATGAAGTATCTAAAAGAAGAAATAAATATTCTTGACCTACTATTAAACTTGATCATTACATATGATATTTCCACACCTCCATATCTACCTTATGAATTAGTAAAATAATAAAAGCATGAACTAACTCTTAAATCAAGATCTTTCTACCTTGTCTGGATCACCTTGTTTTCCAAATCTTCTCCAAGTTATTTTTCAAAAGAAGAAACCTCAAGACAGGAGGAACTACCATATGAAGATCTTCAAGAAGATTACTTAGAGTATTCTAGAAGTGCTACTTCACTCTAATATAAGGGTATTTGGAAACTCTTATATTTTGATATGATCTTACTAACACTCTTGAAACAGTGTGACATTCCAATGTTAATGTTATATAGAAGTACTTTGGAAACAAGACTAATTACCTTGTTAACAGAACACTTTTGTATACTCAAACAATTGAGTGTCATACACAAACAAACGGAAGGTTGAATAACCTACTACATCTCAGTCTCCTGGATATGAAAAGTAAATTGGGGACAAGCCCTGCAAACTTGCCAACAGATTCTTTTCATATGCTTAAGGCTAATTGATGTCATAAAACACTCTCCCATATGTGTATAATCATCTGAGTAAAATATTCGCTTGGAACAACTGGTTGTTTTCACCACAAGGGTGAGATAGTTGAAGATGGAATCCATGAGTGGATCTACCTTTCAAGTGACAAAGACAGTACCAGAAGACTAGTGGCAACTGGAGACTTATTTGTAAATACTAGACACCGAAGTGATCGAGGTTCCATCGGTATTCTAGTGGAGAGAGAGAGAGAGAGAGACCAATATGGGAAGGGAGTGGAATTTCGACATGACCTATTGATTAAATTTGAAATTGAGGAGTTCAAACTTGAATTATTTGAAACTTGTGAATATTTGAATTGAATTTGAATTCAAATTGAATAATCGAGATAATACTATTACCATAATCAAATGGAAACAATTAAGAAATATCAAGTATTGGACATTTCCAATTTCATTGTGTATAAGAAAAAGAAAACAATAAACTTTATTGATAATAAAATAATAATACAAAGTCATTACATAATCCAACAAATGGAAAATTACATGTTCTATTACAAGTGGACAAATACAAAATAAATTCCTAAACTAATCCATGCAAAGTTACAGTCTCAAATTTATCTTCTCTTCCTGCAAAATAAACAAAAGAAAATAAAAGAAAGGTGGGTGAGTGGGGATTAGTACCCTCAGATTTGCAGTGTGATGCACTGCTAATCTCATCACTGGGTTAAGTAAATTACTTGTAGTATCTATTCAAATCAGTGGAGTGCCTCAGACCAACATCATGGGCAAGTATCAGGTAATACAAGTGGCAAGCCAAAATTAAGTACAACACCAGGATAAGACCAAATGCAAACCGAGCACATCTCCCAGGAAATATCCTAGGCAACGTAGACAAGCACACAACACACTCACCATCACACTTTAGTGCTGTCAAAACCCCTGCTGTGGTATAAATACCACACCAGCCGCAAGGGGAGGGAGTCACATCACACTTTCCCCTGTTCACAGCTCGAATTGCACAGCTCCAGCAAGAACAGCAAGAACAACCACCAGGAAACCACAGCACCACCACTCAATTCATCCAACCAAGATTTGTGAGACCATAGATCCAGTAGGATAACAACAAGGCCAAGCCACTAGCTGGGAAAGCATACCTGGAGCAAGATCTTCACAAGGCCAAGCTACAAGTGGAGGAGCAAGGCTGAGGAGCAAGCAGACCACAAGCACACAAACCATCCATAATCAACAAGCCCCAGGTTGTTAACTACACACCATCTAGCAAGCAATTGCTAGATTATGCACAGAAAGCAGGCTGGGGTTATTTTCCTCAGATAGGCATAGAAGTGCTATGCTAAAGTTCATCACTGGAAATTAAAAATTATCAAATCTAGCATCTGTTCTTATTTAAACTTGGGCCTCAGGCTTTGCATCACTGGCCAGGGGCTTAATCAAGATGGAAGCAACTGTTCTTATCAGATAAAAATTGTTTAGGGGCAAATCAAGTCAAGTATCTGTCTTAATTAAAGAAAGGCCTCAGGCTATGCATCATGGGCTTGGGGCAAAGGAAACAAGTGGAAGTATCTGTTCTTAATTCAGTAGTACCAAAGAAGGAAAAAAATATCGTAAGTAGTGCTCTGTTCTTATCAGCTGATACCAAGAATTAAGATAGAGAGGTTTATAACAAAGGAGTTTTGAGATAAAGCAATAGCCAGGAGCACTGGTTTATGCCACACACACACACATGGTTGCTGGGCACCAGATCCAAGGATTTGATACCCCAGAACCAAGGGAATCATGAAGTGAAAACAAATAGATAGATGCACGTGTTGAGGGCATATTCTCTGAATAAAATTCAGAGTAACACCTCTCAATTATTTAGCACACCCATAGGACACTAGGAATTATATACTTAGTAATAGGAAGTGTTATCCAATAACCAGTAACAAGAATCCAGCACAGGGAGCAAACCCTAAGGGTATCAGTACACAGAAGCAAAATTGGAAGTAATCCCAAAATAATTTTCCACCAACAACATCACCTCCACCACATTATCATCTCACAGCACATAGCAACAGAGGATTAATTTAGGTACACAATAAAAATTCCTCATCCATCACAGATCATGGCATGATTTCCATGTCTCACACCTCAAGTAAATTAAAGGAAAAATCCATTGCCGTCTAACCAAGCACTAGAGCACAAAGAGCATCACAGTGGAGCTCGGTACGAGCTAGCTCGAGGGCTAGACTCCAGAGCAAGGGGGGAAAGGAAGAATCCGTGTGAGAGAGAGAGGTTGGTGGGCAGAGAGAGAGGAGAGCAACTTACAGGTGGTCACCATCGTGGTGACCACATCCGGATGGAGAGAGGAGCACGGCGGCGAGCCACGGTTGCCCCGGAGGCCATCCCGGCGGCGGCGTCTCCGGAAACCAAGCCCTAGAAGCAGCAGCAGTTGCACATCAACTCCTGGAGCCTCCAAGAGTCACATCGAGGGGCCAAGATCACCGGAGAGGTGGAGGAACACCCGGGTACCCGAAACCTAGGGTTAGGGATTTGGGGTTGTCCACGGGAGCTGCCACGGGAGAAAACCAGATCGAGGTAGAGGACGGGTAGAGGGCGAGGTGGTGCATCGATGGCGTCCATCCACGGCGGCGGGGTGGCCGGAGGGAGTCGGGAGAATCGCCGGAGGGGGGAGGCGATTTCAATCGCCTCTGCGCCGCCTCGCGCAGAGGGAGGGGTTAAGGAGATGGGGGGCTCGGGTGTGGATGCGCCTGGTCTGGTCCGGCCCGACCAGACCAGTGGGTTAGGCCCAACCCTAACCCTGGGGCCACCTGTCAGCCTAGGGGCAGTATAGTAATTGCCTAAATCTTGAATAAAAGAATTAGAAAACAATAAATAAAACTCTACAAATTTCAAACCTGTGCAATATAACTAAATCTTAATCTAGTAAAATGGTTGTATATTAAAATTAAGAAAAATAATCCAATAATACTTATAGTCTTAAAATTATGGTTATAAAATAATATTTTAATAATAAAACTTTGATAAATAAGGTTTAGAAATATTCAAAACTATTTAATAAAATGTATTATTCTTTCAACATTATTTAGATATTCTGAGCATCTCAAAATACTCCCTAACAAATATTTTCTGTGAAAACAATCAAATAATTTATAATAAAAAAATAATAACAATAAATATTGGAAAAATAATAAATAATTCATAAAATCAGGAAAAATACAAGTTATATCCCAAAATGTTCCAAATAAACTTATACAATTCATCTATGATGTTTTCAAAGTCATCTGACTAAGTTTTCATGTGTTCAATATTTGTCTAGTCATTTAATTCATCAAAAATCAATAAATTAATATGTTATTCAAATATTTTCAGAATACTTCAAATGAGGTACCAAATTAAAGAGAAAAACATTTTAAAATCAAATATGTCAAAGATAAAACATTTTAATTAAATTATAAACTTGTTTCTGAATATCTACAGGAACTTTATTATATTTCATTATGACAAGAAACAACTGCCACAAATTATTTTCCTTATTAATAAAAATCTTATGTTTTCACACCTATAAAATCTATCATCATAAGTAATTGGCAAGTATTGTGATGATAGAGTTTACTGTACTAGTTCACCATTTTCAACTAAACTCATTGTCATTACTCTACATTTTTTGGAAAATAAAATCAAATATGATTGTTACCTTTTCAATAATTGTTTTCCATATGTTATTATTTTTTATCTAATAAAGTAATAAAAACTTCCACTTAAACATAATAACAATTGTTTTCTAAGTAAAAGTGAAACACATGTAACTCTAAAAGAAATAATAACCACATGACCTCAAGTAATGAAATAATTCACCTAAAACCTGTGTGATTAAGATATCATATCAAACGTTGCTTACACTTGTAAGCTGGGGTATTTTCCAGGGTATTTCACGATGCATCTCATTACTATGCATGTATCATGTTGCCAATGTTTTCTGTAGTCCTTACCGGGACTACTTTGCTATCTTTCAGAAGTCGGGATTTTCTACGCGACCCTCAAACCCAGAAGACATGGATTATTATTGTCGTTTCAATCTCAGGCAAGTTCATCACTTGCTCATATCCTTTGCAGTATCTCATAACAAACTATTTGCAAAAACCCTATCGTACTATCACCTATTCTCAAAAGAATGCATGCTCCTATTTTTATAATAATATGACTAATTGAATGACTACCCGAGTGGTAGTGTTCTGTTTGGTGGGCGGATGGAACCATGGTAAGTTGAATAGGTCAAAGGAAGGTTCCATCTGCATGGGAACGTATTACCTAGGAATTAACAACAACTGCCGTCAGGATTCTTGCGCCGTAAATTCGCGTTGACCATGGATCTTCTATGGGGGGAGTAAGTCAGCCGTGATACTTTTCTCGTTCGCATGTCAACGGTCTGCCAGAGACGTACGGTGTAGGTCTTGCGAGACTACATGCACATGGGTGGGAGCCCTTACGTCCCACGGGCTCTTGGGTCTATGAGTGTCTGCCAGGGGCGCGTAGATCTCCATCGTGAGGGGTGGAATCAGGCGTTCAACCTGCTGGCAGAAATGGGTGGGCATGCGTTGTGCGGAGAAGCACGGTTTGGCTTGGACCAACTACCGGGCCCCACACCTGAGTGGGAGTGGACAGGATCTCGAGCCTGGTTGTGCAACATGGTCTTGGTCGTCCATGGGTAAAGTAACGCACCTCTGCAGAGTGTAAAAGGATGTGACATGTTACCCCTTGTTCCGGGAAGGAGCTGCGAACGCCGCAGGAAAGGCAACTCCATGAAAGTTCTAGTCCTGTGAAGATCTGGCGGGCATAGTTTTCAGAATTAAAAGCAACCTCTTGAAGAATGTTTTACAAAACCTTGCATTAACTTGTGACTCTTTCGAGTCTAAAGGTGTAGTTAGTGCATCAAACGACCCACTATATATCATGAACTTGCTGAGTAACGCTCGTTACTCATTCTATCCCGTTTGACCCCTGCTTAGAGTTGAAGCCCTATGGAAGTCGTCAACGAGAAGCCATCGCTGCCTAAAGGAGCTTCAGGGAGGGATCTATTATTTAGTCGGTAAAGCATCATCATCAACAACGCTGGTGGAGGAGAAGCTATCAAGATGTAGTTAGATACCATTCTTAGACTTAGCTATTTCAAGCCATAAATTAGGGCTGACATCAGCCGTAGTGGATTAGTTCTGAGCTAGAGTTCTTCTCCGGCTTGGAGCTTCGAATTGCTTCTTCTGATGTTTCATCTGCATGAGATCTTCTTGATTCGTCAAAGAGATTCTCAAGATTTTGTAATGAAGTTTGTATCCTATAGCTTTGCTTGGACCCGCTGTGTTTCTGTTGTACCACTCTGAGAGATGTAATATTCACGGATAAGTCCTTTTGTGAGTATTATGTCACCGACTTGCGCACTACACATGCAGTGGTGTGCTGGGTCACCACACGCCGCACCGTCGGTAGGGTAGTCAAGGCGCATCAATTCCGCCTCCAACTCGCCGCCTCAGCTACAGGCCTCGGCGACTAAGACCGTGAAGCCTGGTGCCACGGTCACCGTCGCCGCCCATCTGGAGTCACCGCAAGTAGCCGACAGAATTGGATGATGCCAATTGCACAACCACCGCCACCGCCCTTCAGGACCGTCGCTTGCCGCCTCAGGGCCAGGAAGCAGCCTTGGCTTCCGTGCGCAACGCCCTGCCCGAGGGCTCTAAAGTCACGTACGGGGGGCGCCACCACATCCTTTGCCCTAAACACCTATGGTGTCGAGCGCCGCAGCCACAACAGCCAAGAACGACGACAAACGGCGGCAGGTTTCACCTGTCGAGAGGAAGCATTGGGCGGCGCTGGGATTAGTTCCCTTTGGCGTCGCCGTGGGGTGTTGGCGGGAGGGTATCGTGGGATCTGAATGAACGCAAGCTTTTCTACAACATGCCACAACACGCCATATGCATTATTTTCTATCACGTAGCTACACCAACGATAGCGCCGGCACTATGTCTCGCTTATTGCGGCACGAGTCCCCGCCATGGGCCGGCCTATGTGACTATTTTTTTTCTTCATTCTTTCTTTTTCCTGTTTCTTTGATCTTCCGGTTACTTTTTTTTTAAGTTTTTGAGCTTTCATTCTCGTTTTCTATTTTCTATTATTTTTTTTCCAGTTTTTCCTTTTTTCATCCTTTTTGGGTGAACTTTTTTTTCATCCGCATTTTAACCGGTGAACATTTGCCATTGAACTTTTTTGTACGTGTATGTTTTTACCTGTAAACACATTTAACCGTGGACATTTTTACCCTTGAATATTTTTATTCTTGAACATGTTTTCACCTGTGAACAAATTTACCTTGAGCATCTTTTACCGATGACATTTTTTCTTATTCTGAATTTTAGTTTCTTTTTTGTTTACTATTATTTTTCAGTTCATCGGCATTTCCTATTTACTATTACTTTATGTTCACCTAGATTTTATTTTATTTTATGTTCACTATTATTTCTGGTTCACCGATTTTTTTGTTCAACCAAATTATATATTTTCGGTCCACTATTATTTATCGGTCCATCGGGATTTTCCGTTAACTATTATATTTTGTTCATCAATTTTTTTCACCACTTTATAAATTGTTCATATGAAAAAAAAGTTCATCACTTAAAAAAATGTTCATTTAAAAAAAAATCATTCGAAAAATTGTTCACCATTTTTTTAACATTTTCATAAACTGCTCAAATTTTAAAATATATTCAATTTGAAACAGTTCAGATTTTAGAATCTGAAACTTTTGCGTCTTTGGACATCTAAAAAATTTAGTCCTAAAAATATTCGAGAAATAAAGGATAAAAGATAAGCCAAAAAGAATGGAAGAAGAAAAAAACTTGCACCATCATGTGAGCTGGAATCCCTTCTGGTTGGCTCTCGGGTCGCGTAATGGTTTAGGCCTATGTAGCCGAGCGTGAGTGCGAGTCGAGCGTACCGCTCGCATAATTCCACGTTTCAACTCTTGATCGCTAGCACGCAGATGTGGCCCATATACACGGGCATGTTAATTCCATTTATGGTAACTTCAGTTTAGGTAATATTCTAGCTCCTTAGCAATTCATGAGCCAAAATAAGTAGCATCTGTTTGCGGAAAAGGAATCATAAGACAAATGGAAAGCAAAGAAAGGAAAGATACACGGGAAATAGAGAGAAAATTATGCATATGTGCGGGCCCTACTCGTTGTCTTTAATGCATGTGCAATCGGCTGGGAACAAGGGAAATTAACCTTGGCAACGATGGCCCGTGAAAGAGCTATCGTGCATATACACATGCATCATATTTTTTGAGGTGCGTGTGCACGCGACCACTTTTTGTCACCATTTGCGAGTCCTTGTAGATCTCGCCCGTGTTTCGACCACTAAGCGGTCGACCCATTTATTGATCTTTCTAAGAGAAAATAGTAAAATAATGGAACCAGAACTCAAACCCGCGAGCGGGTATAGGGAACACGTGGGCACTGCTCAACGGGTTAGCACGCCTTTATTGAACAACTTTCATTTTCATTCTTTTTATCGTCTCCTTTTCTGTTTTCATTCTTCTTTTCTATTTCTGTTTTTCTTTTGTGTTTTATTCTTTATTTTTTTGCTTTAATTTTTTAGTTTTATTTTCATTTTTTCGAAAATGTTTGTTTTTGGTATTTTTTGTTCACCAAAATTTTTGTTTTTCACTATTTTTTTTTGGTAAATCTGCCTTTTTGGTTCACTATTATTTTCAGTTCATCAAATTTTTTGGTTCACTATTTGTTCTCGTTCATCGAAAATTTTGGTTCACCCTTGTTTTGGTGCATCCGTATTTTCTGTTCACTATTATTTTTTGGTTCACCGTTTTGTTTTAAAATTTTCAAATGAAAAAATGTTCATTTGTAAATTGTTCATCATTTTCAAAAAATATTTATTAAAAAAATATTAATTTCAAAAATTCAATTTGTAAATGTGTTCAATTTTGAAATTCGTTCATTTTTAAAATATGTTGTGATTTTTAAAATAGTTCAAATTTTATATGAACATTTATCCAACCTGTACACTTTTCATATTTAAATATTCGAAAATTTATTTCAAAAAACACTTCTAGAAACAAAACGTAAAGGATAAGCAGAAATATAAAGAAAAAAAGAAAAAAAAGAAAAGAAAAAAACCGCGTAGACTGTGTGAGCTATCGCCTTTCCTAATCGCGCAATGGGCCAGACCCATGTAAACCAATCCAGAGCGAGGCGCTGGCTCGAGTGTGGGTGAGACGAGGATTCAGCCTCGCTACAAGCGAGGCATAGGAGGTCCCGGAACAATAAAAACGAGTTCTTTTACGTGGTGTTTGGTTTATTTGGGCTAGTTGCGCAGCTGGGCTTGGCTCTAGAAAAACATGTTCGGATACACCTTGTGCAACTCGTGTAGTTAGAATCTATGTTTCATCAAGGCCCGTTCGAGTTGAAACGGATTGTGTGACATGAGTTGTCTAGTTGCATGTTTGTATTTCACAGAGAAAATTCGTGATGTTTGGTTATGTGCAAATCACATATGTGTTAACCTCGTTGCATAAGTGGTTAATATATCATCACACAACCAACGAGATAAGCACATAAATTTGGTTAGAAAATTCAGCAAGATCCATGATCGGAACTAAAAAAAATATGCTTCATAGTTACAAAAATACCAGGTGCACCACTAATTTAGCACAAGAACCGTTCGTGATGAAACGCAATTTCATCATCCCAGGGATTTAGTATATAAGGCCTCACAAAATATACACACACTACATGATAGAGAGGCATAATAGAGTGGATCTAGGGCAAAACAGTAAACACATAAGTAGTAACAACATCATCAACTCACCCCCGTAAGTGCGCACGACAATAGGAGAAGAATTACCTCTTCTGGTCATCAGGAGTCCCAACAATATACGTGTCACGCACCTCGTTATGATTCATGAGGTGGCTAAGAGCAAGCTGCAGCATGGCGACTGAGAGTGGATTCGGCAATGCGGTTTGCCAAATATGATCTTCATTTTATCATGGAACTCAATTGGTGTGCTGATGAAACATACGTTCTTGGATGTATCTGAATGAAGGCACAGTTAATCGCGGGACACACAAAGTGGATTATTGAATAAGTTGAATTATGCAAGATTGCAGTGACATGTTTTTGGAAGGCATCATCCTCCATGAACAAAGATCTTGAGTACTCCCACCATTCCACTCCTTTAGGTTTCTCCAAATCGCGGAGCATGTTCCACATAGCCCTCCACTTAATGAGGTGATTGTACACCTGATTATTGGCCACCTTTGTACCGTAGAAGAGAAAAACACTTTTCACAATCTCCTCCAAATTCTTGTCTTCCATTCCCCGTCAAGATCGACCCCATCCTTGACAAGCTTGATGCCTGCAAGTGCAAATGAATGTTATAGCTAGTTTTGAAGTAAAAGTATTGAATCATGGTGGCGCTATGCAAATGGTCTTGTGTGTTCACCTTTGATTGAAACTCCTTGTTTTATGCATGCAAGTAGTATTTAAATGCAAACAAGCACGACAATGTTGAAAGTGTTTGATTGTGAATAAACAGTAAACAAAATAAAATGATAAATTAAACAAGAGCAGGCTAATGAATATTGAAGTGATTGGAACGGCAATCGGGATAAAACATTTTTGGAAAGTATGGTTCTATCACTAGCATATTCGTGATAATATGTAACCGAACCATTCAACGAGGATACCGCTAGTTCATTATTGCTTTGCCCTCGTCTTTTTTTGTCATACTAGAAAATGTGTTCGTGTGTTGCAATGGGTAGAAAAATATAAGTCATTAGGTGGTGCTTGAACTAGCCGTGGTAACGCTCGGCGAGCAGAAGCCCTCGACCGTATCTGACAATTTCCACATACGACTAGGAGGCGACGACCTTGCACCATGACACATGCCGAGCGCGGGACGAACCCTTTTCTTTTTACTTAATTGGTCGGAATGTGGTCGTAATATACTACTTAGTGGGAGGGCACAATAATAAAGACCGTGACTTATGGATGGCACGGTGGGTATTTTTATGACTTTAGGGTCAGTTTCAATCATGTACCACCAACCAACAAAGTCTTAACACTTTTATATTATTATTATTATAAAAAGTAAAGATAAAGATAGATAAAAACTGCCACCAAGCCCTTTTCCTAATTTACTCGAAAGAGCCAATCAATTCACACCCCGTCTTTTCTTCTTCCATCACAACACCAATGAGCCATTGGACGAGCTTTAGTTCACCATCTCAGATGACACTCCTCTTTCTAACATGGCGCTACGGTTCCGAATATGCTCGTGTAGTATTTGACAATAATAGTTGTTAAGCAATGTAATATTAATCCTTATACGACTCGTGTACGTATCCGAGTGCTACTCTTGTAAACCACGTCAGGGGTTATTCCTGATCTATTAAATGACACAACCCGGCCCTTGGTAGGGCACGGTTCCGCACGCAACTTTGATATGGTATCAGAGCGCGTTTTCGCCTCTTGAAATCAAGCCGCCGAAATCTCCTACGGCCACGACCACGATCGACCTCGATCTCGACTCGATCGGAAACAAAAGATCTCCCTCACGATCCGTGCGATCGTAAACAGAAGACGTCCCTCACGATCCGTGCGATCGGAAGCAGAAGAACTCCCTCACGATCGCTGCTGTTGTTGCTGATCGGAAACAGAAACAGAAAACTCTCCTTCACGACGATCGCTGTTGTTGCTGCTGTCGTTCGGAAACTGAAAAAGCTCTCACGATCGTTCGATCGGAAAACCCCAAGCCTGCATCATGACCTCCTCCACAGCTGCCTCGTCTCTCATTGCCAACCTTGGAACCCCTCCAACTCAGAAGCTCACCAGAACCAACTACTTGTTCTGGAAAACGCTGGTGTATCCTCCTTTGCGTGGTGCCTAAGTTCTCGATCTGTTGGAAGGCAATGAACCAGCGCCGGCGAAGTTCCTGCAGACTGAACATACAGAAAATAAATCCGTTAACCCTGCCTATTCTGCTTGGCTCTCAAGGGATCAAACTGTTCTGGGTGGCTTGTTAACTCTTTGTCACCAGAAATTGTTGCTCATGTGGTCGATTCATCTACAGCTGTTTGGGCAGTTATAACTCGGATGTTCAATGTCTCGTCTCGGACTCGGATTAATCAGCTTCCTGGGGCGCTTAATAGCACAAAGAAAAACGATATGTCTGCATCTCAGTATTTCGCAAAGATGAAGGGTTTTTCATCTGAACTTGCTGCGGTTGGAAACCCGTGGAAGAGGATGAGATGATAGGATATATTACAAACGGTCTTGATGCCAGCTATAATTCAGTGGTATCGGCCGTCAATGGCAACTATCATGGAACACTTGATGATCTCTACTCTCATATATGTGCTCATGATACGAGGCAAGACATGCTAGCTGAGGGAGGAAAGGGATCTGGATTCATATCTTCAGCTAATGCAGTCGCGCGTCGTGGACGTGACGATGGTGGACGCGGACGTGATGATGGTGGACGTCGAGACCGGGGGTACTCAGCACGTGCACGCTCGCCTGACAGAGGGTACACACGGGTGTGTTCTCCTGATCGTGAGCATGGCTAGTACAACCGTGCTAGGACGCCAGAACGTCGCGTTCGTTCGCCAGAACGCGGTGACCGCGGCGACCGTGGCCGTGGACATGAGGACAATGGACGTGGACGTGAAGACACTAGACACTGGGATCGTCGTTGTTCTGATAACCAGCGTCATGAGGATGACCGTGACCGTCGTCGTTATGATGATTCTCGCCGTGATGATGATCGTTGTGATTCTCGTCGTGACAGAGATGACAGAGGTCGCCGTCGTGGACATGGACGTGCACCCACTCCATATGTTGATGTCACGTGCCAAATTTGCAAAATTCATGGTCATCCAGCTGCTGATTGCTGGTGGCGTTACAAGGACGATGATAAGAACAAGAAGGGTGCCAATGTTGCTTCCTATGGAGTTGACACGAATTGGTATTCTGATACTGGTTCTACTGATCATATCACATGACAATTGAGCAAGCTTTCTACTCATGACAAGTATCAAGGACGTGATCATGTGCACACTGCTGACGGTAATGGTATGGCTATTGAACATATTGGTTATTCAAATTTGCAAATCCCTTTTAGTACATTGCATTTAAATGATGTTCTTCATGTTCCTAGCGCATCCAAAAATCTAGTTTCTATCCATAAACTTACACTTGACAACAATGTTTTCGTTGAATTTCATCCTGATTTCTTTATTATCAAGGATCAGGTCACTCGAAGAATTCTGTTTGAAGGGCCGTGCCATGGTGGACTTTATCGCTTAATGTCTTCGTCCACCGGGTCTTCCAAGCAAGCTTACATCACAATAAAGCCTACTCTACTTGGCATCGTCGCTTAGGACATCCTTCTTCTTTTGTAGTCCAGCAGATCCTTAGGAAACATCAACTTTCCTATACTCTAGAAACAAATCGCTATATTTGTGATTCTTGTCAGTTAGCTAAAATTCATCAATTACCATACCCATCTAGTGTTTCCATTGTTCCATTGGAACAATTTTTCTCGGATGTTTGGGGTCCCGCACCTATTTCTGTGGGAAAACACTCCTATTATGTAAGCTTTATTGATGACTTTAGCAAATTTACTTGGATATATCTTCTTAAAAGTCGTGCTGATGTTTATCAAGTTTTCCTCAACTTTCAAGATTTTGTTGAACGCAAGTTTGATAGGAAAATAATTACCATGCAAACAGATTAGGGTGGTGAATATGAAAAACTTAATGGATTCTTTCAGAAAATTGGCATCACTCATCATGTCTCTTGTCCTCATGCTCACCAACAGAATGGATCTACGGAAAGCAAACATCGCCATATAGTAGAAGTAGGTCTAGCTTTGTTAGCTAATGCCTCTATGCCTCTGAAATTCTGGTATGAAGCTTTTCTTACAGCCACTTTTCTCATAAATTTGCTTCCTAGCAAAGTTATTCACCTTGACACTCCTGTTGAACGTCTTCTTCACACAAAACCAAATTATGACTCTCTTCGCATATTTGGATGTGCTTGTTGGCCTAACCTTCGTCCATACAATAAGAGGAAACTTGCATATCGCTCTATAAGATGTGTTTTCGTGGGATATAGCCCTCATCATAAGGGTGTCAAGTGTTTAGATGTCTCCATGGGTCGTGTCTATGTCTCTCAGGATGTTGTCTTTGATGAGAAAGTCTTTCCTTTTTCTGAACTCCATCCAAATGCTGGTAGACATCTACGGGAAGAAATTCTTCTCCAAAAAGATTTTAATGCATACACTAATGGGGATTTACAACTTGATGACTATATGCCATTGCCTATTATTCCTGTTGTTACTAATCCTACTCAGGAAAATGAAGTTCATGACAACTCTCAAGATGGTGTTTCTAGTGAGGAGCTCGATGGTGAAAATTTCGTTGAAAACGAAGAAGAAATAAGTTCACAAGAGGAAGATCAAGTTTCAGCACAAAATGACAATAATGATACCGGATCCGAGGCTGATATTTCTGCAGATTCTATTGATGATCCCGAAGTGGATTGTACTGGTTCTGGCAGTGGTTCTCTGTCTCCCTCGTCGTCTGCGCCTGGTGCGATTAATCCAAATGGTGCGCACCAATGTCGTGTAGACACGTCGGCGCATGCACGCATGGGGTCTCCGACAGCGACAGCTGAGCGCGTCCCCTCACGCGGTGTGTCCCCGACAGCTGAGCGCGTCTTCTCCTGCGCTGGGTCCCCAACAGCAGGACGCGTTACCACACGCGATGTGTCTCCTACCGGTCGACAGGAGCTGCCACATGCAGGGCGCGATATTCCTCTGCATGTCACGCTGCCCCAATAGGAAACACCTGGAGCAGGCACAGAATCTGGTGCTGGCGCTGATCCTGATGAAGATTTGGCTGGATCTCAGCTCCGAACAACCCCACTGCCCCAGCTGTTACCGGTATTCGTACTCGTCTACAAAAAGGTATACGAAAACCTCGATCCTACAAAGATGGCACCATCCGTTATGGTAGGCAACCAAATATTTTTAAACACACTGCCATGTCTGCTACTATAGATACACCTCAAACTTTGTCAGAAGCTCTTAAAGATGCAAACTGGCACAGAGCAATGGGGGAGAGTATGATGCTTTGATTAAGAATAAAACATGGCATCTAGTTCCATCTTGCTCCAACAGAAATTTGATTGATTGCAAGTGGGTTTTTCGTATTAAAAAGAATGGAGATGGTACAATTGATAGATATAAGGCTCGTCTTGTTGCAAAAGGATTCAAGCAAAGATATGGTATTGATTATGAGGATATATTCAGCCTAGTTGTGAAAGCAACCACTATTAGAACTGTGCTATCTATCTCAGTGTCCAAGGGATGGAAGCTAAGACAGTTAGATGTTAAAAATGCTTTCTTGCATGGTTTTCTTGAAGAAGAAGTGTATATGAAACAACCTCCTGGTTTTGAAGATCCTAATGCTCCAAATCATGTTTGCAAACTTGATAAAGCTTTGTATAGATTGAAACAAGCCCCTAGAGCATGGTACTCACGTCACAGTTCAAAATTGATTGAACTTGGTTTCACTCCTTCCAAGGCAGACACTTCATTATTTGTTCTTCATAGGCCAGATGTTACCATATTCATGTTAATCTATGTTGATGACATTATTGTGACTAGTTCTTCAGATCATGCTATAACAGGTTTACTCAGAAGTCTTAATGAAGACTTTTCCATTAAGGATCTTGGAGAATTGCACTTCTTCTTAGGGATTGAAGTTAAAAAGGTAAAAGATGGTCTGGTTTTGACACAGGAGAAATATGCTTCAGAGTTACTTGACAAGGTTGGTATGGAATTCTGTAAGGCAGCACCGACCCCCTTATCATCTACAGAGCCTCTTTCACGTGATACTGGAGAGTTGCTTGGACCAGAGGATAATACACAATATCGCAGTATTGTTCGTGCTCTGCAATATCTTACTCTTACACGTCCAGATTTGTTATTCTCTGTTAACAAAGTATGTCAGTACATTCATGCACCTACTACAGTTCACTATGCAGCAGTAAAAACAATTTGGAGATACGTCAAGGATACCTTACACCTTGGAATTTCCTTTCATGCTTCTTCCACTGTCCTTTTGAGTGCATTTTCGGATGCAGATTGGGCAGAATGTCTTGATGATAGACGCTCTACTGGAGACTTTGCAGTCTTTGTAGGGCCAAACTTAGTTTCTTGGAGTGCCAGAAAGCAAGCTACAGTCTCTCGGTCTAGTACTGAAGCAGAATATAAGGCGTTAGCTAATGCTACAGCTGAACTGATATGGGTTGAAGCACTTCTTGGTGAGCTTGGTATTAAGTTACAGGAGAGGCCATGTTTGTGGTGTGACAATTTAGGTGCAACATATCTTTCAGCAAATCATGTTTTCATGCACGCACAAAACATATAGAAATTGATTTTCACTTTATACGTGAAAGAGTAGCAGAAAATAGGTTGGACATCAAATTCGTATCAAGCAAGGATCAGGTTGCAGATGGTTTCACAAAGGCTCTTCCAGTTAGAAACTTTACATGAGTTTAGACGTAATCTAAATCTTGTATCAAGTTTAGATTAAGGGGGACTGTTAAGCAATGTAATATCAATCCTTATACGACTCGTGTACGCATCCGAGTGCTACTCTTGTAAACCACGTCAGGGGTTATTCCTGGTCTATTTAATGACACAACCCGGCCCTTGGTAGGGCACGGTTCCGCACGCAACTTTGATAATATCTAGAAGTAAAATTCTCACAACAACCTAAAAACTGATTGTAATCCAGATGGTGATTAATCAATGAAGCTGATGATTCCCAAAAAAGAATCCCACAACAATAGTTTTGGTAGCGCATCTATGACACAAAGATTATATAAACATAGTCAACCCAAACAAGGAGGTTCTAAGTGGAGGGCGCAGAAGTTAGATACAGTGTCGGGGTGTAGGCAAAAGTAGTTACAAACCGATGTTCGTATGAGAATTTCGCTACCATGGGTACATCAATCCGGCTAGATTCGGTTGCTATCGACCCTTTTCTCTGCTGATGGCTACTATGAACTGGAATGAATTTGTACCACTCGGTTGGCTCCTCCTCCATTTGGCCTATCCCGGTCAGAAGTTTGTCCCTTCCAAGGTAGAGTTCTGTCATACACGTGCTGCTGCTCCGGATCTCACGAGCGTACAGAGATCCATCCATCTCTTGCAGTAGAAGATGCCCTCGTTGCAGCGCGTGTACCTTGGGGAGAAGCTGCCGCTGACCCAGCCTCCCTTCATAAATTTTGTGCGGCAAGGCGGTGATATCGTGTGGCCAGCAGGCGTCCTCCCATTCACCGAACCACCCGATTTGGAAGTCACAAGAGCCTGACAATGCCCCTTTGTATTTGTAGTGGATCCTTCTCTCCGGCATCCGGCCAACAGCTAGCTGCGCATCGACCGACGTGATCTCCTCCGTCGTCAGGTCAAACTGCACGTACTTCAGGGTCCAATCTGGTGTTTGTGTTTCACCGCGCCAGTGCACCACTCCATTGCTGCATACCGGCTCGTTTATCGAGTAACCGTGCAAGGTGCACGCGAAACACACGGTCCTCCACTGCTTGTCCGCTCCGACCGTGAATACATACAGAACCTGCTTCGCGATGTCGATCAGGTTGTGAGGATGGTTTTCAGGACCGTGAACGATCTTGTACTGCCTGGTCCTGGAATCAAAGCCGACACAGTAAGCGCTGGCACTTCTATGCGCATACCTAGCCGGCGAGGGCGGCACGGCGATCGTCTCTCCGGTGAAGGGTTCGACGACCTTGATCACGTCGTCGTCCTCGATGAGGAAGAAGAGGAGACTGTTGCACGTGCCTATAATTCTCGCCGATTGGTCGACCGCGAACCTAGCCGCGAATCTCCAATGCTCGTCGAAGAGGAACCCACAGCCAAGCCTCCCCCTTGCGCCAGTACTTTCGTGAGAGAACACGACGGTGTGTGTCGGGACGCGCCGCCCGTGGACCCTGTACGCGTCGACGAAGCTTGAGATGATGTCGCGCCATTCCTTGCAGACACGGCGAAGGCCGCGGAGGTGGAACGCCGGGAGGCGGAGCAGGATGTCGGAGAGGACGTCTCGCGGGAGGTACGCCGCTGTGGCGGTATTCGCATCACCGGGCCCCATGGCGTGCATATCTCGGGAACTAGCTCGGAACGCCTCGGCTGATCACCCAGCTACGACCCAAGTATGTTCTGGCTCATATATCTTGGCGAGTCTATCAGTCAGGAGTTGTAATCCGCCTGAGATTCTGACGCCGTATAGATTACGTACTCAGGAACATTCCATGGTTTCCTATGCTAAGATCGGTCGTCCGGATTCCTTGTCTCCACGGATTCTATTACACACAACCAACACACAGCTCGTCTCATCTGCTGAACTTTGCCGTGTATATCTCTCACGATTTATTTGGTCTTGCTCTCTTCCTGGCACTTCACATTTTACACGTACGTACGACTTTGCTGTTGGAGACCACATACGTGGATCTGCTGTGTACACAAATTCTCGAGTCTGCATGATGACTAGCAGTAGCAGACAAGCCGATTCCGTACTAAAAAGTTTGTATTTTGCTCCTCCTCTGTTGCTTGCTTTGAAGAGACTATTGTTGTCACCTCTTATCAAAAGCCGTTTGTGCTTTTTTAAAAAAAATTGGTTACAAACTTTCCTTTGCGTGTCTCGTTGGCTATTAGAAGTCAGCCTCTCTTGTTTCCATTGACCAATTCTTGTAGGTGACTTGATGCATGCATCCATTAGCATATATATATATATAGAAAAAGAGAAAAACGCCAATTCGGTACACCAACTTGCCCCGCAAGTGCGCTTTGGTCACGAACTTGCAAAAAGCGAATTCGAGGTCACCAAGTTGCCGCAGAAAGAAGTTCTTGTCATTCCGGCACGGCGACGTCGAAACAGTGACGGAAAATGCTAACGTGTCCCCTGTTGCCGTCAAGGGCAGACGTGGCTTGGCACATTTTTGCGAAAACAACCCTGGAATGTTCCGTTTGCTTATTAATTCGTCCATCACCCACCTTCTGCTTCTCCCGAGCGATATTGAGAGCGACGGCGCCACCGCCCAGGCGCCGACGGTTGTCTCCGTAGCTGAGGACGACGATGGATGGCGTGCCAGCAGCAGATGCGGATGAGGAGGAGAAGGCAGCAAATCTCGCGCCGGTGCGAGCTGAGAAGGAGGGGGAGCAGGAACCGCCGCTACCGCAACGACGACCTCCAGGCGCCGCCGCTCCCATGGATGGCGTGCCAGCAGCAGATGCGGATGAGGAGGAGAAGGCAGCAAATCTCGCGCCGGTGCGAGCTGAGAAGGAGGGGGAGCAGGAACCGCCGCTACCGCAACGAGGACCTCCAGGCGCCGCCGCTCCCGAGTACGGTATGGAATCGCTACACCATCTGCTGCTTGCTCCGTCGCCTTGCTTAATTGCCGTTTTGAGATGGATATGTGGTTGTAGAGAGATGAATTGTGCCGAGCTAGGGTTTCTAAAATGGGGAATTTTTCTGTGATGTAGGTGTTGGTAAATTCAGTGTTGAATTTCATCATGGCGGGTTCTTTTGTGGCAGTGGGATGAACCGTAGCTATTTAGAAGGGAAGGTTGATTGGTTTGATGAATGTTTTACCGACAGTTGGTGCCAGGAAATGATTGATGTAATTTTTCACATGTGTGGTTATCCAAATAGAATGCGATCAGATGTTTACTGGCTGAAGCCAGGCAAGAGCTTGGCTGATGGATTAAAATGGCAGATGTTTCCGTCGCATGCGGAGGAAATGGCAGCTGCTTCTTTGTTCTTTTAAAAACCTAGTGCTTTATGCCGATCATATGAAGTGGCTGATGTCAGAACAGGTACCTGCTGATGTTGTTGTAGCTGGTAATCCACTGCCTGATGTTATTAGTCCAATTAGACCAATCAAAGTAATTAAGAGTAGAAAAAGCATAGAGGGGAATTCTGATAATGAATCTGACTCAGGCTTGGTCGACAACGACTATGATCTTAAGGAAAGTGGAACTGAAGGTGATGGCACTGATTTTGACAAGGCTATTGATAGTGATGTTTCAGATAATCTTATTGTGAAGCCAGAAGTGCATGAGAAATGGTCAGATGAAGGTGAAGAAGAAAATGAGCTACGGTTGCCTGAGAATGATGATGAGTTCAAGATAAAGTTTAAGACCAATACTTTTAACCCAGAAACAGACATGGCAAATCCTATCTTCAAGTTGAGCATGGTTTTCTCTAGCATATCAGAAGTGAGGGAAGCATTAAAATAGTATTCTATAAAAGAAAGAGTGCATATAAGAAAGAAGAGAAACAATGCCAGAAGGTTGGAAGCTCATTGTGAGGACATTTTCCCCTGGAAGCTAGTAGTGTCCAAAGACAATAGGATTGACAAGTTTCTAGTGAAAGGATTCAATGGAGAGCACAGATGTGAGAGGGTTTGGAATGTGACAGCACTGTCGTATACTTATCTTGCCAAAAAAATTGTTGAAGAATTCCGAGACAATGAGAATGTTTCTCTGAAATCATTTGGAAACACAGTGCAAAAGGAGCTAAATATGAGACCTAGTCGTTTCAAGCTTGCAAAAGCAAAGTATACGACACTTCAGCATATACATGGAGATGTGAAGAAGCAGTTCAACAGTCTTTATGATTATGGAGAGGAACTTAGGTATACAAATCCTGGAACCTCTTTCTATGTAAAGACTGTGGGAAATCCAGCTGTTTTCAGTACATGCTACATGGCACTGTATAGTTGCAAGAGAGGATTTCTTAAAGGTTGTTGGCCAGTCATCTGCCTTGATGGCACACATGTCGAGAAAAAATATGGAGGCCAATTGCTAACTGCCATTGGTCTTGATGGGAATGATTGTGTATATCCAATTGCAATTGCTTATGTAGAAGTGGAATGTTTTTCTAGTTGGTGTTGGTTTTTGTCAACACTCAAACATGACTTGAATATAAGCAGTACTTCTTCTTTCACCATCATGAGTGACAAACAAAAGGTTAGTTTCTTTGGTGTTGTGTTCCATTGTATTGTCATTTCCTTTGCTTTCTTATTGTTCTCTAGTTCTAATTGTAAATCTGTTTGCAGGGGTTGATAAAGGCAGTAATGGAGTTATTCCCAGACAGTGAGCATAGGTTCTGTGTTCGACACTTGTGGCAGAATTTGAGGCAACATTACAAAGGGGAGAAAGTGAAGAACCACTTGTGGGCATGTGCAAGATCTACTACAGTTCCAAGATGGGAAGCAAACATGGAGAAGCTCAAAGTGGACTGTCCTGGTGTCTATGAATGTCTAGTGCAAATTCCACCAAACACATGGGTGAAAGCTTTTTTCAGTGAATTTCCAAACTATGATCTTCTAATCAACAATACTTGTGAAGTTTTCAACAAGTAAGTTATTTCTAGTTATTATTCACTCTGTGCTAGTTATTATTTACTGTGTACTAGTTATTATTCACTGTAAGTTATTGAACTGTTTGTGCTTTGTAGGATGATTTTGGAAGCAAGGGAAGTTTGTGTGCTATCCATGTTAGAAAGAATAAAAGCTATCATTCAGAATAGGATGTACACTAAGAAGAAGGATGCAATTGAGAAATGGAAAGGTAGGATCTGCCCCAAAATTCAGCGAAAATTGAAGTTCACAGATTTGTCCAATCTTTGTGTGGCAACACCAGCAGGGATAGGAGTGTTATGTGTCATGTCCAATCAAGTTAAATATGTTGTAGAGTTAAACATGAGAAGCTGCACATGTAGGAGGTGGCAGCTAACTGGCATTCCTTGCCACCATGGTATTGCTTGTCTGAGGCATGAGAGGGTTAAACCCGAGGAGATGGTTTCTTCCTGCTACAGCCTAGAGGTGTACATGCAAGCATATGAGCAAGGAGTTATGCCTTGCAGAGATATAAGTGAATGGACAAAAATAAATGGCCCTGATGTGTTGCCTCCATATTATGAGAAGAAGGTTGGCAGGCCTAGAAGATGTAGAAGAAAAAATCCAGAAGAAAATGAGAAAGGAACAAAGATCAGCAAACATGGAGTTAAAATGCATTGTAGTTACTGTAGATCTGCTGAACATACCAAAAGAAATTGTGAAGCATACAAAGCTGACCTGGAGAATGTTGCTCCACAAGAAATTGCTGCAGAACATGTTCCAGATGCACATGTTGCTCCAGAAGAACATGTTGCAGATGCATTTGCTCTAGACCATGTTGCAGATGCACATGTTGCTCCAGAAGAGCATGTTCCAGATGAAGTAGTTTCTCCAGAAAATTCTACACAGCCAACCAAAAGGAAAAGAAAACCAAGCAGAAAAAAGTTGGAGCAGGAAGAGGCAAAAAGAGAGTATGAGGCTAGAAAGAACAGGGCCAGGGTCTTCGATGAAAATGGTGACATTGATGATCCTACAGTACTGACAGTAAGTGTCCACTATGCACAATATTTGTTATTATTCAGTAACTAATAGCTCTTACTTGTGATCAACTTGTGTAGCATATCATCCCCAAGCATCTAGAACCTTCACTTGATCCAACACAACTCCCAACATCATTAGTTTAAAAATTGTCACATGAAGTAAGTACACACATTCTTGTTAATCAATCCCAACAATTATCCTGTAATTTTTCTTGCAAAATCAATGTATTTCTTCACTTTCTTCACAGGTTCCTACAAGGGGCACAGTGGCAGCTGAACCAATGCCTCAAGAATCCTCTTATGTTGTAGAGCACAGAGCACAACTTCCACTGTCTGGAAGAACAAGTACTGCACTTGCAGACTGGAGACAGAGAGTTGCTGCAGCACAAGATCATGCACCACCAGCACCAAGAGGGAGGGGAAGTGGAAGAGGGAGAGGAAGAGGAAGACATACCAGGACATATACTACTGGGCCTGCACCAAGAACTAGACACACTGGAACTAGGAAGAGAAAGAGAGGAGTAAAATGGCTCCTTTTTGGAGAGGGTGAAGCATCGACATCTGGTGATCATGTAGAGGAGTACCAGAACAGTGAGTTCAATACTACTCAGGAGCCACCAGTGGACTATTCTGATTAGTGTGATGCAAGTGTTCTTATTAGAGATCTCTTCTTATTACTGTTATGCAAGTGTCAGCCTTTTGGTACATTTCCTTTTGGGTATTGTGATCATGGAAGTGAATGATTGTGAACTGGTCTCCAAATGATTGTGATATTGTCTAGAAATGCATGTGATCTTATCTCCAAATGCATGTGATACTGCTTGTGATCTTGTCTCCAAATGCATGTGATCTTGTCGATGAACTCATGAGTAATCAGAGAAAATGCAAAATCAAACTGCACCACTGAATTACTGAACTTAAATAGACATATGTCCATTTCAACAACTGAATACCTGAATTTAAACGAGCATACGGATACTACACCACTGCCAGTACAGAATAACTGAATTTAAACGAGTTCAAACACTGCCAGTACAGAATAACTGAATTTAAACGAGTTCAAACTGATACTACAACACTGCCATTACAAAGCACAAACTAACTGAAACTAAACTGCACCATTCTCTGCCAAACCACCCGCGATACCGCCAATGCCTGGGCCAGCATACGGATGGCCGCCGCTGGGTGCATGCCGGGGCCGGTGCCGTCCACCCTGCCACCCCAGACACGGAAGCGATGACGGCGCGTAGTGTCCTCCTCGTCGTCGGACGACGCCGACAGAGAAGTTCCAGCGGTGATAATTGGCCCCCTGTCAAGCACCTCCTCGACATGGACAATCACCGGATAGGTGAGCACTCGCCAGTTCACTCGTTCCATCCGCGGCGGCGGCGACTCCGGGTCTTCGGAATCGTAGGAAAACAATGTCTCATGGAGCGGCAGAACTTCGGGGATGTCTACCTTCAGCTTCTTTGCAATGTTGCACGGATTCTTCAGCCAAGCATAAAAAGGTGAGCAACCGGCGGTTCCCACGGGGCTCAATTGTGATGAGCTTGCCATCCAGCTTCGTCACAAGATCTGACACGAGCTCCGGCTCCCATCCATGGGCCGGCAGCCCCTCCACGCTCACCTTGCAGAAGTACTCAAACGCCGTGACCTCCGCGCCCCACGACCTGCTCCAGCGACAGAAAAAAATCGTCGACTTGTCGAGCACTTTGCCGCACTCCTCTTCGCTGCCGAACTCGATGAAGAAATCGGCTGGATAGAATACATCAACGCGGCAGCGCCCTCGCGGGATCGAGCACTGAGCTTCCATTGCAGCGACCATGGCTCCCGGCGACACAGCAAGACGCGGGTTGCCCACCGTCGCCACGAGCGCAAGGCCCACATACTTCTCCTCCAGTCCTGCCATGCCGCGGGTAGAGGAGAGCACGATGTGCCCCTCCTCCGGCCGCAGAGCAGGCTCACCACGCTGGAAAATCTCCTCCGGGAACGTCCTCTCGAGGGCCATGGTGTGCGAATCGGGATCTAATGAAATTGGGGATCCCGTTATGCAGGGCACATGTAGAAGATGGTCATTTCACAGTTTAATCCAGCCACAAAAACAATAGGGGCCTTCCCGAAACAATCCGGTCCAAATGTGTCATCCACGTCAACACTTAACGGTGGCTTCGACGTCGCCGTGCCGGAATGACAAGAACTTCTTTCTGCGGCAACTTGGTGACCTCGAATTCGCTTTTTGCAAGTTCGTGACCAAAGCGCACTTGCGGGGCAAGTTGATGTACCAAATTGGCGTTTTTCTCATAGAAAAAAATGGGAACGGCACACGTCACTAGCCAGTTTAGGTGGGCATATGGATTTCTCAGTTTTAATTTTCTTTTTATCCAGGAGCCTGCAAGTCTTGGAGCAATTTACTTGATCAACATGGTAAAGGGAAAAAAGTGCCGGCCTATATTCAACATAATAAATAGCGTACGTGTGAGCCTAATCATTTTTTTTGAAAGTAACTTACTGAACTTATAACGAAACAGTTTGGACAGAATCGCCCATTACAGCATCCCTGGCACACACAGGCACCTCATACTCCCACGACTCGTATGAATTTAGAATGAAACCACTACCAGCTTGCGCCAGGCAATGTGCGACACTATTAGAAGCTCTGTTTCTGTACCTGATGGAGCACGAGGAGAACCAGGTCCTACTCTGTATTTTCAGGTCTTCGATTATAGCAGCCTTGCTAGAGAAATCCGGTTGCCTGCTGTTCAAGGCCATAGGCTAGGAGTTGAGCATCAGTTTCAAACTCCACCCTGATCACTCCCAACTCAGCTGCAAGGTTGAAAGCTTCCTCCATGGCGCACAGTTCCGCGGTGAACGCATCATGGACAGTGCCTGAGCATCCTGCACGAGCTGCAACCACTTCCCCCGCAGAATTTCTAGCCACTACTCCCCATCCTCCCTTTGCTTCACCGTCCTTGAAAGCCCCATCAACATTGAATTTTATGGCATCTTCAGCTGGTGGCTGCCATGAGCAGACGTTGGCTTTCCTTCTGTCTGCCTTCTATGCAAAAAAACTAAGGTATTCGGCAGACATGCATTTTATACGATGCGCTAATTCTGCAATAGGTGTAGCCATGCCCCCTTCTCTGAGGTTGTTGCGTTCCTTCCACCACATCCACCACATGGTTATAATTTGCATTCTCTGCTCCTCCAACAGATTCCAGATTACATCCATAGACTGCTCAATGCCACTGCATGCCTCCAAATTCAACCGAAGGTTCTCGTAACCTAGAGCACGCCATAGGGGTTTAACTTCTCTGCATTTCACGAACAGATGGCCCCCATCTTCAGTTCCTCTGTTACAGATGAGGCACTTTGGGTCATCAATTTTGACACCCCTTCTTAGCAGATTATTCCTTATGGCTAGTGTATTATGGGCACAGCGCCACCAAAAGTGCTTGATTTTGTTCGGACAGCCTAGCTTCCAAATTCTCCACCATTTATTCTGGCCCATGTCCCCTAACACCTCCGGCCGCTGACCACTGGACCCAGCATCGTTTCCAGCCCTGTGAGCTTCCTTCTCAATAAATAATTTGTAGTCGTTCCTCACGGAATGCAGGCCTCGCGGATCAAAATGCCATGCAAGGAAATCAGCTGTGCCATCCCGCAGCGGTAAATTCAGAATTATATTAGCTTCTGCAGTTGAGAACGTGTCGACAATAAGTTGTTGGTCCCATTGTCCTGTAATTGGGCTTATTAGCTCTGACACCTTACTCAGCAGGTTGTTTCTACGGGGAGTTAAAACCCTCCTGCACCAGGCTCTCGGAATCCACGGATCACTCCAGATGTTCACCTGCTCTCCATCACCAATCCGCCAGATTACTCCCTCTTTAACAAGCTCCACTCCATGTAAAATACTCCGCCATGTGTAAGACATATTGTCAATTGGCTTTGCCTCGAGGATATCGCAATCATGGAAATATTTGGCCTTCAATATTGTTGCGCACAAACTGTCAGGGTTCTGGATGAACCGCCAGGCTTGCCTGGAGAGCATAGCTATATTAAATCCATGGATGTCTCGGAAACCCATTCCCCCTTGCCCTTTTGATTTTATCAGTTTTGCCCAGCTGATCCAATGCATTTTATTTTCCTTGTCTTGTTGGCTCCACCAATATTTAGCAATCATCGCGCTTAGCTCATCACAAAAACCCTTTGTCAAATAGAAACAAGACATTAGGAAGGTCGGGATCGCCTGAGCCACGGCTTTAATCAAAATTTCTTTGCCCGCTCTGGAAAGTAGTTTCTCTTTCCATCCTTGAATAACCTTCCAAATCTTATCTTTTATATAAGCAAATGCTTTCTTTTTGGACCTGCCAATGTGCACCGGCATACCAAGGTACTTCTCATTCCAATTTTCGCTGACAATTCCCAGCTCAGTCTTGACCATCTCTCTGACATGTTGCTTGGTATTAGCGCTGAATAACAGGGATGATTTCTCCGGATTGATGCACTGACCCGAGCAGTTTTCATATAGCTGTAAAATATCTCTCAAAACCGTGGCTTCCTCCTTGCTTGCTTTCAGCAACATGACCGAGTCATTGGCAAAGAAAAAGTGGGTTAGAGTAGGAGCTCTTGGGCAGATTTTAACTCCACTAAACCTCCCCTGCCTCTCAGCCTCTCCCAGCAAAACTGACAGGCCCTCTGCACAAATGACAAATAGATATGGCGAAAGAGGGTCCCCCTGACGAAGACCCCGTGTGGGTGTGAATTGTTCCGTGGTCTGCCCGTTGACCTTGATTCGATAAGAAACCGTTGTTACACAGCGCATCACCACATTCACCCACACTTGGCTAAAGCCCATCTTCAACATCATTTGACGCAGAAAATCCCACTCGACCCGATCGTATGCCTTGCTCATATCTGCCTTCATAGCAACATAACTCTCAGCTCCGTTCTTCTTATTTTTCAGAAAATGTGTAGCTTCATATGCTAGTAGGATGTTGTCAGTTATCAACCTGCCCGGGACAAAGGCACTTTGGTTTTCGGCCAACTAATAAACGACGAGACCAAGTTTGCAGCCTGAGCTGAGCGTCTCATGAATCATGACGCAGTGCTTGTGATCTGTCCAAGAAGATCGAGCTAACTAACTGAAAGTGAGTGATCCATTTTTGGTTTGGTCGCCGACGCGCACGAGTCATATGTGTCATTCAATGATCAACTAACCATTTTTTAACAAGAAGTCGACTAATTAATCGGATATCCTGAGGAGCATCAATGTGGTTATTAGGCAGCTAGAGACGATATTGCCTCTGCTATGCCTGTCTTCCACTCTGGGATAATATTGTTACCGGTTTCAGGGGCTAGAAATTTTTCATGTTATTGCGGAAATTTTGACACTAAAAAAACTCTAACTTAACTATATTAAAGTAGACATATGTGTGAATATGCAGTCACCAAAATATGTTTATTAAATCATATGGGTCATCTTTTCATTTCCCACTCAATAAACGGTACCTCATATTATCCATGCCACCTCCAATGCTAGTCACCAACTGGCAGTGATGGCGGCGAGGTCTCACCCCATCCTTTTGCACGATGTTGACCTCTCCTTCGTTTTCTTTTGGCTTATGATTTAGATCCCTTGATCAAGCCACCCATAGATGCGGCAATAGACACCATGGCTAAAGTTTCTAGGTTGTATTTTTTCCGATAAAGGGTGCAGATTAGCATCACACAAATACAATTCATATGAGTTTACACTCAACATTTACATACTTAGGATCCACACAGCATCACAAACAATGCTAAAATACAATAATGACTCAGAACAACTCTAACGTAATGGATGGATGATCCATAGACTACATGGCCATCCATGTGGCATAATAATATCCATGTCCGCCGGATCCATCTGTGGTCGGTCCTTCGTAAAGAGGTCTGTTTTCTCCATAAATTGAAAAGATTACAAAAAAAGAGACAATAGATATCGGTAAAATGACCTAAAATGAGGGAAATCCGTACCATAGAACCAAAATCATTTCAATCACTAGTAGAAAAAGGGCCTTTGGTCCTAGGCTGTAGTCCCCGTTGGGTTTTGGACCGGGACTAGAGGGGAGAGTAGTCCCGGTTCAAATGCTAGGAGGTCACACTTGGCTAGTCCCCGTTCGTAATACGGACCGGGACTAGAGTAGTGGTGCCAGCCGTTCGCCTGGCGCGAGCCTTTTAGTCCCGGTTCATAATACGGACCGGGACTAGAGGGCTGACGGCAACCGTTCACCTGGCGCGATACGTTTTAGTCTTGGATCATAATACGGACCGGGGATAGAGGGCAGTGGCGGAGCTTAGTGGGGGCGAAATGGGCTGTCGCCCCCCCCCCCCCCCAGCCCATGAAGGTCCAGCCTATTATTTATAGGTATGTAGCCCATTCACATGCTGAAAATTAGCCCGAATCTCCTTTTTCGCCCCCCCCCCCCAAGACCATTTCGTCCCTCCAAGATTTCGGCCCAAGCTCCGCCAGTGGCTAGAGGGGTGGTTGCAACCATTCACCTGGCGCGAGCCCTTTTAGTTCCGGTTCGTAATATGGACCGGGACTAAAGGCACAAACCGTTTGTCTCCCGCGTTTTGGAAATCGTTTCAAGCGATCAAAACAGTACAGGAAAGGCAACCAATACGTCATTTCTCTGTTCATCGTTGTCTCCATCATCGTCTCTCCTATCTTCTTCCCATCCTCCACCATGAATTCAATTACTCGGTACGGGAGGTGCCCCACATGGCAAGACCGCTCTCAATATCGTCTACACGAAGGACATCGCCAAGGTGTAGGATTTTCTTTACAATTTTGAGTAATGACTTGAAGAGGAGGAATACAAATTCATGGGCCTTGATCTCCAATACACGGCCGATCAACGAGATGGTGCCGTCATCCAACTTTGTTACAAGAAACATGTCATGGTCTTCAATTGGGCAAGGTAATACGAAATTTGTAGTGAAAGAATTTAGGGGATTCTTTTGATTCATATGATAGGAAAATTGCATAGGATAGCAACATGTCCATTTGAATTCTATGGGAAGAGCAATTCCTCGTCTTTGATTCATAGGAGTATATGGCATAGTTAATATAGAGGCTTCATTTGATTCATAAGGATGGGAAAATTGCATAGGATAGCAAACATGTCCTTACAAGCATTGTCCAATACTCATGGAGCTCCATTTTTTTCGTTCGTTGTTACGGTGAAAGAATATACTAGTTGCGGCAGTATTTACCATGTAGCATTCTCACATTTGAATAATGTAAGAACACTTGTGTTATTGTGCTAGTTCCTAGATAAATTGCTAGCACCACAGTACACAATCAAATATCATGGAAATACGTCAAATTCTATTACATCGCATGATCCAGTTTTTACAAAATAACATTACAACTTGCATAGTATTTGAAGACTAGCAGGATACAAAGTATTATAGCAGAAAACGTAGAACAACATTGAGCCTCATCTTCTTCATGTGCCACAGACAAAATATGTTGGCGGTAGACTCGAGATCCTAAAGGAAATCCTCACTCCTCTTCATATTCATCTGCATGATGGAATATGCAGTCACAAGGGGCTCAATACAATTTAATGTATCGGCAAGTAACACTATGGTGTATATAAATGGCAAAACTATATCTACATGAGTATTTGGCTAGATGGAGTTTTGGCTAAGTTTGCATAAAGCCAGTTTTCTCCTATCCCTTTTCTAAAACAATATTTTCTTTTTAAAGGGTGGCAACATTGATTGAAATCCAATCACCACAACTACTATTCACTAAGTCAAAATTGTACTTATTGAAAATGATGATGTGATCCTTCCGTCCATCCTTGCCGAGCTTCTCGATGTTGTCCATTACCGGGGACACGGCTAAGATCTTAGTTTGTAACTCATAGAGTTTATGCACTTTCACCTGCGTACTCGATTCACCCAAACATCCAATACATGATCAATGTATTAAGAAGGAAGAGAATTGAGTAGTCTTTCATAAGCATGAAAACTACCAACCGGCAAGACCCGTTCCACCTGTAATTCTTCTACATCTACTTGTGAAGCCACAGGTCGAGTCCACACAACTTATTCAACTAAGCCAGAGCCCATATGAACAAGGGTTGCAATGGAAGCAATCTAAACTTGGGGGACATCAAAATAACTTGTTCTTGGGTGGCATTCCTCAAGTGTACACCCCTCGGGGAGACACTAAACTCTCATCAGCCATACAACCAAATCCACCTAGGAGGTTCATTAAAGTTTGCACTTAGTATTTTTCCACAACATCAAGTAAAAAAAAATTGTAGCAAGGCTAAGCATCTACTAAGTACCAAGTCTGCAAAATAACAAGGTATAAGGATGAATACACAGTACTAGGATATAGCATAGCTTAGTATAACTTAGTAAAATTTTCTATCATGTATACTACTCAAAAATCAACTAATGCATATAGAAAATAATGGGTGGATGGATGGTGTGTTACTTGCCTTGTTGAAGTTGGTGAATAAATCACACTCTTCACAAAAGATTGTTGCTCTCCGTACAATCAATACGTTGAAAACACAAAAACAAAATAAACAAGCATCATAGCACGCAAACATACAAGTGAATAAAACATACAAAACATCAAACATGGAAAAAAAGGGTTTAACCCAGTTGGCTAGGACAAGGTCAAGGTTTGAGTTAAAAATATTCATTCTCTATTGGTTCTATACTTGCTAAGGGGTTCCAAGAATTCATTTGGGATGGTTTAGATTGAGTTTGTAGTGATAAAACTTTATTTTAAACATATTTATCTAGGGAGTTCCAAGAGTTCACTAACTTGTTTAGCATGTGATGGACACCTAGGGTCTGGTCTTAAGGAAATGTTGCGTAGGTTCTATTTGGATAAAACAAAGAGTGATGGGGGAGAAAATGATGTAACAACTATAGTGATCACTCCACTTTGATTCTTCTTAATCTTCTTTTCTGCCATCTCTGGACGAGTATTCTTCTTGACTTGAAGTTGGCTTCTTGTAGAAGTCTTGGTAAAAAGCTCTAATCTCACTTGAGAAACTAATTCTATGTCTTAGATAAAAATTAACTTGATACTAATTCTCCTTGAATAGTTTGTAGCTTCAAGTCTTAACAATCTTGTTTTCCTGAAATCATCTTCATGTGTCTATTGTGTTTTCCACCTTGTTGTGGATCCTCCCTTGAACTTTATAAATCTTCATGGTTTTCAAAGGTTGATCTTGATCACATGTGAAAATACCACTAAATCAAATAGAGAAGAAAGATAAAATGAGAGAGGGGCGAGTCTTCTTCTTCTTCATTTTTTCATGTACTTGCACTTTCTTGAGTTGCTTCAAGGTGTTGTGGAGTCTAAGTATTTTCTTGAATTTTCTTCTAATTATATATCTTGTATCTCTTCATGTTTCCACAAAGTTGAAAATGAAGTGCATTCTTGTGCTTGAGTCTTGATTTCTATTTTGCCAACTTGATGAATTCATGAAGTAACAATGGAGGAGTTGACTAGTTCGCAATATATATAAATTTGAACCTCACTAAGTACTTAGCCTTGGTCCAATATAGCCACATCACACATAATCATATATGCAAAATATTTTCTAAGACAAGGGTAACATGATGTGAAACATATGTGTGAAAAAATTGGCCAAGTATTCATGGAAATAATTCTAGGGTGGTCAAGTGGTTAGGATATCAGTCTCTATGGTCTGAAGTTACCAAATGGAGCATTTTTTTTCTTAAGGAACTATATTAAAAATATTTATAGAATTTAAAATAAGTCAAAATTGCTCAAATGACCATATAAATTCAAAAGCAATTCTAAAATTGTCCAAAAATTATTATTTTGGGCCTAAGGGTCTATTAGTACATATCCTAAGTATCAAAAAAATATTTGGTTTGCAGAAATTGGATTTATAGAATTTGAATTATGCCAAAATTCATTAAACAAGGACAACTGAATTTGAACAAATTTTAAATGGTAAAATATAAATTTTTCCACTGCCAAAAGTTTCTACGTATTCAGATGATTTCATAAATTTCAACTTTATTAAATATGTAGTTGTGGTTTAAAAGTTATGATAGTTTCAAGATACATGAGCTTTTCTTCAAAACTGCCAATTGATTTTCTATTAGGAATAAATCCAAAAAAGGCTATTACACGACATCTCATGATTGGTTGGTCCTGCTGATTGGATGCTGATTGGGCGATGACATGGATAAGTTATTGGATCTGGATTGTTAGATCCAGATCTAACTGTAACTTACCCCTTCGCTAGGGGATCTAATCTCGACCGTGCAAAAGAAATTGGACGACAGAGGGGAGGGGAGGAACTCACCGGGCGACGGGATCCACCGGAAAACGGCGAGGACGACGACGCTGGCCTTGGGTGCGGACGACGACGCTGGCCTCAGGATGCGTTGATATGACTGGATGACCACATCATCAATTCTACCAACGTGTAGGCCACATCATTAATTATGCCAACGTGTCATGTGCTAGATGACCACCTCATCAATTTGTGCCTATGTGTCAGATCTAGTTGTCATTTTTGCATAGACATCAATTTTTGCTTATGTGTCAGGTTTAGTTGTCAGTTTTTAACTTCATCCATTTTTTCTATGTGTCATGTCTAATTGCCATTTTTGCATATGTGACTGACCTGTGGGTCCTGCTGAGAATCTGGCCCATAGATAGAAGGCATATGTGTCATGTCCAGCTGACACGCGGGCCCCATCTCCCAAGGACAAGTGTAGCCTGGTTTCCACATTTAAACCAATAATTCTCCCTTCATCCCAAATACAAAGCGTCCTTTAATTTCGATGGTCAAAGATGTCCAACTTTGACCATAATTTATATCCTTATAATATGTCTATAAATTTAGTACAAAGATGTATAAAATGAAAGATTTTTACAAGACGAATCCAACGGTGACAATTATACATTATCAATCCATATAACTTGTTATATATTAGTGGTCAAAGTCGGACATCGTTGACCAACATAAAAATAGCGTGTCTTATATTTTGGGACGGAAGGAGTAATAGCTAGAAGTAAAATTCTCACAACAACCTAAAAATTGATTGTAATCCAGATGGTGATTAATCAATCAAGCCGATGATTCCCAAAAAAAAATCCCACAACAACAGTTTTGTTAGAGCATCTAGGACACATCGATTATATAAACATAGTCAACCCAAACAAGGAGGTTCTAAGTGGAGAGCGCAGAAGTTAGATACAGTGTCGGGGTGTAGGCAAAAGTAGTTACAAACCGATGTTCGTATGAGAATTTCGCTACTATGGATACATCAATCCGGCTAGAATCGGTTTTTACCGACCTTTTTCTCTGTTGATGGCTACTGTGAACTGGAATGAATTTGTACCACTCGGTTGGCTCCTCCACCATTTGGCCTATCTCAATCAGAAGTTTTTCCCTTTCAAGCATACAGAGTTATGTCATACACGTGCTGCTGCTCTGGATCTCACGAGCATACAGAGATCCATCCTTATCTTGCAGCAGAAGATGCCCTCGTTGCAGCGCGTATCCCTTGGGGAGAAGCTGCCACTGACCCAGCCTCCCGTCATAAATTTTGTGCGGCATGGCGGTGATATTGTGTGGCCAGCAGCCGTCTTCCCATTCACCGAACCACCCGATTTGGAAGTCACACGAGCCTGACAATGCCCCTTTGTATTTGAAGTTGATCGTTCTCACCTGCATCCGGCCAACAGCTAGCTGCGCATTGACCGACGTGATCTCCTCTGTCGTCAGGTCAAACTGCACGTACTTTAGGGTCCAATATCGTGTTTCACCGCGCCAGTGCAGCACTCCGTTGCTGCATACCGGGTCGTTTATCGAGTAACCGTGCAAGGCGCACGCGAAACACACGGTCCTCCACTGCTTGTCTGCTCCGACCGTGCATACATAGAGAACCTGCTTCGCGATCTCGATCGTGCTGAAAGGACAGCACTTGGGTTCGATATCTATCCTAAAGATCATGTTCATTGCAGTAAGGACGATGCTTCAAAATATAGGTTCCGATGGATCAACTGATTCAATGCGTGCAGATGGAGATACTTCTTTCAGCTACTTGTCCTCCTTCGAGTTCATACTTGTCTTATGTATGATGCAAGAAATATTGGAGATTACCGAAGATCTTGGCCAGGCTTTGCAAAAGAAATCACAGGACATAGTAAATGTCATGCGTCTAGTGTTCTCAACAAAAGTCCGCCTTGATGAAATGAGACCAGATGATGGTTTGGAAGCCTTTTTCAGAGTTACTGAGTTATGTGCAACTCATTCCATTGATATTCCAGATTTGGAGCAACCTTACATTTTTCATGGTGGTCGTGCTCGTCGCCAACCAAGTTATTTTACTAAAGAGCATTATTTTTTAGTGGAAATATTCTATGCTACACTTGATACACAGTTGCAAGAACTAGAATTCTGGTTCAGCGAGAAGGTAATGGATCTTATGTCCACTAGTGCTACTTTGATCCCTGCAAATAAATTTAGATCTTTAGGGTTGATGATATTTGCGAGATGGTGAAGAAATATTATCCCGCTGATTTCACTCATCAAGAAATTTATGGTTTGGAGCAGCAACTCAAACATTTTGTTGTGGATGCTTCTAATGACATAGAGTTGGAAGATGTTTCAACATTAACAAATCTTTGCCGCTGTCTTGTAACTCTTCCAGTTTCTATGGCAAGTGCTGAACATGCATTTTCTACTTTGAAGATTATTAAAACAAGGCTACGGAATAAGATGGAGGATGGTTTTCTTGCCAATAGCTTGCTTGTAAACATAGAGAGAGAAATCGCAGAGAAGTATAGCTACGATGATGTTCTTGAGCATTTTGCGAGCGTAAAAAGGCGAAGAGCTGATCTGGTTCTATGAAGCTGTGATGAAATGAAAATCCTTGGTTGAGTAGTATCTATATTCTTTTGTTTCTGGGTGGCTCATGCATATATTGGTGTTAGAAATGTATTTTGTGGACAAGTTTAGTACTTCTTGCTGGTACGCATGTATTATGTAGCATTCTGGTTCACTTAAGGACAACAGCACATAGCTGGGAGTTATTTCACCTTGTTGTCATATGAATTGGCATTCCAAGAAAGAAAAATTCATGCTATTTTGCAGTTTGCCCCCCTGAAATTTTATTCAAGCTCCGCCACTGGTAGAGACACTGACACATGGGGCCGCCAAATGAATTTACCAACAAGCCTTTTTTTAGATATAAAAAAAATGAAAATGTTGGTACTTTTGAGTATTTTCTAATACTTTCAATCTGGTACTTTCTGGTACCTCCTAATTTATGACCTTCATATTATAATGGATAGACGGTTGTTAAGAATGCCAACCACCGTAAAACTTGTATCCCAAACTGTTTGGCTTTTCCTTAGACGTGGTTGCCGCATCGAGGCGTCCTTGATGCCGCAGTTAAACCTAGGAGGCTCAACTTCAAATTCCTGGTTGTAGAACGAAGAAATCATGGATGTGCATGCATTGCCCTATGACCAAGGAGTAACCAAAAAGAAACTCAAGAGGAACGAAAAAACAGCAGGTAAGAGCTAGGGTTTAGGTTTTAGTGTTTAGGCTAGGGTTTATGATCTCCTCTTCTCCGTATCTCTTCTCTTCTTCCTCCCGCGGTTCTTCTTAGGTGCTTTTAATGGACCTGAAATACATGGCCAAGAAAAGACAACGACAACTAATATTTGTTGGTGCGATCCTCGGGAAGTTATATGGTTGTACGATCTCTAATCATTTTTAAATGTACTTTCAGTTTGATGAAAATGAAAAATATATGTCCTGAGATTTCTAAGTTCTGGTCAAGATCTTAGTATGCCAATTCAGACGTTGGTGGTTTTTCAGATTATGTTGTTCGTTTCCAAGGAAGGATAATCCCTTTAATATTATTCATATGAGCTGCAGGTTGTCTAATTTCTGTCAGGTTTCTTCTTTCATACTCCTGCCAGGTTCATTTCCAAATAGAAATAGAGTCCCTTTTTTTGTGAACAGGTATCTTCTTTCGGTTTTCTTTATTTTGGTGTTTTGCGGTGTCTTTTCTTCTTTTGGTTGTGATATTAGAATTAAATTTTGCTAATACAGGCAGTTACCAACTACAATTATACCAAAATGTTTGCCGAGTATGTGATTATTGGCTATTTCTCACCATCGGTACATAAGCCAATGAGAATAAGTTGATGCAATACAAATGAAAATCTTCATTCATTTGATAACCTGATTACGTGGCTTTGGATTGATCTTTAAATACTAGAGTGATTTTTTACTAAATAACTATAATTAAAACAGTTCACTATAAATCAAGGATGCATGCGGATATCTGAACAATTTGTTAATATCCTGGCTAGAAAGATATCAACACTTGCCACTCTGTTTGCACTTTGCATTTATTCAATGCATTCCCCTTCCTTTGTTAGATAATTACAGATTACTGCCACGACAAAGATCCGAAATAGAAGTGAGAGTGCTTCTAGAAAAAGAGAACTAGATTTAGGTCTGTATACCTATTCTAAATAGCAACTTCATTGTTTGAGCCAATATGTTAAAACGATTGGTACAAATGTTCTACCATTAAAGTATCAATGATGAAAAGTCTTGAAAACAATAAATTCCTTGAACATTGTGATATATACAAGCCAATGTCCCTATATTTTAAATTACGAGTAATGATACAGGCCCCAATTCTATGATTGGAGATATAAAAATTGAGGCAATCTCATCAGGGAAAAATGTTTACTCGATTATATTTATTTTATGACTAAAAAATATATGTGTTATATATATAGATGATGGTATTGAAATTACTGGTACAAATGCTGACTCTAGCAATCAAGATATTCGCGGAAGAGTAAAACAAATTTTGTAAATTTTGGTGATTTACAAATATACAAAGAAAAAGTTCATGCTAAGAATAGTTGTAGTATCATCACAGACTAATTATTCTGAACAATTTAGTGGAAATGGATGTTCATCCTGTTATTTTATGGTGATCCAAATTCGTATTCGTATATACTGATATTGAGGTATGGTCTGGTGAGTCAGCTGATTATTCACAACTGAAAGTTTTTGGTTGCACTGCCTATGCTCATGTTGATAATGGAAAGTTAGAGCCTAGAGTTGTTAAGTGCTTATTTCTTGGTTATGGTTCTGGAGTAAAAGGATATAAGTTATGGAACCCGGAAACCAAAAAGACTTTCTTTAGCAGGAGTGGTGTGTTTAATGAATATGTTATGTATGAAGATAGTTTGTCGACTGATGTTGTGCCAGATTCTTCTGATGAGGACGAACCACGAGTTCGTGTGTAGGTGGAGCTAGAACAGCTGGATGAGGAGGAAACTGATATTGATAGGGAGGATATTGTGCCACCCTCACCTTCTATTGTGCAGCAAGAAAATTTGTCTATTGCAGAGCGCAGAGAGAAGAGGAATAAATGACCTCGTACTCGTTTAATTGAGGAATGTGATGTTGTCTATTTTGCTCTAAGTTGTGTAGAACAGGTGGAGAATGATGCTGAACCGGCTACATACAATGAAGCTATTGCTTCGGTTGATCGTGACAAGTGGATTGGTGCAATGCACGAGGAGATGCAATCACTTGAGAAAAATGGCACGTGGGATGTCGTGCGCTTGCCTAAACAAAAGAAGACCGTACGCTGTAAGTGGATCTTCAAGAGAAAGGATGGTTTATCTCCAAGTGAGCCTCCAAGGTTTAAGGCAAGGTTAGTAGCAAAAGGTTTCAGCCAGATTCCAGGAGTGGATTATAATGATGTGTTCTCACCTTTTGTCAAGCATAGTTCTATCCGTACTTTCTTTAGTATTGTTGCTATGCATGATCTTGAGCTTGAGCAGTTAGATGTGAAGACTGCGTTTTTGCATGGAGAACTTGAGGAGGAGATATACATGGAACAACCTGATGGGTTCATAGTGTCTGGTAAAGAGGATTTCGTGTGCAAGCTAAAGAAGTCCCTTTACGGTTTGAAACAGTCTCCTCGACAATGGTACAAAAGGTTTGATTCTTTTATGATGTCACATGGCTTTAAGAGGTCTAAATATGATAACTGTGTGTACATTAAATTTGTTGATGAATCACCTATATACTTGCTGCTATATGTTGATGGTATGTTAATTGCTGCCAAGAGCATGAAAGAAATCACTACATTGAAGAAACAATTGAGTAGTGAGTTTGAGATGAAGGATCTTGGTCCTGCTAAGAAAAATCTAGGTATGGAAATTTCAAGAGACAGAAAATCTAGATTGTGATTTCTTAGTCAGGAGAATTACATTAAGAAAGTCCTTCATCGTTTTAATATGCATGATGCAAAGTCTGTTAATACTCCTATTGCTTCACACTTCAAATTGTCAGCATTGCAATGTCCTACTACTGATAAAGATATTGAGTATATGTCACGAGTTCCCTATGCTAGTGCTGTTGGTTCCTTAATGTATGCCATGGTGTGTTCTCGGCCTGATTTATCTTATGCTATGAGTTTGGTCAGTCGATACATGGCTAATCCTGGTAAAGAACATTGGAAAGCTGTTCAGTGGATTTTCAGGTACCTTCGCGGCACATCCAAAGCTTGCTTGAAGTTTGGCAAGACTGGTGAGGGACTCGCAGGCTATGTGGATTCAGATTATGCTGCCGACTTGGATAAGAGGAGATCCCTCACAGGTTATGTGTTTACGATTAGTGGATGTGCCGTTAGCTGGAAGGCTACCTTGCAGGGTGTTGTTGCACAATCTACTACTGAGGCTGAGTATATGGCTATTGCTGAAGCATGCAAAGAGGCAGTTTGGTTGAGAGGTCTGTTTGCTGAGCTTTGTGGAGATGATACTTGCATTAACCTATTTTGTGACAGTCAGAGTGCTATTTACCTTACTAAGGATCAGATGTTCCATGAGAGAACAAAGCACATTGATGTCAAGTACCATTATGTGCGTGATGTTGTTGCACAAGGTAAGCTGAAGGTATGCAAGATTAGTACTCATGATAATCCTGCTGATATGATGACAAAGCCAGTTCCTATTGCTAAGTTTGAGCTTTGCTCAAGTTTAGTTGGTATCACTACTTAGCCCAAGAGGTTATGTGGCGCCGAAGGTGTTTTCTTTGTATGATTCAGGTGAAGGTTCTCATTTATACTACAAGAGGGAATTTGTCTCAAGGTGGAGTGTTATTTTATGGTGATCCAAATTCGTATTCGTATATACTGATAAAGGACGAACTTCAGACGAAGTGGAGCCTGGGTACGAGTCGATACCGAGTTGGAGTTGGATTCGCAGTTATCGACCTAGTTAGGTCAGGACCGCCTTTATATACCTCTTGTAAGCCGCCGCACGGGATAAGCCACATATTGTAAATCCCGGCGCGATTGTAACCTCACCCCGAAATAGTGAAGTATTGTTGGCTGGCGCCCGTGGTTTTTTCTCTTCCTTGTTGGAAGGGTTTTCCACGTTAAAATCTCGTGTCCCCGTTGGTTCGATCTTGCTTAATTTCATCGTTGTTTTGCTATTGCGTGTAACACATCCCAATCAAGATACACCCAATAGGATAGGATAAAGATGCATGCCGGTTGCACTCCATTTGTTGTCTCATGCGCTCGACCTAGGAAACACAATATTGTAGATGATATATTCTTACACGTTGACAAATACGCCAAATATACATTTTTCATTGTGAAACCAAAATCACCATATATAGAATAAAAGACGTCACCCACGCATATGCGCGGGCCACTGTGCTAATATTAGCTAAAGTTAAAATTTCAATGAGTAATCTGCAGAAAATGATCCAAATAACTTAAAAGAACAAGACCATGATCAAATTGCTTATATGCTATTACTACCTCTGTCCCGAAATATAACACGTTTTGGTGGGCTTAAACAGCATATAAAATTGCAATGCAGAATTAATTTTGCTAATGCTAATTAATACGATGCTACTTCTACGGACAATAAATATAATGGATAGTCCTGCATTTTTTTGGTTGATAAAAAATACTGCAATACTATTATTTAGTGCGTATATTCATGTGCATTCCTGGAAATATATTCAATGGATGTTTTATTTACTTGTAAATCGGTCAAATTGCACGTTCTCGAAACTCTAAGAGCATTTCGGACAATTTCTCATCTTATAGCCAGAAATCAGTCAAGTTTGCCGAAGAGCAAAACCCAGCATAGTAGATTCACAACAGAAGCAACTTTTAAAGTCGTATCTAGCAACTAGCATACACTGCACCAGTTTTAGCTGCAGAGCCAGCCTACAAGGAGGCTCTAAGTGGAGGTCGCAGAAGTTCGATACAGTGTCGGTGTGTACGCAAAAGTAGTTACAGACCGATGTTCGTATTTCGCCACTATGGGCACATCAATCCGGCTAGAATCGGTTGCTACCAACCTTTTTCTCTGCTGATGGCTACTGTGAACCGGAATGAATTTGTATCACTCGGTTGGCTCCTCCTCCATTTGGCCTATCCCGATCAGCAGTTTTTTCCTTCCAAGGTAGAGTTCTGTCATACACGCACTGCTGCTCTCGATCTCACGAGCGTACAGAGATCCATCATTCTCTTGCAGTAGAAGATGCCCCCGTTGCAGCGCGTGTCCCTTCGGGAGAAGCCGCCGCTGCCCCAGCCTCCCTTCACAAATTTCGTGCGGCAAGGCGGTGATATTGTGTGGCCAGCAGTCGTCCTCCCATTCGCCGAACCATCCGATTTCAAAGTCACACGAGCCCGACAACGCCCCTTTGTATTTGAAGTGGATCCTTCTCTCCGGCATCCGGCCAACAGCTAGCTGCGCATCGACCGACGTGATCTCCTCCGTCATCAGGTCAAACCGCACGTACTTCAGGGTCCAATCTGGTGTTTGTGTTTCACCGCGCCAGTGCACCACTCCATTGCTGCATACCGGGTCGTTTATCGAGTAACCGTGCAAGGCGCGCGCGAAACACACGGTCCTCCACTGCTTGTCCGCTCCGACCGTGAATACATACAGAACCTGCTTCGCGATCTCGATCGTGCTGAAAGGACAGCTTTCAGCAGGGCCGGCCCATATGGGTGGCAAACGGGGCGCCCGCCCTGGGCCCGCGAAATGAAGGGGCCCATCCTAGGTAGTACTTCTATAATATAATTAGTGTAAATCATGTGTTAGGCTATTTACTAAAATCTAAAAACTATACAAACTTAGGAGGCCTAAGTCAAACAATGCAAGGCCAACCCACTAGGTCACCGTGTTGCACTCGGGGGGGGGGGGGGGGGGGGGCACAATGTACATATATAGACAAAAACGTTCCCCAATAGTTCGCCTTTGTACATGTACATATCGTTGCGGACTGTTTCACATAAAATTTCCAAATCGCCTCCTCTGGTAACGCTCATGTCGTTTCTAGTTCCGATGTTATGGGAATAAACTAATAGAGACCTAATAAGCTCTCCTTCCATCATCAACTTTCAGCTCACTCCCCACCAACTAGACATTGGAGAGATGTTGTGTTCATCCTTCCCATTAATTCCTAGCTTTAAATACTTACCCTAAAAATCTGTCTAGGCGTTCTTCTCGGAGTTTAATGGATTGATAAGAATAAACAGTTTGTGTTGCCAATATAGAGTGCATAGATAATCTATCTATATCATGTAATGGTTTGATGCTTTGTATTTTTTATAAAGACACCATTTTTTTTTATCTCTTTGTAAGGGCCTCTAATTGTCGTCTTGCCCTTGGGCCCCGTAAATGTATGGACCGGCCCTGGCTTTCAGGACAGTGAACGATCTTGTACTGCCTAGTCCTGGAGTCAAAGCCGACACAGTAAGCGCTGGCACTTCTCTTCGCGTACCTAGCCGGTGAAGGAGGCACGGTGATCGTCTCGCCGGTGAAGGGTTCGACGACCTTGATCACGCCGTCGTCCTCGACGAGGAAGAAGAGGAGACTGTTGCACGTGCCCTATCAATCTCGCCGATTGGTCGACCGTGAACCTAGCCGCGAATCTCCAGTGCTCGTCGAAGAGGAACCCACAGCCGGGCCTCCAGCATGCGTCAGTACTTCCGTGAGAGAACACGACGGTGTGGGTCGGGACGCGCCGCCCGTGGACCCTGTACGCGTCGGCGAAGCTTGAAATGACGTCGCGCCATTCCTTGCAGACGCGGCGCAGGCCGCGGAGGTGGAACGCCGGGAGGCGGAGCAGGATGTAGGAGAGGACGTCTCGCGGGAGGTACGCCGCTGTGGCGGTATTCGCATCACCGGGCACCATGGCGTGCATATCTCGGGACCTAGCTCGGAACGACTCGGCTGATCACCGAGCTACGACCGAAGTTGCTTCTGGCTCATATATTTTGGCGAGTCTACCAGTCAGGAGCTGTAATCCGGCCGAGTTTCTGACGCTGTATAGACTACGTGCTCAGGAACGGTCCATGTTTTCCTATCCTATGGTAAGATCGTTCGTCCGGATTGATTCCAGACCAAACAGTCGGCCGGCTTCCTTCTCTCCACGGATTCTACTACACACAACCAACAGAGCTCGTCTCGTCTGCTGAACTTAGACGTTGTCCTACTTTGCCGTGTACTCCTATCTCTCATGATTTATTTGTTCTGTCTCTCTTCTTGGTACTTCTAGTAGTATTTTACACGTACTTCTAGTAGTATTATAATGATGTGTCCTACATACGTGGGTCTGCTCTGTACACAAACTCTCGAGTCTGCATGATGACAATCGGTAGCAGACAAACCGATTCCGTACTAAATAATTTAATTTTGCTCCTTAACCTCTTTTGCTTCCTTTGAGAAGAGATTACTTAACTTCAGAGGTACTTCACTACAACAACAGCAGCAAGTTGTCATGTCTTATCAAAAGCCGTTTGTGATTTTTTATTTGATTTCAAACTTTTCTTTGCTTCCATTGACCAATTATTGTATAGGTGACTTGATGCATCCATTAGCATATATGAAAACAAATGGAAGCGGCACACGTCACTAGCTAGATTAGGTAGGCATGCATCTCTCAGTTTTAGTTTTTAATCCGGGAGCCTGCAAGTCTTGGAGCAATTCACTTGATCAACGCAACACGGTAAAGGAAAAACGTGCCGGCCTATATTCAACACAATGAATAGCGTGTTAGCCTAATCATTAGGCCAACTAATAAACGACGAGACCAAGTTGCAGCCTGAGCTGAGCGTTTCATAAATCATGACGCAGTACTTGTGAATTGTGATCTGTCCAAGAGTATCGAGCTAACTAACTGAAAGTGAGTCCACGTTTGGTTTGGTCGCCGGCGCGCACGAGTCATATGTGTCATTCAAGGATCAACTAACTGTTTTTTTAAACAAAAAACTCGACTATTTAATCGGATATCGTGAGGAGCATCAATGTGGTTACTTTTTTTGAAGCGCCCAAACCGTAGAACAATTGTTCTACGGTATATTTCATTAATATATACAAAATAATTACATACGAACGCCCCAAAAAATGTTCAACCAATGCCAGTTCTCTCTAACATGATTGAAATTAGCCACTTCCTAAAAATGACTGTATCCAGTTAACAAGAGAATTCTTGTTAAGTGGCTTACATCTGTGTGATAACGTGAGAAGATCTTTTCTAAGCATAACCTTCCAAATCAGCACATTCTGAATTTGGTTATCAAATATCTTGCCATTTCGCATCAACCAAATGTTCCAGCAACCCATAATCAATATCTCCATAGCAATTTCTTTAGGTAATGAATTGCAGATGAGAAGACATTCATCATAAACAGAAATGCCTCTTTTCTTCTCCTGCAAAATCAAGGACCAGCAATCTCTTGCAAATGAGCAGTCAAAGAATAGGTGCAAATTTGTCTCCTCCCTATGTTCATCACAGAGAACACATGAGTAACTAGTATTAGACTAGGAGAAAAGAGATGTGCCGGCCCGACGTGCCTCGTCGGGTAGGTTCTGTTTATTATATATATGAAAACGTTTAGGTTACAATACGTGTTGTACTCGTATACTAGTACGGTACATACAGTCATAAACCTATTCTAACACCCTCCCTCAATCTCAACAGGTAGAAGATTGAGATTGCGCTTACAATGCTCATACAAAGGTAACGGGAGAGGTTTAGTGAAGATATCTGCAACTTGGTCTTTTGATGAAATAAACCGTATCTGCAGTTGCTTCTGAGTAACACGCTCACGAACAAAGTGAAAGTCAACCTCGATATGCTTTGTTCTCGCATGAAATACGGGATTGGATGACAGATACGTGGCACCTATATTGTCACACCATAACACTGGAGGTTGAGCTTGATCAACTCCAAGTTCCCGTAATAATGACTGTATCCAGACAAGTTCAGCTGTTGCATTGGCTAGGCCCTTGTACTCAGACTCAGTACTGGACCGAGAAACTGTAGACTGCTTACGAGCACTCCAGGCGATCAAATTACCGCCATAAAAGATAGCATATCCCCCCGTTGATCGCCGATCATTCATATTACCAGCCCAATCCGCATGAGAGAAAGCTGAAAGTAATGAAGAAGAGGAAGACCGAAACTGTAGACCACAGTCAATTGTAAATCTGACATACCGGAGAATACGTTTGACTGCTGACCAATGAGGAGTACGAGGCTCATGAAGATACTGGCACACTTTGTTAACAACAAAGGATAAGTCAGGGCGTGTCACTGTGAGATACTGAAGTCCACCAACAAGACTCCGATAACGAGTGGCGTCCTCAGCCGAGAGAATATCACCATCAGTACTGCATAAGCGTTCAGATGATGACATGGGAGTAGAAGTCGGACTACACTTGAGCATACCAGCACGAGCAAGAAGTTCCAGAGCATATTTGCGTTGTCGAAGAACAAGATGACCCGTGGAAGGAGAATGTACCTCAATGCCCAGAAAATAGTGAAGAGTACCAAGATCCTTAACTGAGAATTCAGACCGTAGCTGAGCAATTAACTTAGGGATGGCTGACGCAGACGAGCTGACAACAATGATGTCATCAACATAGACCAGCAAGTACATGATCACATCTGAGCGACGAAGAATAAACAGTGATGTGTCGGCAACTGATGGAGAGAATCCCAACGTACCCAGAACAGTGCTGAGACGAGCATGCCACGCCCGGGGTGCCTGCTTCAGACCATAAAGAGACTTGACAAGCTGACAATAGTGATTAGGTTTGTCAGGATCAATAAAACCAGGAGGTTGTCTCATATAAACCTGCTCATCAAGAAAGCCATTAAGAAACGCATTCTGTATATCAAGTTGTCGAAGATGCCAACGGTTTGAGAGAGCCATAGACAGTTGAAGGATCGAGAGGTTAACTAGAAGGGGGGGTGAATAGGTTAACTACAAATTTTAACTTCTTTTTCAAGTTAACAAGGCAAAGCTCAATTATAGATTATCTAGAGTATGCAACTAGATGGACAATCCTATATGTTGAGCAATTACAACTAGCACAATGTGAGTAATATGACTAAGCTAGTAGTAACAAGTAAAGGTAAGTTGAGGAATAACCGAACATAATGACGCGGAGATTTATCCCGAAGTTCACTTCCCAATGGAAGCTAATCTCCGTTGGAGCGGTGCGGTGCCACCAAAGTGGAACACCGAGTAGGCCTCAAATGCCACACCGTATCTCCTTCGAGTCCTTCCACCGATGTGGATAGGCTCGAATCACTATATTGCCGTTGAGGTTGACAACTAGAACCTTTACAAGGATGAGGCACACTCCACAAGATTGGAGGGTCCTCACCAAATCCCACGAGCCGCCAAGACTCCGAGAAGCAAGATCCACGGGCACAAAAGCACCGGGGATATCAACAAGGCTCCGAGCTCCGATGAACTAAGAGCAACAAGATTCCTAGCTCCAATGAACTAAGAATGACAAGATCCCTATGGGATGAGTGGGTGGATTTCTAATCGACTCGGTGGAGTTGTAGATCGGGGGTGTCTCCTTCAAATCCCAAAGTATGACGAGCTTCGGTTGGGGATTTGGGAAGATCTTGTTCTTGAGCTTGAGCTTGGTCAATCAATGGTGGTTAGAGAAAGTGTGGGTGGGATTGACAAAGCAAGGAGGTAGGTGGAGGCCTTGTATTTATACCCATGTCGAAAAATACGGCCGTTAGGGGGTATTTTCCTTTCATGCGTCCCACCCCGGCCTGGGGGCCGGCCTGGCCGGCCTGGGAGCAGCCAGGGCCGGGCCAAACCCACCCCGGCCTGGGGGCCGGCCTGGGGCCGGCGTGGGATGTCGTGGAGGCCGGCGTGGAAGCGGCCAGCCCGGCCTGGGGCCGGCGTGGGGCTGGGGGTGAGGCCGGACCCCCACCCGGGCACCCCGGCCTGGAGGCCGGCCTGGGGCCGGCGGGGGCAGAGGGGAGGGGCCGGACCCCCACCCGAACGGCCCGGCCTGGGGGCCGGCGTGGGGCCGGCGTGGGGCTGCGCCAGCCCGGCCTGGAGGCCGGCCACCCCTTTTTCTTCATCTCTTTTTCCCTTTTCTTCGCCGTTTCTTTTCTCCTCTTCCTCATCTTTTCCCGTAACTTTTTCTCACTTATTGCTGAACTTTGTATGATATTTACGGGTCGATATTTTCTGAGTACACTTAGCAAAGCACATTAGTCCATCTATATGTTGTAATTAAACACTCAAAACAGGATTTTAGAAACTATGTTCTTTCAATCTCCCCTCATTTTGATGTTTGATGACAACATACGGATTTGCATAAGAGATAATTTTGCATGGCTATTGTGAGAGAATTAACATATATATTCGTACTCCCCCTATTTGTGTGCCCATAACAATTGACATGTATATTTGATAATCATGATGATGATGAGACTACAACATATTTATGTGAAGTGCAAGAATGTTCAACCATGATTTTACCATTTGAAGATACACATGTATGAACACAAGTGAGCAATAATGTTTACTACTAGGAAGATCTTACCATAGCATTCTTCTTATGAATAACAACTTCCCTCAATATGGCTTCAACACATTGAAATAGTGAGTGGATGAAATAACTTGATAATCTTGCTATGATCTTCAATAATCATTGTCACACGCATAATAGAGAGTACGATAGATAATTAAGGACATAGTCTTACAATAACACCAAGGTTCACAAACCACACAAATAGTTTCAACTAAAAAGATAAAAGCAAATCACGAAGATAAGACGCAAATGAATGCATGAAATGCAATGCTATGCGTGGGTGTTTCTCCCCCTTGGCATCATACACCAAAAAGGGAGAAAAATGCAACCCGATCACTCGTCGCCCATCTCATCCTCATCCTCATGGAAGTCCTCTGGAGGAGCCTGACTGGAGCTAGCCTCAGCGGGGGTGTATGGCCCCGCAAAAGAGCCGAGAGAGCTAACATCATCTCCACACCAATAAGTATGCTTAGACTTCCACTTCTCCTCGGAAATCTCGTCGGAGCTGGGAGGACTAAGAGGAATCTGGAGAGCAGTCTGGATGGCGCGCTGACGGCGACTAGAGGCCTTCCCTTTGCGATAAGCCTCATAATCCTGATGTTGCTTATCAATGAAAAAGCAGTTCATCTTCTGAAGAATCTTCTTAAGATTAAATGTCTCAGGAGGAGGAGAAGGTGAAGGAGAGCGGCGAGTAACTGACTCGGTGCGGGTGCGCTTAGGCCTTGGCTCATTAGCAGTCTCAATGGGAGCATCATACATAAGAATGTTCTTCTTTGGAGTCACTTTGGCATAGTTGTTGACGAGACCTTCGGGGATGCGGGTCTCAATAATACGCTGAATGTATGAGCCATAGATGGGTACCCGCTTCTCCTTAACCACATTCTGCATCTCCTGCCACATGTAGTCCAGTACATCCAATTGCTTCTTTGCTTGCATCCGAGACTCAATGTGGAAGAGAAGGTTGATCATCCACTTGCGTACCTCGCCCTTCTCACCAAATTTGGCGTTGATGGTGTTGCGAAGAATGGCGTGTATCATGTACCAATGCTCAGAGAAGAACTTGATCTTAGGAATATGCATGGAGCCGGTACCTTCGGGATAGCAATGACGAATCCCCTCCTTGGCCTTCATAATCTTGTTGGACTCCCCATGAATGCGGAAATAGAATGTGTAGTCAAACCGATATTCGGGGATACCCAAGATAGCACCAAACTCATCCATAGTAGCCTCACACTTGGTGCCACCGCTCATCCATATCAAGGTACGTGGGAGACGCGTGGGGCCACCAGAGGCGAAGTGAACTGTGGAGTAGAACTCCCTGAGCAACTCTGGAGAGTACGGATGAGCAAGTGTGTCACCCATGAGAGGAGTGAGGTTTTGGTAGTCCATGATGGTCATAACTTCAGGCCACTTGTTGCGAGTATACTCAATGTCAAAGAAGTGTTGATCCACGTGAGTGTGCTGTAGCTTGCCAAGAATAAATTCATGCATGACTTGATGCATCTTGCAATAAAACCGAGCATCCGAGCACGTGCGTTGACCAAACTCATAAGGATTAAATTTCAGCCTAGCTTCCTCAAAATCAGCTGCACTAAGGCCACCCCAGTTTCTGATCACGGGCTCCTTCGGATTGATAGGAATAGAGGATCTCCGTGAGGGAGTAGAGGCAGCAACATCCTGAGCAGTCTTCTTGCGAGAGGTGCGAGGACGGAGAGAGCGAGAGGCATCATCGTGAGGAGGAGAATCACCTGAAACATATGATGCATGGAGATGGAGCATGATAATGAGTGCAAATGGTCGTTGTTTAGGTGAGAAAAAAATAATTAAGCCATGAATCTATGGGACAACGACATGGTGAACGAAAGACGAACCCAATAGTTAGTAAACACAATATTATAGGTGTTTGCATCTTATCATAGTATGTGTATGGGATTGTGGGATGTAAAAACAATCTTGGGCATGTAAACATACGAGAGACCATTGGGATGTAAAACTATGTAGGTTATATCATACACATTATGGCACAATAAGAGAACAATCGCATCAATAAGGGGAAAATTGTCGTATTTAGCCATGGCCAATTATGAAATTGAATGTGCAAAGCTAGGTGAGGCATGGTATCATAGGGCTAGGGCTGGAATACAAGGAGCATGGAACATCAACATGGCATACATAAGAATAGATGAAACCCATGTCATGAACAAATCATAATATATCATAGCGGTATGAACCCTAGCATGACTAGATGGAGAGAAAAAAATAGCATAAGAATCCTAGTACAAGCACACCCATGGATAGGATTTAATCTAGTGACATACGAGTGGCATGAACCCTAACATGAATAGATGGAAACAAAAGATCTAGCACATGAACACTAGTACTAGCACACCTAGAGAGAGTACTCACATACACCTAAACCATAGAAAAGCCCAAGGAAATTTACCCGAGTTCGAAGCCATCTTCAAACAAAAAGCACTAGGCAATCAAGTGTCCCGATCTCCTCCAATAAGGGGTTAGTGAGAAATCCGTGTGGAGGAGAGGGAGGAGAGGGCCGAGGGCTTGCGGATCCGTGAATTTGGGCGGTGGGGATGGACTATGGAGGTGGGGGGGAGGTGGGGGAGGCAAGAGCACCAAGGTGCTCTAATGGTGGGAGGAGAGGAGGAAGAAGGGGATTGGGGGCGGTTGGTGGAGGGGAGGGCGTGTGTGCGTGGTGTATGGCGTGTGTGTGTGGTTGTGCTTCCCACCCCGGCCTGGGGCCGGGTGGGTGGCCGGCCTGGCCGGCGCACCGTGGGTGCGTGCGTGCACCCCGGCCTGGGGCCGGCGCGCGGGGGGGGGGGGGGGGGGGGGCGAGGCCGGCAGGGCGGCCGAAGCACCCGGCCTGGCCCTCGGCCTGGGGCCGGCGCGCGGCGGAGGGCGGGGCCGGCCTGGTGGCCGAACGCCCTGGCCTGGCGCCCGGCCTGGGGCCGGCTCGGCGGCAGCAGGGGCCGGGGTGGGGGCTTGGGCGTTGTGTTTTTTTTTGTTTGCAGTTGGGTTGGGCTTTGTCTAGCGTGTTTGTGTTTTGTTTTTTTTTTTTGAGAAAAAAATAAAAATAAAAATAAAAAATGAGCCTACCTAATCTTATCAAGTCACAACACACCATACAAAAATAACATTAGCAATATTTTAATTCAAGATTTTTCAGGAAATATATTCTAAGTTCTTAGAGCACTTTTATTTGACCATGTGCACGAATGACATGAGGATGATGACATGCATATGATGTTTTCATTTGTATCCAATGGGAAAGAATGAGAGACGAAATGAGCAACATTGGATAGCCATGAAATATGAAAACACGTGAAAAAGCAAATGAGTGAACTCTCGAACACGAATATCGGATTGAAAAATTGGCGGTGGCCGTAGCCACCATGTATGAGTATGTTCGATATGACACCGCGAAGATGTATCTTGAGTGCATTGTCGAGACTCATCATTGAAGCACATGATGTCATTAAAAATGATCATTTAGGCATGATTTGTTTATTTATGCATTATAAAGGTAGTGTTGGCTCATTGATTGACCTACACTCCCCCTATGTCTATGCGTGCATCTAAATCCGAATAAGAGTCTAGTAGGGGTGTGTATGCAAGATTTTCAATCAACTAAAATTGCTTGCACATATGATGTTGAGCTCACTCCTCAATTCCTTGAATCTCTTCACATCTAGAGGCTTGGTAAGGATGTAGGCAAGTTGATCTTTAGTGTTGACATAAGAGAGTGAGATATCACCATTGGCCACATGATCCCGAATAAAATGATACCGAATCTCAATATGCTTGGTCTTGCCATGAAGTACCGGATTGTGACCAATCTTAATGGCACTCTCATTATCACATAAAAGAGGTATTGTCTTAATCTTAATTCCAAAATCCTTAAGACATTGCCTCATCCATAAGAGTTGAGAACAACAACTTGCGGCGGAGATATACTCCGCTTCCGTGGAGGAGGTGGCAATACAATTTTGCTTCTTGTAAGACCAACACACGAGAGACCTACCAAGAAATTGGCAAGCACCCGAGGTTGATTTTCTATCCACTTTGTCACCTCCCCAATCCGCATCCGAGTATCCCACAAGATCAAAAGTTGTGTTTGATGGATACCAAAGACCATGAGTGGGAGTGTCAACCAAGTACCTAAGAATCCTCTTGACCGCAATCATATGGATTTCCTTGGGGTTAGATTGAAATCTTGCACACAAACCCACACTAAACATAATGTCCGGTCTAGATGCACAAAGGTAAAGTAAAGATCCAATGATGGATCGATAAAGTTTGGGGTCTACCGGTATACCTTCATGATCCAAAGAGAGATTTGTGGTTGTAGGCATTGGATAAGGTAATGGTTTGGCATTTATCATATCGAATTTCTTGAGCATGTCTTGAATATATTTGGCTTGACAAATGAAAGTCCCTTCATGATATTGCTTGATCTCAAAACCTAGAAAGAATTTTAATTCTCCCATCATAGACATCTCAAATTCACTTGTCATTAGTTTGGCAAATTGATCTACAAAACTCACGTTAGAGGATCCAAATATAATATCATCAACATATACTTGGCATACAAAGAAATGTCCATCTACACTTTTGGTAAAGAGAGTGGGATCAATTACCCCAAGTACGAAACCACGATCTACTAAGAACTCCTTTAAGTGATCATACCAAGCACGTGGGGCTTGTTTGAGGCCATACAAAGCCTTATGGAGGAAGTAGACATGGTTAGGATACTTGGGATCCTCGAATCCCGGAGGTTGTTTAACATATACCATTTCATTTAAAGGTTCATTTAGAAAGGCACTTTTAACATCCATTTGATCCAAGATGAAGTTATGACTAGTGGCAAATGCAAGTAATATACGAATGGATTCAAGCCTAGCTACGGGAGCGAAAGTTTCACCGTAGTCAAGTCCTTCGACTTGAGAGTAGCCTTGAGCAACCAATCGTGCTTTGTTGCGAATCACTTGCCCATGAGAATCTTGCTTATTCTTGAACACCCATTTAGTTCCAATGATATTGTGATCCTTGGGTCTTTCCACTAGAGACCATACTTTGTTCCTTTCAAAATTATGGAGCTCTTCATGCATAGCTTGAACCCAATCTTCATCTTCAAGAGCATCATACACTTTGATGGGTTCAACATGAGAGACATATGAGTGAATACCAAAAAACTTGAGTACTTGTCCACGAGTGGAGACACTTCTTCCCAAGCCACCAATGATATTCTTTTGATATAGTGACTTTTGTTGCAATCTTGATGCTTGACGAGACATGATACAAACTAGAGCATCATCGGGATGTTCATTTGGTGGAATATCCTCATCATTTCCTTCATCAAGACCATTGTCCACCCTTATTGGAGTTCTTGGTGAAGTATCACCAAGACCATTTCCACCATTATCATTGGGTGGATCTTGATCACTTTCTTGATGGAGGTATCCACATGAAGATCTTCTTCTTGTTCTTGGTTTACCATTTGATTGGTGGTTGATGTAGAGGGCTCCACTTGCGTAGAGCTAGTTCCATCCTCATTTGCCACAAGGTGTCCCTCAATGGGTATAAGTGGACCTACACCCATTCTTCCTATGGCTATGGAGGATGGTTCATCACCTACATCATCACAATCAATTTGCTCCACTTGGGAGCCATTATCCTCATGAAATTCCACATTCATAGATTCTTCAACACACCCGGTGGATATGTTGTAGACTCTATAAGTGTGGGAGTTCGTGGCATAACCAACAAAAATACCTTCAAATGTTCTAGCATCAAACTTAGACAATCTAGTTCCTTTTATGTATACTTGGCATTTGCACCCAAAAACTCGAAGATATGAGAGGTTGGGTTTGTTACCGGTTAGAAGCTCATATGGAGTCATGCCAATCATCGGACGAAGGAAGAGTCGGTTAGATAGATGACAAGCGGTGTTGATAGCTTCGGACCAAAAGTTATATGGGGATTTGAACTCGGCCATCATAGTTCTTGCCATATCAATAAGTGTGCGATTCTTCCTCTCCGCAACACCATTTTGTTGAGGGGTGTACGCGGCGGAATATTGATGTCTTATCCCCTCATTACCCAAGAATTCATCCATGGTGTAGTTCTTGAACTCGGAACCATTGTCACTCCTAATGGATAAGATCTTGGTGTCATATTGGCGTTGCACTTCGGTAGCCCAAGTAATGAATCTTTCTTGAGTTTCACTCTTCTTCTTGATATAGAAAACCCAAGTGTATCTTGTATAATCATCAACAATAACCAAACAATATTTCTTGCCACCAAGACTATCATATGTGGGAGGACCAAATAGGTCCATGTGAATGCGCTCAAAAGGTCTTGTTGTGGCGATGATTGATGTCTTAGGATGATTCTTCTCATGCATCTTTCCGGCAATACAAGAGCTACAAGGACGATCTTTGGAAAAATTCACACTTGTTAGTCCTACCACATGCTCACCCTTCACAAGAGTTTGTAGATTTCTCATACCGACGTGGCCTAGGCGACGATGCCAAAGCCACCCCACATCGGATTTAGCCATTAGACATGTGGCGATATGTGTAGTTTCTTTCGAGAAATCCACTACATACATACCGTTTTCCACAAACCCAACAAAGGCTACTTTAAGAGAAATAGTGTGAAGGACAAGCACATGGTGACGCCCAAATACACATGTAAAATTGCACTCACAAAGTTGCAAGACGGAGAGAAGATTATAGCCAAGGGACTCAACAAGGAGGACTTTCTCAATGGATGAATCCGGAGAAATGACCACCTTGCCATGTCCCAATACCTTAAGTTGTGAGCGATCACCAATAGTTACATGAGCAAACTTGAGAAGTTGGAGTTTCAAGTCTTCTAATACTTCTTTGCTTCCGGTCATGTGTGCGGAACAACCGCTATCAATCATCCATGATGTTCCACCGGAAATGCAACCCTACAATGAATCAACTTCTTGTCTTAGGTACCCATTTTTGGATGGGTCCTTTTTTGTTAGTCACAAGGGTCTTGGGAACCCAAATAGCATGCTTGTAATCATCACCATATGAGGTGCCTACATACTTTGCATAAACATGACCATTAGTAGATTTTAGAAGCACATAGGATGGGTTATACTTTCCCGCAAAGTTGTTGTGAGTAGTAGTGTTCCTAGAAACAATACTTTTAGCAATAATATCAAACTCATCTTCCTCATTAGCCAACTCCCCCTCCTTCACAAAAACAATAGAGTTAGTGGAGGGAGTTGACTTCTTCTTGTAGGCCACCTTCGATGTGGAACCAAAACCAAGGCCTTCTTTACCAACAACTCTCTTATGATTACTCAAAAGATCATTGAGGTTCTTTTGGCCTTGGATGCATGTGGCAAGGCCTTTGTTGAGTTGTGCCTTCAATCTATTGTTCTCCTCAATGAGAGTTGCCTTGACACACAAAGGGTTAGTAGCACAAGAGTTTTCATTCACAACTCTAACTCCTTTTAAGGTTTTGAGCTCATTTGAGATAGTACGATGATCAATTTTAAGCTTATCAAAATCCTTAATGAGTTCATTATACCCTTGGTTAGTTGCATCATTTAAACTCATGAATTCCGTTACCTTAGCAAAAGCATGTTGACAATCAAGTTTAACTTTAGCTATGTCAATTGCAAAGGTTTCTTCAATGCTCTCTTTAAGGCAATGTGATTCATCTAGAGCTTTCTCAAGCTCCTCAATTTTACTAGCATCATCACGAGCAAACTTTTCAAGTAACATTATTCTCTCCTCATGTTCATCAATGAGGCCATGTGCCTCACTTAATTGATCCATGAGAGAGACAAAGATGGATTTAGTTTCTCCTTCTAGTTTTTCAACAAAGTTTGTTAAGGGGTCTTCCTCGACACAATTTAGTAGTGAAGGAATAGAGGAGTTAGCAAGTTTAAGTGTAGGAGTCACCTTCGGGGGTATACCCTTGGCCATGAAGCACATGTGAATCGAGGGGCCCTTGTTGTCATTTGGGTTGGAGAAGAGAGAGCTTAAGTTAGGAGGTATGACGCCCCTAGCCATGGCCGCCATACCTACTTGTTCGCCTTCACCATCACTCTCTTCACCACCGGAGGTGTACTCGACTTCTTTAGCAATCATTGCCCTAGGAGGGCCTCTCTTGATGAAGTTCTTGGACTTGGGAATGAAGGTGGATTTCTTGATAAGTCTTCCTCCATTCTCAATTCTACTCTTGAAGGGACACTCGGCAACGAAGTGCTCGGAATCTCCACAATTGAAGAAAGTTCTTGCTTTCTTCGTGCTCGAGGATTCCTTCCCTTTGTTCTTGGTGGCATTGGATCTAAAGTCTCCTTTCTTCCACCACTTGTGTTGAGCAAGAGCTAAGCATTCTTCATACGAAGTCTTCATCTCTCTCTCGGAGACCTCATGAGTGGATCCACCATCATCACTTGAATCATTATCTTCATGGGAGATGACATTGGCCTTCAAGGCAAGAGATGCTTTCTTTGCTCCGTTTACACGAGCCATGACATCATCGGAAGTTTGCTTCATGACCTTTAGAGTGATAAAGAGACCCAAAACATCATTGGGGGATAGATCCAAGTAGTCGGCCCTTGCTTGTACATTCATCACCATATTTTCATTGTATGGCATCAAGGTGAGTAGAAATTTCTCCTTGACCCAATTCTCCGTGCAATCCGTGAATCCACTATCTCTCATATCATTTACAAGAGCCTTGAGTCTTCTAAACATGTCTTCTATGTTCTCTCCATCACCCAAGTGAAAGTGTTCAACTTTTCTTTGAATGATTGACTTTTTGGATCTTTGGAGGTTGACATTGCCGTCAAACATATCAACAAGACCATCATAAGCTTTCTTTGCACTTGTGAAGGACCGGATGTGCTCAACTCCTTCCTTTTCCATTGCCCTTTCCAACATGTGCAAAGCATGAGCGTTGAGTTGCTCATCAATGATGTCACTTGAGCTTAGATTTGCGGGATCCTTTGGCTCATATCCTTTTTCAACAATTCTCCATATTTGCATTGACGAGCTGCACATGTAAGACTTCATAGAAGCTTTCCAATTAGTAAAACGATGCCGATCCACCAAAGGAGGTGGACCTAGATGAGTAACATGTGGATGTTGTACATTAGGAGCATTATTATATGCATAGCCAAAAGAATTGCCACCACTACCATTTGATGGTGCACCATTATTTAAAGGTGAAGTTGTATCAGTTCCTTCTTTAGTTGGCAAGGGGTTTCCATGTTCATCTAAGATAATCTTTTCACTAGGTTGCTTAGATGGAGATGTCAATTCTCTTATTAATCCCTCCATCTTCTTCTCAGAAGATTCAATCATAGCTTGGATTAGCTTTTGAATCCCATCCATGGTGACGGGATCATCGGCCATCCTTACCTCCTCTTTAGGCGGTAGAGCCTTTTATAAAGAGACGAGGCTCTGATACCAATTGAAGGATCGAGAGGTTAACTAGAGGGGGGGTGAATAGGTTAACTACAAATTTTAACTTCTTTTTCAAGTTAACAAGGCAAAGCTCAAATATAGATAATCTAGAGTATGCAACTAGATGGACAATCCTATATGTTGAGCAATTACAACTAGCACAAGGTGAGTAATATGACTAAGCTAGTAGTAACAAGTAAAGGTAAGTTGAGGAATAACCGAACATAATGACGCGGAGATTTATCCCGAAGTTCACTTCCCAATGGAAGCTAATCTCTGTTGGAGCGGTGCGGTGCCACCAAAGTGGAACACCGAGTAGGCCTCAAATGCCACACCATATCTCCTTCGAGTCCTTCCACCGATGTGGATAGGCTCGAATCACTATGTTGCCGTTGAGGTTGACAACTAGAACCTTTACAAGGATGAGGCACACTCCACAAGATTGGAGGGTCCTCACCAAATCCCACGAGCCGCCAAGACTCCGAGAAGCAAGATCCACGGGCACAAAAGCACCGGGGATATCAACAAGGCTCCGAGCTCCGATGAACTAAGAGCAACAAGATTCCTAGCTCCAATGAACTAAGAATGACAAGATCCCTATGGGATGAGTGGGTGGATTTCTAATCGACTCGGTGGAGTTGTAGATCGGGGGTGTCTCCTTCAAATCCCAAAGTATCACGAGCTTCGGTTGGGGATTTGGGGAGATCTTGTTCTTGAGCTTGAGCTTGGTCAATCAATGGTGGTGAGAGAAAGTGTGGGTGGGATTGACAAAGCAAGGAGGTAGGTGGAGGCCTTGTATTTATACCCATGTCGAAAAATACGGCCGTTAGGGGGTATTTTCCTTTCATGCGTCCCACCCCGGCCTGGGGGCCGGCCTGGCCGGCCTGGGAGCAGCCAGGGCCGGGCCAAACCCACCCCGGCCTGGGGGCCGGCCTGGGGCCGGCGTGGGATGTCGTGGAGGCCGGCGTGGAAGCGGCCAGCCCGGCCTGGGGCCGGCGTGGGGCTGGGGGTGACGCCGGACCCCCACCCGGGCACCCCGGCCTGGAGGCCGGCCTGGGGCCGGCGGGGGCAGAGGGGAGGGGCCGGACCCCCACCCGAACGGCCCGGCCTGGGGCTGGCCAGGGGCTGCGCCAGCCCGGCCTGGAGGCCGGCCAGGCCGGCCGGGAGGCCGGCCACCCCTTTTTCTTCATCTCGTTTTCCCTTTTCTTCGCCGTTTCTTTTCTCCTCTTCCTCATCTTTTCCCGTAACTTTTTCTCACTTATTGCTGAACTTTGTATGATATTTACGGGTCGATATTTTCTGAGTACACTTAGCAAAGCACATTAGTCCATCTATATGTTGTAATCAAACACTCAAAACAGGATTTTAGAAACTATGTTCTTTCAACAGTAATAGACGAACTGTGTCAGGTTTAACAACGGGCTGAATGTCTCATCATAATCCAAACCATAACGTTGTTTAAACCCTTTGGCAACGAGACGAGCTTTATACCTCTCAATAGTACCATCAGCATGTAATTTTACCTTGAATATCCAACGAGAATCAATCAAGTTACCACCTGGAACAGGGGGTACTAATTTCCAGGTACCATTGGTCTGAAGTGCAGAAAATTCAGTTTCCATAGCTGTACGCCAATGAGGAATACGGAGTGCCTCATGATAATCTCGTGGTTCAGCTGTTCTTTTAGATGCTGAGTATGCAGCGAGAATACTGTTCCAAGCAACAGTGCCATCAGTAATAATTTTGGGATTTGTGATACCTTTTTGCAACCTGGTGCTTTTAGCGGGTGGAGCAGCCGGATCTCCAAGAACCTGGGAGCTGGACAGGTGGAGATCCGCATTGGAACTCGCTCGGCGAGTGCGCACCTGCCTCGTGGCAGGTGGAGACGACGCAGGTGGAGTGTCGGCTGGCGCAGCAGTGGATGTTGGGGACGGACCTGGCGTGGGGTGGTCATCGGGAGACGGACCAGGTGTGGGGTCAACCGGAGGCGTGCATGCAGTGGGAGACATGGCGTCGGTCTCCGCATGCATGTGCTGCGACCGCGATGGGGACAGATGCTCCCAGTCCTGTGCGCTGTCAGGAGAGGACGCGACAGCTGACGACGGAGCGTCATCATGCAGAGGATCCGCGCGGAAAACCACGCGCCCAGGTGCTGTCGGGATGACAGAGATAGGTGCTGATCCTGAAACAGATTCATGGGCAGAATCCACATGTGCTTCCGAATTTATTTCCGAAAGAATCTCCAGGCGGGCACCACGTCCAGTACCTGCACCATGGTTATCCAACAAAGACGGGGCATATGCATTATCCATAAATTGGTCAGCTGTAAGTAATGATGACTCCGTAAGAGGTACAGATGTATGAGAGGTGGGCAAGTTGGCAAAGGGAAAAAGAGTCTCATCAAAGATAACATCCCTAGAAATATATACTCGATTGGAAGGAACATGGAGACACTTGTATCCTTTGTGTAGAGCACTATACCCAAGAAAAACACATTTTTTAGAACGGAACTCAAGCTTATGATTATTATAGGCTCGAAAATGGGGCCAACAAGCACACCCAAAAACCTTAAAAAAGGTGTAGTCTGGAGTTTCATGAAGTAATTTTTCAAGTGGAGTTTTCATATCAATGGTGCAACTAGGGAGTCTATTGATAAGAAAACAAGCTGTGGAAAAAGCATCATTCCAGTAATGTAGAGGAACCGATGAATGAGCAAGCAATATAAGACCCGTCTCAACAATGTGACGATGTTTACGTTCAGCAGTGCCATTTTGTTGATGTGTGTGTGGACATGAGACACGGTGTGAGATGCCTAGTTTGTGAAAGAAGGGATGGAGTTTCTCATATTCTCCACCCCAATCTGTGTGAACATGAACAATCTTTTTATTGAGGAGTCGGTCAACATGTTTTTGAAATTGAAGAAACACATCATACACATCAGATTTGTGCTTCAACAAATAAAGCCAAGTGAATCGACTAAAACCATCAACAAAACTGACATAAAAACGATGTCCACTGATAGAGGTTTGGGCAGGGCCCCACACATCTGAATAAATAATCTCTAGGGGAGACTTTATTACACGAGTAGAAAGAGAAAAAGGTAATTGGTGACTTTTTCCCTGCTGACAGGCATCACACACTCTAGTTTTATTGGACTCTGTAATGGAAGGTAACTCATGACTACGAAGAACGTGTTGAACTATTGGTAAGGCTGGATGTCCTAGACGACTGTGCCACACATCACGTGACACCTTGACACTGCTGAGTGCTTGCTTGATGATGGGTGCTTTAATCTCGTAGAGACCTCCACGGCAACGGCCTCTAAGAATGGGTGCTCTCGTGTCCCGATCCTTTACAAAAAGATCATGAGGATGAAGTTCAATAAAAACGTTATTATCATGGGAAAGTTTGCTCATAGATAAAAGATTACGAGTGGCATTGGGAACGTGTAGAACACGATTTAGAGCAAGTGATCTAGATGATGGAGTAGGAATAACAGGTTGACCAACATTATGAATATGCATACCTGAACCGTTTGCTGTATGGACCTGGTCGGTGCCGTGGTAGGGCTCATGGGTGGTGAGTTTCTCCAACTCATGCGATATGTGATGTGTTGCACCAGAATCGGCATACCATGCTGGATCTACAACTTGTTGACCTCCAGTACCACCATGAGCTGCAGTGTTGGCCATAGCAATTTGGCGCTCAGTATTACTTCCATCATTCCCAATACCCAGAAAAGAACGGTTAAACCGTTTGTAGCACTTGGCTGACGTGTGCCGCGGAATACCACACAACTGACACACGATAGGGGTTCCTCGTCCAGCTGTCGTCCGAGGCGCATTATTGTTATTATTGTTTTTCGGTTGCTGTCCGTACTGCTGCTGCGTACCATACTGCTGCTGCGTGTTGGGTGCATCTGGCCGATAGACAGGCGGTGGGCTGCGCCGTAGGCCGCAGCGGGGTAGCCTCCTGCGAACGCGGCGGTGTGTGCTGCAGGAAAATGTGAGGCAGAACCAGCCCTACGAGCTAGCATGCGTTGCTCCGTAGCGACAATTTGAGCAAAGAGATCTTGGACGGGTATTGGGGTGGTGCGAGTAGTCACAATACCATGAAGTGCATCGTAGTCACCGTCCAAACCTGCAAGCACATAGGAGATAAACTCCTCGGGACGGAGCGGTTGCCCAATGCTGGTGAGTTGATCCGAGAGGGCTTTCATCTGGTGGAAGTACGCTGTGGCAGTCTTGTTTTCTTTCTTGAGGTCAGCCATCTGTTGTCGAAGAGCCGAGGAACGAACAATCGACGTGGAAGCAAAAGAACCACTCAATGTCTCCCACGCCTCCTTTGCAGTCGCTGCAAACATAACCATGCCGACTACGTCGAACATCATCGAGGAAACGAAGGCTGACAGAATAGCCTGATCTTGTTGGATCCAGTGGTGATACGCTGGATTTGGTTGCTGAACCATTGCACCACCATGGTTTGCAACGATGTGGGGAGCTGGGCACGAGACCGATCCATCGACGTATCCCATAAGGAGTTGGCTCCTAAGAAGGGGACCAACTTGTGCCCTCCATACCAGATAATTCTCACTCGTTAACTTGATCGTGATCGACGATGTGATGTTTATGACACCTCTGGGAATCATCTGACCACTAGGCATCATGTGATTGAATAAGTGTGCTCCCTGGTTGAATACTGGACCCAGCATACCGGACACGGACGAGCGATCAGCAGAGTAGCCCATTGTGGGCATGACCTGCGACGGCGGCACAAACGGGTTCTGAGACAGCTGCCCCATCATGTGTGCTAGGGGCAGTGAACCCATTGCGAGTCCATCAGGAGTCGTGACCGCCGACGAAGTGGCGACCAGAGGAGAGGTAAAGACGCCGGATGGCATCAGCGGCGGATTCGACGCCAGAGCCGTGGACAGCGGCGCTGTGGTAGTCTCCGGGGAGAGAGAGGTTGACGATGATGAGGAGGTCATCGTGACTCACACGACCGGCGGCGACCGACGGAAAGACGGCGGCTAGCTCGGCGGCGGCGGCGGCGGTAGGGTTAGGTCAGGAGCGTATGCTCTGATACCATATTAGACTAGGAGAAAAGAGATGTGCCTGCCCGACGTGCCTCGTCGGGTAGGTTCTGTTTATTATATATATGAAAACGTTTAGGTTACAATACGTGTTGTACTCGTATACTAGTACGGTACATACAGTCATAAACCTATTCTAACAACTAGGAATATGAAAATTCTTTCTTGACAGTAGATTCCGAGTGTTCAATCCGTCATGGAGGAGCAACCAAAAGAATATTTTGTATCTCAGAATATTAGCTGAATTCCAAATGTACTGAAACACACAGTGAGCAGGTGGTCCAGCCTTCATCATCTCATAAACCTTTCTGACTGAGAATTGTCTGTGCCCTCTGAGAAGCCACATATCCTGATGGGATAAGTTGCCTAAATCATGAAGATCTTGACATATGGTTTCATACTGATGGTATGCTTCCACAGATAGTGGAAGGTGAAAATGTTCAGAAAAGTCTTGTGAAGAGGTGAATTCCTTAACTGTGATCTCCTCATTCTTGCAATAGGAGAATAATTCAGGGGATTTGTTTAATAAACATTGATCCTCCCAGATGTCCTTCCAAAATAGAACAGAATCTCCTGTTCCCACCTGACATACTGCCATCTCTTTATATAGGGGGACCAGTCTTAATATATTCCTCCACCAAAAGGAACCCACAGATCTGCATAACAAAGCACTGTCTGAATAATATTTCTCTCTGATAAGCTTAATCCAAGGAAGATCCACTTGGTTAAAGAATTTGTGAATATGTTTCATTAATAGTGCCTTGTTCTGAATGTTAATGTCCATGACACCCAGTCCACCTTGACACTTGGGCTTACACACTTTATCCCATGCAATAAGGGCAGTACCCTTGTCTTCCATCCCATATTTTCTCCAGAAGCAGAATCTGAGTAACTTGTTAATCTGCTGAATAACAAAGTCCTGAACTAGGAGAGTGCTCAGGTAGAATATAGGTAGGCTAGAGAAAACAAATCTAATCAAGACCAAATTTTCACCATAAGACAGCATGGAAGTGCATCCAGCAATTCTATCACCAATTCTTCTTAAGATGTGCATTAAATCCTAAACCTTAGGTTTGGAAATAGACATAAGCAGGCCCAGTTATGTGAATGGAAAAACCTCTTCAGAGCAACCAAATGTGTGCAGCAGAAGTTCCACATGTTCTTACTGAAGGTTGATAGGTATCATACTAGATTTGGCATAATTCACCCTCAGTCCAGTGAATGCAGCAAAATGGTTCAGAAGAGTTTTGGCATGTTGGAGTTGCCGATTGCTTGCTTGCATGATGAGAATAGTTTCAGCAGCATATTGCACAATAGGAAAATCAGGACAAGCTTTAGACAGAAATGGGGGTTGGACCAATTGATTTAGCATTGCCTCATTAAAAATGTCTTGAAGTAAGTCAGCAGCCAAAACAAATATCAATGGTGATAAAGGGTCCCCCTGTCTAACACCTCTTCTACATCTGAATTGCTTACCAGGAATTCCATTTAGCAGGACTGAGGAGAATCCAGAGCTGTAAATCAGTTCAATCCATTTCATCCATCTAGGACCAAAACCCTTAGCCACCAGAATCTCCTGAATAGTGCTATGTTCAAGCATATCAAATGCTTTCTCAAAATCCAGCTTCAGGATAACAACTTCCAAATTAGAGTGCTTACAAAGATGGATATATTCATAAACCCAAGGTAAGCAATCTTGTATAGACTTAGCTCTAAGAAATCCATATTGATTATCATGAATCAATGAAGACATCTTAGTTTGAAGTCTGTTAGCAAGGAGCTTGGTGATGATTTTAAGGGAATAATTAAGCAGAGAAATAGGTCTATAATCTGATGGGGTAGATGGGAAATATTTCTTGTGGATCAGGGCAATGAAAGAGGAATTAATGCTTTGAATAGCAACATTACCATGGTAAAAGTCCTCAATCAATCTATAGAAATCATCAGATATGATGGACCGACATGCTTTTATGAAGTTTGTATTAAAACCATCAGGTCCAGGAGTCTTATCCATAGGAAGTTCTTGCCTAGAGAAAGGAATCTCTAGATATTCTAATCCACCAATCCTATTAATAAGGTTGATCAGACCTAAGTCATCAGTAGTCTCAGAAGCCTCTCCCATTCTCTGTTTAAAAGCTCTAGCAAGAATGGCAGCCTTACTAGAATGTTCTGTGTGTTCTATACCCTGTTCATCTCTGATAGAAGATATATAATTCCTCCTACATTTGATAGTAGCTTTCACATGAAAAAAATTAGAATTTTCTTCTCCATATTGTGCCCATCTGATAGTGGCTCTCTGTTTCCAGTAGATATTCTGTTTAGCCAACAGATCAATCAGATGCTTTTTAACAATCTTTCTGCCATTGTATTCCCAAATGGTGAGTTCACGAAATTCCTCCAATTGATCATAGAAACCTATGATATCATTGCTGTTTCTAATGGCAGCTGCCAGCTGAGATTTATTTCTGGACCAAATTTTCAAAGCCTTACAAAGCCTTTTAAATTTAGCTGTAATGATTTTAGCACTATCTGTTTCTTGGACCTCCTGTACACAACTATCTTGAACCACTTGTTTAAAATCTTGATGCTTGAGCCAATAGTTCTCAAATCTAAAGATAGTAGATTTAGGGTTGTTAAGTCCAATTTGAATCATCACAGGTATATGGTCAGAAATAGGTCTAGAGAGGGGAAGGGCCAATGTACAAGCATAATTAATTGTCCAGGATTCAGAAGAGAAAATCTGATCTAGTTTCTCTAATAGTGGAGCATCATGCATGTTACTCCATGTAAACTCTCTTCCTTTGATAGGAATGTCCACTAATGCTAAGGATGGAATGGCTTCATTAAAATCAATCATATCTTGAATATTGCCACCTTCTCTGCTTCTGTTGGAAGGATATCTGATATAGTTGAAATCCCCAACTATCATCCAATCATGGTCCTCAGGGAAATCAATGTTCTTGAACCAGTTCAGAAATTCTATTCTAGCCTCAGATAGACAAGGGCCATAGATATTAGTTAAAATCCAGTAGGAATCATCCAAGGTAGATGTAAATTTTATAGATATAGAATATCTATTCTTGTATACTGTTTCTCCAATTAAGCATGCATCATTCCATGCAATGAATAATCCACCTGATGCCCCATTGGAGGGTACAAAATCAAATTTTGAAATTCTTTTGGGGAAATTTTTTTTGACATATGGACTGTCAAAAAATTCTCTTTTAGTTTCTTGGAGACAAACAATAGCACATCCAGATTCCTCAATCTTATTATACACAGCCAACCATTTATCTAAGTCATTAATCCCTCTGATATTCCAGTTCAAAATATTCCAAGATCTATAATGCATTGGATATAAATAAGATCCATACTACATAACTGAGGTCCTCTTACCAAAGGCCCACAAAATAGAAAGTACTGACAGTAGTCCAAGATAGATAAATCCTTACATAAACATCCATGATCATCAAAATCTTAAAATAAACTACTAGAGTACCCATAAGTCTCTCTCTATTCTGTCTCCTCCTCCTCCCTGGGAGTCTCTTGGTTCTCAACAGGAGCAGAGTTCTGATCCACATCAGGAGCCACCTCATGCTTCTTCTTCTTGGTCCCCTTATCAAATAATGCTTCCTTAGAGCAATCTTTAGGGTCCACCTTACAGAAAGAGACAGATAGATTTTTAACAATCTTAGCAGGGATAATAGGAGGTTTAGCATTACAGCTAATACAGTTTCTATCCATGCAAGTGCTCTTCTTGAATCCATTCTTAAGGTGAAGTAATCTAGAACTCCATCTCACCTCAGTTTCTACCATAGGGGCTTTCTCCTTTCTCTTTCTGTTGTTGTGAAGTGCAGATGTGGTGGATGCCCCAAGATCAATAGAGGTATGTTTTTCTGGAGTCTGCAACTCAGGGGAAGAAGATTCAGCTCTACAGGTTGATGCAACATTCTCATATAATTTATCAGGAATAACAAATTCTTTATATGGTGACTCAGATCCTTCAATAATGTATTTCCAGAATTGAGAGAACAATACTGATTTATCCCATTCAAATTTATCAGAATTAAGAAGAGCTGCAGTAAAAAAATTGGTCCATTCAATAGGGACTCTGACTACCTTATCATCAGTATTCCTAGGAGAAAAATACTCCTTCCATAGTTGTGCCCCCTGAACACCTAGCAATTCCTTGTGTGAAAGTTCACAAGAACCCATCATTTTCTGAAGAACAGGGTCAGCCAGTTCTGACCCTATTTGCATAGCACCCATATATATGTTACTATATAATGAATAGGGAAACCTGGAGGGGCATCCATACCTTCATCCACATCATGAGTCAAATTCAGTTCTGCTGCTGCCACAGGAAGAACATGTTCTTGAATATTCAAAGGAATATTGGCAGTCAAATTATTCTCAATCTCAGTATCTACCACTAGGTCTGACATATGTGTGATGGAAGGATGATGCACAGGCTGCTGTGAATGAAGGACAACTATGTCTTGGTTAGTATCAGAAGGGCCAACTTCAGAAGGAAACAAATTCAGAGGCTGTGTTGGGCCAAGGAGAATAGGCCCAGGTGCATCCATCATTTCAAATTGAAGGCCCATTGGCGCCTCCAATTCAGCAATAGGAATGTTCAGATCAATTGGAAGCATGTCATCCACAGGAGGGGGTTCACATTATGAATAAGTGGTAAGTGGTCAGCCAAAGGAGGGATACCATGGAAGGAATCCTCAGAACCATTGTCAATTCTATCATCAGTAACAGTAATATTGTTGCTTCCATCATCTTGAGGCATGTCATCAACAATAGGAGCTGGTTCCATGAGATAATTGAGTTCCAGAAATTCCCCTGCATGTAATTCTAAATCAATAATGTGTGCATTATGTTGCACATCCCATGGATCATTCATCATGTTGTTGCCAGCAATGGCATCTTCAATATCCATATGAATTGGATTGTTCACAACTAGATGAGCAGGATTCTGTAAGTCTTCTTCCTCCATCATGACATCATGTGCAGCAACTGGTCCAACCATGTGATTGTTCTGGTTAGGATGGTGAAACTGCTCAGCAGGGGCTGGGTGTGGGTTACCATCTGGAGGGATTTCGTCTTCATGTGGTGCTCCACCACCATGAAGCATATCTTGAAGAATAACCAGGGGGCATGTCCAAGATACTCCTACAAATTGCTCAGCTCCAGAGACAACCAAACTCAAAGGGATATCTGACAAAGCATCAACACGAATCTTGACAAGGACAGATGCATCAGTGGATTTCAGTCTGTCCCAAACCAGTAATTTACCAAAGCTCCTAACAGCATTAGCAATCTCCTTTGTGCTTCTAAGGTCTGCAGGAAAGCCGAAAATCTGAACCCATACCTCTCTTCTCAAATTAAAACGCCTCCAGTTCATACCCTCATCATGTTTCTCGAAAACCAGATGAACATCATCGCAGGGGTGGGGACTGTTGTTGACGAATCAATGTGGTTATTAGGCAGCCAGAGACGATATTGCCTCTCCTATGCTTGGTTTCCACCTTGGGATAATAGTGTTACATGTTTCAGGGCCTAGAAATTTTCCAATGTTATTGCGGAAATTCACGTGAAATTTTGACCCTAAAAAACTCTAACTTTGCTATATTAAAACAACGGTTTTGCTATTTCCCGCTTGAGTGAGAATTAAATTTGAACTCACTCAACTTGGATCATCGTGATTCGTGCGGGTTGTGACTTGCAGATGGCCTGCAACTTATATTTTCTCCGGTTGCATTCGGTTGTAATTCAGTTTTTTCAGGTGCAGATGTTTTGCACAAGAGTTGTGATTGGGATTTTTCCGATTACACATGAGTTGCAACTAAATTTTTCTCAGTTGCACATGGATTACTCATGAGTTGCACTTGCAACTGGATGATGCCATATGAGTGACAATTAACTTAATTCTCACTCGAGTGAGTCCTAGGCATTCCCTTAGAACAAACATATATGTGAATATCCAGTCACCAAAATCTGTTTATTACACTATATGGGTCATCTCTTCATTTCACACTCAATGAATGGTACCTCATATTATTTATGCCACCTCCAATGCTAGTCTCCAGCCGGCGGCGATGGCAGAAAGATCTCACCCCATCCTTTTGGACGATGTTGATCTCTCCTTCGTCTTCATTTGGCTTATGATTTAGATGCCTTGATCAAGGCACCCATAGATATGGCGATAGACACCATCGCTAAATTTTCTAGGTTCTAATTTTTTGATAAAGGTGCAGATTAGCATCACGCTAATACAATTCATATGAGTTTAGACCCAACATCTACATACTTAGGATACACACAACATCGCAAACAAAGATAAAAAGCAAAAAATGACTCACATCAACTCTAACGCAGTAGATGGACGATCTATAGGCTACATTGCCATCCATGTGGGACAATAATATCCATGTCCACCAGATCCAATCATGCCAGGTCCTCCGTGAACAGGTCTTTGTTCTCCATAATTGAAAAGACTACAAAAATCAGAGACAATAGGTAACATAAATGACCTGGAATGTGGAAAATCCGTACGATTAAAACCCAAATCATTTCAATATAGCCGAAGCGACCAAATAACGGATGAGAATTATAAACTTGCCATCTATTAACCAGGTGCCAAATATTTCTTCAACACTATGTGATTACCGAAGTTCCTTCCCAAGGGAAGTACAACTTCGTTGGAGAGGTGGGGAGTGATACGTCTCCAACGTATCTAAAATTTCTGATGCTCCATGATAATAGTATGCCAATTGCTACATGTTTTATCCCTTCTTTATAGTATTTTTACACGTTTTCCGGGACTAACCTATTAACAAGATGCCAAGTGTCAGTTCCCTGTTTTCTACTGTTTTTATTTCAGAAAAGTTGTTGTTGAAACATTCTCGAAATTGGACCCCACAAAGCTCGAAGTGCCTATTTCCCCGGAAGCATCCAAAAGAACGAAGAAGAGTCGAAGACGGGCACCAGGGGGCACACCATGGGGTGGCGCGGCCTCCCCCTGGTCGCGCGAGCTGGTGGTGTGGGGCCCCCAGGCCTCCACCGCTTTTTACCTTTCGCCTATTTATTCCCCCCGGATGGAAAACCCTAGGCACCTGATCAAATATCCCCGAAAAGTTCCACAGCCGCCGTCGTCGTCAACCCTAGACCAGGGGGTTCTCAAGCTGTCTCCCGGCACCCTGCCGGAGAGGAAATCATCACCGGAGGCTTCTCCATCACCATGCCTGCCTCTGGAGTGATGCGTGAGTAGTTCATCCTTGGACTACGGGTCCATAGCAGTAGCTAGATGGTTGTCTTCTCCTCATATGCCTCCATGTTTAGATCTCGTGAGCTGCCTATCATGATCGAGATTGATCTTATGTAATTCTATATGATGTGTTTGCTAGGATCCTATGAATATTGAACTTATGCCAAATTGATTATAGTCTTTATTGCATATGTTATTTGGTGATCTTGCATGCTTTCTGTTGCTAGTGGTTTCTCTGGCCAAGTAGTTGCTAGTGACTCCAAGAGGGAGTATTTATGCTAGATAGTGGGTTCATGCCTCCTTTTCGCCTGTGTTCGAGTGACAGAAACGTGACGGGGGAGGATGTGATGTTGCCACTAGGGATAAAACAGCGGTGTGAGTGCCCGCGTGTACAATCATTGCTTACATTACACACATTGTTTAATGCAGTTATCTGTTGCTTGCAACCTAATAACTAAGGGGTTCGGATGATAAGCTGAGGGTGGATTATTAATCATGGATGCAGTTGGATTACGGTCTATGTATATTGTTGTAATGCCCGCACTAAATATCATAGTAGTCTTCATGTCATGAATGTGCACTACGGTGCAACCTTTATTTTTCAATTGCCTCACTGTAATTTGTTCACCCAACATGCTATCTTTATGGAGAGACACCAGTAGTGAACCTATGAACCCCGGTCCATTTTCTTACACTGTTAAACAAACAACTATAATTTCCTGCTTTCTTTACTTACTGCAAGCATACACCATTTTCCACACCATACGTCTAATCTTTGTTTTTAGCAAGACCGGTGAGATTGACAACCTCACTGTACCGTTGGGACAAAGTATTTTGGTTGTGTTGTGTGCAGGTTCCCCGTTGTTGCTGACACCGGTGAGGCGCCATCACCACCGTCAGTGGCATCAACCTTCCCGAAATCCTCTTCCTCCTACTGGATTGATAACCTTGGTTCTTAACTAAGGGAAATTCTTACCTATGTGCTCATCAAACCCTCCTGTTGGGGTTTCCAACACACCATCAAAGTGTAGCAAGGAATTTCTGGCGCCATTGCCGGGGAGGAAGAAGTCTTCTGGAAAGGGGAGTCTCTCACTCTCAACCTCTTTATTTTGTTTATTGTCTTGTTTTTATTTTTTGTCTTGTTTACTTATCTTTATCAAAAACACAAAAAAATAGTTCTTATTCTAGTTGTTATTTTCGCTTTATCATGCTTGCTACCAATGTTTGATGTCTCTGAAACTATATCTTATAGGCAAGGTGGGTTCATGGATGAACAACAAAAATATTATAATGAACACCGCTTGTCAGAAAAAGGGATACACTTATGGGAACAAATTAATAAATTGCATGACTATGCTAGAAACTTGTGCTCTACTTATAATGTCACTTATTGCTTTGATAAATCTCGTTGTTGTAGGAGGTATAAAAACCTCCCTTTTCAGTGTGAGTATAATGATAATGTTACCATATCTTCTTATGTTAAAGGAAATTATGAATTTTATGATGTGAAACAAATTGAAGAATTTATTGCTTGGAAGGGTGCATTCAAAATTGCCTATTTGCTTGAAAGTATTAATGACGCACCTTATAAATATGATATTTATGATATACTTGAATATTGCTTTGATAATTACAAGGATTGTAATTACTACATAATGGATTATCTTAATAGATTCTCTCCCCCAAAGGGAGAGACTAATGCCTTGCAGGAAACTATGGAAGAACAAATTGCTGAAACTGGAAGCTCTTTGGATGAAAAAGAGGAGGAGAGTGATGATCAAGAGGAGGAATAATGGAGCTACCCATGTCTACCTCCCAATGATAGTAACTCTTTAACTCATAATTGTGATGATCCTATTGATTCTTTTGAAATATCCCTTTTTGATGAAGTTGATACTTGCTATACTTGTGACCTTGATACTACTATGAATGAAACTTGTGAGAATGATATTTCTACTGTTATTTATGATAACCCATTCTACTTTGATAAATCCTATGAGAATCCTCTATTTATTCCAACTATTGATATGCATGATAATGAGGAAGTTTGTTTAGAAAATTTATATGACAATGCTCTTGATGATGGTCCTATGTTACTTGATGTTATAAATCATAATGCTACTGAAAATAGGATTGCTATAATGTGTCCTATAACTTTTATGAGTGATAAATCATCTTGTTTTTCTATTGCTAAAAGTGGGGAAAAAGAGGAGCTGATTTTTAATTTTGATCCCACTATTTTTGAGCTTGATATGAATTGTGTGTTTTCATACCATGACAAACATGCTTTATGTGATAATTATGTTGTTGAGTTTGTTCATGATGCTACTGGAAATTATTATGAGAGAGGAAAATATGGTTGTAGGAATTTTCATGTTACTAAAACACCTCTCTTTTTGTTGAAAGTTTTGAAGTTGCTCTTGTTTTACCTTCCCATGATTTCTAGTTTGAGCTTTTTTAATTTATTTATTTACAAAATTCCTATGCATAGGAAGTAGGTTAGACTTAATTTTTTTATGATTACTTCTTGATGCTCTCTTTTGGTTCAATTAATATTTCTCATGTGAGCATCTTCTCAAATTATCATGCCTAGCTGAAAGACGTTAAAGAAAAGCGCTACCGGGAGACAACCCATTTTATTTCTCTGTTTTCAAGAAGTTTTCCTTTGTTTTCTTTTGTGTGCTTTACATCTGGGTGTTTTCTATTTCCTTATGTACCTCTATGTATCTTTTCTTTTGTGTTTCTTTTTGAGCCAAGTAAAACCTCTAGTGGAAACTTGAGACTATATTTCGGAAATCTGCGCAGGAAACAGATTTCTGCTGTCCACTGTTAAATTTGTATCAAATCACAGAAAATGCAAAATGACCTGAGATTTTTTGTGCGTAATACTGGGATGTATACGCAACTTTTGTTAGCTGACCACTTTTTTATTTGAGAAACAGAAGATTTTCGAAAAAAATCATCTTTACCTGCTGTCCTGTTTTGACAGATTTCTGCCAATAATTGCATTTGCATCTTAACCTCTTTCTTTTGGTGTTCTTTTGAGAAAAAGAGTGTTAAACGAAGTTGTGAAAGAATCTAATGTGTTTCTGAGTGTTAGGCTTGTGTTGAAACTGAACCATGTGAATTTATTATTTCGATTGCACTAACGTTGCTAATGAAGATTGTGAGAAATTTGGTGTGAAGGAAGTTTTCAAGGGTCAAGAGAAGAGGATGATATGATGTGATCAAGAAGAGTGAAAAGCCTAAGATTGGGGATTCCCCAGTGTTACATCCCAGCAAATTCCAAGAAGATTCAAGCGTCTAAGCTTGCGGATGCCCAAGGCATCCCCTTCTTCATCAACAAATTGTCAGGTCACTTCTAGTGAAACTATATTTTTATTCGGTCACATCTTATGTGCTTTACTTGGAGCGTCTTTTATTTTTGTTTTCAGTTTGTTCTTATTTTATCAATAATCTTGGTTGGACCCCAGTATTCTTTTATTGGAGAGTGACACGCTCCGCTTTTTCAAGGGAATACTTTGTATTCTTAGTCTTTGTGTGACTGCTGCATTTATTTAGCTCCCGTTTTGCATGCATCTATTATCCGAGCTTTTAGTTTTAGTAGTGTTATGTGAGTACACTCATGTTTGCTTGTGGTATCATAAAGAGTATTTTTGTTAAAACATTTCTTGTATGGTGCTTGTTGGGAAAAGAAACTGATGCTTGAAGTAGAAATTATAACAGTGCAAGTAGAACCTTGTATAGACTGTGGCTAGAAATTTTTCATGCCATGCTAAATGTTATTTTAGTTTTAAATCCTTGTGGTTATTGAGTAGCATGAATAGCATCAAATATATGAGAGTTTTTAATATTACTTGAAAGATTTATGAGTTGTTCTTGTGATAGTAAAGCATAAATTTATGGTATTCTCTTTTGAATGTTTTATTTGGTTGAGTTGGCGCATGCTCACACCATGTTTATGACTACAAACCAGTCACGAATAGCCTCCATGACCACTTAGTTTTTGAACTTGTTATACCTCTTATGCTTTAATTAATGATGTTTATGTCGTTATGCATGATTATGGCTCTTATGCTCTCTTGATTTGTCGCTCCCAGTATTTTGCTAGCCTGCACCTGTACTGAGTATGGAATTCTACTCGTGCATCCAAACTCCTTTAAATCAAAGTTTTCCCATTGTGTACACCATACCTACCGACATGTGGTATTTCACTGCCACTCCAAGTAAATTGCTCATGTGTTACCTTTAAAACATTCAAAATTACTCCTGTTTTGCGTTCTTGTTTTTGCTCATGAGGACGTCAATAGAGAATCTTTATCTCACTTGTTGATTGTATTTCACACCCTGGACTAGTGGCTTCATCCGCTTATCCAAATGATAGAAGAGCTGGCAGCGGGGTGCCCAGCTCCAAATTAATACAAACAAATTCTCTTCACTATTTTTGTCCCTCATTTATGAGTCAAAGCATAATTGTGTAAACAAAAGAGAAAGAGCGATGACCTTCTACCCAAATGCATCCTTCATATGGGAGCGACTCTTGTGAATCCAGTTGGCCTGTGACGTATTGTATTGTCTGTTTACCATTCGTTGACATTAATATACACCTCTCCTAAAATATAGACACTCCTCCACTGTATGTGATTGTTGGCAGGCGCCCGAGGATTCGGTTAGCCGATGGATGGGAGGAGTGTCAAACTTTTAATACCTATGTTTAATAAAATAAAAGCTCTAGCACATGAGTGATCCCTGCTTCCCTCCGCGAAGGGCCTTTATTTTACTTTTATGTTGAGTCTCCATTTTCTAACTTTATGCACAATTGAGAGAGCATTTTTGCCATTCTGAGTTCTATGTGCATTTATCCCATAAACATCAATAATTACTTCATGATGTGATATTATTTGTTCTTAAATTATTTGCTCTAGTCTTCCTTATGAACTTTGAAAGTGTCCTGGCATTTATGTTTTGTCCCACTCTTAAGGACTAGCGAAATACCACTTTGCCATGCTTTCTCTATACCTAAAACAAACGTTTATCTATCTTTGCATTATTATCCATGATCCTTTATTTAAGGTACTCTTCATGATGCAAAGTGATTGCTATGCTTTATTATTAAAGTTCTATTATCATGTTTGTGTTTGAAGTTCTATGATCTCAGTGTACATATGCTTTTACATTATAATGATCAAGTCTACGATAGTAGCATGTCACCTTAGAAATTATTGTGTTTTACCGTTTACTAAGCTTGGGGATACTTGATACGTCTCCAACATATCTGTAATTTCTGATGCTCCGTGATAATATTATGCCAATTGCTACATGTTTTCTCCCTTCTTTATAGCATTTTTACACGTTTTCTGGGACTAACCTATTAACAAGATGTCAAGTGTCAGTTCGCTGTTTTCTGTTGTTTTTTATTTCAAAAAAGTTGTTCTCGAGACATTCTCGGAATTGGACACCACAAATCCCGAAGTGCCTATTTTCCCCGGAAGCATCGAGAAGACTGAAGAAGAGTCAAAGTAGGGCACCAGGGGGGGGCCACACCATGGGTTGGCGCGGCCTCCCCCTGGCCGCGCCAGCTGGTGGTGTGGGGCCCCCAGGCCTCCACCGCCTTTGCCTTTTCGCCTATTTATCCCCCCCCCGGATGGAAAACCCTAGACACCTCATCAAATATCCCCGAAAAGTTCCGCAGCCGCCGTCGTCGTCAACCCTAGATCAGGGGGGTTTCTAAAGTTGTCTCCTGGCACCCTGCGAAGAGGAAATCATCACCGGAGGCTTCTCCATCACCATGCCTGCCTCCGGAGTGATGCGTGAGTAGTTCATCCTTGGACTAAGGGTCCATAGCAGTAGCTAGATGGTTTCCTTCTCCTCATATGCCTCCATGTTTAGATCTCGTGAGCTGCCTATCATGATCTAGATTGATCTTATGTAATTCTATATGCTGTGTTTGCTGGGATCCAATGAATAATGAACTTATTCCAAGTTGATTATAGTCTTTAGTGCATATGTTATTTGTGATCTTGCATGGTTTCCGTTGCTAGTGGTTGCTTTGTCCAAGTAGTTGCTAGTGACTCCAAGAGGGAGTATTTATGCTAGATAGTGGGTTCATGCCTCCTTTCGCCTGTGCTCGAGTGACAGAAACGTGACGGGGGAGGGTGTGTTGTTGCCATTAGGGAGAAAACAGCGGTGTGAGTGCCCACGTGTGCAATCATTGCTTACATTACACACATTGTTTAATGCAATTATCTGTTGCTTGCAACTTAATACCTAAGGGGGTTCGGATGATAACCTGAGGGTGGATTATTAGTCATAGATGTAGTTGGATTACGGTCTATGTATATTTTTGTAATGCCCACACTAAATATCATAATAGTCTTCCTGTCATGAATGTGCACTACAGTGCAACCTTTATTTGTCAATTGCCTAGCTGTAATTTGTTCACCCAGCATGCTATCTTCATGGACAAACACCACTAGTGAACCTATGGACCCTGGTCCATTTTCTTATACTGTAAACAAACCACTACAGTTCTCCTGCTTTCTTAACTTACTGCAAGCATACACCATTTTCCACACTATACGTCTAATCTTTGTTTTCAGCAAGACCGGTGAGATTGACAACCTCATTGTACCGTTGGGACAAAGTATTTTGTTTGTGTAGTGTGCAGATTCCACGTTGTTGCTGATACCGGTGAGGCGCTATCACCACCGTCAGTGGCATCAACCTTCCCGAGATGCTCTTCCTCCTACTAGATTGATAACCTTGGTTCTTAACTGAGTGAAATTCTTACCGTTGTGCTCATCAAACCCTCCTCTTGGGGTTTCCAACACACCATCAAAGCGTAGCAGGGAGCCACCTAGGCGCGCCTCAATAGTACGAATGTGCACACCTTATTCTCCTTGAGCTTCTCCGGTGATGGAGATGCTCGTTTCACTATGAGGTCGGCCTGAAAGTGTTGACCATACCTTACACGGGGTTGAGGCTATCTCTACAACTCAATTGGAGGCTCTCAACGAAGCTTCTTGCAACAAGGTGGAAGCTCCAAGCACTAACCATCTAGGGTTCTCAATACACCCAGGAGGAACAACCTCTCCAGTGACCAAGCACCCAAGAGTAACAAGTTCACGGACTTCTCTTTCATGAATCTCGTGGGGAACTCAAACCGATGCACCTAATGCAATGGCAAGAACACACAAAGTGGTCAAGAACTTCTCTCCCAAATCCCACCAAAGTAACTAATGCTATGGAGGGAGGAAGGAGGAAGAACAAGGAAAACAAGAAATGAATCCCTAGATCTAGATCCAATAGGTTCCCCTCACAAAGAGGAGGGATTTATTGGTGAAGTGGTAGATCTAGATCTCCTCTCTCTTTTTCCTCAAGTGGAAGCAAGAATCATTGGAGGGATTGAGATATAGCAAGCTTTTGGAGGTAAAAAATGAAGGTCAAAACTTACCCAAAAGTTAGGGAACTATTGGGGAAGAAGGCCCCTTAAATAGGTCACCCAAATATCCAACCATCGGGGGCAAAATCGCGTAGGGGCGATGGTACCTCCGGTGAAACCACCGGAACTATCACCCCTCAGATGATTTAGAACACCAAAAGGGCTGGAAAACTGCCCCGGTAAGCGGTACCTCCGGTGGTTTCACCGGAGGTTCCGCCACGGGCATCCCGAAAGGGTTTCCGGTGGAACCACCACCGGGACTTCCGGTGCTGGAAAAATTACACAACACCCGGTACAAAAATGGTTGTAACTTTTGCATCCGGACTCCGTTTTCGATGTTCTTGGGATCGTTGAAATCGCAACGACGAGCACTAAAATAATATGAAGAGAAAAATCATAGTATAAAATTGTAATATAAAACCAAATGATGAAATGTTTGACCTATCAATAAAGGACAATCGGTAGAAACCTCCAACAACAAAAATGCGGTAAGTTTTCCATACGAGATCCATTTTTGATGAATTTGAGCTTGACATTAAGAACATGACATGATCTAAAACCTCATATGGAGAAAACCCAAATAAGAACCAAGTATACAAAGGTTTGAGCTCTCTACGATAGATATGAATAAGATATGCATTCAAGAACCACTCTTGATAGTACGGTTATCTATCCTATACTCCGGTCTCCCAACTAGCATAAAGAGACCGGTAAAATAGATACCCTATCTAAGTCATACCTTTGCGTTGCGCAATCTAATTGAGCTAGATGATTACGATCTTAATCACCTCAAGTTGGACCACCTTTCTTGATTGCGCTTCGCTTCGTGAAGGCTTGTAAATTGCTCCCCCATAAGCTAATATTAGAGAGCTTCTCACATGACCATCTTCACTTGAATTTAATCTCCATATGGGTGGCAAGCTTTGAGCACCTACTTGATCAACAAAGTATCTTCTCTTTATTCTTGATGACGATGACTTTAATGTAAACATAAATGTTCACACAATCTCCTTCTTCAAGACATGCTTGTAATATGGTCAATAGTAGCATGACAATTCTTCTATTGATCATATAGATATATTCATTAAGGGATGATCTTGATAGTATCCAACCTTTAATCCAACACATGGATTTCAAGTGGTGCCAATGGACAAACCTATAAGAATGTCTCAATGCAAACATTAGTCCATAAGGATTGTCATTAATTACCAAAACCATACATGGGGGAACCATACACTTACAATCTCCCCAATTTTGGTAATTGATGACAACCACTTTTACGAGGGTTTATATAATGAATTAAGCAAACATGCAAATCAAACATTCAAAGATGCAAGATCATAAAAGGTAAACGCTTAATAACGAAGCCAAAGCATAAAACCAAATTCCCTTAAAACCCTCTAAATCTCTCCCCCATTGGCATCCATTGCCGAAATGGAAGGAAAATTTTAGACGGCTAATATAGTAAGAGCTCCCCCATAATTTAGGCATTTCTCATAAGATAAGTGAAATGGAATGCATATTCAATGAAGAATAGATGGGGGAGATCAAGCTATATTGAGGACCAAAAAGATTGCAAATAAGATTATATTTCTCTAAACTTCTTCCAAACAAAGGCAAGCAATCAAAACGATCCGAAAAACCGATTGAATACAAGATTTATGATTTTAGCAATAGTGTTTTAATGAAAAGGGGGAAGCTCCCCAATGTTCATGCACTATTTAGAATTATTTCATTTAAATACAAAATGCGCAAATATGGAATCATCACTCCCCAATACCCTTTGAAACACAAAACAAGTGCAAGAGATCATTGATAAGAAGAAAACCAAGGCACTTAAAAAATTGGTTGAACACCAAGAGAGGATACCAAAATCATAATGTAACTCCTCTTATGTGTATAATTTTCTAAGTAGACAACAATCATGATGATATACATCCACAAAGAAACATGTACACATAAAATAGTTACCAAAGAAGAGAACATGATATCAAAGAGAAAGTCATAGACACACCAATAAGGTTTTTTTTATAATTAAAGCATAGCACATAGCTCAATTTTATCCTTAGAGGGATATAAATGAAAATCCAACACACACAAGTCAAAACATCACAAATATCAATAAGGGAAAAAGATATAGTTGCAATGTTTTCATAGAATCAACAAGTATCACAATGAAGTAAACAAAATGTGCAAATAAAGTATTTTCATGCCAAGATGAAACCTGCACAAGGTTGAAAACAAGATAAGATATGCACGAGATAGATACTTGATACCCAGATGGCAATGGTGATGTTGTAGTAGATAATATCTAATTCATCATCCTAGCTTGACTGCGATAAGCACAAGGTGACGACACCTTCCTTGAGAATCAGACAAGCATCCAATGCATCTCAAATGTAACTAAAACACATTTAAGTACAAAATGGTGCCCAAAATTATTGGGTCCAAAGTAGTTAGAAAAACTACAATACATAGGATAAGATCCACATAAATATGTGCAATAGATACTCCTACCCAAACCAGCCATTACCCACTTTCCCGCACCAGCGGTAGTACCGGTGTTACCACCGGTAATAATGGTGCAGCGGTCAGTGTCCCAGAGCTGCTCACTTGTAATCCGCAACACCGGAGGTACCGGTGGAATCAGTGGTACTACTGCCCACCGGTACTACCGGTGGCCTCCGTCGTTGCCTCCACGATGTACCAACAGAGCGTTGGTTTGGCGGTACCACCCCGGTGGTGGACAACCCCTGGAATCCTAAGGAAACTCCGGAGGTACCGGTTGCACCAATGGTACTACTGCCCACCAGTACTACCGGTGGCCTCCACTGTGGCCTCCGTGATGTACCAACAGAGCATCGATTTGGCGGTAGTACCACCGGTACCGCCACCGGAGGTTGCCTCCCTAGAGATGTGTTGGAGAATACCGGGGGCGGTTCTACCGGTGGTTTCATCGGTACTACCGGCATCTAGACAAAAGACTGGCCAGCTTCCTTCTTTTGATATTTCTGCCGATTTTGGATTTGGTGGAGTTTACCCTACATAACGGATCAAAGAAAGTAAAGTATGCCATAAAAAATGCATAGTAAATATGCATGCAAATACCTTCAAGAACCAAAAGGGATATGATGTGGACAAAAACACCAAGAAACCCAAACAGGGTGCACAAGATTGTGATATGAAAAAATGTTGTCCAAATCATAACAACGATCCAAATCAACACATGGTTGATAAAAAATCAATTTGAAAAGAAATCAAGTGAAAGTGATATACACAAAGAAAATAAGAGTTAAATCAGGAAATGAGATATTGAACTCCCAAAAGAGATACCAAAAGAAAGATTCATTAATAAAAAGAAGTCCAAAATCCAAAATAGATCAATGTGAAATAAATCAATGATAAGATAACCAACTCCCAAAAAGAGCAAGGTTCAAACAACTAAACCAAACACTCAAACATTTTTCATGATGGCACAAAGTACCAAGACGAAAAAGGGTTGTCTTCCAAATAGACATGTTATCGGGATTAAATACCAATTGAGAAAGATCTAAGGACAAATGAAGAAAAATAGTGTTCTAAATAATATAGTAAAGCTCCCCCATGATTTGTACATTACTTATAATTTTGTATTTGAATACAATATGCACACAAGTGGGATATTTGCTTTAGCTTTACCAATTAGAACACCAACCAAATACAATTAAACCAAATGGATTCTCAAAGGGCAAGGAAGACAATGGGAGTGAGCAGAAAAGAAATTACTTGGCAATAAATATGGGAAAAAGAAGAAATATCATCAATAAATTATACCACAAAAGATTATCACTTGTCAAGTACAAGGAGAGGAGTTACTACTCGGTGGTATGTTGCATACATATTCATGATCATATTCACAGAACAAAATATTACAAAAAGGATAGGAATGAAAACACCATGCTTAAATAGAGATTCTTGGTGGCTTCAATAGTCTAATGATCATGCAAAGCAATGATTAATATATCAAGAAGCAACCGGTTCCCGAGAAGGTAAATACTAATGCAAATTTGTGGAAAATCGCACCAAGAAACTCTCTCGCAAACAAGATACTAAAGATGAGAAAATAAAATCATTTAAGCGAATTGAAACTTGTTTGAGGACACATGCCACATATTAAAAAGATAATTAACAATATCAATTCTATGTGGCAAAACCTCAAATGTTCACATTCTTTAGGCTTGTAATATGCACAAAGCATATTACTCCCTCATAATGTGATAATCCGTATCTTCTTAGCAAGAGGAAAACAAAGACCAATTAGAGATAATTAATGGACATTAGAATTTGAATTTCTCATGAGTATGACATACCACATAGAGACTAGATAATATTGAAATATCAACACTAAGTGGTATTCCTTATGTACCCACATTTTAGGATTGTGAAGTGCTAAAGGCATATTACTCTCCCAAAATGGGATAGCCCATTAACCACTCAAAAGAGCCAAATAATATACAAACAAGATGCAACTAGGCTCAAAGCAAACTCATACATACATTTTGTGCGAACCGACAAACACATACTAGATTACTCAAGGATAAGTAAGTAGTAAGCATAAAATATACAAAAATACAAGTAAGGTACAAAACCAATACACGCAAAGGGGCAAGCAACTTTCAATGTATATATATAACGTAATAAATACAAGTTACCGCAAGAAGGGCATGGAATATGAGATATAGACACGATAATCCAAATGACTTGGATTAAGGAAAATATATGTGATCAAGATCCCTTAATTATTCATGATATAGCCAAGTCTCCAATGCCCTCCAATAACAGCTATTGATCAAGTTTGAGCTTGTTCGTCCCCAACCAAGTTGAGTCCTAAGATGTTAGTCACGATAGGCTTAGTAATCCAAATGGTTTTTTTCTTGACACCACTTTGAGTACCAACATATTTGGCAAACACATTTCCCACATTATCCTTCCGAATGGAATACACATCATCAATTACGATAGGGTTGGATAATGTACCATTAGTGCATGAAGAAGCAAGATGGCCCTTTTTCACGGCATAAATAGCAACAACGACTCCTTCCATTCTTATTAGTTGATTTCTCAACTTGAGAAGCATTATCTTTAGTCTTCATGGGAAGAGGCCTTTCTTCAACTTGAAGCTGAGATTGAGGTTGGACTTGTGGCCGCTTCCCCTATTTCTTCTCACTAAGTTGCTTCTTCTTCAAAGGGCATGATATAACATGATGCCTTTCAACCTTGCACTTGAAGTAAACAATATTGGACAAATTCTTGACTTGTTCATGGCCCTTCTTCTTGTCGACCTTGGACTTGTTATTGTGATTGAAAATAAATCCAAGTCCTCTCTGACATTGGGGGATTTTTGGACACTCAACATATTTTCAAGTGTGTACTTACCTTTATGAAACTTCTCCAAGTCTTTCTTAAATGAAGTGACTTGGCCTTGAGATATTTAATTACCTCTACATGGTTAGTATAAACACAATAGTTAGAGGAAGTAGATGCATCATTATTAGAGCAACAAGGCAACGAAAGCAATTCATCACAAGATGTGGAAACATTATGATAGGATGAATTACTAGGACTAGAACAAGGAAATATAGTATTTAGAGTAGATATTGTGCCTTTGTCAACATGAGGCTCACAAGATGTTACCTTAGTTAAAATAGCCTCATGAGATAATTTTAGCCTCTTATGGGAGACTAGAAGATCCTCATGAGAGCTTGAGAGATTTTCATGAGTTTCTTCCAATTTCCCATAATTACTAGTTAGCAACCCAAGTTGAGCACATAGCTCAACATTATCCTTTAATATGGATGCTTCACAAGAAATAGAGTTAGTAGTACAAGCATCATAATTTTTTAGCTTTGAGGTCATTATCAAGAGCAAGAGATAATTCACCGTCCCTTCTAAGTTTAGAAACGCTAATAGCATAGGTTTCTTCTAGACTATATAGTTTCTCTTCAAGAGAAGATCTAATGGAACGCTCTCTCTCTCTCTCAAGAGCCTCTTCAATCTCTTTTTCATTGCTAGAATGACCACCATTATGACTTTCCAAAATCATGATGATCTCCTCCTTTTCATCTATAAGAGAGTTAGCCTCATCAAGTTGTTCTAGGAGAGCATTCACATTTTCTTTGGTCTCACCTACAAGGGTTGCTAACCATAAGCCTAATTTCTTAGACTCATGATCAACCTCCTTACCAACATCATCATCACTACTATCATCATAATATATATTGGGGTTCAAAGTGGAAGATACCTTTGAATCCTTGGCCATAAGGAAAAATGTGGTAGATGATGATGAATCATTACTTGAGGCACCACTCAAGTCCACATCTTGTTCCATAGAGAGTTGAGTTCGCTTTAAATTGTTAGTCATACAAATATTAGAGGAAACACAATAATTTTCATCATGGGAACAAGATAAATCAAGCATATCATCATGATATTTAGTCAAGCAATGTATACATGATATGCAAAGACTATCAACACAAGAATGTAAAACATTTTTGGTGCTAGTTGTGTCTAAGTCCAAAGATGAGGCATTGCAATAAGATAGAAACGAAGGATCATCAATAGTAAGCTCACTATCATTATTAAAAATCATATCACTACTCACCATCTCATTAGTTTGTGACTTACCACATGTTGGTGAGGTAGAAGAAGTTGAGAACTCATCACAACCGGAGATGGAGGGAGAGCAATCATCATCAACAACATTGGACACTCCATATTTATCTTGAAGCTTTGTCCATACCTCATGAGCATTCTGGAGAGGAAAGAGTGGCTTAATAACTACAAGGCTCACAAGAAGGAAAAAAACATTAATAGCAAGAGCATTGAGAGATAAGTTTGTATCTTCCTCTAAAGTTGGATTTTGAGGATCCTTTGGAGGAGAAAAACCCATCTCTACAATTTTCTCCATATGTGGGTCCATGACCCGGAAATAAATGAGCATGCAAATTTTCCAAATATCATAGTTTGTGCCATCGAAATGAAATGTGGGGTCATGCACTAATTCACTAAGCGACATCCTTACTCTCAAGGCGGTGAATCCTAAAAATGAGAGCCCTGGCTCTGATACCAATTGAAAGTACAAGGATGCCGCCTAGAGGGGGTGAATAGGCGCTTTAAAATAATTATGATTCAGGATTGAGTAAATGCGGAATAAAACTAGCATTTAATTTATCAAGCACAAAACCTATAGAAGCTAGGTTTACCTATGTGCACCAACAACTTATGCTAGGAAAGATATACAACTATGTGATAGCAAGACATATGACTTCAAGCACGATGGCTATCACAAAGGTAAATGCATAAGTAACGTGCTAGAGTATAGAAATAACGAAGCACAAGGAGACACCGATGTGACCACCGAAGTTCCTTACCAAGGGAAGTACGTCTTCGTTGGAGAGGTGGGGAGCTACCTAGGGGGTCCTCTATAGCACGGATGTTCACACCTTATTCTCCTTGAGCTTCTCCGGTGAGGGAGATGCTCGTTTCCACTATGAGGTCGACTTGAAGGCATCGTCCAAACCTTACACGGGGTTGAGGCTATGTCCACAACTCAATTGGAGGCTCTCAACAAAGCTTCTTGCAACAAGGTGGAAGCCCCAAGCACTAACCGTCTAGGGTGCTCAATACACCCAAGAGGAACAATCTCTCCGGTGACCAAGCACCCAAGAGTAACAAGCTCACGAACTTCTCTTTCACGAATCTCGTGGGGAACTCAAACCGATGCACCTAATGCAATGGCAAGAACACACAAAGTGGTAAAGAACTTCTCTCCCAAATCCCACCAAAGCAACTAATTCTATGGAGGGAGGAAGGAGGAAGAACAAGAAAAACAACAAATGAATCCCTAGATCTAGATTTAATAGGTTCCCCTCACAAAGAGGAGGGATTGATTGGTGAAGTGGTAGATCTAGATCCCCTCTCTCTTTTCCCTCAAGTGGAAGCAAGAACCATTGGAGGGATTGAGAGATACAAAGCTTTTGGAGGTCAACAATGAATGTCAAACTTACCCAAAAAGTTATGGAACTATTGGGGAAGAAGGCCCCTTAAATAGGTCACCCAAATATCCAACCGTTGGGGGCAAAATCGCGCAGGGGCAGTACCTCCGGTGAAACCACCGAAACTACCGGCCCCCGGATGAGTTAGAACACCAAAAGGGCTCGAAAACTGCCCCAGGAAGCAGTACCTCCGGTGGTTTCACCGGAGGTTCCGCCACGGGCATCCCAAAAGGGTTTCCGGCGGAACCACCACCGGAACTTCCGGTGATGGAAAAACTACACAACACCCGGTACAAAAACGGCCGTAATTTTTGCATCCGGACTCCGTTTTTGATGTTCTTGGGCTCGTTGAAATCACAACGACGAGCACTACAAGAATATGCAGAGAAAAAATATAGTTCAAAATGGGGATATAAAACCAAATGATGAATGTTTGACCTATCAATAAAGGACAACCGGTAGAAACCTCCAACAACAAAAATGCGATAAGTTTTCCATACGAGATCCATTTTTTGATGAACTTGAGCTTGACAGGAAGAACATGAAAAGCTTTAAAACCTCATATGGAGAAAACCAAAATAAGAACCAAGAAGGATGATGCCAAGTATGCAAATGTTTGAGCTTTCTACGGTAGATACGATCAAGATATGCATTCAAGAGACCATCTTGATAGTACGGTTATCTATCCTATAATCCGGTCTCCCAACTAGCATAAAGAGACCGGTAAAATAGAAACCCTATCTAAGTCATACCTTTGCCTTGCGCAATCCAATTGAGCTAGATGATGACGATCTTAATCACCTCAAGTTGGACCACCTTTCTTGATTGCGTTTCGCTTCGTGAATACTTGTAAATTGCTCCCCCATAAGCTAATATTAGAGAGCTTCTCACATGACCATCTTCACTTGACAATAATATACATATGGGTGGCAAGATTTGGAAACCTACTTGATCAACCAAGTATCTTCTCTTTATTCATGATGATGATGATTTGAAGGTAAATATGAATGTTCACACAATCTCCCTCTTCAAGACATGCTTGTAATATGGTTAATAGTAGCATGCCAATTCTTCTATTGATCATATAGATATATTCATTAAGTGATGATCTTGATAGCATCCAACCTTGAATCCAACATATGGAGTTCAAGCGGTGCCAATGGACAAACCTATAAGAATGTATCAATGCAAATATTAGTCCATAAGGATTCTCATTAATTACCAAAACCATACATGGAGGAACCATGCACTTTCACATGTCCACATGTATTTGAACCCATAGGGTCACACACTTAAGGTTCAACGGTATTAAGGATTTTTGTTCCGATGGAATATATGGATGAAATAACACATAAGGAATGTTCTAAGTGTCTCGGGATGTGACAGAGGAGTCTGTCACCGAGACTGGACATAATGGTCGTGGACATTAAGAATCAAAACTTCTATCGAGAGGTGATATCCCAAACTCAATACTTTGTTGGTTAGAATCGACAATGTCAATGACGACCTTTCTTATAGTTGTTTTCTTGGAAGATGATGTTCTCATTCTATCACAATTGTGTATATTGGTCCTCTGACGATAGATGGTGGAAAAAGGAATGTATTAAGACCATTTTCATATCAAAATTATTCGATGAAGATGGCCTCAAGATAACATGTTGGTTTGGTTCCTTATCTTTTTTGTAACACATTTTATTTGGGCCCTAGTATCTAGCATATTTTGTGATAAATTATGTATGTATGCATCAAAAGGTGTTGTGGCATGTAAGATTCCGTTACTTTCAAAAAATAACGCAAATGTGAAATATGTTCGAGGAGACTATACGTAATAGTCCTGTAATATTTCTACACAAATCATGGAATACTATGTTTTTTAAGAAGGAAACAACTTTGACTTTTCATAAATTAAGAAGGATTCAAAGAAAAGCAAACGAAATCCGCTAACAAGACCCAGACTTTCACTCTCTTGGTAAAATGCTACCGGTCAGGGCGGAGACTCCGCCAAGTCTCTACACAGTTTCTGTGCGGAGTACATTGGGTGACATCAACTTGCCATTTTTTCAGGGAAATCCTGAGTCCGGAGACTCCGGCCCCTACACACCGAAGACTCCGGCCAAGCCGGAAACTCTGGGCACTTTCCGGGAGACAACAGTGGGTGACACCACTTGTTCTCCACGCTGGCAAATCCTAAGTCCGGAGACTCCGGTCTGGAACCCGGAGTCTCCGGCCTGGAGATTTCAGCCAGAACCTCTAGATCGTTTTCTCCCTTTTTGGGAATTAGCCACCATCAATACAAAGTTATCAAGAGGTCCTAGCAAGATCAACACACTGTTAAATTTATACTAATGTTATGATCAAACACACAAAACCTATTTAGGTGAGATATCCGTCCCTCTGTAGCATCGTTCAATCAAAAATGTACTGGTGGCATCGGTTCTAGGGGAAGCTCATCCTAATGTGGTGTTTAGGAGGGTTCACTGGTAGAAAAATGGCCTTCGGTATGCCAGCATCAGTCCCCAAGCGTCGCGCCCCGTGACTAATGAGTCTTTATTCCCGGGTCGCCAGGAGACCCGCGACAGAAGGTCAGACGTCGCGGTTTGGGAAACGCGTTGCCGCGCGTGGAGGGAATTAATTCCGGTTGACCTCGCCGCCCGGGACTATTGGTCCTTTATTCCCCGTTCCCGTGGCCAACCGGGACCATTGGCTCTTTATTCCCCGTGCCCGTGGCCAACCGGGACTAAACATCGGCTTCTCGCCTTCCCGCGGCGGTTTTTATTTCGCGAAGAGGCAGAGGGCGCCATTTCCACTGCTCGCTCTCTTCTTCCTCTGTTCTTCCTCGTTCTTCCTCTGTTCTTCCTCTCTCGCCATTTCAAGCACACGCACGCAAAATGGCTGAATGGACGGAATACGATGGGAAGACACCATGCGGCAAGGATTTGGACGTGCTCTTCAGCAACAGTTGCGCGCGGCTGCCTGAAGCTCTAGGTCGTTTGGCCGATCTGTATTGGGCAGCTCCCGAAGAACACCGGTTCTTTGGGCTCGATCTGGAGTACACGGCGAATCAGCAGGATGTTGCCGTCATCCAGATTTCGTTCAAGGAGACGGTGTTGGTCTTCCAATGGTCAAGGTACGTAGAAGCTAGCACACGTCCACGTACAAATCTTGCATGCATGCATTTCGGGTTTTTTGGTTGCATGTGAAGATCATATGTGCTGCAACTAATCTAACACATAGCCTATTTTTGTTGTTACAGTAGCTCAAGGCATTGCCCGGACCTTGTTGATTTTCTTGTCTACAATGGGTTCGACTTTTGCAGCGTTGACATCACGCAAGACCGCGTGAAGTTGGCGCGCATCGGTGTTGTGATACCTGAAGATCACTATATTGATCTTCAGAATCTTATCCAGTTCACCGGGCCAAAGACCGGGATGGCTGTCATGGCAAGCTACTTAATCGACCCCTGCTATCACCGGATGAAGACTGATTTCCCCCGGCAGAATCACAACTATTGGGAGGAGACCCCATTGCGCATGACGAACCTCAAGTATGCGGCCGTAGATGCATATGTGGCGTACGAGTTGTTCCGCATCTACTCGGCGGGGCCATAGATGATGTATGCGTTCGATATTGCGCATGTAATGGTTATCTATAATTAGTAGTATATATATGTAATGGATAACTTTTGTGATCGACTCTATATATATATGTTAATTATGAAATGTGATCGACTCTATGTTTGTGTTATGTGTGATCGACTCTATGCATGTAATTAATATTGTTTGTATTATTGTTCTTTATTTTTTATATATTTTTTCATTTTAAGATTTTAAAATGAATTAGTATTATTTTTCTTCATTTTTTGATATATTATTTGTATTTTTAAGATTTTAAAATGAATTTGTATTATTGTTCTTAATTTTTGATATACTATTTGTATTTTAAGATTTTAAAATTAATTAGTATTATTGTTCTTCATTTTTGATATATTATTTGTAATTTTAAGATTTTAAAATGAATTAGTTCTATTTTTCTCAATTTTTGGATATATTATTTGTATTTTTAGAAATAATACAAATTAAAAGTTAATGTTTATTTATTTATTCAAAATTATTAATTACATCATTACTTTTGTTTATTAAAAGATTTATTTGCAATTCAAACAATTAAGAAATGTGGCTTCGACTAACATGTTAATAAGATTGATATGATACTACTATCACATACATGCGTGAGAAACACTTGGATTCGGGACGGGATGGAACTCGGAAGTTAAGCGTGCTAGTGCTAGAGTAGTGGGAGGATGGGTGACCGAGCGGGAAGTATGACCATGAGTAAGTAATTTGACTAGGGATAATCTTAGTTAGACACTAAGGAAAGCAAATAATACAAATTGTGAAAAAAAGAAGGGAGTGAAAAAAAAGGGAGAGGGAGTGAAAAAAAAGGGAGTGAAAAAAGGTGAGAAAAATAATTAGAAACCAAATGAATTAAAAAAATTACGAAATAAATCTAGTCCCGGTTCATGTGGCCAACCGGGACTAAATGTCCTCCGACCCCAGGCTCCGCCACCCGCCCACGTGGACGGGCCTTTAGTTCCGGTCCGTAAGTAGCGGGACTATAGGGGGGGGCCTTTAGTCGCGCGTAGCTAGTCCCGGTTGCCTGGACGGGATTAATGGGCCTGGCGAACCGGGACTGTAGGCCTGTTTTCTACCAGTGGTTTTAACGGGTGATAAATGGGATAGGTGTCTTCACCTTGTTGACCGGTTAATGGACGCAACGTTGTCAACAGAAGACGATAGATTCCTTTGGAATTTAACAACTTCAGGACAATATACGGTTAAGTCTATGTATCTTGGCCTCTTAAACGACAACACAACTTTCCTATGGGAGTATATTTGGAAGCTAAAGGCACCACTAAAAATAAGATTTTTTATGTGGTTTCTTTATCATGAAGTTATGTTAGCCAAAGTTAATCTCTCAAAAAGGAACTGACATGGTAGTACTAAATGTTTTTTTTGACAAAAGTGAAACGGTTCAACATTTATTTATTGCTCGACCGCTTGCAAAATTAATATGGAATGTTGTGTATATGGACTTTAATAATTTGTTTTGTAATTGGTTGCATGGAGTACACAAGAAGTAAAATGCTCAAATAAGAGTTGGGGCTTGTGCTTTCATATGGGCCATATGGTATGTGAGCAACGATATTATTTTTAACAATGCAAAAGTTTATTCTTAGTTGCAGGTAATTCTTTTGGCTATTCACTGGATTCGTACGTGGTCCTATCTACAGTCGGTGGAGCACCGACAGGCCATGGCTCTTCGGGATCCATGAGATGTAAGGACCTCCTGTTATTTACACGTGATGTTGTTATCGCCGCTGTCTATCCTCGTTGTTCGTTGGCTGGATCGGTGCTCCATGGCCCGGAGCAAGAAGGCAGACGGCCTTCTCCGGTGACGTCTTGATGGGTGAGGTGTGGAAATATCCGACAGTTTCATAAGGAGGCACGTTGGCACCTCTAGTTAGTTGTCTTGGGTGCGTCGTCTGGGTGTGGCTAATGATTTTCTTTCCGTTTCATCTTTGATCTGCTTTGTACGAGAGTTTCCTCGCCACTTTGTATCGTTTGGGCCGTATGACTTTATTTACAAAGTGGGACGAAACCCCGTTTCAAGGATTTTGGGTCCTAGAAAGTTGTACACATGCCATTTCCAAGGTTGATGGTCATGGCATAAACCAGATCCATCTCAATCTCATCGCACGAGCTCTCAAAACCAACCCAAGCTTCGGATGTGTATGTTCACTCAAACCAGGGCCAGTTGAAGAGCACGTGCTGTGTTTTTTGATAGAAGGCAGATTTTATTGCCCGACTTTGAGTTAACAAAGCCAAAGGTTCGCACAGACGGTTACATGCTGCGGCATACAGCTTAGCCAAGTAAAGTGGGGACGCTCCCAAAGCAAATGCAAACTGCTGCGGCATACAGCTTAGCCAACAATAAAGAGTACGACAGTGGGATAGCTACGGAGGAGGAGGAGGGCGGCAACTCGCATACACCGCCTGGAGCTCCAACACCAAACGTCTAGCGTCCTCCCGCACCTCCGGCTTGAACATCGGAGACCACAACTGTAAAAAAATAATGGTTTTGTAAATAATAACAGCAGGGTGGTTAATAACAATCTTTTCGATGGCGAGTTTATTACGGCAGTTCCATAACGCCCAGGACTGAGAAGAAAATAGCACCCAAGCTATTGTTTTGACAGAACCTGAGAGTCCTGCCACAATGTCGAGCCACTGGGCAATGTTTCCAGGTTGCCAGGTCTTCCCTAAGACTTGGCAGAGAACGCTCCAGGCAAACAGGGCCAAGGAGCAAGTGAAGAACATGTGGGCGGCGTCTTCCGGGGCTCCACACAAGGCACAAGCACCGTCAGAGGGGCCATGACGCGTCGCAAGTTGGAGCCCGGAACGGAGTCTATCCAGGACCAGCTGCCACGTGAAAATTCTGACCTTAAGGGGCAGTTTCGCTTTCCATAAGTCTTGGAAATGCGTGACCGTGGCGCCAAGGACAAGTTGCTTGTACATCGAGTTGACCGTGAAGGTCCCAGAGGGGTCCAAAGACCAGCTGATAGCGTCTGGCGCGGCAGAGAGGGATGTGGCATCAATAATGGCCGCCAGCTCGGTCCAAGCCAGGACCCCAGCTGGGTCCAACGTCCGTCTAAATCTACAGCCGTCGAAAACCAATCTCGCCGTCGGCGCAGATCGCGAACAGCGAGGGGAAACGAACCCTAAGGGGAGTGTCACCCCACCACACATCAAGCCAGAATTTAGTAGCAGCGCCGTTACGGACGTGGTGTTTCGCACCAAGCTTGAAGAGGTGTTTTAGCTTATGCAGATTTTTCCAAAACTGCGACCCCCCCCCTAGGGGAAGAGGCAAAAATATCGCCCGAAGGCGTGTATTTGGCACGGATCAGCTGCGCCCAAATCGAGTTGTCATGTTGGTATAGTTTCCAGATCCACTTCAAGAGCAGCGCCGAGTTCATATGTCTGGAGTTGAGGATTCCCAGACCTCCACACTCTTTGGGTCTACAGATGGTTGGCCAATTAATCATATGGTATTTTCTGTTCGGGCCAGCCACCTCCCAGAAAAATTTAGCACGTACCGAGTCCATCTTCACATGAATCCCTTCACCGAGAAGAAACAAACCCATGGCGAACAGAGGTAGGCTAGAGAGGCAGGAGTTAGAGAGAATCAGCCTCCCCCCAGAGGACAGAAATCTCCCTATCCAGGGCTCAATTCTAGACGACAGTTTTTGGACCAGGAATATCCAGTGGTCGATTGTGAGCTTCTTATCGGAGACGGGCAGACCAAGGTAAGTTAAGGGAAAACTACCCAACTTACAATTGAGCTTATTGGCCACCCTAGCCTGAGCTGCAGGGTCTTGATTGTGTACAATCACTTCGCTTTTGTGGTAATTAATTTTCAGGCCCGACATGTTCTCGAAACACATCAGGAGAAACTTTAGGTTGATAACTCCAAGGTCCTCATGTTGGATCAAGATCAGTGTGTCATCTGCATATTGAAGATGCGAGAGACCACCCGGGATGAGGTGTGGCACCACCCCCTTGATGTGTCCAGCCCTTGCAGCTGCCGACAGCATTGCGGACAGAGCTTCTGCAATAAAGTTGAAAAGGAGGGGAGAAATTGGGTCTCATTGGCGCACCCCTCTCTTATTACGGAAGAAAGGACCCATTTGTCCGTTAATCGCAATAGCAGTCTGTCCCTCGGCGACTAATTGATGAATTCTGTGAATATACCCTGATTCGAAACCTTTGCGTTGAAGGACTTCAGAGAGAAAATCCCAGTTTACTCTATCGTATGCCTTCTCGAAATCTAGTTTCAGCAGAATGCCCCCAAGCTTTTTGCTAACTAGTTCGTGAACCACTTCATGTAGGGCAAGGGCACCGTCAAGAATGAACCTCCCTTTTATGAAAGCGGTTTGGTTCGGGCTGATCACTTTGTTGGCTATTGGATCAAGGCGAGAAGCAAATGTTCTGGAGATGATCTTGAAAATGACGTTGATGAGGGCAATCGGACGAAACTGAGTGATGCGCTCAGCCCCTTGGACTTTGGGGATAAGGGATAGGACCACGAAGTTTAGGCGCGAGATATATATCCTTCCAAGGAAGAAATCGTTGAGGATGTGAAGGACGCCGTGCTTGACCAGCGGCCAAGATTTCTTAAAAAAGGCCACGGGGAAACCGTCCAGGCCAGGGGCGGTGTCGGTCTTCATCCCTTTCAGAATTAGGTCGAGATCTTCCTCCGAGAAGGTGACCATGAGGTGTTTGTTGTCGAGATCCGACACTTGAGCCCCTGCCGAAGTGTTTGGTGCTAGGCCACAGCAGCGATGAGCCGATGAGCCCAAAAGCTCGCGGTAGAAGGCGTAAATATGCTCGCGGAGCAGGCCAGGGTCCGAGATCGGGCCATCGTCCGTCTGAAGGGAGGAGATCAGGCAGCTCTACGTTTCCCGTTAGCAACGGCGTGGAAGTACGCCGTGTTGGATTCCCCCTGGAGCGCCCAACGTTGGCGCCCTCTTTGACGCCAATAGTCCTCCTCAGCTTTATAAATCTGAAGGAGTTGGTCCTCTAAATGGTATCGGAAGGCCCATTCTTCATCGTCGATCCCCACAGAGTCCGCCTTAGCATCAATCTCTTTGATGTTGCGGAGCAAATCCTCCTTCAGCCTGCGGGAGTCCTTAGACAGATTCCGACTCCACCCCCGTAAGTGTTGTCGGAGTTCTCCTGACATAAAGGACCACCAGTCTATGATGTCGCGACCTCGGACACGGGAGGAGAGATTGTGCCAGGTTGACGAAAGCATCTCGGAAAAACCCTCTTTCTCAAACCAGCCAGTCTCAAAGAAAAATCTGTTGCTGCGGACTGGGGGACCCTCCCCGGAGTCGAAGATAAGGGGTGTATGATCTGAACCGAGGCTAGGTTCAGCAACCAGAGAGGACAAGGGGAAGATAGGTTCCAGCACAGCTGAGATGAAGACGCGGTCGAGGACACAACGGATAGGATTCAGCTGTCTATTAGACCAGGTGTAGCGCGCGCCAGATCGTGGAATATCAATCATGTTCCAGTTTGCAATATGAGAGTTAAAGAGCTCGACACGGGCCCAGTTGACCCGGTCATTGTTCTTTTCGTGTCTGCTTCTAATGAGGTTGAAGTCCCCTCCCATAATGATGGGCTCAGTTGTGGCAGCGATCTTGGATGAAATTTCATCAAGGAATTCAGCCGAGCGGGAGTGATCGGCAGGCCCATAGATGCCAATAAAGCCAAGGATCCTACGCGAGGGACGGTGGGACACTGTCAAGTGAAGGAAAAATTGGCCCTTGTCAATGGATCCTACCTCAAAGAGGCTGTCCCGCAGCCTCAAGAGCAGCCCCCCTGAACGGCCGTTAGCAGGGAGCCAAGACCAGAAGAAGAGATCTCCCGACTCTAGCCCGCGGAGTTCGTGATCAGTGAAGTCTTGCTTCATGGTCTCCTGGAGACAAACTACGTCGATCTTATGTTTCCTAAGGGCGTCTTTAATCATGGTTCGGCGGCCCCTAACACCGAACCCCCTAGAGTTGAGAAATAGGCACCTCATTGGGAAACCAGCGCTAAGGCCCGTGCTTGGCGGGTGTATGGCTTGCGGGCAGCGGGAGTATTGGCCTTACTATCCTTCGTTCTTCTAGATGGACCAGTAGCCTTCCCAACCCTAGGCGAATGGATGACAAGCGGGAGAGGAGGGACCCCTGTCCCTTCCTCCACGGCCGACGTGGGTACCACCGTCAACACTGGTGCCACAGCAGCCTGGGGCTCGGCAGCAGCCGCAGCAAGGGCTGTGCATTTCTCGCGTGCAAGAGCAAGCTCAGCCTGAGCTCGTTCCGCAGCGCGAAGAATGGAAAGGGCCTCGGTTGGGGGCCGTTCGCAGAGGAGAAAACCACGCAGCTATCCGCAGCAACTTGTAATAAATGTGCATCAGAGACTTCGTCGAAAGCAGTAAAGGCGGCGATAGAGGACGAACCTGGGGCATTCTTGTCGGCGGCAAGTTTTTTCGCGCGCTCCATCACGGGGCCCTCAGTTAGACCATCCCCACGTGCGCTCTTGCGGGAAGATGAGGCCGGCTTCGACTTGCTGCGCGGCGCCCGAACCACCGATGCGTCAAGCTCAGGGAGCCCACCAACTTGCTGCAGGGCGGGGGAGTCACCAGAGAAGTCTGGTTGCGCCAGAGTGATGGCCAGGGTCCTAGCAGGACGGTCTGCATTTGACTTGCTACGGCGTTCAGGGCGATCAGCGCCGCGTCTGGTGTGATCGCAGCCTGGCCCAGGGCCGATTCCAGCATCGCCGAGGGGGAGGCGGGTGGCGCGTCAGAGGGAACCAGGACCGCCTCCGAGACCAGGGGGATGGTACCCTGCGCCACAGAGCCCACATGTTGCTTGCCGGCGAGGAAGGAGACGTATTGGTAGATGGCCGGTGGCGCGGACCCAGCCTTCGTGGACGACGAGGGGGAGGCCCGCGTCATCCCCACTGACTTGTTGCCGGCCTTGGTTCCACCGCTCTTGCCCCCCCCCCTTGGGGGACGCGGGTTTGGAGGAGGGCTTGTTCTTATCATGGGAACCCCGGCGACCGTCCTAGTCTTCGTCGTCTCCATCAGAGCTGTTATCAGCCAAGTCATAATCTTCTAGGTTGTTGTCCTTTCGAGGTGGAGGCGGAAGTAGTTGATCGGAGCTCGGAGCGATAGGGACCTCCTCCTCCACACGGATCTTGAACCCTTGCCCGTTAACAAAAAGCGGAAAGGACTCCGGCAGGCGCCCCCCGGCCCTGCAGCCCACCTTCATGCGAATCGGGTCCAAGGGGTCAGCTAAGGTATCTTCATCCACCTCCATTGGTCGACCAACCGGCCTGGCCGCCAGCATCATGCAGTCCACGAAACGGTAAGGAGGGGGTACACCATGTAGGGTAACCCAAGTCTCAGACAGGGCTTCCACCGCCTGTTCATCCAAGCCTCCTTCCATCACCAGCGCCCTAGCTTTGCAAAAAGGAAGACGGAGGCCCCCCGCCTCTAATCGCCATTATGAGGCTTTCTTTGGAGGGAAAGATGAGCACGAAATCGGAGTCGCTGACTTGCCGAACCTGCCAGTCCCAGTGGTCCTCAATGAGTTCTTTAAACTCGGCTTCCACCTGCGACGGCGAGAGAACCTTCTCCTCGATGTAGACCGTGGCAGTGTTGGGAGGGGCTTGCCCAAGTTCGTTCTCTGGGACGTCGAGGCACATGAAACTCTGACCAGGGACCCCGAACCCAGCCTAGTGTTGGGAATATGCCCTAGATGCAATCATGTATGATGTAATTCCCACTGTATTCATAAAGTTATTAAGTTGTCCTTGTTTTGAACATCTGATATATGTCATTGAATATGTGATTCAATTGTGGAACTATATATTCATGTTGTTCATACTAGATTGTCCTTGGTCATTTAGGTTGTGCTGGACACACACCCTAGACTAATGTGAGTGTTGGCTGATGACACGGTTCCACTTGTCATGGGCATGGTGATGCCATTCCAACGTTCACGGACTTGGCTAAAGAGTTTAGCAAGTCGGACTGACCCACATTGAGATGCAACGATCAAGCCGTCATTTGCATGTCTCAATCAATGTAATCCTTAGACCTGAGGTTGTCGCACAATCCGAGTTGTGGATCACCGACTTAGATTCTGTCAAACGTTGTTCTGTGACAAGGCAACTATAAAGGCAGAGTTCGGGTCGAATCAGAAGCAAGCTGCGTGATGTGGATAATCAACATGGGATTTTGCCCCTCCGAATGGAGAGATATTCTCTGGGCCTTCTCGAGTGATATGATTCAGGAAGCATGGCCATGCGCGACTCAGTTAAGTGTTAACTGTGTCGGTTGACTAAGAGTTAGTCAGATGAATCATATATCACGGATCGAGAAGAGAGTGAGCTATTTAAGGGATGACGATAAACCGCCTATAGCTCGACAAGGTATATCGTGAGGCAAAAAGGACTAAGATGAATATCACATTGAAAGGTATGTCGTCATGACTCAATGGTACTTGAGAGTCGACACGTTCTGCTAGGAGCCGCTACCGATTGATCGATTGGGAGTTGGACTCCAATCGTGTCCAAGTCGCCATGAGCCTGCAGGGTCGCACACTTAAGAGCGGGAGCAAGTATTGGTTGGGTTGGACCCGAACCGGAAATGGACTGAGTTAGTGAGTCGGACTCACAGAGGGAATGGGCCACAAGTGTTGTGCAGCCCATTACCATACGCTATATAAAGAGGGGCGCAGGTTGCCCTGCGGGCACGTTAGTCCACTCTCCCATGCGTTGGGAACCCTAGCCCCACTCAGTCCAGCCGTCACACCAGACCTAGCAGTCTACCGTCGGAGCTCCTCCTCGTACGTGTGGATACCGGCAGAGGTGCTGTATGTTCAGCACTTCGACGTTCGAGGGATTGGATCGGCCGGATCGGATCGTGGGACTGCACTGCCCCGACGCGCTGCATCGATAATCCGCACCTGCGCGTCTAGTGGTAATCATCGTGGCCTTCTACCTCGGCTAGATCTTGGAAGCATCGCGTAGGAAAAAGTTTTCGTTTATCTCTACGCGTTCCAACAGTGGTATCAGAGCGGTAGTTTCTGGTATTAGGCCCGAGATCCGTACATATGTGATATGTAGTTAGCGTTAGATGTGATCTAATTGCTGTTTTGGTGGTCGGTCTATGAGATAGATCAGTTTTGTACAAGGTTGATTGGATCTATCGTACTCGGGGTTAATGGATGATCTGGTTTCCGTGATCATACTGCTAAGGTCGTGAAACAACTTACCCCTACCGGTCGGTTTCCGCCATCGGGGTATACCGTGACACATAAATCCAGTTGCGGTGATCGAAGATCAAAGAGTTTGGTCGAATCGGAATACGGATCAGATTCGGGTAAAATCGTTTTATCCGATGAAGAAATCCATGATCGGGACCGCCGGCTTCGCCCTGTCGTAGCGCCTTAGATGTCGTTGTGAGTTCTCAACACCGGTAGATATCGTATCTATGCATAACTTGTTTTTGCAGGAAGTTGTGAATGGTATGGCTTATGTGCATGTGATGTGTGTAATCCATACATGATCTGCGTATCATGTTTTTGTCAGTCGGCTGGAGCCTAGGTGCTGTCATTTTATTGTATACCGTCCTGCGTGTCGGATTCTCTATGTAAATTTTCATTTACTAGCTAGTGTAGCTTGTTGGAGAACCCGGTGGCATGCAAGTCGATGTACAAGTCGGCTAGATGGAGTAAGATGGCACGTGACAAGAGTTGGCACGAGTCGACTTACAAGCTTTGTGGAGATGGAGATCACCATGAAGAGAGCCATACCATTTCACATTATAATTGCTTTATTTGTGTTATTGTTATGTCTCTATTTACCTCTATTTAGATAGTTGGTAGATTCTTTAATCCCTCAAAGAAGGTCTAGTCGGTCGCCCCGCCAGTGTTGCACCATCACAAGTCGGACATTCTTGGTAGTGGGCTCATGAAATTGAGGTGCTACCAATTCTTTCTGGTTAGGTGGGTTTTAGTCGGACTCTTACAAGCAGAAGCACTTGGTAATCTAGACGAGTCCATCACAATGGTTGTGGGGCTCGGGGCGAGGTAGGTTGGGAGCCAGGGCATGTGATGTCACCCAACTAACAGGAGTCGTATAGGGAGACGATTGGCAAGGTGTTGCCTACCTAGATCACTTGACGGCTAGCAGTGATGCTAAAGCTCACTAGTTGGCTTGCTTATTTAGGGTCTTGAATCACTTAGCAACCATCGGAGGGATGTTGGTTCTAGTGGGAGCATAAGTATTAAAGCGTTTAATATGCCTGCTCTTTTATGAATACATGTCTTAAGTGTTTTTGCGTATTTTCTGTTGTAGATCAATGGCACCTAGCAACCTTCCTCAGTTGTCCGCGTTTGCGTTGAGGTCAATCCTAGAGAAAGATAAGCTTAATGGAACTAATTTCACCAACTGGTATCGTAATCTGAGGATAGTCCTCAAACATGACAAGAAAGAACATGTTCTAGAAACTCCACTTCCAGAAGAGCCTGATGCGACTGTCGCTGTCACAAATGCCTACCGTAAGACTAGAGATGAGTCTACGGAAATTAGTTGTCTTATGCTTGCACACATGGAACCGGACTTGCAGCAGCAGTTCGAGAATGTTGAGGCCTACGATATGATCGAAAGCCTCAAAAGTATGTTCCAGGCTCAAGCAAAGACTGAGAGGTATCAAGTCTCTCAAGCTTTGCTTGGCTGTAAGCTGAAAGACGGCGATCCACTGAGTCCGCATGTAATCAAGATGATTGGTTACATACAGTCTCTGGATCGGCTGGGCTTCCCCATTAACGAAGAGTTCGCTACTGATATAATTCTGAACTCTCTTCCTAGTGCGTATGGTCCGTTCATCTCGAACTACCATATGCATGGTATGGATAAGAGTATCACTGAATTACATGGGATGCTCAAAACGGCAGAGGCTGATATCAAGAAAGGCGCCAGTCAAGTGTTGATGGTGCAGAATAAGGCTAAGTTCAAGAAGAGTTCTTGGACTAAGAAGAAGAAGGATAAGTCAGGAGGTAGCGCCCATGGCCCTGTCCAGAGTGCTCCCTCAAAGACTAAGCCTTCTCCTACAGCCGGAGCCAATTGCTTCTATTGCAAGCAAGATGGCCACTGGAAGAGGAACTGCACCAAGTATTTGGCTGACAGAGCCAAGAGTGGAGGTGTGACTTCCAACTCAGGTACGCTTGTGTGCAATGTTATAGACATTTATCTTGCTGATGCGCCTAATAGTTCTTGGGTATATGATACCGGATCAGTTATTCACATATGCAACTCGTTGCAGGGACTGGTAAGAACTAGGAGCGTGGCAAGAGGAGAGGTTGATATTCGGGTCGGCGACAAGGCGAGAGTCGCTGCGTTGGAAGTCGGCACGATGCAACTTCATTTACCTTCAGGATTTATTTTGGAACTAAATAATTGTTATTATGTTCCAGCGCTTAGTCGAAACATTATTTCCGCCTCATGTTTGATGAGACAAGGTTATGAGTCGAATATTAAGAATAATGGTTGTTCTTTATATTTGAAAGATATGTTTCATGGCTTTGCACCCGTTCAGAACGGGTTATTTATTTTAAATCTTGATAGTGAATCGGTCTATAACATAAATGTTAAAAGGTTGAAACGAAATGATCTGAATATGACTTACTTTTGGCACTGTCGGCTTGGTCATATAAGTTGGAAGCGCATGAAGAAGCTCCATGATGATGGACTTCTAACTTTGTTTGACTTAGAGTCATTCGAGACATGTGAATCATGCCTACTAGGCAAGATGACCAAGACACCTTTTGCAAGGAGTTGTGAAAGGGCGTTCGAATTGTTGGAACTAATACATAGTGATGTATGTGGACCAATGAGCACGACAGCTAGAGGTGGTTATGAGTACTTGATTACCTTCACTGATGATTTAAGTAGGTATGGATATATCTATTTAATGAAACACAAGTCGGAAGCCTTTGAAAAGTTCAAGGAATTCCAGAGTGAGGTACAAAATCAGCTCGGCAAGAAAATAAAGTTTCTACGGTCGGACCGTGGAGGTGAGTACATGAGCCATGAGTTTGATGACCATCTAAAGAGTTGTGGAATAGTTCCTCAACTCACTCCGTCGGGTACACCGCAGAGAAACGGTGTATCGGAACGGAGAAATCGGACCTTGTTGGACATGGTACGATCAATGATGAGTCGGACAGATCTACCTTTATTATTTTGGGGTTATTGTCTAGAAACTGCAGCTTTCACACTAAACAGAGTACCATCAAAGTCACTAGAGAAGACACCACATGAGATGTGGACTGGTAAAAAGCCAAGTTTGTCTTTTCTTAAGATTTGGGGTTGTGAAGCATTTGTCAAGCGACTTCAGTCGGACAAGCTCACGCCCAAGTCGGATAAGTGTATTTTCGTGGGGTATCCAAGGGAAACCTTGGGGTACTACTTCTACAACCGGGAAGAGGGCAAAGTGTTTGTCGCTCGGAATGGTGTCTTCCTTGAGAAAGAGTTTCTCAGTCGGGAAGTCAGTGGGAGCACAGTGCAACTCGAAGAAATTCGAGAGGAACCGGCTAGGGGCGAGTCGGCGAACGCCTTAGAGGCTGAGCCGGTCGTGGTACCTACACCGGTAACAGCACCTGAACCACGGAGATCTGCCAGATTACAAAATGCTCGTGATGTTTTACTGTTAGACAGTAATGAGCCGGCAACTTATTCGGAAGAGATGGTGGGATCTGATTCCGAGTCATGGCTTGGAGCCATGAGATCCGAGTTAAAGTCCATGGATGAAAACCAAGTTTGGAATTTGGTTGATCTGCCTGACGGTGCAAGACCTGTCGAGTGCAAATGGGTCTTTAAGAGGAAAATTGATATGGATGGAAATATTTCAGTCTATAAAGCACGACTTGTCGCGAAGGGGTTCCGACAGGTTCAAGGAGTTGACTACGACGAGACCTTCTCGCCCGTAGCGATGCTTAAATCAATTCGGATCATGTTAGCCATAGCAGCCTATTTCGACTATGAGATATGGCAGATGGATGTCAAGACAGCTTTCCTTAATGGAAATTTAACTGAGGACGTGTATATGATACAGCCCGAAGGTTTTGTCGATCCAGCTAATGCTGACAAGGTATGCAAACTTCAGAAATCCATTTATGGGTTGAAGCAAGCATCTCGGAGTCGGAACATTCGCTTTGATGAGGTAGTCAAATCGTTTGGCTTCATCAAGAGCGATCATGATTCTTGTTTATACAAGAAGTTTAGTGGGAGCAAAGTAAACTTTCTAATCTTATATGTGGATGACATATTGCTGATTGGAAATGATGTCATGATGTTGCAAGAAACCAAAGAGTCATTGGAAAGGAGTTTCTCAATGAAGGATTTGGGTGAGGCAACTTACATATTAGGAATCAGGATCTATAGAGATAGATCCAGGCGGCTCATTGGATTGAGTCAGAGTACATATCTGGACAAGGTTTTGAAGAAATTCAAAATGGAAGAGTCCAAGAAGGGATTCTTACCAATGTCCCATGGCATAAAACTTAGCAAGACTCAGTGTCCTTCGACGACTGATGAGCGAAGTCGGATGAGTGTGATCCCGTATGCTTCGGCAATCGGATCCATCATGTATGCCATGATTTGTACTAGGCCAGATGTTTCCTATGCTCTAAGTGTTACGAGCAGATACCAGGCTGACCCTGGCGAAGCCCACTGGGCAGCGGTTAAAAACATCCTTAAGTATTTGAGAAATACTAAGGAAATGTTCCTAGTTTATGGACGTGATGAGGAATTCAGTGTAAAGGGTTACACGGATGCGAGTTATCTCACCGACTCAGATGATTCTCGTTCGCAATCTGGATACGTCTTTGTAATGAACGGAGGGGCTGTGAGCTGGAAGAGTTCCAAGCAAGATACGGTGTCTGCATCTACAACAGAGGCTGAGTATATTGCTGCCTCAGAGGCGGCAAAGGAAGCTGTTTGGATCAGGAACCTCCTGATTGATCTTGGTTTGGTTCAGGGCGCGTCCAATCCTTTGGACGTATATTGTGACAACAATGGTGCTATCACACAAGCCAAGGAACCTAGACAACACCAGAAGAACAAACACATACTCATGCGGTACCACCTCATTCGCCAGTTTGTCGAACAAGGTGATATCAAGTTATGCAAAGTACACACGGATGCAAACATTGGAGATCCGTTGACAAAGGCGCTACCACAGCCTAAGCATGAGGCGCACACGAGAGGCATGGGCATTCAATGCCTAGGCATATGATGCCAGGATGATTGACTCTAGTGCAAGTGGGAGACTGTTGGGAATATGCCCTAGAGGCAATCATGTATGATGTAATTCCCACTGTATTCATAAAGTTATTAAGTTGTCCTTGTTTTGAACATCTGATATATGTCATTGAATATGTGATTCAATTGTGGAACTATATATTCATGTTGTTCATACTAGATTGTCCTTGGTCATTTAGGTTGTGCTGGACACACACCCTAGACTAATGTGAGTGTTGGCTGATGACACGGTTCGACTTGTCATGGGCATGGTGATGCCATTCCAACGTTCACGGACTTGGCTAAAGAGTTTAGCAAGTCGGACTGACCCACATTGAGATGCAACGATCAAGTCGTCATTTGCATGTCTCAATCAATGTAATCCTTAGACCTGAGGTTGTCGCACAATCCGAGTTGTGGATCACCGACTTAGATTCTGTCAAACGTTGTTCTGTGACAAGGCAACTATAAAGGCAGAGTTCGGGTCGAATGAGAAGCAAGCTGCGTGATGTGGATAATCAACATGGGATTTTGCCCCTCCGAATGGAGAGATATTCTCTGGACCCTCTCGAGTGATATGATTCAGGAAGCATGGCCATGCGCGACTCAGTTAAGTGTTAACTGTGTCGGTTGACTAAGAGTTAGTCAGATGAATCATATATCACGGATCGAGAAGAGAGTTGAGCTATTTAAGGGATGACGATAAATCGCCTATAGCTCGACAAGGTATATCGTGAGGCAAAAAGGACTAAGATGAATATCACATTGAAAGGTATGTCGTCATGACTCAATGGTACTTGGGAGTCGGCACGTTCTGCTAGGAGTCGCTACCGATTGATCGACTGGGAGTTGGACTCCAATCGTGTCCAAGTCGCCATGAGCCTGCAGGGTCGCACACTTAAGAGCGGGAGCAAGTATTGGTTGGGTTGGACCCGAACCGGAAATGGACTGAGTTAGTGAGTCGGACTCACAGAGGGAATGGGCCACAAGTGTTGTGCAGCCCATTACCATACGCTATATAAAGAGGGGCGCAGGTTGCCCAGCGGGCACGTTAGTCCACTCTCCCATGCGTTGGGAACCCTAGCCCCACTCAGTTCAGCCGTCGCACCAGATCTAGCAGTCTGCCGTCGGAGCTCCTCCTCGTACGTGTGGATACCGGCAGAGGTGTTGTACGTTCAGCACTTCGACGTTCGAGGGATTGGATCGACCGGATCGGATCGTGGGACTGCACTGCCCCGACGCGCTGCATCGATAATCCGCACCTGCGCGTCTAGTGGTAATCATCGTGGCCTTCTATCTCGGCTAGATCTTGGAAGAATCGCGTAGGAAAAAGTTTTCGTTTATCTCTACGCGTTCCAACACCTAGTATGGTTCGTGGCGGCGGCCCTCTGCCACGCACATCGCAGTGAGATGGCCCGAGATCTTGCACTTCAAGCAGAAGGGCGCTCCAGTGCATTCCGCCTGGACATGGCCGCCGAGCCCGCAGTTATAGCAAATCACCTTTGACTTGGCGGCATCCGGAGGCGGAGGAGGAAGGTCCATGGCCGCGGAGGAGCCTCCCGCCCCCTCGGCAGTTGGCTCGCGACCACGGGATGGAGGGGGGTGGGATTGGGGCGTCCACCCCCAGATCTGGAGAAGTCACGGCCACGGTTGGCCGCGCCAGCACCCTTGTGCTGGCGGTTGTCCTTGTGGCGAGGAGGGTCGCGGCGCCCCCGCGGCGGACCCTGCCGGCCGCCAAATTGGCGTTGATGTTCGGCGTACTCGACGTCAAGCCGCGCGCGGAGCTCCCGACGGTCGCCACCGCCGCTGAACTCTTCGAGGGGGCGCTTAGCGCGGCGGTCGTCGACAGCACGGTCACGATCCATGGGAGGGAAGAGAGGAAGCAGGGAAGGGCCGCCGGAGAGGCGCAGACGCTTGGCGCGGTTAAGATTGCGGCGGACGTCGCGGGGGGGGGGAGCAAGGAAACCTAACCCTAGGTCGAGTGAGCCCCGAGGGAGCCAGCGCCATTTATAAGGACCCAAGCAGTGGGCCGGGCTGCCTTGGGCCAGCTTCCCAGCTGGGCCGCAAGGAGTGGCAACCCTAGATGCAGTGGGCCCAGGAACAGTGCGGCACCCCTCCGTCCCACCTGGCACAAGAGGCCCAACAACCAACAGCGGGGCCACGGGGCTCTGCGCAGGCGTCACCCGGAACCCTAACTCCAGGGGAGCGCCGCGCGCCGCCGCCGGGCTCGACGGCGAGGCGAGGGGGACCAACACCGCACCCACCAGCACTGCCGGGCCAGCTGCCGACACCACGCCGAGCAGCGGTGGGAACTCAGTGCAGTCCTCCAGTGGGGGAGGGGCCGCCCTCGGGCCCTCCGAACCAGCCGGTGCTGCAGAAGAAGACGGCGGCGCCGCCGCGGCAGACGGAGACACCTGAGGAGGAGAGGACGCCCGATGGGACGCCGCCGCGGTCGCCACGAACGAGGCCAGGCTCGCCCGCCCCGGGGTCGCCCTGGACGAGCTTCCAGATCTGCATCCAGATCAGAGGTCGCCTCCCGCGAAGAGGGCGTAGAGGAGGGAGTCAGTCTTGCCTCCCGGATGACGGACGCGGCGCGAGCACGGCGGCCCTTCCGCCGGCGGAGAGAGCGCGAGGAGCACGCGGCCCGGCGCAGGGGAGTGGGGGAGGGCCCGTCGCCCTCCCAGTCGCCTGTGCGTCGCGCGGTCAGGCACATTCTCTCTTCATGGGCTGCCTATCAATCCCACGTGCTGTGTTAAACTAGCGACTATTGCCTTGAGCTAACTTCTTTTCTCCAGCTCCGTGTGTTTCCTTTTAGCATTTCAAATGCTGGTGTTATCCCTGCTCATCTCTCCAGCACACACTGCTGATAATGAGTACTTTTTTTTTTACATAATATTGTGGTGTATGCGATTTAAAAAAAAGTCAAATGATGAATTTTAACCATGTTCATTGAGTTTTTTTTTTTTACGGTACTAAATGTATACTATATGAAAATACATACTTCATGATGAATCGAGTGAAATTAATTTGGTGTTCCAAATGTTGATATTATTTTATATAAACTTGATCAAAATTTCACGGTTTGACTTTACATATGCACTGCATTTTTACAAGGACGGGGTACTTATAAGGCACATGTCCAGCACGCAGATGACAGGGGCGAGTGAATCAAACCGATGCAGAGGCGGGGATATTTCCTACTTAAAAAAACATAATATTGCAAGAATATCTATCATAGAGAGGCTTCACTCTCGATTGTTTGAACTTATAAAAGGCCCTTCTAGAGGCACTAGTCCAGCAGGCAGCTGGCAAGGGACGAGGCCGGAGAGTGAAAGAATCGCCTGAGAACTATAGCTGAGAGTGAAGTCTCCAAGGAGAGAGGCAAACACGAGGAGGACAATCTTGTACCCGGAGAAAGAAACAAGAAGCAAGCTGCTAGCCCTGGCAACATCCCTATCTCCAGCCTTGGTTTCTCACCTGAATCCACATCCACATCCAATTGTTCATCTCCATCTAGATCGATCGGGCGCTCCCAACTAGCTAGGCAGACCTTCTGATCGCTCTGGCCTAAGCTCGGAAGAAATGATGAACCGATGCTTCGGCTGCCTTAAGGGCGGCGAGTCCGAGCCGGAGGCTGCCGCTAGTCGCCGTCAAAGGTACGGACATGCATATAGGAACCATCAAATCTCGAACAATATAGTGATGTGTAACGTGCAATTCTCTGGGTTGATCGGTTGAACTGAGTTCAATTCTGAGATCGATCATGTTTTTGTGTTGATGGAAAAAGGAAACCCCCGTCGAGGAGGGGGTCCAAGAACAGGAACCGGAGCGTGGAGTTCCCATGGGAGATGTACACCCTCAAGGAGCTCGTGCAGGCGACCAACAACTTCAACGACAGCAACAAACTCGGCGAGGGCGGCTTCGGCACCGTCTACTGGGGCCGCACATCCAAGGGCGTCGAGGTACGTCCGTGGGTTCCGCGACCGTACAGATTAACGTAAGCAAGCAAGGATCATTTCTTGGATCGATGACGTTGTTGATAAACTCATTCAGATCGCGGTGAAGCGGTTGAAGGCGATGACGGCCAAGGCGGAGATGGAGTTCGCGATCGAGGTGGAGATCCTCGGCCGCGTCCGCCACCGCAACCTGCTCAGCCTCCGCGGCTTCTACGCCGGCGGCGACGAGCGCCTCATCGTGTACGACTACATGCCCAACCACAGCCTCCTCACCCACCTGCACCCGCACCGCGGCACGCCGGCCTCCCAGCAGCACCCGCCCCTCGACTGGCCCCGCCGCGTCGCCATCGCCCTCGGCGCCGCCCAGGGCCTGGCCTACCTGCACCACGAGGCCACCCCGCACATCATCCACCGCGACATCAAGGCCAGCAACGTGCTGCTGGACGCCGACCTGGTGCCCAAGGTGGCCGACTTCGGCTTCGCCAAGCTCATCCCGGACGGCGTCACCCACCTCACCACCCGGGTCAAGGGCACGCTCGGGTACCTGGCGCCGGAGTACGCCATGTGGGGCAAGGTCTCCGAGAGCTGCGACGTCTACAGCTTCGGGGTGCTCCTCCTGGAGCTCGTCAGCGCGCGCCGCCCGCTCGAGAAGCTGCCGGGCGGGGTCAAGCGCGAGATCGTGCAGTGGGCGGCGCCGCTCGTGGAGCGCAGGAAGTGGGAGCGCCTCGCGGATCCCAGGCTCGCGGGGAGGTTCGACGCTGCGCAGCTACGGGTCTTGGTGGAGACGGCCATGCTCTGTTCCCGGAGCGAGGCGGAGTGCAGACCGACGATGGCCGAGGTCGTCGAGATGCTCAGGTTTGGCGCTGGAGGAGAGAGGCGGAACAGGGAGATCGTGCCGGTGGCTGACGCAGCCAGCGAGGACGTCACCATGACTACTGACCGTGAGGACGACGTCACCGGCAGCACTGAGCCGCTGGACAGGGGGAGCTGGAGGCTGACCACGCTCAGGTGACCCGTCCAGCCGGCCTCGCCTCTCGGTCTCGGTCGATCGATCCATGCGTCAGCATACATCGCCACATCGGTCGCGCCTCCAATGGGATTAAAAATGCACATTATTCATGATTCTTAGATTGCATTGTTGATTAACTAGCTAGCGTGTAAAATTGGTGGTGAATGGTGCTTGGTGATGGAGATCGTTGAGAGTTGTTAATTTTTCCTTTCGGACAGGCCTGCAAAGTTTTGTTTGTTTGCATGGAACTGCATTTGCGTTACATTTTTCTTGTTCGATTACTTTATGATGTGAATTAGTCAGCTGGCAAGGCCTTCTTTTTTTATGCTTTGTTGCCGGCTGTACCGATGTATTGTGAAAGGTATACAATAATTGTGTGTTTGATTGCAAAATTTTCTATTGGAGCGGTCAAACTCGGTTGTCACTATCTTGCACAATATTTAGCCAAAAAATTAAAAACCATTTCATGTATTATATGTGTACAAGTTTACAACAGTAAATTAGCTACAACATAAACTAGAAGTCGTCATAAAAATGAATCTTAGATGATCTTTATATGTCGAAATATAAAGATCATCTAAGATCATACTACTTGGTAGTGGAGACATCACTCCTCTAGCCCTTCAGCCTGTAGAAACAAACATGAATATATATTTGAGTAGTCCATTTATTTCTCAAAAGATCTACAAAATTTGAAATCTCGATCAATTTAAAACGTGCGATTTCAGCTTAGCAAGAAGTGTAGCATGAACTTTTTTTTTACCAAGTTGCGCTTTTATTTTAACCATGAATTACACTTTTCACTGAAATAAGTTTTGCTCTTGTGAATCTATTGAGAGTTAAGACAATGTTACTCAACTGAGACCTAGCTAGCAAAACTGATATTTAGCTTTACTATGTGTGACGTTATTTGTTGTCCAGTATGTGCACCATAGTTTGTCAAACTGATGTCATTAAGTACATGTTGCATAGACCGGTTCTTAGTGGTAGAATCGGTAAATGGGCTTACGCTTTGATTGAATATGATTTGTCTTATGAATCTCTAAAATCTATGAAAAGTCAAATCGTTACTAATTTTATTGTTGAACATTAGATTGACGATAGGCATGATATTAGTATTGACCTTGTTTCTTTAGTGCCATGGAGATTATATTTTGATGGTTTCGTTTGTGACAATGGTAAAGGTGTTGGTGCCGTTTATATATCTCCTCATGGTGTTGTTTTTTAAGCCTCTTGCTGCTTGGAATATTTTTGCACGAACAATCAAGTCAAATATTTCGGGCTAGAGCTTTTAATTGATATAGGTGCTACTCATATTGAGGCTTTTGGTGATTCATTGCTAATGGTACAACAAGTAAACAATGTTTTTGCAACGACGAATCACTTAATATTTATCTTGATAAGTGTCTAGATATAATTTCTACCTTGGTTTATTTTAGCATTGCTCATGTTTCTAGACAAGACAATTGGATTTCAAATGAGTTGGCACAACAAGCATCTGGCTATCATGTTGGTCGTGGTATGTTTCATATATCTAACGGGGCGATGCTTGTTTTTGCTGGTTTAGGTAAAGCTGAATTAGGTCACATTGATTCGGTTGGTAATGAAGGATCTAGTGCAGGTACCCATGGAAATTGAAGAAAATCTATTGTGGATTATTTGCAGGATCCTAGTAAGAGGACAAACATGGATGTTCGGTGTATGGCTTTCAAATATGCATCGATTGATGAAGATCTCTATCGCCGAACAGTGGACGATATTCTTTTAAAGTGTTTGGATGAGGACCAAGCGAGTTTCTATATATGGGAGATGTACATGAAGGCATATGCGGTATCCTCGCAGATTTCTTCGATAATTTATTCATCGACGTTGCATAAAAACACGTATTGAGATTATTCAAAAGGAAGAAGAAAAAAATACCATAACGAGACCAACAACTGCATGTTGATGACTTCTTCATTTGAGATCGTCATGAGCATGTGGAATTCAATGTTTTGAAAGTGGCATTTGTTTCCTCATCCACCTTCCTCCAGTCTCGATGGACAATAGCCGGTCCCTCAAAATGTATCCCCTTATATGCCTCCTTATTCTTTAGAGGGGTACATTTGGTCCTCTAAAAAAAGGTTCAATTCTAACCGCAAACCCCTTTAACTCTAAAATTTCTTTTTAACATAAAATCATTTATTTTTTAGGCTATTAAGTTACTCAATAGTGCACTAATCGACGTCTTGGTCATATGCTTCATCGCTAACAGAATTGATCAGAATAGGGAAACAAAAATATTACATATTTTAATAGAAACATGAGTTCCTTGATTTCTCATACAAGCTCGAGCAATGATTTCTCCATATTGGCTACATCGTTGCTCTTCTCCACATACTTCTCTAGATTGCATATATGATTATCTTCCTCCTCACTAATCTTAGAGATTGTGTCCTCCGTAATCTCATCCGTAGCAACTAGCACACTAGCATCTAATACTTTCCGCTCCAGTAATAGATCCATGTGCTCTTCTTCCCACTTGAAAACATACAGACTTTCTACATAAAAATAAAGCAATTATTGAGTTCAATTGCACCTGGTTGAAGAATAAATGAATAATAAAAATTGCACTCACTTTGTCCATTTAACACTTGAAAAAAAGGCATCCGGGATGCTTCTCGGTGCTCGAATCCACCGTTGCACAAACCGGTCGCAGTTATCGCAGTTGATGCTTGGGAAAGGCTGCCGGCGCGTGTGAATATTTGGCGGTCGAATTATCAGCGAGACAACGCCTAGACGAAGAATACATACCCATAGGCGGTGTGGAGCGGTTTGATGGCTACGCGGTTCGGTCCCCGAAGAATCCCCGCCGAAATGCAACTCGGCGATGGTAGATTCATGGAACACGTGGAAGTTGGAAGCAGCCGTAGATTCGTCGATTCCGGTGATGACGAGCGGCGGTGGACGAATCGAAGTGGGGGAGGAGGTCGACGGGTGCTACGGGGTGTTGGCGACGGCGCGCGATAGCCGGCGGAGGTACGCACGACAGCGCCGGAGTGGCGGGGACCGTGGGGAGGAGGCAGCCGCGGTGTCAGTGCGGAGAAATATTCTTTCTCCAGGCCACCGAGGTTGAGTATATTTAGGGGATAGCCACCCCGTGGAGAATATTTTTTTCTCCTCTAATGGTCTCCTCTAAAATTTTATAAGGGGTCGGCTAGAGATGCTCCCAAAGTCCTAAAAAAAACTAAGAAGAGGCAACAGATCAAGACTCTGGTAAAACGTTACTTTACTATGCATAAAGGTAATAAAAAAAACGGGTATGTCGCATGCACGCATCATGCGTTATGACTAGAAATAATTTTACAAACATTTAAATTGGGTACTCCCTCTGTCTCATATTATTTATTTCAAAGTTGGACAGAACTGGATGTATCTAGACGGAGGGGGTACTTAAAGTCATGCATATCAATATCATTAGTGTTCATAGGTACTTTCACGGCGTACAGTTTTCTTTGCGTTGTATGTAAAAAAATGCATGTGAAAGAAGTTCCGTTTTGAAAACCATGTCAGTGTGTAGAAGTAAAACCACCACCACGTCTAGAGCAGTGTAAGCTCCAACGACAACAAAAAACCTCATTGGGCTCGTCTATGTAGCATGTTACAAGGAAAGACCATGGCCCTTTTTCGGATTGAGAGGACAAATCAATTAGGCAATGGTCTAGCCCATGGGCTTTTTCATAACAGAAACAGTATAGTCCTATTAATCAACAGAAGACCCGTGACCTATAGTCCATGCAACGTCATCTGACGTTCTGGGCTGAGGGAAAAGGGCCCAGCCTTTTATCACGCAAAGAAACCGGCACGCTACACAAGCAGCAGCCTCCACTGAAGTTTTTTCCTGGAAAAACATGCATTCTCGATATGGCCATGAATCACACGAAGTAGCTAGCTAGTGCTATGAACAAAAAGGTGTAGCCATTTCGTTACCCTGTAAGACAATTTATCCAAGCAAAAAAAAAAAATCGCCAATGCAGCGACGGGAGGCAGGGGAGACAAGTAGGCAGCATCACAGGGATACGTGCGACAGGTCCCGGTCGTGATCACCAAAGCTGGTAGCCCCACGCAGGACGTTATACATAATCCATCATCATGGCGATATATAAATAAATTCGATCGACTGCTCGACGCGACTGCACACTCGGATGGCTGTGGTCTCGCTTTTACGTCTGCACTTTCGGTGTCAACGATGGTTGCGGTTGGAGAGATATCGATTCCTCTCGACGCGTCCATGCTAATACCTACGTTTCGATTTCTGTGATGCACCTCGTCGATCTCTGGGCTAGCTGACCACGATCTCTGATTCTTGCACTTGATCTCCGGTCGTGTCTAAATCCTCTGTCCTGGGAAAAGAGGTAGGCAGGATACGGGCCGGCACGGCAGTGTGTCAACCGCGACTCGTAGCCTCTCATGCGTGCGTCAGCTTTAACTAAAATAGTTTCTGGTTAGCAAAGTCTCCGGCGATTAATAACAGCCGGCTAACTGAGTAGGCTTGGTCGGAGAACATGATTGGACTTGGCATTAGTATTAGATATTGGGATGCCGATGCAGCGTCTCCTCTTGAGTACCACCAAAGTCCATGAGTGCTGACGTGGCAAGCTTCGAATGTAACCACGCAAAGCTTCTAGAAGGAAGACGACTTCAGTCGCCCTAGCTCCGAGGACCTGCAGCTGCATGTGCTCTAGTACTAATATACGAGATGTGTCCAAAACGTGTACTAGGGTAATAGTAAACCAGTGACCCATTGCGTAAAATTTTCTATATGAGGTAAGCCCCAGCCTCCGGGTATCATGGCGACAAGAGCTAAGCTAGTACTCCTAGATTGTTTCTGAACCCACTCGGTGGACAGCGACAACTAATCACGGGTAATGATCAGGCAGACTGACCGCTTCCCCCGGAAACAAAAACTTCATCTAGGCGCACGCAACGACTAATCGGGAGCAATGATCGTGCATACTACTTTGGTGGAAATACGAGAAACTTCACCTAGAACAGTGTCTCTGCTAACCATTTGTTTCCTATCACCTTGTCTCGGATCCGAGAAAATTACAAAAAACCACTACAATTAGGACTAGGGTTTTAAAAAACCACCACTTTACTTTTGGATTTCAAAAAACCACCACTTCAGTGTTGATTCGTAACAGATATCACTGATTCCCGTTTGACACCGTTGTAATGACAAAACTGACATGGCGGCCCCACTAGCAGGATGACGTGGCGGTCTTTGACGGCTGCGGCTAGACGGCCGTTAACGGCACAGCCTAATTAGACCCGTTCGAGCACGGGTCAGACCAGACCATTCCCGCTCACTCCCGTCGCACTGAAACTCGAGATGTGGCCGCCGCCGTTTCAATCATAGTCGCCATGCCAAGCTGGAATGACGGCGAAACCTCCTCAGAGTCATGGCTAGGCGACGTAAACTTCTCTTTCTCTCTGATTTGGTAGTTAGGGTTTTTTGTTTTGGGATTTTTCCATTTTTTTTCCTTCTGTTCCCTCTCTGTGTGCTTATTTGTTCAAATTGGCAGTACCATGAGACGGATTACGCCCCGGAATCTCTACATGACCCTGCATTCTGCGGCATTGATGTCGATGCCATCGTCCGCTGCCGCATCCATGGCTCTGAGCCGGAGAAACTTGTTGCCTTTGAAGGATTGAACACGGGGAGGAGGTTTTATGGATGTTTAGTGTACAGTGTAAGCAGAATCTGTTCATTTAGATGAAGTTAAATGTGTGTAGATAAGTGTTAGATTCTGTTAATTGCTAGTAGTTAGCTGCAGATATTGTTAACTTCAAATATAGATCATAATTTCAGCTAAATGTGTGTGGTTAAATCCAGCAAACAATGTACGGTCACCTCAATTTTTGTTAGTGCTGATTATATTGCATTTCAATCTATAGGATGTATTTAATTATGGATTGGTGTCATGGATTGATCATGTGTGGCCTAAACACTTGCAAAAAACACTGATTAAATTGTAGGTCATGATTGAGGCGATGAAAATGCAGGGGTTTGAGGAAAACCGTAAGAATGCAGAGCTGGTCCACAATTTAGCATTGGAGAAACATAAGGTGGAAGAAAAATTCAAGACTCTGGTCACTGCCCTTAATCACTAGTTTGATGTGACTGAGAAGCAGGTGTATGCGCAGAATCTGAAGAAAATGACACGAAATCGTGATGAAGAAAGGATAGCTTTGGCTAATTTACAGAAAGAATTAGTTGAGAAGGATAAGGAGGATGAGAGGCTTAAGGTGGAACTGTTTGAGCTTAAAGAGGCACAGAGAGCTGAGAGTGAAGTGATGAAGCTAGAGCAACAAGAATGGGAGGAAACAATGAAAGAACTGAAGAAAGAAAAGAAGAAGGATAAGTGCAATATGTTTGATTTGCTACAAGCAAGTGCAATGAACAAGGATAAGCTCAAGAAGATCAAAGCAATATGTGAAGAAGAGAAGTAGTATAATGTGTGCAATTATCTGGTGAATGTACTGAATCTTCTGTTGTTGAACCCTACTATATTTGTTGTCTAAGTATTCTAGTTGAACTATGTAATATTTTTGTCTGTTGTACCAATATTAAGTTGTACTATCTTTAATGGTTCAACTAGTGTTGTTGGCATTTTGTTGCACTCTATTAAGCACGATGTTGCTAGCATTTTGTTGCACTTTGTTAAGTATTTTATTGTTGGCATTTTGTTCCATATATATCTGTCCAAAACAGTGTATTGTTCATATTATGATCTTCAGGTTTTCTGTCAAGATGCCACCATTTTTGTGGCCAACATGACAGAAAACCATCAGATTTAATTCACAGATATATACCAGATTTAAACAATGAGAGACACAAATAGGTGATGACCCACAACTATAGGGGGTGTATCGTAATACTTTCGATAAATATGTGTCGAACCCAACGAGGAGCAGAAGGTGTTGACAAGCAGGTTGGATAGAGGATTCACTGTAAACACTATCAAACGGGTTTTTGGAGGTTTTTGATATACCCGATAAATAAAGTATGAGTAAAGAAAGTGCAGTAAATAATATTGCAGCAAGTGGCCCAATTCTTTTGAGAGCGAAGGACAAGCTGGTTGTATTAGTTATGACTACCAAACGTTCTCGATGACACATGGGAATTTCGTCAAGTGCTTTCGCTTCGTTACGGTTGATTAATATCCATTGGTTCGTGAAGTGTCGTGTGGGTGAACCTATGCTAATGCACCGCCCAATTAGGACTAATACATACTTGTGATTATACCCCTTGTAAGCATCCGCAAATACAAGAAAGTAATTAAGATTATCTAACCACAACCTTAAAACTCCGGGATTCTACGTTCCCTCGTGCATTGGCTTCCTAATGGGGGTTTAGGTTTCTGTCACTCCGGCAACCCCACAATTAGTAGCCAAATACACAATGCATCCTCCTAGGCCCATGAAGGTGAAGTATCATGTAGTCTATGTTCACATGACACCACTAGAAGAATAGCACCACAACTTAAATACCGAACCACGAGCTATTACTTCACTAACATCATGACTTCTCCCATGTCCTCAAGAACTAAACGAACTACTCACAAGACATCATATGGATCATAATCAGAGGTGATATAATGGATGATAGTAATATGTTCATAAAGTGCTAACACCGATAATCTCACAAGCATCAACTGCTAACAAGTAATCCACACCGGGAGAGAGATCTAATGTAAAACAACGATAGAGGACCCTAATTGTTACAGCGGGATGAAGGTGGATGATGAGGGTGATGGTGCTGGAGGTGATGATGATGATGATGACGATCTTGATGAGGCCCAGAGCGATGACGGTGACGATGGCGATGATTTCCCCTCTCCGGAGAGGAATTTCCTCGGCAGATTTCTCCCTGCCGGAGAGGTTTCCTCTCTCTGGTGTTTTCCGCCTCGAGGCGACGGTGGAATAATTCTTCGATGATCCTCTGGTGCTTAGGGTTCCCTGGTGGTCAAGTACGTGAAAGAGGTTGACTAGAGGTGGGCCAGGGTGGCCACACCACCCGGCGGCGCGACCAAGGGGGGGCGCCACCTGGTGGTGTGGGCCCCTGGTGGCCCCCCTCTGGCTCTCCTCGTGGATGGCTCCCTCATATGGACTTCTAAGACATCTCCGGTGTCCTACCTATTCTTCTGATCTTCTTAAATAGGGTATTCTGACGGTGCTTTTTACACCAGATTTCTGGTCCCGGTGTTTATTCTCCAAAAATTATAAAACATGCAAAAAAAAGATAAAATAACATAAGTGATGCATCATAACACGAAATATATCGATGAATAATAGAAAATAACAATACAAAACGGTGATGCAAAACGGACGTATCAACTTCCCCCAAGCTTAGACCTCGCTTGTCCCCAAGCGAAACTAAACTTAGTAAACATGACCACATGTTTATGGAGTGAGGTGTCGATAAATAAAATACGGACAAGAGGCATCACATCCAACAAAGAACAAGTCATTTTAGACAGCAACTTTCTCTCATATAAATAAACTTGAAACAAGTAAAGGAACAATAAAGGTGCAAAAAGTAAATCAAAATTGGCAAAGGCAAACTTCGTTCTTGGTCAGAGAACAATTAATATTGTACTTATGTTTCAATCAGAGTATTTATACTAGAGATTATATTGCAGAGTTTATCATGCTCAATTATAACGGTCTCTTTGCAGACATTGGTAACTTTCAAAGTGGTATTCAAACAGATAAAAGTATTGGTAGAAACAAGGAAGAATAAACAACATGATTGAGTAAATCAACATATAGCTAGATGAATCAAAACAACGGTGAGCGAAGGATGGCGACTCCTTCCCTAGGCGGCGCTCATGGCGATCTAGGGTTTTAGCCTCTTTCCTCCGACATTTGCCACTCCGGCACTGTCGCCCACCTCCCCTCTGACATCTGTCACTCCGGCACTGTCGCCCACCTCTCTTTTCATCATGTCCAAGGCCAAGTCTCTTCTTGATCGCTCTTGTTGGCGTTGGAGGGCGATCTACTCCACCGAGGTGGATCTAAAGTTCAATCCCATTTACGTGGGTTTTGTTCTTCTAGATCCGAAAGACAAGAAGATTCAACTAGTAGATCAAGCAGGCTTTGTGCTTGATCAACGTTTTCTCAAGGTACGTGAGAATGTCCATCCTGGATCTGAGATCCAATTTGCATTTCATCGTGCCAAGGTTCAAGATCATTTCGTTCCGCGCAATGGCTCTCTTATGGATCACTCTAATGCCATGGTTCCTCTATTGGATGCGGATTCTCTGGTTCCTTTATTGGATCGGAACCCTATTGACCCCTCGGTGGGTTTAGTCCATGCAGCTAAGGTTTTAGACCTGGATTTTTCTAGAGGTCTTGCTCTTGCTAATGAAGTCCGATTGCTTTTCGGATCGGATGTTCATGCTTCTAAGAAATACGGTGCTTTCAAAATGGTGGTATCTATTGGTCGTGCTTCTTTTAAAATTGATGAAAACACGGTTGCAATGGCTCTTGAGGCGGCGATTGGCGGTTACTGTGGCTCATTAAATGTTACTTGTCTTCATGATCGGGTTTTCTCTTTTGAGGTCTCATCAAAGGAGGTTGGATTTCACATATTGAAAATTAAATGGTTCTCATGCTTTCACTTCAAGTGTTATTTTCATCTTTGGAGTTTTGGCGGTCCAATTTGGATTTCTGAATTAAAGAGGTGGAATCACGAACAGGATAATGAGTGGACTTTGGTCTCAAGGTATAAGAATAAGGTAAAATCTAAACAGTTCAAGCCACGGAATCAGTCTTTTATTCATAAACCTATTGCTACTCATGCCAAAGAGACAGATGATTCTTCTGTGGTTGTTAAAGATACTGATACTGCTTTTGATTTTGAGCTATCTGCCATCAAGTTTGGTTCGTTCGAGCCTGGATTTTCTGTTGCTAAGTCTGTTAGGGATCCTGTTCCTGTGGCCCCTGTTGTGGCCTCTGTGTGCGTCGATGATGGCTTTGCCAAACTAATTGATAAGATGGTGGCCCAGTTTTGGCCTTGTTCTAACTGTCTCTCAGCTAAACATGCAACAGAAGAGTGTACGGGCCGGATTCGGTGTTGGTCTTGTTCACGTTCGGGCCATATCCGCAGAAACTGCCCGAGAATTAATGGAACTCTGAGTTGGGTAGTTAAATCGCCGACTATCGGAACCGAGGAGTCCCTCCCCCCCTCTGTTTTATCCCCTGCCCCTGCCACTGTTCCACGAAAACCCTCGCCGGAATCTCCTCTCGAATCGAAACCTCCATTATCAATGGCGAACTTCCCCTGTGATCCTACTAGGTTCCTCCCGGCGGGGATGCATGTCGCGGAGCCCTGGGCGGCCGAGGAGCGGCCTGCTCGCGTCTACATCACCTCTTCCATGGCTCCTGCTCGCCGCCATGAATCTTGGGCCATTGCTCAACTGGTCCCTCGACCACCTGTCGAAGAACTCGACGATATCTTGCAGCAGATCGTCGATTACATCTTTCAAGAGTTACATCTGCAGGTTGTCTCCCTCTCTGAAAGCGCGGTTGGAGTCGGCATGTTCCGCATGGCAGATCAGGTGGCCAGAGATATTTTGGTAAATTCTCCCCCGTTTATCTTTCCTGATGGTAGGATGCTCTCCTTCGTGAGGCATGATGAAGGGGATAATGTGAGGGCAACTGTTTACACCAGGACCGGGTGGATTATGATTCTGAATCTGCATATGGACTACCGTACCGATGAATTTCTTCGGGAGGTGGTTTCCAAATTTGGCAAACTCGGGTCCTGGTGGAGGGAGGATGCTTCCCCTGTCCGTACCTTGCTCAAGGTCACTTATGGAGGAGCTGCTGATATTCCTCGATCGATTGTTATTCGTGAAGTTCAGAGATATGGAGGCCATGTGGTCTCCTGGACTTGTCCTGTTTTCATTCTGAACAACGATGCTGCTGACGCTCTACCGGGGGATGAGGACCTCCTTCCTCCTGATGGCAACCCGCATCCTGTTTTCGGTGCACCTGCCGCACCTGTTGACGAGGCTTGGGTACCACCAGTTGATCCTCAACCACAGCATGGTGGGTGGGGTAATTGGAACAATGAGGAGCAGTGAGAGAATGAGGCACAGGAGGATCCTGTCGACCAGCCTCCGGAGCCTAAACAGGTGCAATCATCGGTATCTATTCAGTTCTCTGGTGCGACAGTGGATTCGATGAATGTTGTCAGGGCAGAAGGTCCTGAGCACTTCGTGGAGCTGCAGCAACAAGTGGAACAAAACCAGTTGGCAATTGTTCCTTTTGTTCCACCAGTTCTCGCGGATGATGCAGTTCAGGATAATGAAGTTCAGATACTACAAGTGCTCCTGCCTGATCCTGTGATGGAGTGGTCCAGTTATTTTCTGGAACACAAAGCAAGGATTATTTTTGACAAGAGATTTGAACTTCTGTCCTCGCTGTTGCCTTTGGAGGAGCCTGTCTTTCCTGCCGATCCTGCTCCTATGCTGTTGGAGTTTAGCCCTGTGACCCCTGAGCCCGCTGCAACTAAGAAGAGAGCTAGGAAGGCTGCTACTCCTCTAGTCCTTGAGGAGCGTCGTGTGACGAGGAGCCTCGCTAAGAATGCTGGCTTCCGGGTTCTGCCTGGTTCTGACAAGCCAGAACAAAGGAAGTAAGCAAAATCTTCTCGTCCTCGGACTTCTTCGGATGGGGTGCCTCCGTTCACTCCTGTTGCTGTGTTGAGGAGGGCGGGAAAGATGCTTCAGATTGAAGACTCGGAATTAACTGTGGAGAAGCTTGAAGCTGCTCCAAAGAAGCCCACCAGCCCATCAAGTTCTTAAGATTAGTGGGCCTTTGTCTTCCTTTTTGGGCCTTGTTGGTCCCTGGAGTGTCTGTTGGTCCTTTTTGCTTCATTTTGTTATAAGGGATGCAATCTGTACTGCTATCTGGACATAGTTGTTATTATTTGGTTATATTTTAAGTTGGTCATTTATGATCGCCAACTGGTTTTATTACTTTTTCAATCTTCCATGGATAATACGACCTCAATGAATTTGGATTGGATTGTGTTTGTTTGGAATGTGAGAGGCCTAAATGATAAATCTAAAAGAGAAGTTGTCTATAATAAAATTGAGGAAAGCCAGGCTTCTGTTATTTGCCTCCATGAAACTAAATGCCAGGACTTTTATCACTCTTTTATTAGGTCTTTTTGTCCTAAGAGGTTTGATCAATTTGTTTTCTCTCCTTCTGTTGGAGCTTCTGGGGGTTTAATTGTGCTCTGGAATGGTTCCATTTTCAATGGAGAATTACTGGAAGTTCATAGTTCTGCCATTCACATTAAATTCACTTCAGTTCATAACTCTGTTTCTTGGTTCCTAGTGAATGTTTATGGTCCCTGCAAAGGAGTGGAAAGAGATGATTTTGTTAACTGGCTATATAACTTCTCTATCCCTATTCATCAGAACTGGATGATTCTTGGAGATTTTAATTTTATTAGATCATTGGATAATAGAAATAAACCAGGGGTTGATCTTACTGATATTTTTATCTTTAATGATGTCATTAGTCATCTGTGTTTATTGGAGTTGCCTGTTAAAGGTAGGAATTTCACTTGGTCTAATATGCAAAAGGATCCACTTTTGGTCCAATTGGATTGGTTTTTCACTTCCTGTCAACGGACATTGGATTTTCCCAGTACTTAGGTTTTTCCCATGTCCAAAATCACCTCTGACCATTTGCCATGTACTGTTAAAATTGGAACAAACATCCCGAAGGCAAAGATTTTTCGTTTTGAAAACCATTGGGTTAATCAACCTGGCTTTCTAGACTTAGTGACAAAAATTTGGAACACTCCTGTCATGGCCAAATCAATCACTTCCAGAATCACAGCTAAATTAAAGAATCTTAGATATGCTCTTAAGGATTGGGGAAGGAATCTCTCTCAGTTGAAATTGCTTATTGATATGATTAGTAAAGTGATTCTGTTTCTTGACCAGTTGGAAGATGAGAGGACTCTCAGTGTTCCCGAGTTTAATTTCAGACTTATTGTTAAAAAGCACATAAAATTTTTGCTTGCTTTGCAGTCTGATTACTGGAAGCAGAGATGTACTATTAGATGGGCCAAGCTCTCTGGTGAAAACACCAAATATTTTCATGCCAGAGCTACTGAGAGGTTTAGGCGAAATACTATTCCCTCCATCACGGATGTTTCCGGGAACTTGTTGGTGGATCATCAGGACAAAGCTGCTGGTTTTTGGTCTTGTTTCAAGAAAAGAATGGGTGTCTCCTGTCCACCTGTTATTGCTACTGATTTGTCTCAATTCTTGCCGGTGGTTGATGGATTAGAGGTCCTTGCTAATCCTTTTTCTGTTGAGGAAATTGAGGGGGTTGTAAAACATCTCAAACCTGCTCGAGCGCCTGGTCCAGATGGTTTCACTGGTCTCTTTATTAAGCACTGTTGGAGTATTTTAAAAGAGGATTTTATCAAACTCTGCAATGATTTTCATAGTGCTAAGATTTCTTTGGAAAGTATTAATGGTTCTTTCATTACTTTGATTCCAAAGACACATTCTCCTGAGACTGTGAATGACTTTAGGCCTATTTCTCTGACCAACACTTGTTTGAAATTCATCACTAAGATTCTGGCTAATCGTTTCCAAGATAAAATTTCTCGATGCATCCATGCTAATCAATATGGGTTCATCAAGTACAGAACTATTCAAGATTGTCTGGCATGGTGTTTTGAGTACATTTTTCAGTGTAAGCAATCTAAACATAAAGTGGTGGTTTTCAAGATAGACTTCGAGAAAGCTTTTGATACCATTGAGCATAGTGCCATTCTCCAAATTTTGAGATCTAAAGAGTTTCCTTCTTTAGTGATAAAATGGGTGAAGGAAATTCTTTCCTCTGGATCATCTTCGGTTCTGTTAAATGGAGTTCCTGGCAAACCTTTTGTCTGCAAAAGAGGAGTCAGGCAGGGTGATCCTTTGTCACCTATTCTTTATGTGATGGGTGGGGATTTGTTGCAGAGTATTGTTAATCTGGCTCTAAGGGAGGGACGTCTTCGTTTACCTATTCCCATTGGGGGAGATTTTCCTATTGTTCAATATGCTGATGACACTCTGGTGATCTTACCTGCTGATTCTAATCAATTATTGGTATTTAAAAACTTGCTCAACCTTTATGCTCAAATCACTGGGTTAAAGGTGAATTATAACAAGTCTTCAACGATACCAATAAATTTATCGCAGCAGGAAACTGTTGATTTGGCTTCTGTGTTGGATTGTAATGTGGCTTCTATGCCCTTCACATATTTAGGCTTGCCCATGGGAACCACTAAGCCATCTATCAGAGATTTTGCACCACTCATTGACACAGTTGAGAGGAGATTTTCTTCTACGGTCTCCTTTCTTTCTTATGGGGATAGCTTGGTTCTTGTGAATTCGGTTATGTCCTCTTTGCCCACTTATTATATGTGCACATTAGTGATACCTAAGGGTGTCATCGATATTATTGATAAAGCAAGGAGGAGGTATTTATGGAGGAAGGACAAAAATAAGTAAATAGCGAATTCTTTGGCTGCTTGGGATATGGTGTGTAAGCCTAAAAGTAAAGGAGGCTTAGGGGTCATTAATCTTCAGATCCAAATAGGGCTTTACTGCTGAAATTCCTGGCAAAATTTTATAACTCTATGGATATTCCTTGGGTTCATCTAGTCAAGAATGCTTATAATTTTCAGTCGGTTCCGCATGATGTGACCTCCTGTGGATCATTCTGGTGGAGGGGTGTTATGCAATTAGCTGATACTTGGTGCTCATTCTCTTCTTGCATAGTGGGGAATGGATATACTGGGCTATTCTGGAAAGATTCCTGGATGGGACAGCCTCTGTCAGTAAAATTTCCAAGATTGTTCTCCTTTGCCAAGGATCCATTGTCCTCAGTGAGAGATTTGAAATTGTTGACAGACCTCTCGGATGCTTTTCATCTGCCACTTTCAAATGAAGCTTTCCTTGAGTTTACTAATCTGCAAGTCCTCTTGGATAATGTTCAGGTGAATGACAATGATGATGTTTGGAAATGTAATTTTAATAAAGGGGTTTATACTTCCAGTAAATTCTATCAGCTGCAGTTTGCTCAACTGCCTGATGATGGGCCTGCCAAGTGGATCTGGAAGTCCAAATGCATGTCAAAGCATAAATTTTTTGCTTGGCTGATTCTAAAAGATAGAATTAATACCAAGGACATGATTAAGAGAAGGAACTGGAAGATTGAGGGGTCTGATCACTGTGTTCTTTGCAGTAACCTTTGTCATGAGGACTGGATTCATTTGTTCTTCCAGTGTGTTTTCAGCTCACTGATTTGGAATTACTTGCAAATCAGCTGGAGTGATAACACAGTCTTCCATAATCTCTCAAATGCAAAAAAGGCTTTCAAAGGACCTTGTTTCAGTGAGATAGTGATTCTTGCCTGTTGGAACATCTGGAAGCAAAGGAATGGAGTTATATTCAAATCGGAAAGACATTCCTTTATGGGATGGAAAGTTGGCTTCTTGTTAGATCTCCTTATGCTTAAGCATAGGTTGAGTGCTTCTTTGGCTGCGGATTTATCATCATGGATTAAGACTCTACCTTAGCTAGCTAGTGTTAGCTGGTGATAGACTGCCTTAGTCCATTCCTCTGTGTATATTTGTACATAACTGTAACACTCTTTTGATGGTAATAAAGGGTTTTGGGGGACTCCCCTGCAGTAGAAAATGTTTCAAAAAAAAAAATCAAAACAACTCAAATGCTTCCTCAAGTCAGAAAGAAGTAGGTTTACTGACTCAACATAAATGTAAAAGATAGGCCCTTCGCAGAGGGAAGCATGGATCACTCATGTGCTAGAGCTTTAATTCTGAAAAACAAAGGTATAAAATGGTTGACACTCCTCCCAACCTTTCTTACACAAACCATGGCTAACCGAATCCTAGGGTGCCTGCCAACAATCACAAACCATGGAGGAGTGTCTAATTTTGAGAGGTGTATGTCTATGTCAATGAATGGAAAACAGAAAATTCAGTACGTCACAAGCCAACTAGACTTCACAAGAGAGGCTCCCATAGAAGGACGCAACTGGTATAAAAGGCCATCCCTCTTTCTCTTTTGTTTACACAATTATGCTTTGACTGATAAATCAAGGGCAAAAATGTGAAGAGAATTTGTATTATTATTCGGGGCTGGGAACCCCGCTGCCAGCTCTTCTAGCATTTGGATAAGCGGATGAAGCCACTAGTCCAGGGTGTGAAATCCAATCAGCAAGTGAGATAAATATTCTCTATTTGCGTCCTCGTGAGCTAAAACAGGGGCACAAAACAAGTGTAATTTTGAAGGTTTAAAGGTAGCACCCAAGCAATTTACTTGGATTGGCGGTGAAATACCACATGTAGGTAGGTATGGTGGACACAAATGGCAAGGTTTTGGGCTCAAGGCTTGGATGCACGAGAAGCATTTCCTCTCAGTACAAGTTTTTGGCTAGCAAGGTTGGGTAGCAAGCATAAGAACTAAAGTAAAACAAACAAAAACATGTATGATAAAGCTAATCATGCAATCTTTCTTGACGGTGAAAACAAACTTATTTGAGAATATTAAACTTATGAGCTAACAAGAAAGAAATATCGTGGAATAATATATCTACATGCAACTCCCTCTTTTCTAGTTAAGTCTCAACGTATTGTTGTTACTGACAAATGCTAAGTTTGCCAAAACCAACTAGATTATCTTGATGCTCCAAAATTGATACCAATACTAATAACAAGATCAACCAAAACAAAAATTGCAAACTAAAATAAAGTAGAACAAGTAGATGATGAAACCTACCATTAGTATTTCATTACGACAACTCAAACCAAGGGATACAACGATAACCAACTAAGGAGCGACACTTCCATACTGCAAACCATTCTATATGATATTTCCTCTACTCGCGATATGACTCTTCTAAAAGGTAGGAAAGGGTGAAAGATAAAGGTGATACCGCGGCACTCCCCCAAGCATGGAACAAGCCAAGGGGATGCCAATACCAATGAAGAATCAATTCTTCGATGGTGGTGGTTAATCCTTCCCGATGAGCTTATCAATTGATTTTTTTTCATATCTTCAATTGCGAACATAAGCATACACATCATATCCATATTGTGATCAATATGGTTTGCATGCTTGTCAGACGGTGAATTCCAGCCATCAAGATTCCCCCCCCCCCCACACTTCCTTAAGTTGAGAGCTTTCTCTATTTGCACGGTTAGAACGATCCATATCCCAGCCAGAAGGTAACTTTACCTCGGGTACCCTCATATATTTATATTCATGAATTAAATTACGGAAAGGTTTCTTTATGCCTGAAAGTGGTGTCCTTGAAGCTAAGAAGTGACGTGGGGCCTTCCATCCGGTGCTCATCCTCTCCGTTTGCTTGGAAGGTTTTGCAACCATTCCAATGCTTGCGATGGTAGCACGTGGACACACTCGTGGGTTTTCTTCTACATCTCCTTCAGCTCCACTCTCGATCTCCTCCTCCGGCGTCCGGTCTTGGAGATTATCTTCCTTCGGTCCCTTCCCCTTGTTGTTGTTGGCGGAGACCATGATGCTTCTAAAACTGAAAATAGGTCCTAGAAGAAACAGTTCAAAACAGAAACATGACGAGAAAACGATATACGGACCTCGGGGGGTCCGGGGGTTATATAGCAAAAATATGCGTAACGAAAGCAAAGTCCAGGTCGAAAACGAGACGGAGAGGGGCTCCGGGGCGCCCACACCATAGGGTGGCGTGGACAAGGGTGGGCTCGCGCCCCCACATGGTGTGGTGCCTTCGGGCACCTTCTCCAACTCCTCTTCGGCTCGGTATTTTTTATATTTTCCAAAAACCAATAAATTATAACTCAAAAGTTATTACGCGATTTTTTTCTTAACAGAACTATTACCTATTCCAAAACCGACTCTGTAGATTCTTGAATCTTCCCTCTAATGAACTTCTCCGAAGTCATTACTTGAATAACATCAACATCTTCATCATACGAATCCCCAGAAATATAATGTTTGAGTATTTTTCCCATTTACCACTTGTGTAGTGTTATATTTGAGGGAAACAATTTTGATTGCACCCAAACGATACACTTCTTCAATAATATAAGGTCCTTCCCATCTGGAGAGTATTTTTCCTGCAAAAAATCTGACAGGAGACCGATACAATAGAACTTTCTCACCAACATGAAACTCTTTAATAAGGATTCTTTTATCATGCCATTGTTTAACTTTCTCTTTAAAGATCTTGGCATATTCATAATCTTCACATCTCCATTCATCTAGATGATTCAAATCAAGCATTCTTTTCTTACCAGCAAGTTTAAAATCTTTATTTAATTCTTTCACTTCCCAATAAGCTTTGTGTTCTAATTCTAAGCTTTGTGGGTGCGTTGAACTTCATTTTCACGTACGTCGAGTCGTCGGTTGTGCTTTGGCTCTGGTTGGAGAGAGGAGAATTGGGAGGAGGCGGAGATTGAAGATGTGGAGGAGGAGGTTACGACACGCAGTTTAAGTAGCCAAGGGAGAGGATGGGTGGATGGAACCGCAGTTTTTTCACACTGCGTCGAGGCGTTGCGGTTGTACTTTTTTTCACACTGCATCGAGGCGTCGCCTTTTTTTCACACTACATCGAGGTGTCGCGGTTGTACTGTGGAGAGGAGGGGGTGGAGGAACCGCCCTTTTTTCATCACTCAGTCCGGCTGTGCCCTCATGCTAGAAATGCGTGTTGGGAACCCCAAGAGGAGGGTGTAATGAGCACAGTGGTAGGAATTTCCCCTCAGTTAAGAACCAAGGTTATCAATCCAGTAGGAGAAAGAGGATCTTCGGAAGGTTGATGCCACTGACGGTGGTGATGGCACCTCATCGGTGTCAGCAACAACGGGGAACCTGCACACAACACAACCAAAATACTTGTCTCAACAGTACAGTGAGGTTGTAAATCTCACCGGTCTTGCTGAAAACAAAGATTAGACGTATAGTGTGGAAATGGTGTATGCTTGCAGTAATTAAAGTAAAGCAGGAAATTGTAGAGGTTTGTTTAACAGTGTAGGAAAATGGACCGGGGTTCATAGGTTCACTAATGGTGTCTCTCCATAAAAGATACCATGCTGGGTGAAAAAAATTACAGCTAGGAAATTGACAATTAAAGGTTGCACCGTAGTGCACATTCATGACATGATGACTACTATGATATTTAGTGTGGGCATTACAACAATATACATAGATCGTAATCCAACTGCATCTATGACTAATAATCCACCCTCCGGTTATCATCCGAACCCCCTTAGGTATTAAGTTGCAAGCAACAGATAATCGCATGAAGCAATATGTGTAATGTAAGCAATGATTGTGTACGCGGGCACTCACACTGTTATATTCTCCCTAGTGGCAACAACACATCCTCCCCCGTCACGTTTCTTTCACTCGAGCACAGGCGAAAAGGAGGCATGAACCCACTATCGAGCATAAATACTTCCTCTTGGAGTCACTAGAAACTACTTGGCCAGAGCAACCACTAGCAACGGAAAGCATGCAAGATCACAAATAACATATGCAATAAAGACTATAATCAACTTGGCATAAGTTCAATATTCATCGGATCCCAGCAAACACAACACATAGAGTTACATAAGAACAATCTCGATCATGTTAGGCAGCTCACGAGATCTAAACATTAAGGCATAGGAGGAGAAGACAACCATATAGCTACTGCTATGGACCCGTAGTCCAAGGATGAACTACTCATGCATCACTCCGGAGGCAGGCATGGTGAAGAAGAGTCCTCCGGTGATGATCTCCTCTCTGGCAGGGTGCCTGGAGACAGCTTCAGAACCCCCTAATCTAGGGTTGACGACAACGGCGGCTGCGAAACTTTACGGGGATATTTGATCAGGTGCCAAGGGTTTTCCATCAGAGGGGAATAAATAGGCGAAAGGGAAAAGGCGGTGGAGCCCTGGGGGGCCCACACCACCCCCCGGCGCGGCCAGGGGGTGCCACCTCATGGTGTGGGCCCCCTGAGGCCCCTCTCCGGGTCTCTTCGGGACTCCGTGGAACCTTCGAGAATTCTAAGACTTTCGGGCTTCGAATTTTCCAATTCCGAGAAAATTTCCAGAACAACTTTTCTGAAACTAAAAACAGCAGAAAACAGGGAACTGGCTATGTGGCATCTTGTCAATAGGTTAGTCCGGAAAATCGATAAAAATGACATAAAGAAGGGATAAAACATGTAGCAATTGGCATAATATCCTCATGGAGCATCAGAAATTATAGATACATTGGAGACGTATCAAGCATCCCCAAACTTAGTTCCTACTCGTCCTCGAGTAGGTAAACGATAAAACACAACAATTTTTGAGGTGACATGCTACTAACATAAACTTGATCATAAAAATGTAAGAGCATATATAAGCTGAGATCATAGAACTTTAAACACAAACATGATAAATAGAACTTTAACAACAAAGCATAGCAATCACTTTGCATCATAAGAAGTATCTCAAATAAAAGATCATGAATAACAATGCAAAGAAAGATATATGTTTGTTTCAAGTATAGAGAAAGCATGGCAAAGTGGTATTTCGCTAGTCCTTAAGATTGGGGCAAAACATAAATGCCAGGACACCTTCATAGTTTCATGAGGAAGACTAGAGAAAATAATTTGAGAACAAAAAATAACACATCATGAATAATTAATAATGTTTGTGGGACAAATGCACATAAAACTCAGAATGGAAAAAATGCTCTCTCAACTGTGCATAAAGTTAGAATATGGAGACTCAACATAAAAGTAAAAGAAAGGCCCTTCGCAGAGGGAAGCAGGGATCACTCATGTGCTAGAACTTTTTATTTTATTAAACAGAGGTATTAAAAGTTTGACACTGAGTGTCTATATTTTGGGAGATGTATGCTAATGTCAACGAATGGTAAACAGAAAATATAGTACGTCATAAGCCAACTAGATTCCACAAGAGCGTCCCCCATATGAAGGATGCAACTGGTATAGAAGGTCATCCCGCTTTCTCTTTTGTTTACACAATTATGCTTTGACTGATAAATCAGGGGCAAAAATAGTGAAGAGATTTTGTGTGTATTAATTTGGGGCTGGACACCCCGCTGCCAGCTCTTCCATCATTTGGATAAGAGGATGAAGCCACTAGTCCAGGGCGTGAAATCCAATCAACAAGTGAGATAAATATTCTCTATTTACATCCTCATGAGCAAAGACAGGAACATAAAGCAGGAGTAATTTTGAAGGTTTTAAAGGTAACACATGAGCAATTTACTTGGAGTGGAAGTTAAATACCACATGTAGGTAGGTATGGTGGACACAATGGAAAAACTTTGGTTTTAGGGAGTTGGATGCATGAGTAGAGGTCATACTCAGTACTGGTGGAAACTAGCAAAAGATTAGGAGCGACAAATCAAGAGAGCATAAGAGCCATAATCATGCATAGCGACATATCCACGCTTAGACGCTTGAGTCTTCTTGGAATTTGCTGGGATGTACCACCAGGGCATCCCCAAGCTTAGTCTCTTCACTCTTCTTGATCACGTCATATCATCCTCTTCTCTTGACCCTTGAAAACTTCCTTCACACAAAACTTCTCACAATCTTCATTAGCAACGTTAGTGCAATCGAAATAATAAATTCACATGGTTCAGTTTCAACACAATCCTAACACTCATAAACACATTAGCTACTGTCAAAACTTCTTTTAAAACTCTTTTTCTCAAAAGAACACCAAAAGAAAGAGATTAAGATGCAAATGCAATTATTGTCAGAAATCTATCAAAACAGGACACTAGGTAAGGATGGTTTTATTTTTCGAAAATATTCTATTGCTCTAATAAAAAAAGTGTTCAACTAAGAAAAGTTGCATATATAGCCCAGGATTACGCACAAAAAACTCAGGTCATTCTGAATTTTCTGTGATTTCATACGAATTCAACAGTGGACAGCAGAAATCTGTTTCCTGCGCAGAAATCCGAAATATAGTCTCAACTTTCCACTAGAGCCTTCACTTGGCTCAACAAAGACACAAAAGAAAAGATACATAGGAGTTTCTAAGGAAACATACAACACTTAGGTGCAAAGAAAACAAAAGAAAACGATGGAAAACGGGTTGAAAACGGAGAAATAAAACGGGTTTTCTCCCGGTAGCGCTTTTCTTTAACGCCTTTCAGCTAGGCATAGAAAGCAACTCAAGTATTTTCAAATGAAGAAGCATCAACATCATAACTTGCTCTAATAATAGAGTCAAAAGGTAGCTTCATCCTCTTTCTAGGAAAGTGTTCCATAAGTTTCTTGAGTGAGAATTGATATTTAATACTCCCCTCTTTCATATCAATAACAACACAAATAGTTCTAAGAAAAGGTCTTCCCAAAACAATAGGACAAGAAGCATTGCATTCAATGTTCATAACAACAAAATCAACAGGGACAAGGTTATTGTTAACCATAATAAGAACATCATCAATTCTACCAAAAGGTTTCTTCTTAGCATTATCAGCAAGATGAACATCCAAATAACAGTGTTCCAACGGTGGTAGATCAAGCATATCATAAAGCTTTTGAGGCATAACAGAGATACTAGCACCAAGATCACACAAATAATTGCAATCAAAATCATTTAATTTTATCTTAATGATGGGCTCCCAACCATCATCTAATTTCCTAGGGATAGATGTTTCAAGTTTCAGCTTTTCTACTCTAACTTTCAAGAGAGCATTGGTAATATGTTTATTAAATGCCATATTCATGGCACTGGCATTGAGACTTCTAGCAAGATTTTGTAGGAACATAATAACTTCAGAGACATTGCAATCATCAAAATCAAAATTATTATCATCAAAATTAATGGGACCATTATCTCCCACATCTCCAAAAATTTCAGCACCTTTATCAGAAGCAATTTCAGCAATTTGAGGCAATTTAGCACGTTTCACCGAAGGGGTGGAGACTTTGTTAACACCAAATACTTTACTATTGATAGTAGGAGGTTTACTAGCACCTGGAGCTTCAGTTTTACTAGTGGCGGTGATAGTCCAAACTCTAGCAATATTATTCTTTCTAGCCAATTCATCTTCTCTTTCGCACCTAGCACGTAATTCAGCCATCAACCTAACATTATTATCAATTCGAACTTGAATGACATTGGTTGCAGCAAAAGGATTATCTTCAATGGTTTCAGTTTTAGTAGCCATTTCATTGATCAAAGAAAATTGTGCCTCTGACAGGGCCGAAATACTAATCTCAGCACTTGAAATTTTACCTTGCAAACCAGAGATTTCTCTATTTAAATTCCCAATTTGTTGGCTAATAGTTCTCAACATAGCAGATTGCTCTTCCATAGTTTTAGTAAACAACTTATTTTGTTCACATTGCATTTTCATAAAGTTCTTAGTTGCTTTTTCAACTTCTACAATCCTTTCCTCAGTAGGCATTCCAGATCTACCATAAGAATAATCACTACCACTATTAGGAGGATAGGGCTTATAATTGTTTTTACCAAAATTATTTCTGTAAGCATTGTTGTTAAAATTGTTATTTCTAATAAAGTTCACATCAACATGCTCTTATTGAGCAACCAAAGAGGCTACAGGAAAATTATTTGGATCAACTTGAGCTTTACCATTAACAAGCATAGACATAATAGCATCAAACCTTTCACTCAAAGAGGAGGTTTCCTCAACAGAATTTACCTTCTTACCTTGTGGATCTCTCTCAGTGTGCCACTCTGAATAATTTATCATCATATGATCAACAAGCTTTGTTGCATTGCCCAAAGTGATGGACATAAAGGTACCTCCAACAGCTGAATCCAATAGGTTCCTTGAGGAGAAATCTAGTCATGCATTAAAAGTTTGTATAATCATCCAAGTAGTCGGTCCATGAGTGGGCCAATTATTCACCGTAGTTTTCATTCCTTCCCAAGCTTTAGCAACATGTTCATTATCAAATTGTTTAAAATTCATTATGTCACTTCTCAGGTATATAATCTTAGCAGGAGGATAATATTTTCCAATGAAAGCATCTTTACACTTAGTCCATGAATCAATACTATTTCTAGGCAAAGATAGCAACCATTCTTTAGCTCTTCCTCTCAAAGAGAAAGGAAATAATTTCAGTTTAATAATATCTCCATCCACATCTTTAAATTTTTGCATCTCACATAGTTCAACAAAATTATTAAGGTGAGCAGCAGCAGCATCAGTACTAACACCAGAAAATTGCTCTTTCATAACAAGATTTAATAAAGGAGGTTTAATTTCATAGAAATCAGCAGTAGGAGCAGGTGGAGCAATAGGCGTGCAAATAAAATCATTGTTGTTTGTGCTAGTGAAGTCACACAACTTAGTATTCTCAGATGAACTCATTTTACCAAAATAAAAAGCAAGCAAATAAATTAATGCTATAAAGTAAACTATATTTTTTTTGTGTTTTCGATATAAAGAAGCAAAACAATAAAAAAATAAACAAGACAATAAAAAAAAATAGAGAGGTTGAGAGTGAGAGACTCCCCTTGCCAGAAGACTTCTTTCTCACCGGCAACGGTGCCAGAAAAAGTCCTTGATGCTGGCAATGCGTGTTGGGAACCCCAAGAGGAGCGTGCGATGAGCACAGCGGTAGGAATTTTCCCTCAGTTTAGAACCAAGTTCATCAATCCAGTAGGACAAAGAGGATCTTCGGAAGGTTGATGTCACTGATGGTGGTGATGGCGCCTCAAAGATGTCAGCAACAATGCGACACAACAAAACCAAAATACTTTGTCCCAATGGTATAGTGAGGTTGTCAATCTCATCGATCTTGCTGAAAACAATGATTAGACGTATAGTGTAGAAAATGGTGTAATTAAAGAAAAGCAGGAAATTGTAGATGTTTGTTTAACAGTGTAGGAAAATGGACCAGGGTTCATAGGTTCACTAGTGGTGTCTCTCTATAAAAGATAGACGCTTGACGAACAAATTACAGCTAGGCAATTGACAAATAAAGGTTTCACCGTACTGCACATTCATGACATGATGACTACTATGATATTTAGTGTGGGCATTACAACAATATACATAGACCGTAATCCAACTGCATCTATGACTAATAATCCACCCTCAGGTTATCATCCGAACTCCCTTAGGTATTAAGTTGCAAGCAACAGATAATCGCATTAAGAAATGTGTGTAATGTAAGCAATGATTATGCACGCGGGCACTCACACCGTTGTTTTCTCCCTAGTGGCAAAATCACATCCTCCCCCGTCATGTTTCTGTCACTCGAGCACAGGCGAAAAGGAGGCATGAACCCACTATCGAGCATAAATACTCCCTCTTGGATTCACCAGCAACTACTTGTCCAGAGCAACCACTGGCAACGGAAAGCATGCAAGATCACAAATAACATATGCAATAAAGACTATAATCAACTTGGCATAAGTTCAATATTCATCGGATCCCAGCAAATACAGCACATAGAGTTATATAAGAACAATCTCGATCATGTTAGGCAGCTCACGAGTTCTAAATATTGAGGCATAAAAGGAGAAGACAACCATCTAGCTACTGCTATGGACATGTAGTCCAAAGATGAACTACTCATGCATCACTCCGGAGGCATGCATGGTGATGAATAGGCCTCGGATAATGATCTCCTCTCCGGCAGGGTGCCGGGAGACAGCTTCAGAACCCCCCTAATATAGGGTTGACGACGACGGCGGTTGCAGAACTTTACGGGGATATTTGATCAGGTGCCTAGGGATTTCCATCGGAGGGGAATAAATAGGCGAAAGGGCAAAGGCGGTGGAGCCCTGGGGGCCCCACACCACCTCCCGGCACGGCCAAGGGGGGGCGCCACCCCATGGTGTGGGCCCCCTGAGGCCTCTCTCCGGGTCTCTTCGGGATTCCGTGGAACCTTCGGGAATTCTAAGACTTCAGGGCTTCGAATTTTCCAATTTCGAGAATATTTCCAGAACAACTTTTCTGAAACTAAAAACAGCAGAAAACAGGGAACTGGCTCTGTGGCATCTTGTCAATAGGTTAGTCCGGAAAATCGATAAAAATGACATAAAGAAGGGAGAAAACATGTAGCAATTGGCATAATATCATCATGGAGCATCAGAAATTATAGATACGTTGTAGACGTATCATGCCCCGATGCGTGGCTCGACGCGTTAAACGACGCAACAAATTAATCGAGCATGCGACTGAATCAAGCTGCAGGCTTCGTGGCTAGGTGGCGACCGAATCACACCCGCGTGTGTGGCTAGGTGGCGACCGAATCACACCCGCGTGTGTGGCTAGGTGGCTGCGTGCATGGCAGCGTTGCTACTGAATCGCAACCGTGCATGGCTAGGTGGCCGTTGAATCGCATCACTTTAATCATGTAAACTAGTCAACGCCGCGCTCATCAATGCCAAAGTCGGGCGCATGCATAGCAGGCTGAAACGATGGCATGCATAAAAGGCTGACCGCGCGCGTTGGTATGCTAGCAAGCTGAATTTAATTATCAACAAAATCGGCCCGTTCTACGACGTACGAAGCATACAACGGCCCAATGGAGAATGCCACAGAAACGCAGCCGCACTTTTCCCATTTATCAGGTCCAACGAGTGGGACAATTCTTTACCAAAGATTTCATTCTTTTCAAAATTTTAGCAACATGCTCATTATCAAGTTGCTTAAAATTCATAATGCTACTTCTTAAGGATATAATTTTAGCAGGAGGATATTATTTTCCAATGAAAGCATATTTATATTTAGTCCATGAATCAACACTATTTCTAGGCAAAGATACCAACCATTCTTTAGCTCTTCCTCTCAAAAACAAAGGAAACAATTTTAGTTTAATAATATCTCCATCTACATCCTCATATTTTTGCGTCTCAGAGAGTTCAACAAAATTAATAAGATGGGCAGTAGCATCATCAGTAGTAACACCAGAAAATTGCTCTCTCATAACAAGATTTAACAGGGCATGCTTAATCTCATAAAAATCAGCAATAGGAGCAGGTGGATCAATAGGTGTTCTAACAAAATCATTGTTGTTTGTGCTAGTGAAGTCACACAACTTAGTGTTCTCGGGAGTACTCATTTTAGCAAGATTAAAAACAGGATCAAAATAACAACTAGAATACAAACTAATTTTTTTGTTTTTGATATAGAGAAGCTAACAATACAAAATAAAATAAACTAAGCAAAACAAAAACAAAGTAAAGATATTGGAGGTGAGAAGCACCCCTTGTAGAAACCCTCTTCCTCCCCGGCAACGGCGCCAGAAAACTTGCTTGATGGTGGGTAAACACACGCTCGTTGGGAGACCCCAAGTGTAAGGTATGAAGAGTGCAACGACAAGTTTCCCTCAAAAAGAAACCAAGGTTGAATCGGCTAGTAGAAGAAAGAAATCACTTTCGAAGATTGTTTTCAGCTGATGTTGGCAGGGCGCACTACCGATTCAGCAACAACGTGGAATCTACACAACACAATCAAGATACTTTGCCACAACGAGACAGTGAGGTTGTCAATCTCACCGGTTTTGCTAAAAAAAGGATTAGATGTATAGTGTGGAAAATAATACTTGTTTGCAGTAAATGAAAATAGAAAGTGATGGCAGTTAATGGGAGGAAAACAACAAATGCAGTGATTGTATTATCAGTGTAAAGAAATAGACCGGGATCCACAGTTCACTAGTGGTGTCTCTCCATAAAAGATAGATAACATGATGGGTAAACAAATTACTGCTGAGCAATTGACATATATAAAGGCTGCACCGTAGTGCATATGCATGACATAATGATTACTATGTGATTCATGCGGGCAGTACAACATAATTTATAGATCGTTATCCAACTGCGTCTATGACTAATAATCCACCCTCGGAGCGTCATCCAATCAAACCTCGAGTATTAAGTTGCAAGCAACAGATTATTTTCTTAAGTAAAGTGTGTAATGTAAACAATGTAAACATCGTTGTTTTCTCCCTAATGGTAACAACACATCCTCCACATATTACGTTTTTGTCACTCGAGCGTGAGTGAATGGGAGGCATGAACCCACTATCGAGCATAAATACTCCCTCTTGGAGTTACAAGCATCAACTTGGCCAAAGCATCTACTAGTAACGGAGATCATGCAAGATCATACATAACATAAACATAAAAGAACATGATAGATTGATAATCACTGGACATAGCATTCAATATTCATCGGATCCCATCAATCACAACATGTAGCATTACAATAAGATGATCTTGATCATGTTAGACAGATCATAATATCTAAACACGAGGCATCAAGAGGAGAGAACAATCATAATATCTAAACATGAGTCTAAGTATGAACTATTCACGTATCACTCCGAAGGCAGGCATGGTTATGAAAAGCCCTCCGGTGATGATTCCCCCTGCCGGCAGGGTGCCGGAGAGAGCTTCAGAACCCTTCTGAACTAGGGTTGACGATGACAGCGGCTACGGAACTTTTGGTGGAAAAAGTCTCCGATATTTAGGGTTAACCCGTGGAGGAGTTTAAATAGGCGAAAAGGCAACGTCGGTCGGTGGTCAGGGGGCACATCACCTGGCGGCGCGACCAAGGGGGGTCGCGCTGCCCTATGGTGTGGGCCCTCTAGGGCCCCCCTCCGGGTCCCCTCCGGACTCCGTATACATGACAGGTTTGTAAGACTCTATGATTTTGTTTCGTCCAATTTCGAGAATATTTTTCGAGAACAATTTTTCTGAAACCAAAAACAGCACAAAACAGGAACTGACTCGGTGACATTTTGTCAATAGGTTAGTCTCTACTATATAATAGTCCTTAGGTTTCTCCTTCGTCGGTCTTGTTCGTACGTCGTACGTGGTATGTCGTTTGCTCGCTCTCAGTTGTTTGCTGATCGCTGGGTGCAGACTCGCTAGCGTGTTCCTGATCGATATCTGGGTGCGGCCCTTCCTATCTTGCTTTGGACTGATCGCTCGGCATGGGCCGGACCAGTAAAATACGTTGAAGCCCAGGTGACTTTTAATTAATAAGGTGAACTCACGATAACAAGTCCTGCTAAAAAAAAACCAAAAGCAATAGACAGTCGCTAAGAAAAAACACTAGCGGAGGGTACATACCAGCCTACTGCCTAAGTGCACTGCTCATCCTGTGTGCAACCTTGGTTAGCTAAGTGATCAAGTGACTACGATACTAGCAGTTGGTTACAATATATGCGGAGCTTATTTGTATGCCGGCAGGTCGTGCGCTGTTTCCCGTTCGTCTGCATTGTCAACCACGCCGCTGCGTCACCAACCCCATCCGTGTCGCCACGACGCACACCGTTCAAGTGGTGTGAACGTGTTGTTGTCTAAGTGTCGAAGACCACCTCTCGTTTCGCTGGGGCGTCGCCCGATCCAAGTTGGGTAGTTCCCAGGAGGACCTCGCCGAGAAAGCCCCCACCCCAAGTCCGTAGCTATCCCGGCGGCTCTCGTCGCACTATTATACAAAGTTCTCGCTGGTGTAAATGTTCGTTGTCGAGCCCTTGGTTACAATATATGAGGAGCTTATTTGTATGTCGGCCAGTCGTGCGCCGGTTTTCCGTTCGTCTGCATTGTCGACCACGCCGCCGCGTCACCAACCCATCTGTGTCGCCACGCCGCACATCGTTCAAGTGGCGTGAACGTGTTGTAGTCCAAGGGCCGAAGACCACCTCTCGTTTCGCTGGGCCGTCGCCCGCTCCAAGTCGGTTAGGTACCCGGAGGACCCCGCCGGGAAGGCCCCCACCCCAAGTCCATGGCTATCGCAGCGGCTCTAGCTGCACTATTGTACAAAGTTCTTGCTGGTGTAAATGTTCGTTGTCGGGCCCTTTGGCCACATCAAGATTTCTACAACCTTCGCGTAGTGCCCCTCACCACACCTCTTGGAAGCAAGGCGTTGCCCTTCGGGATACAATGGGCTGCTCGGGCCAACAACGACCATCCCTGGCCATCGACGTACTTCACCAGAGTACGACAAGCACCACCAGACCATCCTGACACTCGACGGAAGCCTACCAGTCGGCCTCTTCTTCGGCATCGGTGTCGTCTGTCATCAAGCAGAAACTGATTGTTTAAAGCCTACCTCCACAACCACCCGATTACGCCGCACCCTCGCCACTTTTCGGGAGTGTGGAATGACCACGACAACCTAGGCATAGGACACATAATAATGCAATTGTCATTTACCCGTAGCGAAGCACGGGCATTGTGCTAGTCCCAGTAAATCCGTAAAAATTACATAAAGTGTATAGAAAACATGAAACATACGACATTAAAACAACATGGAACATCAGAAATTATAGATACGTTTGAGATGTATCAGTATTGCGGGTTGATTCCTAAAAATTGAGGGGCTAAAATATAAAAGTGTGTTGCGGTGAATGTATAACACACGATTTTGATCCAACGGTGTAGAAAATGGACCTAAAAAATGCATATCTAGGAGGACCTACGCCTAGTGTCCCCTTCCCTCATTATTCGCGAAAGGTAAAATGAGAAACCTTCACTTTCTAGCGAAAGCAAAATGTGTTTGCATTTTCTTATTTTGTTAGCGCAAATAGAGTTTGACATGCATGAAGCCACGATACGCCAGCTGCAGTTGAAGACCAATCATTTTTTCCGCTTGGTACTGGCAGGTAGCCCAAAATACACGGCCGGGTTTGAAAAGAAAATAGTATACTTCATGTCAAAAGTCAGACTATAGAATGTCCCACACAGACACACTCCCTCGCGGCGTTGATGCCACTGTCAAAGTCCGCGAGACTGCGCGTCGCTGCTGCTCACCAGCTAGCTAGCCACACCCCGCCTCCCGAGGGACCGACGGACGAATGCAGCCGCACGCCGCACGCCCGTGTCCCCCCGCCCCATGCCACGCGCATTAAACAGCGCCCGACGCCCGGACCGATATGCACAGAGCGGCCGATGCATGTTGGGAGCCACTCCCGCGCGTCCGTGCCCCACGTCGGCGCCCAGTCAGGTTCGTTACACGTCGGGATCGGAGCACGCTCCATTCCGGCGATTCATCCCACGCGGCCCGGCGTGCGTGCATGCGCCGCAGGCAAAGGCCGGGAGGGGAAGGCGGGGGGCCCGCGGGCAGAAAGAGGCGCGCGCCGCGGCAGACGTGGCACAGTAGAAATAACTAAAGAAAGACAAGGGCGGAGGAGGCAGGTACAGCGGCGCACGGCTCGAGGCGGCGCGGCAGCTTCCCTTCCGCCTCCGCCTCCGCCTGGCTTCGCTTCATTATTGGGGGCCCGGACCGGACTTTCGCTGCAGTGCAGGTGCAGCGCGGCGCCCCTCGGGATCCTGTTCCCCCATCCGCCGCTTCACTTTACCTTTTTATCGCTACAGTCTCTGTCTCTCGCTGGAGAATCCTTTGCGTGCCTCCCTTCAGCACTCGTCCTGCGTCCATGCCGACGCCGGGGAATGCCTGCATGGCCATCGGAGCAGCTCTCTGAACTCGGTCAGTGCCAGGTATTGGTTTACCAAAGGTTGTCGGGTTTCTTACACTGCACACGCTAGTCCCGGAAGAGTCGCCGCCACCTCCGGTACCCAAGCTCTGTCAAACCAGCTTCGATCCCTATTTGGTGGACTGGATCAGTAGTCCCGGAAGAGCCGACGCCAGCCCGCCACCTCCGGAACCAACTTCACGCGATGTCAATTGAAGATCCCCCGAAGTTGCTCAAGCAGAAGAACAACGCCGATCCAGTCTCCCCCTGATCAGTACGAGCAATTAGAGTTCAGTTTCACACCTATGTTCCGAATACGGCGAGGCGGACTACTACTTTTTTTGTTTAACATTTTAACAGGAATTCTAATAAACTGGCCCAACTAAATCGCTTGCCAAAACACGACCTGGGAGCAGAAACGTCCAAGAAGGAGTCCTCAGACTTAGAGTTTGCTCCCAGCATTGCAAGCTCATTGGAAGCATTGTTACAGGTGCGGCGCCTAAAAGAAAATTAAAAAGAACTAAAATTCATAAGGCAGAGGCTACTTGCTTCCTTCACCAACACGACAATCTCAAACTTGTCGTAGTCCTTGCTCTTAAGGCTCTGTACCAGATTCGACGCATCAAATTCAAAAATGACTATTGGCGCCCAACTTGTTCGCATCCTGGATAGCAGCCAAGCATGTCTCTACTTCAGATTGAAAGGCACTGCCCAGATTCTTCAAATTGCCAGCTTGATCATGGATAACGTAGTCCCAACCGACAACACCAGAATTTGCATTGAAGGAGCCATCAAAGTTGACATTGACATGATCATCAGGAGGTTTTCTTACACCGCACACGCTAGTCCCAGAAGAGTCGCCGCCACCTCTGGTACCCAGCTCTGTCAACCAGCTTCGCTCCCTATATGGTGGCGTACATCCTAGCATAGCTACAACCACCCCCGGCATCAGTAGTCCCGGTAGAGCCACCGCCACCTCCATCACCAACTGCACGCGATGTCAATCGAAGATCTCGCGAAGCCGATCAAGCATAAGAACAACGCCTATCAAATCTCCCCCTGATCCGTACGAGCAATTAGAGTTTAGTTTCGCGCATGTTTCCCGAATACGGCGAGGCGGACTACTACTACATCGGGATTCGGGAACAACTTCGCCCAACTGAGGATAAAGCGCTCCTCCCGTCGTCGTATCCCACGAGAAGGCGTCGTTGCGCCCGCCGGCATCAACAATACCCCGGTCCGATCTCTCAGGACATCTCCAGCGGGGCTGCTCAAATGCGGACCAATTTGGTCCGCATTTTGTCTGTTTGAGCAGCCGTCCGCTGTAATTGGTCCGCATTTTGTCTGTTTGAGCAGCCGTCCGCTGTCCTCGGACACGGCCCGGACCAGGTGCTCATACCAAAACGGACATTGCATAGATTTAGTAGGGCCCATAGGGGCCCATAGATTTACAACCTAAAAAAAAAAAAACAGAAAAATAAACATCTAGCTAGGGCTAGACGGCCACTGGCCAGTGGCATGGCGGCGGCCGGAGTTGCCCCCGGAGCTCCTAGTCATCTAGGATGACGTAGTCTGGGGTCTCGGGGGCGAGGTGGGGTGGCAGTGGGGCGGCCCTGGCCCCCTGCGGTGTGGGAGGCTGGGTTCGCGGCGGCGGCGTGGCCGGCTGGGGCGGCGGCAGTAGATGCTCCGGTGGTGGCGCCTGCCACGCCCAATGCATGCCCACAAGGGGCTGGAACCAGGCCGGCACCGGCGCGTGCTCATCGCGCCCGTCGTCGTCTACCTCCTCGCCGTAGGGGTAGACGTCCACCTCCTGGGCGTGGATGGCCGCCACGGCCTCGTCCACAGCCCGCGCGCCGGCTGCGCGGGCCTCCGCCTCCTCCGCGGCCTGCTGGGCGGCCACCGCCGCGAGGGCGTCCGCCAGCGCGCGCTCCTCCGCCGCGGCCGCTGCTTCTGCCTCACTCCTGGAGGCCTCGATGGCCATGGCCAGCTGGAGCTCCTCGTTGGGCTCTGGCTCGGCCATGGCGACGTCCTGGTCGTCCTCCTCCTCGTACCATTGAGGAGGTTCCTCCTCTGGTTCGTCCTTGACGACCGGGGCGCGGCCGCCAATGCGGAGGGGGCGTTGGGGGGGCGGTGGAGGGGCGGCGCCACGCCTCGCCTGGCGTGGAGGTGACGGCGGCGGGAGCTGGGCCTCCCCGCGGGCGCGGCGCGCACCGAAGTACGACCTGCGGCGCAGGTCGTGCTCGTCGGTGAACCACGTGTCCCAGTGGGGACTGTCCACCGCGAACGCCGGATGGCCGCGCAGGTCCGGCGGCAGCTCATCGCGCCGGCGGTGGATCTCCGCCACCCGCGCCGCGCCCGACCGCGGTACCGGCGGCACAGGGATCCTGTCCCTGTTCAGATGCCACCCATCGGGGAGGTGGACATCTGGCCATGGCACTGGGATCGCACGATCCCAGTACCATTGGCACCTCGTTTTGTTGAGGTAGGGACGGTCACGTACCCTGGCGCGCACCAGGCGGAATGGTGCCGCCGGGCCCTGAGAAGAAGAAGGGGGAGAGGCCGGCGGCGTGCGCACCTGCTCGGCTTGGGCGCGTTTGGCGCGGGTGAGGGGTGGCGGAGGTGGGAGCGGGGGAGAGGGCGAGGGCGCGCGGCGGCAGCGTGAGCCGCCGGCCTCGTGGTCGTTCTTGCCGCGCCCCCAGTTGAGCCAGTTGCGGCCCATGGCCGGCGGCGAGGAAGCTGAGGGGAGGAGGTGGTGACTGCGAGGGCAGTGATGGCGTGGGGGGACTGCGAGGAGGCGGTGGTGACTGTGGGGAGGGACGCGTGGCCGCGGGTCCCATTTAAATAGGACCCCGTGGGTATCCGAGCCGTCGCCGCGGTCACTGGCCGGCGGGCCACCCCCTTTGACCGAAAAGGTGCGCGGCCGGGCGCGCGCGTCCGTTTCGTGTCCGCGGGCTGCTCAAATCTGACCCAAATTTGGTCAGGGTTTGAGCATCCGCGGACTGAAAAGGGACCAGGCCGTGGGTTGAGCAGCCCCGCTGGGGCCTGGTTTTGCCCGGGCCTGCTCAAATCCGGCCAGTCCGGGCCAAATGAGCAGCCCCGCTGGAGATGTCCTCAGGGAGATGAGTGGTGCTGTCAAAGGTGGGTTCCGCCATCCTTCTTCGTGCGGAATAGACGTCATCATGTTGGGCATAACGTGCAAACTAGTCGGTTTATATATCCAAATCGTGTATATAACTTTTTATTGTTTCATTTTTTTGTGAAAATTGAGCGACCCAACTTTAGTGACTCGAGGGCGACAAAATGGCGGAACCACCTCGATTTTCTGACATGGCGGGTCGGCGCTACGCGCCCTCTCCGTCGTCCACGCGGCATTCCTCGGCGATGCTGACGTCACTACACCCTCGTTTTTCCAGGGGTTCGCATGTCTCTACGAGTTCAACCCACCTACTCACTCGCCCAGTTCAGTTGTCACGAGGTACAAACCTAGGGATTCGCTGATTTCAGCGCTGGCGAGAGGGAATGTTGAAGCAACCAGGATCCGCGCGGTAGCGCGGTCCGGGGAGAGGAGCGGGGTGCCCCGGGGGGGGGGGACGAGGCAGAAGCGGGGGAGCTGCGGGTGATTTCAGTGGTTGTCCTACCCAACTGGGAAGGAGCTTGAGCGCGCTCGAGAAGGGCGACGGCGGGAACTCGACAACGACGACGCTGGAGATTGTGGCTCCCATTTCAGCAGCGGTTCGGCTGCCAAAGCTGAACGGAGCAGGCCAGGTTACGTCACAAATAGTTCATCCTCACAGCCAAGCTCTGAAGAAGAAAACGAGGAGGCCAAGGAGTAGGTCGATCAGGCGCCGGCGGCGGACATAAGTGCAGATACGACGGCATCCATGACTCTGCTGTTGCTCCACCGGTGCACCTCGAAACAGATGGTGGAGGTATTAGAGGAATGGATTGTGTTTTCTCTGCAGTTGAGAGAGCCCGACATGTAATGGCGGATGACAGCTCAACCGATGGCGATATGAGACATGTTCTAGTTTCTCCGATGACAGCCCGTCTGTCGTGGTATCGATCGATCACGGCAGCACCAGAAGGTGTTCCTAATGGTGTTTAAAGAGGAGACAGACTAACAGACGGTGGCGTTGACGTGGGATTGGGTAGCAAGCTGTAGACACACAAAGTACCCAGGTCCAGGGCCCTCGCGTTGAGGTAAAACCCCATACTCCTGCTTATCTCTCTTTGCTATCAGTGCACAAGTTACAAAGCTGCTCCTTGAGCTGTTTTCGAGTGGAAATGTGGAGAAATGGATCGTGAGTCCTCCTTGCTATCGGCGCTGGGCCAGTCCTTATATACTGTCGGATTGGCCAGCTTATAGGTGGGACCGGCTAGTACAAGACCAGCCGGAGAGATTCTCGGACAAGCGTCCCTCGTCCTTGCGCCCTCCGAATCCGGGTGGCTCCGTACTCTGCGCCGTACTGCAGCAGAGCCGAGTCCATCCCGGTGTACCCGGTAGCCACTCCCGTCTGCTCTTGCACCCATGCAGCCGTACCCGAGCCGTACGCCGGGTACCCCGAGCCCATGCGGCGGGTACCGGAGGGGGTAGGCTGGTACCGGCTAGCTCGAATAGAAGTACCGCCGGCTGTACGCGGGTATGGCCGAGCCCATTCCTGAGTACCCCGAGTAACCGGGGAGTAGGTGTACTGCGCGGTGTAGGTAGACATTGTGGCTGGCTTGAGCCTAGGTAGTTGGCGTGCCTCGCCATACCTCTCCCATGTTGGTTGACTTGGCGCCCAGCCGGTTGAGACCTTCGGCCGGCAGGTCAGCCAGCAGACGGGCGGCGGCTCCCATCCGGCAGGCGGATGGCGGCTCGAGACTGGCCCGTACACGCCTAGCCACGTGTGCGTAGGAAACTCGATCCTCTGGTTACTTCTTTCCGCCTGCTTGAGGCACCCGGGAATCATCCCCTTGACACCGACGTCTCAATGATCAATCATGCGGTCCCTCAAAGTCTGAACCCAACTTGTCAAGCGCGGGAAAGAGAGGTTGGGGTCCATGGTGGTGGCCATGTGTGCTTGCCAAGGGGGTTGTGGAGGGGAGAGCAAGGCAGGGGGAGTGGGTGGAAAAGCGCAAAGGGGGGAGAAGGTGGAGCTCCTTTCTTTGGAATATTCGGCTACGATCGCAAAAATCACCACACAACTCTCCTTCTTCATGGCCACCAAACCCAGATCTAGTTGGAGTGCCAAGGCTTTGCTTGTTTAAGGAGAAGATCCAGAGAGTGTGAGGATTCTAGGCGTGAAGGAATCCTCTTTCGAGCAGGTAGGTGTGAATGTGCCTAAGATGGGGGACAAAGGTAGGGATGGAGGGAGAGGGGGGTCTGCATGAAGAGGGGAGCAGTGGCAACAACCCCCTTTCTTCGGGTTCAATCAAGGCCAACAGTAGTATCCGTTCATGGCGTTGTTGTAGTACGACTTCATGCCGGGTGGGATGCCGCCTTGGGGATTACATGTCCATTTCCCCCTACCCCAGCAATAATTCCCTCCATAGGACCAATGGTACCCCAACCAGGAGAATCCGCAGCAACAACAATCACAGAATCAACAACAACAGTTTTAGATCCAAAACACTCAAGAAGATTTGTCTAAGGGAAAAGGTTCAGTGCAGAAGCAACATCAGAAGATGAAAACTAGCTCGCAGAAGGAGGTGGTCTGGATCTCTAATCCACTGACATAGATGAGTTACTCCAACACAATTTGCATGGGGTGTGGAGAACCAGGAGGCCCTTCAACTAGAGTTGTAGCAGACGACCAATGTGCTTCATCTGTAAACCTTCTACACATCCTATGGAAGACTGGCCAATCAGAAAAAGGCCACACCAGATGGCAAATAATATCGGGAGTGCTTCATCAGGGCTAGGGTTTTACCATGTGGAAGTGCGTGAAAGAAATATCAATCTTATGTGTTCATCCAAGAACTATGCTTTTGTAGTTGTAGAGGAGGGAGATCTCTCAAAGGAGGAATTAGCAAAATAATTCTCTGACATCTACAAAAGAAACTGGCCTTGGCAGATTAGGGATGTAGGTGATTGGTGCTAGTGGTCAAATTTCCACCTCATATTTTAATTGAACAAGTGAGTGGTTACCCAAGATTTGGTGTAGCAAAACCTGGTGTCTGGGATAGGGTAGAAGAATGGAATGAGTGTTCATGAACCTATGGATAAGCTGGCTGAGGTCTGGATCAGTATTGCTGGAATGCAATCAGAATGGTATGAGTGGGTGATCCTTGATAGAGTGGTCTCTCTATGCGCACTGCTTATGGATGTGGACTGGATGAGTGTCTGCAAAGACTTCTCTGAAAGTGTGAGAGTCAAAATCACTTGTAAGGATCCTAGTAAGATTCCGACAGGTAGAGTTTTTGAGTTGAATGGGGAGCCATATCAGCTTCTGTTCCAGGTAGAGCCCGAGTCTCGCGTGGGAAACTTTACAGATAAAGGATCAACTGATAATGGCACATAGGATGGTAATGATAAAGTAAATGGTGCAAGGTTAGGGAGTAGCAGCAGAATGGATATAGAGATTAGGAGGAATTGGTCCAACATAAGCTCTAATGCTTCTCAGTCTGGTGGGGGAGGAGGTTTATCTTCCACTCCTCGGATCACACATCGAACTGGTGGTGTGGAGCAGACGGAGACACATGAAATGATCAGTGGTAGTAAGGTGTGTGAGATTTCGAGAGAGAACAAAATGATAGATGTTGAGGGGAACTTCATTTTTGATAGTGAAGCAGGTGAACCTAAAGAAAAGGATGAAGAAGTGAACATCTACTAGACTAAGAACCAGGTGGGCAGGCTTGAAGGGGGCAACTGGCAGTGATTCTTGAGGAGAAATCTGGTGACATTCATCTCCGTGAGGACATCATGTCGTCTTTCAAAAATTCGTAGGTGTTAAAGTATGGTGCTAGAATTTCAAAGGCAAAAAAGCAGAAAGTGTGGGGAAGCAAAAGAAATGCGGAAGAAAAAGAACTTGGAGATCCCAGGGAGGAAGATGGAAGGTATAATGAGATGGAATCTTTTTAATGTTCTGCAAGTATAAAATCTAGATGCCATGGCTAGTATTAAGGTATTGATATTTTAGAAGATATTAGTTCTTGTGAAAATAGTGAGGAGGTTAGAACTACTACTTATAATGTAGATATAGAAGATAATAGTCAAGTAGAAAATGCAATTATAGTTGAAGCGGTTGTAGGTACCCCTCCTGCTAGCTCTGGGAGGTCAGTTTTAGATGATTTAGCTGAAGGATGGACTGAAGTGGTTAGAAAATCTCAGGGCAAGCACCCAAGGAAGAGGTCTCAATGATTTTTTGGGTTTTGGAATTCTAGGAGTATTGCTGCTCCTGGTAGGAAAATAATGCATTGATGACATTATTGTCCCTCTTCAATTATATTATATAGATGGTGTCAAAAAAAATTATATTATATAGGGTTCCAGGAAACCAAAAAAAAGTTAGTTTTTCTAGCTCCTTTCTTAAAAATCTAATTGGAAATAGAAATTTCTCCTAGAATTTTCTCCCTGCAACTGGACCTGCTGGAGGAATTTTAGCAGGGGTCGGTCTAGATATTTTTGAGGTTTTAGCTTGGGATGTGAGGAATTACTCAATTACCTATGTAGTTTGAGGAAAAGTGGATAATGTGTGTATGAGAATTACTACTGTGTATGGCTCAGCCTATGAGGAAATAAAACATGATTTCATCTCTGAGCTTCATGATTTGTTTCTTACCTGGGAAGGGCCTGCAATCATTGGGGGACTTTAATTTAGTTAGATCTAGAGATGACAAAGTAATTGTGTAGCTAACTTGAAATGGGTAGATAAATTTAACATATGGGCTGATATGTGGGCCCGTTAGAAATACTGCTAAGGAGTAGAGCTTATACCGGGGGAAGGGGAGGAAATCAAGAGGTACTCATTATGAGTAGGATAGATAGGGTTTTCCTAACACTGAGTTTGAAGCACTTTTCCCTCTGGCTAGTTCGAGGGCCCTCCCAAGAGTGGGAAGTGATCATACCCCATCCTTTGGGAGTCTAGAGAGGAACATGTTCCCAAAAAAGTTAACTTTAAGTTTGAAAAATGGTGGAGCACTAGACTAGATTTTGAAGGGGAAGTGCTTAAAGCTTGGAGCTCTGAATCCATATGTTGGAACAGTATGGATAAATGCGAAGACAAGTTTAAATTTTTTTAGGAGACTAGCAAAAGGTTGGAGTGCTAATGTGGAAGGTGAAATTAAGAATAATAAGAAGTCTTTGATGGAGGAATATGATATTCTAGACATCAAAGTTGAGTACCAAGACCTGTCTGATTAATAAAAAGATAGGCTAGATACATTCTCTATGAGGTAAATAGATATTGGCTAATAGAGGAAATTAAGGCTAAACAGAGATCTAGGGATAGGAATATTAAAGAGGGGGATAGAAACACAACATATTTTCATGTTGGGGCCAACCAAAGAAGGAGGAGGAAGATGATCCAGGTCCTTGATTGCCCTGATGGCACGCTATTGCTGGCAGAGCTGAATCCGTTCTCTACGTTGTTGGGAAGCCCAAGAGGAAGGTGTGATGAGCACAGCGGTAGGAGTTTTCCCCTTAGTTAAGAACCAGGGTTATCAATCCAGTAGGAGAAAGAGAATATTCGGAAGGTTGATGCCACTGACGGTGGTGTTGGCGCTTCACCGGTGTCAGCAACAACGTGGAACCTGCACACAACACAACCAAAATACTTTGCCCCAACGGTACAGTGAGGTTGTCAATATCACCGGTCTTGCTGAAAACAATGATTAGACGTGTAGTGTGGAAAATAGTGTATGCTTGCAGTAAGTAAAGAAAGCAGAAAATTGTTGTGGTTTGTTTAACAGTGTGGAAAAATGGACCGGGGTTCATAGTTTCACTAGTGGTGTCTCTCCATAAAAGATAGCATGCTGGGTGAACAAATTACAGCTGGGCAATTGACAAATAAAGGTTGCACATGCACAATATGACATGAAGATCACTATGGTATTTAGTGCGGGAATTACAACAAGATACATAGACCGACATCTATCTGCATCTATGACTAATAATCCACCCTCAGGTTATCATCCGAACCCCCTTAGGTATTAAGTTGCAAGCAAAAGATAATTGCATTAAACAAAGTGTGTAATGTAAGGAATGATTATGCACGCGGGCACTCTCACCATTGTTTTCTCCCTAATGGCCACAACACATCCTCCCCCTTCACGTTTCTATCACTCGAGCAAGGCAACAAGGAGGCATGAACCCACTATCGAGCATAAATACTCCCTCTTGGAGTCACTAGCAACTACTTGGCCAGAATAACCACTAGCAACAGAGAGCATGCAAGATCATAAATAACATATGCAATAAAGACTATAATCAACTTGGCATAAGGTCAATATTCATCGGATCCCAGCAAACACAGCATAGAGAATTACATAAGATCAATCTCGACCATGGTAGGCAGATCACGAGATCTAAACATGGAGGCATATGAGGAGAAGACAACCATATAGCTACAACTACGAACCCGTAGTCCAAGGATGAACTACTCACGCATCACTCCGGAGGCAGGCATGGTGATGTAGAAGCCTCCGGTGATGATCTCCTCTCCGGCAGGGTGCCGGAAACAGCTTCAGAACCACCCTGATCTGGGGTTGACGGTGACGGTGGCTGCGGAACTTTTTCGGGGATTTTGATCAGGTGCCTAGGTTTTTCCATCCGAGGGGCTTAAATAGGTGAAAGGGAAAAGGCGGTGGAGGACGGGGGGCCCCACACCCATAGCTGGCGCGGCCAGGGGGCGCGCCACCCTATGGTGTGGCCCCCTGCTGACCCTGTTCGACTCCTCTTCGGTCTTCTCGATGCTTCCGGGGAAAATAGGACATCCGGGCTTCGAATTTTCCAATTCCGAGAATATTTCCAGAACAACTTTTCTGAAACTAAAAAACAGCAGAAAACAGGGAACTGGCTCTGTGGCATCTTGTTAATAGGTTAGTCCGGAAAATCGATAAAAATGACATAAAGAAGGAAGAAAACATGTAGCAATTGGCATAATATCATCATGGAGCATCAGAAATTAGGGATACGTTTATGACGTATCACACGCACTGCTACTAGCACTAAAGATATGCTCAAAGTTTTTTCTAATATCTACAAGGATCTTTTCAAATTTGAAAAGAGACCTGCTATTAGATTTAGAGATGACTTTTTCGGTGAATATAGAAAGTGAGAGGAGCTGGAAATACCCTGCTAGATGGTAGCTTTACAGAATTAGAAATTTGAGAGGATGTTTTCGGTTCCTATGCTGATAGGGCTTCTGGTCCTGATAGTCTTTCCTTTTTGATTTATTAGAAATATTGGGATATTGATTAGAAATACCTTTTGGACTTGTCCGAGGACTGGTTTGCTAATAGGATAGGTATTTTTAGAATAAATTTTGCCATGATTATTAGAAATAGGAGGATTATGCTAGATCTATGAAAAAAATAGCCCTATTAGTTTGCTTAATTGTAGTTTCATTTTTTAAATAAATTCTTGAATAATAGGCTGGCTAAGGTCACTGACATGCTAATATTTCCCTGTCAATCTTCTTTTATTAAGGGTATATTCATCCTTGAGAGTGTTGTCACAACAAATGAGATTGTGCATGAAGTGAGTAGAAGTAAGAAACAAGGTTTAGTACTTAAACTAGATTATGAGAAGGCTTATGAAATGGTTAATTTAGATTTCCTCTATGAAATTTTGGAGAAGAGAGGTTGTAGTCCCTTTTGGATTAGATTGATTAAGAAAGTTACTCAATGTGGCTCGGTAGGTGTTAGGATTCATGAAGTGGAAGGAAATTTATTCCTTACAGGAAAGGGTTTGAGGCATGGTGACCTCTATCTCCAAATATTAATAATATTTATGGTGGATGTTTTTGCTAAGATCCTAATTAAAAGTGTAGATGTTGTCTGTGTCAGAGGCATATGCCTTCGATTTCTCCATGGGGGAGTAGTATGTCTATAGTATGCAGATGATACTTTATTATTTTTAGAAGCTGACACAAATGTAGCTCTACACCTAAAATGGTTGCTTACCTATTTCGAACAAATCTTTGGAATGAGAATCAACTACCACAAGAGTGAGTTGGTTCGCATTAACATGAGTGATGCAGATTGTGTCCCCTTCCTAGATATAATGTACCGTGTGTTAGGAAGCTGCTGTGTTAAATATCTAGGAATTCCTCTGCATTTTGAAAAGCTCAAGAGGTAGGATTTGCAACCTCTAGTTGATAGCCTGTGAAAAATACTTTCTCGGTGGAGAGGAAAACTTATGTCCTATGAAGCCAAGAGAGAGTTTGTGCAATCTATTCTGGCTAGTATACTAGTGTACTTACTCTCCTTTTTCATTTTCCTAAATGGGCTTTGAAACTAATTGATACTCAATTAGCCAAATGTCTTTGGAATGATGAGGAGGGCAAGGACATAATACATTTAGCTAATTGGCCTTCAGCTTGTATGAGAAAAGATTTTGGAGGGCTTGGAATCCCTGATCTTCAAGACCTTAAATTGTGTCTCTTGGGCTCTTGGGTCGAGAGGTACATTCAGGGGGAGGGATCCCTCTGGAAGAAAGTAATTGATGACAAGTATAACACTAAAACCCCAAATATTTTGTACTACCAAGAGCCTAAGCCTTCAACCTTATGGAAAGGAGTGATGTGGGCAATTAAGGCTATGAAATACGGAGAATAAATGGAATATTGGTAATGGTATGAAGGTTAAATTTTGGAGGATGTTTGGTTTGGCAATGTCACCCTCGCAACTCAATATTTTGAGATGTATGTGGTTTCTTACCAACGAACTAAAACTATTGCCGAGCTTTGGGATGGTGAGACTTTGAGATGTGACTTTCGAAGAACTTTTACTAAATCAATGTTGGACCAATGGAATGAAGTTTTAGCCATTGTGGAATTTGTGCACCTTAGTGCAGAGGAAGATAAGTTGGTTTGGATTTCTGAGACCAATGGTATCTACTCGTCCAAATCCATGTATGCTCTAGTTAATTTCATAGGTATACAACCTCTTTATCTTCCTACTGTTTGGGACATTAAGGTTCCACCTAGGGTGCAGGTTTTCCTGTTGTTGTTCTCTCAGAACAAAATTTTGACCAGAGATAACCTAAGGAAGAGGGGTATACCCAAAGAATTAGAATGCACTTTGTGTAAAGAAATTGAAAATGTCTATCACCTATTCTTTGAATGCATTGTAGACCAGGATCTTTGGGATGAGGTCTGTTGTATTTTTAAGATTAGAATATGTGATTTTGTTACTTTAGATTCCAAATGGTTGTGCAACACTAAGTTCCTACACCTGAATGTAGTTTCTTCTGCTATTCTTTGGTGCCTCTAGAATAACAGAAATAGCTTGGTTTTCAATAGAAAAACTTAAATGAATATGAAGCAGGTGTGGGGACTGCTTCTTTGTTATCTAGGGAGTTGGAAAAAACCTTTAAAAGAGCTGGAGGGGGAGATCTATCCCTTTTCATGGAAAGGTTGTCTACAAGACTGAAAAGCAAGTGCTTGCTGGAGATGAAAACATGCTGAATTACAAGGACTTTGGCTGGATAACGTCCTGGGTGGCAAGTGCTGGGGCGGCGCATGGTGGGAGGGCTTCGCCGAAGTACATACAAGAGTACCCTGAAGAGGACGCTGGGATCCATGTCGTGCTCTAGGCCCCGGTGGAGGAGGTTTTCAGCTAGCAGTGCTTTTGCTGTTTCTCTCGGAGGCAGTAGGATTTATCTTTTTCTAGTGTTGCTCTAGGGTTGTTTTGCTCCGGACAGGTGTAGTGGTTTAGGTTGTAGGTTTTCTTCCCTGGTGGAGGCAGATTGTGTTGTTCAACCTCTAGTTTTCCTGTGTTGTAAGCTCGAACAGTTTGATTGCTATGGTTTCGTTCCAATAATGGAACCAGGGAGGCCTTCCTGTTTATCTAAAAAAAATCTTATTATTGTTTCATGCTACTGCAATGTCATTGTTTTATATTTTAAATATTTTTTGTTATTTATTTATATTAATCTATTAATAGTTGTCAGACTGCATCCGTTCTTATTTTCCACTTCAATATGTAGGTTTTACTCGAAAATTAGCAAAACCGCAAAATGAAAGATACAAGAAGTCTCTTGTGTGCCGAACACACCTAATACAATTGTCAGTTGTATAGGTGCACTATTTTGGCGAAGAGATGATAAAATATGGGTAATATGGATGGGAAAACAAGGTGTATTAAATCTATAATAAAAATGGCAGCAAGCTATCAAGTAGTAAAAGTGAAAGAAAACGATATAGCAATGGTGGAAAAGAAGGCCTAGGGATCATACTTTCACTAGTGGTCACTCTCAACAACATTAACATAATTTAACACATGATACTTCCTCTAACAACATGCATGAAAGATATTGCTCGGAAACCGTTCCTCGTGAATCAAATAGGATGAGAATCGTGTAGGGCTACACAAGCACAGCTTAAAGTTCAATTTCCCGTCAAAGAACAAACCAACCCTGGCAGTTTGGGCATCCAAAGATAGCACTAATAAACACCAAAACCTATCTCTTGAATAGTATATTTCTAATCAATCTACAACACCCCCACTGTCACCTTGGCACTATAGAGATTATACTAAACACAATAATCAAGAAACCTCATGATTCCAATTCAATCCAACAAAGTACGAACAAGTTCATGGTAAGTATCCCTCTAATCCATAGTCCATAGAGTCACACACGACACCCGCACTGTCACCGTAGAACAATGGTGAATCCGGAGAATTATGCTAGATAAAACCAATTGAGTACATTGGATCCATTACATAATGAAGGGGAAACATCATAGATTCAACAATGATAACATAACACACGATCACAATCAAGATCACATCATAAGAGAGAGAGAGAGAGATAACCACATAGCTACTAGCACGAGCCCTCAGCCCCAAGGAGGGACTACTCCAGCATCATCGTGGGAGGAAGCAACGCCGGTGAAGAGGCCTCCGGTGACGATTCCCCCTCCGAAAGGGTGCCGGAGCAGGACTGTAGAAGACCTATGTTGGTCTTTCGAGGTGACGTCGCCTCTATGTATGTTTCATGGAAAATAACTCCATTTCCAATGTTTTTAGGGTAAAAGGAAATTTATAGGTGAAGAGAGGACGCGAGGTAGTAGCCAGGGCTCCCAGGGGCCCACTGAGTGCGGCCAAGGAAGAGGTCACGCCTTGTGCCCACCTGGTGCCCCCTGGCTCCCCTCCGTCTCTCCTTTGGACTACGTCTTCGTTCCGGGTAAAAATTGATCCCCGTGGAATTTTAGCTCTTTCCGAGAATATTTCTTTAAGAACTTTTCTGAAATAGAAAAACTGCAACTCGCCTGGGGCATCTTGTTAATAGGTTAATCTATGAAAACATCCGGAAAACGAAAGGAAAATGAAAGAAAATATGTGGAAAACAAAAGGTATTGTGTAGAAAACAAGCATGGAGCATAAAAAATTATAGATACGATTGCAATGTATCAATGATTTAACTATCAAGAATTAAAGCGCAATTCTTCTAAAAGTTTCAAACAACCCTAGCAACTTGATTAGGATCCAGTCGAGTAACAACAATATGCACACAAATGACCACATGTTCCAATCGTTCACTCACCAGGTAAGTGCGAGCATTGGTGTCTAACATCAAGATGTTGGAAGGTTTGGAAGATGAATAGAAGAAAGTTTCTGAAGTAGTGATTTCCACACACCGGATGCACATAGAGCTATAAGTGTATGAGAACTAGCGGGGTGCATCCAACTTGGCTGATCACGAATACCTGGAGCACTTTTGACGATGCCTCATCAATGGAATAGACAAGCCAAGTTATATAATGAAATGATGCCTACATAGTTATAAAGTAAAACATGAAATCTCTCTACAAACTGAATTATATGTGCTTTTTATAAGCACAAGTGTAAAATAAAACATAGTAATATTGCCCCTCTCTCTTTTTTACACTTACTTTTTTAATGAATGGCATCCTCCGTAGATGTTTTATTTTCTCTCATTTAACCTCTTTGGACTCTTAGGGCAGCCACAACATTCAAATAGCCAAATCTAACACGGTGTACTATTTGGCAACATTGTGAAATATAGCAACTACTATACAATTTTGGTGGTTCCCAATTCATGTACCGTGGGTCCCGGTACTGAAACAAATAACAACCATTTTCCTCCCACCCATTCTCTCCTCACAGCCTATCACAGCTTCATTGTGGGCCCCGGTACGACACAAATAGATTGGGAACCATTTTTGGCATCGGAGCACCTACTTGCTCCGGTTCCCATATTTTCTGGTTCGGAACCACCTCCACAGTGTAGGGAACTAGTTCCCAAACCCAAAAAGCAAACTGAGAACCACTTTTGGCTACACATTGTGGGTGCCCTTAGACTCATTTGTTTAGATATCCTCACCGGTAGGGCAGAATCAACACACCTTTTCTACTCATAATGAATAAAATATGATGTATAAACTAAATGCCTCTGCAAGTGTAGCACGATGTGCAATGATCTAGCATAATATGGAATAAATGAATAATGGATAAAGGCTCATAAATCATCATTTCATATGTATATGATCATGCAAAAAAAATATAACAATAAATAATTACACCAAGTCACGCAATGTAAGATGGAAGTTGCATGTCAATATATGTCGGAACAACTACGAAAATGTCGTTATATGTAGGTATGGTGTCTGTTTTAAGAAAGACAGATAGTCTTACGTGTAGGAGAACAAGAGGAAGTTCTCCTAGTGAGTTTGGATGTACTGTCGAAATATGCACCAACTATCAGTGTGAGAAAGGGCAATGCATAACACCAAATAGGTTAGCAAATATGGATGGTGGAAGTGTCAGAAAACCACAAATCAATATTATTCAAAAAGAACTCACAAGGTTATGGATTCGAACTAGCAGTATAATCAATCATGAAATAAATGAATAACACCCCAATATGGCCCATGGCGGTTATATAAATATCATCGTTGGCTTCCCCGACCTTAGCACGCAACAAAAATCACCATTAACCACTATCCACTAGTAGAATTCATGTGTGAATCTTCCTTCAATAGATGTTTCAAGTGTGGCACATTTTTAGACTTTTAGACCATACATTAATTATTTGTACTTCATTAGACCAACAAGTTCAACCATTAAGCCATTTAATATATAGCTCAAAATCATTTCAAAGATTCACATGACTTAATTTAGTGATTTACTAGATTGTGCAAGTTTTTTTTTATCATACCACTACCACAAACTATATTTTTCTAGCTCCAACATATTAACCAAGTATATTATGAATTCCAATTCAACTCTCCAAACAAACATAAGTTAAGCAAGAGAGTTCTAAACTTCTAATACACTTTATATGAAATAAAGTCGCAAGTCTTAACAAGATATAAGCGAAAAACAAGTGCTAAACAAAACAAAAACTAAATAATTAATAAGGATAAGTTAATTTGATTGTTGACCTAGGAGTTGATCATGAGACTTTTTGGGTTCATCATAAAATCCGTTGACACGCTTCATTTCAAGCTTCTCAAGATCCTTGGCAAGTCTAGTACAGCCTGTATAACGAGGATGCATACTCCATGTAGGCCCACCGGGCCGAGAAGAAGGAGGACTCGACCAAGAGGCCCAAAAGAGTCCAAGAAGATATCTATGAAGACGGTACTCCCTCGGAGGTGTCGAGTCAACCCGGATGCCTTCATGGAGACGCAGGTTGTTCGCATTCCACCTATTTTTTCCGCCACACCAAGTATATGATTAGCCTTGATTAGACGAGTTTCTACTCTGCTCCACTAAGCAATAATGCTCATTGTAACCGTAATCTCTTTAGTACTCACCGATGTATCAAATCAGTGTAAAACCGAGCTCGTCGAATGTATAAGGCGAGGCGGGACACGGAGACAAGATATGCTCTTGGCACATCAATACACCAATGCCGGATTAGGTCTTTACATCACATCCAAGGGCCTGATTTTGTTAAACTCTCTCGTGTCAATCCCTTTCCTGCAATATCCACGTCTCTAGTTTTTAAGATGCCATGGAGATCAAGTTTGGGATGCCCAAGGCACCCAAATGTATATTCAATAGGACTCAATCATCTAAGCTTGGCTACTTCGGTATGACCATGGCATCTCACCTTTATCATCAACGATTATAAGTTATCTAGTTTGAGTCTATTTTATTCGTTCACATACTATGTGATGTTTTTGGTGCATCCTTTTCTTTTATTTACTTTTTCCGAAATGGGGTTGTCCCACCCTCTGCATCAAAATGATGCATACGGCCGCTTTATTACTTTATGACCGTCATTACAGCAAGTTTTACATCTCACGGATCGCAAATGGTTGAGACATGAATGAACCACCGGAAAAAAGCCATGGCCATGAAAATTCTATGATTCAATATGGCAAACGCCATTTAAGCTGCCATTCGAATTGGCTAAATAACTCCCCTGCAACCGTCTCCAAACGTCTGCACCCAAAAGCCATGGCTTGGCGGCGCTCCACAGGCTGGAGAAAGGACCACGTACGAATCCAGTGTATGTCCAAAGGAATTACCTGCAAAGAAGAACAAACATTCGCATTGCTAAAAATAATATCGTTGCGCACGTGCCATATGGCCCAAAGTAAAGCACACGCCCCAACCCTTATTTGACCTTTTTCTTTTTTCTCAACTCCATGCAACCAATTCCCAAACAAATTATTTATACTAGTTGGAGGAGTGATATTAAAATCCATATACACAACATGTCAAATTAAATTTGCAAGCGGGCAAGTGATAAATAAATATTGAACCGTTTCATTTTTGTCACAAAAAAAACATTTGATACTACCATGCCAGTTCCTTTTTGACAAATTAACTTTTATCAACAGAACTTTCTGGTAAAGGAACCACATAAAAATCTTAATTTTTAGTGGTACTTTTAGCTTCCATATATACTTTCTAAGGAAGGCTGTGTTGCCATTTAAAAGGTCAAGATACATAGATTTAACCATATATTGTCCATACGTGGTTAAATTCCAAGCGAATCTATCCTCTTCCGGAGAAAACGTTATGTTCATTAGCCTGTCAACAAGGTGAAGCAATTTATCCCACTTGTCACCCGTTAAAGCTCTCCTAAACGCGACATTAGGATGAGCTGCCCCTATAACTGATGCTACAGTTACATTTTTTTCGTCGAACAATGTTATAGAGGGACGGATACTGCAGTGATAAGGGCGACCCTCCTAACCAAGAATCCTCCCAGAACCTTGTGTTCTGTCCATCACCAATATTAAAAGAACCTCTAGATAAGAACTCATCTTTAACTCTCATAAGTCCCTTCCAAACCGCGGAATCGGATGGCTTTGCTTGCACTTCAGATAAAGATTCAGAATGAAGATATTTATTTTTCAGAAGTTCTTGCCAAACCCCATCACCATGGAGGAGTTTGTATAACCACTTTCATAGTAAACTCTTATTCTACAATTCTAAAACTTCAACTCCTAAACCGCCTTGATCTTTGGGTCTACAAACCAGGTTCCACTTGGTTAACCGATATTTTTTCTTATAACCATCGCTTTGCCAGAAAAAGCGAGACCTAAAAAATCCAATCTCTTACATACCCATTTAGGTATTTCTAAGAAGGATAACATAAGCATCGGTAGACTTGTAAGGACATGATTTATTAATATGAGGCGATCCCTGTATGATAATAATTTTCCCACCCAAGAGGATAATTTTGAGTCAAATTTATCCTCGACGGGTTTCCATTCACCATTTTCAACTTTCTGCAATGAATGGGAATGCCGAGATATCGGAAAGGAAGAGAACCAACCTCGCAGCCAAAGATATGCATGTATTGGTCCTAGACTTCCTTGGCCTGACCAAAACAAAAAATTTCACTCTTGTGAAAATTGATTTCCAGACCAGACAATTGCTCGAAGATGCAAAGGATGAGCTTCATATTTAAAGCTTTTTCCAGGTTTTGTTCCATGAATATAGCGTATTGCAAAATGGAGACTCCACCTTCAACAAGGTGAGGTATGAGCCCGTCCACTTGACCATCCTCTTTTGCTCTGGCAATAAGGATGGCAACATCTGCAACGATATTAAATAATATTGGAGAAAGGGGATCGCCTTGCCTCAATACTTTCTTAGTTTGAAAATAATGACCTATATCATCATTCACTTTGACTCCAACACAACCTTTACGGATGAAATGATCAATCCAGTCAATCCATTTAGCATCAAAACCTTTCATGCGAAGGACTTGATTCAGAAAAGTCCAGTTTACCTTATCATACGCCTTCTCGAAGTCAATTTTTAAGAGAACACCATCCATCTTCTTCCTCTGAAGTTCATGAATTTTCTCATTGAGCACCACCACCCCCTCAAGGATGTGGAGCCACGACATAAAGGTAGTTTGAGTAGGTCTAATTACCGTATGAGAAATTTTAGATATTCGCAAAGTTGCCATCTTAGTGAATATTTTAAAACTCACATTAAGTAAGTAGTTCATTTTTAGAGGCCTCTTCATCACCATGCCTGCTTCCGGAGTGATGCGTGAGTAGTTCATCCTTGGACTACGGGTTCGTAGCTGTAGATAGATGGTTGTCTTCTCCTCATATGCCTCCATGTTTAGATCTCGTGAGCTGCCTATCATGATCGAGATTGATCTTATGTAATTCTGTATGCTGTATTTGCTGGGATCCGATGAATATTGACCTTATGCCAAGTTGATTATAGTCTTTATTTGCATATGTTATTTGTAATCTTGCATGCTCCCCGTTGCTAGTGGTTATTCTGGCCAAGTAGTTGCTAGTGACTCCAAGAGGGAGTATTTATGCTCGATAGTGGGTTCATGCCTCCTTGTTGCCTTGCTTGAGTGACAAAAACGTGAAGGGGTAGGATGTGTTGTTGCCATTAGGGAGAAAAGAGCGGTGCGAGTGCCCGTGTGCATAATTATTGCTTACATTACACACTTTGTTTAATGCAATTATCTGTTTCTTGCAACTTAATACCTAAGGGGGTTCGGATGATAACCTGAGGGTAGATTATTAGTCATAGATGCAGATGGATGTCAGTTTATGCATCTTGTTGTAATGCCCGCACTAAATAGAATAGTAATCTTCATGTCATATTGTGAACTACGGTGCAACCTTTATTTGTCAATTGCCCAGCTTTAATTTGTTCACCCAGCATGCTATCTTATATGGAGAGACACCACTAGTGAAACTATGAACCCCGGTCCATTTTCCACACTGTTAAATAAACCACAACAATTTACTGCTTTCTTTACTTTCTGTAAGCATACACTGTTTTTCCACACTATACGTCTAATCTTTGTGTTCAGCAAGACCGGTGAGATTGACAACCTCACTGTACCGTTGGGGCAAAGTATTTTGGTTGTGTTGTGTGCAGGTTCCACGTTGTTGTTGACACCGGTGAAGCGCCAGCACCACCGTCAGTGGCATCAACCTTCCGCAGATTCTCTTTCTCCTACTGGATTGATAACCCAGGTTCTTAACTAAGGTGAAAACTTCCTACCGATGTGCTCATCACACCCTCCTCTTGGGGTATCCCAACGAGTGCAAGATCTGCAGCATCAAGGACTTTTTCTGGCGCCGTTGCCGGGGAGAAGGAAGTCTTCTCGCAAGGGGAGTCTCTCACTCTCAATCTCTTTATATTTTTTTATTTTTTTATTTTTGTCTTTTCTTTATTTCTCTATATCAAAAACACAAAAAAATTGTTTATTTCTCTATATCAAAAACATAAAAAATTATTTTACTTCATAGCTGCTATTTATTTGCTTGCTTTTATTCTGCTAAAATGAGTTCCTCTGAGAATACCAAGTTGTGTGATTTCACTAGCACAAACAACAATGATTTTATTTGCACACCTATTGCTCCACCTGCTCCTACTGCTGCTTTCTATGAGATTAAACCTGCTTTATTAAATCTTGTGATGAAAGAACAATTTTCTGGTATTAGTACTGATGATGCTGCTGCCCACCTTAATAATTTTGTTGAACTATTTGAGATGCAAAAATATAAAGATGTGGATGGAGATATTATTAAACTGAAATTATTTCCTTTCTCTTTGAGAGAAAGATCTAAAGAATGGTTGCTATCTTTGCCTATAAATAGTATTGATTCATGGACTAAGTGTAAAGATGCTTTCAATGGAAAATATTATCCTCCTGCTAAAATTATATCCCTGAGAAGTGACATAATGAATTTTAAACAATTTGATAATGAACATGTTGCTAAAGCTTGGGAAAGAATGAAAACTATGGTGAAGAATTATCCCACTCATGGACTGACTACTTGGATGATTATACAAACCTTTTATGCAGGACTGAATTTCTCCTCAAGGAACCTATTGCATTCAGCTGCTGGAGGTACCTTTATGTCCATCACTTTGGGCAATGCAACAAACCTTCATGATGATACAATGATAAATTATTCAGAGTGGCACACTGAGAGAGCTCCACAAGGTAAGAAGGTAAATTATGTTGAGAAAACCTCCTCTTTAAGTGAAAGACTTGATGTTATTATGTCTATGCTTGTATATGGTAAAGCTCAATTTGATCCTAATAATGTTCCTTTAGCCTCTTTGGTTGCTCAATAAGAGCATGTTGATGTGAACTTTATTAGAAATAATAATTTTAACAACAATTCTTATAGAAATAATTTTGGTGGAAACAATTATAATCCCTATCCTCCTAATAATGATTATGGTAATTCTTATGGCAACTCCTACAATAGTAATAAAATCTCTACCTCTGATCTTGAAAACATGCTTAAAGAATTTCTTAGCACACAAACTGTTTTTAATAAATCTGTTGAGGAAAAGCTTGGTAAAATAGATGTTCTTTCCTCTAAAGTAGATAGCCTTGCTATTGATGTTGATTTTCTAAAACTGAAAGTTTTGCCACGAGATGTTAAACAAAATAAAACTTTGAATGCCATCCAAGTTCAAATAGACAATAATGTTAGATTGATGGCTGAATTACGTGCTAGGTGGTAAACAGAAGATGAATTGGCTAAAAAAAATAATATTGCTAGAGTTTGTACTATCACAACCACTAGTAAAACTGAAGTTCCAAGTGCTAATAAACCTCCTACTATCAATTTTAAAGTAGTTGGTGTTAATAAAGTCCGTACTCCTCTGGTGAAACGTGCTAAATTGCCTAAAAGTGCTGAAATTGCTTCTGATAAAAGTGCTGATTTTTTTTAGAGATGTGGGAGTTAATGGTTCCATTACTTTTGATGATAATAATATTGATTTTGATGATTGCAGTATCTCTGAATTTATTATGTTTCTACAAAAGCTTTCTAGAAGTCCCAATGCTAGTGCCATGAATATGACCTTTACTAAACATATTACCAATGCTCTCATGAAAGTTAGGGAAGAAAAGTTGAAACTTGAGACATCTATACCTAGAGAATTAGATGATGGTTGGGAGCCTATCATTAAGATAAAAGTAAATGATTTTGATTGCAATGCTTTGTGTGATCTTGGTGCTAGTATATCTGTTATGGCTCAAAAGCTTTATGATATGCTTGATTTACCACCGTTGGAACACTGTTATTTGGATGTTCATCTTGCTAATAATGCTAAGAAGAAACATCTTGGTAGAATTGATGATGTTCTTATTATGGTTAATAATAACCTTTCCCCTGTTGATTTTGTTGTTATGAACATTGAATGCAATGCTTCTTTTCCTATTGTTTTGGGAAGACCTTTTCTTAGAACTGTTGGTGCTGTTATTGACATGAAAGAGGAGAGTATTAAATAGCAACTTCCCCTCAAGAAAGGTTTGGAACACTTTCCTAGAAATAAGATGAAGCTACCCTTTGACTCTATTAATAGATCAAAAATATATGATGCTTCTTCACTTGAAAATACTTGAGTTCTATGCCTAGCTGAAAGGCGTTAAAGAAAAGCGCTACCGGGAGACAACCCGTTTTATTTCTCTGTTTTCTTTCAGTTTTCCTTTGTTTTCTTTGGTGTGCTTTCACCAGGATGTTTTCTATTTCCTTATAAACCCCTTTTTATCTTTTCTTTTGAGTTTTTGTTGAGCCAAGTAAGACTCTAGTGGAAAGTTGAGCCTATATTTCGGATTTCTGCGCAGGAAACAGATTTCTGTTGTCCACTGTTAATTCCGTTAAAAATCATAGAAAATTCAAAATTACCTGAGCTTTTTTGTGCTTAATACTGAGTTATTTACGCAACCGTTCTTAGAATAAAACTTTTTTATTTGAGCAACATAAGATTTTTTTTAAAATCAATCTTTACCTGTTGTTCTGTTTTTGACAGATTTCTGTCATTTATCGCATGTGCATCTTAATCTCTTTCTTTTGGTGTTCTTCTGAGAAAAAGAGTTTTGAAATAAGTTGGGATAGTAGATAATGTGTTTTTGAGTGCTATACTTATGTTGAAACTGAACCATGTGGATTTATTATTTCAATTGCACTAACGTTGCTAATGAAGATTGTGAGAATTTTGATGTGAAGGAAGTTTTCAAGGGTCAAGAGAAGAGCACGATATGATGTGATCAAGAAGAGTGAAAAGCCTAAGATTGGGGATGCCCCGGTGGTATATCCAAGAAAATCTCAAGAAGACTCAAGCATCTAAGCTTGGGGATGCCTTGGGCATCCCCTTCTTCATCAACAAATTATCAGGTCACTTCTAGTGAAACTATATTTTTATTCGGTCGCATCTTATGTGCTTTACTTGGAGCGTCTTTTATTTTTGTTTTCAGTTTGATTTTTCTTTTGCTTTCAGTTTGTTTTTTACTTTCATAATAATCTTGGTTGGACCCCAGCATTCTTTTATTGGAGAGTGACACGCTCCGCTTTTTCTTGAGAATATGTTGTATTCTTAATCTCCGTTTGGCTGCTGCATTTATTCAGCTCCTGTTTTGCATGCATCTCTTATTAGAGCTGTTAGTTTTAGTAGTATAATTTGAGTACTCTCATGTTTGCTTTCTGTATCATAAATATTATTTTTGTTAAAGCATGTTTTGTATGATGCTTGTTGGGAGAAACAAAAGAAAAACTACTGCTTGAAGTAGAATTTATAACGGTACTAGTAGAAGCTTGTATAGACTGTGGCTAGGACTTTTTCATGCCATGCTAAATATTATTTTAGTTTTAAAGCCTTATGGTTATTGAGTAGCATGATTATCCTCAAATAGCTGAGAGTGCTTAATATGTATTGAAAGATTCATGAGTTGTTCTTGTCATACTAAAGCATCAATATATGGTATTCTCTTTCGAATGTTTTATTTGGTTGACTTGGTGCATGCTCACACCATGTTTATGACTACAAACCAGTCACGAATAGCCTCCATGACCACTTAGTTTTTGAACTTGTGATACTTCTTATGTTTTAATTAATGATGTTTATGTCGCTATGCATGATTATGGATCTTATGCTCTCTTGATTTGTCGCTCCCTGTCTTCTGCTAGCCTCCACCTGTACTGAGTATGAGCTCTACCCGTGCATCCAAACTCCCTTAAACCAAAGTTTTTCCCATTGTGTCCACCATACCTACCTACATATGGTATTTAACTGTCATTCCAAAGTAAATTGATCATGTGTTACCTTTAAAACCTTCAAAATTACCTCTGCTTTATGTTCCTGTTTTTGCTCATGAGGACGTAAATAGAGAATCTTTATCTCACTTGTTGATTAGATTTCACACCCAGGACTAGTGGCTTCATCCGCTTATCCAAATGATAGAAGAGCTGGCAGCGGGGTGCCCAGCCCCAAATTAATGCATACAAATTCTCTTCGCTATTTTTGCCCCTGATTTATCAGTCAAAGCATAATTGTGTAAACAAAAGAGAAAGAGGGATGACCTTCTACACCAGTTGTGTCCTTCACCATGGGAGCCGCTCTTGTGAATCCAGTTGACTTGTGACGTACTGTATTTTCTGTTTACCATTCGTTGACATCTCCCGAAATATAGACATTCCTCCACAAATGTCAAACTTTTAATACCTCTGTTTAATAAAATAAAAGCTCTAGGACATGAGTGATCTCTGCTTTCCTCTGCAAAGGTATTTTCTTTTACTTTTATGTTGAGTCTCCATCTTCTAACTTTATGCACAGTTGAGAGAGCATTTTTGCCATTCTGAGTTCTATGTGCATTTGTCCCACGAGCATCAATAATTATTTCATGATGTGTTATTATTTGTTCTTAAATTATTTGTTCTAGTCTTCCTCTTGAACTTTGAAGGTGTCCTGGCATTAATGTTTTGCCCCGCTCTTAAGGACTATCGAAATATCACTTTGTCATGCTTTTTCTATACCTGAAACAAATGTTTACCTTTCTTTGCATTATTATTCATGATCCTTTATTTGAGTTACTTTTCGTGATGCAAAGTAATTGATATGCTTTATTATTAAAGTTTTATTTATCATGCCTGTGTTTAAAGTCTTATGATCTCAACGTACATATGCTTTTACATTAGATTGATCAAGTTTGTGTTAGTAGCATGTCACCTCATAAATTATTGTTTTATCGTTTACCTACTCGAGAATGAGTAGAAACTAAGCTTGGGGATGCTTGATACGTCATAAATGTATCCCTAATTTCTGATGCTCCATGATCATATTATGCCAATTGCTACATGTTTTCTCCCTTCTTTATGTCATTTTTATCGATTTTCCGGACTAACCTATTAACAAGATGCCACAGAGCCAGTTCCCTGTTTTCTGTTGTTTTTTAGTTTCAGAAAAGTTGTTCTCAAAATATTCTCGGAATTGGAAAATTTGAAGCCCGGAAGTCCTATTTTCCCCGGAAGCATCCAAAAGACCGAAGAGGAGCCGAAGAGGAGGGGGGCACAGCATAGGGTGGCGCGGCCCCCTGGCCGCGCCAGCTATGGGTGTGCCCCCCCCCCCCCGACCTCCACCGCCTTCGCCCTTTCGCCTATTTAAGCCCCCCCTGATCAAAATCCCCGAAAAAGTTCCGCAGCCGCCGTCACCGTCAACCCCAGATCAGGGGGGTTCTGAAGTTGTTTCCGGCACCCTGCCGGAGAGGAGATCATCACCGGAGGCCTCTTCATCATCATGCCTGCCTCCGGAGTGATTCGTGAGTAGTTCATCATTGGACTACGGGTTCATAGTTGTAGCTAGATGGTTGTCTTCTCCTCATATGGCTCCATGTTTAGATCTCGTGAGCTGCCTATCATGATCGAGATTGATCTTATGTAATTCTATATGTTGTGTTTGCTGGGATCCGATAAATATTGACCTTATGCCAAGTTGATTATAGTCTTTATTTGCATATGTTATTTGTGATTTTGCATGCTCTCCGTTGGTAGTGGTTATTCTGGCCAAGTAATTGCTAGTGACTCAAAAAGGGACTATTTAGGCTCGATAGTGGGTTCATGCCTCCTTGTTGCCTTACTCGAGTGACAAAAACGTGAATGGGGAGGATGTGTTGTTGCCATGAGGGAGAAAACAACGGTGACAGTGCCCGCGTGCATAATCATTGCTTACATTACACACTTTGTTTAATGCAATAATTTGTTGCTTGCAACTTAATACCTAAGGGGGTTCGGATGATAACCTGAGGGTGGATTATTAGTCATAGATGCAGATGGATGTCGGTCTATGTATCTTGTTGTAATGCCCACACTAAATAGCATAGTAATCTTCATGTCATATTGTGCACTACGGTGCAACCTTTATTTGTCAATTGCCCAGCTGTAATTTGTTCACCCAGCATGGTATCTTTTATGGAGAGACACCACTACTGAAACTATGAACCCCGGTCCATTTTCCACACTATTAAACAAATGACAACAATTTCCTGCTTTCTTTACTTTCTGTAAGCATAAACTATTTTTCCACACTATACGTCTAATCTTTGTTTTTAGCAAGACCGATGAGATTGACAACCTCACTGTACCGTTGAGGCAAATTATTTTGGTTGTGTTGTGTGCAGGTTCCACGTTGTTGCTGACACCGGTGAAGCGCCAGCACTACCGTCAGTGGCATCAACCTTCCGAAGATTCTCTTTCTCCTACTGGATTGATAACCCTGGTTCTTAACTAAGGGGAAAAATTCCTACCGCTGTGCTCATCACACCCTCCTCTTGGGGTACCCAACGAGTGCAAGATCTGCACCATCACCCGTGTGGTCCCGGCGCCTTATTCTTTTGCATTTGTTTGATAGCATCATGTACCTCTTCTTCTGTAAAGATGGCAGTAAGAATGCTATTTTCATCGGAGGGAAGTTGAGGAATATCCTCAATCCGACTTTCAACGAGAGAAAAATTATTTTTGGCCGGTGCCCCAAATAATTTCTTATAAAAATTTGATATGTAATTTCTCAGATTCTCTTCTCCTATTATTGTCCCTTCTTCTTGCTCTAGCTGAAAAATCTTTTTTCTTCTATGTTTTCCATTTTCTATTGAATGAAAATATTTTGTATTATCTCCTCCTTCCTATACAAATTTAACTTTTGCTCGTTGGCTCCATTTTGATTCCTCTCTACGACGAAGTACACTTACTCTATCTTGTGCATCCCTCAAAGCTTCCCTCTCGGAATCACTAAGAAAGATAGACTCCGCTTTTCGTCCCAGGAGATCAATCACGGACATAAGATGGTCTCGTTCCTTCTTGTAAGTGCTACTCATATTGCGTGTCCATCCTCTTAAGAATTGGCGCACATGTCGTAACTTGTTCTGCCACACCTCTAAAGCAGAGTTTCCATATGAAACCACAGCCCATTCTTTGGCTACCATCTCATAGAAACCTTCTTGCGAGAACCACGAAAGCTCGAAGGAAAAAAGTTTCTTTGTTACCTAGGTGAGCTTGTTCACCTGAGGCTAACAACAACGGGGTGTGATCTGAAGCTTCCCTAGTGAGAGCCTGCACAGTTGCAAGTGGGAACTTAATTTCCCAGTCCACACTCACCAAGACTCTATCTAACTTCTCATATGTTGGAACGGGTCTACGATTGGCCCAAGTGTATTGCCTACCCAAGAATCTTAACTCCTTTCAGTTGAGACTTTGGATGATAGCATTAAAAATAAAAGGCCATCGTGGATTCAAATTACTATTGTTCTTTCCGTCTTTTCTTTTATTTACTTCTTCTTGGTTTTATGTTCTTATTCTGTTCTTTTGTCTCTATTTTGGTTTTTTTTTCCTGAATGTGTATTTCAAATTTGGATCTATCTTCTTTAGGAGTTGTATACACATACGTTATAAACATTCAGAATTTTTTTTTATGTATTTTAACGTACCTATATTTAAATTCGTTTTTGAAAGTTGGTATCACTGGAGCATCTAAAGGATAATAGTACATTACAAAGACTACATGTGCAGGTAGGTGATTGATGGAGTTTTGGCCTCGCGGGGCTTTATGGTCCCAAGTGTGACGTGCCAATTCGGCGCCACATAAAAAAGCAACAGAGCTTTACAATCAGGACTGTTCACAGTTACTCCCTCGCTTGCCCATTTGAGTAAATACGCCAAAGTCCTAATCATGCAGGCAGTGCACTGAACGTGGCAGGCTCGGGCACATGTCCGGCCTTAACCAGACAGTGCATTTGCAGCAGTGCATGCAGGTCGTACCCCGTACGTAACGTACGCGCGCGCCCTAGCTGGCACTGGCAGGCCGCCTGCATGCATCCTGCAGGAGGCGGATGGTCGAGCACGCCGGCCGGCCGCCGTCTGGGTCTCGGTCTCGCGCGCGGACCAGCCAGCCAGCCTGCTGCCTGCACCGTCACGGGCCGGACGAGACACGAGCTCACCTCAGGTCGTACCACACTTGTTGCCTTGTGCTTGTTTCCCTCGATGCTAGCTATATTTACTGCTGCCTAAAACCAGCAGAGGCTACACTAGATCAAACGCATTTAGCTAGCCCCGTACGTACCGCAGCTAGCTAAAGCTTCTCGTCTGACTCGAGAATGAAGTGGATCTGGTTCCGATCGATCAACCTTGTCCTCTTGCAGATCACGTACGACTCCAACATTAAATGCACGCATTTGTCACTAGCTACTGTACCCCCGGCATCAACAAAAGGTCCCCCCCCCACACCCTAACCGGCTAACCCTACCCTCTCCCGCGGAGCGCCGGGAGGCAACCGGCCCTCCCTCCCGCTCCTTCCCTCGCACCCTTCCCTACCATCGTCGTTGCCGGAGGCGTCGCCGGGCAAAATCCTAGTGGTGCGGCGGGGGCAGGGCGACGACATCGGCTTCCCTCATCCATCGATGATCGGGTGGCGGCGGCACCACTCCTTCGGACCGGGCGCTGTTGAGGCGGTGGTACGGCGACCAAGGCATCTCCACAACGGCCGCTAGCAGCGGCAGCGACACGAAGGCCGGGCCCGATCTAGGCCCAAATAGGCATGGGAGGGCGACGTCCAATGTCGTTGCCCTCGCTACTGCCTCGTCGGTGTCCTTTGGTGGATCCCCTGGGCTGCTTCTGCCTCACGAGGGCGCCTAGGGTTTTAGATCTAGGCATGGTGGTGGTGGTCTCCCCTTTTGACAGAGGAGATTGGCTGGTTTGTGGCTAGGTTGGCGGGCTCGTGCCCGGCCCGACACCAAGTTCCCAAAGGCGAGGCGTGGCTGCCGCTGAAAACCGGCCAAGACTACGGTCATGGCGGACAATGACTGCGCTCTTTCGTCGCTACCTTGTTGAAGCCATCATTTTTGCAGCCTACGTTTCTTTTCAGCTCGGTTGCTCCGGGGAAAACCCAGACCCGAGGCTCCCGGTTCGGACAATGGCGGCGCGCGACGTCATTCTCCCTGCCGGGGGTATCGTTTTTGGAGCTAGAGGTGGTGTTGAGATGGAGCGGTGTGTATCTACCGCGTCGATGAAGGGAGTTTCCGCGGCATGGTGCCGTGGGGTCTCGATGACGGTCGTAATGTGATGGACTCGCGCCGGGTGGAAGCGTTATTTGGTCACGAGCACGCAAGTAACCATTAAATTAAGCAACCAACATCGGCAGAATTACCAACACCAGTATTGCATGAAAAACAACCGAACACTTTGTTCAACGTCGCTGGGAGCCAATAATACGGATCACCATTGTCGAGCATGTAGCAGCCGGGACAAATATTGTAAGGACAATCCTCCTCGGGACAACCATGAGAAAAGATCCAAAACCGATCCGGTGAAACATTATCTGAATGACCATACCTAGACAAACTGAATCTTCCAACACACTACCATTGCGGTCGAGGAGGAGGTTTCGCTGACGAACAGCGGGCAAAAGATCACTTATTTGCAGACGATGTCATCTCCATTAACGAAGAAGACGATACCAATTTTAGTGAAAACTCAACTCATAGATCAGCTTCTTCACCCTTCCTAACACCGACAAGCCGACCGGAGGAGAGTCAACTATGGAGAAGGAAGAAGCGGTGGCAGCAGCGACTTTTTTCCCCCTCTAGCGGCGGAGCGCTCTTCGTCGAGACTAATACTGTACCTTTTACTTAATTCTGTTGTCACTATTCTTTTTGATTTTGATATGGGGTGCGCCGGGGGGCAGCCCCATTGTGCCGCACCCTGCGGGGCTGCCGCTGGAGACGATGGTTAGCGTTGGGAGACGCCTAATGTGCGACAGTAGGCTAGAAAGCGGAGTTCCGGCCTGGCCACCACGGACTTGAACAGTGGTTGGGTCGGGACCAGAAGTGCGGCCTGGAACTCAGGATCTGGCTAGGTACAGGGAATAACGTGGCCAGCACCAATGTCTTTCCCACGGGAACCGGGAAGAAATCTGCGTGATCCGAGAAGCTTTTTCAGTACGTGGGGTGGCCAAAGCTTTAGCAGCATCCTGTACCTATACCGGCCCAGTACGTATATATACGTCACGGTATGAGGCTCGCTCCAGTATCTCGGACCTACCCATATGGGATCCCATGCATACGTACTCAGCCCAGAAAGCTCCTCGGATTACCTCGCCATCGATCATCACGTGGAAAACAAAAGATCCGCGTGGCTGAGAAAGGCGAAGCCGGCCCAAGCATGCATGCCCGCCCGGCTTTCGCTTGCCCAAACAGGGCCGAGGAGCTGTCAGAGTGTGGAGCACGTTGTAGAGTAACGTGCACCATCCAATTTGCGTCCGACAGCGTCTAATTTGGACGTTTTGGAGGGTGAACGGACGAGTGTCAGGTTAATTGAGGGCGGCTCTTTCAACGGTAAACCTTGAACCTCGTCCTCCCAAGTGGCGGGTATTGACACAAATACTTGGTGTGCGTCGCCGCCGTAGAGGATGGAAGCCGAGCCGGTGATGTCGTTGAGCATGCGCGGAACAAAAGATATATCTTTTGTTGATAGTGAGCATTTTGTACAACAAAACTAATGAAATACAAAAACTTAAACTAGATCTAAAATTAAACTACTCCCTCCGTCCCAAATTAGGTGTTACAAAGTTTGACAAAAGTGAATATATCTAACACTAAATTATGTCTAGATACATCCACTTTTGTTAAACTTTACGACATTTAATTTGAGACGGGGGAGTATTAAACTAGACGCGAGAGGAGGTGGCGTGCTTGGGCCAGCCTCGCCGTCCTAGCCGCCTTGCCTAGCCCAGTGCCTCTGCTGGAGGCCATGGCTCTCCGCGGTATGGAGATACCACCCATCTCGGCCGCCTCATTTGCCTGCACCTCCACCGTCGCCTCCTCGACGCGTTGCCTCCCCTCAATCTCCTCCGGAACCCTCCTATCCAACTGTTGTGCTTCGCCGGCCCAACGAAAAGCTTCTTGCACCCGGCGACGGTCATTGTCCGTCACGTTGTAGCGGCAGGCGTCTAAGGCACCAGCGAAAGACGCCGCGCGCTGCACGTTCAGTTCCTCGTTGGATGTCTGATGGGCAGCCTCCTCCGTCTCGAGGAGCGTCACCGGCTGGGTGAGCAACTCCTCCTAGGCGGCCTCCTTCGGAGTGGCCGGGTACAAGACGCCGAAGGCTTGCTAGTACGCCTCGTCTCTCACCACAGGGTCGGCATCGGGCCCGAAGACGTTGCGATACGCCTCCTCCCTCTCCACGCTCTCGATCGACTGCTTGATGGAAGCAGCCTCGGCCACGTCGTTCGCCTGGGCGAGGGTTGCGCCTAGCTGGCGATATGTCTCCTGGACGCGGAACGTGGCTGAAAGCTCACGACTCCTCTAATGATTTTGGTGATGATAACAACACGGGTATTCCCTCTACTAACAATGTTGTTTCACTGTCTACAGTTGGATTCTCATATGATCAACGATAATATCCTCGAAGAGACTCACAAAGTTTTTCTGAAGGACCATCTTTCTGCAGGCGGATTATTCAGAAAATTGGGCCGGAATATCCAGTGTATAAAAGCCGGAATATCCGACCCCAGCACTGGAATATTCCGGCTTACTCAAGGCTCTATACGGTGAAGTGCTGGATTTCTGATGCCCGCTCTCGGATGCTGGGGAGAAAATTTGCCCGGAAATTTCCGGGGCAAATATCCGGCCCCTTGGTCCTTAGCGAAATTTCATCACGTCGTTGCTGCCCGCTCTCAGACACAGGGGTGGAAATTTGGTTGGAATATTCCGGGGCAAATTTCCGGCCCCTGGTCCTTAGCAGTTTTTGTTTACAAGTTGTTGCTGCCCGCTTGCGGATTTGGGGGCGGAAATTTGGCCGGAAAATTCTGGCCACCGGATTATTCAAAAATCCGCCCCCCCCCCCCCCCCCCCCGAATATTTTAAATTTCCGCCCAGCTACACCGGAATATTCCGGTCCTTACCCCGGAATATTCCGGCCCTGGAGAGCAGCAACGGTAAGATCTTGGAGGAGGCTATAAACAATTGTCTTCTTCCTCTAGACAGCTAGTTCGTTCATTCCTCTCTCTCCTTTATTGTTCACGAGCTCAAAACGCCCCGATCTCCCTCCTCCTCCAACCAAACTCGATGCCCTTCAAGGATCTCATGGAGGAGGCCTAGATCTACCTTTCTACCAAGCCAAAAATTATTTTCCCATACCATACCCCTTGGGATCTTATAATCTCTTGGTTGCTTTGTCATCCTAGAGAAACCCTAGTGCTTGTAGCTTCCACCTTGTAGAAAGAAGCTTCGGATAATTGAGAGCCTCCATCTCACTTGTGGAGTAGTCTCAACCCTCTTGTAAAGGTTTGGTCAACGCCTTCAAGTCGATCTCATAGTGGAAACGAGAATCTCCCTCACCGGAGAAGCTCAAGGAGAACAAGGTGTGCACAACCGTGCTATTGAGGAGTGCCTAGGTGGGTTCCCACATCTCCAACGTAGACGTACTTCTTTCAAGAAGGAACTACGGGAAAAATATCCTTGTCTCCGTGTTTTTCACTTGTCGTTATCTTGTGCCTTACATTTACTTTCGTTTCATTCTTGTTGCTTATCACATAGGGTGTCTACCTAGTTGCACATCTAGATAACCAGGTTGTTTACTTGCTAAAGCCCAGCTAAAAGTGAAAAGGGATGAAAATTTGTAGGTCACCTATTCACCCCTTCTCTAGTTGACCATTGTGTACTTTCAATTGGTATCAGAGCCTCGACTCTTATATCGGGCTTAACCGCCTAAGAGTATCATGGCCAACACAGATGATCCCGAATCCTCTAAGGAGGAGCTCTCCAAAATGGCCGAGACTATATCTAACCTAGAGACAACGGTTGTGACCATTCAAACCCAATTGTCCAATGTTAGATCTAGTGTTGGTTCGGAGCTTTCTTCCATCAAGAGGATGTTGGAGAACATGATGGGTAAACCTAAGGGGCGCATGGATTCTCCCCATGTCTCCGATGCGGATAGTTCGGAAAAGGAAACTCTTCCGGACGATACCGAGATTGAAGACAATATTGTCAAAGCTAAGGACAAAGACACACAAAAGGCTAAGGCAAAGGAGAATTCCGAAGGCTCCAAGTCTCAAACGGCTAATGGTTCGGGGTCCAACTCAAAAGTTCCACCACCTCAAAATTATGACTCCATCCATCAAATAGTGTCAGTGCCACACATTCTTAATCTTGGACTTCCTCCCATGCTTAACACTAATGAATTCTCTTCTTGGAAGTTTGAAATGGAGTCACATATTTCCGGCTCTTGCACCGCCTTGTAGAGGAGTGTGATTCATGAGTTTCATCCCCATGACCCAAGCAACTTGACTCTTAGGGAGGATGTGGAATCTCAACTCAACAAGACCGCCCTTGTCATCATTCAAAAGGCTCTTCCAAGGGAGCATCTCACTCACATTCGAGGTTGCAAGACCGCCAAGGAAGCATGGGACAAGCTTGATACTTTGTTTCAAGGCAATGCTAGTATCCAATCATCCAAGTATGATGGACCATTGACAAGTCCGAGAACTTTGTTATGCAAGAGGATGAGTCCCCTGAGTAGCTATATAGGAAAGTTGTCACCCTCGCCAATCAATTGAGGGACTTTGGAAAAAAAGAGATCTCCGATGAGTGGATAAAGAGGAAGTTCATCAAAGCTATTACAAGGTCCTCTCCACTAGCATACGAACAAGAGAGGACTACAATTACCTCATCTCCATTGGTGTTCTTAGTGAATTCATCTCCATATCCCTATCGCACAAGAGTGCGGATGATGCTCTCGCTCACTCAAGAGGAATGGGAAAGTCACCCAATCTTGCATTGAAGTAAAAGGCAATGGCTCGAGTTGAAGAAGTTGAAGAGGAGGGTGATGATGAGGAAGACTATGAGGACACTTACACCGGCGCTCATAAGTGCATTGCCCTTGCTATGCACGGATATTGGAAGAGATGGGAAGCTCACAAGGCCGGCTCTCCAAGACCTCCCCGAAACAAGAACTACAAGAAGAAGGGGGAGCGACCAAGGACATGCTACAATTGTGGAAGTGCAAATTATTTCGTAAAGGAGTGCCATTTTGAGCCAAGAGAAGAAAATGAAGGCAATCTAGTCCGCAAGAACAAGGCCAAGGCTCCACAAAACAAGAACTTTGCTAGAAGAGTGCCAAGGGCTCTTTACGTTCAAGAAGGGGTGGTGTTGGAAACATATATCTCCGGAGATGAAGGCGAAGATGAAGTTGTAGGTGTGGACCATGTTGCCATAGCTGCCGCCTCATCTCCATCGGTCTCTCTATTTGAATCCCCCAATGAGATTGCGGCTATCTGACCTACATGTCTTATGGCAAAAGACACTTCGGTATGCTCTCCCAACTCCAAGACCATTGTCACTAACCCTCCTTCATTATTGGATTGTGTTGAAAATGTTTGTGAGGAGGATAGTGAGGCAAAGGAGCTAGCCATTTGGTTAGCGAGCCTCAAAGGTGAGACTAAGGAGAAAGTGAATGCCCTTTTGCGCCAACTTGATGATGCTAACTCTGTTGTAGATGAAAAGGAGGAAATTATCATGACCTTGGAAAGACATGGAGGTCACTCTTGCAATGATAAAGAGCTTGAAAAGGCTCTTGAAAATGAGTGTTCCATTAGAGCCTCCCTTGAGGATAAATTATCTAGTCTTGAAGAGACTTTTGCTATGAGTGTCTCTAAGATTAGGAAAGATAATGAACAATCTCTTGCTCTTGTTAAAACACTTGAAAATGAAGAGTTGAAGCTAGGAATTGCTCACGAGGAACTTGTTGCTCGTCATGAAAAACTAGAAAAGTAGTTCACGTCTCTTAAATAAATTCATGACAAGCTAACCAAATCTCGTGACAATCTTCTAGCTCAACAATCAAATAAGAAAATCATGTCCTCTTCATCTACTAGCATTAGTACTTTTCCTAGCAATTCTTGTGGTGCAACTAATCTTGTAGGAAGTGAGAAGACTCTCAATGAGGTGATTCCTCAAAGAGTCAATAATGGAAAGGAGGGACTTGGCTATGTAGCTAAGTCAAAGAAGAAGTACAAGAAGAACAAGAAGAAGGTCACCTCTCCCTCACAAGGAGTGAAATTTGTGAAAGAGGGAGAGGTGGTCAAAGACAAGGATACCAACACCATTGTGGGTGGTGAGACCTCTAGGGGGGCACCACTCATAATTAGTTTGCCGGCAAATATAATCCATCTTATATTCTTATGAAATCTAGAGATGGTCATGTGTATGATAAATATGTTGGTACTTCTTATGGTGATGATTATCATTGGACTATTTGGGTTCCAAAGACCCTTGTTTCTAACAAAAGAGGACCCATTCAACGATGGGTACCTAACTGTCGTGGTGGTGTCACGGCAGATGCCATGGGATGGCTAAAGATGTGGGGACGAAGGACGCTGGAGGTGCTCGGGGAGGGATCACGCGACGAGTAGCCGCGTGAGGTACGAAGTAAACACTGCAAACAGCACGATCTACCCAGGTTCAGGGCCCTCGTGAGGAGGTAAAACCCCTACTCCTGCCTTTCTCTATGTATTCTGGTGTCTCACCGAGTAGCCACAGTACAATATTCTTGCTACCGAGTAGCCACTCTCCTCCCTAGGTGATGAACTAGGTCAAGAATTAGGTCACCAAGTGTTCGATCCTCACGCAGGAGGCGGTGGGGCACCTTATATACACGGTGCCCAGCCGGATACGTCCAAACATGGACAAGTGTCGACATAGTGTGCACATCGTCCTTCTTCCGGGTTCCCGCTGACAGCTTTGGTTCCTAATCTTGGCTGCATCTGGAAAGTCGTTGGGCAAAACAAGGGGACAGACTGGTATCACTGTGCCAAACACAGAGTAGGGCCCCCTTATCCTGCGACGGCCTGCTTCCATGCTGTCACTGTCAGGCAGGCCGGTCCCAGATGAACAGTAGTTCGAATAGTGCCAAGTACGGACCCAGGATACGCGGGATCCTGTGTCAGAACGGCTCCTTTGACTTTCTGGGCCGAGTAGGTTCCCGCCAATTTTACTCGGGCCAACTCTTCTACTCGAATGGACAGAACTTGATTGATTCTTCCTTCTGGTCATCTTGAGGTAAGACCGAGTAGCAGTCAACCGGGTAGCAAGTACCGGGTAGGCGGCTACTCGACCAAACCTCTCTTCTGACAGTCGCCTTTACCACTTGCCTTTACCCTACTCGGGGGTAACCCCCCGACAGCAGTCCCCGAGGCTGGTTGAGTCTTGCGAACTCGTTCACTAGGCTCTGCCAGCTTAAAACCAATCTTTGCAACATAGCCCTCGAACCTCAAGATGCCGAGTAAAAGACCTCCGAGTAGTACTCCAGAAAGTACCTTGAGTTTCCTGTCTTCCGAATAGCACCTGCTTTCTACTCTGTAACCGAGTAAAAAGACTTAGAGAATTTCTCCTCTTGTGCCTCTGCAGCGCAGAGCACAATCCAGCCTTCCGTGTCGCAACTGGACACGTGCCAAGCATCCGCGACCCCGACGTCTCGTTGCCCAGGACACGACGTGCCACGCGCCCAGTTTTCACGGAGCGGGCCCACAGGCTCGTCATGTCCCATCAAGCGCAGTAATATCCCACGATCTGGTCGTGGGATCAACTATGGCCGTTACGCGCGCGTTTCTATTCGGCCACAGGCCCCACCACACGGGAATCATGGCCACGATTGATCCCACTACCCCGATGGTAACGGTAGCCTGAGGCGAGGGTATAAATACCCCCACCGGTAACTTCCTTTTCTCCTCCCTTCGCACTTTTCCCCTTTCATCTCTCTGTTCTTCTCCGCCGCCGAGCTCTCCGCCGCCGCGCAACCTTTCGTGCCGCCGCGGACTCACCCAATCCACTCACCACACTCCGATTCTTCCCATCTTTCCTGCTCGTGACCATGTCTCGCGCCGGCTGGGCTGGTTCGCACGTCACCGCCGAGGACTGCGCCTGGCTCGTGAACACCCGGAGGGTTCCTCCTGGTGTTCAGTGCCGGCCGTCTGAGGGCGAGATCGTGCCAACCCCGCGGGAGGGCGAGCATGTGGTCTTCCTGTCGCATTTCGAGCGCGGATTCGGCCTTCCGGCCTCCGACTTTCTCCGCCGCTTCCTGGAACACTTTGGTCTCCAAATGCATCACTTGCCACCAAACGCCGTCGTCTTCCTCGCTTACCACGCCGTGGTATGCGAGGCCTTTCTCGGTATCCATCCCACTACAGATACCTGGTTGAAGTATTTCCATCTTCGCCAGCAAACCACCGGGAAAAAGGATGGCGCGGCCGCCAGCACCCGCGCGACCGATACTGGCTGCGCCATGATGGTGCAGCGGTCGGGGACCAATCACCCTCGCATCAAGGGTTTGGAATCCGTCTGGATGTGGCAGAAGACCTTCCTCTACGTCAAGAACATCCCCGCCACGGAAGGAGGCCAGGTAACTGACAGAATCAATCTGCCTGCTTGGAGCAATCGCGCTCCATCCGGGAAGAATTGGAAGTCGAAGCCCTCCAACGACCTCAACTCGAAGGAGATAGAGGCGCGGCTCGGTGTTCTAATCGGCGAGGGCCTCAAGAGTGATGATCCTGTGGCTTGCTGGATCAAGAATCGCGTGCTGCCTCTGCAGGAGCGCAGCCATCTGATGTGCTATATGGGAGGCCCCCGCGACTGCACCAGAACGACCACCATCGAGCTCGACAACGCGGATGTTCCCGTGCATGCCAGGGCCATCCTGACAACAGGCCTCGGTGACCACTGGCAGTATGGGTTCATCCCATTCAGCCGCACGAAACCGATTCCCCGGGTACGTTCTCCTTATTCTGCTTTCGATATTTGCCATCCGATTAGAAAATCTTCTCTCTTGGCTGCAACTAGCAATTGCATTCTGTACCGAGTAGAGTACTTAGTAGAATTGTATAGGCTTAGTGTGCTTTGTGCCTGCACGCCTTGTCGGGTAACCTACTTGGAAATAATTCTTAGGTTTAATAAGCTTGATGCCTACACGCCTTTCCGAGTAGAACATTCGGTAAAATTGCTTAGGCTCTGTGTGCTTTGTGTTTGCACACTTATCCGAGTAGAACATTCGGTAAAATTGCTTAGGCTTAGTGTGCTTGGTGTTTGCACGCCTATCCGAGTAGAACATTCGGTAAAATTGCTTAGGCTTAGTGTGCTTTGTGTTTGCACGCCTATCCGAGTAGAACACCTTCCCGCTACTCGGCTAACTTGTGACACTTCTTCGCTCTTCAGGTCCTCAATCGCCAGCTCATGGAGAGCTGTGAGCGCTTTGAAGGCAATTGGTTTGCTGACCGAGAGGAGGACGACAAGGCCTCTTTTGAGACTGCAGACCAGATCAACCTCCCTCACTCCCCTACGACAGAGAAGCAGCCTGCCGAAACATCTCTTCGCGACTGGTCTGATGACGAGTTCGAAGGTAACTGAATTCGCGCTCTCTCTCTGCGAAAAGCACAAGCCCTTTGCCTGTTGTTTCTGAAGTGTTTTCCTTCCCCCCTATTTCACAGATGCTGCAAATGCTGAGGATGATGACGAGGACGAGGAGGAGAAAGCCCTTGAGGTCAATCCTCTTTCTGTTGCTGCACCAGCTACCCGCAAACGGGCCGGCAGCGGCGCCCTAGAGCCCCCCGCCAAGAAGAAGAAGGTGACCGAGAAGACGACTAAGAAAGCGGTCGTGAAGAGAATGAGGCGAACAATTTCCTCTACCACCGCGTAAGTTTCTTCTCGGTTGCATGTTTCAGTTCGCTTTGTTCTTCTCGGTTGACTCCCAATCCTTTTCCTTCACTGTTTTCTCTTGTTTTCCTCCGCCCTTTTCTTATCTTTGATCCCAATTTCCCTTTCAGAGCCCCCTTGAACGCGGATGCTGCTCTCGCGCCTGAGCAGGCCAAGAAACAAGCTGCCATCGACGTCGACAATGTTGTCGACCTCGAGGGCGATGGGGCCGACACCACCAACACGCGAGCAGGGCCTGAGCAACAGTCCCGCGCCGATCCAGAGGCGCAGGACGCCGCACACCAGGACAGGCCCCCTTCTCCTCCGGCTAGCACCGCCGAGGAGAACCAAGACCGTGATCAGGAGATGCACGATGATGACGCCGCCGTCGAGCGGCAAGAAGCCGAACCTGAGCAGCCAGCCACAGATGCTGCCGGACAAGAGGATCCCGCTGCCGAGCAGCGGGTAGAAGATACAGCCATGACTGAGGAGTATCCCCTGAGCAGTGCACAACCAGGCGCTGCACAGAGTAACGCGCAACCAGATGCTGCACAAAGTGGTGGGTCCGTGGTGCCACCCATTGATCAAGGCTCTGCACCGCCAGATTCCTCCTTGGTGCCACAAACCAAGGACGCAGCCAGCCCTCCTGCCGGGCGAGTAACCAGGAAACAAGCCCTAGATGCTTTGAAGGAGGCAGTCGAGAAGAAGGCAGCCGAGGAAGGGAAAACCGAGAAGAGGAAAACCGAGACGCAGAAGATCGAGAAGCCAACTGCTCAGAAAGAGAAGGCCAAGAAGAAAGCTGCCGACAAGCCGCCGCCGACACCAGCTGGCCAGTCCAGGCAGCTGGTTATCTGCAATCCCAGTGCGGTTCCTGCCGCCGCTACCATGGCTGATCAGCCCCTCTACCCGGATTATATGGTGAAGGTCAGCCAACAGCGCCAGATTGGCCTTTCCGTCGAGGACCGGAAGATTGCTCTCACAAGAGGAAGGAAAGCCTTGGCGGTGGACTCCGGGCCCCCGGCCCCAAACCAGGACAGATCCGTCTCCATTGCTTCTCGGGGAGCTCAAGACCAGGCGATATCATCCCAGAGCCTTGAGCAGGTACTCGACCTCATTGGCTTCATTGATGCCAAATGGGATAGTAAGATTCTCGGCAACCCCAACTGGAACGGCATCGATCTGGGCGACATCGACCACATGCGCCAGGACTGGAACAAGGTGGACTTGGGTTGCAAACCCATGACCGTCTCGACCACTTCTGCCACTCTGGCTGCCAAGATGTTCGTGCACCGCAAGAATGCAGAAGATCTCGAGCAGTCTTACGCGGTAAGCCTCAACTTATCTTTTCCGAGTTGCATCTCTACTTTTTTTCTTTTCTTCCTCTTATCCTTATCCATCACCCAGTCCCCGAGATTCTGGCCGAGTAGGCGGACACTCTTCCGAGTAGCCGCCTTCTCGGGTGGAATCTCAAATACTTTGCCTGACACTTGTTTCTTTTGCTTCTCAGAATAGTGTACTGAAGCGGACCAACTTGCACCGCCAACTTCTCTGGAACCACGCCATTGCCAAGAGGCGTATTGCCGCCCTTGAGAAGGAGAAGGTGAGCGCCGAGGAAGCCGACAAGGAAGTTATGAACAGTACCATGAGGCTGTCCGAGGTGGAAGGTACGCTTCTCGCTTATGCGGTTCTTGCGTTTTTTGTTTACGCCCGCTATTGCTTTTTGCGTTAACCATTTCTACTCTGCAGGGAAACTGAAGGCCCTGGTTGACGAGCATTCGAACTGCCGTGCCTTTGTTGCGAATGCCGAGACCACCATCAAGAAGCTTGAAGGTAAACCTCCGTCTACTCGGTTTGCCCTTGTGTCTGTTTCCTTTGTTTCTCTGCTAACCGTGCTTTGCTCTTTTCAGAAGATCATAAGAAGTTTGTTGTCGAGCATCAGGATTGCCTTAAACCTGCTGAGGTTCAGCAGCAGTTGTCCAGCCAGGCCGTTGAGCTGGTTAAGGAGCACACAACAGAGATGGAGCAGCTGCAACTCCAGCTGCAGAAGGCCCTCCAGGATGCTCTCGACCTTGGCGCCGAGAGGGACAGAGTTATCGCCGAGAAGGCCAAGGCTGAGACAACTTTCAATGCCAAGATAAAAGCCCTCGAGCAGGAGTGCGAAGTGCTGAAAGAAGGCAATGCTGGGCTCTTTACTCAGCTGGATGGCCTGCGCTTGCTTGAGGAGAAGCACGTTTCCAATGAGGAGGAATGGAAAATCCAGTTGCAGCAGCTGCGCCACGAGCTTCACAGTAAGTTTCCTCCTTTCTGCATCTCTTCTTCTCGGTTCTGCCTCTTCTCGGATCCTGTGACTGAATTTCTCACTTGCTTTTGTGCAGAAATCTTCCCTGATCTCGTGTCCGCTTGCGCGCCAGCTTTGGCCAAGGCCTGAGCAGCTCGCATTGAGAAGGGCGAGGCCGCGGACACCAGAGCCGAGATCGAGGATAGCCTGCTGGTGATGCGAGGGCACTTCGAACGCCTGGCCGGCGTGGGCACCGACCTGGTGCGCGTCGGCTTCGAGCTCCACAAGCTATTCTGGCCTGAAGATCCCACGCCGACAACCATCGGTGGCCTTGCTCTGAAGCTGCGCAATGTGAAGGCCGAGTTGAAGAAGTGGCGCGCCTCGGGAGCTCGGGCAGGCGCTGATCTGATGCTGCTCTGTGTCGCCTCCTGGTACGAGAATCTGAACATGCAGGTCATCCGCGGGAAGCGCGCCAATTCCAAGTGGGAGATGGATCCCAGCTGCGTGACCACGCGCAAACTGATTGCGTATGAGGTTGCGGAGTGCGCGGATACGGCAACCTTCATCGATGGCCTCCCTGAACCCGACACCGAGATGGAGGAGGACGAGGAGGAGGACGAAGAAACAGATCCCGAGTTGGGCTTCTTCGATTCTCCCCAGGGCAAGGGGAAGGCCGCAGTCGTCGCGAGTAGCGATGAAGAGGCCGAGGAGATCGACACAGCTGCCCTCGAGTTCGGCACCTCCTCAGGAGCCGCCCTCGACGACACGGTGCGCCCCCACGCCCCCGAGACCGGCTCTGCTTCCGCGACAACGCCCATCTCGGTGGCCACTGCTACTTCTGAGCAGCTCGCCACCGAGCCTGACGCCGAGCAAGCGAGGACTGCTGATGCCAGCGCAGAGGCGGACACCACCAAGGCCACCGAGGAAGGCGAAGCCACCAAGGCTAGCACCGAGAACGCCCCATCAACCTGAATTTGATTTCATCCTGCAAATTTCTTACTCAAACACTTATCAGATCCCCGGGATGCCGGGAGCAGATGTATCAGACTATTTTATTCCGTTGCTACTCAATTTTATTCCCACTTTTGTTATTTCCAACTTAATCAATTTGTTCAACCTGGGCTGAATACCGAGTTGCGTTATCATGCGAGTCCCCGAGTTGCATTTCTTATTCACTCTCCCTTTTCGTCTCAGCTCTACCCGCAACTTGTTGCTTTTTTGGTATTCGAGTCACAAGAGTTAAAGAGTAGAGCTGCAAATACTTAGCCGCTTAGAAACAATCATAGTAACGCAGCCCACCACTTAGCCGGAAAGACAATTCACAGAACAGTAATAAAAACACCCTACTCGGTTCCTGCACTCTTCTTTTCCTTAGTAATTTTTCTTGTGCTCATGGACCTTTTGCTTGTTCTCTTGCTTGCCATGAAGCCGGGTTTCGGACAGCAGCAAAGTCGAAGAGTTGGCATGTAGGTTTAAACACAGTACTCAATGTACCTTTGAATTTTGAAGTAGAGCAACCGGATAGGCAAAAGGTAAAGCCGAGTAAAAACACTTAGAGCAATTTTTGGACGAGGGCAGTCCCCGAGATCAATTTCAGATTGCAGAGTAGAATTTCAACTCGGATAAGAGGGTACATACACATCTTTGCTTACGAATGAAAACGACGGAGTAGAGCTACATTCCAAGGGCGCTTGGTTTCCTCTCCGGATTATCTGCCCTGTTCGCCTGTGGTGGGCGCACATCTACAAGATAGTAAGCATTGTTGTGCAGCGTTCATATGCCAACTCTATGTGGATGATATCATTTTTGGTTCTAAAACACCACATTCAATGATGAGTTCTGCAAGTTTATGACGGATAAATTCGAGATGTCTATGATGGGCGAGTTGGAGTATTTTCTTGGCTTTGAGATCAAGCAACACCTCGAAGGAACCTTCATCAAGCAAGTCAAGTATACTCAATACATGCTCAAACGATTCAACATGCATGATTCCAAGCCTATGAAAACTCCCATGTCCACAACTATTGACTTGAAACCCGACCCGAATGGTAAAGAGGTAGATTAAAAGGTATACCACCCCATGATTGGCTCTTTGCTCTACCTTTGTGCATCTAGACCCGATATCATGTATAGCGTTGGTAAATGTGCAAGGTTTCAAGCCTCTCTGAGGCAAAGTTATTTTAAAGCGGTTAAGCGCATATTTCGCTATTTGGTTCATACCCCCAAACTTCGGTCTTTGGTATCCAAAGGGTTCAAGATTTCAGCTCATCGGGTATTCGGATGCGGATTATGCGGGCGAGAAGACGGATAGAAAGTCTACATCCAGAGGTTGTTAATTTCTTGGTCGCTCTTTGGTATGTTGGTCTTCCAAGAAGCAAAATTGCATCGCCCTCTCCACCACCGAGGCCGAATATATCTCCGCGGCAAGTTTTTGTTCAATTGCTATGGATGCGGCATTGCGAGACTATGGTATCGACTTCGACAAGGTCCCCATGTTGTGTGACAATGAGAGTGCTATCAAGATCACCTACAATCCCGTTCTTCACTCCAAGACGAAGCACATTGAAATTCGACATCACTTTATTCGGGATCATGTTGAGAAGGGCGATATTGATCTCTCCTATGTGCCGACCAAGGATCAACTTGCGGATATCTTCACGAAGGCCCTTGATGAACCAAGGTTTTAGAGTTTGAGGAATGAATTAAATATGATCGATGCGTCTAACTTCACTTGAGCCCTTTCATAGATACCTTCACTACACATGTTATCTAGGTTTAGATGTAGGCATGGACATAGGGGGGAGCGTATTTCAACTCATGAACCAACACTCCTCCTATCATGCGCAAAACAGTCAAAACTTCATGCATATCTAGTCATTATGTGACTTATTGTTCTTTAACGTGAGTCATGCTTTTGGACCCAAGATATATCTTCGCGGCTCCTTGGTATACACTCAAACACAATGGCTCCGGCCACCAACATTTCTTTCTGTGTTATGTTGTGTGTCTCTTTTGCTCTTTTTTTTGTGTTTATCGTTGTTTTTGTTTTTCTCGTTTTTGGAGGCTCATATCTTATCTCTTGTATTGTCAAAACTCTGTGTGTGGGAACCCCGGAAATTCCGGCCCCATGATACTTGTCTTGAAAATTTTCCTCATTCCCTCTGTGCTAGCTCGCAGATGGCACTCCGAAAATTTGGGTGGAAATTTCCGGGGAAAATATCCGAGGGCCGGAATATTCCGTGTCTTGCCCGGAAATTTCCGGGTTTCGAGATTTCCCCTGGAAACTCATCCCCAATTTGCTATGGCCCCTCGTAGAAGGCACCCCGGATATTTGGGGCGGAATTTCCGGGTGGAATCTCCGGCCCCCAGAATTTCTGGCCTTTACACCGGAATATTCTGGGGCAAGTGGTTGGCGCCTATAAATAGGCGACGGGAGGGGTTCTCCCAGATTCATCCCCCCCGTCGCCTCCACTTTCTGCCCAACCGCAGCCGCCGCCTCAGAGCTCTCCGGGAGGCCCCGTCGCCTCCCTTCTTCGTCTTCCGACCTCCCTTTGCAGATCAAGAGACCGCACATCCGTGCCCATCCATGGATCCCGGTATGTGTCATGTTTTCTCCGCAATCTAGGGTTTCTCGGTAGATTGGACCCCCACGAGTTTAGGGTTGGAACTCCCCTTTATCAATCCAATTTATCACTTGTTGTTCCTCCCTTTGCACTCCCATTTTGTTTTAGATTCATTACAGGCCTGGATTGATAGCCCTAATACGATTTTTCCAGGGCCAGAAATTCTGCCCCCCGGAAATTTCATCAAGGGACGGAATTTTCGGCCTGCTCTGAATCTTTTACACAGATCCTTTTATTCATTTCCACAAGATATGAGCCACATTTTTGATGTTTTGTTGCTTTTCTTTGCGTTTTCTTTCGCTTTTCTCGCAGATGCTTCAAGCTCTAGGCCCGCAAAGGTGACTAGCTCTCGCAAGCGGTGGCGCTACTTTAGGGAGAATGAAGATGGAGTGTATGTTGATGAGGCCGTGACTCGTCACCGTCAGCGTGATGACCAGCGGGAGTATGAGAATCGGCGCAGTGCCGATAGGGCTTCTCGTCCCGCGGCCAAGGAACATGGCAAGACGGCTCTCAATCTAGCCACCATGTCAGTCTCTGAGTTCAAGGCATGGCGCGCCAAGGCCTGGTACACTGAGGGTCCTCAGGACCCAACTATTGATTCTTGCTTCTGGCATGTTGAGCAGGAGACTCTGTTCAAGCAAGTCTACACTGTGATGAGCAAGCCCGTCTGCCCAATGAAATACATCAACTTTGCCCACATGGCTGCCAACCCTGCGTATTTCAACAACTCTGTCAATCTTGCTGAGCTCCTTGGACTGCGCCATCTCATGGAGACCCAATGCTCCTACAATACCACCTTCATCCAGCAGTTCTTCGCCACCCTGGTTTTGATGAGTATGAGGAGATTGGCATATCCTGGATGTCTGGCCCTTACTTGCTTGCTGCCACTTTCCATGATTTTGCTGCTGAGCTCGGGTATCCATTTGCTGGCCTCAATTTCCCTCAGGGTGCTTGCATGCACATTCATGGCATGGAGTATGATAAGAACAAGTTGGTTGAGTTGTATGGTCCTCGTGGTGTTGTGGGCTCTACCAAGGGCCTCTATGCTATCTATGACATCCTTATGTGCATGTTCCGGGAGACCATTGCCCCTAGCGGTGGCAACAATGATGAGATCCGTGGCGGTTTGGTGAACCTCATGCACATGCCTTCCTCACTTTCACCGAGTGCAATCTCGAGGATACTGAGCGCCACAAGATTGATGTGATGGACTTCATCTTCAATGAGATCCACTATGCTCTCTTCCACCGCAAGGTGCCACCTTATGCACCATACATCATGAAGCTCATCAAGTCCAAGTATCCCGCTGAACTCCGTGATGATCTTGAGTTGGACTGTGAGACGCACAAGGATGTGAAACTGTACAAAAAGAGCGTCCACACTACGCAAGCTGCACATGATGTTGGTGCCACTGGTTAGGGCCACCGTGATCCTAGCATGAGGCAGCCTCCTCCAGGTACCAAGAAGCGCTCCAGGATCGTTCGTTCCATTGAGAAGGTGATGTGCATGAATGTTTGCATCCACAAGGAGAACTACAATGCCTATGTCGAGCGCCACAACATTCAGGAGAATCAGCACGCCATCATGACTTCTCTCAACATTCCCAATGTTCCTGCTCCTCTTCCTGCCAGGATTTCTTACCGCAACTGGAACAACCGTGATGTGGACTGGGATCTAGATGTTGCTGATGATGAGGACATCGCCACTGCTAGCGAGGAAGAATACTCTGCGGAGCACGCCTATCATGATGACACCCAGGCTTAGAGCTTGTTCCTTGGGACGTAGTGTCCTCTTCTCTCTTTTTGGTATCCTGATGCCAAAGGGGAAGAAGATCTAGATATCGCGGGGATTTGCTAGGCTGGGTTCCTCGTTTTATCGTTTCTTTATCTCTCGTGCGTTTTTTGAACATCGTTTCACTCGTGCTCGTTATTCGTGGATTCGTATTTGTGAACTCATATTATTGGTAGGCATGTCTCCTAGTTATGCTTATATGTGATGATTATTTCCTATCGCATTGTTAGATTATCTCTATGCAAATACCCGTGTTGTCATCACTCCTCTAATGATTTTGGTGATGATAACAACACGGGTATCCCCTCTACTAACAATGTTGTTTCAGTGTCTACAGCTGGACTCTCATATGATCAACGATAATATCCTCGAAGGGATTCACAAAGTTTTTCTCAAGGACCATCTTTCTGCAGCCGGATTATTCAGAAAATTGGTCTGGAATATCCGGTGTATAAAGGCCAGAATATCCGGCCCCAACACCAGAATATTCCGGCTTACTCAAGGCTCTATATGGTGAAGTGCTGGATTTCTGATGCCCGTTCTCGGATGCTGGGGCGGAAATTTGCCCGGAAATTTTCGGGGCAAATATCCGGCCCCTTGGTCCTTAGCGAAATTTCATCACGTCGCTGCTTGGGCACAGTGGCGGAAATTTGGCCGGAATATTCCGGGGCAAATTTCTGGCCCCTGGTCCTTAGCAGTTTTTTGAAAAAGTTGTTGCTGCCCGCTTGCAGATTTGGGGGCGGAATTTTGGCCAGAAAATTCCGGCCACCGGATTAGTCAAAAATTCGCCCCCCGGATATTTCAAATTTCCGCCCAGCTACATCGGTAATTTCCAGTCCTTACCCCAGAATATTCCGGCCCTAGAGAGCAGCAACGGTCAGATCTTGGAGGAGGCTATAAATAGTTGTCTTCTTCCTCTAGACAGCTAGTTCGTCAATTCTTCTCTCTCCTTCATTGTTCAAGAGCTCAAAATGCCCTGATCTCCCTCCTCCTCCAACCAAACTTGATGCCCTTCATGGATATCATGGAGGAGGCCTAGATCTACCTTTCTACCATGCCAAAAATTATTTTCCCATACCATACCCCTTGGGATCTTGTAACCTCTTGGTTGGTTTATCATCCTAGAGAAACCCTAGTGTTTGTAGCTTCCACCTTGTAGCAAGAAGCTTCAGATAGTTGAGAGCCTCCATATCATTTGTGGAGTAGCCTCAACCCTCTTGTAAAGGTTTGGTCAACGCCTTCAATTCGACCTCATAGTGGAAACGAGAGTCTCCCTCAACGGAGAAGCTCAAGGAGAACAAGGTGTGCACAACCGTGCTATTGAGGAGTGCCTAGGTGGCTCCCCACCTCTCCAACATAGACGTACTTCTTTCAAGAAAGAACTACAAGAAAAATATCTTTGTCTCCGTATTTTTCACTTGTGGTTATCTTGTGCCTTGCATTTACTTCCGTTGCATACTTGTTGCTTATCACATAGGGTGTCTACTTAGTTGCACATATAGATAACCAGGTTGTTTACTTGCTAAAGCCCATCTAAAAGTGAAAAAGGATTAAAATTTGTAGGTCACCTATTCACCCCCCTCTAGTTGACAATTGCGTACTTTCAGTGGCGATGTAGTTCCACGTCGAGACCTGGTCTAGGAAGAGGTACAACCTCTACGGCTCCAGCTGCAACTCCTCCATGCTGCTCTCCTAGCTATGCGCGTCCTACTCCACTCGTGCCATTATATATAATCTTGTGGTGTCATCGGCGAGACGGACGGCGAAGGAGGCAACACAGCGAGTCTTATATAACTGTCCAAAGCGGTAGGAAGCTCCATGGCACGCGCAGAAAGCGGCCTGAGGTTCAATGCAGGCGACACGTCTCTGCCGTGCTGGCCTGGCAGCGCCGCTACGGAAGGCTGCAGCGCCATTAACCACGGCGTGACTTATGTGAGGATGATATACCGTGCCCGCCGGTTATCCTCTGCATGCGGCGTTGTCCTCCGTATGTCCGGCAGCGCCCAGTACGCATCCAAGGTTGGAGGCCCATTTGGGGATGCCCGAGAAAAAATCGTGTAGGACCCATGATTGCGGGGTGGTATGATTTTGTGTCTGGCACCCCCAATGAACCTTATGGGTGTGGGTGGAGATGCTCTAACGACAGAAGTATTATTTGCTACAAACAATCAAGAGCATTTAGGACACATCCTACGGGGCTGCTCAAATTTGGACCGGATTTGTCCCGTTTTGGTCCGTATAAGCAACCGCCCGGGCCACTGTCCGTCCGTTTCTGGGCAGTGCACCCTACGGGGCTGCTTACTTGGGGACTGTCCCCACCCCCCCATTTTTCCCTTTTTCACAATTGCCCTCTCTTTAAACAACTCAACTTCGGTAAAAATCAAAATATTGTATGACAAATTTGAGAGTTCAACAAATATGACAAGTTTATAGTTTTACAACACAACCGGATGAATTAATATAAATAAATAAAATCAAAGTGCTACTGGCCTCCGACGAAGTTCCAGACATGATGAACAAGGTCATCCTGAAGTTGGGTGTGCACGTCACGATCACACAACTCAATGTGAAACTGGAGAAACTCCTGAAATATTGACACGCTATTCGTGTCTATTGATCTGATAGCTCACCTCGGGGGCGTTGTCAGCCGCGAGTTGACCAAACACCGGAGAGCGTTGCAACACGTTGATATCATTGTGAGAACCCGCCATACAAAAAAAAGTGCCAAATTCAAAGATCATGTGATGCAACAACTACAAGAATGACAGTGCACCCCCTTACATGTACCTTGTACTGTCCCTGCCAACCAAATGGGCAGTTCTTCCACTCCCAGTGCATACAGTCTATGCTTCCAAGCATCCGAGGGAAACCTCTAAACTCGTTGATCGACAACAGTCGTTGAGCGTCCTCAACAGTTGGTTCCCTCAAATACTCCGGGACAAAGACCTGAACAACAACTTCACAAAATTTGTACAATGAATCCAGTCATACAGATTCACTCATGCGCATGTACTCATCAACCAAGTCTCTAGCAACTCCATACGCAAGCATCCTAATTGCTGCAGTGCATTTTTTATAAGAGGAGAAGCCAAAGCTTACCACATGCATCCGGTTTGCACCTGAAGAAATCATCGTAGTCCATGACTCCAACTCGAATGCGGTTGAACAAGTCTCTTCTCATCCTGAAATGGCGCCAGAATAACTTGGCACTGTAGACTGAATTGGTGAGATGGAAGTAGTCATTGTACAGCTGGATATGACCAGCTTCTCCGTCCCTGTCCAAGGCAGGCGGATGCCAGGAGATGGACCCTCTGAAAACTGGCCGCATCCTCGCAATGTGGTCATTGACCACAAGGGTGGCGACGAGGATGTCGCTCTCGTCCCCGGAGTCGTCGGAGGAGGAGGACGAGTACATGAGGACGTTGTTGAAGAAGAACTCGTCCCCATAGTCGGCCATTTTTTCGGCCGGAACGGTGTTGTCCTCGGTCCAGGCAAATGGACGAGTACCTTGCGTGCGGCCGGTCCGGTGCACTCGGCGCGCAGTCCGTCCGGCGGCGAGGGCGGCCAAGCGCGTGCAGGACTAGGGGTGGCCGGCGACGGGGGCAGGGTATGCTGTATTTTGAGCCTGCGGGATGGACGAACGGCGGCCGAGGGTGGCCAAATCGGCCGGCGGCGGCGCGGAGGTGGGACAAGGATTGGGGAAACGCGGGGGGAGGGGGAGAGGGGTATGCTGTGGGCGGGCCCGATGCGTCCAGGAGGGTAGAAATCAGGACAGGGGTGTTGTCCCAACATGTCTGAACAGTGCTAAAATCTGGATCAAATTTGGATTGGATATGAGCGGTCACAAAAAAAAGACTGCGATCCGTTTAGGCAGTACCGTAGGGGTCTGATTTTCGGCCGAGCTGATTAAATCGGGCCGGTCCGGACAAAGTAAGCAGGCCTATAGGAGATGGCTTGCGCTGCAAACCGAGACGGATTGGTCCACTCCAACTAAACCACGGTACTGCCCGGTTGGTGTTGCTTCCATTCCGGTGGCCAGTGTCCGGCCGGGCAACGAGAGCGAATCGGGGCAAACACGACAGGGATTCCAGTCGCGTCACGCGTATCTTCCCACTAGATCGATCCATACACATCACATGGGCTCGCCGCCCGCTCCCGATCTCCCACCAATCCAGATATCCCAAAATCTAGCTAGCCGACGACTCGCTAAACTAAACTAATTTATAGGCGAGCACGGGACGTAAGCGCGACAGCGACGCCGTCCCGTAACTCTTACGCGTAGATGGAGCTTGTAAACGGGGAAGGAAACGCGTCGACCGAGCGAGCTCGCTCGCTCTTTTATTGAGATCATGCACTGTGCCATGGCTGGCACCACCGGCGCCAGTCGAATTTAAGCGCGCGCGCTGCGGCCACGACACTCCACGTACGTACGGACGCGGGCGCGAGGGTGACGGGACGGTGCCTGAGTGCATGGTGCTGCTGGAGCCTGGCCTGGCCTGGCCCGCCGCCGCCGGCGTCGACGTCGCCTCTGGGTTTTGACTCTGACAGGCAGTGTCTCACTGAGACGAAAGAAGCGTCGTCCGGGTTTCAGCGCGTTTCCATCCATGCACGCACGACGACGACCATGCCAGGATTGACCGCTCGATTCGATACGGATCGAGCCACTGTAGTGGACGTGGGAAGTGGTGGGAGATGCAGCAGGGAGTCAAGGGCGCCGCGCATGACCGCGACGGACGGCCCCGGAAACGGGCCAAGTTGCGTGCCGAAAAGCTGTCTGCATCCGCGGCACGGCACGGCAGCTAGCTTGGATCGATGAAAAGCGCAAGGCGTCTCCCGTGTTTTCCGGCGGCCTTGACCAGCCCCGCCGTCCGACGGTGGCTGCGCGCGGCGGAGCGGAACCAAAACAAGTGCGGTGCAGCTAGCGCGACTAGTAACGTACTGTGCAGTGCGAGGCAACAGGACACGACGGCCCGCCGGCGCAAGTGCAACTTTTGCAAGGTCGAATTGAATATTGCATTGACTAGAGAGGAGATGCATGGCATGGCATGGCGGGGGGCAGCTGGATTCCGGAGCACGCCAATGATACGGCGCGCGGCGCGGGCAGGCAGGCAGACAAACATTTACTGGTGGTACATTCCATGGACGACAACGAGCCCGGCCACCGGGGCCGAGCGCCATGCTTATTCTATCGCGCGACTGTACCATACCATGCATGGACCCTTTTTCCATCGCGACACCACCAGCAGCTGCAGCAGCCGCCGCCCGCCGCGTTGCCGTGTTGGTGCCTGCATGCCTACCCTCTCTCTCCCAACTCAGAGAGAGCGAGGGAGCAGGCAGCGCAATAAATGGTAGTTTAGGTGCGCGCAGGCACCATGGCGGCGTAGCAGGCCCTCTCTGTCGCCTCACCGTCTTAACTCCGACCTTTGCCCGCCCACGCGGACTTTTACTCCTCATATTCATCTCCCACCCAGACCTACTCATATCATACATACTCCCCAGCGCACCGCATGGCCAACCGCCGACTGTAGGGAGCGACCCACCCAGAGCGATACATACAGATCGAAAGGGATCGGCACCGTGGCCTATGGATTTGGGCGCATGGCGGGCTTCCCTCTAGGTGGCGGAGGAAGCAGCCGCGACAGCCCGCCCTCGCCGCCGCCCGGCGTGCACCCCAACGACGCCTCCACCTTCCTCTACGCCACGCGCGCCGGCGGCTTCCAGCTATGGGGCCAACCACAGGACCAACAGCAGCAGCACCAGCTCACGCACCCCTTCTACGCCTCCAACCTCATCCGCTTCGCCCCCGATGACCTCCCCTCCGCTGCCGCGCAGGCTCTCGCGGGCGCCTCCCCCTCCTCCTCCCGCGCCGCGCGTGCGGCCGCGGCGGCCGGCCTCGTCGCCGGCGGCACCAGCTGCCAGGACTGCGGCAACCAGGCCAAGAAGGACTGCACCCACCAGCGCTGCCGCACCTGCTGCAAGTCTCGGGGATTCGCCTGCGCGACCCACGTCAAGTCCACCTGGGTACCCGCCTCCAAGCGCCGCGAGCGCCAGCAGCAGCTCACCGCGCTCGCTGCCTCCGCCGTGGCCACCGCCGGCGGTGCTGGCCCCTCGCGGGACCTAACCAAGCGCCCTCGCGCACGCATCACCACCACCTCCTCAGGTACGTACTATACCACTCTCAGCCTACGTGCTAGCTGCACCTTCTTCCGTAAGTAACTCCATACATGCTCTAGGATCTGGCGCTAAAAATTCTGCCTTTTTTCTTCTTCCGTGCAGGGGATCAGCAGATGGTGACGGTAGCCGAGAGGTTCCCGCGGGAGGTGAGCTCCGAGGCGGTGTTCCGGTGCGTGCGCCTCGGCCCGGTCGACCAGGCCGAGGCCGAGCTCGCCTACCAGACCACCGTCAGCATCGGCGGCCACGTCTTCAAGGGCATCCTCCACGACATCGGCCCCACCAACGCCCAGCTGCAAGCCGCTGGCGCCGCGGGAGGAGGCAGCAGCGGCGGCGGCGACTACCTGTTCCGGCTGACGGGCGACGCGTCCCCGCCGAGCTCGGGCGCCGATGCAGGCGGTGGCGGAGGCAACAACGTCGTCGTGTCATCGGCTGTGGTCATGGACCCGTACCCGACGCCCGGGCTCTACAGCTCCTTCCCCTCCACCACGCCCTTCTTCCACGGACACCCCTACCAGAGACAGTGACGACGAGCACGACCACGGCGACGGCTACCTCGATCTCGCTGTAACACCACCGTTCTCTCCGATCTGTCAATTGATGCATAAATTGATGCTCCTTCCTTCCTCCCTTCCTTCCTTCTCTAGAGCCTAGTTAGCTTAGCTTAATTAGGCGGCTTAATTTAGACCTGTCTAGCTCTTCTTGGGAGCATCTGAGCTGATCAGTCAGTGACATACCCGGCCTGTCAGAGCAAATGATTAGAAATCTGACACTTAGGATCCATCTTTGGAATTAAGCATGATTTCTTTGCATTGCTCCATCGGCCTTGCATGCTTTTTTTTTCTTCCGGGATCTTCAATTGACAGTGTTCTTAAGTCTTAACGACCTTCATTTTCTTGGCCCTGCTGTTTTCTTTCCTCAAGATAGTATTGTATAATGCCAAGGTTTCTTTACTTTTACCTCGTCGTAGCTTCTACTGCCTGTCTTTGCGCGCGCAAGGTGCGACCACTTGGCTTTACTACTCGTTTCACCTTTGTTCTCCAAAAGCTGCGCCCTAGAAACCTAGTTACCTTTACTTGGTAGCTTGTGTGGTCTTGGATCCTAGATAAACATGATCTCGTCGTCGCCTTAAGTAATCGGTGTCGTATTGCTTGTTTATGCCTAATTAGACAGTATCAGGTGTGAGTCATCGTATGCTCATGGGAGAGAGGAAGGGAAAAAGATTGTGACCAAATGATCAGCTGATTGGGAGCTGTGACCGATCGAGCCATGCGCCGATCCCTTGCTTGATTTGGGGGTTTGTTTTATGTTTCCGAGTAAGGAGATGATGATTGATTGGCTGCACATTCTCGTGTTCTTCTTCTTTTGTCTCCTTGATCCCATAGCATCACCTCCACATCACGTGATACATCATTTTTATGGCCTTTAATTTTCCATTATTCTTGAACTTGATTGTACTAGCAAAAATCATACAGTTTCAGCCATATTTTCATTTCTTTTGCTAAACATTAAATTAATTTGTTAAGCTACACAACAAATGATATTGTATTTTAATCTTAATTTTTTTGACATCCATTGTGATGTAACTGGATTGCCACCTAGATTACTTCTATTTCACTACTTCTTGAGATATATGATTTATTGTATTTATCAGTCAATGTATTTCCATGTTTATAAAACACAAAATGAATGTGGTTAATTAAAGATGTTAAAATTTGATGAAAATCTACATTGTGAGTCTAAATGAATAGATTGGCTTAATAAAAATTTGAAGGCAATATTCCTCTTGTGTTTTCTCTTAATGCCTCCAAATTACATTTTTGTGCGGAGATTATTTGTTTTTATTTGCAAATAGAGTTATCAGTATAATTGCAGTTTCCTCATAATTTCCCTTTGGTGCATTCATTTTAAAAATAAACTAATACTAACTTACATAGATAAATGCATTGGACAATATGTATTCCCATCAGTTTTGCTGATGCAAATAATTTGACTGCCTTTGTCTAGTATATAGGTTCAAGAATACAAATACTAATTTGGTGATGTCATGTGACCATGATATCAAACCACACTTACTAAGTAGTAGTAACGGTGTGTTATTACTTATTAGGTGATGTGTTTGTGTTATTTGTTTATCGTTATTTCTTATCATAAGTTAGTTCATCCTACCATAACTTTGAATTCGTTGTTGTCAAGTATGATATAACGTGTCATTGCATTCTGTACCGATTAGCTCGTCAATGTGTGTGCATATATAGTAAATGGATTATATCAAATGAGCTATCTATGACAATGCCTCTATGGATATAATGGCTTCTAACCCTATTGTTAAATCAACAAATTTGCCACTGTTGGATATATTCCAAAATACCCATATGAATATGCTTAGAATTATTGGTTATATGCTTGGAATCACAGCAAATGTGCCACTGTTGGTTATTTTCCAAAATCAGCAAATGTGTCACCATTTTCCTTATTTATCATTCCTACAAGGGTCTAATAAATAAATTCTGAAATTTGACTCCAGTGTAAACAAAAGTAGATTGGGAAGAATATCATCATTAGATTTGTGCTGAAACATATTTTCATAAATTTCTACTAGCATAGGAATGCATACAAAATCAACTATCAAACGTACATATATTAGAAACTGTGTCAATGTCTAAAACGTCGCCTATTTTGGAATCGGGGTAGTAATTTATACACGAACATTTTGTGCCGCCCACTATAAATGTGAATGTTTGTTATCCACACCATATAATCTTGACAGCTGAGATAAGTCGCCTAGATCTTTCTTTCCTTTTCTTTGGTTAACATAGTATTTTTATATCTAGTCTGGTGGACGGAACATCAAAGATTTTCGTTGTTTTTGTAAGAAAATCAAGTTGCTTGTTTTTTTTACTGCTTTGCTCATTCAACTGAATGGAGTTGGGCTCGTCATTTTTTGAGTGGACAAGGTACTCAGTTTAGACATGTTATGATTTCCTTATTCAACCGTTAACAAAATATGGTTAATTATACAGTCACCAATTAACTATGGATATTTTTATCAAGCACATGCAAGCACTTACTTTTAATGATTTCCTTATTTGAACTGTGGATGGGAATGTTGAAGGGACAATCAGGCAAATTCTTAGATGCTTGCCTATCGAATCACTAGTATTTCTTTACTACCTACTTCAGTGATCTCATTATCCTTTTAGAACGTGGAAGCTTGCTAGTAGTGGCATTGGGTATCCCATATATACTCCTAGTGTAATCCATATCTTGCTTTGAGCAAATCTCACGGTTAATTAACTAACTGCACTATCTCTCCCAGATAAGGGCATCTCTTCATCATTCCTCGTCTCTTTCGAACATTTGTTTTGGGAACTGATTCGGCTTCGCTTTCTTATTCCAATTGTCCGATTATGATTTACTTCAGGAATAGATAGCTGAACTTCCTCTAGTTTATGACCACGGACCACTAATGTTAGCCACGGTAGGTTGTTGGTTGTGACACATAGCTTGCGAGGAGACGGCACCAAGATATGAGCGCAATCAGTGTATATATAGCCTTCTTGAGACAATTTATAAAACCGGGCTGCGTCTAGGTACCACAATTGTTGCGGAAGCAATAGTTCTACTGTACCCAGTTTCTCTCTTGTAAGTGTTTGCACCTGCGTTGACCTTAGTATGGCTGTATAAAACACGTACTATTAACAAGGGATCCCTTATTATTAACCAATTTGTTTGTTCTGCGTGTAAGCTGGACTTATCCATCTTTTGTTGCCTTTCACAAGTTTGGTACTCCCTCCGATCCGTTTTAAGTGTCCGAAGAAATACACATACGAGGCACAACTTTATAGCTGTACTAGCGAAAATTTTACGGAATTGTGCATGTTCAGTTCACATAGTCTTCCAGGAACAATGAGCTTTCCTATGAAAAAAAAACTTAAACATTTCTAGCAGTCCTATAGCTTCTGTGTTTTGCATAAAATAGTTAACCCTGGCCGTGATGTGTTGTATGCTAGTGTAATTCAGTATAAACCGAAAACGAACTTTACTGTCTATGGCTGAATGGTTATAGCTGTTTTAGGGATTTCTGATGAATTTTGCTACAGATTTTGAAAAATAAGAATCATACATACAAGTCTTGGAACAAAGGCAAAAGGAAAAACTAGAAATTTATGATGATTGCTGGTAATGGCCGCAGGCACTTCTTAGGGGCCGGAAAGTGAGCTCCGGGACAAAGTGAGCAGTGTTGGTGAGAAGACAAAAGGGCAGGGTTCTACCTGTCTGCTGGCATGCACTTTTTATTTGCTCTGGCCGGTCTCTCGAGGAAAAGTATGAAAATTCTTGCAAATGATTACACCCATTGTTGTATGCTGCAAGGCCATAGGGAAAACACGAGAGACACGACAGATTCTAAAGCAGCGTTGTACTGCCTCTCGCACCTTCTCTTCAATTCCCTCGGCCATAGCAGCAGTGCAGTACTGTGTGTGGTAGCAACTAGCAAATGGTTTCTCCTTTTGTTTCTTTCTCCATAGCCATTAGATGCATGGTGGTGAACTACAGCTAGCTACACACCAGCTGCTTGGTTAACGCCAGAGAGCTACCACATTCTCTTCCAAGATGGAAAATCATTGTCAACACTTGGAAGGATAGCACATGAAAAAGCAGTGTCCCATGTCCCCCTTTCTGCCCTAAAAGCCACAGTGTTTACTGCTGCTCTCTCGCTCTCAACGTTCTTGCTCTCATGATAGGTGAGAAAAAAGTAAAACCAAAAGGAGAGAGAAGAAAAACTTGTCGTGGATGGTGGTGCAGGCTAAGGACGAGTAGGGCTCTTCATGGGGAATCCTTAGGGCGCTGTTTAGAGTGGGGGAGACGAGAGAGAGGGGAATGGTCCCATGGAGTACGTGCATTGAGAGTTGTTGGTGAGAGCCCGGCCGGGGGTCACGTGCCCCTCGCACAAACACGCCCCGCAAACCGCTGATTTATACAGAAACCGTTAGCCTCCAGTTAGCACATGCAATTTGCAGAAGCTTGATCCAGCTGCTTTATCAGTGCCGATCGGCTCTGTGCCCAGAGCCTCAGGCCAGGGGTGTGCAGTACCTCCATTTATGTGTCCTAGTTAAAACTGCGTAGTACTTGCTTGCTTAAATGTCTACTTAACTGCAACACATGTCAGAGATCTGCTTGAGACTATCAGCAGAAAAACCCTGGGTTTAGTTTTTTAGATAGAAGGCCAGAAGGCCCGACGTTAAATTAATAACGCCAAAACGGCGACAAGGTACAAAATGCTGATTCCAGCTTACAACACACAATTGCACACACACACCACAACAACGACACAACCTAGGAGAAAGGGCCGAACCCTGCGTAGAACAGCCAACCACCCAAAGGGGCAGGAACGGACCACCACCGGAGGTACCAAGACGTCGAGCGAACGACCCCTGCGTAGAACGGCCAGCCGCCAGGAGGGGCAGGGTCAGAGCCCCGAACGAAGGCACCACGAGGCTCACCAGGAAGAGTCAAACAACAAGGCCCTGAGGTGCACAAGAGGTTCCAAGCCTTGCCAGAGAAAGCATGTCGTCGAGGAGGCCCCGAAGCGCCGGCACCGACCAACAAAACGCCAACTCCGGGGAGCCACGCGCCATGAGCTCCAAGACGACGCCTTCAAGAAGGGCACGACACCGTAGCGCCGCCGCCGCTGGGATCCGGGGATCCGGGATTTTCATCCGGAGCGTAGAAGGACTCAGAAGGGCCGTCACGACGCCTTCAGGAAGGGAACGGCGTCCATGGACGTCGCCGTCGCGGCCCGGGAAGGCCCCGGGCTAGGGTTTCCCCTCGGCCATTGAATCCGCCTTCTACACAGTGCACCGAGCGTACACCGTCACAACACGCCGCTCGCCGATACCCACGCCGCCCACACGACCGTGGTCACCAGCCAGCACAAGAGGCTCTGGCTCGCCCGCCAACCACGAGACCTCCCACCGTCCAGGGCCGCCGCCCTGGCGTCCAGGCTCACCGCTCCGCCGCGGTGAAGGGGAGAAAGATGAAGGGATCCCCCACCAGATCTGTGCCCAGCAGCCCCCATGGCTGTCGGAAGCACCCAATCCTGGGCAAAATCCGGGGGTTCGGGCCGGGCACGGGGCCCCTGCCCCGCCCCAAGCGCGAGGCAGCCACGCTGGCTGCACCACCCCGCCGGAATCGCCGGGCGCCCTCCGCGAAGCACCACCAGGCCAGAGCGCCGCCGCCGACCACGCCCTCCGTGGCCGCGTCGGCCGACCTAGCAACCACCCCGCTCCAGCTCACCTGCACCGAGAAGGGGCGCCGAACCGCGCCATCCCAGGCGCCGGCCGCACCGGGAAGAGCCGCCGCCGCAGAGGAGCGCCAAGACACCGCAGCCACCGCGCCGCCGCAGATGGGCCACGCCGCCACGCCCCACGAGCAGCGCCGCGCCCCACCGACCGCAGCGCCCGCGCCGCCGCCGCCGGGTGAGGGGAGAGAGGGCCCCGCCGCCGCCGACGCCGCCCGGGCTTTGCCCGGCGACGCCCTCCGGCGGCGGAGAGGGAGGGGACAGGGAGGGGGGAGGCGAGTGGCGGCGGATCTAGGGTTCCCCCCGGTCGCTCGCGGGAGCGACGCGGGAGGGAAACTCGAGAGAAGTTTGTCTTTTCCACCCTGGGTTTAGTTGCAAGAGAATCTCGGTAATCTTACGTGGAAAGTTTTAAGATCATATGAGTTTGTATACACATATGAACTCGTTTGTTAAAACCAGAGAACACAAATTGGTTCATGAATTTCAAGGCATCACTTCCTTAATTCATGGTTCTTGAGTGATTTCTGGAATACTGGAAAACAATTTGAAATATTCGTTTAGATTCAGAATTTGCCATCTAGTACTTTTTTTTCCAAAATGGGGAGCGCCCTAGCCTCTACATCAACTGATGCACACGGCTGATTTATTGCATAGTTATAAGTATCAGAGTAATAAAGTTTTACAACTCAACAAAACAGAAAGAGCTCAAATAGCAAGTCCCGGCGAATAAAAAGGAAAACAAGTCGCCTAAGCATCTTATAACAGCCTAAATCGCCGCCAAGTACCCCGATTGTAGATATCCCGTGCGACCGTCTCCAGCTGGGTGCACCCAGAAACCATAGGCGCACGTTGCGCTTCTGCTAGCAGAAATGACCACCCGTGGATCCAATGTGAAGCGTTGTAAATAACCTGAAAAAATGGCGTTTTCAAAATTCGAACACCAGAGTGGACACGAAAACCACGGATAATCTCAACAATTACCTTACGCCAGATTTCCTATCCACTCGGAGTATCATTATCTATATAAGATTCATCAATTTCACGAATTTAGGTCAAAATTTCAACCAAGCTTCACCCGTACATCAACAAAAATTCATTAATGCCAATTGCAGCATAGAGGGATGGAGTATTCATTTTTGAGAAATCTATCTTAGTTTTTTTTCTTCTACAGTGTATAATTGAACCTTTATGCTACATGTTAGCCATCCTACCAAGTTTACATTGTCTTTCGCAAACAGTAAAAATGTTTGGTGAGTTCACAATTCCACATGGCTATCCACTCAAAAAAAAAAAAATCCACATGGCTAACATCGTCTAGCTTGCCCTAAACATAGCCTAGGAGGGTCATGCATGCATGCATGCACGAAAATAAATTAATTCGGACAGCATGGTCCAGGCGCATGCAGGAAGTTGCATCAGATGCATGTACAATTATTGGCGCTAGCTCGATCGTCTCTGCATGCCATGCTCCAGACGTCACATTTAAACAACTCAACCCAGCTTGGCTCCACCACAGATCTAGTGAGTAATCAGTCCCTTTGCCTTGAAGGAAAAAAGAACAAGGAATGATCAGATGAACTCATGATCTTCTTGGCAGATCAGAATGGCATGCAGGGCCCATGAATCCCGGGAGCAGATAGAATGTCGGGTCATGTAAATATCCAGTTAAGACCTTTCGAAAAGAGAGAGTAAGTATCCAGTTAATTCCCCATTGCACACATTAGTGTCCCGCTTCAATCTTGTAAAGTCATTGTAGTAACATTCTTCTCATGCATATTTATGTTTTTGTTGTTGTTGGACCAGCGTTAAAACTCAACGAAGTACTGTAGAAGACTCAACAGGACATGCCGGTACCACCTTGTACCACCGCCGGTACTCTGGGACCTTGTTTTCCGCCCGATCGTTCAAGTTCAAATTATGAATTGGTCATGTACTTCTGGCCGGTGTCAACGTCTTCAGCTTCCAGTCATGATACTTTTTACATTGGCGCTCGTTTTTTTTTCTTTTTTTTTCATAAGAAAGAGAAAAAAGATTGAAATTATTGATTAGCTAGATCGTTTCTCTGAGTGCATCGGAACGGCACTCCAGGAAAGATCCTATACAGCGACGGGTGCGCCCTAGGCTTGTCAAACACCTGGCGCGTAGCGAAACGGCGTATGAATAGGTAGAATTGTTTTTCTCAATTTCTTTTTCAAATTTTTTCTCAATTTTTTATTTGAATTGTTTAACCAGTTAATCGCACTAAAGATTTATCTTTATCTCTGCTCGTTTCTAATAACACTTTCTGATCGGTTACCCATCCTTAGACTGATCCAGTCTCAGCACGATTAACTTATTAGTTCTTTCCCTGTGAGTTGTCTAGAAACAACAGATGCTTCGTTGATAATAGTATCTAATCAATCTTATTAACTCTTGGACCATCATGTCACACGCCTTTATTTTGTAATCCAAATAATTATTTAAATAAACAAATAAATAATTAATAATATTCTTGAATTTAAATAATAATTAATATTTTTTCCTTTTTAAATTTAAAATTGAATAATTCATATCTGCAAATCCGCAAATCAAATTTTGACAAATAATATGTCTTAATCGATTAGAAAATTGATAGAAATTCAAATATAACATCCATATAATCTTTTCCATATTACTAACTGGGGTGTTGAGTGTATGGTATATGGTCACCCCAACCAAATTAGGCGTCGAAATTAGGATTTATGGTGAAAACATGCCAAACTTGAGCACGAAATGATCAAACCATGTTGGAATGGGCTAATATTTGGCAAAGTGGAGCACAATGGTATTGGAAACAAACATAGACCTAGGTTTGTGGAGTTGGGTGTATAGTATAGGGTCATCCCCAAGCAAATTAGATGTCGAAACTAGGGTTCCCCGAGAATACGTGCCAAACTTGGGCATCAAATGATCAAACCATGTTGGAGTGGGCCAAGATTTTGAACAATGTCATTGAAAACCCAAAACACACTTTTACACACTTGGTATGGTACTACCTAGCTTTTGGTTGTATTCCGACGCTCCGGAGCCCCTCTCCGACGAAACCCCGATGGAGAAAAGCCCAGCTTATGTGTTTACGCCCGGTACCATCGTCAAAAGGGGTAGAAGAGTGCAAATTTTGCTTTGTTTTATTAGGGTAGCCCCTAGGAATACCCAAAAAAAACTTATACCCCAACTCTTCACAAGATTCCCTCCGGTTCAACCGAAGTGGGAGTTTCAACCTATAAGTCGACAAACTCACTGGAGAGAAACTGATGACGGTGAGACCTCTAACATCCCGGAGTGGAATCTTGGACATATACAACCCAAAATACACTTTTATACACTTGGTATGGCACCACCTAGATTTTGGTTGGATTCCGATACTGGAGCCAATCTCCGGCGAAATCCTAGCCCCTCTAGAGGAAAAACCTAGCTTATAGGTCTACACCCGGTACCGGCTTCAAAAGGGGTAGCAAAGTGCAATTTTTTTCTTGGTTATGTTAGGGTAGCACCTAGGAACACCTAAAAAAAACTTGTACACCAACTCTTCACAAGATTTGCTCCGGTTCGACCGAAGTGGGAGTTTCCACCTATAAGTCAACAAACACACTAGAGAGAAAGTAATGACGGTGAAACCGCTAATACCTCGGTATGGAATCTTGGACATCTACAATCCAAAACACACTTGTAAACACTTGGTATAGAACCACCTTATTTTGGTTGGATTCCGACGCTCCAAAGCCCCTCTCCCGCTAAACCCTAGGCCCGCTGGAGAAAAATCCAACTTATAGGTCTACACCCGGTACTGGTGTCAAAAGGGGGTAACAAAGTGAAACTTTATTCTTGGTTGTGTTAGGGTAGCCCATAGGAACACCCAAAACAAACTTATACCCCAACTCTTCACAAGATTCCCTCCGGTTCGACCGAAGTGGGAGTTTCCACTTATAAGTCCACAAGCTCACTAGAGAGAAACTGACGACGAAACCGCTAACATACCAGAGTAAAATCTTGGATATCTACAACCCAACACACACTTATACACACTTGGTATGGAACCACCTAGATTTTGGTTGGATTCCGACGCTCCGGAGCCCCTCTCTGGCAAAATCCTTGCCCCGCTAGAGAAAAACCTAGGTTATATGTCTATACCCAGTACCGGCGTCAAAAGGGGGTAGCACAGTGCATTTTTTTTGCTTGGTTGTGGTAGGGTAGCGCCTAGAAACACCCAAAAAAAACTTATACCCCAACTCTTCACAAGATTCTCTCTGGTTCGACGAAAGTGAGAGTTTCCACCTATAAGTCCACAAACTCACTAGAGAGAAACTAATGACGGTGAAACCGCTAACATCTCGGAGTGAATCTTGGACATCTACAATCCAAAACACACTTTGATATGTCCATTTTGCATCACTAGTTTATATTGTAATTTTCTGTTATTCATCGATATATTTCATATTATGATGCATTACTTATGTTATTTCATCTTATTTTGCATGTTTAATAATTATTGAAGAATAAACACTGGGGCCAGAAATCTGATGGAAAAAAGCACCGTCAAGATACCCTATTTCAAAAGATCAGAAGAAGAAGGGGGCATCGGGGAAGTCTTAGAAGTCCAGAAGAGGGAGCTAGCCACGAGGAGAGCTGGAGGGGGGCCACCAGGGGCCCACACCACTAGGGAGCGCGCCCCCCTTTGCCGCGCCTGGGGTGGTGTGGCCACCCTAGCCCGCCTCTGGCCGCCTCCTTTCGCGTACTTGACCCCTCGGGAACCCTAAGCCACGGAGAACCATCGAGGAAATATTCCGCCGCCTCCTCGGGGTGTAAAACAACAGAGAGAGAAAAGCTCTTTGGCAGGGAGAAATATGCCGGGGAAATTCCTTCCCGGAGAGGGGAAATCATCACCATCGTCACCGCCATTTCTCCGGGCATCATCAAGATCGTCATCATCATCATCATCGTCGTCATCAACACCATCACCCTCACTATCCATCTCCATCCAGCTGCAACGATTAGGATTCTATATTGTTGTTCTTCAGTAGATCTCTCTCCCGTTGTGGATTACTTGTTAGTAGTTGATGCTTGTGAGATTTATCGGTGTTTGCACTTTATGACCAGATTGTTATTCATCATTATATCACCTTTGATCATGATCCATATGATGTATTGTGAGTAGTTCGTTTAGTTCTTGAGGACATGGGAGAAGTCAAGATGTTAGTAGTGCAATTATGTTGAAGTAATATCTAGTGGTTTGATATTTAAGTTGTGGTGTTATTCTTATAGTGGTGTCATGTGAACATCGACTACATGATACTTAACCTTTATGGGCCTAGGAGGATGCATTGTGTATTTGGCTACTAATTGTGGGGTTGACGGAGTGAAAGAAACCTAAACTCCCTTTAGGAAACCGATGCACGAGGGAGTGTAGGATCCGAGAGTTTAAGGCTGTGGTTAGATTTATCTTAATTATTTTCTTGTATTTGTGGATGCTTGCAAGGGGTTTAACCACAAGTATGTATTAGTCCTAGTTGGGCGGTGCATTGTCATAGTTTCACCCACATAACACCTATCAAAACAATAAATATTAATCAACTGTTTGAAACGAAAGCACTTGAAGGAGTTCCCATGTGTCCTCGAGAAAGTTTGGCAACCATAAGTAGAACAACCGGCTTATCCTTTGCTCTTAAAAGGATTGGGCCACTCGCTGCAATTATTATTACAATAGTTTATTTACTCGCACTTTATTTATCTACTATATCAAAAACCACCAAAAACCTCTTTGCTAGTGTTTACAGTGAATCCTCTATCCAACCTGCTTGTCAACACCTTCTTCTCCTCGTTGGGTTTGACACTCTTATTTATCGAAAGTACTACGATACACCCCCTATACTTGTGGGTCATCAAAACTATTTTCCGGCGCCGTTTCCGGGGACTGACGCGCTATTGGTAAGAGAAACTTTTACTGTGAGTGTTGTTTTTAGTATGGAGAATCCTTTTGGTTCTCTATTTAGGAGCACTACTACCATTACTGCTATGGTAGTAGATGAACCGCTATTTGCTGAATTGGATCCTTTTAGAATACCTATGAAAATTGTTGGACGTGTTATGAATAACTGCTATTTTGGAGATGGAACTGTCCATCCCGGTGATCATTTTCTCTTTATACATGAATTATGCGAGTTATTCAGGTGTGCATGTATAACAGTGGACCAAGTTAAAAGGGAATTATTCTCTCTATCACTGGGTAGAGCTGCTGAATGGTTTAAAATGCTGAAGAATGGTGAATCTATTGGATGGGAGGAAATTGTACCTCTCTTTTGTTCTTAATTTTATACTCCCAGTGAGATTCATAAAGATCAGAATCAAATATATAATGTCTGACCTCTTGATGGAGAGAGTATTGCCCAAGCTTGGGGTAGAATGTAGTTATTAATGCTTAAATGTCCCGTTCATGAGCTCCAGAGTAATATTGTTATCAATAATTTTTATGCAAGGCTTTCTCTTTAAGATAAGGATTAATTGGATGCTTCTTGTTCTGGATCATTCACACGTATGAAGGAAGAAGCTAAATGGGATCTTCTTGACCGTATTCACGAAAACACTGAAGGATGGGAGAACGACAAAGGTAGAAAGTCAGGTATAAATTATGATTATGAATGCATTAAAGCTTTTATGGGAACCGATGATTTCTATAATGTTAGTGATGTTTGTGGTCTTGATTCTCAAATCTTTGCAAATTGTCTTAAAGCCTTTGCCTCCTATCTTGATATTGCCAAAAAGGAGTTGAGCAAATACTATGCACCTTATAAAGATATTGTTCCTGCTAGAAATATAGAAGTGCATGCTATTAATCCTACTGTACCTGAACCTTATACTGCGAAAATGTCTTTCCCTGCTAAGGTAAAGGAACATTCTATTGTAGCTAGTGTGGTTAACAAAAGTATAAATACATCTATTGAACCTGATGAACAATAACTGTTGAACCTACAGTAGCAATAGTAAAAGACCTTGTCTCTGGAAATGTAGAGGATGAACACATTGTCTTCCGTGAGGATGCTTCTAATATTGTCTCACATCCCAATAGACCTAAGAAAACTAGTGTTCCTGTGCTTTCTGTGAGGATTGGTGATCATTGCTATTATGGTTTGTGTGATATTGGTGCAAGTTCTAGTGCTATTCCTTATGAGCTTTATAAATAAATCATGCATGAAATTGGTTCTTGTGAACTTGAATATATTGATGTGTGGTTATTCAGCTTGCTAATAGAGAAACTATCTTTTCGATTGGTATTGTTAGAGATGTGGAAGTTTTATGTGGTAAAACTAAATATCCTCCTAATTTTCTAGTACTGGGTACGGCTGCTAGTAAAACTTTTCCTATCATTTTTGGTAGACCTTTCTTGTACACTTGTGGTGCTTTTATAGATGGAAAATATTGAGTAAATTTGATGGAAAATCTCATGAGTTTATTTTTTCCAAATTTGCTAGAGCTCCTTATGAATCTGAATTGCCTAATGAGAATTTTAGAGTTGAATAACTTGCCTCTATTGCTCTTGCTCCTAACAATGATTTAAAGCAATATATGGAGCACCTTGAAAGTGAGGTCTTTATGGAAGAGAGAAATGAGATTGACAATATTCTTCTTCGTCAACCAGTGATACTGAAACACAATTTACCTATGGAAGACTTGGGTACCACATTACCACCCAAGGAACATCCTGTTTTCGATTTAAAACATTTGTCTGATGATCCTAAATATGCTTATATTGATGATAAGAAAAATATCCTGTTATTATTAGTTCTAAACTTTAAAGTGAAGAAGAGGAAAGGTTATTAGGATAACTGAAGAAACACCGTGGAGCTATTGGATATACTCTTGATGATTTGAAAGGGATTTCTCCCACTATATGTCAGCATGTTATTAATATTGAACCAGATGCAAATCCAGTAGTTGAAAATCAACGTTGTTTAATTCCTAAGATGAAGGAAGTGGTAAGAAATGAGGTATTAAAACTCCTTGATGTTGGTATTATTTTTCCTATTGCTGATAGTAGATGGGTAAGCCATGCGCATTGTGTCCCTAAGAAGGGAGGAATGACTGTTGTGCCTAATGAAAATAATGAGATTATTCCTCAAAAAGTAGTAGTTGGTTATAGAATGTGCATTGATTTTAGGAAAGTTAACAAGGTTACTAAGAAAGATCATTAACATTTTCCTTTAATTGATCAAATGTTAGAGAGGCTGTCTAAGAAAACTCATTTTTTCTTTCTTGATGGTTATTCTGGATTTTCTCAAATTGCTCTTGGGGCACAAGGTCAAGAGAAAACAACCTTTACTTGTCCTGATGGTACTTATGCTCATAGACGTATGCCTTTTGGTTTGTGTAATGCTCCTTCTACATTTCAAAGATGCATGTCTGCTATTTTTCATGGCTTTTGTGAAGAAATTGTGGAAGTATTTATGGACGATTTCTCCGTCTATGGAACTTCTTTTGATAACTTCTTGCACAATCTTGATAAAGTTTTGCAGAGATGTGAGGAAACTAATCTTGTTCTTAATTGGGAGAAATTCCACTTTATGGTGAATGAAGGAATTATTCTTAGACATAAAATTTCTGAAAGAGGTATTGAAGTTGACAAAGCTAAAGTGGAAGCAATAGAGAAAATGACCAGTCCCTGGGATGTTAAAGGTATTTGTAGTGTTCTTGGTCATGCTGGTTTTTATAGGAGGTTTAATAAAGATTTCTCTAAAATATCAAAGCCTCCTACTATTCTTCTTCAAAATTACGTACCTTTTGTTTTTGATGATGATTGTAAGGAAGCTTTTGAAACTTTAAACAAGGCTTTAACTACTGCTCCTATTGTTCAACCACCCGATTGGAATTTGCCTTTTGAAATTATGTGTGATGCAAGTGATTTTGCTGTAGGTGCTATTCTTGGATAGTGGGTAGATAAGAAATTAAATGTTATTCATTATTCTAGTAAGACTCTTGATGTTTCTCAAAAGAATAATGCTACCACTGAAAAAGATTTCTTAGCTGTAGTTTTTGCTTGTTACAAATTTGGACCTTATAATGTTGATTCAAAAGTCACTATTCATACTGATCATGCTGCTATTAGATACCTTATGGAAAAGAAAGATGCTAAGCCTAGGCTTATTAGATGGGTGCTGCTTTTACAAGAGTTTGATTTGCATATTGTAGATAGAAAGGGTGCTAAAAACCTGTTGCTGATAATTTTTCTAGATTGGAAAATATTGATTATGACCCTATTCCTGTTAATGATAGTTTTCCAAATGAACAGTTGCCCGCAATAAAGGTAAACTCCCAAGAAATTCCTTGGTATGCTGATTATGCTAACTTTATTGTTTCCAAGTATTTGCCTCCAACATTTACATCTGGACAAAGAAGAAAATTCTTTTATGATTTGATGCATTATTTTGGGATGACCCACACTTATATAAAGAAGGAGTAGATGGTATTATGCGAATATGTGTTCCAGATCATGAACAACGAGAGATGTTGAGAATGTGCCATGGTAGTGCTTATGGAGGACATGACGCTGGAGATAGAACCGCATAAAAGGTTCTACAATCAGGTTTCTATTGACCTACTCTTTTTAAAGATGCACGTAATTTTTTTTATCTTGTGATGAATGTCAAAGAGTTGGTAATATTTCTAGACGTAATGAAATGCCTATGAGTTATTCTTTTGTTATTGAACCTTTTGATTATTGGGGATTTGACTCTATGGGCCCGTTTCCTCCTTCAAATAATTAAACTCATATTCTTGTTGCTGTTGATTATGTTACTAAATGGGTAGAATCTATTGATACGTCATAAACGTATCCTTAATTTCTGATGTTCCATGTTGTTTTCATGTTGTTTTCTACATGTTTTCTATACACTTTATGTTATTTTTATAGATTTTCCGGACTAACCTATTGACAAGATACCACAAGGTCAGTTCTCTGTTTTTCTGTTGTTTTAGTTTCAGAAAAGTTGTTCTAGAAATATTCTCGGAATTGAAAAATTCGAAGCCCGGAAGTCTTAGAATTTACGAAGGTTTCACGGAGTCCCAAAGAGGCCCGGAGGGGGGCCACAGTGAGGTCACACCATAGGGCAGCGCGCCCCCTGGCCACGCCGGCGGGTGGTGTGGGCCCCTCGGGCGTCCACCGCCATCTCCCTTTCGCCTATATAATCCCCCTGATATGTGAACCTTAGAGATATGACACTTCTTGCCGAGAAAGACCCGAGGCCACTGTCTTCGTCATCCCGAGACCGGGAGGGTTCTGGAGCTCTCCTCGGCACCCTGCCGGGAGGGGAATTCATCACCGGAGGGGTCTACACCACCATGCCCTCCTCCAAAGTGATGCGTGAGTAGTTCATCCCTGGACTATGGGTCCATAGCAGTAGTTATATGGTTGTGTTCTCCACTTTGTACCTCATGTTTTAGACCTCGTGAGCTGCCCTACATGATCAAGATTATCTTTATGTAATGCTACATGTTGGGTTTGCTGGGATCTGATGAATGTTGAATGCTATGTCTTATGATTATCAATCTACCATGTTATTTTCATGCATATGTTATTTATGATCTTGCATGCTCTCCTTTATTAGTAGATGCTCTGGCCAAGTAGATGCTTGTAACTCCAAGAGGGAGTATTTATGCTCGATAGTGGGTTCATGCCTCCTTTGCATCTATGCTCGAGTGACAGAAACGTGACAGATGGAGGATGTGCTGTTGCCATTAGGGAGAAAACAACAGTGTTTACTTAGATTACATTGTTTACATTACACACTTTGCTTACTGCGATAATCTGTTGCTTGCAAATTAATACCCAACGTTTGTTCGGATGATATTTGGAGGGTGGATTATTAGTCATAGATGCAGTTGGATGATGGTCTATGTATTTTGTCGTAATGCCTGCATGAATCACATAGTAATCTTTATGTCTTGCATATGTACTACGGTGCAGCCTTCATTTCTGTCAATTGCCCAGCTGTAATTTGTTCACCACACATGTTATTTATCGTTCACAGAGAGACACCACTAGTGAACTGTGCACCCCGATCCATTTTCTCATACTGATAATACACACACTGCTTCTACTGTTTTCACACTGCTTCCACTGCTTTCATACTGTTCTCATATTGTTTTCCACAATATACGTTTAACCTCTTTGTGTTCAGCAAAACCGGTGAGATTGACAACATCACTGCTTCGTTGGGGCAAAGTGATTTGATTGTGTTGTGTAGGTTCCCCGTTGCCGCTTAACCGTTAGTGCGCCCTGCCACCTCAGCTGCATCAACCTTCAGAGATCGCTTCTCCTCCTACTGGTCGATTCAACCTTGGTTTCTTTTCTGAGGGAAAACTTGCCACTGCACTCTTCATAGCCTTTCTCTTGGGGTTTACCAACGTCAGCCATCAACAAGTTTTCTGGCGGCCGTTGCCGGGGACTTCGCCTCAAGAAGCAAGCATCCTACCACCAACTTTGGCACCATCAGCTATACCTACAAAAAATGCTGATGGTGAAAGATCATTAAAAATGCTTAAAGATGTTATTTTCCCTAGTTTTGGTGTGCCTAGATAACTTATGACTGATGGAGGTTCTCACTTTATTCATGGTGGTTTTAGAAAAACCCTTGCTAAATATGATGTTAACCATATAATTGCCCCAGGTTATCATCCTTAAACCAGTGGGCAAGTAGAATTATCAAATAGAGAAATTAAATCTATCTGGCAAACGACTGTTAATAAATCTAGAAAAAATTGGTATGATAAGTTGAATGATGCTTTATGGTCTTATAGAACTTCTTTTAAAAATTCTATGGGTATGTCTCTTTGTAAAATGGTTTATGGAAAAGCTTGTCACTTGCCTTTAGAGCTAGAACACAAAGCTTATTGGGCAGTGAAAGAACTAAATCAGATTTTAAACTTGCTGGTAAGAAAAGAATGCTTGATTTTAGTTCTCTAGATGAATGGAGAAATGAAGCCTATGAAAATGCTAGACTCTTTGAGGAGAAAGTTAATGATAGGAGAATTCTTAAAAGAGAGTTTCATGTTGGTGAGAAAGTTCTATTGTATAGGTCTCGTCTCAGATTTTGTTGCAGGAAAATTACTCTCCAGGTGGGAAGGACCTTATGTTATCGAAGAAGTATATCGTTCGGGTGCAATCAAAATTGCTTCCCTTAAAGATAACACTACACAAGTGGTGAATGGGAAAAGACTCAAACATTATATTTCCGGGGATTCTTATGATGAAGATGTTGATATTATTCAAGTGATGACTCCAGAAAAGTTTCTTAGGAGGAAGATTCTAGAATCTGCAGAGTCCGTTTTCGAATAGGTAACAGTCTTGTTAAAAAAAAGTTCGCGTATCTCTTTCCAACTTATATTTTTATAATTTATGAAAAATATGAAAAATATTGAGCCGAAGAAGGGTAGAAGGCAGTGCTCGAGGGCACCACACCATCTGAGGGTACGGGCCCACCCCTAGCCGCTCCTGCCTATGGTTTGGGCACTCCGGAGCCCCTCTCCGACCCGTTTTTGCACTGCACCTTCCTTTTGTTACGTATATTTTTGCTATATAATCCCCCAGATCCCCCAAGGTCCGTATATCATTTTATCATCGTGTTTCTGTTTCGACCCGTTTCTGTCAGGATCTGTTTTCAGTTTTAGAAGCACCATGGTCTCCACCAACAACAAAAACAAGGGCAAGGGACCGATGGAAGATGATCTCCAAGACTGAAAGCCGGGGGAGGAGGTCGAGAGTGGAGCTGAAGGAGATGTAGAAGAAGACCCGCGCATGTACCCAAGCGCCACCGTCGCAAGCATTGGAGTGGTTGCAAAACCCTTCAAGCAAACGGCGAGGATGAGCACTAGAGGGAAGGCCCCACGTCACTGTTTAGCTTCAAGGACACCACTTCCAGGCATTACAAAACCTTTCCATACCTTAATCTATGAGTATCAATCTACGAGGGTACCCAAGGCAAAGTTTCCTTCTTGCTGGGATAGGGATCGTTCTAACCGTGCAGGTGAGGAAAGCCCTGATCTGATATAGTGTGGGACAATAATTCCAAGAGTTGGGACTCACTATTGGACAAGTTCCAGGACCATATTGAGAGCAATATGGAGCTGATATGCAGGCTCATCTATGTGATTGATGATTTAAAGGCGTCAGTTGATTAGCTTATTGAGAAAGATTCACTACCACCACCAAAGAATTAATTCGTCATTGGTGTTGGCATCCCCCTGGCTTGTTCCAAGCTTGGGGGAGTGTCGCGGTATCACAACTTTATCTTTCACCTTTTTACCTTTTAGTAGAGTCATATGATGAGTAGAGAAGTTATCATATAGGATGGTTTGCAGTATGGAAGTATCTCTCCTTTAGTTAGTTATCGATGTATCCCTTAGTTTGAGTTGCCGGTATGGAATATTAATGAGAAGTTTCATCATTTACTTTTTACACTTTATTTTAGTTTGCAATTTTTGTTATATGGTTGATCTTGTTATTAGTATTGGTATCAATATTGGAGCATCAAGTTAATCTAGTTGGTTTTGGCAAACTTAGCATTGGTCAGTAGCAACAATACTTTGAGGCTTACGTAGAAAAGAGGGAGTTCCATGTAGATATATTATTCCATGATCTTTATTTCTTATTGGCTCATAAGCTTAGTATTCTAAAGTTAAGATTGTTTGTACTTCCAAGGAAGATTGCATGATAGGTTCTATCATATGTATATTTGTTTGTTTTCCCTCAACTCTTATGCTTGCTACCCAGCCTTGCTAGCCAAAAACCTATACTCGGAGGGAATGCTTCTCGTGCATCCAAACCTTGAGCCCCAAAACCATGCCATTTGTGTCCACCATACAAACCTATATGTGGTATTTATCCGCCACTCTAAGTAAATTGTTTGTGTGCTACCTTTAAACCTTCAAAATACACATGTTTTGTGCCCCTGTTTTAGCTCATGAGGATGCAAATAGAGAATCTTTATCCCAATTGTTGATTGGAATTTACACACTTGGACTAGTGGCTTTGTCCGCTTATCCAAATTGATAGAAGAGCTGACAGCGGGGTGCCCAGCCCCAAAATTGGTTACTATAAATTCTCTTCACTATTTTTGCCCCTGATTTATCAGTCAAAGCATAATTACGTAAACAAAAGAGAAGAGGGATGACCTACTACACCAGTAGCGTCCTTCAATGAGAGCCGCTCTTATAATTCTAGTTGGATTGTGACGTATTGTATTGTCTGTTTACCATTCGTTGACATAGACATACACACCTACCCCTAAAAATTTAGACACTCCTCCATGGTATGTGATTGTTGGAAGGCACCCGAGGATTCGGCTAGCCATGGTTTGCGTAATAAAGGTTGGGAGGAATGTCAAATATTTTATGCTCTCTATATGTTTATCAAATGAAAACCTCTAGCACATGAGTTAATCCATGCTTTCCTCTGTGAAGGGCATATCTTCTACCTTTATGTTGAGTCAGTAAACCTACTTGTTTCTGTCCTAAGAAAGCATTTGAGTTGTTGTGATCCATCCATCTATATGTTGATTTATTCAAAATGTCCTTTATTCTTCCTTGTTTAGTACAAATGTTCTTATCTGAATGAATACCACTTTGAAAGTTATCAATGAATGCAAAGAGACCGTTATGATTGAGCATGATAAACTCTGCAATATAAGCTCCAATATAAAGACTCTGATCGAAAGATAAGTACAATATGTTAATTGCTCTCTGACCAAGAACGAAGTTTGCCTTCACCAATTATGATTTACCTTTTACACCTTTATTGTGATTCCCTCTACTCGTTTCAATTTTAGTTATATGAGAGGAAGTTGCTACCTAGAATTTCATGTGTATTGATAGATGTGATGCTGATGGCTGACGTTGGTAAACCCCAAGAGAAAGGTTGTGAAGAGTGCAGCGACAAGTTTTCCCTAAGAAAAGAAAGCAAGGTTGAATCGACCAGTAGGAGGACAAGCAATCTCTGAAGGTTGACGCAACTAAGGTGGTAGGGCGCACTACTGGTTCAGCAACAACATGGAACCTACACAACACAATCAAATCACGTTTCCCCAATGTAGCAGTGAGGTTGTCAATCTCACCGGTTTTGCTGAACACAAAGAGGTTAAACGTATGGTGTGGAAAATAGTAGGAAAACAGTAGCAGCAGTAGTAACACTATGAAAGAAATATGAAAGCAGTAGGTGTTTTATCAGTATGAGGAAAAAGGACCGGGGTCCACATTTCACTAGTAGTATCTCTCCGAGAAAGATAAATAACATGTGTGGTGAACAAATTACAGCTGGGAAATTGACAGAAATGAAGGCTGCACCGTAATTCATATGCAAGACATAAAGATTACTATGTGATTCATGCGGACATTACAACAAAATACACAGACCGTCATCCAACTGCATCTATGTCTAATAATCCACCCTCCGAATATCATCCGAACAAACTTTGGGTATTACGTTGCTAGCAACAGATTATCGCAATAAGCAAAGTGTGTAATGTAAACAATGTAAACTAGGTAAACACCGTTGTTTGCTCCCTAATGGTAAGAACACATTCTCCATCCTTCACGTTTCTGTCACTCGAGCACAGATGCAAAGGAGGCATGAACCCACTATCGAGCATAAATACCCCCTCTTGGAGTTACTAGCATCTACTTGTCCAGAGCATCTACAAATAACGGAGAGCATGCAAGATCATAAATAACATAAGCATGAAGATAACATGATAGATTGATAATCAGAAGACATAACATTTGACATTCATTAGATCCCAGCAAACACAACATGTAGCATTACATAACAATGATCTCGATCATGTGAGGTAGCTCAGGATATGTAAACATGAGGTACAAAGTGGAGATAACAACCATCTAGCTACTGCTATGGACCCATAGTCCAGGGATGAACTACTCACACATCACTTCGGAGCAGGGCATGGTGGTGTAGACCCCTCCGGTGATGAATTCCCCTCCCGACAGGGTGCCGGGGAGAGTTCCAGAACCCTCCCGATCTCGGGATGACGATGACGGCGGACTCGGGTGTTTCTCGAGAAAAAGTGACATATCTTTAGTTTTTACGCCTCGGGGGGTATAAATAGGCGAAAGGGCAAAGGCGATCGAGGCCTGGGAGCCCCACACCACCCCATGGCGCGACCAGGGGGCGCCGTCCTATGGTGTGGGCCCCCTGTGCCCCCCTCCGGGTCTCTTCGGGACTCCGTGGAACCTTAGGGAATTCTAGGACCTCCGGACTTTGAATTTTCCAATTCCGAGAATATTTCCAGAACAACTTTTCTGAAACTAAAAACTGCAGAAAACAGGGAACTAGCTCTGTGGCATCTTGTCAATAGGTTAGTCCGGAAAATCGATAAAAATGACATAAAGTGTACAGAAAACATGTGGGAAACAACATGGAACATAAAAAAAAATTAAGGATACATTTATGACGTATCAACATCCCCAATCTTAGTTCCTACTCGTCCTCGAGTAGGTAAACGATAAAAACACATAATTTTTTAGGTGACTTGCTACCAACATAAACTTGATCATCAATAATCTAAAAGCATAAGTAAGCTGAGATCATAGAACTTAAACACAAGCATATGAATAGAATATTAATAATAAAGCATAGCAATCACCTTGCATCATGAGAAGTAACATAAATAAAAGATCATGAATAACAATGCAACGAAATATATACGTTTGTTTCAAGTATAGAGAAAGCATGGCAAATTGATATTTCGCTAGTCCTTAAGAGTGGCGCAAAACATAAATGCCAGGACACCTTCAAAATTCATGAGGAAGACTAGAACAAATAATTAGAGAACACGCAATAACACATCATGAATCACTTGATAATGTTTATGGGACAAATGCACATAAAAATCAGAATAGCAACTATGCTCTCTCAACTATGCATAAAGTTAGAATATGGAGGATCAACATAAAAGTAAAAGAAAGGCCCTTCGCAGAAGGAAGCATGGAACAACTCATGTGCTAGAGCTTTTATTTTTATTAAACAATGGTATAAAAAGCTTGACACTCCTCCCATCCATCTTACACAAACCATGTCTAACCGAATCCTCGGGTGGCTGCCAACATTCACATACCGTGGAGGAGTGTATATGTTTTTTAGAGAGGTGTATGCTTATGTCAACGAATGGTAAACAAAAAATACAGTACGTCACAAGCCAACTAGACTTCACAAGAGTGGCTCCCATAGAAGGACGCATCTCAGTACAAGGTCATCCCTCTTTCTCTTTTGTTTACACAATTATGCTTTGACTGATAAATCAGGGGCAAAAATAGTGAAGATAATTTGTTGTTATTAATTTGGGGCTGGGCACCCCGCTGCTAGCTCTTCTATCATTGGATAAGCGAATGAAGCCACTAGTACAGGGTGTGAAAGTCCAATCAACAAGTGAGATAAATATTCTCTATTTACGTCCTCATGAGCTAAGACAGGAGCACAAAACATGAGTAATTTTGAAAGTTTTAAAGGTAACACATGAGCAATTTACTTTGGAGTGGCGGTTAAATACCACATGTAGGTAGGTATGGTGGACACTTTTGGCAAACTTTGGTTTTTGGTAGTTGGATGCACGAGTAGAGCTCATACTCAGTACATGTGGAGGCTAGCAAATTACTGCGAGCGACAAATCAAGAGAGCATAAGAGCCATAATCATGCATAGTGACATAAACATCATTAATCAAAACATAAGTGGTACCACAAGTTCAAAAACTAAATGATCATGGAGGATATAAGTGATTGGTTCATAGTCATAAACATGGTGTGAGCATGCGCCAAGTCAACCAAATAAAATATTCAAAGGAGAACACCACAAATTTATGCTTCAATATGACAAGAAAAACTCATGATTCTTTCAATGGCACATTAAACACTCTCAGCTATTTGAGGCTAATCATGGTACTAAATAACCACAAGGCTTTAGAATTAAAATAACATCTATTATGATATTAAAAAGTCTAGCGACAGTCTATACAAGCTTCTACTTGCACCGTTATAAATTCTACCACAAGCAGTAATTTCTTTTCCCAACAAGCACCATAAAAAACATGCTTAAAAAATCTATAAATGCTACAACAAGCAAACATGAGGGTAATCACATAAAACTACTAAAACTAACAGCTGTGAACAAGAGATCCAACGAAAACAAGAGCTAAACAGGAATTTTTGTAGTAACTAGAAGAAAAACTAAGAATACTAGCATAGCAAGTATTCAAACGAAAAAGCAGAGCGTGTCTCTCTCCCAAAAAAGGAATGCTAGGGTCCAAATATATTATTGCAGAAAGGAAAACAAAATAAAACAAAGGAAAACAAAAGATAACAAAAGAAAAACAAACAGATGCTCCAAGTAAACTTCATATGATGTGACCGAATAAAAATATAGTTTCACTTGAAGTGACCTGATAGATTGTTGATGAAGAAGGGGATGCCTTGGGAATCCCCAAGCTTATATGCTTTAGTCTTCTTAGAATTTTATGGTATGAACCATGGGGAAATCCCCAAGCTTTGACCTTGTACTCTGCTTGATCACATATATCACCCTCTTCTCTTGACCCTTAAAAACTTCCTTCACACCACACTCAAAGAGTAATTCGCATTAGAAGGTTAGTGCAACAATAAAAAATCTATGGGTTTTGTATGGGAACAAGTGCTACTTATAATTTTAAACATTAGCTACAGCAAATTATGTTTTGTGAAGCAAAGAAATCCACTTGACATCGTAAAAGAGCAAATGCAAGAAAAATGGCAGAATCTGTCAAAACCAGAACAGTCTATAAAGAAAAAAAAATCGGGGAACTTCCGTTGCTCAGATCGAAAAACTTAAAGATAAAAAACTTTGCGGAATTAGCTGAGGAATAAGCACAAAAAAGTTCAGGTCATTCTCATTTTCCTGTGAATTATACGATTTTTTACGGTGGACAGCAGAAATCTGTTTCCTGCGCAGAAATCCAAAACCAACTCCAATTCTCGTGAGAAACTTTACTTGGAACAACTAAAACATGAAAATAAAGATACAAAGGAGTTTCTACAGAACTATAAAACCCCCTGACTCAAACAAAACATAGAAAAACAAAGCAAAAATAAAACCATGGGTTATCTCCCAAGAAGTGCTTTTCTTTAACGTCTTTTAGCTAGGCCTAGAAAAGTGGAATCAAGTGTTTTCAAGTGAAGAAGCATCCAAATTGTAATTTATTAGAATAATAGAATCAAAAGGAAACTTCATTATCTTTCTAGGAAAGTTTTCCATACCTTTCTTGAGTGGAAATTGAAATTTAATATTTCCCTCTTTCATATAAATAACAGCACCAACAGTTCTAAGAAAAGGTTTTCCCAAAAAAATTGGACAAGAAGCCTTGCATTCAATATTCAAGACAACAAAATCAAAGGGGACAAGATTATTATTAACCATTATAAGAACATCATCAACTCTCCCCAAAGGTTTCTTTCTAACATTATCAATTAGACGAACATCCAAATAACAGGGTTCCAATGGTGGTAAATCAAGAATATCATAGAGTTTCTTTGGCATAATAGAGATACTAGAACCAAGGTAACATAGAGAATTGCAATAAAAGCCATTCGCTTTCATTTTAATAATGGGTTACCAACCATCATCTAGCTTTCTAAGGATAGAGGCTTCACATCTTAATTCATCCTCTCTAATTTGCATGAGAGCATTTGTAATATGTTTTGTGAAAGCCATATTCATAGCACTAGCATTAGGACAACTAGCAAGCTTTTGTAAGAACTTAATCACTTTAGTTATGTTGCAATCATCAAAGTCAATATCATTTTATCAAAGATAATGGGACCATTGTCTCCCATGTTTCTAAAAATTTCAGCACTTTTATCAGGAAGATTTTTAGCAGTTTCAGGAAGTTTTGCATTTTTAATAGAAGAAGTGGGAGTGTTTACAACACCAATTACTTTAAAATTGATAGTAGAAGGTTTTCTAGCATGAGAATCTTCAGTTTTTCTGGTGGTGGTAATGGTGCAAACATTACCTATATTATTCTGTCTGGATATTTCATCTTCTCTTTCCCATCTAGCATGCAATACAACTAACATCCTAACATTATCATCAATTCGAATTTGGATAGAAATCAAAGTTTTACTTTCTTTAACATCATGAGGCATGATCTTTAGTTTCAGAAAATCAACATCAAGAGCAAGGCTATCAACTTTAGAAGCAAGAACATCAATTTTGCCAAAGTTTTCCTCAACAGATTTATTAAAAGCAGTTTGTGTACTAATAAAATTCTTAAGCATGTTCTCAAGATCATAGGGTACACTTTTATTGTTGTTGTAGGAATTACCATAAGAATTACCATAAGCATTACTATTATTGGGAGGATATGGCCTATAATTGTTACTACCAAAATTATTCCTATAAGCATTGGTGTTGAAATTATTATTTTTAATGAAGTTCACATCAACATGGTCTTCTTGAGCAAGCAAAGAGGCTAAAGGAACATTATTTGGATAAATAGGAGCATGGCCATTCACAAGCATAGACATAATAACATCAAATCTATCACTCAAATAGGAGGTTTCTTCAACAGAATTTACCTTCTTACCAGTTGTTGCTCTCTCAGTGTGCCACTCGGAATAATTTAGCATCATATCATCAAGAAGCTTTGTTGCTGACCCCAAGGTAATGGACATACAGGTTCCTCCAGCAGCTGAATCTAGAAGGTTTCTTGAACAAAAATTCAGACCTGCATAAAAGGTTTGGATGATCATCCAAGTAGTCAGTCCATGAGTGGTACAATTCTTTACTAAAGATTTCATTCTTTCCCAAGCTTTAGCAACATGCTCATTGTCAATTTGCTTAAAATTCATAATGCTACTTCTTAAAGATATAATCTTAGCAGGAGGATAATATTTTCCAATGAAAGCATCTTTACACTTAGTCCAAGAATCAATACTATTTCTAGGCAAAGACAGCAACCATTCTTTAGGTCTTCCTCTCAAAGAGAAAGGAAACAATTTCAGTTTAATAATATCTCCATCTACATCTTTATAATTTTGGATCTCACATAGTTCAACAAAATTATCAAGATGGGCAGCAGCATCATCAGTACCAACACGAGAAAATTGCTCTCTCATAACAAGGTTTAACAGGGAAGGTTTTATCTCATAAAAATCAGCAGTAGGAGCAGGTGGAGCAATAGGTGTGCGAATGAAATCATTGTTGTTGGTGCTAGTAAAGTCACACAACTTAGTGTTCTTAGGGGTAGTCATTTTAACAAGACTAAAAACAGGAATAAATCTACAGCTAGAATAAGAACTAATTTTTTTGTATTTTTGATAAAGAGAAGCAAACAAGACAAAATAAAATAAACTAAGCAAAATAAAAACAAAGTAAAGAGATTGGAAGTGGGAGACTCCACTTGCAGAAATTATTTTCCTCCCGGCAACGGTGCCAGAAAACTTGTTCATGGCTGACGTTGGTAAACCCCAAGAGAAAGATTGTGAAGAGTGCAACGACAAGTTTTCCCTCAGAAAAGAAACCAAGGTTGAATCGACCAGTAGGAGGACAAGCAATCTCTGATGGTTGACGCAGCTGAGGTGGCAGGGCGCACTACCGGTTCAGCAACAACATGGAATCTACACAACACAATCAAATCACTTTGTCCCAACGAAGAAGTGATGTTGTCAATCTCACCGGTTTTACTGAACACAAAGAGGTTAAATGTATGGTGTGGAAAACAATAGGAAAACAATAGAAGAAGTAGTAACAGTATGAAAGCAATATGAAAGCAATAGGTGTTTTATCAGTATGAGGAAAAAGGACCGGGGTACACAGTTCACTAGTAGTGTCTCTCCGAGAAAGATAAATAACATGTGTGGTGCACAAATTACAGCTGGGCAGTTGACATAAATGAAGGTTGGACCGTAGTGCATATGCAAGACATAAAGATTACTATGTGATTCATGCATGCATTACAACAAAATACATAGACCGTCATCCAACTACATCAATGTCTAATAATCCACCCTCCGAATATCATCCGAACAAACGTTGAGCATTAAGTTGCTAGCAACAGATTATCTCATTAAGAAAAGTGTGTAATGTAAAAAATGTAAACTAGGTAAAAACCGTTGTTTTCTCCCTAATGGCAACAACACATCCTCCATCTGTCACGTTTCTGTCACTCGAGCACAGATGCAAAGGAGGCATGAACCCACTATCGAGCATAAATACTCCCTCTTGGAGTTACTAGCATCTACTTGGCCAGTGCATCTACTAATAACGGAGAGCATGCAAGATCATAAATAACATAAGCATGAAGATAACATGATAGATTGATAATCATAAGACATAGCATTCAACATTCATCAGATCCCAGCAAACACAACATGTAGCATTACATAAATATGATCTTGATCATGTGAGGCAGCTCACGAGATGTAAACATGAGGTACAAAGTGGAGAGAACAACCATCTAGCTACTGCTATGGACCCGTAGTCCAGGGATTAACTACTCACGCATCACTTAGGAGGAGGGCATGTTGGTGTAGAACCCTCCGGTGATGAATTCCCCTCCCGGTAGGGTCCGAGGAGAGCTCCAGAACCGTCCCGATCTCGGGATGACGATGACGGCGGCCTCGGGTGTTTCTTGGGAAAAAGTGGCATATCTTTAGGGTTTACGCCTCGAGTGGTATAAATAGGCGAAAGGGAAAAGGCGGTGGAGGCCTGGGGCCCCCACACCACCCCATGGCGTGGCCAGGGGGCGTCGCCCTATGGTGTGGGCCCCTTGTGGCCCCCCTCCGGGTCTCTTTGGGACTCCATGGAACCTGCGGGAATTCTAGGACCTCCGGACTTCGAATTTTCCAATTTTGAGAATATTTCCAGAACAACTTTTCTGAAACTAAAAACAACAGAAAACAATGAACTCGCTCTGTGGCATCTTGTCAATAGGTTAGTCCGGAAAATCGATAAAAATGACATAAATTTTATAGCAAACATGTGGGAAAAAACATGAAAACAACATGGAACATCAGAAATTAAGGATACATTTATAATGTATCAGATGCTTCTTGTCCGTATTTTATTTGACGACACCTCACTCCATAAATCTGTGGTCATGTTTACTGAGTTCAGTTTCGCTTGGGGACAAGCGAGGTCTAAGCTTGGGGGGAGTTGATACGTCCATTTTTCATCACTATTTATATTGTAATTTTCTGATATTCATCGATATATTTCATATTATGATGCATTACTTGTGTTATTTCATCTTACTTTGCATGTTTACTAATTATTCGAGAATAAACGTCGGGACCAGAAATCTGATGGAAATAGCATCGTCAAGATACCCAATTTCAGAAGATCGGAAGAAAAACGGGCGCATCAGGGAAGTCTTAGAAGTCCAGAAGAGGGAGGTAGCCACGAGGAGACCCGGAGGGGGGCCACCAGGGGCCCACACCACTAGCGGGCACGCACCCCCTTTGCCGCGCCTGGGGGTGGTGTGGCCAACCTGGCCCACCTCTGGCCGCCTCCTTTCGCGTACTTGACCCCCCGGGAACCCTAAGCCACAAAGAACCATCGAGGAAATATTCCGTGGCCTCCTCGGGGCGGAAAACAAAAGAGAGAGAAAAGCTCTCTGGCAGGGAGAAATCCGCTAGGGAAATTCCTCCCCGGAGAGGGGAAATCATCGCCATCGTCAGCGTCATCGCTCCGGGAATCATCAAGATCATCATAGTCGACATCATCATCACCAAAACCATCACCCACACCATCTATCTCCATCCCTCTGTAATGATTAGGATCATATATCGTTGTTCTTCACTAGACCTCTCTCACGGTGTGGATTACTTGTTAGTAGTTGATGCTTGTGAGATTTATCGGTGTTTGCACTTTATGACCAGATTGTTATTCATCATTATATAACCTCTGATCATGATCCATATGATGTCTAGTGAGTAGTTCGTTTAGTTCTTGAGGACTTGGGAGAAGTCATGATGTTAGTAGTGGAATTGTGTTGAAGTAATATCTACTGGTTTGATATTTAAGTTGTGGTGTTATTCTTCTAGTGGTGTCATCTGAACGTCGCCTACATGACACTTCACCTTTATGGGCCTAGGAGTATGCATTGTGTATTTGGCTACTAATTGTGGGGTTGCAGGAGTGACAGAAACATAAACCCCCGTTAGGAAACCGATGCACGAGGGAGTGTAGGATCCCAGAGTTTAAGGTTGTGGTTAGATTTATCTTAATTACTTTCTTGTATTTGCGTATGCTTGCAAGGGGTTTAACCAAAAGTATGTATTAGTCCTAGTTGGGTGGTGCATTATCATAGGTTCACCCACACAACACCTATCAAAACAATAAATATTAATCAATTGTATGAAACGAAAGCGCTTGACGGAGTTCCCATGTGTCTTGTAGAACGTTTGGTAATCATAAGTGGAACAACCGACTTGTCCTTTGCTCTCAAAAGGATTGTACCACTCGTTGCAATTATTATTACTATATTTTATTTACTCGCACTTTATTTATCTGCTATATAAAAAACCACCAAAAACCTGTTTGCTAGTGTTTAAAGTGAATCCTCTATCCAACCTGCTTGTGAACACCTTTTTCTCCTCGTTGGATTTGACACTCTTATTTATCGAAAGTACTACGATACACGCCCTATACTTGTGGTTCATCACACTTATACACACTTGGTATGTCACCGTCTAGCTTCTGGTTGGATTCCGACGTTCCACAACCCCACTTTGGCGAAACATTAACCCTTTATTGTTGGTTCCGTCCTTGATCATGGATTTTTTAAGAATATAGCTTGAACAATATGCATGATAATGTAGATATGCTTCTCCTTTTCAAAACGAGCAAAAGAACGTCAAAATCCGAGTTCGAATGCAAAAGTTATGCTCAAAACGGTGAGTAAGCAAAAAAAAAAAAAACAGAGCTAGGCCGAAGGCATTGCCGTCGCTGGAGCTCAAAGAAAAAAGATAGGCCGGCAGCATTGCCGTCGGCGTAGGTCAAAGAAAAACTGCGAATTTTGGGTTGGCCTTGTCGGGGTCTATGCCGACGGCCCCTACAAAAAGATGTTGGCGTAGCCCTTGGCCCTTGGCGTATTCGTTTATTCCCGTAGTGCGGGATGCTAAGAGATATGACGATGAATGCACCGCTAGCTTAGGGGTGATGAAGAGACTTGGTGGGGATGAAGCGGTACCTCCTGAGCCGCATGCGAGGAAACATGGGAGGCGTTCCCATCTGCGTCATCGCGCGTGGACTCCCCACTCGGCTCATCTTCCAGCGTTGCCGTCGGCTTCAGCCGACCTAGGCTCGTCCGACATGGCGGTGGAGTTATAGTTTGGTTTGGGCTTCTCATGGGGAGTATTATAGATACGTTTGCAAAGTATCAACATCCCCAAGCTTAACTCCTACCCGTCCTTGAGTAGGTAAGTGATAACAAAATAATTTTCTAGGTGACATGAAGCCAACATAATCTTGATCAACTTTATGTAAAAGCATTGTAAGCTAAGACCAAAGTAATTTAAAAAAATTCATGATAAATATTATTTGTACTAATGTAAACTTAGCAACTATGTTGGACATGAAAAGTAACACAAATAAATGAAAATGAATAATAATGCATTGAAAGTGATAAGTTTTTTTCAATCATTAAGAAAAACATAATAAAGTGGTATCCAACTTGTGCTTCATGTGGTAGCAAAACGTCCTTCAAAGTTCAAATGGTGACTAGATACAAATAATTGGAGAGCAAGCAATACCATAATCATGAATCAATCAATAATATATTTTGGGACTATGCACATTATAGTCAGAATGACAACTATGCTGTCTTAACTGGTGCATAAAGTAAGAAGATTAAGATTCAGCATAAAAGTAAAATAAAGACCCTTACCATAGGGAAGTAGGGACTACTCATGTGCTAGTGATTTTTATTTAATAAAACAAAAGGTATTGAAAATAATTTTTGAGAGAGGTGTATGTCTATATCAACGAATGCTATCAAATGACTTACCATATTTTCATGTTTAATGGCTTCAAGAGTGGCTCCCATAGTATAATCATAACATTCCACTTTCTCCTTTGTTTGCACAAGCTAAGTTCATGATTTCTTAAGACCATAGTGTGAGGAGATTTTAATATTACTGTTGTAGCTTATCTTATGTGGGGTGGGAATCCAGATGCCTGCTCTTTTTGCAATATTACGGACTAGCACATTATTGATGCTAGTCAAGTGTGAAGCCACCAAACATGAAGAAATACTAAAGCATTTAGTACTTCCTCACGAGCTAAAACAGGAACACAAAACATGTTTAATAATTTTGAAGGTTTAAAGGTGGCACACGAGAAATTTGGTTGGAGTAGCGGTGAAATACAACATATAGTTAGGTATGGTGGACACATTGGAAAACTTTGGTTTTTAGGAGTTGGATGAACTAATAGATCTCATACTCAGTACAGGGTGAAGGCTAGCAAGAGACTGAGAGCGACCGATTAAGAGAGCAATAACAGCCATAATCATATCCATAGCGACAAAACATATTAATCAAAACATGAAGTGATATTACAAGTCAAAAACTAAACGATCATCAAGGCTAGAGGTGACTTTGTTTATAGTCATAACATGGTGTGAGTATGCGCCAAGTCAATCCTCATAACACATTCAAAAGAGAATACCACAATACCATGCTTCAATATGAGGAAACAACACATGATTTAATTTCAATGGAACATTAAGCACTCTCAGCTATTTGAGATTAGTCATGATACATCATAATACTACTAAGAACACAATTGAAATAACATCTAACATTACATGCCAAAGACTAAGCCACAGTCAAAATAAGCTTCCTATTGCACCACTATAAGCATGGAATAATTTACTCTTCTTCATCACCAATCAACTTATTTGAAACAACTCTTTAAGCAAATAATCATCAAATACCAGAGGTCTAATCATATATAACTGAAGCAAACCAACAAGATCTAAAAAAAATTGAGTGAAAAACAAGAGCTAAACGCAGTACTAGCAAAAACTAAACACTCAAAAAACAATAAGAGTGAAAACTAGAGTGTTCTAGGCAATGAAAACGGAGTGTGTCTGTCTCCAAACTAAAATTTGCTAGGATCCAACCGTTTAATACATCAAGAAAACAAAACAAAACAAAACAAAACTGAAAGCGAAATAAAATTACGCTCCAAGAATAACACATATCATGTGAAGGAATACAAATATAGTGTTTTGAAAGAAACCTGATGTTTTTGTTAATGAAGAAGAGGATGCCTTGGGCATCCCCAAGATTTGACACTTGTACTTCTTGGATATGTCTTGGGGTGACTCGGGTATCCCCAAGATTGATCTTTTCTCCATCCTTCATCTTCTCATATCATCCTTCTCTCCCTACACTTGAAAACTTCCTGCACCTAAAACTTCTCACGATCTTCATTAGAAACGTTAGTGCATCAAAATAATAAATCCACTTGGTTCAGCTTTAACACAGCAGTCATTTACAAAAATTATCTACTGTGAAAAATTCTTTTAAGGCTCCCCCCCCCCCCCCGAAAATAATCTTAAAAGAAAAGGATAAAGATGCAAATGGAAATACTGTCAGAAATCTATCAAAACAGAACAACAAGTAAATAAGAACTTTTTCTACAACCTTCGGTTGCTCAAATAAAAAAGTTCGAAACTAATGAAAGTTAGATAACAACCCGGGGCAGGTTCCCCAAAAATACCAAAAAATCATCGCGTTCTGGCTGAGAGGAGCAAGGTTTTTGGTGAAGCGCAAAAATCTGGACAGAAAACTGCAAATTCCCCAAATCTTACTAACTCTCTATTAGGGTACTCTTGGCAGTAAAATGAAATAAAAAGGATAAGGAGCGGTTGTTACAGAGGTAACAACTTCCAAGACTCAAATAAAACAAAGGAAAGTGAAACAAAACAAAAGAAAAGCAGAGTGGGTTGCCTCCCACAATTGCTTTTCTTTAACGGCTTTTAGCTAGGCAAGAAGAACGAATCAATCATTATCAATATATCCATCATCAAGATCATCAAAAATTTCTTCAATAGTGCAACTAGTTATTTTAATAGGATTATCTGAGATAAGTTTGTTTATAAAACTAGGTGAGTCAAGAATAGTTCTTTTGGTTTTGCTCACACTAGATGCCTTCTGTATGGTTTTAGAACTTCCCCCTTCTTTAGTAGATACATTAATTTTTGGTGGGGCATTATTAGGGACATATACGATATTAGGCTTCTTTCCCACTACAGTTTCAACCTTTTTAGTTTTAAGAGAGAACAAGGTAGACCCCAAAGTTTCTATAATCTCTTCAATTTTGTCTATTCTATATGGATGATTTTCATTAACTTTTATAGTTTCAATAATTTTCACCCTTTTGGAAATACTCTTTATAGCACCACCTAGTTTGTCCACATGCTAAATTAATTTCTTGTCTAGCTCATTTTGTTTCTGAATATTAACTATGTTCTCCTCAATAGAATCCAACCTATTTAGCACATGTTCCATAGTGATATCAATTTTAATTTCATCAATAGAAGGATTTCTGACTAATATTTCAATAGCATTAAGGGCTTCCAAAGTCCGTTCTCCTAAAAAGTTTCACCCATTAACGTGTCAAGGATATACCTATACCAATTGGTGACACCCACATAAAAATTTCAAAGAAGAACATTGGTTGCTTTCTTTTTAGTGGACTTATTTTGAGCATCATTAGTTCTATACCAAGCATCTTGTAAAATTTCCCCACCTCTTTGGTTGAAGGTGAGGACCTCAGCTTCGGGAGACATAACAAAAGGAGTAGAGCTATACATACTAACAAATTAAACTAACAACGTAAATAAATGACTAGAAACTAGAGAACTATTTTTTTTAGATTTTTGACAAAGAGGAAATAAGACTAATCAAAAGTAAACTAAGCAAGAACAAAACAAAAGAAAGAGTGTTGAAGTGTGAGACTCCCCTTGCTGCAAGCTAGAAGTCCCTGGCAACGACGCCAGAAAAAGTTCTTGATGCAGACGTGATCACACGCTCGTTGGGTAACCCGAAGTGGAAGGTATGATGTAGGTCTAGCAGAAATTTCCCCCCAGTTGTGGAACTAGGGTTATCAATCCAGTAGGACTTCTAAGTCTTGGATAATGTTTCTTGTTGTATGTCGCGTCAACAAGCATGGAACCTGCACACAACACAGAAACTCTCTTTTGTCCCCAACTTTCGAGAAGGTTGTCAGTCTTCCCTTCTTGCTGAAAACTAGAGAATTAAACATATAGAGTAATGAAAAGTAAAAACGGTACAGCAAGGAAACAATGATGAAAGTGTTTTCAACAAGGTTGAAATAATGAGAAAATAGGACGGGGGGCGATAGTTTCACTAGTGGTGTCTCTCCAAAGAAAGCAAACATGGTGGGTGAATAAATTACAACTGGGAAATTGATAATCATGAACGTATAACAATACTATTATGACGAGATATAGTTCACGGGTTCTAGCATCATAGGCATTACGTCAAGGCATATGGACCGCTATCCAGCATGCATCCATATCTAAAAGTCCACCTCAAGAAAGCTATCCAGTAAATCCATCTGGTATTAAGTTGCAGCAATAAACTGATTGTTTTATGTGCAACAGAAAAATGCATAAAGAACAATACATTATGTAAGCAGTGGTCCTCATCTGTAGACAAGAGCACCGCTCTTTTCTCACCAATAGCAACATCACATCCCCCATCTATCACGTTTCTGTCACTCGAGCACAAATGTAAGGGAGGCATGAACCCACTATATAGCATATAAACCCTCTCTTGGAGGTGAAAACAACTACTTGGCCAAGGTAATCATAAATGCTGGATAGCATTGCAAGACAACATTAAAACTCTCTACAAATATAAGTGAATCATCTCAGATTGACATGGACAAAATAATCATAATCTGATAGTTCATCAGATTCCAGCAAACGCAACATGCACAATTAAATAACGGTGGTCTCGATCAAGTGAGGTAGCTCACGATACTTTAGACATAGAGGCATAAGGGAGAGAACAACCATCTAGATATTTCTATGGACCCGTAGTCCTGAGATGAATTACTCACGCATCTGTCCGGAGGCCATCATGGCGACGAGGAGGCCTCCGATGTTGATTCTCCCCCCCGACAGGGTGCGAGAACAAGGCTACAGAAGCCCTAGATTGGAATTTCGAGGTGACGATGCCTCTCTGTATGTTGAACGGAAAATAACTCTGTCCTCGAACGTTTTAGGGTTAGGGGCAATTTATAGGCGAAGCGGCGACGAGAGGCGGTGGCCAGGGCAGCCAGGGGCCCACCAGCCGCGATCTCGGGTGGGGCCGCGCCAGGCACCCCCTGCAGGCCACATGGACCTCTTCGGCTCTTCTTTGGACTCCATCTTCATTCCAGGTAAAAAACGATCTCCGTAGATTTTTAGACCTTTCCAAGAATATTTCTTTAAGAACTTTTCTGAAATAGAAAAACAACAGAAAACAACGACTGGCCTAGGGCATCTTGTTAATAGGTTAGTCTATGAAAACAACCGGAAAACGAAGCAAAAAATGATAAAACAAGTAGAAAACAAAATGTATTGGGTAGAAAACAAGCATGCAACATTAAAAATTATAGATACGTTTGCAATGTATCATATCCCTTTTCTTGAATTTGTCTCTGCTCCTGATATTTTTTAGGTCAAATAGGATTTATGTGCGAAAGGGCATCGGGGGGTCAACTGGCCCCCACGCGCCCCATGGCCGTGCCTAGGGGCCGGGTGCCCCCTAGAAGGTCTCCTCCGACTGATCTTTTGTGAGCTCCTTATTTTCGTAAAAACCGTGTCTTGATTTTTCGTGGATTTTTCATGAAGTACTTTTCTAAAAAACGAAAAGGAGGCAAAAAATAGAAACTGACACTAGACATCTTGTTAATAGGTTAGTCTAAAAATGCCATGAAATGATGTCAATTTATAGTATAAACATGTAGAAAAGATATAAAACAAGTACGCAAAAATAAAAAAAACTAGATACATTTTACACGTATCACCACTCCTATGCGATTATGAGAGTGCTATCAAGATAGCCCACAATCTTGTTCAATATTACCCACACAACAAACTGAATTTTTTCACCACTTCCTTCGTGACCATGTGTCCATTGAAATCTCTTCTAAGAGTAACCGTTAAGGTGAAAATGTGCTAAATAATGAACTTGGTCTCTAGGATCCATTTCATTCTTGAACACGGTCAATAGGTTTATACATGATGACAAACATGAACACTGATTTCATCATATTTCGTACTTTACCATCAAGGTCATGTTGAATGGATATTTAATTCAAATCCATTCAAATTGTTGCTTTGATTGACCAACGAGTTGTGATAAGAGTCCTATCAAAATCCTATAGAATGTGTTTGTGATGAAACTTTCTTGAGTTCCACCCTAATTACACAGTCATAAATTTCCTCACTAACCCTAGAAATTTGGAATATTCAATCCTAGGAACCTCTAAACACGTTGCTAGACTTAAAAACCTTGTGCTCAGCTGAGTCCCACCAGGTACTTCCGGACTTACACCAAGGTGTTTTTGTCCTCTGGTGGGACCAGATGGTATTAGCCCTGAAGCATATCACCACCTCAGGTGGAACGGCATGGAGGAAAGCCGAGAGAGAGCCACCATGTCATCATTGTCGCTCATGTGTCCATGTTCGTTCATCCCCTCCTATAGTCCTTGAGCCAACAAATTAAGCTGCATGGCCAACGTTCACCCAATGTAGTTGGTGGATGTCAGCATGGGTTAGACAATGTTGTAGTCGCTTCTAGATTCCATACCACACGCTTATGGACGATGATCTCGTTGCCACCCTCATCATCATCCTGCGCCCGGCTCTGGTGGCATGTCCACACTGTAGTGCACGATCGAGATGACCTCTTGGAGCCAAAGAGCTTTGAGAACAAATGTTAGACCCACAATGCTAAAAATCAACTCAAAGAACACGAATACTCACGGGGTTTATGCGTGTTTTCTGTTTCTCCTTCCCTTTATTACGCAATCACAATGGAATGGAATGCTTTTTTGCGACATGAGATTCGACTATGCCATCCCGTGATCACTAACTCCATGTCGTCAACGTCAAGGAGCGTCGACGACCAAGTTTAGATGTGGCATGTATGAGCCTTCACTGCATAGGCACACAGCTACATGCCCATCCACACAAATCGTGACATCGAAACTATTTTTCCATAAAGGGCATTTATTACTCAAAGCAACATCAGGATACAAAAACATTACACTCAGCCTCTGCATAAAAGGATGCACACGGCCAAAACGGACCAACCTAAAAAGTAAAAAAAAGTAGATAAGCCGAATTACAAGGATCAAATAGACAATATACAATACGCCTATGCAGTAGATGGAAGTACGGGCCAAAGATTATGCCCCCACCCATGTGGGGTAATAAAATTCCCCGCCATGTATTATTCCAGCCGAAGAGACACCTTCGTAATCAGGTCGCGAAATTTCATGCGTTATAGAGATGACCACGCCTGACCATGTGTGTACATCTCTAACTGAGGTGCATAAGAGATAAATTTGTATCAATAAAAATCTAGTCATTTCTACATAGTCAAAGTGACAAGATTACGACAAGCGCTCTCACCCTAAGAATAACTCTAAACTTGTGATCGACACCATGTATCCAGTTGTCGAACATATTTGCAACACTACGTGGGGATACAATCGTACAACTGTGAACCCACTTGCATGATAGACCATATAGAACGCACAAACGAGCATACGAAGAACATTTTTTTTTTGTCTCATTGTGATGAAGAAATGCACAGTTTTTGCACCCTTACCATCTACGCTTTACAAGATTGCCTTTTGTGAGAATTACTCGTTTGCAAAGGCACCATATCCAAAGATTTTAATTCTTAGTGAAATCTCCTTCTTCCAGTTTTTATTTGTTGTTCTCGACTCGCACACACTGATGAAACATTGCTCTGTGCATGGAATCTACCATGAAGTTTTCATTCTTATATAGGTGTGAGATCAAAAGCTATTATTCGTAGGGTTTAAATGACAAAATCTATGGCATTGAAGCAATGCTGTTTAGGACTGAATTCTCTGTGTATCAGAGGTTAGAGCATCCACTTTCTCGGTGCTTTAGCTTGATCTTTTCTCTCTCTGAAAGGAGGGAAGGAAAGGCTGGGCTCTCCTTTAATTTGTTCTTGCCTGTGACACATGCATCTTGTTTATATTAGCTCTCAACGGACGCAACTTTTCTTCCCATATATATGCGACCTGGAGGCCGCCGCTAGCTCGACCACCCGTATCTTTAGGGCTCTGGTGCTCCATTGGTTACTCAGTTCGTTCAGGAGAAAAGCTTGGTCCCTCTTTATGCCTGGCCTTTGTTTTTGACACAACACAAAGGAACAAAGTTGATATGATCTGATGGAGTACCGCTAGCTACACGGACTGCAGCAATATGAAACCCTTGTACGACTACAAGCAAAAGCATGCAAGTAATCGATCATACATGCGAGCTTTACCCATGCAAGCTTCCGGACACATTTGTCATTTTTAAGTCCACGTCGCACACCTTTGCCTTTTTTTCTTTTCTTCTGTAGACTAGATGCTGATTACCTTGTGCTGGCTAGGAAAAAAAGGTTGTCCATGTATTTTGTTTCTTTCTTTTTAATCTCCATATATAGACGAGTTGTTAAACACACCCTTCAAACCCTAGTAGAAGGCTGAAACTCACATTAACATTCATCACTATTAAAAAAAATTCATTATTAGTTCAGAGCAAAAAAGGACATCAGATGATTAATTAATCGATGCCCTTTTTGCTTGACCTATTGCTCTGTATGTATGCAGCATGAGTGTATATAGTACTTTCTATGTATGGACAGTGAGCAGTGAGATATATAGAGTGGTGACAGAAGAGTTGACCTACCTGAAATCAGGATTGGGTAGCTATTGACAAGTCCGAGGTGTTTGCCGTTGGGACCTAGCGCTGGCTTATTAGGAAACTTTTGGCTCCTTTTCCCGGACCGGCCAACTCGTGTACAAGGAGCGAGGAACTTATTCCAAATTCCATGCATCCGCCTGGCCTTTGTCCTGTTCATGTAGCAGAGAATCCTCCCCTCGCTCCTCCCTTTATCGATCTCCATGCACGCAGCTACCAACTCCATCTTCTACGTAACACTTCTTCCTCAACTTCTTTTTTCTTCAGAGTTCAGACCACTGACTCTGCCCACTCCCTTTTGTTTCTTCAGGCTGTTACTAATTAGGGACTTGAGTTCTGGCTAAGTAAAGAAGCCCCAAAGCTAGGCAAATAGTGAATTCATACCATCGTCTCTCAATTCTCAAAGGTGCCAATCATGGCTATGTTCTGGCCGATCGATGGATGGCCATGCAATTTGTGCAGCGTGACATCACGAATCATATACACACATGCATGCATGATGGATGTGGAGGAAGGGAGCAGATATGCCTCTCGCAGGTAAGTGCCAAACAGCCTTGATACAAAAGCTTGGGTGGTAAAGGAAAGAGCAAATATACTCGCCACTCATTGTGTCGCCCCGCCTTATCATGTCAGCCTTCTTTTTTCTTGCCCTCCGCGCGAGCGCGTTGCGTGTGCAGTCGTGCACAGTTGTGTATCATTGTATCATCTGGCCGACGTAGCTAACGACGCTAGCGCCATCACTCCATCTAAGGTCTAGGTTTCTTTTCCCTTGCGTGCATGCCAGGCCTCTCGCACGTACGTACGTGACAAAAATATTGTGCTCTCAACTTTGCATCCGCAGAATTCAATCGAGGAGCCTGACGATGTTTGACACTTTTGCCACTGCGGTGAAACGGCATGCAAGTACAGCCAGGAGCTATTGAAGCTTCATGCGTTCGAAGCTACCACAATTTTGACCGTATTTCGTTCAGAAATTGCAGTCAAGAAGCTTCAATTCCACAGCACGGCGCTGAGGATTCGTTGGCTGTGGCGGCGCTGGATGGAGGAGTACAAACTACGTACAAAGCCCTGGTTCCGTCTGCCTGTCCCTGTCGATGTGCATGTGCAGCAGCTGTTCCATGCTTCAGTTCAGTTTCAGATCGGTGACGGCGCCCCTCACAAGCGTCATGTTTGGAGGGAGCTTTTCAGTGCAGTCGGCTTACCACGTCCCCACGGCTTGGGAGTCTGACATGTAAGTTCTTCGCCTGGTTGGCCTCACTCAACCGATGCCTCACAGCGGACAACCTGCAGAAAAGAGGAACCCCGTTTCTTGCAGCCGGAGTCCTGCCTGCACCTGTTTAGTGTTTACACCCTGCTCTCCTTCTCATAGCAAGTTTGGGTGACGGTGTTGCAAAAGATTGGGATCGCCCTCAAATCCCAGCTCCGGGATGCTACTGATCTTAGGAAATGGTGGCTGGAGCTGTGGAGCAGCTGGTTGGCAAGACCAAGAATGAGGCTTGTTCTAGGAATGTAGTGGTCACTCTGAAATGCGTAGAGTGTTTAATAACCTTCACTCCACCGACAAGAACGTCGACTCGGCGGCAGATTGGCTCTTTGCAGCCTGGAGACTAGAAAGAAAGACTATGCTCGGCAGAGGAAAATGCAAAGCTTTGTGCTGTTTTAGTCTTAGTCTTGTTGTAGTATCAGTTTCACGTTTTTGGACCTCTTAGTTTGCTGTTTTGTTTTTACAGACTGTGTCTGCTCCTGTAGGTTTTTTGTGGGGGAGTCTGCTCGTCTAGTTTTTTCTTTTCTTTTTTGAGAACCGTCTTCTTATGTACTGTAGTTGTATCTGTGACTTTGGTCCCCTCTTTTTATTGGGCCTGGCCCATTTTACTAGTAGTTCACTGAATTCCGAAACTATCTTGTGCGGGAGCGCACGGCCACTATATATCGCTTATAGCGTGCTGGAACTACAACTCGCCCGCGTACAAATTGAAAACGGGCCGGCCCATTAACAATCCTTAGAGAAGAAAATAAGGGAAAATAAGGTAAAACCGGTACTCGAACCTGAGATCTTGGGGGACTTGGAGTGCACCTCGCCACTGGCTACATCACATTTCTTGTCTAATATCTTGTTTAATATTTTTATTGTCTCATTTTTTATTTTTAATATTTCCCCATTTTCTTTTCTTTTTCGACGAAATTTTTTGTTCGGAATTTTTTGTTCAAATTTATTTTTTAAATTCGAAATTTGTTCGAATAAAAAACTGTTCAAATTTCAAATTCGTTCAAATTTCAAACTCGTTCAACTTTAGAATTTGTTCAGATTAAAAATTGTTCAAATTTGAGAATTGTTCGTTTGTAATTTTTTTTGTTCATGTTTAGAATCGTTCAAACTTAAATTTGTTCGTCATTTAAAAAATATTCATTTTAACTTATATAAATTTTTCTAACCAAATAAATTGAAAAAAAAGTAAAAATGGGCCGGCCCAATTGTGGAGCCGGGAGGGGGCGAGTACGGGCGAGTTGGACCATCAATCGCTTCAAGCGTTATATAGGGGAACCCTGGGAGCGCGGGCGCGAGCACTATAGGTTGCTCAATGCGAGTCGTGTTAGTACTTGCCCGCACAGTACCCCTCATATTGGCCTGCCCATTAGTTTAAATGAAAAATGAAAATAAGAGTGCAAGCGAGCGAGGATCGAACCTGAGACCTCAGCATAGATTCCTAGGGCACAGCCAGCAGGCAACAATACACTCGTGTTACAATTCCTCTTTTTAATCCTTTTATTGTCTCCGTTTCCTTTTTTCATTTTCTCATTTTCTTTTCTGTTTTTTTTTTGATTTGTTCTTTCATTTCTGTTTTCTTTTTTCTGTTTTATTATTTATTTATAGTTTTATTTTCCTCTTTCTTGAAAATATTTTGTTTTTGATTTTTAAAAATCTGAATTATTTTTTCTTTTCTGTGTTACTGAACTTTTTCAACGTGGAACCATTTTAATAAGATTCATTTTCAAAATGGTACCATTTTTGGTTCACCGTTTTTTGGTTAATCGGCATTTTTGGTGTATCAAAATTTTTGGTTCACTATTATTTTTGATTCATCAAATTTTTTGGTTCACTATTAGTTATTGTTCACCGGATATTCTGGTTCACTATTATTTTGGTTCACCAAGTTATTTTTTACTCGGCTGTTTTGGCATTTCAGTTCACATGCATTTTTTGTTCATTATTATTTTCGGTTCACTGATATTTTGTATTTACCGGCCATTTTGGGTTTACTATTATTTTGGGTTCACAAACATTTTTAGTTCACTATTATTTTTTGTTCACCGATACTTTCTGTTCACCTACATGTTCTGTGCGTCGCCATTTGCGGTTCACTATATATTTTTTGGTTCACACTCATTTTTAGTTCACTATTACTTTTTGACCACGTGTGTTCTTTGTTCACCGGCATTTTCTGTTAACCGGCATTTTTGGTTTACCGTTATTTTTGGTTCACTGTTATTACACTTCGCCCGATTAGTTTGGCCGAGTTTTTTTCTTTTCAAACTTTTTGTTCATATATTTTTCGTTTACCATGATTTTTTCGGTTCATTATTACGGGATACGCTAATTTTTTCATTATTTATTGCCTCGGTTTTTATTTTTGCCTCTGCTAACCCCCCGGGCTTATCTTTCTTATCACTACCAAAACTTCTCGATTTTTTATCTATGCGTATGAAGGGTTCTCAGATTTGTTCTACAATAAAAACTTCCAAATTAGATTGTGATACAAATCTTTTGGTTTACACTTTAATTTGATTCTATGTGTTAAAAACCATTCATGCTTTAAAGCAAAAAATGTAGCAAAAAAAAGAAGGAGAAAAGAAAAGCTAGCAACCTTATCACGGCACTTAATTTGGACCGGAGGTAGTAGTACAATGAGAGAGAAATAAACACTCTAATTATTATAGAAAACATGGTTGTTTGAGAGTAGGAGGCACCGAGAATGTGCTAGTAACAATGTCTTTGTGAGCGTGAGCGAGCAGGGTGAAAGCAAGGCAAGGGAGCAACGGCCAGGCGTCGCACTACCGGATGGCAATGGGTACCCAAAACCGTGAACCCAACGGGGACCCACATTAAATGGGGAAGGTTTGGTAGAGAAAAAACCGGTTAAAATTCAGACCAACCGGGTCTAGCGGGGCGGGTCTGGTGGTAGTCGACCCGTACCCGTACACCCGCTCTAACCCTAATCCTAGTCCTATCCCTAACGTAATGCACTCACACACAACACACCACACACGCACGTTGCACGCACACACAATCCCCTAAGGACATGTACAATGGTTCTCTTTTAACAATGACACATAGGATAATTTCTTAGTTGGCTGAGAGAGAAACGGAAAAAACGCGTTTGCCTTCTCTTAGGTAAGAGATCATCTCTTAGCATAATTATGACACCACATATTTAGGATATCTGGTTGTTAGTGATATGACTAAAAAGTAGACTATTGTACACATGTTTTTTCATCATATCTACATCATGTGGCGGAGTTAAGATAAGACAGTCTTATCGGTCATTGTACATGCCCTAATGCTACGCACCCACAGGCGCACGCTGCACGCATAGAACACACCACACAGGCACGCACGCGCACAACTTTGACCAGGGAATTGCTGGCTCGCGCAGTCGCGCCCATCTCTTTCTTCCCCGCGCAACCGTCGTCGCTGGCTCGCTGCAGTCTTCCCTCTGCAACACGCCTCCCGAGCACCTCGTCGCCGCCCAATCATGCTTCTAATCCTCCCCAATTCCCGCCTTCCGATTCACCATCTCCGCAACAGACTATGCTGATTTGCCATCTCCTTGTTGCCGCAAGCGGCGGCCTCGTCCTCGACGCCGTTCTGCGTGTGCAACACGTCCTCGTGCTCGATGCCCCTTCGCCGGCCGCTGACAAGAACGACTGCTCGCCAGCCCTGTTATCCTCTCTCTCAGGTCCCCATCGGTCCCGCAAAACCGGCGGGTCACGGGTCTGGTGGGAAAATGGACCCGACGGCGGGTATAGAGGCGGGTGACAGTGGCGGGGAGAGGCGGCAGGGGCAGGGTATGGGGCCAAACCCGGCCCCGAACCCATCGGTGCCATCCGGAGTCGCACTCGCTCAGATTTGGATATGGCAGCTCTTCTATCGACACTTGCACGAAAGAAAATGCGGATGTGCATCGCGTTGGGCCAGTTGACAAGGCCCACGTAGAGCGAGCGGAGCCTTTGTGCGCGCGAGTTGGCCCTACGACTCGCTAGAAGCGCTGTATAGGGGTTCCCAGCGCGGGAGCAACTAGAAATAGGTGGTTGCTTAGCAAGGCGGGCTGATAAAATCTGGGGCCCCAAGTTGCATAATATTTATTTGAAGATCCACATTCTTTTTGTGTTCCTTCTCTAGTAGATCTTATCCCGCAGACAGTTAAACGCGGATAAGGGGCGTAAAAACGCGTTTTTATGGGACGAAAAAGACTGCGGCGGAACAGACACCCCAAATAGGTGGGGATTATTGCTTTGCAGGTTCAGTATGCTGTCTATTCCTGGCTGACAGAACCAACCCTCAAAAAAAACATAGTTCATGTTTTGAGTGAGATTTTGACAATTAAACATAGTAGATCCAAATTTAAACCCAATATTTGCACAATTAGTCACGGTTCCCCAAATATACGCATGCCGGTCCGTCGAACACCTGAGGGGCGCCGGTGGTAGGGGGATAACATCCGTAACTGCTGCCATCGCGGTGTCCCCCGGTGTTGCCGTCAGTGCCGGTGGTGTCGTCGCGGCCTCATTCCCCTTCGATTCGATGCTCTTCTTGCGCTTAATCGCCGCCTGCCGAGATTTCTTCAGTGCGGGCATTTCGAGATCGACGGGAGTGGAATCGGTGGCTGCGGCACGGCCCGCCTTCGACGCCGCTTCGGCTGTAGGGAGGACACTTGGACCACCACCCTGCACGATGATGTTCCCTTGCAGGTTGGGTGCACCGGCGGCGCAACCCTGACGGAGACGGTGACCAGCGAGGGGTCGGAGGCGTCCATGCCGGCGTCGCACGGCCTGGGGGAGCCGGCCGGGGTCAGAGAAGAGAGATCAGCAGCGGCGACGGAAAAAGGGGAAAGGGAACTGACACGCTGATACCCATCCCCCCCCCCCCCCCCCGCCAAAGAAAATTAGGTATTTCAGCCCCTCTTTGATAAAGGTTGGTGGGGAAATTTCTTGTGCCCCTTAAAAAAAATTATGGGCCAACGGGATTTGGTGTGTCTGGTATGGCTAGTTTTTTCGCCCAAAACCACAAAAAATGGTTATTTTAAAGGTCCGCGCGGAATGGGTAGTCTGCTAGAGATGCTCTAAAATGGAACCTTCAATGACATCCTCATAATTAAATCATGTTATTTTCACTTTAAAAAATCATGTTATTTGAATTTTATCTTCCACTTCTTTGTACCAGACTCATGTTTCCCCATGACGTCTCAAATCTGTATTGTTGATACATAAGATGCAAAAGAAAATAAAATAAAATTGAAATGATACAACATTAGACATTAATTGGAGATTATGCGTCAATGTTTGGCAATTAGACGAACTATTTAACTCACCTAGTCTCGTGAGCCTAGCTCAACTGGTTGGGGCAGTGGATGTACAACCCCAACATCCAAGTTCAAGTCCCCACGGGGGCGAATTTAGGTTCCTATTTATATTTGAGGACCAAGCTTTCCTGGTACTCATGCAATTTATACTGAGGACCAAGCTTGGTTATTAACCAAGATAAAAATCCTGGTACTCCTGCTTAAAAGGCTATGTGCATCCCTAGTTGGTGCAGAGACTGGGGAACTGATATTCTCCCCCCAAAGTAAAGATTCTGATTTTTCCATAACAAGCGCGGAGTTATGTCCGCAAAGCACGGAGTGGAGCCGTTGGGGCGATTCTGGCGAGCAACGTCGGAATCGGATGGCGAATCATCGGAGGACCAAGGGAGTGGACATGGCCGGGGCTCCGGCCTGTCTCACCTTTGCCGTTCGTCGGTCGAAGACAAGGAGCGAGATCTGCTGGCATCTTCTCGTCGGATGAAGAAGAGGATTTTTAGGAGACATACTATTGCGGCCATGACCTTAGTCGGTGAGCTCCCGGAGCAAGGTGAGTCACTATGTTCATTGTTTCAGGAGATCAAGCAGCACGATATCAGGCTGCGGCCGTCCGAATCTCAGAGGGCAGTGTTGTCACCTTCAACATTCATACTCGAGGATTTCAATCCAAATGAGTGGATCGAGGTTGTTCTTCGATCTCGAATTCGTTCCCGGCTGCGACCAGAGAAGGAAAGGATCGGTAGTCCGCCATCGACGAGCGGCAGTTGCGGCAGACATGTTTCTTCCTTTTCAAACTTACGTGATTCACATGATCCATGCATGGTCTATACGTGCCAACATGCAATTGGGGAAACTAGCAAAAGTGGCCATACGGGCCCGCGACTTGCGTCTCATCCAGCTAAGGCTGGTGCCTGCGCCGCGTGTTGCTTCACGTCAATTCGCGATGGCGTCCCATGACGGCGGCTGCGGAAAGAGCTCTTAGAGCTCCGCTAATCAACCAATCAATCGTTTTCAAGACCATGGAGATCAGGCGCCGGCCCTAGCAATATCCTTGGTTCCAATCAGCAAGGAAATTATGGCGGTGGCGGAGGCTAACATGAAGAGGGCTATGAGTATGTCCATGGAGGAGGGGCCAATGACCGTGGCGGTTTAGGACCAAATCGTGGGACTTTCAATGGCAACAATGGTGCAAACTTTCAGAGACGACATGTATGGTGGAAACTACCAGGCCGGTGGTCAAGGTGGCTTTCATCCTAGTTCTGGAGGGTGGGCAGTTCTTTGATAATGAGCAGAACAATGGCTACCGCAATCATAGAAAGTTCGAATTTCGTGGTAATCGTGGAGCTGGATATGATAGGAGGTACAAACGGCGTCCACCTGCTCACCATCAACCAACTCAGCCCACTTCGGTTGTTGCTGATAGGGAACCACAAGTGTAGGCCGTGGGTAATCAGAACGCTGTTGCTATCGTGCCGGCACACGTGGTGCAACTGCAGGTCGCTGCTCCAGTCGTTGCGATGACACTGAGCGTGCCGACTATTTCTGATAAAGTTGTATTAGCATGGGTTCACCCACACAACACCTATCAAAACAATAAATATTAATCAACTGTATGAAGCGAAAGCACTTGACGAAATTCCCATGTGTCCTCGAGAACGTTTGGTAATCATAAATAGAATAACCGGCTTGTCCTTTTCTCTCAAAAGGATTGGGCCACTCGCTGCAATTATATTTACTGTCTTTTATTTACTCGCACTTTATTTATTTTCTATATCAAAAACCACCAAAAACCCGTTTGCTAGTGTTTACAGTGAATCCTCTATCCAACCTGCTTGCCAACACCTTCTGCTCCTTGTTGGGTTCGACACTCTTATTTATCGAAAGTACTACGATACGCCCACTATAACTGTGGGTCATCAGGCACCTACTATGCAATCCATCACATGCGGGCGTACGTACAGGACCTGTAGTACCTTACCCTGCTTAGTGAAATCCAAGACTGGGCCTTCCGCTTGTCGATGGTCAGCGATGACAAGGTTAGAGAAGACATATGATATACAGCAGTGCTTTGCCACGAAAATCGTTCATGAAGTGGTGAACAAGAGTGGGATCTTTCACTGCTGGTTCCCCCTGCCTAACCGTGACATAGATACCATCCTAGCAACTGCATGTGACGACATGCCCTTTATCACTCCGAAGGGCTGTCCCGTGGTAATCGCTTAGCGACTGAGTTAGAAGGATTGAGAATTATTGTAAGACATGCTACCATTTTCGAAAAATCATTGAACTTAATCCATAGGGTTATGAATCATCAACGGTGTAACCAATGCTTAATTAGTTTTTATTATTGTGGCCCTACTTGTGATGTTCGATCTTTTTTATAAATGTCGTTGATTAAAAGAGTTGGTTCACACTTAGTTGGCCTTGGTGGTCTGGTGCGCTTTGTGATATTCACAAAATGCATATCTTGTGCATCCTACTTGGCGTGCCAGGACCACCAAGGCCGCTTGTATGTGTCCAAGCTAAATATGAGACACACAAACTGATGACCATCTTGTGCCTGTTAAGAGGTACTACAGACGGTGCTTGATTATGTTGCTTTTTATTATCGTGGTCCTACTTGTGATATTTGATCTTTTTATAAATGCCAATGATTAAAAGATTTGGTTCAGACTAAGTTGGCCTTGGTAGTCTGGTGCGCCTTGTGATATTCACAAAATTCAAATCTTGTGCATCCTACTTGGTGCGCCAGGTCCACCAAGGCCACTTGTATGTGTCCACCCTAAATATGAGGCACACTGACCGATGGTCCATCTCGTGCCTGTTAAGATGTACTACAGGGAGTGGTGATCCGGGGAAAGGAACGAAGTCGAGGGTTTCGGCTGGAACTAAATAACGTCACATATGTAATATTATGGTTAGTGAGATCAGCACAAAGTTGCACCCTTTGGTGCACACCCGTAATGGTGACATTCCTCATAAATCCCATCCGGGGTTATGAAGAATGTCGCCGTTATGTATGTGCACAAAAGGGTCTAATTTTGTTCGAATCTCACAAACACTTACATATATGATTTTGTTTAGTTTCAACAAAGTCCAGAAACCCTTCTCTTCATCCTTCCCCGCATCACCATCACGTATACTACCTCGTACCAAGCAAAAATGTGATGGTCCAACTTCACATCAAGGCCACTTGTATGTGTCCACCCTAAATATGAGGCACAAGGACCGATGACCATCTTGTGCCTGCTACAGGCGGTGGTGACCCGTGGAAAGGAATGAAGACGGGGGTTTCGGTTGGAACTAAGGAACGTCAGATATGTAATATTATGGTTAGTGGGATCAGAACTGAGTTGCACCCTTTGGTGCATATTCGTAATGGTGATATTTTTCATAACCCCGTTTGGGATTATGAAGAATGTCACCATTATGAATGTGCACAACAGGGTCCAACTTTGTTCGGATCTCACAAACACTTACATATATGATTTTGTTTAGTTCCAATGAAATACAGAAACCCTTGTCTTCATCCTTCCCCACATCACCATCATGTATACTACCTCGTAACAAGCACAAAATGTGAAGGGCCAACTTCACATCAAGGCCAAAATATGAGGCACAAGGACTGATGACCATCTTGTGCATGTTAAGAGGTACTACATGCAGTGGTGATCCGGGGAAAGGAATGAAGACGAGGGTTTCGGTTGGAACTAAGGAACGCCACATATGTAATATTATGGTTCGTGAGATCAGAACTGAGTTGCACCCTTTGGTGCATATTCGTAATGGTGATATTTTTCATAACCCTGTCCGGAGTTATGAAGAATGTCACCATTGTGAGTGTGCACATAAGGGTCCAATTTTGTTCGGATCTCACAAACACTTACATATATGATTTTGTTTAGTTTCAGTGAAGTTCAGAAACCCTTGTCTTCATCCTTCGCCGCATCACCATCACGTATACTACCTCGTAACAAGCACAAAATGTGAAGGGCCAACTTGTTTTAGGAGAATGCCAGAACTAATGTGTTCCTTTGTGTTTAACTTTCATCTTATTTCTACCATATTTCTCCATTTACTGATTATTGCAGACATGTTTAAAACTATTGTTTGCGGTTTTCTTTCTTGTCTTTACAGATGCTGAGGTGCTACGCGGTGCTCAGAGGCAGGGTTCAAGGAGTCTACGACCACTGGGAAGACTGCTTGGAGCAAGTGAACAAGTTTAGGGGCAATGCCTACAAAGTCTACAACACTAGAGTGACGGAGGAAGCTAGGTGTTTCATCTATCTTTAGGAACAGAAGAAGAAGAACAAGTGGATGAAGACCCTCGCCGCCGTATCGCTTACCATGCTTGTAGTGCTATGGTTCCTACCATGATTAGGTTATTGATGACTAGATAGGTCATTTGTAGTGATGATGAAGCATCGATGTACTCGGTCTCGACGATGAACTATTTGATGTATCTGCTCGGCTATGATGAACACTTTGTAGTGATGATGAACTATTTGATGTAACTATTCGACATTCTAAGTAATGTGATCGACTATGATATATCATGTGCTCGTCGCATCACTGTTTTAATCAATTTTGCCTACGTATACTCTCTCGTGGATACACTATATTTGAACTGTATATTCCTGTATAAATACGATACTGTGTATTAAAAAAATACAGCAAATAATAGCTGTGGCGCACCTACGAACTTACCCGTGGCGCACCAAATGGAACTACCCGTGGCGCACCGAAATATAGGCGTGGCGCACAGGGGACGTGCGCCACGACTATTTATAGGCGTGGCGCACCTGACATGTGCGCCACAACTATTCAATTAGGCGCCGCGCGACTATGGTGGCATGATACGTCATAAACGTATCCTTAATTTCTGATGTTCCATGTTGTTTTCTTATTGTTTCCCACATGTTTGCTATACACTTTATGTCATTTTTATCGATTTTCCAGACTAACCTATTGACAAGATGTCACAGAGCCAGTTCCCTGTTTTCTGCTGTTTTTAGTTTCAGAAAAGTTGTTCTAGAAATATTCTCGGAATTGGAAAATTCGAAACCCGGAAGTCTTAGAATTCCCGAAGGTTCCACGGAGTCCCGAAGAGACCCTGAGTAGGGACTCAGGGGGCCCACACCATAGGGCGACATGCCCCCTGGCCGCGCCATGGGGTGGTGGGGGGCCCCGGCCTCCACCACCTTTGCCCTTTCGCCTATTTATTCCCCCAAGACGTAAACCCTAAAGATATCCCACTTCGTCCCGAAAAACACCCGAGGCCGCCGTCATCGTCATCCCAAGATCGGGAGGTTTCTGGAGCTCTCCCCGACACCCTGCCGGGAGGGGAATTCATCACCGGAGGGGTCTACACCACCATGCCCTCCTCTGAAGTGATGCGTGAGTAGTTCATCCCTGGACTACGGGTCCATTGTAGTAGCTAGATGGTTTTCTCTCCACTTTGTACCTCATGTTTAGATCTTGTGAGCTGCCTAACATGATCAAGGTCATCTTTATGTAATGCTACATGTTGTGTTTGCTGGGATCTGATGAATGTTGAATGCTATGTCTTCTGATTATCAATCTATCATGTTATCTTAATGCCTATGTTATTTATGATCTTGCATGCTCTCCGTTATTAATAGATGCTCTGGCCAAGTAGATGCTAGTAGCTCCAAGAGGGAGTATTTATGCTCGCGCTTCTGCTTCGGTGTCTCCCTCTAAAACAGAAAGTTGATGTAAGGATGGCTGAGATTGTTCCATACCCTTTCGTTAACATGGACGGTTGTGAATAATTAAGTCGTATTAAGGCATACGCGGCTCTGTATAAACCCGTCATGATTTTTTTAATTACGAATTTTGTGTATAAGTATTCGCACAAAATTTATATGTTGTCGTGGACACGTCGTTGCCTCGTACGTGATTAGGAGTGGTGAGTGGACAGTTTATAATTTGGATAAGCGTACTGTATATAATAAGTCTGTATACGAGCATGGATGGTACACCGTATTAAAACAAAAAATATATTTTAATGTAAAATGTCGATCATGCCCTTCCACCGAATTGGTCAAGGGGGAGACACCGAAGCACAACCCTTATGCTCGATAGTGGGTTCATGCCTCCTTTGTATCTGTGCTCGAGTGACAGAAACGTGACAGATGGACGATGTGTTGTTGCCATTAGGGAGAAAACAACGGTGTTTACCTAGTTTGCATTGTTTACATTACACACTTTGCTTACGGCGATAATCTGTTGCTTGCAACTTAATACCCAACATTTGTTCGGATGATATTCGGAGGGTGGATTATTAGACATAGATGCAGTTGGATGACGGTCTATGTATTTTGTTGTAATGCCCGCATGAATCACATAGTAATCTTTATGTCTTGCATATGCACTACGGTGCAGCCTTCATTGCTTTCAATTTCCCAGCTGTAATTTGTTCACCAGACATGTTATTTATCTTTCATTGAGAGATACCACTGGTGAACTGTGCACCCCGGTCCATTTTCTAATAAAACACCTACTACTTTCATACTGCTTTCATATTGTTCATACTGTTTTCCACACCATACTTATAACCTCTTTGTGTTCAGCAAAACCGGTGAGATTGACAACCTCATTGCTTCGTTGGGGCAAAGTGATTTGATTGTGTTGTGTAGGTTCCACGTTGCTACTGAACCGGTAGTGCGTCGTTCCATCTCAACTGCTTCAACCTTCTAAAGTTACTCCTTCCTCCTACTGGTCGATTCAACCTTGGTTTCTTTCTGAGGGAAACTTGCAGTTGCACTCTTCATACCTTCCTCTGGGGGTCTCCCAACGAACTTGTGTTCACACGCATCAAGCAACTTTTCTGGCGCTGTTCCCGGGGAGGAAGAGAATTTCTGCAAGGGGAGTCTCTCACTTCCAATATCTTTACTTTTTTTTTTGTTTTGCTTAGTTTATTTTATTTTGTCTTGTTTGCTTCTCTTTATCAAAAACACACAAAAAATTAGTTCTTATTCTAGTTGTTACTTTCGTTACCTTGTTGTTATTTTTCATCATGGTGTTCCCTAAGTTTACCCTGAAAGACTTCCCGGTATGAAGTGGTTCTATTCTTGGAAAGGATACCATTAAACAATTATTTGATCATGTTAGTAAGCATGATAACTTTGAGGAAAAATCCATAGTAGAACTTGCTCCAAACTATGAGACGGCTGCAACTTCTTTAGTTCACATGTTAGAAGCTAGGTTTGTTAACCTCCATCCCATATTACAACTTATGTTCCTCAACTTGAATAACATTGAAGATGTTGAGAAAAGAAACTTTATCTTAGAAACCATTCTTAAAGAATTTGGAGATGTTGCTATAGAAGCAAGAAAAGTCTTTGATCGTTTCAATATGCTTGTCTCAGGTGTAGCACTGCATGAATCCCAAGGGAACAATTTTGATGAAAAAAATGAATCTAATAATGAAGAGGAGGAGAAAATACCAATCCCCTTTAAATTTGTAGCACTGCATGAATCCCAGGAGAACAATTTTGATTGGATTGTTCCTGGGAATTTATTTGATGAGAATAGTGATGTCTACGCACGCTTCTATTCTTGTAGACAGTGTTGGGCCTCCAAGTGCACATGTTTGTAGAACAGCAGCAAGTTTCCCTTAAGTGGATTACCCAAGGTTATTGAACTCAGGGAGGTAGAGGTCAAAGTTATCCCTCTCAAGCAACCCTGCAATTAAGATACAAGAAGTCTCTTGTGTCCCCAACACACCCAATATACTTGTCAGGTATATAGGTGCACTAGTTAGGTGAAGAGAGAGTAGAATGCAAGTAATATGGACGATAATAAGTGATAATAGCAATCTGAAATAAAAATGGCAGCAAGCAAACATATAGCAGAACAGGCGGAAAATGGTGTTTCAATGCTTGGAAATAAGGCCTAGGGCTCCTACTTTCACTAGAGGACACTCTCAACAATGAAAACATAATTGAATGCATAAATATCATTTCTTCACTATGCTACTCTGAACCACTCTCCGGCAGATAACAAACATTAAACATTGCGTAGGGCTTTAACAACACTCCTCAAGTCTATATTCCCTCTCTAGGGCACCCCAATGTCACTATGAGCGCCATAAATTAGTAAACAAACGCCACAACTTCATAGGTTCACCTTCCAACGTAAGATATAAATATCATGCTAAACCACACGAACACACACTGTCACCTTTACCCCGTGATCAAAGTGTTTACGGAGATAACAAAACCACTTGAGTAGCATAACAGATGAAGATCAATCTACATATTCAACTAGATTACAAAGCTCATGATCACTTAAAGATCACACCATGGGAGAGAGTGATGAACCACATAGCTACTGGTAGAGCCCTCAGCCCCGGGGGAGAACTACTCCCTCCTCATCATTGGAGACAGCAACGGCGATGGAGATGGCGGTGGAGTCGAAGGAGATGGCTTTCGGGGGAACTTCCCCGTCCCGACAGGGTGCCAGAACAGAGATCTGTCCCCCGAAACTTGTCAGTGGCGGCGGCGGAGCTACGGATGTATTTTGCGAAAAAGGTCGATTTCTTTAGGGTTTATGCCTCGGGGAGTATATATGGGCGAAAGGGCGATGCCGGGAGGTGGCCAGGGGCCCACACCCCTAGGTGGCGCGGCAAGGGGGGACCTGCGCCACCCCATGCTGTCGCCAACCTGTGGCCCCCCTCCGGGGCTCTTCGAGACTTCCGGATGCTTCCGGGACTTCTAAGACTTCTGGTTTTCGAATCGTCCAATTCCGAGAATATTTTCAGAACAACTTTTCTGAAACTAAAAACAGCAGAAAACAAGGAATTGGCACTTGGCATCTTGTCAATAGGTTAGTGCCGGGAAATCAATAAAAATGACATAAAGTGTAAGGAAAACATGTGGGAAACAATATGAAAACAACATGGAACATCAGAAATTAAGGATACATTTATGACGTATCAAGCATCCCCAAGATTAGTTCCTACTCGTCTTCGAGTAGGTAAAGGATAAAACAAAATAATTTCTGAGGTGACATGCTAGCACACAATCTTGATCATAATATGTAAAGTAGAACATGTAAACTAGGATCAAATGAACTAAAGTTGTGATCTATATTTGATATCAACAAGTAATGCATAGACAAAGAAGAAATAAGTAAAACCTTTAATGAATCAATACTAACAGACTATCAACCGTGCAAAGTTTATTACAGATGATTTAAGCTTTCAAGAACAACAATATCATGCACGTCAAACTATCTTCACAACCCCTGTTAGGATCAAGTCGAGCTTTCCGCACGATGCAATGCTTGAATCTTAAACTATTTGCGCACTAAAAACAAAAAAGTGTTCTGCGTTGGTTCCTGGCACCGGGATGTTATGGCTAAGAGAGCATTATGGGGGGGGTTGGAAGGTCAATGGAAGAAAGGCTCACAAAGCTGAAAGTGGTCATTAGACAAGAGAAAGTATTACAACCGAAGCTATGCAAGGAGTAGGGATTGCCACACAACGGCTGCACATAGAGCTATAAGTGTATGAAAGCTCTCTAATGGAACTAGCGGGGGTGCATCCAACTTGCTTGCTCACGAAGACCTAGAGCTCATTTGAGGAGGCTCATCATTGGAATATACAAGCCAAGTTCTATAATGTAAAGTTCCCCACATAGTTATGAATGAATGATAATATGAAAACTCTCTCCAAACTAAAGTATTGGTGCTAAACATGAATCACATGTGTGGTATATAAAGGATAGTGATGCGTACCCTCTCTTTATTCTCTCTTTGGCCCTTTTTTTTATCTTTTTGGGCTTTTTCAAAAAAAAAATATTTTTATATATATCCTCACCAGTAGGGGCAACATCCTATATTCCAATGAATCATCACACTTTTAGTACTCATAACTCATAAATAAATATCTCGGATGTCTCTAACTGCATGCTCCTGCCAGTGTAGCAGTATGCATAAATAACCATGAAGCTCATCATCAAGTAACATAATGAAGGTGAATGTTGTCCAGCAATATATCTCGGAATGGCTATGGAATGCCATTATAGGTAGGTATGGTGGCTGTTTTCTGGAAGAATATATGGGCTTATGTGTAGGAGAACAAAGTCCTCCCATGGGATTTGGATGCACTGGCGAAGTATGCATCAACTCTCAATGTGAGAAAGGGCAATGCACAGTACCGAAGAGGCTAGCAAATATGGATGGTGCAAGTGCTAGAAAACCGCAACATAGAAATCACAAGTTAAAAGATTGCAGCAAGCAAATCATCTTACAAGGCAAAGTGCAAATCACTCCAAGAGGGTCTGTGGCACTTACAAGTCACTGTTAGCTACCCCGACCGTAGCGCGTAACAAAAGGCCGATCAGAAATGTATCACTCGTAGCAATCATATACTATTGTTTCTATCAGCTGGTAATTTAAATGTGGCACAGTTTCAAGTTTCTTAGACCAACCATTAAAAGTTTATACTTACTAGTCCTTTCCGTTTATCCATCAAGCAAATTAATATCTCAAAACAACAACAGTGATTCAAGTGAAGCAGTTTAGTGATCTACAAGACCATGCGAATTTTTCCACTATACCAACTACCACATAAGCATTTCTATTCTCAGCCAAGCACATATATGATAACCACCTAACTACAAAAGCTAACAGCTCTGAATACGAGATTCATGAAAACAAAGGCTAAACGCAGTACTAGCAAAAAGAGAACACTCACAGAACAATAAGAATGAAAACTAGAGTGTCCTAAGCAATGAAAACAGGGCGTGTCTCTCTCCTACACAAGTATGATAAGACCCAACCATAAACTACAGAAAATAAAACTAAACAAACTGAAAGAAAAAATAAAAGACGCTCCAAGTAAAGCACATAAGATGTGATCGAATAAAAATATAGTTTCACTAGAAGTGACCTGATAATTTGTTGATGAAGAAGGGGATGCCCAAGCTTAGATTCTTGAGTCTTCGTGGAATTTTCTAGGATTTACCACTGGGGCATCCCCAAGCTTAGGATTTTCACTCTTCTTGATAACATCATGTCATCCTCTTCTCTTGACCCTTGAAAACTTCCTTCACACCAAAATTCTCACAATCGTCATTACCAACGTTGGTGCATTTGAAATAATAAATTCACATGGTTCAGTTTCAACACAAGTATAACACTCCAAAACACATTAGATACTGTCACAACTTCCTTCAAAACTCTTTTTCTCAAAAGAACAGCAAAAGAAAGAGATTAGGATGCAAATGCGATAAATGGCAGAAATCTGTCAAAACAGAACAACAGGTAAAGGTCGATTTTTTAAAAAATCTTTTGTTGCTCAAATAAAAAAAGTGGTATTCTAAGAACAGTTTCGTATATAACTCAGGATTAAGCACAAAAAAGCTCAGGTCATTTTGAATTTTCTGTGATTTTTAACGGAATTAACAGTGGACAGCAGAAATCTGTTTTCTGCGCAGAAATCCGAAATATAGGCTCAACTTTCTATTAGAGGATTTACTTGGCTCAACAAAAACACAAAATAAAAGATACAGAGGGGTTTCTAAGGAAATAGAAAACACCCAGGTGCAAATCACACAAAAGAAAACGAAGGAAAACGGGTTGAAAACACAGAAATAAAACAGGTTGTCTCCCGGTAGCTCTTTTCTTTAACGCCTTTCAGCTAGGCACAATGATTTTTAAAAGATGCTCACATAAGAATAAGAGCTGAAGCACTATAAGAGAGCATCAAGAAGAAAATATAAAACACATTTAATTCTAAGCCACTTCCTATGAAAAAGAATCTTGTAGAAAAACAAGTCAACGAAACACAAAGTGACTAGCATAGGAGGACAAAATAAGTGCAACATAAAATTTCAACATAAAGAGGGGAAACTTAATATTGTTGAGATGCATAAAACCATGTTTCCATCTCTCATAATAACTTTCAGTAGCATCATGAATAAAATTTACAATATAGCTATCACAAGAAACATTCTTATCACGAGCCACATGCATAAAAAAATTAATACTCTCCACATAAGCATAGTCATTTTACTAATAGTAGTGGGAGTAAATTCAACAAAATAGCTATTATTAGCATTCTCATCAACATAATCATTAAATATAGGAGGCATATTGTAATCATAATTAATTTTTTCCTCAATAGTAGGTGGACTGAAAATATCATATTCATCATTCTAAGCAGGTGGAACTAGAATACCACAATCATTATAATCATCATATATTGGAGGCAAAGTATCATCAAAGAAAATTTCCTCCTCAAAACTTGGAGGGCCAAAAATATCATATTCATCAAAACTAGCTTCCCCAAGCTTAGACTTTTCCATAGCATTAGCAATCATGGTGTTCAAAGAATTCATACTAATAACATTGCTACTAGCATGCAAATAAAGCTCCATAGGTTTTTTAATTTTCTCTTCAAATACTTCATGTCCTAACTCAAGATAAAGACTATAAAGCTCTCTCATATTTTTGTTGTTTTCCATTAAGACTACTAGTAAAAAATAAAAACAAGAAGCGATTAAAAATAAGCCTAACTAGTGAAAAAAAGAAACAAAAGGATAAAATTGCAGAATCTAAAGGAAATAACTCCGAGCACTCACACCCGAGGATGTGAGTACATTTTACCTTACCTCCCCGGCAGCGACGCCAGAAAATAGCTTGATGTCTATGCACGCTTCTATTCTTGTAGACATTGTTGGGCCTCCAAGTGCAGAGGTTTGTAGAACAACAACAAGTTTCCCTTAAGTGGATTACCCAAGGTTTATCGAACTCAGGGAGGTAGAGGTCAAAGATATCCCTCTCAAGAAACCCTGCAATTAAGATACAAGAAGTCTCTTGTGTGCCCAACACACCCAATATACTTGTCATGTATATAGGTGCACTAGTTCGGCGAAGAGAGAGTAGAATGCAAGTAATATGGATGATAATAAGTGATAATAGCAATCTGAAATAAAAATGGCAGCAAGAAAACATGTAGCAGAACATGTGGAAAACGGTGTTTGAATGCTTGGAAATAGGGCCTAGGGCTCCTACTTTCTCTAGAGGACACTCTCAACAATAAAAACATACTTGAATGCATAAATATCATTTCTTCACTATGCTACTCCGAACCATTCTCTGGCGGATAACGAACACTAATCATTGCGTAGGGATTTAACAACACTCCTCAAGTCTATATTCCCTCTCTAGGGCACCCCAATGTCACTACAAGCACCATAAATTAGTAAAAAAACGCCACAATTTCATAGGTTCACCTTCCAACACAAGATATAAATATCATGCTAAACCACACGGAACACACACTGTCACCTTTACCCCGTGATCAAAGGGTTTACGGAGGTAACAAAACCACTTGAGTAGCATAACAGATGAAGATCAATCTACATATTCAACTAGATTACAAAGCTCATGATCACATAAAGATCACACCATGGGAGAGAGAGATGAACCACATAGCTAACGGTAGAGCCCTCAGCTCCGGGGGAGAACTACTCCCTCCTCATCATAGGAGACAGCAAAGCCGATGGAGATGGTGGTGGAGTCGAAGGAGATGACTTCAGGGGGCACTTCCCCGCCCCGGCAGGGTGCCAGAACAGAGATCTGTCCACCGAAACTTGTCGATGGCGGCGACAGAGCTACGGATGTATTTTGCGGAAAAGGTCGATTTCTTTAGGGTTTATGCCTCGGGGAGTATATATGGGCGAAAGGGCGATGCCGGGAGGTGGCCAGGGGGCCCACACCCCTAGGTGGCGCGGCTAGGGGGACCCGCGCCACCCCATGGTGTGGCCACCCTCTGGCCCCCCTCCGGGGTTCTTCGAGACTTCTGGATGCTTCCGGGATTTATAAGACTTCTGGTTTTCGAATCGTCCAATTCCGAGAATATTTTCAGAACAACTTTTCCGAAACTAAAAACAGCAGAAAACAGGGAACATGCACTTGGCATCTTGTCAATATGTTATTCCCGGGAAATCGATAAAAAGGACATAAAGTGTAAGGAAAACATGTGGGAAACAACATGAAAACAACATGGAACATCAGAAATTAAGGATACGTTTATGACGTATCAAATAGTAAGCCTAAAAGTTATAAGAGAGGATCCTATGAAACTCACTTAGATAAAATACAATGTATTATTAAGGAATTGCCAAATCTTAATTTGAATGCCCATCCACTTGAAAATACTTGATTCCACTTTTCTACGCCCAGCTAAAAGGTGTTAAGAAAAGCACTTCTTGGGAGATAACCCACGGTTTTATTTTTGCTTTGTTTTTCTCTATTTTCTTTGGGTTAAGGGGTTGTATACTTCTGTAGAAACTACTTTGTATATTTATTTTCATGTTTTAGTAGTGCCAAGTAAGGTTTCTTACGAGAGTTGGAGTTGGTTTTCGGATTTCTGCGCAGGAAACAAATTTCTGCTGTCCACCGTAAAAAAATTGAATAAATCATAGAAAATCAGAATGACCGATATTTCTTGTGCTTATTCCTTGGCTAATTCCGCAAATTTTTCGATCTGAGCAATGTAAGTGCCTCTAATTTTTTTTTCTTTACAGACTATTCTGGTTTTGACAGATTCTCCCATTATTCTTGCATTTGCTTTTTTGCGATGTCAAGTGGATTTCTTTGCTTCACAAAACATCAGTGGCTGTAGCTAATGTTTAAAAGTATCAATAGCACTTGTTCCATACAAAACCAATAGATTTTTAATTGTTGCACTAACCCTCTAATGCGAATTACTATTTGAGTGTGGTGTGAAGGAAGTTTTCAAGGGTCAAGAGAAGAGGTGATATATGTGATCAAGAAGAGTGCAAAGTCAAAGCTTGGGGATGACCCCGTGGTTCATCCAAGAATATTAGAAGAATACTCAAGCATATAAGCTTGGGGATGCCCAAGGCATCCCCTTGTTCATCAACTGCTTATCAGGTCACTTCTCGTGAAACTATATTTTTATTCGGTCACATCATATGAAGTTTACTTGGAGCGTCTGTTTGTTTTTCCTTTGTTTTCTTTTGTTTTCCTTGCTGAAATATTATAGTTGTATCCTAGCATTCTTTGTTTGAGAGGGACACACGCTCCGCTTTTTCGTTTGAATACTTGCTATGCTAGTATTCTCAGTTTTTCTTCTAGTTGCTGCAAAAATTCCTTTTTAGCTCTTGTTTTCATTGCATCTCTTATTCAGACCTGTTAGTTTTAGTAGTTTTATGTGAGTCCTCTCATGTTTGCTTTCTGTAGCATTTACATATTTTTTTGTTAAAGCATTTTTTCTATGGTGCTTGTTGGGAAAAGAAACTGCTGCTTGAGGTAGAATTTTTTAACAGTGCAAGTAGAAGCTTGTATAGACTGTGGCTTGACTTTTTCATATCATGCTAGATGTTATTTTAGTTTTAAAGCCGTGTGGTTATTTAGTAGCATGATTAGCCTCAAATAGCTGAGAGTGTTTAATGTGTCATTGAAAGAATCATGAGTTGTTCTTGTCATATTGAAGCATAAATTTGTGGTGTTCTCCTTTGAATGTTTTATTTGGTTGGCTTGGCGCATGCTCACACCATGTTTATGACTATGAACCAGTCACGAATAGCCTCCATGATCATTTAGTTTTTGAACTTGTGGTACCACTTATGCTTTGATTAATGATGTTTATGTCGCTATGCATGATTATGGCCCTTATGCTCTCTTGATTTGTCGCTCTCGGTCTTTTGCTAGCCTCCACCTGTACTAAGTATGAGCTCTACTCGTGCATCCAAATCCCAAAAACCAAAGTTTTCCCATTGTTTCCACCATACCTACATGTGGTAATTAACCGCCACTCCAAAGTAAATTTCTCATGTGTTACCTTTAAAACTTTCAAAATTAGTCTTGTTTTGTGCTCCTGTTTTAGCTCATGAGGACGTAAATAGAGAATCTTTTTCTCACTGTTGATTGGACTTTCACACCCTAGACTAGTGGCTTCATCCGCTTATCCAATGATAGAAGAGCTGGCAGCAGGGTGCCCAACCCCAAATTAATAACACAAATTCTCTTCACTATTTTTGCCCCTGATTTATTAGTCAAAGCATAATTGTGTAAACAAAAGAGAAAGAGGGATGACCTTCTACCCAGATGCGTCCTTCTATAGGATCTGCTCTTGTGAAGTCTATTTTGCTTGTGACGTACTGTATTTTCTGTTTACCATTCTTTGACATAAGCATACACCTCTATTAAAATATAGACACTCCTCCACGGTATGTGATTGTTGGCAGGCACCGAAGGATTCGGTTAGCCATGGTTTGTGAAAGATGGTTGGGAGGAGTGTCAAGCTTTTTATACCTCTGTTTAATAAAATAAAAGCTCTAGCACATGAGTCATCCATGCTTCCCTCGGTGAAGGGCATTTCTTTTACTTTTATGTTGAGTCTCCATCTTCTAACTTTATGCACGGTTGAGATAGCATAGTTGCCATTCTGAGTTTTATGTGCATTTGTCCTAGAAACATTATTAATTGATTCATGATGGGTTACCGCTTGTTCTCTAATTATTTGTTCTAGTCTTCCTCATGAACTTTGAAGGTAACCTGGCATTTATGTTTTGCCCCACTCTTCAGGACTAGCGAAATATCACTTTGACATGTTTTCTCTATACTTGAAACAAACGTATATCTTTCTTTGCAATGTTATTCATGATCTTTTATTTGTGTTACTTCTCATGATGCAAGGTGATTGCTATGCTTTATTATTAAAAGTTCTATTTATCATGCTTGTGTTAAAGTTCTATGATCTCAGCTTACTTATGCTTTTACATTATTGATGATCAAGTTTATGTTGGTAGCATGTCACCTCAGAAATTATGTGTTTTTATCGTTTACCTACTCGAGGAATGATACGTCATAAACGTATCCTTAATTTCTGATGGTCCATGTTGTTTTCATGTTGTTTCCCACATGTTTTCCTTACACTTCATGTCATTTTTATCGATTTCCCGGGACTAACCTATTAACAAGATGCCACAGAGCCAGTTCCTGTTTTCTGCCGTTTTTAGTTTCAGAAAAGTTGTTATGCAAATATTCTCGGAATTGGACGATTCGAAAGCCAGAAGTCTTAGAAGTCTCGGAAGCATCCAGAAGTCCAGAAGAGCCCCGGAGGGGGGCCACAGGGTAGCCACACCATAGGGTGGCGCCACCACCCCCTAGCCGCGCCACCAGGTGGTGTGGGCCCCCTGGCCACCCCCCGGCATCGCCCTTTCGCCTAGATATACTCCCCGAGGCATGAACCCTAGAAGAAGCGACCTTTTCTACAAAATACATCCGTAGCTCCGTCGCCGCCGCCAACAAGTTTCATGGGACAGATCTCTGTTCTGGCACCCTGCCGGGACGAGGAAGTGCCCCCGGAACCATCTCCATCGAGTCCACCGCCATCTCCATCGCCGTTGCTGTCTCCTATGATGAGGAGGGAGTAGTTCTCCCCCGAGGCTGCGGGCTCTACCGGTAGCTATGTGGTTCATCTCTCTCTCCCATGGTGTGATCTATATGTGATCATGAGCTTTGTAATCTATTTGAATTCGTAGATGTTACTCTTCATCTTTTGCTACTCAAGTGCTTTATTAATATGAACTTTGGAGTCACTTTGATCACGGTGTGAAGGTGACAGTGTGCACATCGTGTGTGTCTCCTCTATGAATTGTGGTGTTTGTCTAGTACCTTCTGGGCGCTCATAGTGATAGCGTGGGGTTAACTAGACATGGGAATGCTTACTTTAAGGAATGCTTTTTGCAGCCCTACGCAATTATTAGTGTCCATTATTTGTTATGATATCTCCGTAAACGCTTTGATCACGGTGTAAAGGTGACAGTGTGTGCACCGTGTGGTTTAGCATTACATTTATAGTTTGTGTTGGATAACCCTATGAAATTGTGGTGTTTGCGTGGAATCATCTGGGTCCCATGGTGATAGCATGGGGGTTACTTGGTTGGGAAAGTGCTTACTCTGAGGAGTGCTGTTAAAGCCCTACGCACGGATTGGTGTTGTTATTCGACCGGAGAGTGGTTAAGAGTAGCTTAGTGAGAGAAGATATTTAGTTATTCAATTATATGATCATTGTGGAGAGTGTCCACTAGTGAAAGTAGGATCCCTAGGCCTTGTTTTCAAGCATTGAAACACCATTTTTCCTCCTGTTCTGCTACATGTTTGCTTGCTGCCATATTTATTTCTGATTTCTATTATCACTTATTATCATCCATATTAGTTGTATTTTACTCTCTTCGCCGAACTAGTTGAAAGTGCATTTTCGATATCTCTGTGTTTTGTGTGTTTGTTTACACCATAAAGGAGTTTTAACCGTGTGCTATTTGTTGAAAGGTTATAATCATTATCAGCACATAAACGATGTCAGAAAAATGGTGAAGAAGATAAAAGATCAACAGACGTTTTTCTGGCCTCAAGAAGATCTTTTGTATGCATTCCGGAATTATTCCGGACCATCCTGGAATTATTCCGGACCATTCGGGACGATTCCGACTTGGCCGCAAAAGTCTCTGTTGCAATCCGGAATTATTCCGAATCAATCCGGAGGGATTCCGACATGAACGTAAAAACTTCTGTTGCCATCAGGATTGCTCCGGAATTATTCCGGGAGCCCGAATTATTCCGGATGATTCCAGATTGCACGTGGACAGTGAAGAAAACGGCTAGTTTTGTGGGGAGCAATAAATAGATGCCTTCTTTCTCCCCCAAGGGTTAGCTCGTCTAGAATTGAAGTCCCCATTAATGGAGCTCACCCACCAAGCTAGATCTCCCATTCCCTCCACCCAAACTCGTTGAAACTTGGAGGATTGAAGGAGAAGCACTGGATCTACATCTTCACCAACCGGATTTCCATTTCCCCCTCACTAGCTTGAGGGATCCTTGCCTATGGTTTCCTCTTGTGGAGAACCTAGGCTTCTTGCTACTCTTGGTGATTTTTGATTGTTCGGAGCCCCCAATTTGGTTGTGGGTGTGTTCCCCAAGCTTGTTTGTAAAGGATTCGATTCCCGCCTCAAAGGCGATCAATAGTGGAAGGTGAACTAGGCCTTTGTGGCGAGGTTCATCGGAGAATAGGGTGAGGCCTTTGTGGCGTTGAGTAGGCCTTCATGGCGAGCTCACACCCCTCCAACGAGACGTACTCCCTTAACAAGGAGGAACTCGGGAATACATCGTGTCCTCGCGTGCTTCCTATCGATTATCTCATTCCCTTATCTTTACTCACTTGTACTTGTTGCATTTATTATTGTACTCATTGCATTAGTTGCTATCCTTGTCATATATGTAAATTCACCTTAGTAGAACTATCTAGAGAATTTACCTTTGTGTCAAACCTAATTGTGAAGAAAAATTAAAATTGGTCGTAGCACCTATTCACCCACCTCTAGGTGCCTATACTTTACTTTCAATTGGTATCAGAGCCTCGGCTCTTCTATCGGGCTTAGCTGCCTAAGAGTTTAAGTATGGGTAATGAATCGGATACCGAAGGTTCCGCGGCGACGGTGTCCATGAATGATCTCAATGAGTTGAAAAATTCATCGACCTCATCCATAGACACCAAAATCGATGAGTTGCGTCAAGTCTTGATGGAATTCTTGAAAACCAAAGGACCGGAGGTTACCGGCTCATCTCCTCCGGAAAAATCTCCGGAGGGCACCGAGAAGGGGTAGATGGTGATCCATCTAAAATTGCTTCCGCCGAGAACTCCACGAAGAAGGGTACGGAAAGAGATGGAGAATTTCACTCCATCCCCAGAAGTTATTCTCTCGATCCTCCCGTACCACATCCTCATATAATCCCGAGGGGGGATCCACCTAAAATTATTCCATATTCTTTTCGTGAATGGAAATATTACATGGATACTCACTTGAACTCTACTTGTGTAGAGCTTTGGAGGATCACTCGTGATGGATACAAGCCTCATGACCCCAAGAACCTAACAATAAGAGAAGCCGTAGATTGTCAACTCAACTACACCTCTTTGTCAATTCTTCAACAAGCTGTGGGTCCTAACCACATGCCGCACCTTCAACAATATTCCACCGCCAAGGAAACATGGGACGCTCTTGTCGTCATGTTTGTGGGCAATGAGAGCATGCAAAGGAATAGGTATGATGCATTGACCAATGAGGCCGAAGGGTTCTATATGCATGATGGAGAGAACCACGAAGACATGTACCAAAGGCTCAAAACACTTGCCACCGCATTCACTAATGTTGGAGCCAAGTACATTGATGATGCTTGGATCAAAAGGAAGTACATGATTGCCCTCATGCCATTTGAGCCCGGGGATTTGAAGAGCATTCAAGGAAGACATGATTTCCCTTCTATGACCTCAACTCAAGTCATGCAAGAAATGTGCTCCTATCAAGTGCAAACCAAGAATGCTCTTAACAACCGTGCTAGGGCCATAGGAATGCACAAAGGGGCATTGGTTGCTTTGAAGGCCAAGGTTGTGTCTCAAGAAGTTGAGTATGAAGAAGAAGGCAATGAGGTGTTGGCTCCATTGAAGGATCAAGAGTATGATCCCGTGCTCAAGGATCATTGCTCTCACCGTGCAAAAGTTTTGGAGGAATCCTCCTAAGGCCAAGAAATTTGTTGAGGAGAAGACCAAGTCTCGCTATGGCAATGATGGGGCTCAAAAAGTGAGGTCTTGCTTCAATTGTCAAGATAAGCACCACTTCATTCCGGAGTGTCCCTATGAAAATAGAGAACACCATGGTGGCAAGCTAGTTCGCAAGGACAAGTCCAAGGTTGAGTACAAGAAACCTCATTTCAAGATGAAACCTTTCAACAAGAAATCTCCCACCAAGTTTGTGCTAGTGACTCAAGAGGAGTATGATTCCAGGAGTGATGAATAAGAAGAAACCACTAGTGAAGTCGCCGCTCTAGCTATTGCCTCTACTCCGTCGTCTTCATCTCTTTGAATCCCCCAATGAAAATCATCCTCACCCGAATGCCAAGTGCTTCATGGCTAAGGCCTCGGAGGTATCAACTTCTCCCAACTCTAAGACCCCAAGTGAACTAGAAAATCTAGCTAGTATTAGAGTAGAAGATGAAATGCTCTCCTTGGAATGTTTTATGTCTAACATGCAAGGGGAGACCAAGAAGTACTCCTAACATCTCATGAGCCAATTGGGAGATGCCCAAGAAGCTCTTGAGAAGAAAGGTGAGATTGAAAGAAGGAATACGGATGAAATTGAATCCCTCACTATGACTCTTGAGGAAGAGCATGATGGTAGAGTTTCTCTTTAGGAACTTGAATCTATTGAAGAAACTCATAATGAACTTGTTTCTAATATCACTAAGGAACGTGACCTTGCAATTGCTAAATATAAAAAGGCTAAAAAGGATAAGGTTGAGTTTGGAGTTAGTCATAGTAAACTAACCGAGGAGTTTTAAAAACTAACCGAGGCTCACAAAGCTTTGGAGAGTCAACATTCTTCCCTCAAAGAGTTGCGTGAACAACTTCAAACTCAACTTAATCAACTTACCAACCCTAGAAACTCTAGTTCTTCTTGTGATCATGCAAATATTATTGAGGAAAATGCTAGGTTGAAGGATGAGCTTGCAAGGCTCAAGGGCAAAGGCCCTCAAGTTGAGAAGGTTGTGGTCTCTACCCCACAAGTGGTGGCCCCTAGTCCTCATGTGGTCGTTTCTAGACCACAATTGAGTGCTCCAAGGCCACAAGTGGGCAAGCAAGGTCTTGGATATGTTGCCAAGAAGAAGAACAAGAAGAAGGCCAACAATGGTGCCTCGGGTAGTATTGTCATTAGGGACAACACTACTCGTAGCAATCCCGCACAATCAAGCAATGTTGCTTCAAGTAGTAGTGTCATGAGGGACAACACTACTCATAGCATCTCCGCGGGAACTAACAATCCACACAATTTCTTATATGTTGATTATTATGGTGTTGTGCAAGCTAAATATGTTGGTCCTATTGAGGGTTACATTGACTATACCATTTGGGTTCCAAAGACCCTTGTTGCTAACATGAAGGGACCCTCCTCGGGTCTTAACTCTAGTCAATGATCTCTTGCAGGACTATGCTTCCGGTGGGTCTAAATGGATAATTGATAGTGCATGCACTAGTCATATGGCCGGAAGCAAAGAACTTGTGACTGAGTTGCGCCCAAAGGACACACAAGCAACCGCCACTTATGGAGACTCGTCCTCGTCCAAGGTATCCGGGTTCGGCAAGGTTGTGATTGCTCCCGATATCACTATCGTGAACGTCATGCTTGTCGAATCCCTTGGTTTCAATTTACTTTCCGTCCACTCTCTTGGAAAGATGGGTTTCTCCGTCTTTTTTGATGAAGATATTGTGGTCCTTTTGAGGAGAAAGACTCTTGACGTCGCATATGTGGGACATGTTGAAAATGAGTTGTTCGTGGTGGACTTTTCGAAGTCTACCAACTCTCAATCAACGTGTCTTTTCGGAAAGGCAAACGTGGGATGGTTGTGGCATCGCCGCTTATCCCATGTCAACATGAGAACTTTGCAAAGTCTTCACAAAGGTGGCCTTATTGTCGGACTAAAAGAAAATGTTTCCTTTTCCAAAGATCGCGTTTGTAGGTCGTGTGTTGAAGGAAAGATGCATGATATCTCGCACAAGGCCAAGACTATTATTTCATCAAAGAGGATCTTCGAGATTCTACATGTTGATCTCTTTGGTGTCATGCCCGAGGCAAGTCTTGGTGACAAGAAGTATTGCTTGGTGATTGTTGATGATTATTCAAGATACACTTGGGTTTATTTCTTCAAGTGCAAGAGTGAATCTCAACAAACCATCATCGACTTCTCCAACGAAGTGCAACGTCAACACAATGTGCAAATCATGGCTATTAGGAGTTATAATGGTTAGGAGTTCAAGAACTACACTTCGAATGAATTACTTAGTGAAGAAGGCATTCGTCATCAATACTCTGCCACTTACACTCCTCAACAAAATGGTGTTGCCGAAAGGAAGAATCACACTCTCTTGGATATGGCAAGGACCATGTTGGCGGAGTATTCTTCTCCCCAATATTTATGGGCCGAGGCCATATCCACCGCATGCCACTCCTCCAACCGCCTCTACATCCACAAGGGCTTGGACAAGACTCCATATGAGATCCTCACCGGCAACAACCCCAACGTGTCCTACTTCCGTGTATTCGGTTGTAAGTGCTTTTATTTGATCAAGGGTTTTAGGTTGTCTAAATTTCAATCCAAAACTATTGAGGGTATACTTGTTGGTTACGGTGCCGAATCCGACACTTATAGAGTCTTTGTCAAAGCCTCACGGATTGTCATAGAATCTTGTAGTGTGGTTTTCGAGGAAAATGATGGCTCCCAAGTGGCGCAATTTCATGTTTCTAATGTAGATGTTGAAATACCTTAAGAAGCCATAGGAAGGATGGGTGTGGGATTTTTCCGCCCCATCGAGGGATACCTTGTGGCGACTCGAGAAGGACTATGCTCTACTCAAGTGGATCCCTCCTCTACATTAGAAGAACAGGCCAATGAGCCAAGTGGTGCACCTAACCAAGAACATGTTGACGACCCTCCTCTTATTGACCAAGTTACTATGCAAGATGCAACCACTCCTATCATTCATGACAGTCAAGGTCAAGGCCAAGATCAACCATCCTCTTCATCCTCTCGTCAAGTTGAAGCAATTGTTGAAGATATTATTGTTGTTGATGATGATGATGATCAAGGCCAAGTTGGTCAAGACGGGGACCCAAATGATCAAGATGATCAAGTGATCCCTCCTCGCAATAATGAGGAGATCGAAGCCCGTCGTGCTAAAAGGATAAGAAGATCTTTGAAGCAAATTGATGCCCAAGACAACAAGGTCTTGGAGGATATTCAAGCTAGAAGATCCACAAGAAGGCAATTGGCACATTTTAGTGAGCATCAAGCTCACATATCTATGGTGGAACCAAAGAAAGTGTTTGAATCTCTTGAGGACTCCGATTGGGTTGAAGCAATGCATGATGAGCTCAATAAATTTGAGCGCAACAAAGTTTGGAGATTAGTTGACAAGCCCAAAGATTTCCACAATGTTATTGGCACCAAGTGGATTTTCAAGAACAAGCAAGATGAGCATGTCATTGTTATAAGGAACAAGGCAATATTGGTAGCTCAAGGTTACACTCAAGTTGAAGGCATTGACTTTGATGAAACCTATGCTCCCGTGGCTCGCCTTGAGTCCATCCGTATCCTTCTTGCTTATGCATCTTCGCATAATTTCAAATTGCAACAAATGGATGTTAAAAATGCTTTCTTGAATGGTCCACTAAACGAGGAGGTATATGTTAAGCAACCTCCGGGGTTCGAGAATCTCAACTTTCCTAACCATGTCTACAAACTCGACAAGGCACTCTATGGTCTTACACAAGCACCACTTGCATGGTATGAGCACCTTAGAGAGTTGTTGGATGGCCGTGGTTTTGAAGTTGGGAAGATCGACCCCACTCTCTTCACCAAGAGAGTAAAGGGAGAGCTTTTCATATGCCAACTATATGTGGACGATATCATCTTTGGCTCAACTAACCAAGCTTTCAATAATGAGTTCTCAAATCTTATGACTGACAGGTTCGAGATGTCTATGATGGGAGATCTTAAATACTTCCTTGGCTTCGAAATCAAGCAATTGGCTAGAGGGACTTTCATTTCTCAAGCCAAGTATACCCAAGACATGATCAAGAGGTTTAATTTCGAAAATGCAAAGATCAAGCCATCTCCTATGCAAGTCAAGTGCCACCTATCTCGCAACCCGAAGGGTAAATATGTGGACCAAAAGTTGTATCGCTCTATGATTGGTTCTTTGCTTTACCTTTGTGCATCTAGGCCCGATATCGTTTTGAGTGTAGGTGTGTGTGCAAGGTATCAAGTGGCCCCTAAGGAAAGCCATTTAATGGCGGTCCATAAGATCTTTCGGTACTTGGTTCATACCCCAAGGTTTGGTTTGTGGTACCCAAAGGGGGCACGATTTTCTCTCAAGGGCCACATGGATTCCGATTGGGCGGGTGATCAAGATGATAGGAAGTCCACATCCGGGTCTTGCCAATTTCTTGGTAGGTCCTTGGTGAGTTGGTCTTCCAAGAAGCAAAATTGCATATCTCTCTCCACCGCCGAAGCCGAGTATGTAGTCGCCGCAAGTGCTTGCACCCAATTGCTATGGATGAGGCAAACTCTCAAGGAATATGACGTTCATTTGGATAAGGTGCCTCTTTTGTGTGACAATGAAAGTGCCATCAAGATCGCCTACAACCCCATGCAACACTGAAGAACGAAGCACATTGAAATTCGTCATCATTTCATCCGAGACCATGTGGCAAGAGGTGATATTGTACTATCTTATGTGCCCACCAAGGATAATCTCTCGGATATCTTCATGAAGCCACTCGATGATGCAAGATTCATGTTCTTGAGGAATGAACTAAACATCATTGATTCTAGGAGTTGACTCGAGGATGTTGCACACACCCCTATAAATTAAACGTGTTTGGGTTTAGGTGTAGGCATGGACATAGGGGGAGTGTTATCCTAACACATTGGGTTCTCCCTCCCCCCATCATGCCCAAAGCAAAAATTTGTTGTTATCTCTTATTTTTTAATGTTGAATTGTGAGCTTTAATGTTGAGTAATGGCAATGCCCCCAAGATATATCTTCGCGGTTGCATACCATGAACTCTTACATGGTGGCTTAGGCCACCAACCTCTTCTCATTTGAAGAGTTGGTTGCTTGTGGTTTATTGAGTTGTTTTTTTGAATACTACTTCTCGTTGCTATCTTGAATTTTATTTGCATCTTCCCCGAGAAGTAAGACTAGGAATTACTAACCCCTTATGTTACCTTGTCCATTTTTCCTCCGCTTATGTTCATCTATGCATATGCCTTACTCCACACTAAGACACACTGATCCTATCCTTTTTCAACTGCCAGTTTTGGTCTTGTTTGGAGCAAATCCTAGATTGGCCGGAATTATTCCGGAAGAATCCGACCGAGCCGGAAAAATTCCGGGTCCTTCCGGAATAATTCTGAACCAGTCGGATTAATTCCGGGCCAATCCGGATCTAACAGTTTTCGTGATATAAATAGCCACGCACGCATGGGAGGCAGTTTTTCCTCCTCATTCTCCCCTCCTCTCGTGCCCTAGCCACCAAAAGTTCGATGCATCCATCCCCGTTGCCCTTAGGGAGGATTTTTTATGCCTCTTTGGACAAGGACATCCCCCATGGAAGGTATTGTGATTGGCATATCTTCTCTCTCGTTTTTATTGGTTGATGTTGGTTCTAGATGAAATCTCACATAGGGTTTGATCTAGATCCGGGTTCCTATCAACTAGTTCATCCTTGGCTAATCTAATTACCTAGTTCCCATGTCATCTCAGATCTAGTCTAAAAAACTCCCAATCTAGACTTAGATCCATCTCATATTTGTCACTCCCACGATTTCCCGCACCATAGTTTCACTCTAGGATCGTTTACAAGGCCTTCATCAAAGTTTGGTGCAGTTAGTAAGCCAAGAAATCGAGTTTTTTGGGGATTTCTCGAGTCAAATCGAGGGTCCCGAAATAATTTCGGATCAATCCGGAGCAATCCGGATCCCTCCGGAATAATTCCGGACCCCCTCCAGAAAAATTTCGGATCCTGCCAAATTTTTTCGAAATCTTGCACTTCATCAAACTTTTTGGAGTTCTTTTATTTCCCTTTTGTCATATGCACTCATCTCCTGCTATCTCTATGTCCTCTATTCACAGGTGCTGGCTCTCTTACGGGTACCAAGAGGAAGTCCTCCGCTGGAAGGGGTGCTCGCCCTACAAGGGGTCGCAGCTCCGGTCATCATAGCGGGAATCGTGATGACAATCAGGTTGAGAAGCTTCCCGAAGGGGATCTGAAGTCTTACTCCATCACTCAGTGGAAGCATACCAAGAGGAAGGACCCATACCGTTTTGTTGAGTCCACTTGTCAGGATCCATGTTTTTGGACAAATCTTCAGCAAAAGACGTGGGATGATTTCTATTCCACTCAGAATCCTCTTGTCTGTGAGCAGACGCAGATTGACATGGACTTCTATCATAGGCACAAGAATGGTGATCTTCGTCATGTTCATGCTTGCTTGGTGAAACTGGGTGTGGCACCACTTCTGGAGTTTGAGTGTGAGTATTGTCCGGACTTGATTTCTCAGTTCTATTGCACTCTCCACTGCACGGGTGATGTCGTGCACACTATGACTTGGATCTGTGGGGATGACAAGATCTCGAGCAACTTGGTTGAATTTGCTGAGGCACTGGGTTACAGATGGACTGCCACTTATGGTCATCATGGTTTCAAGGTTCCTGACAACCCAGAGTTTGATAACTCCATCTTGGACTTCTGCTATCCTCCTGATGTTCAGGGTAAGACTAGGCCTTTCAACTCCAACATGTACCGCTACTACAACCTTTTGTCCAAGATCTTCCGTTCCACCATTGTGGTCAAGGCTGGTGACAACTCTGCCATCAGGGCCTTTATGGTGAACCTCATGATGCTCACTAGGCCTCAAAATCAGAGGAAGATTGATGTGATAGACTTTCTGTACTATGAGATATGTATTGGGATCATGGAGAAGAGGAAGCCTGCTTATGGCACGTTGATTCAGAGGTTCATTAATGCCAAGCTGGGAGTTGAGATCATGGATGAATTTCTAGTGGTCAAGGTCAAGAAGATGGTGACTTCTCTCATTCGTGGTCTGGAGATTCCTGAGTACACCAGGGCCAAGTCCAAGTCACCTATGGCTACTCCTTCTGCTTCTTCGAGTGGTGCCTCTCAGCGTCCATCTAGTGGCATTTCCAAGTTCTTCAAGGCCATGTTCAGTATGTACAGTGACACTAGGGCGATTGACAATGAGGCTAGGGAGTTGGCCAAGGAGAATCGCCGCATTCAGAACGCTGATCGTAGAGCTGCTGGGATTGTTGTGCCTGAGGATCCTCCTTATCTTGCTGCTGTTGTCTATGTTCCCACTAAGATGCCCGAGATCCATGATGATGATTTCTACTTTGGGGTGCCTCCAGCTGATGTTGATGATGAGGATGAATCTGCTGAAGATGACTTTGATGATGCTGGCAACCTTGGAGATCGTGAGCATGGAGAGGAAGAAGAGCAAGAGTAAGATGAGCACCGCGGAGGAGATGATGGAGTCGAGTGATCTCTTGGGACGCTAGTTGGACTCGTTTTCCCTTTTTGGCGTCTTTGATGCCAAAGGGGGAGAAGGAGTCCCCTATTTAGTATTTCACGGGCTTTGCAAGGGTGGGAGCACGATTATTTTGCCTTTCGTTTTCGATCTTATAGGCTTGTGCTCCGGTTTCTTTAGTTTCGTTTTCTCGTTGCAAAATTTTATTATTCGCGTCGAACCTTGTGGCTTGGTTGTGTACCCTACCCGTGGTTATGCTACTATCATGCTTGCTTACATTATAATTATCTATATGCATGTATTGTGAACTTCTTTAGACTGCTTGGTGTCTAAAACATAGGGGGGCAAAGCCTATGAAGTATGTGCCTCACGACACATATCGAGGATGAGCTCCGTCTATTTTTTGGAGACCATTTCTTTATGTTCACCTTGATTATTCCCGTGAATCATTATGTTGTCATCAAACACATAAAAGGGGGAGACTGAAAGTGCATTTTCGATATCTCTGTGTTTTGTGTGTTTGTTTACAACATAAAGGAGTTTTAACCGTGTGTGCTATTAGTTGAAAGGTTATAATCATTATCAGCACATAAACGGTGTCAAAGAAATGGTGAGGAAGATAAAAGATCAATATACGTTTTTCTAGCCTCAAGAAGATCTTCTGTATGCACCCCAGAATTATTCCGGACCATCCCGGAATTATTCCGGACCATTCCGACTTGGCCGCAAAAGTCTCTGTTGCAATCCGGAATTATTCCGGGTGATTCCGGACCATTCCGGATGATTCCGGCTTGGCCGCAAAAACTTCTGTTGCCATCCGGAATTATTCCGGATCAATCCGGAGGGATTCCGACATTAACGTAAAAACTTCTGTTGCCATCCGGATTGCTCCGGAATTATTCCAGGAGCTGGAATTATTCCGGATGATTCCGGATTGCACGTGGATAGTGAAGAAAACGGCTAGTTTTGTGGGGAGCTATAAATAGATGCCTTCTTTCTCCCCCAAGGGTTAGCTCGTCCAGAATTGAAGTCCCCATTAATGGAACTCAACCACCAAGCTAGATCTCCCATTCCCTCCACCCAAACTCGTTGAAACTTGGAGGATTGAAGGAGAAGCACCGGATCTACATCTTCACCAACCGGATTTCCATTTCCCCCCTCATTAGCTTGAGGGATCATTGCCTAAGGTTTCCTCTTGTGGAGAACCTAGGCTTCTAGCTACTCTTGGTGATTTGTGATTGTTGGGAGGCCCCAATTTGGTTGTGGGTGTGTGCCCCAAGCTTGTTTGTAAAGGATTTGACTCTCGCCTCAAAGGGGATCAATAGTGGAAGCTGAACAAGGCCTTTGTGGCGAGGTTCATCAGAGAATAGGGTGAGGCCTTTGTGGCGTTGAGTAGGCCTTCGTGGCAAGCTCACACCCCTCCAACGAGACGTACTCCCTTAACAAGGAGGAACTCGGGAATACATCGTGTCCTCGTGTGCTTCCTATCGGTTATCTCGTTCCCTTCTCTTTACTCACTTGTACTTGTTGCATTTATTGTTGTACTCATTGCATTAGTTGCTATGCTTGTCATATAAGTAAATTCACCTTAGTAGAACTATCTAGAGAATTTACCTTTGTGTCAAGCCTAATTGTGAAGAAAAATTAAAATTGGTCGTAGCACCTATTCACCCCCCCCTAGGTGCCTATAATTTACTTTCACTAGTGCACCTATACAACTGACAATTGTATTGGGTGTGTTTGGGGACACAAGAGAATTCTTGTATCTTAATTGCAGGGTTGCTTGAGAGGGATATCTTTGACCGCTACCTCCCTAAGTTCGATAAACCTTGGGTCATCCACTTAAGGGAAACTTGCTGCTGTTGTACAAACCTCTGCACTTGGAGGCCCAACACTATCTACAAGAATAGAAGCGTGCATAGACATCAAGAACTTTTCTGGCGCCGTTGCCGGGGAGGTAAGGTAAAAGGTAATCGCATCCTCGGGTGTGAGTGCTCGGAGTTATTTCCTTTAGATTCTGCAATCAAATCTTTTTGTTTCTTGTTTTCACTAGTTAGGCTTAATGGAAAACAACAAAAATATGAGAGAGATTTATAATCTTTATTTTGAGTTAGGACATGAACTGTTTGAAGAAAAAATTAAAAAACATATGGAACTTTATTTGCATGCTAATAGAAATGTTATTAGTATGAACTCTTTAAACACCAATATTGCTAATGCTATGGAAAAGTTTAAGCTTGGGGAAGCTAGTTTTGATGAATATGATATTTTTAGTCCCCCAAGTTTTGAGGAGGAAATTTTCTTTGATGATACTTTGCCTCCAATATATGATGATTATAATGATTGTGGTATTCTAGTTCCACCTGTTTACACTGATGAATATGATATTTTTAGTCGACCTACTATTGAGGAAAAAATTAATTGTGATTACAATATGCCTCCTATATTTAATGATTATAGTGATGAGAATAATAATGATAGATATTTTGTTGAATTTTCTCCCACTACTATTAATAAGAATGACTATGCTTATGTGGAGAGTATTAATTCTTTTATGCATGTGGCTCATGATAAGAATGTTTTATGTGATGGCTATATTGTTAATTTTATGATGCTACTGAAAGTTATTATGAGAGAGGGAAACATGGTTTTATGCATCTCAAGAATATTAAGTTTCATCTCTTTATGTTGAAATTTTTGAAGTTGCACTTATTTTGTCTTCCTATGCTAGTCACTTTGTGCTTCGTTGACTATTTTTTCTACAAGATTCTTTTTCATAGGAAGTGGGTTAGAATTAAATGTATTTTATATTTGCTTCTTGATGCTCTCTTGTTGTGCTTCAACTCTTATTCTTATGTGAGCATCTTTTAAAATTCATTGTGCCTACCTGAAAGGCGTTAAAGAAAAGCGCTACCGGGAGACAACCCATTTTATTTCTCCGTTTTCAACCCGTTTTCCGTCGTTTTCTTTTGTTTTCTTTGCGCCTGAGTGTTGTCTATTTCCTTAGCAATCCCGCTATATCTTTTCTTTTGTGTGTTTGTTAAGCCAAGTAAAGCCTCTAGTGGAAAGTTGAGACTATATTTCGGATTTCTGCGCAGGAAACAGATTTCTTGTGTCCACTATTAAAATCATATAAAATCATAGAAAATTGAAAATAATCTGAGTTTTTTGTGCGTAATCTTGGGCTATATACGCAACTTTTCTTAGTTGAACACTTTTTGATTTGAGCAACATAAGATTTTCGAAAAAAAATCATCTTTACCTGTTGTCCTGTTTTGACAGATTTCTGCCAATAATTGCATTTGCATCTTAATCTCTTTCTTTTGGTGTTCTTTTGAGAAAAAGAGTTTTAAAAGAAGTTGTGACAATAGATAATGTGTTTATTAGTGTTAGTATTGTGTTGAAACTGAACCATGTGAATTTATTATTTTGATTTGCACTAACGTTGCTAATGAAGATTGTGAGAAGTTTGGTGTGAAAGAAGTTTTCAAGGGTCAAGAGAAGAGGATGATATGATGTGATCAAGAAGAGTGAAAAGCCTAAGCTTGGGGATGCCCCGGTGGTACATCCCTTAAAATTCCAAGAAGACTCAAGCGTCTAAGCTCGGGGACGCCCAAGGCGTCCCCTTCTTCATCGATAAATTATCAGGTCACTTCTAGTGAAACTATATTTTTATTCAGTCACATCTTATGTGCTTTACTTGGAGCGTCTTTTATTTTTGTTTTGAGTTTGTTTGGTTCCCTTTTCTGTAATAAATGGTTGGATCTTATCATACTTGTGTGGGTGAGAGACATGCTCCGTTTTCATTTCTTAGAACACTCTAGTTTTTATTCTTATTGTTCTGTGAGCGTTCACCTTTTGCTAGTACTGCGTTTAGCCTTTGTTTTCATGCATCTATTATTCAGAGATGTTAGTTTTAGTAGTGTTATGTGAGTACTCTCATGTTTTCTTTCTGTATCATAAAGAGTATTTTTGTTAAAACATATCTTGTATGGTCCTTGTTGGGAGAAGAAACTGTTGTTTAAAGTAGAATTCTTAATAGTGCAAGTAGAAGCTTGTATAGACTATTGCTAGAAATTTTTCATGCCATGCTAAATGTTATTTTAGTTCTAAATCCTTGTGATGTTGAGTATCATGAATAGCCTCAAATAGCTGAGAGTGTTTAATATGTCATTGAAAGATTCATGAGTTGTTCTTGTCATAAGAAAGCATAAATTTATTGTATTCTCTTTCGAATGTTTTATTTGGTTGACTTCGCGCATGCTCACACCATGTTTGTGACTATGAACCAGTAAAAAATAGCCTCCATGACCACTTAGTTTTTGAACTTGTGATACCACTTATGTTTTAATTAATGATGTTTATGTCGCTATGCATGATTATGGCTCTTTTGCTCTCTTGATTTTTTGCTCCCAGTCTTTTGCTAGCCTCCACCCGTACTGAGTATGAGCTCTACTCGTGCATCCAACTTCCTTAAACCAAGTTTTTCCCATTTTGTCCACCATACCTACTTACATGTGGTATTTAACTTCCACTCCAAGTAAATTTCTCATGTGTTACCTTTAAAACCTTCAAAATTACTCCTGCTTTATGTTCCTATTTTTGATCATGAGGACGTCAATAGAGAATCTTTATATCACTTGTTGATTGGATTTCACACCCTGGACTAGTGGGTTCATCCCCTTATCCAAATGACAGAAGAGTTGGCAGCGGGGTGCCCAGCCCAAAATTAATACACACAAAATCTCTTCACTATTTTTGTCCCTGATTTATCAGTCAAAGCATAATAGTGTAAACAAAAGAGAAAGAAGGATGACCTTCTACCCAGATGCGTCCTTCACATGGGAGCCGCTCTTGTGATCCAGTTGGCTTGTGACGTACTGTATTTTCTGTTTACCATTCGTTGACATCAGCATACATCTCCCAAAATATAGACACTCCTCCACGGTATGTGATTGTTGGCAGGCACCCGAGGATTCGGTTAGCCATGGTTTGTGAAAGATGGATGCGAGGAGTGCAAAACTTTTAATACCTCTGTTTGATAAAATAAAAGCTGTAGAACATGAGTGATCCCTACTTCCCTCTGCAAAGGGCCTTTCTTTTACTTTTATGTTGAGTCTCCATCTTCTAACTTTGTGCACAGTTGAGAGAGAATTTTTGCCATTCTTAGTTCTACGTGCATTGTCCCATAAACATCAATAATTGCTTCATGATGTGATATTATTTGTTCTTAAATTATTTTCTCTAGACTTTCTCATAAACTTTGAAGGTGTCCTGGCATTTATGTTTTTTCCCACTCTTAAGGACTAGCGAAATATCACTTTGCCATGTTTTCTCTATACCTGAAACAAACGTTTATCTTTCTTTGCATTATTACTCATGATCCTTTATTTGAGATACTCTTCATGATGAAAAGTGATTGCTTTGCTTTATTATTAAAGTTCTATTTATCATGTTTGTGTTTGAAGTTCTATGATCTCAGCTTGCATATGCCTTTACATTTTTATGATCAAGATTATGTAAGTAGCATGTCACCTCCGAAATTATTGTTTTATCGTTTACCTACTCGAGGACGAGTAGGAACTAAGCTTGGCGATGATTGATACGTCATAAACGTATCCTTAGTTTCTGATGTTCCATGTTGTTTTCATGTTGTTTCCCACATGTTTTCCTTACACTTTATGTCATTTTTATCGATTTCCCGGGACTAACCTATTGACAAGATGCCACAGAGCCAGTTCCTGTTTTCTGCCGTTTTTAGTTTCAGAAAAGTTGTTCTGCAAATATTCTCAGAATTGGACGATTCGAAAGCCAGAAGTCTTAGAAGCCCCGGAAGCATCCAGAAGTCCAGAAGAGTCCCGGAGGGGGGCCACAGGGTGGCCACACCACAGGGTGGCGCTACCACCCCTGGCCTCGCCACCAGGTGGTGTGGGCCCCCTGGCCACCCCCCGGCATCGCCCTTTCGCCTATATATACTACCCGAGGCATAAACCCTAGAAGAATCGACATTTTCCACAAAATACATCTGTAGCTCCGCCGCCACCACCGACAAGTTTTGGGGGACAGATCTCTATTCTGACACCCTGACGGGACGGGGAAGTGCCCCCGGAACCATCTCCATCGACTCCACCGCCATCTCCATCGCCGTTGCTGTCTCCTATGATGAGGATGGAGTAGTTCTCCCTTGAGTCTGCGGGCTCTACCGGTAGCTATGTGGTTCATCACTCCCTCCCATGGTGTGATCTATATGTGATCATGAGCTTTGTAATCTATTTGAATTTGTAGATGTTACTCTTCTTCTTTTGCTACTCAAGTGCTTTATTAATATGAACTTTGGAGTCACTTTGATCACGTTGTGATGGTGACAGTGTGCAGATCGTGTGTGTCTCCTCTATGAATTGTGGTGTTTGTCTAATACCATCTGGGCGCTCATAGTGACAGCGTGGGGTTAACTAGACATGAGAATGCTTACTTTAAGGAATGCTTTTTGCAGCCCTACGCAACGATTAGTGTTCATTATTTTTATGAGATCTCCGTAAACGCTTTGATCACGGTATAAAGGTGACAGTGTGTGCACCTTGTGGTTTAGCATTATATTTACATTTTGTGTTGGATAACCCTATGAAATTGTGGTGTTTGCGTGGAACCATCTCGGTCCCATGGTGATAGCATGGGGGTTACTTGGTTGGGAAAGTGCTTACTCTGAGGAGTGCTGTTAAAGCCCTACGCATAGATTGGTGTTGTTATTCGACCGGATAGTGGTTAAGAGTAGCTTAGTGAGAGAAGATATTTAGTTATTCAATTATGTGATCATTATTGAGAGTGTCCACTAGTGAAAGTAGGATCCCTAGGCCTTGTTTCCAAGCATTGAAACACCGTTTTCCGCCTCTTACGCTACATGTTTGCTTGCTTCCATATTTATTTCAGATTGCTATTATCACTTATCATCATCCATATTACTTGTATTTTACTCTCTCTTCGCTGAACTAGTGCACCTATACAACTGAAAATGGTATTGGGTGTGTTGGGGACTCAAGAGACTTCTTGTATCTTAATTGCAAGGTTGCTTGAGAGGGATATCTTTGACCTCTACCTCCCTGAGTTTGATAAACCTTGGGTGATCCACTTAAGGGAAACTTGCTGATGTTATACAAACCTCTGCACTTGGAGGCCCAACACTGTCTACAAGAATAGAAGCGTGCGTAGATATCCAGCTCTTTTCTGGCGCCGTTGCCGGGGAGGTATGGTAAAAGGTACTCACATCCTCCGGTGTGAGTGCTCAGAGTTATTTCCTTTAGATTCTGCAATTAAACCTTTTTGTTTATTGTTTTCACTAGTCAGGATTAATGGAAAACAACAAAAATATGAGAGAGCTTTATAATCTTTATCTTGAGTTAGGACATGAAGTGTTTGAAGAGAAAATTAAAAAACCCATGGAACTTTATTTGCATGCTAATAGCAATGTTATTAGTATGAACTCTTTAAACACCATTATTGCTAATGCTATGGAAAAGTATAAGCTTGGGGAAGCTAGTTTTGATGAATATGATATTTTTAGTCCCCCAAGTTTTGAGGAGGATATTTTCTTTGATGATACTTTGCCTCCAATATATGATGATTAAAATTATTGTGGTATTCTAGTTCCACCTGTTTACAATGATGAATATGATATTTTCAGCCCACCTACTATTGATTTAAAAATTAATTATGATTACAATATGCCTCCTATATTTAATGATTATGGTGATGAGAATAATAATGATAGCTATTTTGTTGAATTTGCTCCCACTACTATTAATAAGAATGACTATTCTTATGTGTAGAGTATTAATTCTTTTATGCATGTGGCTCATGATAAGAATGTTTTATGTGATAGCTATATTGTTAATTCTATTCATGATGCTACTAAAAGTTATTATGAGAGAGGGAAACATGGTTTTATGCATATCGACAATAATAAGTTTCCCCTCTTTATGTTGAAATTTTTGAAGTTGCACTTATTTTGTCTTCCTACGCTAGTCACTTTGTGCTTCGTTGACTTGTTTTTCTACAAGATTATTTTTCATAGGAAGTGGGTTAGAATTAAATGTATTTTATATTTTCTTCTTGATGCTCTCTTGTTGTGCTTCAACTCTTATTCTTATGTGAGCATCTTTTAAAAATCATTGTGCCTACCTCAAAGGCGTTAAAGAAAAGCGCTACCGGGAGACAACCCGTTTTATTTCTCCGTTTTCAACCCGTTTTTCATTGTTTTATCTTGTTTTCTTTGCACCTGGGTGTTGTTTATTTCCTTAGCAAGCCTGCTGTATCTTTTCTTTCGTGTCTTTATTAAGCCAAGTAAAGCCTCTAGTGGAAACTTGAGACTATATTTCGGATTTCTGCGCACGAAACAGATTTCTGTTGTCCACTGTTAAAATCGTATAAAATCACAGAAAATTCAAAATGACCTGAGTTTTTTTGTGCGGAATCATGGGCTATATACGCAACTTTTCTTAGTTGAGCACTTTTTATTTGAGCAACATATGATTTTCGAAAAAATAATCTTTACCTGCTGTCCTGTTTTGACAGATTTCTGCAATAATTGCATTTGCATCTTAATCTGTTTTTTGGGTGTTCTTTTGAGAAAAAGAGTTTTAAAATAAGTTGTGACAGTAGCTAATGTGTTTATTAGTGTTAGTCTTGTGTTGAATCTGAACCATGTGAATTTATTATTTCGATTTGCACTAACGTTGCTAATGAAGATTGTGAGAATTTTGATGTGAAAAAAGTTTTCAAGGGTCAAGAGAAGAGGATGATATGATGTGATCAAGAAGAGTGAAAAGCCTAAGCTTGGGGATGCCCCGGTGGTACATCCCAGAAAATTCCAAGAAGACTGAAGCGTCTAAGCTTGGGGATGACTGAAGCGTCTAAGCTTGGGGATGACTGAAGCGTCTAAGCTTGGGGATGCCCAAGGCATCCCCTTCTTCATCGACAAATTATCAGGTCACTTCTAGTGAAACTATATTTTTATTCAGTCACATCTTATGTGCTTTACTTGGAGCGTCTTTTATTTTTGTTTTCAGTTTGTTTGATTTTCTTTGATCTAATAAATGGCTGGATCTTATCATACTTGTGTGGGAGAGAGACACGCTCCGTTTTCATTGCTTAGAACACTCTAGTTTTCATTCTTATTGTTCTGTGAGTGTTCACCTTTTACTAGTACTGCGTTTAGCCTTTGTTTTCATGCATCTCTTATTCAGAGCTGTTAGTTTTAGTTGTGTTATGTGAGTACTCTCATGTTTTCTTGTTGTATCATAAAGAGTATTTTTGTTAAAACATATCTTGTATGGTGCTTGTTGGGAGAAGAAACTGTTGTATAAGTAGAATTTTTAACAATGCACGTAGAAGCTTGTTTAGACTGTTGCTAGAACTTTTGCATGCCATGCTAAATGTTATTTTAGTTCTAAAGCCTTATGATGTTGAGTAGCATGAATAGCCTCAAAAGTCTGAGAGTGTTTAATATGTCATTGAAAGATTCATGAGTTGTTCTTGTCATAAGGAAGCATAAATTTATGGTATTCTCTTTCGAATGTTTTATTTGGTTGACTTGGCCATGTTTGCTATACACTTTATTTAATTTTTATCGATTTTCCGGACTAACCTATTGACAAGATGCCATAGAGCTAGTTCCCTGTTTTCTGCTATTTTTAGTTTCAGAAAAGTTGTTCTGGAAATATTCCCATAATTGGAGAATTCGAAGCCCGGAAGTCTTAGAATTCCCGAAGGTTCCACGGAGTCCCGAAGAGACCCGGAGGGGGTCCCACACCATAGGGCGGCACGCCCCTGGCCGCGCCATGGGGTGGTGTGGGCTCCCCGGTGTCCACCGTCTTTTCCCTTTCGCCTATTTATACCTCCCGAGACGTAAACCCTAAAGATATCCCACTTCGTCCCGAAAAACACCCGAGGCCGCCGTCATAGTCATCCCGAGATCGGTAGGGTTCTGGAGCTCTCCCCGGTACCCTGCCGGGAGGGGAATTCATCACCGGAGGGGTCTACACCACCATGCCCTCCTCCGAAGTGATGCGTGAGTAGTTCATCCCTGGACTACGGGTCCATAGAAGTAGCTAGATGGTTGTTATCTGCACTTTATACCTCATGTTTAGATCTTGTGAGCTGCCTAACATGATCAAGATCGTCTTTATGTAATGCTACATGTTGTGTTTGCTGGGATCTGATGAATGTTGAATGCTATGTCTTCTGATTATCAATCTATCATGTTATCTTCATGCATATGCTATTTATGATCTTGCATGCTCTCCGTTATTAGTAGATGCTCTGTCCAAGTAGATGCTAGTAACTCCAAGAGGGAGTATTTATGCTCGATATTGGGTGCATGCCTCCTTTTTTTAATATAAGGACTGTAGGGCTTACACCCCACAACATTTTATTGAAAACAAAGAAACCAGCAGTAACATATACACAAAAAGATAGGGGAGGGGGCGGAACTAAACTAAACTATTACAAACTAAGGTAGATTTTCAATCGATCTTGATAAACTTTGAACATTCTGATCCTTCACCCTATGCACATGCACGGTGGCATCTTGAATGAAATTCCTCTTCCATGATCTAAAACAGGGCTGCACATGATTGAAGATAGCATCATTTCTTTGCTTCCAAATGTGCCAGAGAGCCAAAATAACCACTTCTGTGAAGAAAGCTTGACTGAACTTTGCATTTGTGCTCGATTGACAGAAACGTGACGGATTGAGGATGTGTTGTTGCCATTAGGGATAAAACAACAGTGTTTACCTAGTTTACATTGTTTACATCACACACTTTTCTTACGGCCATAATCTGTTGCTTGCAACTTAATACCTAACGTTTGTTCGGATGATATTCGGATGGTGGATTATTAGACATAGATGCAGTTGGACGATGGTCTATGTATTTTGTTGCAATTCCCGCATGAATCACATAGTAATCTTTATGTCTTGCATATGAACTACGGTGCAACCTTCATTTCTGTCAATTGCCCAGCTGTAATTTGTTCACCACACATGTTATTTATCTTTCTCGGTCCTTTTTCCTCATACTGATAAAACACCTACTGCTTTCATACTGTTCCTACTGTTTTCCACACCATACGTTTAACCTCTTTGTGTTCATCAAAACCGGTGAGATTGACAACCTCTCTGCTTCGTTGGGGCAAAATGATTTGATTGTGGTGTGTAGGTTCCATGTTGTTGCCGAACCGGTAGTGCTCCCTACCATCTCAGCTGCTTCAACCTTCTGAAGTTACTCGTTCCTCCTACTGGTCGATTCAACCTTGGTTTCTTTCTGAGGAAAACTTGATGCTGCACTCTTCATACCTTCCTCTTGGGGTCTCCCAACGAACGTGTGTTCACACGCATCATGGCGCACCATGGTGCGCCACGCATAACCCATTTTGGTGGGCCACGCATGACCTTTTCCCTAGTAGTGAGGAAATCTTGTGAAGAGTTGGAGTATAAGTTTGTTTTATGTGTACTTAGGAGCTACCTTAACACAACCAAGCAAAAAGTTGCAGTTTGCTACCCCTTTTTACGCCGATATCGGGTGTAGACGTATATGCTAGGTTTTCTCTAGCGGGGCTAGCTAGGGTTTCACCGGAGAGGGGCTCCGGAGCATCGGAATCCTACCAAAAGCTAGGTGGTGCCATGCCAAGTGTATACATGAGTGTTTTGGGTTGTAGACGATGTACACCATTTCACTTCGGGATATTACTGGTTTCAAAGTCATCAGTTTATCTCTAGTGAGTTTGTGAACTGATAAGTGGAAACTCCCACTTCGGTCGAACCGGAGGGAATCTTGTGAAAAGTTGGGGTATAACTTTGCTTTGGGTGTTTCTAGGGTCTACCCTAGCACAACCAAGGGAACAATTTCAATTTGCTACCCCATTTCAACGCCGGTACCGGGTGTAAACGTATAAACTGCTTTTCTCCAGCGGGGCTAGGGTTTTGTCGGAGATGGGCTCTAAAGCGTCGGAATCCAACCAAAAGCTAGGTTCCACTCCACGATGTTACCAGTTTCACCGTCGTCAGTTCCTCTGTAGTGAGTTTGTGGACTTATAGGTGGAATATCCCACTTCGGTCGAACCGGAGGGAATCTTGTGAAGAGTTTGGGTATAACTTTGTTTTGGATGTTCCTAGGGGCTACCCAACACAACCAAGCAAAAATTTGCACTTTTCTACCTCTTTTGACGCCAGTACCGGGTGTATACCTATAAACTGGGCTTTTCTTCAGCAAGGCTAGGGTTTCACTGGAGAGGAGCTCCGGAGCGTCGGAATCTAACCAAAAGATAGGTGGTGCTGTACCAAGTTTGTACAGTGTGTTATGGGTTTTCAATTCCATTGTGCTCCACTGTGTCAAATCTTGGCCCACTCCAACATGGTTTGATCATTTAGTGCTCAAATTTGTCTAGTTTTCTACAGGAACCCTAGTTTCGACACTTAATTTGCCTGACGGTGATCTTATATTACACAACCAACTCCCCAAACCTAGGTCTATATTTTTTGCAATGCCGTTGTGCTCTACTATGCCAAATCTTGGTATATTCCAACATGATTTATCATTTGGTATCTAAGTTTGGTATGTTTTCTTCAGAACCCTAATATCGACACCTAATTTGCCTAGGGCTGACCCTATACCACACACTCAACACTCCACTTAGTAATTCAAGATTATTATTAATTTTTTTACTTAAATAATTATTTGGATTAACAAAATAAATGTGTGTGACATGATGATACAAGGGTTAACAGGATTGATAGGATACTATTGTCAACAAAACATCTGTTTTTTCTAGACAGCTCATAAGAAATGCATTACAAAATTAATCATGCTAGTGCTAGAGTTGTATGAGGATGGGTGACCGATCAAAAAATGTCAATAGAATTGGAAACGAGCGATTTAAGTTGAAATTAAGAATACTTAGATATAAAATTAAATACTCTACATTCTGGGTCCATATTAAATTTCAAAATAGTCTGGCTGGGACCCACCTCGCTAATTTTTTTTGTACAAGCCCACCTCGCTAATTAAGGAGAGTGAAAAGACATGTACTACATTTAACTCAAGTGATGCTTTGTTTCCTGTGTCAAAACCGGTACTCACGTTTGTATGGTCTTTGGTGCTAAAAATAACCAATGAGAGTAGTTTCTGGTATGGAATTTGAATGTACTACATTAATTGGGCTTTGTTTAACCCAAGCAATGCTTTGTTTCTCATGAGAAAGTAATTGTGTTGCATGCTTGGATGTGGAAAAGTAGTAGTAATAAATGTGAGCTTATTTTGTCTGAAATTTTGCAGGATGTAGAGTAAAATGGAATGGAGGGAGTATGTCTTTAGTTAATGCGACTAACTGGTTAAACAATTCAAATACAAAAATTAGGAAAACAAAATTTAAGGAAACCGTTCTGCCATATTCCTACGCCGACGACGTGCTACGCCGACAGCAATCTGGGCTAGGGCGATGCCTTCTTGGCAATATGGGCTGTCGGCGTAGACCGTTGTTCCCGTAGCGGCTCGGTCGGTTGTGCTCGAAGAATCGTGAGATGAACCGGCGAGTCGGTTAGAATTGGGTTAGTTTTGGTCAGGAGTGCTTTTGAACAGAATTTTAAATTTAAATGGATTTCAATTTCGTCCTAAGAAATAAAAGTGGCGCTATACCTAAGGAATTTAATTAGTGCTATTTAAGGTGCTCTTGCGCTCGTACCGGCCGTAGCTAGGATATATCATGGGTCGATGCTGGAGAAGATAATGGGTAGATGTTGGGGAGCTGCTCTAAAATGCCATATAGCACGTTAGTTTTTTTCTTGCGTATTGGCCGCCATAAACGGGAATATGATTTCTAGCGGGAAGCCAGGGCGTGTCAATTGCCTTGGGGGTTGACATGAGTCAGAAGGGACATTAAGCGTAAACTAAGTCGGCGGCCGCAGCATAATCAAAGGTCTTTTTTAGGATCTACCAGCTTGGATTCTGATACGTTCTACAACCCCGCTTCGATTCCAATTACTACAACTCCAACTGGAAAGTGGAAACCGTCTCTCCAACAGACTCGTCACGCCCATCGGCCGACAAGTAAAGCACGCATCAGGCCGCAAGGCAAGCACTCCACCGGTTCATGTTGGCCCGATGCTTCCTCGGGGTTCGAAGATGCAGAAAACGGCCGCCGATGTGGATGATGCTCTCAATCTCGCGGCCCTACCGCGAGATGTCCTCGCCAACATCCTGCTACGCCTCCTGGCCAGCGACCTCCGCCGCTTCCGCCGTGTCTATAAGGAGTGGCGCGACATCATCTCTGACCCGAGCTTCATCGACGCACACATGATCCACGGGCCGCATGCGTCGACCCACACTATCGTGTTCTACTCCGGACACCGCCGCGCTGACGGTTCCAACGAGTCGCTCAGCGGCGGCGGGTTCCTCTTCGACAATCAATGGAGGCTCACGGCCAGGTTCACCGTCGACGAGTCAGCGGAGATGATCGGCACGTGCAAGGGCCTGCTCTGCTTCCGCAACTCCTTGCAAAGCATCATCATGGTTGTAGAGCCGTTCACCGGTGATTCGGTCGTCCTGCCGCTGCCACCGACGGCCGTGGCAGGAACGTGCAGCACCACGGCGTACTCCTTCGGCTTCGACGCCAGGACAAGGCGATACAAAATCGTTCACGGTGCTTTCAAAGTGAAGGTCAATTACGACGGTGGCGGTTTCTTCTTTCCTACGAGCATGGAAAGTGCCGTGAAGCAAGAGCTGCACGTGTTCACTGTCGGAGCAGACACCGCGTGGAGGACCGTGCACGTAAGTGCTGCACAGCACGGCACGCTCTATGGCGACCCGGCGTGCGACGATGGAGCCGTGTACTGGTACAGCCACAGAGATGGGTATTGTCGAAACGTGCGCTTCGATCTGGCGACGGAGAAGACCACGTCGGAGCTTCGCCACTTCGTTGCTAGCGAGCTGTGCTGCCAGTATTGCCCAATGACATACAAACCGTGCGTCATCGGAGTGAGGTGGTTTGGAGATTTGCAGGACGGCGGTGGCTGGTGGGACAATATCGACCAAGTGGCGCACGAGACCTACAACGTGAGGCACCCCACTGGGTGGTGCCTCCCGGGACCACACGGCCTCAAACGGGGCCACATGCTGCTGATGCGGCAGAAAGAAGGAGATCTTCGGGTTTGCACCATCGTTTCGAGGCATATGTCCGGTCTCCATATTGGCTGCCTCTGGGATTCAAAGCCCTTGATTGTGACTGGTAGCATCCCTGAGGAAGAGTTCACGGAGCGGTATAAGTTTGCTAGAATTCATAGAGGAAGCCACGATCCGAGCGAGGCTGAGGTTCCCGTGATGGCACGGCTCCCGCGCGAACAGCAAGCTGTCAGGGTGTTCGACTATGTGCCAACAGTGTCTCCAGCCCCTTTTGAGCTATATTTAGGAACACCTCTAAAGGATCTGCACTAATCAACGGCCGATCATTTCATTTTTCCTGAATGTACTCGGTTTCTTTTGATACCATTAATCATCAACCCGTCCATCCGGGTTAGTTTTTATCGGACCTAAATAGTATTCATCCAGTTGGTCCTAATTGATCTTTTCATGTGTTCGTTTATGACTATGGTGTCCTGCTACTTTTCTGTTCTGTTTATAAATACTTCTCTAAATTTTGTGTACTGTGGAAAAAACATAGTCAATTTGGACTAATATGGTATTAGAACAAAATTATTTCCTCGTTTTGTAAGGAGAGTTGTTCACTTTACTTTAAATATTTTGCCGCCAACCAGTGTACATTGTTTCGATGCAGTGACATGAGCCAAGTTCTCCTTTGACAAAAAAAAATGGTGTCATTATATTCATTTAGCCTTGCTTTACATAATTTATCAATTTTTTGTTGTGTAACCATTAGACTAAACCCTAAACCCTAAGACCACGTCGGAGCTTCGCCTGTTTGTGGCTAGCGAGTTGTGCTGCCAGTATTGCCCGATGACGTACAAACCGTGCGCCATCGGAGTGAGGTGGTTTGGAGAATTGCAGGACGTCGGCGGCTGGTGGAACAATATTGACCAAGTGGCGCACGAGACCTACAACGCGAGGAATCCCACTGGATGGTGCCTCTCGGGGCCACACGCCCTCAAACGAGGGCACATGTTGCTGATGCGGCAGAGAAAAGGAGATATTCGGGTTTGCACCATTGTATCCAGCCATGTGTCCGGCCTCAATATTGGCTGCCTCTGGAATTCAAAGTCGTTGATTGTGAAAGGTAGCATGGAGGAAGACTCCACGGAGCAGTATAAGTTTGCTAGAATTCACAGAGGAGGAATGCAGGATCCGAGCGAGGCTGAGGTTCCCGTGATAGCACGGCTCCCTCGCGAACAGCAAGCTGTCAGGGTGTTCGACTATGTGCCAACGGTGTCTCCAGCTCCTTTGGAGCTATATTTAGGAACGACTCTAAAGGATCTGCAATAATCAACGGCCGATCATTTCATTTTTCCTGAATGTACTCGGTTTCTTTTGATAACATTAATCATCAACCCGTCCATTCGTGTTAATTTTTATCAGACCTAAATATTATTCATCCAGTTGGTCCTAATTGATCTTCTCATGTGTTCTTTTTATGACTATGGTGTCATGCTACTTTTCTGTTTATAAATACTTCTCTAAATGTTGTGTACTGTGGAAAAAACATAGTCAATTTGGAATAATATGGCATTAGAAAAACTTATTTCCTCGTTTTGTAAGGAGAGTTGTTCACTTTACTTTAAATATTTTGCCGCTAACCAGTGTACATTGTTTCGATGCAGAGACACGAGCCAAAATCTCCTTGTTCAAAAAAATGGCGTCATTATATTCATTTAGCCTTGCTTTACATAATTTATCAATTTTTTGTGGTGTAACCATTAGACTAAACCCTAAACCCTAAACCCTAAGACCACGTCGGAGCTTCGCCTGTTCGTGGCGAGTTGTGCTGCCAGTATTGCCCGATGACATACGAACCATGCACCATCAGAGTGAGGTGGTTTGGACAATTGCAGGACATCGGCGGCTGGTGTAACAATATCGACCAAGTGGCGCACGAGACCTAGAACATGGGGCATCCCACTGGACTGTGCCTCCCGGGGCCACACGCCCTCAAACGGGGGCACATGTTGCTGATGCGGCAGAAAGAAGGAGATCTTCAGATTTGCACCATAGTATCCAGCCATGTGTCCGCTCCACATATTGGCTACCTCTGGGATTCAAAGCCGTTGATTGTGACAGGTAGCATGGAGGAAGATTCCACGGAGCGGTATAAGTTTGCTAGAATTCACAGAGGAAGCCAGGATCCGAGCGAGGCTGAGGTTCTCGTGATAGCACGGCTCCCGCGCGAACAGAAAGCTGTCAGGGTGTTCGACTATGTGCCAACGGTGTCTCCAGCTCCTTTTGAGTTATATTTAGGAACGCCTCTAAAGGATCTGCACTAATCAACGGCCGATCATTTCATTTTTCATGAATGTACTCGGTTTCTTTTGATACCATTAATCATCAACCCGTCCATTCGGGTTAGTTTTTATCAGACCTAAATATTATTCATCCAGTTAGTCCTAATTGATCTTTTCATGTGTTCGTTTATGACTGTGGTGTCCTACTGCTTTTTGTTTATAAATACTTCTCTAAATGTTGTGTACTGTGGAAAAAACATAGTCAATTTGGAATAATATGGTATTAGAAAAAACTTATTTCCTCGTTTTTACTACAAGAAATGTGTTGATACATGACGTTCTCGCAATGACGATGTATGAAATCGTCATAAAGTTACGACGATTTTGTGCCATGTCGTCGTAAGCCGTTAGAGGGTGTAAAAACCCACAATTTTCACGACGATTTGGCTAAAAACGTCGTAATTTTATAATTCAGAATCGTCATGAACGATTAGAACTTATTTTTTTTCCTATTTTCATCGTCAAATCCGCCTACTTCGCCTACGTGGCATTTCTGTTTTTTTAATCTGCCTATGTGTCGTGTCTACTAGATGGCCACATCGTGATTTCGCCTACGTGGCATTTCTGTTTTTGCCTACGTGCCACTTCTGCAACCCCACATGTCACACATGCCCATGACAGGTGAGTCCCGCAACATCCTGGACCAAGGGTCCTAACATGTGGGACACCATCCCACCAACGTGTCCTGCTTTTTTTTTGAAACCCCAACGTGTCCTGCTTAATTAGGAAGAAAAGAAGAAAAAAAAATGCCTACACCAGGTTTCGAACCCGCAACTTAATTAGGAAGAAAAGAAGAAAAAAATGCCTACACCAGGTTTCGAACCCGCAACCCACGGGTCTCCCGCGCAGAGCCAAACACCACTAGGCCACCGGAAACTTGATGCAAATGCAGTGCAAAAACGCCACTTGTCATGATGCTTTACATGAAATTGGGCCATGGTCGAACGGGCAACCATTTCTTTTGGAGGGCCATTGCTACCGCACATTTGCACGGGCCAAAACAAGGCCTCGGAGTGAGCTCTCGCGCGCGCCTTGGATCTTAGCAGGCTGGGCAGCTCGGTAGTCTTTTTTTTCAGGTTTTTTTTTCTTTTCATTTCTATAATTTGAATTTAGCCTCTAAATTGATCAAAATCAGTTTTGAAAATTTTATAAAATTAACTCATATTAATTATACACCATTTGAAACCGTTTTTCTGAAAAATAAATAAACAATCATGTCCATGGGCATAGACTGCTCGAGACTTTAAGAGATTTTGAAAACCGGTTTCGGAAAACGGTCAAAACGGGGGACATGACCGTTCGTACCTAGGTATTGAATCTTGATGAACTCTTGGTACATCTCTATTGAAATAGGTAGTTGTGTATCTAAAAATGATTTTTACAAAAAATCATGAGCAACATATGAGGCACCTGTAGTTCAAATTTGGCCCGGTTTCAGCGGAATCGGCAGAAATTTGTCTTTTTCAAAAGAGGTGTATTAAAATCTATTTAGAGGTAGTAAGTTTGTTATTTGTAGATCAAAGATGACATAATATATTTAGAATTTTACTTTGTACATTTTTGCAACATATTTTGTGTATGTGCTTCACAAAAAAACCCAGTTTTGACACTCCGGAAATAGAAAATGGTATTTTTATTCAACGAAAAATAAAACTTTCTTCGTGAACATTGTTAGTTGCACCAATATGCATCTTTGTGTGGAATATGGTCACATTTCAAAAAAACTATGCCATGGATGTGGCCAAAACATCCGTCATTTCGCCCGAAAGCCATGAATCTTCGTAGGAGATAGCTCATTTTTGTGAACACATTTTCCACCAAATTGTCTTATTCGAAGTTTACTATTTTTGGTGGATACTAGGACATATATAACAACACCACGCGAAGATCTTGCATCGTTTCGAGTTGTTTTGAATTTTCTGGAATTTTGAAAGCCGGTTTCGGAAAACGGTCAAAACGGGGGACATGACCGTTCGTACCTAGGTGTTGAATCTTGATGAAATCTTGGTACATATCTATTGAAATAGGTAGTTTTGTATCTAAAAATGATTTTTACAAAAAATCATGAGCAACATATGAGGCACCTGTAGTTCAATTTTGGCCCGGTTTCAGCGGAATCGGCAGAAATTTGTCTTTTTCAAAAGAGGTGTATTAAAAGCTATTTAGAGGTAGTAAGTTTGTTATTTGTAGATAAAATATGACATAATATATTTAGAATTTTACTTTGTACATTTTTGCAACATATTTTATGTATGTGCTTCACAAAAAAACCCAGTTTTGACACTCCGGAAATAGAAAATGGTATTTTTATTCAACGAAAAATAAAACTTTCTTCGTGAACATTGTTAGTTGCACCAATATGCATCTTTGTGTGGAATATGGTCACATTTCAACAAACTATGCCATGGATGTGGCCAAAACATCCGTCATTTCGCTCGAAAGCCATGAATCTTCGTACGAGATATCTCATTTTTGTTAACACATTTTCCACCAAATTGTCTTATTCAAAGTTTACTATTTTTGGTGGATACTAGGACATATATAATAACACCACGCGAAGATCTTGCATCGTTTCGAGTTGTTTTGAATTTTCTGGAATTTTGAAAGCCGGTTTCGGAAAACGGTCAAAACGGGGGACATGACCGTTCGTACCTAGGTGTTGAATCTTGATGAACTCTCGGTGAATCTCTATTGAAATAGGTAGTTGTGTATCTAAAAATGATTTTTACAAAGAATCATGAGCAACATATGAGGCACCTATAGTTCAATTTTGGCCCGGTTTCATCGGAATCGGCAGAAATTTGTCTTTTTCAAAAGAGGTGTATTAAAAGCTATTTAGAGGTAGTAAGTTTGTTATTTGTAGATCAAATATGACATAAAATATTTAGAATTTTACTTTGTACATTTTTGCAACATATTTTGTGTATGTGCTTCACAAAAAAACCCAGTTTTGACACTCCGGATATAGAAAATGGTATTTTTATTCAACGAAAAATAAAACTTTCTTCGTGAACATTGTTAGTTGAACCAATATGCATATTTTTGTAGAATATGGTCACATTTCAACAAACTATACCATGGATGTGGCCAAAACATCCGTCATTTCGCCCGAAAGCCATGAATCTTCGTAGGAGATAGCTCATTTTTGTGAACACATTTTCCACCAAATTGTCTTATTCGAAGTTTACTATTTTTGGTGGATACTAGGACATATATAATAACACCACGCGAAGATCTTACATCGTTTCGAGTTGTTTTGAATTTTCTGGAATTTTGAAAGCCGGTTTCGGAAAACGGTCAAAACGGGGGACATGACCGTTCGTACCTAGGTGTTGAATCTTGATGAACTCTTGGTACATCTCTATTGAAATAGGTAATTGTGTATCTAAAAATGATTTTTACAAAAAATCAAGAGCAACATATGAGGCACCTGTAGTTCAATTTTGGCCCGGTTTCACCGGAATCGGCAGAAATTTGTCTTTTTCAAAATAGATGTATTAAAAACTATTTAGAGGTAGTAAGTTTATTATTTGTAGATCAAATATTAAATAATATATTTAGAATTTTACTTTGTACATTTTTGCAACATATTTTGTGTATGTGCTTCACAAAAAAACCCAGTTTTGACACTCCGGAAATAGAAAATGGTATTTTTATTCAACGAAAAATAAAACTTTCTTCGTGAACATTGTTAGTTGCACCAATATGCATCTTTGTGTGGAATATGGTCACATTTCAACAAACTATGCCATGGATGTGGCCATAACATCCGATATTTGGCCCGAAACCCAAGTATCTTCGGGGGAGATAGCTCATTTCTATGAACACCTTTTGAACCCAGTTGTCGTATTCCAAGTTTATTATTTTTGGTGGATAATAGGACATATATAATGACACCACGCGAAGGCCTTGCATCATTTCGATTTGTTTTGAAATTTCTGGAATTTTCTAAGCCGGTTTTAGGAAAAAGTCAAGACGGCGGGCATGACCGTTCGTAGCTAGAGGTTGAATATTGATAAAATATTGGTACATCTCTATTAAAATAGGTACTTGTGTACCTAAAAATGATTTTTACATAAAATCATGAGCAAACTACAAGGTACCTGTAGTTCAAATTTGGCCCGGTTTCACCGGAATCGGCAGAAATTTGTCTTTTCAAAAGAGGTGTATTATGAGCTATTGAGAGGTAGTAAATTTTTTATTTGTAGTTAAAATATGACATAATATATTTAGAATTTTACTTTGTACAATTCTGTAACATATTTTCGGTAGGTGCTTCACAAAACAACCCTTTTTTGACACTCCGAAAATGGAAAATGGTATTTTTATTAAGAGAAAAATAAAAATTTCTCCGTGAACATTGTTCGTGCTTCCAAGATGCATGCTTTTGTAGAATATGGGAACATTTCAACAAACTATGCCATGAGTGTGGCCATAACATCCGTCATTTGGCCCGAAACCCAAGAATCTTCGGAGGAGATAGCTCATTTCTATGCTCACCTTTTCAACCCAGCTGTCGTATTACAAGTTTATTATTTTTGGTGGATACTAGGACATATATAATGACACCACGCGAAGGCCTTGCGTCATTTTAAGATTTTTTTACTTTTCTGGAATTTTCTAAGCCGGTTTTAGGAAAAAGCCAAGACGGCGAGCATTACCGTTCGTAGCTAGAGGTTGAATATTGAAAAAAATTTGGTGTATCTATGAAGAAATAGGTACTTGTGTATCTAAAAATGATTTAACAATTTTGTAGCTAGGGAATGAATATTGAGAAATTGATTAAAGTCGCATTATTATAATAAAGCATATGATATAACAATTATATTTGGCAATGAAACTATTAACTAACTTTATATCTTGTAGATTTTGGCCATTAAGTAGAGCAAAAAGAACTATTTTAAAAATATGATATCATCTAAACTAGTTATATTACCACCAGCCCACCTAACTGGTTACTGTTCGGTGGGTCCATGAGGATCTAGGTCCCAGCTGCAGCCACTCTAGGGGTGGAGCAAGTGCCTAAAGTAAAAAACAGGAGCGGGAATTTTTCGGAAATGCGCGCGATGTTAAACTTCTTAACCCCATCGAAACTCTAAACCGGAAGAAACCCTAAGGCCTTCTCTCTACCCCCTCCTTTCCCTTCTTGCACCGCCGCCCCCTTTCTGCACGATGGAGAGGCAACCCTAGATGAAAATCCCATCCTCCCTTCCTCCTCGCGCCGCCTCTCTCCCCCTCAAAGCGCCGCGGCCGGTTCTCCCTTCCGACGAGATGTGGCTGCTGCTTGACCGGATCCACGTCCACCATTCGGAAGTGAGGCGCTTCGCCATGCGAGGAGAGGATCGACCCCATCTCCCCGAGCCTCTTTCCGCTCTCGCTGCTTCCGATCCAGATCCCCAACTCCCCGAGCCAGATCGGCCGCCTCGCTCCCTCCTCCACCATCCCACTCGCCCGCTTCTCCCTCCTCCAACATAACCGCAGCCAGGCCTCTCCCGCTCTGCGTCCACCTCCTACACAAGTGAACCACCGCCGCGAGCCGCGGATGAGCACGACGCGAGTTCATCGTGGAGGAAACCCCACGGCGCCATCCGACGCACCGCCTCCTTCACACCTCCCAGCGCTTGTAGGAGCCGCCGCGTCCGCTGCTCCCTTTCGACGAGCACGTGTTGCAAGAGGACGCACGGCTTCATCGTCAGCTCCTTCGTCCACCTGCTCGTCGTCCGAGCGTTCTCCCTCTGCCATGAAGAAGAACTACGGCACTGCTCCATAGGTATGGGCTTTGTCTAACCTAACATTATCCGGATCCAATCCAGACTCCATTGGTGATGTGTTGGTTGCTCGGCAGGAACGACACCCTCTATGAGATGTACGGGCTCCACCTCGACCCGATGATCGCCCACGCTATCGTCCAGGACAGGAGTATGTTGCCCAGGTCAGATCGCTGCTCACGCCTTCCCGATCCAACTCCCCTTGGTTTTCGTTCGTGGAGATGGGCTGTACTTTTAGATTAACAATATGCGTTGTGCAGATCTAGAACCTATTAGCTTGTGTGCGTTGCCAAATGGAGAAAATTGGTTTCCCTGTGTGTCCTGGCCTTGATTCGGAAGGGAAATATTGGTTCTAGGAATATTTTTATTGCCCATGACAATCCTACCAAAATAAACAGATACATTCTCGGGATTTAAGGTTTCTGGGTGGGGTTTTAGGATTGAGATGAAGTGGTGTTAGTGGCACTCGGGAGGATTTTTTTGCTTGCCCATGCGCATATTGGGATGGTCGTATCAGTCTCACAGGGTTTGGAGGCCTGATTTGATTCGATTCGAGTGGAGTAGGGTTGCATGACATTTCAGATTGCTTTGGATTAGTTGCTGGGTGAGGCGCGTGATATTGCGTTTTGTAGTTCAGAAATCGTTGTTAGTCCCCTGTCTATTCCCAAATTTATAATGTTTCTTATGCATGAACTTTGTGTAGGTGCAATGGTGCTCGCTTTGTGGTCTTTTTACTGTGATGGTTTAACAGTACATGAGTATAGGATCAGGTCATCTGGAATGTTGAATGCAGCTTGGCTAGAATCTGCAATTATTTATGCATGTTTTCAAATGTGAAGTGAAGCTGTATGTGTGAGTTTCTGGTGTAGAGGCATTAATAGTTTCCGTGGATTCTAGCTTGAGGACAGTCACATTTTGGGTTGCAGTATACTGAGGTCCTTAGGAACTAGAATTGCAATATGCTATTAGCAACTATGAACTATTGTTGTAACCAGATCCATAGTGGTAAATGACTTGTTCATCAATATAGGTACACCAGCTTATTATGCCAATGCAATCAGGTTTTTAGCCTTGTCATCTGTTATCTGTACTTTTCTATTAGTTTCACCCTCATGTATTACCCACATGGAGTATTGTTTAAATAAGTGGTGATTTGCTAAAGTATTGCTTTGGAGATATGTTGTTTTTAAATCTGATTTTGATGCATATGGGGAGGTATTTAAGATATCTGTCCTGATTTATAATGATCAATTTGCGAGCATTTTTCATTCATTTTGCGGAGTGCAGCAGAGCCTGCATCAAATGGTTGTAGCCTGTATTTATTGATGATATCTTGCATTTGCATGAACTATTTTTTTTGAGTATCCTACATATTGTCTGCTGTCTGATGCTACTGTCTCAAGCAAGATACCTGAACATTTTGTTTTTATTTTCTTGCACAGGCTACAAACTACATGGACATTAAGGGGCTGCTGGACCTGACCTGCCTGATGGCCTCTGACATGATCAAGGGAATCTGGTGTCGTGCACAAATGCTCACAGATGAGCACTCTCATTTGGAGTTTAGTTGAGAAACTCTCTATGCAGTGTGTGATAACCAGTGTGCTGACCCATTTGATGACAGAACTTCATGTAGCATTGCTTGATAGCCTTAGTACAAAACTCAATATAATCAGAGCAATGGATTAATTTGATGCATCCTTCTGATGGCCTCTGACATGATGCTTTTGTTGTATTGTCTACTTGAAAACATATCTGTTTAACAAGAGATTCAACTTAAAACTATTTCGACTGATATTCATGTATACATTATTATATTCTGTTTGAATTTGAATTGAACACATCATGTATCTATGCCCTCAACTCCTTTTGTTTCAATCCATCTCTTATGGCACCACATACAAAAGGCTGGGATGCTCCTCTTTACTAATATATGTTTAGAGTTTGAGATGTACCGATTGCTTTGTTTTTTTATTGAACTTACAAGTAACATAGTTAGTTTTTTTGTCTCTATTTATTTCTATAATGGGACCTCGAACTATAGTATGATGTACCTGTTCTGATGATATGCATTTCTGTGATGCCATGCCATCATTGAATGCCTGAACCTCAACCATTTGTGTGTTTTTCCAGATGATTGCTGTCAGTAAGCCGTTCCCTGGCCCTGCACCAATGGCAACTTTACCGTCAATGCGCTCAACAACGTTGCCGAAGATCTCTACGCTACCATGCACACCGACGAGATTCAAGGGGAGTTGGATTTGATGCAGCAGCGCACCTGATTTAAGTGTGTCACCTGCCGGAGAGGAGGCCAGCAAGCTGCTGCATCGTCATCATGTACGGTATCACCACAACAGACATGTAATCCCACCTTTTCTCCCGAACCCTGCTGGTTTTGTACCTATGGCTGCGCAGTGCCGATGCTACATCAACTGCTGTGTTCATCTTAATTGCCAGGAGTAGCAGATGCTTAGGAATGGCCAGAAATCATGCTAGGAATGACTGGATTGAGGCCTTATTTACTATAAACTGACAGATCAATGTATTTAGCTTTCTTATTGTTTAGATGTAATCCTGAACATTAGAAACAATGTCAACTTGATCAATTGGCGTAGATGATTATCAAAAATATTAATGTACTGACTTTAATCTGCACCGCTCTCATCGCCTCAGGCAAATGTACCACTTTTTCCAAAATCATTGAGAATAGGTTGGCATTATGTCAGTCTGAGTTCCTCTGCTGTTACAATGATTCACAGTCATTTAAGAACCATGTAATTCCTCAGATTATTTGTAATACACATAGAGCACTTGCTCCAAAATCATAAACCTGATTTGACATCGGGTAACATTGGTTTCGTAGGGCGCATGCGTTGTACTGTCGCCGACTAGAGAGCTCGCCACACAGACCGAGCGAGTGATGCAGGCTGTCAGCCAGTTCATGAGTGTGGATGTGCACGCTTGTGTCGGTAGCTATTCATGCATAGTGTGTTAGTCAACTATCATCTATGCCGATAGTTCTGTAGTTTCCTACTGTTATTCATTTTTTACTTTTACTGCAATATTCAACCTGTTTTTATCGCTTTCACTATATGATCATCTTGCTGATAGCTAGTTATGCAATCTGTTATTCATACATTAATATTTGTGTGCTTCTCAATGTTTTGTTTTCTTGTGTTGTTCCAGCCAAAGAAATTCGTAGAAGCTCAAAGACAGAAGATCTGCCCGAGCAGCACTTGCTGAACTATGATGTTGAATGTACTGTTCAAATGTTGAATTCTGAGCTGTCAATGTAATGCCGATTATTCAAATGCTGCTATTTGAATGTAATTTGCAGGTTATTCATATTCCTGAATATTTGCTTGAAATAAATATATATGTATGGGTCGTATTCAATTTCCTATGTGCTATAGATGAAAAAATGGATTGAAAACTATGTGTGCTCGGTCCAGAAGTTAATGGACCAACAAAGGCCACTTCTTGGCCCAAACAATATCCTAATTTAAATTCTAAATAATAAAAAAGGACTGAATACAGTACTGGACCAAAAGTTAGATGGGCTCCTAAAAGGCACAGCCCAAACTACATGATTAAAAAACACTCCTGGAAAATAAAAAATAAAAAATTATAAAATGGATCACAAAATGGATTGGATCCATCAATAAAAAGGCTAAAAAAAGGCTCAGGACCAAGTTAGAAAATGACCAGCAAAGGCCGAAGTTATTGGGCTAGGCCCACATAGACCAACGAAATGGACTGGGCCAAATTTAATCCACAACGATTTTATTTCGTCACTATTCTGCCACGTAGGATTGGCCACGTCGGCGCTGAGCTGTCCTGGCCGGATTGCTCACGACGATTTTGGATCGTCATAGATTAATGACGTTCCTGTATCGTCGTGGATGTCCGTGACGATTCCTACAAAATCGTCGTGGTGAACCATTACTGATGCTCGGTTTTCAACGATTTGTTTTTCGTCATCAGATCGTCATGGATGAAATTTGGTGACGATTTAGTGACGAAAATTGAGCGTCATGTATCAGCATATTTCTTGTAGTGTTTGTAAGGAGAGTTGTTCACTTTACTTCAAATATTTTGCCGCTAACTAGTGTACATTGTTTCGATGCAGAGACACTAGCCAAGTTCTCCTTTTTCAAAAAAATGGTGTCATTATATTTATTTAGCCTTGCTTTACATAATATATCAATTTTTTGTGGTGTAACCATTAGACTAAACCCTAAACCCTAAACCCTAAGACCATGTCGGAGCTTCGCATGTTCATGGCGAGTTGTGCTGCCAGTATTGCCCGATGACATACAAACCATGCGCCATCGGAGTGAGGTGGTTTGGAGAATTGCAGGACGTCGGTAGCTGGTGGAACAATATCGACCAAGTGGCGCACGATACCTACAACGTGAGGCATCCCACTGAACGGTGCCTCCCAGGGCCACACGCCCTCAAACGGGGGCACATGTTGCTGATGCGGCAGAAAGAAGGAGATCTTCGGGTTTGCACCATAGTATCCAGCCATGTGTCCGCTCCACATATTGGCTGCCTCTGGGATTCAAAGCCGTTTATTGTGACAGGTAGCATGGAGGAAGACTCCACGGAGCGGTATAAGTTTGCTATAATTCACAGAGGAAGCCAGGATCGAGTGAGCCTGAGGTCCCCGTGATAGCACGGCTCCCGTGCGAACAGAAAGCTGTCATGGTTTTCGACTATGTGCCAACGGTGTCTCCAGCTCCTTTTGAGCTATATTTAGTAATGCCTCTAAAGACTCTGCACTAATCAACGGCCGATCATTTCATTTTTCCTGAATGTACTCGGTTTCTTTTGATACCATTAATCATCAACCCGTCCATTCGGGTTAGTTTTTATCAGACCTAAATATTATTCATCTAGTTGGTCCTAATTGATCTGTTTCATGTGTTCGTTTATGACTATGGTGTCCTGCTACTTTTTTGTTTATAAATACTTCTCTAAATGTTGTGTACTGTAGAAAAAACATAGTCAATTTGGACTAATATGGTATTAGAACAAACTTATTTCCTCGTTTTGTAAGGAGAGTTGTTCACTTTACTTTAAATATTTTGCCGCCAACAAGTGTACATTGTTTCGATGCAGAGACATGAGCCAAGTTCTCCTTTTTCAAAATTATAGTGGTGTCATTAAATTCATTTAGCCTTGCTTAGATAATTTATCAATTTTTTGTGGTGTAACCATTAGCGATAACTTGTATTTTTTGTTAACAAAATCACGTATGGGAAATGTAATTTATTGGTTCTTCTCTTGAAATATTAAAAAAAGAAGAATTAATTAATGATTAAGGATATCCTTTAAATAAAGAGTTTGTCTATTTAAATTAAGGAACATACATTTTTTCCACCAATTAGCACTACACACAAACACACATGTCCCGCCTCACCGACGGACCAACCACTCATGTCGCCTTATTCCACTAACGGGCAGGAATCTGTTAACAGGTTCCCCTTTCCTACAGGTTGAAATTTCAGGGGCTGCTAGTCTCATTTTTCTTGACTTTATTTGTGTTGGAAATGGAACCGATCCATCGGAAAGGATAAAAGGATATTGTTTTTCAGAAAAAGACTCTGAAATCAAACACAATGAATGAACATATTAGAGCTCCCTACAGTTGCAAAAAAATATTACTTCAAGTATTTTGGTCCTCAATTGAAAACATTAACACCACTTCTTGCTATGGACGTTCCTTAGTTCCGAGCAGACAACATCTTCTATGGCTAAGTACATGTAGTCATAAATAAAAGTTAGTCGCGAGTTGATTGTTGCACTCTATCATCTCCCAGCAACATCATACCGAATGAAATGGTCAATAGACCTTCATATATAATCCTGCGGAGTCCATTCACCCTGAAATTCACCATCTTGACTGCTATAATGCTGACAATTATAAGTTCCTATGACAAACTTCAAGATACTAAGTCTAACAAGAAAAATGTTTGAAGAACAAAGCATGCTAATCCCACATTAAACAAATAATGACTTTGTTTAAGTAAGCAACTAGAATACATAAATCGAATTACACATAGGAACATGAGATTTGCATGAGCACTTACCAAATAGCTACCACTCTAGTTCCTAAAAACATAGCTAACACTCTCACAGAGTCACCATTGAATCTGTTTTTGGAAATAAAATGAGGAGAAACCGACACAATGATTTTATATTATTTGTTCTAAATGATTGAGACAAAGACAATGCACTCAATTCCTCTTCAAGAAAAATAGTTCATAGGAGAAATTTGTCTTATGGGGGCTAAATTATCTTTAAAAGGTAAAAAAAATATCTAGACAAGATGTATCAAGCAACAATGGTTGCAACAACATTAAGTTCTGACGAGACTCATAAAGAAGCCTAAAGAACTTAGACAAGACATCCCATATAGGAAAAGCGTGTTGTGGGTGAAAGCTTAAAATATTTAACACAGGAGGAATGGAAGATTTTGGTTGATGTAAACAAATAAAATGCACAGATGAGTTCAAATAATCAAATGATCTTGTAACTGATGGTATCTACAATAATTAACAAAATATGGGGGCACACAACAAAGAAAAACATTGTGCACACCCTGCTTATGTTGAACACTCTTTTGCGAGGAAAGAATAATTACATACTATTATCCATATGCTCGGATATGAGCATTCTTATGTACACATATTAGAATTAAAGTAATCCAGGTAGAGAAAAATACCTTGAGTAAAGACTGAACTGAAGAAGCATCAGACTATCGCGTCACAGCTACTACCCCATCTACCTTGCTCCTTGACAAAAACATGTGCGGAAACCAAACAGAATCAAGTTCTCGAAGAATAATTAATTGAGGGAGTGAGATACTGACAAGATTACTAAGAGAGGCTGATAGCCGAGGGACTGGGTTACTCACAAAGTTACTAATAGAGATTGATATGACTAAATTGAGGGACTCATAACTCACGCAAAAAGACTAATAATAAACGGAATAGACACTGAATACAAGCTGACATGATTAAAGACTCATGAAGACTGAAGAAAAAACTGAAGGTAACTAAGATTGCAATAACTAAGAACAACAAAGAAAAAACTAAGGTAATGAGAAATAGATAGGCTAAAGACGGGATCCCCTAACCTAGAAATACTAAAAAAAACTTAAGGAAGATGGATGACAGAAGAACTTGCTGAGGGACTTGACAAGCAATTAAGTAATAAAGGTACCGGAAACTGAGGGAAGATGAACTACTCAAGGATAGAATGACTCAAAGATTGAAACAAGAAACTGAATGCAGAGAGAAAAACGAATGAAGAAATAGACACCAAGTATTACTACATAATGAGTATTAGTGGATAGAAAATAAAATAATCACACTAATATAGAGAGTTGGTCCAGATTGAAGAAAGAAAAACTAACTAATCGACGAACTAAAGAGAAATTTAATACGGAATAAAAACTAAAGAACAAGAAGGAGAATGAAGAAAAGGTACAAGGACTCGAATAAAGAGATTGAAAAAAATGACAAGACCAAAAAAATAAAATGAAAAACTGAGCCAAGGCAAAAGAAGAATGAAAAATAGAACAAATGAAGACCGAAGAGATTGTAATGACTCAACAAAGAGAAAATAAATAAAAACTTTTATACTCAATTTTGAATGAAAAATGATGAAATAATGACTTAGGAAGAGGGGCTGACAAAGTAAGAAAATGATGACATATGGCTGAAAACAATGTGAAAAAAAGAAACTAAATGAATCACAAGGAAAATAATTAATCTGATAGATCGGCCGGCCTTTTATATTTTGCTAATCGATCTCATGCATCTTTTGCATGCAGAAATGATGTTGATCAGACATAGAGGTTAAGAAAATATATGATACTGGAAACATTGGCAGAGAAGGAGCAAGTCTTTGACTTTCCCTTGAAGAAAATTTATAGCTTGCAAGTTTTATAGCAAAGCTACAATAAAAGGTCATTGGAAGCTTGAAGAAAATTACCACATCACTTGGTGCACTCCTTTGCTCACGTCGGATGGGCTGCAACCAGACTCATTGCATGAATGAGGATAAGCATCACGCCATGCTTTGGAAAAATATCACCTGCGAGTTCAACACACGACAAGGTGCATCAATGCTAATGAATTACTCATTGCTACAATCTGCAAAAGAAACTCATTTCGGACCAAACATAAGTTATATTCTACCGAACTAATATGAACGAAATGTGCACAAAAGTACACAAGGGGAGGGTTGATCCGTAATAAATTGCCAGTTATTGTGCATGTCCATACATCTACCAGAAAGGGACAACAGGTCAAATTGCAAAGTGGCTAAACAAATTACTCATTGAATTGTATATAAACTGAAAAAAAAGACATAATGATAACTCAGTCGACACACCAGCCTAAGAGTCACTCATCATCGCATTCAGAAACATGCAAAGCTCCCTCGCTGGACAAATCTGAATGACAAACAGGCCACCTAAAAATGTAAGAATTCCTCTGTTGTTGCAACTGACGTCCGTGATTTCTATGTTCCCTCCTCACGACGACTCGCGCAAACACCTCGAGAGCCATGAGGTCGACCAGAAAAACCACGAGAAATCAAGATGCCTAGCTGGCAGCGGCTAGCGCCGTTTGCGCTGTCCACTATAGCGCTCTCTTCATGAGCATCCCAGGGAATCTCTGCTGGTCTCTCCATCTTTTCTTCTAGAAATGGGGAAAATCCCCGGGCTCTGCATCCAGTGATGCACACAGCCTCTCCATCTATTATGCTCTCTTTCTCTCTCCCTGGAAGCTAGTCACTCACGGGCTCACCACTCTGAGAAAAGAAGCCAAAAAAATAATAGAAAGACAAACTAGCGGGTCTGCATGAAAAACCCAGTAAGACATACGGACCGACTCGGAAACAACGCGAAGAATAAACCACACACATGCAATCCGAACCGGAACTAAAGGTTGGCGGCGACCTGGGCGCCAGAACCGGTACTAATGTGGCCTTTAGTCCCGGTTTGTAACAGAACCGGGACTAAAGGTAAAATCCTATGTTTTTTCTACTAGTGATTTTTGTATCAAATTGGAAAAAAATTAATAAAATGTAAAGCATATTAAAATTAATTTTCCTGTACGGCAAAGTGCCGCAGGATTTTAACGGACGTATGTCTACGAGTTCTCGGAGGGGTAACACGTGATACTCTGAGTCTGCCAGAAGGTGGGATATGGGGAATCGACAGCAGTTCCAACGCTAGCCTTAGCTGCGGGACTCTTCATCAGGCATCACCGACATCGTCATCGACACTCGTTCCACGCTTCGTGTCGGTAACGAATCATATATATCCTCGTCCGTACCCCGATAGTAGATCTTGTGTGATATGAATTCACATATTTTTTTTTCGGGTTTATTTATTGGCCATGGGCTAAGAACCCTTAGTCATGATTTCATATCACAACAGACCTACAACTTGTACGTCTGTGAAATTTTCTTTTCATAATAGAATAATTCCATTGAATATTTATACAAGTACCAAACTAACACTGTAACATGGCCAAATCATGCGTCACACGGATTTAATTTATATAATGATATATTAACGGTAATACATTTAGGGGAAATGATGGACCGTCCATTCGTCCTTTAGAGATTCTGCATATCCTTAAGAGCCGTGCCTAAGTATGGCGCAAAAGGAGCCGGAGACAATGTCGGGACATAGGCAAACGTGCTAATATGTAGCTGTTTGGATGGGAGTCGTCCTCTTATGGAAACATCATCCTCAATCATATCATGGCGGTGACGATGGTGAACCGGAAAGAAGCGGTAACTCTCATCGTGCTCCTCCTCTAGGTTGCCTATCTCGATCAACGTCTTTGAATACCAATGGTAGCGAATATCGAGAGTGGACACACTTCTCCCTTCAACCGGGTGAGCACGAAGAGCCCCGTCTTTCTGCCATCTCAGCAGCAGGTGTCCATGTTGTAGGGCGTGCGGCCCCGGGAGACAGCAAACACCGCGAGGTGTCACATCGTACGTCTCGTGTGGCACGCTGTCAATATATTTGGACCAGCAGCCGTCCTCCGAGTTCAACTCGCCAAACCACCTCATTCCGATGGTGTGCTCCGGGCACAGCAACGGCAAATACCGGCAGGTTATCTCGCTAGTGACGAGCCGGCAATGCTCCGACGTGATCATCTCCGTGGCTAGATCGAAGCGCACGTTCCTGGAAAACCCATCGTAGTACCCTTGGCTGTACCAGTACACGGCTCCGTCGTCGCATGCAATTGCCGGGTTTCCATAGAGCACGCCGTGCCGGCGTGCACCCCGTATGCGCACGGTCCTCCACTCCCTGTCAGCCCCGACCGTGAACACTTTCAGCTCTTGCGTGCTTCCCATCCTCGGACCAAGGAAGTACCCCTCATAGATGGCCTTCTCATCGAAAACACTGTAAACGATTTTGTATCGCCTCGCCTTGGAGTCGAAGCCAAAGCAGTAGGACGCGGTGCTGCACGTTTCAGCCTCGGCCGTCGGCGGCAGAGGCAGGACGATCGACTTGCCGGTGAATGGCTCCACGACCTTGATGATGCCGTGCACGGAGTCGCGGAAGCAGAGCAGGCTCTTGCACGTGCCGATCATCTCCGCAACCTGGTTGACGGTGAACTTGGCCGTGAGCTTCCATTGCTCGTCGAAGAGGAAGCCGCCACCGTTGAGCGGCTCGTGGGCACCGTCGTCGGCCTGGCTGCGTCCCTGGTAGAACACGATGGTGTGGGTTGGTGCACGGGGCCGGTGGACCATGTGCGCGTCGATAAAGCTCTGGCCGGAGATGATGTCGCGCCACTTTTTGCAGACAGAGCGGAGGCGGCGGAGATCGCTGGCCGGGAGCCAGAGCAGAACGTTGGCCAGGACGTCTGGCGGTAGGGCCGCGAGATTGGCAGCGTCGGTATCCACATAGGCATGGGCGGCCGTTTTCTGCTTCTTGAGACCCTGAGGGAGCATCGGACCAGCCTGAAGGGATGGAGTGCTTGCACTTGGACTTCTTGTGATTGTTGCGTGACGAGTCTGTTCTTTTTATGACGTACATGGCGTGACGAGTCTGATGGAGAGACAGACGGAGTTGTAATCAGACTTGGCGCTGGTATTTGCCGCTCTCAATTCAGACTGTTGTGCGGATATGGCTGAGTTGTGGATGTAATCAAGGGAAGTCCTTTTTACCAACTCCAAACGGCATCCGCCTCTCATACAGGCTTGTTCCCCTCTCCACTGCACCTGGCCTCCTTTTGTTGACGTACTACGATCCTATTTGACCGCGGCACTAACGATCGACGGTCGAGTAGTCCACGGTTCCATCCCAACGTGCGAGCGCTGCTACGTACCACCGCGAGAACGCGCCCAAGCTTGTGCGAGACTCCACCGCGCGCGTCGGTGTGTGGACCCCACCCCAAGAGGGGAAATACCGTGAGGAGAGATTTATTTCTCTTATTCTTTCTTCTGTGACGCGAGCCATCGAGTTGATACGTCGCGACCGAGTTCCTCTTACGCAATCGTCAAGGAAGTGCGTGCGTGTACGACGTCCTAGACTTTAAAAAAAAAACATAAACATCCTAGACTACGTACTACGATCCAAGGAACAAATCAACAAACGTACGTATTGCTTTCATTCACCTACGGCCAGCCTAATTAAAAATTAAGGAGACCGGCCACTACTAGCTACTACGATCCAAGGAACAAATCAACAAACGGCTAATTAGAAAGGAGACCGGCCCCTGCTGGAGATGGACGTGCGTGCGGACCGAACCAAGGAGCAAATCTGAAACGGAGAAGACCTCTGAATATGACCATGCATGCTGGTGCTCAAAAACCCACTCTTGACCAACAACAACTAAAATAATGATCCCAGAAGATCAAGCCATACCTGCTGACGGACGGATCCAACCGGACAAAACCTGGATCCCACAAGATCAATCGACCACCAATCTCTTGGCCGCAAAATGCAGGCCCCCTTCCGTCATCGCCGCACGGCCGCTGCCGCCACGCCCAAAGTCCCCAAGTCCTAAGTCGCACGCGCCCCCCGCACGCGGTTTGCTCCACCGCCCCCCGTATTTATAGACTCGCAAGGCTGGAGGTTCGAATTTTCGGGGAAAGGTAGGACAGGCGGGAGACCAACAAAATCCTGGCCGCCGCTAAATGAGATACTCGTGAGTAAACTATGCATGCCAGAGGATCCTTAATTTCCTCTTTCATTCGGTTCCTAAAAATCTGCCCATGATTATGTTTCCTTCACGCAAAATCAGGCGCATGTTTGGCCGTAAATCTCGGGAATTCCATACAGATTGGGTGCCCGTTTGGTTCGAGATTTCAGGCGCCTTGGACCAACAACTACATATAGGCTCGAGGTAAAGGGGGCAGCTTCCAATGATTACTCGTTTCCCTATCAACCCGCTTCCTACAGGAATACTCTCGAGTCTCATCTTTCCTTGTCTACTAACTGCTCTAGGGAATCGTTCCGTCATTCTCACTTTTGGTCGTTTTCAACAGTAAAAACTACATAATGCAGCTGGATTTCGGGGTCTTCCTGCTTTGTTTGTTTCTTCAACGGTGCGGATTCAACTAGGGAACTGAGAATTTTTTTTTCCATTGCTTCAAATCATCAGCCAGATATAATAATCTCCCATCGTCGTTCCAAATAAGACAGATGTTGGGTGTATCTTTGCTGCTGCCCGAGCCGCTGTTCTCGTCTCATCTGTGTTGTTCGGATGTTTACTACTACCTCCGTTCCAAAATATAACCCTTTTTGGCAAACTGTTTTAGTTCGCTAAAAAGGCTTATATTTTAGAACGGAGGAAGTATATTATTAATATAACGGGGCTACGGCCTATTTCGGCTATAATAATTTTCCATCGTCATTCCAAATAAGACAGATGACAATGGATTTTTCTTTTGCTTCAAACCAATGCATCGAAATATCGTCTCCGTCAGCTAGTGAATGGTTTTGACCAAGATGTCACAAAATACAAGCGTTATAATGAAACAATTTTTACACTCACTACTCCTACGTGGTAACAACCTAGCCTTCTTTTCAACAACAGTTCACCAAGCCCCGGCCTCCGGAAAACAACTACTACCTCCGATCCGAATTAATGGTCGCACATTTACACAAGGCTTAGGCAAAACTTTAGCTAGCCCTCCGACCATTAATTCGGATCGGAGGGAGTACATAAATCCAGAAATTCAACACACAAGGTTGTCACATCTGAAGCACCGTGGATACCCAGGATTCATGTGCGCACATCTATCGAGGTAGGTGTTGACGGTGTGCCGCCCACTATGCTTTTGCTGCTGCGTCTTCCTTCTTCGGTTAGGTCAGAGCACCTGTACACCTTGTGAGTTGCAGCTAGAAGCAGATTAGATTTCAAAGTTAAAATTGTTAACTCGGTCTAGTGCTTGCAAACTCAAACCTGTCGACTCGGTCTAGTGCTTGCAAACTCAAACCTGACACACGACATCCTCTCAAATCAGAGTTACATCACAGATAGGTGATACAACTAGTACATGACAATCCGTCATCTTAATTTAACTTGATTTTTGTACAACTGCAACTACTTGGTTCGGAAAAGATACTACTACCAAGCTCAACACAACCACGTGACAAATGTTTGTGAAAACTAATGTACCTCACCACACCCACATCATGACAAACATATTACTACTAAGCTCACTTCCAGGTCGTCAACACAGCTTGCTAATTTGTCTGTACCCAATAGCCGGGTTCCACTTATGATGATCGATTACCACCTTGTGAAATGTGAACTTGAGCCTAGTTGCAGATAACTAGCCAACACAATTGCTCGAGGTGCAAAATATTTAATACATGCAGTATATTTGTAACTACTAGCACATATCAAATTATTTCATACCCTTCTTTTCAAGACAAAAATAAACCATAGAATTGAAAAATAGGCAAACGAAGAGCGGAGAGGATCGGGAGGCAAGTAGAAGATGATGCGGACTTTGGGTAGCTTCATCATGAGATAGCTGCAACTAGAACCCATGATCAAGACTGAATTGAGTCTACATAGATGCTACAGGCCAAACAACCCCAACCGGCTGCATGAGTCCATCCATCACCTGCACGACACCAAACCAAGAAGGATCCACCTCCATGAATGGCACACAAAACCGCTACTCAATACACAAACATGATATATTAGGCTCAACAAGTGACGATTATACTACTAACATGTGATGCCCGGATACGCCAGCTCCTCAATGGCCGGAGTATGAGCCGACCGACATGGCACGTGAGGCGCAGTAGATCTCTGCAAGCACGGCGAGGCGCAGTTGCAACCAGTCCAATGTCAGAGGCAATACTTGCTCGTTAGGAGCATGAAAAGACACGACCAAAGGGAACTTAATACCGAATCAAGCTTAAGGGTGTTTGAGCATGAAAACTGTCTTCGCTAACTTATTTCATAACTATCCCAGAGAAAATAATATCTATCCAAAGGTTACATCTATACCTTATTAACTGCTGTTTTACACGACATGAGTAGGTTGTTTAACCTAATCTAGACAAAAAAAAACTGATATGTGCCTGATACCAAAACATAGGAGCTGTATTTGGCACCTTGAATTTTCCGATGTAGAGCATATATAACCAAGGGAGACCATGCATGCTCATTGCATAGATAGGTTAGGAAAGTACTATACAACACCAAACAGCAATACCCAAGCCTTTCAGTACCAAAGAAGTTGGGGTAGGCTAGATATGATAGGAAAGTATATAAATCTATAATATGGTGGTTTAGATCAAGAAGGTAAGAACCAGAGACATGAAATGTTTCCACGAAATATAGAACAGTTCAATGCACAATATTAGTAGCTTCAGGATATATGATCCTAAGGGCTGAAGGTTTTACCAGCTAGAGTTACATACACTGCAGCTACGTAACAAAAATTATGAAATGCCACAAAACTACATTGCTCGACTCCTAATCAGCTCAAGCAACATAGTAACTGTTTCAAGTCCAATAAGCTCACACCTCACTACGAGCTTAGCGGACCTTTTCTAAAACAAAATGGCCTGACATCTCACTTATTATATATACGCAAGGAATTGAGGTTCACATAGATTGTATAGAAATAAGAGGAACCCGAGGACTCACCTAAACCATGGAGGCGTAGAAGAGGGCCGCCGCTGCGGTTGCAACAGTGTGAACTTGCATCCATCATACGACATGGAACACATAGGTGAAGGAGGAAGTAGATTCAACGGCTCCAGCGTGCAAGGAGTTAGCACCTCAAACCGTATATTGTCCCCAGCAGATGTTGCGCTCACGATAGGTACATCTCGCCTAATGGCAACATGAGGAGTCTCCGGATGATTCAGTCATCCCTGCATAGACACACGCATTTAGCTGACAACAAAGAAATAAATACAACTTCATGAGTCAACAACATGCTGCGGCAAGATACTCCAAAAACATGCAGACTAAGTGGCGGTCCATCAAGTGACACACGACCACAAGGGAAAACTTATCAACTGGCATTTTAATAGCGAAGCTTCTACTCAGACAAATCTGAACTATGAGTAAATCAAGAACGCCTCATCAATCTACAAACATCAGCTCCCAGGATCCACCATAAGACAGTATCAAAGCTGGGCAAGATCAAGAAAATTTACACTCCCAGGATTATCAAGCCCTGTCTGTCTAGTAAGGCGGCAGAAGGGTCTAAAACCAAGAGATTACATTAAGCATCAAAGTAAGCATGGCCATGAAAAAAAACACCCTCATCCCCTGCCTGCATATACAGACTTCGAACTAAGGGCACAAATTTAAAATTTTATGTTTTTCATGTACAAGCATGTTACGAACATGAAATGCTCCCAATATTTAATAACTAATAATTGACTACTGATTGCTATTACGGGAGAGAACTATACAACAATACAGCACTCCAATTCTATAATTACAAGAGATATAAGAGGATATTTTGTTGCCAACAAAAATATCCCTTTGCCTTAAGCCCTTACCCCCAGCAGTTCCCCTCTGTTTGGCCCCTGGGGCTTTATTAATTTAAAGCCAGGTACACGGTGCCTTCGATCTAAAAATCATCAATCACACCAACCATTCCGATATTGTGGAAACTCATGAACAAGAAAGCACGACTAATAGACTACATCACAGTCACATACTGCATCTTTTTCTGCCAAGAAAAAACACGTGAGGACATGCACATGCAATGCCATTAGAATTTAGCAAATTAGACACTACTCCGGTTGAGAGTTTTAGTTTTCTCGCCAACATGTGGCTAGGTTGATTGTATTGACCTACTGTACCCCAACTTACTCTTACAAATACTACATCCAAACATTCAACTACCTTGCTCTTGCAAATACTACAGATCCAAACATTCAACTATGTTTCATTCATTACACAACAGAAAGCTTGGGACTCAAAACTTAACAGAGAACTTATGGAGGATTTCCAAATCCTAAAATAAAAAAATTATACACCCAATGTACTTAAATAGTTACAGAGTTTGCAGGCTACTGCCCAGCATATTTAGGTAGTCGAACTACTATCAAACTTTGGAGACAAAAGGTTGTATGTTTCTACACAAACCAATCGGAATTCAGGTTGCAAAACGTAGGACATTTTATCTAAAACGCCTCAAGAATATATGAACGACGGCTCTCAGGATCCAATATAAAATATGCGCAAGATTGAGTCAGTCCTCGGAGAGAGAGAAGACCAAGATGTCTCACCGGCTGCACGTCCTTGTTCCCGGCAAGGACCTCGGAGGAGATCGACAACGGAGTCGAGGCGCTGCGCCAGCCTTCTACGGCGGAGGATGATGCAGAGGAGGGCAACCTGTGGCCACCATATCCGAACATGAAAAGACTCCCACTTCCCCTGTCACTGCCTGCATACAGAGGGGCTTCTAACTAAATACGTGGATTTAACAATTGACAATTTATCATGTACAAGCATGGTCTGAACATGAAAAGGCTCCTAATATTTAACAACTTATCAACTACTAATTACTATTACAAGAGATATATAGACAAAAAATGCAGTGCATTAGTTATAAAATTACAGAACATGATAGGATCCACTTTTAAAACACCCATGGAAAGATAGCACTATCCAGCCACGGCTAAAAACCTACTAATAGCAGTTCAGGCCAAATGATAAAAACTACAGTTATGCTACATGATAGAATGCTCACTAGGAAAGACTAGAGGCAGATAGCAGTAGATGCAAATATCACAACATGAAGTCTACGTATAACCGCCACTAGTGCTCTAGGAAATTTCTCGACGAGTGCTCCAGGCAGATTGAAACCAAAACTGAAGAATGACTTATAGCGAGTGCAACCTTGAAAACAGACATTTTTTTTACCAACTGTAAGGCAACAGCCCCACAGCTCAACTTTTATTCCAAAGGAACGCAAAACAATTACAAAAATATACAAGAGTTAGTACTCTAAACACCAATAAAACACTAAACTATAGAAATATTATTATTTGATTTGAAGGTGCCATGTCCGACTAGCAAGTTTAGGGGGGATAACTCAGAAATTGCATCACGTTATTCTATATGAGAGTAGAAAGTGGTTTGACACAGGAGGAAATAGCACTTAGAGACTCCCTCACCTGCACGACATCAGACAAACAAAGACTTACTACCACGGCACAAGCAAGAACAACATTTGCGTGCACATGGAAACCCTTTTTCCAACAAGAAAGGTGAAGATGAACACATGGTGCTCATAACTCCATCTACTCATCACACGTCAAAGGTGTTCCAGTAAAGAATGTTTACATCATACATGTACTAAACACCATATGTACAAGGCAGCCACTAGTGGTGTACCTAAATAAATTCAGGAAAACTGTGTTCTGCAGAGTAACTACACATATCTAAACTTGGCTCAGGACAAAGGATATTCGTAGCACTACACTATTCATCACATTTGGCAACAACATAAAGAGCAGAAAACCAGCAGGGTTGGATACCTTCAACCACGCCTTAGGGGCTGTTGAGCGTGTGCATCCCTAGAAACAGGAAGCAGCATCCGTCCAAGGTCGTCGAAAAGCAGCAAGCACGAGAGACCTGCCTAGAAAATCAGTTTTGTAAGTGCAAAAGAGACCGGACTAGAGTGGATAGCAATGGGATCAAAGAAGAAAAGATGGCGAGCTTCTCAACACCATCCTGTACATTGTATCTTGCCCTACTAGTGACTGCAGCTTTACTTGTTGTATCTTACAAAAGCTTGTACGACTTACGAGAAGTGACACTTGAAAACAAAATTGCTAATAGGTACAAGCACGGTTATACAAGCACATCTTTAGAGACGTTAAAAGTGAAATCAAAGTACATTATGATTGTAGTGGAAGATTAAAACTATTAATCAGATCCATAAAATAGACCATCTGTGGCATTTTGCAAGGCAATGTGCATTTCCAGAACTTAAATTAACTTGCAAGCTGTAACAATCTTTGAAAGTTATAATGCTATCTACCTGAGAAGAAAAAATGTGTTCTTTATTGACTGAAATAGGATGATCAGTGTTTTGGACTGGAAATAGGAAGATAAACCGGAAGGGACTAGACCCAATGCAAACACATTAAGATCAGTCAGAGAGCTGCAAGTGAGTGAAGCCCATCTTTAACAAGAGCCAGAAACAATGCAATTAAACCATGAGGCTTGAAGCATCTACAAAAATATATTTGCATGTAGACTAAGTGCATCACGGCAGTAGCTAAATTATTAACACCGTAGTACCAGCTAACAAGGTGATGTGCACGATAATTGCTTCAAGTATGTGGACATATAAGCTTCATTAATTTCGAAGCAGTAGGTTCTAGTACTAGATTTCTCGATGGGCACTCAGATACACATGGATGATAAGCAAATTCAACATTGTGGCTGGCAACTCGAACATGTATATGTGTTCTACCCCTACACCATTAGAGTAAAAGGCAGCAGCGGGAGGTACCTGCTAGCGGTAAATAATTGTTCTTTTCCCGGCGTGTCCAAGTGGAGGAAGTTGTCGGTGTGGCGGAATCACGAATCAGCCACCCATTCTGGGTTCTACCAAGGCACAGAACCATGAACCCACAGCAGGCTAGTTAAATCATGTGCCCAGCAGTCAAAACACTCGGATAGCAGCCGACCAGTTTGGGTTGCGGTAGCGCCAACACCATCGGCGGAGGCTCTCCTCGGTCGCTTGGCATCTGCGAACGGCACATGTTGAGCTAATATTTGAAACTGATCCGACAAGAAGAGAAAAGAAGCAGGCGGAAGAAAACCTTTGCGCCGCCTGCGCTGAGACGCCGTCGGCAGTGTCCGGTCACCGGCACCGGCCCTACCAGAAGAAAGGTGTCATCGTTCACTAATCTGCAGTGAAATACCATCCATGTGAGTGTAGCAAAAAGGGGAGTATAAATCAAAAAATGACCGTTATGTATTTGTATATGTTGGAACTATCTTGAAAAAGGAACATGGATTTATACATGATATTGACTATTATGCATTGTGCACTTATATATAGTGGACCATATTATGCATCTTTCAGTTCTTCAAAAAATATATTATGCATCTTTCAGGATGAGCCTCAAATACCAGATGGCTATACCACCTCCACCATCAATTAGGGTGAAATTAACTGGTGGTAAAGTTAAGATGAAGTAGTTTTCACCCAAGTAATGGATGCAAGCTTGTAACTAGCAATAAAAAATAGTAGATGGCATTGCCACGGCTGCAAACACTTACGACACCAAATTAAATAACTAGCATCCAGAACATCCCAGGTGATCTCGCTGGGGAGATCAGGGCTCTCCGAGGCCGTGTTGTGAGAATTAGCGAGGGCCATGGTTACCAGCCTATACATCAGTCAGAGTCTACTGATTGACATCATGTCATCAGACAAAAGCACCCGGGTATTGCCCTTTTCTTATTTAAGTTTATCAAGCAATCTAGCCAGTAGCAGTAGCACATATCTGACATCTCTCGAGTATAATGAAAATAAGATTATACGCACACTAAACACTTACAAATGATATGCACCTCTCAAAGTTTTGGGAAGAAAGACAAGGGTATCAAATTAAACATCTACACCTGATGCACCATGGGCTAGATCCTAGGTTTAGTGACAGCACCATTGGCAAAGACATGGCAAGAGGTCTTTCGTAAGTCAAGTCCAGCCATTAATTTTTCATTTCATGTACGTGATGTAGATCTCAGGTGCTAATTCGTGGCTATGACACTGCAAGATGAGGAGGGACTCTACCTAGACCTCAGCAGCCTCTCGGCCCTCTTAATGGCTCTCCTGGTCTCGTATGGGCAGGGGTGCCTCTCGGCTGTTTGTCTGGGCTCCTTGAAGAGGAAAATAAGCATGTCAGTACAAGTAGAATGACGAGGTAAAAAGGTGACAGCAAGCTATTGTAACTGTATGATCAGCATCAGTATAATCCCATTCAACAGCTCCATCGTTCTTACTTTCGGAATCATTTCGCGACAGAAAGTCCAGACGTGCAAGTCATGCCATTATATCTGGGACCACTTGGGTCATGGTATGCGAAATAGCAGTACCTATTTAACAGTTTGTTCCATTTTTAAAAGATGTTGGTTATCCCACAGTTTCAATTATTCTTACCAGAATAGAGCAGCCTAAACCTTATCAATTTTACTAAGATATTGGCATCGTTATGAAGAACTAGATGAATTAGGCCCTTCTTGAAATAAATTGTATGGATTTTTGGGGACTGAATTTCTAGTACGGCGTTGTTTATAATAAATTAGTACCTCATCGGGACTTGTTTGAGATCCTATGGAATGGAGCGGAGCATTGAAAAATTGGAGGAAAACAAAAATCACGTTTTAAGTCTTCTCTTTGTTTTTAAACTTCATGTGTTTTACCTATGTGGTATTCCAAGAGTTGTTTTTTGAAAGTGTATGTGTTTTTAATAAGTCCTGAAATCTAGGTACAAACCCGCGATCCCGGCGCATTCTGTGTTCTAAATGGAACTTAATAAGAGCCTTCTTATGATTGAAAACATTTCGGTACTCCCTTCACATGTATCATACAGATAGAAGGCGTGCAAAATCCTGAAATTAACAGTGTCATAGTTCAAGATTCAAACGTACATTCATGATGCTGATTCTTGTACAGGAGAGCTCGACCCCTAATACAGCTGAGAAGACTGCATCACAACAGACAAAATCAATAGCAGTGAGGAACCGGTCCTCGCTCTCTTAATAACAAGACTGAATAAAAGCCAAAAATAAGAACACGCGTACCAGATATGGCCGGCCTGAGGACGCCGTCGCCAAAGACCATGCAGGTCCCAATCATGACCATGACGAGCAGCACGGTCTTGAGGCTCTTGTGCGTCTCGAGCCACTACTTGACGCGGGACCCGTCGGCGGCCAGCGAGCCTGTATGCGTGAGCTCCTCATCGACGACCTGTCTGTTGGGGAGTAGGCTCACGTTGGCGTGCCTGCAGATGAGCGAGTAGAGCGGGCAGGTGCCACCTTCGCCGCTGTCGTCGGCGCGAGCAACTGAATCCCTCAGCTGCAACGACCAAATCGACGACGCGACCGGCCGGAGGCGGCGGTATGGCAGCCGGCATTCATCCCCCTAGCGGTCGGACCGCGGCAGAAGCACCTTGTGAGGCGGCGTCGTGGTGGAGCCGCGCTGCACAAGTCCGAGCCGGCGACGACCAGCCGGAACCCTGGGCGGCTAGGGTTCGTCGTGGGGCAGCAGATCGGCGGTTCGGCACCATGGAATCGGGAGAGGATGAGGAGGTGTTGTCGGGGCGGTGGTACACTGCTGGAGGACTCGTCGGAGTAGGCCGGCGACGGAGGCAGAGGCAAAGGGGATCGGGAGAGGGAGGCGGCGCTGGGAGGAGAAATTTCCGACTAGTCGCGCCATTTGGGGCAAAAGACACAAGGTGTGTGGGGTTCTGGCCCAACTAGTCGCGCCATTTGGGCCGAAATTTCCGACTCGGCCGAACGAAATATTTGGCTCCAAAACGAGATATTCGGGGAAAAATTTCCGCATGCAAATTGAAACGCGGTTCCACTCGCCATATTTTGGAGTAGGGTAGCTTACAAGATTGTTTTCGGAAAGGTCTATCCATCGAGAGCCACGCCAAGTCTCTTATGTACGCACACCTCGAGGGAAGCAAACGGCGATGACGGAGGACCAACATGGTTAACACACCGAAAGACAATTCGGAGTACTCAAGCGCAAACCAAGACGACACATCCAGAAACCTAAACTGAAATGCTGGACTGAGAAGAGCCCGATCCGGCCCTCGCATCGCCTATCGTAGGCTACACGAGGGCGAAACCCTAGCAGCGCCGCCAACCCCTTTACCTTCCTCCCTCGCTCCTTTGGAGGTGGCCGTCGGGAAGTCCCTAGGCGCCGCTCATGAAGGTGGCGGCGGGACTCTCGCGCTCCTGCCTCATGTGGAGGGCTCTGGATGTCGAGGCGGCAGCCTCGGGTGGTGCGGTCCGGGTACCTCGGATGTGCGGGCTGCTGAGCGCCGCGGGTGCGGGTTGCTTCTGCGGCCGGTCTACGTCAGATTTGAATTTCCTCTCTTCAGCTCTCCCTGCCACACATGTTCTGTTCCATGGCGACCGGTTTGCTTGCTCTATCATGCATGGAAGCCATGCCCGAAGCCTCTTTTGCCCAACGGGTTGATCCGCGTGTGACCGGTTTCTCTCATCTCATTGGCTAGTCGAATTCGTCATTTGGACCAAAACAAACCCAAAATCAAATTTTTGGCGCTCCCTACTCACGGTACTCCTGGGGTTTATAAGCCTATTCATAATGGGAGTATCATCCCTGTTACTTATATTACTTATAAAAGAGCAAACTTGGCAGGAAAATTAAATCTCCACGGTTGATGCACAATGATCAAACGGTCCAAATATGTTTGTTCTCCCCACTCAATTTAATTGTCCTCGCATCACACATGACATATACACAGAAGAAAAAAATTACACGCGTGATTAACTCCTGCCATATATACGGTGCGTGATTGAGGCTTGCCATATATGCAAAAAACGAAAACAAAAAATACCCACTTGATTAACGCCTATATTTTATATTGTAAAGACGTGCAAGGTGCACGTACATGGCTAAAAGTAGGTAATAGCATGCATTCTATATTGGAAAAAAAACTGAGGTGGTGGCGTGCAATTAATGATGAGAGAGATGGTAGGAAACGATATTAAAGTCCTTCTAACGCGGTAAAGTAAATGTTTATGATGAATTTTCTGGCTACCAGCATTGTTTACTGTGATTGCATGTACTACTAGCCAACTCTAATGCTCATTCTTTCCGGCATGGTCATGCATGTGTACCATGTTGCTTCCAAACCATTTAAAAGAATGTTTTGTTGGGATTCCCCACAGGATCGATCACATCAAACTAGACGGACACACGCGCAAGAAAATATTTTGCCAAGGGCACATATCGCGTCCTTTGATTTTCTCTTTATTGCTGTCAAATCTCACGGTGCCAACTTCTTGTCTTACAGTACACAAGTATATAAAGGACCAAACCAAGCTAGCTTACCGACTAATACTACTACTAGAAACCTGCTCGTACTCCAACTCAACTATGACCAGCACAACTCATGTACGTGGACACTTTTCTGTACTACTTGGAAACCTTACACAATACTACTTGGACTAGGACTACTTGATATTTCCTAATTAGACTCCACGTAGGAAAGATTATTGCTAACAATCTCCTCCTAATCTTGACTAGTCATCTCCTCGTGCTCCTCCTGATCTTGAATCCTGGCAGATTCACGACGACTCCTCTCGCCGAGACTCCTTTGTCTGCGCCCACGTCTCTCACCATGGTGACACACCTCACTGGAGTTCCTCGACTGTGATGTCTCACATCTTCGCTCCTTGGAGATACACCTTTGACCGTCATGTCCGTACATTAAGTATGACCACGCAGGAAACATGCAGTGCACCTCGCCCTGCTATGCTTTGCCACCGCCATTGCTTGGCCCCTGCCATGCACTCGGTTCGCACCTCTTGTGCCACCGCCATTGCTAGGCATCCTCGCACTCGGTTCGCACCATACTTCTCTGTACTTGCTTCCAGTAGCCTTCTACTGGTCGCACACATCCTCGCTTTACGGTAGCTCTTCTTACCACCGTCCGCCTTCGGCATCGCACCGAATAACACTGGCCGCAACCAGGACGCTCCACGAGGACATGGACACAACTCACGGAATACACCGTGCACTCCTCAACCGTGACGCGCTTCAACTGCAACAGATCCTCACAGAGACGAGCACTTGGAAACAACGACGACTCACTGACACGACGCTGACCACACGTGCAAACATGCACACACTTCGACACATCTAACACCAGATTGGCGATCTTGACGAAACTCCAGGTACCGCACCTCGGCACCGCCGCCGCATCAACGATCATCCACCTCCACCGCTTTGCCGACGACATCTCCCCGCCGTCTCCTCCATGTCGCTCCATCGAACGACGATCGCCCGCCCCGAGGCGCTACTACGGGTCGCCTCCCCGGGGAAAGCGTGGCTTCAAATCCTTGACCTCGCTCTGATACCAATTGTTGGGATTCCCCACAGGATCGATCACATCAAACTAGACGGACACACACGCAAGAAAATATTTTGCCAAGGGCACATATCGCGTCCTTTGATTTTCTCTTTATTGCTGTCAAATCTCACGGTGCAAACTTCTTGTCTTACAGTACACAAGTATATAAAGGACCAAACCAAGCTAGCTTACCGACTAATACTACTACTAGAAACCTGCTCGTACTCCAACTCAACTATGACCAGCACAACTCATGTACGTGGACACTTTTCTATACTACTTGGAAACCTTACACAATACTACTTGGACTAGGACTACTTGATATTTCCTAATTAGACTCCTCGTAGGAAAGATTATTGCTAACATGTTTCTAGAAAAAATCCTACTGAACCGGGACGACGCGGCACCCAAGAGTCGTCGCCACGGTCTGGTCAAAAGATAAGGCGCCGTCGACGCTGCCCCATAGCGTGCCTCTGCACGGGACACCATGCATGAACACAACCTACCTCCACTCGAGCCGGAGCCCGGTGCTAGAGAGATGGAATGAGGCAAATGCATCCAATGCCTTCAAGGTGGTACAACAACACGGCATGGTGCGGCCATCGCCGAGATCGACTACGAGAGACTCGTACATTCGGTCTCTCGAAGGGTGTGCAGGTCTTATAGAAATGGGAGGGATGCACAAGTACTACCTCGAAGAAAAATGCCTTCTGTTCGAAGCCAAACTAGAAAACAGTGAGATCAGACGATGGTGAGCTATTATTGACCTAAATCCTCGCTAGTTGTCGATTCCAGCTTTGATCGTCTCTTGGACAACCCTAGGGACATTTGATGGAACCTCATGGTCATGCTCGGATTCGTCTACAAGACGGAGAAACGTGATCCGCCTAGCAATCTCGTGTTGCCACAGGGTGTCAACATGATCTTGCACCGAGCTCACCGTCACACCGTCATGGGGATTTTAGTCGAAGTCTCTTAGGATGCGCAAAAATTTTCGGGTATAAACCCACGAGAAAAAAGGTGAACAAAGGAAAAAAAAAGTTAGGTCTGGCTGAGTATGGTGCAACCAAAGGAAAAAAAAGAGTAATACGTCAAGATGGAGGAAGCTCTACATGTTCAAGTAATGTACGATCCGATTCAAATCCTATGAGCAGCTATCAAAGTGGCGTCGGAGCAAGTCAAGTGGAATGTGCTAGGAACGAAGCGATCAAGTATACTCTATATAACGATCGAGTAGGGTCCATTTCGTTTTCCATGCAAACGTAATATATACTAGCTCGATTGTTGCTAGCTAGTGCATTCTTCCAGCAAGCTTGACGTACGTTGTAGCTAGCCTCGTCCTATGCAGGTCTAGTTGCTTGCATGCATCACTACGGGAAACAAGCAAAACTTCCGACGGCCAAATGTCAGGACCGTCGGCGTAACCAAGGAAGTACGACAACCCACAAATGTGGCCGTCAGTGCAGGCGTTGGCCCGGCGCTGGCCGTCGGTGTATCCGTCTTCGTCGGCGTATAAGTCGCCACGTGGCTCCGTGGAACCGGAAACTAACGGATGCTGTTATGAATAGGATACGCGACAGCGACTATCCTATTTTTTTTCTTTTTAATTCAAGTAATTGTGAACTAGCTTATAATTAGATTTATTTATTTTGCTGTAGTTATATTTTATAATTTAATTGGAACGGTTAGTACCTTTGACTTTTAATATCCTCCCACCCGCATAAAATAACGGTGTGAATCTGGAACCTGGCCCTACAACATTAATGCAAAATAAATAAATAAACATATATATACAAAATACATCTACAATATAAATATTAAATATAGATCTCAAATTGTATAGACACGGAGGCTTCGAAGCCCCTCTTTACGAAAAAACCCTAAAATGTGTGTCATGCGTCGTATACCCCCTAGATGAGCATCGAAATGGGGTAGAATAGCTGAACATTTTCTTCTTTTATGCATGGTTAGGTCACATAAACATGTGAAGACAATTTTGAATTTCGGGATGCGACTGGCTTCATCGGCATCGGTTTGTCTCTTGTGAATTTATGGACTTGTAACTCGAAATTCCCACTTCGGACGAAACGTAGTGAATATTTTCAAGAGTTGGGGTAGATCTTGTTTTTGGTTGTTCCTAATGGCTAACCTAGCATAACCAAGCATTTAGTTCCACTTTACTACCATATTTCGGCGCACGTGTAGGGGGTAGCCCGAAAAGTTAGGATTTTCTTCAGCGGGTCTAGGATTTTCCCGGAGAGGGGCTCCGGGTTGTTTGAATCGAAATAAAACCTAGATAGTGCCATATCACATGTGCATAAGTGTATTTTGGGTTGTACATGTCCAAGTTCGCACTCCCGGGTGTGACCGGCTTCACCGTCATCCACTTCTCTCTAAGGAGTTCACATCCACTTACAGCCTGAAAGTCTCGTATCGGACAAACCGGATGGAATCTTCTGAAGAGATGGGTTCTAGCATTGTTTTGTGTGTTCCTAGGGCCTACCCTAACAAACTAAGCAACTAGTTCCATTTTGCTACACCTTTTCAATGTCGTTACTAGGTGTAGACGTATAAGTCTGGTTTTCTCCAGCGGGGCTAGGGTTTCACCGAAGAGGGGGCTCCGAAGCGTCTGGATCTCAACACAAGATAGGGGGTGCCATACCATGTGTGTACAAGTGTTTTATGGGTTTTGGATGGCAAAAATTGTACTCCGGGGTGTGACCTGCTTCACCGGCATCCACTTCTCTCTAATGAGTTTATATGCACTTATAGCTTGAAAGCTGTGCATCAGACAAACCAAAGGGAATATTTTGAAGAGTTGGGTTCTAGCTTTGTTTTGTGTGTTTGTAGGTCCTACCCTAACACAACCAAGCAACTAGCCACTTCCACTTTCCTACCACCTTTCGACGTCATTGCCGCATGTAGACGTATAAGTCTGGTTTTGCCAGCGGGGCTAGTGTCTCGTCGGAGAGGGGCTCTAGATTGTCTGGATCCCACCACAAGCTATGGGGTGCCATACCATGTGTGTATAAGTGTGTTATGGGTTTTGGATGCCAAATATTGCACTCCGGGGTGTAACATGCTTCACCGGCATCCACTTATCTGTAAGGAGTTTACATGCATTTATAGCTTGAAAGTCATGTATCGGGCGAACCAGATGGAATCTTCTTAAGAGATGGGTTCTAACTATGCTTTGTGTGTTTATAGGGCCTAACCTAACACAAACAAGCAACCAGTTACACCTTTTTTACCCCCTTTCGACGTTGTTACCGGGTGTAGACGTACAAGTCTGGTTTTCTCCAGCATGGCTAGGGTTTCACCGAAGAGGGGCTCCGGAACGTCTGGATCCCAACACAAGTTAGGGTGTGATATAGCATGTGCGTACAAGTGTGTTATGAGTTTTGGATGGCAAAGATTGCACTCCGAGGTGTTGAACGGACAACGACGGCGCCTAGAGGGGGGGGGTGAATAGGCGATTAAAACTTTTCCGGTTAAGGCTTGCTAAATGCGGAAATAAACTAGGTGTTTAAAATAACAAGCATACAACCTAAATATTCTATTGAAAACTAGATGCACCAACAACTTATGCTAAGCAAGACAAGTAACAAGGTGATAGCAAGATATATAACTTCAAGCTCGAAGGCTATCACAATGTAAATTGCATAAGTACAAAGCTTGGGTATAGAAATAACCGAGGCACACGGAGACGAAGATGTATTCCCGAGTTCCTCCCACAAAGGGGAGTACGTCTCGTTGGAGGGGTGTGAGCTCGCCACGAAGGCCTACTCAACGCCACAAAGGCCTCACCCTATTCTCCGATGAACCCCGCCACAAAGGCCTAGTTCACCTTCCACTATTGGCAACCTTCAAACCCGAGGCACGCATCCACAACTCAATTGGAGGCTCTCGGTGTCACCACAATCTCGGGGCACACATCCACAACTCAATTGGAGGCTCCCAAGAACACCACAAGTCGTCTAGGGTCCAAGACCCAAGAGTAACAAGCTCACAATCTTTCACTTCCACGAATCCTCGTGGAGAGACCAAACCGATGCAACCGATGCAAATGGCAAGAGCACAAGTGCTCAAATCCTCCACTCTCAAATTCCAACAAAGCAACAAATGCTTATGGGGGAATAAGAGAGGAAGAACAATGGAGAAACACCAAGAACTCCAAGATCAAGATCTACTAGGTTTCCCTCACTAAGAAGGAGGATGGATTGGTGGAAATGTAGATCTAGATCTCCTATAACTTCTCCCTCAAAGATATGCAAGAATCATTGGAGGGATTGAGAGAGGAGCAAGCTTTCCAAAGTCAACAATGGTGTGGAGAGAGAGGGAAAACGGGCTGGGAAAGACTTGGGGACTTTGGGGAAGAAAGCCCCTTAAATAGGTGCTCAAAAAACTAGCCGTTTGCCACTTTTTCCGTCCATTCCGGAATGGTCCGGAATATTCCGGACCCCGGAATGACCCGGAATGGCCCGGAATCGATTCCGGAGCGATTCCGGATGGAAACAGAGCCTTTTCCCGTTCTGGCCGGAATATTCCGGAATATTCCGGATCCCCGGAATATTCCGGAGCCCAGAAAAATCCGGATTCCGGAATCATCCGGAATATTCCGGATTGCAAACCGAAGACAGAAAACCGATACGAGAAATGCAATAACTTTTGCATATGAACTCCGTTTTCGATGTTCTTGGGCTCGTTGGAATCGCAACGACGAGCACTACAAGAATATGCATAGAAACATCATTGTCCATAAATGGAAGATAAAACCAAATGGGTAAAGGTTTAGACCACTCAAATAGGAACACCCGGTAAAACCTCCAACACGAAAACACACATAACTTTTGCGAATGAATTCCGAATAAGGTGAATCCAAAAGGGTTGGAAAGGTAATAACAAGGACTATCCAAACAAAAAGGAATGGAGAAGTTACCACACATGGAAGGTGTGGAAACATTCTAAAAACTGAACCGGATATTTTCACCACCGAAATCGCAACAAGTTTTTCTTACCAAAACCGTTTTCGATAAACCTTGGCTTGCCATGAAGATCATGACAAGAACTAAAACCCAAAGGAGACAAAAGCCAAATAAGAACCAAGAAAGATGATATGCAAGTATGCAAAGGTTTGAGCTCTCCACAATAATTCGATCACGTTACTCACTTGAGAGCCCCTCTTGATAGTACGACTATCTATCCTATAACCCGGTCTCCCGAAGACACGAGACCGGTAAAATAGAAAACCTATCAAGATTATACCTTTGCCTTGAGCATTCCACTTGAGCTAGATGATGGTGATCTTGACTCTCTCAAGTTGGATCTTCTTTCTTGATTGCGCTTGCTAGCACAAGCTCCGCTTGATGAAGACTTGCAAGTTGCTCCCCCATACACCATTATGGGAGAGACTAGCTCCCCCATACACCATTATGGGAGAGACCCTTCGGCAAATCTTCACAATGCCACAATCTCCAAAAGGGTGGCAAGCATCAAGCATAGGATATCTTCTAGATGCTTCACTTGAGTTTACCACGTCAAGCTAGATGACGAACACCGCTTGACGACGACATAGACCACGGGCTATATGTAATCTTCCTTTTGGTTCATGCCCATGGAAAGATACCTAACCACACATAGAAATGCCACACACACATATCATGGGTTAGTTCACAAAGCTATATTTACAATTGCTTACCATACCATGAGATACACAATCCCACTTGGTACAAATTGTAGCTTTGAGTGTTGATCGCTTGCTTGATCAACCTTGTATCTTTGCTTCTTACTTCAAATGATGATGTCTTGAAGATGATAATGAAAGATCACCTAATCCTTTTCTTCAAGACACACTAGCAATAAGCTCAACTCAAACCATGACCATTCTTCATATAAATCCATGAATAACAATGGCCATCAAGGAAGCTAATAGAGTTCAACACATGAACTCCATTATTTCCTATGGACAATATCTACAAAGGATAACTCAGTGCAAACATTAGTCCATAAGGATTGTCATTAATTACCAAAACCACATATGGGGGAACCATGCGCTTTCAATCTCCCCCATTTTGGTAATTGATGACAATCCCTTTTTACGAGGGTTTATATGATGAATAAAGCAAACATGATAAACAAGAGCAAGGATGCAATAGCATGGAAAGGAAAATGCCTAAGAACGAAACTAAAGCATAAACCAAATTCCCTTAAACCCTCTAAACTTCTCCCCCATTGGCATCCATTGCCGAAATGGGCAAAAAGATTAGAAGGCCAATATAGTAAGAGCTCCCCCATAGAGTATGCATTCCTCATGATATGAGTGAACTCAAGTGCATATATCCAACTATAAATAGATGGAGGGAGATCAAACTATATTGAGGATCCAAAGGTTTACAAGGAAAGTAAAATTGAAGGATACTTTCACAAAGAAGCAACCAACCACAAGGATCCGAAAAACCGATTGACCAACATCAATATTTTGATAGGATCAACCAAGTGTTCTAGAAAATCAAGAGGGAACTCCCCAAGGTACATGCACAATGTTAGATTTGAATTACTATATAGTGTGCATAACATGGAATCATCACTCCCTTCTAGATAATTTTGAACACAAACAAGAGCAAGAGACTAGATTGGAAATGAAGCAAAGCAACTTGCAAACAAATAAAAGTTGAGCAATGGAGATCAAGAGGTGACAAATAAAGACTTACTCAACCGAAATAGATGTGTGTGACAAGGAAAAACATTTTTAGTAGACTAATAGGATGATAGAATCATCAACATAGTCTTTCAATATAAGAGGCACATAGTGCATATCATGTCTTTCCCATACACACAAACCATCAAATGATAAAACACATAGGTCCACAAGCTTATTAAGATTCAAAAGGAATACCAAAAGAAAAGCAAAGCTTGTGCCTTTTAGGAACCACCAAGGAATATAAAGCAATAAAATGTGGTCACTAAAGAAATATAATATCAATTAAAGATGTAACTATTATCGTGTGTATAAGTTTCTAAATGGACAACACTCACAAAGATATATATCCACAAAGAAACATGCACACACAAAATAGGTACAAAGGTGAGGAACATGATATCCAAGAGAGGTTCATTAATATACCAATAAGATTTTTGCTTGAAAGCAAAGCACTAAGCTTAGTTTAATCTTAAGGGGATATAGATGAACACACAAAACTCATCAAAGCATCACAAATATCACAAGGGAAAAGTGATAGTTGGAATGCTTCGAGAAAGGTAACGCATATCACAAAAGGTTCAAATGTTTTTTTTGAGAATTCATCAATATTGCATATGAGAGACTTCAAGTAGAAGTTGCTAGATTAATATACTCGGGATTGGTGAATCATGAAAATGACTATAAATATCCCCATAGTATGTAATCATCCCGGCTTACTCATAGTTGCAATTAAGATGCTTTTGATAAGACATTTGCAAGAACCAAATGAAATGCAACAAAGGGAAATCATGCAAAGATGCAACCTACACAAGGTTGAAAGCTAGAAATGTATGCATGAGATAGATACTTGTTACCGAGACGACATTGGTGATGAAGAGGATGCGAGTGTGATAATCATCGTAGCTTGACTCCTATAATACCATGGTGAGAACACCTTCCTTATGAATGGAGCAAGCAACCAATGTATCTCCATTGTACCTAAAACCAAAATTCAAGTACAAAATGGTACCCAAACTCATTGGGTCCGAAGTAGTTAGAACAACTACAATACATAGGACAAACTCCACATAAATATGTGCATATTGATATGAATTTGAATATCATGCACATCTTAGCCATTTAGGATTTGATGGAGTTTATCCTATATATTGGATCAACGAAAGTAAGCATGCCAAAAGATATATAGTAAATATGCATGCACAAAACTTTCAAGAACCAAAACAAGATACAAATTGGACAAAGAACTAATTAAACCAAGAAGCCATTCACAAGAGTGAAAAGAAAGAGAATTGTCCAAAAATATATCAAGACCCAAATCAACGCATGATTGAGGAAACCAACATAGAGAGGATACCAAAAAAAACATAAAAGAGTGAACAAACCCTCTACACTTTTCATGATAGCACACAAAGTATCAAGACGAAAAGTGTTTGTCTTCCAAAGAGACAAGTCATTGGGATAACAAACAAATTTAAAGACAACAAGTGTTCAAACGCATATAGGATAGTTCTTCCAATAGTAGTGCATTATTTATGATCTTGCATTTGAATACAAAATGCACACAATGGAATCATTACTCTCCATATATATTATTCAAACACTAGTCATGTTTAAATAAAACCAATTAGATGCAATACCAATTTAAAGAATGGTGATCTACTCAATGTAGGATAGCTTCCCCAAGAATAGTGCAACCCAAAGAAGTATGACTTTGAACACAAGTGCACAAGTATGGGATCATTGCTTTTCCTAACTCAAGAAAGCATAAAACAAATTTTGAGTAGAGCAAGGAAGACACAAAGGAGTTTGAACCAAACAAAATCCTTGGCAAGAAACAAGGAAATATTAGAGCAATGGCCAAAGTAAATATGATCAATAAACTTACCACAAATTATTATAACTTGTCAAAGACAAGAGATGTATGGAGATATTTCTCGGTGGTAGAATTGTTCACAATCATATTCACAAAACATAAGCATGTGACAAAAGATAGGAATAACAAACATGCTTAGATAGAGATTCTTGAAGGCTTCAAATAAAATCGAATATTCAAAGCACTAAGAAACTCTCATAAACAAGATACCAAAGAAGAGAGACGCAAGATATTTTAAGCAAATATGGGACTTGTTTGAGCAACAAGCCACATAGGAACAAGATAACTAATAATATCAACTCTAGGTGGCAATACCTCACATGTTCACATTTTCTAGGATTGTAATATGCACATAGCTTATTACTCCCCCATAATGTGATAATCCATTGAAATCAACAAGAGGCAAAAAAATTCAACTAGAGAAAGTTAATGGACATTTAGAAATGAATTTCTCATGAGAAAGAGATACCATATAGAGACAAGATAATATTGATATATCAACACTAAGTGGTATTCCTCATGTACACACATTTTAGGATAGTAAAGTTCAAAGCATATTACTCCCCCAAAATGGGATAGTCCATTAATCTCCCAAAGAGCCAACTAAGATAAGCAATGAAAGCAATGAAGGCTCAACACAAAGAACACAAGTACAAGGAGTGCAAACCAACAAGCATAACTAGATTACTCAAGATAGGTAAGAAGGAAGCACAACATATACCAACACATGCTAGAAACAAAACTAACATATGCAAGGGAGCAAGCAACTTTCAAAGTATATAGAATTAAATACAAGTTACCGCTTGGAGGAACATAGGGTAAGAGATATATATAATCCAAGTGACTTGGCTTGAGGAAATATAATTGATGAAGATCCCTTAATTCTTCATAAAATATCCAAGTCTCCAATGCCCTCCAACTCCACCTATTGATCAAGTTTGAGCTTGTTGGTCCCCAACCAAGTTGGGTCCTAAGAGGTTAGCCACAATAGGTTTGGCAACCCAAATGGTTCTTTTCTTGACACCACTTGGAGCACCAACATACTTGGCAAACACATTGCCCACATTATCCTTCCTAATAGAATAAACATCATCAACAAGGATAGGGTTGGATAATGTACCATTAGTGCATGAAGAAGCAAAGTGTCCCTTCTTGCGACAAAGGTAGCAACATCGACTCTTTTCTTTCTGCTCAATAGGCTTCTCAACAAGAGGAGCATTGGCTTGAGTCTTCTTAGGAGGTGGCCGTTGTTCAACTCTTGGTTGAGCATGAGATTGAACAAGAGGCCTCTTCCCTAGTTGCTTCTCACTAAGAGGCTTCTTCTTCAAAGGGCAAGATCTAACATGGTGCCCTTTAATCTTGCACTTGAAGCAAATAATCTTGGCCGAATCTTTGACTTGTTCTTGGCCCTTCTTCTTGTCAATAATGGACTTGTTCTTGAGATTGGAGTTGAATCCAAGTCCACTCTTGTCATTGGGAAGTCTTAGCACTCTCAACATCTTATCAAGTGTGGAACTCCCTTCATGACACTTTTCCAAGTCTTTCTTCAAAGAAGTGACTTGGGCCTTGAGCTCTTTAATTTCCTCTACATGGTTAGAATCAACACAAGAGCTAGAGGAAGTAGATGCTTCATTGTTAGAGCAACAAGGCAAGGAAAGCAATTCATCACAAGATGTAGAAACATTATGGGAGGATGAATTACTAATACGAGCACAAGTCAATATAGCATTATTAGAAGATATTGTGCTAGTAACCACATGAGGCTCACAAGATGTTACCTTTGTAGTGATAGCCTCAAGAGCTAATTTTAGCTTGGTATGGGATTCTAGAAGATCCTCATGAGAGCTAGATAGCTTTTCATGACTTTCTTCCAATTTCCCATACTTGCTAGTCATTAGCTCAAGTTGAGCCCTTAGCTCAACATTCTCCTTCAAAATAGATGCTTCACAAGATGTGGAGTTAGTAGCACAAGCATCAATTGAAATAGAAGAAGATAACTTGGCAAGCTCATTATTTAACCTAGAGTTTTCTTCAATTAGATTAGCATTGCCAACAACAAATTCAACCTTTTCATTTTTAAGCACTTTATATTTAGCATGGGTATGGTCACGTGCTTTAGTGAGATAGGCTATTTGTTTATTATAGAGCTCCTCAATAGATTCAAGTTTCTCCTCAAGAGTAACTCGGAGCTCATACTCTTCCTCAAGAGACATAGTGAGGGATGCCTTTTCATTGGCATCACTTCTTTCAATCTCACCTTTCTTTTCAATGATTTTAGCGCTATAAATAGCAAAAGCCAATATTTCACTAAAAGGAGTGATAGCTTTACTACCTTTAGGGAGATCAAGAAGAACCAACTCACCCTTCTCCATTAAAGAGTCTTCGTCCTCATACTCTCCATAAAATATATCCTCATCCTCATCATCACAAGATGTAGTGGGTTCCAAAGGTGGTGATACCTTTGAATCCCTAGCCATAAGGCACATATGAGAAATGGATGGCGATGATGAAGATATACTAGAAGAGCCATTAAGGTCCATGTCTTGTTCCACAAAAAAGTGGGATTCCTCTACATTGTTAGCCACACAAGTACTAGAGGAAATGGAAGCATTATTTTCATGAAAACAAGACATAGGAAGCATATCATCATGAGATTTAGTTAAACAACTATTACATGATATGCAAGGACTATCAACACTAGCATGTATGGAATTTTGAGTGCTAGAAGATATTAAGTCCAAAGATAGATCATTGCAATGGGATAGAGATGAAGTATAGTCAATAGCAAATTTACTATTCACAATGCAATTTCTATCACCACTCACCATATCATCACCTTGTGACAAATCACATGTTGGTGGAGTGGAGAAAGATGTGAACTCATCACGGCCGGAAGTGGATGGAGAACAATCATCCTCAATAATATTGGACACATCATATATATCTTGAAGTTTTGTCCATAGCTCATGAGCGTTCCGAAAAGGCTTGATTGATTCAATGACTACATCGCTCAAAAAGCACAAGAGACCATTAGATACAAGAGTATCGAGATAAGAGTTTTCCTTATCCTCTAAAGATAAATCTTGAGAATCCTTTGGAGGAGGAAAATCCATATCTACAATTCTCTTAACATACTTTGGACCCATGTCCGTAAGAAATTTAAGAATGCGAATTTTCCAAACATCAAAGTTTCTACCATAGAATATAAAAGCGGGATCATGTTCTATTTCTCTAAACGACATCGTACTCTCTAGGATGTAAAGCCTAAAAAAGAGAGACGAGGCTCTGATACCAATTGAACGGACAACGACGGCGCCTAGAGGGGGGGGGGGTGAATAGGCGATTAAAACTTTTCCGGTTAAGTCTTGCTAAATGCGGAAATAAACTAGGTGTTTAAAATAACAAGCATACAACCTAAATATTCTATTGAAAACTAGATGCACCAACAACTTATGCTAAGCAAGACAAGTAACAAGGTGATAGCAAGATATATAACTTCAAGCTCGAAGGCTATCACAATGTAAATTGCATAAGTACAAAGCTTGGGTATAGAAATAACCGAGGCACACGGAGACGAAGATGTATTCCCGAGTTCCTCCCACAAAGGGGAGTACGTCTCGTTGGAGGGGTGTGAGCTCGCCACGAAGGCCTACTCAACGCCACAAAGGCCTCACCCTATTCTCCGATGAACCCCGCCACAAAGGCCTAGTTCACCTTCCACTATTGGCAACCTTCAAACCCGAGGCACGCATCCACAACTCAATTGGAGGCTCTCGGTGTCACCACAATCTCGGGGCACACATCCACAACTCAATTGGAGGCTCCCAAGAACACCACAAGTCGTCTAGGGTCCAAGACCCAAGAGTAACAAGCTCACAATCTTTCACTTCCACGAATCCTCGTGGAGAGACCAAACCGATGCAACCGATGCAAATGGCAAGAGCACAAGTGCTCAAATCCTCCACTCTCAAATTCCAACAAAGCAACAAATGCTTATGGGGGAATAAGAGAGGAAGAACAATGGAGAAACACCAAGAACTCCAAGATCAAGATCTACTAGGTTTCCCTCACTAAGAAGGAGGATGGATTGGTGGAAATGTAGATCTAGATCTCCTATAACTTCTCCCTCAAAGATATGCAAGAATCATTGGAGGGATTGAGAGAGGAGCAAGCTTTCCAAAGTCAACAATGGTGTGGAGAGAGAGGGAAAACGGGCTGGGAAAGACTTGGGGACTTTGGGGAAGAAAGCCCCTTAAATAGGTGCTCAAAAAACTAGCCGTTTGCCACTTTTTCCGTCCATTCCGGAATGGTCCGGAATATTCCGGACCCCGGAATGACCCGGAATGGCCCGGAATCGATTCCGGAGCGATTCCGGATGGAAACAGAGCCTTTTCCCGTTCTGGCCGGAATATTCCGGAATATTCCGGATCCCCGGAATATTCCGGAGCCCAGAAAAATCCGGATTCCGGAATCATCCGGAATATTCCGGATTGCAAACCGAAGACAGAAAACCGATACGAGAAATGCAATAACTTTTGCATATGAACTCCGTTTTCGATGTTCTTGGGCTCGTTGGAATCGCAACGACGAGCACTACAAGAATATGCATAGAAACATCATTGTCCATAAATGGAAGATAAAACCAAATGGGTAAAGGTTTAGACCACTCAAATAGGAACACCCGGTAAAACCTCCAACACGAAAACACACATAACTTTTGCGAATGAATTCCGAATAAGGTGAATCCAAAAGGGTTGGAAAGGTAATAACAAGGACTATCCAAACAAAAAGGAATGGAGAAGTTACCACACATGGAAGGTGTGGAAACATTCTAAAAACTGAACCGGATATTTTCACCACCGAAATCGCAACAAGTTTTTCTTACCAAAACCGTTTTCGATAAACCTTGGCTTGCCATGAAGATCATGACAAGAACTAAAACCCAAAGGAGACAAAAGCCAAATAAGAACCAAGAAAGATGATATGCAAGTATGCAAAGGTTTGAGCTCTCCACAATAATTCGATCACGTTACTCACTTGAGAGCCCCTCTTGATAGTACGACTATCTATCCTATAACCCGGTCTCCCGAAGACACGAGACCGGTAAAATAGAAAACCTATCAAGATTATACCTTTGCCTTGAGCATTCCACTTGAGCTAGATGATGGTGATCTTGACTCTCTCAAGTTGGATCTTCTTTCTTGATTGCGCTTGCTAGCACAAGCTCCGCTTGATGAAGACTTGCAAGTTGCTCCCCCATACACCATTATGGGAGAGACTAGCTCCCCCATACACCATTATGGGAGAGACCCTTCGGCAAATCTTCACAATGCCACAATCTCCAAAAGGGTGGCAAGCATCAAGCATAGGATATCTTCTAGATGCTTCACTTGAGCTTACCACGTCAAGCTAGATGACGAACACCGCTTGACGACGACATAGACCACGGGCTATATGTAATCTTCCTTTTGGTTCATGCCCATGGAAAGATACCTAACCACACATAGAAATGCCACACACACATATCATGGGTTAGTTCACAAAGCTATATTTACAATTGCTTACCATACCATGAGATACACAATCCCACTTGGTACAAATTGTAGCTTTGAGTGTTGATCGCTTGCTTGATCAACCTTGTATCTTTGCTTCTTACTTCAAATGATGATGTCTTGAAGATGATAATGAAAGATCACCTAATCCTTTTCTTCAAGACACACTAGCAATAAGCTCAACTCAAACCATGACCATTCTTCATATAAATCCATGAATAACAATGGCCATCAAGGAAGCTAATAGAGTTCAACACATGAACTCCATTATTTCCTATGGACAATATCTACAAAGGATAACTCAGTGCAAACATTAGTCCATAAGGATTGTCATTAATTACCAAAACCACATATGGGGGAACCATGCGCTTTCAGGTGTGACCGGCTTCACTGACATTCACTTCTCTCTAGGGATTCTACATGCACTGATAGCGAGGAAGCCCCGTACCAGACAAACCGGAGGGAATCTTCTCGAGAGTTGGGTTCTAACTTTTTTTTGTGTTCCTAGGGACTACCATAACACAACCAAGCAACTAGTTCCACATTTCTACCCCCTTTCGTCGATGTTACCGGGTATAGACGTATAAGTCTGGTTTTCTATAGCAGATCTAGGTTTCACAAAAGAGGGGCTCTAGAGCGTCTGGATCCCAACATAGGCTAGGGGGTACCATACCATGTGTGTAAAAGTGTGTTGCGGGTTTTGGATGGCAAAAATTGTACTACCTTGTGTGATCGGCTTCACGGGCATCCACTTCTCTCTAGTACGTTTACATGATCTTATAGCCTAAAAGTCCTGTATCGGACAAACAAGAGGGAATTAATAGTCTGAAGAGTTGGGTTCTATTTTTGTTTTGTGTGTTCCTAGTCCTACCCTAACACAATCGAGAAACTAGCTAGTTCCACTTTCCTACCCCTTTCGACGTCGTTACTACGTGTAGATGTGTAATTCTGTTTTTTCACCAGTGGGGCTAGGGTTTCGCCGGAGAGGGGTTTCAGATTATCTTGATCGCGCCACATGCTATGGGGTTCCATACCATCTGTGTACAAGTGGGTTATGGGTTTTGGATGGCAAAGATTGCACTCCGGGGTGTGACCTGCTTCACCTAGCTAGTTGGGACTTTGGTTTTCCGGTTAACTGAACCGGACATTTAAGGTATTTCATGATAATTTTGGTTGCTATTTTAGAGAAGCAAATATTCTACACCCTCCGATACATTTTAAATGTTGCAAAAATGTCATGAGGAGGGAAAGCTTCTTAATACAACTTGCATCGGTTAATTAGGTTGAGAGGGAGTAAAAAAAGTTAGAAGAATTTGTTGGGTGTCCGTCTGCACGGCGGGTGTATGCATGCGTCGTTTGACCCCATCGATGAACTAGGAGGTTATAAAATTTGAAGACCGTAAGTACGTTTATGTTTGGTTATTTGACGTTTCCATGCCTCCTGAGGCATAGTATGACGTTGGAGACGGGATCCAACAATCCTAAACTGAGCTAGAAGAGAGGCGAAGATGAAACATAGGGGTAGATGGGGTCCAAAGTATTTATTCTGTGTGTAGATATTTCTCACTGGAGGTAGTACAAAATAATTAAATAAAAAAAATATATTTTGATATTTCAAAGAAATGACAGATAATCGAATAAAATATGTACCGAAACTAAGCCAGAAAACCCATATGTCATTTGCACGTAAAATAGATTGATGGGCCAAAAAAAAGACAGATCCAAATTTTCTACTCCCTCCGATCCACAATAAGTGTCGTGAGGTGAGTGGAAATTTGCATATAAGTAATATTACTCCCCCGACACTTTTTTTCGGATCGGAGGGAGTAGATGTTTTGTATATAAACATCTCTATAGAAAAACCCTCAAGGAATTCTATCATATGACTAAGGGCTACCTTTGCACTCATCTCCTTGTCCGCAACAAGAACAAGAAGATCACCACCATGTATAGATCACACGGGTTAAGCACATCTGGAGTTTTTGTTTAGGATGGTGCACGCTCAAAGGGCGTATGTATGCATGCACATAAGTATATGCTCATATTCCGTATGTTATGGGGTCGACGCGACGACGCCACAGCCAAACTCCTCTTGTCAACCCCCTCCAAATGATAGAGAATGCAATTCATGCTAATTTGTATAGGCATTGAATCGGTTCTATAGTATGATAAATTACAGGTAACACACCCTTTGGAATAATATTGCTCTAAAATATGGATCTTCATAGTAAATCTGATTAAAAAGGATCGTGTACCTCAAAGTATTATGCTTGGTCTTACTTTAACTTTGAATTATGAAAGTCCATACTAAATCTTTAACTATGTAAAAACGTTTAATCATGTTCACCGTTGGAGACGACACCCTTGAGTTGGTGCCATGTTATTCGCCTCTGCCCACAGTCATGCATCATCAACATTTTTTTTATGTTATGGGATTGTTATTACATATCATTTAATTATCACACCTTTTATGGTCATTATCTTATGATAGTGAACTATTATTACCTATTATTTCATCTTTTGTTGGGGTCGTTGTTTTTATGCTAATATAGACATGGATATAGAACAATCTCTAGCACTGAGGAGTATCCTTTCCCTCCTCATAACAAGAATTAGAAGATCGTCAATGTGCACAGATCACACGGGTTGAGCACCCCTAGAGTTTCCCTTTACAACGTCATACACCATACATGCCCCTTAGTGCACACACTCATATTCCGTACATGCCACGGTGGATGCCGGCACCAAGATCCTCTTGTCCACCCCCTAAATGATTGGAAATGCAATGCATACTCATGTATAGTTAATAAATCCACTTTATATAACACGATAAGTTACACGTGAACATACACTCGAAAAAACATGAATGCTATAGTACTCTCTCCGTCTGTGTATACAAGGCCACTATCAAAAACACAATTTCTATCTATACAAGGCCACCATCTCTCCCCTAGAAGAATTGATTACAATTCTACCTCGTATAGTGGTGCTCATTAATGTGAATGTTGCATGCAACCATAGAGAAAAAAACACCATATACAATATGTTTAATTAGCACGGAACACAAGAGGTTTACACATAGTTATTTGTGCTATTTAATAGTTGGGTTTATTTTCTTGATATCTAGGAATTGAGATAGTGGTCTTGTATAATAAAACGGAGGGAGTAATTAAGATAAATAAAAATCTAGACCCTACACTACTATGCTTGGTCTGACTTTAACTTTGAAATATGAATGTTTCCATATTAAATACTAAACTATATAAAAGCATTTAATCACGGTCACCGTTCTAGACGTCACCGACGAGTTGGTGTCGTTTTATTCGCCTCCCTCGACAATTGTTGTGGCCGGACCTGCCTCCCATCGTCATCTTTATTTTATGCTAGGTGTAGCTACTACATATCGTTTCATGTATCATTTCATTATCCTGTGTTTCAAGGTTATTATTTTATATAAATAAATAGTTATTACCTATCATTTCATGTGTCATTAGGGTTGTTATTTTTATACTTGTATAAACATCGATATAGAAAAAATGCTCGAGGAGTTCAATCGTATGACTAAAGACTACCTTTGCAATCCTTGTTCGCAACACGTATGAGAAGATCGTCGCCATGCATAGATCACATGGATTGAGAACCACTTGAGTTGTCCTTTATGACGATGTACACTCAAGGGCTTATGCATGCATGAACCTAAGTACACACTCATATTTTGTACGTAGCGCGGTCGATGCCTTCGCGAACTCCTCTTGTCAGCCACCTCCAAATGGTAGGAAATGCAATGCATTCTCATGTATGTGTAGGCAATGAATCAAAGTTCCATAACATGATAAATTACTACCGAACACTTTTTATGAAATAATATTGCTAAAAAAATATAGAATGTCACAGTAAATAATAATAAGGAAGAAAGTTTTGGTCCCCAAACTACTATGCTTGATCAGGCTTAAACTTTGAAATATGAAAATTTCCATATTAAATCTAAAACTAAAGAAACCTGAGTAAGTGTCATGTTATTTGTCACCCTAAAAATTTATCGTTGTCGGAGTTACCCGCTAACATTGTGATCGTCGTATTTTTTATGCTAAGGTTAATTAGTTATTACTATCAATTCATGTGACATTTCATTTAACGTCATTATTTATGCTAGCGATATGGTATTACCTATCATTTAATGGCGGGTCATTTTTCGACATGCTAGTATAAACATCATTTCATACATACTTTCATTGTCTCGCGTTTTAGGGTCATCGGTTTACGTTTTGTTGCGCCATAAGGGTCATTATTTTATGCTAGTATAAAATCGATCTGGAAAAAACTGCCAAGGAGTTCAACACTAGGACTATCTTTGTGCTCCTTAACCATAAGAAGGATGAGAAGATTTCCACCTTGCACATATCTCATGAGTTGAGCACCCTAGAGCCGCCCTTTCAAACGATGTAAACCCAAGGGAGTATGCTTGCATGTGACTTAATGCATGCTTATATTTCGGACGTATGGCCATCGACGCAACCACAAGTGTGGGTGAAAATGAATATTTGACGGAAATGATGTCCAAAACAATCACACTAGGACACACGTAGCGATGGATAGACATGCATGCTTGTAGGTTCATGACCCCGGTGTGCTTAAATCAGAGGGAGAGGTTTGTACCACCAATATCCTTATGTGCGGGTGACGAGCTACCACAACAGAGTGCCGGTATCGAGTAAAAAATTACTCCTCGAAAGACAACCAATGTAATAACCCACAAACATTGACTACTCGTAAGACGTACCATCGCCGGGGCTCATCTCGGTGACCATCAACTTCCTAGCAGTATATCCTATGAAGAGACAAGATTGATGTACCAAACGGGGAGCCACAACTTGGCATGGGTCTCTACACAATTTCTTTGCACTTGGGATTTTCGACGAGGCTTATGAGTTGATATTCCTAAGCAATACTTTTTGCATGCATGGGTAGCTTCCGACTTCTTGCATTAGAAACTAATACCATTGGCTAAATACATCGGTTACCTTTGAACTAATATTATTGATATTTAATACGGGATTTTCTATCTCTGGTTATGATTTAATATCCGAAAGAGGGTTCGATTGGTTCAAAGAAATGTATACAATAATTGTCTAGGGTTTGTAGTTTTGGAGGGAAATAATATTCATTAATAGAAAAAGAAAAGGTTTGAGAATATACTGGGTTAGCAGACCTATTGGGCTGGGCTGTAGTCCGTCCGGCTCCTGATAGTTTTGGAGGCGACTATGGTAACCATAACCACTTGAGGAAAAACCCTACCGTGATTCCCTCCCTGTCTCCCCCCATTCGAACCCCACCTATTTTGCCCCTTTCCTCGCCTCCGCCGCCGCCTCGTCTCCCCACCGCCGGCCCCTCCTCCCTCAGCGTCCGTGCTTCTCTCCTGCATCTGATCGACGGCCGCCGCCCTCTCTAGAACTTGCACTAACTCGACCCGCCGCCGGCCGCTTCTCCAACATCTCCTCCTCCCTGCAGCCCGCCCCCGTAAGCATCGCCGCAATGGTGGTTCCGTCGCCGAGCTCTGGAATGCCCCCGCGTTCTGCAGCGCCGGCCTCCCCGTGCTCCTGCTCCCGACGAGAGAGGCGCCGCCGCCCAGGAGCCATGGCATCGCGACGGTCTTGCTCGCCGGTGCGCTCGTGCATCGGTAGCACGATGTGCGGCGCTCCGTCGAAATCACCTGATCGTGATGCACACGTGACCGATGGTTTGCGCTGCGGTGCGGTGCTGCACGCCGTCGAGGGGCGCCGACCACCAGGACGCATGCCCCAGTGGGTTGTCGTCTATTCCGGCGCCGGCGCTACCGGCCTCCTCCGCCGCTAATGTTCGACGACCAGCGTCTTCGCGGTTGCGCCGTACGATGGGGAGGCCGTGGACGCGCAGGATCTAAGGTCGGGTGCAGGAGGCGTCATTGGCGTGCAAGAAGGCGCCCCCAAGGCCCACCGTGCGACCTCACCACCGCCGTTCAGGAGCATGCCATCTCGTCATTCAAAGGTAGATTCTTTCCTGTAACATTTAGTTTTGTGCTGATAATTGCTAGGTTGAATTGTCGTGCCCGTGGGAATTGTGAGCTGCAGTAATTTTAGTTTTATGTAATGTGATAATTTGGTCACTGTTGTATTCTTGATATTGCTATGGATCGTCTTTTGTATCTGTCTAGATCGCACACATAAACGAGTTCTCTGTCCTTGTTTAGTGCATCACAGAAACGCCTTATGTGTCCTTGTTCTGGACCTCCCTTCTTGCAAATTGATCACTGTGTTTTGATGGCATATTAGAGGTTAGGAACAACCTTCTCTTTGGTCATGACGTGAAGCGGGGCATTGAATTGTTAATTGAACATTGTAAGCATACTTATAGTTTATTGGGACAGGGAGGCCATGGATGCGGGCTTGCAGCACCTCTACATGCTATATCTGAAGGCCGTGTGGAGCGTTCCATGGCGTGCAGGAGATCGACATCCTGGCACCTAAGGTCCACCGGGGCGACCTTGACGCCGCCATTTAGGAGATTGTCAACATCGGCACCCAAAGGTTGAATTTTTTTTCTTTGAACGCTCTAGATACGATTTACGCCATGCTATCCCATGTGTTCTGCATGGTGCTCTTGTGGTGTGTTGTGCTAGCCAAGCAATATAATTACAGGGTTCTTTAGTAGTATTAACAATTGGCTATTGTTTGTCTTACTGCTAATTCATTTCATGCATTTGGCTATTGTGTTGACTAGCTCGTTCACATACTTCGAACATATTTTCTTCTGGTGATGATGACTTTTTTAGTTGCTGAGTTTTCACTTAGTAAGAAGTTGATCTCTGGTCCAGGAGGGATAGTAGTCGATGTAATACATGAATTTTATGTCAAAAGGCCTTTTGTTGTTGCTACTGGACATTCTTGATTGGTGCTGCTGTGTTATCTTGAACAAAATTTGTTTGGGTAGAATAGCTCCTTTAGTTGCTGTGATTTGGTTCTGATGATAGCATCGATAAGAACTGAAATATTACTACATTTGATCTTAGCTTATTAATCATTCATGCTAGTACTTTTGCTTGAAAAAGTCGATCTGAAAATGGTGCACATCTTTTTTTCAAGAATACATGCACGTATTCTCTGTTTCTCTTTTTAGTTCAATGGGGATACTAGTTAGCAACTAACATGTACTTGTTTTCTTGTCTAGATCTAGCTTGTAATGCTATTAGTATCCAGAGGTTTGTCTAGTCACTCTGGAATATGTGCAACTAGTCCTGTGACATATGTTTACGTAATTAATACAAACTGAGGGGGTGCTTGGATTACTATATTTCTGACCTCTAAACTAACAGGGATGTAGCACACAAATCGGGAGCATCTGTTGGGCATTTTGTTATTAATGTTACCTTGTAAGCATGCTCTTAACTTGTAGTTTGTTCCAACAGGGAGACCATGGATGCGGCCTCAGCTCCTCTACGCGCTGGATCCGGAAGCCACGTGGGACACGTCCATGGCATGCAGGAGGTTGGGACCCTCGCCCCCAAGGCCCACCGCGGCAACCTCGACACCAATATTCAGCAGATCGTCGACATCGACACTGAAAGTTTGGATATTTTTCTCTGAATGCTCTAGAATCGATTGCTGTCATGTTGTCCCAACTGTTCTGCATGATGCTCTAGGTCATGGCCTTATGCCATGGCTCTGTGTCTGTGTTGTGCTAGCCAAGCGCTATACAGGGTTCTGGGGTAGTATCAGTGACGGGCTCTGTGGTAGTATCTGCCCCAGCGACCGAGCCAATGACGCCCCATATTGGGTTGTGGTGATGAAGAATATTTTATCTGCTAAGTTTTAACTTACTAAGAAGTTGATCACTGTTAGAAGGCTACTTGTTGTTTGTACTGGATTAGTGCTGTGCCATCTTGATCAATTTTTTTCCCGGAAATTAGCTCCTTTGTTTGCTGTGATTTGATTATGATGATAGCATGGATAAGGCCATAAATATTACTACATTTGATCTTAGCCAAGCACTATACTTACCGGGTTTTGTGGTAGTATCAGTTACAGGCTCTGTGATAGTATCTGCCCCAGCGGTCGAGCTGATGACGCCACATATTTGGGTTGCGGTGATGATGATTATTGCACCTGCTAAGTTTTAACGTACTAATAAGTTGATCTCTGTTAGAAGGCCTCTGGTTGTTTGTACTTGACGTTATGGATTAGTGATGTGCCATCTTGATAAAATTTTGTTACTTAATTAACACATTTGTTGGTCATTTTATAGTTAAATGATGACCTGGAACCGGGAATCATTTGGTGTGTATGAGCTAGCTAGTTCCATTTTATTTTGTCTTGACCTCATCTCTCTAGCTAGTTATTTACTCTTACAGATTGAACTAGCTAGCTGCTGCCTACCGGTGGCTGCTACCTGTGTAGTTCCTGTATTTTTTTGCTGGATATCATGTGCTAGTTTGCAAGTTTCATGCTTTCTTTTTCAGTGGTGAAATTGGTGTTGGTACGATGTGTAAGGATCATCTTGTTCTCCATGCTACAAGATGGAAGTGCTTTGGGAAGGAGATGGGATGAATCTTGCAATTGAATCACTATTCTTTTCTCAGTAGAGGAGACGTATATATGTGTCAATCTTGAAGGTTGGGTAGTCGTGTGAGTTTGTTATGTGCTTGCTGTTTGAAAAAAGAAGATCAGTTTGCCACTAGGAGGATGGTTTGATGGAACTGATAGTGAATTGGTGACAATAATGGTCTAGTATATGGCCTGTTGTCTCTATTGTTAAGTACTATCACAGAAACTTTTGCACCCACGAACTTGCTATCTTGGGATATTTTATTGACGGTTGAAATCGCTGATCTGCTGTTTGTGCCAACACTAGATAGATGAAACATTTCTGCATGTATTGTTAACTTAAAGGGATCGGCATGCAGTGGTAGGTTGTTGGTTGATGGATTCCGTGGGGATGGATGTTATTCGAGGTGGCAATGTATTGTTTGTATATGGATATCCATCCGTCAACTTGCTCATGTGAAACAATAGTAGGCCTCTCTTGGCAGTCTGTGTTTGTTGGTGTGATTGCATACTGGACGCGGCAAGTTGATCCTTGTTGTCGGCTTTCCTTGTTGTGCAGATTCTGGTTATGGAGTCGAGCTGGAGAGATCAAGACTTGATGCTGGGCTGGTAATTAAGCACTTGGGTACAAGAGCGACGGTCTTTTATGGAAGCGACGGCCAAGCCTTCCATGAAGCTGTGAATGTGAATTGTTTCCTTTGATCTCGAGCCCTTTAATTTGAATTGTTGCGGAGCTTAGGAGTTTACTTTTCAATTCTTTATCTGTTGTTGGAACGGCCAATATTGTTGCTGCCCATATATATATGTGCAAAGGGAGACATAACCTGTAGTTGGAGATTCTTGTAAAACCTATGGTCAGTTCTTCCGGCCGGCCGGCCGGCGAGCTGTTGGCGTCGGATGATCCCTCTCTAGTTATTGGGCATGTTTGAGAAGAGATGGTCTGTTATTTTGTAGATTTGTTTTGGTGCTGGATGGATCTGTAGTTAGGATTAGACTGCAAGACCTGCAATCCCTCGCCGGCAGCCATCCGTGTGTACGAGAGACACATCCGGACGGCAAGACCTGCAAGAGGTAGTCAAGACTGCTACGCGAAATAAAAAAGGGCAGTGAAGACTGCCGTCCGTGTGCACGAGAGACACATGCATCCGTGGCTGATCCATCCGGACGGAGCCACGTTCGACACGTCAATGGCCTGCATATCTTGCAGCGCTAGTGCGAGACGAAGGGCATGGTCGTAGTTGTAATCAGAAGACATAGGCAAACGTGCTAATATGTAGCTGTTTGCATGGGAGTCGTCCTCTTAAGAGCCGTGCTGGCGCAAAAGGAGCCGGAGACAACGTCGGGACATAGGCAAAGCAATTTCTGTTAAGCCGGCTAAATATGTTATATGTTATATGCATTCAATTCAAAAAAAAAAAAAAACGTGCTAATATGTAGCTGTTTGGATGGGAGTCGTCCTTTTATGGAAACGCCATCCTCAATCATATCCTGGCGGTGACGATGGTGAACCGGAAAGAAGCGGTAACTCTCATCGTGCTCCTCCTCTAGGTTGCCTATCTCGATCAACGTCTTTGAATACCAATGGTAGCGAATATCGAGAGTGGACACACTTCTCCCTTCAACCGGGTGAGCACGAAGAGCCCCGTCTTTCTGCCATCTCAGCAGCAGGTGCCCACGTTGTAGGGCGTGCGGCCCCGGGAGACAGCACACACCGCGAGGTGTCACATCGTACGTCTCGTATGGCACGGTGTCAATATGTTTCGACCAGCATCCGTCCTCCGAGTTCAACTCGCCAAACCACCTCATTCCGATGGTGTGCTCCGGGCACAGCAACGGCAAATACCGGCAGGTTATCTCGCTAGTGACGAGCCGGCAATGCTCCGACGTGATCATCTCCGTGGCTAGATCGAAGCGCACGTTCCTGGAAAACCCATCGTAGTACCCTTGGCTGTACCAGTACACGGCTCCGTCGTCGCATGCAATTGCCGGGTTTCCATAGAGCACGCCGTGCCGGCGTGCACCCCGTATGCGCACGGTCCTCCACTCCCTGTCAGCCCCGACCGTGAACACTTTCAGCTCTTGCGTGCTTCCCATCCTCGGACCCAGGAAGTACCCCTCATAGATGGCCTTCTCATCGAAAACACTGTAAACGATTTTGTATCGCCTCGCCTTGGCGTCGAAGCCAAAGCAGTAGGACGTGGTGCTGCACGTTTCAGCCTCGGCCGTCGGCGGCAGAGGCAGGACAGTCGACTTGCCGATGAATGGCTCCACGACCTTGATGATGCCGTGCACGGAGTCGTGGAAGCAGAGCAGGCTCTTGCACGTGCCGATCATCTCGGCGAACTGGTTGACGGTGAACTTGGCTGTGAGCTTCCATTGCTCGTCGAAGAGGAAGCCGCCACCGTTAAGCGGCTCGTGGGCACCGTCGTCGGCCTGGCTGCGTCCCTGGTAGAACACGATGGTGTGGGTCGGTGCACGGGGCCGGTGGACCATGTGCGCGTCGATAAAGCTCTGGCCGGAGATGATGTCGCGCCACTTTTTGCAGACAGAGCGGAGGCGGCGGAGATCGCTGGCCGGGAGCCAGAGCAGAACGTTGGCCAGGACGTCTGGCGGTAGGGCCGCGAGATTGGCAGCGTCGGTATCCACATAGGCATGGGCGGCCGTTTTCTGCTTCTTGAGACCCTGAGGGAGCATCGGACCAGCCTGAAGGGATGGAGTGCTTGCACTTGGACTTCTTGTGATTGTTGCGTGACGAGTCTGTTCTTTTTATGACGTACATGGCGTGACGAGTCTGATGGAGAGACAGACGGAGTTGTAATCAGACTTGGCGCTGGTATTTGCCGCTCTCAATTCAGACTGTTGTGCGGATATGGCTGAGTTGTGGATGTAATCAAGGGAAGTCCTTTTTACCAACTCCAAACGGCATCCGCCTCTCATACAGGCTTGTTCCCCTCTCCACTGCACCTGGCCTCCTTTTGTTGACGTACTACGATCCTATTTGACCGCGGCACTAACGATCGACGGTCGAGTAGTCCACGGTTCCATCCCAACGTGCGAGCGCTGCTACGTACCACCGCGAGAACGCGCCCAAGCTTGTGCGAGACTCCACCGCGCGCGTCGGTGTGTGGACCCCACCCCAAGAGGGGAAATACCGTGAGGAGAGATTTATTTCTCTTATTCTTTCTTCTGTGACGCGAGCCATCGAGTTGATACGTCGCGACCGAGTTCCTCTTACGCAATCGTCAAGGAAGTGCGTGCGTGTACGACGTCCTAGACTTTAAAAAAAAAACATAAACATCCTAGACTACGTACTACGATCCAAGGAACAAATCAACAAACGTACGTATTGCTTTCATTCACCTACGGCCAGCCTAATTAAAAATTAAGGAGACCGGCCACTACTAGCTACTACGATCCAAGGAACAAATCAACAAACGGCTAATTAGAAAGGAGACCGGCCCCTGCTGGAGATGGACGTGCGTGCGGACCGAACCAAGGAGCAAATCTGAAACGGAGAAGACCTCTGAATATGACCATGCATGCTGGTGCTCAAAAACCCACTCTTGACCAACAACAACTAAAATAATGATCCCAGAAGATCAAGCCATACCTGCTGACGGACGGATCCAACCGGACAAAACCTGGATCCCACAAGATCAATCGACCACCAATCTCTTGGCCGCAAAATGCAGGCCCCCTTCCGTCATCGCCGCACGGCCGCTGCCGCCACGCCCAAAGTCCCCAAGTCCTAAGTCGCACGCGCCCCCCGCACGCGGTTTGCTCCACCGCCCCCCGTATTTATAGACTCGCAAGGCTGGAGGTTCGAATTTTCGGGGAAAGGTAGGACAGGCGGGAGACCAACAAAATCCTGGCCGCCGCTAAATGAGATACTCGTGAGTAAACTATGCATGCCAGAGGATCCTTAATTTCCTCTTTCATTCGGTTCCTAAAAATCTGCCCATGATTATGTTTCCTTCACGCAAAATCAGGCGCATGTTTGGCCGTAAATCTCGGGAATTCCATACAGATTGGGTGCCCGTTTGGTTCGAGATTTCAGGCGCCTTGGACCAACAACTACATATAGGCTCGAGGTAAAGGGGGCAGCTTCCAATGATTACTCGTTTCCCTATCAACCCGCTTCCTACAGGAATACTCTCGAGTCTCATCTTTCCTTGTCTACTAACTGCTCTAGGGAATCGTTCCGTCATTCTCACTTTTGGTCGTTTTCAACAGTAAAAACTACATAATGCAGCTGGATTTCGGGGTCTTCCTGCTTTGTTTGTTTCTTCAACGGTGCGGATTCAACTAGGGAACTGAGAATTTTTTTTTCCATTGCTTCAAATCATCAGCCAGATATAATAATCTCCCATCGTCGTTCCAAATAAGACAGATGTTGGGTGTATCTTTGCTGCTGCCCGAGCCGCTGTTCTCGTCTCATCTGTGTTGTTCGGATGTTTACTACTACCTCCGTTCCAAAATATAACCCTTTTTGGCAAACTGTTTTAGTTCGCTAAAAAGGCTTATATTTTAGAACGGAGGAAGTATATTATTAATATAACGGGGCTACGGCCTATTTCGGCTATAATAATTTTCCATCGTCATTCCAAATAAGACAGATGACAATGGATTTTTCTTTTGCTTCAAACCAATGCATCGAAATATCGTCTCCGTCAGCTAGTGAATGGTTTTGACCAAGATGTCACAAAATACAAGCGTTATAATGAAACAATTTTTACACTCACTACTCCTACGTGGTAACAACCTAGCCTTCTTTTCAACAACAGTTCACCAAGCCCCGGCCTCCGGAAAACAACTACTACCTCCGATCCGAATTAATGGTCGCACATTTACACAAGGCTTAGGCAAAACTTTAGCTAGCCCTCCGACCATTAATTCGGATCGGAGGGAGTACATAAATCCAGAAATTCAACACACAAGGTTGTCACATCTGAAGCACCGTGGATACCCAGGATTCATGTGCGCACATCTATCGAGGTAGGTGTTGACGGTGTGCCGCCCACTATGCTTTTGCTGCTGCGTCTTCCTTCTTCGGTTAGGTCAGAGCACCTGTACACCTTGTGAGTTGCAGCTAGAAGCAGATTAGATTTCAAAGTTAAAATTGTTAACTCGGTCTAGTGCTTGCAAACTCAAACCTGTCGACTCGGTCTAGTGCTTGCAAACTCAAACCTGACACACGACATCCTCTCAAATCAGAGTTACATCACAGATAGGTGATACAACTAGTACATGACAATCCGTCATCTTAATTTAACTTGATTTTTGTACAACTGCAACTACTTGGTTCGGAAAAGATACTACTACCAAGCTCAACACAACCACGTGACAAATGTTTGTGAAAACTAATGTACCTCACCACACCCACATCATGACAAACATATTACTACTAAGCTCACTTCCAGGTCGTCAACACAGCTTGCTAATTTGTCTGTACCCAATAGCCGGGTTCCACTTATGATGATCGATTACCACCTTGTGAAATGTGAACTTGAGCCTAGTTGCAGATAACTAGCCAACACAATTGCTCGAGGTGCAAAATATTTAATACATGCAGTATATTTGTAACTACTAGCACATATCAAATTATTTCATACCCTTCTTTTCAAGACAAAAATAAACCATAGAATTGAAAAATAGGCAAACGAAGAGCGGAGAGGATCGGGAGGCAAGTAGAAGATGATGCGGACTTTGGGTAGCTTCATCATGAGATAGCTGCAACTAGAACCCATGATCAAGACTGAATTGAGTCTACATAGATGCTACAGGCCAAACAACCCCAACCGGCTGCATGAGTCCATCCATCACCTGCACGACACCAAACCAAGAAGGATCCACCTCCATGAATGGCACACAAAACCGCTACTCAATACACAAACATGATATATTAGGCTCAACAAGTGACGATTATACTACTAACATGTGATGCCCGGATACGCCAGCTCCTCAATGGCCGGAGTATGAGCCGACCGACATGGCACGTGAGGCGCAGTAGATCTCTGCAAGCACGGCGAGGCGCAGTTGCAACCAGTCCAATGTCAGAGGCAATACTTGCTCGTTAGGAGCATGAAAAGACACGACCAAAGGGAACTTAATACCGAATCAAGCTTAAGGGTGTTTGAGCATGAAAACTGTCTTCGCTAACTTATTTCATAACTATCCCAGAGAAAATAATATCTATCCAAAGGTTACATCTATACCTTATTAACTGCTGTTTTACACGACATGAGTAGGTTGTTTAACCTAATCTAGACAAAAAAAAACTGATATGTGCCTGATACCAAAACATAGGAGCTGTATTTGGCACCTTGAATTTTCCGATGTAGAGCATATATAACCAAGGGAGACCATGCATGCTCATTGCATAGATAGGTTAGGAAAGTACTATACAACACCAAACAGCAATACCCAAGCCTTTCAGTACCAAAGAAGTTGGGGTAGGCTAGATATGATAGGAAAGTATATAAATCTATAATATGGTGGTTTAGATCAAGAAGGTAAGAACCAGAGACATGAAATGTTTCCACGAAATATAGAACAGTTCAATGCACAATATTAGTAGCTTCAGGATATATGATCCTAAGGGCTGAAGGTTTTACCAGCTAGAGTTACATACACTGCAGCTACGTAACAAAAATTATGAAATGCCACAAAACTACATTGCTCGACTCCTAATCAGCTCAAGCAACATAGTAACTGTTTCAAGTCCAATAAGCTCACACCTCACTACGAGCTTAGCGGACCTTTTCTAAAACAAAATGGCCTGACATCTCACTTATTATATATACGCAAGGAATTGAGGTTCACATAGATTGTATAGAAATAAGAGGAACCCGAGGACTCACCTAAACCATGGAGGCGTAGAAGAGGGCCGCCGCTGCGGTTGCAACAGTGTGAACTTGCATCCATCATACGACATGGAACACATAGGTGAAGGAGGAAGTAGATTCAACGGCTCCAGCGTGCAAGGAGTTAGCACCTCAAACCGTATATTGTCCCCAGCAGATGTTGCGCTCACGATAGGTACATCTCGCCTAATGGCAACATGAGGAGTCTCCGGATGATTCAGTCATCCCTGCATAGACACACGCATTTAGCTGACAACAAAGAAATAAATACAACTTCATGAGTCAACAACATGCTGCGGCAAGATACTCCAAAAACATGCAGACTAAGTGGCGGTCCATCAAGTGACACACGACCACAAGGGAAAACTTATCAACTGGCATTTTAATAGCGAAGCTTCTACTCAGACAAATCTGAACTATGAGTAAATCAAGAACGCCTCATCAATCTACAAACATCAGCTCCCAGGATCCACCATAAGACAGTATCAAAGCTGGGCAAGATCAAGAAAATTTACACTCCCAGGATTATCAAGCCCTGTCTGTCTAGTAAGGCGGCAGAAGGGTCTAAAACCAAGAGATTACATTAAGCATCAAAGTAAGCATGGCCATGAAAAAAAACACCCTCATCCCCTGCCTGCATATACAGACTTCGAACTAAGGGCACAAATTTAAAATTTTATGTTTTTCATGTACAAGCATGTTACGAACATGAAATGCTCCCAATATTTAATAACTAATAATTGACTACTGATTGCTATTACGGGAGAGAACTATACAACAATACAGCACTCCAATTCTATAATTACAAGAGATATAAGAGGATATTTTGTTGCCAACAAAAATATCCCTTTGCCTTAAGCCCTTACCCCCAGCAGTTCCCCTCTGTTTGGCCCCTGGGGCTTTATTAATTTAAAGCCAGGTACACGGTGCCTTCGATCTAAAAATCATCAATCACACCAACCATTCCGATATTGTGGAAACTCATGAACAAGAAAGCACGACTAATAGACTACATCACAGTCACATACTGCATCTTTTTCTGCCAAGAAAAAACACGTGAGGACATGCACATGCAATGCCATTAGAATTTAGCAAATTAGACACTACTCCGGTTGAGAGTTTTAGTTTTCTCGCCAACATGTGGCTAGGTTGATTGTATTGACCTACTGTACCCCAACTTACTCTTACAAATACTACATCCAAACATTCAACTACCTTGCTCTTGCAAATACTACAGATCCAAACATTCAACTATGTTTCATTCATTACACAACAGAAAGCTTGGGACTCAAAACTTAACAGAGAACTTATGGAGGATTTCCAAATCCTAAAATAAAAAAATTATACACCCAATGTACTTAAATAGTTACAGAGTTTGCAGGCTACTGCCCAGCATATTTAGGTAGTCGAACTACTATCAAACTTTGGAGACAAAAGGTTGTATGTTTCTACACAAACCAATCGGAATTCAGGTTGCAAAACGTAGGACATTTTATCTAAAACGCCTCAAGAATATATGAACGACGGCTCTCAGGATCCAATATAAAATATGCGCAAGATTGAGTCAGTCCTCGGAGAGAGAGAAGACCAAGATGTCTCACCGGCTGCACGTCCTTGTTCCCGGCAAGGACCTCGGAGGAGATCGACAACGGAGTCGAGGCGCTGCGCCAGCCTTCTACGGCGGAGGATGATGCAGAGGAGGGCAACCTGTGGCCACCATATCCGAACATGAAAAGACTCCCACTTCCCCTGTCACTGCCTGCATACAGAGGGGCTTCTAACTAAATACGTGGATTTAACAATTGACAATTTATCATGTACAAGCATGGTCTGAACATGAAAAGGCTCCTAATATTTAACAACTTATCAACTACTAATTACTATTACAAGAGATATATAGACAAAAAATGCAGTGCATTAGTTATAAAATTACAGAACATGATAGGATCCACTTTTAAAACACCCATGGAAAGATAGCACTATCCAGCCACGGCTAAAAACCTACTAATAGCAGTTCAGGCCAAATGATAAAAACTACAGTTATGCTACATGATAGAATGCTCACTAGGAAAGACTAGAGGCAGATAGCAGTAGATGCAAATATCACAACATGAAGTCTACGTATAACCGCCACTAGTGCTCTAGGAAATTTCTCGACGAGTGCTCCAGGCAGATTGAAACCAAAACTGAAGAATGACTTATAGCGAGTGCAACCTTGAAAACAGACATTTTTTTTACCAACTGTAAGGCAACAGCCCCACAGCTCAACTTTTATTCCAAAGGAACGCAAAACAATTACAAAAATATACAAGAGTTAGTACTCTAAACACCAATAAAACACTAAACTATAGAAATATTATTATTTGATTTGAAGGTGCCATGTCCGACTAGCAAGTTTAGGGGGGATAACTCAGAAATTGCATCACGTTATTCTATATGAGAGTAGAAAGTGGTTTGACACAGGAGGAAATAGCACTTAGAGACTCCCTCACCTGCACGACATCAGACAAACAAAGACTTACTACCACGGCACAAGCAAGAACAACATTTGCGTGCACATGGAAACCCTTTTTCCAACAAGAAAGGTGAAGATGAACACATGGTGCTCATAACTCCATCTACTCATCACACGTCAAAGGTGTTCCAGTAAAGAATGTTTACATCATACATGTACTAAACACCATATGTACAAGGCAGCCACTAGTGGTGTACCTAAATAAATTCAGGAAAACTGTGTTCTGCAGAGTAACTACACATATCTAAACTTGGCTCAGGACAAAGGATATTCGTAGCACTACACTATTCATCACATTTGGCAACAACATAAAGAGCAGAAAACCAGCAGGGTTGGATACCTTCAACCACGCCTTAGGGGCTGTTGAGCGTGTGCATCCCTAGAAACAGGAAGCAACATCCGTCCAAGGTCGTCGAAAAGCAGCAAGCACGAGAGACCTGCCTAGAAAATCAGTTTTGTAAGTGCAAAAGAGACCGGACTAGAGTGGATAGCAATGGGATCAAAGAAGAAAAGATGGCGAGCTTCTCAACACCATCCTGTACATTGTATCTTGCCCTACTAGTGACTGCAGCTTTACTTGTTGTATCTTACAAAAGCTTGTACGACTTACGAGAAGTGACACTTGAAAACAAAATTGCTAATAGGTACAAGCACGGTTATACAAGCACATCTTTAGAGACGTTAAAAGTGAAATCAAAGTACATTATGATTGTAGTGGAAGATTAAAACTATTAATCAGATCCATAAAATAGACCATCTGTGGCATTTTGCAAGGCAATGTGCATTTCCAGAACTTAAATTAACTTGCAAGCTGTAACAATCTTTGAAAGTTATAATGCTATCTACCTGAGAAGAAAAAATGTGTTCTTTATTGACTGAAATAGGATGATCAGTGTTTTGGACTGGAAATAGGAAGATAAACCGGAAGGGACTAGACCCAATGCAAACACATTAAGATCAGTCAGAGAGCTGCAAGTGAGTGAAGCCCATCTTTAACAAGAGCCAGAAACAATGCAATTAAACCATGAGGCTTGAAGCATCTACAAAAATATATTTGCATGTAGACTAAGTGCATCACGGCAGTAGCTAAATTATTAACACCGTAGTACCAGCTAACAAGGTGATGTGCACGATAATTGCTTCAAGTATGTGGACATATAAGCTTCATTAATTTCGAAGCAGTAGGTTCTAGTACTAGATTTCTCGATGGGCACTCAGATACACATGGATGATAAGCAAATTCAACATTGTGGCTGGCAACTCGAACATGTATATGTGTTCTACCCCTACACCATTAGAGTAAAAGGCAGCAGCGGGAGGTACCTGCTAGCGGTAAATAATTGTTCTTTTCCCGGCGTGTCCAAGTGGAGGAAGTTGTCGGTGTGGCGGAATCACGAATCAGCCACCCATTCTGGGTTCTACCAAGGCACAGAACCATGAACCCACAGCAGGCTAGTTAAATCATGTGCCCAGCAGTCAAAACACTCGGATAGCAGCCGACCAGTTTGGGTTGCGGTAGCGCCAACACCATCGGCGGAGGCTCTCCTCGGTCGCTTGGCATCTGCGAACGGCACATGTTGAGCTAATATTTGAAACTGATCCGACAAGAAGAGAAAAGAAGCAGGCGGAAGAAAACCTTTGCGCCGCCTGCGCTGAGACGCCGTCGGCAGTGTCCGGTCACCGGCACCGGCCCTACCAGAAGAAAGGTGTCATCGTTCACTAATCTGCAGTGAAATACCATCCATGTGAGTGTAGCAAAAAGGGGAGTATAAATCAAAAAATGACCGTTATGTATTTGTATATGTTGGAACTATCTTGAAAAAGGAACATGGATTTATACATGATATTGACTATTATGCATTGTGCACTTATATATAGTGGACCATATTATGCATCTTTCAGTTCTTCAAAAAATATATTATGCATCTTTCAGGATGAGCCTCAAATACCAGATGGCTATACCACCTCCACCATCAATTAGGGTGAAATTAACTGGTGGTAAAGTTAAGATGAAGTAGTTTTCACCCAAGTAATGGATGCAAGCTTGTAACTAGCAATAAAAAATAGTAGATGGCATTGCCACGGCTGCAAACACTTACGACACCAAATTAAATAACTAGCATCCAGAACATCCCAGGTGATCTCGCTGGGGAGATCAGGGCTCTCCGAGGCCGTGTTGTGAGAATTAGCGAGGGCCATGGTTACCAGCCTATACATCAGTCAGAGTCTACTGATTGACATCATGTCATCAGACAAAAGCACCCGGGTATTGCCCTTTTCTTATTTAAGTTTATCAAGCAATCTAGCCAGTAGCAGTAGCACATATCTGACATCTCTCGAGTATAATGAAAATAAGATTATACGCACACTAAACACTTACAAATGATATGCACCTCTCAAAGTTTTGGGAAGAAAGACAAGGGTATCAAATTAAACATCTACACCTGATGCACCATGGGCTAGATCCTAGGTTTAGTGACAGCACCATTGGCAAAGACATGGCAAGAGGTCTTTCGTAAGTCAAGTCCAGCCATTAATTTTTCATTTCATGTACGTGATGTAGATCTCAGGTGCTAATTCGTGGCTATGACACTGCAAGATGAGGAGGGACTCTACCTAGACCTCAGCAGCCTCTCGGCCCTCTTAATGGCTCTCCTGGTCTCGTATGGGCAGGGGTGCCTCTCGGCTGTTTGTCTGGGCTCCTTGAAGAGGAAAATAAGCATGTCAGTACAAGTAGAATGACGAGGTAAAAAGGTGACAGCAAGCTATTGTAACTGTATGATCAGCATCAGTATAATCCCATTCAACAGCTCCATCGTTCTTACTTTCGGAATCATTTCGCGACAGAAAGTCCAGACGTGCAAGTCATGCCATTATATCTGGGACCACTTGGGTCATGGTATGCGAAATAGCAGTACCTATTTAACAGTTTGTTCCATTTTTAAAAGATGTTGGTTATCCCACAGTTTCAATTATTCTTACCAGAATAGAGCAGCCTAAACCTTATCAATTTTACTAAGATATTGGCATCGTTATGAAGAACTAGATGAATTAGGCCCTTCTTGAAATAAATTGTATGGATTTTTGGGGACTGAATTTCTAGTACGGCGTTGTTTATAATAAATTAGTACCTCATCGGGACTTGTTTGAGATCCTATGGAATGGAGCGGAGCATTGAAAAATTGGAGGAAAACAAAAATCACGTTTTAAGTCTTCTCTTTGTTTTTAAACTTCATGTGTTTTACCTATGTGGTATTCCAAGAGTTGTTTTTTGAAAGTGTATGTGTTTTTAATAAGTCCTGAAATCTAGGTACAAACCCGCGATCCCGGCGCATTCTGTGTTCTAAATGGAACTTAATAAGAGCCTTCTTATGATTGAAAACATTTCGGTACTCCCTTCACATGTATCATACAGATAGAAGGCGTGCAAAATCCTGAAATTAACAGTGTCATAGTTCAAGATTCAAACGTACATTCATGATGCTGATTCTTGTACAGGAGAGCTCGACCCCTAATACAGCTGAGAAGACTGCATCACAACAGACAAAATCAATAGCAGTGAGGAACCGGTCCTCGCTCTCTTAATAACAAGACTGAATAAAAGCCAAAAATAAGAACACGCGTACCAGATATGGCCGGCCTGAGGACGCCGTCGCCAAAGACCATGCAGGTCCCAATCATGACCATGACGAGCAGCACGGTCTTGAGGCTCTTGTGCGTCTCGAGCCACTACTTGACGCGGGACCCGTCGGCGGCCAGCGAGCCTGTATGCGTGAGCTCCTCATCGACGACCTGTCTGTTGGGGAGTAGGCTCACGTTGGCGTGCCTGCAGATGAGCGAGTAGAGCGGGCAGGTGCCACCTTCGCCGCTGTCGTCGGCGCGAGCAACTGAATCCCTCAGCTGCAACGACCAAATCGACGACGCGACCGGCCGGAGGCGGCGGTATGGCAGCCGGCATTCATCCCCCTAGCGGTCGGACCGCGGCAGAAGCACCTTGTGAGGCGGCGTCGTGGTGGAGCCGCGCTGCACAAGTCCGAGCCGGCGACGACCAGCCGGAACCCTGGGCGGCTAGGGTTCGTCGTGGGGCAGCAGATCGGCGGTTCGGCACCATGGAATCGGGAGAGGATGAGGAGGTGTTGTCGGGGCGGTGGTACACTGCTGGAGGACTCGTCGGAGTAGGCCGGCGACGGAGGCAGAGGCAAAGGGGATCGGGAGAGGGAGGCGGCGCTGGGAGGAGAAATTTCCGACTAGTCGCGCCATTTGGGGCAAAAGACACAAGGTGTGTGGGGTTCTGGCCCAACTAGTCGCGCCATTTGGGCCGAAATTTCCGACTCGGCCGAACGAAATATTTGGCTCCAAAACGAGATATTCGGGGAAAAATTTCCGCATGCAAATTGAAACGCGGTTCCACTCGCCATATTTTGGAGTAGGGTAGCTTACAAGATTGTTTTCGGAAAGGTCTATCCATCGAGAGCCACGCCAAGTCTCTTATGTACGCACACCTCGAGGGAAGCAAACGGCGATGACGGAGGACCAACATGGTTAACACACCGAAAGACAATTCGGAGTACTCAAGCGCAAACCAAGACGACACATCCAGAAACCTAAACTGAAATGCTGGACTGAGAAGAGCCCGATCCGGCCCTCGCATCGCCTATCGTAGGCTACACGAGGGCGAAACCCTAGCAGCGCCGCCAACCCCTTTACCTTCCTCCCTCGCTCCTTTGGAGGTGGCCGTCGGGAAGTCCCTAGGCGCCGCTCATGAAGGTGGCGGCGGGACTCTCGCGCTCCTGCCTCATGTGGAGGGCTCTGGATGTCGAGGCGGCAGCCTCGGGTGGTGCGGTCCGGGTACCTCGGATGTGCGGGCTGCTGAGCGCCGCGGGTGCGGGTTGCTTCTGCGGCCGGTCTACGTCAGATTTGAATTTCCTCTCTTCAGCTCTCCCTGCCACACATGTTCTGTTCCATGGCGACCGGTTTGCTTGCTCTATCATGCATGGAAGCCATGCCCGAAGCCTCTTTTGCCCAACGGGTTGATCCGCGTGTGACCGGTTTCTCTCATCTCATTGGCTAGTCGAATTCGTCATTTGGACCAAAACAAACCCAAAATCAAATTTTTGGCGCTCCCTACTCACGGTACTCCTGGGGTTTATAAGCCTATTCATAATGGGAGTATCATCCCTGTTACTTATATTACTTATAAAAGAGCAAACTTGGCAGGAAAATTAAATCTCCACGGTTGATGCACAATGATCAAACGGTCCAAATATGTTTGTTCTCCCCACTCAATTTAATTGTCCTCGCATCACACATGACATATACACAGAAGAAAAAAATTACACGCGTGATTAACTCCTGCCATATATACGGTGCGTGATTGAGGCTTGCCATATATGCAAAAAACGAAAACAAAAAATACCCACTTGATTAACGCCTATATTTTATATTGTAAAGACGTGCAAGGTGCACGTACATGGCTAAAAGTAGGTAATAGCATGCATTCTATATTGGAAAAAAAACTGAGGTGGTGGCGTGCAATTAATGATGAGAGAGATGGTAGGAAACGATATTAAAGTCCTTCTAACGCGGTAAAGTAAATGTTTATGATGAATTTTCTGGCTACCAGCATTGTTTACTGTGATTGCATGTACTACTAGCCAACTCTAATGCTCATTCTTTCCGGCATGGTCATGCATGTGTACCATGTTGCTTCCAAACCATTTAAAAGAATGTTTTGTTGGGATTCCCCACAGGATCGATCACATCAAACTAGACGGACACACGCGCAAGAAAATATTTTGCCAAGGGCACATATCGCGTCCTTTGATTTTCTCTTTATTGCTGTCAAATCTCACGGTGCCAACTTCTTGTCTTACAGTACACAAGTATATAAAGGACCAAACCAAGCTAGCTTACCGACTAATACTACTACTAGAAACCTGCTCGTACTCCAACTCAACTATGACCAGCACAACTCATGTACGTGGACACTTTTCTGTACTACTTGGAAACCTTACACAATACTACTTGGACTAGGACTACTTGATATTTCCTAATTAGACTCCACGTAGGAAAGATTATTGCTAACAATCTCCTCCTAATCTTGACTAGTCATCTCCTCGTGCTCCTCCTGATCTTGAATCCTGGCAGATTCACGACGACTCCTCTCGCCGAGACTCCTTTGTCTGCGCCCACGTCTCTCACCATGGTGACACACCTCACTGGAGTTCCTCGACTGTGATGTCTCACATCTTCGCTCCTTGGAGATACACCTTTGACCGTCATGTCCGTACATTAAGTATGACCACGCAGGAAACATGCAGTGCACCTCGCCCTGCTATGCTTTGCCACCGCCATTGCTTGGCCCCTGCCATGCACTCGGTTCGCACCTCTTGTGCCACCGCCATTGCTAGGCATCCTCGCACTCGGTTCGCACCATACTTCTCTGTACTTGCTTCCAGTAGCCTTCTACTGGTCGCACACATCCTCGCTTTACGGTAGCTCTTCTTACCACCGTCCGCCTTCGGCATCGCACCGAATAACACTGGCCGCAACCAGGACGCTCCACGAGGACATGGACACAACTCACGGAATACACCGTGCACTCCTCAACCGTGACGCGCTTCAACTGCAACAGATCCTCACAGAGACGAGCACTTGGAAACAACGACGACTCACTGACACGACGCTGACCACACGTGCAAACATGCACACACTTCGACACATCTAACACCAGATTGGCGATCTTGACGAAACTCCAGGTACCGCACCTCGGCACCGCCGCCGCATCAACGATCATCCACCTCCACCGCTTTGCCGACGACATCTCCCCGCCGTCTCCTCCATGTCGCTCCATCGAACGACGATCGCCCGCCCCGAGGCGCTACTACGGGTCGCCTCCCCGGGGAAAGCGTGGCTTCAAATCCTTGACCTCGCTCTGATACCAATTGTTGGGATTCCCCACAGGATCGATCACATCAAACTAGACGGACACACACGCAAGAAAATATTTTGCCAAGGGCACATATCGCGTCCTTTGATTTTCTCTTTATTGCTGTCAAATCTCACGGTGCAAACTTCTTGTCTTACAGTACACAAGTATATAAAGGACCAAACCAAGCTAGCTTACCGACTAATACTACTACTAGAAACCTGCTCGTACTCCAACTCAACTATGACCAGCACAACTCATGTACGTGGACACTTTTCTATACTACTTGGAAACCTTACACAATACTACTTGGACTAGGACTACTTGATATTTCCTAATTAGACTCCTCGTAGGAAAGATTATTGCTAACATGTTTCTAGAAAAAATCCTACTGAACCGGGACGACGCGGCACCCAAGAGTCGTCGCCACGGTCTGGTCAAAAGATAAGGCGCCGTCGACGCTGCCCCATAGCGTGCCTCTGCACGGGACACCATGCATGAACACAACCTACCTCCACTCGAGCCGGAGCCCGGTGCTAGAGAGATGGAATGAGGCAAATGCATCCAATGCCTTCAAGGTGGTACAACAACACGGCATGGTGCGGCCATCGCCGAGATCGACTACGAGAGACTCGTACATTCGGTCTCTCGAAGGGTGTGCAGGTCTTATAGAAATGGGAGGGATGCACAAGTACTACCTCGAAGAAAAATGCCTTCTGTTCGAAGCCAAACTAGAAAACAGTGAGATCAGACGATGGTGAGCTATTATTGACCTAAATCCTCGCTAGTTGTCGATTCCAGCTTTGATCGTCTCTTGGACAACCCTAGGGACATTTGATGGAACCTCATGGTCATGCTCGGATTCGTCTACAAGACGGAGAAACGTGATCCGCCTAGCAATCTCGTGTTGCCACAGGGTGTCAACATGATCTTGCACCGAGCTCACCGTCACACCGTCATGGGGATTTTAGTCGAAGTCTCTTAGGATGCGCAAAAATTTTCGGGTATAAACCCACGAGAAAAAAGGTGAACAAAGGAAAAAAAAAGTTAGGTCTGGCTGAGTATGGTGCAACCAAAGGAAAAAAAAGAGTAATACGTCAAGATGGAGGAAGCTCTACATGTTCAAGTAATGTACGATCCGATTCAAATCCTATGAGCAGCTATCAAAGTGGCGTCGGAGCAAGTCAAGTGGAATGTGCTAGGAACGAAGCGATCAAGTATACTCTATATAACGATCGAGTAGGGTCCATTTCGTTTTCCATGCAAACGTAATATATACTAGCTCGATTGTTGCTAGCTAGTGCATTCTTCCAGCAAGCTTGACGTACGTTGTAGCTAGCCTCGTCCTATGCAGGTCTAGTTGCTTGCATGCATCACTACGGGAAACAAGCAAAACTTCCGACGGCCAAATGTCAGGACCGTCGGCGTAACCAAGGAAGTACGACAACCCACAAATGTGGCCGTCAGTGCAGGCGTTGGCCCGGCGCTGGCCGTCGGTGTATCCGTCTTCGTCGGCGTATAAGTCGCCACGTGGCTCCGTGGAACCGGAAACTAACGGATGCTGTTATGAATAGGATACGCGACAGCGACTATCCTATTTTTTTTCTTTTTAATTCAAGTAATTGTGAACTAGCTTATAATTAGATTTATTTATTTTGCTGTAGTTATATTTTATAATTTAATTGGAACGGTTAGTACCTTTGACTTTTAATATCCTCCCACCCGCATAAAATAACGGTGTGAATCTGGAACCTGGCCCTACAACATTAATGCAAAATAAATAAATAAACATATATATACAAAATACATCTACAATATAAATATTAAATATAGATCTCAAATTGTATAGACACGGAGGCTTCGAAGCCCCTCTTTACGAAAAAACCCTAAAATGTGTGTCATGCGTCGTATACCCCCTAGATGAGCATCGAAATGGGGTAGAATAGCTGAACATTTTCTTCTTTTATGCATGGTTAGGTCACATAAACATGTGAAGACAATTTTGAATTTCGGGATGCGACTGGCTTCATCGGCATCGGTTTGTCTCTTGTGAATTTATGGACTTGTAACTCGAAATTCCCACTTCGGACGAAACGTAGTGAATATTTTCAAGAGTTGGGGTAGATCTTGTTTTTGGTTGTTCCTAATGGCTAACCTAGCATAACCAAGCATTTAGTTCCACTTTACTACCATATTTCGGCGCACGTGTAGGGGGTAGCCCGAAAAGTTAGGATTTTCTTCAGCGGGTCTAGGATTTTCCCGGAGAGGGGCTCCGGGTTGTTTGAATCGAAATAAAACCTAGATAGTGCCATATCACATGTGCATAAGTGTATTTTGGGTTGTACATGTCCAAGTTCGCACTCCCGGGTGTGACCGGCTTCACCGTCATCCACTTCTCTCTAAGGAGTTCACATCCACTTACAGCCTGAAAGTCTCGTATCGGACAAACCGGATGGAATCTTCTGAAGAGATGGGTTCTAGCATTGTTTTGTGTGTTCCTAGGGCCTACCCTAACAAACTAAGCAACTAGTTCCATTTTGCTACACCTTTTCAATGTCGTTACTAGGTGTAGACGTATAAGTCTGGTTTTCTCCAGCGGGGCTAGGGTTTCACCGAAGAGGGGGCTCCGAAGCGTCTGGATCTCAACACAAGATAGGGGGTGCCATACCATGTGTGTACAAGTGTTTTATGGGTTTTGGATGGCAAAAATTGTACTCCGGGGTGTGACCTGCTTCACCGGCATCCACTTCTCTCTAATGAGTTTATATGCACTTATAGCTTGAAAGCTGTGCATCAGACAAACCAAAGGGAATATTTTGAAGAGTTGGGTTCTAGCTTTGTTTTGTGTGTTTGTAGGTCCTACCCTAACACAACCAAGCAACTAGCCACTTCCACTTTCCTACCACCTTTCGACGTCATTGCCGCATGTAGACGTATAAGTCTGGTTTTGCCAGCGGGGCTAGTGTCTCGTCGGAGAGGGGCTCTAGATTGTCTGGATCCCACCACAAGCTATGGGGTGCCATACCATGTGTGTATAAGTGTGTTATGGGTTTTGGATGCCAAATATTGCACTCCGGGGTGTAACATGCTTCACCGGCATCCACTTATCTGTAAGGAGTTTACATGCATTTATAGCTTGAAAGTCATGTATCGGGCGAACCAGATGGAATCTTCTTAAGAGATGGGTTCTAACTATGCTTTGTGTGTTTATAGGGCCTAACCTAACACAAACAAGCAACCAGTTACACCTTTTTTACCCCCTTTCGACGTTGTTACCGGGTGTAGACGTACAAGTCTGGTTTTCTCCAGCATGGCTAGGGTTTCACCGAAGAGGGGCTCCGGAACGTCTGGATCCCAACACAAGTTAGGGTGTGATATAGCATGTGCGTACAAGTGTGTTATGAGTTTTGGATGGCAAAGATTGCACTCCGAGGTGTGACCGGCTTCACTGACATTCACTTCTCTCTAGGGATTCTACATGCACTGATAGCGAGGAAGCCCCGTACCAGACAAACCGGAGGGAATCTTCTCGAGAGTTGGGTTCTAACTTTTTTTTGTGTTCCTAGGGACTACCATAACACAACCAAGCAACTAGTTCCACATTTCTACCCCCTTTCGTCGATGTTACCGGGTATAGACGTATAAGTCTGGTTTTCTATAGCAGATCTAGGTTTCACAAAAGAGGGGCTCTAGAGCGTCTGGATCCCAACATAGGCTAGGGGGTACCATACCATGTGTGTAAAAGTGTGTTGCGGGTTTTGGATGGCAAAAATTGTACTACCTTGTGTGATCGGCTTCACGGGCATCCACTTCTCTCTAGTACGTTTACATGATCTTATAGCCTAAAAGTCCTGTATCGGACAAACAAGAGGGAATTAATAGTCTGAAGAGTTGGGTTCTATTTTTGTTTTGTGTGTTCCTAGTCCTACCCTAACACAATCGAGAAACTAGCTAGTTCCACTTTCCTACCCCTTTCGACGTCGTTACTACGTGTAGATGTGTAATTCTGTTTTTTCACCAGTGGGGCTAGGGTTTCGCCGGAGAGGGGTTTCAGATTATCTTGATCGCGCCACATGCTATGGGGTTCCATACCATCTGTGTACAAGTGGGTTATGGGTTTTGGATGGCAAAGATTGCACTCCGGGGTGTGACCTGCTTCACCTAGCTAGTTGGGACTTTGGTTTTCCGGTTAACTGAACCGGACATTTAAGGTATTTCATGATAATTTTGGTTGCTATTTTAGAGAAGCAAATATTCTACACCCTCCGATACATTTTAAATGTTGCAAAAATGTCATGAGGAGGGAAAGCTTCTTAATACAACTTGCATCGGTTAATTAGGTTGAGAGGGAGTAAAAAAAGTTAGAAGAATTTGTTGGGTGTCCGTCTGCACGGCGGGTGTATGCATGCGTCGTTTGACCCCATCGATGAACTAGGAGGTTATAAAATTTGAAGACCGTAAGTACGTTTATGTTTGGTTATTTGACGTTTCCATGCCTCCTGAGGCATAGTATGACGTTGGAGACGGGATCCAACAATCCTAAACTGAGCTAGAAGAGAGGCGAAGATGAAACATAGGGGTAGATGGGGTCCAAAGTATTTATTCTGTGTGTAGATATTTCTCACTGGAGGTAGTACAAAATAATTAAATAAAAAAAATATATTTTGATATTTCAAAGAAATGACAGATAATCGAATAAAATATGTACCGAAACTAAGCCAGAAAACCCATATGTCATTTGCACGTAAAATAGATTGATGGGCCAAAAAAAAGACAGATCCAAATTTTCTACTCCCTCCGATCCACAATAAGTGTCGTGAGGTGAGTGGAAATTTGCATATAAGTAATATTACTCCCCCGACACTTTTTTTCGGATCGGAGGGAGTAGATGTTTTGTATATAAACATCTCTATAGAAAAACCCTCAAGGAATTCTATCATATGACTAAGGGCTACCTTTGCACTCATCTCCTTGTCCGCAACAAGAACAAGAAGATCACCACCATGTATAGATCACACGGGTTAAGCACATCTGGAGTTTTTGTTTAGGATGGTGCACGCTCAAAGGGCGTATGTATGCATGCACATAAGTATATGCTCATATTCCGTATGTTATGGGGTCGACGCGACGACGCCACAGCCAAACTCCTCTTGTCAACCCCCTCCAAATGATAGAGAATGCAATTCATGCTAATTTGTATAGGCATTGAATCGGTTCTATAGTATGATAAATTACAGGTAACACACCCTTTGGAATAATATTGCTCTAAAATATGGATCTTCATAGTAAATCTGATTAAAAAGGATCGTGTACCTCAAAGTATTATGCTTGGTCTTACTTTAACTTTGAATTATGAAAGTCCATACTAAATCTTTAACTATGTAAAAACGTTTAATCATGTTCACCGTTGGAGACGACACCCTTGAGTTGGTGCCATGTTATTCGCCTCTGCCCACAGTCATGCATCATCAACATTTTTTTTATGTTATGGGATTGTTATTACATATCATTTAATTATCACACCTTTTATGGTCATTATCTTATGATAGTGAACTATTATTACCTATTATTTCATCTTTTGTTGGGGTCGTTGTTTTTATGCTAATATAGACATGGATATAGAACAATCTCTAGCACTGAGGAGTATCCTTTCCCTCCTCATAACAAGAATTAGAAGATCGTCAATGTGCACAGATCACACGGGTTGAGCACCCCTAGAGTTTCCCTTTACAACGTCATACACCATACATGCCCCTTAGTGCACACACTCATATTCCGTACATGCCACGGTGGATGCCGGCACCAAGATCCTCTTGTCCACCCCCTAAATGATTGGAAATGCAATGCATACTCATGTATAGTTAATAAATCCACTTTATATAACACGATAAGTTACACGTGAACATACACTCGAAAAAACATGAATGCTATAGTACTCTCTCCGTCTGTGTATACAAGGCCACTATCAAAAACACAATTTCTATCTATACAAGGCCACCATCTCTCCCCTAGAAGAATTGATTACAATTCTACCTCGTATAGTGGTGCTCATTAATGTGAATGTTGCATGCAACCATAGAGAAAAAAACACCATATACAATATGTTTAATTAGCACGGAACACAAGAGGTTTACACATAGTTATTTGTGCTATTTAATAGTTGGGTTTATTTTCTTGATATCTAGGAATTGAGATAGTGGTCTTGTATAATAAAACGGAGGGAGTAATTAAGATAAATAAAAATCTAGACCCTACACTACTATGCTTGGTCTGACTTTAACTTTGAAATATGAATGTTTCCATATTAAATACTAAACTATATAAAAGCATTTAATCACGGTCACCGTTCTAGACGTCACCGACGAGTTGGTGTCGTTTTATTCGCCTCCCTCGACAATTGTTGTGGCCGGACCTGCCTCCCATCGTCATCTTTATTTTATGCTAGGTGTAGCTACTACATATCGTTTCATGTATCATTTCATTATCCTGTGTTTCAAGGTTATTATTTTATATAAATAAATAGTTATTACCTATCATTTCATGTGTCATTAGGGTTGTTATTTTTATACTTGTATAAACATCGATATAGAAAAAATGCTCGAGGAGTTCAATCGTATGACTAAAGACTACCTTTGCAATCCTTGTTCGCAACACGTATGAGAAGATCGTCGCCATGCATAGATCACATGGATTGAGAACCACTTGAGTTGTCCTTTATGACGATGTACACTCAAGGGCTTATGCATGCATGAACCTAAGTACACACTCATATTTTGTACGTAGCGCGGTCGATGCCTTCGCGAACTCCTCTTGTCAGCCACCTCCAAATGGTAGGAAATGCAATGCATTCTCATGTATGTGTAGGCAATGAATCAAAGTTCCATAACATGATAAATTACTACCGAACACTTTTTATGAAATAATATTGCTAAAAAAATATAGAATGTCACAGTAAATAATAATAAGGAAGAAAGTTTTGGTCCCCAAACTACTATGCTTGATCAGGCTTAAACTTTGAAATATGAAAATTTCCATATTAAATCTAAAACTAAAGAAACCTGAGTAAGTGTCATGTTATTTGTCACCCTAAAAATTTATCGTTGTCGGAGTTACCCGCTAACATTGTGATCGTCGTATTTTTTATGCTAAGGTTAATTAGTTATTACTATCAATTCATGTGACATTTCATTTAACGTCATTATTTATGCTAGCGATATGGTATTACCTATCATTTAATGGCGGGTCATTTTTCGACATGCTAGTATAAACATCATTTCATACATACTTTCATTGTCTCGCGTTTTAGGGTCATCGGTTTACGTTTTGTTGCGCCATAAGGGTCATTATTTTATGCTAGTATAAAATCGATCTGGAAAAAACTGCCAAGGAGTTCAACACTAGGACTATCTTTGTGCTCCTTAACCATAAGAAGGATGAGAAGATTTCCACCTTGCACATATCTCATGAGTTGAGCACCCTAGAGCCGCCCTTTCAAACGATGTAAACCCAAGGGAGTATGCTTGCATGTGACTTAATGCATGCTTATATTTCGGACGTATGGCCATCGACGCAACCACAAGTGTGGGTGAAAATGAATATTTGACGGAAATGATGTCCAAAACAATCACACTAGGACACACGTAGCGATGGATAGACATGCATGCTTGTAGGTTCATGACCCCGGTGTGCTTAAATCAGAGGGAGAGGTTTGTACCACCAATATCCTTATGTGCGGGTGACGAGCTACCACAACAGAGTGCCGGTATCGAGTAAAAAATTACTCCTCGAAAGACAACCAATGTAATAACCCACAAACATTGACTACTCGTAAGACGTACCATCGCCGGGGCTCATCTCGGTGACCATCAACTTCCTAGCAGTATATCCTATGAAGAGACAAGATTGATGTACCAAACGGGGAGCCACAACTTGGCATGGGTCTCTACACAATTTCTTTGCACTTGGGATTTTCGACGAGGCTTATGAGTTGATATTCCTAAGCAATACTTTTTGCATGCATGGGTAGCTTCCGACTTCTTGCATTAGAAACTAATACCATTGGCTAAATACATCGGTTACCTTTGAACTAATATTATTGATATTTAATACGGGATTTTCTATCTCTGGTTATGATTTAATATCCGAAAGAGGGTTCGATTGGTTCAAAGAAATGTATACAATAATTGTCTAGGGTTTGTAGTTTTGGAGGGAAATAATATTCATTAATAGAAAAAGAAAAGGTTTGAGAATATACTGGGTTAGCAGACCTATTGGGCTGGGCTGTAGTCCGTCCGGCTCCTGATAGTTTTGGAGGCGACTATGGTAACCATAACCACTTGAGGAAAAACCCTACCGTGATTCCCTCCCTGTCTCCCCCCATTCGAACCCCACCTATTTTGCCCCTTTCCTCGCCTCCGCCGCCGCCTCGTCTCCCCACCGCCGGCCCCTCCTCCCTCAGCGTCCGTGCTTCTCTCCTGCATCTGATCGACGGCCGCCGCCCTCTCTAGAACTTGCACTAACTCGACCCGCCGCCGGCCGCTTCTCCAACATCTCCTCCTCCCTGCAGCCCGCCCCCGTAAGCATCGCCGCAATGGTGGTTCCGTCGCCGAGCTCTGGAATGCCCCCGCGTTCTGCAGCGCCGGCCTCCCCGTGCTCCTGCTCCCGACGAGAGAGGCGCCGCCGCCCAGGAGCCATGGCATCGCGACGGTCTTGCTCGCCGGTGCGCTCGTGCATCGGTAGCACGATGTGCGGCGCTCCGTCGAAATCACCTGATCGTGATGCACACGTGACCGATGGTTTGCGCTGCGGTGCGGTGCTGCACGCCGTCGAGGGGCGCCGACCACCAGGACGCATGCCCCAGTGGGTTGTCGTCTATTCCGGCGCCGGCGCTACCGGCCTCCTCCGCCGCTAATGTTCGACGACCAGCGTCTTCGCGGTTGCGCCGTACGATGGGGAGGCCGTGGACGCGCAGGATCTAAGGTCGGGTGCAGGAGGCGTCATTGGCGTGCAAGAAGGCGCCCCCAAGGCCCACCGTGCGACCTCACCACCGCCGTTCAGGAGCATGCCATCTCGTCATTCAAAGGTAGATTCTTTCCTGTAACATTTAGTTTTGTGCTGATAATTGCTAGGTTGAATTGTCGTGCCCGTGGGAATTGTGAGCTGCAGTAATTTTAGTTTTATGTAATGTGATAATTTGGTCACTGTTGTATTCTTGATATTGCTATGGATCGTCTTTTGTATCTGTCTAGATCGCACACATAAACGAGTTCTCTGTCCTTGTTTAGTGCATCACAGAAACGCCTTATGTGTCCTTGTTCTGGACCTCCCTTCTTGCAAATTGATCACTGTGTTTTGATGGCATATTAGAGGTTAGGAACAACCTTCTCTTTGGTCATGACGTGAAGCGGGGCATTGAATTGTTAATTGAACATTGTAAGCATACTTATAGTTTATTGGGACAGGGAGGCCATGGATGCGGGCTTGCAGCACCTCTACATGCTATATCTGAAGGCCGTGTGGAGCGTTCCATGGCGTGCAGGAGATCGACATCCTGGCACCTAAGGTCCACCGGGGCGACCTTGACGCCGCCATTTAGGAGATTGTCAACATCGGCACCCAAAGGTTGAATTTTTTTTCTTTGAACGCTCTAGATACGATTTACGCCATGCTATCCCATGTGTTCTGCATGGTGCTCTTGTGGTGTGTTGTGCTAGCCAAGCAATATAATTACAGGGTTCTTTAGTAGTATTAACAATTGGCTATTGTTTGTCTTACTGCTAATTCATTTCATGCATTTGGCTATTGTGTTGACTAGCTCGTTCACATACTTCGAACATATTTTCTTCTGGTGATGATGACTTTTTTAGTTGCTGAGTTTTCACTTAGTAAGAAGTTGATCTCTGGTCCAGGAGGGATAGTAGTCGATGTAATACATGAATTTTATGTCAAAAGGCCTTTTGTTGTTGCTACTGGACATTCTTGATTGGTGCTGCTGTGTTATCTTGAACAAAATTTGTTTGGGTAGAATAGCTCCTTTAGTTGCTGTGATTTGGTTCTGATGATAGCATCGATAAGAACTGAAATATTACTACATTTGATCTTAGCTTATTAATCATTCATGCTAGTACTTTTGCTTGAAAAAGTCGATCTGAAAATGGTGCACATCTTTTTTTCAAGAATACATGCACGTATTCTCTGTTTCTCTTTTTAGTTCAATGGGGATACTAGTTAGCAACTAACATGTACTTGTTTTCTTGTCTAGATCTAGCTTGTAATGCTATTAGTATCCAGAGGTTTGTCTAGTCACTCTGGAATATGTGCAACTAGTCCTGTGACATATGTTTACGTAATTAATACAAACTGAGGGGGTGCTTGGATTACTATATTTCTGACCTCTAAACTAACAGGGATGTAGCACACAAATCGGGAGCATCTGTTGGGCATTTTGTTATTAATGTTACCTTGTAAGCATGCTCTTAACTTGTAGTTTGTTCCAACAGGGAGACCATGGATGCGGCCTCAGCTCCTCTACGCGCTGGATCCGGAAGCCACGTGGGACACGTCCATGGCATGCAGGAGGTTGGGACCCTCGCCCCCAAGGCCCACCGCGGCAACCTCGACACCAATATTCAGCAGATCGTCGACATCGACACTGAAAGTTTGGATATTTTTCTCTGAATGCTCTAGAATCGATTGCTGTCATGTTGTCCCAACTGTTCTGCATGATGCTCTAGGTCATGGCCTTATGCCATGGCTCTGTGTCTGTGTTGTGCTAGCCAAGCGCTATACAGGGTTCTGGGGTAGTATCAGTGACGGGCTCTGTGGTAGTATCTGCCCCAGCGACCGAGCCAATGACGCCCCATATTGGGTTGTGGTGATGAAGAATATTTTATCTGCTAAGTTTTAACTTACTAAGAAGTTGATCACTGTTAGAAGGCTACTTGTTGTTTGTACTGGATTAGTGCTGTGCCATCTTGATCAATTTTTTTCCCGGAAATTAGCTCCTTTGTTTGCTGTGATTTGATTATGATGATAGCATGGATAAGGCCATAAATATTACTACATTTGATCTTAGCCAAGCACTATACTTACCGGGTTTTGTGGTAGTATCAGTTACAGGCTCTGTGATAGTATCTGCCCCAGCGGTCGAGCTGATGACGCCACATATTTGGGTTGCGGTGATGATGATTATTGCACCTGCTAAGTTTTAACGTACTAATAAGTTGATCTCTGTTAGAAGGCCTCTGGTTGTTTGTACTTGACGTTATGGATTAGTGATGTGCCATCTTGATAAAATTTTGTTACTTAATTAACACATTTGTTGGTCATTTTATAGTTAAATGATGACCTGGAACCGGGAATCATTTGGTGTGTATGAGCTAGCTAGTTCCATTTTATTTTGTCTTGACCTCATCTCTCTAGCTAGTTATTTACTCTTACAGATTGAACTAGCTAGCTGCTGCCTACCGGTGGCTGCTACCTGTGTAGTTCCTGTATTTTTTTGCTGGATATCATGTGCTAGTTTGCAAGTTTCATGCTTTCTTTTTCAGTGGTGAAATTGGTGTTGGTACGATGTGTAAGGATCATCTTGTTCTCCATGCTACAAGATGGAAGTGCTTTGGGAAGGAGATGGGATGAATCTTGCAATTGAATCACTATTCTTTTCTCAGTAGAGGAGACGTATATATGTGTCAATCTTGAAGGTTGGGTAGTCGTGTGAGTTTGTTATGTGCTTGCTGTTTGAAAAAAGAAGATCAGTTTGCCACTAGGAGGATGGTTTGATGGAACTGATAGTGAATTGGTGACAATAATGGTCTAGTATATGGCCTGTTGTCTCTATTGTTAAGTACTATCACAGAAACTTTTGCACCCACGAACTTGCTATCTTGGGATATTTTATTGACGGTTGAAATCGCTGATCTGCTGTTTGTGCCAACACTAGATAGATGAAACATTTCTGCATGTATTGTTAACTTAAAGGGATCGGCATGCAGTGGTAGGTTGTTGGTTGATGGATTCCGTGGGGATGGATGTTATTCGAGGTGGCAATGTATTGTTTGTATATGGATATCCATCCGTCAACTTGCTCATGTGAAACAATAGTAGGCCTCTCTTGGCAGTCTGTGTTTGTTGGTGTGATTGCATACTGGACGCGGCAAGTTGATCCTTGTTGTCGGCTTTCCTTGTTGTGCAGATTCTGGTTATGGAGTCGAGCTGGAGAGATCAAGACTTGATGCTGGGCTGGTAATTAAGCACTTGGGTACAAGAGCGACGGTCTTTTATGGAAGCGACGGCCAAGCCTTCCATGAAGCTGTGAATGTGAATTGTTTCCTTTGATCTCGAGCCCTTTAATTTGAATTGTTGCGGAGCTTAGGAGTTTACTTTTCAATTCTTTATCTGTTGTTGGAACGGCCAATATTGTTGCTGCCCATATATATATGTGCAAAGGGAGACATAACCTGTAGTTGGAGATTCTTGTAAAACCTATGGTCAGTTCTTCCGGCCGGCCGGCCGGCGAGCTGTTGGCGTCGGATGATCCCTCTCTAGTTATTGGGCATGTTTGAGAAGAGATGGTCTGTTATTTTGTAGATTTGTTTTGGTGCTGGATGGATCTGTAGTTAGGATTAGACTGCAAGACCTGCAATCCCTCGCCGGCAGCCATCCGTGTGTACGAGAGACACATCCGGACGGCAAGACCTGCAAGAGGTAGTCAAGACTGCTACGCGAAATAAAAAAGGGCAGTGAAGACTGCCGTCCGTGTGCACGAGAGACACATGCATCCGTGGCTGATCCATCCGGACGGAGCCACGTTCGACACGTCAATGGCCTGCATATCTTGCAGCGCTAGTGCGAGACGAAGGGCATGGTCGTAGTTGTAATCAGAAGACATAGGCAAACGTGCTAATATGTAGCTGTTTGCATGGGAGTCGTCCTCTTAAGAGCCGTGCTGGCGCAAAAGGAGCCGGAGACAACGTCGGGACATAGGCAAAGCAATTTCTGTTAAGCCGGCTAAATATGTTATATGTTATATGCATTCAATTCAAAAAAAAAAAAAAACGTGCTAATATGTAGCTGTTTGGATGGGAGTCGTCCTTTTATGGAAACGCCATCCTCAATCATATCCTGGCGGTGACGATGGTGAACCGGAAAGAAGCGGTAACTCTCATCGTGCTCCTCCTCTAGGTTGCCTATCTCGATCAACGTCTTTGAATACCAATGGTAGCGAATATCGAGAGTGGACACACTTCTCCCTTCAACCGGGTGAGCACGAAGAGCCCCGTCTTTCTGCCATCTCAGCAGCAGGTGCCCACGTTGTAGGGCGTGCGGCCCCGGGAGACAGCACACACCGCGAGGTGTCACATCGTACGTCTCGTATGGCACGGTGTCAATATGTTTCGACCAGCATCCGTCCTCCGAGTTCAACTCGCCAAACCACCTCATTCCGATGGTGTGCTCCGGGCACAGCAACGGCAAATACCGGCAGGTTATCTCGCTAGTGACGAGCCGGCAATGCTCCGACGTGATCATCTCCGTGGCTAGATCGAAGCGCACGTTCCTGGAAAACCCATCGTAGTACCCTTGGCTGTACCAGTACACGGCTCCGTCGTCGCATGCAATTGCCGGGTTTCCATAGAGCACGCCGTGCCGGCGTGCACCCCGTATGCGCACGGTCCTCCACTCCCTGTCAGCCCCGACCGTGAACACTTTCAGCTCTTGCGTGCTTCCCATCCTCGGACCCAGGAAGTACCCCTCATAGATGGCCTTCTCATCGAAAACACTGTAAACGATTTTGTATCGCCTCGCCTTGGCGTCGAAGCCAAAGCAGTAGGACGTGGTGCTGCACGTTTCAGCCTCGGCCGTCGGCGGCAGAGGCAGGACAGTCGACTTGCCGATGAATGGCTCCACGACCTTGATGATGCCGTGCACGGAGTCGTGGAAGCAGAGCAGGCTCTTGCACGTGCCGATCATCTCGGCGAACTGGTTGACGGTGAACTTGGCTGTGAGCTTCCATTGCTCGTCGAAGAGGAAGCCGCCACCGTTAAGCGGCTCGTGGGCACCGTCGTCGGCCTGGCTGCGTCCCTGGTAGAACACGATGGTGTGGGTCGGTGCACGGGGCCGGTGGACCATGTGCGCGTCGATAAAGCTCTGGCCGGAGATGATGTCGCGCCACTTTTTGCAGACAGAGCGGAGGCGGCGGAGATCGCTGGCCGGGAGCCAGAGCAGAACGTTGGCCAGGACGTCTGGCGGTAGGGCCGCGAGATTGGCAGCGTCGGTATCCACATAGGCATGGGCGGCCGTTTTCTGCTTCTTGAGACCCTGAGGGAGCATCGGACCAGCCTGAAGGGATGGAGTGCTTGCACTTGGACTTCTTTTTTTTTTGAGATAATCGTCGCACTTTATTGATCACCGAATAATGTCATTACACAGTTCAGCCCTGATCAAGTCAGGGATCACACCAATAGAAATCTTACAGGAATTACGTTCCGAGGAACGAGCTAGAGAATGAGCTACGACATTTGCTAAACGAGGAACATGTTTGAACTGACAGGCTTCGAAAGTGCTTGCCAACACTCTGATGTCCTTTACCACCACTCCGATCTGAGACCGATCAGGTGAGGGAGACACCAGACGCTGAATGATCGGTAGACAATCCGAGGACAGGATGACCTTATGGAAGCCATGGTCCTGCAGAACTGACAGAGCATGGAGGATTGCTTTACCTTCTGCGAGCTCGGGAGCCGGGAATTCATCGATGCCCACACTGCAAGAAAGGATGAAAGTCCCGTGATGATCTCTGAGAACCGCACCCCAACCCATCCGCCTCTCCCGCGGGAAGAGTGCAGCGTCCACATGCATGCAGACAACGTCGATCGGCGGCGACATCCAGCGTGGTGGAGGCGATGCTTTCGCCTTCTGACCCCCAGGTTTATCTTTGAAGCAAAACTGCAAGATCATATTCGCATAGGCTATTACCTTGGCTGCAACTCGAAGAGGATGACTGGACTCCTCATTGTTACGGGTGAAGTTCCTGGCCTCCCAAATATGCCAGCAAGAAACAGCCATCACCATTGCCGACATGGGCGTTTCTCTGTCTAGGAACTCAAACAGCCACTGTCCCGCGTTCGACGTGGATGTACGCAGCAATTTCATCGGGAACACCTCCCTGACCGACCTCCATACTGCCTGGGCGAAGGGGCACTGAAGAAACGTGTGCACCACACGCTCAACACGTCCACAAAAGCAGCACTTGTCGTTGGCCGGGATTTGGCGATGGCGAAGTTGATAGCCCGTGGGAAGACAATCGTGAGCCAGACGCCACAGCGTTACCTTCATCTTGTTTGGGGACTGAATTGCCCATAGTTGTTTCCACTTCTTCGCCTCGGCAGACTGATCAGAAGAGGAACCTTGATTCATTTTCGCTCGCCTGGAGAAGAAAGAGTTGGACCTTGCCACATGATAGGCAGACTTGACCGTATAATTACCGAATTTATCAAACGGCCATGACAGGAAGTCTACGTCCCCGTGCTTGCTGATTGGGATAGATAGGATTGTCCGAGCTAGATCCTCATGGAATATCGCAGTAACCGTATCCGTATCCCAGCCATCATTTGAGTCATTGAGCAGTGAGCATACCTTGGCCTCCACCTCGATCGGTACAACTGTTTTGAAAGATCCCGGAGGGGAGCCAGGAATCCAATTGTCGCCCACAATCTTTACTGTGTTGCCATTACCTATGCTCCAACGAGCTCCTTTGATCACGAGGTCACGACCATGAAGTATGGATCGCCAAGTGAAGGAAGAACCGTTCGGTTTAGTAGCCGAAAGGAATTCTCCATCAGGGAAGTACCTCCCTTTGAGCACACGTGCACACAAAGACGATGGTTCATTGATCAGCCTCCATGCTTGTTTCCCCAACATCGCTTGATTGAACAAGGGGAAGTCGCGGAAGCCCATTCCACCCAAAGACTTAGGGGAAGATAACCACTCCCACGATCGCCAATGCATCTTCTTTCTGCCATCCTCATATCCCCACCAGTGATTAGCAATTGTACTTTTCAGCTTATCGCAAATCTGGATAGGAATTTGAAAGCAACTCATGACATAGGTGGGTATTGACTGAGCCACAGACTTGATCCAAGTCTCCTTCCCCGCCCTTGACATAGGTTTATTTGACACAGCCGTGATACTCTTCCAGACCCGCTCGGGAAGGAAAGTAAAGGAGGATGTCGCCGCCCTCGCAACCTCCGTGGGCATGCCTAAATAAGTATCACGCAACACTTCACTTTCCACCTCCAATTTCTCCTTCACCCTAGCTTTGGTACTCTCTGAACAGCTGTTACCAAAAAATAAAGATGACTTCTGTAGATTCACTTTCTGACCTGAAGCCTCACAATATGTCTCCAATACTGATTTTATGGAATCCACACTTCTTTCATCGCTGCGAGCAAAGAAAATACTGTCATCTGCAAAGAGCAAATGTGATATAGAAGGGCCTCGTCGACCATTACGTAGTCCTTGTAGCTTTCCGAGACCCTCCTTTTTCTGCAGAAGACAAGATAATCCTTCCGTGCACAGTAGAAACAAATATGGGCTGATCGGATCCCCTTGGCGGATGCCCCTTGATGGTACAACAGGTGTTGTGAGATCCCCATTAACCTTCACTGCATATCGAGCCAAGGTAACACATCGCATAACTGAGCTAATCCACTCATCTGCAAAGCCTAGTTTCACCAGGCACCCATGGAGATATTCCCATTCAATCCGATCATAGGCCTTCATCATGTCGATTTTCAATGCGAAAAACGGGCATTTATTCTTTTGGCGTCAGATAGTGTGTAAGCTCTCAAAAGCAACCAATGCACTATCAGTGATGAGACGGCCTGGTACAAAAGCACTCTGGAACTCCGAAATAATGTCAGGTAGCAACTTCTTCAGACGGTTAGCAACAACTTTCGAAGCAAGCTTGTACAGGACATTACAGAGGCTAATAGGGCGAAACTTTGAGAGGTGTTTAGCATTTGATACCTTAGGGATCAGCACAATAACGGAGTCACAAAAACCATCCGGTATCTCCTCTCCTCGCAAGAAACCCCGGACTGCATCACAAACATCACTATGTATCAAGTCCCAGTGTTTAGCACTTGGACTTCTTGTGATTGTTGCGTGACGAGTCTGTTCTTTTTATGACGTACATGGCGTGACGAGTCTGATGGAGAGACAGACGGAGTTGTAATCAGAATTGGCGCTGGTATTTGCCGCTCTCAATCAAGGAAAGTGATTCTCCTTCAATTCAGACTGTTGTGCGGATATGGCATCTACCCTTGGATCCTAATACTCCGGCTGATTCCGATTACAACACCAAGTCACCAACTGCAAACATGTCATGGCCACGCATACATGCATATTCCCAAGAAGTTACCATGCTTCAGTCGCCTGCTACTTTTCTTATTCTTTGGAAATCAGCTAGATGGGAAAAAAGATACGTACACCTTTTGTTGACGTACTAGCTAACCCAAGCGGTCATCTTTTTTTTTTTTTGAGCCTTACCCAAGCGGTCATCTAGTAGTCGATTTTGTGAGCAGTCGATCGATCAAGTCCAGTTTTAGGAGTCCCGCCGAAGCAATCCCAACCAGAAAACGTGACCAAAGTGGATATCAAAAAAAAAAACGTGACCAAAGTGTTACTCTTACCTATAAACTCATCACAACTCGTCACAACTCAGATCCCAACACCAATTTGAACTCCATCCGGAAGTCAGCTCCTCTAGTCCTTTTCATAAGCTAGTCAGCTAGTCAGCCACGGGTATCCCAACACCTTTAGTCCTCTAGTCCTCAACTCCTCTAGTCCTCAACTCCTCTAGTCCTCAACTCCATCCGGAAGTCAACTCCATCCGGATATCCCAACACCAATTACAACAACATATCCTCCTGTCTAGCTAGTCAGCCACGGGTTGGAGCCATTGCAATGCCTCACCGCCGTTCCCTCCGGAACCAAGCAAAAGCAACGTTCCAGGATGCCACCGTGTGTCTCCCGCAAGACGTCCTCGCCAGCATCCTTCTCCGACTCCCGGGGAGCGACCTCCGCCGCTTCCGCTGCGTATGCAAGGAGTGGTGTGAGGTCATATCGGACCCTTCTTTCGTCGACCAGCACATGTTGCACGGGCCACAGGGCCTGACCCACACCATTGTCTTCTTTCCCGGAAAGAGCCCAGCCTACAGAGCCAAGTTTCCTAGCAGTTTGCGAGATTGGGATGCCAAACAGGCAGACAATGGGGCAGGGTACCTCCTGGATGAGCACTGGCGAGTCACCGCCAGGTTCACGGTCAGCGAGTCGGAGGACATGGTGGGCGCATGCAACGGCCTGCTCTGCCTCCTGGACGTTCTCCGAGACGCCATCAACATCGTGGAGCCCTGCACCGGCGAGTCCATCACCCTGCCGCTGCCACCGGAAACCGAGAACTGGCACGAACACAGCGCCTACTGCTTCGGCTTCGACACCGGTTCAAGGCGGTACAAGATCTTCCATCTAAGCCTCGACATCCAAAATTGGGCCAACTCCTCAAAGCAATATCTGTATGTGTACACGATCGGCGGAAGCAAGAACTGGAGGAGGGTGCATATCCCCGCGGGCACAGCCAAAGAAAATATATACTACAGTGACCCGGTGTTTGCCGATGGGTCATTGTACTGGTCCTTCGATGCAGAGCGTGAGTTTGCGAAGCTCGCAAGATTCAATCTGGCGACGGAAGAAATTACATCTGTGTCCATCGTTGACTTCCTTCCAGTGGATGGTCTTTGTACGGAATTAGAACCAACAACCGACTCGGATGCACGGATTGGCGTGATAACTGTCGGAAGGTTAGGGAAGCAGGACGTGTTTTTCATGGGAGAGGGCGGCCGTTGGACGCGAAATAACCTCAGCGACGTGACACTGCCTCAAGGACGGCATCCCGCGTGGCCGTATGCCCTGCAACGGGGGCACCTCCTGTTGAAGGACTTACGGGACGGTGGCCTCTATGCTCACCTGATTCCGGTTGTAAGGAACAATGATTTGGGATCGGGAAAGCTGCTGCTGAAAACAGGTAAGGAGAAGAAGAAAAAGGAGGGCAAGAGAACAAATAGGCAAGGAGAAAAAGAACAAATAGGCAAGGAGAAGAACAATACGCGAGGATTGTTCGTCCCAGCCCGGTCAAACCAGGTGCCAGAGATGATAGGGCGAGCCCCGCAAGAATGGAGCATTGCAAGAACCTTTTGCTATGCCCCGCCACTCTCGCCTGCTCTCTTGGCACACCGCTGTGGGTTTCCGTGTGGGTCCCCACAACCTCTCGCGAAAAAACAGAAGTGCAAGTAGATCGTGAGATGTACACACTCAGTCTACAAAATTTACAGTAGAAAAAACATGATATGTGTACTACTTGCTCCAAGCTTTTCTTTAATTTTAGCAACCTATATCTCCTCCTAGTTGTTGCATCAACGATCGAATCCAGCTTCTCTTGCAGTGTCACAGCATGTCATTCCGAGAACAAAGAATAATATATCTGTCACCATCCATTGTGAGTAATTGTTCCTTACTCATTTGATGTATCAAGCCACCGAAGCTTCGAACAAGGCTGATGGATCAACATGTCCGGCCGGATCTATTTTTACCACATGTTATATTCTTCGGTGTAATAATGTAAACGATGAAAGAAAAGTCATGTGTCCAGTTGATTACGAAAAAATCGGACACCGATATTTGCCTATCAAGGAAAAAACACTGGCTATCAAGGAACTTGTTTGTCCTATCTCACACAATATTTGAACTACACAACGCCGATGTTGCAGTCCTTCTCAAATGAGCAACGGTTTCGAATGACATGTGATGCCAAGCTATGACCGTCAAACAATCGGTTTTCATTTCTTCTTTTATTAACGAATCAAAAAGTTATATTGTGTAAAGACAGTTTATAATAATCAAAATTTATTTTTGCATATCCGAAAAGAAGTTTTTACAAATTCCAAGCCCAGCCATAAACATTTTTTAGAATCCTATGAACAATCCTTGAGCCCGTTTTCCTAGTTTTTTGAAAGCGTGAACATTTTTTGAATGTCTTGGGAATATTTTTCTTGAATTGTATAAAAAATTAAACGCATAAAACCTTCTCCTTTTGAAGCCATGAGTAAAAACAAAACATCAAATTATTTTTTATATATATGAACATTTCTTCACATCAGGGATATATTTTTTAAAATTTCACGTACCTTGAAAAATATTGAATGAAAAAACAAGATATTAGATAATAAAAAAACAAGTAAACAATAAAAATGAGAAAACAAAAAAGAAAACGCGTTTTTCATTCGATTCCGACCTAGTTAATTAGTTTAGGGAAGAATGCACCTACAGATGACGTCGTACTTGCTACGTTTTCTTCTTCTTTGGAAATGAGAAAAGGATGGAAGCAAAAATAGTTTCCTTTTGCTGACGTACTACGGTAATAGTAGTACTCCATCTATATCAAAATATCGGAATGTTTTAGCTTTTCCTATACAAAATGTATCTAGACATGTTTTAGTTTAAGATACATATGAATCTACACACTAACACATGTGTAGATACATTTTGTATAGAAAATGCTAAAACATCTTACATTTTGATACAGAGTGAGAACTTGCTAATTCCAGGGCTGGCTCATTTCAGCAGTTTATTGACGAGATCCCAGAATTAGAAACGACCGGTGTCGACCGGTGTCCGCTCCTAGGGGCGGCTCGGGAAACCCTAGCCGCCACCCCCGCCGCCCCCACCTCCTCCTCCACCCTCTCCGCCGTCACTGGAGGATACGGCCGGGCTAAGCCCGCACTGTGGATGGCAGCGGCGGGGCAAGCCCTCGCGCAACGGCAGTTTCTCCCAAGATTCAAGGCGGATCGAGTGGCCTCGCCGGAAACGGTTCCCGCTACTCCGGCAGTGCAGCGCCTCTGGCGGCGCGATGGCGTGGCTTCTCCTCTTGGCGGGGCTCGCCAAGACGCTCCCGGCGGGACGGTAAGGCCGTGGCGGCGGCGCCCGTCGCTACTCTCGGCGACAACTTCGGTTGGCCCCGCAAGTCCATGTCAAGGCAGATGCTGCAGATCCTGTGCCCTGGGCCGACGGGCCTTGATCGTGCCCGCCGAGTTGGGCGCTTGGTGGCGGTGATAGTCGGACGGGCTGGTCTGTCTGTGGATATTGAAGCGGCAGCGCCGGCGAAGGCCGGGCCAATTTTGGTCGTCGACGGCGGCGCCTGTGAGCATCGTTACCTTGTGGAATGCGTCGCTGCGGGTCTGCCGTCTTCACATCCTAGTCCTGTGAGGGAAACCCTAGATACGGGTTTCCAGATCGGACGATGTTGGCCTTGCGCCATTCTTCTTGAGGGCTTTGATTAGAGTATGATAGAGCCAGCGGGTGTCGTGAGGTTTGTGTTGGTGGTCTGCAGTGGAGGAGCGGTGTTGCATCTATAGCCTCACGATAGCGAGTCTCGGCAGCGTGGCGCAGCGGGGTCTGGATGATGGAAGCTTTATGGTGGATGCGTGCAGGGCGGAGGCGTCATGTGGCCTCGTGGCGACGTTGACTGCTGGCCTGGCAAAGTCGCTGCACTGATTACCCGTGAAGATGGTTCGGTGGAAGACCGCGGCAGCGGAGCATCGACGTGCGTGTCTACGTGCGTCTGAGCTCTGCTGGACTGGATTGTGCTACCGGTCGCCAGCGGGCGGCTTGGGTAAAGCCTCCGGTTTAGATGATGTGCGTTGGTGTGTTAGCTCAGGGTATCAGCTCGGATATTGACTACCCCTTCATTAAGTGTAGGTTTGTATGTGTGACGAATTTGTTGTCAAGCAGGTGACTTCTGGTTGATCTTTGTAACTCTTTGTAAGGCGTTGTGGTTTCGCTTTTTATTAATAAAAATCCGGCTATGTGGACGTCCCATGAGATTGCTTCCACGGGCGCACCTTTGCGAGACGTCCTCGCCACCATCCTGCTCCGACTCTCGGCGAGCGACCTTGGTCGTCTCCGCCGCGTCTGCAAGGAGTGACGTGAGGTCATCTCCGATCCAATCTTCCTAGAAGCGCACCAGGTCCATGGACCGTGCGTACCGACCCACACCATCGTGTTCGTCTCCTCCTCCAAGCAGCTCACAGGTCGAGGGTTCCTCTTCGAGGAGCGATGGTGACCCACGGCCATGTTTGCCGCCGGCAAGTTAGAAGGCATGGCGGGCAAGTGTAACGACCAGGTCTCCTTCCTTGACGTCAGACCCGCAACTGGCACTTCTTTCGCTTCGAACCCAACACAAGGCGATACAAGATTGTTCACCTGTCCCAGGGTTTGAACGATGCAGCAGGCCAGTAGTGCTGCTTCTGGTGGGGGCAAGTGAAAAGTGGAGGATCGCTGGGTTAGATCCTGGCTATTCCGACAGCGAACATGTGTGCGCCGGCAGAGCAGTGTACCGGTGGGTGAGAGGGACGGACTTCCAGGACCATTTCGCGCTCTTCGGTTGTTGGCGACATTGTTCGTGATGCCAATTACATTACACGTGATGATAAAATCATGGGAGCGCCTATGTCACAGTCGACTGAGAATATGTTATGTCTCAGTCGACTTCTAGCGTTGGGTCGTTATGTTTTGTGTCTGGCCTTTTTGTGCAATTTTCTGTCTTCTGTTCCGCATGTTTCCCAGCCCACCTCCCAGCCTACCACGCAGCCCACCTCCCCAGCCCGCCCCCTTCAAGACAGAAACCAACATGTACTCAGCCCCTTCCTCAAGAAAGAAACCATGTCTGGAAGCTCCCAGACGATAAAAGGACGTACGTCATGTTCTGTACCTAACCTCGTTCGCATCCCTTTCTTCCTGCTTCTGTTCTTCATTGATCTGAGAACAAAAGAGCAGCGCACAACACCCTAGTAGCATCCCAAAATCACTGGGGGAGCATCTCGTTTCTCTTTCTCCCTTCAGATCTCTCCATCTGCAAAAAGATTGTACCCATAAGATTGCTGACATGGGGGTTGATTCGGGTGGTAAGGGTGTTACAAATCAGCAGGAATTCAAAACTGGCTTCTCTTGTACTTATCCTTGGGTGAGCCTTGATGTTGGATCTGGTTGTACACAGGGTATGAGCAAAATTGTCCTGTCAATTCCTCTCTTTTTGGTTCCTGAATCACATTGGAGCTTAATGCAAATCAGTGTGAGGAGAAATAAGTGAAGATACACTTCCTCAAATCTTTGGAACCTATGGATCTTTCTTAATGAACAATGCTGAGGTGAGGATTGTATGCTTTAGCTGTTGTTTGCTATAAATTTGGTGATGTATTTCAATGTCAGGTCATGGAAGTTGGTATGGATCATGTTAAAATTTCGCAAGGGCCTTCGCAGGTTGGGCATTCCTACATACCAGTACCTAGCCAAACACAGGATGAGCAGTTTTATAACGTTGGAATGCCACAAATCTGTTTACCTCAGGTGTTTATCTGTTTCTATGTTCACTGTGAGGTCATGAAAAAAATGTTTTTATTCTAGTTCAAATGAATGAAAGTAATCGTCATTTTTCCGATAAAACATTACATGTGTTAGCTCCTACAGGCAATCAAAAGAAAATGCGAACAAAAATAACTTTGTTCATTTCCTGATTGCACAAGTTAACTCCTACAGCCAATTTGATACAAAGTCTCGAGTTAAGGTTAATGCGATAAAAATAACTTGTTTATTTCCATCAGATGACAGAGTACGGGAGAACACCCTTAAAAAAATACAAACTAGTTTATCCATGTTGTTTGGAAAATAAGCATAGAAATCATTTTTGATTGGTTTGTTATGTTTGCAGGTTCCTTGTTAAGTTCAAGGTCCTTCTGTAGCAGAAAACAAGTTATACTGCAATCAAGAAATGGCTACTAGTTCTCTATGTGAGGTATGAAAATCAATATAGAAAGCAGAAGTGATCTTTTCGGTTGTTGTGGAAATTCTAAACTGACGGACACAACGCAAAAGCAAAAACTATAAATAAATTAGGATAGTCACTGAAAAGTTTAACTTGCTTTACCTTGCAGTAGATTGGCGCTTGAAGCTTGCGAAAAGTACTGATTGTTTGTCATGTTACAAACTCAGTCTGCAAAAAAAAAAGCCGGAAAATTTCATAAAACTTGTCTTGTTGCATTGCAGATTACTCAGACCAAGCAAAAAATGTAATCCATATATGCAACAAATCGAAAGTAATGACAATGTGCATGGTGCTGAGGTATTGTTAATGCAATAATTGTTACTGAGTAAACTACAATTTCAGTACTTTGTATACATTTTATAAAAAATTGTTTTGCTTGCAGTTTGGAAATGGAAGCTTTCTGGACTTACTGAATGCTCCAATTTTTGATGAGGTGAGACACAAGTAATTTGAAAACAAAATTAGGTTGTGCATAGTTGCATATTTTGTGTATATTTTGTCTAATTATTCTTGTTTAACTTTTACAGAAGAGCATGTACATGATTACAGGCAGGAGTGATTTTGTTCCTTGTAGTCAAGATGATGCAATTGCCGCTGAAAGAGTTGTTACACATGACAACAATGACACAAACACAAGGCAGTATGATGAGGTGTCGGAAAATGATGATGATAGCTCTTACAAGTACAATGATACCTGGAGGGATCCTGTTACGCCAGGCCATAGTGTAGATAGGAATTCCTCTCATGAACTTGAAAGTATGGAAGAAAATTCTTCTGATGACAGACCTAAAGATGATACAACACCTGGGGGTTTTGATGATGTTGATGATGAACAAATCCCAGTGGAAGTTGAGGTTGTTGCTGATCAAGAACATCAATTGTCACAAGAAGATATAGACATATTTATAGAAAATGAAAGTGTTGTTGCTGCTCAAACATCCAGCCAGGAGGTGCGCAGCCATCACGTCCCTCATATTGATCAGATTTTCGACAGTGCTGAGGAAGCATTCCAATTCTATAATACATATTCTGAAATATGTGGCTTTTCGGTTAAGAAAGCAGCTAATTATCGTATCCAGAAAACAAGCCAAAATAAACAAGTGACAAGACACACTTTCAAATGTAACCGTGCAGGCAAGGTTCTGGAAGAAGAAGTTCTTGAGGAAAGAAAAAGGAAAAGAGATATGAAGAGGCAGGAGACAAAACTTAAAAAAATGCAGGAGAGGGGAGAGACAGAGCCCCTGCAAGCAGCAACTCAGCCACCGAAAACTAGGAAGAGGAACAAGATAGAGATTACTGGTTGTGATGCTGAAATGATTGTCACTCTGAAAGGTGACAAATGGGTTGTTACAAGTTTGCAAATGGAGCACAACCATCAGTTGAGTCCGCCTGAGGAGTCTAGGTTCTTAAGATCACACAAACACATGACTAATGAAGAGAAATTGTTCATCCGCACTTTCAATTCTGTGAAACTACCAACTAGAAAAATCATGGCAATTCTATCTTATTTGAGAGGTGGTTCATTGAAAGTTGTTCCGTACACGAAGAAGTTAGTGAGTAATCTAAGGACTGCTATGAGTAAATAAAGTCGACTCAATGATATGATGCAGGCTTTGGAGTATTTCAAAAAGAAACAAGCTGAGGACCCCCGGTTCTATTACACTTTCAAGGTGGACAAGCAGAACAGAGTTGAGAATATATTCTGGTGTGATGCTAATTCTCGAAGGATGTATGAGTTGTATGGAGATTGTGTCAGCTTTGATACCACTTTTAAGACGAACAGATACAACATGCCCTTCGCCCCATTTGTTGGTATCACAGGTCATGGAGACAATTGTCTTTTTGGTTGTGCAATTCTACAGAATGAAACCATTGACACGTTTAAGTGGCTGTTTGAAACATTCCTGCATTGTATGTGTGGAAAAGCTCCAAGAACTATTATTACGGATCAGGACAAGTCAATGGCAAGAGCTATACCTGATGTTTTTCCTAACACGGTGCATAGAAATTGCCTTTTCCATGTTGTAAAAAAGGCAGAGGAGAAGCATGCAAGGAGTTTTGGAAAGATAATCAATTTTCACAATGAATTCAAAGACACAATTCATTTTTCGCTGACTATTGCAGAGTTTGAATCTTCATGGGTAGCTATGATTCAGAAGTACAAAGTGCAGAATCTGAAATACTTGAACAGCATGTGGGAATTCAGGCACAAGTTTGTTCCTGTTTTCTTCAAGAATGACTTCTTTCCATTTATTCACTCTACGTCTAGAAGCGAAGGAACTAATGCAGTTTTCAAGGACAACGTTGGATCCACATATAGTGTGAGCAGTTTCCTTTGTGAGTGTGATAAGATAGTAGAAAACATTGAGGAGAATGAGAAGCATGAGGATTCTATCACTAGGACTACAACTCCCACGTATTGGTGTGGCAATGATATGGAAGTTCAGGCCGGAAAGAAATACAACAGGAAGATATTTTATCGTTTCCAAAAGCAGCTAAAGTTCACTTCAAAATTACACGTGGAGGAGATAGTTCGTTATGGTAGATATGAAGTGTTCAAATCTAGCTTGGCTGCATCTAGAGATTTCAAGGTGAGGCGATATCTAGTCCTTGTTGACATTCAGGCGCAAGACTTTGGATGTATTTGTGCTAAGTTCAACAAAGATGGCATCCTATGTGCTCATGTCCTTAGGGTCCTAGTGCATCTCAACATAGCTGAAATACCAGAAAAATACTTCATACCTAGATGGATGCCAATAGACAAAAAGGATATAAGAGACATCAGATACAATATCCCTTTGCAAATGACATCAGACTGTAGCCAACTTAGGTACAATGTTCTATCAAAAGTCTGTCTGAATGCCGCGTATGATTGATCTAAAAGCAATGAAAAGTATATGTTTGTTACCGAAGAAGTCAAGAAAATAGCTGAAAAGCTTGATGAAATGACACTTGTTGAGGAGGTGCGAGTAGAGGCGTCTAAACAAGGCGTAGAAGAACAGAATCAGACTAATGATCTCAATCCTTATGGTGAACTTCAAGATCCCTTTGTTGTAAAATCTAAAGGCAGACCAACTACTTTAAGCCAGAGAAAGACTGATGGGAGATATAAAACATTTGCTGAGCAAGTGTTTGGAAGGCAAGAAATTACTTGCAGTCACTGTCAGTCAAATGAACACAATATCCAGACATGTACTAATCTCCATCTTGATTCTTCCATGTTCCAAAATAAAAAGAAGGGAAAGAAGAAACCGAAAGGTATAATAAATTTGTACTTGATATCTAAAAATATCAGTAATCTGTGTTTTGGTCACTAATGATTGTTCTGGTATTTGACATGTTTTTCTTTGTCTTCGTTGTCGCATTTTTTGCAGCGAAAACAGATCAATGACAAAGGACAAAAAGCAAGTGACAGAATGTGAGCTGAAAAGAAGCCAGTACACAAAAAGGATTGGGCCAAAAAATATAGAACTTACTCTCTTCTTGATGTAGCACGTGCGGTTAAGGGTCTTGATGTATCCAACATTGCATCTACAACATGTATCTCACGGAGACCTGATGACATATAAAAAGAAGTAGAAGTACAATATTTTGTTTTGGAAACATATTGTAATGATCATTATATGTACATGAGCAACAATGATTATTTTTGTATTTTGTCATCTGTTTTGCTAATAGTTGTTAGATTATTTATACATTAGAGAATCAGCTTGATTTGGTAGACAAAATTTCTTTACTGCTGTAAAGTAAAAAAATTAAATGGAGACCATATTTATTTGCTAAATTGTAAAACGAGCACAACACAAAAATGTACTTCATGTCTCTGGTGAAAAAAGATTTTACATGATTAAAAACGGGATTAGAAGGTTTTTCATCTTTGACATCTCGCATTGCGTGTAGACATGTTCTTTGCTAATAGTTTTTAGATTATTTAGACATTAGAGAAGTAACTTGATTTGGTCGACAAAATTCTTTACTGCTGTAAAGTAAAAAAATTAAAATGGAGACCATATTTATTTGCTAAAATGTAAAACGAGCACAACACAAAATTGTAATTCATGTCTCTGATGAAAAAAGAATGAACATGGTAAAAATGGGGGAGTAGAAGGTTTTCATCGTTGACATCTCACATTGCGTGTAGACATCTTGTTTGGTCACAAAAGAAAAGAAAAAATCCAAAATCTTTGAACATGAATTGGTAAACTGATAATTACGTAAATGCTAAACAAAAACAGAATGGAAAATAAGCAAAAACATTGTTCTACAGCCGGCTTTGTTCTTGTTTTCAAGCATAGAAAAAGCATACAAAATTCTATGCTTCCCATCTATACAGAAGGTCTGCTTCATGTGTACAGCAGTTTTGTTCGACCCGTTTCCCCTGTTCGCTTTGCATCAATATTTTTTACAAAAGGTTCAGCTGATAATGAAAAATGTAACTAGTTTGGACATGAATTCAAATCTTCGAACCATCCATGTAGCCTTTTTACATTTGTTTTGCATATCTGCCATGGACCTACAGAAAAAAAAGTAACCATTTGCAGTACGTATAAGCTAAGATTCTGTCTTAACTATATAAAATGCAGAAAACAGAATGTAGCCATTGTAGTTATAAATAACTAACTTACAGTGGGATCAAATTCTCTAACCAACTTCTGCATGTTAACGAGCGCATTGTAGTTGCAAAACATCAAATCATTTGCAATCTGCGTGCGTATATTTGGTATGTCCTTGAACGAATACATGCCCAGTAGTGAGCTCCTCGGTGAGAAGAGTTCGATGTTCTTCATAACGCAAATGCCACAGTCCGTCCTATTTGGTATGGGTACATCAATTAATTAAGTTTTTATTCAGGGATACATAGTCAGAGTAAAAATGAGCAAAAGTATAATTTGCGTAAAAATGATAAAACAAAAGTTGTAGTGTTTACTGTTGACATAACAGAGAACCAAATAAAGAAAACATGTTAATGTAAAAAAAAACTGAAAGTATCATATATATTTACCCTGTATTTTGTTGTGGCACTTTTGGATAAACAACTTGAAACTTGGTCCAATCTATTTTCTTGCCAGCACACTCATCCCAAATAAGTTTGAAGTTAGTTATCTATAGAAAAGTTTGAGCATTAGTTTAAGAAAAGAATAATAGAAGCCCTGATTATAATGGATGAATCAATTGATAAATAAAAAAAACTTGCATAAAATGCAGTTGTGTATTACCATTTTTTCGTCTGCTTTCTTGTGTATTGCATCGTCCTTTGAGAAAAGTGAATCCATGAATATAAACTTTTCATCTCTTATGTCTACCGTGAATAAGAACCAATGGAAATCATATAGGGATGGGAAATGTAGCTGTTTAGATAGAAATAAAAAAAGAAATTTAGTTGCAAAATATTAGATAGTTGAATAAAAAGAATGGATACCAGTGTAGTAAAAACTCAAGTGTATGTGATAAAAAAAAACCGATGCAATAAACATATCGAAATGTACCGCTTCTGTTAAGTGGAGCTTTCTTGCTTTTCCTGCTCCTTCGAACGCTTTCAAAACCTGTTCTTTCATGTAAACTCTTCTATCTTCGTTTGGCCATTTTTCAAGAAAGTATTCCTGTTTAGATAAATACAAGAAATGAATAATATATACAGAAGTACATAATTTGGGGACTTCAAAGTTATCAAAAAGAATGCTTGTTAAGAAATAAAGAATCAAATTTCATTGAATTAAAAATTCTTTTGGGTAGTTTGAAAATTTGCATGATAGAAAGGATAACTGAAAAAAGAACTTACACTTGAAGTATGGAAGAAGTTGTGTCTGTTTGATTTTTTAGGGTGATTATCATTAAACAGCTTTCGACACCACATGTTTATCACCCATGCTTCAACCACACCTTTCCGCTTCACTGAATTTCCGAAGGTGTCAAAGCTGACCTTCATGTTGTCAAATTTTATAGCCATTTCGCTAATTGTAGCAAAATGAAAATAAAACGAACATAAACAAAATCTTTGTAAGCATATGAATTATACTGATTGTATAACTTAATCGGGCATTTACATCAATCTATAAAAAGACTTTGACAAGAAACGTGTACTTACTATTTTCTTTCAGAGTTTGCAATGCGGACAATAGCATCGAAAAACTGAGTTTGTTGAGCAGTAGGTTCTGATCCAGACCAGTTGACAACAAAAGGGGAAGACACATATCTGCTTGGTGGTACCATTCTTCTTGGTGCGAGAGGTGTTGTATATTTGGAAGATGATGAGGTATTACAGATGTTGGGCTGTTTTGATAAGTTCGAATTATCATAAATTATGTCAATCTGTTCAGTAGCACTTTTGCGAATTGGACTCAACCGGTTGTTGCCAATATATACTTCCTCATCTTCATGTTCCACTGTTCTACATGGGCTTACTTGCTGTTCTCTCACAAACTGAACTTCTGGAGAGTCTTGTGAGCTATGTTTAATAAAGAAGTCTTGATTAGTTGCGCACTAGTTATTTTATGTAAGAAAAAAAATGCATAAAAGGATTGCAACAATAATATAAATGAAAACAGGAAAAACCAAATTGGCAGTGAGCTCAGTTATAGTGAAGTAATGCAAAACTTACAAGTATTATTGTGTCATTTCCTGCATTTCTTTTTGGTGAATTCTGGCTCTCAGAAGTACCATGTCTCTGTGATGATTGATGAGAACCAAAATTATTTTGAATTAGCGGTTCACACGAACTAGCTCTTTGACGTTGTTGGACTGGGTACACAGGGGTTTTTTGGTTGTGATTAATAGAAGTATATAGCCTTGGTGGTTCACATGAGCTTGACCTTTCAATCTGTCCTGGCTGTTCAACAAGTGGGGAGTGTTGTCTAGAATTTTCAAACTCGATAGCTTCTTGTTCTGTCAGCTCTCTGATCCTAATGCTCCTTAGCACCTGTATATCAAACAAAAAAATGCTTACTCTTAGGTATATCTTTGGCTATAATAAAAACTAAATTTTCCGACGTATTTTGTTCTGGATTGCCAATCAAATGAGGATTTCAAAAAAATTGCTAAAAAATAAAAAATAGAATAACTTACTTGATTTCTTGGGCTTGCAAGAAAACTTTGCATGAAAGGTATCGACGGTACACCATCATCCACCTACATAAGACAAAAAATCAGAAGAAAAAAACAACTCGTATTTAGTGCAACTAATATCCCTTTTCTTAAATCTGAGTCAATTAAGAAAGGTGCAACTACAGTTAAGAGAAAAGTGCAATTGCACTTTTCTGAGCAGAAAAGTGCAACCCTGCATTGCAACATTATAGCAACCTGCAGTGGTGTGCTAGACCAGTTGCACAATTCTGGTTCGGAAAATTGCAACTTATCCTGAGAAAAAAAGCCTATTCTAGGACGGGAACTACCACTCCCCAGTTGCAAAAAATTCTTGACTAAAAAATATAGAAACACAGAAAGATAAATGGGATTGCGTATGTGTCTGTCGACTAATATCCCTTTTCTTAAATCTGAGTCAATTAAGAAAGGTGCACAGTTAAGAGAAAAGTGCAATTGCACTTTTCTGAGCAGAAAAGTGCAAACCACAGCAGTTCTATACCAGTTGCGCATTTCTGGTCTGAAATGTGCAACTTATACCGATAAAAAGCCTATAGTAGGAAGGGAACTACCAGCCCCAGTTGCACTTTTGTTGACTGAATATAGAAAAGACATAAAAATTATAGTTGAGCCTTCCTAGATGGTGAAATACAATAAAAGCTCCCCCTCGGGACTAACCACTTGTCCATTTGTGAAAAGTAACAAAAATGAGTGAAGCTAGTAAAAATTTGTAGTTGCACTTTTCTACTTGAAAAAAAGTGCAAACCGTCTGTACCGTAAAACAACTTGTTTACAAGCACGGGGGCCTAACCCCCCAATCCCCACCCCCACCCCTGTTGCACTTTTCTGGTTCGAAAAAAGTGCAAACCAACCCTGCAACGTGTTACTGGTGTGCTAAACCGGTTGCACGTTTCTGGTTTCGAAAAGTGCAACCTGTACTGGTATACTAGACCAGTTGCACGTTTCTGGTTCAAAAAGTGCAACCTGTACTGGTATACTAGACCAGTTGCCCATTTCTGGTTCAAAAAGTGCAACTAAAAAAACCTGAGAAAAAACCTATACTAGGAGGGGAACTACAACCCCCCAGTTGTGCAGTCCTATTTGGTAAAAAAGTGCCAACAAAGCTCCCTTGGGACTAACCAGTTGCGCATTTCTCAAGTACACAAAAAAGTGAAACCTAGTAAAATTTGTAGTTACAATTTTCTACTTGCAAAAAGTGCAACCCTGCATTGGAACATTATAGCAACCTGCAGTGGTGTGCTAGACCAGTTGCACAATTCTGGTTTGGAAAATTGCAACTTATCCTGAGAAAAAACCCTATACTAGGACCACAGCAGTTCTATACCGGTTGCGCATTTCTGGTCTAAAATGTGCAACTTATACCGATAAAAAAGCCTATAGTAGGAAGGGAACTACCCCCCTCTTGCGTATGTTTCTGTCGACTAATATCCCTTTTCTTAATTCTGATTCAATTAAGAAAAGTGCAACTATAGTTAAGAGAAAAGTGCAATTGCACTTTTCTGAGCAGAAAAGTGCAACCCACAGCAGTTCTATACCGGTTGCGCATTTCTGGTCTGAAATGTGCAACTTATACTGATAAAAAAATCCTATAGTAGGAAGGGAACTACCCCCCTCGCCCCTACACCCCCCACCCCCCCCCCCCCGTTACATATATCTCGTTCAAAAAGTGCAATCCTTCATTCCTGAGAAAAAGAGTAAATAAGAAACAGGTTGTCATAGCTTGGCTAAAAAAAAGAACACATACTACGACGGAAACTAATTGGTTTCGCATTTCTGAGATGATAAAAACAAGTGGGCACATTTTTTGAATAGTGATTTAGGCCATACAAAAAAAATACATACCTCGAAATCATCTATTTCCATTTGGTCCGGACCTTCAATTGTTGTTGGGCTTGAGTAACTATCAATTATTGGCTGCAAACTCAACGCAAGTGTGTTGCTCTCTGGAGATAAATTATTAAACCTAGTGGTCTGCACCATTGTACTGTCCCAAACCGTTGATCTCTGACCGCACTGTATTGAACTAGAATTTATGAAGCTTGTCGAATGATTTGTATGTGAGGTTGATTGCTCTTTGCCTTTTGGAACAAATAAAAGATATTGAAGAGAAACAAATTAGAACAAAATTGGGATTGAGAAAATCTAAAAACCAATAAAAAATATAGACAAAAGTTTTTACGTTACGTTACAAAAACTTGTAGAAACTTACCCACTACATTGTTTGGTGCAAACATAGCGTGTGTAGGAGGGGGAGTTCTTATATCTGAGTTCATATCATCTTCGTCTTGTTGTTCATTGTTCGTTGGGAGGCATTTTATTTTCGCTGTAGTAACATAATTTAAAGTGTACCCCATTGATTGATAAACATACATAGAAAAACAAAAACAAAAAGTGCGAATGTACAAATATATTATGGTTTTAAACTACCTTGTATTGATTGCCCATCACAATGCCCTGAAGCTGCATCTGCTTCATCATTTAACAGATGATCAAAACTAGCGCTGTTTGCGTATGATCCTTGTGTTATTTGAAGCTGCTGCAAAAAAAAGGAACAGAAAACAATTTTTGTTCATTAATTAAACCTGTTAGGAATCAAGAAGAAACCAAAAATGATGTACAAAAAGCCTTTTCCGATTTGCTTACTTTAGATTTGTCGACATGGGACGGTCCTGCCTGTGTAGTTTTTACTTGGATGTTAAGATTACTTAACTCTTTATTGACCTGAAGTATTCTTTCATCTGGTATTTTTTCATCCATCATCTCCTTTCCTTCTCTAGGCTCAGCCAAACATGCAATAATCTGGTTTGACCAAACAAAAAAGTTTTACCATGTAGACAGAAACATATTACAAAATAAAAAAGGCTGCACAAAAAGATATTACAGAAAAAGGAGAAAAAAAGGTAATTGAATTAACCTCGTCTGTTGAAGCAATTTCCCCCCCTTGGTTGGCTATTTTCAACTGCAGTTCGAGGTTTGTAGACTCTGATTGCTGCTTAACCAAGCGAGCAGAATTGTTGGAGTGTTGGTTGCAACAGACTTTATCAGAATCTTCATGGGTGATCGCATTTCTACCTGTTTCTAGGAAGATAAATTGCAACAACACAAACAAAAACAAAATTATGAACTACATATAAGCTGGATTGAATATTTACAGACCAATAGGAATCGATCTAGGAAAGTTTAAAACTAGTGGCTTATACAACATACAAAAAAAGAACATACCGATATTTCTAACTATGTTGTTGCTCGTATCACTAGAAGGTATCTTTACAGTGCTGCCAGAAGCATTGTTAGCTTCATTTGACTTGTTATCATCGCCATCAGAACATACCAATTTTTCAGTGTTTTGAGAACTGTTTCCTATACACTTGTTTTCTACCAAGCAAGTTATGACATTGATAATTAGTGACTGTGCTTTCATACAATTTCTGAGGGTCTCATCAAGTGTGTATTTTTCAAAAATTGAGCACACGTCATCTTTGACCTGTTAACATGAGAATTAAAAAAAGAGCATACGTCATGTGTCAAAAAGAACGCATACATATGCAAAAGAAAAATTCAGGGAAATATAAAAATTAAAGGAACCAAAAAGAAAGAATATTCTATAACCTTATCACTGAGTGCGCTCTGTTGAAATGAGTCAATGGCCTGCCTTAAATTGTCGAGTGTGAAAGTGGTGGCTGCAGTTTGATTTGAACCTGATTGTTTGTAGCATGTGTCTTCTATATTCTTGATCTATTGAGAATTGTAAAAGTGCAAACCACTCATGAGTTATGCTTGCCCATTTAGGCTTATAAAAACGAACTGATGCAAAATAAGCAGGAACACAAACAAAAAAAAGAAAAAAGAAAAAAGGATAAACTAACATGCAGCTTCCCATAAAAATTGTCTTCATCCATGTCTTGCTTTATGTGATCTTTTATCATGTCTCCCTTCCAAACACTTATTCTGGGCATAGCTGTATTGATTTGTACTTTTCCAAAATCTAAGAAATCCAAATACCGAACCTGAAAAACACAGCAACACATAAATCCAGGTACATGAAAAACACATTGAGATGAAAACAGAAAAAGAACAAAAGAACTGCATGGGATGGATGGTGACACACCGCTAGGTAGTAGTTGCATACAGCCAGAGTTGAAGATGAGCCTTGGTATTTCTTTATGTAGAATAGAGTCGACTGTTGTACAAATTTTGCCCACTTGTATGGTTTTATCTTGCTAGTATCGATAAGACCAGCTAGGTATGCCGTGCTAGGCTTTGTACTTGATGTAGGACAGTAGAATGTTGCCATTGCAACTGTCATAAAGCACAACAGGAACTCATCCTTCTTTTGTCCTTTCTTCAGAATCTTGTCACCAAAGTACTTTGTAGTTGGCATTTCTGATAATCCAAATGAACTCAAGAATGTTGATGTTGAAAACTTGGATTCATTTGGCACAGGGTCACCCTCGGATGGAATCCCAAGGACTTGACCAAATGACTTTGGGTTGATCTCAATGTATTTGTCACCAAACACCATGTCTTTGTTCTGCACATCTACATGGTCAGCCAGCCACTGCACAAAGGACCAAGGGACAACAGCGCCATCTAGTTCAAGAATAGCTCCAAAATTAATCTCCCGTATAAGACCTCTCTGATCATCATCAAAAGTTTTCATGATATCAATCAGTTAGTTCACATGGTATCTGCTCCTTGCAACAGATACATCCTTGTCGACAACTTGCCTCCCCTGCCTCCGATCACGTGTAACTCTCACCATTCTCTTTGTTGTCTGTAATTTGCTTTGTTTACGCGTTCTTTTTAGACTTCTTTGCACCTGAGAAAAATGAAACAAAACCTTAAAATTTGTTCCTGTAAGTCTTTCTCATCACTCTCTGCCAAAAAGGATAGAACCAAACTATTTTAGCAAGCTACTTAAGTTCTGCGTAACAAAAGAAACAAAAAAAACAGAAATGAGACAGGCAGTACATCTATTTTGCTTACAATTGTATTAACTGCCTCAAGAAACACAACCTCATCATCGGTTTTAGTTGCAGCCTGAAGAAAAAGGAAAAACCCATTGAGCACACGTGAATTAGTTCACCGAAAAAAGGGAACCCATGCAATTCATATATACCTCTTCACCTCCGCCCGAATTTTCGTTACTGTTCTGCATATTACTTCCGGATAGATGACTACAAAGAAAAAACAAAAAGAACAGGTGCTAAAGCAACTCATATATTGATAATGAAAAAAATAAGCTGCCTATTAAAACCTTAGCGATAGTTTGTCAAGAACTACTGATGTGAAAAGTAGTAGAACCTACTACTCAGTGTCATATTCTGATAAGGAAAAACGTAGAAAGTACAACATCACAGTAGTAATATACTACTCCCCCCGGGATAGAGTGCGATTTATTTTCAAAAAAAAGAGTGTGATTTGGGATAAACACACTCAAATCTCAGCAGCATCCATCCCCCCTCCCCCCTTATACAGTAAAATATCGAGTAATCTACTAAACACACAACACACAAGAAAAAATTCCTCTACCTACTTACTAAACATAGCCCACCGGCGAGAGGCGGGCACGAGGGTTCTTCCCCCTGCCACCTGCTTGTTGTTATGCACTCATATATTTGGTGGGCTTGTCCACCACTCAGCTCTCGGTTTAGGACATACAGATACAAAAAATGTTTGACAGAAGTAGTTACTGACACATACATCTAGTGATTTCAAAGAACATACAAATAGGGATTCATGATTTCAGGACATACACACTCAATCTCAGCGCCTCCATCCCTGTTTGTTGTTATGCACTCATAGATTTGGTGGGCTTATCCACCACTTAGCTCACAGTTTGGGACATACTGATACAAAAATGTTTTACAGAAGTAGTCACTTAGACATACATCTAGTGATTTCAAGAACATGCAAAATAGGGATACATGATTCAGGACATACACAGTCAATCTCAGAGCATCCATCCCCCCATCCCCCCTTCTACAGTAATAAATCGAGTAATCACACATCAAAAGGGGGGGAATTCCTCTACCTGCTTACACCACCTCTGTATCTTCTTCACCTCCGAATCCAGGCAAACTAAAAGCCTAAATCAAAGGTCTAGTAGTTGCACACACAAACCTGCGGTTCAAGAACACAACAAAAATCAAAGTCAAAACAGAAACAAATCACCGCTCGATCCCCTGAATCGCACAAAATAAACAGGAGCAAAAAACAGCGGACATACAACTACAACGTACCAGAACAGATTCCGCCACCGCCTTACTGGCCTCCGACGGCGGCGGGGACTATGAGCTCGCCGCTCCCTGTGAGGACGGCGACTTCCTACTCTGCAACGAAACAGTAGGCCATCACCATTCAGATAGCTCCGAGAAGATTTGCGGGGCTGCGGCGGCGCAGGAAGATTCAGCAGTACCTCAAGAGCAATCGACGCCGACAGCAACGACGAGCTCGCCGCTCGCTGATAAGACGCGGCTCGCCTCCGCCTCCTCTTTCCTCTGCCTCCCCGTTTCCCTCCTGTAGAATGAAAAGACAAAGATGCGCGTCTCCAGGAGAAACGGACAAAAATGAGAGCTCTCCCGTCGTGGGCTTCAGACGGGCCCACAGAAAAAACGCAAACGACGCCAGAAAATCGAACGGCTCACAGAAGGGCGATCGGGCGGTCAGGAATTCGACTGAGACTTAACGAAAAAACAGTCAGCTGAGACATAGCAAATCCGTAAAATCATTGTTTGTGCGAACGGGCAACAGGTGGGCGTACAAGTACAATGGCTATGGCCACGCTCTAAAGCTACCACAATGGCAGTGGGCGAAAGTTTCCCAAGCCCTCCAATGGGAACCTATTGCTGCTTGACTTTGAGTATGATGGCCTGTACGCTCACCCAATTGAGCCGACAGGTCATGACCTTGGCGCCGGGAAACTGGTGCTGAAGATGGGCAACATAGAGGAGGAGGATGAGCTGGCCATGAAGACCAGTTGCAGTACACCAGGGTTGTTCGTTCTGGTCCTGTTTAACTGGGAGCCGGCAGACAGATACCCGCACCTGAACGGCAGAGCAAGGGCGTTCGGCTACATCCGTCGATGTCATCAAGTTTGGCAAAAGTTGAGGGTTGCATTAAGTTTAAAGGCCAAAAACGATGGTTAATTGTTTCAGTTCCTCACTGATTCATCTTTTCGATCTGACGCGATACATATATTGATGCAGCACGCCCCATTTCACCAAGCTCGTCACCAAGTGGACCCATGACAAGATCACGAGCAAATGCGATGCATGATAAGGTGAACTCAATCCTCTCTATCTACGCTTCCGGTGACTTGGTGAATGGTGCCCTACCTCATGGAAATGTCCTATGTGTGCTCGGGTTTGATCCCACGATGCAGCCCCAAGACGATTTCCAAGAACGTGCCCAAGACAATGCCCAAGAAGCCATGGAAGAAGTCCGAGAAGACGGCGTTGAGAAAGAAGACAAGGAGGAGAAGATGGGAGAAGGGTACGGAGGCCGGCCTCAAACCCCGGCCAGCTCGGCCTCTAGGACGGGTCCGTGCTAGAAGCCCCCTTCTCCACGCCGGCCTCGGGCCGGCTGCTCTGCGCACCCAGGTCGGCTCCCTTGAAGATACGAAAATGGAGGGGAAACCCCCCCTTTTCACCCCACCTACCCCCTTAGCTATATAATGAATTGGTTGGATTTAGGGTTAGAGATGATTTGAGACCTGTGAGCTTAGCTCATTACCCCCTCTTGTGAGGCTACTCCTATGATTTGTATCTAGGACCGTATCAAGGCTACTCCAATGATGTGTATCTAGGATCGTATCGAGATTCACCAAGTTACCTATCCTTTCCCCTTGAGATTCAGTTAGGGACTTCCCAATCTTTCTCAACTAATCCTTGAGGTTCTATTGGTGTGGTGGACCGGCCAAGGGTGTGAAGAGGTTTCCGAAGAGGTGATTTCAGTCGGATCGTTCATCATGTAGGCGACCGTTGCGGCTTAGTTGACGGGAGAATTGGGTTATTCGGTTCTTACTAGTTATCTCCCCCTCAATTTCCCATGTTTTCCCCTCGATTCCCCTCTCGTGTTCATCGTTCGTTCTTCGTGTTCGTGGTCAATTCATGAAGATCGGGCCACCCAAGAGGGTAATCCCTCCATCATTCTGTATCAGCATCTATATTGACACAAATTCGACCCCCCCACAATCCCCCCTCTTCCACCCAATTTTTCTTTCCCCCACCTTAATTTCGAAAAAATTCACCAAAAATAGCCTCAAAAGGGATTTCAACCGATATGTGGATTCGTTGAGTTTTTCGTGGATTTGTTGCCAAAAACCATTACCCACCTTTCTATTCAGCCGGTTTTCTTGAATTTGTCCAAAATATTTCTTGGATATCAAGAAATTTCGAATTTGAGCAAAAATCACAAAATAATTCAGCTCTTCGATTCTGGACAGATTTCAAACGTGTTTTTCTTTGCCGTTGTTAGTCTGATTTGAGTGATTCAAGTTTCCACGCGAAGCCTACAAAATCATCTAGGAAACTACATCACCGGATCGACACGAAATCGACACCATCCGACCGCAAGTCCGTGATCATCGACAAGATAGGTATAACTTGCTTCCGCTTGAACTAACCTATTGCTCGTGTACCTTGCCCATTCGTACTAGATATTTTACATCGCTTGGCATTGCACTAGTGGCAACGAGAGTGCGTTACGTGGGGATGACTTCAGAATCTGTCAAGTGGGCCTACCTGGTCTAAGGCCCAACACGGAAGCCCAGCTCAAAGGACTACCCGGTGGCGCTAGAAGGCCTAGCGAAGGCCCACCCGCAAGACTTGCGGGACAAGATGGAAGCTTCAACCGCCTAGATCTTGGGTTTGTAACGTCCCCGGGTACGTTTTGAGACCTAGCCACCTTTTTAAAGGCTAGGAGAGCCACCTGGGGAGGGGATCCAATCTAGTTTTCACCACCATAGCCATAGCTCGAGATCCAATCTCTCGGCTTGAGCACCCGTCATTGTAATCAATTCTCATAATAAAAAGAAAGACAAGCAGGAGTAAGGTTATTACCTCTATGAGGGACCCGAACCTGGGAAAATCGTGCACCCCGTTAGCCGACGTATCCGCCAGCGCCTATTTCATTCTCTTACTAGAAACCATGCCGAATCACCCGAGGGATTTGTCGACATGAGTCATCGATAGTGCGTGTTTAGCACTTGTGTGAGTGTATTTCAACTAGGATTGGCATTTTTATCCCCATATATCAAAAAGTGAAAAGAGAAAAAAAAGATCGATGCCAAGTGCTATCCCTTGTAGGAACATGTAGCTTCGCGTCGCAAAACAGAAGAGAGTGACCGGTTGCCACGGTGCGAATCTTGTTTCCTCTTATAGTTTGCGGTTCGTGCTAGAGTCCTCCTTGTGTTGGTGCGGCATTGAGATTAGTCTTCGATAGGTACATTTCGTCTCCGCTTGTCCATTGGCCACACTAACTCGGTTCTTTTCCACGTTTTACAACACGCTTTTCTTCCGATTTGTTGATTTTCCTTGCCACTTTTCCTCACCCATTTTCCTTCCACATAAAGTGTATGTGTTGTCGTTTGCGGTTTTATAATCTTTTTGGACTCACTTTGGACATACCGCCCTACACCTAGGCTTGTCCACTAGCCTCATGCAACCAAAAAAAGGTAGCGTTGGGTAAGTGAGACATCCATTTCTTCATATCACACTTCTGTGTTTTTGAGATGGCTAGGGAAGGAGTGTTCACAAGTCCAAGCTCGGAAGATCAAGGAACCCCGTTCTTCAACGAAAACGCCCACCTCACGTCACCATCAACGACCACTTCCAACTCCGCCAACTCGTGAAGTACAGATTGGAGCGCTATGAGCATCGTCTCCAAGCACAAGAGGCTTGACTGAATGATCAAATGACACGCATCAACATCAACTTGGATAATCTTGCCAACCGTCGTGAATCATCGTCTTCCTCAAGGTCGCGCCGTTCAAGCCACCACACTCAATATCACCACCAAGCTTGTTGATGCTTGCGTTGATGGTGCCTTGACGGGGAGACTTCTTGATGATGATTAAGTCCCTAGCAACGGCGCCAGAAAAAGTCCTTGATGCTGGCAAAGTGTGTTGGGAACCCCAAGAGGAGGGTGTGATGAGCACATAGGTAGGAATTTTGCCTCTGTTAAGAACCAAGGTTATCAATCCAGTTGGAGAAAGAGGATCTTCGGAAGGTAATGCCACTGACAGTGGTGATGGCGCCTCACCGGTGTTAGCAACAACGCGGAACCTGCACACAACACAACCAAAATACTTTGTCCCAACGGTACAGTGAGGTTGTCAATCTCACCGGTCTTGCTGAAAACAAAGATTAGACGTATAGTGTGGAAAACGGTGTATGCTTGCAGTAAGTAAAGAAAAGCAGAAAATTGTAGAGGTTTGTTTAACAGTGTAGGAAAATGGACCGGGGTTCGTAGGTTCACTAGTCGTGTCTCTCCATAAAAGATAGCATGTTGGGTGAACAACTTACAGCTGGGCAATTGACAAATAGAGGTTGCACCGTAGTGCACATTCATGACATGATGACTACTATGATATTTAGTGCGGGCATTACAACAATATACATAGACCGTAATCCATCTGCATCTATGAGTAATAATCCACCCTCAGGTTATCATCCGAACCCCCTTAGGTATTTAGTTGCAAGCAACAGATAATCGCATTAAGCAATGTGTGCAATGTAAGCAATGATTGTACACGTGGACACTCACACCACTGTTTTCTCCCTAGTGGCAACAACACATCCTCCCCCGTCACATTTCTGTCACTCGAGCACAGGCGAAAAGGACGCATGAACCCAATATCGAGCATAAGTACTGCCTCTTGGAGTCACTAGCAACTACTTGGCCAGAGCAACCACTAGCAACGGAAAGCATGCAAGATCACAAATAAGATATGCAATAAAGACTATAATCAACTTGGCATAAGTTCAATATTCATCGGATGCCAGCAAAGAAAACACATAGAATTACATAAGAACCATCTTGATCATGTTATGCAGCTCACGAGATCTAAACATTGAGGCATAAGAGGAGAAGACAACCATATAGCTACTGCTATGGACCCGTAGTCCAAGGATGAACTAATCACGCAGCACTCCGGGGGCAGGCATGGTGATGAACAGGCCTACGGTGATGATCTCCTCTATAGCAGGGTGTCGAGGGACAAATTAAGAACCCCCTGATCTAGGGTTGACGACGACAGCGGCTGTGGAACTTTTCGGGGATATTTGATCAGGTGCTTAGGGTTTTCCTTCGGAGAGGAATAAATAGGCGAAAGGGCAAAGGCGGTGGAGCCCCGGGGGGCCCACACCACCCCCCCGGCGCGGCCAAGGGGGGCGCGCCTACCTATGGTGTGGGCCCCGTGAGGGCCCCCTCCCGGATCTCTCCGGGACTCCGTGGAACGTTCGGGAATTCTAAGACTTCCGAACTTTGAATTTTCCAATTCCGAGAATATCTCTAGAACAACTTTTCTGGAGCTAAAAACAGCAGAAAACAGAGAACTGGCTCTATGGCATCTTGTCAGTAGGTTAGTACGGATAATCAATAAAAATGACATAAGAAGGGAGAAAACATGTAGCAATTGGCATAATATCATCATGGAACATCAGAAATTATAGATACGTAGGAGAAGTATCAAGCATCCCCAAGCTTAGGTCCTACTCGTTCTCGAGTAGGTAAACGATAAAAACACAATATTTTCTGATGTGACATGCTACTAACATAAAATTTATCATCATAATGTAAAAGCATATGTAAGCTGAGATCGTAGAACTTTAAACACAAACATGATAAATAGAACTTTAATAATAAAGCATAGCAATCACTTTGCATCATGAGAAGTAACTCAAATAAAAGATCATGAATAACAATGTATTGAAAGTTATACGTTTGTTTCAGGTATAAAGAAAGCATGGCAAGGTGGTATTTCGCAAGTCCTTAAGAGTGGGACAAAACATAAATGCCAGGACACCTTCAAAGTTCATGAGGGAAGCAGGAATGGCAAAAATGCTCTCTCAACTAATGATGTTTATGGGACAAATGCACATAAATAAAAGAATGGCCAAAATGCTCTCTCAGTTGTGCATAAAGTTAGAAGATGGATATTCAACATAAAAGTAAAAGAAAGGCCCTTCGCGGAGGGAAGCAGGAATCAACTCATGTGCTAGAGATTTTATTTTATTAAACAAAGGTATTAAAAGTTTGACACTCCTCCCATCTATCTTACAAAAACCATGGCTAACCGAATCCCTGGGTGTCTGCCAACAATCACATACCATGGAGGAGTGTCTATATTTTAAGAGAGGTGTATGCTAATGTCAACGAATGGTAAACAAAAAATACAATACGTCACAAGCCTACTAGATTTCACAAGAGCGGCTCCCATGTGAAGGACGCATCTGGGTAGAAGGTCATCCCTCTTTCTCTTTTGTTTACACAATTATGCTTTGACTGATAATTCAGGGGCAAAAATAGTGAAGAGAATTTTTTTTGCATTAATTTGGGGCTGGGCACCCTGCTGCCAGCTCTTCTATCAATTGGATAAGCGGATGAAGACACTAGTCCAGGTTGTGAAATCCAATCAACAAGTGAGATAAAGATTCTCTATGGACGTCTTCATGAGCAAAAAAGAGCAACACAAAACAGGAGTAATTTTGAATATTTTAAAGGTAGCCCATGAGCAATTTACTTGGAGTGGCAGTGAAATACCACATGTAGGTAGGTATGGTTGACACAATGGGAAAACTTTGGTTTTAGGGAGTTGGATGCACGAGTAGAGCTCATACTCAGTACAGGTGGAGGCTAGCAAAAGACTGGGAGCGACAAATCAAGAGAGCATAAGAGCCATAATCATGCATAGCGACATAAACATCATCAATCAAAGTATAAGTGGTACACAGGTTCAAAAACTAAATGATCATGCAGGCTATTCGTGACTGGTTCATGTCCATAAACTTGGTGTGAGCATGCGCCAAGTCAACCAAATAAAACATTCAAAGGAGAACACCACAAATTTATGCTTCAATATGACAAAAACAACTCATGATTCTTTCAATGAAACATTAAACACTCTCAGCTATTTGAGGCTATTCATGCTACTCAATAACCATAAGACTTTAAAACTAAAATAAAATCTATCATGGCATGAAAAGTTCTAGCCACACTCTATACAAGCTTCTATGTGCACCGTTATAAATTCTACCTCAAACAGCAGTTTCTTTTCCCAACAAGCACCATACAAAACATGCTTTAAAAAAAACCTCTCCAAAAGCAAAGCTACAGTAAGAAAACATGAAAGTACTCACGTAACACTACTAAAACTAACAGCTCTGATAAGAGATGCATGCAAAACAAGAGCTAAATAAATGCAACAACTAGAAGAAAAACTAAGAATACTAAGTATTCCCATGAAAAAGCGGAGCGTGTCATTCCCCAATAAAAGAATGCTGGGGTCCAACCAAGCCTATTGCAAAAATAAAAACAAACTGAAAGCAAAAAATAAAAGAAGATCCAAGTAAAGCACATAAGATGTGACCGAATAAAAATATAGTTTCACTAGAAGTGACCTGATAATTTGTCGATGAAGAAGGGGGAGCCTTGGGCATCCCCACGTTTAGATGCTTGAGTCTTCTTGAAATTTGCTGGGATGTACCACCGGGGAATCCCCAATATTAGGCTCTTCACCCTTCTTGATCACGTCATATCATCCTCTTCTCTTGACCCTTGAAAACTTCCTTCACACCAAACTTCTCACAATCTTCATTAGCAACGTTAGTGCAATCGAAATAATAAATTCACATGGTTCAGTTTCAACACAAGCCTAACACTCATAATCACATTAGCTATTGTCACAACTTATTTTAAAACTCTTTTTAAGAACACCAAAAGAAAGAGATTAAGATGCAAATGCAATTATTGGCTGAAATATGTCAAAACAGGACAGCAGGTAAAGATGATTTTTTTTTTAAATCTTCCCTTGCTCAAATAAAAAATTGTTCAAATAGGAAAAGTTGTGTATATAGCCCAGGATTACGCACAAAAGAACTCAGGTCATTTTGAATTTTCTGTGATTTTATACGAATTTAACAGTGGACAACAGAAATTTGTTTCCTGCGCAAAAATCCGAAATATAGTCTTAACTTTCGAGTAGAGGATTTACTTGGCTCAACGAAAACACAAAAGAAAAGATACAGTGGGGTTTCCAAGGAATTAGACAACACCCAGGTGCAAAGCACACAGAAAAAAATGATGGAAAACAGGTTGAAAACGGAGAACTAAAACGGGTTGTCTCCCGGTAGCGCTTTTCTTTAGCGCCTTTTAGCTAGGCACATAAAGCTAGAAAATGCTCACGTAAGAAATATGAGTTAATCAATAGAGAGCATCAAGAGGCAAGTATAAAGAAAATTTAAGTCTAACCCACTTCCTATGTATAGGAATCTTGTAAAGAAATAAATTAAAGAAGCTCAAACTAGAAATCACGGGAAGGTAGAACAAGAGCAATTTCAAGACTTTCATCAAAAAGAGAGGTGTTTTAGTAGCATGAAAATTCCTACAACCGTATTTTCCTCTCTCATAATAATTTCCAGTAGCGCCATGAACAAACTCAACAACATAATTATCACATAAAGCATATTTGTCATGGTTTAAAATCACACAATTCATATCAAGCTCAAAAATAGTGGGATCAAAATTTAAAATCAGCTCCTATTTTTTCCACTTTTAGCAATAGAAAAACAAGATAATTGATCACTCATAAAAGGTATAGGACACATTATAGCAATCCTATTATCAGTAGCATTACGATTTATAACATCAAGTAACATAGGACCATCATCAAGAGCATTATCATATAAATTTTCTAAGCGAACTTCCTCATTATCATGGATATCAATAGTTGGAATAAATAGAGGATTCTCATATCATTTATCAAAATAGCATGGATTATCATAAATAACAGTAGAAATACCATTCTCACAAGTTTCATTCATAGTAGTATCAAGGTCACAAGTATATAAAGTATCAATTTCATCAAAAAGAGATATTTAAAAAGAATCAATAGGATCATCACAATTATGAGTTAAAGAGTTACTATCATTGGGAGATATACATGAGTAGATCCATTCTTCCTCCTCTTGATCATCACTCCCCTCTTCCTTTTCATCCAATCAGCTTCCAGTTTCAGCAATTTCTTCTTCCATAGGCTCCTGCAAGGCATTAGTCTCCTCCTTAGGTTGAGAGCACTTATTAAGATATTCGATTATGTAGTAATTACAATCGTTGTAATTTTCAAAGCAATATTATCATATAGCATAAATCTCATATTTATAAGGTGCATCATCAATATTTTCAAGCAAATAGGCAATTTAGAATGCACCCTTCCAAGCAATAAATTCTTCAATTTATTTCACATCATAAAATTCATAATTTCCCTTAACAAAGATGGTAACATTATAATTATACTCACATTGAAAGGGAGGTGTGTATACCTACTATAGCAACGCGATTTATCAAAGCAATAAGTAACATTATAAGTAGAGCACAAGTTTTTAGAAGTCCTGCAATTTACTAATTTGCTCCCATAAGTGTATCCCTTTTTCTGACAACCGGTGTTCATTATAATATTTTTGTTGTTCATTTGTTAACCCACCTTGCCTATAGGATCTAGTTTCAAAGACATCAAACATTGATAGAAAGAACGATAAAGAAAAAATAGACACTAGAATATGAACTAATTTTTTGTGTTTTTGATAAAGAGAAGCAAACAAGACAAAATAAAATAAAACAAGCAAAACTAAAAAAAATAACAGATTGGAAGTGAGAGACTCCCCTTGCCAAAAGACTTCTTTCTCCCCGGCAATGGCGCCATAAATTCCTTGATGCTTGCGTTGATGGTGCCTTGACGGGGAGAATTCTTGATGATGATTAAGTCCCCGATAACGGTTCCAGAAAAAGTCATTGATGCTGGAAAAGCGTGTTGGGAACCCAAAGAGGAGGCTGTGATGACCAAAGCGGTAGGAATTTCCCCTCAGTTAAGAACCAAGATTATCAATCTAGTTGGAGAAAGAGGATCTTCGGAAGGTTGATGCCACTGACGGTGGTGATGGCGCATCACCAGTGTCAGCAAGAACGCGAAACCTGCACACAACACAACCAAAATACTTTGTCCCAACGGTACAGTGAGGTTGTCAATCTCACCAGTCTTGCTGAAAACAAAGATTAGACGTATAGTGTGGAAAACGGTGTATGCTTGCAGTAAGTAAAGAAAAAGCAGGAAATTGTAGAGGTTTTTTTTAACAGTGTAGGAAAATGGACCAGGTTTCATAGGTTCACTAGTGGTGTCTCTCCATAAAATATAGCATGTTGGGTGAACAAATTACAGCTGGGCAATTGACAAACAGAGGTTGCACCATAGTGCACATTCATGACATGATGACTATTATGATATTTAGTGCGGGCATTACAACAATATACATAGACCGTAATCCAACTACATCTATGAGTAATAATCCACCCTCAGATTATCATCAGAACCCCCTTAGGTATTAAGTTGCAAGCAACGGATAATCGCATTAAGCAATGCGTGTAATGTAAGCAATGATTGTTTATGCGGGCACTCACACCGCTGTTTTCTCCCTAGTGGCAACAACACATGCTCCCCCGTCACATTTCTCTCACTCGAGAACAGGCGAAAAGGAGGCATGAACCCACTATCGAGCATAAATACTCCCTCTTGGAGTCACCAGCAACTACTTGGCCGGAGCAACCACTAGCAACGGAAAGCATGCAAGATCACAAATAAGATATGCAATAAAGACTAAATCAACTTGGCATAAGTTCAATATTCATCGGATGCTAGCAAACACAACACTTAGAATTACATAAGAACAATCTCGGTCATGTTAGGCAGCCCACGAGATCTAAACATTGAGGCATAAGAGGATAAGACAACCATCTAGCTACTGCTATGGACCCGTAGTCCAAGGATGAACTAATCACGCAGCACTCCGGAGGCAGGCATGTTGATGAAGAGGCCTCCGGTGATGATCTCCTCTCCGGCAGCGTGCCGGGAGACAGCTTTAGAACCCCCCTGATCTAGGGTTGACGACGATGGCGGATGTGGAACTTTTCGGGGATGTTTGATCAGGTGCTTAGGGTTTTCCTTTGGAGGCGAATAAATAGGCGAAAGGGCAATAGCGGTGGAGCCCTGGGTCCCCACCCCCACCCCATGGCGCGGCCAAGGGTGGGGGGCGCCGCCCTATGGTGTGGGCCCCCTAAGGCCCCCCTCCGGGTCTCTTCTGGACTCCGTGGAACCTTCGGGAACTCTAAGACTTCTGGGCTTCGAATTTTCCAATTCCGAGAATATTTCCAGAACAACTTTTCTGAAACTAAAAACAACAGAAACCAGGGAACTGGCTCTATGTCATCTTGTCAACAGGTTAGTCCGGAAAATCAATAAAAATGACATAAAGAAGGGAGAAAACTCGTCGCCATGATCGCAACCCCAACATGGAGGATGGTGGACAACCACGACAACAACCACCACCACCACCTCCTCCATCACAAGCTCCGCGACGACATTGGTATGACGATAGCTCTCCATCACCACATCCTCGACACTGACAAGGCCGTGGTGACCCTCTTCAACATCATCCTCAACGATCGGACCTTGGACAAGATCATCCACCACCTCAGAAGGCCACGATAATGCCTATGGCCACAATGACTTCGTGGATGGTTCTCGTCAACATCGAAGGCCACCAAGGCACAATGCGCGTCCCCACCACAATGAACGCCAAGCACAAGAGCGTCCTCTACAACCTAGCCAAGAAAAAGAACTTACTCAACACCCTCTCCATGAACAAGAGCGTCCTCAACAACAAAACCGTGAAAATGATGATAGTGAACGCCGAGAAGCACGACTACGTCACCACCAACAACCACCACCTAATGACCACCGACGTCATCCTCATCATCATGACCACCAACGCCAAGACAATGAGGATGACCCATATGATCTTTCACCTCATATCTATGATGAATACCATCATGAGCGACCCCATAGACAACATGAAGACAACAACATGAGTGCCCTTCGCTTCAATGTCCAAAAGTTCAATGGTGAAAATGACCCCGAAGAATATCTTGCTTGGACCCTCAAGGTGGACAAGATCTTCGGCATACAGAACTTTAGTGACAAGAAGATGTTTGATATGGATTCTTTGGAGTTTGAAGGCTATGCACTCTTATGGTGGGACCGTATCAAAGCGGAAAAAGTACGGAACCGGATTGCTCCCATCGACACTTGGAACGAGATGAAGAAATTCATGAATGCACGCTTTGTTCCTCCACACTAGAAGAGTGATCTCTTCAAAAAGCTTCAAGAGCTTCAACAAGGTTTGAAGTCGGTTGATGAGTACTGCAAGGAGATGGAGACCGCTTAGATAAGAGCTCATGTGATGGAATCTTAAGAGAAAACAATGGCTCGCTTCCTCAATGTCCTAAATTATCCCATAAGGAAGATTGTCGAGTATCAACCCTATGACATCATAGTTGCACTTGTCCATTAAGCTCTCAAGGCCGAATGTCAACTTGCGGAAGACCTCACGTACAACAAGAAAAATACTTACTTCGCGTCAAGGCCTTCCTCTTTGTCTCCAATGACACAAGTGACTACACCAAACAACACCAAGAGCACCTCTAGAGCTCCCAATGCTACCAACAAATCTCTGCAACCGTTCAAGAAACAAGCGTCTCCTACCACCACATCTAATGTTCCTAAAGTCAAGTCAAACACTATCACTTTCTTCAAATGTGGTGGAAGTGGACACAAGCACTTCGAGTGTTCCAACAAGATGATCATGATTGTCAACAAAGATGGTGAAATTGACTCCATGAGTGAAGGCGAACACTATGCCTTGTACCAAGTTGCTCTCAATTCCTTGGACGTGCAAAATGATGATGAAGAAAGTGTCTATTGTGACGAGGAAAAGAATCCATCGTTAGTGGTGACAAAATTCCTTACTACTTCCCCTCAAGATGAGCAAGACCAACTTCGCAATCTCTTCCAAACTCGTGCTGGTATCAATGGAAAATCAATCAAGGTTATCATCGATGGCGGTAGTTGCCACAATTTGTCTAGCAAAGAACTTGGCGACAAACTTCAATTGACTTACAAGCAACACCCGCATCCCTACCATGTCCAATGGCTTAGTGACTCCGGCACCTTCAAGTTAACACATGGTCTCCGTACAATTCAAGATTGGCCCCTATGAGGACACGGTTTAATGTGACGTTGTGCCTATGATCATGTGTCATATTCTTCTTGGACGACTTTGGAAATATGACAAGAGTGCTATTCATGACGGGCGTACCAACCACTATAGCTTCAAGTGGAATAACAAGACGTTTGTGCTCCACCCATGTACCAAGTGATCGCCGAGAACGCCAAGACCCTTGCACACAAACAAGAAGAGCTCAAATATCGTGAGATGAGTGGTGAGAAAGTGATCCACCTCAAAGAGAGTGAGCGCCACAAGCCAAATATGAGTGGAAAAAGTTTGAGTGCTCCCAAATTCCTTACCTTACTTGCCACCAAAAGAGAGATGCGAGAGTTACGAGACGACCCATCCATCCTTCACTTTGTCCTCGTGTGCAAAGAAGATGCACTTGAAACTAACACCGTAATAATATTTCCTCCATATTTGTTGGCTTTTGTTGAAGGAATTTGAGGACGTGTTTCCCGAATAATTACCATTGGGCCTACCTCCCGTACATGGAATCGATCACCGCATTGACCTCATTCCGGGTGCGCCACTCCCAAACCGTGCTCCGTACCGCACCAACCCCGAGAAGACTAAGGAGATTGAGCGGCAAATCCAAGAACTACTTAAGAAAGGTTTCATCCGCGAATCTCTTAGCCCTTGTGTCATTCCGGTTAACCTTGTCCCTAAGCAAGATGATACTTCTCACATGTGCATGGATTTTCGCCCTATCAATGCTACCACCGTTAGATATAGACATCACATTCCTAGTCTCGATGATATGCTTCATGAATTAAGTGGTGCCACTATCTTTTCCAAAACTGACCTTAAAAGTGGTTATCACCAAATTCGCATGAGCATAGGAGATGAATGGAAAATAGCTTTCAAAACAAAACTTGGTTTGTATGAATGGCTTGTCATGCCCTTTGGTCTCTCGAACGCTCCTTCAACTTTCATGCGTCTTATATATGAAGTCTTGCGCCCTTTCATTGGCAAATTTGTCGTGGTTTATTTTGACGACATTCTTATCTATAGAAAATGTTTGGAGGATCATCTTGATCATATTTCTCAAGTCTTCTTGGCTCTTTGCAAAGCAAAACTTTTTGCCAATCTTTCCAAATGCAATTTTTGCACCAACAAGCTTGTTCTTTTAGGATTTTTTATGTCCTCCAATGCCATTTAAGTTGATGAGAAAAAGTAGAGGCAATTAGAAATTGTCCTAACCCTACTTCCGTGGGTGACACAAGGCGTTTTCATTGTCTTGACGGTTTCTATCGCCGCTTCATGAAGGATTTTTTCACAATTGCTTGCCCTTTAAATGAACTTACAAAGAAAAATGTACCATTCATTTGGGGGAAATGCGCAACAAAAATCTTTTGATACACTCAAGAAATGTTTGACTGAGGTAACTTTGCTTGTCTTACCGGGTTTTGACAAAACGTTTGATATTGAATGTGATGCTAGTGGAATAGGCATTGGTGGCGTTCTTATGCTAAATGCAACGTCCCGTTGCTTATCATAGTGAAAAATTAGATGGTGTTAGACTCAACTACCCAATCTACGACAAGGAACTATTTTCTTTGCTTAGAGTCTTGGAAGTTTGGCAACACTATCTTTGGACCATAGAATTTGTTATTCATTTCGATCATGAATCTTTGAAATACTTGAAAAGCCAAGCTAATTTGAACAAAATGCATGCTAAATGGGTAGAATTCATAGAATATTTTCCTTATGTCATTAAGTACGAGAAAGGGAAAGAGAACGTTGTAGCGGATCCTTTGTCTAGAAAAGAGTGTCTTCTTACCCGCCTTGACATAAGTGTGATTGGTTTGGATGAGATCAAAGACTTATACTCTCCCGATGTTTTCTTCGGAACACTTTTTGGGAAATTCTTGACCAATCGAGGTTTTGGTGACTACTATCTCCACAAAGAGTTCTTGTTTAAATATAACAAAATTGTGTATTCCAGAGTCCTTTCTTCGTTTGTTGTTATTGAAGGAATCACGTGAAGGAGGACTTATGGGACATTTTGGAAGGGACAACACCTACACCATGATCTCCAACCACTACTTTTGGCCTAAGATGAGGCACCAATTTGAAAGACTCGTCAAGCGATGTCGTACATGTCTCCGAGCTAAGTCTACTTCCAACCCTCATGGTCTTTACTTACCATTGCCTATACCACACGTACCTTGGAGTGACATTAGCATGGACTTTGTGTTAGGACTACCACGCACTAAAACAAACATGGACTCAATTTTTGTTGTTGTTGATCGTTTCTCTAAGATGGCACATTTCATTCCATGCAATCGAAAGGACGATGCTTCACATGTTGCCACCTTGTTTTTGAGGGAAATTGTGCGTCTACAGGGTGTGCCCACGTCAATTGTGTCAGATCGAGACGTAAAGTTCACCTACTACTTTTGGAAGACTTTGATGGCCAAGCTCGGTGTCAAGCTAATATTCTCCACCGCCTACCACCCACAAACGGATGGCCAAACTTATGTGGTGAATCGCACGATCTCTTCACTCCTGCGGGCGTTGCTCAAGCCCAACCTCAAGAATTGGGAGGAAAGCATACCACATGCCGAGTTCGCCTACAATCGAGCACTACACCAAGCTACTAATCGAAGCCCCTTCGAGATCGTCTACGGCTTCAACCCCAACACCGCTCTCGACATATTACCATTTCCTCTCTGCGAGCAAGTTAACATGGACATTAAAAGCGCTCTGACTACACCAAGAAGCTCCATGAATCCACACGAGCTACACTTTAGAAGCATTCCGATTAACTCGCATCCCTAATGAACAAGAACAAGAAGCCCATGGTGTTCCAAGAAGGTGACCTCGTGTTTGGCTCCACTTTCCCAAAGACCGTTTCCCACAAGAGCACAACTCCAAGCTCAAGCCAAGAGGTAATGGAACTTTCAAGATCATCAAGCGCATCAGCAACAACGCCTACAATCTGGACTTACCACCCTCCAAGTAAAACGTGCAAGACTCCTTCAACGTCAAGGATCTATCTCCCTTCCATGGATACCCAAGTGATGAGGAAGATCACGAGTCGAGGGGGACTCTTTTTCAAGGGGGGAGGTGTGATGATGCAACACACCCTATTTCACCAAGAATTACCAAGTGGACCCATGAAAAGCTCACAATCAAAGGCGATGCATGATAAGGTGAACTCAATCCTCTCTCTCTACGCTTCCGATGACTTGGTGAATGGTGCGCTACCTCATGGAAATGCCCTATGTGTGCTCAGGTTTGATCCCAGCATGGAGCCCCAAGACGATGCCCAAGAACTTGCCCAGGACGATGTCGAAGAAGCCATGGAAGAAGTCCGAGAAGACGACGTCGAGATAGAAGACAAGGAGTAGAAGATGAAAGAAGGGAAGGGAGGCCGGCCTCTAGGCCTGGTCCCTACCAGACGCCCCCGGCCTCCACCCCGGCCTCGGGCCAGGCCGCCTATGCCTCAGGCCGGCTTGCCATCCGAGTGCCCTGTCCTCCACCCTGGCCTCAGGCCGGCTACCCGGTGCGCCAGGCCGGTTGCCAACCCGAAGGGGCCGGCCTCTACCCCGGCCTCGGGCCGGCTCCTCAGCGCGCCTAGGCCGGCTGGCCAGCTGCTGCCCCCACCCCGGCCTCCCAGGTCGGCTCCCTTGAAGGTACGAAAATGGAAGGGGAAACCCCCTTTTCACCCCCACCTACCCTCTTGGCTATATAAGGAACCTCTTTTGCTGGATCTAGGGTTAGAGATGATTTTAGACTTGTGAGCTTAGCTCCTTACCCCCTCTTGTGAGGCTACTCATATCATTTATATCTAGGAACATATCAAGGCTACTCCTATGATGTGTATCTAGGATCGTATCAAGATTCACCAAGTTGCCTATCCTTTCCCCTTGGGATTCAGCTAGGAACTTCCCAACCTTCCTCAACTAATCCTTGAGGTTCAATTGGCATGGTGGATCGGCCACGGGTGTGAAGCGGTTTCCGAAAAGGTGAGTTCGGTCGGATTGATCGTCCCGTAGGCGTCAGTTGCGGCTTAGTTGACGGGAGATTTGGGTTCTTTAGTTCATACTATTTATCTCCCCCTCGGTTTCCCATGTTTTCCCCTCGATTCCCTCATCGTGTTCATCATTTGTTCTTCGTGTTCTTGGTCAATTATTGAAGATCGGGCCACCCAAGAGGGTAATACCTCCATCTTTATCATCTCATCCCAGAGAAAAGTAATGTAATGCTTACAGTAACCATTACTTTTCTTTTTTGAAATCGGAAATGAACTGACCTCTGCCACATCAATCGATGAAGACAGTTTTTTACTAAAATTTTAGTAATTCATAATATTATAATCACAGATCACATGTGGCTGGCACATGTATCAACCAAATGAAAAAACCAACATCCCAATATACACATATATAACTACTAGCTAGTTTCTCATCCCAATTTTGATTGTGAAACAACCTTGCATCAACCGAAGATTTTTTTTTTAAGGATACGTCCTGGGAGACGTATCGGTTTCATAGAAGAAGGTGGTAGGCGACCAATTTACAACGCACTCCACTCAATACATAAGAACTACTCGCGACAACTCCACTTATCCACCTGACGCAGGATACCCCTAAAGAGGCACGTCGAACACCGCAGCAAGGCCTCAAACTCTACCCTTCTAAGGACCTTCTACACCGAAGGTTGCTGTCCCTCAAAAACCACACTATTGCGATGGCTCCAGAGACATGAGCAGGTTAAGTTGATAGTTGTCCACATGTCCTTCTTACTCTGACCTGTCAGCGAGCTTAGAGGCAACCATTCAGCGAGTCTATCCTGCTGTGTCGGGTTCCCCAACGCTAGGCCCCATTGGCCAATTAGCGTGGCCCACACATGTCTAGCTAGGACACAACCTAGGAGCAGATGGTCAAGATCTTTGTCCTGTTGGTCACAGAAAGGGCATGAGACCGGGTGTGGTAGCCCTCTACTACTTAGCCTATATGTTGTCCTACACCTGCATTTCAAGGCCAGCCACAGAAAATATTTGCATTTGTTCGGCGCTCTAGAGCACCACACATGCTATGTCCCAGCTAGGCCCTTTGACCCAGCGAAGAAGGCTCTCTAAGAAGAGCAGTCTGAGTAAGTGTGTCCACCTCTCAGTTCCACTTGAAAACATCTTCCACACCCTCTGTCAGGGCAACATCTGCTAAACTGTCAGATAGCAGTAGTAACTCCCTCAGTCCTGCAACGTCCAAATCTAGGGAGATGTCTTCCAACCAACCACCCCCCCCCCCCAAGTCCTTCCCGCACCTTACGGCTCGAGCGGGCATGTTTGGGCTCCTTCTTTAGCAGGTTTGGGGAAATGTTCTTCACTCTACCCTAGGGAAGCCATCTGTCGGTCCAAAATAAAGTGTTTGCCCCGCCTCCAAGGATAGAGCTGGTAGTTGTCTAAAATAGGTTAACCACCACCTTAGGCACCTGGATGTTAAACTCGTTCCATGGCTTCGAGGAGTCAGTCCTGCTAAGCCAAAGCCACCTCGCCATTAGGGCATGATTCATGAGTCGGAGGTTAGAGATCCGAAGTCCCCCCCCCCCAAATGTATAGGCATGTAGACTCTCTTCCAAGCCACAAGGCAATGGCCTCCATGAATGTATTTTCTACCTTTCCACAGGAAACCTCTCAGGATCTTGTCAATTTCCACAAAAATCCGCGTCGGTAGGTCAAGCGACATCATCGAGAAGATAGGAACTGCCGCTAGGGTGGTCTTCACCAACTAAGGCCTTCCACCTATGTTTAGCAGGTTGGACATCCACCCCGACAAATGATTTCCTACCACTAGTAGAAAACAGGCATGTACCCGGGCCGTAAGGGGCTTTAGTCCCGGATTTCTATCCGGGACTGCTGAATTGGGACTAGAAGCCCCTATTTTGTCCCGGTGGGCCACGAATCGGAACTAGAGGCCACCCACGCCTCCGCTCTTCCTCGACGACTTTTAGTCCCGGGTGGTAATACAACTCGGGACTAAATAATTTTTTATTTTTTTTATTTTCTGATTTTTCTTTTCATTTAGTCTCTATAATTTCTAACTCTAATCATTCTCCCTTAGTATCTATTATTTTTAACTCTAATTATTCTTCTTTTACTCTAAACTGACACTTCCCAGTATGTCAACCATCCTCAGACTATTCCACTCTCAGCATGCTTAACTTCCTAGTTCCTTCTCTCTCAGCTTCCAAGAAATAAATCATGTTTTACTGACAATAGTATGATGTCAATCATGTTAACCTTTCAACTATGATGTCGCACGTCTTTATTTTGTGAATCCAAAAAATTATTTATTTAGACAAAAAAATAAATAAGCAATAATAATCTTGTATTCAAATAATCATTAATTTAAATAATAAATAATTTTGTTGCTTCTTTAATATTGAATAATTCGTATCTAGAAATCCTTAAAATCGAAAATTGGAAAATGATATTGTCTAAATAGATTAGAAAAATGAGAGAAGAACATATCTTCAGATAGATATTTTTCTCTTACTCCACATATACATCACAATTGCTTCATTAAGCTTGCTCACATCATATATAATTAAACAGAGACATAATTGATAGATATAATATATATATAGTAATACATAAAGTCTTCTAGACAATATATTAAACACAGAAAACATCACGTCACGAGAGGCTCCAAAGCAATACATAATATATATAGAGACACACACATCAGTAATAATAATGGAACTAGGTGAGACAGCGCCACGAGAGGCTCCCATCTACTCGAGCTCGTCCTCTGAAGAACCCCAAACAGTAGGAGACCGGGGCACTACGTGATGCAGCCCATAGCTGAAGTCACTAATAATACGGTACAACTCGTAGGAAATGTATACATTGATGGCTGCATAATCAAGATTGATCTTGTCAAGTGGGCTCTTCTCCCAAAGATTGTGTTGCCAACTCGGGAATTTTTTCTTCATATCACGGTATGCCTCATCGATCAAGGCGGCTGCCATATCAGCCATCGAAGTCTTGAGATGCTGAAGCTGGAATAGATCCTGGAGATCAATATGGCAGTGAGATGGTATCTCAATACCCTGGGTATTCTTCATCTTCAACTTGTCATTCCTTGTGTCAATGCTAGCAAAACGTATGTCGCAGTTGACAAGTAAATCCATGAGTTCTGGACAATCTTTGTCACTACTGCAACAAAAAAAAGGAACAAATGTTAAATACCGCTGCAACAAGTATATTGTTTCAATGCAACAACAAATGGAACAAATATTAAACACAACTGCAAATTTTTTATTCTTTCCAATGGATACATGTATGATTCAAATGAGAACAAATTAAATGAAATTCAAATGGATACATAGGATTCAAATGGATACATTGCTATATGAATACACATGGATACACATGTTGCTATCCTATGAAATTTCCTATCCTCAACGTAGAATGAAAATAAGAGAGGACAAATGGGGAAAGAAACATAGGAGAGCAAGATAAGAGAAGTTTGTGTTACCTTGCCCATTGGAATACCATGACACGCTTCTTATGAGCAATTTGGATGACGGCCACATCTCCTTGATTGGCCATGTACTCGAGATCAAGGCCAAGAAAATTGCCACCATCCTCGCGAAGCCATCGCTTCTAATCTTCAAGAAGACCCGGGACCCGAGAGCTCTCGTTCGTGTACACTTTTAGCAACCGAATTCCATAGAGATCCATGGTGGAGAATGGGGAAGATGTAGAGAATAGAGCAAGAGGAAGAAGAAGAGTGGCCGCGGTTACTCTAGCAATTAGCGATTTCTCTGTTTTTAAGCCTCTCCCGACGATGGAACAACTGCAAAAGCGCGGGAGGAAAACGGTTTGGGAATTTAGTTTCGGGCCGTATTACGACCCGGGACTAAAAGCTCTCAGGCTAGGTGAAGGGATGCCATACCACTTTTAGCCCCGGGCCGTCTTACAACCCGAGACTAAAAGGGTTTGAGGCGAGGCAAATGGTTGCCCCGCCCCCCTCTGATCCCGGTTCGTAAGCTAATGAGGACTAGAGGTAAAAACCTATAGGGGTTTTCTATTAGTGTACAATGTCCACAATCTGCTGAAGCTGAGTGGTCATGAGCTTTCTGAGGGAGAGTGGAAGGGCGAGGTATCTCAGCGGGAATGGTGGAATGGGACATTGCAACTCTGCCGCCACCAATCCTTCCTCCTCACCACCACATCTAATAAGGTGCGCTGATCTTTCCTCGATCTTAGTCCGCAGCCCCGAGACCTCCCCGAATGCCTCTAAAATCCATGACAACGCTCTGAAGTCCCTGACCGAGGGCGTCGAGAAAGTCACTACATCATCTGCATAGATAGATGTGCGGTGTCGGAGCCTTGTCCGAGATAGATGCATTAGCAATCCACAGGTCGTAGCCCTCTCAATCATGCGTTGTAAGACTTTCATGATAATTATGAATAACTATGGGGATAGAGGGTCGTCTTGCCTGAGGCCACGTCTGGTGAAGATTTTGGCCCCCGACCATCCGTTTAGAAACCCCTTCGTTGAGGCGGAGGAGAGGTGGGCACAAATGATGGCGATGAAGGAGTCGCCAAATCCCATTTTCTTTAGAACTTCGAGAAGGAAAGCACAGCTAGCCGTGTCAAATGCCTTTGTTATATACAATTTTAGGAGAACAACCAGGGTGGATGAGCTATGTAGCTTTTTGGCCGTCCGCCTCGCTGCCATGAAGTTGTCATGCAAGCAACGTCCATGCACAAAGGCACTTTGGTGCGCACCCACTAGTTGTGGCAGAACTGGGGTGATTCTGCAGGCAAGAACTTTCGCCACCAACCTGGCGAATCTATGGATGAGCCTGATAGGTCGAAAATCTTTTGGCTCTCTGCCCCTGGCCCTTTTTGGAAGCAAGGTGATGAGGGCCTGGTTTACTGCCCCAAATACCCACACATCCCGTCGTGCTAGCGATCTGAAATCCTCCATGATATCCTCTTCGATGATTCCCCAGCAGGCCACGAAGAATCTATTGGTGAAGCCATCCAGGCCGGGGCATTTATCCAACGGCATGCATCCCCTTAATTGCCTCCCAAATTTCTGTCTCTGAGAAGTCTTCATCCAATTGGCTGAGAGCGAGAGTTGAAGTCCCAGGAAGTCCAGGTAGGATATCATCGTAAAAGCCATCCACAGCTAGGATACCGTCGTAAAAGGCATCCAAGGCCTTAGCCTTTCCATCATGTTCTGTCTGCCTAATCCCATCTACCAAGAGGTGGCCGATAAAGTTTTTCCTTTAGCGGTGGCTAGCCTGTGTGTGGAAGAATTTTGTGAAAGCGTCTCCCTCTCGGATCCACGGGATTCGTGCCCTTTGACGTGCCAATGATCTTTCCAAAGAGGCAAGTCCCAACTGTTTCCCTTTCAGATCCCGCCTCCGAGCCCTTTCCTCTCCTCATAGTGTTCTCCTTTCCATAGCAATGTCCAGCCGTAGGATAATCTCATTCGCATTTAGGATTTGCCGCTTATGGTTCCCAATGAACTTAGCGCTTCAGCTAGGAAGACTTTTGCCTTAGCCCTAAATTTTTTATCCAAGAGCCTGAAAGGGTTCGTCTCATGTTCCACTGATGTACAAGCATTTTAACCACTTCTTGGAAGCCCCTACTTTGGTCCAGAAAGCTTGGAAGTGAAAGTGGCTCCCCATTTTCCAGTTTGGAGCTAGGCTAAGAACTAGCATGCAGTGATCAGATGGGCAAGAAGATCCTGCCAAGAGCAAGGCATCAGGGTAGCATTCCTTCCGGTCCACGGTCGAGTATACATGTCCAGCCTCTCTAGAGTTGGTTGTTGCCTTTCATTGACCATGTAAACCTTCTTTCATTAAGGTACACCTCCATTAGCTCAAAATCCGAGAGGGTGCGCTTGAACCGTCCCATCATCTGGCTGTGAAGGGTTCCACGGTTTTTATCCTCTAGATTGCGATGAGGTTGAAATCGCGTGCTACTAGCCACGGGCCAGCATGCAAGTCCGTGATACCTTCAGTTCCTGCAGGAAGGCCCTTTTCTCCTCGATCCTGGCCCTTCACCGGTCGAGATATTGGCGGTCAAGGCGTTTGTGGAGAGATGGGGGTTCGAAACTTTCACATGCGTCGATTACCAGGTCAACAGTCTTCCACCCTGGGTACCAACCGCATGCGGGTAGAAGTCCTCGAAAGCCGATCCTAAATACTCCCCAACCACTTGGGTTGTGATAACCTCCATTTTAGTCTCCTAGAGACAGACTATCTTGGCACCCAGTGGGGACAACGCCTGGAAGATGGCCACTCTACGAGCCAGAGATTTTAGTCCGCACGCATTCCAGATGGCAATTACGAAATCAAGTTCCAGCATGATGGAGCGTTACAAAATCCACTAGCGAATACAAGGAGAAAAGAGAAAAACTAGTGCACACCCTAAACATGGCAATCCACCGGAAGGTCCTCTAGAAGTGTCACTACCTCAGGCTGACACCCAAAAAGGCCACAAATCACTTTGATATGTTGATGCGGTAACAGTTGGTCGAACAAGTCGGTGTACGCCTTCAGAGCCTGATAATCAGTCACCTCTCCTTCACTGTCTAAGCGCAAGCGCCTGATGAGCTCCTTCTGATGTTGTTTACTGGCGTGCCTACAGTGAATTTCCCTTTTTGTCTGCTATTGCGCCTCACCGGGCCTATATGGATCTTTCTAGCCCTGCTCCTCTTTACGGGCCGAGCTGAAGGCCTCCAGCCCAGCAGCCGCCTCACCATCCACCACATCCTCACGTCCTGCCAGGGTATTAGGCCCATCTGGCCCCATGTCGGAGTGGTCCTCCACGGCTGAAACGAGGGAAAGTTCCACCGTGAAGAAGTCTAGCACAATGATGGGGGAGCCCAGCCCCTATGGTCTGTCTTCTTGGGTCCACGCCATTGACGAGCCGACCCCATAGGCAACAGAGAAGAGAAGACTTGCTGACGAGAGCAGCAGCTCATCCTTGTTCCTCCTCTGGCGGATTCATGCTCGTGCCTCCGTTCTCCCAAAATTCGAAAACGTTTGAAAACGGCCCACGCTGGGGGAGCCCACCCGAGCCAAAGCCACCTTACAAAAGGTGGTCATAAGCTTTCGCAGGCTGATCCGCATCAGGATGAGCATCTTCCTGACACCACGCGGGACCCACGACTGCCTCCCTGTCTCATCCTTTTTTTTCCACGGAAACGGCCAACGACCTAGGATCCACTTTGTCCGCATCTCGGGCAGGCAAACGCCCCTCTGTGGCTGACCCCAGCCGGTCCCCCACCAGAACAGGACGAGGGAGTGTGGCTTCCAACAGCATCGGGTCCCACCGGGGGGGTCCTCTCCACTGGCGACTCTCCACACGTTAGAAATGAACGTGGGCCCCACCATGATAGCATTCATGGGACGCGCGGGCCCAGTCTTGGCACCGACAATCGGGTCGTCGTCTTCCACCCGCGGCCAAGCGATCACCTCCGTAAGGCAACTGAGGGCGGCGCGGCATCCACCGCCGGAGCCACCAAAATGGGAGCGTCCGTCGAGCCGCCCGGTCATCCGGGCCGCTGCGTCCACGCGGATGAAACCTCTTCTTTGCCCCGCGCTCTTCCACGGGTACGTGCCATTGTCTCGGGCAAAACCACATCCACGATCGCCTTCACGGCGACCCGGCTCGTCGTCGCACGGCGTCCCTGTCATGTCCTCCAAGCGCACTAGCTGGAAAATGATAGGGTAGCGTAGAGTGTTCTTTTCGAGCGGCATGAGCGCGTCGATCGGCAACACCAAGCCCTCATCTGCCTCCATTAGATCATCTGGCTCCTCCACTCTGGGAACTCGCTCGAGCTCGTCGGTCCAAGTGTAGACTTGCATACACCTGAGATCCTCCTTGCTCGCCGTTGTGGTGCCCAACCGCTCGTCCCAAGCCATAGGCCCTAACACCAGCCTCACCATCATCGCTTTCCACGTGTGCGCCGACACTCCCGTGAGCTCGACAACCACACAGAAGCGCAGCGGCCGCCGCTCTGCTTGCATGAGTGTTCCACGACACGAAACGCAGGAAAAGTGTCGGCCTTCAACGTGGCTCGCCGCCAGCACCTCGTCCCGCACCAGACGGCTTGGGTAGACGAGAAGGAAATCTGCCGGCCAAAACCAGTGGACCAAAAAATTGTCCTTCGCCCTGGGACCTTCTCCGCACAGCCTGGGAAGCCTCACTCAGAGGCGCGCGACTCCTCGTCCCGGTGAGATAGGGCACCAAGCCACAGCGTTGCGCCTGCTCCGCCGCTACGATCTCTCCGTCCGTCGTGTGAAGACGCGGTCATGCACGGGCCTCACCGCCTCCTCCCTAGGAACCACCATCGGGCGCGGTGGCGGTCGCCTCGACAAGTCCACCACAAGGTCCGAATGCGGTGCGCACCGTCCGGCCTCCTCCACGCCCATCGGGGCCCTTGCTCCTTGTTGCTGCGAGTTCACATCCATCCGGCGAGTATCCGGCACCCTCGAGGCCGCATATCCCTCCTCCTCGCGCGGTGGTGAAGGTTCCCGAGTGCCAAGCCTCTCCCGCATCGAGGGCTGCCGCACCAGCGCCGCCTCCAGAACCCTTCTGTCCAGCTGCACCCGCATGTCCGTCGGAGGAGAAAGCCTCTGCGGGCAATTCTTGGTGTGGTGGCCGACATCCCTGCATTTGTCGCAAACGGTCTCGAACTCGCACTCCGTGGAGATGTGGTCTGGACGCGTGCAGTTGAAGCAACATCCGGCGAGGTCACGGGGCAGGTCGGAGTGGAGATGCTGTGCGGGGAGCTGTTGTCGACGCCGCTTGTGCCCGCCGCCTCCTCCGTGAAGCCATGGGCGCGGGGCCGGAGGAGGGGAGCGTTTCCTACCTGGAGGTGGCCGCCGGTACCGGAGCAAAGACCGGCGTGGGCTGGGTGGACGCCGTGGCCGGAGCGGCCAGCAGCGGTGGGTAGCAAGCGCTCTCCTACACTCCTCATAAGCGCACCTAATTTTTTTTTTCTGAAACTATCACCGGGGGGAGAGGATCCCCACCTGAATATATTACTTCAAAGCACAGAATACAAGGGGTTTCACGAATGACGTGAGGAAATAAAGTCACGCCACAGCCCAGTGGCTACGGCCTCTCATCAACCGAAGAAATAACTTGCTAAGATATTAATCACTACACAATAATATTTTAAATAGTCGGACACAGCCACCTAATTCAGTTGTTTGAGCATGTTACCGCTCAGTGATTCAATCTACAATTTCCCGCTATAACTCTATTTTGCTCCGCTATATCGGTTCTAGAGGGTTGATGCTAAGACACAGCCCACTACTTCAAACATTGCTATACTACTTGGACTATGCTATCGTTCTTAATTCTAGCAAATATATTGTTTCAATTTGTAACTCCTCCATTTCCCCAACAAAGTTGATAGCCAAATCACCGTTCAGCACTGTAAACACAAGGAATCACTATTGCGCCACACGTTACATTACATACGGAGCACAAAAACACACACACAAGTGTAAACGTAAAAAAAAAACGTAATCGATCGGTAAGCATATTAATCATCCCAACAATTGTCACGGGTGATAGCATTTCGGAAACTTTCTTATTTTCTACCATGAAACGAAAGGGTACAAAGCGATCTCAGCCGTCCTTGTACCAACGTTTTGGTTTAGGGAGAGACACACCGAAGCAGAAGCGGGAAAACAAAAGGTCGGGGAGATAGCACGCGGATCTGCTGTGATTCCCCATGCGACTCGATGACTGCTTGGGCTAGCATTAGCAAGTACTACTATTACCGCAGTACGTCAGCAAAAGGAAACTATTTTTTGCTTCTATCTTTTTCTCATTTCCAAAGAAAAAGAAAAAGTAGCACGTACTACGTCATCTATACGTGCATTCTTCCTTAATCCAATTAACCAGGTCGGAATCGAATGCAAAACGACAGTAAGGTGCGTTTTTTTTTGTTTTTTTTTTCATTTTCTCATGTTTTATTGTTTATTTGTTTATTATTATCTAATATCTTGCTTTTTCATTCAATATTTTCCAAGGTACGTGAAATTAAAAAATATCCTGATGTGAAGAAATGTTCATATATATCAAAAATAATTTGATGTTTTGTTTTTATTCATGGGTTCCAAAAATATTTTCACGTGTTTAAAAATATTACATTCAGAGATTTTTTCTCTCTAAATGTTTGCAAGTCAAGAAGCTCCATGGAGTCCAAAAAAACTTCATGACACATTCAAAAAAAAGTGCTCACGACTTCAAAAGGAGAAGGTTTTATGTGTTTAATTTTCTTTATACAATTCAAAAAAATATTCCCAAGACATGCAAAAAATGTTCACGCCTTCGAAAAACTTGGTAAACAGGTTCAAGAAATGTTCATGGGATTCTAAAAAATGTTTATGGGCTTGAAATTTGTAAAAACTTCTTTTTGGATACGCAAAAATAATTAATGTGTTAGAAAGTGCACTGGAAGGTGGAAATCTACTTCACTCAATAAAAAGACTTTGGTTTGTACATGCTTCTCGCTGTCTCACATTTTACACGCAATAGTAAAACAACGATGAAGTTAAACAAGATCGAACCAACGGGGACACGAGATTTTAACGTGGAAAACCCTTCCAACAAGGAAGAGAAAAAACCACGGGCGCCAGCCAGCAATACTTCACTATTTCGGGTGAGGTTACAATCACGCCGGGGTTTACAATGTGTGGCTTATCCCGTACGGAGGCTTACAAGAGGTATATAAGGGCGGTCCTGACCTAACTAGGTCGGTAACTGTGAATCCAACTCCAACTCGGTAACGCACTCGTACCGTATTAGGTCCTTTCATGACTCGGTACCGACTTTGTTGCGCCTCCGGCTCCACTTCGTCTGAAGTTCGGCATTTATCAGTATATACGAATATGAATTTGGATCACCATAAAATAACATCACATCAGGCATAGTCTCTTCTACGGATTATGATAATCCTGAGTGTTAGTCATAGTAATCTGTGGTTTAATAAATTGTGTCCTTTTGCTTCAAGAATCTCTGCTAGCAATGCTTATATTTGTGAACCAACATTCTTGCATATTAGCAGAAATATATCTGCTAACATTCTCGCTGCCTCACATTCTTGTTTTTTTTTTGTCATAGTAACTCTTTTGGCGTTTCTTTGGAAATAAAAGTTGAGCTGTGTGGCTGTTGCCTTACAGTTGGTAAAAAAAAAAGAGTCTGTTTTCAAGGTTGCACTCGCTATAAGTCATTCTTCAGTTTTGGTTTTAATCTGCCTGGAGCACTCGTCAAGAATTTTCCTAGAGCACTAGTGGCGGTTACACGTAGACTTCATGTTGTAGTTTTACCCCGCAAAAGGAAAAATGGTGGCCTGGCCCCGTGAGGTCCAACACTCTTGGGCTTGTCTTGTTCAGACTTTTAACACCTTGCGCAATTAGGCAAATCCTGTTTGCCGCTCTTTGGTGGCGCAATTCGGCCATGCCGCCTGCCGAAGCGCGTCCGATGGGCCAGCCTATTTTTGGGTCCGGTCTATTTTCTATTTTTTTTCAAACTTTTTTGTTCATAATTTCTTTTGTTTAACTTTTATGTCTAAATTTATTTCTAATTAGTTTCATTTTTGTTCAAAACATTTTTTATTGAAAGATGGGGGGAGGCTAGCTAGACCGGCCCATTTGCCCCGCCCAGTAGGCGGCGGCAGGGAAGTGCCGCTATGTGGCGGAAATAGGAATCCCCGCAATTACCACGAAACCTATTTATTTGCTAATGATCAAAGACTCAAGACAAAGAACTAGTTTTATCAACATAGTTTCCTCCAAACAATTTTCATAGCGCATCAATATAAAAGGCAAAGCTTTTCCCTTGTTTCAAAAAAAAAATTCATACCGCATCCGAGGCACAACAGTTTTAACAACATAGTTTCCCCGAAACTAAGAGGCCTTAAGTGGAGCACGAGGAAGCCAGATACAATGTCGGGTTGTAGGCGAAAGTACTTATAGATTGATGTCCGTGGGAGAATTTCGCTACTATGGCAATCTGGCTAGAACCAGTGGCTATCGACTTGTTTCTCTGACGGTGGCAACAGGGAACTGGAACGAACTTGTACCACTCGGTTGGCTGTTCCTCCATTTGGCCTGTCTGGATCAGAAGTGTTTTCCTTCCAAGATAAAGTTCTGTCATACACGTACTGCTGGTGTCGATCTCGTGAGCATACAACGATCCATCCTTCTCTTGCAGTAGCAGATGCCCTCGTTGAAGGGCGTGCCGCCTCGGTAGAAGTCGCGGATAACCCAGCAACCCTTCAGTAATCTCATGCGGCAAGGCGGTGATGTTGTGTGGCCAGAAGCGGTCCTCCCACTCACCGAACCACCTTATTTGGATGTCGCATAGGCCCCATGATGCATCTGCGCGTTTGCAGGTGATCGTTCTTATCGGCATGTGACGAACAACCAGCCGGTTCTCGACCGACGTGATCTCCTCGGTCGCTAGGTCAAACCGCACGTACTTTAGGATTTCATCTGGTGTTCCACCAAGCCAATACACGGCTCCATCGCCGCACGCTGGCGCGGGGTCATTGTGGGAGTAGCCGTGCAGGGCGCACGCGAAACGCACAGTTCTCCACTCCTTATCCGCTCCAACTGTGAACACGTGCAGATCCTGCTCCTTCACGTTCTCGATGTTACTCGAAGACGAGTTGAAGAGACCGTGAACGATTTTGTATTGTCTCGTTTTGGAGTCGAAGCCGAGAGAGTACGACCCAGCGATTCTATTGGCATACCTAGCCGGCGATAGGGGCACGAGGGTCGACTCGCCGGAGAAAGGTTCCACGACCCTGATCACGGCGTCAGTAAGGATGAGGAAGAAGAGCAGACTGTTGGACGTGCCTATCAATCTCGCCGATATGTCGACCGTGAACCTAGCCGAGAATCTCCATTGCTCGTCGAAGAGGAACCCGCAGCCGCGCATGTGTGTGAAAGGCCAGCATGGCTTACTAGTTCCTTGATAGAACACGAGGGTGTGGGTCGGGGCGTGCGACCTGTGCGCGCTGACGAAGCTTGAGATGACGTCGCGCCATTCCTTGCAGACGTGGCGCAGGGCACGGAGGTGGAACGCCGGGAGGCGGAGCAGGATGTTGGAGAGGACGTCTCGCGGGAGGTACGCCGCTGTGGCCATTGCCTGCATATCTTGGACAACGGATCGGCTGACCACCTAACTATCCAAAAGGTGCTTCTGGCTCATATATTTTGGTAGAGTCCACAAGTACAGACGTCGTAGTTGTAATCCGCCTGAGTTTCTGATGGCGTATAGACTACGTACACGGACTCAGGAACGATCGATGGTTTCCTATGCAAAGACGTACCGGTCGTGAAGATTGACGATTCCAGACCAACAGTTGGCCAGTTCGTTCTCTCCACGGATTCTATTAGATAGAGTACATAATTAATCAACATACAGCTGGTCTGCTCAACTTAATCGGTATTCGCCGAATACAACTGGATCCGGTTTGGTGAACATTGGATTCAGTAGTTCTGACGGTTCCCGAGTCGTTTTATATGTCTCGTTCACAAGGCAATCTTTAAGATAAGAAGGAACGGAAAATATATGCTAATCACAGCTAATCCACACGTACAAACTCGCGGCAAAGTGCATAAAGTACTGAGGCAACTTAGCTCAGGTGCACTATTCAATCAATAGTGGATATTTTCTCCACACAAAAAAAAAGACAATAGCGGATACACTACTAAACAACTGCAATGTCCCGGCGGAGCGGTCCCATCCAGAAAGAGGCGACCAACGCTGATGGCCACGCTGCTGCCACCGCATGTCCGTACCTCCCGCAAGACCTTCTCGCCAACATCCTGGTGCGCCTCCCGGCAAGCGACCTTCGCCGCTTCCGCCGGGTCTGCAAGGAGTGGCGCGAGATCATCTCTAGCCCTGCCTTCATCGACGAGCACGGTGTCCATGGTCCACAGACTCTGACCCACACCATCGTTTTCTTTCCTGGCCAAATCGGCAGCACCAAATACTCGGATAATGGCAGCGGCTTCCTCTTTGATGATCAGTGGCGACTCACGGCCACGTTCTCCGCCGCCAGGTTTAATGAGATGATAGGCCAATGCAATGGCCTGCTCTGTTTTCTCGATGGCTGCAGCCGCCGACGCGCCATTTACGTCGTGGAGCCCTTCACCGGTGAGTCACTAACCCTACCGTTCCCCCCAAAGACGAGCAGGTGGGATGATCATTCCGCCTATTGCTTTGGCTTCGACCCAAGTTCGAGAAGATACAAGATTTTCCACCAGGGAAGACAACGTGAACACGATCAGTACATATACACCATCGGAGGAGGAGAGAGCTGGAGAAAGGTGGAGGTAGCTTGCGCAACACCGCAAAAAGTGTTCTACGGCAACCCCGTGTTTGCCCATGGATCGGTGTACTGGTCTGTTGATACGAATCAGCACAGTGAGCTCGCACGCTTCAATCTGGCAACGGAGGAAGTCACGTCGGAGCCCATCAGCTCCGTGGATTTTGGAAAGTCCATGGCCATTATGCCAAACTCGGACAAAGGGGTGTGCGGGATGACCTACGGCATCGGTTGGCTCGGGGAGTCGCAAACGGAGTTCGTGGGAGATTGCGGCCGTTGGATGCGATATAATGGCGCCATAATGCAGCCTTACGGGCGGCGCCTCGCGCGGCCGCATCCGTTGCAACGTGATCACTTGCTGCTAAACGACTACGAGGATAAGGGCCTATACGCTCACACTGTTGCGACAACGAGCAATGATCTAGATCGTGGGAAGCTGTTGGTGGAAGCGTGTGAGGAGGAGAGGCCGGCCAGCTGCACTACACGAGGGTTGTTTGTCCCGGTACAGCTTAACCAGAAGGCATCAGCCATACCAAGACTATACGCATATGTCGGCCACCATCCAAGGGTGTTTTGCTATGGACAAACTTACATATAGCTATCATAATTGCGGCTATGTTTTGCCCAGGAAAAACTTAGATATGGCTACCAAAATTGGCCTAATTATCACAAGTTCCTATATGTTTCCTTTTCTTTCCAAATCCATACACTTTTAGGGCATAATTTGAGATATTTGAAATATATGTTTCATCATGTTAGACACCACCAGTATACGATCGTACAATGTAAGCCGTGGCCGTGGCCGTTCCTACGCCGACGGGAACGAAGACGCCAATGGTGCCCGTCGGGGAAACTTGCCCTACGCCGACGGGGATCATATACCGACGGGCCATGCTACGCATGTATGCCGACGGGCTCGATATTTCACTATCGGCGTACGGCCAGACCGTCGACGTTGTCGTCGATTCCCATAGTGTTAGTGTACTAGGAGTACTTGCTGCTGTTGCCTGTTGGTGTAGTTAAGTACGCACGTCTGAAGTAAAATAATTTCTTCAAAGGAAGCAAAAGAGGTTAAGGACAAACATGAAAAAAAAAATAGTACGGAATCAGCTAGTCTGCTATGTTTATCGTCAAGGCTGGAAAGTTTGTGTACATAACAGAACCACAACCACGTATGTGGTCTCCAACAGCAAAGTCATACTATACACGAGAGATGCACGGCGAAGTTGCACACCGACTAAGTTGAGCAGAACAGCTGTATGTTGATTATGTGGAGAGAACGAACTAGCTAGCCAACTGTTGGTCAATTGTGACAACCGGTCTTTGCATAGTCTATACGCCGTCAGAAACTCAGGCGGATTACAACTCCGACGTCTGGTGGACTCACCAAAATATATGAGCCCCAGAAGCACCCTCGATAGTTAGGTGATCAGCCGATCCGATGCTCCAAGATATGCAGGCAATGGTCACAGCGGCGTACCTCCCACGAGACATCCTCTCCAAGATCCTGCTCCGCCTCCCGGCGTTCCACCTCCGTGCCCTACGCCAAGTCTGCAAGGAATGGCGCGACGTCATCTCAAGCTTCGTCAGCGCGCACAGGTCGCACGCCCCGACCCACACCCTCAGACCCACACCCTCATGTTCTATCAAGGAACTAGTAAGCCATGCTGGCCTTTCACACAGATGTGCGGCTGCTGGTTCCTCTTCGACGAGCAATGGAGATTCTCGGCTAGGTTCACTGCGACATATCGGCGAGATTGATAGGCACGGCTCATCATCCTTGATGTCGTGATCAAGGTCGTGGAACGCTTCTCTGGCGAGTCGACACTCGTGCCGCTGTCGCCGGCTAGGTATGCCAAGAGAATAGCCCGGTTGTACTCTCTCGGCTTCGACTCCAGAACGAGACAATACAAGATCGTTCACGGTCTCTTCAACTCGTCTTCGAGTAACATAGAGGACGTGGAGGAGCAGGATCTGCACGTGTTCACAGTCGGAGCGGATAAGGAGTGGAGAACCGTGCATTTCGCGTGCGCCCTGCACTGTTACTCCCACAATGAACCCGCGCCAGCATGCGGCGATGGAGCCGTGTACTGGCGCGGTGAAACGCCAGATGGAATTCTGAAGTACGCGTGGTTTGACCTAACGACCGAGGAGATCACGTCGGTCGAGAGCCGGCTGGTTGTTGGTCAAATGCCGGTAAGAACGATCACCTGCAAACGCGCACATGTATCGTGAGGCCTGTCGGTATCCAAATCAGGTGGTTCGGTGAGTGGGAGGACCACTTCTGGCCACACAACATCACCGCTTCGCCGCACGAGATTATTCAAGGGTGGCTGGGTTATCCGCGACTTCTACCGATGCCGCACGCAGGGGCGGAGCCAAGGGGGGGCTAGCAGGGGTTAGACCCCCCCTAATGATTGGCCCCCCTCAACATATGTGGCGCATACTACTAGTAGTTTATATAGCTTATTCGCTGATATGAGCGTACATAACTAGGATTTAAGTTCTCTAAAAAACTAGTATTTAAGCCCAAAACTCGTACTAATTTATATCGTTTATGCATCAAGCCAGCCGGCAACAAAACCCAGCCCGTCTGCACATGCCTACCATCAGTCGTGGGGAGCAGGAAGCCTTGATCGGAGCCGTAATTCCCATAGAGATTGAATGATTGATTGTGTATGGTATCTGATAAAGCCACGGACTATTTTCCATGGAGATTCATCTTGTCTGATCAAACACTCAATTTTAAGGTAAACAATACACACATGCTACTACTAGTATTTTGCAATGGACTATGGCCTAATAGCCTAGTTAATTAGTAAATTGGACACATCTTGAATGCCAATAAATCTCCAGGTAATATCCTACAAGCCAATCACTTTATTCTGTAGAAATCTGAAGCTACATGGGTGTTAATTTGCACAAGATTATAATTGATAGCTCAAAGTATGTCTTTATTTGTATTTATGTGTTTATTTGTATTTCTTTATAGCTTTCTATGGGTATATATTATGGGTCATTTATCGAATTGCCCACAGCGGACCACTTGTACTCAGTTTTACCCCTAATGCCGAATCGACCTCAGTTTTGCCCCTAGTCTGTGCGCAACTATTATGGAGAGGCTGGAACGGTAAGTTTGGAGCCGAATCCGTTAGGCGAAGTGGGCCCGGAGGAGTCAGACTCCGTTTCGCGAAGTGGGTCCGCGTGGGACTGCCAGTTCGTTGAAACCGTCCGGAGCTTACAGGTGGGACCGCGTAGTTAGTTGACTAATCTGAATAGTCCACACCCGAGCTTCGCGCCACAGCCGTCGTGCGCTGCCGCCCAATTTAGTTGCCCCGCCGTCGTGCGCTGCCGCTCTCGCCGCCACCACCTCCGCACCACCCCCTGCTGCGCCACGAGCACATGCGGCACCACCACCACCTTCCTCAGCCAGCGGCCCACCGCCACCTGTGTCGCCACCTGTGTCGCAGCCAGCAGCACGCATTTGCGCCGCCAGCACCACCTGCACCACCTGCACCGTCGCGGACGTTCCGCGTGGCCACCTGCTTCACCGCCGGGGCCGTCCTGCGACGCCGCTGGTGGGGCGCTCGTTCCACCACTCTGCCCGCCACCTGCTCGACGAAATGGATAGGAATGAAATGGAGAGCGGCCGCGCCATGGGGCCGGAGACACGCCGCGTCCATGATTGGGTTCCCATTGGGTAAGTACTGAGCTTTGAATTATCGATTAGACATAGGATGCCATTGATTTGCAGCTGATTGCGTCTCTGTTTTCGTGGGTTAGGATGGAGTTGCGGTTTGCTTTCTTGGTGAACGTTAGAAGAGAGCGCTACATCGTCGATGCAGACAGTAAGAAGAAATACCAAGAAGGTTTCAGTTATTCGGTCCCAATGGATTGTAACTGGAGTTTCAGACAATTTGGGGAGATAGTTTGCAGCCCATATCCTTGGGGTTTGCATGATGAAGTGAAATTTAGATACTTTGATGGGGGAAAAGATTGGATCCAAATTAGTAATGATGAAGAGCTCGCTACCATGTTTGCTAAGCATAAGGAGGCGGAGAATTTTAATGTGAAGCTGCAAAATGATGTGCTTGTGCCGGCAGTTGTGGCGGGTTCATCTTTTGTGGCAGGACCATCACGTCGTACTGCCAACTCCAGCCAGAACAGTTCAAAACCAGCTCGACGTGGTGGCTCGACAAGTGTGGGCACTGGGAAAAGGGTTCATGTCGCTGTGGAGGAGGATGCCTGCCTTTCTGCGGATGATAAAGAGAGGCTATATCCTGATGTTATTAGGAATTTAAGACAGACACCTCGGGTTGAAATCTAATATCAGTCTGACAGTGACGATCAAGAAGAGGAAGACCGGACACCTGTTGAATGGAACCCTGCGAACCCTCTTATGGCAGAAGGTTGCATTTTTTCTTCCATGGCTGAGTGTAGAAATGCACTTGTGACGTATTGCATGAAGGTAGAACGTGCCTTTATAGTTGACAAGAGCGATAAAAGGCGCTACACCGTGCACTGTGTGTCTGAAGATTGTCAATGGAGGATGCACGCATCTAAAATGCGTGGCAGCACCACAATGTTCAGGTAAAAGTTAACCCTTTTCCCCACACATGCGAAGAATCAACCCTTAGGAAGCAAACAATCAGCAGAGCCAAGTCAAGATGGGTGGCGGATGAAGTAAAAAAATAGGTGGCAGAAAACCATCAAGTGAGTGCAAAACAATTGCAGAAAAACATGAAAGACAAGTTCAAGATAGATTTACCATACATGAGGGTGTTCACTGGTAAAAACAAAGCATTGGAATCTATCCATGGTAACTGAAATGAAAGTTTTCAGTTGTTGTATTCATTCAAAGCTGAAGTGGAGAGGGCAAGCCCAGGCAGTGTTGTTGAAATTGATCACCACACCGTGGATTACACATTGAAGAAAGTGACAAGGACCAAGGAATGCTTTAGGAGGGTTTTTGTGTGCTTTCAAGCTTGCAAATGGGTTTTTTGGTAGGCTGCGGGCCTTATTTGGCTATTGATGCTACTTTTCTCACAGGGAGGTTTAAAGGCCAGCTAGTAGCAGCTTGTGCAGTTGATGCACACAGTTTTGTTTTTCCAGTCGCCTACGGTGTGCTGGAGACAGAGTCCGAGGAGAGCTGGACATGGTTTTTGCAGAATCTGCGCCAGGCTATTGGACATCCCAATGGATTGGTAATCCACACAGATGCATGCAAAGGTTTAGTAGTGGCCGTGGATAATGTGTTCCCAGGAGTAGAGCACAGGGAATGTATGCGTCACCTTGCTGCAAATTTTGTGAAGAAATTCAAAGGAAAGTTTTATACCGATCATTTATGGCCTGCATCTTTGACTTGCAGTGTGAGGAAGCACAACTACCACATGAGGCAGTTCTACACAAAAGAGAAAGTGAAGGAATACTTGGAAACACACCACTCGAAGCTATGGTCTAGAAGCCAATTCAGTGAATTGAGCAAAGTTGACTATGTGCATAATAATCTTGCAGAATCTTTCAATTCAACGATCCGGAGACTAAACGATCTTTATTTGGCTGATTTGCTTGACAGGATAAGGATAGAATACGCCGAGAAATTTCATTTCCGTCTAGAAATAGCTAATGCAAAAATCATGGGCCACATTATTATCCCGAATGTGATGAAGGCGTTGAAGCAGAAAACAGAGGGCTTGAATATGAACATGAGATTTGTCTCGGATACCAAATCAGAGGTATCATTCTTTGATAAAAGTAACAAAGAATGGAGATATCCAGTGGATTTAGAAGCGAAAACTTGCAGTTGTAGGCAATGGCAGATAACTGGTTTGCCATGCATTCATGCCTTGTTTTTCATCACTTCTCTCACAGGTCCAGCAGGGGATATACAGCAGTATGTCCATTATTACTACTCTGTAGCAATGTTCAGAGCCACATATGCACATGCCTTGCCTGCTTTGGAGGGAAAACAGCTGTGGGATAGAGTGGACCCTGGATTCAAACTTTGTGCTCCTGTTCTGAAGAGAGCTGCAGGTAGACCGAGGAAGAGTCGACACCGACGACACCAACTCGTTTCAAAATTTTAGGAAAATGTGGTTCAAATGAGGTCTCAAGCTAGGGTAGACACCCCCGTTTGAAATTTCATGTAAAATTCTACCTTGTCAAAATTATCCAAATAAATTTGAGGAGCAACTATATCGCAAATAACAACATGGCGCGTTGGATTCATGTCATTTTGATTTTTTTTTAATTATTTATGCTCATTTGAAACCATCGCTCTATTCTCATGAGAAATGTGCTTCAAATGAGGTGTGAAGCTAGGGTAAACACCCCCGTTTGTAATTTCATGAAAATTTCTACCTTGTCAAAATTATCCAAATAAATTTGAGGAGCAACTATATCGCATATAACAACATGGTGCGTTGGATTCATGTCATTTTGATTTTTTTTGAATTATTTATGCTCATTTGAAACCATCACTCTATTCTCATGAGAAATGTGCTTCAAATGAGGTGTGAAGCTAGGGTAAACACCCCCATTTGTGCTTCAACATTTTTTGGCATCTCGTCTACATCAGCCAAATTAATTTCCTAGACAAGTATTCTACATATATAGTGTAAATCTGAAGTTTCGTTATGTTTTCAATAATTCTTCTATTTTTTTAATATTTTATTTAAATAACATGGTTTAATAGAAAATTCATATGTAAAACAGATAAAAGTCATCGCTCCAGTAAATCTGAAGTTTCATTATGTTTTGAATAAGGGTATTCTTCTATTTTTTATTTAAATAACATGGTTTAATACTTAACAGCAAAGAAATCAAATGTAGAACAGATAGAAACCATCGATCCCTGTGGCCAACGGACCAACCAATCAGAGCGCAGAACGAGCGTCTCGCGGATCGCTGTGGCTGCGAGCGCATCCGTCCGATGCACGATTCCTTCTAGAAGGCGTCGATCCAACAGGCCAGGTCGAATCTCTGTGTTTCCTTCTAGAAGCTTTTCGGCTGGTCAAACAGAGGGTTGACCAAGCTTGAAATGAGCATACATAATTCAAAAAAAATCGAAAAAATATATTGCCGACGCACATTGTAGTGTTATATCATATAGTAACGAGAAAAATATATAAACCTGTCTTATAAAGAATGGAACGAAAAAGCCTTGTGTAACATGTGATATCTTGAACAGTCTAGTAGAGAGTTCAAGATAATGAGATGAGTTTCAAACCTTTTGAACTCAAATAAGGTCAAAATCTCACCAAAGCTTCATTTTGGTGTGACTAAGAAAGATCCAAAGTTATTTTTTCATTTTTGATGTTTTAAACTTGTTTTATTTACGATTTTCGATTAAAACCATTATTACTCAAAAGAAAATAAATAATACGAATATTCATCCAATAAATTTTTGGGCTTCGGAATTGCATTATATAGGTCTAATACAAATCTAGGAAAAATATAAATAGGATTTATAAACATTAGAACGAAAGCCATCACTAAAATGAGATTCCTCGAATACAAGACTAGAGATTTCAAAGAATATGAGGTGGAAACATTGTGAATCTTTCGAAGAGGTGGGTTCTACCTTTTTGTTTTGTGTTCCTATGGGCTATACTAGCACAACCAAGCAAATAGTTCCACATTTCTACCCCCTTTCGACGCAGTTACTGCGTGTTTCCGTATAATTCCGGTATTTCTCCAGCGGGTAGGGTTTCACCGGGAGGGGGGCTACGGAGCGTCTGGATCCCAACACAATATAGGGGGTGCCATACCATGTTAGTATATGTGTGTTGTGTGCTTTGGATGTCAAATATTGCTCTCAGGGGTGTGACCCGGCTTCACCGGCATCCACTTCTTTCTCGTAGGCGCTTACAGGATGAAACTCCCGTATCGGACCAAACACCGTGAATCTTCCGAAGAGGTGGGTTCTACCTTTTTTTGTGTTCCTATGGGCTATCCTAGCACAACCAAGCAAATAGTTCCACATTGCTACCCCCTTTCGACGCAGTTACCGCGTGTTTCCGTATAAGTCCGGTATTTCCCCAGCGGGGCTAGGGTTTCACCGGGAGGGGGGCTACGGAGCGTATCGATCCCAACACAAGCTAGGGGGTGCCATACCATGTTAGTATAGATGTGTTGTGTGCTTTGGATGTCAAAGATTGCTCTCCGGGGTGTGACCCGGCTTCACCGGCATCCACTTCTCTCTCGTAGGCGCTTACAGGGTGAAACTCCCGTATCGGACCAAACACCGTGAATCTTCCGAAGAGGTGGGTTCTACCTTTTTGTTTTGTGTTCCTATGGGCTATCCTAGCACAACCAAGCAAATAGTTCCACGTTGCTACCCCCTTTCGACATAGTTACCGCGTGTTTCCGTATAATTCCGGTATTTCTCCAGCAGGGCTAGGGTTTCACCGGGAGGGGGGCTACGGAGCGTCTCGATACCAACACAAGATAGGGGGTCACCGCATTGTACCAACTTTCTCTAAAAATGTCTAGAAATGACATGGCCGAGTAGTGCAGACATCACCCGTCTACACTATTGTACATGCCCTAAAAACAGAGGGAACCAGATCCTCTTACTTTGCCCACCTTATGTTCTCTGACTTTCTCCCATGACACGTGGGTCCGGTGTGTGATGGGCTCCATTTGTCAGTGACCTAAAGTCAGAGGATCGCGTCTCAGAGTCTGCAGGCTGTTGCCGCCGTAATTTGCATGCATGGACTCTATCTGCACCGTTCCTTACGATCAAACGATGGAAAATGACGCAGGTGCATGGACGGGGTGTTTTGGCTCAATGTAACTGCATGCAACAACGGACACTGTCTACTGGGGCCCCGGTCACCAGCCCGGTGCATGCACGCCTCGTTTTTTCATAGTAAACAACATGGCAGAAGAAGACAAGATCGAGTGAACGTCGCGTCGCATTTATAGCAGCCCTGCACGCCTCGTTTCAGAAACACGAGTCGCGTCGCATTTACATCAGCCCTGCACGCCCCTTTCAGAAACACAAGTCGCGTCGCATTTTCAGCAACGCAGCCCTCCACGCCTAGTTTTTATAAGATACGCATCAATGCATAGGCAGCGAGGCATGATTTGGCGTGAGACTTTGGATTTCTTCTTTTCACCTCTTTAATACACGCATGCAACATCAAATCACTTTGACTCCCTAAGCGCTATGTCCTACACCTACGCCTGTTCTACACCGCTTTGACCATGCATCGACTGTACTTTCTACACTGCATCCTACGTTTCACACAGTTTGCTTCATCTACCCCAATAAATTCACGTCTCATCGTGTCTTTAAATAGCCCGTTTCACTCCTCCTCCATCTTCTCATCACTCTCCAGCCTCTTTGCCTTCTCTCCCTTCAAGCGCCGAACACCATGTCTTCCTACTCTCTCCCCTCAAGCCTCGAGTCTGTCTCCGACGAGGACAACCACCTCAAGGCTCGGCCTTGGTACGAGACCGACTGGACGCCGGAGGAGACGGGCCTCGTGCCCGTCGAATCTCCCAAACGGGAGCGATCGCCGTCGATCGACGTCCCCGACAGCGACGAGCGAGCCGCCGAGAACCTCTCCCCCAAGACGAAGAACCGCCTCCTCAAGAAAGAGGAGCGGCTGGAGAAGAAGGAGCTCGAGAAGGAGGAGAAGAAGGAGGAGGAGAGGGAGGAGAAGGCTCTCCGGGCCCGCATCAAGAGGGCCCGTGAGAACGACGTGGAGAGGTGGCAGGAGGCGAACGATTCGGGCGGTGGAGTGGAAGAAGTAGGCCAACCGCCGGCGGTTGGCCGGACGGCCGGAAGGGCGCCTGCATGCATGCCGCGGGCGGTTAGGGTTTAGGGCTAGGCCCCCTTTTTTTTAAAATAGATGTAATGTCCGACGGGCCCCACTAAATATATGTAAAGTGGGGCCAATGATTATCCATATATATATATATATATGTCCACTGTTTAATTATGTTTGCCAATTAAGTTATTTTTAATTCTATTTGCCCAAATGAAGTCAATGTTTAAATTATATTTGTTCGAATGTTTAAATTATATTTGTCCGAATATTTAAATTATATTTGTCCAAATGTTTAAGTTATATTTGTCAAAAATTATAAATTTATTTTTGTCCAAATGATTAAATTATATTTGTCCAATGTTTAAATTATTTTTGTCCACTGTTTGTCCGTGCTAGTATACGTTGGGACTTTTTTTAACATTGGGTCTGTCTTGGTTTTAGATGGGCCTGCCTGAACTGAAGCTGCACTGGACTGAACACTGAACCTGTACATACGAACATTGAAAACTGAACTGAACACTGAAAACTGAACTGAACTGAAAACGAACTGAAACAAACAAAATCAGGGATGGATTCCTGACGCATTTATTCCAAGTCTTAGCCATACTCAAATTGACCATGTCAAGCTAACTACAACACTTACTACTCCCTCCGTTCCATATTAATAGGTGGTGAAGTGGATGTATCTAGCAATAAAACATGTCTAAATACATCCATTTCAACACCTATTAATACGGATCGGAGGGAGTATATTATTTTTGACTAATGATTTGCAAATACACAACTCTAAGAACAATTGCACATAAATAAAAAAATGCAGCCATCATATTGCTCTGCTTCTTTAGATCGACAAGCGTCTCCAGCTGTTTTGCCATCTTATTGAACTCGTCCTTCTGCACCCCATTGTGCACCGTAGCAGATCCCAATTGCTCCACCGCCGGTAGCAAATTGGGCACCTTTTTTTTGTCCTCCTTTTGAATCCTCTTTATGTAGTCCTCAAGCCACTCGAAATGGTCACATGGAGGAAGATCTTGCAAATCCGAAAACCCAAATCGGCTGAAAATTGAGGAAAAAAAAACGAAATTGACAGGGGGAACACAGATCTCACCTCCCCAACTTGTTCTTTGCTCTCGCATTTCACATACTCGCGCCCTCGGTTGTCGTGCATGTCGCTCCCGGTGACCCGCCGCTGCAGGGGCGCCGTCCGTGGGCAGTCAGTACATCTTCCCATCGGAACTGGCCCGAAGCGCGGCCATTTGGAGTGGGAATCGGAAGCAGAGGTCGACGACATGCTGCCGGAGAAGAAGGGGACGCGCTGCCTGAGAAGCTCGGCTGATTTCCTGCTCACCGCCACGAGCTCCGCCGCGAGCTCCGCCGCTTTTAAACCGCCGGCCGCAAGCAACGGTCAACAGCTGGGACCCATAAACCGCGCCAACGGTCAACAGTTGGGCCCACAAGCCGCGCCAACGCTCAACAGCTGGGGACCACAGGCCGCGCCAACGGTTCTAAGATGGGTCCCACAGGTCAGGATTCTAACGGGGGCAGAAAGTAACGGTAGGAGCAGCCAAAGCAGTCCTTGCGCACTGACTAGGGGCAAACGTGTACGAGGAGAGGTCTGCAAAGAGCGTTTCACAATTATGTATTATCTGTTGGTTTGGGATAGCTTATCATGTGTGCCACATCTGCAAAGATGGATAAAACGGTAATATGTTGAGGCTGCCAGAGAGATGGATCGGTGAGCTTAGGTCGACAGCTGCTCGCGCCGAACTAACTCGCTGTTAACTCGGGCTGGTTTTTGTTAGGGATTGCCTGTCATACAAAAATCGTATGCGTGAGGTATGGTAACCTAGAGCAGTTTTTGTCCACTTTGGAGATCAATTATTTATATCTCCACGCATATTACGGTAGATAATTATTACTGAAAGAGAATACGAATACGATGCCTGCTCGGAAACCATCTCCCACGTACTCTTCCTATGTATACCTAGGTAAATCATGATCGAATACTCCTATACTCATAGCGGTTTCGTCCGGAACCAAGCCATGTCTGCCGACGGCAATGCTGCCGCAGTTGCGCCCCTCCCGCGAGAAGCCCTTGAAAACATCCTGCTTTGTCTCCCGGCAATCCATCTCCGCCGCCTCCGCCGCGTTTGCAAAGAATGGCACGATATCATCTCCGACCCAATCTTCATCAAAGCGCACGCGGTGCAACGACCGACAGCCCCGACCCACACCATCGTGTTCGTGCCCTCCTCCTCCAACCAGCGCACCAACAACGGGTTCCTCTTTGACGAGCGCTGGCGACCCACGGCAAGGTTCACCGTTGGCATATCCGAACGCATGATAGGCACCTGCAATGGCCTGCTCTGCTTCCATGATCGACGCCGGGAGGTTATCAGCATTGTAGAACCCTTCACCGGCGAGTCGATTTCCCTGCCACTGCCGACAGGTTCGTCGTGTAGGCATGCCGCCCGGTCGTACTGCTTCGGATTCGACACCACGGCGATCGAGGCAATACAAGATCGTTCACCAAAGCTTGAGCTATAAGAACTTTCTAAAAGTGTTTACGGTCGGAGCGGACAAGGGTTGGAGGACCGTAGTGAGCATTCCCTATACCTCCCGCGGCGACCTGTCATGCAACGGCAGAACCGTGTACTGGAGTTACAACGAATACGCAGAGGATGACGGCAGATACGCAGACGGGATTCCGATGTATGTGCGCTTCGATTTGGCGACGGAGGAGATCACGTCGGTCGAGTGTCAGCTGGTGAATGGGCAACCCATCTTCTGCGATCATCCGTGGTGGCAGCGGGGTCAGCCGTGTGTCATCAGAATAGGGTGGTTGGCCGGTGAGACAGACAACGGCTACTGGCCCCGTAATATGAACGGCACGGCGTTCGATACAGTCGGCATGAACCTTCCCCATGGGCGTCAACTCCCGAGGCCGCACGCGCTGCAACATGGGCACCTGCTGTTACAGTAGGCCAACGGAGCTCTGTACGCTCATAGGATCATTAGCAGAAATATTCACGAAGTTCAACTTGGGTTCGAAAAACTGCTGATTGATATTGGCGTGGAGGAGGAGGCGACCAAGAGCACGTTCAGCCAGTTCGTTCCGGTACGTTGGTACGTCAGACTCCCGTGGTCTGCCTGCTCGATCGTCTGCCGCATCGCTCCGTCGTAGCGCTTATGGGCCGAAGCCCACCAAATTCGTCCCAGCCCCAGTTAGGGTTTTGGCACGCTTCGTCGCCGCCCACCCCTTCTCTCCCACGCCATCCCATTAGCAGCTTTACGGCGGGTCGGGCGCTGCCTCACCGGCGGGCTCCTCCTTGGCGGCCCTGTGAGGAAATGGGGACTATGGGCGTCGGGGTCTCCTCCCTGGAATCGCGGTTCTCGGACGCTGCCTCACCGGTGGGTTCCTCTGCGGAATCACGGTGCTGCAGCCACGATGCACGAAGCAAGGGTGTGTCAACCCTCGCCCGATGCCCGTTCCTGCACGATCTTGGGCCTGAACGCGCGGGCGACTGTTGCCCGATCCAGGTCGTCGGCCGACGACGGCTAACGACCCCTCTCCCCTCTCTTTGAATTTGTTCTCTGTTATGTCTCTCCACCCTCATAACAATATCTCCCGCTGATTATTTTAGGGGTATGATGCAAATGGAAGGAGTAGAGACAGTCACAAGCTTTTGGCTATCTGATTTTTGATACAAAAACATCGACTATCGGCATGTTACCCGTCGCCGAATCAGTGATTCCGCCGGCAGACTCACTCACTACGACACCGCATCTTCTGCAAGACATCAGCCCCATCGCCACTACTTCTCCAGAAGTCAGTGACGCCTCCTCCCCATGGAATCGCCCTCTTCAGGCCGCTGCAGCCTCCTCCAAGTGGGTGGACAAGGCAAACGGGCTGGCACTATGGAATCTACAGTTCTACACGCTGTGGTAGATGCAGAGATATAGCAGGCAACACATGACTTCTAGACGTGCAGGTATAGTGGTTAGCGATTTATATGTTTATCTCGGTTTTTGTTGTATTATTCCCTTCCATTCAGTTAAGAATTAGGTCGTCGAAGAATAATACAGGTAGCCCAGCTGCAATGATGTATGTATGTATGTATGTGAATTTTGCGTGTTTAAACAGAGTAATAAGAATCTGAGTCTTTTTTTTAGGAGAATTCCGCAATTGGCTTGTCCAGCTATTGGCACAAAAGGCTTTTGGAAGCTTGTAATTATCATGCCAAGCATGTGTTTGATGCAATGCCTCGTTGCATATCTCTTCCAAGTGGATATTTTCTTGAGAATGAAAATGTAATTCAGTACTAGCTTGTATGTTCAATACTTCGTTCACAGCTTTGGATAGCAGCTAGCGGTGATAAACAGTAACTACATGATGAAGTGTACTTACATGATTGTAGATTGGATTTGGTGCATCGATGTATTACTCTGGTGCAAAGGCACGTATATATGATGTACAAAGGAGGGCCACGACCTCAACTATACAAGGAAACTAGGAGGTGGGCCCTAATACAACACGTATACTCAGAATATGTTCAACACCCCCCCGCAGTCGAAGCGTCGCCTGAGACGCAAAGGCTGGATCGAAAACCTTCAAAAGTCGAGGTTGGAAGGCCCTTCGTCAACACATCGGCGAACTGCTAAGTGGAAGTATGAACAGGAGTGGAAGACGTAAGATTACCGGCGTGGGATGTCATATGAGCAGTGGCGCCGGTGTCCATGTGCCAGTCACCGCCGCCACCGTAGGCGGTGGGAGGCGGGGCCGAGTGCAGCGCGGCGAGGAGGGCGGGATCCCACGGGGTGGTCGCCTGGTGCGGGTATCCGCCGTATGGGGGCGCGGCGTCGTAGCTGCCCCTGGCCGGGAAGGCCGGGTAGGGGGCGGCAGGAGGCGCAGCCGGGTACGGGGCGGCAGAAGGAGGCGCAGCCGGGTACGGGGCGCCATGAGGCGCGGCGACGGGCCCGGCGAAGATGCTCGGCGCGGGTGCCCTAGGCACTGGCATGGAGTAGGCGTGGATGACGCCCGTCCACGGATTGGCGCCGTAGGACCAGGGCGGGGTGGGCTGCGGCGGACGCCCCCCCCCCCCCCCCGGTCGCTTGGCCACCCGCGGGCGCCTGCTGCTGCGGCTTGCGGCCGCCTGGGCGGTTGCCGCGGCGCGCGCCCTGCTGCGGCTGCGTGGAGGCGGGAGGGGCGGTGTAGAACCCGGGCGGCGGAGGGGGCTGCTGCGGCGGCCGTGGGGTCGGTGCTGGGGCGCCGCGAGACGTGCCGGCGGCGAGGGCCTGGTGCTGCACGCGCTTCTTCACGCCTTTCATCCGGCGTTCCTCCAGTTTCAAGTATGCCACGAACTTGGGAAAGGAGGGATCCGACATCAAGGTGAGGTTGCCGGCGGCGTTGCCGAAGTCCTCATTGAGACCGGCAGTGAGCGTACTGAGGAGAAGATCATCGTCGACCTTGGTGCCGATGTCGCGCAGCTCGTCCGCCAACTGCTTGAGGCGGCAACAATACTCGTCAATGGACTTGTCATCCTGGTGGCAGTCAAAGAACTCCTGATGCAAGAAGACGCGGCACTGGAGCTTGTTGTCGGTGAAGAGGCCGTTGAGCTTGACCCACACGGTACGTGCGTCATCGCCCTCGCGGACGACGGTGTGGAACAGGTCCCGCGAGATGGTGGTGAAGAACCAACGGATGAGCGTAGCATCGATCGAGGTCCACTCGGAATCATCCAGCATGCCGCGCGAGTCGACGGAGCCGTCGATGTGATCCAGGAGGTTCTCCTCGCGAAAGAGGAGGGAGAAGTAGGTCTTCCAGGTGTAGTAGAAGGAGTTGGTGGCGTCGAGCGTCACGGGGACGCGCTGATGGATGTTGATGTCGCGGATGACGGCCGGGTCGGGGCCGGCGAAGGGGTTGGTGCGGCCGGAGGAGACGGACGATGCCATCGGCGCACTCGGTGAGGGTGTAGCGGCGGCGCGAGAGGAGGAGGCGCGGCGGCTAGGGGGCGGCGCGAGGGGAGAGGCGGCGGCGCGGTAGTGCAGGGGAGGTCGCGCGGCGGCTGGGGTGCGCGGCTGCGGAGGAGGGCAGCGGCGCGGGGCGGCGGCTGCGGCGGCGGTAGGATTGCGGCGGCGGCGAGTCGGCAGCCCGGGGCGGCGGCTTAGGGGCGGAAGCTAGGGTTAGGATGCGTAGGTGTCTGATACCATGTAGATTGGATTTGGTGCATCGATGTATTACTCTGGTGCAAAGGCACGTATATATGATGTACAAAGGAGGGCCACGACCTCAACTATACAAGGAAACTAGGAGGTGGGCCCTAATACAACACGTATACTCAGAATATGTTCAACAATGATGACGTGTTTAGGATAAGATCACGGTGTAGCCCATTTGTCTCTGCTCTGGCTGATTGTTTTCTTCATGTCTCCAACCATTAGGATTATACATATATTCCAGTTTGTGTCCGGCCAAAAGTTGCATGTCCTCCTAAAACGCTTCTGTGTGGTTAGTCCTCACTTTTGCTTGAAACATTTCCATATATGATGCCTTTGATTTTCTGTGATTCTTCCATTTGTTTCAGTTAGAGTAACAAGAGTTTCAAGGCCTATTGCTCCTGCATTCTCGCCCAAGGATGGCCGCCATCCAATCGTCGCACGACGAACCTCGCGTCACCATGCCGTACGAGCACCGCACCTGATGTGTCCTTTACTTCGGAGGTGGTACGGGTAGTTCACCGGAGGCCGAGGCCGGCGGAGACGGGAGGGCGTCGTGGACAGCAGAGGTTGGGAGACAGAGAATTAGACTAGGTCGGGATAGCACACAGGGAAGATAGAGATTTCTTATTGCTTGCCCTTACATTACATCTATGTGGCTTATAAAGCCAAACCAGGATACGTGTCCTGGGAGGACACGGACTGCACTCCTCCTATTCTTTCCTATACTCTAAGCTGACTCAGACTTGGACTCCTCCACTGCCTCGTGGTTTCCTTGTGCTCCAGGGGTCAAGGTAGACCCTTCCTTCCTTGGTCTGCGTTGATAGGGTATTCCCCAATGTGGGTCCACAACACTTCTCCCCTCCTCGCGAAGCAGCTCGTCCTCGAGCTGAAATTCTGGAAACTGCTCCTTGAATTTTTCCATGTCTTCCCATGTTGCTTCACTTGGAGGTAGTCCTTGCCAAGTGACCAACACCTCCCATTTATCACGGCGCATACGCGCTTTGTCTACCTTTATCGGAGTCGGCACTGCTCTCTCCCATGCTCTATAGTAGGCAGCATAGGACCCTCCTTTGGCAGGGTTCCATGGAAACATTTGAGAAGTCCAACATGGAACACATCATGGTTTCGAGTACCCGGAGGTAGCTGAAGGCGGTAATCCACGTTGCCAATTATGTCCAGTATTTGAAATGGGCCATAGTATCTTGGTGCGAGCTTGGCATGTGCGCGAACAGCCAGGTTAGATGCTTGGCGATGTTGCAGCCGAAGCCAAACCCAATCACCCACTTGAAATTCGAGCTCCCGACGATGATTATCATGCTGCTCCTTCATGACATTTTGTGCTAGGATGAGCCTCTCCTTAATCTCCTGTAGAAATTCATCTCTGTCTAACAAAGAACGTTCAACTGTATCCACGTTGGCAGTACCCGGTTCATATGATTTGATGGAAGGAGGATCACGACCGTAAACAACTTTAAAGGGGTTGGTCTGAATGACACGCTGGAAACTCGTGTTGTAGCAATATTCAGCCCAAGGAAGCCACTTCACCCAATCTCTAGGTCGATCCCCAGATAGACACCGTAAGTACATCACGATGATACGATTCACGACTTCTGACTGCCCATCAGACTGGGGGTGAAAAGCTGAGCTGAAGTTAAGTTTGACCCTAGAGAGACGAAAGAGCTCCCGCCAAAAATTACTAGTAAATGTTGGATCACGGTCACTAACTATGGATACTGGAAAACCATGGAGTCGTACCACTTCATCAAAGAACAACCGTGCCACTGAACTTGCTGTGTATGGGTGGGACAAAGCAATGAAGTGCGCATATTTTGAGAAGCGATCCACTACTGTAAGGATGACTGATTTTCCATTGACCTTGGGTAAACCTTCAACAAAGTCCATTGAAATATCCGTCCAAATTTGTTCTGGTACTTCAAGGGGCTGCAACAGACCCGCGGGATGGAGATGCTCTGTTTTATTTATTTGGCATGTATCACAATTGCGCACCCAATCAGCCACCAATGTTTTGTCCCCAGGAATATAAAAGTCACTGCGTAAACGGTGCAATGTTTTCTGAACTCCTTCATGTCCCAAGCTATGTGTGGCTACCAAACTTTTTGGAATTAATGTTGAGTCAGTAGGGACAAATATCCTATTCCCATGGGTAACCAACCCATCCACCAAGCTCCGTGGGGCAGCTAATTTCCCGGCCTCAATTTGTTGTTTCTTTGAAAGTAGAAGTGGATGCTCCTGTCCGTCGATACGGATATCATCAATGAGTCCAAAATGTGGAACAGAGAGTGCCATTACTGTTGCATGCTCGTCACGCCGAGAAAGAGCATCTGCCACCCTATTTTGATACCCTGGGCGAAACTCAATAGAAAATTTAAATCCAAATAATTTACTCACCCATTGATGTTGAGGGATGGTTGAGAGGCGTTGATCCAACAAAAACTTCAGACTATAGTGATCGGTGCGAATCACAAACCGATTACCCCATAGATAAGGTCGCCAATGACGAACAGCTTTAACCAACCCAATCAGCTCTCGCTCATATGCAGCCAGTTTGGCGTGATGGGGCGCAATGGGCCTACTGAAAAATGCTAGGGGTCGATCACCTTGATGTAGTACAGCCCCAAATCCTGAACCTGAAGCATCACAATCAACCATAAAGGGTTGGCTGAAATCAGGTAACTCCAGAACTGGACCCGTGGCCAATGCATCTTTAAGATTCTGAAAAGCGCGGTCAGCCTCCGATGACCAGGCAAAAGATTCCTTCTTCAAGAGATTTGTCAATGGAGCTGCAATTGTGCCATAGTCACGCACAAACTTGCGGTAATAGCCAGCCAATCCCAAGAACCCACGGAGCGCGCGCACCGAACGCGGGGTCGGCCATTCACGGACAGCCTGAACCTTCTCACTATCCATGGCAACCCCCTCTGCAGTAATCATATGACCGAGATAGGAAATCGTCTCCTGGCCAAATGAGCACTTGGATTCTTTGAGGAACAATTGATGTGTTTGTAGTAATAGGAGAACGGTTCGAACATGACGAAGGTGCTGCGACCATGAGTTGCTATAAATCAATATGTCGTCAAAAAAGACAAGAACAAACTTACAAAGATGTGGCTTGAGCATATCATTCATCAAGGCTTGGAAAGTAGCTGGCGCATTTGAGAGGCCAAACGGCATCACCAGAAACTCAAAAAGACCTTCGTGTGTTCGGAAAGCCGTCTTCTTGATATCTTCCTCGGCCATACGGACTTGGTGGTATCCGGAGCGCAAGTCCAGTTGCTGAAGTAACACGCCCCTTTTAACTCATCGAGCAGCTCGTCGATAACCGGAATCGGGAATTTATCTTTGATTGTTTTCTCATTTAGTGCTCGAAAGTTCACACAAAACCGCCAGGAAGTGTCCTGCTTCTTCACTAAAATGACGGGCGATGAGTAACCAGAGTTACTTTCGCGAATAATCCCCTGGGATAACATCTCTTTGCATTGTCTTTCAAGTTCGCCCTTTTGTGTTGCTGGGTACCGGTACGGCCGCACTACAATGGGGGTTGTCTCAGGCAATAAGCGGATACGATGGTCACATCGGCGAGCTGGTGGCAGTCCCTTGGGCTTTGCAAAAACATCCTTAAATGTGCTCAATAACGTGGCCATCAAGTCGGTACCAGTAGCACTGTGTGAATGAGGGTGGGAAGTTGTAGGCATCCCATGCCAAATCACTTGGTGATCTGAACGCCAAAAGGACATGATCAATGCATCAAAATCCCAGAGAATAGGCCCAAGTGTGCGTAACCACTGAGTTCCAAGTATGATATCAAAGCCATCGAGCGAGAGTGCATAGAAGTCCACGTGGAACGCCTCCCCGTCAATTTGTAGTAGGTTCCGTCGAGCGACACCATCAGACATTACCCGTTCACCATTTGCTACAGAAACTTTGAGGTTTGGTCGTGGTGGAAGAACGAGACATATTTGCTTGGCCACATCGTCTCTTACAAAATTGTGGGTCGACCCTGAATCCACAAGAGCAAGCAGGTCTGTATTGCCCAATCGGACTTGAAGCTGCATTGTGCGGCTAGGGAAAATTCCGGTGAGGGCGTGTAATGAGACACATGGATCGTCCTCTGGCTCAGCAGGCAAGTGGTCTTCCTCTTCGTCATCATAAATAACCTCAATGCAAAAACTCCTGCTGCAGCGATGCCCGGGTGTGAATTTCTCATCACAATTAAAGCACAACCCCTTCTCACGTCTTTCTGTCATCTCTGCTGCTGTAAGACGCTTCAATGGCCGGCTGCCTGGGACGTTGCCTACACCCGAAGCTGCTCGTCCACCTTGACCTGTGCCACCGAGTAAAGGAGTGCTTAGGTTGCGTTGTTGGCCTGGCCCACGGAATAGTGGACCGAAGCGCTGGCGACCATGGTTTGTTGATGTGCTTGCTGCAGCAATAATATCTGCCCGCTGCTCGAAAGCTCGAGCTAAGCTCATAGCTTCATGGAGATTTGGTGGTTTTTGCATCTCAACATCCACCCGGAGAAGGTCCGCGAGCCCAGACATGAATAGTTGTACCCGCTGCTTGCTAGAGAGATGGTCATTATGTGCAAGCAAGGACGAGAATTTCTCAACATAATCTGTGACTGTTCCGGATTGTCGCATTCATGCGATCTCGCCCAAAGAATTATTCCGGATAGGCGGCCCAAACCGCAGGTTGCAACACTCCTTGAATCGAGGCCATGATGGCATGCCCTCATCTCGCTCTAGCTCTATATACCACTCATGAGCGACAGCTACCATGTGATAGGCTGCCAGCCAAACCTTGAATGCCTCATCTGTGCGTTGTCCCCAAAAAATTGCTCGCAACGATTAAGCCAAGTGAGCGGATCTTCCTTCCCCTCAAACTTGGGAAAATCCAATTTATGGTAGCGAGGAGCACCAACTGTCTCTGTGATGTTGGGGGCGGGAGGGGTGGTCCAGATCTTTGGGAAACTCGGTTGCTGCTGTTGTGGTGCAAACGCCGGAAACCCTGTCTGATACGACGGTGGTGCGTATGGCCTCGTCGAGCCTGATGCCCCTGCCGATCGCGAGGACAATTGCTGCGAAAACTGTGGCAGATTCGTAGATGACAGCCCTACCGAAGTGGTGAGGGTGTCTACAAGCTCTGTGGCTGCGGCAGATGAGGCGAGCGGCTGGAGGCCTGCTGGTTTTAGCACAAGGCCGTCACCAATCGCCTTCTCCTCCAAAGCCTTGATGCGTATGTCAATGGCTGCAAAGCCATAATCCATCTTCTTTAGGAGCGTTTCCTGCAGTGCGGCGATGGCTGTAGCCATGTCGGCATCGGTTGATTTCTTGTCGCTAGGGGAAGCCATGGTGGTCGGCTCTGATACCAAGATGATGTGTCCTTTACTTCGGAGGTGGTACGGGTAGTTCACCGGAGGCCGAGGCCGGCGGAGATGGGAGGGCGCCGTGGACAGCAGATGTTGGGAGACAGAGAATTAGACTAGGTCGGGATAGCACACAGGGAAGATAGAGATTTCTTATTGCTTGCCCTTACGTTACATCTATGTGGCTTATAAAGCCAAACCAGGATACGTGTCCTGGGAGGACACGGACTGCACTCCTCCTATTCTTTCCTATACTCTAAGCTGACTCAGACTTGGACTCCTCCACTGCCTCGTGGTTTCCTTGTGCTCCAGGGGTCAAGGTAGACCCTTCCTTCCTTGGTCTGCGTTGATAGGGTATTCCCCAATGTGGGTCCACAACAGCACCTAACCAACCGTCCACGCCGCTGCTACTACACGGAGCCTCGACGCCCTCCCCAACGGATTCCACTGCCAACCACCTACTAGGTTGCCGCCTTTCCCACACCGCTACGTTCTCATGTTGTGGCAGCTCTCCTTAGATGACAAAAGAGAACAAGATTGACTCAATGCTTCAAACTTCAAAGGTGATCTCCTAATGAACTTATCAGTATTCAATTTTGTTGCCGATGCAATTTTGATTTAGTTCAGTTGTGGCATTTGAAATTTCTTTGGTGGAAGTCATTGTACTTGGTCTCTAGGAGGCTCTATATTATCCAGGTTACAATATTTCTATTTTACACTTAATGGGGACTGGAAAATAACATTCTGGGAAGGCGTCAACATTCATTCAGTTCTCTAACAACCCGTTGCATCATGAAGTCACTTTGGAGGATGGACGCTTGCTGCTTTAACATGCTTGGAAAAAGACCAACACCAAGGTAATCTCCAGTTCCTAGCAAGTAGCAACTCTCTATATATATTGTATACATTTTACTTTTCTAAAAAACAAAAGTACATGTACTTTCCAAAATGTCTTATGTACGCATTCATATAAACCTGAAACCGGTGTACAATATGGGCTAAAAGAGGCATCCTGGTGGTTGTTGACTGCTGTGGAGGAAGTCGATATTTTACGGAACACACAATGAGACATTGAACGGTCTATGTCAAATAATATAGCTACTGTGAAACCAAACTCCACTTCTACCCGAAAAAATGCAGAGTATCTAATAACCTCGTGTTTTTGTTACTTGTCCTTATTTTTACTTCTTTAAGTATAGTTTCAGTTGCTAAATGTGGTTGCAACTTGACTTAGTATCCTCATTTTCCTATCATTAGCTTATCTTAGAGTAAACTGGTTATATTCATGTGGCAGCAGATACTGATTCTAATTGTAAGTATCGCACACATCACGGATGGCTATAGTGTATATTGTAGAAATTGATGGCCTCTTTCTTTCTCTAAAGGAAAAATGTGTGTGCATTCACGAGTTGTTGATTTCGCAATCCATTCTTTTGTGTGATTTAATATTTACTTTTGGAAGCATTTCATGGAGAATTGCACAGCCGAGTTGACATATTTATTATATTTTGCGGTTCTGAAGGAATATAATTGTTGCTGGACATTTGCACTAAACTCTCAGTCTCCAGATCCACACGGGCAAGAAATGCGCGCTTTGCCAAGCAGGCAAGAGGGCACCGCCACCCTCGTGAGATCAGGACAAAGACAAGTTTCCCAGCTCTCTCTCCGCATGATCAGCTCATTTCCGTAGGCCGCCGGTGCCGTACCAGCCATGTTCCGATTGATTACCTCAATTCCAGTCATTTCCTTGTTCTTTTCTTATAATATGATGTTTTATCCTATAAATAGCACCTTTACCACGTTAAATTGAATTTTCCTTTTGCATTTGATTAGTAGTAATGGCCTGTAGGCAGTTGTTTCAGAAGCCCGAAAGGCCGACTATCAGGGCTTCTGCTTCGGTACACCCCCCTCCCCCAAACTTAAACACATCAACAGCCCAGATCTTTTTATACCCCTTCATAATTAAGGTCATGATGGGTATTAAGGAATCATTAAGAGTTACTTCATCCCTATTTATAAGAATGGCCCATCTGGATCGGTACAAGTAGTTCATTTGGTATGGCCGTATTCTTACAATACTTTGTACGGTCTGTCTAGCTCCATGCTCAACGCCCAAGCGTATGAACCTCCAGCTTCCTCTATGACGCGGTGCTCTCCAGCATGCAGCTCAAGCAGCCGCCGGGGTTCGTCGAGCTCGACTCGCCGGGGCCAGGACCAAGGAGACTAGTGGGGCAAGTCCGTTGCCGGTCTGGTGCGCGACTTCTTCCAGGCTTCCCGGCTGCTATCGGCCGTCAAGTTCAGATCTTGAGGAAGGAGACGGTCACTCAGCTGCTCGACAACTACGCGCAGAACTTGTTGCAAGGGCTCATGGCCAGCATTGGCATGTAGGAGGCTGACAAATGTCACCTAGCAGCGCTCCATCGTAGTGTTGGAACCTAGCAGGATGGCCTGCATGAGTTCTTTTCGATTGATCCCTGTCTAGGAAAACATCGGTATACTTTGGTAATGCGGGGTTGGGTTTATATTTCAGCGGCCTAATCTAATTAAAACCGAATTAGGTACTCCCTCCGTCCACTTTTATAAGGCTCACTTCTTAGCGTTCAATAGTAATAAGTGAGTCTTATAAAAGTGGACGGAGGGAGTACTAGTTAATCATAAAAGACCAGATTACCCTTTTGAGTTTGGGGGAAGGGGGTGTACCGAAGCAAGCCCCGACTATCAGATAGACAGAGACTAGCACTGATAGTGCACTTAATCTGTTCTTCGCCTCATTCAAGGTGATGTAGGAGCATACAGTAGCAGTAGACTATTATGCTGTAGTATTAAACTTGCTGACATGTGATGCCTCTGGTACATATTTGTTGTATCCCGTGAGGAGCCAGCCTGAAATTGTTATTGAGAGCAACATCAACCAAGTCCCACACTTGTTTTGTACCCACTTATTGTACTGATATGATGTCAGATATGAACTATGAATTATAACTTTTTCCTACCGAGTTTTTTGTTTCAAAACAAACGTTTACAGAACACGGTGAAAAATTAGTGATAGCTAAGGTTGTACCACATAGCCCTATAGCACATGATCCTTGAGGTAGATTTCCAGAGATATGTCTAAAGTTTGGCTATCTACCCTGTAACTTGCCAACTTACCAAGGCTCAGACTTCTAGGGTAGCATTGTCGGAGAAAAAGCAAGGCTTCTGGAGATGGAGTGCTTCCGAGATTCCTATTCCTATCTGGAAACCAAACACTTCCGCTTGGATTGCAGATGTTGCCGGTGGTGACATGACATAGATTTCCGTCTGGCACTCATATAAGTCAAACTTAACATGATCTTGGTTGAAGTTTGGTAAAATAAATTCCGATTTCAATTGAGCAAACAGCGTGTGAATATGGAGGATCACATACCAGAACCTTGATTTGCATTGTCTATGTTTACATTACATGGTACACACTATAATTTCTAGGATTTTTTTTTCCTTTAGCCCTTGTGCGTTCACAACTTTGGTATGTTACTGATTCCAAATTCCAGTTCTGCACACTATTATTTATTTCTCGGAGGGCAGATTTGTGTGCTTCTTATTCGGTATTTACCAATTGACTTGTAAATTTTGGTGATATTTTTAATGTATGTGTGCAAGGCATTGCAGTTTTTTTGTTAAAAGTAAAATCTGTCGATTGAAATTATGTTTTGCCCAGTCCTTTATAATGATATGAATTCTACATTTTCATGTTTGACAATATTAAAACTGAACCACTAGATTTTTTTTTGCCCCCGTAGCAAAGCACGGGCATTCAACTAGTATATGTATCCATTGGAGTTTATCAATTACTTTTGCTATAGGCTAGCTACCTAGGCGATCACAAGGCGATCTTGGGTTTGTGTCCCTCTCGCCGACGAAGCTGCCTGTCCTCGCACATCGAGACGGTTTGAAAGAATGCATGGATGGGCTTGCACTTTTTCATAATCTAGTTCCAGTTTGTTTTCTTTCAATGTTAGAAAAAATTGGTGTGTTAACTCTTGCGGACGTTTTTCTCTATAAAATGTTTGTAATTGTCTTATTTATATAAAAATATATACCGTAGGAGGCGGTTCGCGGCCGGGGTGGAGGATGGTCGGGGTGGAGGCGGGTCGCGGCCGGGGTGGAGGAGGGTCGAGGCCAGGGTGGAGGATGGCCGAGCGTGGAGGCGGCGGCGGCCGAAGCTCGAGCTTGGCGCGGAGGCGGCGCGGAGGCATTTTTCGGGGAAGGAAAGGATCATTTCTATCCGTCGGGGCCTCCGTAACCAAGCAAAAGCAACGTTCGAGGCAGTCCCGTTCCAACTAAAATTTGGACCCGGGGCGAGTTATTTAGAAATATAATTGTACTAAAATTTTAATACTTTGTTAGTTTTTCTTATAATATTGTAGTTTGAACAAACATATGTTTTATACAACTTGATTTGCAGTACTACCAATACAATAATATTTTTCCAATATTTGTTTCGTTACATGGTTGTAATGCATACCAAAATATATTTGAGGTGCAGGTTTTTTTTTGTGAAGTATTTTCTTTAAAAATACATCTTAAATATGAAAAAATAAGGGAAAACACATGATACATTATAATTTTTACAGTCGATGAATTATATATGTATACTTTTTTTGAATGTTCTTATCTACTTTGAATATTATTATATATATGGGTACAAAGTAAAAAATCATACACCCTAACAAATATCTTCATATAGGTTCGTAGTGTATGGTTATGTAAACAAATATATAGAAACTTCTCGAGTATAAACTGAAAAATTGGCGTAATCATTTTTTTTGTGTTACAAGTTCAAGTTGATTAGATAATAAGTTTATAAGATGTGTGTGATGCCCCGAGATCGGGCACTATGCAGATTTCGGCATTTCCACCCAAATCCGCATAATAACCGATTTCAGGTTGCCACTTGTGATAACATTACAACAGTTCACGAATAATCCACAACAACAACAGAAGAGATATATACAAGACGAATCAAATGGGTCAAGGATACACCTGATACAATACAAAGATCCAAATAACAGCGGAAGAAACAACATAGTGTCCGACTACGGACAAGATACAAATTGGACTAAGAGTCCTGAAGATAACCGATGGCGTCCAAATCCCTGCCCAGGCCAAGCCGGAGGGATTCCCAAGCTAACGTCGTCAGACTTCAAACCTGTTGACTGCAATGTGGAATATGCAGCCACGAAATGGATTCGTGGGTCAGTACTGTTAAGTACTGGCAAGTGGATACTCACAAGATACCAACGTAACCAATCATCACAAGATACAAATACTTTGGGTACAACGGAAAGAAATGGATTATTGCAAAGAAGCGGCAGAGGGCAGCAGTAACAACTAAAGAGACGCGCTACAACTTCCGGCTAATAGAAAGGGATAAGAGAGCGCGACAAAACCAACTATAACTACTCACCAAACAATACCCATCCAGTGTTACCCCCTACTAAAGAAGCAACCCAAGGAAACTCACACTGTTGATTAAAGTGACATTCATTTTTATGGTGAAGGTAATACTATATTACTAGTCAAGTTATTATCATTAGGTGTAAGTTGTCTGAGTACTTGTTAGCCAGCACTTTCACCAAGTCGTCACATAACCGCGGACAACACGGCTTCTCGAGAAGATTCATCCCTGCAGGGTGCGCTACAGTACCCGTACACACTCAATCCACCAACTAAAACTCAGGTTGGCTCGACACGACCCAAACCGTCTCTACAACCCATCCTAGGAGTCACGGAGCTATAAGGTCCCGGCCAGTCCGACCTAACCTAAGCGCAAGGGTGAAAACCACACCCCCCCGGCACCACAGGCCTCGCCCTATATGCATCATCATCATCATAACCATCATAATCATCATCAACCATGGGGGCGCCTCCCATTATGCATATGCGCAAATGGAACGCCCGAACTAAGTGTGGCTCTTCGGACAAGCTGCAAATCAGGTCTAAGTCGAGGGGGGTCCCATACTACCTTCCGGATGCGGTTACCGCGCTCATCATGGATCAATGGACAAGACCCTTTTCCTAGTTTCGACACCAGCAGGCTCCAAAACCACGCCGGGCCTCCTGCCGGTGCCTTATCATCAAATTATTATTACCCCAAACATTAACATGTTGTTGATTAAATTGAAACCCAACTAACAACTAAATAGGTGATATGAAAAAGGGCAACAAGACTTGAGCGCAAACAACACTAAGCATGCAACTACGACACGAGGGCCAACAAGGTAAACAAGCAACGGTTGATAGGAAGCGGAAGGAAGGCTATATCATGGCTGCAAGGTAAACATATGATAGGATCGAGACACAAGCATCGAATCATAAGGCTAGCAGATTAGACAACAGAAAGAATCGGTAACAAGTGAGGAAAGGCAACATAGGTAGCAAGTGAGTATACTTGCCTGAGATCTAGCAAGTAGAGGTACATCTGAAGAACTTGTCGTTGCTCACATCATCTCAACGTCCTATCCGCGAAGAAGCAACAAACTAAAACAAACACCGGATGCAACAATTACTACTACGGCAAAAGATCCAGCATGATCCTATTTTATATGCATGACATGCGAGAATGCAACTTAACCAATTTAAGTGGAACCGGAGTCCCAACAATTAATTTAGAATGTTCAAGTTATTTATCTAAACATCAATATTAAATGTTGTTTAGCATGGAGAACAATTCATAGGTGAGTGACACAAAATTAAATGGAATAGGGCACCAATTTAATTAAATGCCCAACACATTCCATGTTTATTATTTAGATGGACATGCATAACACTACTAAAATGCAAGATGAGAGATGCAAACATGAGCATGGATGGCATATTAATATTCCTTGCACTTTTCTGGTTGGAAAACATATTTTACACATTAAATTTGAATTTAATTTGAATTAGTTATGATTTATGCAATTGTAAATATATTAAATAAAGTACAGAAAATTGCACAAATTTTAATTGGTCAAAACATTAAACAAATTGCATATTTGGATAGAGCATTTAATTCTGATTGGAATGCATATTTAGTTTGCTCCAATTGGAATTTGTATGCCCAAGATATGATTTTTGCAATGTTTAAAGCATTTAACAAATAATAATTGTTTTCAGAATTTTAAATTATTCAAAACCAGAAATAAAGTTGATATTAGTGTAGAGCATTTAAAATTGAATGGATTTCATGTTTTAAGTTTTCTGTTTTGAGCAAATATGCAAAAGATATGAATTTTAGAAGTTTTAAGTAAATTCTGCAATTTAAATAGAGGCCAGGGACCTCTTGTCACGCAGGGCAGACCTGCCCTGGGTCACTGACCAGTGGGCCAGCACCCAGCTGGCGCCTGCGTGTGCTTGCGTGGCTTCCAGTGCCCATGACAGGTGGGGCCCGCGTGCGCGCGTGGCAAAGAGAAAAAAAGGGGGCCTTTAATCCGCGCGAGGGGGGGTCGAACCCTGCCCGCGAGCGTGCGCGCGTGAGGCCTGTGCCACTGGGCTATGGCTCGGTTTGTGATGGATCTGGAGTGCTTGGGCTTTTGAGGTGGAACGGAGCGGTTTTCTGAAACGGAACCAAAGTTCAGTACCGAACTGAACGAAGACGGACAGAACGCGCCGGCGACGGGGGAGGCCGCCCGCGCGGTTCACTGCTGCTGCTGCGCGTGAGCGTGTGTGCGTGCAGGGGGCTCGTGCAGCCAGCGGAGGAGAGAAAAGGAGGGGGACGTGGAGTTCCCGTGCGTGAGTAGCAGAGGGGCAGAGCAGCTTGCGTCCATGGCGGACAGCAAAAAGAACATACGACAGCGACCGTATCCGCGAGCAAACAGAGGGGAAACTGCGGGAATCGGATGGGGAGCTCACCTAGAGAGGGTCGGGGAAGCCGATCGTGCTCGGGGAAGACTGTCAACGCCGAATTTCGCCGAAGAAGGAGCTCTGCCGGAGTGGAAGAAGAGGATGTCGACGGGAATCAGGGCGCTCTCGGCTCGATTCCTTCGGTGAGGACGAAGAGGACGACGAGGCGCAGCTCCTTGCGTTCTCGGACCGGCTCGTAGAGGTCGGCGATGGTGGGTCGACGCTGAGCTCTCCTCCGGTTACTTGTGGTGTTACAGAATCAACAGAGAAAGAAACAGAGAGGGAGCAAAAGAGGGTGGCGGCGGAGATGGGAGAAAGATGGAGGAAGGCTAGGGTTAGGGCTCCCGTGGTGATTAAGTATAGGGGGAAGAGAGGGGACGTGGAGGCATCTCCTCCACGGGAGCTACCTGCTCCCCTTTTCCTCTGTCCGTACGAGGAAGAAAGGTGGGAAGGGGCCGTGAAGCCGTGTGGGCTGGCTGCTCCAGGGGTCGTAGGTGGCTGGCTGGGCCTTGTTGGCCCAGTTCGGCTGCCTCCCCCAGCCCTTTAAAACATTTTTGTTTGTTTTATTATTATTATTAACTTCAGAAATTGTTTAGGTAAAAATAGGTTTAGACATCGAATAAATTTCAGGAAATTTTAGAAAACAAGATTTGAGTAATTTTAATTAGTTTGCAAGTTTTAAATGCATGATGATGCATTATGCCATGCCATGAAAAAGAAAAAACAACAAACAATTTTATCTGGAGGAAAAACCCCGGGTGTTACAATGTGGATGATCCATATTTTTCTACTAAAATAGCATTTCTTATCGTAATCATCGATAAACATTAAATGTTATGGCGATGGCACGGCGTTCGATACAGTCGGCATGACCCTTCCCCATGGGCGTCAACTCCCGAGGCCGCACGCGCTGCAACATGGGCACCTGCTCTTACAGGAGGCCAACAGAGCTCTGTACGCTCATAGGATCATTAGCAGAAATATTCACGAAGTTCATCTTGGCTTCGAAAAACTGCTGATTGATATTGGCGTGGAGGAGGAGGCGACCAAGAGCACGTTCGGCCAGTTCGTTCCGATACAAGGGAGCCGACAGATGAAAACTAAACAGGTGGCCACTGATTTTGGGGAGTATGTAAGTACGTTTGCTTACGTCCCCACAGCATCTCTAGCTCCCTTGGCATTCTATTTGGGGACACATATGACACCCGCCCTACCTTTATATGTTCAGCCGTCGGAGAAGTTGCCCAAACTTAAACCCGAATGAACAGTCAGCTATATATGTATCCATCGGAGTTTATCAATTACTTTTTCTATAGGATAGCTACCTAGGCGATCACAAGGCGATCTTGGGTTTGCGTCCCTCTCGCCTGCGAAGCTACCTGTCCGCGCACATCGAGACGGTTTGAAGGTTTGCACTTTTTCATAATCTAGTTCCAGTTTCTTTTCATTCAATGTTTGAAAAAACTGGCGTGTTAACTCTTGCGGACGTTTTTCTCTATAAAATGTTTGTAATTTTCTTATTTATATAAAAATATATACCGTAGAGCAATAATTGATCTATAGTTCTTGCTTCTAAAAAAACAACTCTTAACGATCATTAGATCAGGGTAAATACTACATATCGTAGTCCGATATCCAACAAAACGCCGGACTAGCATCTGGTCACACATTCACAAAAACGCATCCAACGACTCATGTTTGAGCTATATAATGACCGGCAAGACACCACATCATTGCGACCCCCCAACGAGATCTAGCGGAACCGTCGCCGCTGCCACCACTGTCGTTCGTGATGGCTCTTGGCTGGCCGTTGCCGCCGTGTCTAGCCCTCTGACGCCGTAGTGCTTCCGGTGGAGCTCGCCAATGCTTCATGGTCCCACGCACCTCGAGAAGGGGTTGGGCGGGCCAACAAGGGAGGAGCGGAGCATCATCAACGGCCGGCGCGGCGACAATGAAGCCCTACGCAGGTCGCATCACGGCGAGGGTGAGCGCGGCAAGGATGAACTGTGACCGATCGATGTAGTCCGTCGTCGTCCACAAGCTGGTTGGCTCGACCTTGGTCGAGGGTCGTGCGCAGGGACGACAACTTCTCGGCCGAGATCGCGGCGTGGCGTGTCGCCGACCGTCACCGCCTATAGTGCTGACGACCGCACAATGCTTCCTAAACCAAATATTTTTTGCCAATCGATATCACTGCTTCCGACGTATGAGCTACGTGCTTCTTTTACCAATGGATGTGCTTCAGGAAACTTAACGTTGCTTCTTTTCGGAGGCCATGGATTCCAATAGGGTCACATGTGTGCTTCCTACTACCAATTTAATTGCTCCCGAAGCATAAATTAATCTTTGTATTGTCCCCAGTTATATATTATGCTACTAATGTTATAATCGTATGCTTCTAGAATAAAAGAGTATGCTTCACGTGTACTTTTCCATGAAGAAGTACGAAGCAAGAAGATGGAGGAAAGAAGGAGAGATTAGCGATCTATCCAATATAGTAGGGAAGCAATTTAATCGGAGCAGTTTTAGCTAAACAGTTACTCGGAGCAGTTTTACTGACGCAATTGATTGCCGGAATTACGGAAAGAGACCCGTGAGCATGTTTCATAATCCTACGGTCTGGCTGCTTCCAATCGGACGGACAAACTAGGGTCCGATGAGAATCAAACTATCGGCGTCCGATTCCTAGTAGTTACCTTAGATCAGCTATAAGGGGGTGTAGGCGAGGAGGCGGCATATACCCTCGCATTTACATCATCTAATCCCAGAGATAATGTAAATGCTTAATGTATACCGCCACTCTGTGGCAACACGGCAGCAGCCACATATGTAACAGCTAAGCCAGTTTCTCATGAACCAACCTTGCATCAACCGAATAAACAAACTGTTAAGATACTAATCACTGTACTGCTTGCATTAGAATACCGTTCTTAATTCTAGCAAATATATTGTTCCAGTTTTGTAACTTAGCTCATCTCCATTTCCCCAACAAAGTTGATAGCCAACAACCCTTCCATATTGTAAACACAAGGAATCATTATTGCACCACGCATTACTAACGTATACAAAAACACAAACCCCAGGTGTAACTGATCAAGCTTGCGCGGTAATCACATCTATCGTCACAGCAACTGGTCATGGGGGACAACATTTAAGAGTCCTTGGGGCCTCTTTTTTCTGTCATGAAACATAAAAATAAATTGCAGTACTACTCTCTCCGTTCTAAAATAGATGACTTCTATTAGTTAAAATATGAAAAAAAATATCCGTACATTCATATTTGGATAAATGGAAGTCACCTGTTTTAAAATGGAAGAAGTACCTTGCAATCAACGGCCGCGGCAGCCGAATATGGACTGGCAGCCGATACCGGTGTACGGCTTCCCACGACCGGGGCAGGGGCCGTTGCACGCCGCGTTGTTCGCCTTCACCCCATTGTAGGTGATGTACTGCTGGTCGTAGAGCACCCGCCTCCACGGATACGCCGCCTCCTCACGTTCCATGAACCCCTTGACGTTGCCTCGCAGCACGGGGTGTGCTGGTATCGTGTGGGTGCCGGCCGCAGCGCCGCGGCTCATGACCAGCACGGCGGCGGTGATGGAGGCAAAGAGGAACACTCGCGCCTGCAGCTTCATCATTTTTTTGTTGGAGTGGCCGTTGTGCTTGCGACCTGTGGGACGTATATATATACTAGAACATGAAAGCGCGTGTTGCCGCGCCCGTCCATCTTAATGGAAAAAAGAACAACATAAGTATTTAAGGAAAAAAATACTTCGAACAATCACAATTAATTAAAGATAATAAGCCATGGTAAAAAAGAACAAATGAATCATTTGTTCGCATATTATGAATATGAGCTAGGAAAATTTATTCGAGGCACATCATAAGTGCAAGTAGAAATAGAGTAATATCAATGTAGGGAGCTTTCTCATCTAGCTAGTAGTTCACGTACCAAAGACTAATTCCTTGTATAAAGTACACAAAGTGGGACTTAGAAATTAAGGATTTTTTTTTTGATTTGAAATTAAGGAATAGTAAGTTGTCCATAAGCATGGAAGCAAGAAGTTGTCTGTTACACAACGTTTGAGAGAGCACAAAAGACTGATCTTAACCATGGAGCTCCAACCGAAAATGATGTCTGTGTCTAAGATTTTTCTCTTTGAGTCGAAGTAGAGCTATATGTAAATATGAATGGTAGGAAAGGAAGCACATTGTAATGTTCAGCTAAGTGTAGTTCCATTTCTGGTATATCCATCAGGGCAGTGCATCAAACATGTATTGAAATCAACCGACATTTGAAGTACAAATATTTGAAGTAGGTGTACTGCACTCTAGTCCGGGTCATGCCATACTAAAGGTATGCATCGACACATAGACAACAGGTAGATAAGCATCTAAGGAACTATAAGATTGGATTTCTGCAGAATCAAAAGAAAACATAAGTTTCTTAAAGAGCGTGAAAAAATAGTACACCCTCGGATCCATCTTAATTGTCGCAGATTTAGTACAAACAATTAATATGGATCGGAGGGACTATTAAAAAAAATACTTGAGCGATCTAACTGTAAGGGAAAAACACATGGCAGGCTAAACAAGAAAAGCTAACAACACCTTCATCTTCTTAAATAATGCTTTGTCAAGTGCCATAAAATGCACGCTTACACAAAACTGGTTTGCTAAAGCTGGGGTTCAAAGCCTTGAAGAGATGTAGATTACCTCGGGACCTGTTTTCATTTTGTGGCGTGATTCCTCATTGCCTACAGTAAGCTAATTCCACATTCTTTTGTGCTTCTGTATCTGAATTCATTGCGTTATTCAAATAGAGTAAAAATGAAATGAGATGATCATTATACAAGAATAAGAGCATACTTCCAAAAAAATTGGAATAACAACACCGATACTCCAAACACTAAAGCGTAGAAGAGAACAGAGGTGCACATTTACAGGCATCGCTCTTACCAATTTCATTTCATTACTGCCTCTGGCAGGCATGTCGAATTCAGGTGGACTGTAGCATTCTCCTGGAATAATAATACTATGTGTGAAAAAACCAATACTATAACAGAAGAAAATCATGCCGGAAGAAACACGAAAGAAAACCTTAACCTTTAGGGGAATTGATGCAACTTCTCATTCTTTTTTTCACCTGATTTCTCTGATTGCTTGTCTAGTTTCTCGTGACATTTCTATGCTTACTGCTGTTATTCAGTAATGATGCTGTTATTCAGTAATGAAAGTCAATACTCAACACTCTGTAGTTTAAGATAAATCATCAATGTATATAATGGTAAATAAATCAAACAGAGCTGCAAATAGTTAAAGAAAGGAGCATTTCTACGCATCGCACACACAACACAAGAATACGTGAGAAAACAATGGCGTATGAGTGTTTTAATCCGAGTTCAAGTAAGATGGTCAGGACTGCAATTATCTTGTAAAATAAAATAAGACAAAGAATTATGACCGCTTAGGTTGGACAACTCAACCAGAAAATAGGAGTTACAGTACAATGCTAAACACCATTAGAACTCATGAACTGGTGAACAACAATATACGCCAAAGTGTACAACAACAATATACGCCAAAGTGTACATAAACTCTAGACAGGGAAATGGAAAAGAAAATACTTCACCTTGCTAGGCTGCCAGGTGGGCTTTGTGGTCGCTTCTTCAGAACATTGACACAGAGCAGTAGGAAAAACAATAGAAATAGGTTAACCAGCTACAAGTCTACAGCCCAATCTGCAAGAACCTCCAATGACGGATCAATATTTTTTTTGTGGGAAACAGCAGGTCGATTTGATTGTTCCTACACGTACCTGGAACCTAGTCGATTTGGGCAAAGGTGTCCTCGTGCTCCTCGATGATCTCCATGGGCCATGGTCGCGCTTCCCTCGATGGTCGTCTATAGCCTCTGACACTGCTCGTCTCTCCCACGAGTTAATCCACCGAAGTGTAAATGAGTAATGGAGAACGGAAGGGACAGCCTCCTTCTGCGGCATATAGCAGAAAGAAACGGCGGTCCTTCCCACGCCGCCGCTTTGTCTCTTTTTTTCCCCTGAACAGCAGGCAGATTGTTCTAGTTTGTTTTTTTAGCGAAGCCAATCGTTCTAGTATTGCCTTTGAACAAGTTTGGCCCTGTAGCCCTGCATGGCCAAGCGGCCCATGGTAGCCCAGTTCACGAGAAGTTGCCAATAACGTCTCGTGGAGTAGCGGCCCTTTCACGTTGGTCTGGCCAGCCCACGCGAGACGACCAAGTAACGAAGACATGATCCGGTGCGTCCATACGCTTTATCCAACGGTGAAGAAATCTAAATCGTTGTGATTGCTCCTAGGTAAGCGAGTTTTACTGTTTCTTATGGGCCTTCGTGGTGGTTTACGGGGCAGCACAAGACTCAAAGAAACCGGAGTTTTTGGCAGAGTGGGTTCGCTGTGAGGGCTCGTAACTAGCGGTTAAAATAAGTTAAGTCAAATTCTCTTCAGATGCAAAACGATTCGGCGAATTCCGACATTTGGTTCTCCCTAGCTGACTCAAACACTGAAACAACGTTAGAATCCGGCGGAACTCCACGGGTTTTTGGAAAAATAATTATCGACCTCGACTCATACATCAATTCGAAAATCGCACCGTTGAACACGTGCAGAATACAATCCTCTCACCATCCCGTCAATTTAGAGTCAATTCCAACGGTTAGATCTCCGTCGGAGCTCGCGCACTACGACTACGAGTTCATGAAATCAAATCGCGGATCTAGATTTATAACCTATTTCGTCGATTTGTGAGTCGACAGAAAGGTCAAGCTGCAACATCGACTACACCACGAGCGACTCGCAAGACTTCTATTACAAGATGCCTCTCCACAAAGCGACTCGCAAGGATTCGACTTCACGCCGCACTCGCCAGCGCTGCGCCCAGCGTTCGACGTCCTCGACAAGAGCATCGATCTAACATATGTGAGTGAGCGCGAGCCACGCGGACATCCTCTTCACCAGCCTCGGCAGCTGTCTCGCCACTCTTCGTAAACCTCGCGGGCGTGGCGAAGCCGTGCCGCGCTTTGTTTTTTTGCGCCCATCTCCTTATCGCGATCATAGAAGTCACAAACTTGCTCGGCTGAAGCGCGAAAAACATCAAATTCGTCGGATTCTACGAGCTCGATCCATTGGCGAATGCACGCCAAACATGGCGACTATCGCGACAATCATCGCGGTTAACTCTAACTTCTCCACGGTACGTCCGCTACGGACAAATTTCGACTCCCTCGACTTCATCGACCACCACGGCGGTGGTTAGTCGACGGTGTCGGCATAAAGAGACCGAAAACCCCCTCCTTAGAAGGGCACCACGTGCGCAGTATGCTCGGGGGTGGCTTTTCATAGTCAATAACGACAATAATTTCATTATTGCGGTCGATCGGGCGACTCCACCTCGTCGGCTCCGTCCGGCTACACGTCGTTCGATTTCGTAGAGTCGACTTCGTCTAGCTACTCGCAGTGCGACTTTGCAGCGTCGACTACATATCAGTTGTGTCGACTTTGTCCGACGTGTCGGCTCGAGTACACAGCCACGGCGTCGACTATGTCCGTCGTGTCGGGTACACCTCCACTGCGTCAACTCCATCCACCGCGTCGATTACACGTCCGCCGTGTTGACTACAGATTCGCTGCATCCTCGCTCGACTACACGGCCGTATGTTGATTCCTTTTGGCTAAACACCGCGCGACTCCGCCACAATCACACTCGAAGTCTCGGGGGCTACGCCGCGCAACAGCCGCAATCAACACTCGGGTGCCGCGCCCTCGACGTCCCATCGACTTCGCGTCGTTTGTTCTTCCTCGCCAACTCGACAAGATGAACTCCGCGGCTGGCGCTCAGTCATCAACAATAAATAACAATTTTGTAGCTACACCCGATAAGGAGAATTATACCGGCTGCCTCCTCTAGGAGTCGACACATGTCCTCCTCGAGGAGTCGACTCCTGCCTCATTCGGGAGTCAATGTGTGTCCTCATCCGGGAGTCGACGCATGTTCTCCTCTGTGAGTGATACGTTGCAAACGTATCTATAATTTTTTATGTTTCATGCTTGTTGCTCTACCCAATACCTTTCGGTTTCCACGTATTTTTTTCGTTTTCCGGATATTTTTATGGACTAACCTATTAACAAGATGCCCTAGGTCGTTTGTTATTTTTTGTTGTTTTCCATTTCTAAAAGTTCTTAAAGAAATATTCTCAAAAAAGTTTGAAATTCCACGGAGTTCAATTTTTACCCGGAACAAAGACGGAGTCCAAACAAGAGAAGGAGGTGAGCCAGGGGCCACCAGGTGGGCACCAGCCGCGGCCTCCCCCATGGCCGCGCCCAGTGGGATCCTAGGAGCCTCGGCCACCGCCTCACGTACCCTATTCGCCTATAAATTGCCTTTTACCCTAAAAACTTCGGGGACACCGTTATTTTTCATGAAACATACACAAAGGCGATGTCGGATATATAACGCATAGGGGTATATAAGATGGTAGTCAAAGTGCCTGGTTACCAGGGTGGCCCAAGTGGTAGTGGGCTGTGGTCCATTGGGCGGCCCAGTAACTCGACGCACAGGAGCCGGATTCTAGAAGAACCCGGATCACGGCCCACGTGATCTGGCTTGGAGGAGAAGACGGATTCCTTGCTTTCCAAGTTACAAGTTATCGTAGTCTTCTAGGTTTCCTATTCTGTAAGCCCTAATCCGGCTATTATATAAAGCCGGACGGGAGATAAGTTTAGCAAGCAAAGGAAGAACAGAGAAGCTCTAGGCCAACTCGCCGAGAAGTTCATCCTCGTCGAGTAGCTTAGATCTAAACCTCACATTGTAACCTTGTATCCAGGCTTTAGTCCTGATTAATGAGAAGTGCAGGAGTAGGCACGTCGTACTGTCGCGACGTACCGAACCTGGGTAAATCTTGTGTTCACTGTCCACCACGCGATCCCGTTACCCCACGTCTCTACCGTAGTCTCATGGAACCCCCGTCTATGAAAACTACTACGATGTCTCGACAGTTGGCGCCCACCGTGGGGCAAACGACGTCAGGCGTGAAGTTCCGATCTGGGATACTTGGCGGAATCGGAAGATCAATCACTGTCGGAAGCTTGGAGTTCGAGGACGACGTCGGGCGCTTCCTCGACAACGGATCATACATACCGGCGCAAAACCACCTGGTAAGTGCCTGTGTGTTACCGATTGGATCTGCTAACATCTTCATCGGACTAACTGCAGAAGCAATGGGGTTTTGCGGTGGAAGCAAATTTATCCCACCCGCCCTATACCCAGTCGAAGATGACTATGATACCGGATTTTGCTCAGATGCCGACAAAAAAATGATACACACTTTATCGGCATGGTGCAATCCGAAGTCGCCGAAAACACGGATGACGGAAATCCCGTGCAAGAGGCAGACAACAATACACCCGTCATAGAGACGGAAGATCCCACACCCGTCACAGAGGCGGAAGATCCGACATCCGTCAATGAGACGATGAACTCGGAAGCCGAGTCTGTACTAGCCGCCATTGAGGCGAGATTGGAGTCGGAAACCGGATCGGATAACTTCGACTCCGAAGATGAAGATGAGGACGCCTTCGTAAGAAAGGTTAAATCTTTTCAAGAAGGATTCCACGAAGTACTAATGGCAAAACCGGCTGAAACCGCGAATGCCGACAGTCAGGAAAGTCCTAAAACTCCTCCGCCAGAGGAAGAGAGAGAAGACGGAGAAACTTCTCCGGTATTTCCTAATGTCAAGGAATTGACGGAAGACGAGCCTGTCAAAAAGCCTCCCTCTTCCAAGAAAAAGCATAAAACCGCCAAAAAGCTCCAATACAAGCTCCGGAAGAAAAAATTGGCTGATGCAGCCGAAGAAAACACGGAAGTAGGAGATGCAAGCGAAGTAAAGCCTGCGGAGAAGAAAACAAAGAAAATCCTTGTTCCAATAATGACAGAACAAGAAGAACAAGATCTGTTGCAAACTCCAGTGGGACCAGATGAACCCCCTGAAATGCTGGAAGCCAGGAGACGAGCTTTCCAAAGGCAACAGCAACATCTACTCAGATCTCGGCAACACCTCCAACAAACCCAGAATGACATCAAGGTCATGAAGGAAGAAATAGAGGAATACGAGAGAAAGAATAGATCTTCCATAAAACCTACAAGGTTACCCGGAATCGCAATAGCGGAAGTACTGCCGCCAAAAGAAAGGTTCTACAACCCATCTTGGCAAAAGCAGGTAAACGGCAAAAATGCCAGTGGCGAACCAATTTATAAAACCGCAGCAGAAAACGCGGAAGCAGCGTTCGCCATCCTCAATAATGATCTGTACTCCAACGGTGAAAAACTTCAAGGGGTGTATGCTTTCTTAGGAAAAGCATTGCAACAACAACAGCGGGGCCAAGAGCGATCAGGGAGGTTGCACGATAACTCCGCCCTATGTAAAATAGCTACTTGCGCCGCTGGAGCACCTGGACCGGAAGAACCTGGAGATTCAGACAATTCAAAGGATAAAAAAGAGGATCCAAGAAAAGACAAGAAAAACCCCGACAATAGGGATGAAGCGTCAAGAACTGGATCCCATCTCCCGAAAGATGGACATAAAACCCACAACCGGGAAGAAAAATACCGGAATGATGGCAAAACAATGCCACCTCCGAGAAACCCAGCTCAGAAAGCCGGAAGATATGATATACCTCACAGACGTGAGAGATCTCGGACACCTGCTAAGAATAATGAAAGGCACAGGAGTAGAACTCCGCCTAACCCCAAAGGACGTGATCCAGGAAGAAATAGAAACGATCCCGGAAAAGCGCGTCCGCGCAACAATGGAAAAGAAAGGAGCAGATCCCCTTCTGTCCATTCAGCTGGAAGATATTCCGCACACATTGATAGAGCGGAAAAGGATGATTTATACTTTGGTCCTAAGTGTTTCACTGACAGGATCCGAAGGATAACCCTGCATTCTGGCTTTGCCAAGGTCGGTCCAACGTACCAGAAATACACCGGTAGTACAAACCCGGATACCTGGCTCTCAGACTACTATACAGCCGTCCAGATCAACAATGGGACAGACCTGGAAGCTGTCAAGTTTCTTCCCCTAATGTTACTGGACGGAGCCAGAGATTGGATCAATGGATTACCATCAAGAACTGTAGACAGCTGGGATGATATGGCTAGAGTATTCACTCAGCATTTCCGGGGAACGTACAAACGCCCGAACAACATCAACCAGCTGAACCGCTGTACCCAATTTGAAGACGAACCATACGTGGATTTCATCTCCAGATGGACGACAATAAAGAATAGTTGTTCTGGAGTAACTGACGTACAAGCTATGCATGCTTTCGTCAATGGCCTAAAACCCGGACTCGTACCGTTCATGGTTGGTTCCAAACAGCACAAAGATCTCGGATCTATGCTTACAACCGCCAATGAACACGCTGCAGCCGAAGACGACATCAGAGCAAGAGGAGGCAATATCGAATCGATGATACTCGCCAAGAAAACCCCTCGTTCTGACAAAAAAGGAACTCCAGAAACAACAGCAAAACCCAAAGAGGTCAATATAGCCTTTGGAAGTGAGAAAGGGAATAAGTGGAAAGGACACAATCCAGATCCAATCAACTACACTCCAGAAGAGTGGGAGAGGATTAAGTCGGAACACTGTGTCCACCATTCGCAATTTGGGAAACCCACCCATACAAACGCGCAATGCCGGCTGAATAAGCACATGAAAGGCAATGCAGGATCCGGAAATAAGGGGAAGGGTTCCAAAAGGAAGCCCGCCAAACAAAAGCCAGAAGCTGACAAAGAAGACAGTGAGTCGGACACTGATGAAAAAATCTAGGAACAACAGCGAAAGGGCGAACCCAAATTTCCGTAGATCATGTAAGTGCGCGTTGCCGCACCCGTCTATCCTTAGGAGGGTTGATATAAATTTTCGAGAAAACAGGATACTATAGATATGTACATCGAAGGGAACATTATACCTTCAAATATGTTAGCATCATAGTCAATGATGCACTGATAATATGGAAATGGTCACAACACCTGAGAGTACATACAGAGTATGATTTCATTAAAAATTATTCTCACACAGAACAGTATTACTATCCAAATAATGCCTTCCTGAGAAATAAAACCTTGCCTTCTCTAGGTAAAGAAAAAAATTACTTTGAACACATAGAAGGATGATCATTCAAGTACAGACAACTCTTTACTACACTTCAGAATTACAATGTCAAGACGTTATAAACACGGAGATATAATGGTAGTAGACATTCATCGTTCTTAATATAGTTGAGCAACTGAACACACATAAAGCTGCCAATTTGTGTCTTACAATGCAACTCGGTGTCTCTGGTTATCCATCTGTCACTTTTCCTCCATGAGAAGGTAGCAGTCTATCACATGGTGAACATCAATTCGAGTTGAGTTAGTTGTTGCCCTGTGTCTGGATAGCTGATCCGACAACCTTCCTCCCGGACAAGGATTGAGCCTGAATCGACATAAACATAATGCCAGGGATGGAGAGCGAAGGCGGCAATATTTTATAAGGTATGGAAGAATCGTGAGCAGGTGTTCCCAACTCTTACCTTGTTCAGCAGATCCTCTACTTTGAACCTCTATTAGAGCCATGCTGTCGTGTCTTCAGAATCTAGTGCATCCATAACCATCATGCAGTTTGGAGGGGGCATGATGCATATCTCACCAATAAGAGTTGTTTTTGTGAATCATCCTACCTTTTGCCGTCAAGCCTAGATGCTAATGATTCACAAATCTTTTCTGTAATTTCTTAAGCCTGCATAAATAAGTCCAATACTTTTTTACTGAACAGATTTAGAACCAAAATACCAAACATCTATTAAGGCTACTAATATGAAGCCAGTGAACTGAAGGAATACATTATTCTTTGTTACCAGGAAATCTATGAGATCCTTGACTGCCGTGTAGGCTTGCAGCAACAAAAATGGATGTGAGACCCTTTTTCTCTTCGTGAAGCACCCATGAAACCATGAGCTGTAGTGGACATCAAAGACTTCTGCACAACCTGTAGTGTTGAAGCATCTATGTCACCTCTGGAAAGTTGTAGCAACAAATGGAAAGATACCTTTATTGTCCCTCATTTTCCAGAATATATACACAAGAAATGATCTAAGATTTGAAAGAAACTGGTTAAACTGTAATTACGGTTGGAAGCTTTCAGGTCACTATGTACTTGTATTCTTGATTTCCCAAGCAACATAGAGGAATAGGTTTTTTTCCCGGATTGTGGTAGGAAGGAAATTCTTTCTACATCCATGACCAGGATCAACTCCATGCACTCCAGGCAATAGACCAGACATAACGGAATTCATGGACAAAATGACCGAGCTAGGCACTGTTCTTGAGAAGGTACATTTTGACCAATTAACTCAAAGCAGGGAAAAGTTAAACTCCAGATAACAAAGCTTAACTTTACCAGCCTCCCTAATCTGCAAAATATGAAAAGACACACTTCCGAGCTCTACTCAACAGGATAGAAACTTTGATATACTGGTATCCTACATCTGATCCGATGATAAAAATAAATAGATCAAACATAGCGGGGTGTAGCCAACTTGAATTTTTTTCGGAAATCTTCAGTGGTTTGACATACCATATGCATGACCATATGAAGAATTTACGTCATAAAAAATAATTATTGGTCTATACGAGAAAAGCTAATTTAATAGTTTATACCACATTTTAGGTCATGCACCGTTTTCTAGCTCTGTCGGGGAGGATGAGAATTGTTGTTCCATAGCTCATAAACACACTTCTTTTAATTTAGGGATCTATGCGAGCACCGACATAATTCTACGAAATTGACCACAAAACATCAGAAAAAGATGACTCATGAGTTTTCTGTTTAGATGGCCGTCAGGCAGTTGAGGATGAGTCTATAGATCTCGAACATTTCATTGAGGCATCTGGCACTACCTAACCTGCAGTTCGGGAGAAGCAGCGGCATGAAACGAACCAATTTTCATTGTCCTGGTATACCATGGATTTAGGAACAAAATTAACAGGAAAATTATGGGTATTTAATACCATATGTATAGAAGAACCAGAATATGATGAGACTTTGCCTCCATCTGGGACAGACTGATTAGCTTTTTTCGTGCAATTCATTATAATATTCTAAGTAATCAGTCACATACAGGGAAAAAAGGAATCATATCACGAATGTCAGTCAGGAGTCCTAAATAAGTGGATATCAAGGTATGAACATATGAGATATTGCGGTACATGTGAATCAGACATTGAAGATTATGAGGTCAAGAATTCGGTGAGCAATTTATAAAGCCTCCAAAAATTTCCGGCCGGATCCTAGAAGAATGAACATTACCTCTGTACAAAACCGTGAGAGAAATTGACACAGTGATATCATTGGGTTAGAGAGGGGATCGTAGAGTGGACGGGGAATTTGCATCGATGATGAAGACAGAGGAAACCTAACCGATGAGCATTGCAGCTCCATCTGATGCTGCCGGAATATGAAGTGAGATGGGAGAGCATCAAGCCACGACCTTATACAGGCGCACTAACTCAAAGGCCGGTGAGGCAGAAACGTACCCCATTAATGTAATCCGAGAGGCTTCAATCTACCGTGGCGTCTGTGCGACGCTTCAGCTTGACCTGCCGCATCAATCGGCCGCTTCAACTGCATCTGCATCGCCATGGCAAGGCCATTTTCTGAACAGGCATCGGCCGCTTCGCTCCGTCGTAACGAGTTGTGGATCCCGGCCCACCCGAGCATGCACGTCCTGGCCCAATCAACCACAACTGGCCTAGGTAATTCTGCAGAGCAGCAGCCCAAGAGACTGCTCGAGACGGCCCGATCAACCGTAGCAGTCCTAACTTGATACGTTTTACTGTCTCTTAATAGGTATAGACGTTATCACTCACGTCACCTAATGTGATTGTTCGATCCCTCTCTTGGCGAGCACAACATCACTGATTGGTTCTGTCGTGTCTATTTCATAGGCAATGGAGGTGGTTGAGGACCTAATCTTGCATGTGATGCTAGACTACAGAAGCATCTCAACTTAATTTAGGGGTTGGTCTAACAGGAACAGCACGCCTAATCTTGCATGTGATGCTAGACGACGATGGCAGCATTCGGCGACAAGCATGTCCGGTGTGATCAATCACCACACACCCGCGCGCACTATTGACTTGGTTACCCTTTAATTGTTGGAGTACCTTCGTCACAAAGACGTAGATACTACTCCCTCCGCTCCCTCCGATCCGGAAAATCTGTCATGGGCTCTAAACAATTTTGTACTATGACAGTTGATTCTTCCGGACACTTCTATCGGACCGGAGGTAGTAGTAGTGGTGAAAATGTTAAGTTACATTTAAATAGGGGATTGTGATGTCTGCTCGATTGTTCAGTTTTTCATTTAGCTATTTTTACTTCTTTTAGTGCTCGTTTTTTCTCCGCGCCATGATTTGCACTTTTAGTCAAGAGATGCACATATTTAGTATTGATATACGATTATTAGTCACGAGTGCAGCGTTTTGAAGTCCGAGCTACATGTACCTCGGTTTCCAAAAAAAACTGAATATATAATTTTGATTTTCAAAAAATTCTAAAAACAATTATAGATATAGATAAATTTTATATTTACCGTTGTGTAAATTTTTAAGTCTACATTTGTATTATTCTGAGCTAGGAAAAAAGACAATGTTAAACCCTCTATGTATTTCTCTATCTACTTATACGTATAAGGGGTATTGAGTAAGTACTCCAACCGTCACATACGTATACTGGTGGACCCTCTATGTATTCACCTGCGTTGGGGTTTTCCTTCGCACTATTTAACACGTAACGCGAGGCTCGGAGAGCTATCGCTTCCCTCTAGGTTTGATATGGTATCAGAGCCATCTTCTTCCTCGACCTAGCCGCCGGAAACCGATCTACACCGAAGAAAAACCCAAAAACCAGAAAAGCTACACCGCCCTCCCCTCCTTCAGTCCGGCCATGGCGAACTCATCATTTATGATGTCCCTAGCCACGGCATTGGGAGCCCCTCCCACACAACTACTCACTCGGGACAACTATCTTGGGTGGAAAGCCCTCGTGAGGTCGGCGCTGCGTGGAGCACGCGTTCTGTCTCTTGTTGAAGGGAAAGAAAAGGCGCCGGAAGAACAAGTGGAGGTGGAGGAAGCGGGGAAGAAGACGATGATCGAGAACCCTGCCTTTACCGCATGGATCTCGAGAGACCAGAAAGTGTTGCGGTTCCTTTTGAACTCGCTCTCGCCGGACATGCTCGCGCATGTCACCGGGCTCGACACCTCTTCTGAAGTATGGGCTGCCATAACTGCCATGATCTCCACTCCTTCGAGATCGCGGATCCAAAGTTTGCGGTCAGCCCTCAATGACACGAAGAAATCAAACCTCATCGCCGCCAAGTACTTCGCCAAGATGAAAGCTCTCGCGTCTGAACTTGCAGCGGCGGGAAAACCCCTCGATGACGATGAACTGATCGGGTACCTCCTTCATGGTCTTGATCAATATTACAATCCGTTTGTTACAGCCATCAACGCAAATCCCGGGACCACCTTGGCAGATCTGTTCAGCCAGTTGAGTGCCTTCGATGCTCGCCAAGAACCCGAGGAGGGACAGGAGTTTGTCTCCTCCGCAAATCTCGCACGGCGAGGAGGTGTGCCTCAGCAGCGAGGTCGCACCGATGATCGATGTCCAGATGATCGGCGCCCACGCCAAGACGATCGTCCACGCCAGGACGACCGGCCGCGCCAGGACGTGCGCACCGAGCGCGGTGACTACGGTCGCGGTGATCGCGGTGACTACGGCCGTGGCGACTACGGGCGCGGTGACTACAATCCCTATCCCCGCCAAGATGACCGTGGGCCGCGCCAGGACACGCAAGAGCGTGAATACGGCCGCTGTGACCAGGGCTACTCACGCCAGGACATGCATGGCCGTGGTGATTATGATGATGGCTATCGTTCTGATGGTCGACGTCGCCGTGCCCCCACCCCCTACGTCGACACCACATGCCAAATATGCAAGATTCACGGCCATCCGGCTCGTGATTGTTGGTGGAGGTACAAGGATGATCGCAATGATGACGATGGCGGCAATAGGGGCAACAAGGGTGCTCATATTGCCTCCTATGGTGTCGATACCAACTGGTATTTCGACACTGGCGCTACAAATCACATCACCGGAGAACTAAGCAAGCTATCAACTCATGACAAGTACAATGGACGAGATCAAGTTCACACCGCAGATGGTAACGGTATGGACATTAAACATATTGGTCATTCAATGATTTGCACTCCTCATAGCTCTTTGCACCTTAAAAATGTCCTTCATGTCCCTAGTGCATCCAAAAATTTACTATCTGTTCATAAGCTCACTCTAGATAATAATGTCTTCCTTGAATTCCACCCACATTTTTTCTTGATTAAGGACCAGGACACAAGACAAACTCTGTTTAAAGGACCATGTCGTGTGGTCTCTACCCGCTAGTGCCTTCATCTACTGGGTCTTCTTTCAAGCAAGTTTTGAGCACAATAAAGCCTTCTTCCTCGACATGGCATCGCCGCTTAGGACATCCCTCCTCCTTTGTGGTGCAACAAGTCCTTAGAAAGAACAATATTTCTTATTCACCTGAAATAAATCCATACATCTGTGATTCATGTCAACTAGCTAAGAGTCATCAATTACCATACCCTGTCTCTACTAGTGTGTCCTCTGTTCCACTTGAGCAAGTCTTTTCTGATGTATGGGGTCCAGCACCTGTTTCTGTTGGAAAACATGTTTATTATGTGAGCTTTATAGATGATTTCAGCAAGTTTACATGGATTTATTTGCTTAAGAAGCGTTCTGATGTCTATCAAGTCTTCCTAAACTTTCAGCAACTTTTTAAGCGCAAGTTTGATAGGAAAATAATTACCATGCAAACTGATTGGGGAGGTGAATATGAAAAACTCAATGGTTTCTTTCAGAAAATTGGTATCACCCATCATGTTTCATGTCCTCATGCACATCAACAAAATGGTTCTGCGGAACGTAAACATCGTCATATTGTTGAAGTAGGTCTTGCTTTACTTGCTCATGCATCTATGCCACTCAAATTCTGGGATGAAGCGTTCCTTACTGCCACATTCCTCATAAATCTTCTTCCTAGCAAAGTCATAAATTCTGATACACCTGTTATACGTCTATTGCTCAAGAAGCCAAATTATGACTCTCTCAGAATTTTTGGATGTGCATGTTGGCCAAACCTTCGTCCATATAATAAAAGAAAACTTGCTTTTCGATCCACACAGTGTGTCTTCATAGGATACAGTCCTTGTCATAAGGGAGTTAAATGTCTAGACATTAAAACAAGACGTGTCCATATTTCTAGAGATGTGGTCTTCGATGAAAATATCTTTCCATTTGCCTCTCTTTCTAATAATGCTGGTACACGTCTTAGCAAAGAAATCCTTTTGTTACCAAATGATCTTTGCTCTCATAATCTTACTCCTGAGGATGCAAACACTGATGATCATATGTCCACACCTGTTATTCCTGTTGTTACTAATCAAGTTGAACAAGTTGCAGATATTACTGTCCCACCGGGTACTACTGACTCGCAGCAAAGCTCAGGTGAAAATTTCAGTCAAAACAGTGCAGAAACGAGTTCATCTGCACCTTCTGAAAGTTCAAGTGAGGACGAAAATGGCGATGAACACGAAGTGGATTCGGCTGCTCCCACTGGTTCGGATCGTCCCGATCCCGAGGTGGATCCGCCTTGCTGATGGCTAGGTTGAGACTCCAAGTGCAGAGTGTGTAGCTAGTGGCAAGCCTTCTTCCCCATGAGGGTGACTCGAGGGTTTATATCGAACTCTTGGGGAGCCAGTATTTCAGCAGTTGTCTTCCAAGCTTCCTCCAGGATACTGCAAACAAGTAGAGAATTATGTGCCCTCAACCTCACCAAGTGTTTGTCAAGCACAAGGTGTGAGACTTCTAAATTGCAATGCAAAACTGAAAGTAAATGTGCAATAATTAAATCTACTACTAAATGCAAATGAGAAAATAAATATGCAATGGATTGTTTTTGTATTTTTGTGATGCAAGTGGTGATGGAGATAATGTAAATTCGAATTTGGAGATGCAAGTAAAGTAAAGTGCAAGTAAAGTTAATTGCAGCAAAGTAACTAGAGTGTTTTCTTATAATTAAAATAGGACCGGGGTTCATGGTTTCACACTTGCATTCTCTCAAATAAAGTGGTAGACGGTGGACATAAAGAATTACATGTGAGATTGCAATAACATGTTTAACATTGATTACTTTCATATGGGCATCACGTCCTAGCATAGAGATCTCTACGGTCATATTGATCCCTCTTATACTCCACCAAGATGCGAAATAAATCATAACACCTCGATAATTATGGAAAAACCAGAGTATAGCTTTACGCAATGTGACATGAAGTTGAAGTAAGAACTTGCTAGATCTAGTCATGGAGTTAATTAGTGTCACTTCAAATCCCCGGTAACAATGTACACCTTTTTATCCCTAGTGAGGTAACTAAGAAAGGTTTAACAAAACCTAAGTGGATCACTGAACTTCTGTCACTTTCACAGCACTAGCCACCCCCCGTTACTCCAACTAATGCACCCATCACCCCACACACGCTCTCAAGAACTAGATTGATCAAAGCTAGCAAATAAGAACGGGGTACATAAGATACATCTACTCAAATAACTCAAGAGAAACAATTGCAATCTCAGATTCAGTAACTCATAGAAAAGATCCACCACATAGGAATTACAACGGTGCCCGTAATCATGTGAGGAAGCTCATACGGATATAATTAGTGAAGCACATAGAGAGAGAGATACAAGTGCTACTTCCACAAACCCATAGCCCTGGGGTGGACTACTCCCTCTTCATGGAGATGTCGATGGAGATGACGTTGGAGGGGTAGGAGATCACACCGGCGGCGCCCCGCCGGAGTTTTCCCCCTCCAATCTGGAACTTCTGGTCTCTGTTTCGGTGTTTCGGTGTTCCGGCGGCGCTCTTCTCCATAAGGGTACGGGGGACCCTTTTTATAGTCGGTTTTAGGTCAAGACGGAGTCGGTAAGTCGAAGATGGAAGGAATTGGGGCCACAGGGGCCAAAAGGGGGCCTCTCACGCGGCCAAGGAATCTGGCCGCGTGGAGGGTCCTCTTTTGGGCCTCCTTGCCCAATTCTCGCGGATCCTTCGCCCGCAAGTCTTCACCTTCCAAGAAAATGACCCCCGCAGATTTTCAGGTGATTTCGCGGAAGTTTGCCCCCTGAAACGTCAAAAATATAGAAAACGCGGTTTCTGACAGGCAGGGTTAATTCCATAAAAGTTGGGGGACTTTGTAATTTAACACCAAAATACTATAAAACATTGAATTATACCCTTATATGATGCAATATGTAATAGAAAACCATGTGAAAATATGCAAAATTCATCTATGCATTTTACATGCATCAACATCCCCAAGCTTAACCCATGCTCGTCCTCGAGTATGAAGGTATAAAACTAAGATGTGTTTTGCATATTGAAACAATCATGGGATATCAAGGAGGATTATTCATGCTACATATAATCAAATGATTAATACTAGAAATGAGTAGCAATATACAATTCATGTTGTAAGAAATATCAAATATGCAAGCAAATATGCTTCATGAAAGTTCACAAAGTGTATAATGAAATAAAAGCACTATGGACCAAATGCATACACAAAATGAAAAATAAAATCCTATATTGGTCAAAAAATAGCATAATGGAAAATAGAAAATATGGTGGACACTTTGAAGAAAATTGAGTAGAGGTAAAACATGATCAAGTCTTATTTAGCCTCTAAATTATTCAACTAAAATTACTAATTGAAATGTGGTATCCATTGATCTAGGACTCTCATTTTCCCTTTATCACTAGCATCTTAAAATTGTGAGTATTGAAGTAATGAGAATGACAAGATGGTTGAAAGCCTCATGCCCCGTGAGTGTGAAAACCTACTCCATGATTACTCAACTTAAGATTCCTAATAAGCTTTGTACAATCATAATAAGTATTAATGACATCATAGAGAACCGCAAAGAGGTACCTCTTTCCCCATGACATGGAAACAAGCCCATGTTACAATGACAAGATGAACAAACGGAGTAGACTCATCATCCTTTTTATTTTCATTCACTATTATGCATAGCTTCTTATTTTATTATAGGATGTGTTGTAGAGTCACTCAAGTTGTAAGTAAATTTCCACCATGATAAAGCATGGCTTGGGTTAGCGGCCCAATGCGTTTCTCTAGTCATATAGATACTTACTCATCAAAACTTACTATTCATCTATTTCATTTCGGCATGTGAGGAGTCCAAAAACAAAAGTACATGATATCAACCAAATGTAAAAAAAATTGCAATGTTGAAAGCTTTCCGGTGATACACGTTTATGTTGGGGCGAGTAGAGATAAACGAAAAACTTTTCCTGCGCAATGCTCCCAAGATCTAGCCGAGGTAGAAGGCCACGAGTATTACCACTAGACGCGCAGGTGCGGATTATCGGTGCAGCGCGTCGGGGCAGTGCAGTCCCACAATCCGGTCCGGCTGATCCAATCCCTCGAACGTCGAAGTGCTGAACGTACAGCACCTCTGCCGGTATTCACACGAGAGCTCCGACGGTAGACTGCTAGGTCTGATGCGACGGCTGGACTGAGTGGGCTAGGGTTCCCAACGCATGGGGGTGGAGTAACGTGCGCGCTGGGCAACCTGCGCCCCTATTTATATAGCGTATGGTAATGGGCTGCACAACACTTGTGGCCCATTCCCTCTGTGAGTCCGACTCACTAATTCAGTCCATTTCCGATTCGGGTTCAGCCCAACCAATATTTGCTCCCGCTCTTAAGTGTGCGACCCTGCAGGCTCATGGCGACTTGGACACGATTAGAGTGCGACTCTCAATCGATCAATCGGTAGCGGCTCCTAGCAGAACGTGCCGACTCCCAAGTCCCATTGAGTCATGACGACATACCTTTCAATGTGATATTCATCTTAGTCCATTTTGCCTCATGATATACCTTGTCGAGCTATAGGCGATTTATCGTCATCCCTTAAATAGCTCAACTCTCTTCTCGATCTGTGACATGTGATTCATCTGACTAACTCTTAGTCAACCGACACAGTTAACACTTAACTGAGTCGCGTATGGCCATGCTTCCTGAATCATATCACTCGAGAGGGCCCAGAGAATATCTCTCCATTCGAAGGGGCAAAATCCCATATTGATTATCCACATCACGCAGCTTGCTTCTCATTCGACCGAACTCTGCCTTTATAGTTGCCTTGTCACAGAACAACGTTTGACAGAACCTAAGTCGGTGATCCACAACTCGGATTGTGCGACAACCTCAGGTCTAAGGATTACATTGATTGAGACATGCAAATGACGACTTGATCGTTGCATCTCAATGTGGGTCAGTCCGACTTGCTAAACTCTTTAGCCAAGTCCGTGAACGTTGGAATGGCATCACCATGCCCATGACAAGTGGAACCGTGTCATCAGCCAACACTCACATTAGTCTAGGGTGTGTGTCCAGCACAACCTAAATGACCAAGGACAATCTAGTATGAACAACATGAATATATAGTTCCACAATCGAATCACATATTCAATGACATATATCAGATGTTCAAAACAAGGACAACTTAATAACTTTATGAATACAGTGAGAATTACATCATACATGATTGCCTCTAGGGCATATTCCCAACAGTCTCCCACTTGCACTAGAGTCAATCATCTTGGCATCATATGCCTAGGCATCGAATGCCCATGCCTCTCGTGTGCGCCTCATGCTTAGGCTGTGGTAGCGCCTTTGTCAACGGATCTGCAATGTTTGCATCTGTGTGTACTTTGCATAACTTGATATCACCTTGTTCGACAAACTGGCGAATGAGGTGGTACCGCATGAGTATGTGTTTGTTCTTCTGGTGTTCTCTAGGTTCCTTGGCTTGCGCGATAGCACCATTGTTGTCACAATATACGTCCAAAGGATTGGACGCGCCCTGAACCACACCAAGATCTATCAGGAGGTTCCTGATCCAAACAGCTTCCTTTGCCGCCTCTGAGGCAGCAATATACTCAGCCTCTGTTGTAGATGCAGACACCGTATCTTGCTTGGAACTCTTCCAGCTCACAGCTCCTCCGTTCATTACGAACACGTATCCCGATTGCGAACGAGAATCATCTGAGTCGGTGAGATAACTCGCATCCGTGTAACCCTTTACACTGAATTCCTCATCACCTCCATAAACTAGGAACATTTCCTTAGTATTTCTCAAATACTTAAGGATGTTTTTAACCGCTGCCCAGTGGGCTTCGCCAGGGTCAGCCTGGTATCTTCTCGTAACACTTAGAGCATAGGAAACATCTTTCCTAGTACAAATCATGGCATACATGATGGATCCGATTGCCGAAGCATACGGGATCACACTCATCCGACTTCGCTCATCAGTTGTCGAAGGACACTGAGTCTTGCTAAGTTTTATGCCATGGGACTTCGGTAAGAATCCCTTCTTGGACTCTTCCATTTTGAACTTCTTCAAAACTTTGTCCAGATATGTACTCTGACTCAATCCAATGAGCCGCCTGGATCTATCTCTATAGATCCTGATTCCTAATATGTAAGTCGCCTCACCCAAATCCTTCATTGAGAAACTCCTTTCCAATGACTCTTTGGTTTCTTGCAACATCATGACATCATTTCCAATCAGTAATATGTCATCCACATATAAGATTAGAAAGTTTACTTTGCTCCCACTAAACTTCTTGTATAAACAAGAATCATGATCGCTCTTGATGAAGCCAAACGATTTGACTACCTCATCAAAACGAATGTTCCAACTCCGAGATGCTTGCTTCAACCCATAAATGGATTTCTGAAGTTTGCATACCTTGTCAGCATTAGCTGGATCGACAAAACCTTCGGGTTGTATCATATACATGTCCTCAGTTAAATTTCCATTAAGGAAAGCCGTCTTGACATCCATCTGCCATATCTCATAGTCGAAATAGGCTGCTATGGCTAACATGATCCGAATTGATTTAAGCATCGCTACAGGCGAGAATGTCTCGTCGTAGTCAACTCCTTGAACCTGTCGGAACCCCTTCGTGACAAGTCGTGCTTTATAGACGGAAATATTTCTATCCATATCAATTTTCTTGTTAAAGACCCATTTGCACTCGACGGGTCTTGCACCGTCAGGCAGATCAACCAAATTCCAAACTTGGTTTTCATCCATGGACTTTAACTCGGATCTCATGGCTCCAAGCCATGACTCGGAATCAGATCCCACCATCGCTTCCGAATAAGTTGCCGGCTCATTACTGTTTAACAGTAAAACATCTCGAGCACTCTGTAATCTGGCAGATCTCCGTGGTTCTGGTGCTGTAACCGGTGTAGGTACCACGACCGGCTCAGCCTCCAAGGCCATTGCCGACTCGCCCCTAGCTGGTTCTTCTCGAATTTCTTCAAGTTGCACCGTGCTCCCACTGACTTCCCGACTGAGAAACTCTTTCTCAAGGAAGACACCATTCCGAGCGACAAACAATTTGCCCTCTTCCCGGTTGTAGAAATAGTACCCCAAGGTTTCCCTCGGATACCCCACGAAAATACACTTATCCGACTTGGGCGTGAGCTTGTCCGACTGAAGTCGCTTGACAAATGCTTCACAACCCCAAATCTTAAGAAAAGACAAACTTGGCTTCTTTCCCGTCCACATCTCATATGGTGTCTTCTCTACTGACTTTGATGGTACTCTGTTTAGTGTGAACGCTGCAGTTTCTAGACAATAACCCCAAAATGATAAAGGTAGATCTGTCCGACTCATCATTGATCGTACCATGTCCAACAAGGTCCGATTTCTCCGTTTCGATACACCGTTACTCTGCGGTGTACCTGGCGGAGTGAGTTGAGGAACTATTCCACAACTCTTTAGATGGTCATCAAACTCATGGCTCATGTATTCGCCTCCACGGTCCGATCGTAGAAACTTTATTTTCTTGCCGAGCTGATTTCGTACCTCACTCTGGAATTCCTTGAACTTTTCAAAGGCTTCCGACTTGTGTTTCATTAAATAGATATATCCATACCTACTCAAATCATCAGTGAAGGTAATGAAGTACTCATAACCACCTCTGGTTGTCGTGCTCATTGGTCCACATACATCACTATGTATTAGTTCCAACAAGTCGGACGCCCTTTCACAACTCCTTGCAAAAGGTGTCTTGGTCATCTTGCCTAGTAGGCATGATTCGCATGTCTCGAATGACTCTAAGTCAAACGAAGTTAGAAGTCCATCATCATGGAGCTTCTTCATGCGCTTCCAACTTATATGACCAAGCCGACAGTGCCAAAAGTAAGTCATATTCAGATCATTTGGTTTCAACCTTTTAACATTTATGTTATAGACCGATTCACTATCAAGATTTAAAATAAATAACCCGTTCTGAACGGGTGCAAAGCCATGAAACATATCTTTCAAATATAAAGAACAACCATTATTCTTAATATTCGACTCATAACCTTGTCTCATCAAACATGAGGCGGAAATAATGTTTCGACTAAGCGCTGGAACATAATAACAATTATTTAGTTCCAAAATAAATCCTGAAGGTAAATGAAGTTGCATCGTGCCGACTTCCAACGCAGCGACTCTCGCCTTGTTGCCGACCCGAATATCAACCTCTCCTCTTGCCACGCTCCTAGTTCTTACCAGCCCCTGCAACGAGTTGCGAATGTGAATGACTGATCCGGTATCATATACCCAAGAACTATTAGGTGCATCAGCAAGATAAATGTCTATAACATTGCACACAAGTGTACCTGAGTCGGAAGTCATACCTCCACTCTTGGCCTTGTCAGCCAAATACTTGGTGCATTTCCTCTTCCAGTGGCCATCCTGCTTGCAATAGAAGCAATTGGCTCCGGCTGTAGGAGAAGGCTTAGTCTTTGAGGGAGCACTCTGGACAGGGCCATGGGCGCTACCTCCTGACTTATCCTTCTTCTTCTTAGTCCAAGAACTCTTCTTGAACTTAGCCGTATTCTACACCATCAACACTTGACTGGCGCCTTTCTTGAGATCAGCCTCTGCCGTTTTGAGCATCCCACGTAATTCAGTGATCTTCTTATCCATACCATGCATGTGGTAGTTCGAAATGAACGGACCATACGCACTAGGAAGAGAGTTCAGAATTATATCAGTAGCGAACTCTTCGTTAATGGGGAAGCCCAGCCGATCCAGAGACTGTATGTAACCAACCATCTTGATTACATGCGGACTCAGTGGATCACCGTCTTTCAGCTTACAGCCAAGCAAAGCTTGAGAGACTTGATACCTCTCCGTCTTTGCTTGAGTCTGGAACATACTTTTGAGGTTTTCAATCATATCGTAGGCCTCAACATTTTCGAACTGCTGCTGCAAGTCCGGTTCCATGTGTGCAAGCATAAGACAGCTAATTTCCGTAGACTCATCTCTAGTCTTACGGTAGGCATTCATGACTGCGACAGTCGCATCGTCATCCGGCTCTTCTGGAAGTGGAGTTTCTAGAACATGTTATTTCTTGTCATGCTTGAGGACTATCCTCAGATTACGATACCAGTTGGTGAAATTAGTTCCATTAAGCTTATCTTTCTCTAGGATTGACCTCAACGCAAAAGTGGACAACTGAGTAAGGTTGCTAGGTGCCATTGATCTACAACAGAAAATACGCAAAAACACTTAAGACATGTATTCATAAAAGAGCAGGCATATTAAACGCTTTAATACTTATGCTCCCACTAGAACCAACATCCCTCCGATGGTTGCTAAGTGATTCAAGATCCTAAATAAGCAAGCCTACTAGTGAGTTTTAGCATCACCGCTAGCCGTCAAGTGATCTAGGTAGGCAACACCTTGCCAATCGTATCTCTGTACGACTCCTGATAGTTGGGTGACATCACATGCCCCGGCTCCCAACCTACCTCGCCCCGAGCCCCACAACCGTTGTGATGGACTCGTCTATATTACCAAGTGCTTCTACTTGTAAGAGTCCGACTCAAACCCACCTAACCGGAAAGAATTGGTAGCACCTCAATTTTATGAGCCCACTACCAAGAATGTCTGACTTGTGATGGTGCAGCACTGGCGGGGCGACCGACTAGACCTTCTTTGAGGGATTAAAGAATCTACCAACTATCTAAATAGAGGTAAATAGAGACATAACAATAACACAAATAAAGCAATTATAATGTGAAATGGTATGGCTCTCTTCATGGTGATCTCCATCTCCACAAAGCTTGTAAGTCGACTCGTGCCAACTCTTGTCACGTGCCATCTTACTCCATGTAGACGACTTGTACATCGATTTGCATGCCACCGGTTTCTCCAACAAGCTACACTAGCTAGTAAATCAAAATTTACATAGAGAATCCGACACGCAGGCCGGTATACAATAAAATGACAGCACCTAGGCTCCAGCAGGTTGACAAAAAACATGATACGCAGATCATGTATGGATTACACACATCACATGCACATAAGGCATACCATTCACAACTTCTTGCAAAAACAAGTTATGCATAGAGACGATATCTACCGGCGTTGTGAAACTCGTAACGACATCCAAGGCGCTACGACCAAACTCTTTGATCTTCGATCACCGCAACTGGATTTATGTGTCACGGTATACCCCGATGGCGGAAACCAACCGGTAGGGGTAAGTTGTTCCACGACCTTAGCAGTATGATCACGGAAACCTGATCATCCATTAACCCCGAGTACGATTGATCCAATCAACCTTGTACAAAACCGATCTATCTCATAGACCGACCATCAAAACAACAATTAGATCACATCTAACGCTAACTACATATCACATATGTACGGATCTCGGGTCTAATAGCAGAAGCAACCTGGCTCTGATACCACTGTTGGGGCGAGTAGAGATAAACGAAAAACTTTTCCTACGCAATGCTCCCAAGATCTAGCCGAGGTAGAAGGCCACGAGTATTACCACTAGACGCGTAGGTGCGGATTATCGGTGCAGCGTGTCGGGGCAGTGCAGTCCCACGATCCGGTCCGGCCGATCCAATCCCTCGAACGTCGAAGTGATGAACGTACAGCACCTCTGCCGGTATCCACACGTATGAGGAGGAGCTCCGACGGCAGACTGCTAGGTCTGGTGCGACGGCTGGACTGAGTGGGCTAGGGTTCCCAACGCATGGGGGTGGAGTAACGTGCCCGCTGGGCAACCTGCGCCCCTCTTTATATAGCGTATGGTAATGGGCTGCACAACACTTGTGGCCCATTCCCTCTGTGAGTCCGACTCACTAATTCAGTCCATTTCTGGTTCGGGTCCAACCCAACCAATATTTGCTCCCGCTCTTAAGTGTGCGACCCTGCAGGCTCATGGCGACTTGGACACGATTAGAGTCCGACTCTCAATCGATCAATCAGTAGCGGCTCCTAGCAGAACGTGCCGACTCCCAAGTCTCATTGAGTCATGACGACATACCTTTCAATGTGATATTCATCTTAGTCCCTTTTGCCTCATGATATACCTTGTCGAGCTATAGGCGATTTATCGTCATCCCTTAAATAGCTCAAATCTCTTCTCGATCTGTGACATGTGATTCATCTGACTAACTCTTAGTCAACTGACACAGTTAACACTTAACTGAGTCGCGTATGGCCATGCTTCCTGAATCATATCACTCGAGAGGGCCCAGATAATATCTCTCCATTCGGAGGGGCAAAATCCCATCTTGATTATCCACATCACGCAGCTTGCTTCTCATTCGACCCGAACTCTGTCTTTATAGTTGCCTTGTCACAGAACAACGTTTGACAGAACCTAAGTCGGTGATCCACAACTCGGATTGTGCGACAACCTCAGGTCTAAGGATTACATTGATTGAGACAAGCAAATGACGACTTGATCGTTGCATCTCAATGTGGGTCAGTCCGACTTGCTAAACTCTTTAGCCAAGTCCGTGAACGTTGGAATGGCATCACCATGCCCATGACAAGTGGAACCGTGTCATCAGCCAACACTCACATTAGTCTAGGGTGTGTGTCCAGCACAACCTAAATGACCAAGGACAATCTAGTATGAACAACATGAATATATAGTTCCACAATCGAATCACATATTCAATGACATATATCAGATGTTCAAAACAAGGACAACTTAATAACTTTATGAATACAGTGGGAATTACATCATACATTATTGCCTCTAGGGCATATTCCCAACAGTTTATAGCTAGCTCCCAACCACACACTTGTCAAACCCAAAACTTGTGGCTCCCATTATTGGGTCATGTTTATTAGATGCATACAAAGTAAAGTGTGCCTTCAAAAGTCCGTGAGAGTCCTATCCCAAGTTCAACCCATGACAATTAATAAAGTGAATATCTTAATTTAGAACATAAATAACACAATAACATGGTGAACATACTCGGAATAGCAATGAAGCTAATGGGAAGATATGGTGGACTCACTGGAAAATACTTGGCTAAGGAGTGTTGGAAACAAGTTTTTACTTGTTGGAATTTTTAAATTTTTGGGCTAGAAAGAGGGAGATAGTTGACCAGCTACTATGCATGCATATGTCCATAGAACTACTCATTTCATGACAAACTAAATAAACCAGCAATTAACATCAAGGACATGAATAAGAGATAGCTCAAGACAACATTATTGCAAATTTCTACACATAAAAAGCCTATAAATCATGCAAACATATGTAGCTCTTCAAATCAACCATGGCATCCCTATCCAAGTCATAATACTAGCATCCAATACATTCCAACCCCAAACTCCAGTAGCTCAATCTCATATAAAATGATGGTGGTGGTCTTATCAAAACAAAAACTAGACGCTTCAAGTCTCTACGATAAATGCTTTGCTTAGAAAAACAGAAAGTAGACGTGTGCTAAACAAAAGAGTGTAGCTCCAGTGGGGTTTTCATCACATCCCCAAGCTTATGGCTTTCACCATTCTTCGATGTCTTGAGGCGCAGCTCCTCTATTCCCTGTGAAAAAACTTCACAAAACATGTTTCTCCCATTCTTTTTCTGTGGGGTGAGATTAGCAAGGACAAACAAATCACATGCTTGATGTGCAAAATTCCAAATCAAATGCTCCAGTAGATATACAATAAGGTTCATTATGTTGTATGTTCACTCTCTTGCTTGAAAGAATCATGGAAATTCGATTCCCAAGCCAAAGAGTGCATAAAACAAAAGAAGGCAGAATCTGTCCAGAAAAGCAGCAGCAGCAAAACGAACGTTTTTTCCTAAGCTAGACTCCTCAAAAAATTAAGTCAACTTTTGTGCTTACAGAGGACAAAAAGTTGCAGAACATACTACAAAATTAGCTCAATCCGACATACCAATAAAAAACGTAAAATCATACGGTGAGTAGACTCGTGTTGAAACAGAAATTTCATGCACTAGGATAGCAACTTATAAGTCCAAATGGGTTTGACTTGACTCTTTATTGAAAACTCCAGAATTAAAACAAAAAAACTAATCTCTTGATACAGCAAGAGGACACTAGAAAATCTAAACAAAAACAACCGGGTTGCCTCCCATAAAGCGCTTTCTTTATAACCATATAGCTAGGCTTTACTTACTTGATAATCAAGAGGGATAAAGCTCATGAGGGAGCTTGTTCTTCAGCGTGCCCCTCTTCCTTGGGAAGTGCTCCATGATTTTCTTGTGAGGGAACTGAAACTTGACATTCTCTTCCTTGGAGTCTATGATTGCACCTGTAGTACGAAGAAAAGGTCTACCCAAAATAATAGGACTAGGGGATTTATCCCCCATATACATAATAATGAAATCAACGGGTAAGAAAGTCATGTGCAATTCAATCATAACATCTTTTACTTGTCCTACAGCATGTTTAGTAGAGTTATCAGCAAGGACAAATTCACTTGAGCACTTTTCTAAATTTTCTAGTTCTAGCAATTCATATAATTCTTTAGAGAGTACCGATACACTAGAACCTAGATCTAACATAGCATGGTGAATTTCTTTTCCAATTGAAACTAGCACCTTGGGGATCCATGCATCCCCAAGCTTAGGAGGTATCATGGCCTAATTCTTGTACCTAGCAATTTTTTCTTGCAAGACATGATTAGCAATATAAGATCCAAAGCCATGTTGATTAACATTTATAGTGGGATCACTAGCAAATTTTCGTAGAGTAGCAATAAGTTCTTGCAAGCTACTTTTTTCTAAATCAAGCAATGGATCCTTAATTTCAGTAAGCACCATAATTTCCTCTACTTTACTCTCTAATTTAGCTAGCATGCTTGATTCATGAGGACTAATTTCATGTTTGCTAGCAAGATAAGACATATATGGAAGTAAATATTCAGGGTACTTCACTATTTCATTCAAAGTTTCTTCTAAGCTAGTAGGGACATGCTCGCTTGAATTCTCAGCAATATGATCACTATTTTCAATAATAGGAGCACCAATAGTAATAGAATTCATTCCTACACTAGGTTGTGCTTGTGGCTTTCCTACTGACATGCTTAATAGAGTTGCTTGATTATCAGCTAATTTTGACAATGCTTTATCTAAATTCGAAGATTGAAGTTGCAATCCTTTAATATCACTACTAATGGATGCAATAGACTTATTTAACTCATGTATCATAGCATTGTGACTAGCAACTTGTTCCATAAGCAATTTATTAGATTCAGAAATTTCACTAGAAGGCTTCCACTTATTTTCATTAGCATTAGGATATGGAACAAAAGCTTTATTTGGCACATAAGGAGGTTTACTATGTGAATTTTAAGCATTACCAAAACCATTTCTACCATAGTTCCTAACAAAATTAACATCCACACTTTCAGAATTACTACCAACTAGCTCCTGCAAAAGCACATTCTCCATATTTTGTTTATTAATAAAAGCAAGAATAGTGTCCATTTTAGAAGACAAATCATTGGTTTCTTCAATTGAGTTTATTTTCTTAGTGGGATTGGGTGCTCTTTCAGTATTCCATTGACTATAATTTTGCAATATGCTTCTAATATGCTCTTAGCCTCACCTACAGTTTTACTCATAAAGGCACCTCCAGCAGCAGAATCAAGTATATTTCTAGACATGTAGTTTAGACCATTATAAAAAGAGTGTAGTATGGTCCATTCATTTACTCCATGTGATGGGCATGTTCTAAGCATTAATTTAATTCTATCCCATGCCATGGCTACATGTTCATTATCATTTTGCCTAAATGAGAGGATATTATTCCTATTTTGCAAAATTTTAACGGGAGGATAATATTTCTTAATGAAAGCTTCTTTTAAATCATCCCAAGACTTTATACTAGCTGTAGGTAGTGAAAGTAACCATTCTTTAGCCTTTCCTCTAAGTGGAAAAGGAAATAATTTCAGTTTTAAAACACTACTTTCCACATTTTTAAATTTTTGCATATCACATATTTCCATGAAATCATGAAGATGCATAGAGGCATCCTTCATAGCACTACCACCAAATTGCTCTCTAGTAATTAAATTCAATAAACTAGGACTTACTTCATAGCTTCCAGCTTGTATTTTAGGTGTAGTAATTGGCCTAGCAATGAATTGGTCATTGGGTGTATTTGTGTAGTCACTTAATTTAGTTCTATCACCCATTTTAACAGTTTTTATGTAGTTTTTAATTTTTTATGCAAAACTGAAAAGTAAAGTAACTAGGCAAATTCGAAATACTAAAATAAACTAGATAACTAAATGCAAAACTAAAATGCAAACTAAAATAAAATATGCAAGACAAAACAAAAACAAGAACAAAAACAAAACAAAAACAAGACAAGAAACAAAACAATCTACTTGAAAGAAGGTGGAGATAGAAAGGACGGTACTCACGTAGGTGCAACCTCCCCAAGCTTAGGTGTTTGCACACCTTGTTGGTGATGAAGACTTCTTGTGAGCTCCCTTGGACAACTCCTTCACCTATGGCTCCCCGGCAACGGCGCCAGAAAAACGCTTGATGGCTAGGTTGAGACTCCAAGTGCAGAGTGTGTAGCTAGTGGCAAGGCTTCTTCCCCACGAGGGTGACTCGAGGGTTTATATCGAACTCTTGGGGAGCCAGTATTTCAGCAGTTGGCTTCCAAGCTTCCTCCAGGATCCTGCAAACAAGTAGAGAATTTTGTGCCCTCAACCTCACCAAGTGGTTGCCAAGCACAAGGTGTGAGACTTCTAAATTGCAATGCAAAACTGAAAGTAAATGTGCAATAATTAAATATACTACTAAATGCAAATGAGAAAATAAATATGCCATGGATTGTTTTTGTATTTTTGTGATGCAAGTGGTGATGGAGATAATGTAAATTCGAATTGGAGATGCAAGTAAAGTAAAGTACAAGTAAAGTAAATTGCAGCAAAGTAACTAGATTGTTTTCTTATAATTAAAATAGGACCGGGGTTCATGGTTTCACACTTGCATTCTCTCAAATAAAGTGGTAGACGGTCGACATAAACAATTACATGTGAGATTACAATAACATGTTTAACATAGAGTACTTTCATATGGGCATCACGTCCTAGCATAGAGATCTCTACGGTCATATTGATCCCTCTTATACTCCACCAAGATGCGAAATAAATCATAACACCTCGATAATTAAGGAAAAACCAGAGTATAGCTTTAAGCAATATGACATGAAGTTGAAGTAAGAACTTGCTAGATCTAGTCATGGAGATTGATTAGTGTCACTTCAAATTCCCGGTAATAAGGTACTCCTTTTTATCCCTAGTGAGGTAACTAAGAAAGGTTTAACAAAACCTAAGTGGATCGCTGAACTTCTGTCACTTTCACAGCACTAGCCACCGCCCGTTACTCCAACTAATTCACCCATCACCCCACACACGCTCTCAAGAACTAGATTGATCAAATCTAGCAAATAAGAACGGGGTACATAAGATACATCTGCTCAAATAACTCAAGAGAAACAATTGCAATCTCAGATTCAATAACTCATAGAAAAGATCCACCACATAGGAATTACAACGGTGCCCGTAATCATGTGAGGCAGCTCATACGGATCTAACTAGTGAAGCACATAGAGAGAGAGAGAGATACAAGTGCTACTTCCACAAACCCATAGCCCTGGGGTGGACTACTCCCTCTTCATGGAGATGTCGATGGAGATGACATTGGAGGGGGTAGGAGATCACACCGGCGGCGCCCCGCCGGAGTTTTCCCCCTCCAATCTGGAACTTCTGGTCTCTGTTTCGGTGTTTCGGTGTTTCGGCGGCGCTCTTCTCCGTAAGGGTACGGGGACCCTTTTTATAGTCGGTTTTAGGTCAAGACGGAGTCGGTAAGTCGAAGATGGAAGGAATTGGGGCCACTGGGGCCAAAAGGGGACCTCTCACGCGGCCAAGGAATCTGGCCGCGTGGAGGGTCCTCTTTTGGGCCTCCTTGCCCAATCTCGTTGATCCTTCGCCCGCAAGTCTTCTCCTTCCAAGAAAATGACCCTCGCAGATTTTCAGGTGATTTCGCGGAAGTTTGCCCCCTAAAACGTCAAAAATATAGAAAACGGGGTTTCTGACAGGCAGGGTTAATTCCATAAAAGTTGGGGGACTTTGTAATTTAACCCCAAAATACTATAAAACGTTGAATTATACCTTTATATGATGCAATATGTGATAGAAAACCATGTGAAAATATGCAAAATTCATCTATGCATTTTACATGCATCACTCGATCAGCGCGCCAATGCCCCGCGCAGCGCAACCCCGCCCCTGCGCGGTCTCCAGTGCGGGCTGCTCCCGAGGCCGCCCCCGATTCGCCCAGCGCATCTGCGTGGTCACGCGACGGCCACGTCGCCGTGTCCCCCAGGGGGTAGACCGCTGCATGCCACACGCCCGGTGCGACGCGGACCACGCCTGGCGCGCCAGATTCACCTGCATCCAATCATCAGCACCATGATGGAACTCATGATGACACCAATGATGAGCATAATGATTACAACAGCAGAGATTCTTCCCCTGGATCCTCTGTGGCTGACAGCAGTGCGTCCACTCCTACAGACTCCCCTATTCGCACACGACTTCAAAATGGTATTACAAAACCTCGAGGTTATACTGATGGTACTATTCGTTATGGAAAATCTACAAATATATATAGAACAAATGCTGCTACTTTTGGGCTACTAACTTCCACGGGTGAGCCATGTTCTTTGACTGAAGCAATGCATGACTCACAGTGGAAAGCGGCGATGGATGAAGAATATGATGCACTCATGCAGAACAAGACTTGGCACCTTGTTCCACCATCACCAAATAAAAATTTAATTGATTGTAAGTGGGTCTATTGCATAAAGAAACATGCAGATGGAACAGATGACAGGTACAAAGCTCGGTTAGTTGCAAAAGGATTTAAGCAACGTTATGGGATTTACTATGAAGATACCTTCAGTCCTGTTGTGAAGGCTGCTACTATCAGGCTTGTTTTGGCAGTTGCAGTTTCTAGGGGCTGGAGTTTGCGGCAGCTAGATGTCAAGAACGCGTTTTTGCATGGTGTTCTGGAAGAAGAGGTATACATGAAACAACCACCAGGTTTTGAAAACCCTCACACTCCTCATTATGTTTGTAAACTTGACAAGGCTCGTTATGGTCTCAAACAAGCTCCTAGGGCATGGTATTCTAGACTCAGTACAAAGTTGCAAACACTTGGTTTCACTCCTTCCACTGCTAATACCTCTTTATTTCTATACAACCGAGCAGACATACTCATGTTTGTATTAATCTATGTTGATGATACAATAGTGACTAGCTCCTCAGATCAGGCCATTTCAGCTTTGCTTCAAGATCTCAAGGATGACTTTGCTCTCAAAGACTTGGGTGATCTTCACTTCTTTTGGGGTATTGAGGTTAAAAAGATTAATGATGGCTTGCTACTCACTCAAGAAAAATATGCTATGGAGCTACTTGCTAAAGTTGGTATGACAAAATGTGCTACCTCTCCTACACCACTGTCTTCCACTGAAAAATTATCCCTTGTTGATGGCACTCCTCTTGGCTCGGATGATAGTACAAATTATAGAAGCATTGTAGGTGCACTTCAGTACCTTACATTGACTCGGGCAGATATATCCTTTTCAGTAAACAAAGTCTGTCAATATTTGCATGCTCCCACAACATCTCATTGGACAGTTGTTAAGAGAATTCTGAGATACATCAATGGTAGTTTGAATGTTGGACTAACTTTTCAGAGGTCTTCATCTAGTTTGCTTAGTGCATTTTCAGATACTGATTGGGCAGGATGCCTTGATCATAGAAGATCAACATGAGGGTTTGCTATCTTTTTTGGACCAAACTTAATCTCCTGGAGTCCACGCAAGCAAGCTACAGTATCTAGGTCCAGCACAGAAGCAGAATACAAATCTCTAGCCAATGCTACAGCAGAATTAATATGGGTTGAGGCACTGTTGAGAGAACTTGGTGTGTCACTAAAGGTAAATCCATGTTTATGGTGTGATAATTTAGGAGCTACTTACCTGTCAGCAAATCCTATTTTCCATGCCAGAACCAAGCATATCGAGATTGATTATCATTTTGTTCGTGAGAGAGTTGCAAATAAACAGTTAGATATCAAGTTCATCTCAAGCAAGGATCAAGTTGCAGATGGTTTCACCAAGCCTTTACCTGTTAAGAAACTTCTAGAATTTAGACGTAATCTCAACCTTTCTCAAGGTTGTGATTAAGGGGGGCTGTTAAACCCTCTATGTATTTCTCTGTCTACTTATACGTATAAGGGGTATGGAGTAAGTACTCTAACCGTCGCATACGTATACTGGTGGACCCTCTATGTATTCACCTGCGTTGGGGTTTTCCTTCGCACTATTTAACACGTAACACGAGGCTCGGAGAGCTATCGCTTCCCTCTAGGTTTTATAATGGGCTCTAAACAATTTTGTACTATGACAGTTGATTCTTCCGGACACTTTTATCGGACCGGAGGTAGTAGTAGTGGTGAAAATGTTAAGTTACACTTAAATAGGGGATTGTGATGTCTGCTCGATTGTTTAGTTTTTCATTTAGCTATTTTTACTTCTTTTAGTGCTCGTTTTTTCTCCGCGCCATGATTTGCACTTTTAGTCAAGAGATGCACATATTTAGTATTGATATACGATTATTAGTCATGAGTGCAGCGTTTTGAAGTCCGAGCTACATGTACCTCGGTTTCCAAAAAAAACTGAATATATAATTTTGATTTTCACACAATTCTAAAAACAATTATAGTACAGATAAATTTATATTTACCGTTGTGTAAATTTTTAAGTCTACATTTGTATTATTCTGAGCTAGGAAAAAAGAAAAAATTCCAAAATTTTGAGACTCGTTGGTCACCGATTCAGATATGCAAACTTATCTTTTTTGCGCGGGCTAAAATATAAGGAGTTTGTGATTCAAAATATGTACGGTGATATACTATCACAGTATTATCTATACGTTGGGATTTTTTCTCGAATTTATTGAAAAAAAAACGTATTTTTAAAAACCGAGCTACATCTACACCGGTAGAAACAAGGCTTTTTGTCCAGACCTCCATTAGGCTCTAGTCCCGGATGGGTTTGGGACCGGACTAGTCCAGGTGCTTTGGGGGCTTCGCTGTCACACGACAAAGATCGTGTCTCCCGTGCTGACTGGACCATAGGATTCATTTTAAATTTTAAATTTTTCATCCAACTGAGATGGCCGAGTATCTGACGTGTGCACTTGATCTCGAATAAGCCCCATGTTTAGCCATCTACAGACCACCAAAGTTTAACTATATCTCCTCTCTCTCTCATGTTATAAAACTCATCGCAACACGTGTACATGTAGAAGTAGAACACACGTACGACTCAGATCCGAACACTAATTGAAAGTCCATCCGGAACCGTGTCAACTCCTCCAGTCCTCTTGATAAGCTTACAACGTGTCCACCTGAATCAGCCAAGCGCTCTAGCTAGTCAGCCACGGCCGGTTGGAGCCATTGCAATGCCTTGCCGCCGTTCCCTCCGGAACCAAGCAGAAGCAACGTTCGAGGATGCTACCGTGTGTCTCCCGCGAGATGTCCTCGCCAGCATCCTTCTCCGACTACGGGGGAGCGACCTCCGCCGCTGCCACCAAATCTGCAAGGAATGGCATGAAGTCATCTCGGATCCTACTTTCGTCGACGAGCACATAAATCACTGGCCACAAGCCCTGACCCACACCATCATGTTCTTTTCCGAAAGTAGCCCAGCCAATTTCGGTGCCAAACAGCCGGACAATGGCCACGGGGTCCTCTTCGACGAGGACTGGCGAGTCGTGGCCAGATTCACAGCCGGCGAGTCGAAGGAGATGGTCGGTACGTGCAACGGCCTCCTGTGCTTCCTCGACATGAGCCATAGCTCCATCAGTGTCGTGGAGCCCTTCACCGGCGAGTCGTTGGCCTTGCCGCTGCCGCCGAAGACAGAGAGGTTGAACGAGGCTGACGCTTACTGCTTTGGCTTCGACCCCGGTTCGAGGACGTACAAGATCTTCCATCTAGGCCTCGAGGTCCAACGGGACAACACCCCGGAGCAAGATCTTTACGTGTACACGATTGGAGGAGGCGAGAATTGGAGGAGGATGCAGATCGCCGGCACAGCGGAGGCAGACGTATCCTACAGCGAACCCGTTTTCGCTGACGGGTCGTTGTACTGGTCCGTTGATATAAATGATGAGCCTTCGAAGCTGGCACGATTCGATCTGGCGACGGAGGAAATCACGTCCATGTCCATGGTTGACTTCCTTTCGGTGGATGATCGGTGTACAACATTAGAGCCGCTGACAGACTCGGACGCGCGGATTGGTGTGAAGATCTTCGGGCCCTTTGGACACGAGGACGTGTTTTTCATGGGAGAGGGAGGGCACTGGACGCGAGATAGCTGCAGCGGCGTGAGACTACCCCAAGGATGTTATCTCGCGAGGCCGCAACCCCTGCAACGGAGTCACCTACTTATGCAGGACTATCGGGATGGTGGCCTGTACGCTCACCCGGTTCCAGCCGCAAGGAATAATGATTGGGGATCAGGGAAGCTGTTGCTGAAAACAGGTAAGGAGAAGAACAAAAAGGCGGCCAAGAGAACAAATAGGCAAGGAGCTCAACAACAAATAGGCAAAGAGAACGCTGCACAAGGGATGTTCATCCCGGCCCTGTCAGACCAGATGCCACACGAATTGAGCAGTGTAGTAACCTTTTGCTATGCCCCGCCATTGTCCCCTGTTCCCTTGGCACAACGATTTGGGCTTCCATGTGTGTCGCCACTACCTCTCGCGAAAAAACAAATCTACTACAAGTAGATCATGAGCTGTACACTTACTCTACAATATTTACAGTAAAAAGAAACATGCTACGTACTCGATCCTAGCTCTCATAGTTGCTGCACCAACATCCAATCCAGCTTCTCATGTGCGCGGTGTCAACGCTTGTAATTCCCAAAACAAAAGATACTTTATGTGTGTGGCCATCTATGGTGAGTAATTGTTCTCTCTCCCATTTGTTGTATCGAGCCACACATAAGGTTCTCAGCGAGCCCATGGATCAACATCTCTGGCCAATATCAATTTTCACCATACATATTTCTTATGTGTAATATATAATGTAAACGGTGGAAATTTTTTTGAATCATCACCTCGACAAAAATCAGATGAAACCCGATACAAACACCGGTTATCGAAGAACATGTTGTCCTGTCTCACACAATATGTATCCCATGCATGCACCGCTGAGAAGAATGACAAGCACCGATGTTGCACACAAGTGTCATCTTCAGCACTCCTACTCAGGCCATACATACTTTAGACTTATCTACTGTGATACAGTTCATAGCATTGATGATAGTAGCATAATCTGATGATACTACCACTCTAGAATAGGCCCTCGTTTCAGTCATATGATTGATGCATCAGGTGTAGCATATCATTTCAGAAACGGTTTGGCTATTTCTCAACCGACCGGGAAATATTATTCGAATTTGACACCAAGTACCATTCAATCTAAACATCTTGATTCATGCAAATACAAATTTTGAGACAGATGGTTATCAATGTCGACTGGGATTTCTTCATCCCAAAACCGACTTTTTGGTCAACAAGGTGGAAATTTAACTGAGATTTTCACTTATAATATGTCCACAAAATTAGTAAAAATTCATATGCAGTGAAATTATTTCAAAAGACAAGTACAATTGTACCATCTATACAATCCCAATCCATATAATTTCGTATATATTATTGATCAAAGTCATATAATAAATGTCCCAAAATAAAGTGTCTTACATTTTGGGATGCATTAGGTGCTCCTTAGAATACATGTTTTCATACTTATCACACGATATAGACCACCAACATCGCCGATATTGTACCCTATATTTTTGTCGATATGGATTAATATGTACGTAGATCCCAGTTATTCTTCTTTATAAAATACTGAAAATAAAATTAGACATTTTCAACTTCATCAAATTATTAAGCATGTGGGTAACTTCGATTAAAACACATGTATAATATACTTTCTTATGCTACAATATCAACTGGTGAGCCTTTAATTATTCATTTCATAATGAACAGTCAAAAATATTGGAACCATATATTTGTTATGTTCATTATTATTGTACGGTTTATTTATACTAAAAGGACGACATAGACAAAAAATGACTGAAATGTGCAGATATTTTTTCCCCAATTTAACCTCGGTCCATAAGATGACGACCAGATGCAATTCCCAGTGGTTATCCATCCCAAACCGTCTAACCAGGAGCAGGCGGCCATACTAGGACAAGTCCCACACCAACAGGGCAATGTAAGGACGTTTTGCTATGTCCCGCCAGTGTCACCTGCTCCCTTGGCACACTACTTTCAGAAGCTTTGAGGGTTGCACAAACTATAAAAGGCAGAAATCGGTGGTTAATTGTATTTATTTCTCTTTATTTATATCACTATCCCTTGACCCATCTTGGCCCATGATTTAGATTCTGAATACCACTTAAATCATCTGAAGCACAACAAGATGATGCAATCCTTACAATATAATCATTACTCTATAAATTCTTGTAGTACTAAGCAACACGGAAACACTAACCCCAGGCACACATTTAACAGGTTAATCATGATTTCGTTGGCGAAACAAAGCTGCACATCAATTGAACAAAGGAACTGTTAAGACTATAACACATTGCTCATCAGAAATTTTCGTAGCGCTTAGGCAAACAAGAGCTCCAGCTGATACTAGTTTTCTTAATCTACGTAGATACCTCAGGGAGAAGGGGGACACTTCTGCTCGAGGTGGGTGATCCTCTCTTGTTTCTAGTCACTCAAGTTGCATCCGCGGATATAAGGATGATCATACTTTATATACCTTGTCCAGTACGGCCGGTACTTTGTCATTGCCAGCTCCAACCATGGCTTCATATTCCCATTGTAATGAGCGACAGCAGCATTGTCTATCTCTGAGCGGTCTATGCTTGGGTTGTATCCTAACCCGAGGACATGCCACGATTTATCAAGGGGATGTGTCAGCTTGTAGAACGTCATGAGGCCAGGTGGAAGTGTCCCGAGTTTCCAAAGAACCCTGTCTTCATTCTAGCAGAAGATAACAACAGTAGGATAGTGTGAGATATGATTATGTGTTTGAACAATGAAATCCAACGATAATCTTAGTAATCTCACCATGTTTTGCCACTTGTGGTAGATCCCAGTAATATCTTTGTTCTTCCACTGCTTCAGATCAAAGATGTTCATCCCATAAGCCCAGCCACAAGCATTAGGATCAAAGTTCCGAGCAATATGTGGATTTGAAAAATTAAGATACTTGTCAAAACGGTGGAAACTCTGTCCACAGGTCTCCACTGCACCATTGACCTTTCCATTTAAATCAACATCCCATAATCCTGTCAAATCTTTCTGCACAACTATGTCATCATCGAGGAAAAGTATCTTATCCAACTTCGGATAGATCTGTGGGAGATAAAATCTCAAGTGATTCAGCATGGATAGGTACTTGGGGTTACGGTACTTTAGATTTGAAGAACCTGCTGAAAGAGTGGTGGGACGATCAGCCTTGAAATAATACTCTTTCATGGCAGCAGACTCCAGTTGCCGCAAAACAGGACAGTATGATGAGTTCAACCACTTAAATTCATCCACATTTTCAACATGGATGGTGGCCTTGCCAGGTGGGTTCAGCAGAAACCACATGTTCATGGCTCCAAAGTTCAATTTATCAGTCACAAGGTGGAAAACATGTTTCTCAGGCTCCTGAAGAAGTTTATCAACCATTACTATTTGAAGCAACTATCATACTAGAGTGCATTGACAGAAGAATCTTGAAAATTACCTTAGCATTCATGATGGTTGAGTTCACAACAACAGAGGCAGCCAAGACATTGTCCGAGAAAAGTGCATAATGGTATAGCTCTGGATTTTCCAAGTTTTCACTCCTTGGGAACTTGCGTTTCTCCAAAGGAAGGAGATAGTAGTCTATTGTTAAGCGCATAGACAAGCAGTGAATGCTGTTTGGAATTGTCTTTGCAGCCAACTGGCTAAGAAATGTACTCTGTTTCTTCAAGCTCCTGACATGTTCATCTGCTGACTGAAGCATTGCTCTTAGTCTCTGAGTAATCACCTTGCAATCATACAATTCTTCTCTGGCCTTAGATAAAACTTGGCCCATCACTCTCAATTTCTCAGATGCACTGTAAAGTAGTATATTTGTGAAAAGGGGGCACAAGTTAATTGATGTAAGAAATATGCAATAATTGGCACATGCAGCACACCTGTGATGGAGTTCAGCATCAACAGTAGCCTCTCCAACAGCCCGCTGGCTTTCCTTGATTCTGCTCTGCAGTTCTTGATAAAGATCATGCTTGTTCTTTGATTTTGCAAGCACAGAGTAAACACGAGCCATAATAACTTGGTCCCTCATCAATCTAACTGTTGAGTCTGAGTTCTCATTCTCATTCTCTTTTCTCCATATGCTGTACTTCCCAAGGACAGCAGAATCTACAGCCTTTGATCGCTCAATGGCCGCATTTTCCAGCTTAACATGCGCTTCATCATCTTTCTGTACCAAATCCATTGCCCTCTTTTCCCGCCTTTTCTCCCGTAGTTTCTGTATCAACCATACCAAGAGGTCATATGAGCGAAATTTATATCAAGTTATCAACAGAGACAAGAATGCATCAACATATATATCAGCTTCTTACCCTTCGAGCTATTTTTTCTGCTGTGGCAACTTGATGTTCATCTGCGTAGAAAAGTAATTTATCTCTACAGTCAAGTTGAATTATGCAGATGAATAATTTGAAGAAAAATACAAATATTTCATACCAGAACCATCCTTGGGTGCTTTATATGGTAAATCATGTTCTGCGGTACTGTTTTCAGCTTTTGCCTTGTCATCAACATTCAAACTAGTATTCATCTTGTGATCGACTAGATCATCAGTTTTCCAAGAGGGTGATGCATGATCTCTAAAAAAATCAAGATTCAAAGTGCCTGTTTCTTGTTGACTAGCAGCTATAGCATCGATCACCTGAAGACCAATAAACTATGTGATTGCAGGCATAGCGGAATTGAAGGAACTTACTTTTGCCCATGTAAACAGCATAACAGTGAATGGTTATAGAATAATCGCAATGTGCACATCATTAATTGCGGAACCAATGAGCTCCCGCAAGGTGGGAACAAGACAATGTAGGTACAGCCTCATAGAAGGGTAAATGTAGAATGGAAAGACGGGCATGTACACCACTGACTGCAGGATGTTCTGACCTCCTTAGACAAAACAGATTTCAGATTGCTTGCCACCAGTCGCTGTTGCCAATCTGTTTCCTGCAGGGCAGGGTTAAATGTGAGACGAAATCCTACAAAGAGATGCTAGTAATTCGATGTGAAATGATCTAAGAAGTAAGGCTAGTAAAACAATTGGCTCCCTTTTAGAAAAAGATGAATACCTGATTGCCATCCGCGCCGTTAGGATCTGCAGATGAACAAAAAATGCCATCACTTACTGATGTCAAGTTAATAAAATGTTGCGGGCAGAATATTACCACAATGCTCCAAAATTCAAATAGGTAAGCAATAAATATAGGTCAATAAAGTTTAAACCAACGATAACTCTGTAGAGAGTGCTGTCATGCCTAAGAGGATCTTGTAATTTTCTCTCCACCATGATTCAGTTGGCAAAGCAAAGTGTAGGTTTGGTTTGTTATATCACTAGGTACAATGTCATGGATATGCATTTCAGCTTCTCCTAGCAGAAGCCTCTTAGCCCCTGTGTTCCGTCATACATCCAACATACAATCTGGCACCAAGAGGGCGACAGTTGAACAATATCCAGATCAGTTAAATCAGAACGTCCGATGCCTCTCACAGTCACAGGCTTATGATCCTTCACAGCCACATGTACTGCATTTTGGTTTTGCAGCTAAAATTCTCATCCAAACCTAGCCAGTACCCACCACAAGACACAGCACATGAATATCTGAATAACAATCCTAAACCACTAAAATCAAATCTACAGGGGTTCCACTGTCGCAGTACCCTCATCAAATCAAACCCCAGAAGCGCGTCAAAACTCGCAAGCCTAGACGAATTCGAACGGGGATGGACCAATCCAGGCGCAGCTAGTCGCGCAACGGGAGCCGGAATTGCGAAGAATCAATGGCGCGGCCTCGTATCTAGGTATCGATGCTTAAAAAGTGGTTTCTCAAGAAAGAGATGGCTTAGGGAGCGAGGCAGGACGAACCGGAGGCGACGTGGACGTGTCCGCCGCTACGCGCGACGAAGAAGATCGACGGCGCGACGACGAAGAGGAACACAAGGACCACCACCGGCGGCACCGTGCCAGAGCCGCGCCTCGCTCCAACGCCGCCGCCAGCGCCCGCGTTGGAGTACGGGAGCCGCTTCGGGGTCGCCATCTCCGGCGATGCTCGCGCGGGGGGAGGACCTTGGTCCGATCCGGTCGGGGCGCGGCGGCGAGGGGCTCGCCGTCGCTGGAGGGCCCGCGCTTCCTTCCCTCCCTCTCTCGCCTCGCCTGCGGGAGTGGGGAGTGGCGTGGGGTAGGCACGGGTGGCACAGGAGGAATGTAGGACACCCAATTGCCCAATCCAAGGGGCCGTCTCTCTCTCGCGTGGTTTCGTCTTGTGGTATCGGGCCGTAAAGTTTTCTTACATGGCCCGTAAGTTTCCCTACAAAAAAAATATCCCGTAAGTGCCCACATCGATGCAGCCCGTTGCTAAGCCAGTCAGGTGTGGCTCCTCCATCGGGTACCCGGCCTATAGCGAGCCGTGGCTCCAACTCGCCAGCGTTGGCTCGTTCGCTGGGTCGGGCCATTTGTATTTTTCTGTTATTAGAAAAAAATTATATGACTTGCGTTTTTTAAAAAATATGAACTGTTTTTAATTTTGAACAATTTAGAAAACAAAAAATTTCAAACATGAACAAATGTTACACTAAAATTTGAATATTTTTTTATCTGATTGATTTTTCATTTGAACAAAAATTAAATTTGAACATATTTTTTAGCCGAACAAAATTCGAATATGAAAAAAATAACATTTTAAATTTTGAACAAAAAAATCAAAAAAAGAAAAGAATAAAAACGAAAAAAGAAAAAGAGATAAAAAAGAAAAGAAAAATAGGGGAAATGAAATTAGGAAAATAGGGACGATAAAAAGGTTAAACGATATAATTGGACAGAAAGCGTGGTTTGCCCCAGTGGCATCGCTCCTTCGAGGCGAACCTAAAGTTTCAGGTTCGAAACCCCGCAGCAGCATCTTATTTTCTCCTCTGATTTCTCTTAGAGGGGCCCACTGAGAATGGTTACGCGGGCGAGTCTTAATTCCAACTCGCTATAAGCGTTATATAGGGCATGCGCCTCCATCCTCCTGATGGTCCGTGTATTCCAAACAATGTGCTTGATCAATAAGGATTTTTCATTTCTAAAAAAAATGCCAATGGGTTTTCTTAGCACGGTTTTATAAGTAATTTGGCGATGTGTCACGCTATTTAATGAAGAGAGTGAGTGAGGGTTGTATCTTCATCTAAGATACAACATTCACACGTCATCATAGGCTAAAATAGCTAATTGTCCAATCATATACATGAATGAGCACCATATAATTAAATTTAGGTACAATCTCGAATAGACAATGCATTGGACAAGTAGGCTCTTGAATTGTTAATGCTGCTATGGTACCATGTTAAGAAACAATGCATTGGCACATGCCTCATAGTGAGAGTAATGCAAGTAGTAACATCAACACAATGTATGCAAAAAAAATCTGACGTGGCAAGTGATTAATGTGGAGAGACATGATGGTAACATAGCTAGTTACCATCGCATCACAAATTTAAATGCATTATGTGTGCACAACCTAATAAATATATATTTGCATGACACTGCGTATAAGTTACTCCACACTATGCAGATAGTAATAAAGACTAGTAACATGATCATGATACTACTTTTAGTTACTCCCTACTAGGACCAATCTTACTTAGTGAAGGAATTATGACCTAGAGTCAAATAATAAAGGAGATTTATTATCATAACTCTTATATTAATAATGTTTTGTACCATGTTATAATTGTGTTAAGAAGAAACATTAATACACATGTGGTATGTAAACAAACCAGGTCCCTAATAGCCTCTCATTATACTAGTCCGTTGGGCAACAGGTGATAAAGGTTTCCTGATCATGGACATTTATGCCATTCACAACAGAGTCATGTCACTAGTAAATGATGTGATGGACATACACATATTATGTTTTATCATGACGAGGTCGAGTCATTAAGTTCAACGTTATGATAACAAAAACGTGGTACCATAGCCTTTGAATGTGTGATGGGGTTTAATTGCTATCCTGAAAGTTACTTTGATTGCATCAAACGTCACACCGTGATAGAGTGATTATAAAAGTGTCTCTTGGGTAATGAAAGGGATATGTTGAGGCGTACCATCCATAGCAGAAGTTGACAATCCTAATGACGGATAGATACTCCCAGGTCCACTCGGTGGAGTTGCATCAATTAGCTTGCAAGCATGTGACTAGGTCACGGAGATGCGACGACACGGGAACGAGTTGTATTGTTATGTAGGTAACGAGACTGAGTAGGTATAAGATACTAGACGATCAAGTCTCGGACAAACAGAGTATCGCTAAGGCAAGAGGCAAGGGGACATATGTTAAGTTTCAAAGCGACGCAAAAACTTCGATGGATTCACGGGGGCCATCATGGATGTAGCGTCCCAGGGTTTGGGAAGTTATAAGGATCTAAATATTATATGTGTATTTGCAAAGCATGCATCTAAAAATACGGGAAATTTTGGCGCGAAAGTTTAAACGAATCAAAGTGACCAATGGTTCACTTGACATGATGAAATAGGTCTAGTTCATCTAGTCAAGAGTACATTTGGAGTGATCTTTATAACAAGTATCTTAAGAAACCAAATCACTTGACAAGACAAACCAGAATTGGTTATGACCAACACTAACTCTCAACAAGACAAACCTCAAGTCTATAAGTGAGTTGGAATAATTCACTAGGTATCTAGAACTCAAAAAGGGGTGAGTATCCAAATCACATAACTGATGATCATACTTCCACAAGATAGTAATGCACAACTGAACCATCTCACCAGTTGAGATATTATGTCTTCTAATCATGAACTCTTTAAGTATCAACCATACCCACAACATCTTTCTAAATTATCTAATAACTATTAAGTGAACCTTCACAAGTAAATCACAAAGGTTTAGTGGAACACAAATGATAGAAATACGTGTTAACTTAATTATCATTAATAACATATTTATGGAATATGTACATATCTCATCAACAAGAAAGGGAGCATATAGAAGAAGAAATCGATATTCTCAAACTACTGTTAAACTTTGATCATTACATATGATCTTTCCAAATTTCTATGTTTGCATTATGCATGACAAAGATTACAAAGGCAGAATATTAAGTAAAATCATGACACCGGAGAAAATAAATAACAACTATGACATAAGTCATTAAACCTCAATAAGCTTCATATGCTCATTGTCTCATTCATCTTATACAAGTGAGAATATGAAACCTCGACACATCAATGAACCATTAGATCAATTATTATCTTAAGTCCTCATTCCACAAACACTCCACATTTCTATCCACATCAATATTCAAAAACTAAAGTATCCCTGGAGACAACTAATGAATAACAATAAGTCACAACCTTTATTAGAGGAATTGAATTGAAAGCTAAGTAAAACCAATCATGTAAGAGACAAGTACATATCTTATGGGAAACACAACCAGAAATGTATGGAAGGAAAGCATGAACTAACTCTTAATCTAGACCATTATATCTTGTTTTCCAGTCTTCTCTAAGTCATCCTGCAAGAGAAGCAACCAACAAGAAAGGATGAACTACCATAAGAAGATCTTCGGAAGGATTTTATAGCTTTTCCTAGAAGTGCTAACTCAATCTATCCTGGATAATTTGGAAAATCATACACAAAGATCAATTCTTATTAAACTATCTAGAAACAATGTGGTATTCCGATGTTGGTGTTATATAGAAGTAGTTTGGTAACAAGTTTGCAACCTTGTTAACAAATCACTTTTGTAGGCTCTAACAATTGAGTGTCATATACAAATAAACAGAGGGTTTGATAACCTTGTATATCTCAGCCATTTGGATATGAAAAGTAATTTGGGGGCAAGCCTTGCAACCTTGTCAACAAATTCTTCTTATATGCATAAGGCAAATTGATGTTATAAAATAAACCACATTATAACTTGACCTACACATGCAAGTTATAAGTAAGGAAGAAACCAACATAAGAAAGACAACAAGCAATATGTTGAAATCCAATTGTTTGATGTTATATAAGAATAATTTGATTACAAGATCGGATCAACCTTGTGAACAGAATATTCATGTAAGCATTAAGACAATTGAGTTTCAATAAGCTAATCTTCATCATAACTGAATACACCATAAGAATGAGATGGTTATGGAATCAAATGAATTCATTTCATAAGGAGCTACAAATTGCTCCTGAAGTTAGTATATGGGAACCACCCTATATATATCCTATAAGCTTTAGTGGCGAATTTCTGAAGTCAAGAGACCAACAAGGAAGAGAAAACACTTCGGTAGTCCAGGGGATGTTATTACTTTCAAAGGACCAAGGCAATGTATGAATACTAGTGACAACTAGAGACAAGAACATCAAGCAACAAAAGACCACATGAAGCAACACTGCCTCACTAAGGAAGCATAAGCAATTATCCAGTGAATCATTAGGTAATGTTAGAGACCTATAATCTCTACTCATTGTCAAGCTCATCAAAGATAAGGAATACATGACAATCATTTTAATGGAAACAATTATAAAGGGAGAAAATAATAACCAGCCCTTGCATCCATGTGTCTTGTGATATGTTGAGGTAGGTGGAAACAAACTAATTCCCTTGTTTTCCAGATCTTTCTCATCCATAAAACAAATGGATAATAACAAGAATGCATCCATACACCCACATGTAAATGATTACATGTTCTGAAAACAACATGGAACAATATACATACTTGTAAACAAGGTTGAAAACAAACCTACAGTCTCTTGATATTGGAAATCAATGTGAGCCTAAGACACTCCTGTTTTCCACTTTCTCAAGTACCTAAAATAACAAAAATGATTTATACACACCCAATTAAAAGGTCAACAAAAATTGCTAAGAGTTGGAACTATGAGAATAACAAAGTTACATAAAAGAAAACAAGTCTTTTCATTACTAAAAATCATCTGGCATGGTTTAGAATAATATTCAATGGTTGGTGATTTTCTATAATACATAAAAACATTACTAAGTAGTTTTATAAGTTGTTTTCTATAAGACTTGTATCAAAATTATTTAATTTTGAAACACACACTATGTTAATCACATGATTGTTGTGTGTGATCATAATAAACATGCCCAAAAATAATTTAATAGTCATTTAAAATTAAATAAAGAGAAAATAACAAAAAACTACTTAGTTTAGCACCCCAAGGAAAATATACAAATATTGTTCAGTTTCACCCAAAACAAAACTTGGTGAGGTTGGAAATTTGATAAGGAATCTAATTATGATTTTTAATAAATAGTTTGTTTACAATTAGGCCCTAAAAACAGGGGTTTCTTCTTAGTTTTTAAGACAGAAGGTCCTCTATGCAAATATTAGAATCTTCAGTGGGTTGTCGCAATTTGGCTTTTCTTTTCTTTCTTCTACCTAGAGCCAGAAGGCGGAGGAGAGGATTGTGCTGTCCTTCCCGTCGCTGCCACCTCCTCGCCATGGATAAGAAGTAGAGGAGGTCGTGCCTCACTTGGACACTCTCTCTCACTCGCCTACACTCCATTCTCCTCTCTCTGTCTCTCAAGCTGGAGAGGAAACCAAAACCCTAGCTCCACCATGATCCACTGTTGCCAGCGACTGGAGCTCTTACCCGACGAATTTAACTGATTAGAAGCTTCCCCGACTCCTGATGATCCTCCTGGAGCAAGAACAGGAAAGAACGTGGCCGGAGGCCCACGATTTTTTCCGTTCCCTTTGCTCCGGATGTGGCCGCCGCCGCGACATTGTCGGTCATCCTAAGCGCACCCCACTTCCTCGACCACACCATCGCCTTTCCCTCGCTCTGGTGAGCAACCCCATGCCTCTGAAATTCATTATCGTGAACCGTAGCGTGATCTTGCCATGCGCCGCCACCTGCAACCACGCTGATGCTTGTCGTGGTCACTCCGGTGACCACTAGCCAGCGGCGCCGCCACCTTTTGGTTCGCCTCGACTCGTTCTAGCTCACCATCCCCTCAATTCCACGATTCACCTGACGAATCAATCGATTTCTAGAGCAGGAGAGAGATTCATCTCCATGTTATGTCAGGGTGACATCACTATGACGTCACAATCTTGCTTTAGTATTTTCAGAAAATAATTAATAATTCCAGAAAATAATTGATTATTGGAAAATTTATATCTCTTATTTCGTTAATCAGAATAATATAAATAACATACCAGATTAATCAGAAAAATAAAATATATTTGTTTATGACATTTTAAAATGTGTTTGATAAATTTTAAATTTAAGCATTATTTGAATTTAAATTAAATCATTTAAAAATTGAGAAAAATAATAAATAATTCATAAAATCAGAAAAATACAAGTTATATACCAAAAGGCTCCAAATGACAAATGCAACTCATCTATGATGTTTTCATAGTCATTTTACCAAGTTTTCATGTGTGCAATATTTTTCCTAGTCATTTAATTCATTTAAAATTAATAAATTAATAACTTATTCAAATATTTTCAGAAAGCATAAAATGTTATATCAAATTAAAGAGAAAACAATTTACGATTCAAATATGTCAAATATAAAACATTTTGTTGAACTTATAAACTTGTTTCTAAAGGTATAATGGAATTCTATAATATTCCATTATAACTAGAAATAACTTCCACAATATTATTTTCCTTATAAGTAAAACCCTCATGTTTTCACACCTACTAAACCTATCATCACAAGTCACTAGCAAGTTATGTTATGATAGAGTAGTTGTAGTAGTTCATCATTTTCAATTAAACACTTTTTCATTAGCTCTACACTTTTGAAAATAAAATAAAATGTGTTTGTTACCTTGTAAATAGTTGTTTTCCATCTGCTATTGTCTTATTACCTAACCCTGTGATAACACTTCTACATCAACATGATAACATGTGATTGTTAAATAAAAGTGAAACACACATAAGTCTAAAATAAGAAATAACAACATCACCACAAGTAATGAAACAATTCACCTAAAACATGTGTGATTAAGTTATCGTATCAAACGTGGCTTACTCTTGTAAGCTAGGATATTTTCCAGGGTATTTCGCGATGCATCTCATTACTATGCATGTATAATCTTGCCAGTGTTTTCTGTAGTCCTTACCGAGACTACTTTGTTATCTTTCATATGTCGGGATTTCTCTACGCGACCCTCGAACCAAAGACATGGGTTATTATTGTCATTATTTCTATCTGAGGAAAGTTCATCACTTGCTCGTATCCTTTGCAGTATTTCTTAACGAACTATTTTCAAAAACCCTATCGTATTACCACCTATGCTCAAAAGAATGCATGATCCTATTTTTATAATAATATGACTAATTGAATGACTATCCGAGTGGTAGTGTTCTGTTTGGTGGGCGGATGGGACCATGGTAAGATGAATAGGTAAAAGGAAGGTTCCATCTGCATGGGAAAGTATTACCCAGGATTTAACAAAAAATGCCGTCAGGATTCTTGCGCCGTAAGTACCGCGTTAACCATGGGTCTTGTATGGGGCAAGTAAGTCAGTTATGATCTTCTCTTGTTCGCATGTCAACGGGATGCCAGAGACGTACGTTGTAGGTCTTGCGGGACTACATGCACATAGGTGGGATCCCTTAATTCCCGCGGACTCTAGGACTATGATGGTTTGCCAGGGGCGCCTAGATATCCATCGTGAGGGGTGGAATCAGGGGTTCAACCTGCTGGTGGAAATGGGTGGGCATGCGTTGTGCGGAGAAGCATGGTTTGTCTTGGTTCAACAACCGGGCCCCATACCTAAGTGGGCGTGGACAGGAACTTAAGCCTGGTTGTGCAACATGGTCTTGATCTCCCATGGGTAAAGTAACGCACCTCTGCAGAGTGTAAAAGGATGTGGCATGTTACCCCCTGTTCCGGGAAGGAGCTGCGAACGCCGCAGGAAAGGCAACTCCATGAAGTTCTAATCATGTGAAGATCTGGCGGGCATAGTTTTCAGAATTAAAAGCAACCTCTTGAAGAAAGATTTACAAAACCTTGCATTAGCTTATGACTCTTTTGAGTCTAAAGCTGTAGTTAGTGCATCAAACTACCCACTATATATCATGAACTTGCTGAGTAATGCTCGTTACTCATTCGTTCCCGTTTGACCCCCTGCTTAGGGTTGAAGCCTTATGGAAGTCGTCATCGTGAAGCCATTGCTACCTCAAGAAGCTGGGTGGAGTGGTATATTACTTAGTCGGTAAAGCATCATCATCAACAACGCCGTTGTAGGAGAAGCTATCAAGGTGTAGGTAGAGAACATTCTTGGACGTAGCTATTACAAGCCATAGATTAGGGCTGACATCAGCCATAGTGGAGTTAGTTCTGAGCTAGAGTTCTTCTCTAGCTTGGAGCTCCGAATTGATTCTTCTGATGTTTCATTTGCATGAGATCTTCTTTGATTCATCAAAGAGATTCTAGAGATTTTGTAATGAAGTTTGTATCCTATAGCTGACCCGATGTGTTTCTGTTGTACCACTCCGAGGGATGTAATATTCACGGATAAGTCCTTTTGTGAGTATTATGTTAACGACTTGCGCACTACACATGCGATGGTGTGCTGGGTCACCACAATGGATGTCCAGATCCCGTTATTGGTCATTAGTCAGAGAGGTGTCTTGGCCATGTCTGGAGTAGCCCGAACCGTAGGTTGTCGCACTTAAGGGTAGCAATGTTTAAAAGTGATCTTAGTACCGAAGAGAATAATAAAGAGAGTCGGAATTGTTCTGGTATTTATCCGATAGAGATTGGAGAGTTTCGAAGGTGTATCGGGATAAAGGACAAATGCACCGGTAATGATCGAAGGGTGCCGGAAGGGGTTCCGAGACTCGAAACAAATAAGAAATATATATTTACTATTAATTACACTTAATTAGTGTAATAATAATTAGATGCCATTTTATTTTATTTTAAAATGCATTTATTCCACTAATGAGCCTTCCGGCCAAAAGAGTCTCATTAGGGGAAAATGGAGGAAAAGGAGGTAGACCAAAGGTGGTCCAGTCGCATGGGCCTTATGGGGACCATGGGTATTGCGGATCCCCTCCCTTGGCCGCACCCCTCATGTGGGTTTAGTCCTACATGGGTGAGGCAAGGGGGTTGGTTCCCCTCCTCCTACTATATAAAGGGAGGCACCCCTCCCCTTTCTCCCATGAATCTATCTCTCTTTTCTCTCTTCTCTGAACGTGGTTCTCTTTAGATTTGTGTTAGGAGTCGAGAATTCTCTAATATAAGCACACCGTTGTGCTTTTAGTCTTCATTCCGTCGCTCTACTTCTGCAACCTTCATTGGGTCGGAGACAGGGAGTCATAGTCGACACCGTATGTATGTATCCCACGAGGTGCAACACTTGGGACACTAGTCGCAGAACGACTCCTCGACCTCGTGGTCGATGTCACCGTATTCATCGACAACCCTTGTGCGGGAGGGTAATCCTCGTTTTCGGTCTTCAAGGGTGTGATCACCGTTCCTTCTTTGTTGCTCTATGTCTGCATAGTAAAAGATTCTGGCTAGTTTTGGTTATCATTGCTAGGAAAATTTGTCTTTTCTGCTATGAAACCCTTCAGTGGTATTAGAGCCGATCTATGCGTAGATATAGCAGTACAGTTAGAACTCATGGATATGAGGGCATCGATCTTATTGTTGTTACCTCCTCGCGTGTACTTGTGCATGATGTTGGCATTGTTTGATGATAGCGGCCCGAAGCCAACCTTACCTATACTCCCTACATGAGACCGACACTACAACTGTACCACATATGCAGCTATGAGGGTGTCAGTTTCTCTTACAATAGATGGCATGGCATTTATAATGGGAGGCCCGAAAGGGATATGTAACAAACAACTAGTTGATCAGTGTTGTGGTTGCGGGTTCGTAGGTAAGAAATGGTTCTTCTTGCGACACCCTCATGAGCCACGTAAAAATTGCATAAAGATAAAGTAAAAGCTTCTAAGTTTATGTTGCAGGGGCAAAGGATATGATATGGTAAAGGTGAGCTTATGAATTGTTCGGACTAACCTTTTCATGTGGAGGCATAGAGGACCTGGTGTTGTTTCAGAGAGCACGATGGAGATCAAGGGGCGCCGACCATATCATATGAATCTACATTCTTTTCATTTGATGGTATTGTGTGGATATACATATGCATCTATATAGCTTATAGTATATTATGATATATTCGGCGGTAGCTATATAATATGATCCCTCTTTTAATTCCAATGTAAGTATTCTCCATTAGTGTGGCACAAACAAGAAATTCTGTAGTCGAAAACTGGGCCGTGACGATTGGGTGGCTTCTTTTGCGTTCGCATAAGTTGGGTGTGTAAGCCATGTATGCATAGACCGATACACTAAGGTTAAGTTGGCGATCCTAGCATGTACATACATGGTCTCGGAACATAGAAGACCAAAAGGTTTATCTACCTATGAAATTGCACCAATGGCCGTGACGAGCGAGGGAGGTGTGGTGGATGGGGTTCGTGTGATCACTAAAAAGTGAGGGGTGTTCGTTTAAGTGGGAGTTTATGTTATATATGCATTACATATGTTTGAAAACATGAACCCAGCATTATAAACATAGTCTTAAATGTCTTTGCAAAACCTTTGTAGAAAAAACCCTGTTCTGTAGCCCTCTTAAACTTAGACGTATTCCTATGACTGAGAAACTTAAAAGGTGGGTCCAACTTAATTGTTTTATACCATAGCTTGAGGATACTCCATGTTCAACATTTTAGCTCTATACGATACAAAAACCGTTAGGAGATAAGTCCGGAGATTCCGTTAATGATGAGATAATTTGATTATAAAGTTTGTGTGGATATAATTCGGAAATTAAACTCGGAGATTCTACTATCAAAAAGATAATTTGATTATCAACTTTGTGCAGGTAATTTCATCATAGTCCAGTATGCTATGATCTCTACCATAGAGAGTGAATTGCAGGTGCATTGTGAACATTCAGAATGGTCACTAAGCTCAATGCTCTATATGCACCGTGAGTCAGGTTTTCTTCTCAATGAAGGAGAATGCTCAGAACATGTGGTAGTCATGATTGATGAAATAGAAACGCCATGTTGAGTCTAATTACTGGGTGACATACATTTTTTTCTTATGATGGGGTCTTGTGATTCCCACCCACCCTAGTTGCAGATAATTTTCATGGACTATATCATGCAAGGAGAATTATTCACTTTCATGAATCCTTGGTTGTGTTGCAAAACCGAGAAGATGAAACAGATTACCAGGAAGTCATCAATGATGATGTTATATATGATATACGTGTTACGAATGCTTTGCCTAAGTCAATGCTCATTGCAATGACCGAGTTATGATACTAGTCATGTTTTATGAAAACAAGATGTTCTGCTTGAGTGGCTTGGGAAGACGAGGAGATGATGTGTGTTGATGATGATCCAGCAAGATGTTGTGATGACCATCAACACTCTCCCTCTACATCTACCATTTAAAATGAGATATTTCATAATCATGTGTGAGCATGATTATGATAAGTGTGTTTTTTCACAAGCAAGACAATTATTCATATGTGTTAGTGACAAGTCGTTGTCCTATATTTATGAGTGATATTTATCAATGATCATACACTAGTTATGAATGGATTGTTCTTATTTTTGGTAGTAGTTCTTGCATTCATAACATTAATTCCAAATACATAAACTTAATAATGACACCACATTCATGTTGCACTGTTGTTTGCAGTCAAGCCAATGTTATATGTGTGAAGAGGCTCCACCCTCTAGGACCTTTGAGTCATTATGTTTAATCTTTTGACACATGCAAATTGTCCTTCATGGACAAAGATAACTAAAAACTCCGTTTGGTAAACGGGATTTTAACTTATTGAGAAACATACATGTTGATGTGTGCAAGATTGATGAGTACTGATGTCTACACACGCTTCTATTCTTGTAGACGGTGTTGGGCCTCCAAGTGCAGAGGTTTCTAGAACAGCAACAAGTTTCCCTTAAGTGGATCACCCAAGGTTTATCGAACTCAGGGAGGTAGAGGTCAAAGATATCCCTCTCAAGCAACCCTGCAATCAAGATACAAGAAGTCTCTTGTGTCCCCAACACACCCAATATACATGTCATGTATATAGGTGCACTAGTTCGGCGAAGAGATAGTGAAATGCGAGTAATATGGATGGTTATAAGTAATAATAGCAATCAGAAATAAATATGGCAGCAAGCAAACATGTAGCAAAACAGGAGGAAAACGGTGTTTCAATGCTTGGAAACAAGGCCTAGGGCTCCTACTTTCACTAGAGGACACTCTCAACAATGAAAACATAATTGAATGCATAAATATCATCTCTTCACTATGCTACTCCGAACCACTCTCTGGTCGAATAACAACACCAATCCATGCGTAGGGCTTTAACAACACTCCTTAGAGTAAGCACTCTCCCAACTAAGTAACCCCCATGCTATCGCCATGGGACCCAGATGGTTCCACACAAACACCACAATTTCATAGGGTTATCCAACACGAAATATAAAAAATAATGCTAAACCACACGGTGCACACACTGTCACCTTTTGCACCGTGATCAAAGTGTTTACGGAGATCTCATAACAAAAACCACTTGAGTAGCATAATAGATGAGAATAATATCTACGAATTCAACTAGATTACAAAGCTCACGATCACATATAGATCACACCATGGGAGAGAGAGATGAAACACATAGCTACCGGTAGAGCCCTTAGCCCCGAGGGAGAACTACTCCCTCCTCATCATAGGAGACAACAACAGCGATGGAGATGGTGGTGGATTCGATGGATATGGCTTCCGGGGACACTTCCCCATCCCGGCAGGGTGCCAGAACAGAGATCTGTCCCCCGAAACTTGGGTTGACGATGACGGCGGTTGCGGAAGGTTTCGTGGAATTTCGCCGATTCTTTTAGGTTTTTCGGGAGGAAGGGAATAAATAGGCGAAAGGGCAATGTCGGTGGGCCACCAGGGTGGCCTCACCACCCCTAGGCGGGGCCGCGCCTAGCTATGGTGAGGGCCCCCTGGTGCCCGTCTTTGACTCATTTTCGGACTTCTGTATGCTTCCGGGGAAAATAGGAACTTCGGGATTCGTGGGGTCCAATTCCGAGAATATTTCCAGAACAACTTTTCTGAAATAAAAAACAGCAGAAAACAAGGAACTGGCACTTGGCATCTTGTTAATAGGTTAGTCCTGGAAAACGTGTAAAAATTCTATAAAGAAGGGAGAAAACATGTATCAATTGGCATAATATCGACATGGAACATCAGGAATTATAGATACGTGGGAGACGTATGAAGCACCCCCAAGCTTAGTTCCTACTCGTCCTCGTGTAGGTAAACGATAAAACAAAATAATTTCCGAGTTGACATGCTACTAACATAAACATGATCATCATAGTAATGTAAAAGCATATGTAACCTGAGATCATAGAACTTAAACACAAACATAATAAATAGAACTTTAATAATAAAGCATAGCAATAACTTTGCATCATGACAAGTAACTCAAATAAAAGATCATGAATAACAATGCAAAGAAAGATATACGTTTGTTTCAAGTATAGAGAAAGCATGGCAAAGTGGTATTTCGCAAGTCCTTAAATGCCAGGACACCTTCAAAGTTTCATGAGGAAGACTAGAAAAAATAGTTAGAGAACAAGCACTAACACATCATGAATCAATTAATAATGTTTCTGGGACAAATACACATAAAACTCATAATGGAAAAAATGGTCTCTCAACTGTGCATAAATATAGAAGATAGAGACTCAACATAAAAGTAAAATGTCACGACCCCGGACCCAGAGATATACATACTGTTATGTGCTCCTAGACATGGACTCCCAAGGGCTTCAGGGTTACCCGCCCCGGCCGCAACAAACAACGGCAGGCAGACTGGATTCATCGGCACGTAGTCCGGATCCCCAGTCTACTACTCCTTGTATCCATGCTAGTCATAACCAACTATGCATATCAAAGCGTCCACGAATCGAATGAAACTGAAGGAAACGGGACCAAAGCTATACAGAGATGCTATGTGTCCAGAAAGTGCAACAACAATCGAGGGTTACTGGGGTTACCTCGCCCCAGGCCGATCACATCGACAGGCGGGCTCGGACATGGATCATCGGCTCCACAACCCCTCGACTGCGACAACTATGCAGGCATAGCCAAAACTGTATAACAATGAGCTCGAACCCAACAACCGATCAAAGCAGTACTCTAAACATGAAGCTTTATTAAGCAAGTAATACTAGAGTATAGCTTACAAACAGAGGTCACACGACCCAACATTACATCAGACAACGGAAGGCGAATTATGTTGCTAGTCAACAAGAACCAAAAAGGCCTAAGAGGCCGCAACATAAGGCGACGTCCCAGCCCATAGATACCAGGCTGCTACCTGGGAACCCCGAACTACTCGTCGATGTCCATGTTGAATCACCACCGATGTGAGATCTTCTCCTGAACCAAAATTAAGCAAACCTGAGTACGGGAGGTACTCAACAAGGCTTAGTTAACCTATTATATATCTGCTATTTCAAAAAGGGTTTCATGAAGGCTGATTTGCGTAAAGCAATCTTTGTTTTCCGAAAAGAGGAAGGAATAGCAAGTCTCCTGGAGTATTTTGAAAACAGATGAGAAAGCTATTCAACTACTGAGATCATCATCTTTTTATCCACCGAAACATATAAGCACCTCGTGCTTCAAAGATCACCTCCTCCAGTTGTTCCACACTATCTCATGCTACAAGGTAACCCCTCTCGGCATCTCCGAGGAGGCATCCTTCAATCGTTATCAGCAAGTTTTAATCATTCCGTTTAAGTTATCTATGATCACAGAATCCGTTGCCAAGTCGTCCGTAACCGTGGACACGGCTTCTCGAGGAGATTTATCCCTGCAGGGGGTACACTTTACCCACACGTACCATCCGACTCTTAACGCCACATGTACGCTCGTCCATGGAGCGCGGCAGAGGGTGGCTGGCCACGACCTTTACCTTGCTCGACCCTATCCATGAGTCAACCCAAACAGGGCCACCCCGTCAACAGGGAGTTGGCCACCTCCTGACGGCACCTGTTCTGTGAGTCGGGAACAAGATCCGAGTACGTCCATCACTTGTCCCGGTCACGCCCTAAGTTTTCTCCAAATCGTTTTCTGACTCACACGCAGATGGAAAGATCAAACTACGTGACCCATGGACGTGGCCAAACAAGTTAGTTGGTCGAGCGCGGTCTGTTAGGCCCCGCGTGTGGTTGCACGCTCAGTCTTGGCTTCGAAGGCGAGAACTCGCTCCTAGGGGCATGAACAGGACAAAACACCACAACCCATTGTGGCCTCACATCCATGCCAGTATTTAGTCAAGTTATCAAAGTTAATTCAAATCATAACAACATGACATAATAGATTCACGTATTGACCAGATTCATCAACCGGATGGATCAGATCACAACTAGGCATGGCTATGCAAGACTCACAGGGTTTAGCGGAGCGCGCACAAACAAACCTATAGCTGCTAGGAGCAGTGGATCTGGATATTTAGGTTATGCAGTATATAGGAGAACTCTATCTACTGACATCAAATAGTTTGGAACCGAATGCAAAGTACGAGATTCAAATCACTTTGAAATCATATATGAGCAGATAAGAGGTTATGCTTGCCTTGGTTATAAGAAAACCAGATAAAGATCTTCAGGAATAAGTGCTTGACTTGTCGGTTAAGATCAAGTATTCGTCATTGGGTTGATGGTCTTCTCTTCGGAGTCACGTTCTACCGAGAGGGGAACAACACCGGAACAAAGAAGAACAATCAACCATGGCATCGATGCAATGCGCAATATGTATGCATGAGCAGGTTAATGCGCTAAAATAAAGCCCTAAACATGTTTGTTGGGTTGCTAGGGTTAATATGGAAGATAGACACTTTTACCGAAGTTTGCCCGAAATGGACCCCGGAGGGGGTTTCGGACGATTATGAAAGTGAGTGCAATTTAAAGTGCTCAAAAGAGTTTGAAAACATCATAACTAGATTATACTTGTCATTTTGAGCAATTTGATATATAACTTTTAATTTTCTAATTTTCTTGAATAAAAACTTATTTTTCCATTTTTAAATGATTAAACAACATTAAATAAAACTCATTTTTCAACTTTCTCAAACATGATTGAAAATGACATATTTGAGTAGAGAATATTTTTCTGAACAGTTTGCATATTTGTTTATAATTTTTGGAGTTATAAATTGTAAGTTATTTATTTTACAAGTGTTAAACAATTTCTGTTATTTTCCATATTCTGCGGGCCCCACTTTTCAGTTTAAAACAGGATTAGAAAAACAGGGGCGCGCCACGTGGGCAGGTGACGCCGGGATGACGTCACCGTGACGCCACATGGTGGCCGGCCGGAGGCGGATGTGCTCGCCGGCGGCGAGTCCGGCAGCCCCCGGAAGCGTGCGGTAGCCGGTTGGATTCGTCTCGACGAGGCACACCCAAAGAGGGCGGCGCCACTTGCTGGGAGTCACCGGCGGCGAGTCGCCGTGGAAGAACGGCGGCGGAGTGCCTCGGCTCCGACGGTTCCGGCGATTACGAGCGCTAGGAGATGAACGGAGGGGTCAGGGAGGATGAGAAGCTCACCAGGAGCACGGAGAGGCGGTCAGATGGGCCGGAGGGAGTCGGAAACGGCGGCGCGGTGGAGATTTTCCCGGCGGCCGGAGAGGAGGAAGAAGGCACGATTCGTCGTGTCTAGGGCATCCCGGAGGCCCTTCTTGCTTGAGGAGGAAGAGAAGGTCGTCACGGTCCTTTGGAGATCCTCGGGGAGGTCGGGGACGCGGAGAATCGGCGGCTACGGCGAATCGCCGGTGAGGTTAGGGTTCGGGTGCGGGAGGGACAGAGAGATAGGGGAGGGCGTCTGGGCTTCTGCGAGCTCTGCTCGATCCGGACGGCACCTTGGGGTTCCTTCTGGACGTCCACATCGCGAGGAGGTAAGCAGGAGGTGGCGCTGCGGCTGCCCTCCTGTCGCCGGACAGGAGGAAGAAGACACGGGCAAGTTCCTCCATGACCCCCTGAAGCTTTTAAGATTTGCAAACAGGCCCTTTTCTATTATAAAACAGTAGAGAAAACAACTTTTTGGGGACCTTTTTGTGAACAGAAAATTTGGAAAAAATAGGATTTGGAAAGGTTATGAAATTTGCAACCTCACCATGTATTGCTTTGGTGAAATTGAAATACTTTTCAGAACAAAATTTTGGGAACCAAAATAAGTACCATTTGTGGGATTTTTCTCAAACCATTTAAATTCCAAATTTAAATTGGTTAAAACATGATTAAGTTTTTGTTGCCATGCATGTATGAGATGAACACACACCACACCCCTTTGGTAGCAAAAGTTGGGATGTTACAAATCTACCCCCCTTACAAGAATCTCGTCCCGAGATTCCCGAAGGAGAAGAAAGAAGTAACACCGGTTTTGAACGATCTTCTCGAACCTTACGGTTCTATTCTCGAAGAGGTTGATCCGTGGCACCTTGAAGTATTGAACGGATACACCTTAGGTAAGAGGGAAACTCTTAGGAAATGATCTTCACGAAGATCGAGTATCCCATGGGTAACTCATGACAGGATGTTCTTAAAGAACGTTTGAGTTAACAGGCATGAAACACATCAAGATAACGGAGGGGACAGAAGATGGTTCCAAGTTTGCGGACGAGTGGTCTTGAAAGGATTTAGAATATGAGCTTTGCACAAGACTTTAAATCCTTTTCGAAAAGGAAGGTTCGACAACTTATGATATCGGGGATTCTTCAAACAGATAACCAAGATGAAAAGAATGGTCTTGGATACCACGACATAATATCCACAGACGGGGGAGAACACGAAAAAAACACTGTAATTCGTGCGTCAAAGAAAATTTTGATACGGGATCATGTTCACTCTTCGGAATGGACACGAAAGATAACGGAACTTTCACTCCGTCAAAGTATGTCGAAAACTTTGTTAAAGATCGGAATGTTACTTCACGACAGAAGATGAGTAACCGAAAGATGTGGAAACACCGTAACAAAGGAGGAATTCCTGATCACACCATAAGGATGGGTAACCAACGAGGATTGAAACACCGGTAGAAATAGGGAATCTCTTTTCTATTATGGTTTGGACGTAACAATACATCTACCACATGGTTAAGATCCCAGGGTTGAAGTAACTGACAAATTCACACAATGTGTGAGATGAACAGAACTTCAAGTACAAACAACTTGAGGGAGGAAACCGATGAATGGCGGTTACGAAACACCACGAGATGTTCCCATGATGGACTTGTTTCCACTTAAAGAAAGGTTTGGAGGATTGGTAGATAGACATTGGAAAAAAACAACTTTCAGGTTCTCCTTGATGTATTAGATACCAAGATTAGGCCTACGGTAAGCCGTGAGTACATCTTCAAGTGAAAGTAGATCTCCGGTTTGGAAAAACGTTGAGGAAAACTTGTTGGAATGAGTCGCACAAGAATCCTCACGGAGAGTGGTTGTTCTTACGGATACAAGGAGATATGACATCAGGCCTTCCGGCTAGTTGTATCAACCACCACATCAACCATGCCGGATTCTCAAATGGACCTAACTCAATACTCCTAAGGAAACACCAACCACCGTTGCTGCTTGAGATTCAGCTCTGGTTAGTGGAAGGATGATTCAGAATCAGCACATCTGATCATAGAGGTTACACCGGTTACTAACGAGATACAGTTACTAGATTCTCAAGATATGGACTATGATGTCACACTCAAGAGAATGAGTGAGATGGTAGAACTCATGTATTAGCAACTTGCAAAAGACGGTTGCACCTACATGGATTCCTTACGGAGGAACACATCGGAGTCCTTGTTGAGAAGATGATACAAAGATAACGAAGTTCTTAAACTTCTTCTCTTTTACGAAACATCAGTCAGTGGCTTAATGTGGACGGAAAACTTATTCTAGTAGACGGAGGTAACAACCAACCATCTCAAGAATAGACCACACCTGCATGACCGAGGGATTATTCCCGAAGGAACAGGAAAACTATACTCGAATCCACGGCGACAACTTTCACCATAAGCACACGAACCCGAGAAAGTCACTTCGAACACCGAGAGCACAACTTCGTGATAACACAAAGATGGTTCTCAAAAGTTTCCAACATTAGTGCCAGTTGTTCTAAATGAACCTCTTGCAACTTGGAGAAAGTAGGAATGTCATCGATGGGCTCGACAACACGCTTATCAAAACACTCCAAGAAGAGGGGTTTCATATGATATATGAACAAGGCAGAACATTGGTCAGACCAAAGGACATGAGGTGTACTCGGGCCAAACACCATGAGTGAAACACCATCAAGATAGTCCTTGGATCTTTTCTCGATTTGACGATAGCCCAAATCCAATCAAGGTAGAATGATAGCATGTCCACTAAGGAGATACTATCCTGCTTCAACACAAAGGAAACTAGACATCCCTTAACAGAGGATCAAGTTAGGCAGAGCTTTTGCCTTTCAACTCTCCAAGTTGTTGTTTAAGCTCAACCTACTTGTCCAGGGTATCCAACATAGTTTTCTTGGAGAAAGGAGTAGTTCAAACTACCCTTTGCTTAGACGTTACGGTCAGGTAACCACCTGGTGATACTTCTAGAAAGACAACCAGAACATCACAACCTACCGGTATGTCTCGGAGTTTGGAAGGAAACTTGCTTTTCAAAGCAACTGATATGATATTGAGAGCTTCGGCATGAACCTAACTCTCTGACCAGAAATGTGCACCGGAGTGAACGGATTTGGTAACACGACCAACTTCAAAAAGAGGCTGGGTGACCAGTAGTGCTAAGAAGGATACAGATGTTTTCTTAGATTTTTCGAAGCAATAAGAATTGCTAGGAATAGTTGATACACATGTTGATGAATAGACCCATCATTCTCAAGCATTCAAGCTTGGAGGAAGGGTGAGTGAAGACATGTAGGAGCATCACTTCATCATTGAGGCCATGAAACTTAACACAACCTATTGATATAAAAGAGTGTGATATTCGAAGATAGAACAGAACAGAAGCTAATGAAACTTCTTTATTCTGTGGATTACAAAACTTTAACCTGGTCCTAGAGATGAATGAGGTTCTGGAGTTTGTTTCTCCTGACATCCCAAGGTGGAATGTTTTGACGGAAACCAAGAGCAAATGTATTGGAGGAATCCAACACACATATGCAAGTTGGTGTCCAAAACAATGGTTAGAGATTTGAAAGCAACTGAAGAGTAGAATCATGCTCAGGGAAGATCCTAAGATCAAGTTGAAGCACAGGGTAATACTCATGTGTAAAACCCATGCAAAAGAGTTGGTGTAACTGAAATAAGAACGAAGATGTGGAATTCTGGATGATCACTCTTGTTGTGATCCCTTCTGATTGCAAGAGCAAACCTATGGCTATGAGAGTTGAAATTTCCTAACCATCCCGAGGTAAAACAGATTCCTCGGGATTCCACGAAACAGAACTTGGGTTAAAGGTCAGCATCCTGTACCGATGACGTGAGCGTCACGTGGTTATAAACCACATGATTCAACCCACCACTATTCAGCACATTCCGGGACCTTCGGTTCAAGTCCAAGGTTGAAAACATCGAGGAAGGAATAACTACTATCTTAGTGCCTTGAAGGAAACTACGAATAGCAATCATGAAGCATCTTTCAAAAGACAAACATAGCTCCGGAAGAATTTGAGCAGAGGATAACGGGTACATTCGAGATGAAAAGCAGATCTCGAGGTTTAGGATTTTGAGACTTAGAACATGGAAGAATGTGGAATCCACACAACTCCGAGAGATTAGAATGGAAAGGAAATCTCCCAGATTAAGAGATAACGGAACATGGAACACACACGACTCTAGAAACTCATAACTAGGTCAACTTGGGTAGAAGACGTCCTTGCCAGAGAAGGCAGCTAGGTTTTGAATGACTAGAAGAGATAGCAAAACCTTTTCAAATCAAAACAGGTAAGAAGACCCAGAGTTAGAGCGATACCAAATAAGGAGTAAAAAGAATCCTAAGAAGGTTTTTCACAACTCATTTGAGGTTTCAAAGTAGTTTTCACAATCACTAGACTCGACATCGACCAAGCAGTAAGGTTTTCCTACAGGCAGTCCTGCTCTGATACCAAGACTTGTCACGACCCCGGACCCAGAGATATACATACTGTTATGTGCTCCTAGACATGGACTCCCAAGGGCTTCAGGGTTACCAGCCCCGGCCGCAACAAACAACGGCAGGCAGACTGGATTCATCGGCACGTAGTCCGGATCCCCAGTCTACTACTCCTTGTATCCATGCTAGTCATAACCAACTATGCATATCAAAGCGTCCACGAATCGAATGAAACTGAAGGAAACGGGACCAAAGCTATACAGAGATGCTATGTGTCCAGAAAGTGCAACAGCAATCGAGGGTTACTTGGGTTACCTCGCCCCAGGCCGATCACATCGACAGGCGGGCTCGGACATGGATCATCGGCTCCACAACCCCTCGACTGCGACAACTATGCAGGCATAGCCAAAACTGTATAACAATGAGCTCGAACCCAACAACCGATCAAAGCAGTACTCTAAACATGAAGCTTTATTAAGCAAGTAATACTAGAGTATAGCTTACAAACAGAGGTCACACGACCCAACATTACATCAGACAACGGAAGGCGAATTATGTTGCTAGTCAACAAGAACCAAAAAGGCCTAAGAGGACGCAACATAAGGCGACGTCCCAGCCCATAGATACCAGGCTGCTACCTGGGAACCCCGAACTACTCGTCGATGTCCACGTTGAATCACCACCGATGTGAGATCTTCTCCTGAACCAAAATTAAGAAAACCTGAGTACGGGAGGTACTCAACAAGGCTTAGTTAACCTATTATATATCTGCTATTTCGAAAAGGGTTTCATGAAGGCTGATTTGCGTAAAGCAATCTTTGTTTTCCGAAAAGAGGATGGAATAGCAAGTCTCCTGGAGTATTTTGAAAACAGATGAGAAAGCTATTCAACTACTGAGATCATCATCTTTTTATCCACCGAAACATATAAGCACCTCGTGCTTCAAAGATCACCTCCTCCAGTTGTTCCACACTATCTCATGCTACAAGGTAACCCCTCTCGGCATCTCCGAGGAGGCATCCTTCAATCGTTATCAGCAAGTTTTAATCATTCCGTTTAAGTTATCTATGATCACAGAATCCGTTGCCAAGTCGTCCGTAACCGTGGACACGGCTTCTCGAGGAGATTTATCCCTGCAGGGGGTACACTTTACCCACACGTACCATCCGACTCTTAACGCCACATGTACGCTCGTCCATGGAGCGCGGCAGAGGGTGGCTGGCCACGACCTTTACCTTGCTCGACCCTATCCATGAGTCAATCCAAACAGGGCCACCCCGTCAACAGGGAGTTGGCCACCTCCTGACGGCACCTGTTCTGTGAGTCGGGAACAAGATCCGAGTACGTCCATCACTTGTCCCGGTCACGCCCTAAGTTTTCTCCAAATCGTTTTCTGACTCACACGCAGATGGAAAGATCAAACTACGTGACCCATGGACGTGGCCAAACAAGTTAGTTGGTCGAGCGCGGTCTGTTAGGCCCCGCGTGTGGTTGCACGCTCAGTCTTGGCTTCGAAGGCGAGAACTCGCTCCTAGGGGCATGAACAGGACAAAACGCCACAACCCATTGTGGCCTCACATCCATGCCAGTATTTAGTCAAGTTATCAAAGTTAATTCAAATCATAACAACATGACATAATAGATTCACGTATTGACCAGATTCATCAACCGGATGGATCAGATCACAACTAGGCATGGCTAAGCAAGACTCACAGGGTTTAGCGGAGCGCGCACAAACAAACCTATAGCTGCTAGGAGCAGTGGATCAGGATATTTAGGTTATGCAGTATATAGGAGAACTCTATCTACTGACATCAAATAGTTTGGATCCGAATGCAAAGTACGAGATTCAAATCACTTTGAAATCATATATGAGCAGATAAGAGGTTATGCTTGCCTTGGTTATAAGAAAACCAGATAAAGATCTTCAGGAATAAGTGCTTGACTTGTCGGTTAAGATCAAGTATTCGTCATTGGGTTGATGGCCTTCTCTTCGGAGTCACGTTCTACCGAGAGGGGAACAACACCGGAACAAAGAAGAACAATCAACCATGGCATCGATGCAATGCGCAATATGTATGCATGAGCAGGTTAATGCGCTAAATAAAGCCCTACACATGTTTGTTGGGTTGCTAGGGTTAATATGGAAGATAGACACTTTTACCGAAGTTTGCCCGAAATGGACCCCGGAGGGGGTTTCGGACGATTATGAAAGTGAGTGCAATTTAAAGTGCTCAAAAGAGTTTGAAAACATCATAACTAGATTATACTTGTCATTTTGAGCAATTTGATATATAACTTTTAATTTTCTAATTTTCTTGAATAAAAACTTATTTTTCCATTTTTAAATGATTAAACAACATTAAATAAAACTCATTTCAACTTTCTCAAACATGATTGAAAATGACATATTTGAGTAGAGAATATTTTTCTGAACAGTTTGCATATTTGTTTATAATTTTTGGAGTTATAAATTGTAAGTTATTTATTTTACAAGTGTTAAACAATTTCTGTTATTTTCCATATTCTGCGGCCCCCACTTTTCAGTTTAAAACAGGAATAGAAAAACAGGGGCGCGCCACGTGGGCAGGTGACGCCGGGATGACGTCACCGTGACGCCACATGGTGGCCGGCCGGAGGCGGATGTGCTCGCCGGCGGCGAGTCCGGCAGCCCCCGGAAGCGTGCGGTAGCCGGTTGGATTCGTCTCGACGAGGCACACCCAAAGAGGGCGGCGCCACTTGCTGGGAGTCACCGGCGGCGAGTCGCCGTGGAAGAACGGCGGCGGAGTGCCTCGGCTCCGACGGTTCCGGCGATTACGAGCGCTAGGAGATGAACGGAGGGGTCAGGGAGGATGAGAAGCTCACCAGGAGCACGGAGAGGCGGTCAGATGGGCCGGAGGGAGTCGGAAACGGCGGCGCGGTGGAGATTTTCCCGGCGGCCGGAGAGGAGGAAGAAGGCACGATTCGTCGTGTCTAGGGCATCCCGGAGGCCCTTCTTGCTTGAGGAGGAAGAGAAGGTCGTCACGGTCCTTTGGAGATCCTCGGGGAGGTCGGGGACACGGAGAATCGGCGGCTACGGCGAATCGCCGGTGAGGTTAGGGTTCGGGTGCGGGAGGGATAGAGAGATAGGGGAGGGCGTCCGGGCTTCTACGAGCTCTGCTCGATCCGGACGGCACCTTGGGGTTCCTTCTGGACGTCCACATCGCGAGGAGGTAAGCAGGAGGTGGCGCTGCGGCTGCCCTCCTGTCGCCGGACAGGAGGAAGAAGACACGGGCAAGTTCCTCCATGACCCCCTGAAGCTTTTAAGATTTGCAAACAGGCCCTTTTCTATTATAAAACAGTACAGAAAACAACTTTTTGGGGACCTTTTTGTGAACAGAAAATTTGGCAAAAATAGGATTTGGAAAGCTTATGAAATTTCCAACCTCACCATGTATTGCTTTGGTGAAATTGAAATACTTTTCAGAACAAAATTTTGGGAACCAAAATAAGTACCATTTGTGGGATTTTTCTCAAACCATTTAAATTCCAAATTTAAATTGGTTAAAACATGATTAAGTTTTTGTTGCCATGCATGTATGAGATGAACACACACCACACCCCTTTGGTAGCAAAAGTTGGGATGTTACATAAAAGAAAGGCCCTTCGGAGAGGGAAGCATGGATCACTCATGTGCTAGAGCTTTTATTTTATTAAATAGAGGTATTAAAAACTTGACACTCCTCCCATCCATCTTACAAAAACCATGGCTAACCGAATCCTCGGGTGCCTGCCAACAATCACATACCGTGGAGGAGTGTCTATATTTTAAGAGGGGTGTATGCTAGTGTCAACGAATGGTAAACAGAAAATACAGTACGTCACAAGCCAACTAGATTTCACAAGAGCGGCTCCGATATGAAGAACGCATATGGGTAGAAGTTCATCCCTCTTTCTATTTTGTTTACACAATTATGCTTTGACTTATAAATCAGGGGAAAAAATGAAGAGAATTTGTTTGCATTAATTTGGGGCTGGGCACTCTGCTGCCAGCTCTTCTATCAATTGGATAAAAGGATGAAGCCACTAGTATAGGGTGTGAAATCCAATCAACAAGTGAGGTAAAGATTCTCTATTTACGTCCTCATGAGCAAAAATAGGAACACAAAACAGGAGTAATTTTGAAAGTTTTATAGGTAACACATGAGCAATTTACTTGGAATGGCAGTTAAATACCACATGTAGATAGGTATGGTGGACACGATGGAAAAACTTTGGTTTTGGGGAGTTGGATTGCACGAGTAGAGCTCATACTCAGTATAGGTGGAGGCTAGCAAAAGACTGGGAGCGATAAATCAAGAGAGCACAAGAGCCATAATCATGCATAGCGACATAAACATCATTAATCAAAGCATAAGTGGTACCACAAGTTCAAAAACTAAATTATCATGGAGGATATTCGTGACTGGTTCATAGTCATAAACATGGTGTGAGCATGCGCCAAGTCAACTAAATAAAACGTTCAAAGGAGAATACCACAAATTTATGCTTCAATATGACAAGAACAACTCATAATTCTTTCAATGGCATATTAAACACTCTCAGCTATTTGAGGCTAATCATGCTACTCAATAACCACAAGGCTCTAAAACTAAAATAACATCTAGCATGACATGAAAAAGTTCTAGCCACAGTCTATACAAGCTTCTACGTGCATTGTTATAAATTCTACCTCAAGCAGAAGTTTCTTTACCCAACAAGCACCATACAAAAGATGCTTTAACAAAAACTCTTTAAGTGCTACAACAAGCAAACATGATAGTACTCACATAAAAGTACTAAAACTAACAGCTCTAAATAAGAGATGCATGCAAAACATGAGCTAAATAAATGCAGCAGCCAGACAAAGATTAAGATTACAAAGTATTCCCATGAAAAAGCAGAGCGTGTCACTCTCCAATAAAATAATGCTATGTTCCAACCAATTTTATTGCAAAAATAAAAACATACTTAAAGCAAAAAATAAAATACGCTCCAAGTAAAGCACATAAGATGTGACCGAATAAAAATATAATTTCACTAGAAGTGACCTGCTAATTTGTCGATGAAGAAGGGGATTCCTTGGGCATCCCCAAGCTTAGACACTTGAGTCTTCTTGGAATTCACTGGGATGTACCATCGGGGCATCCCCAAGTTAAGTATTTTCACTCTTCTTGATCACATCATATCATCCTCTTCTCTTGACCCTTGAAAACTTCCTTCACACCAAAATTCTCACAATCTTCATTAGCAACGTTAGTGCAATCGAAATAATAAATTCACATGGTTCAGTTTCAACACAAGCCTAACACTCATAAGAACATTAGCTACTATCACAACGTCTTTTAAAACTCTTTTTCTCAAAAGAACACCAAAAGAAAGAGATTAAGATTCAAATGCAATTATTGGCAGAAATCTGTCAAAACAGGACATCGTGTAAACATGATTTTTTTCGAAAATCTTATGTTTCTCAAATAAAAAAGTGTTTAACTAAGAAAAGTTGCGTATATGGCCCAGGATGACACACACAAAAACTGAGGTCATTTTGAATTTTCTGTGATTTATACGAATTTAACACTGGACAGCAGATATCTGTTTCCTGCGCAGAAATCCGAAATATAGTCTCAACTTTCCACTAGAGGTTTTACTTGGCTCAATGATGTCTACGCACGCTTCTATTCTTGTAGACAGTGTTGGGCCTCCAAGTGCATAGGTTTGTAGAACAGCAACAAGTTTCCCTTAAGTGGATTACCCAAGGTTTATCGAACTCAGTGAGGTAGAGGTCAAAGATATCCCTCTCAAACAACCCTGCAATCAAGATACAAGAAGTCTCATGTGTCCCCAACACACCCAATATACTTGTCAGGTATATAGGTGCACTAGTTCGGCGAAGAGAGAGTAAAATACAAGTAGTATGGATGATTATAAGTGATAATAACAATCTGAAATAAATATGGAAACAAGCAAACATGTAGCAGAACAGGCGGAAAACGGTGTTTCAATGCTTGGAAATAAGGCTTAGGGCTCCTACTTTCACTAGAGGACACTCTCAACAATGAAAACATAATTGAATGCATAAATATCATCTCTTCACTATGCTACTCCGAACCACTCTCCAGTCGAATAATGAACACTAATCATTGCGTAGGGCTCTAACAACACTTCTCAAGTCTATATTCCCTCTCTAGGGCACCCCAATCTCACTACGAGCGCCATAAATTACTACTAAACAAACGCCACAATTTCATAGGTTCATCTTCGAACACAAGATATAAATATCATGCTAAACCACGCGGTGCACACACTATCACCTTTACACCGTGATCAAATTGTTTACGGAGATAACAAAACCACTTGAGTAGCATAACAGATGAAGATCAAATCTACATATTCAACTAGATTACAAAGCTCATGATCACATAAAGATCACACCATGGTAGAGAGAGATGAACCACATAGCTATCGGTAGAGCACTCAGTCTCGGGGGAGAACTACTCCCTCCTCATCATAGGAGACAACAACAGCGATGGAGATGGCGGTGGAGTCGAAGGAGATGGCTTCCGGGGGCACTTCCCCGTCCCGGAAGGGTGCCAGAACAGAGATCTGTCCCCCGAAACTTGTCGGTGGCGGCGGCAAAGCTACGGATGTATTTTGCGGAAAAGGTCAATGTGTTTAGGGTTTTCCATCTGGGGGATTAAATAGGCTAAAGGGGAGATACGATGGAGGTCCAGGGATCCCACACCACCCTTGGCGCGGCAAAGGAAGGGCCGCTCCACCCCATGGTGTGGCCCCCCTGATGCCCCTCTTTGTCTCCTCTTCTGTCTTCTGGATGCTGATGCATGTAAAATGCATACATGAACTTTGCATGTTATTACTTGTTTTTCCTACATATTAGCAACTTATATTCATGTTTTATAATGATTTGGGGAATTTCTGAACAATCCCCCTTCTTTTGGTTCTAACCCTGTTTTTCCAGAAAACGTACTTTTTAGTGTTTCAGACTTTCCGGGAGCTTCGGGACTCCAAAAAGGGCAAGGCCAAAGAGCACGGTTCAGAATTTTCGAGACGAAGACCATGTGCCAAAGTAGAGGGCCAAAAGGCTAACCAGGTGGAAAAGAGGACCCTCCACGCGACCAGATTCCTTGGCCGCATGTGGGGCCCCCTTTTTGCCCCCGTGGCTCCGATGCCGTCGATCTTTCTTCTCCCGAGTGTCTCGTGACCTAAAAACGACTATATAAAGGGTCCCTGGCCTTTTCGAGAAGGAGGCGGCACCGAGAGACGAAACCACGAAACAGAGAGACAGAAGGCTGCCGCCGGAGAAGATCGGAGGGGGGAAACGCCGCCGGGATCACCCCCCCGGAGGGCTCCACCCCCCTCCGGCGTGTTCATCATCAACATCTACAGCAAGATCAGCTCCATCTCTCCACTGTAATCTCTTGGCAAACACGATGTATGATGCAATACTATATTCCCTTGATGTATTGTGTCTCCTCGTCTATGTTTGAGTAGTGAATTGTTCTTGGCAATGGTGAAATAGTTCGTTGATTGGTTGCATACAAGTTTGTTATCTTCTATGATTGTCTTTATGTACAATATATGAGTGCACGCATATGTTGGGGAATGCATGTAAGGTGACCACCGGTAGCATAATGGAGTGGTGGTGACTTGGGAGTGACAGTAACCTGAGACCGAGCCACAAAGTTAAGTTATTGGGGGATATATATAGGGGACCTTAGAACGTAAGGCTATGGTGGGACTTTATGTCTTAATCAATCTTGTGCAGTCATTTACTTGGCCACATGATCCATCATAAGGGGTTGTAGATCATTTACTTGACTATACCTATTCATGGCTCCTTCCTAGAAGAAACAACTAAGACTAAAACATGTGCTTCACTAATTGTGACAACCACACGAACGAAACACCTATTGCTAGAACACTTGCTCCCTTGAGATACTTGAGATATTTGCTGCTTGCTACTTGGGTAACTTGCTTAGAAACTTGCTTTAGAAACTTGCTTTAGGATTACTTGCATTTTAAACTTGCTTCACTAGTTACTAGACAAACCACACTCCACGTCACTTGCTTTTAATTAGTTAGTTCCTTTTAGTCAAACTTATTGCTTTGCATAAACAGCCATATAAGAGGGTTATAGGGCTTTATAGAATAGATAGCTTACCTTCAGCTCCTCGTGGGTTCGACACTCAAATACTTATCGAAAGGTACTACAATTGATCTCCTGCACTTGGGAGTCATCAAGCACTTTTCTGGCGCCGTTGCCGGGGAGCGTTGTGCTAAGCTTTTATTCTTGTTTGCATTGCATACTAACATATAAACCTAAAACACAAAAAAAAAATTATAAAATGGAAAACAACCAAACAATTTTAGAACTGTATAATATCTACCTTGAATTAGGACATGAAGTGTTTGAGGAGAAATTGAAAAATTATTTGCACAACAATCATATTTGTGGTAGTACTAATTCTTTGAACACCTTTATTGCTAAGGAAAACCTTGAGCTTGGGGAAGTTTGTCTTGATGAATATGATATTTTTAGTCCCCTACTATTGAGGATAAAAATGATATACTTGCTGATTCTATGGAAAGTTTTAAGCTTGGGGAAGTTGGTTTTGATGAGCATGATATTTCTAGTTCCCCAAGCTTGGAGGAGAAAATTCACTTTGATGATACTATGCCTCCTATATATGATGATTGCAATGAAAATTATGAATGTTTAACTCCCACTATCACTAATGAGGATTTTACTTATGTGGAGAGTAGTGATTCTTTTATGCATGTGGCTCATGATAAGAATGTTTTATGTGATATTCATATTGTTGAATCTATTCATTATGCTACTGAAAATTATTATGAGAGAGGGAAACATGGTTACACATATTTCAACAATATTAAGTTTCCCCTCTTTATGCTGAAAGTATTGAAGTTGCACTTGATCTACCTTTCTATGCTTGCTATTATGTGCTTCTTTTATTTGTTTCATTACAAAATGCCAATGCATAGGAAAGGGGTTAGACTTAAAAATAAATTGTTTAATATTTTTTGGTGTGTTTCTTATGCTTTAATTTCCTATTCGGTTTGAGCACACATTTATGTCTTTTCAACATGTAAAATACCTTTACCTACTATTATCTATCATTTAGTTTAAGATTTTCATTTTATAAATTTTTTGAGAAAGTAAATGAGAAGGATGAGTAATGGAGAAGTTGGGGTCGACCTTGAACATGTGTTGTTCATGCCAATGAAACCATTGCAAAGTCTCTATCATTAAAACTTTTTCCAAAGCTAAAAACAATAAAAATATTAGTTCACTACTGTAACATCACATTTCTATCTTATTTCTCATCATAAATAGCAAGAATAATCTTATATGAGAGATAGGATTAAACAATAGTAATTAGCTGTCCAGAAAACAGATTCCTGAACTTCACTGCGAAAAATGTTTAAAATCACAGAAGTGGAATTTTGACCTGGTAATTTACGACAGCAATATTTAGTTATCACTAAATATTTCATTAGTTTTAAGTTTTCTGATTTCAGCAACTTAAGTGCCTATAAAAATTCACTCTTTACGGGCTGTTCAGTTTTTGGCAGATTATGTCTTTATTTTGCATTGCTCTCATTACTTGTGTTTTGTGTGGTTATTTTGATCAAGGAGCAATGCACAACTGTAGTAACAATAGTTAATATTTAGAATCAACTCATGATGTGTCTTTGCTGTACCTATGTGGATTTTATTTATGGAGGCACTAACCCCTCTAATCAAGTTTTATGTTGAGATTTGTGCAACAAGAATTTTTCAGGAGAAAGAGTTGAGTGAGATGAACAAAGATCAAGAGGGACAACCAATCAAGTTTGGGGATATACCCCTGGGCTCACCCTACATGTATCAAATAAGTACAAGAATCCAAGATTGGGGATGCCGAGCCACCTCACTCCAACCATCATGATGTTAAGTAAGAAAAGTCTAGCTATACAGCTATCAATAAAGCGCTTTACGGGAGGCAACCCGGTTGTTCTTAGTTGGTTTTTCCTAGTGTCCTCTTGCTTTAACAAGAGACTTAGTCTTTAGTTTAGTTTCTGGAGTTTTCAATAAAGTGTCAAGTTTCACCCATTTGGATTTAAAAGTTGCTATCCTAGTGCTTGGAATTTCTGTTTCAGCACGATTCTGCTTACCGTACGATTTTTCATTTTTTATCTGTAAGTCGGATTGAGATATTTTTTTATTATGTTCTGCAACTTTTCGTACTCTGTAAGCACAAAAATTGGATTAATTTTTTGATGAGTCTAGCTTAGGGAAAACGTTCGTTTTGCTGCTATTGCTTTTTTGGACAGATTTTGCCTTCTTTTGTTGGATGCACTCTTTGGGTTTGGGACTTGAATTTCCTTGATATTTTCGAGCTAGAGAGTGAACATACAACATTATGAACCTTATTGTCTATCTTCTGGAGCATTTGTTTTGGAATTTTGCGCAGCATGCATACGTTTTGTTTGTCCTTGCTAATCTCACCCCACAGAAAAAGAATGGGAGAAACATGTTTTGTAAAGTTTTTTCACAGGGAATAGAGGAGCTGCGCCAAGAGAGATCCAAGAGTGGTAAAAAACACAAGCTTGGGGATGTGGTGAACACCCCCCTGGACCAACACTCTTTTGGTTAGCACACGTCTACTTTCTGTTTTTCTAAGCAAAGCATTTATCGCAGAAATTTGAAGCGTCTAGTTTTGTTTTTTAGTTTATTTGTGAGACCACCACCACAATTATCTTTATGAGAATCAGCTACTAGAATAATGGGTTGAATTAAGTTGGATGCTGTTATATTTATTGGGAAAGGGCCGCTTTAGTTGGTTATAAAAGCTACTTATAGTTGCATGATTTATATGCTGTTTTAGGTGTAGAAATTTGCAATAGTGTTGTCATGAGCTATCTCTTATTCATGTTTTTGATGTTAATTGTTAGTTTACTTAGTTTGTCATGAAATGAGTAGTTCTATGGACACTAATGCATGCATAGTAGCTGGTCAACTATCTCCCTCTTGCTAGCCAAAAAAGTAAAAATTCCAACAAGTATAAACTTGTTTCCAACACCCTTTAGCCAAGTATTTCCAGCGAGTACACCATATCTACCTATTAGCTTCAGAGCTATTCCGAGTATGTTCACCATGTTATAGTGTTATTTATGTTTTAAATTAAGATATTCACTTTATTAATTGTCATGAGCTGAATTTGGGATAGGACTCTCACGAACTTTTGAATGCACACCTTTACTTTTCATTGCACTTAATAAACATGACCCAATAACGGGAGCTAAAAGTTTTGCGTTTGACAAGTGTTTGGTTGGGAGCTAGCTATAAACGTGTATCACTAGAAAGCTTTCAAAATTGCACAAAAATTTACATTTGGTTGATATCATGTACTTTTGTTTTTGGACTCCTGCCATGCCGAAATGAAATAGAGGAATAGTAAGTTTTGATGAGTAAGTATATTTATGACTAGAGAAACGCATTGGGCCGCTAACCCAAGCCATGCTTGATCATGGTGGAAATTTACTTACAGCTAGAGTGGACTCTACAAACACATCCTACAATGAAATAAGAAGCTATGCATATAGTGAATGAAATAAAAAAGGATGATGAGTCTACTCCGTTTGTTCATCTTGTCATTGTGACATGGGCTGGTTTCCATGCCATGGGGCAAGAGGTACCTCTTTGTGGTTCTCTATGATGTCATTAATACTTATTATGATTGTACAAAGCTTATTAGGAATCTTAAGTTGAGTAATCCTGGAGTAGGTTTTCACACTCACGGGGCATGAGGCATTCAACCAACACCTTGTCAATCACATTACTTCAACATTCACAATTTAAGATGCTAGTGATAAAGGGGAAATGAGAGTCTTAGACCAATGGATGCCACATTTCAATTAGTAATTTTAGTTGAATAATTTAGAGGCTAAATAAGACTTGATCATGTTTTACCTCTACTCAATTTTCTCCAAAGTGTCCACCATATTTTCTATTTTCCATTATGCTATTCTTTGACCAATATAGGATTTTATTTTTCATTTTGTGTATGCATTTGGTCCATAGTGCTTTTATTTCATTATACACTTTGTGAACTTTCATGAAGCATCTTTGCTTGCATATTTGATATTTCTTATAACATGAATTGTATGTTGCTACTCATCTACATTATGAATCATTTGATTATATGTAGCATGAATAATCTTCTTTGATATTCCATGATTGTTTTAAAATGCAAAGTCCATGTTAGTTTTATCACCTTCATACTCGAGGACGAGTTTGGGTTAAGCTTGGGGATGTTGATGCATGTAAAATGCATACATGAACTTTGCATGTTATTACTTGTTTTTTCTACATATTAGCAACTTATATTCATGTTTTATAATGATTTGGTGGATTTTCTGAACAATCCCCCTTCTTTTGGTTCTAACCCTGTTTTTCCAGAAAACGTACTTTTTAGTGTTTCGGACTTTCCGGGAGCTTCGGGACTCCAAAAAGGGCAAGGCCATAGAGCACGGTTCAGAATTTTCGAGACGAAGACCATGGGCCAAAGTAGAGGGCCAAAAGGATAACCAGGTGGAAAAGAGGACCCTCCACGCGACCAGATTCCTTGGCCGCGTGTGGGGCCCCCTTTTTGCCCCCGTGGCTCCGATGCCGTCGATCTTTCTTCTCCCGAGTGTCTCGTGACCTAAAAACGACTATATAAAGGGTCCCTGGCCTTTTCGAGAAGGAGGCGGCGCCGAGAGACGAAACCACGAAACAGAGAGACAGAAGGCTGCCGCCGGAGAAGATCGGAGGGGGGAAACGCCGCCGGGATCACCCCCCCGGAGGGCTCCACCCCCCTCCGGCGTGTTCATCATCAACATCTACAGCAAGATCAGCTCCATCTCTCCACTGTAATCTCTTGGCAAACACGATGTATGATGCAATACTATATTCCCTTGATGTATTGTGTCTCCTCGTCTATGTTTGAGTAGTGAATTGTTCTTGGCAATGGTGAAATAGTTCGTTGATTGGTTGCATACAAGTTTGTTATCTTCTATGATTGTCTTCATGTACAATATATGAGTGCACGCATATGTTGGGGAATGCATGTAAGGTGATCACCGGTAGCATAATGGAGTGGTGGTGACTTGGGAGTGACAGTAACCTGAGACCGAGCCACAAAGTTAAGTTATTGGGGGATATATATAGGGGACCTTAGAACGTAAGGCTATGGTGGGACTTTATGTCTTAATCAATCTTGTGCAGTCATTTACTTAGCCACATGATCCATCATAAGGGGTTGTAGATCATTTACTTGACTATACCTATTCATGGCTCCTTCCTAGAAGAAACAACTAAGACTAAAACATGTGCTTCACTAATTGTGACAACCACACGAACGAAACACCTATTGCTAGAACACTTGCTCCCTTGAGATACTTGAGATATTTGTTGCTTGCTACTTGTGAAACTTGCTTAGAAACTTGCTTTAGGATTACTTGCATTTTAAACTTGCTTCACTAGTTACTAGACAAACCACACTCCACGTCACTTGCTTTTAATTAGTTAGTTCCTTTTAGTCAAACTTATTGATTTGCACAAACAGCCATATAAGAGGGTTATAGGGCTTTAGAGAATAGATAGCTTACCTTCAGCTCCTCGTGGGTTCGACACTCAAATACTTATCGAAAGGTACTACAATTGATCTCCTGCACTTGGGAGTCATCAGATGCTTCCGGGGAAAATAGGACTTCCTAGCTTCGAACTTTCTAATTCCGAGAATATTTCCAGAACAACTTTTCTGAAACTAAAAACAACAGAAAACATGGAACTGTCTCTGTGGCATCTTGTCAATAGGTTAGTCCAGAAAATCGATAAAAATGACATAAAGAAGGGAGAAAACATGTAGAAATTGGTATAATATCATAATGGAGCATCAGAAATTAGGGATACGTTTATGACGTATCAAGCGTCCCCAAGCTTAGTTCCTACTCGTCCTCGAGTAGGTAAACGATAAAACAAAATAATTTCTGAGGTGACATGCTACTATTATAAACTTGATCATTATAAAGTAAAAGCATATGTACGCTGAGATCATAGACCTTCAAACACAAACATGATAAATAGAACTTTAATAATAAAGCATAGCAATCACTTTGCATCATGAAGAGTATCTTAAATAAAGGATCATGGATAATAATAGAAAGAAAGATAAACGTTTGTTTCAGGTATAGAGAAAGCATTGCAAAGTGGTATTTCGCTAGTCCTTAAGAGTGGGACAAAACATAAATGCCAGGTCACTTTCAAAGTTCATGACATGCAGTCTGAAGGAGTAATAAGTGAAACCATCTATGGCTTATTCTCATTACAAAGTATAATTTAATTGCTGGCTTTCATTCCTGAAAAAGCTGAACAACCAAATTCAAACCGTTGCCGAGATGACATGCAGTCTGAAGGAGTAATAAGTGAAACCATCTATGGTTGATTTTAATTGGAATGTTTTATATATATTCGGCTGCCATTTTGTTAAATTTTTCTGTTGGCAATCCTTAGTTGTGTATCATGTGCTATGGTGTGACCCCGTGAAGGAGTTGTATGGCTTTTGAAGCCCCAGGTATAGAAGTGAAACTTCGAGTGCTCGAAATGACATGCATGATGGTTTTTAAAAACTGTTCTTACCTAGGTCACCAAGTGTATTTTTGCCAAGTTTTCATTATTATCTGATCATTTGTTATTATGAGAATAAGTTTGTGCAGAGCCTGTCCTGAGGACTACATCCATATTATTGTGGTCCATATTGTACACGGGTTCTGAAGCATAATATATATGCAGAAATTAACATATGTTAAACTATATATCCAAGAAAAAGAATTCTTTTCTTTTTTACATTTGTGTTTATTGTTCCCTCATATCGCATGGGCATGTGCCAAAGTTTTACATAAAATGTGGTTTTTTTCTTCCCCGTTGCAACGCACGGGCATGTTTGCTAGTATACCATATAACCATCGAGTAGGGTCCATTTTGTTTTCCATGCAACGTACTCCCTCCGTTCCATAATATAAGATGTTTTAGCTATTTCACATGTTGTCTAGATACACACTAAAGTGAGTGTACATATACACTAAAATGTGTCTAGATACATGTGTATGTATGTGAATGTGGAAAAAGTCTAAAACATCTTATATTGTGGAACGGAGGGAGTAATATATAGCTCGATCGTTGCTAGCTAGTGCATTCTAGGAGCAAGCTTTACGTACCTCGTAGCCTCGTCGTATGCAGGTCTGGTGCTTGCATGCATCACTATGGGAAACAAGCAAAACGCCCGACGGCCAAACGTCGGGGCCGTTTGCGTAGGAGGCGAAGTACGACATCCCACAAATATAGCCGTCAGCGTAGGTGGGCCGGCGGCGTATTAAGCGCTTGCCGGACACTGGCCGTTAGTGTATACGTCGCAACGTAGCACGGTGGAACAGGTTATGAATAGGATACGCCGACGACATTGCCGTCGCCTATCTTTTTTTAATTTTTTATTCAATTAATTATGAACTAGCTTATAATTAGATTTATTTATTTCCCTTAATTTTAATGTATATTATAAATAAATTAGAACAGTTATTACCTTCGATTTCGATATTCTGCCACCCACATAAAATAACGATGCAAATCCGGAACTTGACCCTACAACTTAAATGTAAAATAAATAAAATACTTCTACAACATAAATATTAAATATATCTCGCAATTTGTATAGACCCGGAGGCTCCGAGGCCCCTCTTTCGGGAAAACTCTAAAACATGCGTCATGCGTCGTGTACCCCTAGACGAGCATCGAAATGGTGTAAAATATCAGAAAATTTTCTTCTTTTATGCATGGTTAGGTCATAGAAACATGTGAAGACAAGTTTGAACTCTGAGATGTGACCGGTTTCACCGGCATCGGTTTCACTCTTCTAATTTTATGGACTCGTACCTCGAAATTCCCACTTCGGACGAAACGTAGTGAATCTTTTCAAAAGTTGGGATAGATCTTTTTTTGTTTGTTTCTAGTGGCTACCCTAACACAACCAAGCATTTAGTTTCACTTTGCTACCTTATTCCGGCGCACGTATAGGGGGTAGCTCGAAAAGCTATGGTTTTCTCCATCGGGTCTAGGGTTTCACCGGAGGGGCTCTGGGTTGTCTGAATCCAAAGAAAACCTACGTATCGGACAAAATGGAGGGAATCTTTTGAAGAGCTGGGTTCTAGTCTTGTTTTATGTGTTCCTAGGGAATAACCTAACAATACCAAGCAACCAATTCCACTTCCCTCTTTTTTGTTACCGCGTGTAGACGTATAAGTCTGATTTTTCTCCAACGGGGTTAATGTTTCACCGGAGAGGGGCTCCGGAGCGTCTCGATCCCAACACAAGCTATGAGTGTGCTATACCATGTGTGTACAAGTGCGTTATTGTTTTTGTATGGAAAATATTGCACTTCGGGGCGTGACCTGCTTCACTGGCATCCACTTCTCTTTAGGGAGTTTACATGCACTTATAGCCTAAAAGTTCGCTATCGGACAAACCAGAGGGAATCTTCTGAAGAGTTGGGCTATAACTTCTTTTGATGTGTTACGGCCAACTCTAATACAACCAATCAACTAGTTCCACTTTGTTACCCCTCTTTCGACGCCGTTACCGGGTGTAGACATATAAGTCTAATTTTTCTCCAACGGGGATAGGGTTTCACCGGAGAGGGGCTCCAGAGCGTCTGGATCCCAACACAAGCTAGGAGGTGCCATACCTTGTGTGTACAAGTGTGTTATCGGTTTTGGATGGAAAATATTGCACTCCCGGGTGTGATCGGCTTCACCGGCATCCACTTCTCTATAGGGAGTTTACATGCACTTCTAAAAGTCTCGTATCGGACAAACATGAGGGAGTCTTCTAAAGAGTTGGGTTCTAGCTTTGTTTTGTGTGTTCTTAGAGCCTACCTAATATTACCAAACAAGTAGTTCTAATTTTCTACCCCCTTTCGACGGTGTTACCGCGAGTAGACGTATAAGTGTGATTTTTCTCCAACGGGGCTAGGTTTTCGCTGGAGAGGGCCTACGGATTGTCTGAATCCCACCACAATCTATGGGGTGCCATACAATATGTGTACAAGTGTGTTATGGGTTTTGGATTGCAAAGATTGCACTACGGGGTGCGACCTGCTTCACCGGCATCCACTTCTCTCTAGGGAGTTCACATGCACTTATAGACCGAAAGTCCTGTATTGGACAAACCGGAGGGAATTTTCTGAAGAGTTGGGTTATAACTTTGCTTTTATGTGTTATTAGGACCTACACTACCACAACCAAGAAACTAGTTCCACTTCTCTACCCCCCACCCGTTTGAGGTCATTACTAGGTGTAGACATATAAGTCTGGTTTTCTCTAACGGGGGATATAGGGTTTCACCGGAGGGGGGCTATAGAGCGTTTGGATCCCAACACAATCTAGGGTGTGCCATACCATGTATGTACAAGTGTGTTATGGGTTTTGGATGGCAAATATTGCACTCACGGGTGTGTCCGGCTTCACCGGCTTCCACTTCTCTCTAGGGAGTTTACATGCACTTATAAGTCTGGTTTTCTCTAACGGGGGATATAGGGTTTCACCGGAGGGGGGCTATAGAGCGTTTGGATCCCAACACAATCTAGGGTGTGCCATACCATGTATGTACAAGTGTGTTATGGGTTTTGGATGGCAAATATTGCACTCACGGGTGTGTCCGGCTTCACCGGCTTCCACTTCTCTCTAGGGAGTTTACATGCACTTATAGCCTGAAAGTCACGTATCGGAAAAACCGGACGGCATCTTCTGAAGAGTTGGGTTCTAGATTTGTTTTGTGTGTTCCTAGGGAATGCCCTAACACAACCAAGAAGCTAGTTCCACTTTGCTACCATTTTTCGACACCATTACCGTGAGTAGATGTATAAGTCTGGTTTTTCTTGAACGGGGCTAGGGTTTCACCGGAGAGGGGCTCCGGATTGTCTGGATCCCACCACAATATATGGGGTGCCATACCATGTGTGTACAAGTGTGTTATGGGTTTTGTATGGCAAAGATTGCACTCCGGGGTGTGACTGGCTTCACCGGCATCAACATTTCTCTAGGGAGTTTACACGCACTTATAGCGTGAAAGTTCCATATCAGACAAATCAGAGGGAATCTTCTAAAGAGTTGGCGTCTCTCTTTGTTTTGCATGTTCCTAGGGCCTACCCTAACACCACCAAACAACTAGTTTCACTTTTCTACCCCCTTTCAACGCCGTTACCGCGTGTAGAAGTATTAGTCTGGATTTTCTCCAGCGGGGCTAGGTTTTTGCCGGAGAATGGCTCCGGATTCCCTGGATCCCACCACAAGCTATGGGGTGACATACCATGGGTGTACAAGTATGTTATCGGTTTTGGATGGAATATTGCACTACGGGGTGTGACCTTCTTCACCGGCATCCAATTCTCTATAGGGAATTTACATGCACTAATAGCTCGAAAGTCCCGTATTGGATGAACCGGATGGAATCTTCTCAAGAGTTGGGTTCTAACTTTGTTTTGTGTGTTCCTAGGACCCACCCTAACAGAAAAAAGCAACTAGTTGCACTTTGCTACCCCCTTTCGACATCGTTACCGAGTGTAAACGTATAAGTCTAGTTTTTCACCATGCATGAGGGCTACTGTTTCGCCGGAGAGGGGCTCCAGATTGTCTGGATCCCACCGAAAGCTATAGGGTGCCATACAATGTGTGTACAAGTGTGTTATGGTTTTTAGATGGAAAAGATTGCACTCCCGGGTGTGGCCTACTTCACCTAGCTAGTTGGGACTTTGGTTTTCCGGTTAACTCAACCAGACATTTAAGTTTTTTCATGATAATTTTGGTTGCTATTTTAGAGAAGCAAATATTCTATACCCTCAGACCCGTTTTAAATGTTTCAAAAAATGTCCCGAGGAGGTACAACTTCATAGTACAACTTGCATCACTTAATTAGGATCAGAGGGAGTAAAAAAAGTTAGAAGCATTTGCTGGGTTTCCGTCTGCGCGGAGGGTATATGCATGCATCGTTGGACTTCATCGATGAACTAGCATGTTAGAAAATTTGAATACTGTAAGCACGTCTTCGTTTGGCTTCTTGATGTTTACATGCCTCTAGAGACATCGCCGACCGTATGACGTCGGTGGCGGGATCTACAACAATAAGAAAAATCGACAATCCTAAACCGAGCTAGACGAGAGGCGAAGATGAAACATAGGGGTAGATGGAGTCCAAAGTATTTATTCCGTGCGTAGCTATTTATCACTGGAGGTAGTACAAAATAATTAAATAAAAAATTGGATTTTGATATTTCAATGAAATGACAGATAATCAAATAAAATATGTCCTGAAACTAAGCCAAAAAACCCGTATGTCATTTGCACGCAAACTCGATTGATGGGACAAAAAAAAATAGAGAATTAAATTTCTAGATGCTTTATATGTAAACATCGATATAGAAAAACCCTCGAGGAATTCCATCATATGACTAAGGGATACCTTTTCACTCATCTCCTTGTCCACAACAGGAATAAGAAGATCGCCAATGTATAGATCACACAGGTTAAGCACCTCTGGAGTTTCTGTTTATGATGGTGCACACTCAAGTGCATATGTATATGCACATAAGTATATGCTCATATTCCGTATGTTATTGGATCGACTCCACCGCCAAACTCCTCTATTCAACCCCCTGCAAATGATAGAAAATGCAATGCATGGTAATGTGTACATGCAATGAATCGGTTCTATAATATGATAAATTATAGGTAGCACGCCGTTTGGAAGAATATTGCTCTAAAAATATGGAACTTCACAGTAAATCAGATAATAAAAAGGATCGTGTACCTCAAAGCATCATGCTTGGTCTGACTTTAACTTTGAAATATGGAAGTCCATACTAAATTTTTTTAACTATGTAAAAGCGTTTCATCATGTTCACCGTTGGAGGCGACACCCTTGAGTTGGTGCCATGTTGTTCGCCTCTGCCCACCATCATCTCAACATTTTTATTTTATGCTATGGGATGGTTATCATATCATTTAATTATCACACCTTTTAAGGTCATTATCTTATGATAGTGAACTATTAGTTGGGGTCGTTGTTTTTATACTAATAAAGACATCGATATAGAAAAAAAACTAGCACTAAGGAGTATCCTTTCCCTCCTCATCCGAACAAGAATGAGAAGATCGTCAATGTGCACAGATCGGGTTGACCACCCCTAGAGTTTACCTTTACAACGTCGTACACCATGCATGCCCTTTAGTGCATACTTATATTCCGTACATGCCAGGGTCGATGCCACTACCGAGGTCCTCTTGTCGACCCCCTAAATGATAGGAAATGCAATGCATACTCATGTATGGTTAATAAATCCACTTTATATAACACGATAAATTACAAGTGAACACACACTCTAAAAAACATGAATGCTATAGTAATTAAGATGACGAAGGCATGGATCCTGGGCCCTACGAATAAGGGCACCCCCTCTCGCACCTTCTAACCAAGGCCCAACAGGAAGCGCCCTTGGAGTACTCTAGAAGGCCCATGAAAAGCCCACCCGCATCAACTTGCGGGCTAAGTTAGGAATTGTAACCAACTCAAGCTAGGGTTTGTATCCTCTCCGGGTTGGACTCGAGACCTGGCTATCTATATAAAGCCAGGAGAGCCTCAAAGGAGAGGACCAAGTATTACCGCACGACCACAAAAGCCTTGAAACTCGAGATCTATTCTCGATTCGAGCACCTGTAATCGATCTCATCGTTTAATACAGATCAGCAGAAGGCAGGAGTAAGGGTTTTACCTCTTCGAGGGCCCCGAACCTGGGTAAATATCGCCTCCCTGTCTAGCCGACGATTCCACCAGCGCCTATGACATCTCCTAGTCGAAACCCGATAGGGTCACCTGAGGGATTTGCGGAGCCAGAGCTTCGACAATTGGCGCCGACCGTGGGGAACGCGGGCGCTGGATCACCGGCATCTTCGGCTTCATCGACATCCAACTCCCGTTGGAAACCATCGACTACGGCTCCGAACAATCCTGTACGGATCGGATCCGTCATAGTCACGCCTCACTCGCCGGAATCACGTCCGGTATTCGAGGATCTGGAGAAGAGCGTCACCTTGACGTTCGGAAGCTTTAACTTCATGGCAAACCGAGACGGGATCCTCCACTTCTCGGATGAATCTGAACCCGAATCTGGAGCCGTCAACTCGCGCTTCCATGTGGAGAAAAGCGGCGAGTCCATCCGCTTCAACGCGATCGACTACCACGCACTTTCGACAGAGGAACCCTCTCGGGTGCAAAGAACCTCCCGATCTACGCCTAGGACACACGGGCCACAACTGGCCCAAGTCTGCATGGCAGGATCGGAACAGCCCTCGGAAACTGAATATAGCGCAACCGAGCGCGATCTAATCGGCGTCTCGCGGGAAGCCTGGAAAAGAGCAAAGGAATCCATGCGAAAGAGTCAACCACCCGCAGCAGGTGCCACGCAAGAAGACCTAACCGCCTACCACTATCACCTAGTGAGAGCGGCCTCAAACATCAAGGACGCCCGAGCAGATCTAGCCCGCCGCAAGAGAGCGGCAGATGAGTCAAGCCTACGTCGAGCCGAGCTGTCCCTTGCCCCTTCGGTCGGTACCCGACCCGTGGGAAAAGGACCCGCAGCATCAACAAGGGACCACGAATCCATGGCTGGGACCCACAGGTCCACCACATCTTCTTTCATGAGGGTTGACGACGACGGGAACGTCTACCCGCAAACTCCAGCCGCCGCAATTCTAGCCGCGGCCACCTACATGCAGATGAACCAACCAACGGACAGCGATCCTCGGGTGGAACAATACAAGCACATCCGCAAAGGTTTAGGGCTGGCCGCCGCAAGGCTCGCCTCCCAAGATCGCAAGGAACAACTGGAGAAGGCGCGACAAGAGAAGGACAAAGACAAAGACGCGCCCCGCAGGCATAGGAGCTCCTCTCCAAGAAAGGATAAATCGCCACGTCGTGGCCGCGGAAAAGAAGCCCGGCGCCGCGGCGACAGCCGAAGCAGCAGCGAAGACAGCCCGAGAGACAAAGATTCGCGGCATCACAGCAGCCGCTCGAGAAAAAGAAGCAAAGAACCAAGAAAAGATAGCGACCGCGACCGGTCCGGGTACGACGCGCGATCCGATCTCGCCCAGAAGAAAGTGGATAAAGCAAGGGCCTCACGGTACCGCGAACGCTCCTCATCCGGGTCTTCGGACGACGAAACTTGCGGAGCACTTTGCTTTGCTCGCAGTATTCGCGAAGCGCCTCTACCCAAGAGATTCAAGCTCAGCTCGGAGGTGACAAAATACGATGGCTCACTTGAGCCCTCCCAGTGGTTAAGCGACTACCTCACGGCAGTAAAATGCCAACGTGGTAACAAGAACACGGCCATGCAATACCTCAATTTGCACCTGGCCGGAGCGGCCCGCAGCTGGCTGGAAAGAAGACCACGATCTTGCTATGCATCATGGGACGACCTGCATCGCGATTTCTGCAAAAACTTCCAGTCGACCTATAAAAGACCAGCTACAATCGAAGAGCTACGGGCTTGCAAACAGAAAAGTGGCGAATCCACGCGAGAATACATCCAACGGTGGAACACACTCAGGAACACCGCAGGGACAATCTCTGAAGAAGTGGCGATTGAGGCCTTCGCCAAAGGAGCAAGAAGAACCGCGTTTTGAGAAGAACTCGGCAGAGCTGCGCCCAAAACCATAGGGGAGCTCATGGTTATAGCCGAAAAATGGGCCAACGGAGAAGACGCGGTACGCAATGAAAGAACATCATCACCCACACATGACGAAGACCGTCATGGGCGAAGAAAAAGAAGAAAATACTACGACCACGACGATAGAGAAGAACTAGTGGCGGCAGAGTTCACGCGAAGTCGCGACTCCGGTCGTCGTGGAAGTCGCGAATGGAGGCCAAAGGAAGAAGAAAAGTCACCCGAGGAAGACCTCGATGGATACTGCTCGCTACATCTGTTCACAGACAAGCGCACGGGCAAGACTAAGGCAACACACCTTCTCAAGGATTGCCGAAAGTTCATCGGAATCTCGGACGCGCTAGCCAAGAAAAGATTCGCCTCCACCCAAAACTATCCACCGCTACCAGGAGGCGGACAACAATTCCAGCTACCACCGCCACCACCTCCACCAGCCAACCCAAACATGGCACTCGCCGCACTGCCAGCACCACAGCAGCCAAACACGGGAGCAAATACATACCCGACTCCGCACGGACAACTCCTCGGGATGATACAGAAGGTATGCCCCTCTCGCAGAGCTCAAAAAACTAACTCGAGACAAATATGCATGGCAGTGCAGACGCCACCAACGAAGCCCGAGTACCTGAAGATGGCCGAACAGCCAATCACGTTCTCGAAGGAAGACCACCCGCCACGAGTCTATCGACCAGGACACGCCGCCCTTGTCATTCAAGCTCAAATTGGCAATTATGACCTGGCCCGCGTATTCATGGACGGCGGCAGCGGCATCAACATCATCTACGCGGATACACTCCGTCGAATGAACAAAAACCTGGACGGCCTAACGGAATCAGAAACATCCTTCCACGGGATAGTTCCGGGCAAGGCAGTACGTCCACTCGGAACAATCAACCTCGAAGTTGTGCTGGGCTCCCCACGCAACTACAGAAGGGAATTTCTGGACTTTGAAGTCGTCGACTGGCCCTCGCAGTACCACGCCATTCTTGGTCGAACAGCGTTCGCCAGATTCATGGCAGTACCACACTACGCGTACCTGAAGCTCAAGCTACCTGGCGAATACGGTGTTATCACCATCGACGGCGACTTCCAGAAGTCAGACAAGTGCGACATAGAATTCAACGAAATCGCGAAATCTTTCGGGATGCAGGAAGAACTTCAGGAGCTGGCAAAAACAACGGATCACTCCGTTATGCCCCTCACGAAGAAAAATGCACCTGAGCTGGAATTCAGTGCCAACAGCGACACTCGCAAACATCAAGTGCACCCGACAGATTCCGCCAAGACCGCGATGGTCTCCTCGACCCTCTCGCCAGCATAGGAAAGCGCGCTCGTCAAGCTCCTCCGTGAGTACTGGGAGATTTTTGCCTGGCAGCCTTCAGATATGCCAGGTATACCCAGGGAGTTTGCCGAGCACTCACTCGAAGTCTTTCCCGACGCTAAACCCATCAAACAGACGACTCGAAGATTCTCAGAGCCCAAGCAAAAGGCGCTTGGAGAAGAAGTAAATAGGCTGCTAGCCGCCAAGTTCATTAGGGAGATCAAGATATCAACCTGGTTGGCAAACCCGGTGCTGGTCCCCAAGAAGAATACGGATATCCTTCGGGTGTGCATCGACTACACGTCATTAAATAAGCACTGCCCCAAGGATAACTTCCCTCTACCACGAATCGACCAGATAGTGGACTCTACGGCAGGTTGCCAACGTCTCTCCTTCCTAGACGCCTACTCGGGATACAATCAGATCCGAATGAAAAAGGAAGATGAAGAGAAGACGGCATTCATCACACCCCACGGTGTATACTGCTACACGACAATGCCCTTCGGGCTGAAGAACGCAGGCGCAACATATCAACGTTGCATGCAGAGATGCCTCGCCAATCTCATTGGCAAGAATGTACAAGTATACGTCGACGACATCGTCATTAAAACTCGAGTAGAGGACACACTCCTTGAGGACATCAAAGAAACATTCGACGCCCTCAACGCATACCGGATCAAGCTCAACCCGACAAAATGCGTTTTCGGCGTCCCTGCAGGAAAACTTCTCGGATACCTGGTTTCTGCCAGAGGCATCGAAGCCAATCCGGAGAAAATACAAGCTATCCTCACCATGAAGGAGCCCACCAATCTACGCGGAGTTCAGCAGCTCGCAGGGCGATTAGCCGCCCTAAGCAGATTCATCGCACGATTGGGAGAGCAGGCGTTACCCTTCTACAAGTTACTGAAGAAAACAGACAAATTCGAGTGGACACCTGAAGCCAAACAAGCGTTCGCAGACTTAAAACGATCACTGCAGAGCAGGCGCGTTCTCGCAACACCGCAAGAAAAGGAGCCACTCTTTCTTTACCTAGCCGCCACAAACCAGGTCATCAGCACTGCAATTGTAGTCGAACGACCTGAAGATGGCAAGGCATATGGAGTCCAACGCCCAATATATTACATCAGCGAGGTACTCTCGCCATGCAAGCAGCGATACCCCCACTACCAGAAGCTCGCATATGGAGTTGTCCTCACAGCCCGGAAGCTCAAACATTACTTCCAGGAACACGCCATCACAGTGGTTAATGATGCGTCACTCGGGACAATCATGAACAACCCTATGGCATCCGGAAGAATAGCGAAGTGGAGCATCGAGTTGGGCGCTTGGGACATCACCTATGCGGGCCGCAACGCAGTCAAGTCTCAGGTTCTTGTGGAATTCATCAGCGAATGGACAGAACTACAAACACCCGGACCACCCGAGTACACAAGCAATTGGATCATGTATTTCGACGGGTCCAAAAGAAACGAAGGGGCAGGAGCTGGAATCGTTCTTATCTCGCCTCGTGGAGACAAACTGCACTATGTCCTGCGACTAGACTTTCCACCTGACGACCCAGCATCGAACAACGACGCGGAATATGAAGCACTGTTGCACGGAATGAAGATGGCGATTGCTTGTGGAGCTACCCGGTTGATGATTTATGGCGATTCCAACCTCATAGTGCAACAAACAATGAAAGAATGCGACGCCGTTGCTGAAAACATGATCGCGTACCGCGACATGTATAATATACTCGAAGGAAGCTTCAAAGGATGCGAGTTGAAGCATATCGCAAGATCCAGCAACGAAGAGGCGGATAGACTGGCAAACATGGGTTCCACGAATACACCCATACCGCCAGGAATATACTTCGAACGGATGGTCAAGCGATCGGTCAAATTGAAGAAAGCTGCAGAAACACCGGCAGCGCCAGAAACAGAGGTCAGCCCGCAGGTCGCGCTTATCGAGCTTATTCATAATATATCACGACAGGTTTTTCTGGTCGAGCCAGTCTGGACGCAGAAATATCTCGACTACCTGCTCAATAAACAGCTCCCAGCCGATCCACGCGAGGCTCGACAGCTAATCAGGCGTAGCAAATCCTTTCGGGTAATCAACGGAGAACTGTACAAGCAAAGCATCTCGGGCATCCTTCAGCGGTGCATCGCACCCGAAGACGGCAAAGAGCTACTCCGGGATATACACCAGGGTGACTGCGGACATCATGCTAGCTGGAGAGCAATACTGGGCAAAGCCTTTCGAGCAGGGTTCTACTGGCTAACGGCAGCCAACGATGCAAAAAACCTGGTCGACAGATGTGGCGCTTGCCAGCGATTTTCACCCAAGCCACACGCGCCAGCTACAGAGTTGCACATGATACCCATCGCCTGGCCCTTTGCCCAATGGGGGCTTGACATGGTTGGCCCACTGCGCAAATCTACTCCAGGAGGGTACACACATTTGCTGGTCGCGGTCGACAAATTTACCAAATGGATCGAGGCTATGCCAGTGACTTCGGGTAGCGCCCAATGCGCAATTAAGTTCCTCGACTCCATAGTATGCAGATTCGGGGTACCACACGACATCATCACAGACAATGGTACGAACTTCACCGCAAAGGAGACACAACAGTTCTGCGAGGAGAAAGGAATCAATCTGAAGTTCGCTTCCGTCGCCCACCCGCAAACTAATGGCCAAGTCGAGAGATCCAACGGCTTAGTTTCAGCTGGAATCAAAAAGAGATTGCTGGATCGGCTACATCCCGCTGCAGGACATTGGGCAGAGGAGCTACCCTCCGTACTTTGGAGTCTCCGAACAACTCCCAATAGGTCAACGCAATATACACCATTTTTCATGGTATACGGGGCAGAAGCCGTCCTCCCCGAAGAGGTTCGATTCAGCGCCCCACGAGTTGTAGCCTACAGCGAAGAAACCTCCAACAAAGCTCTCGCAGAAGATATGGATGCACTCGACGAAATCCGAGACATCGCACTCGCAAGATCCGCAGTCTACCAACAATCACTGCGCAATTATCACAGTCGCCGCATACGCCATAGATCATTTGTGGTTGGCGACTTGGTGTTGCGACTGAAGCAAAAAGAAGGACACAAGCTCGAACCTCCTTGGGAAGGACCTTTCATCATACACGAAGTGATCCCAGGAGGAGCCTATCGACTGAAGAATCCAGAGACTGGAGGCATATACTCCAATCCGTGGAATATCGCGCAACTGCGCAAATTCTACCCCTAGGTTTATTTTGCAACAATAAGGCTATACTAGCCAAACTTGTAGCTCGAACACATGACTTCTCAGTCATAGCAATAAAGACATGATTCCCCTCATCATATTTACCCGACAGCTTTCACAGTTTACTACATGCTGAAAAGTTACAGGTACAAACACCCCATAAAATACACGGGGGCTACACCTACAAATATGCATCACGGAAAAAATTACAGAATACAAGGTGGCACACCTTAAATACAGTTCCTACAAACTCAAGACAAACATACAGGATATTTACATCCGATCAAATCAGTCAAAACGCTGGGCATTCTTAGCCGCCAAGACCCTATCCACTTCTTCAGAGGTCATTTGGATAATCTTCTCGGCCGCAGGACGGACAGCATCATAGTACGGCGCAATATCTTCGATTGCATAATCTGGACGCCGAGCTACGGAGTTCAAGTCTATCTCTGGTTGCCATATTCGGACAAATGAGAGAGCAACAACCGCGCCGCAGGTCATCTGATTGCGAACGCACGCGCGAACCTCTCCTTCTCGCCCAAATAACCTGAGAAGATAACTCCAGTCTTCGGGACCTCTCTCGAGTGGATAAAAAGCAGCATTCACCGCAATCAAGGCTTCGTGGAAAGAACCCACGAGAATTCTCGCCTGGCGGACTCGAAACTTCAAGGTGGCCATTACAAAACCTCGACTGCGATCAGACCAGAAGTTACTCGCATGAGGATTTGTGTTGTTAGCCCCTTGGTGAATGTGGTTTTCCACCCACTGCTTTTCTTCCCTGTCATCTGGTCTCACAACTAAGAAGCAAACGCACTCAGTAAGATCACAAATACAGCAGAGGAAAAGGCATAGGGGGCTACACTACTTACACAGTAAGTCCCTTGCAATCGAAGACAATTCACCAATCAGAAATTGCTCGCGCTCAGCCGCCAATTTCTGCTTGGAAATCGCCACATCAGCGACTCCGCGCAGTGCTTTCAGCTTACGCTCGCCTTCCTGCACCTTATCACGAAGACCAGCTAAAGTGCCCACGGCAGCCACTAGTGGATTTACTGGATTACCACGTCCACTCGAAGATTCAGCGGCAGACACAGTCGCCTGGAAGGAGTACACGGAAAAGAAATGAGACGCCCTACTAGAGTTACTTCTAGTCGCACATTTGACTACTCGCTCGGGGGCTACTACCATCGGGAGCCAAGGCATACACAACAAGGACGAATTCTAAACGCAAAACGCTTCGATTAAAGATCAACAAAGGTACGGGAATGCATCCCAAAATTCGTTACATCCAAACAACAGAAACAAAGGAAAAAGAGTCTACGAAGCCACGTTGGTGCTGCCACTAGCGGCAGTCGACCCTCCCTTCTTCCGAGCAAACATCTCAGATAATTTCCGAGCAAGAACAGTGGCTTGCTCGGAAAAACGAGATAGCCGTACCTTCTTGCCCGTGGAAGGGTCGACCGGCATGGACGAATAAGCCTCCTCCAGACCTTCGACTCCGTTCGCCAGAGCGAATTGAATCGCAGTCTTTGCGCCAGCTTCTGATTGAGCAACCGCAAAGGCCTCCAGGAGATCGCCTTCCGAGAAGACCTTCGACAACTCGCTCAGCGCAGGCGCAGGAGTACCGCTGGCGACAAGACGGCCATGCACTCGTGCCAAAGCTTTGGAAGCATTATCAATCAGGGAAAATATTCCCTCAGAATGCCTCCTGAGCTGCGCGAGAGTATCGGTCAGCACGTCCACCCGCTGAATCCCAGGAATCTCCAGAGGAACATTCAGAAGATCTACGGACAGACAAAATGATGCTTAGCAAAGATCAGCAGAATGAAAAATTCAAAAACCTAAGATACTTACCCGCAAAGCGCTTGGCGAGAGGACGAAGGAACGCGACAGTGTCGTTGTCAGCCTTACTGCCGGCCTCCTCCAACTCCTTCACGGCCTTCCGCGACTCCGCAAGCTTCGTATGGAGTTCCTCCGATTGCTTGCGGGAAGCTTCCAGTTCTTGCCGGGTAGTCGCCAGTTCAGCTTCCTGGGCAGTTACCTGCTCTGAAAGTTTAGTCTTTTCAGACTCTGCGAATTCGGCTCGAGCTGCACAAAGGATGTTAATCAGAAATCAAGAATGGATGACACACGAAAGCCAAAGAGATAACGAAACTTACCTTTAAGGAGGTCGCCTTCAGATTTGAGTCGGCTAACTTCTGATCGAAGCGACTCGCAATCTGTTTCGGCCAGAACGACGCGGCGACCGATCGCCGCAAGGGAATCGACGAGCGACTGTGAAAGCACGAAGATAAAGAGTTAGAAGAAAAGAGGTTTGAGCCTGTACCCGATTATTTACAATCGACTACAGCCTCGGGGGCTACTCCCATCGGGAGCACTGCCGTGCACCCGAAGAAGACAAAATAACGGAGAAGTGAAGAAAGAAACTTTTGAGCCTGTACCCGATTACTTACAATCGACTACAGCCTCGGGGGTTACTCCCATCGGGAGCACTGCCGTGCACCCGATAAAATTTTTACTGGGCAGATCAAAGAGATAGAAGATTACCTGTCCGGTGGCGCGGGAGAGTGGATCCGCAGAGCTATCCGTCGCCTCCTTCGAGACCGAAGTTCTAGCGGCGAAGCTAGGAATCTCCCGCCCCATAGTCGCAACATCAGGCGCAGCCTTGGGAGAATTCTGGACGGTGCCCGCGGTAGGAGTCTCATCCGCGTCTTTTGCCTTATTCCTCTTTTCGGGAGGAACAGCAGCGGCAAACCTACTCGGGCTGATCGCCTGCAAACTGCGTTAGAAAACAAGGAAACATCAGCATAGACAAACAAAGATTGTTCGAATAGAAATACGGAGAAAACACTTACTCGTCATCCTCCTCGTCTTCATCCAAATCATCCGCGTTCCAGGCGGCTGCGAATGGGGCCTGAGGAGGAAGAGAGTGGAGCGGAGTCACGAAAATCGGAGGCGACGTCTCCAAAGATTTATCTTTGGAGGTGACTTCATCGTCATTCACCCGACGACGCTTCGGAGGGACGTCACTCGAGTCCTCAGCGTCATCCGAAGAATCATGCTCAGAACTCGAAGAGGCGTTGGCCACGCTAGTGTCGACCACACCGTCCTGGTGACTTGACTGAAGGCATGAGGCATCATCACCAGCAACGGGCGGATAGCAATTTGCTACAGCTAGGCTCTGCAGAAAAAAGAAGACAAAGAAGATCTTATCGGCGAGAAAATTCCAAAGATGAAAGTAAAAAAAAATAAAATAAATAAAGACAGAAAAACTAACCTCAGCTGGAGGAGGATTTGAAGCAGAATAAGCCTCGACTGAGCAATCAGGGTATTGCTCCCCAACTTTCAGTCGAGTGATGGCAGCAATCTTCTTCTCGAATTCTACATTCGAAAGCTCTTCTCTGCTCACTCGACTGGGATCTTCTGCGCCTTGATACTCCCACATGGTGGAAGGCCTCTGCTGCAGCGGCTGGATCCTACGCTTCAAGAAAAGGCCGGCCAGGTGAAGCCCGTTGAGCACTACTCCCGAGGTCTGGTCTCGAAGAGCAGCAATTCTTGCGAGCAGGGGCGCGACCGTCTGGGTCTCCTCGGCTGTCATCTTGTGGTTCCACGACTTGCGCCTTGTCAGAACTGCGAGTGGGTGGAACTCGACAAGTCCGCCCGAACTGTTGTCGGCGACGTAGAACCATTTCTTCCGCCAGCCTTGCGCGGAATCGATGAAGTGCATGTTGAAGTACGCGCTCTCGTGGCGCGCCTGGATCCCGAAGCCACCCGTACGAAGCGGCTCGCCGGGCTCGGACTCCACCCGCGATTTTTCGCGGAAGATCCGGATCTTGAACAGCGCCTTCCAGAGCGCCCAGTGCGGGCGAATGCCAAGATAGCATTCGCAAAGCGCGATGAAGCACGCGATGTGCTGCACCGCGTTTGGGGGAAGATCGTGAAGCTGTATGCCATAGGCACACAGCAACCCGATGAAGAAGGGATGAAGGGGGAAGGAGAGGCCCCGAGTCACGTGGTCCACGAAGACCACGCGTTCGTTCGACTGGGGGTTAGGTACCTCTTCTCTTTTCCCGAGGCGAACACGTTTGTCCGCCTCCGCCGGTAGAAGACCCTCCCGCTGCATCTCCTTGATGCTCTTGGCGGTGGTGTTGGGAGTGCGCCAGTCGCCGGCGCGAGTGGCGAGGGGCGCAGAGGGCTCGCCTGATGCCGAAGTTCCAGCCCCGCGTTTCTTCCCACCGGCCATCGTTCGCAGCGGAAGCTTGAGCGCGAGGAAGTTGAAGACGAGTGCGAGGAAGAAGATGAGCGCGAGGTGGAAGACAAAGACGGAAAGCGAGGAAAATTTCACTGCGGCGCTAACACCCTTATTTATATACGGGGTAAAGCAATCTCAGCCGTACGATACGCAACGTGGCACCTATCGCAGTTGCCACGCGTAAGGATGAAACGAAGCGGCGGCGTACGCTGTTTCGTGCCACGATCTTAACAAAAGATCGTGCGCATTTACTGCGCATTTCGCGTAAAAAACGGGAGTGACGTCTCGTTTCCCGGTCAAAAAGCTGACAAGGTGGGCCAGTTTCTGCTGCCACTCCGTCACGTCCCATCGGGAGAAGAGGAGCACGCCTTGACGTCATGGCGTTCGTCATTCCGAAAGGAAATTTTTTGCGAATGGAATTCCAAACGCGAAATTATCTTCGCACGAATATCTATTCCTTCGGATAGAACACATTCTTTCCATGAAAAAATTCATGAATCAAAGCCTCTTCGGACAAGAGAAACATGCCTTACACACGAAAACTCTTTCGTACAGGCACAATTTTCCAAAACATGAAAACTCTTTCATACGGAGCTAACATTTCCAACACGAAACTTTTTTCGTACGGAACTCATACCAATCTAATCGGGTAGAAAGAACCCACCTTATGCGTGATATTTACGCATCACAAAAACCTGGATTGTACAGCCGACTAGGCACATCCGGATGCCATATTCTTCGAATATGAAGGTAAGACCCAAAAAGATCTTTCTTTTGGGCCTGGAATCGCACTCGAAAGCTGCGTCCTCCGGCATAGTTCCGTGTCAACAACACGAAGAAAAATCCTAGCGGACGCGCCGGGTACCCCCTTAGGTTAAGTTCGACTCGATAAGTCCACAACGGCCCAGTCGTAACGATCACCTCATCGGATTCGAGTCGGAGGTCTCGAATCTGTGTAGGCCAGGAGTGTTTTTGCCCTAGTCGCAATTAATTGGCCCTGATCTCTCGGGAGAGCCAAGCCACTGAGCCACATCCTTCTGCTAATATAGCCGCAAAAACTGGCACTAATGCTGCTCGATACTCGAGTATTTTTATTCAAGAAACAGGGAACACACCCTTCGTAGGCAACAACTGTCGAGCTGAACTTCTAGAAGGAGATCAAAGAAAAGGTCTGACCGTCTACCCGACTGAAAATAAATCCCAGTCGAGCATACGCTCGGGGGCTACTGACGAAGGCATGGATCCTGGGCCCTACGAATAAGGGCACCCCCTCTCGCACCTTCTAACCAAGGCCCAACAGGAAGCGCCCTTGGAGTACTCTAGAAGGCCCATGAAAAGCCCACCCGCATCAACTTGCGGGCTAAGTTAGGAATTGTAACCAACTCAAGCTAGGGTTTGTATCCTCTCCGGGTTGGACTCGAGACCTGGCTATCTATATAAAGCCAGGAGAGCCTCAAAGGAGAGGACCAAGTATTACCGCACGACCACAAAAGCCTTGAAACTCGAGATCTATTCTCGATTCGAGCACCTGTAATCGATCTCATCGTTTAATACAGATCAGCAGAAGGCAGGAGTAAGGGTTTTACCTCTTCGAGGGCCCCGAACCTGGGTAAATATCGCCTCCCTGTCTAGCCGACGATTCCACCAGCGCCTATGACATCTCCTAGTCGAAACCCGATAGGGTCACCTGAGGGATTTGCGGAGCCAGAGCTTCGACATAAGATATATAAAAAACTTGACCCTGCACTACTATGCTTGGTTTGACTTTAACTTTGAAATATGAATGTTTCCATATTAAATATTGAACTATGTAAAAGCGTTTAATCACGGGCACGAATCTAGACACCACCGACGAGTTGGTTTCATTTTATTCACCTCCCTCGACAATTGTTGCGGCCGGACCTACCTCCCAACATCGTCTTCATTTTATGCTAGGGGTAGCTATTACGTATCGTTTCATGTATCATTTCATTATCGTGTGTTTCAAGGTTATTATTTTATATAAATAAATAGTTATTACCTATCATTTCATGTGCCATTAGGGTTGTTATGTTTATACCTGTATAAACATCGATATAGAAAAAACGCTCGAGGAGTTCAATCGTATGACTAAGGACTACCTTTGCAATCCTTGTTCACAACAAGAATGAGAAGATCGTTGCCATGCATAGATCACACGGATTGAGCACCACCTGAGTTGTCCTTTATGAACATGTACACTCAAGGGCTTATGCATGCATGCACCTAAGTACACACTCATATTCTGTACGTACCGCGGTCGATGCATTCGCAAACTCCTATTGTCAGCCCCCTCCAAATGGTAGGAAATACAATGCATTCTCATGTATGTGTAGGCAATGAATCAAAGATCCATAACATGATAAATTACTACCAAACACTTTTTATGAAATAATAATAAAAAAATGGAATGTCACATTAAATAATAATAAACAAGAAAGTTTTGGTCCCCAAACTACTATGCTTGATCAGAATTTAACTTTGAAATATGAAAATTTCCATATTAAATCTTGAACTAAAGAAACGTGAGTAACTGTCATGTTATTTGTCACATTCAAAATTTATCGTTGTCGGAGTTACCTACTAACATTGTGATCGACGTATTTTTTATTCTAGGGTTAGTTATTACTATGAATTCATGTGCCTTTTCATTTAACGTCATTATTTTATGCTAGCGAGATGGTATTGCCTATCATTTAATGGCGGGTTACTTTTTGACATGTTAGTATAAACATCATTTCATCCAGATTTTCATTGTCTCGTGTTTTAGGGTCATTAGTTTATGTTTTGTTGCCCTTCAAGGTCGTTATTTTATGCTAGTATAAAATCGTTCTCGAAATAACGCCGAGTAGTTCAACCCTAGGACTAAGGACTATCTTTGTGCTCCTTAACTACAAGAAGGATGAGAAGATTTTCACCTTGCACATATCTCATGAGTTGAGCACCCTAGAACCGCCCTTTCTGACGTTGTAAACACAAGGGAGTATGCTTGCATGTGACTAAGTGTAGACTTATATTTCAGACGTATCGCTATCCACGCAACCACAAGTGTGGGTGAAAATGAAAATATGATGGAAATGTTGTCCAAAAAAAATCACATTAGGACACTTGTAGCAGTGGATAAACGTGCATTCTTGTAGATGCATGACTCAGGTGTGCCCAGCCCAGAAGGAGAGGTTGGTACCACCGCCAATATCCTTATGTGCAGGTGACGACCTACCACAATACAATGTCGATATCGAGTAAAATATTACTCCTCGGAAGACGACCAATGTATCAACCCAAAAAAGTTGATTACTCGAAAAACATACCGCCTTTGAGGGCGAGCTCGGTGACCATCGACTTCCTAGCGGTATATCATATGAAAAGACAAGATTGTTGTACCAAACGGGGAGCCACAGCTTGGCATGGATCTCTGCACAATTTCTTTGCACTTGGGATCTTCCACGAGGCTTCTGAGTTGATCTTCCTAAGCAATACTTCTTGCATGCATGGGTAGCTTCCGACTTCTTGCATTAGAAACTAATACCATTGGCTAAATACTTCAGTTACCTTTGAACTAATATTATTAATATTTAATTCGGGATTTTCTATTTATGGTTAAGATTTGAAATCCGAAAGAGTGTTCATTTGTTTTGAAGAAATTTATCCATGTATTGTCTAGGGTTTGCAGTTTTGGAGGGAAATAATATTCATTAATAGAAAAAGAAAAGGTTTGAGAATATACTGGGTTAGCAGACCTATTGGGCTGGGCTGTAGTCCGTCCGGCCTCCTGAAAGTTTTGGACGCGACTATGGTAACCATAACCACTTAGGAAAAACCCTACCATTTTCTCATAAAAAAAAAAGGAAAAACCCTACCGTGATTCCCTCCCTGTCTCCCTCATTCGAACCCCACCTATTTTGCCCCTTTCCTCGCCTCCGCCGCCGCCTCGTCTCCCCACCGCCGGCCCCTCCTCCCTCAGCGTCCGTGCTTCTCTCCTGCATCTGATCGACGGCCGCCGCCCTCTCTATAACTTGCACTAACTCGACCCGCCGCCGGCCGCTTCTCCAACATCTCCTCCTCCCTGCAGCCCGCCCCCGTAAGCATCGCCGCAACGGTGGTTCCGTCGCCGAGCTCTGGAATGCCCCCGCGTTCTGCAGCGCCGGCCTCCCCGTGCTCCCGCTCCCGACGAGAGAGGCGCCGCCGCCCAGGAGCCATGGCATCGCGACGGTCTTGCTCGCCGGTGCGCTCGTGCATCGGTAGCACGATGCGCGGCGCTCCGTCGAAATCACCTGCTCGCGATGCACACGTGGCCGATGGTTTGCGCTGCGGTGCGGTGCTGCACGCCGTCGAGGGGCGCCGACCACCAGGACGCATGCCCCAGTGGGTTGTCGTTTATTCCGGCGCCGGCGCTACCGGCCTCCTCCGCCGCTAATGTTCGACGACCAGCGTCTTCGCGGTTGCGCCGTACGATGGGGAGGCCGTGGACGCGCAGGATCTAAGGTTGGGTGCAGGAGGCGTCAATGGCGTGCAAGAAGGCGCCCCCAAGGCCCAACGTGCGACCTCACCACCGCCGTTCAGGAGCACGCCATCTCGTCATTCAAAGGTAGATTCTTTCCTGTAACATTTAGTTTTGTGCTGATAATTGCTAGGTTGAATTGTTGTGCCCGTGGGAATTGTGAGCTGCAGGAATTTAAGTTTTATGTAATGTGATAATTTTCGGTCACCGTTGTATTCTTGATATTTGCTATGGATAGAAAACGTCTTTTGCATCTGTCTAGATCGCACACATAAACGACTTCTCTGCCCTTGTTTAGTGCATCACATAAACGCCTTCTGTGTCCTTGTTCTGGACCTCCCTTCTTGCAAATTGATCACTGTGTTTTGATGGCATATTAGAGGTTAGGATCAACCTTCTCTTTGGTCATGACGTGAAGCGGGGCATTGAATTGTTAATTGAACATTGTAAGCATACTTATAGTTTATTGGGACAGGGAGGCCATGGATGCGGGCTTGCAGCACCTCTACATGCTATATATGAAGGCCGTGTGGGGCGTTCCATGGCGTGCAGGAGATCGACATCATCGCACCTAAGGTCCACCGGGGCGACCTTGACGCCGCCATTTAGGAGATTGTCAACATCGGCACCCAAAGGTTGAATTTTTTTTTCTTTGAACGCTCTATATACGATTTACGCCATGCTATCCCATGTGTTCTGCATGGTGCTCTTGTGGTGTCTTGTGCTAGTCAAGCACTATAATTACAGGGTTCTTTAGTAGTATTAACAATTGGCTATTGTTTGTCTTACTGCTAATTCATTTCGTGCATTTGGCTATTGTGTTGACCAGCTCCTTCACATACTTCGAACATATTTTCTTGTGGTGATGATGACTATTTTAGTTGCTGAGTTTTCACTTAGTAAGAAGTTGATCTCTGGTCCAGGAGGGATAGTAGTCGATGTAATACATGAATTTTATGTCAAAAGGCCTTTTGTTGTTGCTACTGGACATTCTTGATTAGTGCTGCTGTGTTATCTTGAACAAAATTTGTTTGGGTAGAATAGCTCCTTTAGTTGCTGTGATTTGATTCTGATGATAGCATCGATAAGAACTGAAATATTACTACATTTGATCTTAGCTTATTAATCATTCATGCTAGTACTTTTGCTTGTAAAAATCGATCTGAAAATGGTGCACATATTTATTTCAAGAATACATGCATGTATTCTCTGTTTCTCTTTTAGTTCAATGGGGATACTAGTTAGCAACTAACATGTACTTGTTTTCTTGCTATGATCGTGCAATTTTGGAATTGGAGCATTGTTTTATTGTCTAGATATAGCTTGTAATGCTATTAGTATCCAGAGGTTTGTCTAGTCACGCTGGAATATGTGCAACTAGTCATGTGACATATGTTTACGTAATTAATACAAACTGAGGGGGTGCTTGGATTACTATGACCTCTAAACTAGCAGGGATGTAGCACACAAATCGGGAGCATATGTTGGCATTTTGTTATTAATGTTACCTTATAAGCATGCTCCTAACTTGTAGTTTGTTCCAACAGGGAGACCATGGATGCGGCCTCAGCTCCTCTACGCGCTGGATCCGGAAGCCACGTGGGACACGTCCATGGCATGCAGGAGGTCGGGCCCCCTCGCCCCCAAGGCCCACCGCGGCAACCTCGACACCAATATTCAGGAGATTGTCGACATCGACACTGAAAGGTTGGATATTTTCTATGAATGCTCTAGAATCGACTGCTGTCGTGTTGTCCCAACTGTTCTGCATGATGCTCTAGGTCATGGCCTTATGCCATGGTTGTGTGTCTGTGTTGTGCTAGCCAAGCGCTATACATGGTTCTGTGGTAGTATCAGTGACGGGCTCTGTGGTAGTATCTGCCCCAGCGATCGAGCCGATGACTCCCCATATTGGGTTGTTGTGACGAAGAATATTTTATCCGCTAAGTTTTAACTTACTAAGAAGTTGATCACTGTTAGAAGGCCACTTGTTGTTTGTACTGGATTAGTGCTGTACTTGATCAATTTTTTTCTCCGGAAATTAGCTCCTTTGTTTGCTGTGATTTGATTATGATGATAGCATGGATAAGACCATAAATATTACTCCCTCCGTCCACTTTTATAAGGCACACTTCTTACTATTGAGATACTAAGAAGTGTGCCTTATAAAAGTGGACGGAGGGAGTACTACATTTGATCTTAGTAAAGCACTATACTTACCGGGTTTTGTGGTAGTACCAGTTAAAGGCTCTGTGATAGTATCTTCCCCAGCGGTCAAGCCGATGACGCCCCATATTTGGGTTGTGGTGATGATGATTATTGTACCTGCTAAGTTTTAACGTAGTAATAAGTTGATCTCTGTTAGAAGGCCTCTGGTTGTTTGTACGTGACGTTATGGATTAGTGATGTGCCATCTTGATCAAATTTTGTTACTTAATTAACACATTTGTTGGTCATTCTATAGTTAAATGATGACCTGGAACCAGAAATCATTTGGTGTGTATGAGCTAGCTAGATCCATTTTATTTTGTCTTAACCTCATCTCTCTAGCTAGTTATTTACTGAAATAACTAGATGTTGCCTGCCGGTGGCTGGTACTTGTGTAGTTCCTGTATTTTTTTTGCTGGATATCATGTGCTAGTTTGAAAAGTTTCATGCTTTTCTTTTCAGTGATGAAATTGGTGTTGGTACGATGTGTATGTAGATTGGAAGGATTGTCTTGTTCTCCGTGCTACTAGATGGAAGTGCTTTGGGAAGGAGATAGGATGAATCTTGCAATTGAATCACTATTCTTTTCTCAGTAGAGGAGACATATGTGTCAATCTTGAAGGTTGGGCAGTCGTGTGAGTTTGTTATGTGCTTGCTGTTTGAAAAAAGAAAATCAGTTTGCCACTAGGAGGATGGTTTGATGGAACTGATAGTGAATCGGTGACAATAACGGTCTAGGATCTGGCTTGTTATCTCTATTGTTTAAGTACTATCACTGAATCTTTCGCACCCACGTACTTGCTATCTTCGGATATTTTATTGACGGTTGAAATCGCTGAAACATTTCTGCATGTAGTGTTAACTTAAGGATTCGGCATGCAGTGGTAGATTGTTGGTTGATGGATTCCGTGGGGATGGATGTTATTCGAGGTGGCAATGTATATGTTAGAAGAAACACGACTTGCTTTGGTATATGGATATCCGTCAACTTGCTCATGTGAAACAGTAGTAGGTCTCTCTTGGCAGTCTGTGTTTGTTGGTGTGATTACATACTGGACGCGGCAAGTTGATCCATGTTGTCGGCTTTCCTTGTTGTGCAGATTCTGGTTATGGAGTCGAGCTGGAGAGATCAAGACTTGATGCTGGGCTGGTAATTAAGCACTTGGGTACAAGAGCGACGGTCTTTTATGGAAGCGGCGGCCTAGCCTTCCATCAAGCTGTGAATGTGAATTGTTTCCTTGATGTCGAGGCCTTTAATTTGAATTGTTGCGGGGCTTAGTAGTTTATTTTCCAATTCCTTACCTGTTGTTGGAACGACCAATATTGTTGCTGCCCATATATATGTGCAGAGGGGTTGGAGTTTCTTGTAAAATCTATGGTGTTTGTGTTTCTATATATTGTTGCAATCGGAGATTGTAATACTAATTGATAGCAGAAGCTGTAGTAGCTACTTTTATATATGATTTGAGAAGTTTTGTTTAGCTTGTTTGATTAAACTCGGGAGCTGAATCGATCTATATGGCCACAAGAGCTTTGCTTTTCTATTTGGTACGTATTATTTGGCATGTGACCCAAAAGTCCAAGAACCGGAAAGAAATCCCATGCCAAAATCAAGGTTATTGGAAATTAACCTTGATTCGATTTTTCTGGCTCGTCGTGATGGCCCTCCGTCACGTCGGTAGGCATGAAAGTGCGATGATGACAACAACCAACCAATCGTACGTATGGCGTCATCATGCATGTATATAACACGCAGCAGGATGTCATAAAAAAGAAAGGAAAGAAGAAAAGGATAAAAAAGAAAGGAAAGAAGAAAAGGAGATGGATTGGAGTCTGAGCATCCAACGCGAACCAAAACATAGGCCACCCTCCAACCCAATGAGTAAATCGCGTGATTTTTTAGCAAGCACAAGGAAGACGGGGATATTAATTGAATTGATTTTGTGTAAAAGAAAAGGGAAGGTAATCCGGCCGTTCCCTCCATCCCTCCATCAATTAATTACTACCACGGTTGCAAATCCCCGATGAGAGGATTCCGCCACATCATGGATCATGCCATAGCAATTGAATCAATCTCGACGGTCCATTTGACTCGCAACAAGAGACAGACTAGGGAAAGAGATGTGAGTTGGAAATAAATTATTCCCACTGTGTGACATAATTCTGTAGCGCTCTCTCTCTCTCTCTCTCTCTTTTTGCCTCTCCAATCCACCCTGACTCACTCTATAAATAGAAGAAGACCCAGGTCATAGTCCGCATGCAACCAATGAGTAAATCAATCGGGTGATTTTAGCAAGCAATTAATTACCACGGATGCCCTCAACTGATTACTACATTTTTTTTTTTTTTGAAACAACTACTAGCCATTCATCAAATAGAGTTGATAGTTACAGGCATGTTTAAACCCTCAGGAGGTCTAGCTAACCAGATATGTCTACCCTCTGGCAAGGAAGTGGCGAATCTTGCCAAACGATGAGCTTCTTCGTTCGTGTCTCTTCTTTCATGCGTGAAAGTAGTAATACCCCTTTGGCTGCTTCGGTCCTTGATCTCGATCAGGATGCTCCCAAAAGTACCCAAGTGGTCACCATGCAGTCCGTTAATGACCTCCAAGCAATCCGATGCAACTTGGATCGGACCCAGCACAAGATCAGCAGCCACATCCAGTGCTTCCCTGCATGCTAGGGCCTCCAAAACCGCAGGTTGAGTGATGCCTCCATATACTGTCGCTGAAGCTCCCAAGAACACACCATCTCGGGATCGACAAACAGCCCCCACCGCTCCTTTTATTAACTCTGTGGAAACAGCTGCATCCACATTCACTTTGTCTTGCCCCCGCGGAGGAGCAAGCCATCGAGCTCGAGGCGCCATTTCCGGCCTACCTCCACGTTGAGGCACTGCCTCTTCCCTGCTAGCCGATAGGTCTTCTAGGAACCGGTTCACAAAGGAAATCGTCGCCATCGGACTCTGGAAATTATCCTCATGGATAGCCTTCCTTCTCGCATGCCATATCGCCCACAGAGTAACCGACATACACACGAGATCATCCTCCTCCAATGTTTCCATCATCGTAAATAACCACCTCCGTGCCTCTTGTTCGGTACACAAGGAAATATGTTCAGTGATTTCCTCCTTTGCTAGAGCCCATGTGCATCGTGCCATGTTACACTCAATCAGAGAGTGTCTCCAGGAGTCCTCCCTTCCACAGATGGAGCATGCCGCCGAAGGTGCCATGTTTCTATGATTTCGGACATCACCTGTAGGTAATGAATGCTTAGCTAACCTCCATAGGAAAATCCGAACCTTAGATGGTATTGGAATTCGCCATAATCCCAACCACGCCTTCTGTTCGTCCAGTATCCCCGAGGAGGCTGGTCTTGCCTCGAGCCAGTCCTCTCTCGTCCTCCTCGTTCCTGCTAGTGCCCGGTAACAAGACCTAACAGAGAACAATCCATTGCGTTCAAAATGCCAAGCCCAAAAGTCCTCTTGGATCCTGTGACACAGCGGTATATTTCTGATAACTTCAACATCCATCGGGAGGAAGAATTCCTCCAACTTCTCCACATTCCACTGCGCAAGATGTTGGTGTATATAGTCGGATACTCTTGCCGGCGCATCTTCTTTAACAGGAGCTACAGGCCGTAGTCTTGCATCTCGAGGGAGCCAATTGTGCTGCCAAGCATCCGTAGATGTTCCATCACCAATGCGTTTAAACAAGCCGATATTTAGAGCATCCCTCCCCTCTAGAATCGAACGCCAAATTAGGGACGGATGGGTTCCCAAACTCGCTGAGAGGATATCACCTGTAGGATAGTAAATTGCCTTTAGTACACGTGCACTTAAAGATTCAGGTACCTGAAGGAGGCGCCACGCCTGGCGTGCTAGCAAAGAGAGGTTGAAAAGCTCAATATCTCTGAACCCTAGCCCTCCATCATATTTCGGACGAGTCATCTGCTCCCATGACACCCAACACGTTCTCCTTTGACCCTCCTTAGAGCCCCACCAGAATTTGCGAAGTGTCGTGTTTATATGCTCGCACAGCCCCCGCGGAAGTTTGAAACATGACATGGAAAAAGTGGGAACTGCTTGGGCCACAGATTTTATCAAAATTTCTTTACCACCCACCGACAGCAACTGCTCCATCCAGCCCAAAACTTTCTTCCACACTCTATCTTTTAAGTACTTGAAAGCTCCATTCTTGAACTTTCCCACATCAGATGGCATCCCAAGGTACTTCTCATTTAGTGTCTCCTTCTGAACTCCAAGGACTTCCTTGATACCATCTCTCACATTTTCTGGACATCCCTTACTGAAGAAGATCGAAGATTTGTCCATATTTATTCTCTGACCCGATGCATTGCAATATTTAGTAAGCATCGTCTTTATTTCCCGGGCTCCCACATCACTTGCTTGGAAAAACAGCAGGCTGTCATCGGCAAAGAGCAAATGGTTCACTTCTGGAGCAGAAGGAGCCACTTTTAATCCACGAAGCACAGATGACTGATCAACATTTTTTAAAAGGCACGAAAGGCCCTCTGCTGCCAACAAAAACAAGTATGGTGAGATTGGGTCCCCTTGGCGTAACCCCCGGGTAGGTCTGAATTCTCCTTGTGGTGCTCCATTGAACAACACGGAGAAAGAAACAGTTGAGACGAGCCTCATAATGCGTGCTACCCAATTTCTGCTAAATCCTAGCTTCAGCATGATAGCCTCCAAGTAGCACCATTCCACCCTGTCATACGCCTTCCTCATATCCAAGTAGATTTTGGAAGAAAAAGGGGCCGTTCCCTGGATCCCTCCCTCAATTAATTACTACCACGGATGCAATCCCGATGAGAGGATTCGGCCACCACATCACGGATCCACGCCGCAGCGAATCAATCTCCACGGTTCATTTTCTTGCAACAAGAGACAGAGTAGAGAAGAGCCGGGAGCCGGAAATTAATTATTCCTGCCCTTGTTTTACGAAAATTAGATAGATCCGTATGTGCGGTTGTCCATAAAAATAAAAGAGAGCATCGGTAGATCGATTTGGTGGGAAGCCAGATCCGTCTTGGCCGGGAAAAAAAAAGAGGTAAGGTAACGATGGATCGATCTTTGGTCCATGCGTGCGGACTCCCCCTCGTGTATGCAAGATGGCGTGAAGCAGTGCGAGATGCGGCACGCTAGCTGGGTACTCTACGTGGGTACATGCATGTACAATATCACACCTCAACGCGCGTATCACCCAAGCGCTAGCTCTTGGTTATCATGCACGTATCTGGTCTCCAACAGCTAAGTCATACTCCTATACACGTACGAGAGATGCACGGCAAAGGGCAGTGAAGACACGCGCGCGCTTGCGACATGCACGCGCGAGACACACTCCTCATGCGCTGGTGATGTCATCGTTTCGAAGTCTGCACGAGAGGCCGCGGGGACGTACGTACGGCAGCAAGGAGTGCGAGACGAAGGGCATGGTCGGAGTTGTAATCAGAATCGGCGCTGGGTTGGGGCGTCCTATATTCGCCGAATAGGACTGGATCCGGTTTGGTGTCGAATACGGAACAGCAGCAGGTGTCCACGTTGTAGGGCGTGCGGCCCCGGGAGAGAGCACACACCGCGAGGTGTCACATCGTACGTCTCGTGTGGCACGGTGTCAATATGTTTCGACCAGCAGCCGTCCTCCGAGTTCAACTCGCCAAACCACCTGATTCCGATGGTGTGCTCCGGGCACAGCAACGGCAAATACCGGCAGGTTATCTCGCTAGTGACGAGCCGGCAATGCTCCGACGTGATCATCTCCGTGGCTAGATCGAAGCGCACGTTCCTGGAAAACCCATCGTAGTACCCTTGGCTGTACCAGTACACGGCTCCGTCGTCGCATGCAATTGCCGGGTTTCCATAGAGCACGCCGTGCCGCCGTGCACCGCGTATGCGCACGGTCCTCCACTCCCTATCAGCCCCGACGGTGAACACTTTCAGCTCTTGCGTGCTTCCCATCCTCGGACCAAGGAAGTACCCCTCATAGATGGCCTTCTCATCAAAAACACTGTAAACGATTTTGTATCGCCTCGCCTTGGAGTCGAAGCCAAAGCAGTAGGACGCGGTGCTGCACGTTTCAGCCTCGGCCGTCGGCGGCAGCGGCAGGATGATCGACTTGCCGGTGAATGGCTCCACGACCTTGATGATGCCGTGCATGGAGTCGCGGAAGCAGAGCAGGCTCTTGCACGTGCCGATCATCTCCGCAACCTGGTTGACGGTGAACTTGGCCGTGAGCTTCCATTGCTCGTCGAAGAGGAAGCCGCCACCGTTGAGCGACTCGTGGACACCGTCGTCGGCCTGGCTGCGTCCCTGATAAAACACGATGGTGTGCGTCGGTGCACGCGGCCGGTGGACCATGTGCGCGTCCATAAAGCTCTGGCCGGAGATGATGTCGCGCCACTTTTTGCAGACAGAGCGGAGGCGGCGGAGATCGCTGGCCGGGAGCCAGAGCAGGACATTGGCTAGGACATCTGGCGGCAGGGCCGCGAGATTGGCAGCGTCGGCATCAACATAGGCATCGCCGGCCGTTTTCTGCTTCTTGAAACCCAGAGGGAGCATCGGACCAGCCTGAAGGGATGGAGTGCTTGCACTTGGACTTCTTGTGATTGTTGCGTGACGAGTCTGTTCTTTTTATGACGTACATGGCGTGACGAGTCTGATGGAGAGACAGACGGAGTTGTAATCAGAATTGGCGCTGGTATTTGCCGCTCTCAATCAAGGAAAGTGATTCTCCTTCAATTCAGACTGTTGTGCGGATATGCCTGTGTTGTGGATGTAATCAAGGGAAGTCCTTTTTAGCATCTATCCTTGGATCCTAATACTCCGGCTGATTCCGATTACTACACCAACTGCAAACGGCCTCCGCCTCTCCAACAGGCTTGTCGCGGCCACGCATACATGCATATTCCCAAGAAGTTACCATGCTTCAGTCGCCTGCTACTTTTCTTTTTCTTTGGAAATCAGATGGTAAAAAAGATACGTACTCCTTTTGTTGACGTACTAGCTAACCCAAGAGCGGTCATCTAGTAGTCGATTTTGTGAGCAGTCGATCGATCAAGTCCAGTTTTAGGCGTCCCGCCGGAGCAATCACAACCAGAAAACGTGACCAAAGTGTTACTCCTACTTTATATAACTCATCACAACTCGTGTTCATGTAGAACTCGTCACAACTCAGATCCCAACACTAATTGGAACTCCATCCGGAAGTCAACTCCTCTAGTCCTCTTCATAAGCTTACAACAACATATCCTCCTGTCTAGCTAGTCAGCCACGGGTTGGAGCCATTGCAATGCCTCACCGCCGTTCCCTCCGGAACCAAGCAAAAGCAACGTTCCAGGATGCCACCGTGTGTCTCCCGCAAGACGTCCTCGCCAGCATCCTTCTCCGACTCCCGGGGAGCGACCTCCGCCGCTTCCGCTGCGTATGCAAGGAGTGGTGTGAGGTCATATCGGACCCTTCTTTCGTCGACCAGCACATGTTGCACGGGCCACAGGGCCTGGCCAACACCATTGTCTTCTTTCCCGGAAAGAGCCCAGCCTACAGAGCCAAGTTTCCTAGCAGTTTGCGAGATTGGGATGCCAAACAGGCAGACAATGGGGCAGGGTACCTCCTGGATGAGCACTGGCGAGTCACCGCCAGGTTCACGGTCAGCGAGTCGGAGGACATGGTGGGCGCATGCAACGGCCTGCTCTGCCTCCTCGACGTCCTCCGGGACGCTATCAACATCGTGGAGCCCTACACCGGCGAGTCCATCACCCTGCCGCTGCCACCGGAAACCGAGAACTGGCACGAACACAGCGCCTACTGCTTCGGCTTCGACACCGGTTCAAGGAGGTACAAGATCTTCCATATAAGCCTCGACATCCAATATTGGGCAGACTCCTCAAAGCAATATCTGTATGTGTACACGATCGGCGGAAGCAAGAACTGGAGGAGGGTGCATATCCCCACGGGCACAGCCAAAGAAAATATATACTACAGCGACCCGGTGTTTGCCGATGGGTCATTGTACTGGTCCTACGATGCAGACGGTGAGTTTGCGAAGCTCGCAAGATTCAATCTGGCGACGGAAGAAATTACATCTTTGTCCATCGTTGACTTCCTTCCAGTGGATGGTCTTTGTACGGAATTAGAACCAACAACCGACTCGGATGCACGGATTGGCGTGATAACTGTCGGAAGGTTAGGGAAGCAGGACGTGTTTTTCATGGGAGAGGGCGGCCGTTGGACGCGAAATAACCTCAGCGACGTGACACTGCCTCAAGGACGGCATCCCGCTTGGCCGTATGCCCTGCAACGGGGGCACCTCCTGTTGAAGGACTTACGGGACGGTGGCCTCTATGCTCACCTGATTCCGGTTGTAAGGAACAATGATTTGGGATCGGGAAAGCTGCTGCTGAAAACAGGTAAGGAGAAGAAGAAAAGGGAGACCAAGAGAACAAATAGGCAAGGAGAAAAAGAACCAATAGGCAAGGAGAAGAACAATACGCGAGGATTGTTCGTCCCGGCCCGGTCAAACCAGGTGCCAGAGATGATAGGGCGAGCCCCGCAAGAATGGACCATTTTAAGAACCTTTTGCTATGCCCCGCCACTCTCGCCTGCTCTCTTGGCACACCGCTGTGGGTTTCCGTGTGGGTCGCCACAACCTCTCGCGAAAAAACAGAAGTGCAAGTAGATCGTGAGATGTACACACTCAGTCTACAAAATTTACAGTAGAAAAAAAATGATATGTGTACTACTTGCTCCAAGCTTTTCTTTTAGCAACCTATATCTCCTCCTAGTTGTTGCATCAACGATCGAATCCAGCTTCTCTTGCAGTGTCACAGCATGTAATTCCCAGAACAAAGAATAATATATCCGTCACCATCCATTGTGAGTAATTGTTCCTTACTCATTTGATGTATCAAGCCACCGAAGCTTCGAAGCAAGCTGATGGATCAACATGTCCGGCCGGATCATTTTTCACCACATGTCATATTCTTCGGTTTAATAATGTAAACGGTGAAAGAAAAGTCATGTGTCCAGTTGATTAGGAAAAAATCGGACGCCGATATTTACCTATCAAGGAACTTGTTTGTCCTATCTCACACAATATTTGAACTACACAACGCCGATGTTGCAGTCCTTCTCAAATGAGCAACGGTTTCGAATGACATGTGATGCCAAGCTATGTCGACCGTCAAACAGTTGGTTTTCATTTCATCTTCTATTAACGAATCAAAAAGTTATATTGTGTAAAGACAGTTTATAATAATCTAAATTTATATTTTCATATCCGAAAAAGAAGTTTTTACAAATTTCAAGCCCGGCCGTAAACATTTTTTAGAATCCTATGAACAGTCCTTGAGCCCGTTTTCATAGTTTTTTGAAAGCGTGAACATTTTTTGAATGTTTTGGGAATATTTTTCTTGAATTGCATAACAAATTAAACGCATAAAAACTTGTCCTTTTGAAGCCATGAGTAAAAACAAAACATCAAATTATTTTATATATATATGAACATTTCTTCACATCAGGAATATATTTTTTAACATTTCACGTACCTTGAAAAATATTGAATGAAAAAACAAGATATTAGATAATAAAAAACAAGTAAACAATAAAAATGAGAAAACAAAAAAGAAAACGCGTTTTTCATTCGATTCCGACCTGGTTAATTGGTTTGGGGAAGAATGCACCTATAGATGATGTCGTACTTGCTACTTTTTCTTCTTCTTTGGAAATGAGAAAAGGATGGAAGCAAAAATAGTTTCCTTTTGCTGACGTACTAGGGTAATAGTAGTACTCCATCTGTATCAAAATATCAGAATGTTCTAGCTTTTCCTACACAAAATGTATCTAGACATGTTTTAGTTTCAGATACATATATGAATCTACACACTAACACATGTGTAAATACATTTTGTATAGAAAATGCTAAAACATCTTATATTTTGATACATAGTGAGTACTTGCTAATTCTAGGGCTGGCTCATTTCCGCAGTTAATTGACGAGATCCCAGAATTAGAAACGACCGGTGTCCGCTCCCAGGGGCGGCTCGGGAAACCCTAGCCGCCACCCCCGCCGCACCCACCTCCTCCTCCACCCTCTCCGCCGTCACTGGAGGATGCGGCCGGGCTAAGCCCGCACTATGGATGGCGGCGGCGGGGCAAGCCCTCGCGCAACGGCAGTTTCTCCCAAGATTCAAGGCGGATCGAGCGGCCTCGCCGGAAACGGTGCCCGCTACTCCGGCAGTGCAGCGCCTCTGGCGGCGCAATGGCGTGGCTTCTCCTCTTGGCGGGGCTCACAAAGACGCTCCCGGTGGGACTGTAAGGCCGTGGCGGCGGCGCCCGTCGCTACTCTCGGCGACAGCTTCGGTTGGCCCCGCTAGTCCATGTCAAGGCAGATGCTGCAGATCCTGTGCCCTGGGCCGACGGGGCTTGATCGTGCCCGCCGAGTTGGGCGCTTGGTGGCGGTGATGGTCGTGCGGGCTGGTCTGTCTGTGGATATTGAAGCGGCAGCGCCGGCAAAGGCCGGGCCAATTTTGGTCGACGACGGCGGCGCCTGTGAGCATCGTTACCTTGTGGAATGCGTCGTTGCGGGTCTACCGTCTTCACATCCTAGTCGTCCGAGGGAAACCCTAGATACGGGTTTCTAGATCGTACAATGTTGGCCTTGCACCATTCTTCTTGAGGGCTTTGATTAGAGTATGATAGAGCTAGCGGGTGTCCTGAGGTTTGTGTTTGTGGTCTGCAATGGAGGAGCGGTGTTGAATCTATAGCCTCACGACAGCGAGTCTCAGCGGCGTGGCGCAGCGCGGTCTTGATGATGGAAGCTTGATGGTGGATGCGTGCAGGACGGAGGCGTCGTGTGGCGTCGTGGCGACGTTGATGCTGGCCTGGCAAAGTCGCTGCACTGATAACCCGTGAAGATGGTTCGGTGGAAGACCGCGCAGCGGAGCATCGACGTGCGTGTCTACGCCCGTATGGGCTCTTGCGTAAAGCCTCCGGTTTAGATGATGTGCGTTGGTGTGTTAGCTCAGGGTATCAGCTCGGATATTGACTACCTCTTCATCAAGTGTAGGTTTGTATGTGTGACGAATTTGTTGTCAAGCAGGTGGCTTCCGGTTGATCTTTGTAACCCTCTGTAAGGCGGTGTGGTTTCGCTTTTTATTAATAAAAATCCGGCTGTGTGGACGTCCCATGAGATTGCTTCCACGGGCGCGCCTTCGCGAGACGTCCTCGCCACCATCCTGCTCCGACTCCCGGCGAGCGACCTTGGCCGTCTCTACCGCGTTTGCAAGGAGTGACGTGATGTCATCTCTGATCCAATCTTCCTAGAAGCGCACCAGGTCCATAAAGTCCACATATCAGGTACAATGGTAGGCGACTGGACAGGCGATTCAGTGGGCGACTCCACTGACGCCCTGGATACGCCGACGATTGCTACTCCGGCGACCGGCGGCCATAAAACTGACTTCGCTCAACCCCCGACGTTCTTTAAGATAAGAAGGAACGGAAAATATATGCTAATCACAGCTAATCCACACCTACAAACTCGCGGCAAAGTGCATAAAGTACCGAGGCAACTTAGCTCAGGTGCACTATTCAATCAATAGTGGATATTTTCTCCACACACAAAAAAAAAAGACAATAGCGGATACACTACTAAACAACTGCGATGTCCCGGCGGAGCGGTCCCATCCAGAAAGAGGCGACCAACGCTGATGGCCACGCTGCTGCCACCGCATGTCCGTACCTCCCGCAAGACGTTCTCGCCAACATCCTGGTGCGCCTCCCGGCAAGCGACCTTCGCCGCTTCCGCCGGGTCTGTAAGGAGTGGCGCGAGACCATCTCTAACCCTGCCTTTATCGACGAGCACAGTGTCCATGGTCCACAGACTCTGACCCACACCATCGTTTTCTTTCCTGGCCAAATCGGCAGCAACAAATACTCGGATAATGGCAGCGGCTTCCTCTTTGATGAAGAGTGGCGACTCGCCGCCATGTTCTCTGCCGCCAGGTTTAATGAGATGATAGGCCAATGCAATGGCCTGCTCTGTTTTCTCGATGGATGCAGCCGCCGACGCGCCATCTACGTCGTCGAGCCCTTCACGGTGAGTCACTAACCCTACCGTTCCCCCCAAAGACGAGCAGGTGGGACGATCATTCCGCCTACTGCTTTGCCTTCGACCCAAGTTCGAGAAGATACAAGATTTTCCACCAGGGAAGACAATGTAACACCTGGGGTGTTCCCCCTTGGTAGAATTGGTCGCTTTCTTTTTCTTTTTTTGCATCACATGCATTGCATCCTGTTCTCAAAAACCACTCCAAAATTCAAACCACTTTAAACTTTCAAAACATGTATGAAATTTCCAATTAAAAGTTGCAACCTAAACAACTCAACTTGTTTTCAAATAGTTTGAAGTTGCTTTATTTAAATTGCTTGTTAATAAAAACTCTCTTTAATCAACACCCTAAATGGTAATTTCAAATTCAAATAAATCAATCATAATGGGCATGATCCAATTGTGGTTTAAACATTAAATTCTTGCAAATAATTAAGTTCAATAAGATTTCATAATTGTTTGGGTTTATTGAATAAATTGTTTAAAAATCAATCTTTATGAAATACAATGGAAATGCAAATAGCAATTTACAACTCAAATTAATATTTCAAATTTTTGGACTTAATGTGCACAATTGCTTTTACTCACTGTTTTGCAAATTAATAAAATCTATTTATAAAATGCAAAACCCCAAAAAAATCTCTTTCTCTCTCTCTCTTTCATCACTTACAAAAAAAAGAAGAGGGAAGAAAAATAAAAAGAAAACCCTTTTGGGCTGGGGGAGGCAGGCCAGCCCACAAGGGGCAGCCCACCTACCACCCCTATCCAGCCCGATCCACCCTCTCCTTCTGTCGTCTTTCTCCTCACCTGCCCCCTTCCTCTCGTTCTGAAAAAGGCAGTCAACAGAGCACATGGGCAGCTCCTTTTCCCCTCCACCACGGCCACACTTCCCCCTCCATAAAGCCCCCCTCCACTCCTGGAACCCTAGGCTAACCCTACTCCTCCCTCTCCATCCATCGCCGCCGCCGCAAACTCTCTCCACCAAGTTCTGTTCCTTGTCCTGCACAAACAGACCCCACCATCGACGTGCTCGACGGCGCCGGCCTCCCTCGGTCCTCCTCGACCCGATCGCCTACTCCAGCACCACCATGGTGAGTTTCCGGTTCCGTTTTCCCCCTTACCATGCTCGTTTCCCCTCTTCGTACCTCTCGCTAGCCATGTCTGTGTCACCATGGCTGGGCAGTACGAGCTCGTGTATCATCTTCCTTCGGTGCCTTGTGCACACGCCCAGCCCGCACTGCACCGATTCCCACCCGCACGCACGCAGCAACGTACGACGACCACCTGCACGTTTGTCTCGAGGTCGCTCACGAGTTTTCCCCAGCGCTGCGACAGGTTCATCGTCGACGTCTGTTTCTGAACGGGAAAAAGAATGCATCTGCTGGTGTTGCAAGTTCAGTAACGATGCCATGCTTGTTATGGTTCCAGATCGGGGTTATACCAAGACCAGCTAGCTAATACGGTGGTTCTACATCCTATCTGTACCCTAGAAGATCCATGGCTCAAGTCCCCTCCGACGTGAAATCCCTTTTATTTCTGTTTCTGTTCATTACTGAAGATGAAAGCCTGCAGCTTGTTCCGTCTAAAATTCAGTTAACGAGCTTAGGCCCCTCAAAAGGACGCAATTTGCTTACCTACGCAACGCAGCACAGTAGCGCAGTGGCTCTGCTCCCTCTCGCCCGTGCAGTAGGTCGCGGGGTCGAACCCCTGGAGAGGCAAAATCTAACTTAGGGTCATGGGCTGGTAAGATTCTTTCGTACGGGGACAGATTGGTTCTTATTATTTCTGTCCTAACCAGCCTACCCATGTTCTTATTATCTTTCTTTCCAATACCTGTTGGGGTTAGGAAGCGATTAGATTTCTTCCGTAGTAGGTTCTTTTGGCAGAGTGATTCGCCTAAAAGAAAATATCGACTATCCTAGTGGAATGTTGTTTGTAGACCTAAGGACCAAGGTGGTTTAGGAATTGAGGTGCTTGAAATCAAGAACAAAAGTTTACTGCCAAATGGTTATTTAAATTATTGAATGAAAATGGGGTTTGGCAAGAACTACTTTGTAACAAATATTTGTTTGACAAATCTTTGTCTCAAGTGGAGGTAAAACCCATGGACTATCCTTTTTGGAAGGGGCTTATGTCCGTTAAAAAAGATTTCTTCCAAAGAGTGTTTTTTAAGATAGGTAATGGACTATCAACTCGTTTTTGGGAAGATACTTTGTTAGGGAATGCTCCGTTGGCTACTCAATACCCTGGGCTCTATAACATTGTGAGGAGTAAGAACGTGTTGGTATCAGATGTGTTATCACATACTCCTCTAGATATTCACTTTCGTAGAAACTTGGTTGGAGAGAGGTAGGTTGCATGGCTGCGTTTGGTGCGTAGTCTGATGGAAATTCATCTAAATATTGATAATGATAACTTTGTTTGGGGTCTTTCCGTTTCTGGCCATTTTTCGGTTAAATCCATGTATCTGGATTATATGCATGGTAATACTCCTTTTCTGCATAAATACCTGTGGAAATTGAAGGTTCCACTAAAAATAAAAGTGTTCATGTGGTTTTTGCAGCGCAAAGTGATTCTAACTAAGGATAATCTAATTAAGAGAAGCTGGGTTGGGTCAAAAAAATGTATGTTTTGTGATAGTGATGAATCAGTGGATCACTTATTTATACATTGCAGTTTTGTTAAACATATTTGGAGGTTGCTTCACTTTACGTTTAGCATAGCTCAACCAGTTAGTATTGATCGTATGTTTGGTAATTGGCTACAGGGTATTGATAAAAAAATCTAAACCTCGAATTCAAATTGGAACTTGTGCTTTTGTATGGGCGCTTTGGAATTGTAGGAACGACATGATTTTTAACAAATCTAGAGGTGCTCACTTTTTGCAGGTTACTCACCAGGCCATATACTGGGTTCATATGTGGTCTTTCCTTCTTCCGCTGGAGCAGCGGGATTTTATGAATTCTGGATGCACTCGCTTGATGGCGGTCATTCAGGCTATCTACAGCCAGGATGGCTAGCTGCACACTAGAAGGATTCAATGAGTTTTTTCATGATTTTGATACAATTCTTGTGGTTGATACTGGTATCCATTCTGGATATTGCGTGATTTGTAAGACACTGGATTGTACTTTTCATCCTTTTCAATATAAAAGCGTTGTGTGCATCCTCGTGATGCAGAGGCTGGGACTATGCTCCCATTTCAAAAAAAAAAAGGACCATGAACCGTGCGTACCAACCCACACCATCGTGTTCGTCTCCTCCTCCAAGCAGCTCGCAAGTCGAGGGTTCCTCTTCGAGGAGCGATGGCGATCCACGGCCATGTTTGCCGCCGGCAAGTTAGAAGGCATGGCAGGCACGTGTAACGACCTGGTCTCCTTCCTTGACGTCGGACCCGCAACTGGTACTTCTTTGGATACGCAAAAATAATTAATGTGTTAGAAAGTGGACTGGAAGGTGGAAATCTCCTTCACTCAATAAAAAGACTTCGGTTTGTGCATGCTTCTCGCTGCCTCACGTCAGGCATAGTCTCTTCTACGGATTATGATAATCCTGAGTGTTAGTCATAGTAATCTGTGGTTTAATAAATTGTGTCCTTTGCTTCAAGAATCTCTGCTAGCAATGCTTATATTTGTGAACCAACATTCTTGCATATTAGCAGAAATATATCTGCTAACATTCTCGCTGCCTCCCATTCTTGCTTTTTTTTAGTCATAGTAACTCTTTTGGCTTTGGAAATAAAAGTTGAGCTGTGTGGCTGTTGCCTTACAGTTGGTAAAAAAAAAAGTCTGTCTTCAAGGTTGCACTCGCTATAAGTCACTCTTCAGTTTTGGTTTCAATCTGCCTGGAGCACTCGTCAAGAATTTTCCTAGAGCACTAGTGGCGGTTACAGGTAGACTTCATGTTGTAGTTTTCCCCCGCAAAAAGAAAAATGGTGGCCTGGCCCGTGAGGTCCAACACTTTTGGGCTTGTCTCGTTCAGACTCTTAACACCTTGTGCAATTAGGCAAATCCTATTTGCTGCTCGTTGGTGGCGCAATTCGGCCACGCCGCCTGCGGAAGCGCGTCCGATGGGCCGGCCTATTTTTGGGTCCGGTCCATTTTTTATTTTTTTTTCAAACTTTTTTGTTCATAATTTCTTTTCTTTAACTTTTATGTCTAAAATTTATTTCTAATTGGTTTTATTTTTGTTCAAAACATTTTTTATTGAAAGAGGTGGGGAGGGGGGAGGAGGCTAACGAGAACGGCCCATTTGCTCCGCCCAGTAGGCGGCGGCAAGGAAGTGCCGCTACGGGGCGGCAAATAGGATTCCCCCGCAATTACCACCAAACCTATTTATTTGCTAATGATCAAAGACTCAAGACAAAGAACTAGTTTTATCAATATAGTTTCCTCCAAACAATTTTCATAGCGCATCAATATAAAAGGCAAAGCTTTTCTCTTGTTTCAAAAAAAAAAATATCATACCGCATCCGAGGCACAACAGTTTTAACAACATAGTTTCCCGAAACTAAGAGGCCTTAAGTGGAGCACGAGGAAGCCAGATACAATGTCGGATTGTAGGCGAAAGCACTTATAGATTGATGTCCGTGGGAGAATTTCCCTACTATGGCAATCTGGCTAGAAACAGTGGCTATCGACTTGTTTCTCTGATAGTGACAACAGGGAACTGGAACGAACTTGTACCACTCGGTTGGCTGTTCCTCCATTTGGCCTGTCTGGATGAGAAGTGTTTTCCTTCCAAGATAAAGTTCTGTCATACACGTACTGCTGTTGTCGATCTCGTGAGCATACAACGATCCATCCTTCTCTTGCAGTAGCAGATGCCCTCGTTGAAGGGCGTGCCGCCTCGGTAGAAGTCGCGGATAACCCAGCAACCCTTCAGTAATCTCATGCGGCAAGGCGGTGATGTTGTGTGGCCAGAAGCGGTCCTCCCACTCACCGAACCACCTTATTTGGATGTCGCACAGGCCCCATGATGCATGTGCGCGTTTGCAGGTGATCGTTCTTACCGGCATCTGACGAACAACCAGCCGGCTCTCGACCGACGTGATCTCCTCGGTCGCTAGGTCAAACCGCACGTACTTGAGGATTCCATCTGGCGTTCCACCAAGCCAATAGACGGCTCCATCGCCGCACGCTGGCGCGGGGTTATTGTGGGAGTAGCCGTGCAGGGCGCACGCGAAATGCACAGTTCTCCACTCCTTATCCGCTCCGACTGTGAACACGTGCAGATCCTGCTCCTTCACGTTCTCGATGTTACTCGAAGACGGGTTGAAGAGACCGTGAACGATTTTGTATTGTCTCGTTTTGGAGTCGAAGCCGAGCGAGTACGACCCAGCGATTCTATTGGCATACCTAGCTGGCGATAGGGGCACGAGGGTCGACTCGCCGGAGAAAGGTTCCACGACCCTGATCACGGCGTCAGAAAGGATGAGGAAGAAGAGAAGACTGTTGGACGTGCCTATCAATCTCGCCGATATGTCGACCGTGAACCTAGCCGAGAATCTCCATTGCTCGTTGAAGAGGAACCCGCAGCCGCGCATCTGTGTGAAAGGCCAGCATGGCTTACTAGTTCCTTGATAGAACACGAGGGTGTACGTCGGGGCGTGCGACCTGTGCGCGCTGACGAAGCTTGAGATGACGTCGCGCCATTCCTTGCAGACGTGGCGCAGGGCACGGAGGTGGAACGCCGGGAGGCGGAGCAGGATGTTGGAGAGGACGTCTCGCGGGAGGTACGCCGCTGTGGCCATCGCCTGCATATCGTGGACAACGGATCGGCTGATCACCTAACTATATCCAAAAGGTGCTTCTGGCTCGTATATTTTGGTAGAGTCCACCAGTAGAGACGTCGGAGTTGTAATCCGCCTGAGTTTCTGATGGCGTATAGACTACGTACACTGACTCAGGAACGATCGATGGTTTCCTATGCAAAGACGTACCGGTCGTGAAGATTGACGATTCCAGACCAACAGTTGGCCTGTTCGTTCTCTCCACGGATTCTATTAGAGTACATTATCAACATACAGCTGGTCTGCTCAACTTAATCGGTATTCGCCGAATACAACTGGATCCGGTTTGGTGAACATTGGATTCAGTAATTCTGACGGTTCCCGAGTCGTTTTATATGTCTCGTTCACAAGGCAATATTTAAGATAAGAAGGAACGGAAAATATATGCTAATCACAACTAATCCACACGTACAAACTCGCGGCAAAGTGCATAAAGTACCGAGGCAACTTAGCTCAGGTGCACTATTCAATCAATAGTGGATATTTTCTCCACACACACAAAAAAAAAAGACAATAGCGGATACACTACTAAACAACTGCGATGTCCCGGAGGAGCGGTCCCATCCAGAAAGAGGCGACCAACGCTGATGGCCACGCTGCTGCCACCGCATGTCCGTACCTCCCGCAAGACCTTCTCGCCAACATCCTGGTGCGCCTCCCGGCAAGCGACCTTCGCCGCTTCCGCCGGGTCTGCAAGGAGTGGCGCGAGATCATCTCTAGCCCTGCCTTCATCGACGAGCACGGTGTCCATGGTCCACAGACTCTGACCCACACCATCGTTTTCTTTCCTGGCCAAATCGACAGCACCAAATACTCGGATAATGGCAGTGGCTTCCTCTTTGATGAAGAGTGGCGACTCACGGCCACGTTCTCTGCCGCCAGGTTTAATGAGATGATAGGCCAATGCAATGGCCTGCTCTGTTTTCTCGACGGCTGCAGCCGCCGACGCGCCATCTACGTCGTGGAGCCCTTCACCGGTCAGTCACTAACCCTGCCGTTCCCCCCAAAGACGAGCAGGTGGGATGAGCATTCCGCCTATTGCTTTGGCTTCGACCCAAGTTCGAGAAGATACAAGATTTTCCACCAGGGAAGACAACGTGAACACGATCAGTACATATACACCATCAGAGGAGGAGAGAGATGGAGAAAGGTGGAGGTAGCCCGTGCAGCAGCCCAAAAAGTGTTCTACGGAAACCCCGTGTTTGCCCATGGATCGGTGTACTGGTCTGTTCATACGAATCACCACAGTGAGCTCGCACGCTTCAATCTGGCAACGGAGGAAGTCACGTCGGAGCCCATCAGCTCCGTGGATTTTGGAAAGTCCATGGCCATTATGCCAAACTCGGACAAAGGGGTGTGCGGGATGACCTACGGCATCGGTTGGCTCGGGGAGTCGCAAACGGAGTTCGTGGGAGATTGTGGCCGTTGGATGCGATATAATGGCGCCATAATGCAGCCTTACGGGCGGCGCCTCGCGCGGCCGCATCCGCTGCAACGAGATCACTTGCTGCTAAACGACTACGAGGATAAGGGCCTATACGCTCACACTGTTGCGACAACGAGCAATGATCTAGATCGCGGGAAGCTGTTGGTGGAAGCGTGTGAGGAGGAGAGGCCGGCCAGCTGCACTACACGAGGGTTGTTTGTCCCGGTACAGCTTAACCAGAAGGCATCAGCCATACCAAGACTATACGCATATGTCGGCCACCATCCAAGGGTGTTTTGCTATGGACAAACTTACATATAGCTATCATAATTGCGGCTATGTTTCGCCAAAGAAAAACTTAGTTATGGCTACCAAAATTGGCCTAATTATCACAAGTTCCTATATGTTTTTTTTTCTTTCCAAATCCATACACTTTTAGCGCATAAGTTGCAGAAAGTGGAAATATAAGTTTGATCGCGTTTGACACCACCAGTATACGATCGTACAATGTAAGCCCACAATCGGAGATCCATGTGTGTTATAACTTATAACCAATCGTTTATGCCTTGTCCTATGTGTTTACTTCTATATTAATATAAAAGGTAAAGATTTTGTTTTGTTTCAAAAAAAGTAACCAATCGTTTATGTACAAAATTAAGTCCATGTTTAATGCCTCGAGGCGCGTTCAACGGCCAAACAGTTGCATACAGTTTGCTTATTTGAACCGTGTAATACCCTATAGCACACGGTTGTTAATTATTAACAATATATATATAGTGTTGAAATATCGCATAACTTAATAACTCATGTGCTATATATGAATAATCTCCTTGGCCTCCATCCCACGTGTATAAGAGTCTTCTAGTCTCTCTCCATCGTGTCACACATAAGCGGCGAGTTAGCTTACTCGGCCGCACCGATAAGACCTCGGATCCGGACCAGGATTTTGTGAACTCGGCCTTGGCAAGAGAGGGTGGCAGCACAAGGGCGGGCACGAACGGATCGATTCCGATTTAGATATCCAATGCCTTCATGCGCCAAATTGTGGAAATATCCGAGAGGAAAACCGGAACTCGTCGGCTTCGAGATCGGGGAGGTCGACATGAACCAAATCGGCAACATGGTGCTCGAAGATCAACAGGACCAGCACCACCTTTGTACATATCGCAAGCACTGGCCGCCACCCACACGAGTCGGAAGGCCACGCAATAGAGCTACGGCTAGAACAGTCGTGTCGTGTCCACCTTGAAGTCCACAGCCAACACGCAGCCTCCGGTGCGCGCTGTCGGAAGGCCCCAACCGCATCGATGGTGGGTATCGGTGGGACCCAAGATCCACGGCACCGCCGGTTCAGTAGGAACACAGCTCATTGCGCTGTCGAGTAAGGGAATCTAGAGTTCTCGACTAGGGGCTCCTCTCTGCCGACCGGGCACGACGGGAGGCACTCGCGCCGCCATAGTGGTGCTTAAACATCATAGCCGCGATCTGCGCCCCGAGCTCCTTCGACGCTAGGGCCCACAGCCGCCGCGGACGCGGTGAGGATCTACAACTGAAACTCCAAAATATCTTTACACGCTCACAAGGTCATAGGCTATAAGTAAACCACGAGATGGACAAATTAACATCTACTCCCTTCGATCCTAATTAAGTGACGCAAGTTACACAAATATTTGTGCTTATTTAGTTTACTTTCCATGATACTTAATATGGATCGGAGGGGGTATTATAAATCCAAATGCTTTCACCATCGACGCCGGGAGGTTATCAGCATTGTAGAACCCTTCACCGGCGAGTCGATTTCCCTGACACTGCCGACAGGTTCGTCGTGTAGGCGTGCCGCCCGGTCGTACTGCTTCGGATTCGACACCACGGCGAGGCAATACAAGATCGTTCACCAAAGTTTGAGCTATAAGAACTTTCTAAAAGTGTTTACGGTCGGAGCGGACAAGGGCTGGAGGACCGTAGTGAGCATTCCCTATACCTCCCGCCGCGACCTGTCATGCAACGGCAGAACCGTGTACTGGAGTTACAACCAATACGCAGAGGACGACGGCAGATACGCAGACGGGATTCCGATGTATGCGTGCTTCGATTTGGCGACGGAGGAGATCACGTCGGTCGAGTGTCAGCTGGTGAATGGGCAACCTATCTTTTGCGATCATCCGTGGTGGCAGCGGGGTCAGCCATGTGTCATCAGAATATGGTGGTTGGCCGGTGAGACAGACGACGGCTACTGGCCCCGTAATATGAACGGCACAACGTTCGATACAGTCGGCATGACCCTTCCCCATGGGCGTCAACTCCCGAGGCCACACGCGCTGCAAAATTCTAGGTGTAGACCAGGGAGGTGAGATGCTCTCCGCCAGAGGCGATCCCTCAGGCGACAGGCCATCTGGTAGGTTCTGGGCGTCGTCGACGTCGAGCAGCGACGATGATGACGGAGCGCCGTCTCAGACTTCGGAGGTGTCGGCGACGCGATCTTGGAGGTATCTCTGCCGCACCCCTTCTCCTTCTCCTACACGCGATCTCGGATCCTCGCGGAGAACCAGACGACCAGCCAGGGAGCCACGCATTCGTCAGGCTGCAGTGCTCTTGCAAGATCTCTTGCCTCTGGTACGTCCCTCTCCTACTTTTCTCGATGCTGTCCCAATCGTGCCTTCAATGGAGGAGCCGATTGAGGAGGGGGATTGGATCCTGGTTCAATCGCGACGTCGTCGACGTGAATTACGAAAGTTGAAGGAATTGTCCTCTTCTGCATGTTTCAGATCGGACAATGGTCTTAGTTCGTTTCCTGGCTCTAATGCAAAATTTGAATTTGTTCAAAACTGCTTTTCATTGGGCCGGGTACCCACCGCTTCCGAATCGGGCCCGGTTAATGTTCCGACCGATCCTGCGAACCACAAACAAAACCCTAGCATTGGCTTGGGGCTGTTTTTCTCGATCAGATCTAAGCTACGACGGCTACGTGGGTTTCCTCCTTCCTTGCTCGCGCTCAACATGAACAATGGCGGCGGCAATTATCGAGGAGGGGGTAGAGGCTCATGGGATCGCGGCGGTGGCCAGGGACGAGGTGGGCGCTTCAATGGCAATGGCGGTAACTTCAACAACTCTCTGAACAATGGTTACCGCAATGGCAGTAATTCATTCGGAGGGTTCAATGCTGCAGCCAACAATACGATGCCCCAAGGTAACCAAGGCCCCAACAACAATTTTGATATGGGGGGACCTAGCTTCGTAGGAGATCAAGGAGGCGGTTTCGGAAACAATCAAGGGAATTTCATGAATTATGGACAGAATAACTTCGGTAACAATAACCAGGGGAACTTTGCCAATGGGCAAGGGAATTTCTCTAATCTTGGTAATCAGCAGGGTACGGGACAGAGCAATTGGCTCGGTGGATCAGATGGTAATATCCAGAACCAAGGGTTCATGGGTCAGAATCAAAACCTCCCGCAGGGCAGATTTGCGGTGGGATCGGCTCCCAATTCTTCTGATTTTCGTTCGGGGCAGCAGAGGAATCAAAGCAGGTTTAACAACAGGGGAACTAGCTACCGTGCGGGGCCTAATGGGGCCGGCCGTGGTGCCTTATCTGGGCTCGCTAATAGCAGAGCTGCTAGGGCAGCCGTAACTGCCAAGGCCAGAGCTGAACCTGCCACGGCCTCGAGCAATTCCACTGATGTTCAGAAGGGTAAAGGCATGGATGATGCGGCGGTATCTACAGTAGCAGAACAATTGATTCCAGTGGCTCAACAATTAGTAGAAAACAATATTTCGGACAGAGGGAAGAAATCGGTTAAATGCTTTCGGTGTGGACTTTCTGGGCACGTTTTGGCTGATTGTAATACTCTTCTTTGCGATTATTGTGAGGGGCTAGGGCATGTGGATGATGATTGCCACCTTTTGAAGTTGGTAAAGCCACAAATTCTTGTCTATGGACATGCGCATGATGACCTTACTTTCTATGAGGCAGTGGTTTCCGAGAATTATAGGCCTAGATCGGATAATACTCGCATGGGAACTATCTCTGTGGTTGGTGGAGAACTGAGTATTCCAAGAATCATCTCTCAACTTCAAAGAGTGGTGCCTGTTGATGCATTCCAATGGGAGTTACAGCAGGTGGGCCATAATATATTCAAAGTTCAATTTCCTTCTAAAATTGAACTCGACAGGTTGAGAAACATTGGATCTTTTCGTGTGCCTAATTCCCCCATTGAGTTGGTAGTTGATGCATGGCATACTAGAGATAAACCGGCGTTTGAGCTTCCTAAGTTTTGGTTGTTGATGCATGGGATACCAAGTCAACATAAAGGTGATTTTTTAGCTATGTGGAGCCTTGGGACATTATTTGGGAAGCCAATTCGGATAGATATGAAATATACTAGAGAGCATGGTATACTTAGGGTGTTTATTGGTTGTGTGGATCACACAAAAATACCTAAGCAACTCCCAATTTTTATTAAAGATGGCTTCTATAATCTTTCTTTTGAGAAAGAAGGGGAGAGAGCAGTGGATGTTGATATGACCTCTGTTCAAAAAGGTAATGATAAGGATGGTGATGATGGTCATGATGAAGATGACTTGGATAAGGAAATGGATGTTTCTGATATTCCTGTTCCAGCTGTTCATCCTCCTTTGGAGAAATCTGGTGCAAATGTGAGTACCACTCCTAGTTCATCTACTGTTGGAACTAAAAGAGCTTTGGGGTTATGCTTCTCCCCCCAAGTGGCTAAATCTATTGATGTGGCTCACAAGATATTGAGAGGGGTATCTGAGCCCCTTGGTGATTCACAGTGCATTCGGGTCCCTTTGGAGTCAGCTCATGGTAACACTTTTGGCGAAAAGGTGGATTATGAAGAGGTGCACATTGGCACTTCCCCATCCTCCTTTGATGTTCCCTCTAAGGTACTTCCTTCAGCCTTAACGAAAACAGATTTGCACTATGGTTTCAATGCGGAATTGTCCTCTAATTTTGATAACTGTTTCGGTACTGCGAGCAAGAACTCTAATGTCTTGTGCAATGGTGTACTTTCTGGTTCATTGGAACAGGTGGTCCACGAAGGGAAAAAAGTTTTTCAGTCACATGGTCAGGTTACAGGGCAGGGGCACGCTGGTGCTACTGCGAAGGGCACGAAGACTCAATCCGAACCACGGCAGAAAACTGCCCATTTCTCTGCCGTGACGGCAGAGAAAGAGGTGGTTTCCCACTCGTTTGCGCTGCCGTTGAGCTCTCGGCAGGCTATTTCGCTGCCGCCGCGGCAGGAGTTGTCCGCGCGGCTGGAGTTGAGTGTGCCTGCTACTTCCGGTGTTTCGCCTGCACGTTCTCCGTTACCAAAAAGACAAACTGATACCTCTCCATTGGTAGGGGTGGTCTCGGAGGTTCCAGGGATGGATCAACAGAAAATGACTGCTAGATCCTTCTCCGATGGTGAGAACTTGGTGTTTGATTCACACGGTAACCTGACATGTACATCTACATCTTTGATAGATACTAATGTGTCTAATTCTGTGGCAAATGTATCTTTAACAGTGAACACGGTCCAATCACCTAAGATGTTGGGTGTGGGTACCAGCGTTGGGATTTCTAATTCTCCAATGATTTCGCCAAATATGCAAGATGTTGTGGAGTTTGGTGGGATTGTAGACCCTGCTAGTTCTGGTATGCGCTCTAGCAACAGAATTCGAGCGCAAGAAAATGCTGATGACACTCAATTGGATCGTGCAACGGCACTGGCACAGAGACGCAACGATTTCTACTCTCCAGGTACGAAAGTTAATAGAAAACTATCCTTCTTAGCTCTTCCTAATGAGGCTATTGCTAATACGGCTAGTTTGTTGGGAGTTTCTTTGGGTAATAATGCTTTACAAATTGAGTCTTCCATAGAAAAACTAAAAAATATTGAACAAAACCGAGTGCTCACATGTGTTACGAAAAATGTTGATAATGGAGATGAAGGGGAGGATAATCATAATGTTCTAAATATTGATGTTGGTTTGTCCGAAGATCTTGGGGATGAGGATAATGATCCTTCTGTGGACCAAATGGGGACACAAACCGAGATTTTGCATACTAAAACTACACGTGGAAGAAAGAAACTAGGCACTGGCCTAGATGTCAAAAGACGTAGTGCTAGGCTTCAGAAATTTAAAATTAGTAAACAATGAAAGGTATGATTTGGAATACAGACGGTTTTGGGGACACGGCTAAACATTTTGCGATTAGAGAATCAGTTCGAGAGGAGAAACTAAATTTCGTAGCTATTATTGAAACAGGGAGATCTAATTTTTCAGCACCATTTCTAAATTATCTTGGGGCCGGGAGGGAGTTTTTTTGGTATTGCCTTCCACCTCGTGGTCGCTCTGGCGGCATTCTTGTAGGTTTTGATCCCGTTTTGTTTGAGGTTCAAAACGTTGATGCAGGAGATTTCTGCATTAAGTTTCACATTAAGAATAAGTCGGATGCCTTCCTATGGACTTTTGTAGTGGTATATGGGGCGGCACAAGATTCTCTTAAAAAGGATTTCTTAGCGGAGTTAGTTCGTATTTGCGAAAAGGAAGAGAGACCTCTGTTAGTTGGAGGAGATTTTAACATTATTAGGAGACAACATGAGAAGAACAATGATAATTTCAATGCGCGTTGGCCTTTCATTTTTAATGCTATTATTGAGAGTCTTGACTTGCGAGACCTTGATCTCTCAGGAAGGCAGTTCACTTGGGCTAGCAGAGGGGTTAACCAGACTTTCGAGAAATTAGATAGATTCCTTGCTAGTGTGGAGTGGGAACAAAAGTTTCCGTTGGTTTCAGTACATGCATTGGCTCGTACTGGATCAGATCATACACCCCTTATTATTGACTCTGGTCAACAGGCTCACCTAGGAAATAAATCAAAATTCTCTTTCGAACTGGCTTGGCTTAAGAAAGAAGGGTTTCTGGATCTTGTGGCTAGGGAATGGTCCTCTTATGTGGAGGGTAACTCACCATTAGAGATTTGGCAAGGCAAAATTAGACATCTACGACAATTCTTACGAGGATGGGCAAAAAATTTAAGTGGCCAATATAGAGTTCAGAAAGAGAAATTGATTCTCTTAATTAATGAACTTGATATTCGCGCAGAGTCTATACCGTTAACTGTAGCGGAAAGACAAGCTAAGAAGGACGCGGATGCGTGTCTTGCTCGACTTAGACGTGAGGAAGAAGCCAAATGGGCTCAGAGAGCTAAAATCAAACATATTCAAGAAGGTGGCGATAATACTCATTATTTCCATTTGATTGCAAATGGGAAACATAGAAAAAAACGCATCTTCCAGCTAGAGCAGGATGAGGGGACAATTGTGGGGGAATTGAATCTCCAATCCTTCATCACTGATTATTATAAACGTCTTTTTGGACCTCCTGATCCGAATTTCTTCACATTGGATGAAGAAAGGGTGGACGATATTGATCGTGTTTCGGAGGACGAGAATGAGACGTTGGTTTCTCCATTCACTGAGAAAGAAGTGTTGGAAGCTATTTCTCAAATGAATAGGAACACGGCCCCTGGTCCTGATGGTTTCCCAACAGAGTTTTATCAGGTGTGTTGGCCGGTTATTAAAAATGATTTAATGGCCATGTTCCAACACCTCTACACTGGTAATTTGCCTCTTTACCGTTTGAACTTTGGTGTTATTACATTGCTACCAAAGAAAGAGGACGCGAGTAGGATAGAACAATATAGACCAATTTGCTTACTCAATGTGAGTTTTAAGATTTTCACGAAGGTTGCAACTAACCGGGTGACTGCAATTGCGCAGTCAGTGATTAAGCCATCTCAGTCAGCTTTTTTGCCAGGTAGGAATATTCTAGAGGGGGTTGTTATTTTACATGAAACTGTTCATGAGCTTCATTCCAAAAAGTTAGACGGTGTGATCTTCAAAATTGATTTTGAAAAAGCATACGACAAGGTTAATTGGAACTTTCTCCAGCAAGTTCTGAGGATGAAGGGTTTTCATTCCAAATGGTGTGATTGGGTTTCGAGCTTTGTTCAAAAGGGAAGCGTAGGCATCCGGGTAAATGATGACATTGGTCATTATTTTCAAACGTGCAAAGGTCTAAGACAAGGTGATCCCCTATCACCGGTGCTTTTCAATTTGGTGGCTGATATGTTAGCTATCATTATTAATAGAGCCAAAGAGGAGGGGCTGGTTGGGAGCTTAGTACCTCATTTGGTTGAGGGAGGTGTCTCAATTTTGCAATATGCTGACGATACGATCTTGTTTCTTGAACATGATATCGAAAAGGCAGTAAACATGAAGTTGATCTTGTCGTTATTTGAACAATTGTCTGGACTCAAGATTAATTTTCATAAGAGTGAAATATTTTGTTTTGGAAGTGCTAATGATAATTTGGTAGAGTATAGAAATATCTTTGGGTGTGAAGTTGGGACTATGCCCTTTAAATACCTTGGTATTCCTATCCACTATAGAAAACTTCTTCTAAAAGAATGGAAAATGGTGGAAGATCGCTTTGAGAAAAAACTAGCGTGTTGGGCTGGTAAACTTCTTTCCTACGGTGACAGACTACTGCTCATTAATTCATGCCTAACTAGCGTACCCATGTTCTTACTCTCTTTCTTTGAAATTCCAGTGGGAGTACGAAAGAGATTAGATTTCTTCCGTAGTAGATTCTTTTGGCAAAGTGATCAGCAGAAAAAAAATATCGGTTGACAAAATGGAGTGTCATTTGTAGGCCGAAATCTCAAGGGGGGTTAGGGATAGAACTACTAGACATTAAGAATAAATGTTTGCTGAGCAAATGGCTCTACAAAATTCTTAAAGAAGATGGGGTTTGGAAAGAGCTGTTAACAAATAAATACTTAGGGGATAAAACACTTACGCAAGTCAAACCGAAACCCACTGATTCTCCCTTTTGGAGGGGAATTTTATCGGTAAGAAAGGATTTTATTTCAAGGGGTAGGTTTAGGTTAGGCAATGGCAAACAAACTCGCTTCTGGGAAGACGTATGGTTGGGGGAGGAAGCATTGGCTTTTCAATTTCCTGGTTTGTATCACATCTCTAGAAACAAGAATGTCCTTGTAGCAGATGTGCTAGACTCCGCTCCCCCCGTTAACTTACAATTCCGTAGAAACCTCCAAGGGAACAACTGGACAACATGGTTGCATCTTGTCCAAAAACTGATGACTATTTCTCTTTCTGAGGAGGAAGATGAGTTCTCTTGGTCGGTGGAAAATAACGAGGTGTTCTCAGTTAAATCCATGTATAATGAGTACATGAATACTGATCCTCCTTTCGAACATAAGTACTTATGGAAAATGAAAATTCCTCTCAAGATCAAAATTTTCATGTGGTTTTTGCACAAACGTGTAATTTTGACTAAAGACAACCTTTTAAAACGTAATTGGCATGGTTGCACAAAGTGTGCTTTTTGTAATCATGATGAGACTATTGATCACCTATTTATTTCTTGCCCTTTTGTGATTAAAGTTTGGAGATTGCTCCATTTCACCTTTAATATCCCCCCTCCAGAAAGTATACATCATATGTTTGGTGGTTGGTTACTAGGTATTCACAAAAATGACAGAAAACGAATTCGTATTGGCACTTGTGCCTTTTTGTGGGCTGTTTGGAATTGCCGCAATGATGCGGTCTTTAACAAGGTTCACAATGTTCATTTTTTGCAGGTTGTGCACAAGGCTACTTATTGGATTTCCAACTGGTCTCTCCTACTGCCACAGGACTAGCGCCTATTTATGGAGGCTGGATGCAACCGGTTATTGGCCTTAGTCCGGGCCATCCTTTCCTCCAACGGATGGCAGCATGACTACAGAATTAGAGCTTCCTAGGGGACTGTGGTCCTTTCGTTTTTATGTTATTCTCGTTTTGGAGACACTTGTCATGAATGATTCGTTGTAAAACGCTGTTCGAAGCTTATTAATAAAAGCCGTATGCATCCACCCGATGCAGAGGCTGGGGCTTTGCCTCCTTTTCAAAAAAAAAAACACGCGCTGCAACATGGGCACCTGCTCTTACAGGAGGCCAACGCAGCTCTATACGCTCATAGGATCATTAGCAGAAATATTCACGAAGTTCAACTTGGCTTCGAAAAACTGCTGATTGATATTGGCGTGGAGGAGGAGGCGACCAAGAGCACGTTCAGCCAGTTCGTTCCGGTACGTTGGTACGTCAAACTCCCGTGGTCTGCCTGCTCGATCGTCTGCCGCATCGCTCCGTCGTAGCGCTTATGGGCCGAAGCCCACCAAATTCGTCCCAGCCCCAGTTAGGGTTTTGGCACGCTTCGTCGCCGCCCACCCCTTCTCTCCCACGCCATCCCATTAGCAGCTTTACGGCGGGTCGGGCGCTGCCTCACCGGCGGGCTCCTCCTTGGCGGCCCTGTGAGGAAATGGGGACTATGGGCGTCGGGGTCTCCTCCCTGGAATCGCGGTTTTCGGACGCTGCCTCACCGGTGGGTTCCTCTGTGGAATCACGGTGCTGCAGCCACGATGCACGAAGCAAGGGTGTGTCAACCCTCGCCCGATGCCCGTTCCTGCACGATCTTGGGCCTGAACGCGCGGGCGACTGTTGCCCGATCCAGGTCGTCGGCCGACGACGGCTAACGACCCCTCTCCCCTCTCTTTGAATTTGTTCTCTGTTATGTCTCTCCACCCTCATAACAATATCTCCCGCTGATTATTTTAGGGGTATGATGCAAATGGAAGGAGTAGAGACAGTCACAAGCTTTTGGCTATCTGATTTTTGATACAAAAACATCGACTATCGGCATGTTACCCGTCGCCGAATCAGTGATTCCGCCGGCAGACTCACTCACTACGACACCGCATCTTCTGCAAGACATCAGCCCCATCGCCACTACTTCTCCAGAAGTCAGTGACGCCTCCTCCCCATGGAATCGCCCTCTTCAGGCCGCTGCAGCCTCCTCCAAGTGGGTGGACAAGGCAAACGGGCTGGCACTATGGAATCTACAGTTCTACACGCTGTGGTAGATGCAGAGATATAGCAGGCAACACATGACTTCTAGACGTGCAGGTATAGTGGTTAGCGATTTATATGTTTATCTCGGTTTTTGTTGTATTATTCCCTTCCATTCAGTTAAGAATTAGGTCGTCGAAGAATAATAGCTGCAATGATGTATGTATGTATGTATGTGAATTTTGCGTGTTTAAACAGAGTAATAAGAATCTGAGTCTTTCTTTAGGAGAATTCCGCAATTGGCTTGTCCAGCTATTGGCACAAAAGGCTTTTGGAAGCTTGTAATTATCATGCCAAGCATGTGTTTGATGCAATGCCTCGTTGCATCTCTCTTCCAAGTGGATATTTTCTTGAGAATGAAAATGTAATTCAGTACTAGCTTGTATGTTCAATACTTCGTTCACAGCTTTGGATAGCAGCTAGCGGTGATAAACAGTAACTACATGATGAAGTGTACTTACATGATTGTAGATTGGATTTGGTGCATCGATGTATTACTCTGGTGCAAAGGCACGTATATATGATGTACAAAGGAGGGCCACGACCTCAACTATACAAGGAAACTAGGAGGTGGGCCCTAATACAACACGTATACTCAGAATATGTTCAACACCCCCCCCCCCCCCCCCCCCCGCAGTCGAAGCGTCGCCTGAGACGCAAAGGCTGGATCGAAAACCTTCAAAAGTCGAGGTTGGAAGGCCCTTCGTCAACACATCGGCGAACTGCTAAGTGGAAGTATGAACAGGAGTGGAAGACGTAAGATTACCGGCGTGGGATGTCATATGAGCAGTGGCATCGGTGTCCATGTGCCAGTCACCGCCGCCACCGTAGGCGGTGGGAGGCGGGGCCGAGTGCAGCGCGGCGAGGAGGGCGGGATCCCACGGGGTGGTCGCCTGGTGCGGGTATCCGCTGTATGGGGGCGCGGCGTCGTAGCTGCCCCTGGCCGGGAAGGCCGGGTAGGGGGCGGCAGGAGGCGCAGCCGGGTACGGGGCGGCAGAAGGAGGCGCAGCCGGGTACGGGGCGCCATGAGGCGCGGCGACGGGCCCGGCGAAGATGCTCGGCGCGGGTGCCCTAGGCACTGGCATGGAGTAGGCGTGGATGACGCCCGTCCACGGATTGGCGCCGTAGGACCAGGGCGGGGTGGGCTGCGGCGGACGCCCCCCCCCCCCCCGGTCGCTTGGCCACCCGCGGGCGCCTGCTGCTGCGGCTTGCGGCCGCCTCGGCGGTTGCCACGGCGTGCGCCCTGCTGCGGCTGCGTGGCGGCGGGAGGGGCGGTGTAGAACCCGGGCGGCGGAGGGGGCTGCTGCGGCGGCCGTGGGGTCGGTGCTGGGGCGCCGCGAGACGTGCCGGGGGCGAGGGCCTGGTGCTGCACGCGCTTCTTCAGGCCTTTCATCCGGCGTTCCTCCAGTTTCAAGTATGCCACGAACTTGGGAAAGGAGGGATCCGACATCAAGGTGAGGTTGCCGGCGGCGTTGCCGAAGTCCTCATTGAGACCGACAGTGAGCGTACTGAGGAGAAGATCATCGTCGACCTTGGTGCCGATGTCGCGCAGCTCGTCCGCCAACTGCTTGAGGCGGCAACAATACTCGTCAATGGACTTGTCATCCTGGTGGCAGTCAAAGAACTCCTGCTGCAAGAAGACGCGGCACTGGAGCTTGTTGTCGGTGAAGAGGCCGTTGAGCTTGACCCACACGGTACGTGCGTCATCGCCCTCGCGGACGACGGTGTGGAACAGGTCCCGCGAGATGGTGGTGAAGAACCAACGGATGAGCGTAGCATCGATCGAGGTCCACTCGGAATCATCCAGCATGCCGCGCGAGTCGATGGAGCCGTCGATGTGATCCAGGAGGTTCTCCTCGCGAAAGAGGAGGGAGAAGTAGGTCTTCCAGGTGTAGTAGAAGGAGTTGGTGGCGTCGAGCGTCACGGGGACGCGCTGATGGATGTTGATGTCGCGGATGACGGCCGGGTCGGGGCCGGCGAAGGGGTTGGTGCGGCCGGAGGAGACGGACGATGCCATCGGCGCACTCGTTGAGGGTGTAGCGGCGGCGCGAGAGGAGGAGGCGCGGCGGCTAGGGGGCGGCGCGGCGGCTAGGGCGCGGCGCGAGGGGAGAGGCGGCGGCGCGGTAGTGCAGGGGAGGTCGCGCGGCGGCTGGGGTGCGCGGCTGCGGAGGAGGGCAGCGGCGCGGGGCGGCGGCTGCGGCGGCGGTAGGATTGCGGCGGCGGCGAGTCGGTGGCCCGGGGCGGCGGCTTAGGGGCGGAAGCTAGGGTTAGGATGCGTAGGTGTCTGATACCATGTAGATTGGATTTGGTGCATCGATGTATTACTCTGGTGCAAAGGCACGTATATATGATGTACAAAGGAGGGCCACGACCTCAACTATACAAGGAAACTAGGAGGTGGGCCCTAATACAACACGTATACTCAGAATATGTTCAACAATGATGACGTGTTTAGGATAAGATCACGGTGTACCCCATTTGTCTCTGCTCTGGCTGATTGTTTTCTTCATGTCTCCAACCATTAGGATTATACATATATTCCAGTTTGTGTCCGGCCAAAAGTTGCATGTCCTCCTAAAACGCTTCTGTGTGGTTAGTCCTCACTTTTGCTTGAAACATTTCCATATATGATGCCTTTGATTTTCTGTGATTCTTCCATTTGTTTCAGTTAGAGTAACAAGAGTTTCAAGGCCTATTGCTCCTGGATTCTCGCCCAAGGATGGCCGCCATCCAATCGTCGCACGACGAACCTCGCGTCACCATGCCGGACGAGCACCGCACCTGATGTGTCCTTTACTTCGGAGGTGGTACGGGTAGTTCACCGGAGGCCGAGGCCGGCGGAGACGGGAGGGCGTCGTGGACAGCAGAGGTTGGGAGACAGAGAATTAGACTAGGTCGGGATAGCACAGAGGGAAGATAGAGATTTCTTATTGCTTGCCCTTACGTTACATCTATGTGGCTTATAAAGCCAAACCAGGATACGTGTCCTGGGAGGACACGGACTGCACTCCTCCTATTCTTTCCTATACTCTAAGCTGACTCAGACTTGGACTCCTCCACTGCCTCGTGGTTTCCTTGTGCTCCAGGGGTCAAGGTAGACCCTTCCTTCCTTGGTCTGCGTTGATAGGGTATTCCCCAATGTGGGTCCACAACACTTCTCCCCTCCTCGCGAAGCAGCTCGTCCTCGAGCTGAAATTCTGGAAACTGCTCCTTGAATTTTTCCATGTCTTCCCATGTTGCTTCACTTGGAGGTAGTCCTTGCCAAGTGACCAACACCTCCCATTTATCACGGCGCAGACGCGCTTTGTCTACCTTTATCGGAGTCGGCACTGCTCTCCCATGCTCTATAGTAGGCAGCATAGGACCCTCCTTTGGCAGGGTTCCATGGAAACATTTGAGAAGTCCAACATGGAACACATCATGGTTTCGAGTACCCGGAGGTAGCTGAAGGCGGTAATCCACGTTGCCAATTCTGTCCAGTATTTGAAATGGGCCATAGTATCTTGGTGCGAGCTTGGCATGTGCGCGAACAGCCAGGTTAGATGCTTGGCGATGTTGCAGCCGAAGCCAAACCCAATCACCCACTTGAAATTCGAGCTCCCGACGATGATTATCATGTTGCTCCTTCATGACATTTTGTGCTAGGATGAGCCTCTCCTTAATCTCCTGTAGAAATTCATCTCTGTCTAACAAAGAACGTTCAACTGTATCCACCTTGGCAGTACCCGGTTCATATGATTTGTGAAGGGGAACGTAGCATAGAAAACAAAAATTTTCCTACGCGAGAGACACCCGAAAGGCCAAGATCTAATCTAGGAGACGAAGTGCAACGGGCAACAAGAGGGTTAAGGAGAACACATACCCTCGAAGACTCAAAGTGGTACGAGATCAAATCTCGTTGTTGGCGTAGTCGTACTCACACCGATCCCGATAGCGAGAAGATGGCACCGCAATCCGGCGGTGCATCCGTGATCGGTCACACGTACGGTTGATGACGACCTCCGTTCCCTCGTTCCAGCGGGGCGCGGAAGTAGAGGATCCCTCGGAACTCCAGCAGCACGACGGCGTGGTGTGGTGGAGAAAAACATTGCTCAGGGCTTCGCCAAGCGCACGAACAAGTGGTGGAGCAGCGGCAGGAGGGAGGAAGAGATGACACAAGTGTGTGTGTGGGGGAGAGGGAGCTCTCACCCCTCCTTTTATAGGAGGGGATGGCAGCCACGAATTTTTGGCTGCCTCCACCTCTCCCTCATCATGTGAGTGGAGTCTCCACTCAACCCACTCATTCTTCCATTAATTCCCACTCAAAATCCCAAGGGTTTTCTTTAATAAATAAATAAAACAATTTTATTTCTTTATTTTAATATTTGTTAATTCCATTAACAAACATTAACATATAACCCCTTGAGTTAGTTGTTAAATCTATTAACAACCATTTGATAAGAATCCCCTTGAACTATTTCAAAATTACTCGAAACAATTTCGGTGACTATTTCAATATTCCCCGAAACAATTTCGGTGCTGTCCAAACTTTTCTCCGATATTCCGTATCCTCTCAAATGCGTCAACGAACCTTAAGTGTGTCACCCTACGGTTCGCGAATAAGATAGACATGATCGAGACTCCTCTCCGATCAATAATCAACAGCGGGATCTGGAGATCCGTGATGACTCCTATATATTCAACGATGACTCTCGTGATCGTGTGAACCAACAACGTCGTGAACTATTCCCTTTGTCTCGCGATATTTTACTTGTCCGAGATTCGATCATTGGTATCAACCATACCTTGTTCAATCTCGTTACCGACAAGTACTCTTTTCTCGTTCCCGTGATATAACATCCTTGTGATCATATCACGTGCTTGCAAGCGGTTTCGATGTGATATCACCGAGAGGGCCCAGAGTATATCTCTCCGTCATTTGGATGGACAAATCCCACTCTTGATCCATGATCCTCAACTAATACTTTCCGAATACTTAACGACACCTTTATAGTCACCCTGTTACGGTGTGACGTTTGATGCCATCAAAGCACTCTTCCGGTATCAGTGATTGACATGATCTCATGGTCTAAGGAATAAGTTACTTCGTGTGTTTGATATAACAATGTAAACTAAATGACTTGATCGCATTGCTATATTCTCTTTGGGTATATGTTCATCACAACATTCTTCTAATGATATGATCCCGTTATTAACAACATCCAATGTTCATGATCAGGAAACCTTGATCATCTTTTAATCAACGAGCTAGTTAAAAAAGAGGCTTTACTAGGAACCATTGTTTGTTTATTAAGCACACATGTATCAACGTTTCCGGTTAACACAATTCTAGCATGAGAAATAAACATTCATCATAAACAAGGAATAAGATAATAACCATTTTATTATTGCCTCTCGGGCATATTCCCTTCAGTCTCCCACTTGCACTAGAGTCAATAATCTAGTCTGGAAGCACTTAACACATATGGCGTACCAGTGTTATTACCATGCTTCGCATGTGGTAAACATTATCAAAAAGATCTGAACTGTTCAGGCCCTATTGTATTTGCATGTTATTTGCGTCTACACGCATCACTCATTCTCTAATGAGATGGCTTTGTATATATATGGTCAATCGGTGAAAACTCAATTCCTCAGCTTAAACTGATGTCACTAACATTGTGAAAATGTAGCTTCATAGTGTTAGCATTCTTGGAAACTCACAAAGTTCCGGTGATACCTTAATTCCTCAGCTTAAACTGATGTTACTAACATTGTGAAAATGTAGCTTCATAGTTTCAGCATTCTTGGAAATTCACCAAGTTCAATAAAGAACTCCTTGACACAAAATACGCTTATAATCAGTTGTTAACACAACGATATACTTTAGCCTTTGTTGTAGTATCTGTCACAATATTTTAATTTTGAAACTCTTTCAAATCCAGCATGGAACTTTCTTCCATCCTATTGTGCTACCCTTCATCACATATTTTATTTGAGATAAAATTACTTGAATAAATGACAAGACTATTAGTGTAACATATTACAACTAATATTTTGTCATTACTATATAGGAAAACATATCCTTAGCATTTCTAAAAATGACACAAGGATCTCTCCCACTGTCGTCTAATCATCATATGAATTATCCTACTATAACATTTTATAGCATAGGACTCATCTGGTTGTGTACATAGCATGGAAACATGACTTAGAAATCTCAATTTCAATGATGCTCATCATGTGTCAAAACACATGAATCTTGCTCAATTATTTTCCATGTGACAAGAACTCCTTCTTATCAATTTTATATTGACTTACTTCAATATTTCATCTATGTAATTTGGCTTCAATCATATCAGGCGCTTGAATCCATCTTTTATAGACATCGATGCCCAATATCTTCCAAGCCTTTCATCAATATGAAAATCTTAACCGTGTTAATTTAAAATACATATTTTCCAATCAACCATATGTCATCTACATAAAGTATTGGAAATATGTCATAGCGCTCCCACTTAGTTTCTTGTAACTTTACAAGCATCTTTATCGTTCATGATGGAATCAAACTCTTTTGATAACTTCATTAAGGTAAAGATTTCAACTTCGTTATGCTCACTTCAACCATTGAAGTGCGCATGCCTTTCTAGCAACCTTTTGAATTTTACAAAACTCTCAGACTGTGTCAAGTACACATCCTTGATAAAACTTCCTTGAGAGGAGAGTTGGTTTTGTTATTCAACTGCCATATCATAATATGTAACTTTGCTAGAACTATCTACAAAGACTAAGCATCACTACGGAAGATCAAAATCTTGTAGTAGTGAACTCTTTGAACTTCGTCGAAAACAATTTTTCGATAAGTACAACTTTCAAAGGATGTAAAATCCATGTCTTTGTCGCTATATAGACCCTTTTGCTATCGTTAGGCATCATGCCTATCGAAAGGACTACCAAGTCACATACTTGATATTCATACAAGGATACTATGGCGGATATAATGACTCATAGTCAATTTTACGAAGCCAGGGCCCATCATTGCTTCCTTTATAAGGTCCAGGTCCTTTGTTGTCAAAACAACACTTTACACTTAAACCACAAGTTGTTCTAAGTACAAAGTTTTTGGACTTTTCTGGTACAGTTCGCAAACTCATTTGAAGTTTCTACAACATTTGTAGTGTCTTCTACTTAGTCAAAATAGTAAACCCCGGAACAACTTCCAGTGCTGCGCTACTCTTGACATGATAACGAAGATTCTCTAATCTCGTTGAGTTTGTACTGTGCTCCCACTCACTTGTTTCGCAAGAACTACTTTCTCGAGAAATCAACCCTTACAAACAACATTTGTCTTTTGGTTCGGTGATAGGAGAAATACCCAATGTTTTATTTAGGATAACCTTATAAACATATATTTATCCTATTTTGGTTGTAAACATTTTACACATGCTATGCATACCAAAACTTAAGAAAGTGACAATTTGGGTCACTACCCAAACCATATCTTATATGTTGTCAATTTCAGCGGATCATGATGGTGCTCTTTACAGTGTACAAGCGGTTGTCCTTAATGTATAAACTACAAAATTATAATGGCAATTTTATTAATCTTACCATGTCAAACAGGGTTTGATTTTGTCTTTTGAATACTCCAATCTAATGTGGGGTATTCGAGAAGTATAAGTTGTAGAACAATTCTGCAACTTCTCAGATGTTTTGCTAAACTTGTAACTCAAACTTTATCCTTTATGATCCAATCATAAATACTTGATTATCTTGTTACAATGATTTTAACTTCATATTAACAACCTTTTGAACCAATTCAAAATGTCAAACTCTGTTTTCTTTAAATAGATATACTCACATATCTACTCAAATCATCGAGAGAATTTTATGAAGGAAAAATTAATCCACCATACATGACTACACATAATGGACTATATACATCAATATGTATAATCTCCATTAAATTAGTCGTCCATTCTACTTTGGCCTATGAACGGAATTTCAGTCATCTTTTGGAAGAAGTCTCACAAGCGTCAATTTATTCAAAAACAAAATGACTCCGGAAGTCCATCAATATGGAGTTCCTTCATGGTTTCCTTTCCGATATGAACTAAAGTGGTGCTGTCACAATTTAAGTGAAACTCTTTCACGTCTTGCAACGTTTAGCATTTAGTCTTATAGATGTTTACTTTACCAAGATGATTTATATTAACATATCCATCAATTATGGAATATGGTCATAGTTTGAACAATCTCATTTGTTCTCACAAAGGACTAGAACAAAATAACAATTTATTAAGTTCTTAAAATAAATCTTGAATGTTTGGTTCGATATGACAATGAACACAATAACACTTTATTTATATTCTTGTCATAATCGATTCCACATCTATTACTAGTTCCTTTTAGGCCCTTGTATTTCTTGCATTGCGTTGCTTTGTATGACAACTCATACCAACCAATGTGGTATCAAAATACCCAAAAATACTTTGTTAACTAGTAATACAACTATAACTTGTATATCAAGCATATACTCCCGAGCTGGACTTTTCCAGTTATCTTCTTTTTCTGCCATATATCTTTTTGTAATTCTATTTTCAATATTCCCTTTCCTTCACAGAAGAATCATTCAACATCAAACAATGCTAGTCTTACTAGCTCATTTTCTTTGGCGTGTTAGTCATATACTATCACCCATTGAGTCATACTTTGAGTTTGATTGTTCTACTAATATCACCATATTAATAGCATTCTTCTAGATTCCACTCTTAGCAATCTCCATGTAAGGTAAACGACTTTGTCCATACTTTTAATCCATCCTATCATAACAATTTTATGATTAAGCTACTATAGCTCGAAGGAAGGAATTTAGAGGATAATTTTTAGCGCCCAACTTCTTGGAATATTCAAACGCCTAGCGTCTTCAATCATTGCATATATTCAGATAATATAAGCAAACATTGTCACGCTAAATTATACTCAGTCATGTTGCCACAAATAAGTTTCTAGATATCAATATATCTTTCACTTCATTGTTTCTGAAAACAACTCTTTTCAGTTCCTAAATCACCTTGATCAACAAAACACTCTTTTGAAGATAAAGTAATAAGGAAGCAACCATGACTCTGGATTCTAAATAGGAATTGGTTGCTCTTTAGATCAATCAATCATTAACCATATGGAGCTAGGTAGGAAATACCGAAAATCTACAATAGGTATCAATTTTAAATTTCACTAATACGGTACCAATCTTAAAAGGTATTTACCAGATCATAACAGTTATATCTCAATTAACAATCTAAGTGTAAGGTAGTTATGTGGATGCCAATGACTACTACAAGTTGTGCAAATTCACTTTGATTTGTTGTTCATGATAAATAAGTTCAAGTTAATTCAAATTAAGCCATGAACTCCCACTCAAAAACAACATCCCTCTTAGTCGTCTTTAGTGATTACACGAACCAAATTCACTACACCAAAACCGATCATCACGTGAGATGATGTAGCTTCAAAGGCGAACATCGACATGTTCATCATATCATCCATATGACTCATGCTTTACCTTTCGGTTACGTGTTCCGAGGCCATGTCTGTACATGCTAGGCTCGCCAAGTAGAACCGTAGTATTGCGTGTGTTTCAAGGCCATGTCTGTACATGCTAGGCTTGAAAACACCCGTTGTATGCGAACGTTGAGTCTATCACACCCGATCATCACGTGGTGTCTCGAAACGACGAACTTTCTTAACGGTGCATACTTAAGGAAGAACACATTATTATCTTGATATTAAGTGAGAGGGATCATCTTATAATGCTACCGTCGCTATCTAAGCAAAACAAGATGCATAAAAGGATTAACATCACAAACATCACATGTAAGGATAACGTGATATGATATGGTCCTCCTTGCACTTGATCTCCATCATGTGCATCATGGTATGATCTCCATCATTCCACCGACGTGGTACCAAGTATCATGGCACCCAATCTTGATTGTCCATCAAGAAGAAGACAATCATATGGATACCTTCCGGTATATCAATAATTTACAAAATAGATCATCTCATAATCAAATTTGTAATATTGACCATATCACATCACATGCCCAGCAAAAACTAGTTAGACGCTTCTAATTTATTTTTGCATATTTTACGTGGCATAGGGCTTTCGAGGATAGAACCGTTCATACCTACGAACATCAACCACAACGTTGATAAACATATTTTTAGCAACCCTTCATAGTTTAGATCTTAACTATAGTAGGAGAAACAGACACCCGCAAGCCACTTATGCAATACAAGTTGCATGTCAGTTGTGGAACAAGTCTCATGTACGTGGACATGTAAGGTTAGTCCGGGCCGCTTCATCCCACTATGCCACTAAGATCATAAAATAATCAAGGAGGTAATAACATGATCATCAACGCCCACATACACCTATGTGTTCTACCCGTACAAAACATCTACGCATAGATCCGGCTCTGATACCACTGAAGGGGAACGTAGCATAGAAAACAAAAATTTTCCTACGCGAGAGACACCCGAAAGGCCAAGATCTAATCTAGGAGACGAAGTGCAACGGGCAACAAGAGGGTTAAGGATAACACATACCCTCGAAGACTCAAAGTGGTACGAGATCAAATCTCGTTGTTGGCGTAGTCGTACTCACACCGATCCCGATAGCGAGAAGATGGCACCGCAATCCGGCGGTGCATCCGTGATCGGTCACACGTACGGTTGATGACGACCTCCGTTCCCTCGTTCCAGCGGGGCGCGGAAGTAGAGGATCCCTCGGAACTCCAGCAGCACGACGGCGTGGTGTGGTGGAGAAAAACATTGCTCAGGGCTTCGCCAAGCGCACGAACAAGTGGTGGAGCAGCGGCAGGAGGGAGGAAGAGATGACACAAGTGTGTGTGTGGGGGAGAGGGAGCTCTCACCCCTCCTTTTATAGGAGGGGATGGCAGCCACGAATTTTTGGCTGCCTCCACCTCTCCCTCATCATGTGAGTGGAGTCTCCACTCAACCCACTCATTCTTCCATTAATTCCCACTCAAAATCCCAAGGGTTTTCTTTAATAAATAAATAAAACAATTTTATTTCTTTATTTTAATATTTGTTAATTCCATTAACAAACATTAACATATAACCCCTTGAGTTAGTTGTTAAATCTATTAACAACCATTTGATAAGAATCCCCTTGAACTATTTCAAAATTACTCGAAACAATTTCGGTGACTATTTCAATATTCCCCGAAACAATTTCGGTGCTGTCCAAACTTTTCTCCGATATTCCGTATCCTCTCAAATGCGTCAACGAACCTTAAGTGTGTCACCCTACGGTTCGCGAATAAGATAGACATGATCGAGACTCCTCTCCGATCAATAATCAACAGCGGGATCTGGAGATCCGTGATGACTCCTATATATTCAACGATGACTCTCGTGATCGTGTGAACCAACAACGTCGTGAACTATTCCCTTTGTCTCGCGATATTTTACTTGTCCGAGATTCGATCATTGGTATCAACCATACCTTGTTCAATCTCGTTACCGACAAGTACTCTTTTCTCGTTCCCGTGATATAACATCCTTGTGATCATATCACGTGCTTGCAAGCGGTTTCGATGTGATATCACCGAGAGGGCCCAGAGTATATCTCTCCGTCATTTGGATGGACAAATCCCACTCTTGATCCATGATCCTCAACTAATACTTTCCGAATACTTAACGACACCTTTATAGTCACCCTGTTACGGTGTGACGTTTGATGCCATCAAAGCACTCTTCCGGTATCAGTGATTGACATGATCTCATGGTCTAAGGAATAAGTTACTTCGTGTGTTTGATATAACAATGTAAACTAAATGACTTGATCGCATTGCTATATTCTCTTTGGGTATATGTTCATCACAACATTCTTCTAATGATATGATCCCGTTATTAACAACATCCAATGTTCATGATCAGGAAACCTTGATCATCTTTTAATCAACGAGCTAGTTAAAAAAGAGGCTTTACTAGGAACCATTGTTTGTTTATTAAGCACACATGTATCAACGTTTCCGGTTAACACAATTCTAGCATGAGAAATAAACATTCATCATAAACAAGGAATAAGATAATAACCATTTTATTATTGCCTCTCGGGCATATTCCCTTCAATTTGATGGAAGGAGGATCACGACCGTAAACAACTTTAAAGGGGCTGGTCTGAATGACACGCTGGAAACTCGTGTTGTAGCAATATTCAGCCCAAGGAAGCCACTTCACCCAATCTCTAGGTCGATCCCCAGATAGACACCGTAAGTACATCACGATGATACGATTCACGACTTCTGACTGCCCATCAGACTGGGGGTGAAAAGCTGAGCTGAAGTTAAGTTTGACCCCAGAGAGACGAAAGAGCTCCCGCCAAAAATTACTAGTAAATGTTGGATCACGGTCACTAACTATGGATACTGGAAAACCATGGAGTCGTACCACTTCATCAAAGAACAACCGTGCCACTGAACTTGCTGTGTATGGGTGGGACAAAGCAATGAAGTGCGCATATTTTGAGAAGCGATCCACTACTGTAAGGATGACTGATTTTCCATTGACCTTGGGTAAACCTTCAACAAAGTCCATTGAAATATCCGTCCAAATTTGTTCTGGTACTTCAAGGGGCTGCAACAGACCCGCGGGATGGAGATGCTCTGTTTTATTTCTTTGGCATGTATCACAATTGCGCACCCAATCAGCCACCAATGTTTTGTCCCCAGGAATATAAAAGTCACTGCGTAAACGGTGCAATGTTTTCTGAACTCCTTCATGTCCCAAGCTATGTGTGGCTACCAAAATTTTTGGAATTAATGTTGAGTCAGTAGGGACAAATATCCTATTCCCATGGGTAACCAACCCATCCACCAAGCTCCATGGGGCAGCTAATTTCCCAGCCTCAATTTGTTGTTTCTTTGAAAGTAGAAGTGGATGCTCCTGTCCGTCGATACGGATATCATCAATGAGTCCAAAATGTGGAACAAAGAGTGCCATTACTGTTGCATGCTCGTCACGCCGAGAAAGAGCATCTGCCACCCTATTTTGATACCCTGGGCGAAACTCAATAGAAAATTTAAATCCAAATAATTTACTCACCCATTGATGTTGAGGGATGGTTGAGAGGCGTTGATCCAACAAAAACTTCAGACTATAGTGATCGGTGCGAATCACAAACCGATTACCCCATAGATAAGGTCGCCAATGACGAACAGCTTTAACCAACCCAATCAGCTCTCGCTCATATGCAGCCAGTTTGGCGTGATGGGGCGCAATGGGCCTACTGGAAAATGCTAGGGGTCGATCACCTTGATGTAGTACAGCCCCAAATCCTGAACCTGAAGCATCACAATCAACCATAAAGGGTGGCTGAAATCAGGTAACTCCAGAACTGGACCCGTGGCCAATGCATCTTTAAGATTCTGAAAACGCGGTCAGCCTCCGATGACCAGGCAAAAGATTCCTTCTTCAAGAGCTTTGTCAATGGAGCTGCAATTGTGCCATAGTCACGCACAAACTTGCGGTAATAGCCAGCCAATCCCAAGAACCCACGGAGCGCGCGCACCGAACGCGGGGTCGGCCATTCACGGACAGCCTGAACCTTCTCACTATCCATGGCAACCCCCTCTGCAGTAATCATATGACCGAGATAGGAAATCGTCTCCTGGCCAAATGAGCACTTGGATTCTTTGAGGAACAATTGATGTGTTTGTAGTAATAGGAGAACGGTTCGAACATGACGAAGGTGCTGCGACCATGAGTTGCTATAAATCAATATGTCGTCAAAAAAAACAAGAACAAACTTACAAAGATGTGGCTTGAGCATATCATTCATCAAGGCTTGGAAAGTAGCTGGCGCATTTGAGAGGCCAAACGGCATCACCAGAAACTCAAAAAGACCTTCGTGTGTTCGGAAAGCCGTCTTCTTGATATCTTCCTCGGCCATACGGACTTGGTGGTATCCGGAGCGCAAGTCCAGTTGCTGAAGTAACACGCCCCTTTTAACTCATCGAGCAGCTCGTCGATAACCGGAATCGGGAATTTATCTTTGATTGTTTTCTCATTTAGTGCTCGAAAGTTCACACAAAACCGCTAGGAAGTGTCCTGCTTCTTCACTAAAATGACGGGCGATGAGTAATCAGAGTTACTTTCGCGAATAATCCCCTGGGATAACATCTCTTTGCATTGTCTTTCAAGTTCGCCCTTTTGTGTTGCTGGGTACCGGTACGGCCGCACTACAATGGGGGTTGTCTCAGGCAATAAGCGGATACGATGGTCACATCGGCGAGCTGGTGGCAGTCCCTTGGGCTTTGCAAAAACATCCTTAAATGTGCTCAATAACGTGGCCATCAAGTCGGTACCAGTAGCACTGTGTGAATGAGGGTGGGAAGTTGTAGGCATCCCACGCCAAATCACTTGGTGATCTGAACGCCAAAAGGACATGATCAATGCATCAAAATCCCAGAGAATAGGCCCAAGTGTGCGTAACCACTGAGTTCCAAGTATGATAACAAAGCCATCGAGCGAGAGTGCATAGAAGTCCACGTGGAACGCCTCCCCGTCAATTTGTAGTAGGTTCCGTCGAGCGACACCATCAGACATTACCCGTTCACCATTTGCTACAGAAACTTTGAGGTTTGGTCGTGGTGGAAGAACGAGACCTATTTGCTTGGCCACATCGTCTCGTACAAAATTGTGGGTCGACCCTGAATCCACAAGAGCAAGCAGGTCTGTATTGCCCAATCGGACTTGAAGCTGCATTGTGCGGCTAGGGAAAATTCCGGTGAGGGCGTGTAATGAGACACATGGATCGTCCTCTGGCTCAGCAGGCAAGTGGTCTTCCTCTTCGTCATCATAAATAACCTCAATGCAAAAACTCCTGCTGCAGCGATGCCCGGGTGTGAATTTCTCATCACAATTAAAGCACAACCCCTTCTCACGTCTTTCTGTCATCTCTGCTGCTGTAAGACGCTTCAATGGCCGGCTGCCTGGGACGTTGCCTACACCCGAAGCTGCTCGTCCACCTTGACCTGTGCCACCGAGTAAAGGAGTGCTCAGGTTGCGTTGTTGGCCTGGCCCACGGAATAGTGGACCGAAGCGCTGGCGACCATGGTTTGTTGATGTGCTTGCTGCAGCAATAATCTCTGCCCGCTGCTCGAAAGCTCGAGCTAAGCTCATAGCTTCATGGAGATTTGGTGGTTTTTGCATCTCAACATCCACCCGGAGAAGGTCCGCGAGCCCAGACATGAATAGTTGTACCTGCTGCTTGCTAGAGAGATGGTCATTATGTGCAAGAAAGGACGAGAATTTCTCAACATAATCTGTGACTGTTCCGGATTGTCGCATTCGTGCGATCTCGCCCAAAGAATTATTCCGGATAGGCGGCCCAAACCGCAGGTTGCAACACTCCTTGAATCGAGGCCATGATGGCATGCCCTCATCTCGCTCCAGCTCTATATACCACTCATGAGCGACAACTACCATGTGATAGGGTGCCAGCCAAACCTTGAATGCCTCATCTGTGCGTTGTCCCCAAAAAATTGCTTGCAACGATTAAGCCAAGTGAGCGGATCTTCCTTCCCCTCAAACTTGGGAAAATCCAATTTATGGTAGCGAGGAGCACCAACTGTCTCTGTGATGTTGGGGGCGGGAGGGGTGGTCCAGATCTTTGGGAAACTCGGTTGCTGCTGTTGTGGTGCAAACGCCGGAAACCCTGTCTGATACGACGGTGGTGCGTATGGCCTCGTCGAGCCTGATGCCCCTGCCGATCGCGAGGACAACTGCTGCGAAAACTGTGGCAGATTCGTAGATGACAGCCCTACCGAAGTGGTGAGGGTGTCTACAAGCTCTGTGGCTGCTGCAGATGAGGCGAGCGGCTGGAGGCCTGCTGGTTTTAGCACAAGGCCATCACCAATCGCCTTCTCCTCCAAAGCCTTGATGCGTATGTCAATGGCTGCAAAGCCATAATCCATCTTCTTTAGGAGCGTTTCCTGCAGTGCGGCGATGGCTGTAGCCGTGTCGGCATCGGTTGATTTCTTGTCGCTAGGGGAAGCCATGGTGGTCGGCTCTGATACCAAGATGATGTGTCCTTTACTTCGGAGGTGGTACGGGTAGTTCACCGGAGGCCGAGGCCGGCGGAGATGGGAGGGCGCCGTGGACAGCAGAGGTTGGGAGACAGAGAATTAGACTAGGTCGGGATAGCACACAGGGAAGATAGAGATTTCTTATTGCTTGCCCTTACGTTACATCTATGTGGCTTATAAAGCCAAACCAGGATACGTGTCCTGGGAGGACACGGACTGCACTCCTCCTATTCTTTCCTATACTCTAAGCTGACTCAGACTTGGACTCCTCCACTGCCTCGTGGTTTCCTTGTGCTCCAGGGGTCAAGGTAGACCCTTCCTTCCTTGGTCTGCGTTGATAGGGTATTCCCCAATGTGGGTCCACAACAGCACCTAACCAACCGTCCACGCCGCTGCTACTACACGGAGCCTCGACGCCCTCCCCAACGGATGCCACTGCCAACCACCTACTAGGTTGCCGCCTTTCCCACACCGCTACGTTCTCATGTTGTGGCAGCTCTCCTTAGATGACAAAAGAGAACAAGATTGACTCAATGCTTCAAACTTCAAAGGTGATCTCCTAATGAACTTATCAGTATTCAATTTTGTTGCCGATGCAATTTTGATTTAGTTCAGTTGTGGCATTTGAAATTTCTTTGGTGGAAGTCATTGTACTTGGTCTCTAGGAGGCTCTATATTATCCAGGTTACAATATTTCTATTTTACACTTAATGGGGACTGGAAAATAACATTCTGGGAAGGCGTCAACATTCATTCAGTTCTCTAACAACCCGTTGCATCATGAAGTCACTCTGGAGGATGGACGCTTGCTGCTTTAACATGCTTGGAAAAAGACCAACACCAAGGTAATCTCCAGTTCCTAGCAAGTAGCAACTCTCTATATATATTGTATACATTTTACTTTTCTAAAAAACAAAAGTACATGTACTTTCCAAAATGTCTTATGTACGCATTCATATAAACCTGAAACCGGTGTACAATATGGGCTAAAAGAGGCATCCTGGTGGTTGTTGACTGCTGTGGAGGAAGTCGATATTTTACGGAACACACAATGAGACATTGAACGGTCTATGTCAAATAATATAGCTACTGTGAAACCAAACTCCACTTCTACCCGAAAAAATGCAGAGTATCTAATAACCTCGTGTTTTTGTTACTTCTCCTTATTTTTACTTCTTACTTCTTTACGCATAAGTATAGTTTCAGTTGCTAAATGTGGTTGCAACTTGACTTAGTATCCTCATTTTCCTAGCATTAGCTTATCTTAGAGTAAACTGGTTATATTCATGTGGCAGCAGATACTGATTCTAATTGTAAGTATCACACACATCACGGATGGCTATAGTGTATATTGTAGAAATTGATGGCCTCTTTCTTTCTCTAAAGGAAAAATGTGTGTGCATTCACGAGTTGTTGATTTCGCAATCCATTCTTTTGTGTGATTTAATATTTACTTTTGGAAGCATTTCATGGAGAATTGCACAGCCGAGTTGACATATTTATTATATTTTGCGGTTCTGAAGGAATATAATTGTTGCTGGACATTTGCACTAAACTCTCAGTCTCCAGATCCACACGGGCAAGAAATGCGCGCTTTGCCAAGCAGGCAAGAGGGCACCGCCACCCTCGTGAGATCAGGCCAAAGACAAGTTTCCCAGCTCTCTCTCCGCATGATCAGCTCATTTCCGTAGGCCGCCGGTGCCGTACCAGCCATGTTCCGATTGATTACCTCAATTCCAGTCATTTCCTTGTTCTTTTCTTATAATATGATGTTTTATCCTATAAATAGCACCTTTACCACGTTAAATTGAATTTTCCTTTTGCATTTGATTAGTAGTAATGGCCTGTAGGCAGTTGTTTCAGAAGCCCGAAAGCCCGACTATCAGGGCTTCTGCTTCGGTACACCCCCCTCCCCCAAACTTAAACACATCAACAGCCCAGATCTTTTTATACCCCTTCATAATTAAGGTCATGATGGGTATTAAGAAATTATTAAGAGTTACTGCATCCCTATTTATAAGAATGGCCCATCTGGATCGGTACAAGTAGTTCATTTGGTATGGCCGTATTCTTACAATACTTTGTACGGTCTGTCTAGCTCCATGCTCAACGCCCAAGCGTATGAACCTCCAGCTTCCTCTGTGACGCGGTGCTCTCCAGCATGCAGCTCAAGCAGCCGCCGGGGTTCGTCGAGCTCGACTCGCCGGGGCCAGGACCAAGGAGACTAGTGGGGCAAGTCCGTTGCCGGTCTGGTGCGCGACTTCTTCCAGGCTTCCCGGCTGCTATCGGCCGTCAAGTTCAGATCTTGAGGAAGGAGACGGTCACTCAGCTGCTCGACAACTACGCGCAGAACTTGTTGCAAGGGCTCATGGCCAGCATTGGCATGTAGGAGGCTGACAAATGTCACCTAGCAGCGCTCCATCGTAGTGTTGGAACCTAGCAGGATGGCCTGCATGAGTTCTTTTCGATTGATCCCTGTCTAGGAAAACATCGGTATACTTTGGTAATGCGGGGTTGGGTTTATATTTCAGCGGCCCAATCTAATTAAAACCGAATTAGGTACTCCCTCCGTCCACTTTTATAAGGCTCACTTCTTAGCATTCAATAGTAATAAGTGAGCCTTATAAAAGTGGACGGAGGGAGTACTAGTTAATCATAAAAGACCAGATTACCCTTTTGAGTTTGGGGGAAGGGGGTGTACCAAAGCAAGCCCCGACTATCAGATAGACAGAGACTAGCACTGATAGTGCACTTAATCTGTTCTTCGCCTCATTCAAGGTGATGTAGGAGCATACAGTAGCAGTAGACTATTATGCTGTAGTATTAAACTTGCTGACATGTGATGCCTCTGGTACATATTTGTTGTATCCCGTGAGGAGCCAGCCTGAAATTATTATTGAGAGCAACATCAACCAAGTCCCACACTTGTTTTGTACCCACTTACTGTACTGATATGATGTCAGATATGAACTATGAATTATAACTTTTTCCTACCGAGTTTTTTGTTTCAAAACAAACGTTTACAGAACACGGTGAAAAATTAGTGATAGCTAAGGTTGTACCACATAGCCCTATAGCACATGATCCTTGAGGTAGATTTCCAGGGATATGTCTAAAGTTTGGCTATCTACCCTGTAACTTGCCAACTTACCAAGACTCAGACTTCTAGGGTAGCATTGTCGGAGAAAAAGCAAGGCTTCTGGAGATGGAGTGCTTCCGAGATTCCTATTCCTATCTGGAAACCAAACACTTCCGCTTGGATTGCAGATGTTGCCGGTGGTGACATGACATAGATTTCCGTCTGGCACTCATATAAGTCAAACTTAACATGATCTTGGTTGAAGTTTGGTAAAATAAATTCCGATTTCAATTGAGCAAACAGCGTGTGAATATGGAGGATCACATACCAGAACCTTGATTTGCATTGTCTATGTTTACATTACATGGTACACACTATAATTTCTAGGATTTTTTTTTCCTTTAGCCCTTGTGCGTTCACAACTTTGGTATGTTACTGATTCCAAATTCCAGTTCTGCACACTATTATTTATTTCTCGGAGGGCAGATTTGTGTGCTTCTTATTCGGTATTTACCAATTGACTTGTAAATTTTGGTGATATTTTTAATGTATGTGTGCAAGGCATTGCAGTTTTTTGTTAAAAGTAAAATCTGTCGATTGAAATTATGTTTTGCCCAGTCCTTTATAATGATATGAATTCTACATTTTCATGTTTGACAATATTAAAACTGAACCACTAGATTTTTTTTGCCCCCGTAGCAAAGCACGGGCATTCAACTAGTATATGTATCCATTGGAGTTTATCAATTACTTTTGCTATAGGCTAGCTACCTAGGCGATCACAAGGCGATCTTGGGTTTGCGTCCCTCTCGCCGACGAAGCTGCCTGTCCTCGCACATCGAGACGGTTTGAAAGAATGCATGGATGGGCTTGCACTTTTTCATAATCTAGTTCCAGTTTGTTTTCTTTCAATGTTAGAAAAAATTGGCGTGTTAACTCTTGCGGACGTTTTTCTCTATAAAATGTCTGTAATTGTCTTATTTATATAAAAATATATACCGTAGGAGGCGGTTCGCAGCCGGGGTGGAGGATGGTCGGGGTGGAGGCGGGTCGCGGCCGGGGTGGAGGAGGGTCGGGGCCAGGGTGGAGGATGGCCGAGCGTGGAGGCGGCGGCGGCCGGAGCTCGAGCTTGGCGCGGAGGCGGCGCGGAGGCATTTTTCGGGGAAGGAAAGGATCATTTCTATCCGTCGGGGCCTCCGTAACCAAGCAAAAGCAACGTTCGAGGCAGTCCCGTTCCAACTAAAATTTGGACCCGGGGCGAGTTATTTAGAAATATAATTGTACTAAAAATTTAATACTTTGTTAGTTTTTCTTATAATATTGTAGTTTGAACAAACATATGTTTTATACAACTTGATTTGCAGTACTACCAATACAATAATATTTTTCCAATATTTGTTTCGTTACATGGTTGTAATGCATACCAAAATATATTTGAGGTGCAGGTTTTTTTTGTGAAGTATTTTCTTTAAAAATACATCTTAAATATGAAAAAATAAGGGAAAACACATGATACATTATAATTTTTACAATCGATGAATTATATATGTATACTTTTTTTGAATGTTCTTATCTACTTTGAATATTATTATATATATGGGTACAAAGTAAAAAATCATACACCCTAACAAATATCTTCATATAGGTTCGTAGTGTATGGTTATGTAAACAAATATATAGAAACTTCTCGAGTATAAACTGAAAAATTGGCGTAATCATTTTTTTTGTGTTACAAGTTCAAGTTGATTAGATAATAAGTTTATAAGATGTGTGTGATGCCCCGAGATCGGGCACTATGCAGATTTCGGCATTTCCACCCAAATCCGCATAATAACCGATTTCAGGTTGCCACTTGTGATAACATTACAACAGTTCACGAATAATCCACAACAACAACAGAAGAGATATATACAAGACGAATCAAATGGGTCAAGGATACACCTGATACAATACAAAGATCCAAATAACAGCGGAAGAAACAACATAGTGTCCGACTACGGACAAGATACAAATTGGACTAAGAGTCCTGAAGATAACCGATGGCGTCCAAATCCCTGCCCAGGCCAAGCCGGAGGGATTCCCAAGCTAACGTCGTCAGACTTCAAACCTGTTGACTGCAATGTGGAATATGCAGCCACGAAATGGATTCGTGGGTCAGTACTGTTAAGTACTGGCAAGTGGATACTCACAAGATACCAACGTAACCAATCATCACAAGATACAAATACTTTGGGTACAACGGAAAGAAAGGGATTATTGCAAAGAAGCGGCAGAGGGCAGCACTAACAACTAAAGAGACGCGCTACAACTTCCGGCTAATAGAAAGGGATAAGAGAGCGCGACAAAACCAACTATAACTACTCACCAAACAATACCCATCCAGTGTTACCCCCTACTAAAGAAGCAACCCAAGAAAACTCACACTGTTGATTAAAGTGACATTCATTTTTATGGTGAAGGTAATACTATATTACTAGTCAAGTTATTATCATTAGGTGTAAGTTGTCTGAGTACTTGTTAGCCAGCACTTTCACCAAGTCGTCACATAACCGCGGACAACACGGCTTCTCGAGAAGATTCATCCCTGCAGGGTGCGCTACAGTACCCGTACACACTCAAGCCACCAACTAAAACTCAGGTTGGCTCGACACGACCCAAACCGTCTCTACAACCCATCCTAGGAGTCACGGAGCTATAAGGTCCCGGCCAGTCCGACCTAACCTAAGCGCAAGGGTGAAAACCACACCCCCCCGGCACCACAGGCCTCGCCCTATATGCATCATCATCATCATAACCATCATAATCATCATCAACCATGGGGGCGCCTCCCATTATGCATATGCGCAAATGGAACGCCCGAATTAAGTGTGGCTCTTCGGACAAGCTGCAAATCAGGTCTAAGTCGAGGGGGGTCCCATACTACCTTCCGGATGCGGTTAACGCGCTCATCATGGATCAATGGACAAGACCCTTTTCCTAGTTTCGACACCAGCAGGCTCCAAAACCACGCCGGGACTCCTGCCGGTGCCTTATCATCAAATTATTATTACCCCAAACATTAACATGTTGTTGATTAAATTGAAACCCCACTAACAACTAAATAGGTGATATGAAAAAGGGCAACAAGACTTGAGCGCAAACAACACTAAGCATGCAACTACGACACGAGGGCCAACAAGGTAAACAAGCAACAGTTGATAGGAAGCGGAAGGAAGGCTATATCATGGCTGCAAGGTAAACATATGATAGGATTGAGACACAAGCATCGAATCATAAGGCTAGCAGATTAGACAACAGAAAGAATCGGTAACAAGTGAGGAAAGGCAACATAGGTAGAAAGTGAGTATACTTGCCTGAGATCTAGCAAGTAGAGGTATATCTGAAGAACTTGTCGTTGCTCACATCATCTCAACGTCCTATCCGCGAAGAAGCAACGAACTAGAACAAACACCGGATGCAACAATTACTACTACGGCAAAAGATCCAGCATGATCCTATTTTATATGCATGACATGCGAGAATGCAACTTAACCAATTTAAGTGGAACCGGAGTCCCAACAATTAATTTAGAATGTTCAAGTTATTTATCTAAACATCAATATTAAATGTTGTTTAGCATGGAGAACAATTCATAGGTGAGTGACACAAAATTAAATGGAATAGGGCACCAATTTAATTAAATGCCCAACACATTCCATGTTTATTATTTAGGTGGACATGCATAACACTACTAAAATGCAAGAAGAGAGATGCAAACATGAGCATGGATGGCATATTAATATTCCTTGCACTTTTCTGGTTGGAAAACATATTTTACACATTAAATTTGAATTTAATTTGAATTAGTTATGATTTATGCAATTGTAAATATATTAAATAAAGTACAGAAAATTACACAAATTTTAATTGGTCAAAACATTAAACAAATTGCATATTTGGATAGAGCATTTAATTCTGATTGGAATGCATATTTAGTTTGCTCCAATTGGAATTTGTATGTCCAAGATATGATTTTTGCAATGTTTAAAGCATTTAACAAATAATAATTGTTTTCAGCATTTTAAATTATTCAAAACCAGAAATAAAGTTGATATTAGTGTAGAGCATTTAAAATTGAATGGATTTCATGTTTTAAGTTTTCTGTTTTGAGCAAATATGCAAAAGATATGAATTTTAGAAGTTTTAAGTAAATTCTGCAATTTAAATAGAGGCCAGGGACCTCTTGTCACGCAGGGCAGACCTGCCCTGGGTCACTGACCAGTGGGCCAGCACCCAGCTGGCGCCTGCGTGTGCTTGCGTGGCTTCCAGTGCCCATGACAGGTGGGGCCGCGTGCGCGCGTGGCAAAGAGAAAAAAAGGGGGCCTTTAATCCGCGAGGGGGGGTCGAACCCTGCCCGCGGGCGTGCGCGCGTGAGGCCTGTTCCACTGGGCTATGGCTCGGTTTGTGATGGATCTGGAGTGCTTGGGCTTTTGAGGTGGAACGGAGCGGTTTTCTGAAACGGAACCAAAGTTCAGTACCGAACTGAACGAAGACGGACAGAACGCGCCGGCGACGGGGGAGGCCGGCCGCGCAGTTCACTGCTGCTGCTGCGCGTGAGCGTGTGTGCGTGCAGGGGGCTCGTGCAGCCAGCGGAGGAGAGAAAAGGAGGGGGACGTGGTGTTCCCGTGCGTGAGTAGCAGAGGGGCAGAGCAGCTTGCGTCCATGGCGGACAGCAAAAAGAACATACGACAGCGACCGTATCCGCGAGCAAACAGAGGGGAAACTGCGGGAATCGGATGGGGAGCTCACCTAGAGAGGGTCGGGGAAGCCGATCGTGCTCGGGGAAGACTGTCAACGCCGAATTTCGCCGAAGAAGGAGCTCTGCCGGAGTGGAAGAAGAGGATGTCGACGGGAATCAGGGCGCTCTCGGCTCGATTCCTTCGGTGAGGACGAAGAGGACGACGAGGCGCAGCTCCTTGCGTTCTCGGACCGGCTCGTAGAGGTCGGCGATGGTGGGTCGACGCTGAGCTCTCCTCCGGTTACTTGTGGTGTTACAGAATCAACAGAGAAAGAAACAGAGAGGGAGCAAAAGAGGGTGGCGGCGGAGATGGGAGAAAGATGGAGGAAGGCTAGGGTTAGGGCTCCCGTGGTGATTAAGTATAGGGGGAAGAGAGGGGACGTGGAGGCATCTCCTCCACGGGAGCTACCTGCTCCCCTTTTCCTCTGTCCGTACGAGGAAGAAAGGTGGGAAGGGGCCGTGAAGCCGTGTGGGCTGGCTGCTCTAGGGGTCGTAGGTGGCTGGCTGGGCCTTGTTGGCCCAGTTCGGCTGCCTCCCCCAGCCCTTTAAAACATTTTTGTTTGTTTTATTATTATTATTAACTTCAGAAATTGTTTAGGTAAAAATAGGTTTAGACATCGAATAAATTTCAGGAAATTTTAGAAAACAAGATTTGAGTAATTTTAATTAGTTTGCAAGTTTTAAATGCATGATGATGCATTATGCCATGCCATGAAAAAGAAAAAACAACAAACAATTTTATCTGGAGGAAAAACCCCGGGTGTTACAATGTGGATGATCCATATTTTTCTACTAAAATAGCATTTCTTATCGTAATCATCGATAAACATTAAATGTTATGGCGATGGCACGGCGTTCGATACAATCGGCATGACCCTTCCCCATGGGCGTCAACTCCCGAGGCCGCACGCGCTGCAACATGGGCACCTGCTCTTACAGGAGGCCAACAGAGCTCTGTACGCTCATAGGATCATTAGCAGAAATATTCACGAAGTTCATCTTGGCTTCGAAAAACTGCTGATTGATATTGGCGTGGAGGAGGAGGCGACCAAGAGCACGTTCGGCCAGTTCGTTCCGATACAAGGGAGCCGACAGATGAAAACTAAACAGGTGGCCACTGATTTTGGGGAGTATGTAAGTACGTTTGCTTACGTCCCCACAGCATCTCTAGCTCCCTTGGCATTCTATTTGGGGACACATATGACACCCGCCCTACCTTTATATGTTCAGCCGTCGGAGAAGTTGCCCAAACTTAAACCCGAATGAACAGTCAGCTATATATGTATCCATCGGAGTTTATCAATTACTTTTTCTATAGGCTAGCTACCTAGGCGATCACAAGGCGATCTTGGGTTTGCGTCCCTCTCGCCTGCGAAGCTACCTGTCCGCGCACATCGAGACGGTTTGAAGGTTTGCACTTTTTCATAATCTAGTTCCAGTTTCTTTTCATTGAATGTTTGAAAAAACTGGCGTGTTAACTCTTGCGGACGTTTTTCTCTATAAAATGTTTGTAATTTTCTTATTTATATAAAAATATATACTGTAGAGCAATAATTGATCTATAGTTCTTGCTTCTAAAAAAACAACTCTTAACGATCATTAGATCAGCTATAAGGGGGTGTAGGCGAGGAGGCGGCATATACCCTCGCATTTACATCATCTAATCCCAGAGATAATGTAAATGCTTAATGTATACCGCCACTCTGTGGCAACACGGCAGCAGCCACATATGTAACAGCTAAGCCAGTTTCTCATGAACCAACCTTGCATCAACCGAATAAACAAACTGTTAAGATACTAATCACTGTACTGCTTGCATTAGAATACCGTTCTTAATTCTAGCAAATATATTGTTCCAGTTTTGTAACTTAGCTCATCTCCATTTCCCCAACAAAGTTGATAGCCAACAACCCTTCCATATTGTAAACACAAGGAATCATTATTGCACCACGCATTACTAACGTATACAAAAACACAAACCCCAGGTGTAACTGATCAAGCTTGCGCGGTAATCACATCTATCGTCACAGCAACTGGTCATGGGGGACAACATTTAAGAGTCCTTGGGGCCTCTTTTTTCTGTCATGAAACATAAAAATAAATTGCAGTACTACTCTCTCTGTTCTAAAATAGATGACTTCCATTAGTTAAAATATGAAAAAAATATGCTTACATTCATATTTAGATAAATGGAAGTCACCTAATTTAAAATGGAAGAAGTACCTTGCAATCAACGGCCGCGGCAGCCGAATATGGACTGGCAGCCGATACCGGTGTACGGCTTCCCACGACCGGGGCAGGGGCCGTTGCACGCCGCGTTGTTCGCCTTCACCCCATTGTAGGTGATGTACTGCTGGTCGTAGAGCACCCGCCTCCACGGATACGCCGCCTCCTCACGTTCCATGAACCCCTTGACGTTGCCTCGCAGCACGGGGTGTGCTGGTATCGTGTGGGTGCCGGCCGCAGCGCCGCGGCTCATGACCAGCACGGCGGCGGTGATGGAGGCAAAGAGGAACACTCGCGCCTGCAGCTTCATCATTTTTTTGTTGGAGTGGCCGTTGTGCTTGCGACCTGTGGGACGTATATATATACTAGAACATGAAAGCGCGTGTTGCCGCGCCCGTCCATCTTAATGGAAAAAAGAACAACATAAGTATTTAAGGAAAAAAATACTTCGAACAATCACAATTAATTAAAGATAATAAGCCATGGTAAAAAAGAACAAATGAATCATTTGTTCGCATATTATGAATATGAGCTAGGAAAATTTATTCGAGGCACATCATAAGTGCAAGTAGAAATAGAGTAATATCAATGTAGGGAGCTTTCTCATCTAGCTAGTAGTTCACGTACCAAAGACTAATTCCTTGTATAAAGTACACAAAGTGGGACTTAGAAATTAAGGATTTTTTTTTTGATTTGAAATTAAGGAATAGTAAGTTGTCCATAAGCATGGAAGCAAGAAGTTGTCTGTTACACAACGTTTGAGAGAGCACAAAAGACTGATCTTAACCATGGAGCTCCAACCGAAAATGATGTCTGTGTCTGAGATTTTTCTCTTTGAGTCGAAGTAGAGCTATATGTAAATATGAATGGTAGGAAAGGAAGCACATTGTAATGTTAAGCTAAGTGTAATGATCAGCTAAGTGTAGTTCCATTTCTGGTATATCCATCAGGGCAGTGCATCAAACATGTATTGAAATCAACCGACATTTGAAGTACAAATATTTGAAGTAGGTGTACTGCACTCTAGTCCGGGTCATGCCATACTAAAGGTATGCATCGACACATAGACAACAGGTAGATAAGCATCTAAGGAACTATAAGATTGGATTTCTGCAGAATCAAAAGAAAACTTAAGTTTCTTAAAGAGCGTGAAAAAATAGTACACCCTCGGATCCATCTTAATTGTCGCAGATTTAGTACAAACAATTAATATGGATCGGAGGGACTATTAAAAAAAATACTTGAGCGATCTAACTGTAAGGGAAAAACACATGGCAGGCTAAACAAGAAAAGCTAACAACACCTTCATCTTCTTAAATAATGCTTTGTCAAGTGCCATAAAATGCACGCTTACACAAAACTGGTTTGCTAAAGCTGGGGTTCAAAGCCTTGAAGAGATGCAGATTACCTCGGGACCTGTTTTCATTTTGTGGCGTGATTCCTCATTGCCTACAGTAAGCTAATTCCACATTCTTTTGTGCTTCTGTATCTGAATTCATTGCGTTATTCAAATAGAGTAAAAATGAAATGAGATGATCATTATACAAGAATAAGAGCATACTTCCAAAAAAATTGGAATAACAACACCGATACTCCAAACACTAAAGCGTAGAAGAGAACAGAGGTGCACATTTACAGGCATCGCTCTTACCAATTTCATTTCATTACTGCCTCTGGCAGGCATGTCGAATTCAGGTGGACTGTAGCATTCTCCTGGAATAATAATACTATGTGTGAAAAAACCAATACTATAACAGAAGAAAATCATGCCGGAAGAAACACGAAAGAAAACCTTAACCTTTAGGGGAATTGATGCAACTTCTCATTCTTTTTTTCACCTGATTTCTCTGATTGCTTGTCTAGTTTCTCGTGACATTTCTATGCTTACTGCTGTTATTCAGTAATGATGCTGTTATTCAGTAATGAAAGTCAATACTCAACACTCTGTAGTTTAAGATAAATCATCAATGTATATAATGGTAAATAAATCAAACAGAGCTGCAAATAGTTAAAGAAAGGAGCATTTCTACGCATCGCACACACAACACAAGAATACGTGAGAAAACAATGGCGTATGAGTGTTTTAATCCGAGTTCAAGTAAGATGGTCAGGACTGCAATTATCTTGTAAAATAAAATAAGACAAAGAATTATGACCGCTTAGGTTGGACAACTCAACCAGAAAATAGGAGTTACAGTACAATGCTAAACACCATTAGAACTCATGAACTGGTGAACAACAATATACGCCAAAGTGTACAACAACAATATACGCCAAAGTGTACATAAACTCTAGACAGGGAAATGGAAAAGAAAATACTTCACCTTGCTAGGCTGCCAGGTGGGCTTTGTGGTCGCTTCTTCAGAACATTGACACAGAGCAGTAGGAAAAACAATACTAGTAGAAATAGGTTAACCAGCTACAAGTCTACAGCCCAATCTGCAAGAACCTCCAATGACGGATCAATATTTTTTTTGTGGGAAACAGCAGGTCGATTTGATTGTTCCTACACGTACCTGGAACCTAGTCGATTTGGGCAAAGGTGTCCTCGTGCTCCTCGATGATCTCCATGGGCCATGGTCGCGCTTCCCTCGATGGTCGTCTATAGCCTCTGATCCCGTCCATATTCTCCCCCCTGTGTGTCCCCCATCACACTTTCCATCTTCCCAAGTTCCGCAGACACTGCTCGTCTCTCCCACGAGTTAATCCATCGAAGTGTAAATGAGTAATGGAGAACGGAAGGGACAGCCTCCTTCTGCGGCATATAGCAGAAAGAAACGGCGGTCCTTCCCACGCCGCCGCTTTGTCTCTTTTTTTCCCCTGAACAGCAGGCAGATTGTTCTAGTTTGTTTTTTTAGCGAAGCCAATCGTTCTAGTATTGCCTTTGAACAAGTTTGGCCCTGTAGCCCTGCATGGCCAAGCGGCCCATGGTAGCCCAGTTCACGAGAAGTTGCCAATAACGTCTCGTGGAGTAGCGGCCCTTTCACGTTGGTCTGGCCAGCCCACGCGAGACGACCAAGTAACGAAGACATGATCCGGTGCGTCCATACGCTTTATCCAACGGTGAAGAAATCTAAATCGTTGTGATTGCTCCTAGGTAAGCGAGTTTTACTGTTACTTAATAGGTATAGACGTTATCACTCACGTCACCTAATGTGATTGTTCGATCCCTCTCTTGGCGAGCACAACATCACTGATTGGTTCTGTCGTGTCTATTTCATAGGCAATGGAGGTGGTTGAGGACCTAATCTTGCATGTGATGCTAGACTACAGAAGCATCTCAACTTAATTTAGGGGTTGGTCTAACAGGAACAGCACGCCTAATCTTGCATGTGATGCTAGACGACGATGGCAGCATTCGGCGAAATGCATGTCCGGTGTGATCAATCACCACACACCCGCGCGCACTATTGACTTGGTTACCCTTTAATTGTTGGAGTACCTTCGTCACAAAGACGTAGATACTACTCCCTCCGCTCCCTCCGATCCGGAAAATCTGTCATGAGCTCTAAACAATTTTGTACTATGACAGTTGATTCTTCCGGACACTTCTATCGGACCGGAGGTAGTAGTAGTGGTGAAAATGTTAAGTTACACTTAAATAGGGGTAGTAGTAGTGGTGTATATGCCGCCGGTCGACATGCGTGCATTCGAACAGTATGGGTTCGCGTACGTCGACCCCGAGGCTACGTCGCCCGGCCCCATTGTCCAGGAAGCCCTCCTGTTCCAGGTGCCACTGGGGATGGAGGCCCGAACGGCAACCAGCGCCCATGGTGCGACCCTCGTGCGCTTCCGCACGCCGGCTTCGCGCGAATTCGCCGTGGAGGAGAGCCCCTTCGCTGTCCAAGAACACAGCGTGTTCTTCGAGCGCCATGAAGACGCCCCCAACCGTTTCCACTTCGTCCACGACGGCTACATCGCCCTCTCCCTCGTCGCCTACCCCCTGGAGCAGTGGAACCGGCCACACATCCGCGCCTCCGTCGTCGGCATCGGCAACCCGATGGAAATCGCCGAAATTTGCATGGCGGGGAACGAGTTCATCTCGGTTCTCGTCGTTTGCAAATACGAACACTACTGCTGCATCCTGAGCGTGCTCAACGTCAAGAACGCCGACGGCTCCGGGACGGCCGTGACGATCAAGCGAGTCCGTCGCTGGAGGTTTGGGCAGGGCGACGCTCCCCCTCCACCTCCGCCAGCTGGACCTGGTGGTGGCCCCCCTGGTGGCCCGCCTAGTGGCCCTCCTGGCGGGCCAAGCGGCGGCCCACGCTGCCCTCCACGTGGCCCCCCTCGCCGTGGTGCCTCCCTCAGCATGCCAGGTCTCCTCCTGCCGCTGGGCGCTCGCGGAACGCCGGGCGCCGGTTGCAGCAACGGCACGGCGCGGGCTCCCGAAGCTGACGATGACGTGCTCCATCTCCCCGCAGCCTCGAGCGAAGTGGTGGCCCCCTTCTCGTCCATCACGCCGGGCGGGATCTTCGGCGCCCCCACCATCGAGATCGACGCGTGCGGCAGCTTCTTCCACCTCCGCGTGCGCGGTGAGACCGGGGCAGGGTACTTCCGTGTCCCTCGCCGCCTCGCCGGCTCGCAGGCTCATGGACCAAAAGGGATGGCGCACGTCAACCTCGCCACGGGCGCCGTCGGCGTCATCGACGCGATCACCAAAGTGCGCGGCGCCGCGACCATCGTCTCGGTGGATGTCCTCGCGGACGCCGTCGTCTCCGACTGTCCGCTCCCCGACGCCGCGGCGACCCTGGCCCCCGTGCAGGGCCTTCTGGAGGATGGCGCCCTCATGGGGCCGTCGGGCGAGCCCCCCGTCGGCGAGTGTGCGCGCGGCGTCAACTCCGGTGCCAAGCGCCCCGCAACGGCGCCCCCAGAACCTTCCCGCGCCAGCGCGCGCATCAGGGAGCAAGCCCCCGCGGCCTTCTGCTCCGTACTCGACCGCGCCGTCGGCCTGAAGAAAAGCAAGATGGGGTGCGGCCCCAACTCGTCCGCCGCGTCGCTTCCGCTTACGGCCGTGGAGGTCAGGACCGTGGCGGCGGCCTGTCAGCTGCCGCTCGCCGCGATGGAAGACCTCGAGCGGGCTCTCCAGGTGCCTGACGCTGCCGATGTGTAGGCGCCCACTGCAGGCGTCCGTCGCGGGCGGAGCCCGGTTGCGCTCCGTCCTTCTACTAGCTCGGCCCCAGTCTGTCATGTCGTCCGGCGCCGCAAGCCCCCCTACTAGTGTGTGCGTTCGTGTTGGGGTGTGCTCCCCCCTTTTGCAGTCATGTACAGTTTCGAGCACGGGTGTTCGGGTTTGGTCCCTGTATAGTGCAAACCCGTGGGCGTGTGTGTGTTCTAGGTGCTTGTCTGGTTCAACATGAGTCTACGACCGTGTGTGAAGCTTGCTCTCGGGTCCTGGAACACGAGGGGTCTGAACGACAGCGACAAGTGCCTCGACGTCAAGCGTAACCTCGCAGCCCAACCGCTCACGATCATCTGCCTGCAAGAGACGAAGCTTGGCGCCGTTCCCCCGACCAAGGCGTCGTCGTTCCTCCCCACCGGGTTCACCACCTTCTCCGCCAAGCCCTCGGAAGGTGCGTCGGGGGGCTTGATCACGGCGTGGCGGAGCGCCGTCGTCAACCATGTCCGCGACATCGAGCTCGAGTTCACCCTAACCTCCTTCTTCGAGTTCGCCTTGGACGGCTCGACGTTTGCCGTGACAAATGTCTATGCGTCGTGCGTGAGCTCGAGGCGCGGGGCCTTTCTGGATGAACTCCGTTCCCTCGAACCGCTCTGCCCCTTACCTTGGATGTTGATTGGGGATTTCAACCTCGCCCGTAGCCCCGAAGACAAGAACACTGTGCCCTTTGACGCGGCGGCCGCGGACGAGTTCAACTCGGTCATCTACGACCTTGTCCTACAGGACCTCCCTCTTCTCGATCGTCAGTACACTTGGTCTAACAACCGAGCCACCCCCACCCTTGTCCGTCTTGACCGCGCCCTTATTAACCCACGGTGGGCGAGCATGCTCTTCAACTCCACGCTCCGCTCGCTGGTCAGAACCACTTCAGATCATGTTCCTCTGGTGGTCGAGGCTACCTCGCGCGCCCCCTCGACTCGGGTCTTCCGATTCGAAAAGTCTTGGGCCCATTCGGTGGACTACCGGGCCTTGGTTCAGGGGGTATGGGGGAGGGCGTGCAACCAGCTGGAGTGTGCATCGCGGCGCCTTCACCGCAAACTTAAGTGGGTCCGTGCGGAGTCGAAGAAGTGGGCGAAAAGCCGCCTCAAGCCTGGGGAGGTGGTGGTGAACTGCCGGGCCGCCATCTCCTTGCTTGACTTGCTCGAGGAGTTTCGCGCCTTGACTGCGGTGGAATCTATGCTCCGTGACCATGTGCGTGCTTGCCTCTCTTCTGAGCACAAAGCGCTTGACGCCTACTGGAAGCAGCGGTACACGTACCACGTGTGCAAGCTCGGGGACGAGAATACTGCCTTCTTCCATGCCAGTGCGTCCGCGAGGCTCTGGAGAAACCAGATCATGACCCTCCACGTCGATGGGCGCCCGTACTCCAACCATGAGGACAAGGAAAGAATCCTCCGTGACTTCTACACCCGTCTTCTCGGCACTGTGCATGGGGTGGTTTGGGACCCCCGGCTCGCCCCGCTTCTCCCTCACGTCCCTGGCCTGCGGGCAGCTGAGGCGCCGTTCTCTGACTGTGAGCTGAAGAAGGCTGTCTTCTCCATGCGGTCTGACAGTAGCCCCGGCCCCGACGGCTTCGGCCCTGCCTTCTTCAAATCCTTCTATGGAGTTGTTAAGGACGACCTCATGGCTTTCCTGGACGAGTTCCACCGTGGCCGCGCCCACCTCGCTGGGATCAACCAGGCATTCATTGCCCTGCTGCCCAAGACGGACCTGGTGACCACCGCCGATGGTTTCCGCCCCATCTCCCTTCAGAACTGCGTTATGAAGGTGGTCACGCGGATCCTCACCACCCGTCTCCAAGGCTTCATCGAGCAGTTGGTCGGGTTCGAGCAATCTGGCTTCATCTCGGGACGTTGCATCTCTGACAACTTCCTATATGCAGCCGAGCTGCTCCAGTGCTGCCGGTTGCGAAAAACTCCAACTGTTGCTCTTAAGCTGGACTTCAGGAAGGCGTTCGACTCTGTGGACTGGAGGTCCTTGGATGCGATCCTGGCAGCTCGCGGGTTTGGGGATATGTTCCGGTCTTGGATACAAACTATCCTGCGCACCAGAAAAGCGGTTGTGCTCTTGAACGGCGTTCCAGGGCGTTGGATCGACTGCAAGAATGGACTCCGCCAGGGCGACCCGCTTTCCCCGTACCTCTTCCTCATCGTTGCGGACCTCCTCCGCCAGCGTGTTGTGATGGACTCCCCCGACGGCAGGCTGCTCCACCCCCTCGTCGAAGACTTGCCTTGCCCGGTGCTCCAATACGTGGATGATACTCTGATCCTTGTCCGCGCCGACCCTCACCAGCTCGCCCTCCTCAAGGCTGCTCTCGACGCCTTCTCTGCAGCCACTGGTCTGGCAATCAACTTCTCCAAGAGCACCTTCATGCCCATTTGTGTGCCGCCCCCGGAAGCGGCGTCGCTTGCCGCAATCCTGGGGTGTGCGGTCTCTGCTTTTCCCCGGTCCTACCTGGGGCTCCCCCTGTCAGACCGTAAGCTCCCGGGCAGTGCGCTCGACTTCCTCGCTGACCGCATATCCGGCAAGATCCCAAGCTGGAAGGTGCGTACCCTCGACCCAGGCAGCAGGCTGACCCTCACCTCCGCGGTCCTGTCGGCCCTCCCCTCATTCGCCATGTCGGTCCTGGAAATCCCGAAAGGGACAATCGCGAAGATGGATCGTCCCCGGCGAGCCATGTTCTGGACGGCCTCGGAGTCTTGCTCAGGTGGTGACTGCCTTGTGGCGTGGGATACGGCGTGCCGACTCAAGACAGAGGGGGGGCTCGGCTTGTTGGATCTCGGCACACAGAACACCTGTCTTCTGCTCAAGATCGTCTACAAACTGCTATCGGGCGCACAAAACCCCTTGTATGTGTGGGTCCGCCGGTGGTACTTGGATGGAGGGGCTCCCCGCCCTCCCACCCCCACGTGGCGGTGCTTCAGCTCCCTTGTTCCCATGCTCCGCCAACTCTCCCTGGTTGAGGTTGGCAACGGGGGGACCGTTTCCTTCTGGCATGACAACTGGACTTCGCTTGGCGCGCTGTCGGCGGCCCTCCCCGCTGCGTTCTCGCACTCCCTCGCCCCCGAGGCCACTGTCGCCGACATCGTGCTCGGTGGTAGAGAGGCGCTCCGTCTACGGGAGTGCCTCACGCCGGCCGCGGAACGTGAGGTTGGACACGTCATGGGGGCCCTTTCCCGCTTCGTCAGCCGGGACGTTCCCGATAACCGGTCACTGATCGGCTCGGCCGCCCACCGCTTCAGGACACGGGATGCGTACCGCGTCCTCCGCTCAACTGGCTGTGCCCCCCCCCCCCCTTCATGATCTTAACTGGGGGAACTTCTGCCCCGTCAAAGTGAAGGTCTTCATCTGGATCCTCCGGCACAGGCGGACCAGGACGCGCGCCAGGCTTCACCGGCTGGGGGTGCTTAGGACACCGGACTGCCCCTTCTGCCCAGGGACGGTAGAAGACATCGAGCATCTGTTCCGGTCGTGCCCCCGCATGCAGGATGTCTGGAGGATCTGTGCCCCCCCCCCCCCCCCCCCCCGCGACCGTCCCCACTCTCACGGGGGTGGTGGACGCCTTCTCCTCCACACGCCCAGCCTGGGCCCTCCCTCTCCGCATGACCGCAGTCGCGCTGCTCTTGTGGATCAGCTGGAAGACTAGAAACCGTCGTGTGTTTGAAAACTTAGGCACGACCACCCCGGAATTTTTCGACGCTGTCCGAGAACACCTCCGTCTGTGGGTAGTTAGGGCGCCCCGCCGCCTTGATTGTTCGCCTCTTACGGATTGGTGCTCGTCGCTCCCTGCCACCTAGGCTTGTAACTCAAAAAGCATCCTCTGTAAACCGACGCCTTGTGATGTCTGCTCGATTGTTCAGTTTTTCATTTAGCTATTTTTACTTCTTTTAGTGCTCGTTTTTTCTCCGCGCCATGATTTGCACTTTTAGTCAAGAGATGCACATATTTAGTATTGATATACGATTATTAGTCACGAGTGCAGCGTTTTGAAGTCCGAGCTACATGTACCTCGGTTTCCAAAAAAAACTGAATATATAATTTTGATTTTCAAAAAATTCTAAAAACAATTATAGATACAGATAAATTTTATATTTACCGTTGTGTAAATTTTTAAGTCTACATTTGTATTATTCTGAGCTAGGAAAAAAGACAATGTTAAACCCTCTATGTATTTCTCTATCTACTTATACGTATAAGGGGTATTGAGTAAGTACTCCAACCGTCACATACGTATACTGGTGGACCCTCTATGTATTCACCTGCGTTGGGGTTTTCCTTCGCACTATTTAACACGTAACGCGAGGCTCGGAGAGCTATCGCTTCCCTCTAGGTTTGATATGGTATCACAGCCATCTTCTTCCTCGACCTAGCCGCCGGAAACCGATCTACACCGAAGAAAAACCCAAAAACCAGAAAAGCTACACCGCCCTCCCCTCCTTCAGTCCGGCCATGGCGAACTCATCATTTATGATGTCCCTAGCCACGGCATTGGGAGCCCCTCCCACACAACTACTCACTCGGGACAACTATCTTGGGTGGAAAGCCCTCGTGATGTCGGCGCTGCGTGGAGCACGCGTTCTGTCTCTTGTTGAAGGGAAAGAAAAGGCGCCGGAAGAACAAGTGGAGGTGGAGGAAGCGGGGAAGAAGACGATGATCGAGAACCCTGCCTTTACCGCATGGATCTCGAGAGACCAGAAAGTGGTGTGGTTCCTTTTGAACTCGCTCTCGCCGGACATGCTCGCGCATGTCACCGGGCTCGACACCTCTTCTGAAGTATGGGCTGCCATAACTGCCATGATCTCCACTCCTTCGAGATCGCGGATCCAAAGTTTGCGGTCAGCCCTCAATGACACGAAGAAATCAAACCTCATCGCCGCCAAGTACTTCGCCAAGATGAAAGCTCTCGCGTCTGAACTTGCAGCGGCGGGAAAACCCCTCGATGACGATGAACTGATCGGGTACCTCCTTCATGGTCTTGATCAATATTACAATCCGTTTGTTACAGCCATCAACGCAAATCCCGGGGCCACCTTGGCAGATCTGTTCAGCCAGTTGAGTGCCTTCGATGCTCGCCAAGAACCCGAGGAGGGACAGGAGTTTGTCTCCTCCGCAAATCTCGCACGGCGAGGAGGTGTGCCTCAGCAGCGAGGTCGCACCGATGATCGATGTCCAGATGATCGGCGCCCACGCCAAGACGATCGTCCACGCCAGGACGACCGGCCGCGCCAGGACGTGCGCACCGAGCGCGGTGACTACGGTCGCGGTGATCGCGGTGACTACGGCCGTGGCGACTACGGGCGCGGTGACTACAATCCCTATCCCCGCCAAGATGACCGTGGGCCGCGCCAGGACACGCAAGGGCGTGAATACGGCCGCTGTGACCAGGGCTACTCACGCCAGGACATGCATGGCCGTGGTGATTATGATGATGGCTATCGTTCTGATGGTCGATGTCGCCGTGCCCCCACCCCCTACGTCGACACCACATGCCAAATATGCAAGATTCACGGCCATCCGGCTCGTGATTGTTGGTGAAGGTACAAGGATGATCGCAATGATGACGATGGCGGCAATAGGGGCAACAAGGGTGCTCATATTGCCTCCTATGGTGTCGATACCAACTGGTATTTCGACACTGGCGCTACAAATCACATCACCGGAGAACTAAGCAAGCTATCAACTCATGACAAGTACAATGGACGAGATCAAGTTCACACCGCAGATGGTAACGGTATGGACATTAAACATATTGGTCATTCAATGATTTGCACTCCTCATAGCTCTTTGCACCTTAAAAATGTCCTTCATGTCCCTAGTGCATCCAAAAATTTACTATCTGTTCATAAGCTCACTCTAGATAATAATGTCTTCCTTGAATTCCACCCACATTTTTTCTTGATTAAGGACCAGGACACAAGACAAACTCTGTTTAAAGGACCATGTCGTGTGGTCTCTACCCGCTAGTGCCTTCATCTACTGGGTCTTCTTTCAAGCAAGTTTTCAGCACAATAAAGCCTTCTTCCTCGACATGGCATCGCCGCTTAGGACATCCCTCCTCCTTTGTGGTGCAACAAGTCCTTAGAAAGAACAATATTTCTTATTCACCTGAAATAAATCCATACATCTGTGATTCATGTCAACTAGCTAAGAGTCATCAATTACCATACCCTGTCTCTACTAGTGTGTCCTCTGTTCCACTTGAGCAAGTCTTTTCTGATGTATGGGGTCCAGCACCTGTTTCTGTTGGAAAACATGTTTATTATGTGAGCTTTATAGATGATTTCAGCAAGTTTACATGGATTTATTTGCTTAAGAAGCGTTCTGATGTCTATCAAGTCTTCCTAAACTTTCAGCAACTTTTTAAGCGCAAGTTTGATAGGAAAATAATTACCATGCAAACTGATTGGGGAGGTGAATATGAAAAACTCAATGGTTTCTTTCAGAAAATTGGTATCACCCATCATGTTTCATGTCCTCATGCACATCAACAAAATGGTTCTGCGGAACGTAAACATCGTCATATTGTTGAAGTAGGTCTTGCTTTACTTGCTCATGCATCTATGCCACTCAAATTCTGGGATGAAGCGTTCCTTACTGCCACATTCCTCATAAATCTTCTTCCTAGCAAAGTCATAAATTCTGATACACCTGTTATACGTCTATTGCTCAAGAAGCCAAATTATGACTCTCTCAGAATTTTTGGATGTGCATGTTGGCCAAACCTTCGTCCATATAATAAAAGAAAACTTGCTTTTCGATCCACACAGTGTGTCTTCATAGGATACAGTCCTTGTCATAAGGGAGTTAAATGTCTAGACATTAAAACAAGACGTGTCTATATTTCTAGAGATGTGGTCTTCGATGAAAATATCTTTCCATTTGCCTCTCTTTCTAATAATGCTGGTACACGTCTTAGCAAAGAAATCCTTTTGTTACCAAATGATCTTTGCTCTCATAATCTTACTCCTGAGGATGCAAACACTGATGATCATATGTCCACACCTGTTATTCCCGTTGTTACTAATCAAGTTGAACAAGTTGCAGATATTACTGTCCCACCGGGTACTACTGACTCGCAGCAAAGCTCAGGTGAAAATTTCAGTCAAAACAGTGCAGAAACGAGTTCATCTGCACGTTCTGAAAGTTCAAGTGAGGACGAAAATGGCGATGAACACGAAGTGGATTCGGCTGCTCCGACTAGTTCGGATCGTCCCGATCCCGAGGTGGATCCGCCTCGCTGATGGCTAGGTTGAGACTCCAAGTGCAGAGTGTGTAGCTAGTGGCAAGCCTTCTTCCCCACGAGGGTGACTCGAGGGTTTATATCGAACTCTTGGGGAGCCAGTATTTCAGCAGTTGTCTTCCAAGCTTCCTCCAAGATACTGCAAACAAGTAGAGAATTGTGTGCCCTCAACCTCACCAAGTGGTTGTCAAGCACAAGGTGTGAGACTTCTAAATTGCAATGCAAAATTGAAAGTAAATGTGCAATAATTAAATCTACTACTAAATGCAAATGAGAAAATAAATATGCAATGGATTGTTTTTGTATTTTTGTGATGCAAGTGGTGATGGAGATAATGTAAATTCGAATTTGGAGATGCAAGTAAAGTAAAGTGCAAGTAAAGTTAATTGCAGCAAAGTAACTAGAGTGTTTTCTTATAATTAAAATAGGACCGGGGTTCATGGTTTCACACTTGCATTCTCTCAAATAAAGTGGTAGACGGTGGACATAAAGAATTACATGTGAGATTGCAATAACATGTTTAACATTGATTACTTTCATATGGGCATCACGTCCTAGCATAGAGATCTCTACGGTCATATTGATCCCTCTTATACTCCACCAAGATGCGAAATAAATCATAACACCTCGATAATTATGGAAAAACCAGAGTATAGCTTTACGCAATGTGACATGAAGTTGAAGTAAGAACTTGCTAGATCTAGTCATGGAGATTAATTAGTGTCACTTCAAATCCCCGGTAACAAGGTACACCTTTTTATCCCTAGTGAGGTAACTAAGAAAGGTTTAACAAAACCTAAGTGGATCACTGAACTTCTGTCACTTTCACAGCACTAGCCACCCCCCGTTACTCCAACTAATTCACCCATCACCCCACACACGCTCTCAAGAACTAGATTGATCAAAGCTAGCAAATAAGAACGGGGTACATAAGATACATCTACTCAAATAACTCAAGAGAAACAATTGCAATCTCAGATTCAGTAACTCATAGAAAAGATCCACCACATAGGAATTACAACGGTGCCCGTAATCATGTGAGGAAGCTCATACGGATCTAATTAGTGAAGCACATAGAGAGAGAGATACAAGTGCTACTTCCACAAACCCATAGCCCTGGGGTGGACTACTCCCTCTTCATGGAGATGTCGATGGAGATGACGTTGGAGGGGTAGGAGATCACACCGGCGGCGCCCCGCCGGAGTTTTCCCCCTCCAATCTGGAACTTCTGGTCTCTGTTTTGGTGTTTCGGTGTTCCGGCGGCGCTCTTCTCCGTAAGGGTACGGGGGACCCTTTTTATAGTCGGTTTTAGGTCAAGACGGAGTCGGTAAGTCGAAGATGGAAGGAATTGGGGCCACAGGGGCCAAAAGGGGGCCTCTCACGCGGCCAAGGAATCTGGCCGCGTGGAGGGTCCTCTTTTGGGCCTCCTTGCCCAATTCTCGTGGATCCTTCGCCCGCAAGTCTTCACCTTCCAAGAAAATGACCCCCGCAGATTTTCAGGTGATTTCGCGGAAGTTTGCCCCCTGAAACGTCAAAAATATAGAAAACGGGGTTTCTGACAGGCAGGGTTCATTCCATAAAAGTTGGGGGACTTTGTAATTTAACACCAAAATACTATAAAACATTGAATTATACCCTTATATGATGCAATATGTAATAGAAAACCATGTGAAAATATGCAAAATTCATCTATGCATTTTACATGCATCAACATCCCCAAGCTTAACCCATGCTCGTCCTCGAGTATGAAGGTGATAAAACTAAGATGTGTTTTGCATATTGAAACAATCATGGGATATCAAGGAGGATTATTCATGCTACATATAATCAAATGATTAATACTAGAAATGAGTAGCAATATACAATTCATGTTGTAAGAAATATCAAATATGCAAGCAAATATGCTTCATGAAAGTTCACAAAGTGTATAATGAAATAAAAGCACTATGGACCAAATGCATACACAAAATGAAAAATAAAATCCTATATTGGTCAAAAAATAGCATAATGGAAAATAGAAAATATGGTGGACACTTTGAAGAAAATTGAGTAGAGGTAAAACATGATCAAGTCTTATTTAACCTCTAAATTATTCAACTAAAATTACTAATTGAAATGTGGTATCCATTGATCTAGGACTCTCATTTTCCCTTTATCACTAGCATCTTAAAATTGTGAGTATTGAAGTAATGAGAATGACAAGATGGTTGAAAGCCTCATGCCCCGAGAGTGTGAAAACCTACTCCATGATTACTCAACTTAAGATTCCTAATAAGCTTTGTACAATCATAATAAGTATTACTGACATCATAGAGAACCGCAAAGAGGTACCTCTTGCCCCATGACATGGAAACAAGCCCATGTTACAATGACAAGATGAACAAATGGAGTAGACTCGTCATCCTTTTTATTTTCATTCACTATTATGCATAGCTTCTTATTTTATTATAGGATGTGTTGTAGAGTCACTCAAGTTGTAAGTAAATTTCCACCATGATAAAGCATGGCTTGGGTTAGCGGCCCAATGCGTTTCTCTAGTCATATAGATACTTACTCATCAAAACTTACTATTCCTCTATTTCATTTCGGCATGTGAGGAGTCCAAAAACAAAAGTACATGATATCAACCAAATGTAAAAAAATTGCAATGTTGAAAGCTTTCCGGTGATACACGTTTATGTTGGGGCGAGTAGAGATAAACGAAAAACTTTTCCTACGCAATGCTCCCAAGATCTAGCCGAGGTAGAAGGCCACGAGTATTACCACTAGACGCGCAGGTGCGGATTATCGGTGCAGCGCGTCGGGGCAGTGCAGTCCCACAATCCGGTCCGGCCGATCCAATCCCTCGAACGTCGAAGTGCTGAACGTACAGCACCTCTGCCGGTATTCACACGAACGAGGAGGAGCTCCGACGGTAGACTGCTAGGTCTGATGCGACGGCTGGACTGAGTGGGCTAGGGTTCCCAACGCATGGGGGTGGAGTAACGTGCCCGCTGGGCAACCTGCGCCCCTATTTATATAGCGTATGGTAATGGGCTGCACAACACTTGTGGCCCATTCCCTCTGTGAGTCCGACTCACTAATTCAGTCCATTTCCGGTTCGGGTTCAGCCCAACCAATATTTTCTCCCGCTCTTAAGTGTGCGACCCTGCAGGCTCATGGCGACTTGGACACGATTAGAGTGCGACTCTCAATCGATCAATCGGTAGCGGCTCCTAGCAGAACGTGCCGACTCCCAAGTCCCATTGAGTCATGACGACATACCTTTCAATGTGATATTCATCTTAGTCCATTTTGCCTCATGATATACCTTGTCGAGCTATAGGCGATTTATCGTCATCCCTTAAATAGCTCAACTCTCTTCTCGATCTGTGACATGTGATTCATCTGACTAACTCTTAGTCAACCGACACAGTTAACACTTAACTGAGTCGCGTATGGCCATGCTTCCTGAATCATATCACTCGAGAGGGCCCAGAGAATATCTCTCCATTCGAAGGGGCAAAATCCCATCTTGATTATCCACATCACGCAGCTTGCTTCTCATTCGACCGAACTCTGCCTTTATAGTTGCCTTGTCAGAGAACAACGTTTGACAGAACCTAAGTCGGTGATCCACAACTCGGATTGTGCGACAACCTCAGGTCTAAGGATTACATTGATTGAGACATGCAAATGACGACTTGATCGTTGCATCTCAATGTGGGTCAGTCCGACTTGCTAAACTCTTTAGCCAAGTCCGTGAACGTTGGAATGGCATCACCATGCCCATGACAAGTGGAACCGTGTCATCAGCCAACACTCACATTAGTCTAGGGTGTGTGTCCAGCACAACCTAAATGACCAAGGACAATCTAGTATGAACAACATGAATATATAGTTCCACAATCGAATCACATATTCAATGACATATATCAGATGTTCAAAACAAGGACAACTTAATAACTTTATGAATACAGTGAGAATTACATCATACATGATTGCCTCTAGGGCATATTCCCAACAGTCCCACTTGCACTAGAGTCAATCATCTTGGCATCATATGCCTAGGCATCGAATGCCCATGCCTCTCGTGTGCGCCTCATGCTTAGGCTGTGGTAGCGCCTTTGTCAACGGATCTGCAATGTTTGCATCTGTGTGTACTTTGCATAACTTGATATCACCTTGTTCGACAAACTGGCGAATGAGGTGGTACCGCATGAGTATGTGTTTGTTCTTCTGGTGTTCTCTAGGTTCCTTGGCTTGCGCGATAGCACCATTGTTGTCACAATATACGTCCAAAGGATTGGACGCGCCCTGAACCACACCAAGATCTATCAGGAGGTTCCTGATCCAAACAGCTTCCTTTGCCGCCTCTGAGGCAGCAATATACTCAGCCTCTGTTGTAGATGCAGACACCGTATCTTGCTTGGAACTCTTCCAGCTCACAGCTCCTCCATTCATTACGAACACGTATCCCGATTGCGAACGAGAATCATCTGAGTCGGTGAGATAACTCGCATCCGTGTAACCCTTTACACTGAATTCCTCATCACCTCCATAAACTAGGAACATTTCCTTAGTATTTCTCAAATACTTAAGGATGTTTTTAACCGCTGCCCAGTGGGCTTCGCCAGGGTCAGCCTGGTATCTTCTCGTAACACTCAGAGCATAGGAAACATCCTTCCTAGTACAAATCATGGCATACATGATGGATCCGATTGCCGAAGCATACGGGATCACACTCATCCGACTTCGCTCATCAGTTGTCGAAGGACACTGAGTCTTGCTAAGTTTTATGCCATGGGACTTCGGTAAGAATCCCTTCTTGGACTCTTCCATTTTGAACTTCTTCAAAACTTTGTCCAGATATGTACTCTGACTCAATCCAATGAGCCGCCTGGATCTATCTCTATAGATCCTGATTCCTAATATGTAAGTTGCCTCACCCAAATCCTTCATTGAGAAACTCCTTTCCAATGACTCTTTGGTTTCTTGCAACATCATGACATCATTTCCAATCAGTAATATGTAATCCACATATAAGATTAGAAAGTTTACTTTGATCCCACTAAACTTCTTGTATAAACAAGAATCATGATCGCTCTTGATAAAGCCAAACGATTTGACTACCTCATCAAAACGAATGTTCCAACTCCGAGATGCTTGCTTCAACCCATAAATGGATTTCTGAAGTTTGCATACCTTGTCAGCATTAGCTGGATCGACAAAACTTTCGGGTTGTATCATATACATGTCCTCAGTTAAATTTCCATTAAGGAAAGCCGTCTTGACATCCATCTGCCATATCTCATAGTCGAAATAGGCTGCTATGGCTAACATGATCCGAATTGATTTAAGCATCGCTACAGGCGAGAATGTCTCGTCGTAGTCAACTCCTTGAACCTGTCGGAACCCCTTCGTGACAAGTCGTGCTTTATAGACGGAAATATTTCTATCCATATCAATTTTCTTCTTAAAGACCCATTTGCACTCGACGGGTCTTGCACCGTCAGGCAGATCAACCAAATTCCAAACTTGGTTTTCATCCATGGACTTTAACTCGGATCTCATGGCTCCAAGCCATGACTCGGAATCAGATCCCACCATCGCTTCCGAATAAGTTGCCGGCTCATTACTGTTTAACAGTAAAACATCTCGAGCACTCTGTAATCTGGCAGATCTCCGTGGTTCTGGTGCTGTAACCCGTGTAGGTACCACGACCGGCTCAGCCTCCAAGGCCATTGCCGACTCGCCCCTAGCTGGTTCTTCTCGAATTTCTTCAAGTTGCACCGTGCTCCCACTGACTTCCCGACTGAGAAACTCTTTCTCAAGGAAGACACCATTCCGAGCGACAAACAATTTGCCCTCTTCCCGGTTGTAGAAGTAGTACCCCAAGGTTTCCCTCGGATACCCCACGAAAATACACTTATCCGACTTGGGCGTGAGCTTGTCCGACTGAAGTCGCTTGACAAATGCTTCACAACCCCAAATCTTAAGAAAAGACAAACTTGGCTTCTTTCCCGTCCACATCTCATGTGGTGTCTTCTCTACGGACTTTGATGGTACTCTGTTTAGTGTGAACGCTGCAGTTTCTAGACAATAACCCCAAAATGATAAAGGTAGATCTGTCCGACTCATCATTGATCGTACCATGTCCAACAAGGTCCGATTTCTCCGTTCCGATACACCGTTTCTCTGCGGTGTACCTGGCGGAGTGAGTTGAGGAACTATTCCACAACTCTTTAGATGGTCATCAAACTCATGGCTCATGTATTCGCCTCCACGGTCCGACCGTAGAAACTTTATTTTCTTGCCGAGCTGATTTCGTACCTCACTCTGGAATTCCTTGAACTTTTCAAAGGCTTCCGACTTGTGTTTCATTAAATAGATATATCCATACCTACTCAAATCATCAGTGAAGGTAATGAAGTACTCATAACCACCTCTGGTTGCCGTGCTCATTGGTCCACATACATCACTATGTATTAGTTCCAACAAGTCGGACGCCCTTTCACAACTCCTTGCAAAAGGTGTCTTGGTCATCTTGCCTAGTAGGCATGATTCGCATGTCTCGAATGACTCTAAGTCAAACGAAGTTAGAAGTCCATCATCATGGAGCTTCTTCATGCGCTTCCAACTTATATGACCAAGCCGACAGTGCCAAAAGTAAGTCATATTCAGATCATTTGGTTTCAACCTTTTAACATTTATGTTATAGACCGATTCACTATCAAGATTTAAAATAAATAACCCGTTCTGAACGGGTGCAAAGCCATGAAACATATCTTTGAAATATAAAGAACAACCATTATTCTTAATATTCGACTCATAACCTTGTCTCATCAAACATGAGGCGGAAATAATGTTTCGACTAAGCGCTGGAACATAATAACAATTATTTAGTTCCAAAATAAATCCTGAAGGTAAATGAAGTTGCATCGTGCCGACTTCCAACGCAGCGACTCTCGCCTTGTTGCCGACCCGAATATCAACCTCTCCTCTTGCCACTCTCCTAGTTCTTACCAGCCCCTGCAACGAGTTGCAAATGTGAATGACTGATCCGGTATCATATACCCAAGAACTATTAGGTGCATCAGCAAGATAAATTTCTATAACATTGCACACAAGTGTAACTGAGTCGGAAGTCATACCTCCACTCTTGGCCTTGTCAGCCAAATACTTGGTGCATTTCCTCTTCCAGTGGCCATTCTGCTTGCAATAGAAGCAATTGGCTCCGGCTGTAGGAGAAGCCTTAGTCTTTGAAGGAGCACTCTGGACAGGGCCATGGGCGCTACCTCCTGACTTATCCTTCTTCTTCTTAGTCCAAGAACTCTTCTTGAACTTAGCCGTATTCTACACCATCAACACTTGACTGGCGCCTTTCTTGAGATCAGCCTCTGCCGTTTTGAGCATCCCATGTAATTCAGTGATCTTCTTATCCATACCATGCATGTGGTAGTTCGAAATGAACGGACCATACGCACTAGGAAGAGAGTTCAGAATTATATCAGTAGCGAACTCTTCGTTAATGGGGAAGCCCAGCCGATCCAGAGACTGTATGTAACCAACCATCTTGATTACATGCGGACTCAGTGGATCACCGTCTTTCAGCTTACAGCCAAGCAAAGCTTGAGAGACTTGATACCTCTCCGTCTTTGCTTGAGCCTGGAACATACTTTTGAGGTTTTCGATCATATCGTAGGCCTCAACATTTTCGAACTGCTGCTGCAAGTCCGGTTCCATGTGTGCAAGCATAAGACAACTAATTTCCGTAGACTCATCTCTAGTCTTACGGTAGGCATTCATGACTGCGACAGTCGCATCGTCATCCGGCTCTTCTGGAAGTGGAGTTTCTAGAACATGTTATTTCTTGTCATGCTTGAGGACTATCCTCAGATTACGATACCAGTTGGTGAAATTAGTTCCATTAAGCTTATCTTTCTCTAGGATTGACCTCAACGCAAAAGTGGACAACTGAGGAAGGTTGCTAGGTGCCATTGATCTACAACAGAAAATACGCAAAAACACTTAAGACATGTATTCATAAAAGAGCAGGCATATTAAACGCTTTAATACTTATGCTCCCACTAAAACCAACATCCCTCCGATGGTTGCTAAGTGATTCAAGATCCTAAATAAGCAAGCCTACTAGTGAGTTTTAGCATCACCGCTAGCCGTCAAGTGATCTAGGTAGGCAACACCTTGCCAATCGTATATCTATACGACTCCTGTTAGTTGGGTGACATCACATGCCCCGGCTCCCAACCTACCTCGCCCCGAGCCCCACAACCGTTGTGATGGACTCGTCTATATTACCAAGTGCTTCTACTTGTAAGAGTCCGACTCAAACCCACCTAACCGGAAAGAATCGGCATCACCTCAATTTTATGAGCCCACTACCAAGAATGTCCGACTTGTGATGGTGCAGCACTGGCGGGGCGACCGACTAGACCTTCTTTGAGGGATTAAAGAATCTACCAACTATCTAAATAGAGGTAAATAGAGACATAACAATAACACAAATAAAGCAATTATAATGTGAAATGGTATGGCTCTCTTCATGGTGATCTCCATCTCCACAAAGCTTGTAAGTCGACTCGTGCCAACTCTTGTCACGTGCCATCTTACTCCATGTAGCCGACTTGTACATCGACTTGCATGCCACCGGTTTCTCCAACAAGCTACACTAGCTAGTAAATCAAAATTTACATAGAGAATCCGACACGCAGGCCGGTATACAATAAAATGACAGCACCTAGGCTCCAGCCGGTTGACAAAAAACATGATACGCAGATCATGTATGGATTACACACATCACATGCACATAAGGCATACCATTCACAACTTCCTGCAAAAACAAGTTATGCATAGAGACGATATCTACCGGCGTTGTGAAACTCGTAACGACATCCAAGGCGCTACGACCAAACTCTTTGATCTTCGATCACCGCAACAGGATTTATGTGTCACGGTATACCCCGATGGCGGAAACCAACCGGTAGGGGTAAGTTGTTCCACGACCTTAGCAGTATGATCACGGAAACCTGATCATCCATTAACCCCGAGTACGATTGATCCAATCAACCTTGTACAAAACCGATCTATCTCATAGACCGACCATCAAAACAACAATTAGATCACATCTAACGCTAACTACATATCACATATGTATGGATCTCGGGTCTAATAGCAGAAGCAACCTGGCTCTGATACCACTGTTGGGGCGAGTAGAGATAAACGAAAAACTTTTCCTACGCAATGCTCCCAAGATCTAGCCGAGGTAGAAGGCCACGAGTATTACCACTAGACGCGCAGGTGCGGATTATCGGTGCAGCGTGTCGGGGCAGTGCAGTCCCACGATCCGGTCCGGCCGATCCAATCCCTCGAACGTCGAAGTGCTGAACGTACAGCACCTCTGCCGGTATCCACACGTATGAGGAGGAGCTCCGACGGCAGACTGCTAGGTCTGGTGCGACGGCTGGACTGAGTGGGCTAGGGTTCCCAACGCATGGGGGTGGAGTAACGTGCCCGCTGGGCAACCTGCGCCCCTCTTTATATAGCGTATGGTAATGGGCTGCACAACACTTGTGGCCCATTCCCTCTGTGAGTCCGACTCACTAATTCAGTCCATTTCCGGTTCGGGTCCAACCCAACCAATATTTGCTCCCGCTCTTAAGTGTGCGACCCTGCAGGCTCATGGCGACTTGGACACGATTAGAGTCCGACTCTCAATCGATCAATCAGTAGCGGCTCCTAGCAGAACGTGCTGACTCCCAAGTCCCATTGAGTCATGACGACATACCTTTCAATGTGATATTCATCTTAGTCCATTTTGCCTCATGATATACCTTGTCGAGCTATAGGCGATTTATCGTCATCCCTTAAATAGCTCAAATCTCTTCTCGATCTGTGACATGTGATTCATCTGACTAACTCTTAGTCAACTGACACAGTTAACACTTAACTGAGTCGCGTATGGCCATGCTTCCTGAATCATATCACTCGAGAGGGCCTAGATAATATCTCTCCATTCGGAGGGGCAAAATCCCATCTTGATTATCCACATCACGCAGCTTGCTTCTCATTCGACCCGAACTCTGCCTTTATAGTTGCCTTGTCACAGAACAACGTTTGACAGAACCTAAGTCGGTGATCCACAACTCGGATTGTGCGACAACCTCAGGTCTAAGGATTACATTGATTGAGACATGCAAATGACGACTTGATCGTTGCATCTCAATGTGGGTCAGTCCGACTTGCTAAACTCTTTAGCCAAGTCCGTGAACGTTGGAATGGCATCACCATGCCCATGACAAGTGGAACCGTGTCATCAGCCAACACTCACATTAGTCTAGGGTGTGTGTCCAGCACAACCTAAATGACCAAGGACAATCTAGTATGAACAACATGAATATATAGTTCCACAATCGAATCACATATTCAATGACATATATCAGATGTTCAAAACAAGGACAACTTAATAACTTTATGAATACAGTGGGAATTACATCATACATGATTGCCTCTAGGGCATATTCCCAACAGTTTATAGCTAGCTCCCAACCACACACTTGTCAAACCCAAAACTTGTGGCTCCCATTATTGGGTCATGTTTATTAGATGCATAAAAAGTAAAGTGTGCCTTCAAAAGTCCGTGAGAGTCCTATCCCAAGTTCAACCCATGGCAATTAATAAATTGAATATCTTAATTTAGAACATAAATAACACAATAACATGGTGAACATACTCGGAATAGCAATGAAGCTAATGGGAAGATATGGTGGACTCGCTGGAAAATACTTGGCTAAGGAGTGTTGGAAACAAGTTTTTACTTGTTGGAATTTTTAAATTTTTGGGCTAGCAAGAGGGAGATAGTTGACCAGCTACTATGCATGCATATGTCCATAGAACTACTCATTTCATGACAAACTAAATAAACCAGCAATTAACATCAAGGACATGAATAAGAGATAGCTCAAGACAACATTATTGCAAATTTCTACACATAAAAAGCCTATAAATCATGCAAACATATGTAGCTCTTCAAATCAACCATGGCATCCCTATTCCAAGTCATAATACTAGCATCCAATACATTCCAACCCCAAACTCCAGTAGCTCAATCTCATATAAAATGATGGTGGTGGTCTTATCAAAACAAAAACTAGACGCTTCAAGTCTCTACGATAAATGCTTTGCTTAGAAAAACAGAAAGTAGACGTGTGCTAAACAAAAGAGTGTAGCTCCAGTGGGGTTTTCATCACATCCCCAAGCTTATGGCTTTCACCATTCTTCGATGTCTTGAGGCGCAGCTCCTCTATTCCCTGTGAAAAAACTTCACAAAACATGTTTCTCCCATTCTTTTTCTGTGGGGTGAGATTAGCAAGGACAAACAAATCACATGCTTGATGTGCAAAATTCCAAATCAAATGCTCCAGTAGATAGACAATAAGGTTCATTATGTTGTATGTTCACTCTCTTGCTTGAAAGAATCATGGAAATTCGATTCCCAAGCCCAAAGAGTGCATAAAACAAAAGAAGGCAGAATCTGTCCAGAAAAGCAGCAGCAGCAAAACGAACGTTTTTCCCTAAGCTAGACTCCTCAAAAAATTAAGTAAACTTTTGTGCTTACAGAGGACAAAAAGTTGCAGAACATACTACAAAATTAGCTCAATCCGACATACCAATAAAAAACGTAAAATCATACGGTGAGCAGACTCGTGTTGAAACAGAAATTTCATGCACTAGGATAGCAACTTATAAGTCCAAATGGGTTTGACTTGACTCTTTATTGAAAACTCCAGAATTAAAACAAAAAAACTAATCTCTTGAGACAGCAAGAGGACACTAGGAAAATCTAAACAAAAACAACCGGGTTGCCTCCCATAAAGCGCTTTCTTTATAACCATATAGCTAGGCTTTACTTACTTGATAATCAAGAGGGATAAAGCTCATGAGGGAGCTTGTTCTTCAGCGTGCTCCTCTTCCTTGGGAAGTGCTCCATGATTTTCTTGTGAGGGAACTGAAACTTGACATTCTCTTCCTTGGAGTCTATGATTGCACCTGTAGTACGAAGAAAAGGTCTACCCAAAATAATAGGATTAGGGGATTTATCCCCCATATACATAATAATGAAATCAACGGGTAAGAAAGTCATGTGCAATTCAATCATAACATCTTTTACTTGTCCTACAGCATGTTTAGTAGAGTTATCAGCAAGGACAAATTCACTTGAGCACTTTCTAAATTTTCTAGTTCTAGCAATTCATATAATTCTTTAGAGAGTACCGATACACTAGAACCTAGATCTAACATAGCATGGTGAATTTCTTTTCCAATTGAAACTAGCACCTTGGGGATCCATGCATCCCCAAGCTTAGGAGGTATCATGGCCTAATTCTTGTACCTAGCAATTTTTTCTTGCAAGACATGATTAGCAATATAAGATCCAAAGCCATGTTGATTAACATTTATAGTGGGATCACTAGCAAATTTTCGTAGAGTAGCAATAAGTTCTTGCAAGCTACTTTTTTCTAAATCAAGCAATGGATCCTTAATTTCAGTAAGCACCATAATTTCCTCTACTTTACTCTCTAATTTAGCTAGCATGCTTGATTCATGAGGACTAATTTCATGTTTGCTAGCAAGATAAGACATATATGGAAGTAAATATTCAGGGTACTTCACTATTTCATTCAAAGTTTCTTCTAAGCTAGTAGGGACATGCTCGCTTGAATTCTCAGCAATATGATCAATATTTTCAATAATAGGAGCAGCAATAGTAATAGAATTCATTCCTACACTAGGTTGTGCTTGTGGCTTTCCTACTGACATGCTTAATAGAGTTGCTTGATTATCAGCTAATTTTGACAATGCTTTATCTAAATTCAAAGATTGAAGTTGCAATCCTTTAATATCACTACTAATGGATGCAATAGACTTATTTAACTCATATATCATAGCATTGTGACTAGCAACTTGTTCCATAAGCAATTTATTAGATTCAGAAATTTCACTAGAAGGCTTCCACTTATTTTCATTAGCATTAGGATATGGAACAAAAGCTTTATTTGGCACATAAGGAGGTTTACTATGTGAATTTTAAGCATTACCAAAACCATTTCTACCATAGTTCCTAACAAAATTAACATCCACACTTTCAGAATTACTACCAACTAGCTCCTGCAAAAGCACATTCTCCATATTTTGTTTATTAATAAAAGCAAGAATAGTGTCCATTTTAGAAGACAAATCATTGGTTTCTTCAATTGAGTTTATTTTCTTAGTGGGATTGGGTGCTCTTTCAGTATTCCATTGACTATAATTTTGCAATATGCTTTCTAATATGCTCTTAGCCTCACCTACAGTTTTACTCATAAAGGCACCTCCAGCAGCAGAATCAAGTATATTTCTAGACATGTATTTTAGACCATTATAAAAAGAGTGTAGTATGGTCCATTCATTTACTCCATGTGATGGGCATGTTCTAAGAATTAATTTAATTCTATCCCATGCCATGGCTACATGTTCATTATCATTTTGCCTAAATGAGAGGATATTATTCCTATTTTGCAAAATTTTAACGGGAGGATAATATTTCTTAATGAAAGCTTCTTTTAAATCATCCCAAGACTTTATACTAGCTGTAGGTAGTGAAAGTAACCATTCTTTAGCCTTTCCTCTAAGTGGAAAAGGAAATAATTTCAGTTTTAAAACACTACTTTCCATATTTTTAAATTTTTGCATATCACATATTTCCATGAAATCATGAAGATGCATAGAGGCATCCTTCATAGCACTACCACCAAATTGCTCTCTAGTAATTAAATTCAATAAACTAGGACTTACTTCATAGCTTCCAGCTTGTATTTTAGGTGTAGTAATTGGCCTAGCAATGAATTGGTCATTGGGTGTATTTGTGTAGTCACTTAATTTAGTTCTATCACCCATTTTAACAGTTTTTATGTAGTTTTTATTTTTTTATGCAAAACTGAAAAGTAAAGTAACTAGGCAAATTCGAAATACTAAAATAAACTAGATAACTAAATGCAAAACTAAAATGCAAACTAAAATAAAATATGCAAGACAAAACAAAAACAAGAACAAAAACAAAACAAAAACAAGACAAGAAACAAAACAATCTACTTGAAAGAAGGTGGAGATAGAAAGGACGGTACTCACGTAGGTGCAACCTCCCCAAGCTTAGGTGTTTGCACACCTTGTTGGTGATGAAGACTTCTTGTGAGCTCCCTTGGACAACTCCTTCACCTATGGCTCCCCGGCAACGGCGCCAGAAAAACGCTTGATGGCTAGGTTGAGACTCCAAGTGCAGAGTGTGTAGCTAGTGGCAAGGCTTCTTCCCCACGAGGGTGACTCGAGGGTTTATATCGAACTCTTGGGGAGCCAGTATTTCAGCAGTTGGCTTCCAAGCTTCCTCCAGGATCCTGCAAACAAGTAGAGAATTTTGTGCCCTCAACCTCACCAAGTGGTTGCCAAGCACAAGGTGTGAGACTTCTAAATTGCAATGCAAAACTGAAAGTAAATGTGCAATAATTAAATCTACTACTAAATGCAAATGAGAAAATAAATATGCCATGGATTGTTTTTGTATTTTTGTGATGCAAGTGGTGATGGAGATAATGTAAATTCGAATTGGAGATGCAAGTAAAGTAAAGTACAAGTAAAGTAAATTGCAGCAAAGTAACTAGATTGTTTTCTTATAATTAAAATAGGACCGGGGTTCATGGTTTCACACTTGCATTCTCTCAAATAAAGTGGTAGATGGTGGACATAAACAATTACATGTGAGATTACAATAACATGTTTAACATAGAGTACTTTCATATGGGCATCACGTCCTAGCATAGAGATATCTACGGTCATATTGATCCCTCTTATACTCCACCAAGATGCGAAATAAATCATAACACCTCGATAATTAAGGAAAAACCAGAGTATAGCTTTAAGCAATATGACATGAAGTTGAAGTAAGAACTTGCTAGATCTAGTCATGGAGATTGATTAGTGTCACTTCAAATTCCCGGTAATAAGGTACTCCTTTTTATCCCTAGTGAGGTAACTAAGAAAGGTTTAACAAAACCTAAGTGGATCGCTGAACTTCTGTCACTTTCACAGCACTAGCCACCACCCGTTACTCCAACTAATTCACCCATCACCCCACACACGCTCTCAAGAACTAGATTGATCAAATCTAGCAAATAAGAACGGGGTACATAAGATACATCTACTCAAATAACTCAAGAGAAACAATTGCAATCTCAGATTCAATAACTCATAGAAAAGATCCACCACATAGGAATTACAACGGTGCCCGTAATCATGTGAGGCAGCTCATACGGATCTAATTAGTGAAGCACATAGAGAGAGAGAGAGATACAAGTGCTACTTCCACAAACCCATAGCCCTGGGGTGGACTACTCCCTCTTCATGGAGATGTCGATGGAGATGACATTGGAGGGGGTAGGAGATCACACCGGCGGCGCCCCGCCGGAGTTTTCCCCCGACAATCTGGAACTTCTGGTCTCTGTTTCGGTGTTTCGGCGGCGCTCTTCTCCGTAAGGGTACGGGGGACCCTTTTTATAGTCGGTTTTAGGTCAAGACGGAGTCGGTAAGTCGAAGATGGAAGGAATTGGGGCCACTGGGGCCAAAAGGGGACCTCTCACGCGGCCAAGGAATCTGGCCGCGTGGAGGGTCCTCTTTTGGGCCTCCTTGCCCAATTCTCGTTGATCCTTCGCCCGCAAGTCTTTTCCTTCCAAGAAAATGACCCCCGCAGATTTTCAGGTGATTTCGCGGAAGTTTGCCCCCTGAAACGTCAAAAATATAGAAAACGGGGTTTCTGACAGGCAGGGTTAATTCCATAAAAGTTGGGGGACTTTGTAATTTAACCCCAAAATACTATAAAACATTGAATTATACCTTTATATGATGCAATATGTAATAGAAAACCATGTGAAAATATGCAAAATTCATCTATGCATTTTACATGCATCACTCGATCAGCGCGCCAATGCCCCGCGCAGCGCAACCCCTCCCCTGCGCGGTCTCCAGTGCGGGCTGCTCCCGAGGCCGCCCCCGATTCGCCCAGCGCATCTGCGTGGTCACGCGACGGCCACATCGCCGTGTCCCCCAGGAGGTAGACCGCTGCATGCCACACGCCCGGTGCGACGCGGACCACGCCTGGCGCGCCAGATTCACCTGCATCCAATCATCAGCACCATGATGGAACTCATGATGACACCAATGATGAGCATAATGATTACAACAGCAGAGATTCTTCCCCTGATTCTTCCCCTGGATCCTCTGTGGCTGACAGCAGTGCGTCCACTCCTACAGACTCCCCTATTCGCACACGACTTCAAAAAGGTATTACAAAACCTCGAGGTTATACTGATGGTACTATTCGTTATGGAAAATCTACAAATATATATAGAACAAATGCTGCTACTTTTGGGCTACTAACTTCCACGGGTGAGCCATGTTCTTTGACTGAAGCAATGCATGACTCACAGTGGAAAGCGGCGATGGATGAAGAATATGATGCACTCATGCAGAACAAGACTTGGCACCTTGTTCCACCATCACCAAATAAAAATTTAATTGATTGTAAGTGGGTCTATCGCATAAAGAAACATGCAGATGGAACAGATGACAGGTACAAAGCTCGGTTAGTTGCAAAAGGATTTAAGCAACGTTATGGGATTTACTATGAAGATACCTTCAGTCCTGTTGTGAAGGCTGCTACTATCAGGCTTGTTTTGGCAGTTGCAGTTTCTAGGGGCTGGAGTTTGCGGCAGCTAGATGTCAAGAACGCGTTTTTGCATGGTGTTCTGGAAGAAGAGGTATACATGAAACAACCACCAGGTTTTGAAAACCCTCACACTCCTCATTATGTTTGTAAACTTGACAAGGCTCGTTATGGTCTCAAACAAGCTCCTAGGGCATGGTATTCTAGACTCAGTACAAAGTTGCAAACACTTGGTTTCACTCCTTCCACTGCTAATACCTCTTTATTTCTATACAACCGAGTAAACATACTCATGTTTGTATTAATCTATGTTGATGATACAATAGTGACTAGCTCCTCAGATCAGGCCATTTCAGCTTTGCTTCAAGATCTCAAGGATGACTTTGCTCTCAAAGACTTGGGTGATCTTCACTTCTTTTTGGGTATTGAGGTTAAAAAGATTAATGATGGCTTGCTACTCACTCAAGAAAAATATGCTATGGAGCTACTTGCTAAAGTTGGTATGACAAAATGTGCTACCTCTCCTACACCACTGTCTTCCACTGAAAAATTATCCCTTGTTGATGGCACTCCTCTTGGCTCGGATGATAGTACAAATTATAGAAGCATTGTAGGTGCACTTCAGTACCTTACATTGACTCGGCCAGATATATCCTTTTCAGTAAACAAAGTCTGTCAATATTTGCATGCTCCCACAACATCTCATTGGACAGTTGTTAAGAGAATTCTGAGATACATCAATGGTAGTTTGAATGTTGGACTAACTTTTCAGAGGTCTTCCTCTAGTTTGCTTAGTGTATTTTCAGATGCTGATTGGGCAGGATGCCTTGATCATAGAAGATCAACATGAGGGTTTGCTATCTTTTTTGGACCAAACTTAATCTCCTGGAGTCCACGCAAGCAAGCTACAGTATCTAGGTCCAGCACAGAAGCAGAATACAAATCTCTAGCCAATGCTACAGCAGAATTAATATGGGTTGAGGCACTGTTGAGAGAACTTGGTGTGTCACTAAAGGTAAATCCATGTTTATGGTGTGATAATTTAGGAGCTACTTACCTGTCAGCAAATCCTATTTTCCATGCCAGAACCAAGCATATCGAGATTGATTATCATTTTGTTCGTGAGAGAGTTGCAAATAAACAGTTAGATATCAAGTTCATCTCAAGCAAGGATCAAGTTGCAAATGGTTTCACCAAGCCTTTACCTGTTAAGAAACTTCTAGAATTTAGACGTAATCTCAACCTTTCTCAAGGTTGTGATTAAGGGGGGCTGTTAAACCCTCTATGTATTTCTCTGTCTACTTATACGTATAAGGGGTATGGAGTAAGTACTCTAACCGTCGCATACGTATACTGGTGGACCCTCTATGTATTCACCTGCGTTGGGGTTTTCCTTCGCACTATTTAACACGTAATACGAGGCTCGGAGAGCTATCGCTTCCCTCTAGGTTTTATAATGGGCTCTAAACAATTTTGTACTATGACAGTTGATTCTTCCGGACACTTTTATCGGACCGGAGGTAGTAGTAGTGGTGAAAATGTTAAGTTACACTTAAATAGGGGATTGTGATGTCTGCTCGATTGTTTAGTTTTTCATTTAGCTATTTTTACTTCTTTTAGTGCTCGTTTTTTCTCCGCGCCATGATTTGCACTTTTAGTCAAGAGATGCACATATTTAGTATTGATATACGATTATTAGTCATGAGTGCAGCGTTTTGAAGTCCGAGCTACATGTACCTCGGTTTCCAAAAAAAACTGAATATATAATTTTGATTTTCAAACAATTCTAAAAACAATTATAGTACAGATAAATTTTATATTTACCGTTGTGTAAATTTTTAAGTCTACATTTGTATTATTCTGAGCTAGGAAAAAAGAAAAAATTCCAAAATTTTGAGACTCGTTGGTCACCGATTCAGATATGCAAACTTATCTTTTTTGCGCGGGCTAAAATATAAGGAGTTTGTGATTCAAAATATGTACGGTGATATACTATCACAGTATTACCTATACGTTGGGATTTTTTCTCGAATTTATTGAAAAAAAAACGTATTTTTAAAAACCGAGCTACATCTACACCGGTAGAAACAAGGCTTTTTGTCCAGACCTCCATTAGGCTCTAGTCCCGGATGGGTTTGAGACTAGAGGGGGACTAGTCCCGGTTCAACGGCTAGGAGGTCGCACCGGACTAGTCCAGGTGCTTTGAGGGCTTCGCCGTCACACGACAAAGATCGTGTCTCCCGTGCTGACTGGACCATAGGATTCATTTTAAATTTTTAATTTTTCATCCAACTGAGATGGCCGAGTATCTGACGTGTGCACTTGATCTCGAATAAGCCCCATGTTTAGCCATCTACAGACCACCAAAGTTTAACTATATCTCCTCTCTCTCTCATGTTATAAAACTCATCGCAACACGTGTACATGTAGAAGTAGAACACACGTACGACTCAGATCCGAACACTAATTGAAAGTCCATCCGGAACCGTGTCAACTCCTCCAGTCCTCTTGATAAGCTTACAACGTGTCCACCTGAATCAGCCAAGCGCTCTAGGTAGTCAGCCACGGCCGGTTGGAGCCATTGCAATGCCTTGCCGCCGTTCCCTCCGGAACCAAGCAAAAGCAACGTTCGAGCCTCGAGGATGCCACCGTGTGTCTCCCGCGAGATGTCCTCGCCAGCATCCTTCTCCGACTACGGGGGAGCGACCAGGGCCGTCTCCAGAATTTGGAGGCCCCGGTGCAGAATGTAAAGTGATGACATTTTTTAAAAGTCTGTACAAATATAATAGCTAGAACATTAAGACATAAATATAAATCTACTTGAGAAAACATACATCCACAAAATATCCGGTTTATAAGATTTTTGAAATATAACTACATAAAACATAATTAGGAAAAAATGAAATAGAGGGCAAGTTTTCTCTTTGAGCTAAATAGAGGAAAGTTAGAAAATAATTGAGTAGTACGATGGCTCCAGAATGAAATATAACGTGTGTGAAGCGTTTTTCTTTTGTAGAACAAGTGAAAGGTCGTGTACAACATTTTCTGGGCCTTGTGACTTGAGCCCATACCCATACTCCAGGCCCGACAGAACTTCCATCGGCCATCAATGGTGTTTCCGCTGAAGAAAAAAAGAGCAGCCATGCTGCTGCTCTGTTAGGACGTTGCAGCCAGGAGGAAAGGTAAGGAGTGACGCGAAGGCGAAGCACCCTCCTCCCCCAACGGAGATTTGGGGCGGCCGTTATCTCAACGGAGATTTGGGGGCCTCAAAATTTTGGGGGCCCTGTGCGGTCGCACACCTCGCTCACCCTCATCGACGGCCCTGGGAGCGACCTCCGCCGCTGCCGCCAAATCTGCAAGGAATGGCATGAAGTCATCTCGGATCCTACTTTCGTCGACGAGCACATAAATCACTGGCCACAAGCCCTGACCCACACCATCGTGTTCTTTTTCGAAAGTAGCCCAGCCAATTTCGGTGCCAAACAACCATACAATGGCCACGAGTTCCTCTTCGACGAGGACTGGCGAGTCGTGGCCAGATTCACAGCCGGCGAGTCGAATGAGATGGTCGGTACGTGCAACGGCCTTCTGTGCTTCCTCGACATGAGCGATAGCTCCATCAGTGTCGTGGAGCCCTTCACCGGCAAGTCGCTGGCCTTGCCACTGCCGCCGAAGACAGAGAGGTTGAACGAGTCTTTCACTTACTGTTTTGGCTTCGACCCCGGTTCGAGGACGTACAAGATCTTCCATCTAGGCCTCGAGGTCCAACGGGACAACACCCCGGAGCAAGATCTTTACGTGTACACGATTGGAGGAGGCGAGAATTGGAGGAGGGTGCAGATCGCCAGCACAGCGGAGGCAGACGTATCCTACAGCGAACCCGTTTTCGCTGACGGGTCGTTGTACTGGTCCGTTGATACAAATGATGAGCCTTCGAAGCTGGCACGATTCAATCTGGCGACGGAGGAAATCACGTCCATGTCCATGGTTGACTTCCTTACGGTGGATGGTTGGTGTACAACATTAGAGCCGCTGACAGACTCCGACGCACGGATCGTGTACGTAGCATGTTTCTTTTTACTGTAAATATTGCAGAGTAAGTGTACAGCTCTGTCCTGGTGTATAGGGCACATATAGCAATTCTCTAAGCTCTAAGTATTCATTCATTGGTGTTTAAACATTACATGCATTGGTGGAGAGGGATGGAGACAGTGGCGGATCCAGGGGGGCGAGCGGGGGCCAGGCCCTCCCCAATGCTCGGCCACCCCCAAGGACCTGCAGCAGGGGCCATTGCCCATTAGTACGTATGTAGTTAAAGGCTTAATAGTTAATCTCTGTTAAAAGCCCATAGCACGTTGCTGCATATCGATTAGTATGTACTACTAGTACATAGACACATAGTTTGGTGGCCTGCTGATTTGTTGGACCAAGCCCAAACCACGTACGTGGTACTCCATGACCTAGGGGAAACGAAGCGATCCATGATTGATACCGTACAAGATTGGACTTCATCTACCAGGCATCTAGGCTCACGAGTCGCACCGATTCCGAATCTACAGACTACAGAGTCATCGATCTCTGCCTGCCCGTAATGCTGCCGAGCCTGCCGAGCCGCACTGATTCTGAATCTCCCATTGAGCGTCGCCGCCCTCGCGCCGCCGTCTAGACACCGGACACGGCCGCGAGTGATGCCCGCAGCTTTGCATCTCAAATTATGGCCGATGGCTATGACCTGCCGCCGATCCGCGCTGCACTCGTTTGAAACACCCAGGTATTACTGTATTTGTATATGTATACACTTGCTACTTACCGGTTGATCGAACTTAACAATTACTACTTGATGGTATTATTCGCTAGGCATGCACTATATTTATTGCGTTTTATTACTACACGTGCTTGTCAATTTGTCATGAAGAGGAATGCAAACCAAATTAGTGTTTTCTTCAGGTAGGTTCGACCTCCAGCCTCTTTGTCTTGTTTGATAAGATTGGGCGTCGATCTAGATTTAAGCTAGCCGAAATGCACCTTTCTTTTCAATTACAACGTATATACTTTCTTGGTGTATCACTTTTCCGTTAGTGTCTTGTTCGGCCCTCCCTATGGTCAAATCCTGGATCCGCCCCTGGATGGAGAGAGGCAACCACCCACTAATTAGAAGAGAGTTAATGCAAAATGTGCCTAATAGATGGGACTGCATGTATTTGGTATTATGCCCTATACACCAGGACGGAGGGAGTATGTTTTTAGAGCAACCTAGCTCTCATAGTTGCTGCATCAACATCCAATCCAGCTTCTCTTGTGCGCGGGGTCAACGCTTGTAATTCCCAAAACAAAAGATACTTTATGTGTGTGGCCATCTATGGTGAGTAATTGTTCTCTCTCCCATTTGTTGTATCGAGCCACACATAAGGTTCTCAGCGAGCCCATGGATCAACATCTCTGGCCAACATCAATTTTCACCATACATATATTCTTCTGTGTAATATACAATGTAAATGGTGGAATTTTTTTTGAATCATCGCCTCGACAAAAATCAGACGAAACCCGATACAAACACCGGTTATCGAAGAACATGTTGTCCTATCTCACACAAGATTTATCCCATGCATGCACCGCTGAGAAGAATGACAAGCACCGAGGTTGCACACAAGTGTCATCTTCAGCACTCCTACTCAGCCGTCAAGCGAGCAACGATTTCACCGTAGACAACTGCCGACTAAGCCCTCACTGCAATGACATGTGATGCCAAGCTAAGATTGGCAAACAATCAGCCAGGGCATCACCAGCTCTAAATGCAAGCTAAGAAGCAGACAAATGTGAGGTTCACGCCGCAAAGGACCAGCGAGCCTGGCGATGTATTGTATTGTAGAGAAGATGTTGTCATCCAGAAGTATAGGTTTTCTGCACCGGTTCACGTCGCAGTGGAAAAACGTTTCCACTATGCGACAATAACGCTTCTCCCATGTTATAAACTCATCACAAATTCACAACTCGTTTAGAAGTAGAACTCGTCACAACTCAGATCTGAACACTAATTCTAATTGGAACACCATCCAGACCGTCCCAGGCCTACTCCTCTCTTCATAAGCTTACAACTACGTATTCTCGTAAGACAGCCAAGCGCTATATCTAGTCAGCCATTGTCCTGCTCCCCTGGCACACTACTTTGGCAAGCTTTGATGCTCGCACTAATTTTACACAGGCGGAAATCCAATCCGCGGTTTTATATGTATCTTAGTTTATACTCTCTCCGTCATATAAAAATGACTCAAATTAAGTGTCGTCATCTCTATTTGTTATGTTCATTATTATTGTACGGTTTATTTATACTAAAAGGACGACATAGACAAAAATGACTGAAATGTGCAGATATTTTTTCCACAATTTAACCTTGGTCCATAAGATGACGACCAGATGCAATTCCCAGTGGTTATCCATCCCAAACCGTCTAACCAGGAGCAGGCGGCCATACTAGGACAAGTCCCACACCAACACAGCAATGTAAGGACGTTTTGCTATGTCCCGCCAGTGTCACCTGCTCCCTTGGCACACTACTTTCAGAAGCTTTGAGGGTTGCACAAACTATAAAAGGCAGAAATAGGTGGTTAATTGTATTTATTTCTCTTTATTTATATCACTATCCCTTGACCCATCCCTGCTTACAATATAATCATTACTCTATAAATTCTTCTAGTACTAAGCAACACGGAAACACTAACCCCAGGCACACATTTAACAGGTTAATCGTGATTTCGTTGGCGAAACAAAGCTGCACAACAATCGAACAAAGGAACTGTTAAGACTATAACACATTGCTCATCAGAAATTTTCGTAGCGCTTAGGCAAACAACAGCTCCAGCTGATACTAGTTTTCTTAATCTACGTAGATACCTCAGGGAGAAGGGGGACACTTCTGCTCCAGGTGGGTGATCCTCTCTTGTTTCTAGTCACTCAAGTTGCATCCGCGGATATAAGGATGATCATACTTTATATACCTTGTCCAGTACGGCCGGTACTTTGTCATTGCCAGCTCCAACCATGGCTTCATATTCCCATTGTAATGAGCAACAGCAGCATTGTCTATCTCTGAGCGGTCTATGCTTGGGTTGTATCCTAACCCGAGGACATGCCACGATTTATCAAGGGGATGTGTCAGCTTGTAGAACGTCATGAGGCCAGGTGGAAGTGTCCCGAGTTTCCAAAGAACCCTGTCTTCATTCTAGCAGAAGATAACAACAGTAGGATAATGTGAGATATGATTATGTGTTTGAACAATGAAATCCAACGATAATCTTAGTAATCTCACCATGTTTTGCCACTTGTGGTAGATCCCAGTAATATCTTTGTTCTTCCACTGCTTCAGATCAAAGATGTTCATCCCATAAGCCCAGCCACAAGCATTAGGATCAAAGTTCCGAGCAATATGTGGATTTGAAAAATTAAGATACTTGTCAAAACGGTGGAAACTCTGTCCACAGGTCTCCACTGCACCATTGACCTTTCCATTTAAATCAACATCCCATAATCCTGTCAAATCTTTCTGCACAACTATGTCATCATCGAGGAAAAGTATCTTATCCAACTTCGGATAGATCTGTGGGAGATAAAATCTCAAGTGATTCAGCATGGATAGGTACTTGGGGTTACGGTACTTTAGATTTGAAGAACCTGCTGAAAGAGTGGTGGGACGATCAGCCTTGAAATAATACTCTTTCATGGCAGCAGACTCCAGTTGCCGCAAAACAGGACAGTATGATGAGTTCAACCACTTAAATTCATCCACATTTTCAACATGGATGGTGGCCTTGCCAGGTGGGTTCAGCAGAAACCACATGTTCATGGCTCCAAAGTTCAACTTATCAGTCACAAGGTGGAAAACATGTTTCTCAGGCTCCTGAAAAAGTTTATCAACCATTACTATTTGAAGCAACTATCATACTAGAGTGCATTGGCAGAAGAATCTTGAAAATTACCTTAGCATTCATGATGGTTGAGTTCACAACAACAGAGGCAGCCAAGACATTGTCCGAGAAAAGTGCATAATGGTATAGCTCTGGATTTTCCAAGTTTTCACTCCTTGGGAACTTGCGTTTCTCCAAAGGAAGGAGATAGTAGTCTATTGTTAAGCGCATAGACAAGCAGTGAATGCTGTTTGGAATTGTCTTTGCAGCCAACTGGCTAAGAAATGTACTCTGTTTCTTCAAGCTCCTGACATGTTCATCTGCTGACTGAAGCATTGCTCTTAGTCTCTGAGTAATCACCTTGCAATCATACAATTCTTCTCTGGCCTTAGATAAAACTTGGCCCATCACTCTCAGTTTCTCAGATGCACTGTAAAGTAGTATATTTGTGAAAAGGGGGCACAAGTTAACTGATGTAAGAAATATGCAATAATAGATGCACATGCAGCACACCTGTGATGGAGTTCAGCATCAACAGTAGCCTCTCCAACAACCCGCTGGCTTTCCTTGATTCTGCTCTGCAGTTCTTGATAAAGATCATGCTTGTTCTTTGATTTTGCAAGCACAGAGTAAACACGAGCCATAATAACTTGGTCCCTCATCAACCTAACTGTTGAGTCTGAGTTCTCATTCTCATTCTCTTTTCTCCATATGCTGTACTTCCCAAGGACAGCAGAATCTACAGCCTTTGATCGCTCAATGGCCGCATTTTCCAGCTTAACATGCGCTTCATCATCTTTCTGTACCAAATCCATTGCCCTCTTTTCCCGCCTTTTCTCCCGTAGTTTCTGTATCAACCATACCAAGAGGTCATATGAGCGAAATTTATATCAAGTTATCAACAGAGACAAGAATGCATCAACATATATATCAGCTTCTTACCCTTCGAGCTATTTTTTCTGCTGTGGCAACTTGATGTTCATCTGCGTAGAAAAGTAATTTATCTCTACAGTCAAGTTGAATTATGCAGATGAATAATTTGAAGAAAAATACAAATATGTTCATACCAGAACCATCCTTGGGTGGTTTATATGGTAAATCATGTTCTGCGGTACTGTTTTCAGCTTTTGCCTTGTCATCAACATTCAAACTAGTATTCATCTTGTGATCGACTAGATCATCAGTTTTCCAAGAGGGTGATGCATGATCTCTAAAAAAATCAAGATTCAAAGTGCCTGTTTCTTGTTGACTAGCAGCTATAGCATCGATCACCTGAAGACCAATAAACTGTGTGATTGCAGGCATAGCGGAATTGAAGGAACTTACTTTTGCCCATGTAAACAGCATAACAGTGAATGGTTATAGAATAATCACAATGTGCATATCATTAATTACAGAACAATTGAGCTCCCGCAAGGTGGGAACAAGACAATCTAAGCCTCATAGAAGGTAAATGTAGAATGGAAAGATGGGCATGTACACCACTGACTGCAGGATGTTCTTACCTCCTTAGAGAAAACAGATTTCAGATTGTTTGCCACCAGTTGCTGTTGCCAATCTGTTTCCTGCATGGGAGGGTTAAATGTGAGACGAAATCCTAAAAAGAGATGCTAGTAATTCGATGTGAAATGATCTAAGAAGTAAGGCTAGTAAAACAATTGGCTCCCTTTTAGAAAAGATAAATACCTGATTGCCATCCGCACCCTTAGGATCTGCAGATGAACAAAAAATGCCATCACTTACTGATGTCAAGTTAATAAAATGTTGCGGGCAGAATATTACGACAATGTTCCAAAATTCAAATAGGTAAGCAATAAATATAGGTCAATAAAGTTTAAACCAACGATAACTCCGTAGAGAGTGCTGTCATGCCTAAGAGGATCTTGTAATTTTCTCTCCACCATGATTCAGTTGGCAAAGCAAAGTGTAGGTTTGGTTTGTTATATCACTAGGTACAATGTCATGGATATGCATTTCAGCTTCTCCTAGCAGAAGCCTCTTAGCCCCTGTGTTCCTTCATACATCCAACATACAATCTGGCACGAAGAGGGCAACAGTTGAACAATATCCAGATCACTTAAATCAGAACGTCCGCTGCCTCTCACAGTCACAGGCTTATGATCCTTCACAGCCACATGTACTGCATTTTGGTTTTGCAGCTAAAATTCTCATCCAAACCTAGCCAGTACCCACCACAAGACACGGCACATGAATATCTGAATAACAATCCTAAACCACTAAAATCAAATCTACAGGGGTTCCACTGTCGCAGTACGCTTATGGCCTGATCAAATCAAACCCCAGAAGCGCATCAAAACTCGAAAGCCTAGATGGATTCGAACGGGGATGGACCAATCCAGGCGCAGCTAGTCGCGCAACGGGAGCCGGAATTGCGAAGAATCAATGGCGCGGCCTCGTATCTAGGTATCGATGCTTAAAAAGTGGTTTCTCAAGAAAGAGATGGCTTAGGGAGCGAGGCAGGACGTACCGGAGGCGACGTGGACGTGTCCGCCGCTACGCGCGACGAAGAAGATCGACGGCGCGACGACGAAGAGGAACACAAGGACCACCACCGGCGGCACCGTGCCAGAGCCGCGCCTCGCTCCAACGCCGCCGCCAGCGCCCGCGTTGGAGTAGGGGAGGCGCTTCGGGGTCGCCATCTCCGGCGATGCTCGCGCGGGGAAAGGACCTTGGTCCGATCCGGTCGGGGCGCGGCGGCGAGGGGCGCGCCGTCGCTGAAGGGCCCGCGCTTCCTTCCCTCCCTCTCTCGCCTCGCCTGCGGGAGTGGGGAGTGGCGTGGGGTAGCCACGGGTGGCACAGGAGGAATGTAGGACACCGAATTCCCAATCCAAGGGGCCGTCTCTCTCTCGCGTGGTTTCGTCTTGTGGTATCGGGCCGTAAAGTTTTCTTACATGGTCCGTAAGTTTCCCTCAAAAGGGAAAAAAAAACATGGCCCGTAAGTGCCCACGGGAGGAATAAGCATCGTATCATTAAATTTAGATACAACCTCTAAAAGATAATGCATAGGACAAATAGATTCTTAAATTTTTGATGCTCCTATGGTACTATGTTAAGAAACAATGCATTGGCAAAGGCCTCATAGTGAGAGTAATGTAAGTAGTAGCATCAACGTCACGTAGGTAAAGAAAAAACTGATGTGGAGATATGATGGTAACATAGCTAGTTACCATCACATCACACATTTCAATGCATTATATATGTACAACCTAATAAATGTATATTTGCATGACACCACATATATGTTACTCCCTACTATGCAGATAGTAACAAAGACTAGTAACATCATCATGTTACTACTTTTAGTTACTCCCTACTATGACCAGTCTTACTTAGTATAGTGCCAATGCGGGTTTCTTAGCATGTTTTTATAGACATTTTGCTGACATGCCACGGTATTTAATAAAGAGAGAGAATGTGGTTGTTTCTTAGTTAAGATATAAGGTTGGTAATAGTGGGGAGAAACATAGAGTAGTAACATGCAAATGTTACTAGTCTATGTTACTTCATAGTGGGGAGTAATGTACATGTGATGTCATGCAAATGTGTACTTATTATCTTGTAAACTCATACTGCATTGGAAGGTATGATGTTATGGTAATCTCTCGCTGCATTAATAATGTGCTGCATCATCTTGTTTGCCTAAATATGTATGATGTTACCGTCCACTTGCATGATACCATAGGAAAAAATATATGCTAGACTAATCATATACATGCATGAACCACTGATACGTTGCAAATGTATTCGTAATGTTTGATGATCCATGCTTTTTTTTCTACCCAATACATTTTATTTTCACATGTTTTTTTGTTTTCCGGATGTTTTCGTTGACTAACCTATTAACGGGATGCCCCAGGCCAGTTGTTGTTCCCTGTTGTTTTTCTATTTCAGAAAATTTGTTAAATAAATATTCTCAAAAATGGCCGAAAATCCACGGAGGTCTTTTTTACCTGGAACGAAGACGGGGTCCAAAGAAGAGACAGAGGGGGCAGGGGGGCCTAGGGGGTGCCAGGCACGGCCCCACCGTAGGCCGCGCCTAGTGGGACCCTAGGGACCCTGGCCACCGCCTCTCGTCGCCTCTTCACCTATGAATTGCCTTTAACACTAAAAACATCGGGGAAAAAATTATTTTCCATGAAATATATACAAAGGCGACGTCACCTAGAAAGTCCAATCTAAGGCTTTTGCAGCCCTGTTCCGGAACCCTGCCGGAGAGGGGAATCGTCATTGGAGACCTCTATATCGCCATGATCGCCTCCGGATAGATGTGTGAGTAGTTCATCTTGGGACTATGGGTCTATAGAAGTAGCTAGTTGGTAGTTATCTCTGTTATGCCTCCATGTTTAGAGTCTCATGAGCTGCCTCACATAATCGAGACCACCGTTATGTGATTGTGCATGTTGTCTTTGATGGGATCCGATGAACCATGAGATTATGATTATTTTGTTCATGTCAAACTGGGATGATTCACTATCTTTAGAGAATTTTAATGCTGTCTTGCAATACTCTCCGGTGTTTATGATTGCCTTGGCCACGTAGTTGTTTTCACCTCCAGAAGAGGGTTTATATACTAGATAGTGGGTTCATGCCTTCCTGGCATGTGTGCTCGAGTGACAGAAACGTGACGGATGGGGGATGTGTTGTTGATACTAGGGAGAAAACAACAGCGCTCTTGTCAACGGACGAGGACCACTGCTTACATTAATATTGTTCTTAATGCAATTATCAGTTGCACACAAAGAAATCACTTTGTTGTTACAACTTAATACCAGAGAGATTTGCTGGATAACTTTCTTGAGGTGGATTTTTTATATGGATGCATGCTGGATAGCGGTCCATATGCCTTGACGTAATGCCTACAATGTTAGGACTCGTGAACTATATCTAATCATAATAGTATTGTTATACGTTCATGATTTGTCAATTGCCCAGCTGTAATTTGTTCACCCAGCATGTTTGTTTTCTTTCGAGAGACACCACTAATGAATCTATGGCCCCCGGTCCTATTTTCCTCATAATTGCAACTTTCTTTCAAGAACTTTCACAATTGTTTTCTTGTTGTTCCGTCTTCTACTTTTATTGCTTTTCACTATTCCATACGTTTAATTCTCTAGTTGTTGGCAAGACGGGAAGATTGGCAACCTTCTCGAAAGTTGGGGACAAGAGGAGTTTGTGTGGTGTGTGTAGGTTCATGCTTGTTGATGCGCCAGACGACAAGCAACCTTCTTCAAGACTACGAAGTCCTACTGGTTTGATAACCCTGGTTCCTTAATTGGGGGGAAAATTTCCGCTAGACTACATCATACCTTCCTCTTAGGGTTGCCCAAAGAGCGTGTGATCACGTAAGCATCAAGAACTTTTCCGGGCGCCGTTGTCGGGGACTTCTAGCTTGCTTCAAGGTGAGTCTCACACTTCCACTCTCGTTCTTTTGTTTTGTTCTTGCTTAGTTTACTTTTGTTTAGTCTTGTTTTCTCTTTATCAAAAAAATTCCAAAAAAATAGTTCTCTAGTTTCTAGTCTTTTACTTGCTTTAATGTTTTTGCTATGGGTGAACCTACTAGAACCTCTATGTTAATGGAGGCTAGAGAATTATATATAAAGTATAGAGAATCAAAAGAGGGTAAAATCTAGAGAGGTATGTTAAATAAGTTGAATGAGATTGCTGAACTTTTGCTTGATCTTCATGATATAAATTGTTGCTCTGAACAACATGGTAGACATTTTAAATTCCAGTGTCGCTTTAGTAAAGAACAATCAATTGCAACCTATCATGGGGTTAATTATATTCATCTTGGAGCTGAACAAGTAGAACAATTTATTACATTTATGGCAGCTTCTGAGATAGATTCCTTCATGGGTGAGAATTATGAAACTTGCATTGCTTCAAAAGAACTTAAATTTACAAGCTCTTTCCTTCTTAATTATTGTCTAGAAAATTTCAGCAATAATGAGTATATCATTGATTATAAAGAGAGACTCCTTTCCTCACAAGAGGATACTCACATTTTTTAAGATCCTATGGAAGAAGAAATTGCTGAAACCGAAAGCTCATTGGATGAAAAAGAGGAGGAGAGTGATGATCAAAAGGAGGGAGAATGGAGTAGCTACCCATGTCTACCTTCTAATGAGAATAACTCTTTAACTCATACATTACATGATTTCCCTCCATGCTTACCAAAGGAGAATGAGTGTCATATTGATGAATGTGATGATCCTATGGATTCTTATGAAATACCCATGTTTGATGAACTTGATACTTGTTACAGAGGTAACAACCTCCAAGACTTAATAGAAAACAAAGAGAAACAAATTGATACTTTGCATATTGTTATTTATGATATTCCTTGATATGTTGATAAATTTTATGATAATCCCTTATTTGTTCATACTATTGATATGCATGATAATGAAGATTGTTGCTTAGAAAGTTTGTATGATAATGCTTTAGATGATGGTCCTATATTAATAGATGTCATAAATTATAATGCTACTGAAAATGGGTTTGGAGAGGTCTTGACTTTAAATAGAAGGAGTCTCATGCCTTTGGAGAGTGATCAATCATCATGTTACAATATTGTCAAAAGTGGGTTTGGAGAGGTCATGGTTTTAGTTAATTTTTATCCCACTATTTTAGATCTTGACATGAATTATTTGCTTGTAGATCATGAAAAGCATGTTTTGTGTGATAGTTATATTGTTTAGTTTGTTCATGATGCTACTGAAAATTATTGTGAAAGAGGAAAATATGGTTCTAGGAATTTTCATGTTACTAAAATAGCTCTATTTGTGTTGAAACTTTTGAAATTGCTTTTGTTCTACCTTACTATGCTTACCATTTTATGCTTCTTTGATTTATTTTTCTACAAGATTCCTATGCATAGGAAGTGGGTTATACTTAAATATGTTTCATATTTTCTTCTTAATGCTCAATTTTGCTTCAATTCTTGTTTCTTATGTGAGCATGTTTTGAAAATACTGAGCCCATCTTAATGGTTATAAAGAAAGAGCGACTGGGACACAACCCTTGTTAATTTTTCTTTCAGTTTTTCCTTTTACCTTGGAAGTATTTACCTCTATAACAAATGCTCCTTATCATTTTTATTTATTTTTTGTGCCAAGAGTAACCTCTAATAGCGAGTTAGTATGATTTGGGAAAATTGCCGTTTTCTGTCCAGATTTTTGCGCTTCACTAAAAACCTCGGTTCTCTCAACCAGAACCCGAGATTTTTTATTTATTTTCTGGGCACCCGCCCTAGGTTGTTAACTAAATTTCATTAGTTTCGCACTTTTTGATTTAAGCAACAGAAGGTCCTCAAAAAAATTCATCTTTACCAGATCTTTTGTTTTGACAGATTTCGGCCACTATTTGTATTTGCCTCTTAATATTTTTATTTTGAGATTGTTTCGTGGGGAGCCTTAAAATAAGTTGTGACATTAGATAATGTTTTAACTTGAGTGTTAGAATTGTGTTGAAATTGAACCAAGTGGATTTATTATTTTGATGCACTGACGCTGCTAATGAAGATTGTGATAAGTTTTAGGCCTCGTTCGGTTACAAGGGATCGAATCCTAGCATGGATCTGATCCAAATATGGATTTGGTTGATTCAGAGTCCTCACCTAATCCCTTCTAATCCGCTTCTCCCAGTCCCTTCTAATCTTTGATTTCATAAACTTGTTTGTTTAAACCTCCTCTGTGCAGGGTGAAGTCGCTGGTCTATAGCCCTTAGCTCGTTAGTCGTGGAATTATTTCTAGATATCCGATGGAGAGACAAAAATTCATACCAAGTATGATGAAAATTGGTGGGATGGGTGATGCGCGTGTAACACACATTCATTGAGAGACCCCAAGAGGAAGGTATGAAGAGCACAGTAGCAAGTTTCCCTCGGAAAGAAACCAACGTTGAATCGACCAGTAGGAGGAAGGAGTAACTTCAGAAGGTTGATGCAGCTGAGATGGCAGGGCGCACTACCGGTTCAGCAGCAACGTGAAACCTACACAACACAACCAATTCACTTTGCCCCAACGAAGCAGTGAGGTTGTCAATCTCACCGGTTTTGCTAATAACAAAGAGGTTAAATGTATGGTGTGGAAAACTGTATGAGAACAATATTAAAACAGTAGAAGCAGTGTGAAAACAGTGGAAGCAGTGTGAAAACAATGGAATCAGTGTGTGTATTATCAGTATGAGAAAATAGACCGGGGTCCACAGTTACTAGAGGTGTCTCTCCATAAAAGATAGCTAACATGCATGGTGAACAAATTACAGCTGGCAATTAACAGATAAAGAACATGCATGACATAAATATTACTATGAGATTCATGCGTGCATTACAGCAAAATACATATATCGTCATCCAACTGCATCTATGACTAATAATCCACCCTTCGAACATCATCCGAACAAATGTTGGGTATTAAGTTGCAAGCAACGGATAATCGCAGCAAGCAGAGTGTCTAATGTAAACAATGTAAACTAAGTAAACATCGTTGTTTTCTCCCTAATGGCAACAACACATCCTCCATTCGTCACATTTCTGTCACTCGAGCATAGATGCAAAGGAGGCATGAACCCACTATCGAGCATAAATACTCCCTCTTGGAGTCACTAGCATCTACTTGGCCAGAGAATCTACTAACAACAGAGAGCATGCAAGATTATAAATAACATACACATGAAGATAACATGATAGATTGATAATCAACAGACATAGGATTCAATAATCATCAGATCCCAACAAACACAACACGTAGCATTACAAATAGATGATCTCGATCATGTGAGGCAGCTCACGAGATATAAACATGAGGCATAAGGTGGAAAGGTACAACCATCTAGCTACTGCTACGGACCCGTAGTCTAGGGATGAACTACTCGCGCATCACTCCGGAGGCGGGCTTGGTGGTGTAGACCCCTCCGGTGATGAATTCCTTTCCCGACAGGGTGCCGGGAAGAGCTCCAGGACCCTCCCGATCTCGGGTTGACGATGACGGCGGCCTCGGGTGTTTTTAGGGATGAAGTAGTATATTTTTAGGGTTGATGTATCGGGGGGAATAAATAGGCGAAAGGGCGATGGCGGTGTATGCTCGAGGTGCCCACACCACCCCCAGGCGCGGCCAGGGGACGCGCCGCCCTATGGTGTGGACCCCCTCCGGGCCTCTTCGGGACTCCGTGGAACCTTCGGGAATTCTAAGACTTCCGGGCTTCGAATTTTCCGATTCCGAGAATATTTCTAGAACAACTTTTCTGAAACTAAAAACAGCAGAAAACTGGGAACTAGCTCTGTGGCATCTTGTCAATAGGTTAGTCCCGGGAAATCGATAAAAATGACATAAAGTGTAAGGAAAACATGAAGCATATGGCATGAAAACAACATGGAACATCAGAAATTATAGATACGTTTATGAAGTATCAACATCCCCAAGCTTAGTTCCTACTCGTCCACGAGTAGGTAAACGACAAAACAAATAATTTCTGAGGTGACATGCTACCAACATAAACTTTATCATCATAGTAATGTAAAGCATGTAAACTAGGATCAAATGAATAAAGGATGTGGTTTATAGTTGATATCAAAGAGTAATGTATAAACCATTAGGAATAACAAAGTAAAACCTTTCAATGAATCAATACTAAAATACAATCCACTGTGCAAAGTATATTAAAGATGATTTAAGATTCAAGAACAACAATATAATCATCCAACATAAACTTTATCAAAAACAAATAATTTCGGAGGTGACATGCTACCAACATAAACTTTATCATCATAGTAATGTAAAGCATGTAAACTAGGATCAAATGAATAAAGGATGTGGTTTATAGTTGATATCAAAGAGTAATGTATAAACCATTAGGAATAACAAAGTAAAACCTTTCAATGAATCAATACTAAAATACAATCCACTGTGCAAAGTATATTAAAGATGATTTAAGATTCAAGAACAACAATATAATCATCCAGGGCATCAAACTCTCACAACAACTCCTGTTAGGATCAAGTCAAGTGACAACAATATCCACATAGGAAAATAATTCAAATAATTGTGCACTCAAAACAAGCAAGCATTTTGTATTGGTTCCTGGCACCAGGATGTTATGGCTAAAAGAACATTATGGGGGGTTTGGATGGTCAATGGAAGAAAGTCTCACACAACTGAAAGTGGTCATTAGACAAGAGGAAGTCTTATAATCGAAGTTATGCAAGGAGTAGTGATTGCCATACAACGGATGCACATAGAGCTATAAGTGTATGAAAGCTCTCCAATGGAACTAGTGGGGGGTGCATCCAACCTGTTTGCTCACGAAGACCTAGAGCTCTTTTGAGGAGGCTCATCATTGGAATATACAAGCCAAGTTCTATAATGTAAGTTCCCCACATAGTTATGCAAGTCATAATATGAAAACTCTCTCCAAACGGAAGTAATGATGCTAAACAAAGCACAAGTGTGGAATAAATGATAGTAATGTTGCCCCCTCTCTCTTTATTTTCTCTCTTTTGCCTCTTTCTTTCTTTTTTCTTTTTTTTTCTCTTTTGGGCTTTTCTCTTTTCTTTTTTTGATATATAACCTCACTGGTAGGGGAAACACTCTATTTTACAATGAATAAACACACTTTTAGTACTCATATCTCAAACTAAAATATCTCTGATGTATGTAAAACTTAATGCTCTTTCTAGTGTAGCAGTATGCAAAATAACAATGAAGCACACATAATGATGATGGATGTTGTATGGCAATATATCTCGGAATGGCTATGGAAATGCCATGGTAGGTAGGTATGGTGGCTGTTTTGAGGAAGATAAATTTTGGCTTATGTGTAGAAGAACAAAGTTCTCCCACGGGGTTTGGATGTACTGGCGAAGTTTGCACCAACTCTCAATGTGAGAATGATCAATGCACAGTACCGAAGAGGCTAGCAAATATGGATGGTGGAAGTGCAGGAAAACCGCAACATAGAACGCACAAGTTAAAAGATTCCAAATAAAATCATGATATCATAAGGCATAATGAAAATCACCCCAAGTGGGTCCGTGGCAGTGAAAATTCACGGTTAGCTACCCCGACCGTAGCGCGTAACAAAAAGTCATTACGATTGCTATCAGCAAAGGAAGGCATATACCATTATCCTATCAACTAGTTATTTGAGCGTGGCACGGTTTCAAGCTTCTAGACCAACCGTTAATTGTTTTTACTCTACTAAACCATCAAGTTTAGCATTAAGCAAATTAATATATCAAAACAACAGCAAATAATCAAGTGAACTAGTTTAATGATCTACAGGAATATGCAAGCTTTTCCGTTATACCATCTACCACACGTAGCATTTTCTACCAAACACCAAACAACAAAAACTCTCCAAGAGATATAGCAGTGAAACAAGAGATTACTAACACAACTATACTAAAACTAACAGCTCTGAATAAGAGATGCAAGAAAAACAGGAGCTAAACAGGAATTTTGCAGCAGCTAGAAGAAAAATCAAGAATACGAGCATAACAAGTATTCAAATGAAAAAGCGAAGCGTGTCTCTCTCCAACACAAAGAATGCTAGGGTCCAACTATATTATTGAAGCAAGAAAAACAAAATAAAACAAAGTAAAATAAAAGAAAAACAAACAGACACTCCAAGTAAACATCATATGATGTGACCGAATAAAAATGTAGTTTCACTAGAAGTGACCTGATAAATTGTTTATGAAGAAGGGGATGCCTTGGGCATCCCCAAGCTTAGATGCTTGAGTCTTCTTAGATATTTCTGGGATGAACCACGGGATCATCCCCAAGCTTTGAGCTTTCACTCTTCTTGATCACATTATATCACCCTCTTCTCTTGACCCTTGAAAACTTACTTCACACCACACTCAAAGAGTAATTCGCATTAGAGGGTTAGTGCAACAATAAAAAAAATCATGGGTTATGTATGGGCACAAGTTCTATTTATACTTTTAAATATTATCTATAGCTACTGATGTTTCATGAAGCAAAGAAATCTACTTGACATCGTAAAAGAGAAAATACAAGAAAAATAGCATAATCTGCCAAAACCAGAACAGTCTGTAAAAAGACGAATTTTTTCGGGGAACTTGCGTTACTCATATTGAAAAACTTAAATAATGAAAAAAATTCGGAATTAGCTGAGGAGTAGGCACAAAAAATTTCAGATCATTCTGATCTTTATGGATTTTATATTATATTTTACGTTGGACAGCAGAAATCTGTTTCCTGCGCAAAAATCCAAAACCAACTCCAACTTTTGTCAGAAACTTTACTTGGCACAACTAAAACATGAAAATAATGATACACAGGATTTTATATAGAATTATACACCCCCTTGACTCAAAGAAAGCAGATAAAAAACAAATCAAAAATAAAACCATGGGTTATCTCCCAAGAAGTGATTTTCTTTAACGCCTTTTAGCTAGGCCCAGAAAAGTGGATTCACGTGTTTTCAAGAGGAGAGACATTCAAATCAAGATAAGGCAATTCCTCAATAATGCATTGTATTTTATCTAAATGGGTTTCATATGTCCCTTCTTAGAACTTTTGGGCTTACTACTCTCATCAAATAAATTTTCAGGAACAATCTAATCAAAATTCTTTTCTTGGGCTTCATGCAGTGCTACCAATTTAAAGGGGATTGGTATTTTATCCACCTTTTCATTTTTAGGTTCAGCTCTTTCAAGAGCACCAACAATATCTACACATGAGCCTAGCACATTGAAATGGTCAAAAAAAAATCTAGCCTCCATAGGAACATCTCCAAAAAAAATAGCATTGTTTCTAGGATAAAATTTCTTTTTTCAATGTCTTCAATATTATTCAAGTGGAGGAACATATGCTACAGTATGGGGTGAAGGTTAACAAACCTAGCTTCTAGCATGTGAACGAAAGAAGTTGTAGCAGTTTCATAATTTGGAGCAAGCTCTACTATGGATTTTTCCTCAAAATTTTCATGCTTACTAACATGATTAAATAATTATTTAATGGCATCCTTTCCAAGTATAGAACCACTACCAACTGAAAGATATTTCAGGGTAAACTTCGGGAGCAACATAATGAAGGAAAACAACAGGGAAACAAAAATGAAACTAGAATAAGAATTAATTTTGTGTGTTTTTTTTGATAAAGAGGAGAAAACAAGACAAAATAAAATAAACTAAGCAAAACAAAAACAAAGTAAAGAGATTGGAAGTGAGAGACTCCCCTTGCAGAAATTCTCTTCCTCCCAGGCAACGGCGCAAAAAATTAGTTTGATGCGCGTGTAACACACATTCGTTGGGAGACTCCAAGAGTAATGTATGAAGAGCACAATAGCACGTTTACCTCATAAAGAAATCAAGGTTGAATCGATCAGTAGGAGGAAGGAGTAACTTTAGAAGGTTGATGCAGCTAAGATGGCAGGGCGCACTACCGGTTCAGCATCAATGGGGAACCTACACAACACAAACAATTCACTTTGCCCCAACAAAGCAATGAGGTTGTCAATCTCACCGGTTTTGCTGATAACAAAGAGGTTAAATGTATGGTGTGGAAAACCGTATGAAAACAGTAGCATCAGTGTGAAAACAGTGGAAGCAGTGTGAAAACAATCCCTATGTAAGCAGTGTGTGTATTATCAGTATGAGAAAATAGACCGGGGTCCACAGTTCACTAGAGGTGTCTCTCCATAAAAGATAGCTAACATGCGTGGTCAACAAATTACAGCTAGGCAATTCATAGATAAAGAACATACATGAAATAAAGATTACTATGAGATTCTTACGAGCATTACAACAAAATACATAGATTGTCATCCAACTACATCTATGACTAATAATCCACCCTTCGAATATCATCCAAACAAACGTTGGGTATTAAGTTGCAAGCAACGGATAATCGCAGTAATGAAAGTGCGTAATGTAAACAATGTAAACTAAGTAAACATCGTTGTTTTCTCCCTAATGGCAACAACACATCCTCCATCGGTCACGTTTCTGTCACTCGAGCACAGATGCAAAGGAGGCATGAACCCACTATCGAGCATAAATACTCCCTCTTGGAGAGCATGCAAGATCATAAATAACATACACATGAAGATAACACGATAGATTGATAATCAACAGACATAGCATTCAATAACCATCAGATCCCAGCAAACACAACACGTAGCATTACAAATAGATGATCTCGATCATGTGAGGCAGCTCACGAGATCTAAACATGAGGCATAAGGTGGAGAGTACAACCATCTAGCTACTACTGTGAACCCGTAGTCCAGGTATGAACTACTCACGCATCACTCCGGAGGCGGGCATGGTGGTGTAGACCCCTCCGGTGATGAATTCCCCTTCTATCAGGGTGCCGAGGAGAGCTCCAGAACATTGCCAATCTCGGGTTGACGATGACGGCGGCCTCGGGTGTTTCTCGGGACGAAGTGGTATATTTTTAGGGTTGACGTATCGGGGGAATAAATAGGCGAAAGGGCGATGGCGGTGGATGCCCGAGGGGCCCACACCACTCCCAGGTGCGGCCAGGGGGCGCCGCCCTTTGGTGTGGCCCCCTTGTGGCCCCCTCCGGGCCTCTTCGGGACTCCGTGGAACCTTCGGGAATTCTAAGACTTTCGGGTTTCGAATTTTACAATTCTGAGAATATTTCCAGAACAACTTTTCTAAAACTAAAAACAGCAAAAAACAGGGAACTAGCTCTGTGGCATCTTGTCAATAGGTTAGTCACGGGAAATCGATAAAAGTGACATAAAGTGTAAGGAAAACATGTAGCATATGGCATGAAAACAACATGGAACATCAGAAATTATAGATACGTTTATGACGTATCAATGGGTTGGGTACTAATCTAGACACGGGCAAAACGAATGCCACAGTTTTGTGAGTCTGGAAGAATTAACTTGTCGGGCTGAACATCCAGGATTGGGGTGCAATCCAGACGAATCCCTGCATGTCGGGGTTTAAACGAATAAGGCCTTAGGTGGAGGAAGTTTTCAAGTGTAGGGATAGAAGTATGATATGAGGAGATGAAGGATGGACAAAAGCTCAAGATTGGGGATGCCCATGTCACCCCAAGACATATCCAAGAGGTACAAGCGTCAAATCTTGGCGATGCCCAAGGCATCCTTTTCTTCATCAACAAAAATATCAGGGTTTTTTCAAAACACTATTTTTATTATTTCACATGATATGTGTTATTCTTGGAGCAGAATTTTATTTTTCTTTCAGTTTTTTTTCTTTTCTTGTTGTAGCTTATGGTTGGATCCTAACACTTTTTAGTTTGGAGAGAGACACGCTCCGTTTCTATTGCCAAGAACACTCTAATTTTCACTCTTATTATTTTGTGAGTGTTCAGTTTTTGCTAGTACTGCGTTTAGCTCTGATTTTTCACTCAAAATTTATTCAGATCTTGTTGGTTTGCTTCAGTTATATATGATTAGCTCTCTGGTGTTTGATGATTATTTGCTTTGAGAGTTGTTTGAAATAAGTTGATTTGTGTTGGAGAAGTTTTGACTTTCGCTTAGACTTTGGCATGTCATGTTAGATGTTATTTTAATTGTGTGCTTAGTAGTATATGATGTATCATGACTAGTCTCAAATAGGCGAGAGTGCTTAATGTGACATTGAAATTAAATCATGTGTTGTTTCCTCGTATTGAAGCATGGTGTTATGGTATTCTCCTTTGAATGATTTATCTGGATTGACTTGGCGCATGATCACACCATGTTATGACTATAAACAAAGTCACTTTTATCCTTGATGATCATTTAGTTTTTGACTTGTAATATCACTTCATGTTTTGATTACTAATGTTTTGTCGCTATGCATGATTATGGCGGTTGTTGCTCTCTTAGTTGGTCGCCCCCAGTCTCTGGTAGACTTCACCCTGTAATGAATATGAGCTCTACTCGTGCATCCAACTCCCCAAAACAAAAAAATTCCAATGTGTCCACTATACCTACCTATATGTGGTATTTCACTGTCACTCTAAGTAATTTTTTCGTGTGCTACCTTTTAACCTTCAAAATTATTAAACTTGTTTTGTGTTCTATTTTAGCTCATGAGGAAGTAGTTTAAAGTTTATCACGGTTTATGTCAAGAAAAGTTCTTCTCCCTTATTTCACCTGATGAGTATGGAATCTATGCTCATCTTAATTTGAAGAGAGCTGATGCCAAATTATATGAACTCAAATAATAATATAAAAGACACTTCCCCATGGTTTGATGAATGTTGGTGGGCACCCATGGATACAGCTAGCTTTGGTTTGTCAAAGGAAAGGTGGGGGTGGAGGAGTGTCAACCATAAGAAAAAAATGCTAATGGAAACCGCTCTCAAAAGTCTAAACACTTTGCTTGACATGGATTATGATAAGTTTTTCATTACTATTCGTTGACATAGACATACACCTCTCTCAAAAATTGTTTTCAATACCTCTGTTTTTAAATGAAAAGCTCTAGCATATGAGTAATCCCTGCTTCCCTCTGGGAAGGGCACTTATTTTACTTTTATGCTGAGTCTTCATTTTCTTAATTTATGCACCAATTAAGAGCGCATAGTTGTCATTCTGAGTATAATATGCATAGTCCCAAAATTTATTATTGGTTGATTCATGATTATGGTATTCTTGCTCTCAAAGTACACCATTTAAACTATGAAGGTGTCCTGGCATTTATGTTTTTCTACAACACGAAGGACAAGCTCGATACCACTTTTATTATGTTGTTATTTATGATTGAAACAAACGTATCACTTTTAATGCATTTTTATTCATTGTCATTTATTTGTGTTACTTTTCATGTGCAACATTGTTGCTAAGTTTACATTAGTTCAAATGATATTTAGCATGCCTTTGTTAAAGTACTTTGAGCTCAGCTTGCAATGCTTTTACATAACGTTGATCAAGATTGGGTTGGCTTCATGTCACCTAAAAATTTACTTTGTTATCACTTACCTACCCAAGGAAGAACAGGAGTTAAGCTTGGGGATGCTGATACGTTGCAAAAGTATCCATAATTTTTTATGCTTATGCTTGTTTTCTACCCAATACTTTTTGTTTTCCACATGTTTTCTATCGTTTTCCGGATGTTTTCATTGACTAATCTATTAACCCGTCTGCTCTCAAGCCTCTCTCTCTAGTAGAATTAGATGGTCTACTTAGTGCTTCTAATTAGATCCCCTATAATTGAATTAGAGCCTCTTCTAATTGGGTTTTGAGGTGTCCTATCCCGATTAGACCTAGCTCTAATTCTAGTTTTCTCTCATGTGTTGATAATTTCCATTTTCATAAATATCTCTAATCATAGTTGATAAGAGCTACCAATTAGCAACGTCGGAAGGTTGTCTATCTTTGTCGGTGTGAGTCATGGACGGCGGAGCGCAGACGGTTTGACACGAGAGTACGCGTGCACGCCGTAGGAGGGATTTCACGTGTGATCTTTGACGAGAGAAGACTTAGCGATATCCTTGCAACTAGGCCTAGTTGTGAGGATCTACGATTGTTCAGATCTTTTCTACGACTACATCAAACCCGCTGCCCAGTGAATCGTGATCCTGATCCTCACATGTATGGGCATGCCTTGTTATCTGCATAGTGATCTTGACAGACTACATTGGGCAATTTTTTCAAATTTCTGTAGCATAGATCAACACGTATATCATGCGACTTGAGGTGCGACCACTAGAGGGTACTTTTCTGGTTCCTTTACCTCTGATGGGTGATCGTTGCGGCTCCATTCTATTTTCCAGTCAATCTACTTGTTCCACCTTGGGCTAGGAGTTGCAGTCTTTGTTGTGATTCTGCGACTTGGTTTTAAATCCTTTCTGGTCGCACTTGTAGCAAAGACGCATAGCTTCCTATGGTCTGGGGGGTTTTGCTAGAATCCTTTCTGTTGTGGTTGGTTTTTCCCTATGGCTCCGTTTTGACCATCTTATGAGTTTTTTTTTATCTGTTGTTTTGAGTCCCTGGGACATGCTTCTCGGGGGAGTGGTTGATACCTCTTACAAAAACGTCGTTTTTTCATATCTGCATCATGAATCAATCTTCTAGAGAGTGGCTTGCTAACTGCCCTCTTCTTTGGTGATATGGACATGGTTGTCTGAACACTTCCTCGTAGTTGCCTCTACCCTGGCCATTCATGCATTTTCTCTCATACTGGCTTTTGAAACCTATTGACGCGTTGGCTACGAAATAAGTGTTACCCTCCTTCCGCTTGCCACCATTATTATTGTTGTTCCTCTCTCTCTTGTGCTTTTACTCCCTTTCTGCTTCTCGCTCTCGTCATCCGAGGCATCCTTTGTCTTATCTGATTCCTCATACCCGTTGCATATCGCCATTAAGTCGCTTAGGCTTTTTATATTCTTTTGAGAGCGATGCATCTTTTCCGTGAGAGTTTTGAATCAGAAATTTTTCTTCAAGACTCCTATGGTTGAGTCGTGGGTTATGCTCTTGGATGTATTAATGATTTCTGGCACCTTGTTCATGTATTTGCGACACTGAATCGCCCTCTTTGTGGACACACCCCAAATCCTCGATGGTGGTTTCTCTTTTGCATGTCCCTTCAAATTTCTTGATAAAAAGTTTCTTTAACTCCTCACGGGATTTAACCATATTGGTCGGCGGGTTATCCAGCCATTGATTGCAAATCCTTCCAACATCATAGTGAGGTACCTGGCACAAATGGCTTCATCTACCTCCAATATTCCCATGGCCAACTCATAGTATGCTATCCGGGCTAATGGCTCCATGCTCGTGTTGTAGTTCAACACCTTCCTTGGTCCCTTATAGTCTAACGGGAACTTTTGCGATCGAATATTCTCCCCTGGGCACTAGGTTCCTTTGAGTCGCGAGGACATAGAACCGTCGACTGCCCTGGTATTTTCGTGAGTCACGTGGTTTATGTGACCAACGTTTTTACCCAAGTGGGATTTGCTGTTGCTACACGGCGGCTGCCACCTACTGAAGTTCTCTTTGAGCGTTGCTTGATTCCGTAGGTCGAGGCGACTCCGCGTGGTGACTCCTCTCTACTAGAGCTCTACTGTTATAGGGAGTGGAATGCAGCCTCCATGTGATGTTGGAGTTATTTTTTGGTTGGACTACCGTTGTCTTTAACATCTCTATGGCTCGTCTTTTCTCCTGCTCGAGCATCCCGTTTCCTTGAAAATTTACTTGGCTGCGAATTTTAGCCGTGGCCGTTACATTGTCCGATGTATTGACGAGGGTTTCGTTAGAGAATGGGATATCGTCGGGGCGAACACAGTAGGTGTTCCTTGGTTTGCCACGCCCTTGGATCTAATGGTCTATCATGGGAACTGCAACCGCTAAAGTCGCGGGTACATGATGTTGTCCAATGATCATTGTCGCGGTTCCCGGTGGCCTCCCGGGAGTCACGACTATGGGGGACGCGCTGGCATGGGTGATGGTGCAAGACTTGCACTCGTTGGGAGACCCCAAGAGGAAGGTTTGATGAGCAGAGCAGCAAGTTTCCCTCAGAAAAGAAACCAAGGTTGAATCGACCAGTAGGAGAAAGAAGCAACTTCCGAAGGTTGATGCAGCTGAGTTGGCAGGGCGCACTACCGGTTCAGCACCAAAGTGGAACCTACACAACACAATCAATTCACTTTGCCCCAACGAAGCAGTGAGATTGTCAATCTCACCGGCTTTGCTGAACACAAAGAGGTTAAATGTATGGTGTGGAAAGCAGTATGAGAACAATATGAAAACAACAGTAGCAGTGTGAAAACAGTGGAAATAACGGTTGTATTATCAATATGAGAAAATGGACCGGGGTCCATAGTTCACTAGAGGTGTCTCTTTATAAAAGATAGCTAACATGCGTGGTCAACAAATTACAGTTGGGCAATTTATAGATAAAGAAACAGTCATGAAATGATGATTACTATGAGATTCATGCGGGCATTACAACAAGATACATACACCGTCATCCAACTGCGTCTATGACTAATAATCCACCTTCCGAATATCATCCGAACAAACATTGGGTATTAAGTTGCAAGCAACAGATAATCACAGTAAGCAAAGTGTGTAATGTAAACAAAGTAAACATCGTTGTTTTCTCCCTAATGGCAAAATCACATCCTCCATCCGTCACATTTCTGTCACTCGAGCACAGATGCAAAGGAGGCATGAACCCACTATCGAGCATAAATACTCCCACTTGGAGTCACTAGCATCTACTTGGCTAGAGCATCTACTAACAACGGAGAGCATCCAAGATCATAAATAACATACACTTGAAGATAACATGATAGATTGATAATCAAGAGACATAGCATTCAACAATCATCATATCCCAGCAAACACAACATGTAGCATTACAATAAGATGATCTCGATCATGTGAGGCAGCTCACGAGATCTCAACATGAGGCATAAAGAGGAGAGGACAACCATCTAGCTACTGCTGTCGGGGGGTTACCCCCGAGTAGGGGTAAGGCAAGGTCAAGGTGCTGTTTGACCGGGTAGACGGCTACCCGGGTGCTTGCTACCCGGTAGGTTTCTATCCGGCCGTACCCACCAATGGCCAAGAGGAGAAATCAAGGAAGTTATGTTCGTCCGAGTAGAGGAGTTGGTCCGAGTAGAGGGAGTGTGATCCTACTCGGGCTAGAAGTCAATGGAGCCGTTCTGACAAGGGATCCCGCATATCCTGCATCCGTACCGGCGTGCGGTTCAACTTACGGAGCGCGTTATTATCCGCGCTACGGCGTGGCTATAGTGCGGTAGACGTCTGTCAAGTCTTGTCACTGACAGAGGGGACTAGGCAAGTCTAGGGGCCTACCCTATCTCACTGACAAGGTGGACAGGTCCCATCTCCGAACGGCGCGACGACTTCCCGCACCCGCGTCAGCGAGAAGCCGGAGGCATGCTCTGTTCTGCAGTGTGCCTGTCCCATCAGTCGTACCTTATAGTCTTTTTCTATTCGGCTGGGCACCAGTATATAAGGTGCCCTTCCTCCTCCTGCGCGAGAGAGGATCCACGACGTTGCTTCACTTCACATCTTTACCAGAGACAACACTAGAGCTAGAGTGGCTACCCGGCCAAGAGGCAACTTTGTACTGTGGCTACTCGGATTACACCCATATAGAGATTGAAGGGAATATGCCCGAGAGGCAATAATAAAATGGTTATTATCTTATTCCTTGTTTACGATGAATGTTATTTCTCATGCTAGAATTGTATTAACCGGAAACGTTGATACATGTGTGCTTAATAAACAAACAATGGTTCCTAGTAAAGCCTCTCTTTTAACTAGCTCGTTGATTAATAGATGATCAAGGTTTCCTGATCATGAACATTGGATGTTATTAATAATGGGGTCATGTCATTAGAAGAATGATGTGATGAACATATACCCAAAGAGAATATAGCAATGCGATCAAGTCATTTAGTTTACATTGTTATATCAAACACACGAAGTAACTTATTCCTTGTACCATGAGATCATGTCAATCACTGATACCGGAAGAGTGCTTTGATGGCATCAAACGTCACACCGTAACAGGGTGACTATAAAGGTGTCGTTGAGTATTCGGAAAGTATTAGTTGAGGATCATGGATCAAGAGTGGGATTTGTCCATCCAAATGACGGAGAGATATACTCTGGGCCCTCTCGGTGATATCACATCGAAACCGCTTGCAAGCACGTGATATGATCACAAAGGATGTTATATCACGGGAACGAGAAAAGAGTACTTGTCGGTAACGAGATTGAACAAGGTATGGTTGATACCAATGATCGAATCTCGGACAAGTAAAATATCGCGAGACAAAGGGAATAGTTCACGGCGTTGTTGGTTCACACGATCACGAGAGTCATCGTTGAATATATAGGAGTCATCACGGATCTCCAGATCCCGCTGTTGATTATTGATCGGAGAGGAGTCTCGATCATGTCTATCTTATTCGCGAACCGTAGGGTGACACACTTAAGGTTCGATGACGCATTTGAGAGGATACGGAATATCGGAGAAAAGTTTGGACAGCACCGAAATTGTTTCGGGGAATATTGAAATAGTCACCGAAATTGTTTCGAGTAATTTTGAAATAGTTCAAGGGGATTCTTATCAAATGGTTGTTAATAGATTTAACAACTAACTCAAGGGGTTATATGTTAATGTTTGTTAATGGAATTAACAAATATTAAAATAAAGAAATAAAATTGTTTTATTTATTTATTAAAGAAAACCCTTGGGATTTTGAGTGGGAATTCATGGAAGAATGAGTGGGTTGAGTGGAGACTCCACTCACATGATGAGGGAGAGGTGGAGGCAGCCAAAAATTCGTGGCTGCCATCCCCTCCTATAAAAGGAGGGGTGAGAGCTCCCTCTCCCCCACACACACACTTGTGTCATCTCTTCCTCCCTCCTGCCGCTGCTCCACCACTTGTTCGTGCGCTTGGCGAAGCCCTGAGCAATGTTTTTCTCCACCACACCACGTCGTCGTGCTGCTGGAGTTCCGAGGGATCCTCTACTTCCGCGCCCCGCTGGAACGAGGGAACGGAGGTCGTCATCAACCGTACGTGTGACCGATCACGGATGCACCGCCGGATTGCGGTGCCATCTTCTCGCTATCGGGATCGGTGTGAGTACGACTACGCCAACAACGAGATTTGATCTCGTACCACTTTGAGTCTTCGAGGGTATGTGTTCTCCTTAACCCTCTTGTTGCCCGTTGCACTTCGTCTCCTAGATTAGATCTTGGCCTTTCGGGTATCTCTCGTGTAGGAAATTTTTGTTTTTCTATGCTACGTTCCCCTTCAGTGGTATCAGAGCCGGATCTATGCGTAGATGTTTTGTACGGGTAGAACACATAGGTGTATGTGGGCGTTGATGATCATGTTATTACCTCCTTGATTATTTTATGATCTTAGTGGCATAGTGGGATGAAGCGGCCCGGACTAACCTTACATGTCCACGTACATGAGACTTGTTCCACAACTGACATGCAACTTGTATTGCATAAGTGGCTTGCGGGTGTCTGTTTCTCCTACTATAGTTAAGATCTAATCTATGAAGGGTTGTTAAAAATGTGTTTATCAACGTTGTGGTTGATGTTCGTAGGTATGAACGGTTCTATCCTCGAAAGCCCTAAGCCACGTAAAATATGCAAAAATAAATTAGAAGCGTCTAACTAGTTTTTGCTGGGCATGTGATGTGATATGGTCAATATTACAAATTTGATTATGAGATGATCTATTTTGTAAATTATTGATATACCGGAAGGTATCCATATGGTTGTCTTCTTATTGATGGACAATCAAGTTTGGGGTACCATGGTACTTGGTACCACGCCGGTGGAATGATTGAGATCATACCATAATGCACATGATGGAGATCAAGTGCAAGAAGGACCATATCATATCACGTTATCCTTTCATGTGATGTCTGTGATGTTAATCCTTTTTTATGCATCTTGTTTTGCTTAGATAACGATGGTAGCATTATAAGATGATCCCTCTCACTTAATATCAAGATAATAATGTGTTCTTCCTTAAAGTATGCACCGTTAAGAAAGTTCGTCGTTTCGAGACACCACGTGATGATCGGGTGTGACAGACTCAACGTTCGCATACAACGGGTATTTTCAAGCCTAGCATGTACAGACATGGCCTTGAAACACACGCAATACTACGGTTCTACTTGGCGAGCCTAGCATGTACAGACATGGCCTCGGAACACGTAACCGAAAGGTAAAGCATGAGTCATATGGATGATACGATGAACATGTCGATGTTCGCCTTAAAAGCTACATCATCTCACGTGATGATCGGTTTTGTTGTAGTGAATTTGGTTCGTGCAATCACTAAAGACGACTAAGAGGGATGTTGTTTTTGAGTGGGAGTTCATGGTTTAATTTTGAATTAACTTGAACTTATTTATCATGAACAACAAATCAAAGTGAATTTGCACAACTTGTAGTAGTCATTGGCATCCACATAACTACCTTACACTTAGATTGTTAATTGAGATATAACTGTTATGATCTGGTAAATACCTTTTAAGATTGGTACCGTAATAGTGAAATTTAAAATTGAGTCCTATTGTAGATTTTTGGTATTTCCTACCTAGCTCCATATGGTTAATGATTGATTAATATAGAGAGCAAATAATTCCTACTTAGAATCCAGAGTCATGGTTGCTTCCTTATTACTTTATCTTCAAAAGAATGTTTTGTTGATCAAGGTGATTTAGGAACTGAAAAGAGTTGTTTTCAGAAACAATCAAGTGAAAGATATAATGATATCTAGAAACTTATTTTTTGGCAACATGACTGAGTATAATTTAGCGTGACAATATTTTCTTATATTATCTGAATATATGCAAATTTAGCATGACAATGTTTGCTTATATTATCTGAATATATGCAATGATTGAAGACGCTAGGAGTTTGAATATTCCAAGAAGTTGGGCGCTAAAAATTATCCTCTAAATTCCTTCCTTCGAGCTATAGTAGGTTAATCATAAAATTGTTATGATGGGATGGATTAGAAGTATGGGTAAAGTAGTTTACCTTACTTGGAAATTGCTAAGAGTGGAATATAGAAGAATGCTATAATATGGTGATATTAGTAGAACAAATCAAACTCAAAGTATGACTCAATGGGTGATAGTATATGACTAACACGCCAAAGAAAATGAGCTAGTAAGACTAGCATTGTTTGATGTTGAATGATTCTTCTATAAAGGAAAGGGAATATTGAAAATAGAATTATAAAAAGATATATGGCAGAAAAAGAAGATAACTGGAAAGTCCAGCTCAGGAGTATATGCTTGATATACAAGTTATAGATGTATTACTAGTTAACAAAGTATTTTTTGGGTATTTTGATACCACATTGGTTGGTATGAGTTGTCATACAAAGCAACGCAATGAAAGAAATACAAGGGCCTAAAAGGAACTAGTAATAGATGTGGAATCGATTATGACAAGAACATAAATAAAGTGTTATTGTGTTCATTGTAGTATCAAACCAAACATTCAAGATTTATTTTAAGAACTTAATAAGTTGTTATTTTGTTCTAGTCTTTTGTGAGAACAAATGAGATTGTTCAAACTATAACCATATTCCATAATTGATGGATATGTTAGTATAAATCGTGTTGGTAAAGTAAACATCTATAAAACTAAAAGCTAAACGTTGCAAGACGTGGAAGAGTTTCACTTAAATTGTGACACCACCATTTTAGTTCATATCGGAAAGGAAAACATGAAGGAACTCCATATTGATGAACTTCCAGAGTCATTTTGTTTTGAATAAATTGACGCTTGTGAGACCTCTTCCAAAAGATGACTAGAATTCCGTTCATAGGCCAAAGTAGAATGGATGACTAATTTAGTGGAGATTATACATATTGATGTATATAGTCCATTATGTGTAGTCATGTATGGTGGATTAATTTTTTCCTTCATAAAATTTTGTCGATGTTTTGAGTAGATATGTGAGTATATCTATTTAAAGGGAACGGAGTTTGACATTTTGAATTGGTTCAAAAGGTTGTTAATATGAAGTAAAAAATCATTGTAACAAGATAATCAAGTATTTATGATTCGATCATAAAGAATAAATTTTGAGTTACAAGTTTAGCAAAACATCTGAGAAGTTGCAGAATTGTTCTACAACTTATGCTTCACGAATACCCCACATTAGATTGGAGTATTCAAGAGACAAAATCAAACCTTGTTTGACATGGTAAGATTAATATAAAAAAATACCATTATAATTTTGTAGTTTATACATTAGTGACAACCGTTTTTCCACTGAAAAGAGCACCATCATGATCCGTTGAAATTGACAACATATAAGATATGGTTTGGGTAGTGACCCGAATTGTCACTTTCTTAAGTTTTGGTATGCATAGCATGTGTAAAATGTTTACAACCAAAATAGGATAAATGTATGTTTATAAGGTTATCCCAAATAAAACATTGGGTACTTCTCCTATCACCGAACCAAAACACAAATGTTGTTTGTCAGAAAGGGTTGATTTCTCGAGAAAGTAGTTCTTGCGAAACAAGTGAGTGGGAGAACAGTACAAACTCAACGAGATTAGAGAATCTTCGTTATCATGTCAAGAGTAGCGCAGCACTGGAAGTTGTTCCGGGGTTTACTATTTTGACTAAGTAGAAGACACTACAAATGTTGTAGATACTTCAAATGAGTTTGCGAACTGTACCAGAAAAGTCCAAAAACTTTGTACTTAGAACAACTTGTGGTTTAAGTGTAAAGTGTTGTTTTGACAACAAAAGGACCTGGACCTTATAAAGGAAGCAAATGATGGGCCCTGACTTCGTAAAATTGACTATGAGTCATTATATCCGCCATGGTATCCTTGTATGAATATCAAGTATGTGACTTGGTAGTCCTTTCGATAGGCATGATGCCTAACAATATCAAAAGGGTCTATATAGTGACAAAGACATGGATTTTACATCCTTTGAAAGTTGTACTTATTGAAAAGTTGTTTCGACGAAGTACAAAGAGTTGACTACTACAAGATTTTGATCTTCCGTAGTGATGCTTTAGTCTTTGCGGATAGTTCTAGCAAAAGGTTACATATTATGATATGGAAGTTGAATAACAAAACCAACTCTCCTCTCGAGGAAGTTTGATCAAGGATGTGTACTTGACACAGTCTGAGAGTTTTGTAAAATTCAAAAGGTTGCTAGAAAGGCATGTACACTTTAATGGTTGAAGTGAGCATAACGAAGTTGAAATCTTTACCTTAATGAAGTTATCAAAAGAGTTTGATTCCATCATGAACGATAAAGATGCTTGTAAAGTTACAAGAAATTAAGTGGGAGCGCTATGACATATTTCCAATACTTTATGTAGATGACATATGGTTAATTGGAAAATATGTATTTTAAATTAACACGGTTAAGATTTTCATATTGATGAAAGGCTTGGAAGATATTGGGCATCGATGTCTATTAAAGATGGATTCAAGCGCCTGACATGATTAAAGCCAAATTACATAGATGAAATATTGAAGTAAGTCAATATAAAAATGATAAGAAGGAGTTATTGTCACATGGAAAATAATTGAGCAAGATTCATGTGTTTTGACACATGATGAGCATCATTGAAATTAAGATTTCTAAGTCATGTTTCCATGCTATGTACACAACCAGATGAGTCCTATGCTATAATATGTTATAGCAGGATAATTCATATGATGATTAGACAACAGTGGGAGAGATCCTTATGTCATTTTAGAAATGCTAAGGATATGTTTTCCTATGTAGTAATGACAAAATATTAGTTGTAATATGTTACACTAATAGTCTTGTCATTTATTCAAGAAGTTTTATCTCAATTAAAATGTGTGATGAAGGGTAGCACAATAGGATGGAAGAAAGTTCCATGCTGGATTTGAAAGAGTTTCAAAATTGAAATATTGTGACAGATACTACAACAAAGGCTAAAGTATATCGTTGTGTTGACAACTGATTATAAGCGTATTTTGTGTCAAGTAGTTCTTTATTGAACTTGGTGAATTTCCAAGAATGCTGAAACTATGAAGCTACATTTTCACAATGTTAGTAACATCAGTTTAAGCTGAGGAATTAAGGTACCACCGGAACTTGGTGAATTTCCAAGAATGCTAACACTATGAAGCTACATTTTCACAATGTTAGTGACATCAGTTTAAGCTGAGGAATTAAGTTTTCACAAATTGACCATATATATACAAAGCCATCTCATTAGAGAATGAGTGATGCGTGTAGACGCAAAGAACATGCAAATACAATAGGACCTGAACAGTTCAGATCTTTTTGATAATGTTTACCACATGCGAAGCATGGTAATAACACTGGAACGCCATATGTGTTAAGTGCTTACAGACTAGATTATTGACTCTAGTGCAAGTGGGAGACTGAAGGGAATATGCCCGAGAGGCAATAATAAAATGGTTATTATCTTATTCCTTGTTTACGATGAATGTTATTTCTCATGCTAGAATTGTATTAACCGGAAACGTTGATACATGTGTGCTTAATAAACAAACAATGGTTCCTAGTAAAGCCTCTCTTTTAACTAGCTCGTTGATTAATAGATGATCAAGGTTTCCTGATCATGAACATTGGATGTTATTAATAACGGGGTCATGTCATTAGAAGAATGATGTGATGAACATATACCCAAAGAGAATATAGCAATGCGATCAAGTCATTTAGTTTACATTGTTATATCAAACACACGAAGTAACTTATTCCTTGTACCATGAGATCATGTCAATCACTGATACCGGAAGAGTGCTTTGATGGCATCAAACGTCACACCGTAACAGGGTGACTATAAAGGTGTCGTTGAGTATTCGGAAAGTATTAGTTGAGGATCATGGATCAAGAGTGGGATTTGTCCATCCAAATGACGGAGAGATATACTCTGGGCCCTCTCGGTGATATCACATCGAAACCGCTTGCAAGCACGTGATATGATCACAAAGGATGTTATATCACGGGAACGAGAAAAGAGTACTTGTCGGTAACGAGATTGAACAAGGTATGGTTGATACCAATGATCGAATCTCGGACAAGTAAAATATCGCGAGACAAAGGGAATAGTTCACGGCGTTGTTGGTTCACACGATCACGAGAGTCATCGTTGAATATATAGGAGTCATCACGGATCTCCATATCCCGCTGTTGATTATTGATCGGAGAGGAGTCTCGATCATGTCTATCTTATTCGCGAACCGTAGGGTGACACACTTAAGGTTCGATGACGCATTTGAGAGGATACGGAATATCGGAGAAAAGTTTGGACAGCACCGAAATTGTTTCGGGGAATATTGAAATAGTCACCGAAATTGTTTCGAGTAATTTTGAAATAGTTCAAGGGGATTCTTATCAAATGGTTGTTAATAGATTTAACAACTAACTCAAGGGGTTATATGTTAATGTTTGTTAATGGAATTAACAAATATTAAAATAAAGAAATAAAATTGTTTTATTTATTTATTAAAGAAAACCCTTGGGATTTTGAGTGGGAATTCATGGAAGAATGAGTGGGTTGAGTGGAGACTCCACTCACATGATGAGGGAGAGGTGGAGGCAGCCAAAAATTCGTGGCTGCCATCCCCTCCTATAAAAGGAGGGGTGAGAGCTCCCTCTCCCCCACACACACACTTGTGTCATCTCTTCCTCCCTCCTGCCGCTGCTCCACCACTTGTTCGTGCGCTTGGCGAAGCCCTGAGCAATGTTTTTCTCCACCACACCACGTCGTCGTGCTGCTGGAGTTCCGAGGGATCCTCTACTTCCGCGCCCCGCTGGAACGAGGGAACGGAGGTCGTCATCAACCGTACGTGTGACCGATCACGGATGCACCGCCGGATTGCGGTGCCATCTTCTCGCTATCGGGATCGGTGTGAGTACGACTACGCCAACAACGAGATTTGATCTCGTACCACTTTGAGTCTTCGAGGGTATGTGTTCTCCTTAACCCTCTTGTTGCCCGTTGCACTTCGTCTCCTAGATTAGATCTTGGCCTTTCGGGTATCTCTCGTGTAGGAAATTTTTGTTTTCTATGCTACGTTCCCCTTCAGAGATAAAGGCAGGAGTAGGGGTGTTACTTCCACACGAGGGCCCTGAACCTGGGTAAGATCTTGTTGTTTGCAGTGCTTGAGACATCCTACACGCGGCTACTCGCCGTGTGATCCCTCCCCGGATACCTCCAGCGTCCATCGGCCCCAACCTTTAGCCATCCTATGGCATCTGCCGTGATACCACCACGACAGTTGGCGCCCACCGTGGGGCTACCAGCGGCGCTGGCTGGAGTTCATGTTCGGACGGGACTCGTTTCTGCTACGGGGGAGCGCGTGGTCTGTGGCCTTGTCCACAGATTCGACTCCTTCGACTTCGTCACCGACAACGCCGGAAATTTCTGCGGTAGACCCATCCCAGCAGGCAGCTCGGTGATCTCCTTCGGCACGCATCTGGTCTACGTCGCCACCACCGTCATCCGCGAGTTCCCAGAGGTGGTGCTCGTCGCGGAAGATCCTCCTGCTGTGCTCGCTGCCCGCGGGAAGCCAACTGGCTGCTCTGCGGACAGCGTGGAGGTGATGATGACAGGCCCGGCTATCGATGCCGGGAAGGGCGCGGCCGCTACCGCGGGAGTCATCGAGGATCCTGCTGGCCCGAGTGCAGGCTCAAAAGTTCACAAGCCCTACGAAGCGCCCCACAACATTCCGGGTTACGTGCCTCCTTCCACGACAACGACGATACCGGCATCCGCCGTGCGGATGGGCATGCCGCCTCCCACCGAGCTTGAGCTCATGACCATGAGGGCGCAACTCGACCAGCAGCGTCAAGCGCTACTCGCGGAGCACCTGGAGCTGGAGAAGGTTAGTCTTGAGCTTAACCTAGACCAAACTGAGTACAACAGGGCCCACGGCTTTACCCCTGTGGTTAGGAAGCCTAGCAAGCTAGGCGCTACTCGTCGCAAGTTAGGCGTTGAGATGGCAGTAGTTGGTGGGGCCGCTAGCCAGTCTGCTAGTTTAAACACTGCTACGAGGCCCAAGTATAGTACCCCCGCCAAAACGCTTAGGGCTGCAGAGGCTGTGGCTGCTGGGTTGCCGCATCTCGCCGGCGACGCGCGCGCTAGGCAGCAGGAGAGGCTCAATGAGCTAGTGCTAGAGGCTGCTAGGCAGAACGAGGAGTTCCGGAAAGCCAATCCGGATGCTGGCGCTTCTCAGATTGTGCACTCGCGTGCGTCAGATCTACGGATCAGGCCTCATCGCCGCTTCCCGACAATGAGAGGGACCAGAGTGTGCACTCTGGGAAGAGTAGACAGATGCAGGTGTACGACCCGGCTCTCGCCGCGAAACAGCAAGTTGTGCCGCGACAGCCCGGTCAGAAACACACTACTGCAGGAGCGGGCTATCAAGCCCATAAAGCTCACAGCAAGAGGCAAGAAGGAGATCACGCAGGCCCTTATCGGCATCCTGCCGCTCAGTCTACTCGGCAGAGGACGCAACAGCCGGCTGCAGCACAGCCGCGTGCGGCTGCGCCAGCAGCCAACCCGGTGGTGCAGCACGCAGTTGTGTAGGAGAATAGATATGATGATGGCTACTCGGCGATGGGGCTAGCCGGCTATGCTGGCCCAAGAGATGTCACTGACCGCCTGGGTGACCGCATGTTGGAGCCCAGTGATGCAAGGTACAAGCTGGACCGTATCAATCGTTCTGCGCAACTCGAGAGCAGGGGGGCCACCTGGCCCAGATTCCTTTGGTTGCCGCATCATGGAGGAGCCCTCCGTGAACCATTTTCACCTGGCTAGGGGGACCAAATGTTATGATGGCAGTACCAAGCCGGAAGACTGGCTGAGTGACTATGTTACCGCTGTGCATATCGCAGGCGGCAACCGGAGATGGGTTGTGCGGTATGTTCCGCAAATGCTGGAGGGCCCTGCTCGGACTTGGCTCAACAACCTGCCCAAGGACAGTATCAACTGCTGGCTAGACTTCTCGGAAGCCTTCATCAGCAACTTCACCAGCACGTACAAGAGGCCGAATAGGCCGCAGCAATTGTCCGCTTGCAAGCAGCGGGAAGAGGAGACTGACCGCGAGTATCTTACTCGGTGGAGTACTTTGAGGAACACCTGCGAAGGTGTGAATGAGGCCCAGGCCATCACTTGGTTTGCTCAGGGCTGCAAGCATGGCAGCATGTTGTGGCAGAAGCTGCAGCGCGAGATGCCGAGTACGCTCGCCGAGACGATCAAGATTGCAGATATGTATGCACTCGGCGACCCAACTCAGCCTCTGCTTGATTCTCCTGAGCCAAGAAGGAAGCACTATGACAACAACAAGCGCAATGATTTCCGCAACAAGCGCAGAGGTGACCGGATTGATACTCGGTACGATCCCGAGGAGGTGAATGCTGTGACTACGGCTGCTGGGGGTAGCCAAAGGCAAAAAACTGCTGGAGCCCAGTACGGGCAAAACCAGAATCAGGGCCAAGGCATCAAGAAGGCGTACAACGCTCCCTAGAAGGGTAGCGGCAACCCGGATCCAGCCCCGAGCTTTATCTTTGAGAACATGAAGGTTGGGCCGTGCAGCTTCCATACTCGGCATCCGAGTAGGCCAGCCAACCACACTACCCGGTAGTGCAGCTGGTGGGACCTAATCAAGAATGAGGACCTGCCCCCTCCTCCTCCTCCGCCAGCTGCGAATGCCAATGTGCAGCCTATTCGGGCAGCTGCTCCCAGGCCTGCAGTGTTTCCGAGAAGTGAGAACGTGAACCAAGTGGCTCAGGGAGCCAACGGCAACTACAACAACGGCAACCGCAACTTCAACAACAACGGCAACCGCAACTACAACAACAGGAACTACAACAACAACAACAACGACAACAATGGTGGGGAAGACCGCAACCAGTACCAGGAACACCATGAGAGCTACATGATCTTCACCACTGAGCCCGCCGACAAGCAGTCACTGCATAGGCGTGCGATGGAGGTCAATGCTGTGATCCCTGCTGTGCCTCACTACCTGCACTGGTGCAACCAAGAGATCACGTGGTCCAGAGCTGATCATCCTAGGGTGATGCCCAACCCGGGTAGCTATGCTTTGGTGGTGGATCCCACCTTCTTGGGGTACTCAGAAGAATGTCAGGTTCAGCAAGGTGCTGATAGACAACGGCAGCAGCATCAACATCATGTACCGGGATACACTGGAGAAGCTCGGCCTTGCCGAGAACATGTTGCTACCCAGCAGGACCACATTCCATGGCATTGTGCCGGGAGTATCTTGTGCTCCAATCGGCCGCATCTGGGTGGATGTTCTATTCGGTACCAGGAAGAACTGCCGCACTGAGAGCCTGCAGTTTGAGGTAGTTGATCTTCATAGTCCCTACCACGCTCTACTCGGTAGGCCTGCCCTCAGCAAGTTCATGGCCTCTACCCATGCTGCTACATGAAGATGAAGATCCCTGGTCCCAATAGAGTCATAAACATCTCGGGTGATTACAAGAGGTCTTTGGAGTGTGCATCTGCTAGTTCTCAGCTGGCGGAGTCCATGGTCATTTCTACCGAGAAGAATAAGATACACGAGGTGGTGGCTATGGCGCAAGCAGCGCAAGGTGGTGCGCCTGGCATGCCGAGTTCCCAGTATGGGACTGCGTTCCAGGCGTCCCAGGAGACAAAGAAGGTCCAGGTCGATCCTGAGTTCCCAGACCGTGTTGCCATCATTGGCGCCGGGTTGGGAGAGAAATAGGAAAGCAAGCTCATCCACTTCCTCCGTGAGAATCGGGACGTCTTCGCCTGGTCCAATGAGGATTTGCCGGGTGTCCCGAGGGAGTTGGTTCAGCACTCGCTGCATGTGTGGCATGACGCCAAGCCGGTGAAGCAGGCTATGCGCCGCTTTGGTGATGAGAGAAGGAAGGCTATCAGTGATCATATCACCAAGTTGCTGATAAGAAACTTTATCATGGAGGTATTGCATCCGGACTGGCTAGCCAATCCGATCATGGTTGAGAAGAAGAAGGAGGACCCCAAGGCCGACACCACATGGCGTATGTGCGTGGACTACACTGACCTGAACAAGGCCTGCCCCAAGGATCCATTTCCGCTACCCCGCATAGATCAGGTGATCGATTCCACTGCTGGTTGTGAGCTTTTGTCTTTCATAGATGCCTACTCTGGTTTTCATCAGATAGCTCTCAACCCTGCTGATCAAATAAAGACTGCCTTTATTACCCCGTACGGGGCTTATTGCTATGGTGTCATGTGCTTTGGGTTGCGGAATGCTGGGGCTACCTATCAGAGATGCATGCAGAAATGCTTGCATGATCAAATTGGCAAAAATGTGCAGGTATACGTAGATGACATTGTCATCAAAACGAATAAAACACATACTCTGCTTAGTGACATTGAGGAAACCTTTGCCAACTTGCGCAAGTACAAAATGAAGCTGAATCCGACTAAATGCACCTTTGGCGTCCCGGCTGGCAAGCTACTCGGCTTCTTGGTATCCAGTCGGGGCATTGAGGCCAATCCTTCAAAGATAAAAGCTATAGAGAGCATGTCTTTGCCGAGATACCTGAAGGATGTGCAGAAGTTTACTGGATGCCTGGCTTCTCTGAGCCGCTTCCTGGGCAAAATGGGCGAGAAGGCCTTGCCTCTGTATCAATTGATGAAGAAGAGTGACAAGTTTGTCTGGACACCGCAAGCTGATATAGCATTCAAGGAGTTGAAAGCCATGCTGGGTAGCGCTCCCATCCTGGCTAGTCCGCTACCCAAAGAGCCAATGTTGTTGTATATTGCGGCAACCAACCGAGTAGTCAGTGTGGTGATTGTGGTGGAAAGAGAAGAAGAAGGCAAGACTATGCAGCGGCCAGTATACTATCTCAGTGAGGTGCTATCCAGCTCCAAGCAGAACTACCCGCATTACCAGAAGATGACTTACGGCGTGTACCTGGGCGCCAAGAAGCTGAAGCACTATTTCCAAGAGCATCCCATCACAGTGGTGAGTTCTGCTCCCATCTCGGACATCATGGGCAACAAGGAAGAAAGTGGCAGAGTAGCCAAGTGGGCGATTGAGCTAGCCACGTACGCTCCTTCGTACGCAAAACGAGAAGCCATCAAGTCACATATTCTGGCAGTTTTTCTGGTGGATTGGGCTGAGGTGCAGTATGAACCTCCTTCGCCAGTAGCCAACTACTGGAAGATGCATTTTGACGGCTCCAAAGTGAAGGAAGGCCTTGGTGCTGGCGTGGTGCTCACATCACCCAAGCGAGATCAACTCAAGTACGTGTTGCAGATCCATTTAAAGGCATCCAACAATGTAGCAGAGTATGAGGCCGGGGTACACGGCTTGAAGGTAGCCAAGGAGGTTGGCGTGCAACGCATCATCTGTTATGGCGACTCGTATTTGGTGGTGCAGCAGGTATCCAACACCTGGGATGCTCTGGATGCCAACATGGCATCATATCGGTTTCTGGTGCAAACCATGACGGGTTTCTTTGAAGGATGCGAGTTCCAACACATACACCGAGCAGAGAGTGACGCAGCTGATGAGCTGTCCAAGTTGGGGTCTTCTCGGCAATACATCCCGGCTGGGATTGCCTTGGAGCATTTGAGGAAGCCATCTATCAAGCCATCCCCCAACTCGGAGTCTATATTTGTTCCTTCTCTGCCAGGCGAGGAAGCTGTTCTAATGGAGATTGACTGGGAGGCTGCAAAAGAGAACCAGGGGACTATCGTCTCCAACCCGGGGACTGCTCCATTCAACCCGGGGACTGTCGCATCCATCGAGGGGGACCTTGCCGAGTGCTCGGGGACTCGGGGACTCGTCTCCAACTCAGAAGAGGTATTGGTGGATGATCCAATGGAAGTGGACGAACCAGTGTTTCCCACGCGGGAGACACCGAGTTGGACTATGCCCATATTATCCTTTGTAACGGATGGCACCTTGCCGAGTGACGAGGTCACAGCCAGACAGATACAGAGAAGATCCAAGGGCTACACTATACTCAACAAGGTGCTGCATAGAAGAAGTCCTACTGGCGTGCTGCAACGCTGCGTTGAGCCAGAGGAAGGAGAAGAAATTCTGGTGGAGATACACCAAGGGGAATGCGGGCATCACGCCTCTTCTCGGGCTCTAGTCAACAAGGCTTTTCGGCATGGCTTCTTTTGGCTCACTGCCTTGAAGCAAGCTGAAGATATAGTGAGAAAGTGCAACGGCTGTCAGAGATTTGCAAGTAAGATTCATATGCCAGCTTCCGAGTTGAAGACCATTCCCATTACTTGGCCATTTGCTATTTGGTGTTTGGATATGGTGGGTCCTTTCAAGCCGGCTAGAGGTAACATGACTCACATCCTGGTCATGGTTGACAAGTTCACCAAGTGGATTGAGGTGAAGCCTATTCGGAAGTGCGATGGAGCCACAGCTGTGAGTTTTCTGAAGGATGTGATCCTGAGATATGGCTACCCGCACAGCATCATTACTGATAATGGCACAAACTTTGCTGAGGGTGATTTTGCGAGATTCTGCAAGGAGAAGCGGATTCGGCTAGATGTTGCATCTGTTGCGCATCCCGCCTCCAATGGGCAAGTTGATAGAGAAAATGGCATGGTGCTATCCGGCATAAAGCCAAGGCTGATTGAGCCACTGCTGAAAACACCTGGGTGTTGGCTAGACGAGTTGCCAGCGGTGTTGTGCAGTCTAAGGACTACCCCTAACCGGTCAACCGGCTACACACCATTCTTCCTGGTATATGGAGATGAGGCCGTGTTTCCCACTGACCTAGAGCATGACTCGCCCCGAGTAACCCTCTACACTGAGGCGAAGGCGAGAGAAGCTCGAGAAAATGACATTGACCTGCTAGAAGAAGCAAGAGAGTTAACTGTCACGTTCAGCTGTTTACCAGCAAAACTTGAGGCGTTATCACAGCCGGAAAGTGAACCCAAGGGTTTTCCGAGAAGGAGACATGGTCCTTAGGCTCGTGCAGCGCACAGCCGGGATGCACAAGCTATCCCCTCCGTGGGAAGGGCCTTTCATTGTGAGCAAGGCTCTGCACAATGATGCCTACTATCTAGTTGACGCACAGGCACCCCAGAAGAACAGGCCGGATAGAGCAGGAGAGGAATCTAAGTGCCCCTGGAATGTAGCTCTACTGCGCCGTTTTCATTCGTGACCAGAAAGTTGTATGTACCTCCTCAACCGAGTTAAAATTCTAGTAGGCACTCCGAATTCAAACTCGGGGACTGCCCTTGTCCAAATCTGTTCTGTGTTGTTCTACTCTGTTTTACCTTTGTCTACTCGGTTGCTCTACTTAGAATTTCATAAGTGTATTTAGTAATGTGTTTAAACCTAAGGGCCAACTCTTCGACTCTGCTGCCGTCCGCAACCCGGCTTCATGGCAAGCAAGAGAACAAGCCAAAGGTCAATGAGCACACGAAAAATGGCTAAGGAGAAGAGGGGTGCAGTAACCGAGTAGAGTGTTCTTTACTGTTTTTGTTGTCTTTTTTCGGCTAAGTGGTGGGCAGCATTACTATGAATTTTTCTAAGTGGCTAAGTATTTGAAACTCAATCTTTGAAATCTTGTGACTCGACTACCAAAAAAGCCACAAGTGGCAGGTAAGAGCTGAGACGAAAAGAGAGAGTGGATAAAAAATGCAACTCGGGGACTTGCATAATAACGCAACCAGGCATGGAGCCAGAGTTGCTAAAATATCAAACTTCAACTGGAATAAAACTGAGTAGCAACAAAGACATAATTGTACGGTTACATTTGCACCCAGCATCCCGGTGATCTAATCAAAGTTCAAAGTAAAAGTGTTGCAGGCATCACTCCTTGGAGGTAGCGGTGTTGTCCGCGTTGGCGTTGGCAGCATCAAGGTTGGCGGAGGCAAGTGGATCAGAGGTCGCGGTGGCAACCGAGATGGGATCGGTGGCAGAGGTGGACGCAGTAGACTGCGAGCTGGGCATCGGGTAGGCACTAGTCGCGCCCAACTCGGGAGCCGGCTGCTGGATCACCATCTCGGTGGTGATGGTGGCCTCCTGAGCGCTGGGTTGCGGCTGCTCGGCTTCTGTGTCGACCTTGGCTTTCCCCTTCTCGGATGCTCCCTTTGCGGCACCTTCCTCAAACACGCTCAAGTCCTCTGACTCGGTGTCATCTTTATCGTCCTCGTCCTCATCTTTAGGCTCGGTATCTGGCTCGGGGAGGCCGTCGATGTAGGTGGCGGTGTCGGCGTAGGAAGAAATCTCATATGCCACCGCTTTCCGGCGAGTGACGCAGTCGGAGTTCTTGGTCCACTTGGAGTCTTCACGGATAGTAAGGATTCTGGTGAGGTCCAAGTTTTCGTACCAGCTGGTGATGAAGTGCAACAGCTGATCAGCTCCTGCCCGAGCAGCAGACGCACGCCATTTCTTCAACTCGGCCTTCACGCCGTTTAGCTTCTCGGCGATCTCGCTGAAGCTGTCTGGCGCAGCTTGATCCGGCTAGAACAGATCGTGCAATTTTTATGCAGTGGACACCATGGAGGTGCCCAAGCCCTTGAGGGAGCGGAGTAGAGACTTGATGCTCAAGAGATAATCGTTGATGGTGGACTTGGTGTCGATGGGCATTCCGGATGCAACTCAGAGTTGCCTTGCCTTCGCCAGAGCAGGCACGCTAGCAGAACGGAGATCAGGGAAGATATCTAAAAAAGGAACCAATAAGAGTTAGAAACAGAGGCAGAGAAGAGGTGAAACCAGGTAGAAAAAGGATGAGAAGAGAAAAGCAAGTCAGGTGCAGAGAAGAGATAACTCACGTTCTAGATCCACCAGCAGCGCTCCCAGTTTGATCTTCCAGTCGTCCTCGTCAGAGATATGCCTATCTTCAATGCTGCGCGCATTTGCGATCTGGAGGACGAGTTGCTCGTTGTGTTTCTTCAGCAATGAGATCTCCATCTCAAGCGTTTCTCTCTGGCCGCGGCAGTCTTCTTGACCTCGTCCTTCTCGGCAACCTGGTTGATGGCATCCTCGAGGGCAGCCTTCAGTTTGACCTGCAATTTTTCAAATTCCGCCCTCTCGGCGGTGCGCTCTTTCTCCATTTTGGCTTCTCGGGTTTGCAACTGTTGCCGCACCTCGGCAGGCATGAGGCTATCCTGGTGTTGCTCCCAGAATTTCTTGTACTCTTATGCGAGAAGAACAACAGTGTCAATCAGAGTAACCAAGTAAGAAGAAACAAAAGTGCAGAGAAGGAAAGGCAACTCACCCTCCAGAGTAGCGATCTTGCTCTGGGCAGAGGCAGCAAAAACTTCGCAGTCGCGATGCTTTTCAATCAAGTCGTTGAGCTTGCCTGCAGAGAAAACAACAATGAAGCAGAAAGCAAACACGGGCGTAAATACAAAACGCACAAACCGAATTGCTGAAAGCTTACCTTCAACCTCAGAGATCTGGATAGTACGGTCCAGGGCCGCCTGCTCCACCGTAGCAATGTCCTTCTTCTCGGTTTCAAGAGCCTCAAGACGGTCCTTGGCAATGCGGTGGTTCCAGAGTAGCCGGCGGAACAGTCTTGTCCTCTTCTGGAGGCTATTCTGCAGAGAAGAAGAGAAAGAATTTAAGATTTTTGTGAAGATTTGCCCCGAGTAGACGGCAACTCGTTTGAGTTTTCGCCTACTCGGCCCGAATCTCGGGGACTGGGGGAATGACTAAGAGGAAAAGAGGAAAATAGAAGAGAAAGGAGAAACATCAATTCAGGAATTGCAAAAGGAAGATAGAAGACTTACAACGTAGCTTTGCTCGATGTCCTCTGCAGCCTTGCGCATGACGAACAGCTTCCCGGCCAAGGTGCAGGTGGGGCTTGTGATCGTCATGGGGACAGCACCGACATCGGCCTTGTTCCAATCGGCGCGGTAGTGGTCGATCTGGCCCAACTCAATCCCATCCCAGTTGGGGTTGCCAAGCGCCTTGCTGTTCCAAGCTGGATCAACAAATCCTACTCGGTCCAGGATCGCGGTGAGGCCTTCTGATTCAACCTCGTTATCATCTTACTCACGCGAGCGCAACTCGGGAACGGCTGCTGCCTTGCCCTTGGACTTGGTGCTGGTCGCCACAGCTTGGCCTTCCTTCAGTGCAGCCAGTCTTTTCTCTCCCGTTGCCAGTTTGATCTCATGGCGCTGGGAGATAGTCATCATGTATTCCGGGAAGCTGGGCTTCGCGCGGCCGCCAGCACTTGCACCTTGATTCTCAACAGGGCCAACAGACCCAGAGGCAGCCGGGTTGGTGCTGGAGGTGGGCGCGGAGAGCACTAGCTGCTTGCTCCTCGGCGGCTTCCCGGATGGCGCGTCTTGCGGCTTGGGAGGCGGCATCTGCTGTCCGGCTTGCGAAGCAGCGCGCTTTGGCTGCTGCCGGACGGCCTTGGTCTCAGACTTGATAATCTTCCTGGGGCTAGGAGCAGCATCTGGCCGAGAAGTGGGTGGAGGCACTTTGCGAGAAGCAGTTGGCGGAGGCGATGGTGCAGTTTGAGTTGGAGGAGGGATCGGCGCGGTGGGTGGAGTTGCCTGCTGGGTAGGCGGCACAAGGAGCTGGCTACCCGGTGCAGCGTCGGGCTGCACTTGGTCCTGGTGGACGGGCTCCACCACGGTCTCTTCTACCTGCTGCTCTGCAGCGGGATCAGGTCTTGTCGCGACAACTTCTTCTACCCGCGGCCCGGCCGCGGGATCATCTTGGGCTGTAGCGGTGGTGTCTTGCTGCTCGGTGGTGTCTTGTTGCTCCAGGGTGGCGTCTGGCCGCTCCTTGGCGGCATCATCTTGCTGCTCGGGGTTTTCTTTAGTATGTTCCCCAGCTGATGCAGCTGGGGGAGATGGCGGTGTCTCGTCGTGAGCAGCATCCTGCGCGGTTTGCTGCGCATCAGGCTGCTGCTGCTCGAAGATGGGATCAGTGTCATCACCAGCGCCAGTGTTCTCGGCGCCAGTATCTTCTTCTAAGTCGATAGGGGAGGACGCGTGTGTCCTCTCCTACTCGTCTTGCTCTTCATCATCGTCCGAAAGATCAAAAAGTCGATCTAAGGGCACATATGCTTTCCTCATGGGGCGAGCGGGGGCCGCTGCAGCATCAGCGTCGAGAGGAGCGCTGGAAGAAAGGGAAAAAGTTCAGAGAAACAGAAGGAGAAAAGGACAACGAGAAACGGCAACCAAGTGGTACTCGGATGGAGAGCTTACCCTTTGCTGGTGGGGGGTTGTCTCCTAGAGGCGACGACTTTCTTCCCGGTTTTCTTCTTGGCTTTCTTCGGGGGAGGTTCTTGGGCACCACTGCCTACCCTCTTCCGAGTAGTGGGAGCAGCCACAGATAGAGGTTAACCTCCAGGGGCTCATCATTATCGTCCGCCTCAGGATCCTCTGCAGAGTAGAAGAAGAAAGTAATTCAGAAACAGAGAAGGAAATCAGAGTGCGCTACTCGCGAGCAGAGAGGTGAACTTATTCACCTTCGTCATCCTCGGACCAGTCCCGAATAGATGCATCAACTCGGGGCTTACCAGGTTGAGTGGAGTGAGGGATGCAAAGGGTGTCTTGGGTGTCGTAGGCGGTTGCATCGTCCTCTTCTCGGTCCTTGGACCAGTTGGCCTCGAAGAACTCGGTATCTTCCTCCCCCTGGCGATCGATGTGCTGTTGAGGCAAACATGAAACTGTTATGGCTGCTAGGGTTTGAGCGGGAGAGAGAGAGCTGCGAGGGCGCGGGAGAGCCGGCCGTGGGGATCCTTTCCCACGGCCGGGCAAGAGGGAAGGGTTTTCCTTCATAATTCTTGCTTGATTAGATTGATACATCTCCTCTCCATATATAGAGAGTGTAAGGACCCCAGACCGACAGTCTGAAGCCCTCCGTATGCATACATTCACGATCCCAGAAAGATCAGTCGTGAACAACATACAAAGTTGGCACACAGAAATACATCATCCATTACACGAATACATAAAGGTATTACATAAATGATCACCTGATCAAGTTGAACACAACTGCCACAAAGGGCAGGAAACTTAACAAACCCAACGGAAGACAATTAAAACACAACGTAGTTGAGCCCAAGTCACGCCTTAACCTACAGGCTGCTGACCCGGAGACGATCCTAGTTCGCAAAGCCGTCAGCTCCGTACTTCTCTTCATAGATTTCCTTCGGAGGCTCCTTCTCAAAGTCTGGCAAGTAGATACCAGGGGCGAAACCATAATGAGTACGTTTGAATGTACTCAGCAAGACATCCATCATGTCACTTACCAAACATGCAAATATGCTTATATGGTGGAATGGGTAGGCTATAAATAGGGTTCCCTACCAATGGTGTTCATATAAGATGACACCACAGTTGCAGTCAGGTTAATCTGTATCTTCGTTGAAGAAGATACTTCAGAAGAAAATAATATAGTTTCATTTCTCTTGTAGATATCACATGTACAAGAGGTTTTGTAAAACTTTGTTAAAGAATATTTTCTCTTTGCAAAACTTCTTGGAATCAGTTTCCAGAATTCTTGCTTAGAGTAGAAAAGGTTTTCTTTGCAAAACACTTTGTTTTGTATAACAACATCTGGCTCTTCATCATCGACGATACCTCCACGGTATACGTTTTCCTTCCTTTCCGAACTTCACAAGTTCCACACTTCCCTTCAAAAATTCCCTTTCAAAAACTTCCTTTTTGAAAACATTGACACAATGCTAGCTACATGGCCATTCAACTGTCCATATCCGAGGACGCGGCTTCTTCGAAAAAGTTGTACTCTGCAGAGGTGTACTCATCCACCAGATCCAGTACACCTACCGTGAACAACCACGGACTGTAACAACAATATGTAAACATCAGGTATCTGATCATAACCATTCACTATGTTCAAGCTAGTATATGTCTATCTATCAGTCGAGTGTACGCATCCCCGCCACCGAGCTAATCCCCGCCAAGCCAAGAGCCCCAACTGCTGCATCCGGAGGGAAAATGAATCCCACACTTTTATGTCTCCACGACATTCGGTTCGAGGGTACGACGTCCCTTATAGCGATTGAGATAGAACACACACACTAACAAGGACAAACTTCAAGTTAAGCCCCGTGCCCATGTTGGGGTAGGGTGGCAGTACGGTAAAGGTTGTCCGGCGAAGACTAGGTTATGTGTCATTTTTGAAAACACCACTTTCTCAAAAATGACCACTTCCATATTCCTCCGGAGAACAAGGATCCGCCTTTTCTCCGGGTTTTTCGGTAAAGCCTTTGTTTTGTAGAATCACAATTTTAGGGTGTCCACTTAGGGACTAGTATATTTGATGGTAATAAATACCATATGGTGGCTTATGGGCTTGGCATTACCAAGTTTAACTACTGGCATGATAGTAACCTATATAATAGTATAGTAGTAATAGCCACATCAAAAATAGTTTTGATAATCAAGTTTTGGTAAAACTTCAGAGGTAAAACATGCATGATAGATAATGATAAGTATTGTATCAGCAAGCATCAGGATGGCTTGCCTGGTAACGCCTTGTGTCCCTGGTTTTGGAGTGACTGGAACTTGAAACAGAGCTTCCCGACACTTCCTTCCTCTTCGTTTTCTAACGTCGTAAAAAGAATAAAGGACACACATTCAGAACCAATCAAGGCAAGCAATAATACATACAACAAGGAAACTAATAATAACCAATCACCCAATTATTAATTGAGGCAAACAATCAAACAAACACACTTGGCAGAAATGCCATTTAATAAGACAACTCAAGGTTGGAGGAACATATCTCACAACCTCAATATCATGGATTCAGTGGGTGTGCCACTCTCATACCAAGATATTTAGAAACCCAAAATACACTTAGTTTCACAAGGGTGAGACTACTAAAAGTATACAAAACATGCACAACAATAATCATGGCAATGGGTCTATCAACCAAACCACAAAAAGAACAAGGTAGCTAATCTACTAAGCCTAAATTCATATCAAGAATAAATAAAACACATGATTTGCAAAAGTGACTTTTACAAATCAGTGAGCCTACACAAGTGCCACAAGGCAATAGACTCGTCACAAAACACACAATTCTCATGGTGAGAACAATAGAAACAATGACTAAAAAGGAGGAATCCTAGTGACATGTTTCTACTAAAAGTTTGCTATGCAAGCATGCATAATAATTAAGGTATTAAAATGCAAACAAGGAACCATGTTATCATAATGGGAAATGAAAACATGTCCTCATGCTAGGATACACAAATTTCTACCAAACACAAGTTGGCAGGAAAAAATAATTCAATATAAAAACTGCTAAGGAAACTAGTACTACTCAAACATGAAGAATCAATGGATGCATTTCAATCAAGTAATTGAAATACAACCAGGGGGTCCATGTCATAAAAATAGGAGTGGAAAACATCTATACTTGCTATAACAAAAATATCCCATTTAATAAAACAAGGCATCAATTTGCAGGGCAACTCCTACATACTAGTGGTAATAAAAAGGGCATTACTAGAGGAATCAAACAACACACCAAAGATGGATTTTTCCTAGCAAGCCACCCATGATTACAACCACTTACAAACATAAGCATACACATTTTCATTTAGCACTCAAAATCCCAAGCAAAAATACTAGGCACTCATTAGTTAGAGAAACTATATAAAAGAAACACATCTAGTGTGGGGGAAATAATGTTTCCACCAAAAATGCAATGACACCAGTGGGTGTTCCACTAGCATATCAAGGCATTAAGAGGTCACAAAGCCTCTGGTCATACTTGCTAAAAATTAACAAAAGACTAAACTAGCATCTAGTGCAATAACCATACTAGTAGAAAATAATAGGGTGCTAAAATAAGCAAGGTAATGCTACTCATGCCATTATTTTCACACAAGTGAAAAATCTAGGGGTCAAGTACTCATAAGAACATCATAAAAATTCTACTGGTCCTATGAACACAACCCAAAAATATGTGGCTACACAACCACAAATTCTTATGTCAAAAAGTCTACACATGAGGGAATTTTTCCAACATTTGCATAGTGATGACTCAACTACTCATGATTCTCTACCAACTCAAATGCAAGATAGTAGAGGTGATAACAACACAATATAAGTATCAACATGGTACTGGATCCAATCTCTCAACACAACAATCCAAGTGCTTGCACAAAAATTAATCACTCAAAAATTCTATGCAAATATTAACTAGAGATAAAACATATGCTATTAACAAAAATCCTATTTCTTCTCAACTCAAGTCCACACAATCTAACATGCTAAAATAGCTAAGTAAACCTTAGAAAACAAGTTCACACAACTTGTACATGCTAGAAAACAATATTGCAACACAAAAATAACTTCACACAAATTAAATAGCTAAAATGCCAAAATGGCAGAAACATGCAAATTATAGATCTGTCCACCAAATTTTCTATGATGCTCAAAAAATTAAACCCATCTAGGTTTGGATAGCCCTAAACATATAAAAGACCATCCAATTGAGTTTGCATCAAAATTCATCTTTAATTATTTTATAAAAATCACCAAAGTGCTCTCTGGTGTTTTACCAAATTGCATTCCATTTCAAAAATATTAGGAATTTAGAAGAAAGGTTAATTGATCCTGTTAGGAAATCCCAAGGGCTTTCCAATGCAATTGGATACACCTCATTCTGAGTTGTGGATTTAAAATGGTGCTCATTTTGCTGTTTCTGGTACCTGTTGCCAAAACATTTTTCATGTCCAAAATGATCATCCAAATGTAGATCTACAAATTGGAGATGGTTTAGATTTCGTTGCTTTACATCTCTGAATTTTTCTTGGTCAAATTCATATTTTAGGTAGGTTTTTAAGGCCAAAAGCAAACATGCAACATTCTGTAAAAATTTAAATGGAAAACAAACTTGACTTGGGCCAGATCTGTAACTGGGCCGGCCAGATCCAGCTTTACCGCGAGGGGATCCAGCTGCAGCCGCTGACCTGCGGGCCAGGCGGCCACGCGGCAGCCACGCGGGCGAGGCGAGGCCCCACGGGCAGGTTTGACTATCCTGCGCGGGGTCAAGGCGCGCTGGCGTCAGCGTGACGCCATCGCCGGCGGGGACGGATTCCGGCGAGGCCAATACGGCGATTTCGTTCGTCATTTTATGATTCCAAACCATCTACGAGTCGTACTCGACGCGGGCAACCAAATGGACGCAACCTCGTTTCCGGGGAGTCGCCGAAAAGCGACGGCGACGGCGGCGCGCGGCGACTGGAAAACGAGCACGGCGCGGTCACGTTCTAGAGCGCAAGGGAGAGGGGAAAGGGTACGGGGAGGTTCGCCTGCTCACCACGAATGCGACGGAGGACTCGGTGAGGTCGGAGGAGGCTCAGGGCGACGACGATTCGCCGCCGGAGTCCGCCGGACCCGAAGAAGCGAATTGGATGGCGCGGGCTCCTCGCGGCGTCCCACCTCGATTCTTCTTGCACAGGGGACAAACATGACGAGGCAGAGAGGTTAGGCTACACGGCGGCCGGCGGCGAGCCCATCTTTCGCCGAATCGATGGTGGCCACTTAGCTAGGGTTTCGGATTGAGGCATTTTACAGAGAGAGAGAGAGAGAGAGGAGAGCTCAAGGGGAGAGAGAGGGGGCAAGTGGGAGACAAGAGCACAGGGGGGGTTCTTATCCTCAAGTTTCCTTCCACTCGAAGCAATGGCGTAGGGGACTGCTGCTACAGAGGAGCTAGGAAGAAGAAGATGACTCAGATTACAACTAGGTCCCTGGCCAATTACAAAGAGGTCATTTTCTTCTCTGAAAAATGATGTTTTCACTAGGCAAACAAAGTCATAAATTGAAATACTTTTGCCCAAAATTCTTATTAGTATAGATGCACAACATATGTGAAAATTGGCTCAATTGGATAAACTTGATAGTTCAAAGTTGTTCAAATTTCAATTCTTACATAAATGGACATTGAATTTATCAGACTACTTATGAGCATCCAAAAATGATAATTTTCGGCACACATTCCTTATTTGGTGTGTTACTTGTGTGGTAGAAATTTCAAGTCATTTTGAGTTACTTCATAGAACAAACTTGTTCAAATTTCTAAAAGGTGCTGTCTAGAAAACATGGGTTTTTGGCAACTTAAATTATTCAAAAACTTGTGCCCTTTTGGTTTTCATCCTTATTGATGGTATAGAGCATGTGGTATGTTTTTCATGGCATTTGGAAAAAGTTTGTAGAACAAACTTGTTCAAAATTCCAAATGTTTCTGTGGAGAAAAATCATGTTTTCAGGACTTTAATGGATTCAATTTTTGGGTCTCCTCTTGTGTGTGTTCCTTATTTGATATAAGGAAGCACTGGTATTAATTTCAGATCATTTGAGGAAAGTTTCCAATAGTAACTTGTTTGAGTTTCCTGTTTCTGGAAATATTGGAAATTCAATTTAATAAGGCACTTGGCTTTTCTTTAACAATGCTTTGCCAAAATATTTATGTGACTAGGGATAGAAAGTCAATGCTCTCCAATACTTTTGTTTTTAAGCTTGCAAGGTTGGAAAAACATTTGATAAGATTTTGGTGAAGCATCTAAGAATGCCTCTTTTTCCTGATAATCTTTTAGGGAAATTTATTAAGTGTTTCCTCTTTCTTAATTTAGGCCTTGGAATAATATTCAACAAGTATGGGATTCATAAGATAGTTTTGGAAAACTCTTGATCAATATTTACTTTATAAAATATTGCCAAGGTCATTGGAACAATATGTTGAATATTTTTAGTTCACTGCTTTGCTATCTTTTTAAGTTTGCAAGTTTATATAATTAGTTTGTTTAGTTGCACTTAAACAAACACAACAAAAGTTTATTTGTCAAGCAATTAGCAAAACAATTGTGTCTTCAGGTATTCCAAAATTGGGATGTGACAGGTCTTCCGCCCTTAAAAAGAATCTCGTCCCCGAGATTCGCAAGCGAGGACTAAGGGAGGGCCAACAAACACAATGTTAGTGTTGGAGTGCAGGTGCTTCCCCCCTTTGACTTTTCTTGGGAGGCGGGGTACTCCCCTAAATTAGCAAATTTACTTTAAAAAGGTACACCAGTACTGTTTTAGGTCCAAAACTTTTGTTTCCTAGTTTGACGAGACCTGACCAGGGTCTCCTCACCTTGGGTTTTGAACGATTTAGAAACAAACAAAATTAAGGGTAGTGCAGAACTACCTGGAAACGTATCGTCAATTATTACATGAGTTCCTAGATATATTCCACATCTTACATAACATATATGGAGTGGTGTACCACTCTCAGAACAAGGTATATAAGAAGCTAAAAATATAACTTGTGGGTGCAAAGGTTAGGTTGCTAAGGTAAAATAAACAGACAAAACAAATACTCACGGCAGTGGGTGTTACTCCCCATAAACAACTATCACTTAATACGTTCATGATTTTAGTTGGATGTTTTAGTTTCATAAGATACTCTTAAGCACAATCATAACACAAGTATAAACTCATGCTAAGGTAAAACATTTAAACAAAATCCAATAAGCAAGCAAACAACACCACAGATGAATAGACTATTTATTCACTAGGTTATTTGTTTACTAGAGGTTTTGGAATCCATCAATCATGAACAATTAGAAAACAACCAGTAGCTAAAAACCAATGAATACAATCATAAAGATACTCTAAAACACCATCTTCACACAAGATAAAACTCCTATTACACAGGCATAAAAAAACAGGACTGCACAAATAACACACTAGTATGAAAATCTACACCAGCATGCTATAAGAGATAATCATACCCTATAACCATAGAACATGCAACTAAATAATTCATGTCATGAGAACAGAAGTAATAACTTCCTAAACATGCTATATCAACACATATACTTATAAAATAAAAAGAGGGTAATACTAGAGCAAAAATCACCATTTTCTAGTGGTGAAACTAGTTTCGCCCTAGAGAAAGAAACAATGCTATCATGATGTTTAAAACTAAACAAGCAAGTCATGAATATAAGTGTACCTAATAACAGTACACCAATCCTACTCATGTTAGTAAGCACAAGCACCAGAGTAATTTTATGAATCAACCATTAAGCATGCAGAAATTCCTTCTAGCAATTTCTGTTTTCTTTAACCAATTACTAGCAACCAAGCAAGGTATAACTCACACAACCAGTAGCTATGCAATTAATGAAAATTTATCTAAACCTTTTCAAAAATCCATACACTCAATTTAAAATTATTCACAAACAATCTACCAATCAAAAGGAATTTATTTTATTTGCGAACAATTTAATTTTAGCACACGATAGTGAAACATTTCTTAACATGATACCCCTAAGGAATATTATGCTAACAAAAGGATCACACCTAAACATACTAGTATTTACTAATAATAAATAAACTTCTCACTTGCATAGGTGAGAACAAACAATTATATTTTCCATGGTGGAAAATAGAAATCAATCACATAGTGAAACATGCTATTTTCACACATGTGTATGGTTGGGGATTTTCATTCTCAAGCCGAAATGAAATGGGACCAGTGGTCTATGGCCTACTAATACCAAGGAAAAATAAGGTACTAAGCCTCTGGTTACTCAGGAAAAACTTTGCATACAAGATAAAAATATAAGGCTATTTAATCTAGTGAAACAATACTAGTGCATAAAGATAGCAATGCTTACACATGCTTTACTATTAAGAGACATGCAAGCTAACGGAGGTACACGCATCAAAATAACAGTACCTAAATGGTACTGGACTCAAAGAAAACATGGCACAAAATCCACTAAGAAAGTATACACAGATCTAGCTCTCACAATACTTCCAAATAATAACTAGAAGGTAACAAATGCTATTTCATTTTTGTTCGAGTTTCCAATCATGCACACACTTTCTAGGGTAGATTTGTTGTAAGAAAACAACATAATAACAAGTCATAACAACTCCATATAAGTTAGGAAGCAAGATTGAATAAAACACAAATTTATTTCAATCAAGAGCACACAAAGAAACAAAAACAGGAAAACAGCTGTTTTCCAGATCTATCATAACCATTCCATCGTTCACTTAATTTCTAAACCTCGAATTTCATAGTAGCTACCATGTTTACTAAGATTTGGTTTCCAAAGTAGATACACCCGATATCCTATTGACTAGTAAACGAATAGGTCATCATCTTATTTTCTCGTGACTTCTCCTTTTTACCAACTAGATTAAAAGGTGTCCTAAGTCACTTAATTTCTTGGTTTAGAAAGAGTTGTCAGTAGTTCGCATGCTTTGGTTAGGTGTCAACCTAAGATTAGAACAAAGCATGTTAGTCTTGTTAGCTTTCTATTTAATCATGTTTGTCCGACAAGATACGACTAGCGTCATCGTACGTCGAATATTGAATCGTGCTCTTCGGATTGGCTTTTGAGGGGGTTGTGCATCATGGTATGTGAAGACTTATTTTGCACCTTTCTCCAGAGGAGGGAGGTATATAACATTTAAAAGGGGATCTCTTTAGTTTGGTCTTTTAAAAGGGGACATAAAAAAAGTGCAACATTTAGCCAACAGGGCAAAAAGAGTCGGTTGCAAACAGACAAACATAGAGGTTTTTGGTCAGTAGTGGTTGGTGTGTAGCGCTTGTAGCAACGCTCTCAGCTCGTGTGGCTTGATGGTCCTCCATTATTAGGCCCAACGGTGCTTTCATTGATTTTGGGGGAGATGGTGGTGGTTCACGACGGTGGCATTTCGAGGCGAAAACAAGTATAAGTTTAAGCAACAAATTCTTGTTTTTGAATATTATACAAACATTTTTGCTTGCAAAAACCTAACAAGAGGCGATTCAAAAACAAGAGCGGGGCAATCACAAATCTGCAAATTTTGAACACTCCACAAACATATAGAAGCCTAGATGAACCAAATTCTACACCACACAATAGCACAAAGTCTTACGGACACACATATGCAAGCCATAACACAAAAGCAAGGCTCCATTGGAGCTACGTCGGGGGAGGCGACTCATGGGGTCATCGCTAAATTACTCCAAACTAGACTAGTCCAAAATCCTAGAAGTGGCTGAAGAACTATATCTACTTCTGACCATCATCACTGTAGAGCTAGGCAATTATTTTGGTCTTCTCGGGACATCGGCAAGTATACAAGTTTTTGGATGGAAACAAGATAATAGAAGTAAAGTTTTGATAAAACATTTAACTGAGAGAGGTAAGACCATGCAACAATCTGTTTTTGAAACCCCAACTATTTTCTGAACAGAAAACTTCAAAGACGAGAGATGTTTCAAAAACAGAGTGGAGCAGTTGCAAACAAGTAAGAAATAAACTCTTAACCGAGAGAGATATGCCTTCAGAATCTTTTGAAAAGATCAGAAGGAGGGAAAATATACTAAAATTCCCTTAGATAGAAATAATTTAGATAGTAAATAGGTTTTTACTCCAAAATACTTTTCTTTCCTATCTGACGTCCATGCTAACTAAGGTCTCCTAAGGTCAGGATGGCTCTGATACCAACTCTGTAAGGACCCCAGACCGGCAGTCTGAAACCCTCCGTATGCATACATTCACGATCCCAGAAAGATCAGTCGTGAACAACATACAAAGTTGGCACACAGAAATACATCATCCATTACACGAATACATAAAGGTATTACATAAATGATCACCTGATCAAGTTGAACACAACTGCCACAAAGGGCAGGAAACTTAACAAACCCAGCGGAAGACAATTAAAACACAACATAGTTGAGCCCAAGTCACGCCTTAACCTACAGGCTGCTGACCCGGAGACGATCCTAGTTCGCAAAGCCGTCAGCTCCGTACTTCTCTTCATAGATCTCCTTCGGAGGCTCCTTCTCAAAGTCTGGCAAGTAGATACCAGGGGCGAAACCATAATGAGTACATTTGAATGTACTCAGCAAGACATCCATCATGTCACTTACCAAACATGCAAATATGCTTATATGGTGGAATAGGTAGGCTATAAATAGGGTTCCCTACCAATGGTGTTCATATAAGATGACACCACAGTTGCAGTCAGGTTAATCTGTATCTTCGTTGAAGAAGATACTTCAGAAGAAAATAATATAGTTTCATTTCTCTTGTAGATATCACATGTACAAGAGGTTTTGTAAAACTTTGTTAAAGAATATTTTCTCTTTGCAAAACTTCTTGGAATCAGTTTCCAGAATTCTTGCTTAGAGTAGAAAAGGTTTTCTTTGCAAAACACTTTGTTTTGTATAACAACATCTGGCTCTTCATCATCGACGATACCTCCACGGTATACGTTTTCCTTCCTTTCCGAACTTCACAAGTTCCACACTTCCCTTCAAAAATTCCCTTTCAAAAACTTCCTTTTTGAAAACATTGACACAATGCTAGCTACATGGCCATTCAACTGTCCATATCCGAGGACGCGGCTTCTTCGAAAAAGTTGTACTCTGAAGAGGTGTACTCATCCACCAGATCCAGTACACCTACCGTGAACAACCACGGACTGTAACAACAATATGTAAACATCAGGTATCTGATCATAACCATTCACTATGTTCAAGCTAGTATATGTCTATCTCTCAGTCGAGTGTACGCATCCCCGGCACCGAGCTAATCCCCGCCAAGCCAAGAGCCCCAACTGCTGCATCCGGAGGGAAAATGAATCCCACACTTTTATGTCTCCACGACATTCGGTTCGAGGGTACGACGTCCCTTATAGCGATTGAGATAGAACACACACACTAACAAGGACAAACTTCAAGTTAAGCCCCGTGCCCATGTTGGGGTAGGGTGGCAGTACGGTAAAGGTTGTCCGGCGAAGACTAGGTTATGTGTCATTTTTGAAAACACCACTTTCTCAGAAATGACCAATGTTCAGGATATCGCTTATCGTTAACTTATCGGTCGGCCCTTGATAAGAGATATATCGGCTTATCGGCCGATAAATCAATTTTATCGGTAGACTGTTTATCGGCCATTTTTCTTGTAAATCCCAAATTGTAGCACTAAAATATGATATTCAAATATATCATATTGGCATTAAAACTCTAAATTATGATATATAAATATTTTTTTTTCAATAATTCTAAAAATTCTATGATGAATGTCATCTATCATATGTTCCAGTGTTCGCAAATCGATATATCGACCGATTTATCGGCATGTCGACTGATAAACCGCTTGTAAGACGGATAAAATGGCCTGAATCATAAACTCCACCGATATTCATTTATCATATCGGTCACTACCCGATAAGCGATAAATCGGTTGATAAATCGGCATATCGGATGATATTTGGAACAGTGAAAATGACCACTTCCATATTCCTCCGGAGAACAAGGATCCGCCTTTTCTCCGGGTTTTTCCGTAAAGCCTTTGTTTTGTAGAATCACAATTTTAGGGTGTCCACTTAGGGACTAGTATATTTGATGGTAATAAATACCCTATGGTGGCTTATGGGCTTGGTATTACCAAGTTTAACTACTGGCATGATAGTAACCTATATAATAGTATAGTAGTAATAGCCACATCAAAAATAGTTTTGATAATCAAGTTTTGGTAAAACTTCAGAGGTAAAACATGCATCATAGATAATGATAAGTATTGTATCAGCAAGCATCAGGATGGCTTGCCTGGTAATGCCTTGTGTCCCTGGTTTTGGAGTGACTGGAACTTGAAACAGAGCTTCCCGACACTTCCTTCCTCTTCGTTTTCTAACGTCGTAAAAAGAATAAAGGACACACATTCAGAACCAATCAAGGCAAGCAACAATACATACAGCAAGGAAACTAATAATAACCAATCACCCAATTATTAATTGAGGCAAACAATCAAACAAACACACTTGGCAGAAATGCCATTTAATAAGACAACTCAAGGTTGGAGGAACATATCTCACAACCTCAATATCATGGATTCAGTGGGTGTGCCACTCTCATACCAAGATATTTAGAAACCCAAAATACACTTAGTTTCACAAGGGTGAGACTACTAAAAGTATACAAAACATGCACAACAATAATCATGGCAATGGGTCTATCAACCAAACCACAAAAAGAACAAGGTAGCTAATCTACTAAGCCTAAATTCATATCAAGAATAAATAAAACACATGATTTGCAAAAGTGACTTTTACAAATCAGTGAGCCTACACAAGTGCCACAAGGCAATAGACTCATCACAAAACACACAATTCTCATGGTGAGAACAATAGAAACAATGACTAAAAAGGAGGAATCCTAGTGACATGTTTCTACTAAAAGTTTGCTATGCAAGCATGCATAATAATTAAGGTATTAAAATTCAAACAAGGAACCATGTTATCATAATGGGAAATGAAAACATGTCCTCATGCTAGGATACACAAATTTCTACCAAACACAAGTTGGCAGCAAAAAATAATTCAATACAAAAACTGCTAAGGAAACTAGTACTACTCAAACATGAAGAATCAATGGATGCATTTCAATCAAGTAATTGAAATACAACCAGAGGGTCCATGTCATAAAAACAGGAGTGGAAAACATCTATACTTTCTATAACAAAAATATCCCATTTAATAAAACAAGGCATCAATTTGCAGGGCAACTCCTACATACTAGTGGTAATAAAAAGGGCATTACTAGAGGAATCAAACAACACACCAAATATGTATTTTTCCTAGCAAGCCACCCATGATTACAACCACTTAAAAACATAAGCATACACATTTTCATTTATCACTCAAAATCCCAAGCAAAAATACTAGGCACTCATTAGTTAGAGAAACTATATAAAAGAAACACATCTAGTGTGGGGAAATAATGTTTCCACCAAAAATGCAATGACACCAGTGGGTGTTCCACTAGCATATCAAGGAATTAAGAGGTCACAAAGCCTCTGGTCATACTTGCTAAAAATTAACAAAATACTAAACTAGCATCTAGTGCAATAACCATACTAGTAGAAAATAATAGGGTGCTAAAATAAGCAAGGTAATGCTACTCATGCCATTATTTTCACACAAGTGAAAAATCTAGGGGTCAAGTAATCATAAGAACATAATCAAAATGCTACTGGTCCTATGAACACAACCCAAAAATATGTGGCTACACAACCACAAATTCTTATGTCAAAAATTCTACACATGAGGGAATTTTTCCAACATTTGCATAGTGATGACTCAACTACTCATGATTCTCTACCAACTCAAATGCAAGCTAGTAGAGGTGATAACAACACAATATAAGTATCAACATGGTACTGGATCGAATCTCTCAACACAACAATCCAAGTGCTTGCACAAAAATTAATCACTCAAAAATTCTATGCAAATATTAACTAGAGATAAAACATATGCTATTAACAAAAATCCTATTTCTTCTCAACTCAAGTCCACACAATCTAACATGCTAAAATAGCTAAGTAAACCTTAGAAAACAAGTTCACACAACTTGTACATGCTAGAAAACAATATTGCAACACAAAAATAACTTCACACAAATTAAATAGCTAAAATGCCAAAATGGCAGAAACATGCAAATTATAGATCTATCCACCAAATTTTCTATGATGCTCAAAACATTAAACCCATCTATGTTTGGATAGCCCTAAACAAATAAAAGACCATCCAATTGAGTTTGCATCAAAATTCATCTTTAATTATTTTATAAAAATCACCAAAGTGCTCTCTGGTGTTTTACCAAATTGCATGCCATTTCAAGAATGTTAGGAATTTGGAAGCAAGGTTAATTTCTCCTTTTAGGAAATTCCAAGGGCTTTCCAATGCAATTGGATACACCTCATTCTGAGTTGTGGATTTAAAATGGTGCTCATTTTGCTGTTTCTGGTACCTGTTGCCAAAACATTTTTCATGTCCAAAATAATCATCCAAATGTAGATCTACAAATTGGAGATGGTTTAGATTTTGTTTTTTTTACATCTGTGAATTTTGTCTTGGTCAAATTCATATTTTAGGTAGGTTTTTAAGGCCAAAAGCAAACATGCAACATTCTGTAAAAATTTAAATGGAAAACAAACTTGACTTGGGCCAGATCTGTAACTGGGCCGGCCAGATCCATCTTTACCGCGAGGGGATCCAGCCGCAGCCGCTGACCTGCGGGCCAGGCGTCCACGCGGCAGCCACGCGGGCGAGGCGAGGCCCCACGGGCAGGTTTGACTATCCTGCACGGGGTCAAGGCGCGCTGGCGTCAGCGTGACGCCATCGCCGGCGGGGACGGATTCCGGCGAGGCCAATACGGCGATTTCGTTCGTCATTTTACGATTCCAAACCATCTACGAGTCGTACTCGACGCGGGCAACCAAATGGACGCAACCTCGTTTCCGGGGAGTCGCCGGAAAGCGACGGTGACGGCGGCGCGCGGGGACCGGAAAACGAGCACGGCGCTGTCACGTTCTAGAGCGCAAGGGAGAGGGGAAAGGGTACGGGGAGGTTTGCCCGCTCACCACGAATGCGATGGAGGACTCGGTGAGGTCGAAGGAGGCTCAGGGCGACGGCGATTCGCCGCCGGAGTCCGCCGGACCCGAAGAAGGGAATTGGATGGCGCGGGCTCCTCGCGGCGTCCCACCTCGATTCTTCTTGCACAGGGGACAAACATGACGAGGCGGAGAGGTTAGGCTACACGGCGGCCGGCGGCGAGCCCACCTTTGGCCGAATCGACGGTGGCCACTTAGCTAGGGTTTCGGATTGAGGCATTTTACAGAGAGAGAGGAGAGCTCAAGGGGAGAGAGAGGGGGCAAGTGGGAGACAAGAGCACATGGGGGTGGGTTCTTATCCTCAAGTTACCTTCCACTCGAAGCAATGGCGTAGGGGACTGCTGCTACAGAGGAGCTAGGAAGAAGAAGATGACTCGGATTACAACTAGGTCCCTGGCCAATTACAAAGAGGTCTTTTTCTTCTCTGAAAAATGCTGTTTTCACTAGGCAAACAAAGTCATAAATTGAAATCCTTTTGCCCAAAATTCTTATTAGTATAGATGCACAACATATGTGAAAATTGGCTCAATTGGATAAACTTGATAGTTTAAAGTTGTTCAAATTTCAATTCTTACATAGGACATTGAATTTATTAGACTACTTAGGAGCTTCCAAAAATGATAATATTTGTCACACATTCCTTATTTGGTGTGTTCCTTGTGTGGTAATAATTTCAAGTCATTTTTAGTTACTTCATAGAACAAACTTGTTCAAATTTCTAAAAGGTGCTGTCTAGAAAACAGGGGGTTTTGGAAACTTAAATTATTCAAAAACTTGTGCCCTTTTGGTTTTCATCCTTATTTATGGTATAGAGCATGTGGTATTTATTTCATGGCATTTTGAAAAAGTTTGTAGAACAAACTTGTTCAAAATTCCAAATGTTTCTGTGGAGAAAAATCATGTTTTCAGGACTTTAATGGATTCAATTTTGGTCTCCTCTTGTGTGTGTTCCTTATTTGATATAAGGAAGCACTGGTATTAATTTCAGATCATTTGAAGAAAGTTTCCAATAGTAACTTGTTTGAGTTTCCTGTTTCTGGAAATATTGGAAATTCAATTTAATAAGGCACTTGGCTTTTCTTTAACAATGCTTTGCCAAAATATTTATGTGACTAGGGATAGCAAGTCAATGCTCTCCAATACTTTTGTTTTTAAGCTTGCAAGGTTGGAAAAACATTTGATAAGATTTTGGTGAAGCATCTAAGAATGCCTCTTTTTCCTGATAATCTTTTAGGGAAATTTATTAAGTGTTTCCTCTTTCTTAATTTAGGCCTTGGAATAATATTCAACAAGTATGGGATTCATAAGATAGTTTTGGAAAACTCTTGATCAATATTTACTTTATAAAATATTGCCAAGGTCATTGGAACAATATGTTGAATATTTTTAGTTCACTGCTTTGCTATCTTTTTAAGTTTGCAAGTTTATATAATTAGTTTGTTTAGTTGCACTTAAACAAACACAACCAAAGTTTATTTGTCAAGCAATTAGCAAAACAATTGTGTCTTCAGGTATTCCAAAATTGGGATGTGACAGAGAGGTCTACTTGACTCCCAAGCAAGGTTTACTTGACCCCTAAGCAAACCCTAAGACTAATGGGCCCAGGCCCATCACGTACTCTAACACTACACCCCACTTGGACATGCAGCTCGTCCTTGAGCTGCAACCTGACGACGATTCGACCCCACAAAAACCTAACGCCTAAAAAAACAAGCCTTTTACATCTCGGCCTATTTTATTGACCTGAAATAAGCTAGCCCGAATGAGACTCCGACTCTTTATTTTTGACTCCGAACGATAAGAGAATCTTCCGCGCCGAACTTGTGCGTTGGCAGCCCCCTGGATCCCAAAGACGCCATCGGGACCAAGGGAGCCCTCGCGGCGGCCGGCGGCGGACTGCAGTGCGCTCCTGTCGGGGACACCATGTCTTCTTCCCACCGGCTGAAGGTCGCCGCCGCTGGAAAAAACAGCATGCCCTCCGCACCGCATGCCCAATATTCCCCACGCAGCGGACGAGATCGAGGTCCGTTGCACCGCGAAGTGCAACTTGGAGGAGCTGCAGCTGCAAATCACGCATCTCCCGCACATGCCGACACGCTAGGAGGCCGCGCGCAGCAGCCTGCAGCCTCACCGCCGCTGACATGTCGTCTATAGCGATCCAAGCCGGACGCGGTGACGCCGACGGATGGAACTTGATTGGTTGGATGGGATTGTCATGGGACGGCGGTGGCGCTGCTGGGAACAAGGTCATCGCAGTCCCGTCGTAGGGCATCCCATGCTGGAACGTGATGACTGGCGCCTCTGGTCCGTTAGTCTTAGGGTTTGCTTAGGGGTCAAGTAAGTCTTGCTTAGGAGTCAAGTAAACCTCTCTATATATGGAGAGGAGATGTATCAATCTAATCAAGCAAGAATTAAGAAGGAAAACCCTTCTCCTCTTGCCCGGCCGTGGGAAAGGATCCCCACGGCCGGCTCTCTCGCGCCCTCGCAGCTCTCTCTCTCTCCCGCTTAAACCCTAGCAACCATAACAGAAACACTGTGAGTTGTTTTCTCGGCTAAGGATTTCTACTTGGAATAGCGTGCAAACACAAAGCATATTAAGCTAAGGAGTTCTTCTCGGAACAACATGCAAACATAAAGCATATAAAGCCAAGGAGTTCTACTCGGGATAGCATGCAAACACAAAGCATATTCGGCTAAGCAATCCTACCCGGCGCGGCATGCAAACACAAAGCATATAGAGGCAAAAAGATATTGGTGATGTCCCATTCGGTGCAACATGCAAAGATTAAGCATACAAAGCTGAGAAACCACCTACTCGGTATCAAAGTACAAAGACAAAGCACATGATACTAACCTTTCCAATGGGCTTGAGGCGGCTATACGGCGTGAAGCCGTACAACCAGGTGTCGGAGAGCGAGGTCTGCATGATGGATCTGGCCCAGATGGCCACCTCGGCTTTGCTGAGCTCAAATGTTGTTGTCCTTGTGCAGTCTCGGCTTCCTCCCATGTGGCACATCTTGTGTGATCAACGCTCGAGTGGGAGTACTCGGCGTGATATCCAACACGCGATGGGATCGTCCGGGCGAAATCCCTCCGAGATCAACTCGGTCAGGCGTCGCTCAACCTGGAGGACATCCTCGATGGTGTTCTTGGGGTGGTAACCTCAGTTCTACTGAGTGGGCCGTGCGTTCTTGAACTTTGGGAGCCCTATTCGGTCCTCGATGGGCTTCCCCTCTTCTGCGGCGACATTCTTCACATATAGGAAACCGCGCAGCCACTTGCGCACGGTTTCCAATCCCTTAACCCTCGGGTGATGGCCAGTCGTGCGCTGCAACATCATGGCGCATCCCGTCCGGGTCATCGCGCGAGCGCTCTCGGTGTTCCCAGGAGTGGGAACACTTTGTTTTCGGAAGTAAAAGTACCTATCCCAGGTATGGATGGTTGGGTAGACGCCTAAGAAGGCCTCACACACGACGGCGTGGATTGAGAGCATTACAAGGGCATTGGGTGGAAGGTGGTGCGGCTGGAGGCCAAAGTGTTTGAGGAATTCGGAGAAGAAATCGGAGATGGGAAGGCCGAAGCCGCGCTTGAAATGGGAGAGGAAGACGACGTACTCGTCCTCCTCAGGTTGTGGGATGATTTCAGTACCTGGAGGCCTGCAAACGATGCCGGGAGGGACCCGGCGCGTGTTGACGAGCCACTGGCAGTCTTCCGCCGTGACTTCAGATCCTTCCCAGCCGGCGCGGGCGGCCGCATCGTCATCTCCGCGAGGAGCCATGGAGGCGGAAGCGCTTGTGGGAGATTGGAGGCGAAATCGAGCGGAGGCGCTTCTCTCTGTCTCTCTCGCGGCGCGTGGAGCAGCGGAGCAGCGATTGCTTGCGGTGGCGGTGTGCTCGACGACGGCGGAGAGGCGAGGGGGCACGGGATTGGAAAGAACAGGAAAGAGAAGAAGGGATCCTCTCGGGGGTATTTATCTCGCCCCCACGAGTTGCCGTTACCAGTGGATTAATCGTGCGCAATGATCGTGCGGCGTGGGTTGCGCAACCGTTAGAAACGCACACAGCGCATATCGCGCGCGTAACGGGCGCAGTTAATCCCACGTCGAGATCGTGGGTACTCGAGTACGGCGGACGTGATCTAACGGGCTAGTGGGCCCAGGTTGCAGTTACTGGCGCGTGGCCTGCCGTGTCCCAGGCACCGAGGCGTCGGGGGCACAGGGGTGTGACACGTGCCCCGTAGCGACACAGAGAGGCGGATTCGCTCCGATTTAGCGGGAGCGAGTTCGAAATTTCACTAAATTATTCTATTCGGCAGCTCAGGAGAGAAATTGCTCTACTCAGCTACCAGGAAGGTGGTCCCGTGAGCACAGTTGAAGAGATTCGAGAAGGAGTTACTGGTTCAAGTTGGAGTGCAACTCGGCATTACTCATTCAAAAAGACATTTTGGTTTTAAAGCTGGCAGGGCCCAGTGAACAAGTTCGCAAGACTCTACCAGCTTCGGGGACTAATGTCGGGGGTTACCCCCGAGTAGGGGTAAGGCAAGTGCTAAAGGCAAGGTCAAGGTGCTGTTTGACCGGGTAGACGGCTAGCCGGGTGCTTGCTACCCGGTAGGTTTCTATCCGGCCGTACCCACCAATGGCCAAGAGGAGAAATCAAAGAAGTTATGTTCGTCAGAGTAGAGGAGTTGGTCCGAATAGAGGGAGTGTGATCCTACTCGGGCCAGAAGTCAATGGAGCCGTTCTGACAAGGGATCCTACATATCCTGCATCCGTACCGGCGTGCGGTTCAACTTACGGAGCGCGTGATTATCCGCGCTACGGCGTGGCGACAGTGCAGTAGACGCCTGTGAAGTCTTGTCACTGACAGAGGGGACATGACAAGTCTAGGGGCCTACCCTATCTCACTGACAAGGTGGACAGGTCCCATCTCCGAACGGCGCGACGACTTCCCGCACCCGCGTCAGCGAGAAGCCGGAGGCGTGCTCTGTTCTGCAGTGTGCCTGTCCCATCAGTCGTACCTTATAGTCTTTTTCTATTCGGCTGGGCACCAGTATATAAGGTGCCCTGCCTCCTCCTGCGCGAGAGAGGATCCATGATGTTGCTTCACTTCACATCTTTAACAGAGACAACACTAGAGCTAGAGTGGCTACCCGGCCAAGAGGCAACTTTGTACTGTGGCTACTCGGATTACACCCATATAGAGATAAAGGCAGGAGTAGGGGTGTTACCTCCACACGAGGGCCCTGAACCTGGGTAAGATCTTGTTGTTTGCAGTGCTTGAGACATCCTACACGCGGCTACTCGCCGTGTGATCCCTCCCCGGATACCTCTAGCGTCCATCGGCCCCAACCTTTAGCCATCCTATGGCATCTGCCATGATACCACCACGACAACTGCTATGGACCCGTAGTCCAAGGATGAACTACTCACGCATCACTCTGGAGGCGGGCATGGTGGTGTAGAGCCCTCCGGTGATGATTTTCGCTCTCGGCAGGGTGCCGGGGAGAACTCCTGAACCCTCTCGATCTCGGGTTGACGATGACAGTGGCCAAGGGTGTTTTTCGTGGAAAAGTGGTATACTTTTAGGGTTCACGCATCGGGGGGAATATATAGGCGAAAGGGCGATGGCGGTGGGCGCCCGAGGGGCCCACACCACCCCCAGGCGCGGTCGGGGCACGCTGCCCTATAGTGTGGCCCCCCTCCGGGCCTCTTCGGGACTCCGTGGAACCTCCGGGAATTCTAAGACTTCCGGGCTTCAAATTTTCCAATTCCGAGAATATTTCCAAAACAACTTTTCTGAAACTAAAAACAGCAGAAAACAGGAACTGGCTCTGTGGCATCTCAATAGGTTAGTCCCGGGGATCGCTAAAAATGACATGAAGTGTAAGGAAAACATGTAGCATATGGCATGAAAACAACATGGAACATCAAGAATTAAGGATACGGTTATGACGTATCAACATCCCCAAGCTTAGTTCCTACTCGTCCTCGAGTAGTTAAATGATAAAAACACATAATTTCTGAGGTGACATGCTACCAACATAAATTTGATCATCTAAATTGTAAAAGCATAAGCATAGCTGAGATCATATAACTTTAACACAAGCATGATAAATATAATTCTAACAATAAAACATAGCAAACACTTTGCATCATGAAAAGTAACACAAATAAAAGATCATGAATAATAATACACTCGAAAGTTATACGTTTGTTTCAAGCATAGAGATAACATAGAAAAGTGATATTTCGCTTGTCCTTAAGAGTGGGGCAAAACATAAATTCCAGGATACCTTCAAAGTTTAAGAGGAAGACTAGAACAAATAATTTGAGAACAAAAAATAACACATCATGAATCAATTAATAATGTTTCTGGGACAAATGCACATTAAACTCAGAATGGCAACTATGCTCTCTCAATTGTGCATAAAGTTAGAAGATGGAGACTCAACATAAAAGTAAAAAAAAAGGCCCTTCACAGAGGGAAGCAGGTATTACTCATGTGCTAGAGCTTTCTATTTTATTAAACAAAAATATTGAAAACATTTTTTTAGAGAGGTGTATGGTTATGTCAACGAATGGTAAACAGAAAATACAGGATGTCACAAGCCAACTAGACTTCACAACAGCGTCTCCCATATAAGGACGCATATGGATAGAAGGTCATCCATCTTTCTCTTTTGTTTACACAATTATGCTTTGACTGATAAATCAGGGGCAAAAATAGTGAAGATAATTTGTTGTATTAATTTGGGGCTGGGCACCCCGCTGCCAGCTCTTCTATAAATTGGATAAGCGGATGAAGACACTAGTACAGGGTGTGAAAGTCCAATGAACAAGTGAGATAAATATTCTCTATTTACGTCCTCATGAGCTAAAACAGGAGCACAAAACATGAATAATTTTGAAGGTTTTAAAGGTAACACATGAGCAATTTCTTTGGAGTGCCAGTAAAATAACACATGTAGGTAGGTATGATGGACACATTTGGCAAATTTTGGTTTTTGGGAGTTGTCTGCACGAGTAGAGCTGATACTTAGTACATGTGGAGGCTAGCAAAAGAGTGGGAGCGAAAATCAAGAGAGCAATAATGGCCATAATCATGCATAGCGACAAAACCATCATTAATCAAAGCATAAGTGGTACTACAAGTTCAAAAACTAAATGATCATAGAGGCTATAAGTGACTGGTTTGTATTCATAGACATGATGTAAGAATGCACCAAGTCAACCAAATAAAACATTCAAAGGAGAACACCACAAATTTATGCTTCAAAATGACAAGAAAAACTCATGATTCTTTCAAAGGCACATTAAACACTCTCAGCTATTTGAGACAAGTCGTGCTACAAAATAAATACTAGGATTTAGAATTAAAATAACATCTAGCATGACATGAAAAAGTCTAGCCATAGTCTATACAAGCTTCTAATTGCACATTTATAAGCACGGAAACTGTACTACTGCTTTCCAACACCAAGCATTTTATACTAAACAAAAACTCTACAAGAGATGCAGCAATGAAACAAGAGAGTACTAACACAATTCTACTAAAACTAACAACTCTGAATAAGAGATGCAAGAAAAACAGGAGCTAAACATGAATTTTGCAACAACTAAAAGAAAAACTAAGAATACGAGCATAATGAGTATTCAAATGAAAAAGCGAAGCATGTCTCTCTCCCACACAAAGAATGCTAGGTTCCAACTATATTATTACAACAAGGAAAACAAATGAAACGAAGGAAAACAAAAGAAAAACAAACAAACTCTCCAAGTAAATTTCATATGATGTGATCGAATAAAAATATAGTTTCACTAGAAGTGACCTGATAAATTGTTGATGAAGAAGGGGATGCCTTGGGCATCCTCAAGCTTAGATGCTTGAGTCTTCTTAGAATTTTCTGGGATGAACCACGGGGGCATACCCAAGCTTTGACCTTGCACTCTTCTTGATCACATTATATCACCCTCTTCTTTTGACTCTTGAAAACTTCCTTCACACGACACTCAAAGTGGTTCGCATTAGAGGGTTAGTGCAACAATGAAAAATCCATGAGTTCTGCATGGGCACAAGTTCTATTGATACTTTTAAACATTATCTACAGCCACTGATGTTTCGTGAAACAAAGAAATCCACTTGACATCGTAAAAGAGCAAAATGCAAGAAAAATGGCAGAATCTGCCAAAACCAGAACAGTCTATAAAGACGAATTTTTTGGGGGCAATGATGGTGGAGATCTTGCACTCGTTGGGAAATCCCAAGAGGAAGGTATGATGAGCATAGAAACAGTTTTCCCCCAGTAAGATACTAAGGTTTAATCGACCAGTAGGAGGAAGGAGTAACTTTAGAAGGGGCATGCAGCTGAGATGGCAGGGCGCTCTACCGGTTCAGCAGCAACGTGGAACCTACACAACACAATCAAATCACTTTGCCCCAACGAAGCAGTGAGGTTGTCAGTCTCACCGGTTTTGCTGAGCACAAAGAGGTTAAACGTATGGTGTGGAAAACAATATGAGAACAGTATGAAAGTAGTAGCAACAGTATGAAAATAGTGGAAGCAGTGTGTGTATTATCAGAATGAGAAAATGGACTGGGGTCCACAGTTCACTAGAGGCGTCTCTCCATGAAAGATAAATAACATGTGTGGTGAACAAATTACAGCTGGGCAATTGACATAAATGAAGGTTGCACCGTAGTGCATATGCAAGACATAAATATTACTATGTGATTCATGCGGGCATTACAACAAAATACATAGACCGTCATCCAACTACATCTATGACTAGTAATCCACCCTCCGAATATCATCCGAACAAACGTTGGGTATTAAGTTGCAAGCAACAGATTATTGCAGTAAGCAAAGTGTGCAATGTAAACAATGTAAACTAAGTAAACACCGTTGATGGAGGGATAATAACCCGGTAGGCTAACTCCAAGGTGTAATACGGCCCCAAGGACGCTGCCCGAGATCCGGCTAAGGATAAAAGAACTTCTAGAAGGCCCAAGATTGTAGGCCTCGTAACCCGGATTGTGGGTTACGGTAAGGAAAGTTAGGGTTTAATATGAAGTGATCGGGTAGGACTCAAGGTGCGCCTTGGAGGGCAAGTCAAGGGGTCCGGGTGCTTTATAAACCCGCCCCTAGGTCTAGCTAGAGAGATCCAAGAGTTCTAGCAATATCGCTTGATATCGAGTATCCAGTGTAACACGAGAGTTGAGTTAATATATTAAGATCGGAGACTCGGCGACTTGATTGCTGGCTACTAGATCGAGTTCCATCATGTTTTCCTCTGAGCTAAACCCTCTCCCAAACACCTGTGTCGTCTTGCCCCAAGATCAGTTACCCCCGGTAACGTCTGCCGTGATTATCCCACGACAGTTGGCGCCCACCGTGGGGCATGCGTCCAAAGGTGTTTACATCACGGGAGAAGCTCGGAAGAACATGGAGAATATAGTCATCAGCGAGATCTACATCGACCACGAAGGAGAGAAGATGGTGGACGATTCCGGCTGGGGGCCAGAGTCGGATCACCTCGAATCCGGATCTATCATGACAATCGGCCAGATCAGCGTCTTCATCGGTATGGTACGTACTTCCGGTTCGATCCCTGACGACTTTGGGTTTGATTCTATGTCAGGGAAGACCAGCTATATCCAATCAGATGGAGAAGAATCAGTTGGGACAACAAACCCGACAGAAGAGCCCATCACGAAGTGGGAACAGCCGGAGGAACCGGCATGGACCCCGCGTGGCCGGGTCGAGAAAGAAGATGATACTGAATCTATCCTGCATCTACTGGAGAACCGGTACGAGGAACACAGCAGCGAAGAGGAGCAGTATGGATTCGCGCCAAGCATTGTGTGCCGGGTTGCGGTTTACACGGCTCCCGCGACCAATCTCAACCAAGAGAACATAACCGCGGCCGCAGCCGGGGCAGCACAAGCATTGACCCGGCAACAGGGACCGGCTAACGGAAACACAGTTTTGGCCCAGGTTGACGGAGAGTCGGCATCGGTTACCAGTCAAGCGCCAGAAAACGAGTTACACACGAACACGTTTGGATTCCTAGCAAACCGGACACCAGGAGCGGGTCCTTCCAATCCACAACATCCGGCCCTGTTCGACAACAATCTGATCCTAGATCCGACAGTTCTTGCCACAGTTATCACTCCAGAGAATGCGGCGGAACGTGTTAGGGATTTGGACGTAGCCCGTCGTGCATTGGAGCAGCAGAGAAGGCAAGTAGAGGCAGAAAGACAAGGGATGGCCACGCGACAACGCGAGCTGGATGCACTGGAAACCCGGCTCCGAGAGGAAACAACTAGAATACATCAAAGGCACCAAACCAGATTGCCAGCATTAGGAGGAGTCATAAACCCTGCTGCGCTATTTATCACGCCTCAGGATCAGCCGATCCCAGCGGCAAATCAAGGAATCGTCCCCCAGCCGACAACCGGAGGAGTACAACCGGTAGACACGCAGGCCGGGTTACCCGTACCACAGACTGGAGTTACTACCGGCAATACTGTACCACCACCACCACCACCACCATCACGTTTTCACACACCAGCGGGCCATTACAACAATCCCATGGACAACGTATACGCGGCAACGCTTGCACTGAATCAAATCCCCGTGAGAGAGTCACCCCACGCAGAGGAGACCCGGCGGGCGATAGATATGCTGCGCACTGCGGTGGCACAACAAGTTAATTACCCGGATCACAGAAGTGGAATGCATGGGACACCATATGTCAGCCAACAGCAAGGTAATGCCAGCAATATCCAGACAAGTTCGGCACGGCGGAGGGAAGAGCAGCAGCAAATGCCGCCTCCTCCACACCTTCAGGCAGTACCAGCAGCATCAGCAGCACAGGCCATCGTGGACAGTTCCAGAGCCAGGAGAGCCGTGGCCGGGTCTGCGGTACATGGGATACCAGCAGTACCGCGCCCAGCTGTACCCCCTGCAGGATCACACGTTTCCCGAGTAAGACCAGCTTCGACCATTCTTGCAGGACCTAAGTGTCTTTCGGATAGCATCAGGGCTGAACCTTACCCGGAAAAATTCAAAGAACCGGGTAAAGTAGTGAATTATGAGCCGACTATGGATCCGGAAACATGGTTGAGCAGTTATGAGATGGCCATGTCGATTCGCAATGCGTCCGAGAATCTTCAAGCCAAATTCATGTATCTAATGATGTCAGAGGGAGCAGCAAAGTTATGGTTCACCAATCTACCGGAAGGATCTATCAAATCATGGGGAGAATTGAAAACTGCGTTTATTAAGCACTTTCACGGGACGTGCAGAAAGTTATTCACTATTGATGACCTAGAGCGATGCGTTCAGAAGAAGGGAGAATCGGCGCGCAGCTGGGTGCGCCGGGTTATGGAAATACTTCATTCATCTACAGATATTCAGCCTAAGGATGCGCTGCAAGCTATGGCAAAGACCTGCAAGTACACACCTTTAGTGCAAAAATTAACTCGCATGCAATCTAGTCGGAATGCTTCGGAGGTTACGATGGGAGAACTGATGGATGCATGCAACAAACACGCCGCAACAGACACTACGGAAGAGGAAACTGACGATAAGAAAGCAAAAGCAAACACAAGTAATAATGGAAGAACCGGCAATGGATCAGCGCCGGGTAACAACAGCCAGAACAAGCGCCCGTTTGAGGGAGGCTCCGAGTTTGTCGCCAACACTGAAGCCGGATCGTCAAGACCCAGGGCGGAAGGAAATTTCAATACTGGGAATCACAATGGAGGAAACTATCAAGGGCCACCAATGCCGAATAATAATTGGGACATCTTCAGAATGGCATGCCCGAAGCACAGCAGGAACGGTAGGCCAGCTAACCACTCCTTGGAGCAGTGCGCCGACCTACAGAGGTGGAAGAATGAGGAAGTGAACAGAGCCATGCGAGGTGCAGGTCGGGGAGGAGGACCGGGTCCAGGTGGAAACCTGGGCAACGGCCCACCCCCAGCCGGTAACCCGGCAGCCGGAAATCAAGGTAACAACCAAGGGGGAGCTGGAGGTTTCCAGTCCAACCCCAAGCAGTTGGGTCAATATCACGTGCATACTACAGGAAGTTCCAACAAGGACAAGAAAATACTGAAACAGGCGGTAAACTCGGTGTCTTCGGCTGTTCCAAGATACCTGAGGTGGTCAAAACAGGATGTAACATGGAGCAGAAGGGATCACCCGGAAAGAATAGAACACCCGGGAGTTTTAGCATTGGTAGTTGCGCCGCATGTCAATGGGTATGAGCTGAAAAAGGTCCTGATGGACGGCGGAAGTAGCATCAATATACTATATTGGGAAACCTTTCTACGCATGGGTCTCAAGGAGTCTCAGCTACAAAAAAGTTCAACAATTTTTCATGGGATAGTGCCGGGTCACTCAGCGTGCCCCGAGGGAAAAATCGCATTGGAGGTAGCTTTTGGGGAATCAAAGGATAATTATCGAGTTGAGTGGCTCACTTTTGAGGTGGTCAAATTGCGCAGTCCTTATCACGCGCTATTCGGAAGGCCGGCTTATGCTAAATTCATGGCTAGGCCGTGTTATGTGTATCTACAGCTAAAAATCCCGGGTCCCAAACAGACCATCACCATACACGGAAGCCGGGACATAGCGGCTGAGTGCGATGAAGGAGATGCAGCAATGGCTGAACAAGCTTGTAGAAAAGAGGAACTCAAATATTACCGGTCTCAAGCAGACCCGGATGACAGAACAGCCTTGAAAAAGCCGAATACTGAAGGCGAAAGGGCAAAGCTCAAGGCAGCACGAGATACCAAGATGGTGGCTTTCATCAAGGGTGATTCACTCAAACAATCCACCACGAGAAAAGAAATTGCGCAGCCGTTCACAGCCAGCCGCGTCATGGAAACGCCTTATCCGGATTGGCTGGCAAACCCGGTACTCATAGTAAAAAAGATCAACAAGTGGAGAGTGTGCATCGATTACGTCAGTTCCGGACAGAGTCCCAAGAAGAACTAAAACGATGTAACGGGCAGCAGGTTCCAGACGCACTCTTTTCCTATCCAGGGTACCTAAGGGGACTGGAAGGTTTTTAATGAGGCGGCCTGCTGACCCAAAACTTTCTCGTATCAATAAAGAGATGGTTATCAAGTCTTATTTTATGATCTTCACTCAGGTTACAGATAAGTATTATTTATCGCTACCAGTACATCAGTATCATCAAGTATGTTGCATATATATAGGTCTTGAGGGCTGATTGCTTGAATAACACAGTTACAAACTCAAAGACCCGGCCTTGATGCCTATGAGTTATAAGGGCCGATTACTCGCAAACGAGTACGGCTGCAATCTTATAACCGGACAAAGGAGCCAAATTTTCTTGACTTTTCTTACTTAAGCTCAATGTGACTCGCACTAAAGTGGCATGATTTGCTCGCTTACGATTACAATCAGCCATGAAGCCCAATGAGACTTGCCTGACCCTGTTTTCGTATAGATGTAACAACATGATATCCACGCGAAAGCCGGCTTATAGTACAAGATTGTCAAAAGGGTCATCTAAACCACAAGTTATGCAGAGTATAAGGCTAATAGCTGGAAACTCAACGTTTATCAAGCATAACTTCAATACTCACGTGAAACGGCTCTAGGGCTTGGGCTTAGTAAAAACAATTTGTTCTCTGGAAAAGACCACACATCCCAGACTCGGATTTCGGGCCTTGGGGACTGGGGATTTTGAAACTGAAACAAGTTGTTACTAAGCTCAAAAAACCCTAACATCCGTATCTTGGGGACTTGGGAACTTAGAGAAAAGTCCGCCTGTCAGAACCCACGATGCTCGGAAACCGAGTCTCACAAAAGGAACAATAAGGAAAGCCGGATATCGAGAATAAGCTCACAAACCAGATAAATATCAAGTTCATCCAGAGGCCAGAAGAGGCACGAGGTATATCAAGAAATTAAAGTACGTTACAGATCTTGGTACTAGTATCAAAAGTGCATAGATGCACCGACAAAAGAATATCTGTTTCGAACAAGAGCAGCGAAACAAGCAAGGTATCGTGATAGCATTTGTTTACTCGGCTTCTTGAGTAGGATCCACACCCTTGCCCTTGCCCTCCGGGTCTTGGTCCTGGGCTTGCTCCGCAGCTCTCCCGGCATCATCACCCGGGTTCTTCGCATCAGGACGGACATGCGGGAGGACAGTCGGTGTAGAAGTGGTTGGCTCCGATCCTAACTCGGCCTCCCTCTCCGCGGTTTCTTCCCTCTTCCTGGCCGAATCGGCAGCCCATTTTTCCAAAATGTCGAAGGGTGGGGGTGCTTCCTCCTTCACGATTTTGCCTTCAGCATCGTACGAACTCATAAGCGTACCCAGATCCATACTATCGGCCAAAGCGGTTGCCGAGTGACGCACTGCGGATTGTACGGCCTTGAAGTCCTTGGGCCCAAACTTGGAGCCGTCTGCTTTGAATTCTGGAAACCCGGATATCACTTTTGCTGGCTCAAGCTTAGGAAAATAAGCCTTTGCCAGCGCAAAGGCCCGGGTCATACCAATCCGGCATGCCAAGCGTTTCCAGATCTCAATCCATGCAGGCACTGTGGAGCAAGCTTGGATAAGATTTTCTTCACCCGGATATACCCCAGTCGGCCACTTCCCGGCATCTAATATATACTTGGTGCCGGCAAAGAAAGTCATGAGCACAATCTTTAAAGTTTTAGCCTTTGCAACAGCATCTTCTTCTGGGGTTGCAAGGTTAGCACCTGCAGTTGAAGCAAAGAAAGGCCATGTCAGTAATTCCGAGTATCATGTAACAAAATAAGAGGCGCGAAAGCAGTCAGCAGCAAGGAACTTACTAAGTAAGATACGATAAGTATCGGTAACTTGCTCCGACAACTTTTTCAGTGCGGTTCGAGCAGTGGTACACCTTTTCTTATATTTGGAAACATTTTTCTTCAAAGTTTCCACTTCATCCTCAAGGGCCTCCCTCCGCTTTACCTCGGCAAGCAGCAGTTGTTCGGTCTTGAGCAAAAGTTCATCAGATCGGGTGGCCTGTGCCTGTGAGAAATAAAAGTATGAGAATTAGTCGGGTATCATGGCAAGCCGATTATCTCGCAGAATACCGAGCACAATTTCAACAAATTATACTCGGCACTTGGGGACTAGATGGACAAGAAGAGATGTTAGGTAACATTACCTGGTGCTCCGCTGCCATGCGCTCTAGCACATCTCTCTCTGTCGGGGGGTTACCCCCGAGTAGGGTAAAGACAGGTGGTAAAGGCCGCTCACAGAAGAGAGGTTTGGTCGAGTAGCCGACTACCGGGTACTCTCTACCCGGTCGACTGCTACCCGGTCTCACCCCAAGATGACCAGAAGGAGATATCAATCAGTTTCTACCATGTCGAGTAGAAGGTTTGGCCCGAGTACAATTGGCGGGAACATTTGGCGGGAAACTACTCGGGCAGGAAGTCAAAGGAGCCGTTCTGACACAGGATCCCGCGTATCCTGGGTCCGTACTTGGCAGCATTCGAACTACTGTTCACGTGGGGACGGCCTGCCTGACAGTGACAGCATGGAAGCAGTCGGTGGCAGGATAAGGGGGGCCTACTCTGTGACTAGGTACAGTGATACCAGTCTGTCCCCTAGTTTTGCCCAACGACTTTACAGAAGCAGCCAAGACCAACGACCAAAGCTGTCAGCGGGTACTCGGAGAAAGGACAGTGTGGACACTATGTCGACACTTGTCCAGATTTGGACGTATCCGGCTAGGGCACCATGTATATAAGGTGCCCCGCCGCCTCCTGCGCGAGGCATGCTCCCAGATGCTCTTAGACGATCTCATTCCAGGCTCATAGAAAACCCTAGAAACCCTAAGTTCTTGACCTAGCTCTACTCGGAGAGGGGCAGGGGGCTACTCGGTAGCGATATCATTTGTATTGTACCTACTCGGAGAGACACCGTAATACATAGAGAAAGGCAGGAGTAGGGGTTTTACCTCCTCACGAGGGCCCTGAACCTGGGTACATCGTGTTGTTTGTGTTGTGTGGATCTTACCTCACGCGGCTACTCGTCGCGTGATCCCTCCCCGGACACCTCCAGCGTCCATCGTTCCCACATCTTTAGCCATCCCATGGCATCTGCCGTGACACCACCACGACAGTTGGCGCCCACCGTGGGGCATCCAGCGGCGCTGGCTGGAGTTTCTGTTCGGACGGGATCTTCATCAGCGGAGCGCGTAGTTTGTGGCCTTGTCCACAGATTCGGCTCTTTCGACTTCGTCACCGACAACGCCGGCTGTTTCGGCGGCAAGGCCATGCCGGAGGGTGGCTCGGTGATCTCCTTCGGCTCGCATCTCGTCTACGTCGCCACCGTCGCCAACGACGCCTACCCCGAGCTGGTGCAAGACGCGGAGGATCCTCCCGCGGTTGTTGCTGCTCGCGGAAGGCCTGCATGCAGCTCCGCGTGCTGCGCTGAGGTGATGGTGACGGGCGTGGCGGCAAACGTTGGCGCAGCTGCTACGGGCGCTGCGGCCGTCGTCGAGGAGGTTGACGACCCGCCCGCGGGTGGCAGGACACGCCGGCCCTACGAGAAGGAGAGCAACCTGCCGCCTTCCACGTCTACGGTCATCCCCGCGTCAGCTGCGCGAACCGGGATGCCCACTCCCACCGACCTCGAGCTCCTAGCCGAGAGGGAGCAGCTCGAGCGGCAACGCCAGGAGCTGCTCGCCGAGCAGGCGGAGTTGGAGAAGATCAGGTTGGAGCTGAGCCTGGACCAGCTCGAGTACAACAAGGCTCACGGCTTCACGCCGGTGGCCAGGAGGCCCAGCAGGGTAGGCGCTACGCGGCGCAACCTAGGCGCCGAGATGGCGACTGTTGCGGAGGAGCCCGCGCAGTCCGCCACCGCGAACACCTTCACAAGGCCAAGGTACAGCACACCCGCCAAGACGCTGCGAGCTGCGGAGGCTGTGGCTGCCGAGTTGCCGCGCCTAGAGGGAGAAGCGCGTCGCAGGCAGCAGGAGAGGCTAGGCGAGCTGGTGCTGGAGGCCGCCAGGCAGAACGAGGAGTTCCGGAAGGCCAACCCGGGAGCTGGAGCTTCGCAAGTGGTTCATTCGCACGCGGCTAGATCTAACGATCAAGCCTCATCTCCGCATCCTAGCCGCGAGAAGAGCCGCAGCGGGCGTACGGGTAGAGACAGGCAAATGCAGGTGTATGACCCGGCTGCTGCCGCGAAACAGGTTGCTGCGCCGCAGCAGCCCGGGCAGGAACACAACGCTGCAAGAGCAGGCTCTCAAGCCCATCAAGCTCAAAGCCGTGTCCGAGAAGCCGCACGTCCGGGTACTTCTCGGCAACCCGCAGCTCCGCCTACTCGGCAGAGGCAGCAGCCGCGCCCAGTGGCACCAGTTGCCAACCCGGTGGAGCAGCCTGCTGCAATGCAGGTGGATAGGTACGATGATGGCTACTCGGCTATGGAGATGGCTGGTTATGACATCCATGACCGTGTGGGTGAGCGCGTGTTGGCGCCTGGAGATGCAAGGCACCAGCTGGACCGTATCAGCTTGTCGGCGCGGCTTGAGAACACGGGTCCTCCTGGCCCCGAGTGCTTTGGCCCGCGCATCATGAATGAGCCTTCCGTGAAGGGCTTTCAGCTCGCGAGAGGCACCAAGAGCTACAATGGTAGCACCAAGCCTGAAGATTGGCTCAACGACTACGTCACCGCGGTCCATATCGCGAACGGCAACAGGAGATGGGCGGTGCGCTATGTGCCGCAGATGCTAGAGGGCCCAGCTCGCACTTGGCTCAACAACTTGCCCAAGAACAGCATTAACTGCTGGCTGGACTTCTCGGATGCCTTCATCAGCAACTTCACCAGCACCTACAAGAGGCCGAATAGGCCACAGCAGTTGTCGGCTTGCCGGCAGCGAGAAGACGAGACGGACCGCGAGTACCTTACTCGGTGGAGCACCTTGAGGAACACCTGTGAGGGTGTGAATGAAGCACAGGCCATCACTTGGTTTGCGCAGGGTTGCCGACATGGCAGCATGCTTTGGCAAAGATTGCAGAGGGAGATGCCCAACACCCTGGCCGAGACCATCAAGATCGCGGATCAGTACGCACTCGGCGATCCTACTCAGCCACTGATGGATTCCTCTGAGCCGAGAAGAAACTTCAACAGCAGCAAGCGCAACGAGTTCCGCAACAAGCGCCGAGTAGATACTCGGTATGATCCCGAGGAGGTGAATGCAGTGAACGTCGGAGGCGGTGGTGGCCAAAGGCAAAAACCTGCTGGAGCCTACGGGCAGAACCAGAACCAGGGCCAAGGCAACAAGAAACCGTTCCGCACTGCGCAGCCGAGTAGCGGGAACTCCGAGCAGCCGAAGAAGTTTGTCTTCGATGACATGAAGGATGGCCCATGCAGCTTTCACACTCATCACCCCTCAAGGCCTGCGAACCACACTACTCGGCAATGCGAATGGTGGGATGTGATCAAGAGTGATGGCTTGCCTCCTCCACCTCCTCTGCCGGCCGCGAATGCCACTGTTCAGCCTACTCGCGCTCCTGCAGCTCGGCCGCCAGTGTACCCGAGAAGAGAAAATGTCAACCAAGTGGCTCTAGGAGTCAACCAGAACTTCAACAACGAGAGATACCGCAACAACAACAACTACAACCGCAACAGCAACAACAGAGGCAACAACAACTATCAGGGCAACAACAACGGTAACAATGGCAACAACGAGGGCAATGGCCCTAACCAGTACCAAGAGCACCATGAGAGCTATATGATCTTCACTTCCGAGGCAGTCGACAAGCAGTCACAGCACAGGCGGGCCATGGAGGTCAATGCAGTGATTCCTGCTGTCCCCCACTACATGTACTGGTGCGACCAGGAGATCAGGTGGACTCGGGCAGATCACCCCAAGGTGATGCCCAATCCGGGTACCTATGCCTTGGTGCTGGATCCCACCTTCTTGGGCCCCGAGAAGAATGTGAGGTTCAGCAAGGTGCTGATCGACAACGGCAGCAGCATCAACATTGTGTACAAGGACACACTCGAGAAGCTTGGCCTGGCCGAGAACATGATGCTGCCTAGCAAGACCACTTTCCATGGCATCGTGCCCGGGATCTCCTGCAACCCGATTGGCCGAGTGTGGATTGATGTGCTATTCGGTACTCGGGAGAACTGCCGCACTGAGCGCCTGCAGTTTGAAGTGGTGGATCATCAGAGCCCCTATCATGCTCTACTCGGCAGGCCCGCTCTGAGCAAGTTCATGGCCTCCACTCATGTGGCTTACCTGAAGATGAAGATCCCCGGGCCCAGTGGCATTATCACTATCTCGGGAGATTACAAGAAGTCCATGGAGTGTGCCTCTGCTAGCTCTCAGCTGGCAGAATCGATGGTGATTGCTGCCGAGAAGAAGAAGATGTACGAGGTGGTGGCCATGGCTCAGTCCGCACAAGCTGGCGCACAAGGTGTGCCGAGTACTCAGCATGGTACTGCTTTCCAAGCTGCCAAGGAGACCAAGACAGTCCAGGTTGACCCCGAGTTCCCGGAGCGCGTGGCCATTATTGGTGCCGGGCTGGCCGAGAAATAGGAAAGCGCGCTCATCCACTTCCTCCGTGAGAATCGGGACGTGTTCGCCTGGACCAATGAAGATCTACCAGGAGTCCCGAGGGAGTTGGTTGAGCACTCTTTGCATGTGCGCCCTGACGCCAAGCCCGTGAAGCAGGCCTTACGTCGTTTCGGGGATGAGAGAAGGAAGGCCATCGGTGATCAAATCACCAAGCTGCTGATCAGTAACTTCATCATGGAGGTGCTACATCCGGACTGGTTGGCAAACCCGGTCATGGTCGAGAAGAAAAAGGAAGATCCCAAGGCTGCCACCGCATGGCGCATGTGCGTCGACTACACCGACTTGAACAAGGCATGCCCCAAGGATCCTTTCCCGCTACCTCGCATCGATCAGGTGATCGATTCCACTGCCGGCTGTGAGCTGTTGTCTTTCATAGATGCTTACTCTGGTTTCCACCAGATTGCACTCAACCCTGCTGATCAAATAAAGACTGCTTTCATTACCCCGTACGGGGCTTATTGCTATCGTGTCATGTGTTTTGGCCTGAGGAATGCGGGTGCAACCTATCAGAGATGCATGCAGAAATGCTTGCACGACCAACTCGGCAAGAATGTGCAGGTGTACGTAGATGACATTGTCATCAAAACGAATAAAACACATACTCTGCTTGCCGACTTGGAGGAAACCTTTGCTAACCTACGCAGGTACAAAATGAAACTGAATCCGAGTAAGTGCACCTTTGGTGTACCAGCTGGAAAGCTACTCGGTTTCCTGGTTTCTAGTCGGGGCATTGAAGCTAATCCGTCTAAGATAAAAGCTATTGAAAGCATGTCTTTGCCGAGATCATTGAAAGATGTGCAGAAGTTCACGGGTTGTTTGGCATCTCTGAGCCGTTTCTTGGGCCGAATGGGCGAGAAGGCTCTGCCTCTGTACCAGCTGATGAAGAAGAGCGACAAGTTTGTCTGGACTCCGCAAGCGGATGTGGCATTCAATGAGCTGAAAGCAATGTTGGCTAGCGCTCCTGTCTTGGCTAGTCCACTACCCAAGGAGCCTATGCTGCTATACATTGCCGCGACTAACCGAGTAGTCAGCGCGGTGATAGTGGTGGAGCGAGAAGAAGAAGGCAAGAGTGTGCAGCGCCCAGTCTACTATCTCAGTGAAGTGCTGTCCAGTTCCAAGCAAAACTATCCACATTACCAGAAGATGACATATGGTGTGTACCTGGGCGCCAGGAAACTGAAACATTACTTCCAGGAGCATCCCATCACTGTCGTGAGCTCAGCTCCCATCTCGGACATCATGGGTAACAAGGAGGCGAGTGGCAGAGTAGCCAAGTGGGCGATCGAGCTAGCCGCGTACGCTCCCGCGTATACGAGAAGAGAAGCAATCAAGTCTCAGGTACTGGCGGAATTTCTTGTGGACTGGGCCGAGATGCAGTATGAACCTCCCGCTCCAGTTTCCAACTATTGGAAGATGCACTTTGATGGCTCAAAGGTGAAAGAAGGCCTCGGGGCTGGCGTTGTGCTTACGTCACCCAAGCGGGATCAACTCAAGTATGTGTTGCAGATTCATTTCAAGGCATCCAACAATGTCGCCGAGTACGAGGCAGTTGTGCATGGTTTGCGAGTAGCAAAGGAGGTTGGTGTGCAGCGCATTATCTGCTATGGCGACTCAGATCTGGTGGTGCAGCAAGTCTCAGGTACCTGGGATGCTTTGGATGCCAACATGGCATCGTATCGCTTCCTGGTGCAGTCAATGACTGGGTTTTTCGAAGGCTGTGAGTTCCAGCATATTCACCGAACAGAGAACGAGGCAGCAGATGAGCTGTCCAAATTGGGATCTTCTCGGCAGTTCATCCCGGCAGGGATTGCCTTGGAGCATTTGAGGAAGCCATCCATCAAGCCTTCCCCCAACTCGGAATCCATCTTTGTCCCTTCTCTGCCAAGTGAAGAATCTGACCCAATGGAGATTGACTGGGAGAGTGCTGCAGGGAACCCGGGGACTGCCGTCCTATACTCGGGGACTGCCGCTCCTTACTCGGGGACTGCCGTTCCCTACTCGGGGACTGCCACTCCATACCCGGGGACTGCCACTCCTTACTCGGGGACTGCCACTCCTTACCCGGGGACTGCCACTCCTTACTCGGGGACTGCCGCCCTCAACCCAGAAGCTGTTGCACTCATTGAAGAAGTTCTCGCCAATCGATCTGGGCTGCAGAGAAGCGCTCCCACTCCTCCTGTGCAACCACCAGAGCCTGTCCCAATGGAAATGGACGAACCAGTGTTTCCCGTGCGGGAGACACCGAGCTGGGCAATGCCCATATTATCCTTTCTAAGGGACGGTACTTTACCTGAAGATGAGGTGACTGCGAGGCAGGTTCAGAGAAGATCCAAGGGCTACGCCTTGGTCCGAGACGTGCTGCACAAGAGAAGTGCCACTGGTGTGCTGCAACGCTGTGTGAGCCCAGAGGAAGGAGAAGAAATCCTGGTGGAGATACATCAAGGGGAATGTGGGCATCACGCCTCTTCTCGGGCTTTAGTCAAGAAAGCTTTTCGGCATGGCTTCTACTGGCTCACTGCATTGCAACAAGCTGAGGACATTGTGAGGAAGTGCGCCGGCTGCCAGATGTTCGCAAGTAAGATTCACATGCCAGCATCCGAGTTGAAAACAATTCCTATCACATGGCCGTTTGCTGTTTGGTGCTTGGATATGGTTGGTCCTTTCAAGCCGGCTAAGGGCAATATGACACATATCTTGGTCATGGTGGACAAGTTCACCAAGTGGATCGAGGTGAAGCCTATTCGGAAGTGCGATGGAGTCACAGCTGTGAAGTTTGTGAAAGATGTGATCATGAGATATGGCTACCCGCACAGTATCATCACCGACAACGGCACCAACTTTGCAGAGGGGGCAATGGTGCGATTCTGCAGAGATAAGCATATCCGACTAGACGTTGCGTCAGTCGCGCACCCTGCCTCCAATGGGCAAGTTGAGAGAGCAAATGGGATGGTACTGGCAGGCATCAAGCCGAGGCTGATTGAGCCACTGCTGAAAACACCTGGGTGTTGGCTAGAAGAGTTGCCAGCGGTGTTGTGGAGTCTAAGGACTACCCCTAACCGGTCAACCGGCTACACGCCATTCTTCTTGGTATACGGGGCTGAGGCCGTGTTGCCAATAGACTTAGAGCATGACTCCCCCCGAGTAGCCCTCTACACTGAGGTGGAGGCGAGAGAAGCTCGAGAAGACGACGTTGACCTGCTTGAAGAAGCAAGAGAGCTGACTCTGTCACGTTCGGCTATCTACCAGCAAAACCTGCGGCGCTATCATAGCCGAAAGGTGAACCCAAGGGTTTTTCGAGAAGGAGACATGGTCCTTAGGCTTGTGCAGCGCACAGCCGGGATGCACAAGTTGTCTCCTCCATGGGAAGGGCCTTTCATTGTCAGCAAAGCGCTGCACAATGACGCGTACTATCTTGTAGATGTGCGCCCATCGCAGGCGAACATGGCAGATAAAGCTGGAGAGGAAACCAAGCGTCCCTGGAATGTAGCTCTACTTCGTCGTTTTCATTCGTAAGCAAAGATGTGTATGTACCCTTTGATCCGAGTTGAAATTCTACTCTGCAATCTAAAATTGTTCTCGGGGACTGCCCTCGTCCAAAATTGCTCTAAGTGTTTTTACTCGGCTTGTTCCTTTGTCTATTCGGTTGCTTCACTTCAGAACTCAAAAGTGCATTGAGTACTGTGTTTAAACCTATATGCCAACTCTTCGACTTCGCTGCTGTCCGAAACCCGGCTTCATGGCAAGCAAGAGAACAAGCAAAAGGCCAATGAGCACACGAAAATCACTAAGGAAGAAAGAGTGCAGGAACCGAGTAGATTGTCGGTTACTTTTTGTTCCCTGTTTTCGTCTTCTCGGCTAGGTGGTGGGCTGCGTTATCATGATTGTTTTCTAGCGGCTAAGTATTTGCAGCCTTGTTCTTTGATTCTTGTGACTCGAATACCAAACAAGCGACAAGTCGCAGGTAGAGCAGAGATGAAAAGACAGGGTGAATGAGAAAAGCTACTCGGGGACTCGCATGGAAACACAACTCGGCATTAAGCCAGTGTCGTTCAAATTGATTAATGTCAACATAAACCGAGTGGGCATAAAAACTGAGTAGCAAGCAAGATAAAGGTAGTCTATTACATCTGCTCCCGGCATCCCGGGGATCTGATAAAATGTTCAAGTGAAAGAAAAGATTGCAGGTTGCTTCAAGTTGAAGAGGAGATATTCTCGGCGCTGGCCTTGGCTGATGTTTCCTCGGCGGCGGCCTTGGCAGCAGTTTCTTCAGTGGCGCTGGCGGTAGCTGCTTCTTCGGGGCCGGCTTGAGTGGCATCCGCCCCCGTCTGCACGGCGGCGGATTCCTCCATCTCGGCGTCTTCCTGGGTGACCGCCTGCTCGGAAGTGGCCGTGGCCACCGAGACGGGTCCTGGAGTCGAGGAGGAGCCTGAAGCATGGCCAGGAGGAGGCACCGTGTCGTCGAGAGCAGCACCTGAGGAAGTGCCGAAGTCGAGTGGCTCGGAGTCGATGTGCGCCTCTTCGTCTTCATCGCTACTCGCGACGACAGTGGCTTTTCCCTTCCCGGCCTTGCCCTTGGGAGATTCGAAGAAATCACCAAGCTCTTCCGCCTCGTCATCATCTTCTTCGTCCTCGTACTCGGTGTCGGGTTCGGGGACGCCGTCGATGTAGACCTCCGTCTCGGCGCATTCTGCGACATCATATGCAATTTGCTTGCGCAAGGCCACGCTATCGGCGTCAGTCTCCCACTTGGAGTCATTGCGCTTCCCGCGGATGAGCTGCATATCCAAGTTTTCATACCAGGACGCAATGCAGAGAAGCATCACGTCCGCACCAGCACGGGCTCCGGAGGCTCGCCACTTCTTCAACTCGGCCTTCACGCCTTCCAGCTTGAGGGCGAGCGCCCGCATGCTTTTTGGCTCAGGATCATGGGGCCAGAACAGCCGGTGGAGCTCAATGCCCGCATGCATCAAATCAGTCCCGCAGCCGGCCAGCTGTTCGAAGTAACCTTTGAGCACCAGCAAGCTATCCTCGATGTCAGCCCTGGTGTCAATCGGCTCACCCAGTGAAAGGCGAACTGCTCGGGCCTTGGCTATCGAGGGCGCAGAGGTAGACTCAAGACGAGGCCAGATACCTGAAATAGCAAGTGGCAAGATCAAAAACCGAGAAAGAAAAGAGGAAGCCGAGAAGGAATAGGACCGAGAAGAAAAGATGCAATGAAGAAAAGAACTTACCGATCAGTTGGCGGCGCAGCTGCTGCAGCTTGGTTCTCCAGGATTCCTCGTTGTTAATCTGCTTTGATTGAACCTGGCGCAGGGTGTCCATCTGAGCGAAAAGATCAGCATTGGTCTTCTTCAGAGTCTCGCACTCAGCCTCGAGGGCCCTCTCCTTGGCCTTGAAAGTAGTCTCGGCCTTGGCTTTCTCGGCGATGGCCGCGTCCCTCTCGGCGCCAATCTTCACGGCGTCTTGGAGCGCGTTCTGAAGCTGGACCTGCAGCTTCTCCATCTCGGTGGTGTGGTCCTTAATCAGAGTAATGGCCTGGTCGGACAGCTGTTTCTCCACCTCTGCTGGCTGGACGCAATCTTGGTGCGCCTCAGCAAATGACTTATAATCTTCTGCGAAAAGATAAGATGAGGTCAGTAAATGGGCAGAGAAGAACCAAACTCAAAGTCACACCGAGTAAACAGCAAACTCACCTTCAAGTTTCTTTATCGTGGCCTCGGCGTTCTCCACGAAGCTACGGCATTTTTCATGCTCGTCGGCCAAGGCTTTCAGTTTCTCTACAGAGAAGGAAAGGTTAATGCGTGAAAAAGCAGAAGCGGGCGTAACCATAAAACGCAGGAACCGCGTGGCTAAAGGCGTACCTTGCACTTCGGCCAGCTGTTGGGTGCTGTCGTTTGCATTTTTGCTCGCGACCTCAGCAGCTAACTTCTCCTTCTCCAGCGCAGCAATACGCCTCCTGGCGATGGAGTGATTCCAGAGAAGGATGCGGTACAGGTTGGTCCGCTTAAGAACGCTATCCTGAAAACCGAGAAGAAAATGAGTCAGGCAATGCAGAGAAGATTCGGCCCGAGTAGGAGGCTACTCGGAGAGTATCCACCTACTCGACCCAAATCTCGGGGACTGGGAGTGATGGTGAGAAAGAAGAAAGGCGAGTAGAAGAGAAGGAAATTCAACTCGGAAAAGGCAAAAAGACTTACTGCGTAGCTCTGTTCGATATCTTCGGCGTTCTTGCGGTGCAAGAACATCTTGGCTGCGAGGGTTGCGGTATCGGTGGAGACGGACATGGGCTGGTGTCCCAGGTCGATCTTGTTCCACTCCACGCGGTAGTGGTCGACGGAGCCAAGGGTCAAGCCGTGCCACTTCTCCTCTCCGAGAACCCCGCTGTCCCACTTGGCGCTGATGTAGCCGACAGTATCCAGTACCTGCTCAAGACCCTTGGAGGTTATTGGCTTGTCTTGGGGTCCCCGAGAAGCAATATTGACGGGTTTATTCTGGGCTGGATCGAAGGGAGGAGTATTCCTGGCTACTGCTTTCCCCCCCTTCTGAATAGCTACAGCTTTATCTTGGGGAGGGAAGCCGATGCTATGTTGGTGGCTAACCTCAATCATATATTCCGGGTAGCAAGGCTGGCCAGCAGCGCGAGCGCCCGCAGAGAGTGCAGCAGGAATCGGGCCGGAGTCGCGGATCACGAGTGCTCCGCCTGCGGATGCGCCTTGCTCTCTGGCCCTTTTCTTCGTCTGCTCCTTCTCGATCTTCTGCTTCTCGGGATCCTCGGGTTTCTTCCCCTCAGTCTTGGCCTTTGCCTTCTCGGCGACTGCTTCCTCGGCAGCTCGCTTCTCGGCTTTCTTCTGTTCAGCCCTGGCCTTCTTCTGCTCGGCCTTGGCTCTCTCAGCAGTTTCTTTCTCGGCTTTGGCCTTCTCGGCGGCTTCCTCCTTGGCCTTGGCCTCCTCGGCAGCCACCTTATCGGCAGTCTCCTTCTCGGATAGACCTTTCTTGGAACAGTAATCCCTCAGAGCATCAAGGGCCTGTTGCTTGGCTGCTCGCCCAGGAGAGCTGGATGTGTCCTTGCTCTGTGGAGACGAGGAGGAAGTCGGTGGTGTAAGGCCTTGCGCAGTTGGTGGCGTAGGGCCTTGCGCAGTTGGTGGCGCCGCAGATCCACCGCCTGGCAGTGGGTAGACATCTGCTACGGTAGCATCCGCGGCGGGGTCATCTGTCACCAGCTGCTCGGCAGCAACGTTCTCTTGTGCGGCAGCCTCGGTGGTGGGCTGCTCTGCCTCTGGCCGCTCAAGGGCGGCGGCGTCTTGCTTTTCTTGTTCTTGATTCTCCTCGGCGTTGCTAGCCGGAGGAGAAGGGGGTCTCTCGTCGTGGACGGCGGTGTCATGTGCTGCTGGTTCAGACGCTGCTCCTTGTGCTGGGTTGGCAACAGCAGCATTGGCGTCGCGGTCCTCATCATCATCGTCCAGGTTGACCAGAGGTACTGTTTTCTTCTGGGCTGGGTCGGATGCGAGGGCTGCGTTCGCATCCATGGCAGGACTGCAGAGAAGAAAGGAATTAAGGATTGGAAGAAGGTTTGGAGGAAAACAGTATTACGCGAGAAGGAGGGCAAACGAGAAGAGAACTCACGCAGTGGTGGATTTAAGCTGTCGTCGGGGTTTCTTGACAGTAACCTTCTTCTTCTTCTCGGCGGCCTCCTCCTTCTCGGCGGGCTTCCTTTTCTTGGCTGGAGGCGCCTGTGCTTCGATCCCGGTCCGCTTGCGAGTCTCGGGAGGGGCAGTAGACAGAGGTTGGACGACAAGGGGCGCATCGCCCTCGTTCTCGCCCTCATCCTCGTCGTCCTTCTCCGCAGTGGCCTCATCTGAGAAATTCAAAAGAAAGGAAGGAAGAATCAGGAACAGCAATGCAAGGGGTTGGTGTTTCTCGGAAGCAAACAAGATAAAAATAACAATACCGTGAGAGCCTTCATCTGACCAAGTGCGGAGAGCATCGCGCTTGTCAGGAGCGGGGCTGCTCTGTCCCGCGTCATCAGAGGGCAACACGTCATCCTCCTCGCGATCGGCGAACCAGTTCTCCTCAAAAACCTCGCGACTCTCGATCAACTGTCGAGTAAGAGTCTGAAAGACAGAGAAGGATCATAAGTCAACCGAGTATCAGGATGGAATTCTACTCGGATAGGCGTGCAAACACAAAGCACATTAAGCCTATGCAGTTTTCTAAGTATTCTACTCGGACAGGCGTGCAGGCACAAAGCACACTAAGCCTATGCAGTTTTCCAAGTGTTCTACCCGGATAGGCGTGCACACACAAAGCATACTAGGCCTAAGCGTGAGTCGACTAAGTTCTCTACTCGGCGCATCAGGTGATTGCTAGTCGGGGCGGAAAGGGAAGCTATCTACTCGGAAAGCAGAGGCGAAAACAGAGAAGGAAGAACGTACCCGGGCAATCGGTAGCGTGCGGCTGTACGGAGCGAAGCCATACCGCCACCTCTCGGTGAGGCTTGTCTTCAGCATGTTCCTGGCATGATAGGCAACATCCATGTCGTCGATTTCGATGGTGGTGGTCCTGGTGCAGTCGCGCGGGCCTCCCATGTAACACATGAGATGGCAGCGCTCCTGCAGTGGGAGTACTCGGCGCTTGATCCAGCATATCACCGGGTCGTCATTCTTGAGGCCCAGCTTCTTCAACTCGCCGAGCCTATCTTCTATCTCGACGGCGATTTCGTCGATGTTGGGCTTCTCCTTCCAGTTCGACCCGAGTGGAGCACGGTTCCTCCAAGCGGGCAGGTTGATTCGGTCATCAACCACACCTCCTTCCGTGGCGGGGACATTCTTGACATAGAAGAATGTCTGTTGCCACATTCGGCAGGAATCCAGCCCCTGGATGCGGGGATGGTTTGTACCCGTCCGCTGCACCATCATGGCACAGCCCGTGTCGGTGGCGCGGCCGATACCTGCACCTTCTTTCTTCCCGACTGATTGTTGGCGGAGATTGAAGTACCTGAGCCACGTATCAGTCGTGGGCCTGATGCCGAGAAAAGACTCACAGACGACGACGTGGTAGGCGAGGAAGACGACCGCGTTGGGCGGCAGATGATGCATCTGCAGCCCAAAGTGGTCGAGGAACTTGCGCAAGAAGTCCGAGGCGGGCAGTCCGAAGCCGCGCTCGAAGTGCGACATGAAGACCACCCGCTCGCCATCCCGCGGAGTTGGTACGACCTCGTCGTCGGGTGCCCGGCACTCCACGCCGGGAGGAACCCTCCTGCTGGACACAAGCCAGGCGAGATCAGCCTGGGTGACGGAGGAACCCGCCCAGCTAGCCTTGGCCATCCTTGCGAGTGGGAGGAGTGGATGATTTTCGAGTGGAGTTGCTCGGAGGACAGAGTCCGCGGCGGCGCGGAAGCTTGCGCGGCGGCGGAGGGCTCGGTGGAGAAGAAGAACAGGAGGCAGAAGGGGAAAAGAGCAGGGAAGGAGAAAAGGAAATTACCGCAGGGGTATTTATACCTACCTCGCGGGATTACCGTTACCACCACGGTAGTGGGATCGACTGTGGCGTGTGGTGGGTCCTGTGGCCGAATAGAAACGCACGCAAGCGCGGGCCGCGCGCGTAACGGCCGCATTTGATCCCACCTTCAGATCGTGGCCAGTAATTGCGCGTGATGGGACATGACGGCCAGTGGGCCCACGGCGTGAAAACTGGACACGTGGCGTCGTGTCCTGGGCAACCAAACGACAAGGTCGTGGATGCTTGACACGTAGGCAGTGCCTGCGTGAAGGGCTGGATGTTGCTCTGCGCTGCAGAGGCTCAGTTTGCGAAATTTCGCTAAGTCTTTTTACTCGGATACAGAGTAGAAAGCAAGTGCTACTCGGAAAGAGGAGACTCAAGATACTTTCCGGATAGCTACTCGGAGGACCTACTCGGTCACCTTGAGGTTCGATGGCTGAGATACAAAGGCTGGTTTTAAGCTGGCAGAGCCTAGTGAACAAGTTCGCAAGACTCAACCAGCTTCGGGGACTGCTGTCGGGGGGTTACCCCCGAGTAGGGTAAAGACAGGTGGTAAAGGCCGCTCACAGAAGAGAGGTTTGGTCGAGTAGCCGACTACCGGGTACTCTCTACCCGGTCGACTGCTACCCGGTCTCACCCCAAGATGACCAGAAGGAGATATCAATCAGTTTCTACCATGTCGAGTAGAAGGTTTGGCCCGAGTACAATTGGCGGGAACATTTGGCGGGAAACTACTCGGGCAGGAAGTCAAAGGAGCCGTTCTGACACAGGATCCCGCGTATCCTGGGTCCGTACTTGGCAGCATTCGAACTACTGTTCACGTGGGGACGGCCTGCCTGACAGTGACAGCATGGAAGCAGTCGGTGGCAGGATAAGGGGGGCCTACTCTGTGACTAGGTACAGTGATACCAGTCTGTCCCCTAGTTTTGCCCAACGACTTTACAGAAGCAGCCAAGACCAACGACCAAAGCTGTCAGCGGGTACTCGGAGAAAGGACAGTGTGGACACTATGTCGACACTTGTCCAGATTTGGACGTATCCGGCTAGGGCACCATGTATATAAGGTGCCCCGCCGCCTCCTGCGCGAGGCATGCTCCCAGATGCTCTTAGACGATCTCATTCCAGGCTCATAGAAAACCCTAGAAACCCTAAGTTCTTGACCTAGCTCTACTCGGAGAGGGGCATGGGGCTACTCGGTAGCGATATCATTTGTATTGTACCTACTCGGAGAGACACCGTAATACATAGAGAAAGGCAGGAGTAGGGGTTTTACCTCCTCACGAGGGCCCTGAACCTGGGTACATCGTGTTGTTTGTGTTGTGTGGATCTTACCTCACGCGGCTACTCGTCGCGTGATCCCTCCCCGGACACCTCCAGCGTCCATCGTTCCCACATCTTTAGCCATCCCATGGCATCTGCCGTGACACCACCACGACACTCTCCGAGTCCTTCATAGCAAGGAGAGTGTTCATCATCTGATCAAAAGTTTCGTTGCCCAAATTGGAAGTCCCGGGACCTTGGGGATTTGGAGAAGGGACTCTCCTCTTGGTGCGAGAGGGTATCCGGGTCGGCGGAGCCTGGTGCCCTTTCTCCCGCGCCCAAGTTTGCAGCTTCTTCCTCCTCGAGTGCTTGCGAAGCTATGGGATACTCGGCCTCTCGGTCGGTTGGGTTTATTGGTGGCGCTTGTTGTCCTTCTCCGCGAGCTGCGGCATGCATATCATCAGTCAGGTTCTCCGTATCCGAGTCATCGGTCTCCATATCTTCTTGGTCACTAACAGTGACCGCGGCTCTATGGACAATGTAAGCAGGCAGTTAGCGTATAACTGGAAAAAAGTGATGAAAAGGTGATAAAGCATCAGGAAGGGAACTTTACCCGGGATTCACCACGAAGTCCGAGGGGAGCTTACTGCTGGACCCGGATGAAGCTGAAAAACATCAAGCAAGACATAGGATTATCCTGTAAGGGGATGGTTCAGAAAGGCGTTGATACCCAAGAAGGAATTAGTCAAATACCAGCGCGTTGAGCCGGAGACGATGAAATGCCCGGATTAAGAGCGCTATCACCCGGAAAGTTCCGAGTCACCCGACGCTTGGTCACGAGCGGTTCCTTCAAAAACGACCAAGTGGATAATTTCCGGTTTAGCTCGTGCATGTTATCAAAGAAATATGTTTTAGAGGCAAGAAAAAGGTATGGAACCTTGAAGACGACCCCTTGGGGTTTTCTCTTTGCTCCGACCTTGACTGTTGGCTCAGCGTCGTCCTCGTCGCTCGCTGATTCCACCTTGCCTTCAGTTTCTTCTTCGTCGTCCTTCTCTTCTTGTTCTGAAAGTTATCAGGATTTACAATCAGAAAATGAAGAACGAGCAGTAGCAATTTCAAAAAAGCTAAGTGAAACCCGGAATGTACCTTCATCCGAGTTGATGGCGTCTTCTTTCTCCTCTGGAGTTTCAGAGCTAGGAGGAGTTTCAATCTTCCAAAAGGGATCATCGGCCTGAGTTGAAGATATAAGAATAAGGGTTATTGGCCATATCGAGTGGAAAGTGTGAAGATAAAGATATGAAAGCCGAGTCTTTACCTTGGGGGCCGGGTTCTCACGCGTGAAGGGTTCTAACCCGGCTATATTCCGGATTACCTCCAACTTCTCTGTCAAGAAGCTCTTGATTGTCTTGTTGGTGTCTCCGGCTGCAAAGCTATGGGTGGAGTATCGGAGCGAGTCCGTGGTGTGCCCCGAATACTCGCACATTAACTTAGTGCGGATGGAATTGCGTTGGATCCGGAAATCGACCCAAGTTTTCACCAGGTTAAGCCCAATGAGACCTTGGGCCGAAAGAATAGAGATTTTGGCTAATAAAGGCCGGATTGCCTCCCTGTCCGAGTCAGGGGCAAAGGCGTTGAAGGTCTCGGAGATATCGAGAAGGCCCTCCGAGTAACCCGGCAGTTTCTTTTGGCCGGGTGGGGAGGTGTCTCGGCAATAGAAATATGAGAGTTGCCAGTGCTTGACGTGGGAGTTGAGAGTGAGAGGTGGCATTAGAGAATTCTTGCGGCGCTGGATAGAGACCCCGCCGCAAGCGAGAAGTGCCCCGTCACCGCTTTCGCGGCACGGTTTGCACTGAAAAATTTCAATAAAAAGAGCCAAACTTGGCGGTGTGCACAAGTATGACTCGGAAAGAACGATGAAATGGAAAATATTTAACACAGAGTTAGGCCCTATGTCAAATATTCGGAGGCCATAGTGGCTCAAAATGTCTCGAAAGAAAGGGTGACCCGGAGGACGGAACCCCCGGGTCACGTGCTCCACAAAGCATATTACCTCATCATCCGCGGGCGTAGGCCGGGTATCGTTACCCGGCACCCTCCAGTGGATCTCCTTTTGAGGGGGTAGAACCCCTAATTCGGCCAGTTCTTCTAACTTGACCTTCGTAACCGTGGATCGCGCCAATTGGCGGATATGGAGCTGGTGGTCTTGGCCTTGGCCGGCGTTTTCCCCTGCTTCTTGGGAGCCATGGGATTGACCTGCAAAGCACAAGGTAGAAGGGTACAAGGAATAAGACTCGGAAACCATGAGTTGTCTGAGTATTGATGAGCGATATCAAGATAACATGGAAGCTAAGTATTATCCGGGTATCGTTTTGCGGAGCAAGATTACAAGTTATCCGGGTATCAGGCATCATTATGAAAATTATGGGGAGCTTATGTATTGAAAAGTGTTTGAAGAAGTTGGATGGTTGCCCATGTATATACTGTAAGCAAAAGAGCCGGAAAAAGAGGATTTTCCGGGTAACAGAGACAGGAGCGGAAAATTTGGGTGGCCCGGGCCTAGGTTGGAGATTCCATTTCTAAATTTGTGGTGAAATTAGTGACTATGGGCAGCAGGGGAGTGAAGTAAAGTCTATATTCAATCCGTTGGATGAGCTAGAATGAATTCGAGCGACCTAATTCGGCGTGACCAGAAAAATGAGCCGTTGGGGTTGGATTTGCTCCTAAGTGCCTATTTATAAGGGTGTGGGCGGCTCAACCTAGCTCAACGGTTGGCAGCCGGAAATTTCGGGTTAAACGGCTATTTGCCTGGATTCTGTGGGGTGTGCTTTGAGTGCTAAGCGAGATATCCGGACGGAAACAAGAATGAGATCTTCTCCGCAATATTAGGGTCAATTATCGAGTAAAGTTAGCCGGATCTTTAACATTCTTATCAGGGTGTTGACCCGGAAAGACAAGTAAAGACTTGGAGAAAGCCGGGTTACTATATGGCCACCGTGGAGTTAGGCCTAACTATTTATCAAAGCTAATTAACCCGGCCTCCATTGAACTTGTAAGTTTGATAATTTTGCAGGGAATAGCGTGCGCTTCAAAGAGGATCCTATGAAGCCCAAGCTATCCTGGGGACTACTGATGGAGGGATAATAACCCGGTAGGCTAACTCCAAGGTGTAATTCGGCCCCAAGGACGCTGCCCGAGATCCGGCTAAGGATAAAAGAACTTCTAGAAGGCCCAAGATTGTAGGCCTCGTAGCCCGGATTGTGGGTTACAGTAAGGAAAGTTAGGGTTTAATATGCAGTGATCGGGTAGGACTCAAGGTGCGCCTTGGAGGGCAAGTCAAGGGGTCCGGGTGCTTTATAAACCCGCCCCTAGGTCTAGCTAGAGAGATCCAAGAGTTCTAGCAATATCGCTTGATATCGAGCATCCAGTGTAACACGAGAGTTGAGTTAATATATTAAGATCGGAGACTCGGCGACTTGATTGCCGGCTACTAGATCGAGTTCCATCATGTTTTCCTCTGAGCTAAACCCTCTCCCAAACGCCTGTGTCGTCTTGCCCCAAGATCAGTTACCCCCGGTAACGTCTGCCGTGATTATCCCACGACAACCGTTGTTTTCTCCCTAATGGCAACAACACATCCTCCATCTGTCATGTTTATATCACTCGAGCCCAGATGCAAAGGAGGCATGAACCCACTATCGAGCATAAATACTCCCTCTTGGAGTTACTAGCATCTACTTGGCCAGATCATCTACTAATAACAGAGAGCATGCAAGATCATAAATAACATATGCATGAAGATAACATGATAGATTGATAATCAGAAGACATATCATTCAACATTCATCAGATCCTAGCAAACACAAAATGTAGCATTACATAAAGATGATCTTGATCATGTAGGGCAGCTCTAGAGATCTAAACATCAGGTATAAACTGGAGAAGACAACCATCTAGCTACTGCTATGGACCCATAGTCCAGGGATGAACTACTCACGCATCACTTCGGAGGAGAGCATGGTGGTGTAGACCCCTCCCTTGATGAATTCCCCTCCCGGCGGGGTGCCGGGGAGAGCTCCAGAACCCTCCCGATCTCAGCATGACGATGATGGCGGCCTCAGGTGTTTCTCGGGACGAAGTGGTATATTTTTAGGGTTGACGTATCAGGGGGTATAAATAGGCGAAAGGGCGATGGCGGTGGATGCCCAAGGGGCCCACACCACCCCTCTATGGTGTGGCCCCCCTCTGGGCCTCTTCGGGACTCCGTGGAACCTTCGGGAATTCTAAGACTTCTGAGCTTCGAATTTTTGAATTCCGGGAATATTTCCGGAACAACCTTTCTGAAACAAAAAACAACAGAAAACGGGGAACTGGCTCTGTGGCATCTTGTCAATAGGTTAGTCCGGAAAATCGACAAAAATGACATAAAGTTTATAGCAAACATGTAGGAAACAACATGGAACATCAAGAATTAAGGATATGTTTATGACGTATCAACATCCCTAGATTAGTTCCTACTCGTCCTTGAGTAGGTAAACGATAAAAACACATAATTTCTGAGGTGACATGCTACCAACATAAACTTGATCATCAATAATGTAAAAGCTGAGATCATAGAACTTCAACACAAGCATGATAAATAAAATTTTAACAATAAAGCATAGCAAGCACCTTGCATCATGAGAAGTAAAAAAATAAAAGATCATGAATAGCATGTAACAGCCCAATTTTTGGAAGACAGGAAAAACTTGTTTTCAATAACCCAAAAATCAGGGCCAACAAAAACTTTTAATATATTTGACTAATGATTGTGTTTCTTTTCTATTTGCTTGTTGATTGTGTTTTTGTTTGAGTTTGTTAACAACTAAAATTAAACCAATTATCATAACTTTCTTAAAACACAACCCTTGTGATCAAGTCATGACAAGAAAGCTTATCATCTTCATCACACTCTTTTGGCAAATTTTTTTTGAAAATGTTTGATTTTAGAAGAAACCCAAAGGCCAAGTTTTGAGAAGAACAAAAGATAATTTCCAAAAATATATGAAAAGTATTTTGGAGCTAATCATCTCCAACCTGTTTTCAACCAAGATGTTTTTGCAAGTATTTCAAAAACTCCTTCTCACTTCCTTCTTTTGCAAAAACAATAAGAGGGGACTATGTTACCCTGTGTTTTACCTCAATTATATTCTTTTGGAAATAACAACTTTTGAGCTGAACCTCTTTAAAAAATTCTCTTATCATGGTATGTCTTGATCACTACCTAAAATTAACACTTGAGAAAAACACCTCGAAATTAAATTGAAGAACTCAGTAGTTTGAGTGATCTTGTGTGTCTTGTTATTTTATCTGCTTATTGTGTGATCTTATCTTGTGTTTGCTTTGAAGTATTTATTTCTATTTGTTGATAAGTGTGTGTTGCTTTTAAGCAAATAAAAGCTATTAATAACAAGATGAAGCATCTATATCATATTCCATCACATGTCCGTATCATATTCTGTTTTCTTAAAGACTTCCAACTTTGGAGACATGTTTCTATGGCAAATCCTGAGATAATCATCAATGCATCATCATAAATCAATTTGTCTATATCTATGCTATCCATCTAATTTTTTATTTTGTATATTGAAACCCTTTGGTATCATCTTTCCAAGTCCTTTTGAAGGCATCCCCAAAATAATGATCATATCTCCTTTATCATGAAGCACTTTGTCCATGTTACTCCAAATCACTCCTTAATGTTTTCAGGCCCAATAAACCTACCCTTGTAATCTCCATGACCTATACATCATATCCATATGGTCCATTTATTTTTCAATGGCCGTTTAATTATTCTTCTCTCATGGTTTTTAGCCTATTAAATAAACACCTGTTTTCACACTTTCCAACTTGGTGTCTCAAATATTTTCACAAGAGTTGCTTATTAAAAATCACTTTTGAGACCTATATTATATACTCTATCATCCCAACTCAAAAATATTTGTTTTAAAATCATTTTTCTATTTATTATTTTCCATTTTCCAAAAGGCCAGAAATGGATTTCAAAATATTTTGTGAAGGAAAGTGTTTCCTAAAATATTGGAAAAATTAACAAACATGCCTATTGTCATGTGGGACTTATTTGTACAAAAACATTTTCAAGTTGTGTTGAAAATTTTGGAGAAAACATTTAAAAACTGTTTCTGCCATTTTTGAATGCCCAAAGTTTTGTGAAAGAAATATTTTCAGAAAACCTTGAGACCACCACCCCTAGACTCCATTTTTGATCCTCTATCCATTGGATTCAATCTTGCACACATGTTCTATTCAAATTATTGGTGAAGACAATCAAAACCTCCGCTGGTTATTTTGGACATGGTTGGGTTCACAGATGTCTTGATCAAATTTTGCACTCTCTCTACCTCTCTTCTGTTATGGGAGATGAAAACCCTCCTCCTCACCCTCCTATACATGGTCTACCCAGTCATAACTCTCTCTCTCTCTCTCTAACTTAGCCAACAACTAAGGGACAAGGATGGTGATCACCCCTCCTTCTCACCCCCACCTCCTCTGTCCAAACCAGGAGCTGCCCCTGCGCCACGAGGCACTCTATGCATCGTGTAAACTCCCTGGCATAACCCCTCCCCGTATGCTCATCTTCTTCTTCCTTGACCATGAGCTGTCCATGGCGCCCAGGACGCACGTGACACATCCCTCGCGTTCCAACACCTGGGCCGCATGCCGCGCCTCCACCCCCTGTCTACTAGCTCCACTAGCCTCCCAGGAACACACCCGTGCCTCCCATTCCTCTCCTCGCGCTCTCCTTCCTCCTCTAATCTCTGTCGAACACCTGCGGGTGGGAGCTCGGAGCTCAGGCTCCCGCTCGCTACAAACCACCTCCTCCCTCTCTAGCTGTTCCTAGAGGACCTCCTGGTCATGCCCCACCACCCACGCAACCCTTGCTTCTCCCTTGATGCCTGCACGTGAGCCGCTATGGTCGCCGTGTGCCATGTCCGTCGAGCTCTGACGCCAGGAAGATCAGAGGCATCCCATGGCTCTTCATCGTACCTCCTAGCCCACACTCGTCCTCAATCAAACCCCAGATCCTTCCCTGCCTTCCTAGAGTGCATGCCTTTCTCTAGCCCCTCTCAATTTGAGTCTCTATTTCTTGCAGGAGCACCGCCGACCGTGACCCTGGTCCGCTGCTGCGGATCCTTGGTGGGCATCCTGCTCCTCCCGTTCCCGTCAAGATCCGATGGGGGCATCGGCTCCTGTAACATCCCAAATTTTACATTTAGAATGTTTTGCATTTAGAGCATCTGCATAGCATGACATCATTTCAAAACTTGCATTTGAGTGTTGCATTTTAAACCTCAAAACAAAATCGTGTTTTAAAAAGCTCAAAATCCTGCTATAAGGCGTTTATAAGCTAAAGGATAATTGAATATTTTTTTTTGCCTAAAATTACTTAATAATAGTCAAATATGATAGAGTTTTAAATTTCAAGATTTTAGAAATTTGTTTGACTCGATTCCGAGTTATATTTCAAAAGTTATTAGCATTTTAGTTTTGGTAAAAAAAAAAAAAACCTGCGAGCTCGCATGGGCCGGCCCAGGAATGCACAGCCCACATACGCAGCCTCGTACGATCGTACGAATCCGGTACAAATCCCGTTTTTCTTGACCTATGCTCATTCAAACTCGCATATCTCTTCATCGGAGAGTCCAAATTCAATTCCGCTTCTTTCTACTTGTTCCCTACTCCAAGGAGCAACTTTCCACCGACCTACCCACCTATAAATACCCCAGCCCCGGCCGTGAGGTCGTCCCAAACTCGAAACTCCAATTTCAGATCTGTTTTGTGATATTTTACTCACCACGGTCCGTGAGTTCCTCGGTTGACGTTCAAGCCTTCACGAGAGTTTTAGATCTCGTCGATACCAATCCATCCCAAGAAACCTCACCTCTTTTCATCCACCACAGCCGGAGAATTTCGCGATCTACTCTTTCAGATCTGAAGCGGTAATTACTCAATTACTCTTCAACCGTTTGTCCGTTTTCGCTCAAATTTCTACTGTAGCTGCATCTCATCATTATCTACAATTTTAGTTCTTTGAGTTTTTCGATTTGAGTTACAGATCTGTTTCTATAATTCCGATCTACTTTTACCACCGGAGTAACTCGAAATTTCAAATCTATACTTCGATTCTTAGTCATCCATGAAGTGGTCGTTGATTGTTTTACTTGCTTTTTAGATCTTATTAATGTGTTAGGTTTAGATCTACCTTTTTATGAACCTTATTTCGATAAGATCTTGTAGATAGTTAATTAACCCTATTTAATTTGGTTAAGCTGCTTCTTTGCCTCTTGTTGCATTACAAACTTTTTCATGCATCATAACCATGTTATTAACACCAGAGAACATCATTGTTAGTAATTATTGCTAGTTGTGAATTTGGTGCATTAATTTGATCATGGCATAACATGCATACATATTTTTGTATTGTTTTCTATGTTATGTTTGTGTTGTATGTTTATGTGTGGCATGTTTTGCTTGTATTAGATTGTGAAGAGGAGCAAGTCTACTCTTGTTGCTGTTATTCTTGTTGTGATTGTTCATCCCATTGCCAAGGCAAGTGACACACCATCAAATCTCCCATATTTTACTATGCATTATTAGTGTTTTTGAGTAGCATGCATGATAGGAAATTTTACTAAGTTATTATTATGCTATGCAAAATCCCTAGTAGTGTGTAGCCATCCTTTAGACTTGTTATTTTGGAAACATATACTTAGTAGATGTTTAGCCTTGCTACAAATTTGTTTTACTCAATGTTGTGGAAAAATTCTAAGTATAACTCCCAATGAAACACCTGGGTGGATTTTGGATGTGATTGGATTATGTTGAGTGGCTCCCTAGGGCCATATCAATGGTGTTTATCACCAAAGGAGTACACTTGTGGATGGCCACCCAGGAACAAAGAGATTCCTAAGTCCCTCTAAGTTTAGTAGCTTTCCGTGCAGCCCTTTGACATATGGGCTCTGTCTTGATCAACTAAGTTGTGAGAGTTCAACCCATGCTTGACATGAAGATGTAGCAGAATTATAGGTGGAACGGGTCTTGCAGGTTGGGTTGAATTCTTGCTTCTGAAAGATCTCGTCTCAATTCTCTCCTTTCCTTGATGCACTCCGGGTGTATAGGATGTTTGGGCTAATTGAAGACAAAGGGTGAAAGTGCACAACCTCTGCAGAGTTAGAAACTATGATCATAGCCGTGTTCCCGGTAAGGACAACTTCAAGCAGCTGGACAAGGATGGACAGAAGAATCTCAACACCGTTTTGAAGAAGTAAAATTTGGCTAAGGAAATATTAGTTCTGGTGCTCATGGGTGTGTCCCATGGTGCCAATCTTTGAAAGGAAAACTCTTTTTCAAAAGTGTTAGGGAAAAACTTGCTTTCTGCAAAATAGCCTAAACTCCACCAAGCCAGATATGCATGTAGTTTAGACTTGCCATTTTATATCCACCATAGTGTCATTTGCCAGTACATTGTTTGTACTGAATCTCCTTCGGGGGCTGCATATTCCAACGTGCAGGAAATTCTGAGGATGAAGTTTGATCAAGTGTTTGGATTCGAGTCTACACCCAACATGTAATGCCTGTGGCGCATGATTGAAGATGGAGGCTCATTGCTACCTTTATTTCTGCTGTTTAGAACTCTGAGTTTTGCTAGTCTTTCAAGACTATGCACTTTGTAATAATGCCATACTTGGCTATTCTGGATCCTTTGTAATAATTTTTGATACTTCTGCAAAGATACAATTACATTTTGTTCTGTGGTGCTAGCATTGATCCAGGGACTAGCACTTAACACAGTAGTTCTTACATTATTAAATGTGAGGGCGCTACAAAATGGTATCAGAGCAAAGTGTTGCCTGTAGGTTCGAGCCCTTAGGTTTGGAAAACCTTTTGGTCAAAATTTATTAACTCCTTTGAGTATTTTTGGATCCTAGCGGCATAGTGAGATGAAGCGGCCCGGACCAACATTACATGTCCACGTACATGAGACCGGTTCCCTGATTGGCTTTGCGGGTGCCAGTCTCTCTCACTATAGTGAATATCCAAATTTCAATAAGTTGTTAATGAGCAAATGATCACCATGAAAGAAGACTTAATATTTTCTAAGTACCTTTACTTATCTCGTATCTAGTACCTCCTTACCTTATGCTTCTATGACCTATGTTTTCCCCTACACTTCAAAACTCAAATATGATGGAACTTCAAATTCGCAATCACCGAGGAGTACCAACTCAAAGATGAAGAGCTGCAACTTCACCACCACCAAGGACTTCAAGGACCCTAGGATTGACCATCTATTCTACTCTAACGTAGCTAGAACAACTCTTCTTCTGGTATTTCTACCTATTGTTCCATCCTCTAATATCTTATCTCCCTGATAGATGACCAACCTCTTTGAATCAATCAAGAAGGGCCCATTGATGACCATGACTCTAGATTGTGAGACTGAATTCCCAAAGGCATTGAAGAACCTAATGACAAAATTAGGATTTGGAGGAGCAGCACTCTACAAAGGTTTTCCTTTCATTGAAGATGGCCAAGAGTATTGGTGGGTTCAACTTCACCTATACAGAAGCAAGGAGTATGATCACAAGACACAAGGGGACTACATCTTCACCAACCCACAACAATACACATCATTCTTCGAGTCAGCTAGATGCGCTGCATGGGAGGCAATCACAGAACTTGGAGAAAGACTTACATGGAGACTTTATCACACTCAGAAGGATCTTCAAGAAGCTGAAGAAGAGATCAGCGCCCTTGAGAAGGAGCTGAAGTTGTACAAGAACATAGAGATCATTGTGAAGAGTTATGATCCAACCCAGTAGTTGACCACCATGGCAGAATGCGTTAGCTAGAGTTTTTGTTTGAGTATTGACCTATCAACTTGTGATATGGCAATTATAGATTGTTTTGGTTTGAACTAAGTTGTTTCGCTTAAGTTTTTCAAAAACTAAGTCCAAATTTCGAAATTTGGTTAAAGGCTAAAATATTTTAAGTTGTTATTTTCCACTGATTGTTTGTCTTGTTGTATTGTGCATGGGTAGGAAAATTTTCTCCTCATAGCTCTATCTATCTTTTCCTCATCTATGCTGAAAACTCACAGATGCCTCCTCGTCGCGACCCCAACAACAACAACAATGAGGACAACAACAACAATGATGCCCTACAGCAGATGCTCACTTCCCAAGCCCAACTTCTGCAGATGATGACTCAGTTTGTAGCAGCAATGAACAACAACAACAATCCCCCACCACCACCCCCAATGGATAGACTTACCAGATTTCTGAGACTTAGGCCTAACAAGTTCTCATATGCTACTGATCCTATTGAGGCAGACGACTGGCTTCGTTCGATCAACAAGGACTTAGTAACTTGTGAGTGCACTGATGCGGAGAAGGTGAGATTCACCGCACATCTGTTAGAAGGACCTGCTGCAATGTGGTGGGAAACTTACCAAGTGACTCATCCACTGGAAGGCATGACTTGGGATGATTTCAAGGAGGGATTCCGTAATGCACATATCTCATCTGGGATAATGAACCTCAAGAAGGAGGAGTTTCGTAGCCTGAAGCAGGGAGGTAGAACTTTAAAGGAGTATATGGATGATTTCCATTCTTTATCAAGGTATGCACCAGAGGACATTAACACTGATGCCAAGAGGAAGGAGAAATTTCTCAACGGACTTAAAGGAGAACTGAAGATACCTTTGTCTGTAGCATATGCCCCAAATTATCAAACTCTGTTGGACCAAGCCATTACCTTGGATAACAACATGACAAAGGAGGAAAATAGGAAGAGGAAGTACAGTAATGGTGGGAAATACCAATCTGGACCCTCATATAAGAGGCATACATCCAATGGAGGACACAATTTCCATAAACATGAGAACCATCACAATGGTGGGAATGGACACACTCATAATGGTCATGATCATGTTGAAGGACTCAAGGAAACCAATGGTAACCACAATGGTCACTCAAATGGCAATGGACACCACAACCACAACCATGAAGTGAAGAGGGATCTTAGTCAAGTGATGTGTTTCAAGTGCAGAAACAAGGGACATTATGCAACTGATTGCCCAGAGCAGAAGACTGCAGAAGCTTCCAAGCCTAACCCATTCAAGAAGGGGCATGTGAATCATATCAACATGGATTTTGTGAATGGTAACCCCTAACTCATTTTATTCCATCACATGTTCCATTATCCAAATTGCCTGGTGGAAGTACAATCTCAAGTATATTTTCTTAAGGGGGTTAGCCTAGATATTGACCGTAGGAAAACCCATCCACACCTATTTGCTAGCCATTCCGAATCTCGGGACGAGATTCATCTTAAGGGGGTTAGTTTGTAACATCCCAAATTTTACATTTAGAATGTTTTGCATTTAGAGCATCTGCATAGCATGACATCATTTCAAAACTTGCATTTGAGTGTTGCATTTTAAACCTCAAAACAAAATCGTGTTTTAAAAAGCTCAAAATCCTGCTATAAGGCGTTTATAAGCTAAAGGATAATTGAATATTTTTTTTGCCTAAAATTACTTAATAATAGTCAAATATGATAGAGTTTTAAATTTCAAGATTTTAGAAATTTGTTTGACTCGATTCCGAGTTATATTTCAAAAGTTATTAGCATTTTAGTTTTGGTAAAAAAAAAAAAAAAACCTGCGAGCTCGCATGGGCCGGCCCAGGAATGCACAGCCCACATACGCAGCCTCGTACGATCGTACGAATCCGGTACAAATCCCGTTTTTCTTGACCTATGCTCATTCAAACTCGCATATCTCTTCATCGGAGAGTCCAAATTCAATTCCGCTTCTTTCTACTTGTTCCCTACTCCAAGGAGCAACTTTCCACCGACCTACCCACCTATAAATACCCCAGCCCCGGCCGTGAGGTCGTCCCAAACTCGAAACTCCAATTTCAGATCTGTTTTGTGATATTTTACTCACCACGGTCCGTGAGTTCCTCGGTTGACGTTCAAGCCTTCACGAGAGTTTTAGATCTCGTCGATACCAATCCATCCCAAGAAACCTCACCTCTTTTCATCCACCACAGCCGGAGAATTTCGCGATCTACTCTTTCAGATCTGAAGCGGTAATTACTCAATTACTCTTCAACCGTTTGTCCGTTTTCGCTCAAATTTCTACTGTAGCTGCATCTCATCATTATCTACAATTTTAGTTCTTTGAGTTTTTCGATTTGAGTTACAGATCTGTTTCTATAATTCCGATCTACTTTTACCACCGGAGTAACTCGAAATTTCAAATCTATACTTCGATTCTTAGTCATCCATGAAGTGGTCGTTGATTGTTTTACTTGCTTTTTAGATCTTATTAATGTGTTAGGTTTAGATCTACCTTTTTATGAACCTTATTTCGATAAGATCTTGTAGATAGTTAATTAACCCTATTTAATTTGGTTAAGCTGCTTCTTTGCCTCTTGTTGCATTACAAACTTTTTCATGCATCATAACCATGTTATTAACACCAGAGAACATCATTGTTAGTAATTATTGCTAGTTGTGAATTTGGTGCATTAATTTGATCATGGCATAACATGCATACATATTTTTGTATTGTTTTCTATGTTATGTTTGTGTTGTATGTTTATGTGTGGCATGTTTTGCTTGTATTAGATTGTGAAGAGGAGCAAGTCTACTCTTGTTGCTGTTATTCTTGTTGTGATTGTTCATCCCATTGCCAAGGCAAGTGACACACCATCAAATCTCCCATATTTTACTATGCATTATTAGTGTTTTTGAGTAGCATGCATGATAGGAAATTTTACTAAGTTATTATTATGCTATGCAAAATCCCTAGTAGTGTGTAGCCATCCTTTAGACTTGTTATTTTGGAAACATATACTTAGTAGATGTTTAGCCTTGCTACAAATTTGTTTTACTCAATGTTGTGGAAAAATTCTAAGTATAACTCCCAATGAAACACCTGGGTGGATTTTGGATGTGATTGGATTATGTTGAGTGGCTCCCTAGGGCCATATCAATGGTGTTTATCACCAAAGGAGTACACTTGTGGATGGCCACCCAGGAACAAAGAGATTCCTAAGTCCCTCTAAGTTTAGTAGCTTTCCGTGCAGCCCTTTGACATATGGGCTCTGTCTTGATCAACTAAGTTGTGAGAGTTCAACCCATGCTTGACATGAAGATGTAGCAGAATTATAGGTGGAACGGGTCTTGCAGGTTGGGTTGAATTCTTGCTTCTGAAAGATCTCGTCTCAATTCTCTCCTTTCCTTGATGCACTCCGGGTGTATAGGATGTTTGGGCTAATTGAAGACAAAGGGTGAAAGTGCACAACCTCTGCAGAGTTAGAAACTATGATCATAGCCGTGTTCCCGGTAAGGACAACTTCAAGCAGCTGGACAAGGATGGACAGAAGAATCTCAACACCGTTTTGAAGAAGTAAAATTTGGCTAAGGAAATATTAGTTCTGGTGCTCATGGGTGTGTCCCATGGTGCCAATCTTTGAAAGGAAAACTCTTTTTCAAAAGTGTTAGGGAAAAACTTGCTTTCTGCAAAATAGCCTAAACTCCACCAAGCCAGATATGCATGTAGTTTAGACTTGCCATTTTATATCCACCATAGTGTCATTTGCCAGTACATTGTTTGTACTGAATCTCCTTCGGGGGCTGCATATTCCAACGTGCAGGAAATTCTGAGGATGAAGTTTGATCAAGTGTTTGGATTCGAGTCTACACCCAACATGTAATGCCTGTGGCGCATGATTGAAGATGGAGGCTCATTGCTACCTTTATTTCTGCTGTTTAGAACTCTGAGTTTTGCTAGTCTTTCAAGACTATGCACTTTGTAATAATGCCATACTTGGCTATTCTGGATCCTTTGTAATAATTTTTGATACTTCTGCAAAGATACAATTACATTTTGTTCTGTGGTGCTAGCATTGATCCAGGGACTAGCACTTAACACAGTAGTTCTTACATTATTAAATGTGAGGGCGCTACAGCTCCGCCTCATCTTCTTTGACCCCCTGGTGCTTCTCTCGCTTGCTGGCGCCCCATGGAACCACCCACGGCGAGCTCTCCGGCCATCTGTGGAGGGACAGGCGGACACCGCCGTGTGTCATGGTCGCCGCCGGCGCGAAAATGACGCAGTCAAATCTCCACCGTCGGATCCCCATCCTACGACAGGGTACCTCTTCGCCCAGGGCCTCTTTGACGGACGGGCCAGACGCAGCCCACTGCTGGTCATTCGATTTTTCTCCACTGGCGGGAAAAGCTAACGAGCTGGCCCAGCTCGCAGATCTGGCCCGTGTGATTTTTCTGAAGGTTGTTTTCCTATTTTTCCTGCAGATCCAGATCTGATACTTTACTTTAATTCTAAATAAAAATGTTAATATGTGAATCTTGCCAAAATAAAAATCACAGTTCTAGATCTACATTTTCTTAACCATCTCCAACTTGTGGATCTAGGTTTTGTGCTGTATTTTAGGAGAAATAAAATAAATGGCAGAAGCACTCATTAACACCTTTTATTTAATAACTTGAGTTTTATGTATCCAAAACATGCAAATTCAACTGTTCTGAGTAGCCCTTGGTAATATTTATCTTTGGAAGTTGGCCTTGTGTTTACTTGAGTTGTTGAGTGAAAATGACATGCATGTTAGTTTTCGGCCAGAGAGCACTTCTGTGATTTATTTAATTTTATTGGTGATGCTTTTTTATGTGAATCCAATTGTGTTGGTTTGCTAATGACTAGGAGCACCTTATACTAGATTTTCATGATTTTAGGAGTTACAGAATTGGCTTGGTGCAATATTTAGTGTTTAGCCCTTTTATGCATATTATTGCTATGCCTTTATTAAATTGTGTGTTATATTGTTTTTGCTATAAAATTGATTCCTAACATGTGTAGGGTATTAATTCATGTTTAAGATGTGTCTTGAGTGTTTCACTAGTATGATAGGGTTTGTGTGTGAAAACCATGCTTGTTATAGTTTAAATCTCAATAGGTTGTTTCCCTAGTAAAAATAGGTTAAATCTTGTTATCCTTCTTATTGGTATGATGACTTGAATAAATGCTTTAGTATTGTTTTCCATATCATAGCTACTGTTATTCTAGCATGTTATACTTGCTTTCATGCTTGAGTGATCTCTACATAACTTTGTCATGCTATGATAGTTTTAGATGATTTTCTGCCATAAGTTGTTATTTGCATGCTTAATTTTTGAGGCATTGATTAGATTGTTATTTTGATATTACTAGCATGTCTAGGCTTTGTTTTCTCTGTTATTTGGATGCTATATTATAGATGTATCAAGTTAGAATAAATCTTGTTTAATGATCTCTTATGGTTATGCATGTATGCTTGTCTAAATGCATCTCTACTTTTAGTGGTCTTTTTGCTCCATGATTATTTTATTGTTTGTAGTGATGCCATGACATGTTTGGTATTGTTTTGTCTCTATTATTAGGTTGTTTAGATACTGGTTATATTAGTTCTCCATGTTTAGAAAAGCATGTGTTACTTTGGGCTTGTAGTATTGCTTGTTGTTATTTCCCTGTGCATGTGTAGTTGTTTCTAGATTGTTTTCTTGTTATTTTGTTCATCCTGATAAATGACCAGAGAGTCATTTAACCTTATTTGGGCATGTTATGAGAGTGGCACACCCACTGGACTCCTGCCATTTTGGTTGAGGATCCATAGCATCTATTCTAGTGTTATTCATGTGTGTTGTCTGTGCATGTTTTGCTTGATGGTGTGCACCCTAGTAATATTGTTTGTGAGTGTACTTGTTTGATGAAATGCTTGCTGTATGTTTAATTTTGTCAAGTTCTTGCCTTTGTTTGGTTCTGATTGGGTGTTTTCCTTTGTGAGGTTATGACGTTAGATAACGGAGACGGTATTATTTCCCGGAGTGGATTTTATTGTAACTCTTGTTTATTTCAAGAGCAAGACCAAGACTAGTGCCAAGGCAAGCCACTCTAAATGCTTGCTGTTGTTTTACTTATCATTATCTATCATGCATGTTTTACTTTTGAAGTTTTACAAAAGTTTGATTCAAAAAACTATTTTCTTAGTGGACTATACCACTATCGGTATTATGTATCTATTATGCTATATCCACTTTATAATCTTGGTATCACCAAGACCTTTAGATATTTTAGTATAATCACTTCATTCACTTAAGTCCCCTAGTGGACATTTTAACTTTATGTTTTTGGAAAGCAAAAGCTTGGAAAAACCCCGAGGAAAGGTGGGACCTTGTCCGAGGGAGGTTTGTGAAGAAGGAAATGTTTTTTCGACTTGTTTTTCCAAAAATGACACATAACCTAGTCTTCGCCGGACAACCAAGCCGTGCTGCCACATTACCCCAATATGGGAACGGGGTCTAGCTAAAATCTTGTCGGTGTTAGTCCGTGTCTACCTCAATGTGCTATAGGGGTTAGAGTCCCCTGAACCGAATTGTCGCCAGAAAGGAAAGAATGGGACATTTAGAGTGTGGGATTAAGTTCGCCACCGGTTGCAACAGTTGGGTCTCCTGTCATGGTGGTGTGTTGTCAAGGGAAACCGGATCGATACGGCCGACTCACTCGGTGCCGGGGAGAACAAACCAAGTTGAAGAGGTAGCCATTTACTAGAGCTTGCATACTGGATAGTTTGGACCAGTTATCTGATGTTTGCATACTGTCTTGGACAGTCTGTGGTTGTTCGCGGAGGATGTACTGGATCTTGTGGATTGTGTACACCTCTGTAGAGTAAAACTATTCAGAATAGCTGCATCCTCGGATATGGACAGTTGAATGGCCATGTAGCTAGCATTGTGTCAATGTTTTCGAAAAGCTAGAAAAGTGTTTTGGAACTTGTACCTGGGAGGTACGTGGAAAGGGAATAATTGTACCTTTGAGGTACCGGAAAAATGATGGTTTTTTAAGAGGTGATTTCTCCAAGAAGTTTTGCAAAGAGAAACTTTCTTTTATTTAGAATGCTTTATCAAAACTTTGTGGATATGCAATAACTACAAGAGAAAGTAAATATCTTTTGAAGTATCTTCTTCAACAAAGAAAAACTAAAACTTGTGCAACTATGATGGGTCTTAAAATTCATCATAGCTAGTTGAACTCTAATTACAGCCTTCCTACCAACTATATATGTGCATACTTGCATGTTTAGCTTTCATTTGGAGTGTCTTGCGAGTACATTCCAATGTACTCACAATGTTTTCGTCCCTGGCTATTGTCTTAGCCAGACTTTGAGGAGAAACCCGGAGAAGCTGAAGAAGATGGTGTCGCTGGCGACTGTGCGAACTAGGAATGTCTCCGAGTCAGTAGCCTGTAGGTATTCAAGGCATGACTTGGGTTTACCACGAGTGTGTTTTGAAGACTTCCGTTGTTTAGTGTGTTTTCCTGCCCTACGTGGCAGTTCTTTTCGACTGAGTCATGTGACCAGTTGTGTAAGCCGTGTATTCATGTAGTGGATGTTGTATCTGTAATGCCAACTCAAGTATGTTGTTCACGACTAATTGATCATGGGATCATGAATGTATGCATACTGGAGGTCTCGGACTGCTAGTCTGGGATCCCCACAGAGTTGGTATCAGAGCCATCCTGACTTTAGGAGACCTTAGTTAGCATGGATGTCAGTTAGGAAACAAAAATATTTTGGTAAATACTATATTACTGCCTAAAATGTTTTATCAAAGGAACCCTAAGCATGGTTTCCATTTTTCTCCCATTCTCAAAAATTTATTGCCTGGTTTATGAAACCGAAGTTTTAAAGAAAACAGAGAAACTAGTAAACATACCTTTTTGTCCTTTGTTTTCATGGCTCAAAATATTTTGTAAATAAATAAACAGGAGTTTATAAAACTTTGGTTTTCATTTAAATGTCTACCAAAAGGTTTTCTTCTATTATCTTTATATTAAAAATTACATACTTGGCGATGTCCCGAGAAGACCTTAGTAGTTAGCAACTCGAAGAAAAATAAGCTTCTTTCCTAAGACCTCAACATCAAGATGAGATAAAGAAATCCTCTAGATCTGAAGACTTTGCCATGTATCAAGATCAACAACGGTTTTATCAACATGAAGACTTCAACAACCCCTGGTCGACCCAGCCCCATAGGATTTGATAGGTTTCGCTCAGTTGTTTTACTTGAGCTACCCGTTCTTCAGCGGTAATAGACGTTTGCTGGTACTAAAGATACCTTGTTTGTTCTTCGCTTGTGCGTTGTTTGTGTGGTTTACTTCTGCAAGGTGTTTTTACTTGCTTCCTTGTTGTGTGTGCTTTCGAATTTGTTTGCTTGAGTGTCTCACAAGCACACCTTTTTCAGCAAAAACCAAGTCACCACACTTTTACCTCCTGCTCTGTTCCCGTTTGTTTGCAAAATCTTTTTTTGCCATGTCGGCCTTAGTTACACTTTTGGTACCTCTTCAAAAGTCTGACTTAGCAAAAAACCTTTTAAAAAGTTTATCTCCCATTCCCTCGAGAAGTGCAAGGTGTGGAACCCTCTCTACTTCAACCCGAGAAGCTCAAGCCTATGTAATCTTCTTCAATACGGATAGTCGACTTCACACACCATTTTTGAGCAACTACATCAAGAGCCACCAAGAAGAGCGATGAATTCAGATTCAAGACCGAGTTAAAGCGAGATGTGTCTCGCAACTCTAAGAGAATTTTTTTTCTAGTCTGACACCACTAACATAACTATCTAATTTTAGACTAACATCTAACCTAAGTTTAAGGGTACTAGCTAGTTTTCCCGAGGGAAAGCTAAATGGATGACCCTAAACCACCTAAGAAGACACCTTCAAAGCTCCTTGAAGATCAAGACCCAATGAAGTATTCCACGACCTGCCATCGCCACCAAGAAAAAATGAGACGAAGATGAAGATAATCCCCGACAACCTACCAAGACTAATCAAAGGGGGGAAGCATCTGCACTTCAACGATGCCTACCAGCAAGGAAAGCAAAGAAGCATATAGGAGTTCCGAACAGCTTTCATAGCAGTAATCAGAGAGAGTCAAGTCTATGGACCTGACGTCCTGTGAGGCCAGATGGTTGCCATTGGTAACTATCTACGATACTCCCAAAGAAGAACCGATAAAGACAAAGACCGATGATCTACAAAGCAGTAAAATCAAGACCCTTCATTTGCTTGTGTCGTTCCACCAACATCAACATCAAGGACATGAAGTGTCAAGTGAACATATCCATCTCCTCGACAAGCAACATTCTGACAACATCAACACCTCGAGTTCTCAGAAGATCACCTCGTCAAAGGATCTTCATTTACAAAAAAAATTGAAGAAGCCTGAGACTCTTGTTTTTAGTTACAGTCTAAAGTACCCACTTACAAATCTCGGGGACGAGATTCATTTTAAGGGGGGAAGAGCTGTAACAGCCCAATTTTTGGAAGACAGGAAAAACTTGTTTTCAATAACCCAAAAATCAGGGCCAACAAAAACTTTTAATATATTTGACTAATGATTGTGTTTCTTTTCTATTTGCTTGTTGATTGTGTTTTTTTTTGAGTTTGTTAACAAATAAAATTAAAACCAATGATCATAACTTTCTTAAAACACAACTCTTGTGATCAAGTCATGACAAGAAAGCTTATCATCTTCATCCATTACACTCTTTTGGCAAAAACTTTTTTGAAATTTTTTTGATTTTAGAAGAAACCCAAAGGCCAAGTTTTGAGAAGGACAAAAGATAATTTCCAAAAATATATGAAAAGTATTTTGGAGCTAATCATCTCCAACCTGTTTTCAACCAAGATGTTTTTGCAAGTATTTCAAAAACTCCTTCTCACTTCCTTCTTTTGCAAAAACAATAAGAGGGGACTATGTTACCCCTGTGTTTTACCTCAATTATATTATTTTCGAAATAACAACTTTTGAGCTGAACCTATTTACAAAATCCTCTTGTCATGGTATGTCTTGATCACTACCTAAAATGAACACTTCAGAAAAACACCTAGAAATTAAATTGAAGAACTCAGTTGTTTGAGTGATCTTGTGTGTCTTGTTATTTTATCTGCTTGTTGTGTGATCTTATCTTGTGTTTGCTTTGAAGTATTTATTTCTGTTTGTTGATAAGTGTGTGTTTCTTTTAAGTAAATAAAACCTATTAATAACAAGATCAAGCATCTATATCATATTCCATCACATGTCCATATCATATTCTGTTTTCTTAAAGACTTCCAACTATGGAGACATGTTTCTATGGCAAATCCTGAGCTAATCATCAATGCATCATCATAAATCTCTTTGTCTATATCTATGCTATCCATCTAATTTGTTATTTTGTATATTGAAACCCTTTGGTATCATCTTTCCAAGTCCTTTTGACGGCATCCCCAAAATAATGATCATATCTCCTTTATCATGAAGCACTTTGTCCATGTTACTCCAAATCACTCCTTAATGTTTTCAGGCCCAATAAACCAACCCTTGTAATCTCAATGACCTATACATCATATCCATATGGTCCATTTATTTTGCAATGGCCATTTAATTATTCTTCTCTCATGGTTTTTAGCCTATTAAATAAACACCTGTTTTCACACTTTCCCACTTGGTGTCTCAAATATTTTCAGAAGAGTTGCTTATTAAAAATCACTTTTGAGACCTATATTATATACTCTATCATCCCAACTCAAAAATAATTGTTTTAAAAGCATTTTTCTATTTATTGTTTTCCATTTTCCAAAAGGCCAGAAATGGATTTTAAAATATTTTGTCAAGGAAAGTGTTTCCTAAAATCTTGAAAGATTACCCAACATGCCTATGGTCATGTGGGACTTATTTGTACAAAAACATTTGCAAGTTCTGTTGAAAATTTTGGAGAAAACATTTATAAACCGTTTCTGCCAATTTTGAATTCCCAAAGTTTTGTGAAAGAAATATTTTCAGAAAACCTTGAGACCACCACCCCTAGACTCCATTTTTTATCCTCTATCCATTGGACTCAATATTGCACACATGTTCTATTAAAATTATTGGTGAAGACAATCAAAACCCACCACTGGTTATTTTGGACATGGTTGGGTTCACAGATGTCTTGATCAATTTTTGCACTCTCTCTACCTCTCTTCTGTTCTGGGAGATGAAACACCCCCTCCTCACCCTTCTAGACATGGTCTACCCAGTCATAACTCTATCTATCTATATCTTCTCTCTCTAACTCAGCCAACAACTAAGGGGCAAGGATGGTGATCACCCCTCCTTCTCACCCCCACCTCCTCTGTCCAAACCAGGAGCTGCCCTTGCGCCACGAGGCTCTCTATGCATCGTGTAAACTCCCTGGCATAACCCCTCCCCCTCTTCTTGTCTTCTTCTTCCTTGCCCATGAGCTGTCCATGGCGCCCAGGATGCACGTGTCACGTCCCTCGCATTCCAACACCTGGGCCGCATGTCGTGCCTCCACCCCTTGTCTACTAGTTCCACTAGCCTCCCAGGAACACACCCGTGCCTCCCATTCCTCTCCTCGCGCTCTCCTTCCTCCTCTAATCTCCGTCGAACACATGCGCGTGGGAGCTCGGAGCTCAGGCTCCCGCTCGCTAAAAACCACCTCCTCCCTCTCTAGATGTTCCTAGAGGACCTCCTGGTCATGGTCCACCACCCAGGCAACCCTTGCTTCTCCCTTGATGCCCGCACGCGAGCCGCCATGGTCGCCGTGTGCCATGTCCGTTGAGCTCCGACGCCAGGAAGATCAGAGGCATCCCATGGCTCTTCATTGTACCTCCTAGCCCACACTCATCCTCAATCGAACCCCGGAGCAAAAAGCCCCCTGTTTTGCTCGCTCCACGATGGAGATCGAGCTCGGGACGCCGCCGGCGATTCCCTCCCCGAGCCGTCGACTCGAGCCACCCCCGGTCGTGCCATTTCCTTCCCTGCCTTCCTAGAGTGCACGCCTTGCTCTAGCCCCTCTCAATTTGAGTCTCTATTTATTGCAGGAGCACCGTCGACCCTGACCCTGGTCCGCTGCCGCGGATCCTTGGTGGGCATCCCGCTCCTCCCGTTCCCGTCAAGATCAGATGGGGGCATCGGCTCCGCCTCATCTCCTTTGACTCCCTGGTGCTGCTCTCGCTTGCTGGCGCCCCATGGAACCACCAGCGGCGAGCTCTCCGGCCATCTGTGGAGGGACAGGCGGACACCGCCGTGTGTCATGGTCGCCGCCGGCGCGAAAACGACGCGGTCAAATCTCCACCATCGGATCCCCATCCTACGACAAGGTATCTCTTCGCCCAGGGCCTCTTTGATGGATGGGCCAGACGCGGCCCACGGCTGGTCATTCGATTTTCTCCACCGGCGGGAAAAGCTAACGGGCTGGCCCAACTCGCAGATCTGGCCCGTGTGATTTTTCTGAAGGTTGTTTTCCTATTTTTCCTGAAGATCCAGATCTGATACTTTACTTTAATTCTAAATAAAAATGTTAATCTGTGAATCTTGCCAAAATAAAAATCACAGTGCTAGATCTACATTTTCTTAAGCATATCCAACTTGTAAATCTAGGTTTTGTGCTGTATTGTAGGAGAAATAAAATAAATGGCAGAAGCACTCATCAACACCTTTTATTTAATAACTTGAGTTTTATGTATCCAAAACATGCAAACTCAACTGTTCTGAGTAGCCCTTAGTAATATCTATCCGTGGAAGTTGGCCTTGTGTTGACTTTAGTTGTTGAGTGAAAATGACACGCATGTTAGTTTTAGGCCAGAGAGCACTTCTGTGATTTATTTAATTTTATTGTTGATGCTTTTTTATGTGAATCCAATTGTGTTGGTTTTCTAATGACTAGGAGCACCTTATACTATATTTTCATGTTTATAGGAGTTACAGAATAGGCTTGGTGCAATATTTAGTGTTTAGCCCTTTTCTGCATATTATTGCTATGCCTTTATTAAATTGTGTGTTATATTGTTTTTGTTATAAAATTGATTCCTAGCATGTGAAGGGTATTAATTCATGTTTATGATGTGTGTTGAGTGTTTCACTAGTATGATAGGGTTTGTGTGTGAAAACATGCTTGTTATAGTTTAAATCTCAATAGGTTGTTTCCCTAGTAAAAATAGGTTAAATCTTGTTATCCTTCTTATTGGTATGATGACTTGAATAAATGCTTTAGTATTGTTTTTCATATGATAGCTACTATTATTATAGCATATTATACTTGCTTTCATTCTTGAGTGATCTCTAGACAACTTTGTCATGCTATGATAGTTTTAGATGATTTTCTGCCATAAGTTGTTATTTGCATGCTTAATTTTTGAGGCATTGATTAGATTGTTATTTTGATATTACTAGAATGTGTAGGCGTTGTTTTATCTGTTATTTGGATGCTATCCTATAGATCTATCAAGTTAGAATAAGTCTTGTTTAATGATCTCTTACGGTTATGCATGTATGCTTGTCTAAATGGCCCCTTTTGCATCTCTAGTTTTAGTGGTCTTTTTGCTCCATGATTATTTTCTTGTTTGTAGTGATGCCATGACATGTTTGGTATTGTTTTGTATCGGTTATTAGGTTGTTTAGCTACTGGTTATATTAGCTCTCCATGTTTAGAAAATCATGTGTTACTATGCGCTTGTAGTATTGCTTGTTATTATTTCCCTGTGCATGTGTAGTTGTTTCTAGATTGTTTTCTTGTTATTTTGTTCATCCTAATGAATGAACAGAGAGTCATTTAACCTTATTTGGGCATGTTATGAGAGTGGAACACCCGCTGGACTCATGCCATTTTGGTTGAGGATCCATAGCATCTATTCTAGTGTTATTCATGTGTGTTCTCTGTGCATGTTTTGCTTGATGGTATGCAGTATGCACCCTAGTAATATTGTTTGTGAGTGTACTTGTTTGATGAAATGCTTGATGTATGTTTAGTTTTGTCAAGTTCTTGCCTTTTTTTGGTTATGATTGGGCGGTTTCCTTTGTGAGGTTACAACGTTAGATAACGGAGACGGTATTATTTCCCGGAGAGGTTTTTATTGTAACTCTTGTTTATTTCAAGAGCAAGACCAAGACCAGTGCCAAGGCAAGCCACTCTAAATGCTTTCTTTTGTTTTACTTATCATTATCTATCTTGCATGTTTTACTTCTGAAGTTTTACAAAGTTTGATTCAAAAAAACTATTTTTCTTAGTGGAGTATACCACTATCAGTATTATGTATCTATTATGCTATATCCACTTTATAATATTGGTATTACCAAGACCTTTAGATATTTTAGTATCATCACTTCATTCACTTAAGTCCCCTAGTGGACATTTTAACTTGATGTTTTTGGAAAGCAAAAGCTTGGAAAAAACCCGAGGAAAGGTGGGACCTTGTCCGAGGGAGGTTTGTGAAGAAGGAAATGTTTTTTCGACTTGTTTTTCCAAAAATAACACATAACCTAGTCTTCGCCGGACAACCAAGCCGTGCTGCCACATTAACCCAATGTGGGAACGGGTTCTAGCTAAAAGCTTGTCGGTGTTAGTCCTTGTCTACCTGAACCGAATTGTCGCCAGAAAGGAAAGAATGGGACATTCAGAGTGTGGGATTAAATTCGCCACCGGTTGCAACAGTTGGGTCTCCTGTCATGGCGGTGTGTTGTCAGGGGAAACCGGATCGATACGGCTGACTCACTCGGTGTCGGGGAGAACAAACCCAGTTGAAGAGGTAGCCATTTACTAGCGCTTGCATAGTGGGTAGTTAGGACCAGTTATCTGATGTTTGCATACTGTCTTGGACAGTCCGTGGTTGTTCACAACGAATTTACTGGATCTTGTGGATTGTGTACACCTCTGCAGAGTAAAACTATTCAGAATAGCCGCGTCCTCGGATATGTATAGTTGAATGGCCATGTAGCTAGCATTGTGTCAATGTTTTCCAAAAGCTGGAATTTTTTTTCGGAACTTGTACCTGGGAGGTACGTGGAAAGGGAATGATTGTACCTTTGAGGTACTGGAAAAATGATGGTTTTTGAAGAGGTGATTTCTCCAAGAAGTTTTGCAAAGGGAAAGTTTCTTTTATTTATAATGCTTTATCAAAACTTTGTGGATATGCAATATCTACAAGAGAAACTAAATATCTTTTGAAGTATCTTCTTCAACAAAGAAAAACTAAAAGTTGTGCAACTATGATGGGTCTTAAAATTCTTCATAGCTAGTTGAACTCTAATTACAGCCTTCCTACCACCTATATATGTGCATACTTGCATGTTTAGCTTTCATTTGGGGTGTCTTGCGAGTACATTCCAATGTACTCACAATGGTTTCGTCCCTGGCTATTGTCTTAGCCAGACTTTGAGCAGAAACCCGGAGAACCTGAAGAAGATGGTGTCGCTGGCGACTGTGCAAACTAGGAACGTCTCCGAGTCAGTAGCCTGTAGGTAGTCAAGGCATGACTTGGGTTTACCACGAGTGTGTTTTGAAGACTTCCGCTGTTTAGTGTGTTTTCCTGCCCTGCGTGGCAGTTGTTTTCGACTGAGTCATGTGACCAGCTGTGTAAGCCGTGTATTCGTGTAGTGGATATTGTATCTGTAATGCCAACTCAAGTATGTTGTTCACGACTAACTGATCATGGGATCGTGAATGTATGCATACTGGAGGTCTCGGACTGCTAGTCTGGGGTCCCCACATAGCAATGCATGTAAAGTTATACGTTTGTTTCAAGTATAGAGAAAACATGGCAAATTGATATTTCGCTACTACTTAAGAGTGGGGAAAATAAATAAATTCCAGGACACCTTCAAAGTTCATAAGGAAGACTAGAACAAATAATTAGAGAACAAACAATAACACAACATGAATCAATTAATATTTTTTTTGGGACAAATGCAAATTAAACTCAAAATGGCAACTATGATCTCTCAACTGTGCATAAAGTTAGAATATGGAGACTCAACATAAAAGTAAAATAAAGGGCCATTCGCAGAGGCAAGCATGGATCACTCATGTGCTAGAGCTTTTATTTTATTAAATAGAGGTATTGAAAACATTTTTTTAGAGAGGTGTATGCTTATGTCAACGAATGGTAAACAAAAAATACAGTACGTCACAAGCCAACTAGAATTCACAAGAGCGGCTCCCATAGAAGGACACATCTGGGGTAGAAGGTCATCCCTCTTTCTCTTTTGTTTAAACAATTATGCTTTGACCGATAAATCAGGGGAAAATAGTGAAGAGAATTTGTTGTTATTAATTTGGGGCTGGGCACCCCGCTGCCAGCTCTTCTATGAATTGGATAAGCGGATGAAGCCACTAGTCCAGGGTGTGAAAGTCGAATCAACAAGTGAGATAAAGATTCTCTATTTACGTCCTCATGAGATAAATCAGGAGCACAAAACATGAGTAATTTTGAAAGTTTTAAAGGTAACACATGGGCAATTTACTTTGGAGTGGCGGTTAAATACCATAATGTAGGTAGGTATGGTGGACAAATTTGGAAAAATTTGGTTTTGGGGAGTTGGATGCACGAGTAGAGCTCATACTCAGTACAGGTGGAGGCTAGCAAAAGACTGGGAGCGACAAATCAAGAGAGCATAAGAGCCATAATCATGCATATCGACATAAACATCATTAATTAAAGCATAAGTGGTACCACAAGTTTAAAAACTAAATTATCATAGAGGCTATAAGTGAGTGGTTAATAGTCATAAACATGGTGTGAGCATGCGCCAAGTCAGCCAAATAAAACATTCAAAGGAGAACACCACAAATTTATGCTTCAATATGACAAGAACAACTCATGATTCTTTCAATGGCACATTAAACACTCTCAGCTATTTGAGACTAATCATTCTACTTAATAACCACTAGGATTTAGAATTAAAATAACATCTAGCATGATATGAAAAAGTCTAGCCACAGTCTATACAAGCTTCTACTTGCACCGTTATAAATTCTACTTCAAGCGGCAGTTTCTTTTCCCAACAAGCACCATACAAAATATGTTTTAACAAAAACTTTCTAAATTATACATAAAGAAAAAATGAGAGTACTCACACAACACTACTAAAACTATCAGCTCTGAATAAGAGATGCAATGAAAACAAGAGCTAAACATGAATTTTTGGAGCAGCTAGAAGAAAAACTAAGAATATGAGCATAACGAGTATTCAAACGAAAAAGAGGAGCGTGTCTCTCTCACAAACAAGGAATTCTAGGGTCCAACTATATTATTTCAGCAAGGAAAACAAAATAAAACAAGAGAAAACAAAACAAAAACAAACATACGCTCCAAGTAATCTTCATATGATGTGACCGAATAAAAATATAGTTTCACTAGAAGTGACCTGATAGATTGTTGATGAAGAAGGGGATGCCTTGGGAATCCCCATGCTTAGATGCTTGAGTATTCTTAGAATTTTCTGGGATGAACCACGGGGGCATCCCCAAGCTTTGACCTTGCACTCTTCTTGATCACATATATCACCCTCTTCTCTTGACCCTTGAAAACTTCCTTCACACCACACTCAAAGAGTAATTCACATTAGAGGGTTAGTGCAACCATAAAAAACCCATGGGTTATATATGGGCACAAGTTTTATTGATACTTTTAAACATTATCTATAGCCACTGATATTTCGTGAAGCAACGAAATCCACTTGACATCGTAAACGAGCAAATGCAAGAAAAATGGCAAAATCTGTCAAAACGAGAACAGTTTGTAAAGACGATTTTTTTCGGGGAACTTATGTTGCTCAGATTAAAAAACTTAAAGAACGAAAGAGTTGCAGAATTAGTTGAGGAATAAGCATAGAATATTTCAGGTCATTTTGATTTTCCTGTGAATTACACGATTTTTTACGGTGGACAGCAGAAATCTGTTTCCGGCGCAGAAATCCAAAACCAACTCCAACTCTAGTCAGAAACTTTACTTGGCACAACTAAAAAATGAAAATAAATATACAAAGGAGTTTCTACAGAAGTATAAACCCCCTTGACTCAAATAAAACAGAGAAAAACAAAGCAAAAATAAAACCATGGGTTATCTCCCAAGAAGTGCTTTTCTTTAACGGCTTTTAGCTAGGCCCAGAAAAGTGGAATCAAGTGTTTTCAAGTGAAGAAGCATCCAAATCAATAATTTTCTCAAATACCCCAATTGTAGCAATGGGTACCTTAGATACCCCTGAAGATGATTCAACATGCAAATCACTTTTAGTTTCAATAAATTTTTTATTAATTTTAAGCACATTAGGGGATTTCGGTTTAGGTACCTTGGGGACATACATAAAATTTTTCAGTTTTCCCACAGAAGGTTTCTCCCTTTTAAACCCAAGAGATGAGCTTAAATTTTCCATAGCCTCATCTAGTTTACCAATCCTCGTATTTTGACTATCATGGATATTGCTAGCTTCTAAACTATTGATTTTCTTATTGATACTTACTATTGATTCATTAACTTTGCTAGCATTATCAAGGAAATTTAGAATTTTTTTCTCCATAGAGTTTAGCTTTTTAATAATATCATCTAAAGTGATCTCAGTTTTAACAACCTTAGTAGGTGGTGTTCCAACTAAACTTTCAATTAAATTTCAGGCTTCCAAAGCAGGTGTTCCCAAAAAATTACCGCCCGTAAGAGTGTCTAGAACATACCTATACCAGCTAGTAATACCAACATAAAAAATCCTAAGAAGGATTAAGGTGGAATATTTCTTAGTGCATCTATGATGAGCATCACTTATCCTATACAAAGAATCTTTCAAATTTTCTCCACCTTGTTTCTTAAAAGAACGAACTTCAACTTTAGGAACACTCATTTTTAACAAGACTAAAAACATGAATAAAACTACAGCTAGAACAAGAACTATTTTTGTGTGTTTTTGATAAAGAGGGGCAAACAAGACAAAATAAAATAAAATAAGCAAAACTAAAACAAAGTAAAGAGATGGGAAGTGAGAGACTCCCCTTGCAGAAATTCTCTTCCTGCTCCGCAACAACGCCAGAAAAATAGGTTGATGGTGCAGATCTTGCACTCGTTGGAAAACCCCAAGAGGAAGGTATGATGAGCACAACAGCAGTTTTCCCTCAATAAGAAACCAAAGTTTAATCGACCAGTAGGAGTAAGGAGTAACTTCAGAAGGTTTACGCAGCTGAGATGGCAGGGCGCACTACCGGTTCAGCAGCAACGTGGAATCTACACAACACAATCAAATCACTTTGCCCCAACGAAGCACTAAGGTTGTCAATCTCACCGGTTTTACTGAACACAAAGAGGTTAAACGTATGGTGTGGAAAACAGTATGAGAACAATATGAAAGTAGTAGCAACAATATGAAAACAGTGGAAGCAGTGTGAAAAACATGATGATTACTATGAGATTCATGCGGGCATTACAACAAGATACACAGACCGTCATCTAACTGCGTCTATGACTAATAATCCACCCTCCGAATATCATTCGAACAAACGTTGGGTATTAAGTTGCAAGCAACGGATAATCGCAGTAAGAAAAGTGTGTAATGTAAACAATGTAAACAAAGTAAACATCGTTGTTTTCTCCCTAATGGCAACAACACATCCTCCATCCCTCACGTTTCTGTCATTCGAGCACAGATGCAAAGGAGGCATGAACCCACTATCGAGCATAAATATTCCCTCTTGGAGTCACTAGCATCTACTTGCTAGAGAATCTAACAACGGAGAGCATGCAAGATCATAAATAACATACACATGAAGATAATATGATAGATTGATAATCAAGAGACATAACATTCAATAAACATCGGATCCCAGCAAACATAACATGTAGCATTACAATAAGATGATCTTGATCATGTGAGGCAGCTCACGAGATCTAGACATGAGGCATAAAGAGGAGAGGACAACCATCTAGCTACTGCTATGGACCCGTAGTCCAAGGATGAACTACTCACGCATCACTCCGGAGGCGCGCATGGTGGTGTAGAGCCCTCCGGTGATGATTTTCCCTCCCGACAGGGTGCCGGGGAGAACTCCAGAACCCTCTCGATCTCGGGTTGACGATGACGGCAGTCTCGGGTGTTTTTCATGGAAAAGTGGTATATTCTTAGGGTTCACTCATCGGGGGGAATATATAGGCGAAATGGCGATGGCGGTGGGCGCCCGAGGTGCCCACACCACCCCCAAGGCGCGTCCAGGGGGGCGTGTCGCCCTATGGTGTGCCCCCCTGTGGCCCCCTCCGGGTCTCTTCGGGACTCTGTGGAACCTTCGGGAATTCTAAGACTTCCGGGCCTTGAATTTTCCAATTCCGAGAATATTTCCATAACAACTTTTGTGAAACTAAAAACAACAGAAAACAGGAACTGGCTCTGTGGCATCTTGTCAATAGGTTAGTCCCGGGAAATCGACAAAAATGACATGAAGTGTAAGGAAAACATGTAGCATATGGCATGAAAACAACATGGAACGTCAGAAATTAAGGATACGTTTATAACGTATCAATGGGTTGTCAGGAGAAAAGCTGTTGGACTCGCTCGTGACTCAGATAAACATCTTTGCGAAGGTATGGCGATAAGTTTCCCCTGTCATTTGGCGACTCGTAAAGCTTCTTAGCATCGGTGTTGTTCTTCTGCTGCGAGTCTCTTCCTTTCTTGATCTAGAGACGATGTGATATTTGCGATCATCTAGTATTGGGTAAAAAGATATTGGGAGAGTTTCTCCTATTCTAGGGAAGTGTTCGTCGCTCCTCCTAAAGCTTTTTCCGGCTCGAAGGAGAACGGGCCTCAGTCGCTACTAATGTTTTTTTGGTATATCGTCGGCGGATGTCTTGGCCTGGCTGCTATTGTGGCTGATGCCTCGACATGCAGGATTGTCGTTCCAATTGCCTCTAAAGGTGGATCCATGAACAAGTTGCGGTGTATGAGTCACGCAAGCTTGATTGTGGTGGCTTGTGTTGGTGTTGTATGGGGATTTGCGGAGGCGACATGACTTGCTGACGCGGCGGGTACAGGAGGGATTACTGGTTGACCCGTTAGTATCGGCCCACGCGCTGGTGTGGTTGATGGTGTTGCTTGTGCTGACATGGATTCATGATTGTTCCTATTCTTCTTGTACATATAGACCTTGACGTTCTCGTGATGAGTCGTCTGAAGGGGTGAGTTTGTCCTCCAAGTCGTTCTCGAGTTTGTCCTCGAATAGCGGAAGGTTAGATTCGGTGTCTCCATCTTCATAACAATTGTCGCAATCGTCTTACATGCCATCTTCATCTTTGGTGACTTCTTGGGGGGCGCTTGGCATCTCGCCCAGACTGATAACTGACTCTTTTTGAAGTTGTTCTGATGTAGCCGATGAAGACGTTGATTTTTCCTAAACTAACCTAGAACCCTTCTTCGAGCGAGTCCGTCTCCGGTCCCTAGCATGTGTCATCGATGATGATCTCTTCCTTGTCCGTCTCCAGGAGCTCGTCGAACACATTTCCATACCACATAGAGCACCCTCTAAGATATCAACTCCTTTGGTCAGAGGCCCCATGGTGGGCGCCAACTGTCGTGGGGTTGACACGACAGTAGTCATGAGAAGATGAATTGTGAGTTTTTAGGGCTTTTGCGACTTGAGAATCGTCGATATCGAAGCAGATGCGAGTAATTCCGATGTACCCATGTTCGACCCCTCGATATGAGGTGAAGACCTACTCCTGCCTTGCTTCTCTCTTTGTTTTACCAATGAGGTCTCGATTACAATCGACACTCTAGGAGAGTTGTCTATCGAGATCTAGCTTGTCCTCTACCTGGGTCTTGGGGTCGCCTTATATACACGGTGACTCGCAAAACCTTTACAAGGCCCCCGGTGGAATCCTACTTGGACTCGAGGTCCATACAACCAGTGCTTACTAATTACAACACAGTATGTAATTAAACACATAGTCTTCTAGAAGGTTCCCCTGCATGTTAGTGACCCACACACGTCGCCTCTCTTTGAGTCACATTTTATCATGGGTCCACTCATCATATATGTCCCTGATGGTACAAATCTTACACTCGTTGGGAAACCCCAAGAGGAAGGTATGATGAGCACATCAGTAGTTTTCCCTCAGTAAGAAATGAAGGTTTAATCAACCAGTAGGAGGAAGTAGTAACTTTAGAAGGTTGTTGCAGCTGAGATGGCAGGGTGCACTACGGGTTCAGCAGGAACCTGGAACCTACACAACACAATAAAATCACTTTGCCCTAATGAAGCAGTGAGGTTGTGAATCTCACCGGTTTTACTGAACACAAAGTGGTTAAACGTTTGGTGTGGAAAATAGTATGAGAACAGTATGAAAGTAGTAGCAACAGTATGAAAACAGTGGAATCAATGTGAAAGCAGTGTGTGTATTATCAAAATGAGAGAATGGAATGGGGTCCACAGTTCACTAGTGGTGTCTCTCCGTGAAAGATAAATAACATGTATGGTGAACAAATTACATCTGGGCAATTGACAGAAATGAAGGCTGCACCGCAGTGCATATGCAAGACATAAAGTTTAATATGTGATTCATGCGGGCATTAGAACAAAATACATAGACCGTCATCCAACTGCATCTATGACTAATAATCCACCCTCCGAATATCATCCGAACAAACGTTAGGTATTAAGTTACAAGCAACAGATTATCGTAGTAAGCAAAGTGTGTAATGTAAACAATGTAAATTAAGTAAACACCATTGTTTTCTCGCTAATGGAAACAACACATCCTCGATCTGTCATGTTTCTGTCACTCGAGCACAGATGGAAAGGAGGCATGAACCCACTATCGAGCATAAATACTTCCACTTGGAGTTACTTGCATCTACTTGGCGAGAGCATCTACTAATAACGGAGAGCATGCAAGATCATAAATAACATATGCATGATAGATTGATAATCAGAAGACATAGCATTAAACATTCATCAGATCCGAGCAAACACAACATGTATCATTACATAAAGATGATCTCGATCATGTAGGGCAGCTCACGGGATCTAAACATGAGGTACAAAGTGGAGAAGACAACCATCTAGCTACTGTTACGGACCCGTAGTCCAGGGATGAACTACTCACACATCACTTCAGAGGAGGGCATGGTGGTGTAGACCCCTCTGGTGATGAATTCCTTTCTCGGCAGGGTGCCGGGGAGAGCTCCAGAACACTCCCGATCTCGGGATGACGAGGATGGTAGCCTCGGGTGTTTCTCGAGACGAAGTGGTATATTTTTAGGGTTGACGTATCGGGGGGTATAAATAGGGGAAAGGGCGATGGCGGTGGACGCCCGAGGGGCCCACACCACCCCTAGGAGCGGCCGGGGGGTGCGCCGCCCTATGGTGTGGCCCCCCTCCGGGCCTCTTCGGGACTCCGTGGAACCTTCAGGAATTCTAAGACTTTCGAGCTTCGAATTTTCTAAAACTAAAAACAACAGAAAACAGGGAACTGGCTCTGTGGCATCTTGTCAATAGGTTAGTCTGGAAAATCAATAAAACTGACATAAAGTAAATAACAAACATGTAGGAAACAACATGGAACATAAGAAATTAAGGATACATTTATGATGTATCAACATCCCCAAGCTTAGTTCCTATTCGTCCTCGGGTAGGTAAGCGATAAAAACACATAGTTTCTGAGGTGACATGCTACCAAGATAAACTTGATCATCAATAATGTAAAAGCATATGTAAGCTGAGATCCTAGAACTTCAACACAAGCATGAAAAATAAAATTTTAACAAGAAATCATAACAATCACCTTGCGTCATGAGAAGTAACACAAATAAAAGATCATGAATAACAATGCATCAAAAGTTATACATTTTTTCAAGTATAGAGAAAACATGGCAAAGTGATATTTCGCTAGTCCTAGAGTGAGGCAAAACATAAATGCCAGGACACCTTCAAAGTTTATGAGGAGAACTAGAACAAATAATTAGAGGACAAACAATAACACATCATGAATCAATTAATAATGTTTCTGGGACAAATGCACATTAAACTCAGAATGGCAACTATGCTCTCTTAACTGTGCATAAAGTTAGAAGATGGAGACTCAACATAGAAGTAAAATAAAGGCCCTTCGCAGAGGAAAGCAGGGATCAACTCATGTGATAGAGCTTTTTATTTTATTAAACAGAGGTATTGAAAACATTTTTTACAGAGGTGTATGCTTATGTCAACGAATGGTAGACATAAAATACAGTATGTCACAAGCCAACTAGACTTCACAAGAGCGACTCCCATAGGAGGATGCATCTGGGTAGAAGGTCATCCCTCTTTCTCTTTTGTTTACACAATTCTGCTTTGACTGATAAATCAGGGGCAAAAATAGTGAAGAGAATTTGTTGTTATTAATTTGGGGCTGGGCACCCCACAACCAGCTCTTCTATCAATTGGATAAGAAAAAGTAACCACTAGTATAGGGTGTGAAATTCCAATCAACAAGTGAGATAAAGATTCTCTATTTACGTCCTCATGAGCTAAAACAGGAGCACAAAACATAAGTAATTTTGAAAGGTTTAAAGGTAACACATGAGCAATTTACTTTGGAGTGGCGGTTAAATACCACATGTAGGTAGGTATGGTGGACACATTTGGAAAACTTTGGTTTTTGGGAGTTGGATGCACGAGTAGAGCTCATACTCAGTACAGGTGGAGGCTAGCCAAAGACAGGGAGCGACAAATCAAGAGAGCATAAGAGTCGTAATCATGCATAGCAACATAAACATCATTAATCAAAGCATAAGTGGTACCACAAGTTCAAAAACTAAATGATCATAGCGTCTATAAGTGACTGGTTCATATTCATAAAAATGGTGTGAGCATGCGCCAAGTCAACCCAATAAAACATTCAACAGAGAACACCACAAATTTATGCTTCAATATGACAAGAACAACTCATGATTCTTTCAATGGCACATTAAACACTCTCAGCTATTTTAGACTAATCATGCTACTAAATAACCACTAGGTTTTAGAATTAAAATAACATATAGCATGATATGAAAAAGTCTAGCCACAGTCTATACAAGCTTCTACTTGCACTGTTATACGTCTCCAACGTATCTATAATTTCTGATGCTCCATGATCATATTATGCCAATTGCTACTTGTTTTCCCCTTATTTATAGCATTTTTATAAGTTTTCCGGGACTAACCTATTAACAAGATGCCAAGTGCCAGTTCCCTGTTTTCTGCTGTTTTTGGTTTCAGAAAAGTTGTTCTGGAAACATTCTCGGAATTGGACCCCACAAAGCCCGAAGTGCCTATTTTCCTCGGAAGCATCCAGAACACCGAAGAGGAGTCGAAGACGGGCATCAGGGGGGCTACACCATAGGGTGGTGCGAGTCCCCCTGGCCGCGCCACCTATGGGTGTGGGGGCCCTGGAGCTCCACCGCCTTTGTCCTTTCGCCTATTTAATCCCCCGGATGGAAAACCCTAAAAAACTTATAAAAAATCCCCGAAAAGTTCCGCAGTCGCCGTCACCGTCAACCCTAGATCAAGGGGGTTCTGAAGATGTTTCCGGCACCCTGCCAGAGAGGAGATCTTCACTGGAGGCTTCTACATCACCATGCCTGCCTCCGAAGTGATGCGTGAGTAGTTGATCCTTGGACTACGGGTTCGTAGCTGCAGCTAGATGGTTGTGTTCTCCTCATATGCCTCCATGTTTAGATCTCGTGAGCTGCCTATCATGATCGAGATTGATCTTATGTATTTCTATGTGCTGTGTTTACTGGGATCCGATGAATATTGAACTTATGCCAAGTTGATTATAGTCTTTATTTGCTTATGCTATTTGTGATCTTGTATGCTTTCCGTTGCTAGTGGTTGCTCTGGCCAAGTAGTTGCTAGTGACTCCAAGAGGGACTATTTATGCTCGATAGTGGGTTCATGCCTCCTCACCACCTTGCTCGAGTGACAGAAACATGAAGGGGGGATGTGTTGTTGCCATTAGGGAGAAACCAGCGGTGAGAGTGCCCGCGTGCATAATCATTGCTTACATTACACACTTTGTTTAATGCAATTATCTGTTGCTTGCAACTTAATACCTAAGGGGGTTCGGATGATACCCTGAGGGTCGATTATTAGTCATAGATGCATATGGATGTCGGTCTATGTATCTTGTTGTAATTCCCGCACTAAATATCATAGTAATCTTCATGTCATATTTTGCACTACGGTGCAGCCTCTATTTGTCAATTGCCCAGCTGTAATTTGTTCTCCCATCATGCTATCTTTTAAGGAGAGACACCACTAGTGAACCTATGAACCCTGGTCCATTTTCCCACACTGTTAAACAAACCACAACTATTTCCTGCTTTCTTTACTTACTGCAAGCATACACTGTTTTCCACACTATACGTCTAATCTTTGTTTTCAGCAAGACTGGTGAGATTGACAACCTCACTATACTGTTGGGGCAAAGTATTTTGGTTGTGTTGTGTGCAGGTTCCACGTTGTTGCTGACACCAGTGAAGCGCCAGCACCACCGTCAGTGGCATCAACCTTCCGAAGGTCCTCTTTCTCCTACTGGATTGATAACCCTGGTTCTTAACTAAGGGGGAAACTCCTACCGCTGTGCTCATCACACCCTCCTCTTGGGGTTCCCAACAAAGCGCATCAAGGATTTTTTTTGGCGCCGTTGCCGGGGAGGAAGAAGTCTTCTGGCAAGGGGAGTCTCTCACTCTCAACCTCTTTATTTTGTTTATTGTCTTGTTTTTATTTTTTGTCTTGTTTTGCTTCTCTATATAAAAAAACACAAAAAAATAGTTTTTATTCTAGTTGTTATTTTTGCTTTATCATGCTTGCTATCAATGTTTGATGTCTTTGAAACTAGATCTTTTAGGCAAGGTGGGTTCACGGATGAACAACAAAAACATTATAAGGAACACTGCTTGTCATAAAAAGGGATACACTTATGGGAGCAAATTAATAAATTGCATCACTATGCTAAAAACGTGTGCTCTACTTATAGTGTTACTTATTGCTTTGATAAATCTTGTTGTTGTAGGAGGTATAAACACCTCCCTTTTCAATGCGAGTATAATGATAATGTTACCATATCTTCTTATGTTAAGGGAAATTATGAATTATATGATGTGGAACAAATTGAAGAATTTATTGCTTGGAAGGGTGCATTCGAAATTTCTTATTTGCTTGAAATTATTGATGATGCACCTTATAAATATGAGATTTATGCTATACTTGAATATTGCTTTGATAATTAAAAGGATTGTAATTACTACATAATGGAATATCTTAATAAATGCTCTCAACCTAAGAAAGTAACTGATGCCTTGCAGGAACCTATGGAAGAAGAAACTGCTGAACCTGGAAGCTCATTGGATGAAAAAGAGGAGGAGAGTGGTGATCAAGAGGAGGAAGAATGGAGCTACCCATGTCTACCTCCCAATGATCGTAACTCTTTAACTCATACATTATTTGATGAAATTGATACTTGCTATACTTGTGACCTTGATACTACTATGAATGAAAATTGTGAGAATGATATTGCTACTATTATTTATGATAATCCATGCTACTTGATTAAATCCTATGATAATCCTCTGTTTATTCCAACTATTGATATGCATGACAATGAGGAAGTTTTTTTAGAAAATTTATATGATAATGCTCTTGAGGATGGTCCTATGTTACTTGATGTTATAAATTATAATGCTACTGAAAATAGGATTGCTATAATGTGTCCTATACCTTTTAAGAGTGACCAATCATCTTGTTTTTCTATTGGTAAAAGTGGGAAGAAAGAGGAGCTGATTTTAAATTTTGATCCCACTGTTTTGGAGCTTGATATGAATTGTGTGCTTTTAGACCATGACAAACATGCTTTATGTGATAATTATGTTGTTGAGTTTGTTCATGATTCTACTGAAAATTATTATGAGAGAGGAAAATATGGTTGTAGGAATTTTCATGTTACTAAAATACCTCTCTTTTTGTTGAAAGTTTTGAAGTTGCTGTTGTTCTACCTTCCCATGATCTCTAGTTTGAGCTTCTTTGATTTATTTCTTTACAAGATTCCTATGCATAGGAAGTGGGTTATACTTAAATTTGTTTTATACTTTGTTATTGATGCTCTCTTTTGCTTAATTCATATTTCTTATGTGAGCATCTTCTTGCTTTCTATGCCTAGCTGAAAGGCGTTAAAGAAAAGCGCTACCGGGAGATAACCTGTTTTATTTCGCTGTTTTCAACCCGTTTTATTTCGTTTTCTTTGGTGTGCTTTGCACCTGGGTGTTTTATACTTTCTTAGAAACCCTTCTGTATCTTTTCTTTTGTGTTTTTGTTGAGACAAGTAAAGCCTCTAGTGGAAAGTTGAGCTTATATTTCGGATTTCTGCGCAGGAAACATATTTCTGCTGTCCACTGTTAATTCCGTTAAACATCACAGAAAATTCAAAATAACCTGAGTTTTTATGTGCTTAATCCTGAGTTTTATACGCAAATTTTCTTAGTTGACCAAATTTTCATTTGAGCAACAAAAGATTTTTGAAAAAATCGATCTTTACCTGCTGTTCTGTTTAGACAGATTTCTGCCAGTTATCGCATTTGCATCTTAATCTCTTTCTTTTGGTGTTCTTTTGAGAAAAAGAGTTTTAAAAGAAGTTGTGACAGTAGCTAATGTGTTTTTTAGTGTTAGAATTGTGTTCAAACTGAACCACGTGAATTTATTATTTCAATTGCACTAACGTTGCTAATGAAGATTGTGAGAATTTTGGTGTGAAGGAAGTTTTCAAGGGTCAAAAGAAGAGGATGATATGATGTGATCAAGAAGAGTGAAAATCCTAAAATTGGGGATGCCCCGGTGGTACATCCCAGAAAATTCCAAGAAGACTCAAGTGTCTAAGCTTGGGGATGCCCAAGGCATCCCCTTCTTCATCAACAAATTATCAGGTCATTTCTAGTGAAACTATATTTTTATTCGGTCGCATCTTATGTACTTTGCTTGGAGCATATTTTATTTTTATTTTAAGTTCTTTTTTGTTTTTTATTTCAGTTTATTTTTTATTTTTCAATAAGATTGGTTGGACCCGAGCATTCTTTTATTGGAGAGTGACACGCTCCGCTTTTTCATGAGAATACATTGTATTCTTAATCTCTGTCTAGCTGTTGCATTTATTTAGCTCCTGTTTTGCATGCATCTCTTATTAGAGTTGTTAGTTTTGTTAGTGTTATGTGAGTACTCTCATGTTTTCTTGCTGTATCATAAATAGTATTTTTGTTAAAGCATGTTTTGTATTGTGCTTGTTGGGAGAAAGAAAATTGTTGCTTGAAGTAGAATTTATAACAGTACTAGTAGAAGCCTGTATAGACCATGGCTAGAACTTTTTCATGCCATGCTAAATGTTATTTTAGTTTTAAAGCCTTGTGGTTATTGAGTAGCATTATTAGCCTCAAATATCTGAGAGTGTTTAATATGTATTGTCGAGACATCGTGGTAGATTTCATAGACGGGGGTGCCATGAGACTACCGATAGAGACATGGGGGGACGTGGTTGTGCGAAGGACAATGACACAGGGTTTTTACCCAGGTTCGGTACGGCGCAGTAATGCGATGTTCCTACTCCTGCAAACTCACTATTCAGGACTAAAGCCTGGAAATACAGAGTACAATGTGAGGTTCTATTGGCTGCTCGTCAAGGATCAACCTCTCGGCGAGTTAGCCTTTAGCTTCTTGCCTATCTATCATATCTCCCGTCCGGCTTTATATAATAGCCGGATTAGGGCATACAGAGTAGGAAACCTAGAACACTACGGTATCTCTTTAACTTGGAAAGTAAGGAATCCGCCTTCTACTCCAAGCGAGATCACGTAGGCCGTGATCCGGGTTCTTCTAGAATCCGGTTTCTGTGCGTCAGCTTACTGGGCCGCCTAACGGACCATAGCCCATCACCATTTAGGCCACCCTGGTAGTCTGGCACTTTAGACTACCATCTGATATACCCCTAGTTGGTATATATCCGACAGTAGCCCCCAAGAAGGATTAGGACTCGGATTCGCCGTCTTTCGCCAAATGCATATTTTCCAAGAAATATCGGCCTGCAGTCTTGATTCTTCTTTTTCTCCTCAAAGGATGTTACAACGCAAAAACTCGGAATCTGGAAAATCCGGCTTTTCTCCCACGAATCTTCGCGGAGAAGGAACTTCCTAAGTCAACACTTTAATCTTGCTGACGTAAGGGACGTTTGGGTTACAGGTGGGAAACCCAGAAACATATCTCTGACATATTCTCGCAAGAAACGAGGCGATAGCAATAATCACCCGTCGTTTCATTTCCCGGAATTTCCGGCGAGTGACACGCGTTGATCATCCAACGGTCAAAAGAGCCGTTAGCACGCATCGTGAAGAGATTCCGGCTATAAATAGTCGTCTTCGTCCTCCTCAGAAACCTTCCGCTCTCACTTCCCAGCACCACTCCAGCGCCAAAGTTCTCGCAGCACCCTTCCCGAGCGCACGAAGCACCCAGGACCTCATCGGAGCGACCAAGCGCCGCCACTCGATGTCATCTCCGTCATCCTCCCCGGCCCGCACCGTCGCAAAAGACATAGACGAGATAATCGCCACAATGGACCCGCAACTGGACTCGCCAGTGCAAGCCTCCGGCGACGAGCCGGTGAAGGTCTCCGGCGGCGCGGAGGGCGAGGAAATCCCTCTCGCCTCCGTGGATCATGCGGGATCTTACTCCGCGCCTCCCCCACCGTTCGCGCCCGAGACGGTGGAGGAGAAAATCGCGCTCGTCGGAGACGAGCTCGCGGCCGCGGAGGCCGCTGCGTCCGCCGCCGCCGGAGCCGAAGAAGAGGCGGAAACTGCCGGCAACTGGAGAGCCAGCAGTATTCCGCCATCCCTCCTTCCGACAATGGAGAAGGAGGGACTCGTACTGAAGGGAAAATGGCGGCTCCCGGAGGAGGAGACCGAGCCCATGCCAAAGGACGAGGAATGCGTCCTTCTCTCCTCCCACCTCCAGAGAGGTATGGGTCTTCCGCCATCCGCCTTCTTCCTCCAAATTCTCGCCCACTATAACATCCAACCCCATAACCTGGCACCCAACTCCATCCTTTATTTAGCCGGATTTCAGGCCCTTTTCGAGGGTTATCTAGGTATAGCACCTAGGTTAGATTTCTGGCTTTATTGTTTTGGGGTTAAGCGGAACTCTTCAGAGGGCGCACTCCCAACTTGTGGGACCATTTCCGTCACTCTTTGGAGATTTAGGGAGGATTGGTTCCCCAAGATTAAAACATCAGAATCCGTCAAATTTTGGACGGGTTCCTTCTTTTATCATCCCGACGTTCCCTTTCCTGGGAAAACCACCGGGGTTCCACCTTTCTTGAACACCGCCGCTGTTCCCCAAGAAAATTGGGGAACTGAAGCAGTTCAAACCCTGCCGCCGGATCTTCTCAGGATCAAGCGGCGCATCGCAAAGCTCGTCGCCTCTGATCTGCCTCTAACCGGCATGGACACAGTCCTTTGCTGGTTGGAAAGGTGGATTCAGCCTTTGGGAATCATGGCGCTCGCCTCCTCTGCGAATATTCGGGAGATGGCGATGCGATGCGGACAACCGACAAGGTTTGGTTGGCAAAAGATTTACGGAAACGCGTAAATCAATTGGTCGCATCCCGCGACCAATACGAAGAAAGCTGGCCAATGTATACGGCCGAGAATCCGGCTCCCAAGGTACATTTTTCGCCTTTTATGTTTAACTTCTTGTCGTTTACTTGGTTTTCATGCTTTCAACTAATTTTTTGTCTTTTTGACAGAATGCCGAACTTCCTGAGTCGAAACTTGCTTCCGATGCCGATATGGAAGCATTGCGCTCTGCCTTTGCCGGTGGACGTAAGCGCAAGAAGATTTCCGCTTCCCAGGAAGTCATTGATCTTGACGGGGTCCCCGTCGTCACCTCCAGGTTTGAACATCTGGGTTTGTTCTACTTTGTCGGAATTTTGTTCCTTTACCTCGGAGTTTAACTTTCCGGCTTTTTTTTTCTTTTTAGCCTGCCCCCCTCTACTCTGAAGCCGAAAAAGCTGAAGAGGCACAAGGCTGTGGCCAGCAGAGGCCCACACCCTTCTCCTGCTACCGCTCCAACTACACTAATCGCAGCAATAGAGGAGCATGCTGCAGCCCCCAACACCGAGTCCCAGACCAGCCAACCCATTGTGCCGGAAACGGACACGAGGGAAAGGGCGGTCCCTGAGGTGTGAGGTCCTTCTCGGATAACTGAGGAGGAGATTCCCACCTTTGATAAGGAATTCAAAGATATCAACGAGGGCCTTAGCACAGTTGGGACTCTTTTTGCCGACTACACAAAAGAGTTCACTGAAGACTTGGCAGGTTTACAGCGGATGAGCCAGGTATTATCTCTAGCCCCCAAGCAATAAGTCGAATGTATGATTTTCACTTAATGCTTTTTATCTTTATCATGCTTGTTTCTAACTTAAGCGTTCTGGTTCGTTTCCTTATTTCAGCAAACCGCTGAAACCATAAATATGGAAGTTTTCAACAAGCTAACTTTCAAGAATAAGGAGGTTAGAAGCCTTCTCTCTATTCTTGAAGTTAAGGAAACGGAGCTGGCATCATCTCAGCTGGCGCTGAAGGAAACAACAGGTAACTTTTAGTTCTCTGTAGTTCCTTGTCCATAATTTTTGCTAAGTACTTTTCCGAGTTTTCTTATCTCGGATATTTGTCCTTGCTTTTCAGCTGCCTTGGCGAAAGCCAAGCAAATAGCTGAAGATGCCGGTAATGCCGAGAATCTCCGCCGGGAGAATATGGACCTTCATAAGGAACTTATGAAGGCTCAAAAAGATGGAGGCCAGCAATATGGCTCTTGGAATTTCTCAATCCAAGGCCTCCCAGCAAGCGGACAAGGACAAGGCCACTATCCAAGATTTGGAGAACGCCTTGAACCTGCGCCTGGAGGAAGGCTCCAAGATGGACAAGATTCTCGGTAAGTTATCAACTTTTACCGGACTTTCCATGTCTTAACCTTTTTCTCTGTTTTTCCGCTAACTCTTCGGTTATTTTTCCTTGAAAAAACAGGAGATGACCCAGATCTTACCCGGATTGAGAAAATCCGAGCCTTCGGGAGGGTGTTCACTGCGATCCGAGCTGCAGGCATGCAGCTGGTCAACAATTACCTTCCCACAAGAACTGGGGAGTTCTCGGAAGTTGAATAACTTCCGGAAGCTATCCTGGAGGTGGCGGAGTCCAAGGAATCCACCTTGCGCTCCGCAGCACGGGGTGGTGCACGCATGGCCTTAGGCCTTATGTGTATGCATTATCCCAGTGCCAAATCTTGGCGCGTGGCGTCCGGTATCCCTGTTGGATATACGGAGACCCATCGGACCATCATCTTTGACGAGATCAAGGGTCACGCCAACAAGATCGCCTCCATGGTGAACATCTCCATCACCTATCCGGAAGAAGAAATTCCAGCAGCCCCCGAGGATGACAGCAGCGAGGAAGACTCGGATGCTTGAAGAATTCTCCTTGTCCTGGATGGTGGAAATAGGAAATAGGAGCATTACTGCACTTTACAATGTAATTCATATTGTAATGCTTCTATTCTTTTGTATAAACAAGTACTCCGCCCTTTGCAGTTAACATTTATGAAATCCTTTGCAATTTTTCCGGGTTTTATATTCCTTTATCTTCCAAGTTCTCTGGTTTGTGTGCTTTAACTATCCTTAGCGTTTAAAATGGCTCAGTAGTACTGTAATCTTCACGCCAAGTTACCGGGTATAACCAATCAGTTTAAACTTGGAAACATGGATCATACTAAAGGCATTTTTACTTACTAGCTCCAGTGACCCAGCACATAAACAATCAGATAATTCTTAGAGAAAAGTAAGGAATTTTTTGAATGAAACTCGGGCACGCAGGCACAATCCGAGTTTCCCTTAACCTTTAGTAGGCTGAAAATCATTCAGTTTTTAAACGCCGAGCACGCAGGCACAATTCGGGTTAACATTGAGTATTTTGTAAGATCATTGGGAAATAGATGAGACGGAATCATGCTTTGTACTATAATAAACTTGTAAAAACATGGATGTAAGAATTCCGACAACTTTATTTCATGATCTCAAAGATGGTTACATAGAAATTGAACTAAGCATAGAAGGGACGTAACTGCTGGATACTCCAGGGCCTCTTTGTCTCCCCTAGTTCATCATCTATCTTTCTCTTTCTTTTGCGATTCGGCTTCTCGGGATCATCTTCCGTATCGCGAATGTCTACAAGATAATACGATCCATTCTTCGTCATGGCTTTACTGATGAAAAATGGTCCTTCCCATACTGGGGCCAGTTTGTGCTTTCTTTGCTGCACCAATCTTAGCACTAGGTCACCTTCTTTAAAAGAATGATGCCTAATTTTCTGACTATGATAACGTCGTAAACCTTGCTGATAGATGGCGGATCTTTGAAGCACAAGTTCTCGTTCTTCTTCTAAGAGATCGATGGCATCCTGTCGTGCATTTTCGGCATCTGATTCATCGAAATACTGCACTCTTGGGCTGTCATGGAGCATGTCCGTTGGGAGAATTGCTTCCGCACCATAAACTAGGAAAAACGGGGTTTGCCCAGTTGACCTATTTGGTGTTGTTCGGATACTCCAAAGCACGGAAGGTAACTCTTCTACCCATGCTCCAGCTGCTCTATGAAGAGGATATCCGAGTCCTGGGCATATCCCTTGTAAGATTGAGCTATTCATTCTTTCAACCTGACCATTGGATTGCGGGTGTGCCACAGATGCAAGATCTAGGCGAATTACCATTTGTCGGCAATATTTTGCCAACTCTCCAATATAGAAATTTGTCCCGTTATCGATTATTATGCTGTGTGGAACGCCGTATCTCATGACTATGTCAATGATGAAATTTCTGGCAGTCACACCGTCAAGCTTTTTGATGGGTTTGGCCTCCACCCACTTGGTGTATTTATCCACTGCAACGAGTAGATGCGTAAGTCCGCCTCTGGCAGTTTTGAATGGTCCCATCATATCTAGCCCCCAGACCGCAAACGGCCATGTAATGGGGATAGTTTTGAGTGTTTGGGCCGGCATATTTGTCTGCTTGGCGTAATATTGACACCCTGCACATGTGTTTACTATGTGCTCAGCGTCCGTCTTGGCTGTTAGCCAGAAAAACCTGGTGCGGAATGCTTTTTTGACTATGATTTTTGATTGAGCATGATGTCCGCAATCTCCGGCATGGATTTCTTGCAGAATTTCTCGTCCTTCCTCTGGTGAAATACATCGTAGAAAAATTCCGGTAGTGCTGCGTTTATACAGGCAATTATTAATTACCGTGTACCCTTTGCATCGACGCTGAATTTGTCTTTGCAAGACTTCGTCTGCTCCATCCGGGTACTTCTGATCAACTAAGAAGTTTAAATATGGGATTGTCCAATCCGGGTTAACGAGCATGACTTCAATTGACTCGGAAGCCAGAGGATAATCAACATCTCCACCTTTTATCGATGGTTCGTACAAATGTTGGACGAAAACCCCAGGTGGTAGGGTTTTTACCCTTTCTGACCCCATGCGGGCTAATGCGTCCGCGTTCCAATTTTCCTCCCGTTTAACATGGAGTACTTCGAATCCAAAGAAACAGATGGCAAACTCGTCCACCGTTCTCCGATATTCGGCCATTATAGGGCTTTTGACGTCCCAGGTTTGTTTGAGCTGGTGTTGTACCAAATCTGAGTCGCCATAGCATAGGATGCGTTTGACACCTATTTCCTTTGCAATATGCAAGCCGTGAAGCAAAGCTTCATATTCTGCCACGTTATTACTAGCGTTGAAGTGTATTTGTAATACATACTCCATTGTATCTCCTTTAGGGGATTTTAGAACTACATCAGCTCCAACACCCTCCTTCATCTTGGATCCGTCAAAGTGCATGATCCAGTACTCGGACTCCGGCATTGGTGTTTTTTCCATTGCTTCCGTCTAGTCGGCGACAAAATCTGCCAGAACCTGGGATTTTATTGCCGTCCTAGGCTGGTACCTAATATCGAATGCTGCTAGCTCGATGCCCCATTTGGCTACTCGGCCTGTTGCCTCCGCATTGTTTATTATATCCCCTAGTGGCGCTTTGCATACCACTGTTATGGAATGTCCTTGGAAGTAATGGCGAAGTTTTCTAGATGCGAAAAATACGCCATATGCCAGTTTTTGATAGTGTGGATACCTTTGTTTGGACTCGGAGAAAACTTCACTTATGTAATATACTGGATGCTGGTCTGGTATGCTTTGTTCGTCTTTCTTCCTTTCCACAACGATTACTGCACTAATAACCCGATTTGTAGCCGTAAGGTACAATAACATAGGTTCTTCGTCTTTTGGGGATGCCAAAATCGGAGCTTTCATCAAAGTTTCCTTCAACTGGGTTAGCGCTGCATCTGCCTCCTCTGTCCATTCAAATTTGTCGGATTTCTTCAACAATTTGTATAGTGGCAAGGCTTTATCCCCCAGCCGGCTAATAAACCTGCTGACGGCTGCAGCGGAACCCATCAATCTTTGTACATCTTTTTACGCACGTAGGCTTGGAGATGTTTAGGATTGCTTTGATCTTTTCCGGGTTTACTTCTATTCCTCTATGAGAAATGATAAAACTCAGAAGTTTTCCTGAGGGAACCCTGAATACACACTTTAATGGATTTAACTTCATTTTTTAAGTGCGCAAATTTTCGAAGGTTTCTCGCAAATCTTCAAGGAGTGTTTCTTTTTCCTTGGTTACGACAGCAATGTCGTCCACGTAAACATGGACATTTTTGCCAATCTGACTATGCAAACACCGTTGCATGCAACGCTGGTAGGTTGCACCTGCGTTCTTCAGGCCAAATGGCACGGTTATGTAATAGTACGTCCCATAAGGGGTTATGAACGAGGTTTTGATTTGATCCTCCTTGTTCATGCGTATTTGATGATACCCGGAATATGCATGCAAAAAGCACAAAAGCTCAGAGCCTGAAGTGGCATCTATTATTTGATAGATTCACGGTAACGCAAACCTATCTTTTGGACACAGTTTGTTCAGGCCAGTGTAATCTATACACATTCTAAGGGCAGTAGTATCTTTCTTCGGGACTAATACTGGATTTGCGCACCATTCATTATGTATAACTTCCCGGATAAAATCTGCTGCTAAAAGCCGGATAGTCTCCTTGCCAATAGCCTTCCGTCTTCTTCCGCCAAATCGACGCAGACCTTGCTTGACGGGTTTCGATCCTGGGATCACCTTGAGTTGATGCTCTGCAAGCTCCCTGGGTACGCCTGACATGTCCGCTGGACACCAAGCGAAAATATCCTAGTTCTCACGGAGGAACTTGATGAGCTCGCCTTCCTATTTGTCGGTCATCCTAGTTCCCACTACGACAAATTTTGTCGGATCTTTGGGATCTAGGATTACCTGTCTTGTATTCTCGGAAGCCTTGAAGCTATCTGCTGGCTTCCGGTTTTCTTTTCCTGCCGGCATTTCTGTCGGCGATACCTCTTTTGCCAGCTCTTTCAACTCTTCCTTTGCTATGACTTTTTCAGCGCAAAGGGCGTTTTCTTTTTCTAGCTCGTTTTCCAATTTGAAGTCTCCAGATATGGTGATTACTCCTCCTTTGAGTCCTGGCATCTTCAGCTTGTTATAGATATAACATGATCTTGCCATGAATTTGGCGAAAGCTGGACGTCCGAGTATCGCGTGATACACGCTTTCGAACGGCACAACCTCGAAGGATACTTTTTCCTGCCGGAAGTGATCTTTGTCTCCAAAGGTTACATCTAGGGAAATTTCTCCTAGGGATCGTGCTTGTCTGCCAGGAACTATGCCGTGAAAACGTATGTTGCTGTGGTTGAGCTGGGTCTCGGAAATTTTCAGATGCTTCAGTGTATCCAGGTACATTATGTTAATGCTGGATCCTCAGCACTCTTTTTAGCCTAATGTTTTGAACAATAGGAATTACGATTAGAGCTTGTGTGCCGGGTTCAGGGATATTCCCGAGATGATCAGACTGATCCCAGGTAATTGGTGTGTTTGAGTACTTCAAGAATTTCGGGGTTGCAGGGACAACCGCGTTTATTTCTCGAAGCGTTCTCTTTGCCACCTTTGCTGAAGGAGTTGCCAGGAAAGTTAGGTTGCATTCTCCATCAACTCTCGGAAACTTAGGCTCGCCTTTTTGCTGTTGTTCCTGGATTTTTTCGTCAATGTCCGATTCACTGTCTTCTTTCTCAGCTTCTGGCTTTTGCTTGGAAAACTTCCTCTTGGAATTCTTCCCTTTGTTTCCGGATCCTGCACTACCTTTCATATGCTTGTTCAAGCGGCATTGTGCGTTAGTATGAGTGGGCTTCCCAAATTACGAGTGCTGGACACAGTTTTCCGACTTTATTTTCTCCCACTCTTCTTTAGTGTAGTTTATCGGCTCGGTACTACGTCCTTTCCACCTATTGCCATTTTCCCTTCCAAAGGCTATGTTTACCTCTTTGGGTTTTTGTGCTGCATCTGGAGTTCCTTTTTTCTCAGGGCGAGGGTCCTTTTTGGCCTGTATCAGTGTATCGATATTGCCTCCTCTTGCCCTGATGTCGTCCTCTACTGCAGCGTGTTCGTTGGCAGTTGTAAGCATAGATCCGAGATCTTTGTGCTTTTTGGAGCCAATCGTGAACTGTACAAGTCCGGGTTTGAGGCCATTGACGAAAGCATGCATTGCTTGAACGTCAGTTACTCCAGAGCAACTATTCTTCATTGCCGTCCATCTTGAGATGAAATCCACGTATGGTTCGTCCTCAAATTGGGTGCAACGGTTTAGCTGGTTGATGCTATTCGGGCGTTTGTAGGTTCCCCAGAAATGCTGAGTAAATACTCGAGCCATATCATCCCAGCTGTCGACAGTTCTGGAGGGTAATCCATTGATCCAATCTCTGGCTCCATCCAGTAACATTAGGGTTAGAAACTTTACAGCTTCCTAGTCTGTCCCATTGTTGATCTGGACGGCTGCTTCTCGGGATCATACCAAGTATCTAGGCGGTCACCTCTGCGCTTGTTGCGGAAATCTTGGCGTATGTGGCTGTCATGGTGCTTCCTTCTCGGCTCGAATGCATCGAGCAGAGGCTGAGTAGGGTCTCTGAGTGCATACATATCAGCGATCTTGATCGTCTCGGCGAGCGTACTCGGCATCTCTCTCTGCAGCTTTTGCCACAACATGCTGCCATGCCTGCAGCCTTGAGCAAACCAGGCGATTGCCTGTGACTGATTCACACCCTCGCAGGTGTTCCTCAGTGTGCTCCACCGAGTAAGGTACTCTCGGTCAGTCTCCTCTTCTTGCTGCTTGCAAGCAGATAGTTGTTGCGGCCTGTTCGGCTGCTTGTACGTGCTGGTGAAGTTGCTGATGAAGGCTTCCGAGAAGTCCAGCCAGCAGTTGATGCTGTCTCTAGGCAGGTTGTTGAGCCAAATCCGAGCAGGGCCCTCCAGCATCTGCGGAACATACCGCACAGCCCATCTCCTGTTGCCGCCTGCAATGTGCACATCGGTGACATAGTCGCTTAGCCAGTCTTCCGGCTTGGTGCTGCCATCATAGCACTTGGTCCCTCTAGCCAGCTGAAACTTGTTCACGGAGGGCTCCTCCATGATGCGGCGACCAAAACAATCTGGGCCGGGTGGCCCCTTCGACTCGAGCTGCGAAGACCGGTTGATCCGGTCTATCTTGTATCTTGCATCGCTGGGCTCCAGCATGCGGTCACCCAAACGATAAGTGACATCTCTTGGGTCAGCGTACCCGGCCATCTCCATTGCCGAGTACCCATCATCGTAGCGGTCTTGCGGCTGCACAACTGCTGGCTGCCGCACCCTCTGCTGAACCGGGTTGGCGGCCTGATGCCGAAATGGTCCTGCACGGTTTCCTCCTTGCCCCTTGCTGTGAGCTTTAGTGGCTTGATAGCCTGCTCCTGCAGAGTTGTGTTTCTGACCGGGCTGCCGCGCCATAGCGTGCTGTTTTCCGGCGGCAGCCGGGTCGTACACCTACATCTGTTTGTTCTTTCCAGAGTTCACACTCTGGTCCCTCTCATTGCCAGGAAGCGGCGATGAGGCCTGATCCGTAGATCTGACCGCATGCGAGTGCACAACCTGAGAAGCGCCAGCTCCCGGATTGGCTTTCCGGAACTCCTCGTTCTTCCTGCCAGCTTCTAGCACTAGCTCATTCAACCTCTCATGCTTCCTAGTGCGCGCGTCGCCAGTGAGATGCGGCAACTCAGCAGCCACTGCCTCTGCAGCCCTAAGAGTTTTGGCAGGAGTGCTATATTTTGGCCTACCAGCAGTGTTCAAACTAGCAGATTGGCTAGCAGCCCTACCATCTCTAGCCAGCTCAGCGCCTAAGTTGCGACGGGTAGCGCCTAGCTTGCTAGGTAGCCTAGAAACAGGAGTAAAACCATGTGATCTATTGTACTCGTTTTGATCTAGGTTAAGCTCAAGCCTAACCATCTCCAGCTCCTGGGACTCCGCGAGTAGAGGTTGACGCTGTTGCTTGAGTTGCGCCTTCATTGGCATGAGCTCGAGCTCGGTGGGAGGCGGCATGCCCAGCCGCTCGGTGGCGCCACCGCGAGCAACTGGTATAGCCGCGGACGTGGAAGCATCCACGTAACCCGGAATGTTCTCGGGCATGTCGTAGGGCTTGTGGACCCTTGCGCCAGCAGGTTCCTCGATGACTCCCGCGGTAGCTGCCGCGCCTTTCCCGGCATCGATAGCCGGGCCTGTCATCATCACCTCCACGCTGTCTGCAGAGCAGCCAGAAGGCTTCCCGCGGGCAGCGAGTACAGCAGGAGGATCTTCCGCGACGAGCACCTCCTCCGGGAACTCGCGAATGACGGTGGTGGCGACGTAGACCAGATGCGCACCGAAGGAAAGCACCGAGCCGCCTGCTGGCACGGGCCTGCTGCCGAAATCGCCGGCGTTGTCGGTGACGAAGTCGAAGGAGCCGAATCTGTGGACAAGGACACAGACCACGCGCTCCCCCGAAGCAGAAACGGGTCCCGTCCGAATATGAACCCCAGCCAGCGCTGCTGCTGGCCCCACGGTGGGCGCCAACTGTCGTGGTGTTGAGAAGACAGATGCCATGGGATGTCTTAAGTGTTGGGGCTGATGGACGTTGTAGGTATCCGGGGAGGGATCGCACGGCGAGTATCCGCGCTCAGATAAGACTACAAACAACAAGAACTACCCAGGTTCGGGGCCCTCGTGTGGAGGTAACACCCCTACTCCTGCCTATCTCTCTGTATGTATAATCTCCGAGTAGCCACAGTACAAACTTGTCTCTCAGCCGAGTAGCCACTCGGCAGTTCTCTCTCGCTCTAGTGCTGGCTCTTGTAATAAATGCGATCTGGAGCAACGTCCCTCGTGCAGGAGGGGGCAGGGCATCTTATATACTGGTGCCCAGCCGAATAAACAAAGACTAAAAGGTACAACTTGATGGGACACGCCCTCTTCTAAACGGAGCACGCCTCCGGCTTCTCGCCGACCCGGGTGCGGGAAGTCGCCACGCCGTTCGGCAGATGGGACCTGTCCACCCTGTCAGTCTCATAGAGTAGGCCCCCTGACATGTCCTGTCCCCTCTGTCAGTGACAGGACTTGACAGGCGCCTACCTCACGGTAGCCACGCCGTAGTGGGGGTAATCACGCGCTCCGTAAGTTGAACCGCACGCCTGTACGGCTACAAGATACGCGGGATCTTGTCAGAACGGCTCCATTGACTTCTTGCCCGAGTAGGAACGCAGCGCATCTACTCGGACCACTTGACCGCTACCCGGACGAATACAATCTTCCTCCTTATCGCCTCTTGGCCTTCAATACTTATGACCGGATAGAGACTACCCGGGTAGCCATCTACCCGACCAACAGTACCATGATCTTCATTTTACCACTTGTCTTACCCCTACTCGGGGGTAGCCCCCCGACAAACATGGATATACAAAGAACCGACCAAACATGATAATATATAAATGAGTGTGATGTCGGTATACCTCCCCCGAAGCTTACACTTTTGGCCTAAGTGGAGATCAATCACAGCGCGGGAAAATCCCCACTATGGTGGGTCGTCCCTCGCATGGTCGTACTCGGGCGCCCAAGAAGAAGATGAAGCAGCAGGCGCATAGTCATAACCGGAGTGCTGGTACGAGATCCCTGTGGTGTCGAAGCGCTGGACGAATTCACTATCGTCCCCCTCTCCAACATCCTCGCCTTGCTGGGGGTGGCGCTCAATGTATGCGTCCAGCTCACTCTCAGAAAGCATCCACCCTTGCCTGTCATTAAGATTAAAAAAAAGAGGTGCAGGCAAAAGTACTTTCCTAACAGTTTTAGTCACTCTCTACCTAGATTGTTTGGAGAAAGTTATTTCAAAAGATAAATTGTACAAGTGAGCATGGGTAGAAAGAAACTTATGTTGAACCATGGAAACAAGGTCCAGCCTCTCTAAAGGAAACTACAGGTCTAGAGGGTGTGGCTCCAAACCATGCAAAGCTAGCAAGTGCGAGGCAATAAGACCTCCACGAATTCCGCCCTTCTCACGGTTAAGCGAAAGATGGTAAGCAATTAAAGCACCAACGTTATAAGACCTATGTAACATCCCTGATTTTTAGAGAACTCAAAAATCACAAAAATTGAAACCTTTTGTTTTCATGATAAAACAAGACACCAAAAATCAAATAAAAGGAAGAAAGAAAATAAAACAATATGTAATTGGAATAAAGAATCCAAGTTGCATTAATTCCAAAAACCATAAAGCTTATTTCTAAAATAAAATATGTTCTCCCATGTGAATAAAATATTATCTTAGTAAACATCTTTATCAAACATGTATTCAACTCAACTACCATTTTGAAAATGATTATGATAATTAAAAAAATCAGAGAGTTACTATCTCTAATATATTCTCCTTGTCTCCAAGAAATTATATCACTATTATTATTAACCTTAAATGGATAAAAGTTGGTTATTTGTTTTCCAAGTATTATGTCAATCAACAAAACAATAAGGTGTTATATATATTATTGAGTTATTGAAAACAAGTAAAGTACCTTGGAAAAATAATGTTTTCAATTGGGAAAACAACATCTTCATGTGAGAAAACCCCATTATTTTTATTAAACCCCAATTCAAATAAATAATGAAAATTTTCTATTAATTGAATATTCATGTTTTCATCATATTTTAAAATTATAAAAAATGAAAACACTTTGAAATGGTTTTGGAAAATAGTATTTGATCATTATAAAGCTTCTGAATTTTTTTTTGACCAATATTCAAATTTTATAATTTTCTAAATTAAAAATCACATTAAGCAACTATGAAGGAATTATTTCAATTTTCAAAATTCAATAATAAAAAAATGTTGAAATGTTTACAAAAATGATATTTTTTGAAGGTATTAATATTTCAAGATTTTAGAAATTTATTTGAGGTCATTTGGAATTTTTAATCATAAGTTATGGATTTAAGAATAAAAAAAGAAAAGAAAAAGAAAAAAGAACAAAAAAAAGGCTAGCCCAGCCAGTTACCTGCCACGCAACGCAGCAGGCATAGGCCCAACGCCAGCGCAAGCCCAACAATCCAAGCCCACCTCGCAGCCCGCGGCCTCCCTCTCTCTCTTCTCTGTCCGACAGGCGGTTCCCATGGTGACATCAGCGATGACGCAGTCGTCATCAACCTCCTGCCAATGAAACGTGTCCGTTTCAAAGCGAAATTTTCTCGCGTTGATTGTGGGTGTTTAAGGCCATAAATATCGCCCCTCCTTGGCTCTATAATTAGCCTCCCCTTCTCTCTCTTTCCCCTCTCTTTTCTCTTCGATTTGTGCCACGAGGCAGAAGAAATCGCTCGCCGGACTTCCGTCTATCCGCCGCCATCGTCCGTCGTTTCTGGCTACCGTAACCATCCTCGTCATCCCCTTTTTGCTCCATTCGATCTCCCTCGCCTGTGCGCACCCATCTAACCGATTGCTCGATTTTTTACATGCAACAGAGAGGTGGCATAGGGGACACCCGAGGTTCGCCGGAGCCACGCCGTCCCATCCGTGTTGTCCGACCATTCCAGAAGGCCATAGCCCATGTTGTCATCTCCATTAAGCTTTCCGTGATCTTCCGCGTCACGTCGTGATCTCCGTTGAGCTCGAGGACCTCTGGAGCGTCGCCACCATCGGATTTCGAGCCATGGACCGCCGGAGCACTGCCGTGTTTGCCATCTCCGGCCACTTGCGCTGCGGTGAGTAAACCTAATCCCTGTAGCCGTCCGATCTATTTTTAACGCACGAGATTAGATCAAGGATCAAAGAGGTACCCTCTCGTTGGATCTGGATCCAACGATCTAGATTCAAAATAACTTAACCACGTCAGCGTGCCCAATCAGCGCCACGCCAGCGCCTTGTAACACCCGGGGGATTTCCCCCAATTAGATTTGGTTGCAAAATCATTTAAAAATTCAAACCAATTTAAAAATTCACCCAAGATTCAATCAAATTCAAATTAGCAAATATTTTAAAGATGTCAAAAACAAAAGTTTGTGCAACTGGGCATTTTAAATGCTGATTGCATAGAAATTGTTTTCATAATTTTTGGAGTTTCAAAACCCCTCAAAATAACCTTTCTTCTCTCCCTTTTCTCTCTTACACAAAAAAGGGAAAAATAACTGCTGGGGGAGGCAGGCCCAAAGGCCCACCTACGACCCCGAGCGCCCAGCCCACCTCCTCTTTCTTCTCCGTACGAACAACAGGAGAGCACGCCCTAGACGTCGCTGTCAACCGCACCCACCTGCTCCCCTCCTTTGCCCTCCTTTATGTACCCCTCCTCCAAGCCCCAAACCCTAGCCCCTCTTCCTTCTCCTCCTCCATCCGCCGCCGTTCTTCCTCCTCCCCAAAATCCATGCCTTTTTCTTCTCTGTACTTTTCTGAATTTTTTCGGAGGGCCTCCATGGCTGCACCTTAGGGAGCATGGCGCGGCCACCACGGACATCGTCGGACCCCTGTTCCTGCGGGAATGGAACCGGGGAGCCACCCTCTTCCTCTGCGTCTCCATACCATGGCCGGAGGGCGTCCGAGGCGCCGGCACCGTCGAGCTTTTCCCCTCCCGCGCACAGCAGCCGCTCGTGGCCATCGCCGTCAGAATCCCGTCTTCCCCGCGCCTTCCGCTCGTTGACCAAGCCCCCCCGGTGAGCATCCGTCCGCCTGGACCTCCTTCCCCTCTCCTTCCCTTGCTCTCTGTGCCCCGCCATCGAGCGCCGTCCGCTGTAGGGCGTCGTCGTCGTCGTCGTTCTGTAACAGTTACGCTCTCTGAAACTACGTTGTTCGGAAATTCAGTTAAGGTCGACGAGTTAAATCATCTTCAGTCGGATCTGTATCCTTTCACGAACCGCACAATAGCCCAGTGGCTAAGGCCCTGGTCCGCACCCTTGGGATCCCTGGTTCAAATCCCATCTGCAGCATTCCGCCCACCTTTTTTCCGATTTTTGCCACTGTGGCTTCCACCCATCCCAGTCAGCGCCGCGTGGCACTGGGGCCCGCTTGTCAACCACTCTGGCTGGCTCTGCCCCGGTAGAAAACGTTTCGGCCATTTTCTTTTATTCTCGAAATCCAGAAAACAGAATTAAATCTTTATTTGTAAAATCCATAACAAATTGAAAAATGCTCCAATTTCAATGATTCAAATTTCTATGGATTCAGCATCTTGTGCTCTTTCTGTTAGTAACAAAGTTGCAAAATGTTTCTGTAATAAATTTTGCACTAAATAATTAAATACAGAAATGGCTATTAAAATTTGAAACTTTGGAAATCCATAACTTGAGTTCTGTTCACCCAAATTGAGCAAACTTGGGCTCTAAAATTTTGTCTTAACAAACTCTACACAGTGGTATTTTATTTGGTCACAATTGAATTAAATTTGAACATGTTTCCTTCTGTTTACTAAAAGGGGCAGAATAAAAATGCTTATGAAAAAATGCATAATAAATTCAATAATGATCCAAAAATTATGTTTAATAGCTCAAAATGTTCAGTGAAAGATTTTATACATGTTTTCAACCTTTTCAATACAATTTGTGCCCCATTCCATTTAAATTTGGTTAGCTCACCTACAAATTGTTATCCATGCTAATCAACATTTAAATTGATGGTTAAATAAATAACTTAAACCTTCCTAATTAAATGTTGGGCTTTTGTCTCAACTTAAATTGGTTAAGTTGCATCCCCGCCTGTCATGCATCCATATCTTGATCATGCTGGATCTTTTGCCGTAGAAGTAATTGCTGCATCCGGTGTTTGTTCTAGTTCGTTGCTTCTTCGCGGATAGGACGTTGAGATGATGTGAGCAACGACAAGTTCTTCGGATGTACCCCTACTTGCTGGATTCCAGGCAAGTATACTCACTTGCTACCTATGGCTTCCTTTCATCACTTGTTAACGATTCTTCCCGTTTCCTTTGTTCTAGCCTTATGATTCGATGCTTGTGTTCCGATCCCATCACATGTTTACCCTGCTGCCACGATATTGCCTTACCTCCACACCTATAACCCTGTTGTTTGTTGGCCTGTGTCGTACTAGCATGCTTAGGTTTGTTTGCGCCCGAGTCTTGTTGTCCTTTGTCTTATCACCTGTTTAGTTGATAGTTGGGTTTCAATTCAATCAACAACATGTTAATGTTTTTGGTAATATTAATTTGATGATAAGGCACCGGCAGGAGGCCCGGCGTGGTTTTGAGGCCTGCTAGTGTCGAACTTAATTAGGAAAAGGGTCGTGTCCTCCGATCCATGATGAGCGCGCTAACCACATGTGGGAAGCGAGTATGGGCGCCCCCCGCAACTTTGATTCGATTCGCATCTCGTCCAAATCGCCTCATTTAGTTCGGGTTTTCCATTTGCCGCATGCATATGCAGGTGCGAACCCTTGGCGCCAGGGTGGAACTTTTGTAGTCGGCATTTAGGGAGACACGTTCTTAGAGTGCTATGAGGGTCCCCTTTTCTTCGTGGGGCTTGATTAGCCGTGCGCTCAATTGCACGGGGTTCTTTGGGCTTGATGCGAAGAAGAGTTGGGTTGTGTTGAGTGCCTCGCTTGGTGGAAGTGCATTTCCATCTGGCGGGTCATTCTTACGTGTACGGACAAATTGGTGCATCCCTGCAGGGTTAATCTTCTCGAGAAGCCATGTTGTCCGCGGTTATGGATGACTTGGTGAAAGTGCTGGCTAACAAGTACTCAGACAACTTACACTTAACGATGATAACTTGACTAGTAATATAGATTACCTCCACCATAAAAATAAATGTCACCTTAATCAACAGTGTGAGTTTCCTTGGGTTGCTTCCTTAGTAGGGGGTAACACTGGATGGGTATTGTTTGGTGAGTAGTTATAGTTGGTTTTGTCGCGCTATCTTATCCCTTTCTTTTAGCCGGAAGTTGTAGCACGTCTCTTTAGTTTGTTAGTGCTGCCCGCTGCCGCCTCTTTGCAATAACCCCTTCCTTCCGTTGTACCCAAAGTATTTGTATCTTGTGATGATTGGTTACGCTGGTATCTTGTGAGTATGGTTTATCCACTTGCCAGTACTTAATAGTACTGACCCACGAATCCATTTCGTGGCTGCATATTCCACATTGCAGTCAACAGGTTTGAAGTCTGACGACGTTAGCTTGGGAATCCCTCCGGCTTGGCCTGGGCAGGGATTGGACGCCATCGGCTATCTTCAGGACTCTTAGTCCAATTTGTATCTTGTCCGTAGTCGGACGCTATGTTGTTTCTTCCGCTGTTATTTGGATCTTTGTATTGTATCAGTGGTATCCTTGACTCATTTGAGTCATCTTGTATATACCTCCTATGTTGTTGTTGTGGATTATTCGTGAACTGTTGTAATGTTATCACAAGTGGCAACCTGGAATCGGTTATTATGTGGATTTTGGCGGAGATGCTGAAATCTGCATAGTGCTCGATCCCGGGGCGTCACAAATGGTATCAGAGCATGGTTCCGATTCCCAAAGTTGTTTCGATACGAATGGTTATCGAAGCAACAGGTCCGCAAAGCCTGTAGGATAACCTCGCTAACGGTCGTGTTTCTAGAGTGTCAAAAACTATTTGTGCAAATCTGTTTTGGAAACCTCTCGATAGGATTCTTGTTTATTCCTTTCCTCTATTCTACTTCTCCTTCTATCTCATTTGTTTTGGAGTCTACTCTCGTACCTATCTTTCAAAGTGTTAGGATCCTACGTGGGTTGGACGTTCTCTTAGCCTTTTAACCTAATAGGTTCGAACTTTGGAAGGTTATCACTGGAATAGCATCATCATCAACAACGAGCAAGAACCTCTTGTTAGTGGTGTCGAGGAGATCAACTTGAAGCATGAAGACTCGATAGTCCAACTTTTCCCTCTCTCTTGGCGTTGGAGCGGATTGCGAGGGCACAATCCCTTGTTAGTGGTGTCGGCTGTAACACCCGGGGGATTTCCCCCAATTAGATTTGGTCGTTTTTCTTTTCGCATTGCATTGCATCATATGCATTGCACTTTCAAAATCATTTAAAAATTCAAACCAATTTAAAAATTCACCCAAAATTCAATCAAATTCAAATTAGCAAATATTTTAAAGATGTCAAAAACAAAAGTTTGTGCAACTGGGCATTTTAAATGCTGATTGCATAGAAATTGTTTTCATAATTTTTGGAGTTTCAAAACCCCTCAAAATAACCTTTTTTTCTCTCCCTTTTCTCTCTTACGAAAAAAAGGGAAAAAGAACCGCTGGGGGAGGCAGGCCCAAAGGCCCACCTACGACCCCGAACGCCCAGCCCACCTCCTCTTTCTTCTCTGTACGAACAACAGGAGAGCACGCCCTGGACGTCGCTGTCAACCGCACCCACCTGCTTCCCTACTTTCCCCTCCTTTATCTACCCATCCTCCAAGCCCCAAAACCTAGCCCCTCTTCCTTCTCCTCCTCCATCCGCCGCCGTTCTTCATCCTCCCCAAAATCCATGCCTTTTTCTTCTCTGTACTTTTCCGAATTTTTTCGGAGGGCCTCCATGGCTGCACCTTAAGGAGCATGGCGCGGCCACCACGGACGTCGTCGGACCCCGGTTCCCGCGGGAATGGAACCGGGGAGCCACCCTCTTCCTCTGCGTCTCCACACCATGGCCGGAGGGCGTCCGAGGCGCCGGCGCCGTCGAGCTTTTCCCCTCCCGCGCACAGCAGCCCCTCGTGGCCATCACCGTCAGAATCCCGTCTTCCCCGCGCCTTCCGCTCGTCGACCAAGCCCCCCCGGTGAGCATCCGTCCGCCTGGACCTCCTTCCCCTCTCCTTCCCTTGCTCTCTGTGCCCCGCCATCGAGCGTCGTCCGCTGTAGGGAGTCGTCGTCGTCGTTCTGTAACAGTTACGCTCTCTGAAACTACGTTGTTCGGAAGTTCAGTTAAGGTCGACGAGTTAAATCATCTTCAGTCGGATCTATATCCTTTGACGAACCGCACAATAGCCCAGTGGCTAAGGCCCTGGTCCGTACCCTTGGGATCCCTGGTTCGAATCCCATCTGTAGCCTTCCGCCCACCTTTTTTCCGATTTTTGCCACTGTGGCTTCCACCCATCCCAGTCAGCGCCGCGTGGCACGGGGGCCCGCTTGTCAACCACTCTAGCTGGCTCTGCCCCGGTAGAAAACGTTTCGGCCATTTTCTTTTATTCTCGAAATCCAGAAAACAGAACTAAATCTTTATTTGTAAAATCCATAACAAATTGAAAAATGCTCCAATTTCAATGATTCAAATTTCTATGGATTCAACATCTTGTGCTCTTTCTGTTACTAACAAAGTTGCAACATGTTTCTATAATAAATTTTGCACTAAATAATTAAATACAGAAATAGCTATTAAAATTTGAAACTTTGGAAATTCATAACTTGAGTTCTGTTCACCCAAATTGAGCAAACTTGGGCTCTAAAATTTTGTCTTAACAAACTCTACACAGTGGTATTTTATTTGGTGACAATTGAATTAAATTTGAACATGTTTCCTTATGTTTACTAAAAGGGGCAGAATAAAAATGCTTATGGAAAAATGCATAATAAATTCAATAATGATCCAAAAATTATGTTTAATAGTTCAAAATGTTCAGTGAAAGATTTTATACATGTTTTCAACCTTTTCAATACAATTTGTGCCCCATTCCATTTAAATTTGGTTAGCTCACCTACAAATTGTTATCCATGCTAATCAACATTTAAATTGATGGTTAGATAAATAACTTAAACCTTCCTAATTAAATGTTGGGCTTTTGTCTCAACTTAAATTGGTTAAGTTGCATCCCCGCCTGTCATGCATCCATATCTTGATCATGCTGGATCTTTTGCCGTAGAAGTAATTGTTGCATCCGGTGTTTGTTCTAGTTCGTTGCTTCTTCGCGGATAGGACGTTGAGATGATGTGAGCAACGACAAGTTCTTCGGATGTACCCCTACTTGCTGGATTCCAGGCAAGTATACTCACTTGCTACCTATGGCTGCCTTTCATCACTTGTTACCGATTATTCCCGTTGCCTTTGTTCTAGCCTTATGATTCGATGCTTGTGTTCCGATCCCATCACATGTTTACCCTGCTGCCACGATATTTCCTTACCTCCACACCTATAACCCTATTGTTTGTTGGCCTCTGTCGTACTAGCATGCTTAGGTTTGTTTGCACCCGAGTCTTGTTGTCCTTTGTCTTATCACCTGTTTAGTTGATAGTTGGGTTTCAATTCAATCAACAACATGTTAATGTTTTGGGTAATATTAATTTGATGATAAGGCACCGGCAGGAGGCCCGGCATGGTTTTGAGGCCTGCTAGTGTCGAACTTAATTAGGAAAAGGGTCTTGTCCTCCGATCCATGATGAGCGCGCTAACCACATGTGGGAAGCGAGTATGGGCGCCTCCCGCAACTTTGATTCGATTCGCATCTCGTCCAAATCGCCTCATTTAGTTCGGGTTTTCCATTTGCCGCATGCATATGCAGGTGCGAACCCTTGGCGCCAGGGTGGAACTTTTGTAGTCGGCATTTAGGGAGACACGTTCTTAGAGTGCTATGAGGGTCCCCTTTTCTTCGTGGGGCTTGATTAGCCGTGCGCTCAATTGCACGGGGTTCTTTGGGCTTGATGCGAAGAAGAGTTGGGTTGTGTTGAGTGCCTCGCTTGGTGGAAGTGCATTTCCATCTGGCGGGTCATTCTTCCGTGTACGCCCAAATTGGTGCATCCCTGCAGGGTTAATCTTCTCGAGAAGCCGTGTTGTCCGCGGTTATGGATGACTTGGTGAAAGTGCTGGCTAACAAGTACTCAGACAATTTACACTTAACGATGATAACTTGACTAGTAATATAGATTACCTCCACCATAAAAATAAATGTCACCTTAATCAACAGTGTGAGTTTCCTTGGGTTGCTTCCTTAGTAGGGGGTAACACTGGATGGGTATTGTTTGGTGAGTAGTTATAGTTGGTTTTGTCGCGCTATCTTATCCCTTTCTTTTAGCCGGAAGTTGTAGCGCGTCTCTTTAGTTTGTTAGTGTTGCCCGCTGCCGCCTCTTTGCAATAACCCCTTCCTTCCGTTGTACCCAAAGTATTTGTATCTTGTGATGATTGGTTACGCTGGTATCTTGTGAGTATGGTTTATCCACTTGCCAGTACTTAATAGTACCGACCCACGAATCCATTTCGTGGCTGCATATTCCACATTGCAGTCAACAGGTTTGAAGTCTGACGATGTTAGCTTGGGAATCCCTCCGGCTTCGCCTGGGCAGGGATTGGACGCCATCGGCTATCTTCAGGACTCTTAGTCCAATTTGTATCTTGTCCGTAGTCGGACGCTATGTTGTTTCTTCCGCTGTTATTTGGATCTTTGTATTGTATCAGTGGTATCCTTGACTCATTTGAGTCGTCTTGTATATACCTCCTCTGTTGTTGTTGTGGATTATTCGTGAACTGTTGTAATGTTATCACAAGTGGCAACCTGGAATCGGTTATTATGTGGATTTTGGCGGAGATGCTGAAATCTGCATATTGCCCGATCCCGGGGCGTCACACGCCTAGTCTCAGCAGCGCCCAATCAGAGAGAGCCACGTGGCCAGCCTTAATTTGACACTTTTCTCCCGCTGGAATTAATTAGCAATTTTACAGATTAGCCCCTACAACTTCATTTCATCATAACTATTGATCCATAAGTCTAAATTTAGCAATCTTGGAGTTTTTGAAATCATCACAATATGTAGAAACTTTTGGCACTAGACAAATTTAATTTTGACCATTTAAAAATTGTTCAAATTCAAATATGATTTTTTGATGAATTTTGGTATAATTCAAATTCTATAAATCCAAAAATTGCAAAAAAATATTTGGAAACCTTAGGACGTGTACTTTCAGATCCTCTGTTCCAAAATATTTTTTGAAAAAATTATATTTGAATTTAGAATTAAGTGGTCCATTTGGGTATTTTTGATATAGATTTAATTCTATAAATATTTTCAATATAGTTCCTTTGGCAAAACTGCTCCATTTGGTAACCTTGAACCACAGACATCAGTACCTAAACATTTTGGACACCCCTGGACAATGACCATGTAATTTAGCCAAAGATCCATCATAGTAGTCCACCAAGTAGTTTATGTCTTAGAGTTTGTTTCTATCCTTTTTACCATTGTTGTTATGGCTATTTTGGAGCCAAGACCAAGTCCCTAGTATGTGTCAATACCATAAAGGACCAAGTAGTGAACCTCAAACACTAGTACCATAGTTTTCTATCTACTTCTCCATTCCCCTATTCATGCTTCAAGAATCCATCAAGTTAGAAAAATGGAAGACAAGACTCAACCACAAGAAAGAAATCCATCTTCAACTTGGTGGTAACATGAAGAGCTACAAGGAAGATCAATGAAGAAATTTTGAAGAAAAGACTTGGACTCCACGATTAGAAGCAACTCAAGGAAGTTTAAGTGTGAAGAAATTCAGAAGAAAACATCTCCCTCTATCTTTCTTCTTATTTTCTTTCTTTTCTATTTGACTTAGTGGTATTTGTGCCCATCCCATACCCAAAACAATTAGTGAAGTGAAATCCATGAAGAATTTATCAAGACCAAGAAAAGAATCCATCCAAGGAACCAGTCTACAATAGAAGCATGAAGATGATCTTCAAGAAGATAAGCATATGAAGACTTGGAGCAATCCATAAAAATTGAAGATTAACAAGATGTTTTTTTCCAACCATTGATCCCAAATGGAAAATCCCAAGACTTTATCTTGTTATCTCTATTATTATGAAGTTAGTTCAACCTAGACCTACCCTAAACCAAAATGGAAGGACTAACTTAGATCACTCAAATGTCTTGATGAAAATGACTAAGTGTTACACATTGTTATGTGTTACTTTAGTTGAAATAGTTAGACCACCTTGGTGAACTCTTGGAACTTCCTCAACAAGTATGTTTATAAAAAAGTTATATCACATCAAACTAAACCTAGTCCATCCCAAGTAAACCCATGGAACCTCCTTAAACAAGTATGAGACCAATAGAGAATGAATCTTTCAAAACTAAAACCTTGATCTAGACAACTTGGTTGAAGCCTTTTTTCCATGATTGTTGTTTTGTATGTTTTCTTCACTTGTATGTTTGTTTGATAACATGTTTGTTTATTTTGTTATTGTGTTTTCAATGAATAGATTGTATGGAGAGCAACAATCTTTTGTGAAGAGAGTGTGAATTCTTAACCAAACAAGGCAAGTAACACACCATTCAACTACCCATTATTTTCTATATGCATTAGTTGATTTTGAGTAGTATGCATGATAGGAAATTTTACTACGTTATATTATGCTATGCTATATCCTAGTAGTGTGTAGCCATCCTTATACATTGTTACTTTTGAAGACTTGGTACTTAGTGAATGCTTAGCGTTGCTATAAAAATTGTTTTACTTGATGTTGTGGAAAATTCTAAGTAACAACTTCAATGAACCACCTGGTGGATTGGTAATGCGGGGTTGTTGATAGTTGAGTGTCTCCCCGAGGGGAGTTCACTTGAAGGAATGTCACCCAGGAACAAAGTGATTATGATGTTCCCCAAGTTTAGATTGCTTCCAGTGCAGATTTTAGTCATATGGGATCCGTCTTGATCAACTAAGTTGTGAGGGTTCAGCCTGGGCTTGACAAGCAGATGTAGCATAATTATAGGTGGAACGGGTCTTGCCATTAGGTTGAATTCTTGCTTCTGAAAGATCTCGTCTTGATTTTTTTCCTTTCCTTAATGCACTCAGGGTGTATAGGATGTTTGGGTTGAATTGAGTCTGAAGGTGAAAGTGCACAAACTCTATAGAGTCAACAAACTAAGATCTTAGCCGTGTCCCCGGTTATGGACAACTATGAGCAGCTGGATAAGGAAGGACGGAAGAATCACATCACCATTTTGAATAATAAAAATTTGACCAAGTGAACGGTAATTGTGGTGATTGGATTTCAGTCCAATGATGCCACCCTTTTGAAACAAAAGTTTGTTTTACAAAAGTGATAGGAGAAAACTGGCTTTATGCAAACTTATCCAAAACTCCACTCAGCCAAATAAGCATGTAGTATTAGTCTTTCCATTTATATCCACCATAGTGTTACTTGCCAATACATTAAATTGTATTGACTCCCTTGTGGCTGCATATTCCATATTGCAGATGTTTCTGAAGACGAGTGAGGATTTCGTTTAGGATCTCGAGTCTACCGCCAACATGTTTTGCATGTGGCACATGAAGAAGATGAGCTCAATGTTGTACTATGTTTTTTTTTGCTGTATTTCTTTGTTTTCTGCTAGTCTTCTAAGACTATGCAAGTTGTAATACTATTTTTTAAAGATTGGATCATGCGATGTAATAGAATTTGATGCATTTGCATGATATTTCATTTTGTACTGTGGTGCTAGCAATTGATCCAGGGACTAGCACAATAACACATGTGTCCTTACACTATTTAAATGTGGGAATGCTACAACCTATCATGTCTTAAGGCAGCTGAAATAAACGCCAAATCATAAACAGATAGCTTGTTGGCAGTTTTTCTGGCTAACACACATTTAGAAATGAAATACGTAAAGTATCGACTGCTAGGGAGTTTAATTTCTCGTATTTTACCACTCTCCCCTGTGAAGCTTCTATCTTGGCAAATCTCCTAATATAATTCCAGCAGTGGTTTAGGCTGCCCTCTTATCTTCTCACATGAACCCCACTCTAGTACCTTGATAGCTGCACAAAAATCACTGAAAGGCAAGTCTACAACTTTATTGTAAATTTTATAATGGACCATAGGGTTAGTTGAGGACCATCTAAAGTGAAAATCCTGCACCACAGACATAGTTAGTTTCACATGTTGGATAGGTTCATCCTCAATGAAACGGTCCAAGCCTGCATTATGCACAAGGGTATTGAAGTCCTGCATAATTCCTGTAATCCGCATGAATTCCTGACACGGATAAATCGATGGGAACACTCTTTATTCATGGTGCACGAGCATGACCTCATGAAACTCCAACTCATGTTGGTATACTTGATGTACATTGTGCTCCATCTCTCAAATTTTCCAACAATCATCACAAAAATTAATTTCAAGCAACTATAAGGTGGAAACTACCATAGAGACTTATAGGAGAGCTAAACATGCATCAAAACTACATTATTTATACTCAAATCAAGCATGAAAACTCGCATAAGATGTCATGTACAGTACCAAAATACTCAAGAAATACTCCACTAAACAAAATTCTACTTGGATAATTGGAGGAGTCACATACTAGAGAGCAAATGCACCAAATTTCAGCACAAATGATGGGCTAAGAAAAGAGATCAAAAAATCTCGAGGAAGAACAGCAAGAACTCGGGTTCCAGAAAATGTGTTGAGTTTGGGAGGTGAGAGAAGGAACTTTGGCAGGGAGAGAGTTAGTGGGGGGCCAGGGGGCCCACACCATGTGTTGGCGCCACCAGGGGGTAGGCCGCGCCACCCCATGGTGTGCCTGACTGGTGGGTCCCCTGGGAACTCCCACGTGGCTCTCTGCCTCATTTTTGATGTAAACATTTATTATATTTTTTCCGGAATTTTTCGAGCAACTTTATTTTTTAGGTATTTCCAGAATTTTAATAAGTAATAAAAACCGGAAAAACAAAAGTGAAAAGGTGGAAAACAAAACCACAACCAGAACTATAGAGGTTCTATGACACTCCAATGGAAAAATATCCAAATAAAACAAAGGTGGAAGTGGTGAAAACAAAATTATGGATGGTGAAAACATGCATAACCACAGTAATCAAGGTGAAAACATCAGGAAAACATGAATATGGATGATGGAAAGCATGATTGTACTCAAGTAGCAGTATGATAGCAAAAGTAAACATGCTGAAAATATAATGGGGAAGGTGAAAACATAGTGAAAACATTGTCCTCTTCATTCAAAATCATTTTGTTAACAAGGGTGATCAAGTCTTGTTACCAGAACAATTTTCATATGAAGCAAAACTTTGCTAATCACTAAATAATTATGTTACCTCAACCTTGATAGACATAGTACAAATCATAATAATTTCATATTCCTTTGGTGATACTGGAATGGGACAATAAAAGTCTCCAATCTTGATGGTCTCAATATTTTCAATTGAATTTAAACCATATCTTCTATCAATCTTCTTGGGTAAATAAACAGTATGCTCTTTATCATTGACATTAAAAGTTACTTTTCCTTGATTCCAATCAATAACAGCCCCTGCAGTGTTAATAAAAGGTCTCCCAAGAATAATAGACATATTATGATCTTCAGGCATTTCCAACACAACAAAGTCAGTTAATATCAAACAATTAGTAGCAACTTGAACAGGAACATTATCACATATACCAACAGGAATAGCAGTAGATTATCAAATTTTCAAGAGAGAGTCTCTTATAAAGAGAGAAAGGCATAACACTAACTCCAGCTCCCAAGTCACATAATGCAGTTCTAACATAATTGTTTTTAATAGAACAAGGGATAGTAGGGATACCAGGGTCTCCAAGCTTCTTTGGAACCTTGCCATTGAAAGAGTAATTAGCAAGCATAGTGGAAATTTCCTCATTAGGAATCTTCCTTTTGTTAGATACAATATCTTTCATATATTTAGAATAAGGAGGCAGTTTAATAGCATCGGTCAAAGGGATTTGCAAAAACAAAGGTTTCATCCACTCACAAAACTTGTTATAATGTTCTTCCTCCTTTGATTTATGTTTCTTATTAGGAAAAGGAATTGCTTTTTGTACCCAAGGCTCTCTTTCATTCCCATGTTTATTAGCAATGAAATCCTCCTTAGTATACTTTGCAGTTTTAGTTTGCTTTTCAGGTTCAGCCACAGGTTCTTCTTTATCAGAAGCATCACTTTTATCATTACCACTTTCAGTTTCAACATCACAAATAGATATACTATTCGGATCTTTAGCAGGTTTAGGAGATTCTACAACATTTTTATGTCTCTTCTTCTTTTTCTTAGAAGGAGAACTATTGTTTTTTAGGTTGCCGAGAATCTTGTTCAATTCTTTTAGGATGTCCCTCAGGATACAAGGGGTCCTGAGTAGAAACACCACTTCTAGTAATTATTTCACAAACATGTTTATCTCTCGAAGTATTAGCTAGCATGTCTCTTTGCACTTTAGTAAGTTGATCAATTTGAGTTTGAACCATTTGAAAATGTTTAACAAGCATTTTAACATCATTAGAGGTTCTCTCAATAATACCATGCAAATTATCAATAGCTCTAGAGTTTTCCATAAGGTGATTTTGCACTCTCCTATTAAAGTTGTCTTGCTTAACAACATAATTATCAAATTCATCTAAGAAATGACCAGGTGGTTTAGAATAGGGAATATCTCTATTATCAAAGTATTGGAGAGAGTGTACCTCAACAGTTGATGGATGAGGAACAGGCTTACATAATTCTTCTATAGGAGGCAAATTCTTCACATTTTCAGATTTAATACCCCTCTCTTTAAGAGATTTCTTGCTTCCTTCGTCACTTCATCATTTAATTCAATCATCCTTCTCTTCTTGGGTGTTGGCTCTGGTGGAGGTGTAGGCTCAGGTATATTCCAATCATCATTATTTTTGGCTATTTTAGCCATTAATTCCTCAACTTCTTCTGGAGTTCTTTTCCTGAAAACACAACGAGCAAAACTATCCAGGTATGTCATTGTAACATCCCTGATTTTTGGAAAGTTAAAAAATCACTCAAATCTGAAGCTTTTTGTTTTCATGTTAAATAAGTCACCAAAAACCAAATGATGTGCAAGAATCAAAAGAAAACAAAGCACATTTAATGAAATTGGAATTAAGAATCCAAACTACCTTTTTCCTTAAACCCAAATTCCATTTATTTATTTTTTCTATTTTAGAAAACATCATTAAGTAACTATTTGTGTTTTCTGATATTTTAATTATTTTTGTTGAAAATGTGAAAACAAGTTGAAATGACTTTGGAAAGAAATATTTGACCTATAAAATGTCTCTGTAATTTTATACAAACATTTTCCAATCATTTACTATTTTCTATTTAAAAATGATTTTTAGTATCACTAAGGCAGTATCCCTATTTTCAAAATTCCATATTGAAATGTGTTGTAAAATAACACATATTAGTTTTCATGTGAGATAGAAAGATTTTATGAAGCTAAAGAATCTTGTTTGAGGTTATTTGGAGTTTTTATGCGAAAGTTATGATTTGTTGGATAAAAACAGGAAAGAAAAACATAAAGCAGAATAAAAAAAAGAGAAAACAGGAAATCCCCAGGACCAGCCCAGCCCGATTTCCCTCCCCTCTCTCCTCTCTGCCTCGCACAGCCCACTGGGCCAAACCACAGCAGCGACCGCGCGCGCGCAGAACAACAACCCAACGCGCGCCCCCTTATCCCACTGGTCGGCGGGCCCAACTGATGTCAGCGATGGCGTCGCATCGTCAACCTCCCCCATCTCCCGCGCCCACGATCTGCAAAACGGCCGTGCACGATTCTCTACCCCCGCGACTCTCTCGCGCGCACCCGTACACCCCAGGGCCACCATCGAGTAGCCCCTCACTCCCTCTCGGTTTCCCCTCTCCTCCCTCTAGAAATACCGCCGCCAATCGCCACGAATTCCTCGCCGCAGTTCTCTCTGCCGTCGCCGCATCTCGTCGATTCCGGCGAGGTATGCCAACGAGAGCCGCCCCCTTCTGTCCCCGTGGAATTCTCCGAGAGCTACGCTACCCCCTGAACTCTTCCCCTATTCATCTCATGCAGACAAGAAGCTGCATTGGAGTCTTCTGCGCCTCGAAGGAGCTCCGCGCAATTCCGTCCGTGTCGTGCAGCCGTTCCCGGAAGCAAGGAAGCCAGCCATTGCCACCCTCGTGCTCTTCGTGCTGTTCTGCGCCCCGTCGTCTACTTTCCGAGCCAAGGGAGCCACCGGAACATCGTCTCCGGCGAAATTCCGAGCTCAGCGCCGCCACGTAGCCATATTTCGGCGAGATCCTTTCCGGTGAAGTCCCCTTACTCTCTCTGCCGTCCGATTTAATTTACACGGTCGAGATTAGATCCCCTAGTGAAGGGGTAAGTAACCATTGGATCTAGATCCAGTAGCCCAGATCCAACCACTTAACCCAGTCAGCACACCCACGTCAGCATCCACGTAGACGCACAGTCAGCCCCCGTGACCAATCACAGGAAGCCATGTGGCCTGGCCGTTATTCTGTTTTTATTCCGAAAAGAATTAAAATGACATTTTGCAGAAAAGCCCCTAGAACTTGCAACCCTCATAACTTTTGATCCATAAGCCCAAATTTAGCAAACTTGAACTTTTTGAAATAAGCACAACATGTAGAAACTTTTGGCACTGTCCAAACTCAAAATTTACAAATATAAATTGGTTCAAATTTAAATATGCTTGTTTGATGAATTCTGGCATAATTCAAATTCTACAAACTCAAAAATTGTAAATAAAATATTTTTGAAATCCTTAGGATGTGTACCTTCATAACCTCTGTCCCAAAATAATAATTGAACCAATTAAAATGGATATTAGAATTTAAATAGCCATTTGAGTATTTTGCACCTAGTTTTAATTCTATAAATAATTCTAATTAATTTTCTTCTGGAAAATTGTTCCATTTATTGACCTTAGACCAGAGAAACCAGTACCCAACCTATCTGTGACCATAGAACCCATTACATGTAATCTTTCTCATATAAACCACCCATAGTAGTCAATCATCATACTTCAACTATTGTTTAATGAAACCTCCTTTAGGAAAATTATGGTATGCTCATTTTGATCAAACCAACACCCATGTCATGTTGACCATATGGAAAGTAACTTTTGGACCAGAAACCAATAACCCAAGACCCTTTGTAAATTTTCAAGTCATGTTGTGAATTGCTGGAAACCCTAAACCAAAGCCATGAAATGAATCATGTTGATCATGGATTTGTTTTCTAAAACCCTAAACCATATCACATCCACTTCTTTTGTATATTGAGTAAAATGTTATTCCTTGATCAACCCATATCCTAAGCTAGACCTAAACCCCTTTTCCCATAATTCTTTTAGTAAATTGAATTATATGTTAAGCCTAACTCAAACCACTACAGTTCCTTTACATAAATTGAATTATTGTGATAAACATGAAATTGTCCATAAAAGACCAAACAATAATCCATATCATCATAATTATTTTTGCATATTGAAATATGTGTCAAAACCTTGTCCATGTTAACACCAATCAAGTTGAATAACTTGTTATGCTTCTGTATTGTATTTTTTTGTATTTGTTTGTATGTTTGTGAATTGCTTGTTTATTGTTATTTATTTGTATTGTTTAGATTGTACGGAGAGCAACGTTCTATTTGTGAAGAGAGTCTTTCTATACCAACTTCCACAAGGCAAGCGATACTCATGTCCCACTTTTGTTTTCAATTGCATTAGTGTTTTCAGTAGTATGCATCATAGGTGATTATTTTATTATTTTCCAAGTATATGCTATGCTCAGAACACCTAGTAGTGTGTAGCCAACCTGAAACCCCTGCTATGTACTAGTTTAGCTATACTAGAACAATATCACAACTGCTGCTGCTATTTAATTGGGTTGTGATACTTTGAAAATTGAAATTTAACAACCCAATGAAACACGTGGGTGGATTGGTAATTGCTTGGATTATGTTGAGTGGCTACTCAGGGCCATGTGTATGGTGGTTGTCACCTGGGTCACTCCCAGGGCCATGGATGTGGTGGTTGTCACTTGAGGGTACACTTGTGGATTGCCACCCAGGACTAAAGAGATCTGTAGTCTTCCATGTATAGTTAGCTTCCAGTGCAGCCTTGAGGTAATATGGGCTCTGCCAAGATTAAGTAAGTTGTGGGGGTTCATCCTGTTGTATGACATGGGGTGGTAGAATTTTAGGAGCGTCGAGTCATCCTGGTATGGTTGTATCCCTCTTCCCAAAGATCTTGTCTCATTTTTCTCTTGGGGAAAATGAGTCTCAAGGTGAAAGTGCACAACCTCTGCAGAGTTAAAAACTAAGATCTTAGTCGTGTCCCCGGTTATGGGCCAGTTGAGCAAACTAGACATATTTGGTGCTGAAGGATATCCTCATCTTTTCTGAATGAATTAAAACATGGTAGAAACCTTTTCCTAGAGCACATGGTGTGTCTACCCCTCTGTGCTACCTTTTCAAACTCATGGTGTGTCTACCCAGGATGATTTTCAAACTTCATGGTGTGTCTACCCATGATGCCTTTATCAAACTTCATGGTGTGTCTACCCATGATGCCTTTACCAAACTACATGGTGTGTCTACCCATGTTGGTTTTCAAAGATTTTTCAATGATTTATCAAATATAGGACAAAAATGGCTTTATGCAAATAGCCCAGACTCCACCAGCCAAATATCATGTAGCTAGTTATTCCTCAAAACTGCCACCATACAAGTGTCACTTGCCAGTACATTGTTTGTACTGACTTCCTCCCTCGTGGGGGCTGCATATTCCAACGTGCATATGAATTTGAAGACGAGTGAGGATTTCGTTTAGGATCTCGAGTCTATCACCAACATGTTCTGCCTGTGGCGCATGAAGATGAAGAAGGCTCATTGGTGTATTATTTCCGTTGTGTTTACTTTGAAACCTTGTATTTGGGCTAGTCCATGTTGACTATGTCATTTGTAAGGCTATTTTATTTCTTATCCACTGGATCAACGATGTAGAATGATGCTATTGCAATGAATATTTCATTTTGTCATGTGTATGCTATCAGAGATCCCGGGAATAGAAGGTTACACAGGTGTTCTACCTCTATAAAAAGGTAGGGCGGTACAAAATTGTATCAGAGCATAGTGTTGCCTGTAGGATCGAGACCCTAAGTTTGGATTAGAACTAGGAAAGACCGTAGGATTGAAAATCTACTTTCTTCAAACCTATAGAAACAGAACATCACATTTTAACCTTTCTCATATCATCTCATCTATCATTCACCTTGAAAATATTATTCTCTTGTTATAGATGACCTACCTCTTGTTTTCTATCAAGACATGGCTTGTGAAAAATCATGGAGTGAAAGGAATAGTTTTCACATGACCTTTGGTTTCAACATGAAGATCAACACCTCGGGACACTAAGAGGAGGATTTGAAGAAACTCAAGAAGATATAGATGAGACCACCAATCTAGTTGCTTTGTTATGACAACGTTAACGTGATAGTGTATTGATCATACAATTGTGTGTGTTATGACAATACTAGGTTGATTGTTAAACCTTGATGATTGCAGTGATGAATGGTTGCTTGCTAGATGTTGTTTGTAAGATGTTTTTCCTTGCTCTGTGGTGTTTGGGTAGGAACCTTCTTTAGTCTCTTTCTAAATCTCTACTCATCCATGCTAAACCAAACCAAACCCAACACCATACCCCTTTACCAACGATAGTAAATTTCTAAGTTGGAGTGCAACAACTGACTTGACACCCAAGAGCACCTTTTGAGACAACCATTCAATTGAGGAATACCAAAGATTTCAGGATTTTGTTCTTATGTGTGAAGGAACAACCACATCCATGATCAAGCCACATCTATCATAAGGAGCAGAAAGTTTTTCAACCAGTGATAATAGACATATGGAGTCTGATTACACATGAGCTAAGTTTTTGGATAGCTACCTACACTATGATAAGGGCATATGAAGAAGATGCAACTGTTCAACTAGAGATGCAAAGAGTTTACGTAACCCCACTAGTTGGAGAAACGATACTTTAGTTCAGGTTTGTTTGACAGGTGGGAAACTATATGTTAGACAAGTGAAGTGACCTAGTGTTATCATACGAGATTCGCCAATCTAAGTACAAGGTAATGATTGGGTGCAACATGGATTGGCCCCCACGATGACTACTCATATTATTCACTCTGCTATGAGGAATGCTAAATCTGAGAGACATACCTATTAGAGAGATGACAACGTTAAACCAAAACCATAGATGGTAGAATATTATTAAAACCCTTTGTTAGGCAAGTGTTGCCTAAACGTACTAAACTTCGGTGAGGAAAACGCCAATCTTGGACGAATCACAATTGAATACATTGGCTACCATGAGAGTTTCGTTAGAAATAGCATGGTGTTTGCATTCAAGAGATACAACAACATGATGAAAGATTGCCAAGGAAATGATAACAAATTGGTATGGACTTTATCATTGGATTATCTGGAACAAAATCAGGATATGATTCTATCTGGGAAGTGGTTGATCATTTGACAAAGATATCACACTTTGCACCAGTAAAGAGCACTTACACCAGTGTTAAGTTGGCTGTTATATACATGAAGAAGACGGTCTGACTTCATGGTGTTCCAAAGAGTATTATGTCGGATAGGGGTACCCAGTTTACTCCACACTTTTGGAAGAAACTACATGAGTCCTTAGAGACCAGACTGGAGTTCAACACAATGTTTCATTCTCAAACAGATGGTCAGACTGAGAGGGTCAATCAGATTCTAGAGGATATGCTGAGAGTGTGTATTTTAGACTATGATCTAGTTGGGATGACAACTTACCATATGCAGATTTTTTTTCCTACAACAACAGTTACCAAGATAGTATTGAAATGGTACCATTAGAAGCTCTGTATGAGAAGAAAATTCACCACACCTTTGCTGTGGAGTGGCCTAGAAGAAGAAAAAAAAATCTTTGGTCCTGACAACATCCAAGAAGCTGAAGTGAAGGTTTGACTGCCCAAGGATTTTTGATTGACCCAAAGAGTGACCCCTCAGAGTCAAAAGTAGTTCAATAGGCTTATGTTTATTTGGAGCTCTAATGCAAGAGAAAGTTCTACTCCAGCCATCTTGAGTATAACCACATTCCAAGCTATGTGAATAGACTCATCCTATTGGAGGTGAATATGGACACATAGATCTGATGGAGGGATGATAACCCGGTAGTCCAACTCCAAGGAGTAACTCGGCCCAAAGGACGTTGCGCAAGACCCGGCTTAAGATAAAGGAGTTTCTAGAAGGCCCAGGAACGTAGGCCTCGTAACCCGGATTGTGGGTTCCGATAAGGAAGTTTAGGGTTTCTAAGCAGTGTCCGGGTAGGATTCAGAGTGCGCCTTGGAGAGTAGGCCAAGGGGTCCGGATATTATATAAGCCGGCCCCTAGGGTTAGACGAGAGGGAGATCCAAGAGTTCGAGCAATATCGCTAGGTATCGAGTATCCAGTGTAACACGAGAGTTGAGTTAATATATCTAGATCGGAGACTCGGCGACTTGATTGCCGGCTACCAGATCGCATATCATCATGTTTTCCCTTGAGCTAAACCCTCTCCCAAACACCAGAGTCGAATTGCCCCAAGATAAGTTACCCCCGGTAACGTCTGCCGTGATTATCCCACGACAGTTGGCGCCCACCGTGGGGCCTACGTCCAAGGGTGTTTACATCACGGGAGAAGCTCGGAAGAACATGGAGAACCTTATCATCGGCGAGATCTACACCGACCTCGAAGGAGAGAAGATGGTGGACGATTCCGGCTGGGGGCCAGAGTCGGATCTGCTCGAATCCGGATCTGTCGAGACAATCGGCCAGATCAACGTCTTCATCGGCATGGTACGTACGTCCGGTTCAATCCCTGACGATTTCGGATTTGATTCTGTGTCAGGGGAAGCTACCCACGTTCAATCAGATGGAGAAGAATCGGTCGGGACGGTAGATCCGACAGAAGAGCCCCCCACGAAGAGGGAACAGCCGGAGGAGCCGGCATGGACCCCGCGTGGCCGGGTCATGAGAGAAGATGATACCGAGTCCATCCTGCATCTGCTGGAGAACCGGTACGAGGAAAATAGCAGCGAAGAGGAAGAGTACGAATATGCGCCAAGCAATACGCGCCAGGTTGCGGTTTACACGGCCCCGGCGATCAATCTTAATCAGGGGAACGTGACCGCAGCCACAGTCGGAACAGCACCAGCATTGGCCCAGCAGCAAGGTCCGGTTGACGGAAACCCGGTTCTCACCCGAGTTGACGGAGAATCGGCATCGGTTACCAGCCACGCGGCGGACAGCGAGTTGCAGGCAAACATGTTCGGATATCTGGCAAACCGGACGCCAGGGGCGGGTCCTTCAAACCCGCAACACCCGGCCCTGTTCAACAACAACTTAATTCTGGATCCAACCGTTTTAGCCACAGTTATTACTCCGGAAAACGCGGCGGAACGCGTCAGAGATCTGGACGTAGCCCGCCGTGCATTGGAGCAACAGAGAAGGCAAGTAGAAGCAGAAAGGCAGGGGATGGCCACCCGCCAACGTGAGCTGGATGCATTGGAAACCTGGCTCCGAGAAGAGACAACCAGGGTGCGTCAAAGGCATCAAACCATGTTACCAGCAACGGGTGGAGTTATAAATCCGACCAACCTATTTATCACACCTCAGGATCAACCGATTCCAGCAGCAAACCAAGGAACCGTACAACAACCTGCAACTGGAGGAGCACGGCCGGCAAACATACAAGCCGGGTTACCCACATTGCAGACTGGAGCCACCACCGGCAATACATTACCGCCACCACCACCATCGCGATTTCGCACACCAGCAGGTCATTACAACAACCCCATGGATAATGTGTACGCAGCAACGCTCGCATTGAATCAAATCCCCATGAGAGAGTCACCCCACGCAGAGGAGACACGGCGGGCGATAGATCTATTGCGCACTGCGGTAGCGCAGCAAGTTAATTACACGGATCACAGAAGTGGAATGCATGGGACACCATATATCAGCCAGCAACGAGGCAATACCGGCAATATCCAGACAAGTTCAGCGCGGCGGAGGGAAGAGCAGCAGCAAATGCCGCCTCCTCCCCGCGTTCAGGCAGTACCAGCAGCATCAGCAGCACAAGCTATCGTGGACAGTTCCAGAGCCAGGAGGGCCGCGGCCGGGTCTGCGGTGCATGGGCCACCAGCAGTACCGTGTCCAGCCGCACCTCCCGCAGGATCACATGTTTCCCGGGTGAGACCAGCTCCGACTAATCTCGCTGGGCCTAAGTGTCTGTCGGATAACATCAGAGCTGAGCCTTACCCGGATAAGTTCAAGGAACCGGGTAAAGTTGTGAATTATGAGCCGACTATGGATCCAGAAACATGGTTGTGCAGTTATGAGATGGCTATGTCGATTCGCAATGCATCAGAAAATCTTCAAGCCAAGTTCATGTACTTGATGATGTCAGAAGGAGCAGCAAAGTTATGGTTCAATAATTTACCGGAAGGATCTATCAAGTCATGGGAGGAGTTGAAAACTGCGTTTATCAAGCACTTTCATGGGACGTGCAGAAAGCTATTTACTATTGATGACTTAGAGCGATGTGTACAAAAGAAAGGAGAATCGGCGCGCAGCTGGGTGCGCCGGGTTATGGAGATACTTCACTCATCTACGGATATTCAGCCCAAAGATGCGCTACAAGCTATGGCGAAGACGTGTAAGTACATACCTTTAGTGCAAAAGTTAAAACGCATGAAATCTAGTCGAAATGCTTCAGAGGTTACGATGGGAGAGCTAATGGATGCATGCAACAAACACGCTGCAACGGATACTACAGAAGAGGATGTCGATGACAAGAAAGCAAAAGCAAATACAATAATAGTGGAAGAACCGGCAATGGATCACCGCCGGGTAACGATGGAGGTAACCATGGGAACAACCAGAACAAGCGCCCGTTTGAGGGAGGCTCCGAGTTTGTCGCTAGCACAGAAGCCGGGTCTTCGAGACCTAGGGCAGAAGGAAATTTCAATGCTGGAAACCACAACGGAGGAAATTATCAAGGACCGCCGAGGCCGGGTAACAATTGGGATATCTTCAGAATGGCGTGCCCAAAGCACAGCAGGAACGGTAGGCCGGCTAACCACTCATTGGAGCAGTGCACGGACCTACAGAGATGGAAGAATGAGGAGATAAACAAGGCCATGCGAGGTGCAGGTCGGGGAGGAGGACCGGGTCCGGGTGGAAACCCGGGCAACGGCCCACCCCCAGCCGGTAACCCGGCAGGCGGAAATCCGGGTAACAACCAAGGGGGAGCTGGAGGTTTCCAAGCTAACCCCAAGCAATTGGGACAATATCACGTGCATACCACAGGAATTTCTAACAAGGATAAAAAGATACTGAAACAAGCAGTAAACTCGGTTTCTTCGGCTGTTCCGAGATACCTGAGATGGTCAGAGCAGGACGTAACATGGAGCAGAAGAGATCACCCGGAAAGGATAGAACACCCGGGAGTCTTAGCATTGGTGGTGGCACCACAAGTTAATGGTTATGAGCTGAAAAAGGTCCTAATGGACGGTGGAAGTAGCATCAATATCTTGTATTGGGAAACCTTTCTACGCATGGGTCTCAAGGAGTCTCAGCTACATAAGAGTTCAACGGTTTTTCACGGGATTGTGCCGGGTCACTCAGTGTGCCCCGAGGGAAAGATCACATTGGAGGTAGCTTTTGGAGAATCAAAGGATAATTATCGAGTCGAGTGGCTTACTTTCGAGGTGGTTAAGTTGCGTAGTCCTTATCACGCGCTATTCGGAAGGCCGGCTTATGCCAAGTTCATGGCCAGGCCCTGTTATGTGTATCTACAACTAAAAATACCGGGGCCCAAGCAGACCATAACCATACACGGGAGCCGGGATATAGCAGCTGAGTGCGATGAAGGAGATGCAGCCATGGCGGAGCAAGCTTGCAGAAAAGAGGAACTCAAGTATTACCGGTCTCAAGTAGACCCGGATGACAGAACAGCGTTAAAAAGACCAAATACTGAAGATGAGAGAGCAAAATTCAAGGCAGCAAAGGACACCAAGATGGTAGCTTTTGTCGAGGGTGATCCCTCTAAGCAATTTGCTATAGGATCTAACTTGGACAGCGAGCAGGAGAAAGCACTTGTGGAGTTCATTCGTTCAAATCAGGATGTGTTCGCCTGGACGCCTAGCGATATGCCGGGTATCCCCACAGAGTTGGCAGAGCACAGTTTGTACGTCGATCCCAAGTCCAGGCCCGTGAAACAGGGCTTGAGAAAGATGAATGAGGAAAGAAGGAAAGCTATAGGGGAAGAAATTGCTCGGCTGCTGACAGCCGGCTTTATTATGGAAGTGTTTCACCCGGACTGGTTAGCAAATCCGGTTCTCGTGATGAAAAAGACCAATGAGTGGAGGATGTGCATTGATTATACGAGTCTCAACAAGCATTGCCCAAAGGATCCGTTTGCTCTACCAAGGATAGATCAGATCATAGACACAGTAGCTGGCAGCGACCTATTATGTTTCCTGGACGCATATTCCGGGTATCATCAGATCAAGCTCAAGAAGGAGGATTGGGAGAAAACATCGTTCATAACCCCTTTTGGGGCCTTTTGTTACAAGACAATGACATTTGGACTGAAGAACGCTGGCGCAACCTATCAACGGTGTATTCAGAAGTGCTTCGAGGACCAAATTGGACGCAACGTACATGCTTATGTAGACGATGTGGTGATCAAGACCAGAAAGGCGGAGACATTTATTGACGATCTAAAGGAAATGTTCAAGAACTTGAGGAGGTATCAGATGAAACTCAACCCGACAAAGTGCGGTTTTGGAGTTCCAGCCGGGAAATTACTCGGCTTTATCGTTTCCGAGAGAGGAATTGAGGTAAACCCGGACAAAATCAAAGCCATCCAGAGTCTGAAAAAGCCGGAAAATTTGAAACATGTTCAGAAGCTCACAGGGTGCGTAGCAGCGCTCAGCCGGTTTATATCCAGACTCGGAGAAAAGGCGATACCCTTGTACCGGCTCTTGAAAAAATCTGATAAATTCGTATGGGATCAAGAGGCGGACGAGGCGTTCGAGGCACTAAAAAAGCAGCTATCTGAGGCACCAGTCCTAGCAGCTCCGGGTCCTAAAGAGCCTATGTTACTATACGTTGCAGCAGGGCCCCGGGCGGTTAGCGCGGTGGTTGTTGTCGAGCGAAAAGAAGATGGAAAAGAATACCCGGTCCAGAGGCCGGTCTACTACGTCAGTGAGGTACTGTCAGAGGCAAAACAGCGTTATCCACATTGGCAAAAGCTGGTTTTCGGGGTCTTCATGGCCAGCCGGAAATTGAAGCCATATTTCCAGGAACACCCCATAACAGTGGTTAGTTCTATACCAATGTCGGACATCATCAGAAACTCGGATGCAACAGGTAGAATAGCCAAGTGGGCGATCGAGATGGGGGATTATCACATCAACTATGAGCCAAGGTCAGCAATCAAATCTCAAGCTCTAGTCGATTTTATTAACGATTGGACGCACACAGGCATGCCTACCATGGCTCCAAACTCCGAGTCTTGGATCATGCACTTCGATGGCTCCAAGCAGTACGAGGGGTCAGGAGCTGGAGTGGTCCTAACATCACCCAAATGAGACAAGTTGAGCTACGTGCTGCAGATTCACTTTGATTGTTCAAACAACATGGCCGAGTATGAGGCCTTATTGCACGGCTTAAAGGTAGCAAAGGAGATGAATATTAAGAGAATACGATGCTTTGGAGATTCGGACCTTGTGGTACAGCAGGTCTCAGGAACTTGGGATAGAAAAGATGCAACTATGGCAGCATACCGCAGAAAGGTTGATAGAGTTGCCGGGTGTTTCTCCGGGTACGAGGTGGAGCACATAGACAGAAGAAAAAACGAGGCAGCAGATGCACTCGCCAGACTCGGCTCGCGCAGAGAGCCGGTTCCACCCAATGTTTTCCTGGATGAACTATGGCGACCATCAGTTAAAACCGAGTCTGAGGAAGAACTGGCAAATCAAGACCCGGATTTGGAGCTCGTGGCCACAGTACGTGTTGTTCCCGAGTGGACAGAGCCGTTCTTGGCCTACCTATCACGGGGCGAGTTACCACAGCAGGAAGTATTAGCAAGACAAATTCTGAGGCGAGCAAAAGGATATTCTATCATCAATGGAGAGCTATATAAGAGAAGCGCAGCAGGAGTCTTTTTGCGCTGTGTAGCACCAGAAGAAGGCCGACAGATCCTCAAGGAAATCCATGAAGGTGATTGTGGGCATCATGCATCCACAAGATCCCTTGTGGCCAAAGCTTATCGACATGGTTTTTTCTGGCTCACAGCCCTAGCAGACGCGGAGCGCTTGGTGGCAAGGTGTTATGGATGTCAAAGGTACGCTCGCCAAACCCATGTGCCGGCTATGGAACTACGGACTATCCCGTTAACTTGGCCGTTTGCTGTTTGGGGTATGGACATGGTTGGCCCCTTTCACATGTCACCTTGCAAAAAGACGCACCTCTTGGTGGCCATTGACAAGTTTACCAAGTGGGTTGAGGTTATGCCAGTTACCAACTGTGAAGCAATTACAGCAGTCAAGTTCCTGAAAAGGATTATCTATCGGTTCGGGTATCCCCATAGCATAATTACCGACAATGAAACCAATATGTCCCTTGGCGAGATGGAGAAATTTTGTGGTAACAATGGAATCCGGCTTGACATAGCTTCTGTGGCCCATCCACAGGCTAATGGACAAGTGGAGAGGGCAAATCAAGAGTTGCTTCGTGGATTAAAGCCACGATTGCGAGTTCCGTGTATCAGAGCTGCTGGTGCATGGGTCGAAGAGTTACCTGCAGTGGTTTGGGGTATAAACACAACGCCTAACAGATCCACTCATATGACACCGTTTTTCATGGTTTATGGTGCAGAGGCGGTGTTGCCGAGTGATATCATCCATGACTCGAGTGTCGGCTTACGTCGAGGTAGAGAACGAGAAGACCCGGCAGAACGCCGTGGATATGCTAGAAGAAGAAACGGAACAAGCACTGGAAAGATCAGCCATATATCAGCAGGATCTGCGGAGATATCATAGCCGGCGCGTGAAAACCCGAGTCTTCCAGGAAGGAGACCTGGTTCTGCGCCTGGTACAGTCAAAGGAAGGAAAACATAAGTTATCACCGCCATGGGAAGGACCGTTTATCATAAGCCGGAATCTGCACAATGGATCGTATTACTTGATAGATGCAAGGGAAGAGTCGGCTACGGTTAACGACACCGCTCATACCACTTCATCTATGCAAGAGAGAGAAAGACCATGGAACGTAGCTCAGCTGCGTCCCTACTATACCTAGTATAGACCAGACTCACAAGTGGAATTACACGATGTAACAGGCAGCAGGTTTCAGACGCACTCTTTTCCTATCCAGGGTACCTAAGGGGACTGGAGGTTTTTTAATGAGGCGGCTTGCTGACCTAACTTTCTCATATCAATAAAGAGATGGTTAAGCAATATATCTTTTTCACATGTTTTATGAAGTTTTATTTTTCTGTTATGTGTTTATTTTTCTTCCAGGTAAGTATTATTTTTTTTTCTTAGTGCATTAGTTTCTTTAGTATGTTGCATGTATTTAGGTCTTGGGGCTGATTGCTTGAATAGCACAGTTACAAACTCAAAGACCCGGCCATGATGCCTATGAGTTATAAGGGCCGATTACTCGCAAACGAGTACGGCTGCAATCTTATAACCGGACAAAGGAGCCTAATTTCTTGACTTTTCTTACTTAAGCTCGATGTGACTCACACTAAAGTGACATGATTTGCTCGCTTACGATTACAATCAGCCATGATGCCCAATGGGACTTGCCTGACCCTGTTTTCGTACAGATGTAACAACATGGTATCCACGCGAAAGCCGGCTTACAGTACAAGAGAGTCAAAAGGGTCATCTAAACCACAAGTTATGCAGAGTACAGGGTTAATAACCGGAAACTCAAAGTCTATCAAGCATAACTTCAAAACCTATGTGAAACGGCTCTAGGTTTTGGGCTTAGCAGAAACAATTTGTTTTCTTTGAGAAACCTCACCCCCCAGACTCGGAATTTCGGTCCTTGGGGACTGGGGATTTTGAAAAAAAAAAGAGGCAAGTTATCTAGCTATTAAGCACAAAAAACCCAACAATCCGAGTCTTGGGGACTTGGGGACTTAGAGAAAAGTTCACCCGTCAAAACCCATGTGACCCGGAAACTGAGTCTCACAAAAGGAACCATAAAGAAAGTCGGAGTATCAAGAGTAAATAAGCTCAAAGGCAGATAAATATCAAAATCATACAAAGGCCAGAAGAGGCACGAAGTATATCAAGGCATTCAAGTACATTACAAGTCTCGATACTAGTATCAAAGGCGCACAAGCGCACCGTCAAAAATAATTGTTCAAAGGGCCCATTGGCCGGCTGACGCATACGAAATGACAGCGGATAGCAGATATCACTCGGCATCCGGGACTGAGGCATCCATCTTCCCCTTGCCCTTGCCAGCCGGGTCTTGTTCCTTGGCCTGCACTTCAGTACTCTTGGTAGCAGCAGCACCCGGATCAGCAGTATTGCTGGCCCGTGCAGGAGGAGGGACGATTGGTGTGGAGGTAGCAGGCGCAGAATCGGCCTCAGCCTTCTTCTTCGCGGCCTCCTCTCTCAACTGGGCAGCCTCCGCCTTCCATCGGGCCAGCATGTCGTACGGCTTGGGAAGATCCGACTTAATCGCCTTACCATCAGCATCATACGCAGGGATAATTGAGTTGATATCCAAGCCATCAGCAATCACACTGGCCGGGTGACGAACTTCCTTCTGGATGGAATTGAAGTTTTTCACTGAGAACTTGGACCCGTCATGGTTGAATTCTGGAAACCCGCCCACAAGCTTGGCCGGCTCGAGCTTAGGAAAATAAGCTTTAGCCAGCGCAAGCCCCCGAGTTACTCCAATCCGGCAGGACGAGCGCTTCCAATGCCCAATCCACTCGGGTATAGTGGAGCAGGCGTCCAGCAATCTCTTCAGGTTGCCGTGTCCAACACCTGGCCATTGCAGTTCTTGAAGGATCCATTTGGTTCCGGCACAGAGCTGCCGGATAGTGCTCTTGATGGTTTTCAGTTTGGCAATGTCATATTCCTCCGGGATTACTTCATCCGGACCTGCAGAAAGTAGGAAAAAACAACGAGTAAGGAAATCTGACTATTTATCAAAATGAAAATCCGGGTCATAATTATCAAAGTTAGGAATCGTACCAGCCAATGCACGATATGTATCGGCAATTTGAACAGAAACTTTTGTCAGCTCATCTTCTGCTGCATGAGCCCTCCTCCTATACTTCGTCGTGATCTTCCCGCTCCTCCTAGCTTCAGCTTCAGCCGCCTCACGCAGAGCCACCTCCTTCTCAACGAGCTTGGTGGCCTTCGCCAGTTTCTTCTCGGATTGGGCCACGAACGCCTGAGGGGAGACACAAGGAAGGATTACTCGGATATACTACGAAGTTCCAAGCAAATTATCAATAAATTCACTCGGAACTTGGGGACTAGATAAGGATATAGGCAATATTATTCGGATTTACCTCATGTTTAGCTATCAAAGCTTCTAAGATATTTTCTTCATCGGCCCTCAAGGTGTGAAGGGCATCCAGCATCTGGGAGAATGTCATGTCTTCGGGCCTGACGCCAGAAGAGCCGGCATCTTGATCGCCTGGCGGGTGAACTTTCCCCGACTTTGGAGTCGAGACCCGGACTGTCTGGGTGTCCGGGTTTGGAGAACTCATCTTCGTGTCCAGGATCTCAACCTCTTTGTCCTCAGCCTCTTCGGGTGGCTTTGGAGACCCGGTTTCCTGGTGAGTTGGGTCACCCAAGGAGCCTTGTTCCCGGTGGTCTTCAGCATCACCGCCAGTCGCGGCGTCCGTATTATCAGCCGGCCCCTCCGTCTCCCGGTTATCGGTCTCCATGTTCTCCGGGTCACTAAGTGTGACTTGGGCGCTAAGGAAAAAAGAAAGAAACAGTTAGTGGCAGTGGAGGAAGATTATCGAGTATGAGGGGATATCATACAACAAGGACTCACCTGGTGTTCACAGCATAATCCGGGGGGAGCTCGCTGCTGGAAGCGGATGAAACTGTCGCAGAAACCGATAGCGGAACCCGTAACTGCCCAGCCCGTGGATGGTTGGGGGAGGGGTGACGCTGAGGAGAATTGGAAGGATTAGGTGGAGGAGTACCGGCACGGCGGACCGGTGAGGTGGAGATGCCTGGGTTGAGGGGATCGTCACCCGGGGAACTCCGCGTCACTCTACGCTTGGCCGGAAGAGAGTCCTTCAAGTGTGATGAGGTGTACAATTGTTGGTTAAGTTTTCGCATGTTATCAAAGGAATAGGGTTCGGAGGACATAAAGGAGAAGGGAACCTTGGATACTACCCCCTGGTCTTCCTCTTGGCCCCAACAACTGTTTCTTGTTCGGGGTCGCTTTGGTCGGATTCGGTGGCCTCCGGGTCCCCCTCGTCCTTGTCATCTTTGTCCTCCAACCCTGTAAGCCGAGTATGTATAGTCGGAAAAAGTTAGACGTGTGAGCAAAATGGCGCAAGTGAAGTTGATAGAAGACCCGGATAAATACCTTCGTCATTGTCAGCCGGTTCCTCATCTTCTTCCGGGTCTCCGGAAGAAGGGGAGGTCTCGACGTTCCAGAAAACGTTATCATCCTGAGACAAAAGCACAAGGGTAAGAATCAGCAGTCATATCAAGCGAAAGCATGAAGGTAAAGGTATAAGAGTCGGATTTTACCGCTGGAGCCGGGTTGTCCCGGGTGAATGGGGCTAACCCGGCGATGTTTTTGATCACCTCCAATTTTTCCGTCAAGAAACTCTTGATGGTTTTGTTGGTATCGCCGGCTGGGTAGTTCTTAGAAGAATACCGGAGCGCGTCTGTGACGTGCCCCGAGTAGTCGCACATTAGCTTGGTACGGATGGAGTTGGGCTGGATCCTGAAGTCCACCCAGGTCTTGACCAAATTGAGCCCAAGGAGACCTTGGGCGGAGAGGACGGCTATCTTGGTTAGAAGAGGTTGGATGGCCTCCCTGTCCGACTCAGGGGTAAAGGCGTTGAAAGATTCGGAGATATCAAGGAGACCCTCCGAGTAACCCGGCAATTTCCTTTCGCCGGGTGGGGAGGTGTCTCGGCAGTAGAAGAAGGATAGTTGCCAGTGTTTAACATGGGAATTCAGATTAAGAGTTGGCATTGGTGAGTTCTTGCGGCGCTGGATGGAAACCCCGCCGCAAGCAAGAAGCGCCCCGTCACCGCTTTCGCGGCACAGTTTGCATTGGAAGAGTTCAATAAAGAGAGCCAAATTTGGCGGAATGCACAAATAAGACTCGCAAAGGACGATAAAGTGGGTAATGTTCAACATAGAGTTAGGCCCTATGTCGAACACCCGGAGGCCATAGTGGCTTAGGACCTCGCGGAAAAAAGAATGACCCGGAGGGCGAAACCCCCGGGTCACATGCTCAATGAAGCAGATTACCTCATCGGCAGCAGGTGTAGGCCGGGTCTCATCACCCGTCACTCTGCAATGGATATCTTCCTGAGGGGGGAGGACCCCTAACTCGGCCAGCTCTTCCAGCTTGGCCTTGGTGACTGTTGATCACGCCCAGTTGGCAGATATTGATTGGGTCGTCCTTGTCTTGGCTTGCTGCTTCCATTGCTTCTTGGGAGCCATGGGTTCAGTCTACAAAGCACAAGACAAAAAGGTGCAAGACATAAGACTCGGACATCATGGGTTATCCGGATATATGCAAGCAGTATCAAAAGAAGGCATGAGGACTATGAATTATCCGGGTATCACTGGACAGGGTGAAAATTACAGGTTATCCGGGTATCGAGTAGCAATACAGAAACTATGGGGGACTTACGTATTGATGATCGTTTGCGGAAGAAGGTTGATTGCCCATGTATCTACTGCAAGTAAATGAACCGGAAGAGGCGGACTTTTCGAGTATCAATGGCAAGTGCGGAAAATTTGGGCGGCCCGAGCCTAGATTGGAAATTTCATTTTCAAATTTGTGGTGAAATTAGTGACTACAAGCAATAGGAGAATGAAGTGGAGCCTATATTCAAGCCATTGGATGAACTAGTATGAGTCTAAGCGACCTAATCCGGCGCGGGGCAAGAAATAGCCCGCGGTTGACCTAGATCCAATCTAGAACGAATCAAGAAATTGTGAGGCTAATTCGATGGGAGTAAGAAGCTTACCGGAGGAGATTGGAGTAGAGCACGACGGCGGCAGATGGCGCAATCTGAATGTCCCTTTGCGATTCCCGGCGGGCAAGATGAGGGCGCAGCGGCGGAGCTTGGCGGCAGCGCGGAACGGTTCGAGGACGAACGTAGCCGGCGGCGGCTTTGCTCCGGCGGTGAGCTCGAGGTTCCCGTGGTGGTGTTGCGCAAGCGCGAGAGATGGGGAGGAAGAAGGAGTTGGAATGGACCGTTGGGGGTTAGGTTATCCCCTGGGTACCTATTTATAAGGTACGGGCGGATAAACCTAGTCCAACGGGCGGGAATCGGAAATTTCGGGATAAGGGATACCCGCCCGGATTTTCTGAGATATACTTTAAGTGTTGGACGAGATATCCGGAATGGATAAGAAACAAATCTTCTCCGTGATACCTGGACTAATTGAATAAGTAAAGTAAGCCGGATCTTTGGCGTTTGCATCAGGGGCGTTGACCCAGAAAAGTAAACACTGGACTTGGAGAAAGCCAGGTTACTATATGGCCACCATGGAGTTAGTCCTAGCTGTTTATCAAAGCAACCTAACCCGGCCTCTATGAACTTGTGTGTTTGTTATTTTTGCAGGGAATAGCGTGCGCTTCAAGGAGGATCTCATGAAGCCCAAGCTATTCTGGGGACTACTGATGGAGGGATGATAACCCGGTAGGCCAACGCCAAGGAGTAACTCGGCCCAAAGGATGCTGCGCAAGACCCGGCTTAAGATAAAGGAGTTTCTAGAAGGCCCAGGAACGTAGGCCTCGTAACCCGGATTGTGGGTTCCGATAAGGAAGTTTAGGGTTTCTAAGCAGTGTCCGGGTAGGATTCAGAGTGCGCCTTGGAGAGTAGGCCAAGGGGTCCGGATATTATATAAGCCGTCCCCTAGGGTTAGACGAGAGGGAGATCCAAGAGTTTGTAACATCCCAAGTATGAAAAAATACCCCTAGAATGTTTGATTCCTTGTTTTATTTCAAGCAATGCATCATGTCATCATTTCATTGCATTGTTTTATTATTGTTTGCATTGTTAATATTTGTTTTGCATCTGTTTTATCTTGCTTCCATAATTCAAACTCAAACAAATTCAAATGGTTATTTTCATACTTGCTCTGTTACAACTTTTGGAATAAAAATAACAAGTGAAAACAACCAAATTGTTCCATTTTATTCCATGTTGATCAACTAATAAAATGGTGCTTTTATTTCAATCAATTAATTCTATTTCAATCCAATTTCAAATCAAATGTATTTCAAATCAGTATCTAATTGAAACCATGAAATTCACCTCACAATTGAAATCCTCAAACACATTAAATCATAGGGGTAACCCTATTTAAATTGTTGTTTCAATATTGTGTTTTTAATAATGAAAATTGTTGCTATTTGGATTCACATACAAATATCATTTTTAAACTCAAACCAATTCTCAATTCATTAACCTTTTGAATCCATGAAATGCACCACTAATTTGAATTCATTAAATCCCTTTTAAACCCTAAAGAAAACGCTATTCAAATACATGTTTTCCTTAATGATTCATTAATCTTGAATTTCCCCTAAATTGGTTTCAAATACAAACTTTCATTTTAAAACTTAATTTTTTTTTGAAATCCAAGGTTGGAATATGTTTTCTAATTGCCTAACTATCCTAACCTAATTTTCTGGAATTTTTCTTAAATAAAAACCTTAACATTTTCTTCCTGAAAGCAACACTACAAAAATAAAATAAAAGAAAAGAAACAAAAAAAAATAAAGGAGAAGGGAGCAGCAGCTCACCTATCTACCTCTCAGCCCAGCCCGTTTCCCTGTCTTTTTGGCCCGATAACCCTTCCTCGTTGTCGTCTTCCTCCCTCCGTGATGTCATCTTCGTACGACAGCAGGAGAGCCATCGATCTCCTCCACCTCCATTAGATGCTCAGCCGTACAGCCCAGCTCCCTCCATATAGCTCACCTTCCCTCTGCCCCTAACCCTAGAAACCCTACTCCTTCCCCCTCCATCGCCGCCGTCTCTCTTCCCCCCTTCATCTGTTCTCTGAATCATGGCACCACACCGAACCACCACCTGAAATCGCCACCTTCCCATCACCACGATTCTCTCGAGGGGCTACCGATTCCGGGAATGGAAACTTCGATCTCCCAGCTCCAAGTTCCCTGTAGGCGCGGAGGCGGGAGGAGGACCGGGGCGGCGACGCCGTCGAGCTCGACGTCTGTCAACCCCGGCGACCACCTCCGTCAGACAACTTCCTCGCCTCCTGCTACTGCATCGAGCAACCGCGGTGAGCGCACGCCTGTCCTCCCTTTTCCTCGCTGTGCCAAGCACACACCGCGCCTAGCTGCCCGCGTCCGCCCCCGAGCAGCAGCCGCGGCGAGCAGCCGCTAATCGCCGGCGTTCCTGCCGGTTTGCAGAGCACCGATCGGTACCTGCAGGTTCAGATACGATCAGTTTCAGTTAAATCCCCCAAGTGCACCTCAAACCCGCACCCTGCCTGTACCTGTCACGATACGAACGCGAGCCGCACTGGTAGCGAGTCCTCGCGCGCACGCCCGCGAGCTGGGTTCGAGTCCCAGCTCCCCACCCCTTTTGCTGCTATTTTTCGGATTTAAGCGCGGTGCAGGTCTGAACCTTAAGCCCCCAAGATCCCCTTCTCTGACAACTGAGCAGCAACAGCCCATCTGGTTCTTCCCTTGGGCGCAGGAAGCAGGGGGCAGGGGATCGAATCCCACCCCCTGCATAATACAACAACCTTTTTTTTTGTTTTATTTACTCAGGTCCAAAACAACTGCAAATCACATCCATGCCCCTGGTAATTACATATAGACCCTGTAAAATATTTTTCAAGCCCCTGTTAATCTTTCTAGGTCCCTAAATATTGTAAAAATGGCAGATTTGTATCTTAATTTGTAAAATGCCTAAGAAATTCATCCCAACTCCAATTCCAACATTTTTTATATGTTTTCAATACCAAATTAAATGTTCTATCCAAATATAAAATTTGTTTACTGTTTTGAATATTTTAAATTGGTGCAAAATTTGAAAACTTGTCAAATTCACTTAAATTTGCAAAATTCATAACTTGCTCATAAAAATTCCAAATTTCACAAACCAAATATGTTTTCCAATCAATTTTTCATGTACTTTTCAAATATAAATTTTGTTTGCTGTTTTGAATAATTAAAATTGGTTAAATAATTTAATCCTTGTTTAATTCATTTAAAATTGTTAATTTCATAACTTGATCAAAACAAATTCTTTTGGGGCATATAAAATATGTTTTCCAACCCTAAAAGTATAAACATTTCAAATATGATTTTGGTTTAATGCTTTGAACAAATAAAAAAATTCAAATAAGTTCATGTTTGAATTAAATTCATTTAATTCTTGCTTAAACTTGTTTAATTCATAAATAAATCATTTGGAATCCTTTTTCAACAAGTGAAACATGCAATCCACCTAAAATTGTGTGTTCTTATCAAATATAAACTTTGTTATTTCTTTTGCACACTTTAACTTGTTGAAAACAACAATTTCATGTGTGACATCTTTAAGTAACCAAATTTTCCAAACTTAATAAATGTTCCCAAACCTTGTTAAACTCCTTTTTCTCTTGCATCTATCATTGATATTTGTTGTTATTTTGTTGTTATCATCATGCATGCATCATGTTTAACTACTTACACCTGTTAATCAAATGTAGATCATTGCTCCAACCTAAAGCATTTGCATCCATATGCAATTCTCATTGCATATGGATCCAATTAAATTGTGTTACTTGTCAAGTAGGTTACTTTGATGCATCTATTAACATGACATGCATCATCCCATGATTGTGCACTATGCCATGATATTGATTGTCTGCCTTTTCTGCATTGTCTGTTTGCTTCTTCTCGGATAAACGACGACGTTGAGACCGACGATACTTACGACATCCCTTCTAAGGAGTTAGCTCAGTACCAGGCTACTGGGTTTTGCAGGCAAGTTATCACTCACATGAACCACTGTGTTCCTTTCAACATTGGTTACCGATACTTTCCGTTGTTCTTTTCTGCTAGCCTTAGTAGTAGTTGTTCTGTTACGAACCTATCACATGAATCCCTTAAACCTGATATTGCCTCATCTCCCTTCCTACAACCATTGTTTGAGCCAGTGTCTTACTAGCATGCTTAGGTTGCTTTTGCTCGAGTCTGTTATCCGTTACTTACTGTTACTATATCATTTACGTTGTGGGGGCTCGATGTTTAATCAATTAATCAATCATGCTAATGTTACTATTAATAATAAATTTGATGATAAGGCACCGGCAGGAGGCCCATGAGAGGTTTTGAAGCCTGCTAGTGTCGACCCTAATAGGAAAAGGGTCTTGTCTACTGATCCATGATGAGCGCACTACCCGCATTTGGGAAGCGAGTATGGGCGCCCCCCTCAACTTGACCTGATTCGCATCTCGTCCAAATCGCCTCATTTAGTTCGTGTTTTCCATTTGCCGCATGCATGTTTTTGCGAGCCCAGGCCAGGGTGGAACTTTTGTAGTCGGCATATAGGGGGACACGGTCTTAGAGTGCTATGATGGTCCATTTTCTTCTGGGCTTGATTAGCCGTGCGCCCAAGGTTCTTTGGGCTTGATGCGAAGAATGGTTGGTTGTGTAGAGTACCCCGCTTGGTGGGTTAGCTTCCCATCTGGCGGGTTATTCTTGAGTGTACGGCCAAATTGGTGCAACCCTGCAGGGATAATCTTCTCGAGAAGCCGTGTTTTCCGCGGTTATGGATTACTTGGTGAAAGTACTGGCTAACAAGTACTCAGGACAACTTAAACATAATGATCAAACATGTTACACCCAAGGATTAATAACTTGACTAGTAATAGGTTGATGACACAATAACTTGATTCACCTTTAAAACAACGGTGTGAGTTATCCTCGGATTGCTTCTTTGGATAAGGGGCGAGATCCAGGATGGGTTTGGTTGAAGTTATCTTTCAGTTGGTTACAATCCTCGATCTTATCTCCTTTCTGTTAGCCGGAAGTGGTAGAATCTCTGTAGTTGGTTAGTGCAGCCAGTTGCAGCATCTTTTATATCCCTTTTCTTCCGTTGAACCCAAGGCATCTGTGCTTGGTGTTGACGGGCTACACCTTGGTGAATTGTGAGTCATGCTTGCCAGTACGTCTATGTACTGACCCCTTTGGGGCTGTGGTTTACGCAGACGACGTTTCCGAGGATCTACATGGTGGCTACTACGTGGAGTATGACGAGACTGCTGACGAGTAGATAGCGGACCCGGGCAGGATCCGAGACTTCGTGGATGGGCTCCGTCTTTTCGTTTCCGGCCTTTTAGGCCTATTTGGTTCTTGTCTGTACTCAGACATGTTGAATGCTTCCGCTGTATTGTAATGATGTATTGTTGGGGCATGTGCCCTCTGAATGATTGTATTTGCTATCTCTGCTCTAATGAGAGCCATTTGCAACTTATTTCAATCTTTTGTGTCGTAGAGATCTGTTGTGATATCAGTTGTTCAACGCCGTTGACGTACCATGTGTGTATGGTTTGAAGTACGTTGACGGAAGTGCCGTTGATCTCTAGTGGATAGTTTACATCGACGATGGAATAGCAGGGCTTGTGTTGTCGCGCATAAGCGCAGGCCTACCAGGAAGCTGGGACGTGGGAGCAGTTATGCCCCATAATCCAAGCATCTGCTATCCAGTTCGTACGGTGAGTATCCCCTAGAAATCAGGGTGCGACAAATGGTATCAGAGCCTGTCTGCCTGTAGGATCCCTTTTTACTGGTCGCAGTTGAGTCTAGAAACTATTTTGTAGCTATATAGGAAAAATGAAACGTGAGAGTAGGAATTCTGTTCTTTTTCTTCTTTCCCCACCCACCCTCCCTTTTCTGGTAAGGAAGTGTAACGTTGTTTTCCCTTCTCATCTGAACTTTCAAGTTAGGATTTCACGAATTCTGGTTTCTCTAGGATGGTTATATCTACTAGACCATAGGAATGGAGGTGGTTGTGACATGATTTATCATGTTGCCTACTCACGATTGAGAACGGAGGCGTGTAAGCCCCGGAAGCAGATCCTCTATTCCTTAAGCAGTAGATATTGATCCTTTAGAAGCCCGGATGGGTTTTCCATAGTACCTCAGGAGTTTGTTCTCGTTTTCCCCGGAGTTGCTTCATTATTCTGATCTTCTCAACATCCTTTTCGTCCGTTCAAATCTTGTTGTTGTTTTCCACTTCAAATCTTCTATCGGCGTCTAATCAAAGTTTCCCCGTGCATCTGCTAAACTCTATTCCAGCTAAAGTGTTATTTCATACCGGAGAATCACATTCCTTTGTGTCAACAATCTTTTCCACAACACACAACCTATTTCTGGTTCCACTAAGCAATCAAAACACCGTTCACTCTTCGGGATCTCAAATGTTGACTTCCAAGATAAGTAAGAACAATCCAATTCTAATGAGAGGCCACATATTCCTCGTTACTCTCATGTTGCTGATTCTGACATTGATGATTATTCTTAGTGTTGCATTGATGTCAATAACTCTGTTCCACCATTTTAACCACATAATCTATTCTCCAAATGAATCAAGTAACATTCAGCTTACACCCTCCATACAAAACCTCTCCCTTTACTTGAAAATGTTCCGGTGGTTTGCTAATTCCCTGTCGTCTATCCAATGTGCACGATATGTTTCACGTGTCACAGCTCAAGAGGATCTCCCCAAGAAGTATCCGGATCTTTTCTTTTCTCAGTAGGAATCTCGGGGCGCGATTCCTTCAAGGGGGGGCGTTTTGTAACATCCCAAGTATGAAAATACCCCTAGAATGTTTGATTCCTTGTTTTATTTCAAGCAATGCATCATGTCATCATTTCATTGCATTGTTTTATTATTGTTTGCATTGTTAATATTTGTTTTGCATCTGTTTTATCTTGCTTCCATAATTCAAACTCAAACAAATTCAAATGGTTATTTTCATACTTGCTCTGTTACAACTTTTGGAATAAAAATAACAAGTGAAAACAACCAAATTGTTCCATTTTATTCCATGTTGATCAACTAATAAAATGGTGCTTTTATTTCAATCAATTAATTCTATTTCAATCCAATTTCAAATCAAATGTATTTCAAATCAGTATCTAATTGAAACCATGAAATTCACCTCACAATTGAAATCCTCAAACACATTAAATCATAGGGGTAACCCTATTTAAATTGTTGTTTCAATATTGTGTTTTTAATAATGAAAATTGTTGCTATTTGGATTCACATACAAATATCATTTTTAAACTCAAACCAATTCTCAATTCATTAACCTTTTGAATCCATGAAATGCACCACTAATTTGAATTCATTAAATCCCTTTTAAACCCTAAAGAAAACCCTATTCAAATACATGTTTTCCTTAATGATTCATTAATCTTGAATTTCCCCTAAATTGGTTTCAAATACAAACTTTCATTTTAAAACTTAATTTTTTTTTGAAATCCAAGGTTGGAATATGTTTTCTAATTGCCTAACTATCCTAACCTAATTTTCTGGAATTTTTCTTAAATAAAAACCTTAACATTTTCTTCCTGAAAGCAACACTACAAAAATAAAATAAAATAAAAGAAACAAAAAAAAATAAAGGAGAAGGGAGCAGCAGCTCACCTATCTACCTCTCAGCCCAGCCCGTTTCCCTGTCTTTTTGGCCCGATAACCCTTCCTCGTTGTCGTCTTCCTCCCTCCGTGATGTCATCTTCGTACGACAGCAGGAGAGCCATCGATCTCCTCCACCTCCATTAGATGCTCAGCCGTACAGCCCAGCTCCCTCCATATAGCTCACCTTCCCTCTGCCCCTAACCCTAGAAACCCTACTCCTTCCCCCTCCATCGCCGCCGTCTCTCTTCCCCCCCTTCATCTGTTCTCTGAATCATGGCACCACACCGAACCACCACCTGAAATCGCCACCTTCCCATCACCACGATTCTCTCGAGGGGCTACCGATTCCGGGAATGGAAACTTCGATCTCCCAGCTCCAAGTTCCATGTAGGCGCGGAGGCGGGAGGAGGACCGGGGCGGCGACGCCGTCGAGCTCGACGTCTGTCAACCCCGGCGACCACCTCCGTCAGACAACTTCCTCGCCTCCTGCTACTGCATCGAGCAACCGCGGTGAGCGCACGCCTGTCCTCCCTTTTCCTCGCTGTGCCAAGCACACACCGCGCCTAGCTGCCCGCGTCCGCCCCCGAGCAGCAGCCGCGGCGAGCAGCCGCTAATCGCCGGCGTTCCTGCCGGTTTGCAGAGCACCGATCGGTACCTGCAGGTTCAGATACGATCAGTTTCAGTTAAATCCCCCAAGTGCACCTCAAACCCGCACCCTGCCTGTACCTGTCACGATACGAACGCGAGCCGCACTGGTAGCGAGTCCTCGCGCGCACGCCCGCGAGCTGGGTTCGAGTCCCAGCTCCCCACCCCTTTTGCTGCTATTTTTCGGATTTAAGCGCGGTGCAGGTCTGAACCTTAAGCCCCCAAGATCCCCTTCTCTGACAACTGAGCAGCAACAGCCCATCTGGTTCTTCCCTTGGGCGCAGGAAGCAGGGGGCAGGGGATCGAATCCCACCCCCTGCATAATACAACAACCTTTTTTTTTGTTTTATTTACTCAGGTCCAAAACAACTGCAAATCACATCCATGCCCCTGGTAATTACATATAGACCCTGTAAAATATTTTTCAAGCCCCTGTTAATCTTTCTAGGTCCCTAAATATTGTAAAAATGGCAGATTTGTATCTTAATTTGTAAAATGCCTAAGAAATTCATCCCAACTCCAATTCCAACATTTTTTATATGTTTTCAATACCAAATTAAATGTTCTATCCAAATATAAAATTTGTTTACTGTTTTGAATATTTTAAATTGGTGCAAAATTTGAAAACTTGTCAAATTCACTTAAATTTGCAAAATTCATAACTTGCTCATAAAAATTCCAAATTTCACAAACCAAATATGTTTTCCAATCAATTTTTCATGTACTTTTCAAATATAAATTTTGTTTGCTGTTTTGAATAATTAAAATTGGTTAAATAATTTAATCCTTGTTTAATTCATTTAAAATTGTTAATTTCATAACTTGATCAAAACAAATTCTTTTGGGGCATATAAAATATGTTTTCCAACCCTAAAAGTATAAACTTTTCAAATATGATTTTGGTTTAATGCTTTGAACAAATAAAAAAATTCAAATAAGTTCATGTTTGAATTAAATTCATTTAATTCTTGCTTAAACTTGTTTAATTCATAAATAAATCATTTGAAATCCTTTTTCAACAAGTGAAACATGCAATCCACCTAAAATTGTGTGTTCTTATCAAATATAAACTTTGTTATTTCTTTTGCACAATTTAACTTGTTGAAAACAACAATTTCATGTGTGACATCTTTAAGTAACCAAATTTTCCAAACTTAATAAATGTTCCCAAACCTTGTTAAACTCCTTTTTCTCTTGCATCTATCATTGATATTTGTTGTTATTTTGTTGTTATCATCATGCATGCATCATGTTTAACTACTTACACCTGTTAATCAAATGTAGATCATTGCTCCAACCTAAAGCATTTGCATCCATATGCAATTCTCATTGCATATGGATCCAATTAAATTGTGTTACTTGTCAAGTAGGTTACTTTGATGCATCTATTAACATGACATGCATCATCCCATGATTGTGCACTATGCCATGATATTGATTGTCTGCCTTTTCTGCATTGTCTGTTTGCTTCTTCTCGGATAAACGACGACGTTGAGACCGACGATACTTACGACATCCCTTCTAAGGAGTTAGCTCAGTACCAGGCTACTGGGTTTTGCAGGCAAGTTATCACTCACATGAACCACTGTGTTCCTTTCAACATTGGTTACCGATACTTTCCGTTGTTCTTTTCTGCTAGCCTTAGTAGTAGTTGTTCTGTTACGAACCTATCACATGAATCCCTTAAACCTGATATTGCCTCATCTCCCTTCCTACAACCATTGTTTGAGCCAGTGTCTTACTAGCATGCTTAGGTTGCTTTTGCTCGAGTCTGTTATCCGTTACTTACTGTTACTATATCATTTACGTTGTGGGGGCTCGATGTTTAATCAATTAATCAATCATGCTAATGTTACTATTAATAATAAATTTGATGATAAGGCACCGGCAGGAGGCCCATGAGAGGTTTTGAAGCCTGCTAGTGTCGACCCTAATAGGAAAAGGGTCTTGTCTACTGATCCATGATGAGCGCACTACCCGCATTTGGGAAGCGAGTATGGGCGCCCCCCTCAACTTGACCTGATTCGCATCTCGTCCAAATCGCCTCATTTAGTTCGTGTTTTCCATTTGCCGCATGCATGTTTTTGCGAGCCCAGGCCAGGGTGGAACTTTTGTAGTCGGCATATAGGGGGACACGGTCTTAGAGTGCTATGATGGTCCATTTTCTTCTGGGCTTGATTAGCCGTGCGCCCAAGGTTCTTTGGGCTTGATGCGAAGAATGGTTGGTTGTGTAGAGTACCCCGCTTGGTGGGTTAGCTTCCCATCTGGCGGGTTATTCTTGAGTGTACGGCCAAATTGGTGCAACCCTGCAGGGATAATCTTCTCGAGAAGCCGTGTTTTCCGCGGTTATGGATTACTTGGTGAAAGTACTGGCTAACAAGTACTCAGGACAACTTAAACATAATGATCAAACATGTTACACCCAAGGATTAATAACTTGACTAGTAATAGGTTGATGACACAATAACTTGATTCACCTTTAAAACAACGGTGTGAGTTATCCTCGGATTGCTTCTTTGGATAAGGGGCGAGATCCAGGATGGGTTTGGTTGAAGTTATCTTTCAGTTGGTTACAATCCTCGATCTTATCTCCTTTCTGTTAGCCGGAAGTGGTAGAATCTCTGTAGTTGGTTAGTGCAGCCAGTTGCAGCATCTTTTATATCCCTTTTCTTCCGTTGAACCCAAGGCATCTGTGCTTGGTGTTGACGGGCTACACCTTGGTGAATTGTGAGTCTTGCTTGCCAGTACATCTATGTACTGACCCCTTTGGGGCTGTGGTTTACGCAGACGACGTTTCCGAGGATCTACATGGTGGCTACTACGTGGAGTATGACGAGACTGCTGACGAGTAGATAGCGGACCCGGGCAGGATCCGAGACTTCGTGGATGGGCTCCGTCTTTTCGTTTCCGGCCTCTTAGGCCTATTTGGTTCTTGTCTGTACTCAGACATGTTGAATGCTTCCGCTGTATTGTAATGATGTATTGTTGGGGCATGTGCCCTCTGAATGATTGTATTTGCTATCTCTGCTCTAATGAGAGCCATTTGCAACTTATTTCAATCTTTTGTGTCGTAGAGATCTGTTGTGATATCAGTTGTTCAACGCCGTTGACGTACCATGTGTGTATGGTTTGAAGTACGTTGACGGAAGTGCCGTTGATCTCTAGTGGATAGTTTACATCGACGATGGAATAGCAGGGCTTGTGTTGTCGCGCATAAGCGCAGGCCTACCAGGAAGCTGGGACGTGGGAGCAGTTATGCCCCATAATCCAAGCATCTGCTATCCAGTTCGTACGGTGAGTATCCCCTAGAAATCAGGGTGCGACAGAGTTCGAGCAATATCGCTAGGTATCGAGTATCCAGTGTAACACGAGAGTTGAGTTAATATATCTAGATCGGAGACTCGGCGACTTGATTGTCGGCTACCAGATCGCATATCATCATGTTTTCCCTTGAGCTAAACCCTCTCCCAAACACCAGAGTCGAATTGCCCCAAGATAAGTTACCCCCGGTAACGTCTGCCGTGATTATCCCACGACAAGATCCCTACATGTTGAAAACATGGATTCAAGACCACAAATACCTACCAGGAGTGGATACATGTTATACAAGGATATTATGTATGTTGAAGTGTGGCTCAACACCTGAAGAGATAGTAGACCCAATAACCACATGGACAATAGTTTTAGACTACCCACAAAAATTTCTTTTAAGGGTGGTAGCCCACCTAGTTTTTCTGGAACACATCTACCCAAATCTATCTTTCTTTCTAGCCTTCCCAAATCTCGGGACGAGATTTCTTTTAAGGGTGGTAGTCTGTAACATCCCTGATTTTTGGAAAGTTCAAAAATCACTAAAATCTGAAACTTTTTGTTTTCATGTTAAATAAGTCACCAAAAACCAAATGATGTGCAAGAATCAAAAGAAAACAAAGCACATTTAATGAAATTGGAATTAAGAATCCAAACTACTTTTTTCCTTAAACCCAAATTCCATTTATTTATTATTTTCTATTTTAGAAAACATCAGTAAGTAACTATTTGTGTTTTCTGATATTTTAATTATTTTTGCTGAAAATGTGAAAACAAGTTTAAATGACTTTGGAAAGAAATATTTGACCTATATAATGTCTCTGTAATTTTATACAAACATTGTCCAATCATTTACTATTTTTTATTTAAAAATGATTTTTAGTATCAGTAAGGCAGTATCCCTATTTTCAAAATTCCATATTGAAATGTGTTGTAAAATAACACATATTAGTTTTCATGTGAAAGAGAAAGATTTTATGAAGCTAAAAAAATCTTGTTTGAGGTTATTTGGAGTTTTTATGCGAAAGTTATGATTTGTTGAATAAAAACAGGAAAGAAAAACATAAAGTAGAAGAAAAAAAGAGAAAAGAGCAAATCCCGAGGACCAGCCCAGCCCGATTTCCCTCCCCTCTCTCCTCTCTGCCTCGCACAGCCCACTGGGCCAAACCACAGCCGCGACCGCGCGCGCGCAGAACAACAAACCAACGCGCGCCCCCTTATCTCACTGGCCGGCGGGCCCAACTGATGTCAGCGATGACGTCGCATCGTCAACCTCCCCCATCTCCCGCGCCCACGATCTGCAAAACGGCCGTGCACGATTCTCTACCCCCGCGACTCTCTCGCCCGCACCCGTACACCCCAGGGCCACCATCGAGTAGCCCCTCACTCCCTCTCGGTTTCCCCTCTCCTCCCTCTAAAAATACCGCCGCCAATCGCCACGAATTCCTGCCCGCAGTTCTCTCTGCCGTCGCCGCATCTCGTCGATTCCGGCGAGGTATGCCAACAAGAGTCGCCCCCTTCTGTCCCCATGGAATTCTCCGAGAGCTGCGCTACCCCCTGAACTCTTCCCCTATTCATCTCATGCAGACAAGAAGCTGCGTTGGAGTCTTCTGCGCCTCGAAGGAGCTCCGCGCAATTCCGTCCGTGTCGTGCAGCCGTTCCCGGAAGCAAGGAAGCCAGCCATTGCCACCCCCGTGCTCTTTGTGATGTTCTGCGCCCCGTCGTCTACTTTCCGAGCCAAGGGAGCCACCGGAACATCGTCTCCGACGAAATTCCGAGCTCAGCGCCGCCACGTAGCCATATTCCGGCGAGATCCTTTCCGGTGAAGTCCTCTTACTCTCTCTGTCGTCCGATTTAATTTACACGGTCGAGATTAGATCCCCTAGTGAAGGGGTAAGTAACCATTGGATCAAGATCCAACAGCCCAGATAGCACGCCGACGTCAACATCCACGTAGATGCACAGTCAGCGCCCGTGACCAATCACAGGAAGCCATGTGGCATGGCCGTTATTCTTTTTTTATTCCGAAAAGAATTAAAATGACATTTTGCAGAATAGCCCCTAGAACTTGCAACCTTCATAACTTTTGATCCATAAGCCCAAATTTAGCAAACTTGAACTTCTTGAAATAAGAACAACATGTAGAAACTTTTGGCACTGTCCAAGCTCAAAATTTACAAATATAAATTGGTTCAAATTTAAATATGCTTGTTTGATGAATTCTGGCATAATTCAAATTCTACAAACTCAAAAATTGCAAATAAAATATTTTTGAAATCCTTAGGATGTGTACCTTCATAACCTCTGTCCCAAAATAATTATTGAACCAATTAAAATGGAGATTAGAATTTAAATAGCCATTTGAGTATTTTGCACCTAGTTTTAATTCTATAAATAATTCTAATTAATTTTCTTGTGGAAAATTGTTCCATTTATTGACCTTAGACCAGAGAAACCAGTACCCAACCTATCTGTGACCAGAGAACCCATTACATGTAATCTTTGTCATATAAACCACCCATAGTAGTCAATCATCATACTTCAACTATTGTTTAATGAAACCTCCTTTAGGAAAATTGTGGTATGCTCATTTTGATCAAACCAACACCCATGTCATGTTGACCATATGGAAAGTAACTTTTGGACCAGAAACCAATAACCCAAAACCCTTTGTAAATTTACAAGTCATGTTGTGAATTGCTGGAAACCCTAAACCAAAGCCATGAAATGAATCATGTTGATCATGGATTTGTTTTCTAAAACCCTAAACCATATCACATCCACTTATTTTGTATATTTGAGTAAAATGTTATTCCTTGATCAACCCATATCCTAAGCTAGACCTAAACCCCTTTTCCCATAATTCTTTTAGTAAATTGAATTATGTGTTAAGCCTAACTCAAACCACTACAGTTCCTTTACATAAATTCAATTGTCGTGATAAACATGAAATTGTCCATAAAAGACCAAACAATAATCCATCTCATCATAATTATTTTTGCATATTGAATTATGTGTCAAAACCTCGTCCATGTTAACACCAATCAAGTTGAATAACTTGTTATGCTTCTATATTGTATTTTGTTGTATTTGTTTGTATGTTTGTGAATTGCTTGTTTATTGTTATTTATTTGTATTGTTTAGATTGTACGGAGAGCAACGTTCTATTTGTGAAGAGAGTGTTTCTATACCAACTTCCACAAGGCAAGTGATACTCATGTCCCACTTTTGTTTTCAATTGCATTAGTGTTTTCAGTAGTATGCATCATAGGTGATTATTTTATTATTTTCCAAGTATATGCTATGCTCAGAACACCTAGTAGTGTGTAGCCAACCTGAAACCCCTGCTATGTACTAGTTTAGCTATACTAGAACAATATCACAACTGTTGCTGCTATTTAATTGGGTTGTGATACTTTGAAAATTGAAATTTAACAACCCAATGAAACACCTGGGTGGATTGCTAATTTCTTGGATTATGTTGAGTGGCTACTCAGGGCCATGTCTATGGTGGTTGTGACCTGGGTCACTCCCAGGGCCATGGATGTGGTGGTTGTCACCTGAGGGTACACTTGAGGATTGCCACCCAGGACTAAAGAGATCTGTAGGTCTTCCATGTATAGTTAGCTTCCAGTGCAGCCTTGCGGTAATATGGGCTCTGCCAAGATTAAGTAAGTTGTGGGGGTTCATCCTGTTGTATGACATGGTGTGGTAGAATTTTAGGAGCGTCGAGTCATGCTGGTATGGTTGAATCCCTCTTCCCAAAGATCTTGTCTCGTTTTTCTCTTGGGGAAAATGAGTCTCAAGGTGAAAGTGCACAACCTATACAGAGTTAAAAACTAAGATCTTAGCCGTGTCCCCGGTTATGGGCCAGTTGAGCAAACTAGACATAGTTGGTGCTGAAGGATCTCCTCATCTTTTCTGAATGAATTAAAACATGGTAGAAACCTTTTCCTACAGAACATGGTGTGTCTACCCCTCTGTGCTACCTTTTCAAACTCATGGTGTGTCTACCCATGATGATTTTCAAACTTCATGGTGTGTCTACCCATGATGACTTTATCAAACTTCATGGTGTGTCTACCCATGATGCCTTTACCAAACTACATGGTGTGTCTACCCATGTTGGTTTTCAAAGATTTTTCAATGATTTATCAAATATAGGACAAAAATGGCTTTATGCAAATAGCCCAGACTCCACCAGCCAAATATCATGTAGCTAGTTATTCCTCAAAACTGCCACCATACAAGTGTCACTTGCCAATACATTGTTTGTACTGACTTCCTCCCTCGTGGGGGCTGCATATTCCAACGTGCATATGAATTTGAAGACGAGTGAGGATTTCATTTAGGATCTCGAGTCTATCGCCAACATGTTCTGCCTGTGGCGCATGAAGACGAAGAAGGCTCATTGGTGTATTATTTCCGCTGTGTTTACTTTGAAACCTTGTATTTGGGCTAGTCCATGTTGACTATGTCATTTGTAAGGCTATTTTAGTTCTTATCCACTGGAACAACGATGTAGAATGATGCTATTGCAATGAATATTTCATTTTGTCATGTGTATGATATCAGAGATCCCGGGAATAGCAGGTTACACAGGTGTTCTACCTTTATAAACAGGTAGGGCGATGCAGTCATAGATTCAAGAGTTAGTCCATTATAAAATATATCTAGGAGCACATTTTAGATAATGGGTATTCAGGGCTATCTCTTATTAAGGCAATTTTTCTATTTCAAGAACCTTGTTCAAGATTCAGGCAATTTTTCTCCTTCAATTTTCTCAAAGTTAAAGATGTCCTGCACAACAGCATGTTAGGCACTACCAGGAAAATATTTTTGAAAGAAAGCATTAACCAAATCCATAGGATCAGTAATACATCCAGGTGACAGATTGTTAAACCAATTTTTAGCTTCATCTTTCAATGAGAAAGGGAAGATCTTGATAACAAAATAAGTACGTAGTTTAGTATCATTAGAAAATAAACTACTCAAAGATTAAAGCTCATTCATGTGTTCCATAGCACTTTTACTTTCAGTTCCACAAAAAGTTCCTTCTCAACAATAGATATATAAGATAAATATAAAGAGAAATCATAATCCTTGTCTATAATGTGTATGGGAGATGTGGCAAACTTAGCATCAAGAGAGGATTTATATTCCACAGCATGTCTTGCAAGAAGACTCTTAAGAGAACTTGCAACAGTAGTAGCACGAGCTTCTTCAATAAAATCATCATTTAGTTTAATATAGGTTTCATCAAGATCATCAATAAGCTCAGTTGAATTGACAGGTGTAACAATATTTTCAACAGAAATTTCAATATTTTTAATTTGTTTGGATTTAGCAATAGTAGCATCTAGGAAAGGACCTAGAGAACCAGTATCATCAAGCACAGTAGAAGCATCATCAAAAGTATCAGAATCATTTTTAGACTCACTAGAAGTAACAGTACATGTAGCATGTGGTGGAGTAAGAATCTTACTCATAACAGACGGTGAATCAAGAGCAACACAGGTGTTCAGAGTTGTACCTCTCCTTGTAGTGGATGGTAATATAGGAAATTTTCCATCACGAGTGTTGCCCATGATGAATGTCTTGCAGCAAACAATATCACGATCAAGTGAGAAAATATATAAAGCTATGCTCCCCTGCAACGGCGCCAGAAAATAGTATTGATGACCCATAAGCCTAGGGGATCGCAACAGTCTTCAAGGGAAGTAAAACCCAAGTTTATTGATTTGACACAAGGGGAGCCAAATAATATGTATTAGCCTTAACAACTGAGTTTTCAATTCAGCTTCACCTGAAAGTAGACTTGCTCACAACAATTTATCAGTGGTAGCAGTTTTATTGCAGCGGTAGAAATAAAACAACGGTAGTAGTAAAATAGTAACAACGGTAGCAATCGCAGAAACCAGCAGGATGGGAAGTACCGTAGGCATAGAGGGAATGGATGGACGGGCGTTGCATGGATAACACAGGTCATGTAATAATCTAACACGGGCATTGCAGATAATAATACAAAGTATCAAACATGTAGGGAAACCATATGCATGTGTTCCAATCTAGTCATATGTGCTTGCTACACCTCGATGGTGCCAGGAATTCTTGTTGTTATGGATGGCGTGTTGGGAACCCCAAGAGGAGGGTGTGATGAGTGCAGCGGTAAGAATTTCCCTCGGTTAAGAACCAAGGTGATCAATCCAGTAGGAGAAATAGGATCTTCGTAAGGTTGATGCCACTGACATTGGTGATGGCGCCTCACCGGTGTCAGCAATAACGCAGAACCTGGACACAACACAACCAAAATACTTTGTCCCAACGGTACAGTGAGGTTGTCAATCTCACCGGTCTTGCTGAAAACAAAGATTAGACGTATAATGTCGAAAATGGTGTATGCTTGCAGTAAGTAAAGAAAGTAGGGAATTGTAGTGGTTTGTTTAGCATTGTAGGAAAAATGGACCGGGGTTCATAGGTTCACTAGTGGTGTCTCTCCGTAAAAGATAGCATGTTGGGTGAACAAATTACAGCTGGGCAATTGACAAATAGAGGTTGCACCATAGTGCACATTCATGACATGATGACTACTATGATATTTAGTGCAGGCATTACAACAATATACATAGACTGTAATCCAACTATATCTATGACTAATAATCCATCCTCAGGTTATCATCCGAACCCCCTTAGGTATTAAGTTTCAAGCAACAGATAATCACATTAAGCAATGTGTGTAATGTAAGCAATGATTGTACACGCGGGCACTCACTGTTTTCTCCCTAGTGGAAACAACATATCCTCCCCCGTCATGTTTCTGTCGCTCGAGCACAAGCGAAAAGGAGGCATGAACCCAACTATCGAGCATAAATACTCCCTCTTGGAGTCACTAGCAACTACTTGGCCAGAGCAACCACTAGCAACGGAAAGCATGCAAGATCACAAATAACATATGCAATAAAGACTATAATCAAGTTGGCATAAGTTCAACATTCATCGGATCCCAGCAAACACAACACATAGAATTACATAACAAAAATCTCGATCATGTTAGGCAGCTCATGTTGCGGTTGTTGTTGTTGAAGTTGAGGTTGTAGTTGTTGTTGTTGTTGTTGGTGTTGTTGTTCCGGTTGGCTCCCTGAGCTACCTGGTTCACGTTCTCCCTCCTCTGGTTCTCGGCTGGCTTGGGAGCAGCTGCCCGGATAGGCTGCACATTGGAGCCTAAGAGCGGAAGAGGAGGTGGAGGAGGCAGCTGACCAAAAGCCTCGCTCTTGATCCTGTCCCACCAGCTGCACTGCCGGGTAGTGTGATTGGCCGGCCTACTCGATGTCGAGTATGGAAACTACACAGTCCATCCTTCATGTTCTCAAAGATGAACCTGGCAGGATCTCCGGATCCCTGGAAGGTACTGGGCTGCTGAGGAGCATTGTACTGCTTCTTGAAGTTCTGGCCCTGATTCTGGTTTTGCCTCCAGCATTTTTTTTGCCTTTGGCTGCTCCTGGCAGCACCCTGATCCTAAGTAACAACAGCTACATGGTCAGACCCGTAGCGGATATCCTGACGGTCTTCTCTTCTCTTGTTGGGGAAATCCTGGCAGTCATGGCGCCGAGAGCCATCATGGTGCTTCCTCTTGGGCTCGAAAGAATCAAGCAGAGACTGAGTAGGGTCACCGAGAGCATACGGCAATCTTGATTGTCTCAACAAGGGTACTCGGCATCTCCCTCTGTAGTTTCTACCACAACATGATGCCATGTCGGCATCCTTGCGCAAACCACGCAATGGCCTGTGACTCGTTCACACCCTCACAGGTGTTCCTTAGAGTACTCCACCGAGTAAGGTACTCCCGTTCAGTTTCCTCTTCTCTCTGCTTGCACGCCGAGAGCTGATGCGGCCTGTTTGGCCTCTTGTAGGTGCTGGTGAAATTGCTGGTGAAAGCTTCCGAGAAGTCAAGCCAGCAGTTGATGCTGTCTTTCGGCAGGTTATTGAGCCAGATCCGGGCAGGGCCCTCCAGCATCTGGGGCACATACCAAACAGCCCATCTCCTGTTGCCACCCGCAACGTACACATCAGTCACATAATCATTCAGTCAGTCCTATGGCTTGGTGCTTCCATCATAGGTCTTGGTCCCTCTAGTCAGCTGGAACTTGGACACGGGTGGCTCCCCCATGATCCTGGGACCAAAACAACCTGGCCCTGGTGGGCCCTTTGCTTCTATCTCCTCGGACCGGTAGAGCCGGTCCAGCTTGTATCTTGCATCACTTGGTTCCAGCATTCTTCCTCCCAGCCGGGTTGCGAGATATCTTGGGTCGGCGTACCCGGCATGCTCCATGGCCGAGTACCCGTCGTTGCAGCGGTCTTGAGGCACAGGTCCGGGTTGAGCAACCACATTCGTCTGAGCAACATGTTGGACAGGGTTAGCAACATGCTGCCGAGACGGGCCTTCTCGGTTTACTCCTTGCCCCTCTTGATAAACTCTGGCGGCCGGATGGCTAGTACCTGCAACGTTGTGTTTTTGGCCCGGCTGCCGCACTACAGCGTGCTGTTTTCTGGCGACAGCCGGGTCGTACACCTGCATCTGTTTGTTTCTCCTAGAGTCCACACTCTGGGCCCTCTCTCCCCCGGGAAGCGGCTATGAGGCCTAGTCCACGGATCTTGCCCCATGCGAGTGAACAACATGAGACGCACCGCCTCACGGGTTGGCCTGCCGAAAAGCCTCATTCTGCCTGCCAGCCTCCACAACGAGCTCATTGAGCCGCTCTTGCTGCCGAACACGTGCCTCGCCAGTGAGATGCGGTAACTCAGCAGCAACTGCTTCCGTAACTCTAAGTGTTTTTGCAGGAGAACTATATTTCGGCCTACCAGCTGTGTTTTGACTGGCAGATTTGCTAGCAGTTCTACCATCTCTAGCTAGCTCAGCGCCTAAGTTGCGACGAATAGTTCCTATCTTGCTAGGATTTCTAGAGATAGGGGTAAAGCCATGCGCCCTATTGTACTCATTTTGATCCACGTTAAGATCAAGCCTAACCTTCTCCAGCTCCTGAGCCTCCTGCAGCAAAGCGAGTCGCTGCTTCTCGAGCTGCGCCCTCACCACAGCCGGATCCATGTCCGTGGCGATAGGCATGCCGAGATGCTCGACACCAGCGCGAGCAGCTGGTATCATCGTCGATGTAGAAGGATCCATGTATCCCGGTATGTTCCGGGGCATCTCGTAGGGCTTGTGGCCCCTGTTAGCAGCCGGCTCCTTGATGAGCTCAGCCGCAGTGGCCGCGCCCTTCCCGGAGTCGATGACTGGCCCCGTCATCATCACCTCCACGTTGCCCACAGAGCAGCCAGTCGTCTTCCCGTGGAAAGCGAGAATAGCGGGGGGGGGGGGTGTCATCAGCGACGAGCACCACCTCAGGGTACTCGCGGATGACGGTGGTGGCGACGTACACCAAATGCACGCCGAAAGACAGCACAGAACCGCCTACAGCCAAGGGCCTGCCGCCGAAATCTCCGGCGTTGTCGCTGACGAAGTCGAAGGAGCCGAATCTGTGGACAAGGCCACAAACCACGCGCTCCCCCGACGGAGAAATCGGTCCCGTCCGAATATGCACCCTAGCCAGTGCCACTGCTGGCCCCACGGTGGGCGCCAACTGTCGTGGTGATGAGAAGACAGATGCCATAGGGTGGCTAAAGATTGGGGCCGACGGACGCTGTAGGTATTCGGGGAGGGATCACACGTCACGTAGACGCACTCAGAAACACTGCAAACACCAAGATATGCTCGGGTTCGGGGCCCTCGTGTGGAGGTAACACCCCTACTCCTGCCTACCTCTCTGTATATAGCTCAACCGGGTAGCCACAGTACAATTTCCTCTCTCGGCCGGGTAGCCAACTGTTAGCTCTCTCTGTGTAGCACTAAGACTCGTAATAAATGCTCTCTGGGCCAACGTCCCTCGCGCAGGAGGGGGCTAGCCACCTTATTTACTGGTGGCCAGCGAGTAAACAACACTAAAAAGTACATGAAGTGACAACTCCACTGTCCTCACGTCGCACGCCTCCGTGTTACCGCTGACGCCGTGGCGAAAGTCACCGCGCCGTCCGCCTGACAGGTCTTGTCCACCTCGTCAGGCCCTTAGGGTAGGTCACTGACATGTCCTGTCCCCCCTGTCAGTGATAGGACTTGACAGGTGCCTACCCTCACTGTCCCCACGCCTCAGCACAGATAATCATGTTCCTAGTAAGTTTAACCGCACGCATGTACGGCTGCGGGATACGCGGGATCTCTCAGAACGGCTCCATTGACTTTGTGCCCGAGTAGGATTGCTTCACATCTACTCGGGCCACCTGGGTTCTACCCGGTCAATCCAGAACTTCACTTGTATCTTCTCTTGGCCTTCAGTACAGGTCACCGAGTAGCGTCTACCGGATACCGAATACCCGGGTAGCCGCCTACCCGGCAAACCGTACACTTGAACACTGTTTTACCACCAGTCTTTCCCCTACTCGGGGGTAGCCCCCCAACAATACTAACCAACAATCATTTGAGGATCAAGACCATATTTATCTCTAAGCTCTTAAAAATCAGCAGTTTCAGCGAAAGACGTAATGCAATCATACTCATAGTTTATACCTGATTCTTTACCTTTGTCGTTATTCCACCCTTCATTATTGGTTTGAATTATTTCAAGAGGATCCCATTTAGCTTCAACCTTCTTACTTGAGAAATAACCCTCTGAACAGGCATCTAGATAATCTTTGTAATGTCCTGAAAGTCTTGCATAAAAATTAGTAACAATTATTTCCTTAGGAAGCTCATGGTTATGACATTTAAGTATTAATGTTTTTAGTCTTCCCCAAGCTTGAGAAATGCTTTCTCCATCACGAGGCCAAAAATTATAAATGTAATTCCTATCTAAATACAGTTCTTGAGAAGAATAAAATTTAGAATAATATAGAGATTCAAACTCCTTCCACTCCAAATGATGAGGATCGTCTAATAGCTCATACCACTCCCTTGCTTTGTGCTTAAGTGACAAAGAGAATAGCCTCGTCTTAACTTGGTCCATTGAAATACCTGCACGCTTGAACAACCCGCATAATTCATGTATAAAGAGTAAATGATCACTAGGATGGACAGTTCCATCTCCAAAATAGCAGTTGTTCCTGACACGTTCAACAATTTTCATATGTACTTTGAAAGGAATACTTTCAGCGGGAGTATTTAAAATATGACAAGCATCATTAGATTTATCACATACGGGAGATAAAGTATCATCAGAGCAAATTTTCTCCTATGGAGCTTGTCGTGGTGGTGTCACGGCAGATGCCATAGGATGGCTAAAGAGTTGGGGCCGATGGACGCTGGAGGTATCCGGGGAGGGATCACACGGCGAGTAGCCGCGTGTAGGGTATCTCTAGCACTGTAAACAACCAGATCTACCCAGGTTCAGGGCCCTCCCGTGGAGGTAAAACCCCTACTCCTGCCTTTCTCTCTATATGTGTGTAATCCGAGTAGCCACAATACACTGTATGCCTCTTGGCCGAGTAGCCACTCTGCTGCTCTCTCTCGCTCTGGTGTTGTCTCTAGCAAATAAATGCGAAGTGAAGTAACGTCCCTCGCGCAGGAGGGGGCAGGGCACCTTATATACTGGTGCCCAGCCGAATAAAGAATGATTAAAAGGTACGGTGATGTGACTTGACCACGGCGACTTTGGCACGCCTCCGAGATCTCGCGCGGAGAAGTGCCGCGCCGTACGGCTGACAGCCCCTGTCCGCTCTGTCAGCCTCCCAGCGTAGACCTCCATCCTGCCCTATCCCCTCTGTACTTGACAAGACTGGACGGCTGCCTAACCCTGCGTCACTGATGATCACAAACCTAGTAAGTTGAACCGCACGCGGGTACGGACGCAGGATACGCGGGATCTCCTGTCAGAACGGCTCCATTGACTTCTGGCCCGAGTAGGATTGCCATCCGTCTACTCAGGCCAACTTCTCTACTCGGACGAATGTAACTTCCTTGATATCTTCCCTTGGCCATCGATGGATACGGCCGGATAGAAACCTACCGGGTAGCAAGTACCCGGGTAGCCGTCTACCCGGTCAACAGCACCTTGACCTTGCATTTAGCACTTGCCTTACCCCTACTCGGGGGTAACCCCCGACAGAGCTAGGGAACTAAAAAGTTTAGAAAAACTAGCTTCCCCAAGCTTCGACTTTTCCATAGTATTAGAAATAATGGTATCCAAATAATTAATACTAATAACATTGCTACTAACATGCAAATAAAGCTCTCTCATATTTTTTTTTGTTTTCCATTAAGACTAACTAGTAAAAATAAAAATGGGCAACAAGTGAAAACAAGCCTAACTAGTGAAAATAAAAACAAGAAAAAAAGATATAATTGCAGAATCTAAAGGAAATAACTTCGAGCACTCACACCCAAGGATGTGAGTACCTTTTACCTTACCTCCTCGGCAACGGCGCCAGAAAAGATCTTGATGTCTACACACGCTTCTATTCTTGTAGACAGTGTTGGGTCTCCAAGCGCAGAGGTTTGTAGAACAACAACAAGTTTCTCTTAAGTGGATCACCCAAGGTTTATCGAACTTAGGGAAATAGAGGTCAAAGGTATCCATCTCAAGCAACCCTGCAATTACGATACAAGAAGTCTCTTGTATCCCCAACACACCTAATACAATTGTCAGTTGTATATGTGCACTAGTTCGGCGAAGAGAGAGTAAAATACAAGTGATATGGATGATTATAAGTGACAATAGCAATCTGAAATAAAAATGGAAGCAAGCAAACACGTAGCAGAACTGATTGTAAACGGTGTTTCAATTCTTAGAAATAAGGCCTAGGGATCCTACTTTCACTAGTGGACACTCTCAACAATGATAACATAATTGAATGCATAAATATATCTCTTCACTATGCTACTCCGAACCACTCTCCGGTTGAATAACAAACACCAATTCATTGCGTAGGGCTGAAAAAAGCACTCCTTAAAGTTGCATTCCCATGTCTAATTAACCCCACGCTGTCACTATGAGCTCCCTAGAAGGTACTAGACAAACACCACAATTTCATAGGGTCATCCAACACAATATATAAATATCATGCTAAACCACACGTTGCACACACTGCCACCTTTACACTGTGATCAAAGTATTTACGGAGATTTCATAAAAAAACACTCGAGTAGCATAACATATGAAGAATAATATCTACTAATTCAACTAGATTACAAAGCTCACGATCACATAAAGACCACACCATGGGAGAGAGAGATGAAACACATAGCTACCGGTAGAGCCCTCAGCCCCGGGGGAGAACTACTCCCTCCTCATCATAGGAGACAGCAACGATGATGAAGATGGCGGTGGAGTCGATGGAGATGGATCCGGGGGCACTTCCCCGTCCCGACAGAGTGCCGGAACAGAGATTTATGTCCCCCAAAACTTTTCGGCGGCGGTGGCGGAGCTACGAAACTTTTCGTGGAAGGGGGTCGATTCCTTTATTGTTTATGCATCGGGGGGGCATATATAGGCGAAAGGGCGATGTCGGTGGGTGGCTAGGGGGCCCACACCACCTGGTGGGGTGGCCAGGGGGTAGGCCGCGCCACTCTATGGTGTGGCCACCCTGTGGCCCCCCTCCAGGTCTCTTTGGGACTCTGTGGACCCTCCGGGAATTTTAAGAGATCTGGCTTCTGAATCGTCCAATTCCGAGAATATTTCCACAACAACTTTTCTGAAACTAAAAGCAGCAGAAAACATGAACTGGCTCTGTGGCATCTTGTCAATAAGTTAGTCCTGGGAGATCGGTAAAAATAACATAAAGTGTAAGGAAAACATGTAGAATATGGCATGAAAACAACATGGAACATCAGGAATTAAGGATACGTTTATGACCTATCACCCCTCCGGTGATGAATTTCCCTCCCGGCAGGGTGCCAGGGAGAGCTCCAGAACCCTCCCGATCTCGGGATGACGATAATGGCGGCCTCGGGTGTTTATCAGGACGAAGTGGTATATTTTTAGGGTTGACGTATCAGGGGGTATAAATAGGCGAAAGAGCGATGGCGGTGGACGCCCGAGGGGCCCACACCATCCCCAGGCGCGACCAGGGGGGTGGGTGCACCGCCCTATGGTGTGGCCTCCCTATGGCCCTCCTCCGGGCCTCTTCGGGACTCCGTGGAACCTTCGGGAATTCTAAGACTTCCGGGTTTCGAATTTTCCAATTCCGATAATATTTCCAGAACAACTTTTCTGAAACTAAAAACAGCAGATTACAAGGAACTGGCCCTATGGCATCTTCTCAATAGGTTAGTCCGGAAAATCGATAAAAATTACATAAAGTGTATAGCAAACATGTAGGAAACAACATGAAAACAACATGGAACATCAGAAATTAAGAATATGTTTATGACGTATCAGTCCCCAACAAGTACCCCTTGGTGTATTCGTGGCCACGGATGACATAGTTGATTGGTGGAGAATGGCCTTCAACTATTTTCGCAAACACCAGAGAGTGTTGGACCACATTGATGTCATTGTGAGAGACTGCCATGACAAAAAAAAAGCATGCCAAATCCACAGCTCCTGGTCGGCCACAACTTTAAGTATCACGCTGCAAACTCCATGATGCCCCCTTTGTACGGTACTTACCAACAAAATGGACAGTTCTTCTAGTTCCAATGCATGCAATCTATTCTTTCAAGCATCCCAGGAAATATTCTTGCTTCGTTCGTTGCCATGATGCGAGCTGTTTCTTTTGCATTTGGTCCTCTCAAATAGTGTCGGCAAAACACACCCACCACCATCTTGCAGAACATGTACATGGATTTGATAGTTATGTACTCGGACATGCGTATATAGTCATTTTGACCAATTGTAGTGGCTCCATATGCAGGCATTCTCATGGCATCATGGCACTTATGGACTGATGAGAAACAAACCATTCCCACTACGTTTTTCTTCAACTTGAGCCAGGTGTCATGCTCCCGCACACCTTGCACCAACTTCAGGAACAAAGCTCTGTTCATCCGAGTCACCAACGAAAATCCTTTGCATCAAATCTTGGATTCTCGGCAAAATATTCGGCGTATAGCATGATATGAACCTCAGTCCTCATCCTCGGCTTGTTCTTCCTGCTCCCAAATTTTGACCCTCCTCTCTTGGGTTTGGCATTGACAGCCTCCTCGGTTTGAATCCATGCAAGACAAGTAGGAATCGCCAAGTTCCGTCTTCCTCGGCGTCGATGTCGGCTTCTTCTTCCATGATCAAGTGCGACATCAGCTCATCGTCGTCGTCCATCCGTTGAAATGAAAATATTATGCAATAAAGTACCAATTGTTGTCGTCGGCAAAAATTCAGAAAAAACGGCGCCTACAAGTCAATCGGTCGAGCACCTCGGGTGCAATGTGGGTGTGCGAGGTCGCCGGAAGGGTCAGGCTCCGACGCGCCGGGAGGGGGGACAGAGGCGGACGATGGAGGGCCAGTGTGGCGCGATTTCACCGCCATCCTATGCGAGAGCGGCAACCCGAGATGCCGGCTGTGGGAGGCGGGCAAATGAAGTGTGTGTGGGGGGGAGGGGCGGCGAGGAGTGATTTTTGGTGTGCCAATAAAGGGGAAGGCCCACGAGCGCATCGTTTCTTCCGGCTCCCCGGAAGTGCCCTTGGACAAAACCAACATATGGAGCATGCGAGTGGACGACGTTTTCGACCGTACACGCCCTATGGACCTCTGTGGGGGGGGGGGGGGCGGGTTTGGGGATGGCAAGTGGAGACACTGTAAGACAACTCATCAACGACGTGGTGAGTAGTGAAGCCGTACATTCTAGCAGTACAAAGATAGCATAGGCTTGTACGCATGAACAACCACCACAGCTAGAGACAAAGTTGCAGACCCCATCGATGACGCAAAATCAAACCGAAACTATCGTTCACTTCGAACGACCCAGTGACCGTAAATCGACCAGCTCGATCGAATCGATTACTCGTGAGGAAGTTCCTTACACGGCCAGTTTCTTACCAACACACACTTTCAGGGCAGACTTACCAAAGCAAACTCTGCTATGCCCCCCCCCCCCCCCCCCGAGATGGGAGAACGACCCCCGCGCCTGGAGGAGCTTCTTCCAGGCCTCATCCTCAAGTGGCGGTGCCAGATCTACGCTTGCGCGTTGCGGGTTTCTCGTTGGCGGTATAGGTGCGTGCGTTGGATTTGTCGTTGGTGGCGGCTACGCAGCTCAGTTTTTGACCTGAAAATGCGTCCCCCACCCGGTAGAAGTAGGGGTCACGGCGGCGCATTTGCGGGCCAGGCCTATACAGGCTCAACTCTGGCCAAAAAATCGGGCCGAGCCCGTATAGTCGCCGGTTTTTCTCAGTTCCGCCTGTTATACTCTAAAGTTGCTCTTAATTCATGGAATGAGGTGAGACCAAAGTTCAGTGCTACATTGATATTTGAGACAGAGGTAAGCCTTCTTATAAGGGCGATTTTTCTATCACTAGCTAAGAAGAGTGGCTCAAGCATGCTCATCTTCCATCGCCCTCCTCCCCTTCGCAATGCCACTCCTCGCATGGTCCACGCGCGTAGTGTTTCGTGAAATAGACGAGCCCGCCGAAACCAAGCAAATTGTTCTTTTATTTTTTTTAAAAAATAATTATGTTTAAGTTTTAAATCATTAACAGACCTGTTAAGTTTTAATTACAGTTTATGATTCGCTCGGATCGTGGGGGTTATTGCCGAGCCGAATGTTGGTTTGCTACCACGACCTGCACTATGTAAGTCTAGCAAAGCCGAAAATTCATAATGGATTCCGAGCTCACATGCTCCTGCAAAAAAAATGAAAAAATAGTAAATCATTTCAAAAAACTCTAAAGAAATTTGATTAGGAACATTTTTTTTTCATACGTGCCAAATTCCATCGTGAAATAACATCTGTAGTGCTCTCTGCAAATTTAACAAATCAATGACCAAAATGCGATATTAAATATACTTTGTTAGAGCACTGTTTTTTTTTTCACATAGCAGCAAACATATCATTTCATCATGAAAATTGGCAAGGATGTAGAAACTTACATATGTCCATCCCAGTTTTTTTCAGAATTTTCTGAAACGTTTTCTTATTTGGGCAGAGCAGGTGAGTTCGGGAGTCATAACACCATTTACAAACCTCTTATATTCAATGATAAGCCAAGCATGAAAAAATAAATTGCATATTGAAGGATGAGAGGAGGTGTATCCCAAAATTTGCATCCTGTAAGCGGAAGAGAGGATAGGAATCGTGTATGAGTTGAGCTTCCGGCCAAACAATAAAATCCGCCATGCCTGGATCAAGGTTGATGAGTTGAACTTGCGGTCAAAGTTTGCAAAATTAGGTGAGATTTGCTCCAGAGAGTTCATATCGAAAGAACAAAAAGGTCCCAAATTAGGTTGTCAGACGAAGTGAAATACTACTAGTAACAAAATTCGCTTTGCCACTGCGATGCAGCCAGTAAGAAGAGATCCACCCGCAACGACGTGGTGAGCAGCGAGGCCGTACATCGTAGCGGTAGAAAGATGGCAGAGGCTTGTACGCATGAACAACCAGGGCAAAGAGACAAAGTTGCAGATCCCAGCGATGACGCAGAATCAAAGCCGAAATTATCCTTCACCTCGAACCAGCCAGTGACTGTCAATCGACCAGCTCGATCGAATCGATTACTCGTGGGAAAGTTCCTGACACGGAGTTTCTCCATGCCGGCACGCAATGGCCGACAGCTACCGTTACCAACACACACACACTTTCAGAGCAGAGTTACCAAACCAAACTCGCAACGACTTCCTTCTCCAGAGTCCCAACTCTTGAGCCGTACTCTCCACACACACACACACCTTCTATCCGATCGCGACACGACCGAATGAATTAACAGTTGACCATTTCTTTTTTTTCTTTTCTTTTTTTACATACGACACAAATATACACTCCGGTTCGTTCCTCCAATTAAGTGCCAAACACCGTACAAATGAAATAGTGAACCTTGATTGCTACCTAGTGATGTGTTTGCCAAACCTTCTATAATAATTTTATTTACAAGCTGATCGAAGTAGAGTGCTAGATCACCACACCACCACACCATGGCGTTGTTGATTACCTAACTAATTAACCTAAGCATTTGTATGGGCTAATTAGGCTACTACCAATTAAAGAATGCCGCAGCTAGCGCATGCAGATGGATCGGTGCTGTTGGCGCCACTGCATGCGCTGCGTTGGACGACGACCCGTGTGTACCTATGTATGTACCTGCGCGAGCTGAGTAATCGGGCTAGTCTATGCATGTAGTCACTGCGGCGACTGGCCGGCGTCGGTGGCGGCCGCCATGTCGTGCTCGTGCGGCCAGGGGACGAGGCACTCGGGCGGGAAGCAGCATTCGCACTTCCCGGGGCACCGCCGCGGCCACTCGCCCGCCGGCTGCATCGTCTGCTGCTGCTCGGCCACGGCCGTGGCAATTGCATCGGCAGCTGGAGTGTCCGCGGCGATTTCGTCGTCGTAAGGCGCGGCGGCGTCGCGGAGCGGGCCCCAGCACTCGACGCGGTTGAAGCGCGGGAGGTTGGAGTGGAAGTAGACCCACACCGTCGCCTCCTCCAGCTCCGGGTGGCTGCTGAACAGGCTGCCGTCGCCGTGCACGAACGCCTTCAGAACCTGCAAACATGCCGCAAAGCACGAACGAAGAGGATATATATATCTTATGACATAAATCTGTTGTGCAGATAGCAAATGGAACTTTTAATTAATATAGTCCTTTTGTGTTCCCAAGATAAGATGCACGTAAGAGTAGTGTAACACTACTAATATTTCCTGCTTTGCAACAGTACAAACCGACTGATCCCTAACTGAGGGTCCAAGCTATGCATGCATGCATGTTCTAACCGCAGAGAACAAAATAATGGTGACACGGACATGACCGGTACGCATGTCGGATCTCGGATCACGCTGTGCACAATCATGCCACTAGTAGAACCGAAGACATTGTCCATGCGTAGACGGAGTTTGTGGCCTCAAATTCTCGGGAGGAAACTGGTGGTCCTGGTAGCGGTCCACCGTGTCTAATGGCTAGCCAAGGACGGACGGCAAACGTACCACGGGGAGCTCCTTGCGGAAGATGTAGTAGCGGAGCGGCGCGATGAGGTCGAGGAGGAAGTGGCCGCCGGAGATGTGGCAGTGGACGTGCAGCGACATGGCCCCGCGCACCTTCTTCCACTCGGCGACCACCTCGTCCCGCTGCAGGCGGTTGTACCACCCCTGCAGCTGCGCGGCGTGGATGGTGTGCGACACCGCCAGCGTGAGCCGCGCCGTGACGTCGCTGTGGGTGAGCGTGTAGGTCCGCGGCAGCTTCCCCGGGTGCTTCGAGTCCTCCTCCTCCACCCCCACGAACAGCACCTTCAGCTTCGACGCCTCGAAGATGGCCGGACCGAACAGACGCGCCCTCTGCATCCACACACGCACAAAAAGAAACAGAGCATCCGGTTCGTCAGCCGATCCCAGCCAGCAGCACAAGAACGTGGCGTGCGCATAGACAGACAGGCGATCGATGGAGATGGTTCTTACCGGCACGACGAATCGCTTCCGGCGGCCGAGCACGAGCACGGAGGCGGCGCGGGCGTGGCGGCGCTGCTGGTGGAGCTGCTTGAGCTGGGAGAGCGGGAGCAGGGACGACATGGTGGAGGCGGCAGTGGCCATGTCTGCTCCACGTTCAGGGCTTTCTACACCTCAAGAGGCAAACCAAAAGTAGGTGCTGCTGAACCAGGGCCGAGAAAGGAAGCCTATGAAAGCAGCAGGATCGGGTAGGTCGCCGGCTAGTTAACCAACCGGCGGGGGGAGGGGCAGGCGCCCGCAGTAGCTTGCACGCCTCTACCGGAAGAAATCAGCGACCAGGTGCAGCCTAGGGGAGAGAGAGAGAGCGGCAGATCGAGTCGAGTCGCGTGTGCGTGCGGCACAGTGGGAGCTCAATTGGATTCGTCGTTTGTTTCCCCGGTATCTGGCTGCCTAATGACTGGCTCGCCGGTCAGCTCGGTTTAGGGAGTTATAGGAGAGCGGTTAGGGTGGGGGTGGTCAAGGAAGACAGTGGGTGGTGGACTGGTGGTGGAGTGAGGGACCGGGAAACGTCGCGGTTGTGTGCGGGGGCGGCCAAGTGAAGCCTCCGATCCTCTACTTCTCTCGGCGCGGAGCGGAGATGGGGAGGGGGACGACGGAAAAGCGGCAACCGATGGCGTGTCGAGGACTGGCGTTGTGGAGAAACGGGCGGGGATCCGTCCATCTCCGGTGATTTGGCACGTCGGCGTGTATGGCGCGTGGAAAAGCCGCAATGGAAGGAAGTGTTTTCTTGTGCTGGCAGGTGGCAGTTCCTTGTTGGTACCTCACACTATTTTTCCCCTATCAAGGTCAATTTTTTTTTAAATGCGGTCGTTTTGTCATCATCCAACTAGATCTCTCGCATCACCCGGCTTTTAAAATAAATCCTAACGGCTAAACCGATACAATGTACTCCCTCGTCTCAAATTAAGTGTCGCAAAGTTTGACAAAAGTGTTTGAGACGGAGAGAGTAGCGAGGAGAAACTATTAGTAACGATCAAAGATAAAACAAGAGAAATAAAGAGAACCAAATTTGCCACTAAAAATATCGAATCCTGCCTAAAAGGACGACGCTCTGCAACAAAGCCCTCGTAGTACGTAGCCGTCGTCGAGTCCAGATGGTTTAAGGTTTTCACCTGGAACACTAACATGGCAAGCCCACCAGAGTTCAAAATCACAGATTTGACACATGCGTATCGTATTTAGACGGAATATTCTTTCAGTGGGAGGCGACGTTCCCGTCGATAGCTGGGCGCATATGGTGATTTCGTTAATCGCAAGACCCGCCGGATCAGTCTCTCGGAGGTGCTTATAAGTGTAGGCGTGTGCGTTCGTAGGGCTGAGTGTATGTGTGTGTAAATGAGCATTTGCGTTTGTAATGTGTTTCTAAAAAAAAAACCCCTAGGAGGGTAACGATGCCCATAGGCATAGCCGCCGTTGGCGCCGGAGCGCAGAGCTTACGGTCAGAAAAACCTTCACACAACGTCCGCACATTCAGACCGCCCACTATCGCTGAGAATGGTTTTCCGACAACGATCTCGGAGTTGCCGTCACCAACACCAGGATCCCCTTCGCCCGCTCCTCGCCACCCACATGACCAAAGAGTGAGACCATCACCACTGCCAAGTTGCTCGCCGAAGAGAGGCCCGCGCAGTTCACCTTCTGAGGCCACCGCCCCGGCGTCCGAGATGATTCACCCACAGAATGTCTAACCACGACAACAACAATTACGACGGATCGGAAAGGAGCGGGCGGGGATACAAAACCACCATCTAACAGTGCGGTTCAACGAGCAGGACACACCCGCAAGTCAAATCCGTAGAGCCCATACGGAACTGCCAGGTGGATCCCAGATGTAGGGCTTCTAGCCCGGGTTCAACGCCCCAACCAAGCATGGCTGGGGGTGAGCTCTCATGCTGGAAGCCCCTGAAACCAGCGACCCGTAAGTCGAGAAATCCTGATCCAGGATCGAAGAGCCCAGATCTGGGCCGAGTCCGGACCAGCCACCATCACTGGCCAGCTCCACCAGCGGTCGTCCAAGGGTTGTCCCAGACCATTGGACTCCGTCAAAGGCTTGGGCGTGCACGATGCCGCCGTGTCAATCAGTAACGTTGGAGGACCTCCCTGCCCTATCGACCAAGCACGCCAGCATGACATAGTCAGGCCCAGGTCTGTCTGTCATGGCCATGCTGCCGCAAGCCAGACCAGCGCCACTGCAGCCACACCACCGCTGTCGGATATATGCCAACTAGGGGTATGTCCGGCATTGGCCGAAGGCCGGATTACCAGGGTGGCCCGCAGGCAATGCAGCAAGGTCCATTGGGCGGCCCAGTAAACTGACGCGTAGGAAGCCGGATTCTAGAAGAACCCGGATCATGGCCCAGTAAGTGGTCCAGCTTGGAGAAGAATTCAGATGCCTTACTTTCCAAGAATAGGAATATTTTTCGTAGTCTTCTAGGTTTCCTTCCTGTAAGCCATGGTCCGGCTATCTATATATAGCCGTACGGGAGCAATCAAAACAGCAGACAGAGAAAAAGGGTTCAAATAGCTAGAAGCCAACTCGCCGGGAAGTTCATCCTCTCCGAGTTAGCGAAACCATACTCGTGATTGTACTTTGTATACTTCAGGGTTCAGCCCTGATTTAGTGAGATTACAGCAGTAGGAACGCCGCCATAGTTGCGACGTACCGAACCTGGGTAAACTTGTGTCCTCGTTTCCAGTATTTCCATGTTTCCACCCACGGTTCTACCAGTAGGCTTATGGCACCCCCGTTCATGAACCTAACTAAGAGGACTCGACGGTTGGCGCCCACCGTGGGGCCAGCGGCGTTTTGAGTCATATTTCAAGTGGGGATACTCGGCGGAATCGGCAGCACCATCACTGTCGGCAGACTGGAATTCGATGGGGACATCAGACGCTTCCTCGACAACGGATCCTACATGCCGGCACAGAATCACCTGGTAAGTGCTTGCGTCCTTCCCATCGGATCTGCTAACGTTTTATTGGTTTGACGGCAAAAGCAATGGAATTCCGTGGTGGAAGTAATTTTATCCCACCCGTCCTATGCCCAATAGATGAAGGCTTCAATGTTTGATTCTTCTCAGATCTGCCATATTCATACATAGGGGCAGATCAAGCCTCAATAGCTTCATATCGCCAATGCAAGACTGGATTTGCCGCCTCTCAGGAGATGCCTGCAGCCAGATCGCACTTTCTTTGCATGGTGCAGACAGAGATCGCCGAAAACACGGAAGACAAAAATCCCGTGGAAAACGCAGAAAACATTGATCCCACAGAAAAAGTGGAAGATTCGACATCCGCCAATCAGGCGACGAACTCGGAAGCCGAGTCCATATTAGCTGCTATTGAAACAAGCTTGGACTCGGAAACTAGATCTATAGGGTATAACAGAGATACCGAAGATGAGGATGAAGATGCCTTCAAAAGAAAGGTGAAATCCACGCAGGGGAGCTTCCATGAAGTACTTATGGCCAACCCAACCGCAAAGTCGGATGCCGAAAAGGAAGAGGCAGCAGATCCCAAAACACCTCCGCTAGATGATGAGGAAGAAGGATAGGAAGATGATGGCAAAATAAGTCCGACTTATTCTGACGTCGAGGAATTGATGGAGGATGAACCAAATAGAAAATCTCCATCTTCCAAGAAGAAAAAGAAGCCCGCCAGGAAGCTGCTCTTCAAATCACAGAAGAAAAAGATGGAGAAATTGGCAGATATTGCCAACCAAAACCTGAAAGTTGGAGGAAGCAGTGGCGTGATTTCGGTAGAGAAGAAAACGACTAAGATCCCCATTCCACAAATGTCGGAACAGGAAGAGATCGATATGATCCAAACCCCGGTTGCAAGAAGTGAACCTCCAGAAGTGCTGGAAGCCAGAAGGCAGGCCATAATGCGGCAACAACAACACTTGTTCCAGACTCAGGAAAATCTCCTCAAAGCCCAGACAGCCGTTAAGGCACGTCAGGAAGAAATCGAGGAGTTCAAGCGCCGTAACATGTCTAGAATAAAACCTACAAGGTTACCCGGAATTTCAAAGCCTGAAGAACTATCGGCCAGACAACGGTTTGAAAACCCGTCCTGGCAAAGTTAAGTTAATAGCACAAACGCTAAGGGCGAGCGCATATACAAGACTGCAGCTGAAAACGCAGAAGCGGCATTCACCATCCTCAATAATGATCTGTATTCAAAGGAAGAAAAGATGCAGGAAGTGTATGCTTTCTTAGGAAAAGCATTACAACAGAAACAACGAGGGAAAGCACGTTCCGGCAAGTTGCATGATGATTCAGCCTTGTGCAAAACTGCACGTGCGCCGTTTGAGCACCCGACCCAGGCGAACCTGGAGATTCAGGTGATTCAAAGGAGAAGAAAGAAGATCCGGAGAAGGACAAGAAAATCCCGGACAACAAGAATGCGACATCCAGGACAGGATCCCATCTGCCAAGAGGCGGAAATAACACAAAACCCTATGCCGATAAGGAACGGGAAGAGAAAAACCGGAATGACGGGAAAATTATGCCGCCTCCGAGACACCTGGTTGACAAAGCCAGACGATACAACCACCCTCATAGGCCTAAAAGATCCGGAACCCCTCCAAGGAATAAGGAACGTGTGAGGAGCAGAACTCCGGCTCATTCTAAAGGACGGGATCTTGGAAGAAATTGGGACGATTCCAGAAGAGCGTATTCACGCAACAATGGACCAAAGCGGAGCAGATCCCCCTCTGTTCATTCAGATGAAAGATATTCCGCACACGCCGATAAGGCGGAAAGAGACGATTTGTATTTTGGTCCAAAGTGTTTCACCGATGAGGATCCAGAAAATCAGTCTAAATTCTGGCTTTGCCAAAGTCGGGCCAACTTATCAAAAGTATACCAGAAGCACAAACACGGATACATGGCTATCTAATTATTATATTGCCATCCAAATCAACAAAGGAACATACCTGGAAGACGTAAAATTCCTTCCCCTAATGTTGTTGCATGGAGCCCGAGACTGGATTAATGGTCTTCCGTCAAGAACGGTGGACAGCTGGGAGGATATGGCTAGAGTTTTCGTTCAGCACTTCCGTGGCACGTACAAACGTCCAAAAGTATTAACCAGTTGAACCGTTGCGTCAGATATGAAGATGAGTCGTATGTCGACTTTATCTCAAAATGGACTGCAATGAAGAATAACTGCTCTGGAGTAAGTGACCTACAAGCAATGCATGCTTTTGTCAATGGCCTGAAACCTGGACTCGTATCGTTCATTGTTGGTTCTAAAATGCATAAGGACCTAGGTTCTATGCTTACAACCGAAAATGAGCATGCAGCAGCCGTAGAAGACATAAGAGCAAGAGGCGGAAACATTGATACTTTGGTTCAAGCCAAAAAGGCGTCTCGCTATGAAAACGGACCTGGAGGCGGCGTCGATGTTGTGGAGAAGACTTCTGAACGGCAATACCCCCACAAGAGGGATACCAATTTTCCATTATCTCCAGATAATAGAAACAACAAGCATCCAGGTGCAAAAGTAAAATCGCAGAAAGGTAGCGTGCACACCGCACACTGCTAGTGTTGCAGCCAAGTCTAAGCAGCCGTACAAAAGGGCAATCCCTCCAAAACATCTTTGGGCAAACGGAACCAACACACCAGCCATCGAAACTAAACCATCAGCGACAACTCATACGGCCACAGCAGCAAAATCACCATCTTTCGCTGAGAAGGAAACTTGAAGTTCTCGCTGATCATCATCTCCATGTGTTTCATTCGGACGAATTCCAGCTCCATCGGCACTATCCTCATCCTCATCATCATGGTCCTCACCAGGCCATCCCTGCTGCTGGTTCACAGGATTGTTTCTTCTTGCGCTCCCCTCCACCTCCATTGTTGCAGCTAGTAGAGCATCTTCCCCTTCCTTGAGCTAGCCTTGACCCTGCGAGTTATGAAGTCCTGCCCAGGAATTTAGAGTCTTCTGTTCAAAACAGGCTTTGTTTCTTCTCTTTCAAATTGCCCAGCAAATCGCAGCCACACTGGTAATTTGAATATTTCTATTCACAGACACATGTCTAGGTAACCACCAGAAAAATTGACAAAATATCCCAGGTCTATCTCTTTCACCAACCACTTTTGCGACTATACTCCAGGTGAATTTAGCCAAAGGACATGTGAAAAACATGTGCATCATTGTTTCTTCCTCATCACAAAACTGGCGTTTTGTATTTCCCACCCAATTCCTTTTCACCATATTGTCTTTGGAAGCAATCACATTGTGCCAGATACGCCACATCCAAATCTTTATCTTCAATGGAATTTTGGCCTTCCAGAGGTGTCTGAATGACCTATCTATCCCATTGCTGCAGATATTTTTGTACATTGACTTCATAGAAACTTTTCCAATTTTTTTCCATTTCCATACAGTCTTGTCATCCTCACCATTCAGAGCCATCACTGCAAGTTTATTTTGTATCTCTCTCCACTTCATTTGTAAATTGTAATTCTGCATCTAGCCATCTCCGGAAAGATAACTACCATCTCCTATCTGCTGCTTTGTCAACTGAAATGGTTTGCTCATTACATACATAAAAAATATCTGGGTATGCCACTTTGAAAGATGTGTGGCAACACCAAGCATCAAGTCAAAAACTAGTTCTTTTTCCATTTCCCACCTGTATTTTCCTACCACAGGAATAAATGTCCCTCACAGCTAACATGTCTCTCCATAAAGCTGAATCAGAAAAAAAATCACAGAATATATATGATTTTCACCCAGGTACTTTCTCCTCATGAGATCCTGCCAAGTTCCCTCGTCATGCTCCAGCTTCCACCACCACTTACAAATCAAACTCAAGTTGAATTTAGTCATATTTTTATCCCCATGCCTTATTTGCATCTTGGTTTTCAAATGAGACTCCATTTCACTAAATGATATTTCCTCCTGTTTGTCCCACCAGACTGCAGGAATGATCTCATCACTTTTTCCATCCCTGCCAGGTTTGTCTTGTGCAAAATCCTGAGAGACAAGAATCAATTTTAGTGACTCTCCCCCCAATTGACATAGTACCCCACATCCTTCCACCCATGCTCTTCTTCATGTTATCTTCCACAAATTCCATTTCTGCAACTGTAGCCCTCCTATAATTGATTGGGGTCCCAAGATACTTGATGGGCCATGAACCTTTCTTGCAGTTGAAAAGACCAATATAAAAACTACTCTTATGCTCATCTTTCTGAATTAATAGGATCTCACTCTTCTCAAAATTAATTTTCAGACCTGGGCATGGCTTCAAAAATGTACAAAATAAGCTTTAACTCCCTTGCCATCTCAACATTGTCTTCAATGAATAATATTGTGTCATCAGCATATTGCAATATAGCCAGGCCACTGTCCACCAAATTTCTAGCTAGGCCCACCACCTTACCATTCAGATGTGCTCCATGGATCATTTTGAAGAGACAATTCCCAGCCATATTAAACAGAAAAGGAGAAAAAGGGTCACCCAATCTCACCCCTTTACAACCAGGGAAATAGGGACCTATCTTATCATTCACCTTCACACTAAGAGTCCCCTGTGTCACAGTATTTTTAGTCCATCTCAACCACTTCTCACTGAAGCATTTTTGTTCACAGCAGGTAAATAAAAAATCCTAGTTAACCTTATCATATGCCTTCTAGAAATCAAGTTTAAGAACTACCCCAAGTTTTTTCCTGACTTTCTCTTCCCTCAAAATATCTTGCAGCAGCATGACACCATCTGTGATATATCTTCCTATAATATAAGAACTTTGAGAGTTATTAATTAGCTTGCACATCATTGAATCCATCCTAGCTTTCAGGGTTTTGGTGAAAATTTTGAACAGAACCTGTAGGAGACAAATGGGTCTATATTTCCGAATTACATCAGCTTCCTCGGTTTTTCGGATCAAGGTAATAATATCAAAGTTGATCCTGCTCAAATCATACTTATGTTGATGAAAATCTTGGAACATCTGTACCATGTCAGTCTTAATAACATCCCATCAAAGTTGGAAGAATTTAAGGGGGAAGCCATCTGGACCTGGTGATTTATTTCTCTCCATTGAGTCTATTACACCCTTAATTTCTTCAGTAGAGAAATATTTATCCAGTATTTTCCTATCTTCCCTGTTAAGTTTTTCTCCCTCCAACCAGACATCCTTGTTCATTCTAATTCCTGCTGTATTTTCAGGCCCAAACATATTTTTGTAAAAATTTGTAGCATGACTAAGAAGATCAGGAGTCCCCTGTATCAAATGATCCCCCTCTTTAAGAGAGAAGATTTTCTTGTTTCTCTTCTTTCCATTTGCCACTCTGTGAAAGAATTCAGTGTTGTTGTCTCTTTGCAGTAACCAGGTCTCACTAGATATTTGTCTCCAATAGTCTTCCTCCCCCTCCAGCAGCTTCATAATTTCCTGCTGTATTTAGAACTTTCTCTGTTGTTTTTCAGTGGAGAGTGGTTGAACTTCGTCCTCTCCCTCCAGGTCCCCTAAGTTTTCAGATAAATCCTTCCTCTTCTTTTTATCTTTTCCTTTCTCATTGGCACCCCAGCCCTTCAAGTAATTCTTAACTGCCCTCAGTTTCTCCTCTACTACACCAAGACTATCTCTAGCTTTTACAGGTTTTTGCCAAATTTTAGATACTCTCAACAGGAAAGTATCATCTTTCAGCCAAATTTTTTCAAACCTAAAAACCCTCCTCCTTTTCTCCCTGTTATCCTGAGTGTCTAGCAGAAGAGGGGTATGATCTGAAATTTCTCTGTTCAATTTGTGTACAGTTACAAGAGGAAAATTTTGTTCCCAGGTTTTGCTCATTAAAAATCTATCCAGTTTTTCTAGAGTGGGATCAGGATGATTATTGGACCAAGTGTAGAGCCCTCCAGATAGTTCTATCTCTCTCAACTCATAGGTGTTAATGATGAAGTTAAACATATCATACCATTTGTTTGCCTTCCATTTTTGTTCTTCTCATAAGAAAATTTGACAATATTGAAATCCCCTCCTAGGAGCATTGGTAAAGAAGTGTCACCACAGACCTCCCCTAAATCAGATAGAAAAGTTTCTTTATCTTCTTCCTGTGCAGCCCCATACGCCACAACCAAATTCCAGCTTTGCATAATTTTCTTATCAAACACTGTTACTTTCACCAGGAACCTGCCAGTGGCCACTACCACAATATCAAACCTGTCCTTCTTGACACCCCCAAGGATGCCACCTGCTCTGCCCACAAACGGAGACCAAATACAGGAGAATTGATTCAAAGGATCAATTCTCTTAAAGAAAGTATGGTTAAAATATTTCTTAATGCTTTCTTGTACTCCAATAAAATCCAACTTATACTCCAATAATAAGCTCAGACAGGAACTTACTGATACGTCATAAACGTATCCCTAATTTATGACGATCCATGATGATATTATGCCAATTGCTACATGTTTTCTCCCTTCTTTATGTCATTTTTATCGATTTTCCGGACTAACCTATTGACAAGATGCCACTGTCGGATATATACCGTATAGGGGTATATAAGATGGTAGTGAAAGTGTCTGGTTACCAGGGTGGCCCAAGTGGTAGTGGGCTATGGTCCATTGGGCGGCCCAGTAACTTGACGCACAGAAGCCGGATTCTAGAAGAACCCGGATCACGGCCCGTGTGATCTGGCTTGGAGGAGAAGACGGATTCCTTACTTTCCAAGTTATAGCTGCCGTAGTCTTCTAGGTTTCCTATTCTGTATGCCCTAATCCGGCTATTATATAAAGCCGGACGGGAGATAAACAAACCAACGAATAACAGAGAAGCTCTAGGCCAACTCGCCGAGAAGTTCATCCTCGTTGAATAGCTTAGATCTAAACCTCACATTGTAATCCTGTTTCCAGGCTTTAGTCCTGATTAGTGAGAAGTGCAGGAGTAGGCACGTCGTACTGTCGCGACGTACCGAACCTGGGTAAATCCTGTGTTTACTGTCTACCACGCGATCCCGTTACCCCACGTCTCTACCGTAGTCTCATGGCACCCCCTTCTATGAAAACTACTACGATGTCTCGACAGGTGGCGCCCACCGTGGGGCAAACGACGTCAGGCGTGAAGTTCCGATCTGGGATACTTGGCGGAATCGGAAGATCAATCATTGTCGGACGCTTGGAATTCAACGATGATGTCGGACGCTTCCTCGACAACGGATCTTACATACCGGCGCAAAACAACCTGGTAAGTGCCTGCGTGTTACCGATAGGATCTGCTAACATCTTTATCGGACTAACTGCAAAAGCAATGGGGTTTTGCGGTGGAAGCAAATTTATCCCACCCGCCCTATACCCAGTCGAGGATGTCTATGATGCCGGATTCTGCTCGGATCGCCGACAAAAAAGTGACACACACTTTATCGGCATGGTGCAGTCCGAAGTCGCCGAAAACATGGATAATGTAAACCCTGTGCAAGAGGCAGACAAAAACACACCCGTCACAGCAACGGAAGACCCGATACCCGTCATACAGGCGGAAGATCCGACATCCGTTAACGAAGCGGTGAACTCGGAAGCAGAATCCGTGCTTGCCGCAATTGAGGCGAGATTAGAGTCGGAAACCGGACCAGAGGATTTCGATTCCGAAGACGAAGACGCGGACGCCTTTGAAAGGAAAGTTAAATCTTTTCAAGAGGGATTCCATGAAGTGCTAATGGCAAAACCAGCTGATACCACGGATGCCGGCAGCCAGGAAAGCCCTAAAACCCCTCCGCCAGAGGAAGAGAGAGAAGACGGAGAAACTTCTCCGGTATTTCCCAATGTTAAGGAATTGACAGAAGATGAGCCTGTCAAAAAACCTCCCTCTTCCAAGAAAAAGCATCGTGCTGCTAAGAAACTCCAATACAAAATCCGGAAGAAAAAATCAGCTGATCAAGTTGATGAAAACCTGGAAGTAGGAGATGCTAGCGGAACAAAAGCTGCGGAGAAGAAAATCAAAGAAATCCTTGTTCCACCAATGACGGAACAGGAAGAGAAAGAGCTGTTGCAAACGCCAGTGGGAGCAAATGAACCCCCTGAGATGCTGGAAGCCAGGAGACAAGCTTTCCAAAGGCAACAACAACATTTACTCAGATCTCGGCAACACCTCCAAAAAACCCAGGATGACATTAAGCTCATGAAGGAAGAAATAGAGGAGTACGAGAGAAAGAATAGATCTGGCATTAAACCTACAAGGTTACCCGGAATCGTGAGACCGGAAGTACTGCCGCCAAAAGAAAGGTTTCACAACCCATCTTGGCAAAAGCAGGTAAACGGCAAAGATGCCAGAGGCGAACCAATTTATAAAACCGCAGCAGAAAACGCGGAAGCCGCATTCGCCATCCTGAACAATGATCTGTACTCCAATGGTGAAAAACTTCAAGGGGTGTATGCTTTCCTAGGAAAAGCATTGCAACAACAATAGCGGGCCCAAGAGCGATCAGGAAGACTACAGGATAACTCCGCCCTATGCAAAACAGCTACTTGCGCCGCTGGAGCACCTGGACCAGAAGAACCTGGAGATTCAGACAATTCAAAGGATAAAAAAGGGGATCCGAGAAAAGACAAGAAAAACCCCGACAATAGGGATGAAGCGTCCCGAACCGGATCCCATCCCCCGAAAGGTGGACTTAAACCCCACGATCGGGAAGAAAAATACCGGAATGACGGCAAAATAATGACACCTCCGAGAAACCCAGCTGAGAAAGCCGGAAGATACGATACACCTCACAGGCGTGAGATATCCCGGACACCCCCTAAGGATAAAGAAAGGAACAGGAGCAGGACTCCGCCTAATCCAAAAGGACGTGATCATGGAAGAGATAGGTACAATCCCGGAAAAGCGCGCCCGCGCAACAATGGAAAAGAAAGAAGTAGATCCCCTTCTGTCCATTCAGCCGGAAGATATTCCGCACACATAGATAGAGCGGAAAAGGATGATCTATACTTTGGTCCTAAGTGTTTCACTGACAGGATCCGAAGGATAACCCTGCATTCTGGCTTCGCCAAGGTTGGTCCAACCTACCAAAAATATACCGGTAGCACAAACCCGGACACCTGGCTTTCAGACTATTATACAGCTGTCCAAATCAACAATGGGACAGACCTGGAAGCTGTCAAGTTTCTTCCCCTAATGTTATTGGACGGAGCCAGAGATTGGATCAATGGATTACCATCAAGAACTGTTGACAGCTGGGATGATATGGCTAGAGTATTTACTCAGCATTTCCGGGGAACATACAAACGCCCGAACAGCATCAACCAGCTGAACCGTTGCACCCAATTTGAGGATGAACCATACGTGGATTTCATCTCCAGATGGACAGCAATGAAGAATAGTTGTTCTGGAGTAACTGGCGTACAAGCAATGCATGCTTTCGTCAATGGCCTAAAACCCGGACTTGTACCCTTCATGGTTGGTTCCAAACAGCACAAAGATCTCGGATCTATGCTTACAACCGCCAATGAGCACGCTGCAGCCGAAGACGACATCAGAGCAAGAGGAGGCAATATCGATACACTGATACTTGCTAAGAAAACTCCCCGTTCTGACAAAAAGGGAACTCCAGAAACAACGACAAAACCCAAGGAAGTCAACATAGCCTTTGGAAGCGAAAAAGGGAATAAGTGGAAAGGACGCAGCCCAGATCCAATCAATTACACTCCAGAAGAGTGGGAGAGGATTAAGTCGGAACTCTGTGTCCACCATTCACAATTTGGGAAACCCACCCATACAAACGCGCAATGCCGACTGAATAAGCACATGAAAGGCAGTGCAGGATCCGGAAGTAAGGGGAAGGGTTCCAAGAGGAAACCTGCTAAACAAAAGCCAGAAGCTGACAAAGAAGACAGTGAATCGGACACTGATGAAAAAATCCAGGAACAGCAGCGAAAGGGCGAGCCCAAATTTCCGAGAGTTGATGGAGAAGCAATGCTAAAATTTCTAGCAACTCCGCCAGCAAAGGTGGCCAAAAGAACACTTCGAGAAATAAACGCGGTTGTTCCGGCAACCCCGAAATTGTTGAAGTACTCCAACACACCAATTACCTGGGATCAGTCTGATCATCCCGGGAATATCCCTGAACCTGGCACACAAGCTCTTGCCGTAAGCCCTATTGTCCAGAACACTAGGCTAAGAAGAGTGCTGATGGATGGAGGATCCAGCATTAACATAATGTACTTGGATACACTGAAGCATCTGAAGATTTCCGAGTCCCAGCTCAATCACAGCAACATACGCTTCCACGGTATTGTCCCTGGCAGACAAGCACGGTCCCTAGGAGAAATTTCCCTAGATGTCACTTTCGGAGATAAAGATCACTTCCGGCAGGAAAAAGTATCCTTCAAAGTAGTGCCGTTCGAAAGCGTATATCACGCAATACTCGGACGTCCAGCTTTCGCCAAATTCATGGCAAGATCCTGTTATATTTATAACAAGTTGAAGATGCCAGGGCCAAAAGGAGGAGTAATCACCATAGCTGGTGATTTTAAGCTAGAAAATGAGTTGGAGAAAGAAAACGCCCTTTGCGCTCAAAGAGTCATAGCAAAGGAAGAACTGAAGGAATTGGCCAAGGAGGTATCGCCAACAGAAATGCCGGCAGGAAAAGAAACCCGGAAGCCAACAGACAGCTTCAAGGCATCCGAGAATACAAGACAGGTAATCCTAGATCCCAAAGATCCGACAAAATTCGTCGTTGTAGGGACTGGGATGACCGACAAATAGGAAGGCGAGCTCATCAAGTTCCTCCGTGAGAACTGGGATATTTTTGCCTGGTGTCCAGCTGACATGCCAGGCGTACCCAGGGAACTTGCTGAGCACCAACTCAAGGTGATTCCAGGATCAAAACCCGTCAAACAAGGTCTTCGTCGATTTGACGGAAGAAGACGGAAGGCTATTGGTAAGGAAATTATCCGGCTTTTAGCAGCAGATTTCATCCAGGAAGTAATCCACACTGAATGGTCCGCAAATCCGGTATTAGTACCGAAGAAAGACACCACTGCTCTTAGAATGTGTATATATTACACAGGCTTGAACAAATTGTGTCCGAAAGATAGGTTTGCGTTACCGCGAATCGATCAAATAATAGATACCACTGCAGGTTCTGAGCTTTTGTGCTTTTTGGATGCATACTCCGGGTACCACCAAATACGCATGAAAAAGGAAGATCAAATTAAGACTTCTTTTATAACCCCGTACGGGACGTATTATTACGTAACCATGCCATTTGGCCTGAAGAACGCAGGTGCAACCTACCAGCGTTGCATGCAACGTTGCTTGCATAGTCAGATTGGCAAAAATGTCCATGTTTATGTGGACGACATTGTTGTCGTAACCAAGGAAAAAGATACACTCCTTGAAGATTTGCGAGAAACTTTCGAAAACTTGTATTCGGGGTTCCCTCAGGAAAACTTCTGGGTTTTATCGTTTCTCATAGAGTAATAGAAGTTAAACCGGAAAAGATAAAAGCCATCTTAAACATCTCGAAGCCTACGTGCGTAAAAGATGTCCAAAGATTGACGGGTTCCGCCGCTGCCGTCAGCAAATCTATTAGCAGGCTGGGGGATAAAGCCCTACCACTCTACAGGTTGTTGAAGAAATCCGACAAATTTGAATGGACAGAAGAGGCCGATGCAGCGTTAACCCAACTAAAGGAAACTTTGATGAATACTCCGATTTTGGCATCCCCAAAAGACGAAGAACCCATGTTAGTGTACCTTACGGCTACAAACCGGGTTATTAGTGCCGTAATTGTTGTGGAACGGAAGAAGGATGAGCAAAGCATACCAGATCAGCATCCGGTATATTACATAAGCGAAGTTTTCTCCGAATCCAAACAAAGGTACCCGCATTATCAGAAACTGGCATATGTTGTGTTTTTCGCATCTAGAAAACTGCGCCATTACTTCCAAGGGCATTCCATAACAGTGGTATGTAAAGCACCACTAGGGGATATAATAAACAATGCGGAGGCAACTGGCCGGGTAGCCAAATGGGGCATCGAGCTAGCAGCCTTTGACATTAAGTACCAGCCAAGGACGGCAATAAAATCCCAGGTCTTGGCAGACTTTGTCGCCGACTGGACGGAAGCAATGGAGAAAACACCAATGCCGGAGTCCGAGTATTGGATCATGCACTTTGACGGATCCAAGATGAAGGAGGGCGCTGGAGCTGGTGTAGTTTTGAAATCCCCAAAAGGCGATACAATGGAATATGTATTGCAAATACACTTCAACGCCAGTAATAATGTGGCAGAATACGAAGCTCTGCTTCATGGCTTGCAAATTGCAAAGGAAATAGGAGTAAAGCGCATCTTGTGCTATGGAGACTCGGATTTGGTACAGCATCAGCTTAACCAAACTTGGGACGCAAAAAGCCCTATAATGGCCGAATACAGAAGAACGGTGGACGAATTCGCCATTTGTTTCTTTGGGTTCGAGGTACTCCACATCAAAAGGGAGGAAAACTGGAACGCGGATGCGTTAGCCCGCATGGGATCAGAAAGGGTAAAAACTCTACCACCAGGGGTATTTGTTCAGCACTTGCATGAGCCATCCATAAAGGGTGGAGATGTTGATTATCCCCTGGTTTCCGAATCCATTGAAGTTATGCTCGTTAAACCAGATTGGACGATTCCATATTTAAACTTCTTAGTTAATCAGAAGTACCCGGAAGAACCAGATGAGGTCTTGAAAAGACAAATACAGCGTCGATGCAAAGGATACACGGTAATTGATAACTACCTGTATAAGCGCAGTACTTCCGGAATCTTTTTGCGGTGTATTTCACCAGAAGAAGGAAGAGAAATACTGGAAGAAATCCATGCCGGAGATTGCGGACATCACGCTCAATCAAAAAGCATTGTCAAGACAGCATTCCGAGCGGGGTTTTTCTGGCTAACAGCCAAGACAGACGATGAGCACATAGTTAATACATGTGCAGGGTGTCAATATTACGCCAGACAAACTAATTTGCCGGCCCAAGCTCTTAAAACTATCCCCATTACGTGGCCGTTTGCGGTCTGGGGGCTAGATATGATGGGACCGTTCAAAACTGCAAGAGGTGGACTTACTCATTTGCTAGTAGCAGTGGATAAGTACACCAAATGGGTGGAGGCCAAACCCATCAAAAAGCTGGATGGTGCAACCGCTAGAAATTTCATCATCGACTTGGTGATGAGATACGGTGTGCCACACAGCATAATAACCGACAACGGGACAAATTTCTCCATCGAAGAGTTGGCAAGATATTGCCGACAAACGGGAATTTGCCTAGATCTAGCATCTGTGGCACACCCGCAATCCAATGGACAGGTTGAGCGAATGAATAGCTCAATCCTGCAAGGAATACGCCCAAGACTCGAAACTCCTCTTCACAGAGCGGCCGGAGCATGGGTAGAAGAGCTACCTTCTGTGATTTGGAGTATAAGAACGACGCCAAATAGGTCGACTGGGCAAACCCCGTTTTTTCTAGTTTACGGTGCGGAAGCTATTCTCCCAACAGATATGATCCATGATAGTCCAAGAGTGCAAGATTTCGACGAATTAGATGCCGAAGAAGCACGATAGGATGCCGTTGATCTCCTAGAAGAGGAACGAGAGCTTGTGCTTCAAAGATTCGCCATTTACCAGTAAGGTTTGCGACGTTACCATAGTCGGAAAATCAGGCATCGCTCTTTTAAAGAAGGTGACCTAGTGCTGAGGTTGGTGCAGCAAAGGAAGCATAAATTAGCCCCAGTATGGGAAGGGCCATTTGTCATAAGTAAAGCCATGAAAAATGGATCGTACTATCTTGTTGACATTCGAGATACGGAAGATGATCCCGAGAAACCGAATCGCAAAAGAAAGAGAAAGATAGATGATGAGCTAGGAGAGACAAAAAGGCCTTGGAGCATCCAGCAATTACGTCCTTCTATACTTAGTTCAATATCTATGTAAACATCTTTTGAGATCATGAAATAAAGTCATTGGAATTCTGATATCCATGTTTTTACAAGTTCGCTATAGTACAAAGCATGATTCCACCTTACTTATTTCCCAATGATCTTACAAAATACTCAATGTTAACCCGAATTGTGCCTGCGTGCTTGGCGTTAAAAAACTGAATGATTTCAGCCTGATAATGGCTAAAGGAAACTCGGATTGTGCCTGCGTGCCCAAGTTTCAAGGAAGTTCCTTACAAATCTCTAAACACTATCTGATCGAATGTATGTTGGGTCACTGGAACTAGTTAGTAAAAATGCCTTTAGTATGATCCATGTTTCTGAGTTTTAACTGATTGGTTATACCCAGTTACTCGACATGACGATCCATAATACTATCGAGACATTTCAAACACTAAAGACAGTCAAAACACATATGCCAGAGAACTTAGAAGATAAAGGAATAATTAAACCCGACAATCTTGCAAGGAATTTCACAATTCAAAGCTGCAAAAGGCGGAGTTCTTGTTTTGACAAACGAAATAGAAGCATTACAATATGAATTACATTGTAAAAATAGTGCTCCTATTATACAAATCCACTATCCAGGTTAAGTGCAGTCCTTCAAACATCCGAGTCTTCCTCGCTGCTTTCATCTTCGGGGACTGCGGGAACCTCTTCTTCTGGATAAGTGATAGAAATGTTAACCATGGAAGCAATCTTGGTGGCGTGACCTTTGACTTCATCAAAGATGGCGGTTCGCTGATTTTCTGTGTACCCTTGAGGGACACCAGATGCCAGGCGCCAAGACTTCGCATAAGGATAATGCAGACGCATAAGGCCTAGGGCCATGCACGCACCACCTCGTGCAGCGGAGCGTAGGATGGATTCCTTTGATCCCGCAACTTCCATGATGGCACCCGGAAGTTTGTAAACTTCCGAGAATTCTATAGTCCTCGTGGGAAGGAATTTGTTAATCAATTGCATGCCTGCATTTCTGATTGCATTCCATACTTCCCTAAAAGCTCGGATTTTCTCAATCCGAGAAATTCCTGGAATATTCCCTGTTTTGATGACAAAAGCAACCAAAAAAGTTTAGGTCACAAAACACGGGAAATAAGATATGGAGAAATTGGTAAAAGGAACTAACTTACCAAGAACCTTATCAATTTTGGTGCCTTCTTTCATGCGCGGGAATAGCATGCTTTCCAAATCATGGATAATAGATTTATCTTCCGCAGCCTGCAAAGAAGCCTTGGATTGAGCAATCCCAAGGGCCAGATTACTGGCTTCCAGGTCTTCTTGAACTTTCATAAGCTCCTTGCGAAGGCTCGAGTTTTCTGCATGGAGCCGAGATGCATTGATAGCGTCCTTCCCTACTTCTTTGGCTTTAGCTAAAGCAGCTAGAGGACACAAAAACATTTCGAGTTTATGAAAATCCGGGAAAAATGTTATCCGGATAAAAATTGCAGAGAATAAATACCTGTTGTTTCAGATAATTGTAGCTGAGATGACGCCGGCTCGTTGCTTTTCAACTCAATAATAGATTGAAGGGTTTTTACTTCTCTATTCTTGAGATTAAGCTTCTTAAAAACTTCCAAGTTTATGGCATCTGCGGAATGCTGAACACGGAAATGAAAGCCAAATGCTTAAGTATGAACAAGCATACAAAGAAACATTAAGAAGAATTCAGGTTTTCAACTTAATGCTTGGGGGCTAGAAGTATCACCTGGCTCATTTCTCGCAAGTCAGCCAAGGTCTCGTTGAATTATTTGGCATATTCCGAGAAAAGAATCCCAACGTGATGAAGGCCATCTTGTATGACCTGGCGAGGGGAAAATATAATATCATTGCGAACAACTAATCCGCCTTGTGGCCAAGGACGAATTAGAGGGGCAGGAGCGAAGAATTTTTTAGCCTTCGGACGAATATATCCAAGGTCGTCAAACGGTTCTTCCTTTATCCGGATGTTACTGTCCAAATTGGAGATGGGTTCGTTTCCAGCAGATGACTGGAGATTTCCACCCGTCTGTATTTCCGTTCTACCCCTCAGGCCCATGGTCGCAGAAGAAGATTCTTCTTTGATAGCAGTCTTATGTTTCTTCAGCTTCTTTGTCTTCAGAGGAGTTGGGGCAAGACTGAAAGAAGAATATCCGAGAGTTAAAAATCTCGAAGAACTGAAGGAGAATGACGATTAGGGAGGCTCCAGTAAAATACCTGGATGTCGCAATAGGAATTCCGTCAACAGTCACCGTATTGCCAAAAGCCGCCTGTTTTTTACGTTTCCGATCATTATAAAAGCTAGCATGTAATTTGCTAAGCTCGATGTCGGAAGCAAGATCAGCTCCTTCAAGTTCATTGAACTAGGAAAGAATTTGCGTCATGTCGAAAGTCAGAAAAAGAAGCCAATCTGAAGAAAGCTGGGAAGCAAGGAAAGTATAAATACCTTAGGGACCAGATTTTCCACGTGATAAATTGCCAGATTTTCTTCAATCTGACTGCTGGTGGCGACCAGTTGGTGAAGTCGTTTTATAAAATCATTTTTGGTATAAGCCTTATCTGTTCCTCTCATGCTATCTTCTGGTCCTTGGTATTTGCAAAGGAGCCGGGAACGAAAAGAGAGAGGTTGGATACGACGTCCGAACCAGCACAAAACGGTATCCTTCCCAGTCAAAGAAGGCTGAGAAGAAGTAAGTTTGGCGATGCGCCGCTTTAGCTTCATCAGGTTTTCTGGCAAATTTTCTACTGCTGCAACTGTCCAACTCTCTCAAGGAGTAGCGGCAGAATTAACAAATGGAGGAACCCCGGTTTCTTTGCCTGGGAATGGAATATCCTGATGATAAAAGAAGGAACCTAGCCAAGATTGGACAGGTTCCGGCATTTCTATCTTGGGATACCAGTCCTCTCTAAATTTCCTGAGGGTGAAAGATATAGTTCCACAGATAGGCGAAATACCATCTGTGATGTTATGTTTTACCTCAAAACAATATTGCCAGAAATCTAGATTAGGGGTTATCCCGAGATATCCTTCGAAAAGGGCTTGGAAACTGGCTAAATAAAGGATGGAATTCGGAGAGAGATTATGTGGTTGAACGCCATAAAATTTAAGGATTTCTAGAAAAAAGGCGGAAGGAGGGAAACCCAAACCTCTCGCGATATGAGAGGTAAGGAGGACGCGTTCTCCGTCTTTTGGCTTGGGCTCGGGTTCACCTTCCGGGTTCCGCCATTTGCCTTTAACTATTAATCCCTCCTTTGACATCCGCCGAAGAAGGACGAGAGGAGTATTACTCGGACTCCAGTTGCCGACAAACTCTGTGTCTTCGTCGGCTCCGGTAGCGAAGTGCTCATCGTCACGGGATTGGATCTTCTCTTCCGCCGTCTCGGGAGCGGACGGCGAGGGAGGCGCGGAGCTCGATCCTGCAGCGTTCGCGGCGGCGGAAGGATTTCCTCCGCCCGCCGCAGAGGCCGCGTTTTTTTCCGGCTCGTCGCCGGCGTGCTTGGGGGATTTGAGTTGTGGATCCAGTTCGTTGATGATGTCGTCGACGGTGAGCGCGGCGGAGCGAGCAGGGGACGACGGCGAGGTTGCCATTTGGTGGCGGCGCGTTGCGCTGGGGCTCTGGGTGCGTTCGCGTGCTCGGGGTGTTCTTCGCTCGGGAGCTGGTGCGAGGCAATGGCGTGACAGTGAGAGTGCGGAAGGTTTTTGACGAGGACGAAGACGGCTATTTATAGCCAGAAATCCGTCAAGATACGTGCCAACGGCTATTTTGACCGTTGGATGATCAACGCGTGTCACTCGCCGGAAATTCCGGGAAATGAAACGGCAGGGTAATGATGGTTATCTCCTCGTTTCCCGCGAGAATCTGTCAGAGATATGTTTCTGGGTTTTCCGAGTAAAACCCAAACGTCCCTTACGTCAGCATGATTAAGTGCGCTGACGTAAGAAGTTCCTTCTCCACGAAGGATCGTGAGAGAAAAGCCGGATTTTCAGGATTCCGAGTTTCACGTTACCATCTCTTTCAAAAGAAGAAGAATAAGAAGAATCAAGACTGTTGATTGAAATTTCTCGGACAAAGCACATTTGGCGGAAGACGGCAAATCAGAGTTTTAATCCTTCTTGGGGGCTACTGTCGGATATATACCGTATAGGGGTATATAAGATGGTAGTGAAAGTGCCTGGTTACCAGGGTGGCCCAAGTGGTAGTGGGATATGGTCCATTGGGCGGCCCAGTAACTTGACGCACAGAAGCCGGATTCTAGAAGAATCCGGATCACGGCCCGTGTGATCTGGCTTGGAGGAGAAGACGGATTCCTTACTTTCCAAGTTATAGCTGCCGTAGTCTTCTAGGTTTCCTATTCTGTATGCCCTAATCCGGCTATTATATAAAGCCGGACGGGAGATAAACAAACCAACGAATAACAGAGAAGCTCTAGGCCAACTCGCCGAGAAGTTCATCCTCGTTGAATAGTTTAGATCTAAACCTCACATTGTAATCCTGTTTCCAGGCTTTAGTCCTGATTAGTGAGAAGTGCAGGAGTAGGCACGTCGTACTGTCGCGACGTACCGAACCTGGGTAAATCCTGTGTTTACTGTCTACCACGCGATCCCGTTACCCCACGTCTCTACCGTAGTCTCATGGCACCCCCGTCTATGAAAACTACTACGATGTCTCGACAGCCAGAGAGTCAGTTCCCTGTTTTATGATGTTTTTGGTTTCAGAAAAGTTGTTCTACAAACATTCTCGGAATTGGACCCCACAAAGCCCGAAGTTCCTATTTTCCCCAGAAGTATCCAGCACACCGAAGAGGAGTCGAAGAGGGGCAACAGGGGCTACACCATGGGCTGGCGCGGGTCCCCCTGGCCGCGCCAGCTATGGGTGTAGGGCCCCTGGACCTCCACCGTCTTTGCCATTTCGCCTATTTAAGCCCTCCGGATGGAAAAACCTAAGCACCTGATCAAAATCCCCGAAAAAGTTCCGCAGCCACCGTCACCATCAACCCTAGATCAGGAGGGTTCTGAAGCTGTTTTCCGGCACCCTGTCGGAGAGGAAATCATCACTGGAGGCTTCTACATCACCATGCCTGCCTCCGGAGTGATGCGTGAGTAGTTCATCCTTGGACTACGGGTTCATAGCTGTAGCTAGATTGTTGTCTCCTCCTCGTATGCCTCCATGTTTAGATCTCGTGAGCTGCCTATCATGATCGAGATTGATCTTATGTAACTCTATGTGCTGTGTTTGCTGGGATCCGATGAATATTGACCTTATGCCAATTTGATTATAGTCTTTATTGCATATGTTATTTGTGATCTTGCATGCTTTCCGTTGCTAGTGGTTATTCTGGCCAAGTAATTGCTAGTGACTCCAAGAGGGATTATTTATGCTTGATAGTGGGTTCATGCCTCCTTGTTGCCTTGCTCGAGTGACAGAAACGTGAAGGGGGAGGATGTGTTGTTGCCATTAGGGAGAAAACAACGGTGAGAGTGCCCGCGTGCATAATCATTGCTTACATTATACACATTGTTTAATGCAATTATCTGTTGCTTGCAACTTAATACCTAAGGGGGTTAGGATGATAACCTAAGGGTGGATTATTAGTCATGGATGCAGATGGATGTCGTCTATGTATCTTATTGTAATGCCCGCACTAAATACCATAGTAATCTTCATGTTATATTGTGCACTCCGGTGCAACCTCTATTTGTCAATTGCCTAGCTATAATTTGTTCACCCAGCATGCTATCTTTTATGGAGAGACACCACTACTGAAACTATGAACCCTGGTCCATTTTTCCACACTGTTAAACAAACCACAACATTTCCTGCTTTCTTTACTTACTGCAAGCATACACTGTTTTCCACACTATACGTCTAATCTTTGTTTTCAGCAAGACCGGTGAGATTGACAACCTCACCATACCATTGGGGAAAAGTATTTAGGTTGTGTTGTGTGCAAGTTCTACGTTGTTGCTGACACCGGTGAAGCGCCAACACCACCGTCACTGGCATCAACCTTCCGAAGGTCCTCGTTCTCCTACTGGATTGGTAACCCTGGTTCTTAACTAAGGGGAAAATTCCTACCATTGTGCTCATCACACCCTCCTCTTGGGGTCTCCCAACGCAAGTATCAAGGATATTTGCTGGTGCCGTTGTTGGGGAATTAATCATCATTAAGAAGTCTCCCCGTCCAGGCACCATCAACGTTTGCATCAAAAAAATTCTGGCGCCGTTGCCTGGGAGAAGGAAGTCTTCTGACAAGGGGAGTCTCTCACTGTCAACCTCTTTATTTTTTTTACTGTCTTGTTTTTATTCTCTATATTGAAAACACAAAAAAATTAGTTTACTTCATAGCTGTTATTTATTTGCTTGCTATTATTCTGCGAAAATGAGTTCCTCTGAGAATACTAAGTTGTGTGATTTCACTAGCACAAACAACAATGATTTTATTTGCACACCTATTGCTCCACCTGCTCCTACTGTTGCATTCTATGAGATTAAACCTTCTTTATTAAATCTTGTCATGAAAGAACAATTTTCTGGTATTAGTATTGATGATGCTGCTGCCCACCTTAATAATTTTGTTGAACTATGTGAGATGCAAAAATATAAAGATGTAGATGGAGATATTATTAAACTAAAATGATTTCCTTTCTCTTTGAGAGGAAGAGCTAAAGAATGGTTGCTATCTTTGTCTATAAATAGTATTGATTCATGTTCTAAGTGTAAAGATGCTTTCATTGGAAAATATTATCCTCCTGCTAAGATTATATCCCTGAGAAGTGACATAATGAATTTTAAACAATCTGATAATGAACATGTTGCTAAAGCTTGGGAAAGAATGAAAACTATGGTGAAGAATTGTCCCACTCATGGACTGACTACTTGGATGATTATACAAACCTTTTATGCAGGGCTAAATTTTTCCTCAAGGAACCTATTGGATTCAGCTGCTGGAGGTACCTTTATGTCCATCACTTTGGGCAATGCAAGAAAGCTTCTTGGTGATATGATGATAAATTATTCAGAGTGGCACGCTGAGAGAGCTCCACAAGGTAAGAAGGTAAATTCTGTTGAGGAAACCTCCTCTTTAAGTAAAAGTCTTGATGCTATTATGTCTATGCTTGTTAATGGTAAAGCTCAAGTTGATCCTAATAATGTTCCTTTAGCCTCTTTGGTTGCTCAAGAAGAGCATGTTGATGTAAACTTTATTAGAAATAATAATTTTAACAACAATGCTTATAGAAATAATTTTGGTGGAAATAATTATAATCCCTATCCTCCTAATACTGGTTATGGTAATTCTTATGGAAACTCCTACAATAATAATAAAATCTCTACCTCTGATCTTGAAAACATGCTTAGAGAATTTATTAGCACACAAACTGCTTTTAATAAATCTATTGAGGAAATGCTTGGTAAAATAGATGATCTTGCCTCTAAAGTAGATAGCCTTGCTATTGATGTTGTTTTTCTAAAACTAAAGGTTTTGCCACAAGATGTTAAACAAAGTAAAACTTTGAATGCCATCCAATTTCAAATAGATAATAATGTTAGGTTGATGGCTGAATTACGTGCTAGGTGGGAAACAGAAGATGAACTGGCTAAAAAGAATAATATTGCTAGAGTTTGCACTATCACAACCACTAGTAAAACTGAAGATCTTAGTGCTAGTAAACCTCCTACTATCAATGGTAAAGTAGTTGGTGTTAATAAAGTCCCTACTCATTTGGTGAAACGTGCTAAATTGCCTCGAAATGCTAAAACTACTTCTAATAAAAGTGCTGAAATTTTTAGAGAAGTAGGAGATAATGGTCCCATTACTTTTGATGATAATACTGATTTCGATGATCGTAACATCTCTGAAGTTATTATGTTTCTACAAAAGCTTGCTAGAAGTCCCAATGCTAGTGCCATGAATATGGCCTTTACTAAACATATTACCAATGCTCTCATGAAAGTTAGGGAAGAAAAGTTGAAACTTGAGACATCTATCCCTAGAAAATTAGATGATGGTTGGGAGCCTATCATTAAGATAAAAGTAAACGATTTTGATTGCAACGCTTTGTGTTATCTTGGTGCTAGTATCTATGTTATGCCTCAAAAGCTCTATGATATTCTTGATTTACCACCATTAGAACACTGTTATTTGGATGTTCATCTTGCTGATAATGCTAAGAAGAAACCTCTTGGTAGAATTGATGATGTCCTCATTATGGTTAATAATAACCTTTCCCTTTTTGATTTTTTTGTTATGAACATTGAATGCAATGCTTCTTGTCCGATTGTTTTCGGAAGACCTTTTCTTAGAACTGTTGGTGCTATTATTGACATGAAAGAGGGGAGTATTAAATATCAACTTCTTGTCAAGAAAGGTTTGGAACACTTTCCTTCAAAGAAGATGAAGCTACCCTTTGAATCTATTATTAGAGCAAAATATGATTTTGATGCTTCTTCACTTGAAAATACTTGAGTTGCCCTTTTAGGCCTACTGAAAGGCGTTAAAGAAAAGCGCTACCGGGAGACAACCCGTTTTATTTCTCTGTTTTCATTCTGTTTTTTCCTTTATTTTCTTTGGTGTGCTTTACACCTGGGTGTTGTCTATTTCTTTAGCAACCCCGCTGTATCTTTTCTTTTGTGTTTTTGTTGTGCCAAGTAAAGCCTCTAGTGGAAAGTTGACACTATATTTCGGATTTCTACGCAGAAAACAGATTTCTGCTGTCCACTGTTAATTCTGTTACAAATCACAGAAAATTCAAAATGACTTGAGCTGCTTAATACTGAGTTATATACGCAACTTTTCTTAGAAGACCACTTTTAGATTTGAGCAACAAAAGATTTTCGAAAAAATCGATCTTTACCTGCTGTTCTGTTTTGACAGATTTCTACCATTTATCGCATTTGCATCTTAATCTCTTTCTTTTGGTGTTCTTTTGAGAAAATGTTTTTGAAAGAAGTTGTGACAGTAGCTAATGTGTTTTTGAGTGTTAGACTTGTGTTGAAACTGAACCATGTGAATTTATTATTTCAATTGCATTAACGTTGCTAATGAAGATTGTGAGAATTTTGATGTGAAGGAAGTTTTCAAGGGTCAAGAGAAGAGGATATGATGTGATCAAGAAGATTGAAAAGCCTAAGCTTGGGGATGCCTCGGTGGTACATCCTAGCAAATTCCAAGAAGACTCAAGCGTCTAAGCTTGGGGATGCCCAAGGCATCCCCTTCTTCATCAACAAATTATACGGGTCACTTCTAGTGAAACTATATTTTTATTCGGTTGCATCTTATGTGCTTTACTTGGAGAGTCCTTTATTTTTGTTTTCAGTTTGTTTTTACTTTCATAATAATCTTGGTTGGACCCCAGCATTCTTTTATTGGAGAGTGACAAGCTCCGCGTTTTCATGAGAATACGTTGTATTCTTAGTCTCTGTTTGGCTGCTGCATTTATTCAGCTCCTGTTCTGCATGCATCTCTTATCAGAGCTGTTAGTTTTACTAGTATTATTTGAGTACTTTCATGTTTGCTTGCTGTATCATAACGAGTATTTCTGTTAAAGCATGTTTTGTATGGTGCTTGCTGGGAGAAAGAAAACTGCTGCTTGAAGTAGAATTTATAACAGTACTAGTAGAAGCTTGTATGGACTGTGGCTAGAAATTTTTCATGCCATGTTAAATGTTATCTTAGTTTTAAAGGCTTGTGGTTATTGAGTAGCATGAATAGCCTCAAATAGTTGAGAGTGTTTAATATGTATTGAAAGATTCATGAGTTGTTCTTGTCATAGTAAAGCATCAATATATGGTATTCTCTTTCGAATGATTTATTTGGTTGACTTGGCGCATGCTCACACCATGTTTATGGCTACAAACTAGTCACGAATAGCCTCCATGACCACTTAGTTTTTGAACTTGTGATACTGCTTATGTTTTAATTAATGATGCTTATGTCGTTATGCATGATTATGGCTCTTATGGTCTCTTGATTTGTCGCTCCCGGTCTTCTGCTAGCCGCCACCTGTACTGGGTATGAGCTCTACTCGTGCATCCAAACTCCCTTAAACCAAAGGTTTTCCCATTGTGTCCACCATACCTACCTATATGTGGTATTTAACTGCCATTCCAAGTAAATTGCTCATGTGTTACCTTTAAAACCTTCAAAATTATTCCTGTTTTGTGTTCTTGTTTTTGCTCATGAGGACGTCAATAGAGAATCTTTATCTCACTTGTTAATTGGATTTCACACCCTGGACTAGTGGCTTCATCCGCTTATCCAAATTATAGAAGAGCTGGTAGCGGGGTGCCCAGCCCCAAATTAATACAAACAAATTCTCTTCACTATTTTTGCCCTTGATCATATCAGTCAAAGCATAATTGTGCAAACAAAAGAGAAAAAGGGATGACCTTCTATACCACTTGCGTCTTTAACTATGGGAGCCGCTCTTGTGAATCCAGTTGGCTTGTGACGTACTGTATTGTCTGTTTACCATTCGTTGACACTAGCATACACCTCTCTAAAAAATAGACACTCCTCCACGGTATGTGATTGTTGGCAGGAGCACGACGATTCGGTTATCCATGGTTTGTGAAATATGGATGGGAGGAGTGTAAATTTTTTAATACCTCCGATTTATAAAATAAAAATCTCTAGCACATGAGTTGATCCCTGCTTCCCTCTGTGAAGGGCCTTTCTTTTACTTTTATGTTGAGTCTCCATCTTCTAACTTTATGCACAATTGAGAGAGAATTTTTGCCATTCTAAGTTCTATGTGCATTTGTCCCACAAACATCAATAGTTACTTCATGATGTGATATAATCTGTTCTTAAATTATTTGTTCTAGTCTTCCTCTTGAACTTTGAAAGTGTCCTGGCATTTATATTTTGCCCCATTCTTAAGGACTATCGAAATATCACTTTGCCATGCTTTTTCTATACCTGAAACAAACGTCTACCTTTATTTGCATTATTATTCATGATCCTTTATTTGAGTTACTCTTCGTGATGCAAAGTAATTGCTATGCTTTATTATTAAAGTTTTATTTATCATGCCTGTGTTTAAAGTTTTATGATCTCAGCGTGCATATGCTTTTACATTAGATTGATCAAGTTTATGTTAGTAGCATGTCACCTCAGAAATTATTGTTTTATCGTTTACCTACTCGAGGACGAGTAGGAACTAAGCTTGGGGATTCTTGATACATCATAAACGTATCCCTAATTTCTGATGCTCCATGATGATATTATGTCAATTGCCACATGTTTTCTCCCTTCTTTATGTCATTTTTATCGATTTTCCGGACTAACCTATTGATAAGATGCCAAAGAGATAGTTCCCTTTTTTCTGTTGTTTTTGTTTTCAGAAAAGTTGTTCTGCAAACATTCTTGGAATTGGACCCCACAAAGCCCGAAGTTCCTATTTTCCCCGGAAGCATACAGAACACCGAAGAGGAGTCGAAGAGGGGCAACAGGGGGCCACACCATGGGCTGGCGCGGGTCCCCCTGGCCGCGCCAGCTATGGGTGTGGGGCCCCTGGACCTCCACCGCCTTTTCCCTTTCGCCTACTTAAGCCCCCCCAGATGGAAAATCCTAATCACCTGATCAAAATCGCCGAAAAAGTTCCGCAGCCGTCGTCACCGTCAACCCTAGATCAGGAGGGTTCTGAAGCTGTTTTCCGGCACCCTACCGGAGAGGAAATCATCACCGGAGGCTTCTACATCACCATGCCTGCCTTCGAAGTGATGCGTGAGTAGTTCATCCTTGGACTACGGGTTCATAGCTGTAGCTAGATGGTTGTCTCCTCCTCATATGCCTCCATATTTAGATCTCATGAGCTGCCTATCATGATCGAGATTGATCTTATGTAACTCTATGTGATGTGTTTGCAGGGATCCTATGAATATTGACCTTATGCCAAGTTGATTATAGTCTTTATTGCATATGTTATTTGTGATCTTGCATGCTTTCCGTTGCTAGTGGTTATTATGGCCAAGTAATTGCTAGTGACTCCAAGAGGGAGTACTTATGCTTGATAGTGGGTTCATGCCTCCTTGTTGCCTTGCTCGAGTGACAGAAACGTGAAGGGGGAGGATGTGTTGTTGCCATCAGGGAGAAAAAGCAGTGAGAGTGCCCGCGTGCATAATCATTGCTTACATTACACACTTTGTTTAATGCAATTATCTGTTGCTTGCAACTTAATACCTAAGGGGGTTTGGATGATAACCTAAGGGTGGATTATTAGTCATAGATGCAGATGGATGTCGGTCTATGTATCTCGTTGTAATGCCCGCACTAAATACCATTGTAATCTTCATGTTATATTGTGGACTACGGTGCAACCTCTATTTGTCAATTGCCCAGCTGTAATTTGTTCACCCAGCATGCTACCTTTTATGGAGAGACACCACTACTGAAACTATGAACCCCGGTCCATTTTTCCACACTGTTAAACAAACCACAACATTTTCCTGCTTTCTTTACTTACTACAAACATACACTGTTTTCCACACTATACGTCTAATATTTGTTTTCAGCGAGACCAGTGAGATTGACAACCTCACCGTACCGTTGGGGCAAAGTATTTTGGTTGTGTTGTGTGCAGGTTCCACGTTGTTGCTAACACCGGTGAAGCGCCAGCACCACCGTAAGTGGCATCAACCTTCCGAAGGTCCTCTTTCTCCTACTGGATTGATAACCCTAGTTCTTAACTAAGGGGAAAATTCCTACCGTTGTGCTCATCACACCCTCCTCTTGGGGTCTCCCAACGCAAGCATCACTTACCCATACCTTTCCTACCAACGTCTCTGCAGTTTAAACTAAGACCTATCATATATATTTAGGATTTATCTTTCTCACCCTGGGTCCAATCACAATATCACACAAAGGGTGATGACTTGTGCCCCTCCCCTACCAAGCCCAGATTTACCATTCTCAGCATTCAGTTTTAACTTCACTACCATTTTTCTTTTTTTTCCTACTACTTTTGGATATTACTAGTGTAAAACCTTCATCATCTTCCTGTTCTCTCCATCAGAGCAACATGACTTTCTGTGAGTTCTCTTCAGGTTCTACTGTTACCACATCTTTTTTCTTACCAGGATTATGTCTAGCAATTTCCAAATCCTTCAAACAATTCACAGCTTCTAGAGTAAAAGAACTAGGATCTATACCAATATCTAGGGCTCTATTAACAATATCATCATCAAGAACAGAAAAATAATTAGTTGAGTTTAAATTAGTACCTTCCAGATTCCTTGCTGCAACATGTTCTTTGATCTTCTCCTCAATTCTGGTAGTCTTCTATTCCACAGCCAATCTTGAACTTGTTCTCACAGCACCACTAGGGCCCTTTCCTTTCAATGCTTCTTTGATATTCCCCCTTGGACATCATCTAACTGCATGTTGTTATCTTCCTGTGTCAGTTCAATTTCAGGTTGTCCCCCATCTACAGGAATTACTACTCGCGTGTTTTCATTTCTGAGTGAAGTAGCTGCTAGTGCCAGTACAAATCTTGTAGGAGGCAGCTCCTCCTTTTCACTTCCACCACCCACACTATCTTCAGAATCACTTGTGCCATAAACCACCTGTTCAGAATGGTCTTCATCTTCCTGGTTCCTTTTTTTTCCAAACGACTAGAGTCGGGTTCCATTATCGAAAGACAACAGAACAGAGGTCTTATTTACAACGAAACTGAAAACTAAAAACAGCAAAAGCTCGAGGCATGAATAGAAGATAGACCAGTCCCCTCTGAAGAAAGGAACAGGAAACTACCTCCCAGACATGCCAAACGGACAGAAGCTAAACCAAACAAACAGAAGTTTTAGAGCGCAAGCTAAGCGCGACGGGGGTACGGCAAAGTACTGTAGCTTACAACCATACTGCACACAGGCAGGAAACTTAAGCTAGTTCAAACGATGAGAATCAACCAACAACATCCACATCCTCATCAGTAGAAGCTTCTGAAGCAATCGTCCTGTGAAGTCTGGCCTGGTTCCTGGCATGTTGTTCCAGAGCAGCATCTTGAATCAGTCTTGCACCCTCCTCCATAGTGGTCCTATCCCCGGGAGCTTGAAGACCTGCCCAATAGCGAATAAACGCACAAAAATAGCAAATCAACTCCACAGGAGATGAAATAAACTTCTTGTCAAAACAAGCCCTATTTCTAGTTTTCCAAATTGCCCAGCAGAAGGCAGCAATTCCAACAACATGAAGATTCAACTGGTTTGGAAAGAAAGCAGAAATCCACCAGAAATATTGAGTGAAGTTGGTGGGTCTGTTAAAAGCCCCAATCACTGATGAAATAACAGTCCACATGTAAGTAGCAGCAGGGCAAGAAAAGAACAAGTGGTTAATAGTTTCAAAAACGTCACAGAAACTGCAAGAGAAATCTCCTTTCCATTTCCTTTTTTTTCATATTATCCTTGGTGGCAATCGAATTATGCCAGATTAACCAAAGCCACACTTTGATTTTCAGAGGGATTTTAGCCTTCCAAAGATGCAAAAAAGATCTGTCCACATTAGAGGAAGACAGTCTAGTATACATGGATTTAACAGTGAATTTTCCTGATTTGGTTAGTTTCCACTTGGGCCTATCAGGGCCCTCTCCCAAGGCAACAGTCATAAGGAGACTGCGCATTATTGATGCTTGTTGTTGCATGGGGACACTCAGCCATCTCCTAACATCCAACTGCCAGTTCCTATCTGCCATTTCTCTAACTGTGCACACCTGGATATTGCAAACATCAAACAATTCTGGAAATCTTTCACAGAAAGGCAGTGGACCACACCATTGGTCATGCCAAAAATCAGTTTCTCTTCCACCACACACCATCATGTATCTACACTGAAGATACCACTGCTTAACCTTCAGGAGATCCTTCCACACAGGTGAATCCTGCTGCCTAACTTTTATCCTGGAGATCCCATGTTTTATTCCATATTTCTCTTTAACCAAAGATTGCCAAATCCCTTCTTCCATCTCTAACCTCCACCACCACTTGCATAACAGACTGTAATTGAAAAGCTTAAGATCTTTGATGCCTAGACCCCCTTTATTCTTAGGTTTGTTAATCAAATTCCATCTCACCAGGTGATACTTTTTCTTGGAGTTGGTCCCTTGCCAGAAAAATCTCCTAATTATCTTGGCCATTGCTTCCAAACAAGAGGAAGGAAGTAGGTACATAGACATATGATAGATGGGAATGCTACTCAAGGAAGATTGAATTAAGATTAATCTCCCACCAATAGATGAATTGTTGCCAGCCCAACCATCTAATCTTTTACTCAGCTTTTCCACCAAAGGTTTCAAGTCAGCAGCTAGTATTCTAGAGCCACAAACAGGCACCCCCAAATATTTCATGGGCCAATGACCAATTTGGCAATTTAACATACCAGAGTACAGGATACTCTTATCCGAATCCTCCAAAATCATGAATAGCTCACTCTTCATGAAGTTGATATTCAAACCTGACATAGCCTCAAACAAATACAAAATCATCTTAAGCTGTCTGACCTGATTCAAATCATCCTGGATCATTAAAAGGGTATCATTAGCATACTGGAAAATAGCCACACCTTTATCAACAAGATTAGGAACTAGACCAACAATGAGACCAATCTCCTGGGCCTACTGGATGAGTTTAGCAAGCCCTTCAGCAGCAAGGTTGAACAGGAAAGGAGAAAAGGGATCTCCCTGCCTAACTCCCCTGTGACTACCAAAATCTCTCCCCCTTGTGTTATTAATTTTCACACAAAGGGTACCATCCTTAACAATATCTTCAATCAATCTCCTCCAAAGTGGTCTAAACCTTTAAGAGTCACACAATGAAGCAAATAGGACCAGTCAACCTTATCATAGGCTTTCTCAAAGTCAATCTTAAAAACTACTCCCTGATGTTTTTTCCTTTTTGCCTCATGAAGAATCTCATGTAGTGACATGACACCATCCATAATATTCCTCCCTTTAATAAAAGCTGTCTGCCACTTAGAGATTAACTTGTCCATGAAGGGTTCCACCCTCATTGTGGCAACTTTAGTAATGATTTTGTATAACACTTGTAATAGACAAATAGGCATGTATTTCTGTAAACAGTCAGCATCAGGAGATTTCTGAAGTAGAATAATCATGCCAAAGTTAAGTCTATAAAGACCAAGTTTCCCACAGTACCAGTCATTGAACAGACTCATAATATAATCTTTCACTACATCCCAAGTAGCCTGAAAGAATTCAATAGGAATTCCATCCGGACCAGGGGCTTTATTCTTAACCATGGAGTCAATGGCAAGTTTGACCTCCTCAACAGTAAAAGCAGCATCAAGAGTACTATTATCAGAAACAGAAAGTCTCTCCTCAATATTCCAGACATCATCAGAAAAACACATTAAATTTCCTTCCCCAGGGCCAAACAAAGCTTTGTAATACTCAGTGGCATGTTTAAGTAACTCATCCGTCCCCTGGATACACTGGTCTCCATTAACCAAAGAATACATTGTATTTTTCCTCTTCCTACCATTAGCCACCCTATGAAAAAAAGCTGAATTTGAGTCTCCTTGCAAAAGCCACCTCTCACTGGATCTTTCCTGCCAGAATTTCTCCTCCTCATCACACAGCCTGAATAATATACTCTGCAAGAAACTTTTCCTTTGAAACTGCTCAACAGACAAGATGTCATTCTCTTCCAAATCCTCCAAAACACTCAACTCTGCTGACCGTTCTTTTCTTAACCTGATTGAATCCCCTCTCACATTAGCTCCCCAACCTTTCAAACTGTTTTTTACCCTCCTGAGCTTTTGTTGAATAACTGAAACACTATCCACAGAGGGGATAGCAACATTCCAAGCTTTCTTAATCCTATCCTGAAAGTCAGGATGAACAATCCAAGATTTCTCAAACCTAAATTCCTTATTCTTAGGAATAACAGTTTCTCCAGTCTCAACAATCAAAGGATTGTGATCAGAAATTATTCGAGGAATTTTCCTAGCTTTGGTTAGAGGAAAAAGAGTTTCCCATTCAGAAGACATCAGGATTCTATCAAGCTTTTCCAGAGTAGGATTTTTTTGATTATTAGACCAAGTATACAACCCACCAGACATATCAACTTCTCTCAGGAAATGTGATTTAATGATTGAATTGAAAACATCAGAAAACTTAGACACCCCCCCAGGTTTACTTTTTTCAAAGGAGTATCTCAAAATATTAAAATCCCCACCAATGAGAGAAGGAAGATTCAGCTTAGAACAAACATTAGCAAAGGCAGAAAGAAAATCAGTTTTATCCTTATCCTGTGCTGCTCCATAAACAACCATCAGAGTAATTTTCTTATTGATTTTCTTATCTAACACATTGGCTTTGACAAAGAATCTATCAACAGATGCATCAATAACATCAAATCTAGAGGATTTGATGCCACACAGGATGCCACCAGACCTGCCCACAGAGGGGGACCAGAACCAAGAGTAAATATTAGCTGGATCAAACTTCCTCCAGATTTTAGGGCCCACAACAGATCTCATAGTCTCTTGTAAGCCAATGAAGTCAAAATCAAAATCCCTGATTAAGTCCAGCATATGTGTAGAAAAACCTTTCTTGCCCACACCCCTACAGTTCAAGAAGACACCTATCATAATAGCTTATTGGATTTATTTCTATTCCTGGGTCCAATAACAATACCACTCGGAGGGTGGTTTGCCTGGACCCTACTAAGGGATCTAGAGCCACCAAGGGGCCCACCCTGAGAAGAAGTAGACAAATTCTTTGCCTTTCTCTTCATGATTTTAAAAGTTTTTTTAGACACCACAGGGGTAAAAGGAGATTCATCCCTTTCTGAAGATGATTCAACATCACTCTCAGCTATTGGTTGCAATTCCACATTATTAGAAATAACAGGTTGTGATGGAGAGACAGGAGGCACAAGATTATTGGATGAAAGCTTATCTTTTTTGGATAACAAATTTTCCCTAGCAACCTCCCAATCAAGAAGCAAATTAACAGTTTGAAGTAAAATAGAAGAGGGATTAATTCCCAGCTCAAGAGCCTTATCTAACACATTATTATCTGCAAGCATAGAGAATGAGTTGGAGCATGCAATTTTACCTTCATCCCTTCTGGCAATAGCCTGGGTGGCACTCTGCAGAACTGGTACATTGGCTCTCCCTGCTTCATTAATCCTAGCACTCACCCTTATGGGAACAGGTTGTGCTGGAGTAATAGAGGATGGAGCATTGAGGGGAGGCTGGGTCATATCAGCTTCAACAGGAGATTTAGCCACTTCAGTGATGTGCACCTCAGAGGGGTTCACTTGATGAGTTTCATCAGTATTTGCAGAAACAACAAACATAGATTTTGAGAAGCTTTCAGACTCAATGGATGTTTCGGGAGTCTCCACAACAGGGCCATCATCAGCACCTGGGATTTGCCGCAACATGTCTTTCCACATGCAGTTTTTGTCACTTTTTGACTTGAGCAATTGCTTTAGAAACTCTTCATAAGTTAATTCATTTTGTAGGGGCTCTTCCGGGTTCTCCACAACCCCAGCAGTGATAAGTTTGGGCTTAGCTAGGTACTCCAGGTACCTATCATAGTGATCAACTGCTGGAGCTGCATTCAACATGGAGCTGGACCCTTCAGGAAGAGGAATCATCTGCCTTTGGTCATTATTTGTATAACCCAGCTTGTGCACATTCGCAGGAAAGGAATCATCATCACTGTAATCTTCAAAACTTTCAGAAGGTTCAGGAGCCTTTCTCTTCCCTTTGTCCATGGATTGATCTGGAATTCCTTGTGCAGAAAGATTTGAAGCACCAACCTGCCTACCATATGCATTCCTAGCATCTCTCATAAAGCCACCAGTGCCTGAGTTAGCAGCAGATCTACTGTTGTTAGGAGGATCCTGTCTTGCACGTTTAGGGGTGTGGTGTGATTCATCACCCGCAGGTTTTTCAGTATCTTTATCTCTTGCAACGCTCTCAGAAGTAGGCTTCTTGGTTTGCTTGCTGATGTGGATCTCCCTAGTGAACTCAATGTCATAAAACTTGCTTCCAATGTTAACATTGGATACAACTGGTGGAACCAATGAGACATCAGCGTTCCCAATCTTTACTCGCACGTAATCAACATTATTCATACTGTGCCTGTCTACCAAAATAGTCTTCCCCACTAGGCTTCCAACATACACTGCAGTAGGACAATTTCTGTTTCCCAGAGGAATACATTTAACCTGGAACCAAGCAACATCAAGATCCCCCGTGGAGCCATATTCAGGGTTCCAGTGCTCAACCCTAATGACCACTCCAGGAATGGTCCTCAGGCGAGCCTCGCTGAAGTGGATCCAGGCGTCAACATCACGAGAACTTGGAAATCTCATCAGGAATTTCTTTGCTGCCAAAGGTTTGGCATACCACCTCCATGAGCAGTTCCTTCCAGCCCATTGTAAAAATTCTTCTTCGATCTCTCTTGCAGATGGGTTACCTTCCAGCACCTCAATAACAACTTGGTGCATTTCTTTAGGCGGAGCAACGTTTCTGATATCTAGGATCACGAAGAACCCCTCGCCTGGAATAGCTACGCCCACAAAGGGAGCTGCAACCTCCCACGGTCTGATCTCATCAAAGACAAATTTATCGACGTGGTCATCACCACAGATGATGCAAAGATTATCCGTATCAATGGGGCTGGATAGATTTTCTTGGAAATTGACAGCGCGTGGGGGAACATCAGTCTCCCTATCCGTTTCCTCTTCATATTGATCAGCAAAAGTAACAAAACCAGAGTCTCTCCCAACCCTAATCGTGCCCACAACTGCAGAGGAGTTGTCGACGGGTTGTTGCTCTGCTTGAGGAGCAGATGAGTCCCTCCTACCACCATTAGAGTTGTCTGAATCTTCCTCAACCATCTCCGCGCGATGGTTCCATCGGTCCCTGTTACCTTGATTTGCAGGGGAGGGACTCGATGGGTTGCGGGAGATAGCTCCTAGACGATTGTTGTTGTTATACGTACCTCTTCCTGAATCGCGACCAGGAGCACGCACATAGTCACGGCTGCGCGACCTTGAATCGCCACGATCTTGACGAGCATCACGACGGGTATCCCTCCCCCTAGGAACCGCCGGTCCATAGGCTCCGGCTTGGTCGAAGGCGGTCGCGCCGTACCCACCAGGAGGACGGCGAGGAGGAACGTTAGCCCGAGGCGGAGGCGGAGGTCCACCACCGCGCCCTCCGCGTCTGTTGTTGTTGAAAGCCATCGGTGTAGGAGAAGAAGAAACCACCGCCGAAAAACTCCGGCGATCTCCAAGAACTGTTCCTCTCCACTCAGAGTTTATGGGACCTGGATTTGATTTACGCAGGATGGATTTCAGAGGATGGATCTGGACGAAGACTACCCGCGGCTCTCCTGCTCCCCTCCCCCTCTCCCAAATGTGCGCAAATCTGGAGTTTAGATCTAGGTTAGGTGGGGGACGGGAAGATAAAGGAGCAGCGCGGACGCGCGACGGCGCAGGCCCACTCTCAGCGAGGGGAGTAGACAGCGCGTCACGGAGACCCACCGGCGAGTCACGGAAGAGAGCACGAGGGCCCAGAGTCTTCCTGGTTCCTTCCTTCCCTCTCATCTTCCTTTTCCTCGATGGTCTATAGATCTATTTCATAATTCTGTCTAATCAAGCCAGCTTTATCACTCCCAGATTTCATAAGCCCATGCAAGAATTTCCTATATTCCAGCTTGTCATTTTGTTGCTCTGTTGCTTCTCTTTGTGTTGTTTCCTGGGGGATCCCCTCTTGGATATCCTTACTGCCAATTGCCTACAATAATTCCATGTGCACTTCTAACAAATTCTGATGAGAACTATCCATAGCAAACATGCCAGAGGGAGCTTTGCTAGTTCCCTCCCCTTCTAGATTAAGCCCTAGCCTAGCCTTCCCACCTCCCACAATCTGTAACATTTTTGTGCCAAAAGATTCATTGTCAGAAGACATATTGTCTCCATCTCCACCACTAACTTGTTTACCTTTTTGAGTTTCTTGCCCTCCTCCCTGAAACAAGCTCTCCTCATGCTGTCTGTAGGGACCCGTATTTCTATGGCCATTTCCAGTGGGTGCAGATCTAGAGCCAACACCCCCACCAGCATTTTCTCCTCCGGCACTGGTTTTCTGTTTCTTTGGAGTGTGTTGTCCTTCCCCTTTCTCACTATCTTCAGTTGCAACAACATAAAAATTGGCAGCTTTAGTGTTTGGATCAAAAACCTCTCTGGTATACTGAAATTCATACAAGCCATTGTTTATCCCCCCCACCCTAACATTTGGAACTAAACTAGGGTCCTTCCCTCCTATTTTCACCCTTATATAGGCAAAGTTCCTGAGGAAATTCTTATCCAGAGCCAGGTGTTTCCCAACCAGACTTTCTACATAAAAGAAGTAGATCAGTTGCTATATCTCATTGGTATGCCTTTGATCCTAAACCAGGTTTCTTCCAGCACTGCAAACGGTGGAATGTCCCCAGACCACTTCTGCAATTTGATGATAGCATCAGGAACCGTCTTCATGAATAATTTTCCAAAATGAGACAATTCCTCGATATTGTTTGCATTGGGAACCTAGTCATGAACTCATTTTCAGAAATGACCTTAGCGAAAATTCTCCAATTAATCTTGAGAGAGTCTGCCCAGAGTTGGAATTCATGCTCAATGTCCCTGCAATTAACCTCTCCTTTCTCCACAATAATATGCGCATAGTTCAGCTGTTCCAACGGTTGCACTTGCACCTCTGATTCCACTGCTGGTATTGAATAGAAACCATGATCAAGCTCCACACTGCCAAAAAAAATTGGCATTATATTCCCAAGGATCTTTCAGTTGACAAGCATCAGTTCTACTTTCTTACCATAGGTTCCACAGCCAATCTCAGGCAACAGAGTCAAATCAATCAGATCCTCTCGCATCCCAGTCACACGCACAGCAGGAGACGCCGATGGAGGTGCAAGGACCCCATCGGAACATCCGCCTTGGTCGTGGAGACCAAACCTACTCGATTATCTCATGTCTGCAACTGCGCTGCTCGTTGGAAGGAAGAGGAGCTTGCAGGAATCGAAGAACTTACCACAGAAGACGGAGCCACTGTTCCTCTCACCCCTCCAGACGGTCAGGTGGATGGGATCACCGTTGTAGGAGCTTGGTCTGGCCTATTGATGTGCTGCTCTCTGTTGTTGCGCTCTTCTTCTTCCTCTCTGCGGCGCCGCTCCACCAACGCCCTCTTCCTTGCCAGGTTCTCGGTGTTCAAGAGGGTTTATGCACGGTAGACGATGTCACACAAGCGCACAAAGGGTGTTGCGTCCGTCTCACCCGGGCACGATCGAGCAAACGGTGCGCCACGAATTTCCCCAGCGAAGTGGGGACCCACCTTGACCACGAAATCCTTTACCGTTAGCGTTTCTCCCGTTAGGATGCTCTCCCCTGATGTTCGCCGCCGTCGAGCTTTGACAGTGTTTCACTCATCTGAGATCACTATCTCCCCCTCTTGATCTGCGTCGATCCACCCGGTGAACTTCGCCCTCACCCGTAGATCTGTCGCGAAGAAGATTGCCCTCCATCGCTCTTTCTCCTCCGAGGCACTCCTTCTATCTCCTTCGGTGATCGCCGGCGCGATGTCCCCGGTCACAACGTGTGTGGTGGGGTCTCGGTCCGGCTCTCTCTCTCTAGGCTCGCCCATCCTTTCTGTTGTACACTGTCGTTGTGAAGAAGACTAGGGACCCGATTGCTTTTATTTTATTTTGACAAAGGGAAGTATATTAATATCGCGAAGATACAAATTACACCTGGCCTCTGCAACAACGCAATGGATGCACACAGCCGAAAGACAATAAAAAGAAGAAATAAAAAGAAAAGTCCCGCTACAGAGGTACAATCCTCGCGGTATCCGCACAACCACCACCTAAACAACAGCTGATGTCCATCTCTTCGAAAACAACGTCTTCAAGAAGAACGATGCCAGGTACAACCAATTAAGGCCAAACCTTGGTTTTTCACCCTGAAGATAATCCTCGCTCTCAAAACAACGGCTCGAAGAAGACCAGTGCCAGGCACAACCAATTAAGGCTAGACCTTGGGCTTTCACCCTGAAAGGTAGGACTTTGGACTTCACGCATGTTGTCGCCCCCTCTTACATACGGCTGCCACAAATCTTGTAACTCCAAGCCAGTTCCCCATCGATGCAGAGACTCCAAACACCGTTCCTAGTCCTCCAATCTCACCTTCGATGACTGAGCATTGTGATCGAATTCCACCGATCCAGCAATCTCCAGGCGTCGCCCATGGGAGTTTGCCGGCGGAGCCTTTCGGGTCGACACCCCGGCTTGATCAAAGAGAACCTACATCAGGATCTTCATCTTCACGCGATAGGAAACCCAAGGACCGCCACCTTTATTCTGATGTCTCGCAGCCCCGACGCCGCGAAACGACTCCCAGCAGGGACATTTGCGGAAGGGGTTCCGCATCCGCCGCCACCGGGAGCCTTGCCGTCGATGGTCCCTAGCACCACCGCCTCCCGCCGCCAGAGACAGAGGAGGCCGTGCCGCCCGAGAGCCAAGCCGATGGCGCCGCCGCCACGCGGCTGCCGCACCATGGTCGAGCCACCCCAGATCCCATCGGCGGCGCCCCGGCCAGCGCCGGCTGCCCACGCAGACCCAGCCACTAGCCGCCGCCAGAAGAACCAGGGCCGGCGTCCGTGCTCCGCCGTCCGCGCAAGCCGTCCAGGACCGACCAACGCATCTGGCCGAAGGCCTCCCGCCGCGTTTGTGCTGAGGAGGCGAGGACCCGCCGGCCGCCGTCCACCACGCGGAGGGTTGTGCCCCCGGTGGCTTCCTCCGGCGGCGGCGGGTGGAAGGGAAGGAGGGGGTGTGGGGGCGACGGCGGCTAGTGTTTGGCCCGTGCTGCCCCCTGGGAGCGACGCGTGCGTATTCTTTTTTGGAGCGACCCGATTGCTTTTATATTGTTTATGTACCCTTGAGTGTTCCATTAAATGGGAGGACTGCCTTGTAATTCCTATTGTTTCCAGGGTCCTCCATGTAAACTATACCCACCGGCCGAGCAAATGCATACCCTCAGGTCAGGCTGGGCGTTCGGGTTACCCGAAATTTTCGGGTCGGGTTATTCGGGTTTTTTGTAATTCGGGTTATCAGTTCTCACACCCGAATTTGTGCCTAAAAAAGCAAAACCCGACATTTCGGGAGCCCGAAATTTCGGGTTCGGGTTTTCCCGATTGACCCGAATAGGAGCAGTACCTCGAAAAACTATTCATTGATGCAGACTTGGGGAGAAGGAATTTCTAAGGGACGGTCTCGCGCTGTCGATTACCGGCGACTGTGGGAAACGAGGCCGCCATCAGCTGCATCCATGCCCACCGGCGTCTGTCGAGGAAGGCGTCTAGTTGTGGCCCTTCACCACTGCTTAGTATCGAGGAAGGCGGCCGTCGAGAAGCTGTCGCCTGTCGAGGAAGTTTGGACGGCGCGGCGCTGATTCATGTTGCTCACGGCGAGGGCAGCAAGATGCAATGGGGGGCGCAACCGCGTCTCAGACGGCGGCTAGGCCGGACAGGATAAGGTCTAGTGGTGCGGCGGCGGCATATGCCCATCTATGCGGTAGTGCGAGATAGGATTAGGTCGAGTGGTTGCCTAATTAAGGCAGGAGGTGGGCCTGCGATGCACTTTGGGCGTTTGGTGGGCTGGGTACGCTGGGACATGCGTACATCTTGTCTAGTGGTTAATTCAGGAACACTGGACGGTTACACCTCGCTAACACGTACGTGTGCTGAGTTTGATTCTCATTGGCTCTGTAATTCGGGTGATTCGGGCCGTTCGGGTGCCATAAGTATAAACCCAAAATTGTTGAATAAAATTCGGGTTTTCCAAGTTGCCACCCGAACATGTCCTCGGGTTTTTCGGGTTCGGGTTATACGGGTTCGGGTTCAGGTTTTTCGGGTTTGGGATTCGGGTATCGGGTTTTATGCCCACGACCCTCAGGGGCCTTGCGCTTCCAAAAAAAAAATCAGATCTAAAACATGCTTGATTTAAATTTTAGAAAAAAACTCGGTTGTGGTATTGAACTTCATAGGTAGGCCAGCTCGATCTACCAGATTGATGGAGCGAACGTGTTGACAAACTCCCCAAGATATTATTGTCAAAAAAAAAAAAAACTCCCCAAGATATTTCCAGTGCGTTGGCGTTCCATACACACGGCTGCAGTAGTTCGTGAAGTGAGGATGCTTCACACACGGCACAGTTGCTTATTGGAAACTAGGCGTACTACAACGAGTTTGCTATTTTGTATGAAACGCAATAAATGTGGTGGAATCTCTCTCCCTCGATGGCTCCGTCTGCCTATGTCTATAATTAAGAGATCTCTCTGTCTGACTTAAGAAGGAAGAATCATCGCACAGACCACTGGCCATATATGGCCATGCAAGCCGATCGAGCAGAAGACGTGTGTTCAATTTGATCAGCTGCTGGCTGGCATCTCCAGTCTGGATCGACGTAGAGGCGTGCGGGGCACGCAGCGATGCTTGCAAGCCACTGTTGAGTGCCTTGTGTGGCTGCCTCTCTCTCTTTCCATCTGACTACTACGAGTAGCTCCAAGCTCCGACGTGGACGTACAGGCGTGCGCTTGTGAGTGAGGCGTCGGTCCACGTACCTTCGTCTGGTCCGCAACGCTGCCTCGCGACCGCCCGCCGGCGGCAAGCAAGTCCAGCTCTCCACTCACGACACGTTACGCGCGCGCATGCTACGTACGAAGCTCGCCTCGATCTTGTCGCGGCCTGCGGCGAGCACGTGCTTCAACCCGCAACTCGGTCCGGGCGGCCGGGGCCGCCGCCGTGGCCCGTGGATGCATGTGCGCTGGCGGTCGTGATCGGCTAGCAGCGTCGTCGTGTTAGTTTCCGGCCTCTGCTACAGCCTTACAGTACACTGTTGTCCATCGATAATTCCGGATTCAAGGAACGTGGGGCCGGGCTATTTAACCGGAGATTCAGATGTTCGACAGATTGCTACTAGCACTGTCCATCGGCGGTTGCACGTTTCAGTGTTCGTTCCTTGTTGTTTCACAGATTTTCGTCCAGCTTTGCCATTTTTCACATCAGTTCAGCTTTGCGGTTTGGCTTTCTGTTTCAGAGCTTTGTAAATCGCACATACCCCCTCATCTATGGACTCCGTTTGTGCGGAAGATTTAGGCATCTCCTAATTGCACACCTTTTATGCGGCTCATTATTCAAAACCGTGTTTGGACGACGGATCGACCCGAGAGACGTGGATGGCCCAACGGTGAAATTTGACCTCTTTGTCGTTGCCAAAGACGAGACGGCGTGTCACCTCCTCTTCAAGTACTGATACTCCCTTCATGTTTGAAACATGGCTAAAGATTGGATTCAAAATCAAAACTTTGATCCCTCCTCTTGCAACTATTTTGAGACGGTGGAAGATTGGTGGACCTAGATTCTCCTTTCCCATGATAGTCGTCCGAAAGCTATCGCCCCCTTTGTCATGCTAGTCTTGCGGGAGTTTTGCAACGAGCGCAACACGCGATGACCTTAAAAAATGTGAGCATAATGCCAAACATCTTCTTCACGAGAATCAACATGGAAGACCGAATTTGAGTTTTTGCGGGAACTAAACATTTGGGTCGGTTAATACCAGGAGATGGTACGATTTTGTTCGGGGTGGTTCCTCAGTTGCTTTTAACCAAAACTTCCTTACCTAAACTTCTCCTTATCTAATGAATTAGTAAGAAAAATATTTGCCTTTCTTTAAAAAAAAAATCAAACATATGAATGAATGATCCGCAAAAAAACTGTTCACGAGGTGACTGCATTATGTCGTGGGTAAACTTGTTTTGGTGGCGTCGATTTGACATTATGCCCTCGGTTAATTGAGCAGCATGTGTGCACTGTGCTCGATTTTCATTCTGACATTGAGATATCCAGCGATCGAGAGGGGGAGGTGTTAATGGATTTCCCATTCCCAGGTATATAGAGAGAGAGAGACCGTGTTGGACTGTTGGTACCCACCCCAGATATTCGAGCCCGCTTTAGAGACTACTGGGCCATTTAGTTGTGCCTTCTTGGGCTTCATTAGGGCCGAGAAAACTTCATCTTCAATTTGCGCAGTCTCAAAAAATCTAAGTTAATACTCGTATATTGAGAAACTAGGAAAAACTATCTCTGGCTCCTGGGCTAATCACTTTATTATCAAATTTTGAAAAATCTTAATGCAAAATTGGGACCCTAAACTACTTGATTCTAAACTAAGCAAACAAATATGACGTGGTTGAACTCCATCTGTTCTGAAATAGTCTTAAATTGTGATTTTTCATATTTGTAAGATACTCCCGATGTCCTGAAATAATTGGCGTGATTGAACTAAAACCGCAGCAGCTATTTCGGAATGGAGTTAGTACATCATTGAGTACATACAGATTTTTCTTACAAACATGATTCTTTTTTGAAAAATATAAAAGGATCACTCGAGCTCGGCAGCCAGAAATATCTATATTATATCAGCACGGATTTTATGCAGGGCAGCATCTAAGATTTCAATGTCACACAAAGTTTTTCAGGTATAAAAAGTCAGAAACTTAATACTAGAAAAGTTTTCTAAGAAAACAGTGGGATGAAATAACCATTAAAATGTTGTCTTTGGATTTATTTCCTTCTAGTTTCCAAATGCAATTGAATTTGGGCTTCAAATTTAGCGTGTCTATCAAACATTTTCTCATCAACTTCTGATATTGGGAGACATATAGAATTCCAAAATAGATTTTACGCATTAGCCAAATCAAACAAGAGATTTCAATAATTCAGGCCTTATGTAGATTAATCAAAATAGTTTTTGTTTGTGTCTCGACCAATTAACAATTCCTTAGGCTCCAAACGATTCAGAAAAATGCAAGTTCAGTTTAGTTACCACAAGTTGCTTTGGCCAAACTTTCAAGCTTCCAGTATCATTCGTTCAAGTACAAATTTACTTAGGATTTCAATGTGAAAGCATGTGCATTTTGTAGGACAAATCTGTAATAGACAAGGCATGAAATGATCTGCCCCAAAGGTGAACTTATGCTTTGTTCAGTTCATTATTCTGTTACCGCTCAATAAAACTCATCAGCTCAGGCATCGACGGCGCACTGGGGGTACTCGAGCAGCGGAACGTCCCCGGCGCCGACGCCCGCAGCTGCCTCTGCACCTAGTCCGACGACGGCGTCGCACCGCACGTACAGGTCGCGCCACCCGCTCGTGAACGGCCCAGCCCTGTACCTGACGTGTCCCACGACGACGAGCCGGAGCTGCACGCGCCTCGCCGCGCCGTCCGCGGCCAGGGCGCGCACCGCGTCCGCCGAGACAGGCACGGGAGCGCCCCCGCCGAGAACCGGCGACAGTGCCACGTCGGCGCCGCGGTCCTGGGCCACCGCCGGGAGCTGCGCGGGTGGGGTCACCGCCTCCCCGCGGTAGGACGCGTAGGCGACCAGCCCGTCGTAGAGCACGGCGGCGTGGTCGTTCGGGTTGTGCAGCAGCAGCGTGAACTGCACGGTCGCGCAGACCTCCTTGGGCGCCGGTGGCGCCGAGTAGCTGTTGTTGCCGCTTCCAGCGGTTGTGGTGCTCGTGAGGCGGTACACCGCGGCGCGCGCCACGCTGGCCTGAGGCTTCATCGGACGGTAGACGAGGAAGAGAACGAGCACGAGGACGCCGGCGGTGACAGCCGCGGCGAGGAGACAGGCTGCCGCCGCGAGGAGGCGGCTGCCGCCGCCGCCGCGGTGCACTTCGCAGATGTGCCTCTTGGCCATGGATTTGCTTCTGCTGCACCGACATTTGGCTCCTTGCACGGAGCTTTATGGCGTTTTAGCACGAGTACGCGCGCCGCCGCGGGTTTTGGGCTTTGGTGTTTCGTGCACAGCATCGCAAGTTTAGCTGTACGTGGGTGGTGCCAAGAGGCCTCTGGATGGTACCAAAAAGTTGGTGCCGCTCGGTGGCTGCCCACGTCGCCGTGCAGCCGGACGATAGATGCCAAGCACGGGGACACACGCGGCAGAACCGCCGCTACCCCGGCAAGGCGGCAACCAGCGTCAGTGAAGATAGCAAGCACGGGGTCGGCGTGCCGGGCTGCGCTGTCTAGTCTTCTAAAACTTGCAGGGCAACTGTCAGTTCGTCAGCCAAACTGTATTGCGATTTTACAGATGGAGCACTCAAATACGGATCAATGGATTCACGGCCGAGAAATTTCATGACAAGCGTCCTTGCTGAGGCGTTGAACGTGCAGTGCAACAAGTCCACAACCACAAGCCTGCGACCGTGTTCATTGTAAGAAAGGGCACAACAGCATGTCTTCTGACAGAGAGTTACAAGGCTGCTACGGAATAGAAAGATATCCGAAACACGAAATGTTCTCTAGTGCCTACCCACAAACTCCACTATGTACGAGGTCCAGAGCCTAATCTACAACAAGTTAGCCTATACGTAGTAGTAGTACAAACTTGAGCATACAGCTCGTGTACTTGTCTCCACTCTTTCTCAGAAAACCTGACACTGACCGCAGGGATACTCGTAGGCGCAAGCAGCCGCTGGTTGTCACCTGAGGCGACACCTAGCTTCCCTGTATGCTCTGATCTTGGCGAACAAACTGCCCCTTGACCCGGGGGCGCTGCTCTGCAAGCAATTTCCTGCTCTGGTATCGTACCTGCACAAAAAATGCAAGAATGTAAACCCCAGCTCCTAGCAGGTGAGACACACAAATTGGATCGAAATGAAAAAAGGTAAGACTAGTTCTTGTGCATACCTTCTTCTCGAAGCACCTTTCTTTCCTCTTGAGCCGGAACTTGTTCAGTGCGACTTCCCGCAGGCTCAGCTGGTGCGAACCCTCCATGCCTGGATTTTCAGGAGCCCCATTGACTGCATTGCAAGGTTCACTAGGGCTTGTCATCGGGTTCGTAGAGCTGCCGCAGGCACTGCCACTGAGGGCGTTGCCGGAGTTGTTCAGCAGGGTGCTCCCTCCGCTTTCACCGGTCATGGGAGAAATGTGCTGCGGGTTGTTTGAAGGAGGGTTGGCTGAAGGAATTTCAACGTGCAGGTGCTTTTCATTTGCGTTTGGTGGAGGTACAACTTCTTGTCCCTGTGTGTTTTCAGTCTGCTGAGAATCCATCTCTGTCGGTTCGTTCTGCTGCGACGAGGTTGCTTGCGTAGATGCTTGTTGCGATGTTGGAGTTTCGCTATTCCGAATGGGGGGGCCAGACTGCGGATAGAGAAGGGGTGCCACGGGCGCACGGCTCCAGAATGGCTGCCCATCGAACGTAAGGCCTGTAGCAGGGACAGGAAATGGTACAACTCTGATAGGAGGGCGAGCTGCGTCCACCTTCTCTTGAGAGGCAGCTGCCGAATCTCCATTTTTGTTTTCCAGATCTGCCTGTCTTGCTGAGGTGCTACATGGCTGAGCATCACCAGCGTTACCAAAAGAGCATGCAGGCCTGTAGTTGTACCTGTGAACAAGAAATAATTTTAACTGTAAGAACATTTTCTAGATCAACAACAACACTAGACTTTGGCTGCTTATAGCTCACTATGGATGACAAAAGCACCGATACTAGGACAAGGAAAACAAAAGCTGCGCTTACAATGAAAATGCAGATGAATTTGAGTGATTCAGCGTTCTTCTATCATTTTTCTCAGGGTCTTCTAAACTGCTATAGTCAGATCTTCTGAGAGAAAGATCCAACTGATGTGCCGGGATGGAGAACCACTTATCAGCGTTCCCTTGAGTAGTTGTTCTCACAACATCCACCTCCTTCTGTGCACCACGCTTCTGCTCATCATCAATAATATGGACTACTTTGATATTCCGCGGAGCTTTCTCACAGTTATTATCATTAGGACATGTCGATGTCTTCAGTGACAAATCTCCTTCTTTCCTTGGAATCAGGTTATTATTTCTAGTTGCTACAAAATCACAATAATGTAAAATTAGTAAAGCACAAGCAAGCAAATGACTAAAAAGAAAAGGAAAACAGCTGAAAATATTATTACTTTGAGTGTTGATCTCTCCATTTTCCTTGGTACTCTTGCGGTCAGTAGATATATGTCTTCCTGTTAGCTGCTTAAACTCCAAGAAACTGTTGGTGTTCTTACTCTCAGCCTCCGGTTCTGACCTTGTACAAGAACTCTGCACGAGGGAATCTCAGTATTTAGTCTATGCAAAACAGCAGCAGGTTATCTAAATTCAACACACTTGTAAGTTCAAACAAAATTATATTAACTGCTGAAACTTACTTGAGCATCACTTTCTTGTTCACTGATTTCCCTATTTCTGCAGGCTGCGACATTTTCGATCAAACGTTCAGCTTCTGTCACTTTAGTCTTTTTCTCGGGCCGTTCTGCAACAGTTTCTTCCTGTTGTATAGGCTGCAAATCAAGCCCACCATTTGCCTACAAAAACGTAAGAGAGGTTTAGTGGTACTCAAGCATGATTCAAGTTATAATAAAACAGGTAAACTGCAGTCAAGCCAAAATGATAAGTATGTAGTCTTACCAGTTGTTTTCTCCAAACGTGCTGCCACAAGTTCCGTAACTCGTTCTTTCTTATCGGCTTAACAAGGAAATCTGCTGCACCCTTCAGCATGCATTTGAAAACCATGCTAACTGCGTCATTTGAAGACATCACTGCATAACCAGTAAAAATAACCCCATTAGACTATGCAGCCGCAATAGAAATTAAAAACTTGAGAAAAAGGAACATAATTTGAGCACATACTTATGACGGGGATATTCTTGCAAGCGTCATGTTCCATGATCGTGGAGAGTAGGAGGAACCCAGACATGGAAGGAAGTTCGACTTCAGTTAGAACAAGGTCTATTTTGAAAGATTTTTCTTTTAGTATTTCCCACGCCTTTACACCATCAGAAGCTGCAGAAACTGTAAGAACAATACGATACATAAGTTTGATGAAATTTGACGATTTCAGAACAAACTATGACAGAATCATGATGAAAGGCTAGCAGAGCAAACTCAAGGTGCAAAACAAGATGAAAAGAACTTAAAATTAATTCTCATCTTTCTGAAGAAAACTTTACATTTTCAACATATTTTTTTTTTGTTTTTTGCAGGGAATATACTTCTAACTGAGCTAAAACCCGCTAACACGTTTCTAGCTATGTTCAGTCACTCTTGAACAAGAATCAACACCACATGCCCAAAACATGGTTGGCAATTGGAACAATCAGCAGTACAACAGATCCGTTCAGCATAGGTGGAAGCAGAGCAATCAGTTAACAGCAGTCACACATGGGAAAAAAAATATCAACAGATTAAGGGAGCCAACTACCAACACCGCCGCTGCCAACTCTGCACACCTGACCTAGCATATCTGGCAAACTTATCGTGTGAAACAGTAGGAGGCAGATCACGAGCCATCAGACCAAAAACAAGTGTTCTACCGTAGCACCATGGTTGAAACTCTGTAAAACCGGCAGCGACCTCCCCATCTGACCGCAGAGAAACCTCACGGACTACCATAACTAGAACCTTCTTTTTTACCTCAACCTTCTTTTTTTTACGGCGCAACAGAATTCGTTCCATCTTGAGAAACCAGCAAAATACTCCATTCCGCCCGTGATGATCCAACCCAGCCCATGGTCGTGTAACTGAAAACCGATGTTGGCCCGTAATCATCCTACTAGTTACTAAACCACCAAAAATAAGCTCGAACAGGGCCCAATCAATAAACCGAAGGAAGAAGCCGTGTGGGTTGGTCTGATGGATCAGCGGGGTGAGATAGATGCGCACCGTGGTAGCCGCACTTGCGGAGCAGCGCGGAGATGACGTGGCGCGTGGAGTCGTCGCCCTCGGCGAGCAGCACCTTGACGGGCATGATCGGCAGCGCCCGGCGCGCCTCCTCGGCCGCGTCCTCCACCAGGTTCACCACCTCCACTCCTCCTCCTCCTCGGCCCATTTCGCGGCCGCTCTGTTTAGCCTCCTTGGCCGGAGTCCGCTTCAATCGATCGAAAAGAAGGCTCTCGGGTATCTGCTCCGGCTCTCTTCTCTTCTCTTCTCCAGCTGGGATGGATGGATGGATGGATGGATGGAAGGTTCGAAATCGGGATCGCGAGATGAGGAACGCCAGTGGCCGACGACGGAGACGATAATAACTAAACTAAGCGGCCGCAGCGGCAGGGTGCTATATAGCCGAAACGATACACGTTACGGACAGGCGGGGCCGCGCAGAGCCGGTCCCGCCAGGTCAGTGGGTAGGGATAGTGGGTGGCAGGGCACGTGAGGAGGAGGCGAGCGGGGGAAAATATCTGCGGCCGCTCGACCGGCGGGCGGGCTCGCCACGTCAGGCGGCTGGCCGCGCGCGCGGGATTGGCCCGGGGTGACGTGGCGGGCTCCGGGCCAGTGGTGCGGGATGCTCCCCCACGCTGCGCGCGCGGGCGGGGGGGCGGGGCGAGGAAGGCGGATCGGCCTCCCTCGCGCGATATTTTGTGAGGCGCGCCGCTGTGGGGGCAGGTGGAGCGGGGACACGTGGTAGGCTGGCGGTGTAGGGGATCGCGATCTGCGGCTGGGGCGAGGGGACACGTGTTGGGTCGGGGAGGCGCGCGCGGGAGGATCGCGTCGATGGGTGGCTTTCGATCTGTTTTTAAAATCGTGCGGCTAGGGAGGGGTGGGGGGCGGGCCCGCCTGGGGTCAGGTTGCGAATAGTTTTTTGACTTTGTGAGGGCTGGCGTGCGGCTGTGCGGACTGGGTGGCTGACTGGCTGGCGTCTCGCCCGGGCCACGATAATATCTCGCCTCTCTTTCAGCTGCTGGACCTGGACTTGGTGGTGGGAATGCTATACTTGTCATGGTCAAAAAGATATAATTACGGTGGCGATGGTGGTGTTTTGCCTTTTGGGTTGGAGCTACTTGCACCGGAAATATCTGGTTGGCCCGGTTGGGGAGGAGCAGCGAGATATTTTTCCAGAGGAGTCGTGCTCGTACGCCTGGTCAGACTTGGATATTGCGAAATGGTGTACCTACAAGGTTTTGCAGCCATACCATATGCACATGCCGGCAGAAGCTGAGTGTATTACACTGCACAAACCCGTATCACGAGACGACACGTAGGTGAGAATCATTACACGGCTTGGACGCCAAAAAAGGTGGTCGATGTCGTCATAACTCGACGGCTCGAAAGAATGGACGGGAATCGATCATCCGTCCGCCCATCCAATGGCATCCACACAGTCCAACCCACATGCATCGACTTTCCTGGGTTCGTTCCCTGAAATGCTGATGGAAAACAATGCTTCTGGAATGGATGTCAACATAGATATATTCTGTCAGGCAGGTCCGCACCACGAGCTAAGCTAGCGTTGCCTAGCAAGCTACTACGTAGCTCCAACCGGAATAACACAATAGCTGTAGTCCACCCACAATTATTACTCTAATGCAATCGCCTGCTCAAAGCAGCCGGTTAGATATTTTTGGTTCGGGCGTGTAGAGTACAGTAGCACGCACAGGGGCGACCAAGGTAGAAGGCAAATGGTGCATGGCAGGTCGGACGATATCTATCCAGCAGGCCAAGTGGACGCTTCCGGGGGCGAGGGGTCACCATCGGCATCGAGATGGAAAAAGAGCCACTTGGCGGGCAGTGGTTGCTGTCACCCGTCCGGTTTCTAATTCCATAAGGTATCGCCGACGTGGCACACATACAAATATCTTGTTGCTCCTCCCAAGCTGTAAGGTCATCTCCAGCGGGGCTGCTCATTTGCCCCGGACTGGTCCGTTTTGAGCAGCCTGGCCCAAAACCAGGCCCCAGCGGGGCTGCTCAACCCACGGCCTGGTCCCTTTTCAGTCCGCGGATGCTCAAATCCGACCCAAATTTGGGTCAGATTTGAGCAGCCCGCGGACACGAAACGGACGCGCGCGCTCGGTCGTGTCCATTTTTCGGTCAAAGGGGTGGCCCGCCGGCCAGTGACCGCGGCGACGGCTCGGCTACCCACGGGGTCCTATTTAAATGGGACCCGCGGCCACGCGTCCCTCCCCACGCGCACCGCCTCCTCGCAGTCACCGCCCACTTCACTGCCCTCGCAGTCACCACCGCCTCCTCCCCTCGCCTTCCTCGCCGCCGGCCATGGGCCGCAACTGGCTAAACTGGGGCCGTGGGAAGAACGACCACGAGGCCGGCGGCTCACGACGCCGCCGCGAGCCCTCTCCCCCTCCTTCCCTCCCTCCTCCACCGCCTATGACCCGCCTCCAGCGCGCCCAATCCGAGCAGGTGCGCTCGCCGCCGTCCTCTCCCCCTCCTTCTTCTCAGGCGCCGTTCCGCCTGGTGCCCGCCAGGGTCCGCGAACGGCCCTACCTCAATAAGAGGCGGTGCCAATGGTACTGGGACCGTGCGATCCCAGTGCCATGGCCAGATGTCCACCTCTCCGACGGGTGGCATCTGAACAGGGACAGGATCCCTGTGCCGCCGGTGCCGCGGTCCGGCGCGGCGCGGGAGGCGGAGATCCGCCGCCGGCGCGATGAGCTGCCACCGGACCTGCGCGCCCACCCGGCGTTCGCGGTGAACAGTCCCCACTGGGACACTTGGTTCACCGACGAACACGACCTGCGCCGCAGGTCGTACTTCGGTGCGCGCCGCGCCCGCGGGGAGCCCCAGTTCCCGCCGCCGTCACCTCCACGCCAGGCGAGGCGTGGAGCCGCCCCCCAACGTCCCCTCCGCATTGGCGGCCGCGCCCCGGTCGTCAAGGACGAACCAGAGGAGGAACCTCCTCAATGGTTCGAGGAGGAGGACGACCAGGACGTCGACATGGCCGAGCCCGAGCCCAACGAGGAGCTCCAGCTGGCCATGGCCATCGAGGCCTCCAGGAGGGAGGCGGAAGCGGCGGCCGAGGCGGAGGCCCGCGCGCTGGAGGACGCCCTCGCGGCGGTGGCCGCGCAGCAGGCGGCGGAGGCGGCAGAGGCCCGCGCAGCCGGCGCGCGGGCTGTGGACGAGGCCGTGGCGGCCATCCACGCGCAACGCGTCGACGACTACCCCTACGACGAGGAGGTAGACGACGACGGGCGCGATGAGAACGCCCCGGTGCCGGCCTGGTTCGAGCCCCTTGTGGGCATGCGCTGGGGGTGGGAGGCGCCACCACCAGAGCACCTCGTGCCGCCGCCCCGGCCTGCCACGCCGCCACCGCGGACCCAGCCGCCCACGCCGCAGGCGGCCAGGGCCGCCCCGCTGCCACCCCACCTCGCCCCCGAGACTCCCGACTACGTCATCCTGGATGACTAGGAGCTCCGGGGCCAACTCCGGCGCCGCCATGCCACTGGCCAGTGGCCGTCTAGCCCTAGCTAGACGTTTATTTTATGTTTTTTTTTTTTTTTAGTTTGTAAATCTATGGGCCCCTGTGGGCCCTACTAAATCTATGGAATGTCCTCTTTTGATATGAGCAGCCCCACTGGGGGCACCTGGTCCGGGCCGTGTCCGAGGACAGCGGACGGCTGCTCAAACAGACAAAATGCGGACCAAACTGGTCCGCATTTGAGCAGCCCCGCTGGAGATGACCTAAGCCGGAAGGAAGCCTCTCTTCTTGCTTCTAGAGAGAGGTGCAGGTGCCGTTGGGTGCCGGACTTGTTCTGGTCTCGGGATTCGGAGGTGTGGCAATTGCGCGTTGGCCGATCGAGCTGAGATATATGCCGCCGTGCGGGCGTGAGGTGATAGCGTTAATGGACGGCGTCACGTGCCACTGGCAGGCGGGCGTAAACCTGTCGAGCTAATGGCGGATGGCTAGCTAGCTTGATTACCCTGGATTAATTTGATTGGCTACCAACTCGGATGTGCACGCATGTTCAGGAACAGGAGCAGAAGGTTCATGCGCCACCCAACACTGAGGAATTTCCGTGTTTTGCCTTCTTCTCTAAGGCCCAAGCCAACGAGAGGTAAACAACCATTCGTGACTGGCTAGGTCGTACCTGTGACAAGTCGAACACTACACGTTCGTGGAACCAATTCGGTTCCCCGCACGTTTGCGGCTATCTTTACGTAGTCCGGACTCATGGGTTTACCTATGGTTTGGTTCAACCCGCTTTTTCCTTTTGGCCTTTCGGTCGCCGGTCGGTGCATGGATCAGACCACCAGCACCTTTTTTTTTTCTTCTTCCCGGTACGTGTTGCGTGAGACCACCGCGTGCGGACGAGGCTGGAGCTGGACCGACGGCCAGCAGGCATGCATGTGCACACCGTCGGCTTCGGCGCCTGCAGGATCGCCGCGCGCGCGACGGCGACCACACGACCCATCGGCCGCTGTGCGGCTGCAGACAACCACCAGCCAAACGCCCGTTTACGGCTACGCACGTGGCCGGACACGGATATTTTCTCCGGTACGGTGTACTAGGAGTATATACGCAACGGACAGCACGAGAGGTGATCGAGATCTTTTTTATTTTTATTTTCTCAAGGAAAAAAATATAAGAGTCGAGATCTTTTCCTGGCGGATGCTGCAGCCACCTGTCCTTTTCCCCGGCACGTTCCAACTCGGTGGCCGAGGTTGCGCGAGCCGTCGCCATCGCTCGCCCGCCCGAAAGCGGCCCGCCTCTCTGTGGACCGTGGCGCGTGGAGCAGCGGATGGATGGAGGTGCGGCTGGAACCGAAGCCGGATATGTATCGAACATTCTCACCGCCGATCCGGGCGACGATGGGCTAAATATAAACGAGTGGTGGTGGCGGAACGAGAGGTGGAGCTGTGCTGCTCGCGCGACGGAAGCTTGGACGAGAAGATTGTGTATAGTACTATAATAATATCAGGGGAGTATCTTTTTCTTTCGGCGAGACGCCACTTGCGGCGAGGGACGATGAAAATATCTTGCGGATCGATCCATCGAGCTCGTTGGAGAATGGAACGCAAGTTGCATGTTTGTTCCGGAAATATCTACGGCTTGCATCACTGCTCTCCTCACCCTGGATTATATAATAATAGTATGTATATATCCGGCATGCGGCTTTCTCTCAAGCCCGGGGCGCGCTAGCCAATGGTTTCGGCAATAGATGGCCATGGTTGGTTGAAGGGTCCGCGTCGCCCTTGTGCGTGTGGTTGGCAACTTGGCAAACTCGCCAGCAGGCAGGATGCTGCCATCGACTTGCCCATAGTGTGATATTTCTGAAATTTTAATGTTAAAGCAATTATATGTGAAAAATACAGGGTTATAGTTTAAAAAAAAATCCCCGGTGAAACTAGTTTATATCTTGAAGCTTAGTTATAAGACCAAATTCATACACCTTAATTTAGGGTCCGCTTTGTCCAAACCTACCATTTTGGTATCGTTTCGACTGTTCTTAACATTTTCTGACAAGAATGACCTACCCGCGAGAGTATCATTTGAATCTTCAAACATTTCCGACTACCATTTCTAGATTTTTTCTAATAATTCTGAAGCTTCAAATATGATTATTTCTTCCATTTTTAGATATTTGTGAGAAGCTTAAATTTTTCATAATGTTTACTTTTGACAATGTTTTGGCAAAAAAAAAAAGGTACATGATTATAGAAGGAATTTTTGGTAGCACGTCAACATGAATAAAATTGTTTTGACACTGAAAAAATACTGGCTAAATTGTTTCGAATGCCAAAAAATATAGATACACATATTATGGTCGAGTTTTGCTAGGTTATAGCCAATCATTTATTTTTGTACATACAAAAGACAAATTATCAATGATATTGCTGCCACCACCGGCGAGAAAAAGAGTGCAGAGAGATTTGGCCGTGATCAGGTTCAAGCCTAACCATGTAAAGGGCGCACATTGTCAACCTACTAAAAAACATATCACACATGACGGGTGGGCCCAACATATTAGTTTCCTAGCTAATAGTCATGGAACATCTATTTTGTCTATGTGCAGCAAAATGCCCTAATATTTTTTCCCATGGGGACAAAAAGGGGATTGCTAGGAGAAAATAACGCTTCAACTACACAACACAGTTTTAGTGAAAGAAATAGTGCTTTTAGGCAATGGAGACTTAGAAAAAAAATTCCTTCGCGAACATTGTATTGATAGAAAGATAGTTTATGTACAAGACAACAAAGTAGGCCACCCCACCTCTTACAACTCAACCCAAAGACCTAGTCTAGGAGAGAAGCTGTCTCACGCCACGGGCACCCGCGCACACCCAATCCCAAGCCTCGGACTTGATGTTTTCCATCAAGACGCTGACCGAGGGGCTCTTGTTATCGAAGACGACTCCGTTCCGTTGTTTCTAGATCCACCAGGACATGAGCATGATTACCAAAGAGGTGCCCTTGTGTAACATGCGGGGGTGGAGTTTAGAACCAGCGACCACCATTCCACTAAGTCGTCTTCAACAACCAGGGGCCTCGATGTGGATCGAATCCAGGATAGGACCTCATGCCGGATCGTCCGGGATAACGAGCAACCAGTAAGAAGGTGGGACATGGTCTCGATCGTCTGATCGCAAAGCGGACATCAATCGTGGTGTGGGAGGCCACGTCGCTCCAGTCTCTCTCCCGTCCAGTATCGATCCACGCAGGCGAGCCACACGAAGAACTTCACCCTTGGCAGTACCCAGGTCTTCCAATTCAGCTTCCAGGAACTTGATTCGGTATCCCCATGGAGCATGGCGTCGTAGCATGATTTAGCAGAGTACTCAGCGTCAGCTGTCCAGCCCCAGAGCAGCTTATCAAGCTCCCCTGTCAGCTGGATCCCTTGCATAAGCCTCCAAATTTGCACGTACTACCAAAGAGAGAGGGAGCTTAGAGTCCGTGTAAAGTCTATGATCCACCGGAGCTCAGTGAGCGCCTCCCTCACCGTTCGTCGTTTGCTGCGTCGTCTAGGGACTAGTGCGTAAATCGCAAGCGCTATCTCTTTCAGCAACCTCTAAAAGCTCATGTCTCCTCTAATCCAGTTTTGGTGGTAATAACAACACATGTATTCCCTCTAATGTTTGTGTAAGTGTTCACAGCTGAATATGTTATATTAATCAAATAGAAGAACCCTACATGTTGGAAAAGATAAATCGGCAAAAACAGGGGGCGAAAATTTTCGCATGAGGGCCGTAATATTCCGGAGCTTAAGGCGCAGAATTTCCTGGCTGGCCCCCGGAAATTTTCGGCATGTTGAAGATTGGCCTCGAAGAATAGGCGTGTCAAGATTACCCGCTCTCTGGAATGGGGTGGATATTTTGGCCGGAAATTTTCGGTGGAAATATCCGTCCTGTGAAGATCAACGTGAAGACGACACGCCCAGTCTGCCTGCTCTCTGGAACGGGACCGAAATTTCTTGCCCTGGGATTATTCAAAGCTCAACCCCCGGACTTTTGGAAATATTCGGCCGGCGTGCCCGGAAATTTCCGGCACTTACCCCAGAAATTTCCGGCCCTGAAATTCTGTAACAGCCACATTTTGGAGAGACCTATAAATAGTTATCTCCTACCTTGGAACAGCCAGGTCATCCATTCCTCTCTCTCCTTCATTAGTACCAAGCCTTAAATGGCTAGATCTCCCTAGTCAACCAATCAAACTTGATGCTGTTCAAAGATTTGGTGGAGAAGACCTAACTCTACATATTCACCGAGCCAAAAATCGATTTCCCCCATACTTCCCTTTGGGATCTTGTAGATCTCTTGGTTGCTTTGTCATCCTAGAGAAACCCTAGTGCTTGGTGATACGTCATAAATGTGTCCCTAATTTCTGATGTTCCATGTTGTTTTCATGTTATTTTCCACATGTTTCCTATACACTTTATGTCATTTTTATCGATTTTCCGGGCTAACCTATTGACAAGATCACACAGAGCCAGTTCCCTGTTTTCTGTTGTTTTTAGTTTCAGAAAAGTTCTTCTGGAAATATTCTCGGAATTGGAAAATTCGAAGCCCGGAAGTCTTAGAAATCCTGTTGGGTCAAGGAAGTCCCGAAGAGCCCCGGAGGGGGGCCACAGAGTGGCCACACCATGGGGTGGCGCGGGTCCCCCTCGTGGCGCCACCTGGTGGTGTGGGCCCCCTGGCCACCCACCGACATTGCCATTTCGCCTATATAATCCCCCCGATGCAAAAAAACTAAAAGAATCAACCTTTTCCACAAAATACATCCGTAGCTCTGTCGCCGCTGCCGACAAGTTTCGGTGGACAGATCTCTGTTCTGGCACCCTGCCAGGACGGGGAAGCGCCCCGGAACCATCTCCATCGACTCCACCGCCATCTGCATCGACGTTGATGTCTCCTATGATGAGGAGGGAGTAGTTCTCCCCCGAGGCTGAGGGCTCTACCGGTAGCTATGTGGTTCATCTCTCTCTCCCATGGTGTGATCTATATGTGATCGTGAGCTTTGTAATCTTGTTGAATAAGTAGATGTTACTCTTCATCTTGTGCTACTCAAGTGTTTTATTAATATGAACTTTGGATCCACCTTGTCCCGCGGTGTGAAGGTAACAGTGTGCACACCGTGTGTGTCTCCTCTATGAATTGTGGTGTTTGTATAGTACCTTCTAGGGCGCTCATAGTGACAGCGTGGGGTTAACTAGACATGGGAATGCTTACTTTAAGGAATGCTTTTAGCAGCCCTCCGCAATGATTAGTGTTTGTTATCCAACCGGAGAGGGTTAACAATAGCATAGCGAAGAGAAGATATTTAGTTATTCAATTATGTGATCATTGTTGAGAGTGTCCACTAGTAAAAGTAGGATCCCTAGGCCTTGTTTCCAAGCATTGAAACACCGTTTTCCGCCTGTTCTGCTACATGTTTGCTTGCTGCCATATTTATTTCAGATTGCTATTATTACTTATAACCAGCCATATTACTCGCATTTCACTATCTCTTCGCCGAACTAGTGCACATTTATACCTGACAAGTATATTGGGTGTGTTGGGGACACAAGAGAATTCTTGTATCTTAATTGCAGGGTTGGTCGAGAGGGATATCTTTGACCTCTACCTCCCTGAGTTCGATAAACCTTGTGTGATCCACTTAAGGGAAACTTGTTGCTGTTCTACAAACCTCTTCACTTGGAGGCCCAACACTGTCTACAAGAATAGAAGCGTGCGTAGACATCAAGCTATTTTGTGGCGTCGTTGCCGGGGAGGTAAGGTAAAAGGTTCTCACATCCTCGGGTGTGAGTGCTCGAAGTTGTTTCCTTTAGATTCTGCAATTTTATCTTTTTGTTTCTTGTATTCACTAGTTAGGCTTAATGGAAAACAACAAAAAATGAGAGAGCTTTATAATATTTATCTTGATTTAGGACATGAAGTGTTTGAAGAGAAAATTTAAAAACCTATGGAGCTTTATTTGCATGCTCATAGCAATGTTATTAGTATGAATTCTTTGAAAACCATTATTGCTAATGCTATGGAAAAGTCTAAGCTTGGGGAAGCTAGTTTATATGAAAATGATCTTTTTAGTTCGCCAAGCACGAAGGAGAAAATTTGCTTTGATGATGAGCCTATGCATGTTACATATAGTAGTGATCTTGATTGGGAAAAGCACACTACTTTTGATATTGAAAATGATGATATAGAAAGCTCTAAACTTGTGGATGATGTGTTTGAAAATCCTTTTGCTAATGATGATTATATGCTTGATACATCTACTCCTATTAAAAATGATGATATGTTTACAAATGAACGCCTTTTGGAAGAAAATTATTTTATTGCTTGTGATGATACTATGCTTCCTATATATGATGATTAAAATGATGAATATGATATTTTTAGTCCACCTACTATTGAGGAGAAAACTTATTTTGATGATACTATGTGTCCTATATTTTATGATTATGGTGATGAGAATAATAATGATAGCTATTTTGTAGAATTTGCTCCCACTACTATTAATAAGAATGACTATGCTAATGTGGAGAGTATTAATTCTTTTATGCATGTGGCTCGTGATAAGAATATTTTATGTCATAGCTATATTGTTAATTTTATTCATGATGCTACTGAAAGTTATTATGAGAGAGGGAAACATGGTTTTATGCATCTCAAAAATATTAAGTTTCCCCTCTTTATGTTGAAATTTTTGAAGTTGCACTTATTTTGTCTTCCTATGCTAGTCACTTTGTGCTTCGTTGACTTGTTTTTCTACAAGATTCTTTTTCATAGGAAGTGGGTTAGACTTAAAAGTGTTCTATATTTGCTTCTTGATGCTCTATTATTGTGCTTCAACTCATATTCTTATGTGAGCATCTTTTAAAAATCATTGTGCCTAGCTGAAAGGCATTAAAAGAAAAGCACTTCCGGGAGACAACCCGTTTTATTTCTCCGTTTTTGACCCGTTTTCCGTCGTTTTCTTTTGTTTTCTTTGCACCTGGATGTTGTCTATTTCCTCAGCAACCCCTCTGTATCTTTTCTTTTGTGTCTTTGTTGAGCCAAGTAAAGCCTCTATTAGAAAGTTGAGGCTATATTTTGGATTTCTGCGCAGGAAATAGATTTCTCGTGTCCACTGTTAAATTCGTATAAAATCACAGAAAATTTAAAATGACCTGAGTTTTTTTGCGCGTAATCCTGGGCTATATACGCAACTTTTCTTAGTTGACCACTTTTTGATTTGAGCAACATAATATTTCTAAAAAATCATCTTTATCTGCCTGTTTTGACAGATTTCTGCCAATAATTGCATTTGCATCTTAATCTCTTTATTTTGGTGTTATTTTGAGAAAAAGAGTTTTAAAAGAAGTTGTGACAGTAGCTAATGTGGTTATGAGTGTTAGTCTTGTGTTGAAAATGAACCATGTGAATTTATTATTTCGATTGCACTATTGTTGCTAATGAAGATTGTGAGAAGTTTGGTGTGAAGGAAGTTTTTAAGGGTCAAGAGAAGAGGATGATATGATGTGATCAAGAAGAGTGAAGAGCCTAAGCTTGGGGATGCCCCGGTGGTACATCCCAGCAAATTCCAAGAAGACTCAAGCGTCTAAGTTTGGGGATTCCCAAGGAATCCTCTTCTTCGTCTACAAATTACCAGGTCACTTCTAGTGAAACTATATTTTTATCCGGCCACATCTTATGTGCTTTACTTGGAGCGTCTTTTATTTTTTGCTTTCAGTTTGTTTAGTTTTCTTTGTTGTAGTTTATGGTTGGATCTTATCATACTTGTGTGGGAGAGAGACACACTACGTTTTAATTGCTTAGAACACTTTAGTTTTCATTCTTATTGTTCTGTGAGTGTTCACTTTTTCCTAGTACTGCGTTTAGCCTTTGTTTTCATGCATCTCTTATTCAGAGTTGTTGATTTTATTAGTGTTATGTGAGTACTCTCATGTTTGCTTGCTGTATCATGTAGAGTATTTTTGTTAAAACATATCTTGTATGGTTCTTGTTGGGAAAAGAAACTGCTGCTTGAGGTAGAATTTTTAATGGTGCAAGTAGAAGCTTGTATAGACTCAGGCTAGAACATTTTCGTATCATGCTAGATGTTATTTTAGTTTTAAAGCCTTGTGATTATTGAGTAGCATGATTAGCCTCAAATAGCTGAGAGTGTTTAATTTGCCATTGAAAGATTCATGAGTTGTTCTTGTCATACTAAAGCATAAATTTATGGTATTCTCCTTTGAATGTTTTATTTGGTTGACTTGGCGCATGCTCACACCATGTTTATGACTATGAACCAGTCACTAATAGACTCTATGGTAATTTAGTTTTTGAACTTGTGATGTCGCTTATGCTTTGATTAATGATGTTTATGTCGCTATGCATGATTATGGCTCGTATGCTCTCTTGATTTGTCGCTCCTAGTCTTTTGCTAGCCTCCACCTGTACTGAGTATGAGATCTACTCGTGCATACAACTCCCTTAAACCAAGTTTTCCCATTGTGTCCACCATACCTACCTACATGTGGTATTTAACTGCCACTCCAAGTAAATTTCTCATGTGTTACCTTTAAAACCTTCAAAATTACTCCTGCTTTTTTGTTTCTGTTTTTTCTCATGAGGACGTAAATAGAGAATCTTTATCTCACTTGTTGATTGGATTTCACACCCTGTACTAGTGGCTTCATCCTCTTATCCAAATGATAGAAGAGCTGGCAGCGGGGTGCCCAGCCCCAAATTAATACACACAAAAGCTCTTCACTATTTTTGCCCCTCATTTATCAGTCAAAGCATAATTGTGTAAACAAAAGAGAAAGAGGGATGACCTTCTATACCAGTTTCGTCCTTCATATGGGAGCCGCTCTTGTGAAATCTAGTTGGCTTGTGACGTACTATATGTCATGTTTACCATTCGTTCATATTAGCATACATCTCCCAAAATATAGACACTCAGTGTCAAACTTTTAATACCTTTGTTTAATAAAATAAAAATCTCTAGCGCATGAGTGATCCATGCTTCCCTCTGCGAAGGGCCTTTCTTTTACTTTTATGTTGAGTCTCCATCTTCTAACTTTATGCACAATTGAGAGAGCATTTTTGCCATTCTGAGTTTTATGTGCATTTGTCCCAAAAACATTATTAATTGATTCATGATGTCTTATTGCTTGTTCTCAAACTATTTGTTCTAGTATTCCTCATGAACTTTGAAGGTTTCCTGGCATTTATGTTTTATCCCACTCTTAAGAACTAGCGAAATACCACTTTGCCATGCTTTCTCTATACTTGAAACAAATGTATATCTTTCTTTGCATTGTTATTCATGACCTTTTATTTGAGATACTTCTCATGATGCAAAGTGATTGCTATGCTTTATTATTAAAGTTCTATTATCATGTTTGTGTTAAAGTTCTATGATCTCAGCTTACATATGCTTTTACATTATTTTTATCAAGATTGTGTGGTAGCATGTCACCTCAGAAATTATTATGTTTTATCGTTTACCTACTCGAGGATGAGTAGGAACTAAGCTTGGGGATGTTGATACGTCATAAATGTATCCCTAATTTCTGATGTTCCATGTTGTTTCATGTTATTTCCCACATGTTTGATATACACTTTATGTCATTTTTATCGATTTTCCGGACTAACCTATTGAGAATATGCCACAGAGCCAGTTCCCTGTTTTCTGCTGTTTTTAGTTTCAGAAAAGTTGTTCTCGAAATATTCTCGGAATTGGAAAATTCGAAGCCCGGAAGTCTTAGAAATCCCGGAGGGTCCAGGAAGTCCCGAAGAGCCTCGGAGGGGGGCCACAGGGTGGCCACACCATGGGGTGGCGCGGGTCCCCCTGGTGGCGCCACCTGGTGGTGTGGGACCCCTGGCCACCCACCGATGTTGCCCTTTCGCCTATATAATCCCCCCCCCCCCGATGCAAAAACCCTAAAAGAATCGACTTTTTCCACAAAATACATCCGTAGCTCCTCCGCCGCCGCCGACAAATTTCCGGGTACAAATCTCTGTTCTGGCACCCTGCCGGGACAAGGAAGTGCCCCCGGAACCATCTCTATCTACTCCACCGCCATCTCCATCGCCGTTGTTGTCTCCTATGATGAGGAGGGAGTAGTTCTCCCCTGAGGCTGAGGGTTCTACCGGTAGCTATGTGGTTCATCTCTCTCTCCCATGGTGTGATCTATATGTGATCGTGAGCTTTGTAATCTAGTTGAATAAGTAGATGTTACTCTTCATCTTGTGCTACTCAAGTGTTTTATTAATATGAACTTTGGAGTCACCTTGTCCCGCGATGTGAAGGTGACAGTGTGCACACCGTGTGTGTCTCCTCTATGAATCGTGGTGTTTGTCTAGTACCTTCTAGGGAGCTCATAGTGACAGCGTGGGGTTAACTAGACATGGGAATGCTTACTTTAAGGAATGCTTTTTGCAGCCCTACGCAATGATTAGTGTTTGTTATCCAACCGGAGAGGGTTAAGAGTAGCATAGTGAAGAGAAGATATTTAGTTATTCAATTATGTGATCATTGTTGAGAGTGTCCACTAGTGAAAGTAGGATCCCTAGGCCTTGTTTCCAAGCATTGAAACACCGTTTTCCGCCTGTTCTGCTACATGTTTGCTTGTTGTCATATTTATTTCAGATTGCTATTATTACTTATAACCATCCATATTACTCGCATTTCACTATCTCTTCGCCGAACTAGTGCACCTATATACTTGACAAGTATATTGGGTGTGTCGGGGACACAAGAGACTTCTTGTATCTTAATTGCAGGGTTGCTTGAGAGGGATATCTTTGACCTCTACCTCCCTGAGTTCGATAAACCTTGGATGATCCACTTAAGGGAAACTTGCTGTTGTTCTACAAACCTCTGCACTTGGACGCCCAACACTGTCTACAAGAATAGAAGCGTGTGTAGACGTCACTTGGAGCTTCCACCTTGTTGCAAGAAGCTTCAGATCGTTGAAAGCCTCCAATCGTCTTGTGTAGTAGCCTCAACCATGTGTAAAGGTTTGGTCAACGCCTTCAAGTTGACCTCATAGTGGAAATGGCAATATCCCTCACGCAGAATCTTAAGGATAATAAGGTGTGCACATCCGTGCTATTGGAGGGCCTAGGTTGGTCCTCACCTCTCCAACGTAGACGCACTTCCTTTTGGAAGGACCTACGGGAAACATATCCTTGTCTCATTGTTTACACTTGTGGTTATCTTGTTCTTTACATATTGCTTCCGTTGCGTAATTTATATCCTATCACGTAGGTTGTTCACCTAGTTGCACATCTATATAACCTTGTGTTCTACTTGTTTAACCCAACTCTAAAAGGGAAAGAATAAAAATTGTTAGTCACCTATTCACCCCCCCTCTTCTTGACCATATTGTACTTTCAATTGGTATCAGAACCTCGGCTCTTATATCGGGCTTAACCGCCTAAGAGTATTATGGCCAACGGAGATGATCCCGAGTCTTCTAAGGAGGAGATATCCAAAATGGCCGACACTATAGCTAACCAATAAGTAATGGTTGGAACCATCCAAACCCAATTGTCCAAGGTTAGCTCTAGTGTTGGCTCGGAGGTCTTTAGCGGTAAGAAGATGTTGGAGGACATGATGATTAAACCTAAGTGGCCCGAGGAACCTCCCCATGTTTATGATGAGGATATTTCGAAAGATGAATCTATTCCGGACATTACCGAAATGGAAGCTAACATTGCCAAAGCCAAGGCGAAAGCCACGAAAAAGGCTAAGGTAGGGGAGAATTTCGGAGGCTCCAAGTATCAATCGGCTAATGGTTTGGGGATTAACTCAAAAGTTCCACCACCTTCCAGCTACGACTCTATCCATCTCATTGTTTCAATGCCACACATTTTAAATGTTGGACTTCCTCCAATGCTTAAAACGTATTGAATTTTACTCTTTGAAATTTGAAATGGAGTCTCACATTTCCGGTTCATACACCGTCTTGTGGAGAAGTGTGGTTCATGGATTTCATCCTCACGATGCAAGCAATTTGACTCCAAGAGAGGACACTGAATCTCAACTCACCGCCATCAACATCATTCAAAAGGCTCTCCCACATGATGCAAGACCGCCAAGGACGCTTGGGATAGCCTTGACACTTTGTTTCAAGGGAATGAAATCATCCAATCCTCCAAGTATGATGTTGCTCTTGACAAGGCCAAAAACCATGTCATGCAAGAGGATGAGACTCCGGAAGAGTTCTATAGAAGAACTATCACCCTCGCAAATCAATTGACGGATTTTGGAAAATAGGATATCACTGATGAGTGGATCAAGAGGAAGTTTGTTAAGGTCATCAATCCTTTCGAGAAGAACCTCTCCACGAGCATTCATACAAGGGCGGACTACAATTCTCTCAATTCCATTGGTGTTCTTAGTGAGTTCATTGGCATATCTCTATGACACAAGAGTGTCGATGATGCCCTTGCCCGCTCAAGAGGAATGGGAAAGTCTCCTAACCTAGCTTTGAAGTCAAAAGCGGTTGTTCGAGTAGAAGAGGTTCAAGAGTATGATGAAGAGGAGGAGTTTATGAGGAAACATACAAGGGTGCTCACAAGTGCATTTCTCATGATATGCATGGCTATTGGAAGAGATGGGAATCTCATAAGGACGATGCTCCAAGACCCCAAGAAACAAGAATATAATAAGAAGGGGGAGCGGCCAAGGACATGCTAAAATTATGGAAGTGCAAATCACTTTGTCAAAGAGTGTCCTTTTGAGTCAAGAGAAGAAAATAAAGGCAATCTTGTTTGCAAAGACAATACCAAAGCTCCACAAAACAAAAACTACGCTAGAATATTCCCAAGAGCTCTATGTGTTCAAGAAGGGGCCGCGTTGGAAACATACATCTGCGGATATGAAGGAGAAGATGAAGTGGTAGGTGTGGCCCATGTTGCCATAGTTACCTCTTACTCTTCATCGGTCTCTCTATTTTAATCCCCAAATGAGAACGCGCCTATCCGACCTACATGTCTCATGGAAAAGGCCACTTTGGTAATTTCTTCCAACTCCAAAACTATTGCCACTAACCCTCCTTCATTATTGGATTGTGTTGAAAATGACGGTGAGGAGGATGATGAGTCTAAAGAGCTAGGATCTTGGTTGGCTAGACTTGAAGGTAAAACCAAAGAAAAGGTGAATGCCCTTTTGAGGAAACTTGATGCTAACTCTCTTGTAGATGAAAAGGAAGAAATAATCATGACTTTGGAAAGTTATGGAGGTGTCGAATCTGCATCTCAACAAGTCCCTCGGGTGATCCCATAGGGTTTCGATTAGGAGAACCTATGGACGCTGGTGACAATCGTCGGCTAGACATGGGGCACGATTTACCCAGGTTTGGGGCCCTCGTGGAGGTAAAACCCTTACTCCTGCCTCTTTCGATCTGTATTCACGAATAGATCGGTTACAATGGTGGATTGCTCAAGTCGAGATTATGATCTCGATCTCAAGGCTTGGTGGTGCGGTCTTGCTTGGTCCTCTTCCTGGTGGTTCTCCTGGCCTTATTGTTTCCCACATGTTTGTTATACACTTTAAGCCATTTTTATCGATTTTATAGACTAACCTATTGACAAGATGCCATAGAGCCAGTTCCCTGCTTTCTGTTGTTTTTAGTTTCAGAAAAGTTGTTCTAGAAATATTCTCAGAATTGGAAAATTCGAAGCCCGGGAGTCTTAGAATTCCCAAAGGTTCCACGGAGTCCCGAAGAGACCAGGGGGCCCACAGCATAGGGTGGCGCCCCCCGGCCGCGCCATGGGGTGGTTTGGGGCCCCCAGGCCTCCACCGCCTTTTCCCTTTCGCCTATTTAATTCCCCGAGATGTAAACCCTAAATATATCCCACTTCGTCCCGAAAAACACCCGAGGCCGCCGTCATCGTCATCCCGAGATCGGGAGGGTTCTGGAGCTTCCCCCGGCACCCTGACGGGAGGGGAATTCATCACCGGGGGGGTCTACACCACCATGCCCTCCTCCGAAGTGATGCGTGAGTAGTTCATCCCTGAACTACGGGTCCGTAGCAGTAGCTAGATGGTTGTTCTCTCCACTTTGTACCTCATGTTTAGATCTTGTGAGCTGCCTATCATGATCAAGATCATCTTTATGGAATGCTACATGTTGTGTTTGCTGGGATCTGATGAATGTTGAATGCTATGTTTTCTGATTATAAATCTACCATGTTATCTTCATGCTTATGTTATTTATGATCTTGCATGCTCTCTGTTATTAGTAGATGTTGTGGCCAAGTAGATGCTAGTAACTCCAAGAGGGAGTATTTATGCTTGATAGTGGGTTCATGCCTCCTTTTCATCTATGCTTGAGTGACAGAAACGTGATGGATGGAGGATGTGATGTTGCCATTAGGGAGAAAACAACGTGTTTACCTAGTTTACATTGTTTACATTACACACTTTGCTTACTGCGATAATCTGTTGCTAGCAACTTAATACACAACGTTTGTTCGGATGATATTCGAAGGGTGGATTATTAGACATAGATGCAGTTGGATGACGGTCTATGTATTTTGTTGTAATGCTCGCATGAATCACATAGTAATCTTTATATCTTGCATATGCACTACGCTGCAGCCTTCATTTCTGTCAATTGCCCAGCTGTAATTTGTTCACCGCACATGTTATTTATCTTTCACGGAGAGACACCACTAGTGAACTGTGGACCCCGGTCCATTTTACTCATACTGATAAAACACCTACTGCATTCATACCGCTTCTACTGCTTTCGTACTGTTCTCATACTGTTTTCCACACCATACGTTTAACCTCTTTGTGTTCAGCAAAAACGGTGAGATTGACAACCTCACTGGTACGTTGGGACAAAGTGATTTGATTGTGTTGTGTAGGTTCCACGTTGCTGCTGAACCGGTAGTGCGCCCTGCCACCTCATCTGCATCAACCTTCAGAGATTGCTTGTCCTCCTACTGGTCGATTCAACCTTGGTTTCTTTTCTGAGGGAAAACTTGCTGCTACACTCTTCACACCTTGCACTTGGGGTCTAGCAACTTTAGTCATCAACAAAGTTTTCTGGCGCCATTGCCGGGGAGGAAGAGAATTTCTGCAAGGGGAGTCTCTCACTTCCAATCTCTTTTTTTTGCTTAGTTCATTTTATTTTGTCTTGTTTTTTTTATCAGAAACACACAAAAAATTAGTTCTTATTCTAGTTGTTATTTTTGCTTTATCATGCTTGCTATCAATGTTTGATGTCTTTGAAACTAGATTTTATAGGAAAGGTGGGTTCACAGATGAACAACAAAAATATTATAAGGAACACCGCTTGTCGCAAAAAGGAATACACTTATGGGGGCAAATCAATAAATTGCATGACTATGCTAAAAACTTGTGCTCTACTTATGATGTTACTTATTGCTTTGATAAATCTTGCTGCTGTAGGAGGTATAAACACCTCCCTTTTCAATGTGAGTATAATGATGATGTTACCATATCTTCTTATGTTAAGGGAAATTATGAATTATATGATGTGGAACAAATTGAAGAATTTATTGCTTGGAAGGGTGCATTCGAAATTGCCTATTTACTTGAAAGTATTGATGATGCACCTAATAAATACGAGATTTATGCTATACTTGAATAATGCTTTGATAATTACAAGGATTGTAATTACTACATGATGGAATATCTTAATAAATTCTCTCAACCTAAGGAAGAGAATAATGCCTTGAAGGAACCTATGGAAGAAGAAACTGCTGAATCTGGAAGCTCATTGGATGAAAAAGAGGAGGAGACTGGTGATGAAGAGCAGGAAGAATGGAGCTACCCATGTCTACCTCCCATGTCAACCCCACAATTAGTAGACAAATACACAATGCATCCTCCTAGGCCCATAAAGGTGAAGTATCATGTAGTCGACGTTCACATGACACCACTAGAAGAATAACACCACAACTTAAATACCGAACCACGAGATATTACTTCAATATAACTTCACCACTAACATCATGACTTCTCCCTTGTCCTCAGGAACTAAACAAACTACTCACAAGACATCATATGGATCATAATCAGAGGTGATATAATGGATGATAACAATCTGGTCATAAAGTGCTAACTCCGATAAATCTCACAAGAATCAACTACGAACAAGTAATCCGCACCGGGAGAGAGATCTAATGTAAAAAACCGATAGAGGACCCTAATTGTTACAGCGGGATGAAGGTGGATGATGAGGGTGACGGTGCTGGTGGTGATGATGATGACGATAACGATCTTGATGATGTACGGAGCGATGACGATGACGATGGCGGTGATTTCCCCTCTTTGGAGAGGAATTTCCCCGGCAGATTTCTCCCTGCTAGAGAGCTTTTCTCTCTCGGGTATTTTCGACTCCGAGGCGGCGGCGGAATAATTCTTCAATGATGGTATGGGGCTTAGGGTTCCCTGGGGGTCAAGTATGCGAAACATATCCACCAGAGGTGGGCTAGGGTGGCCACACCACGTGGCGGCGCGGCCAAGGGGGTGCGCCACCCCATGGTGTGGGCCCCTGGTGGCCCCCTCCGGCTCTCCTCGTGGCTGGCCCCCCTTCTTGACTTCTAAGATACCTCCGGTGTCCCCCCTCTTCTTCCGATCTTCTGAAATAGGGTATCCTGACGTTGCTTTTTCCATCAGATTTCTGGTCCCGGTGTTTATTCTCCAAAAATTATGAAACATACAAAATAAGATTAAATAACATAAGGGATGCATCATAACATGAAATATATCGATGAATAACAGAAAATAACAACATAAAATAGTGATGCAAAATGGACGTATCAACTCCCCCAAGCTTAGACCTCGCTTGTCCCCAAGCGAAACTGAACTCAGTAAACATGACCACGGGTTTATGGAGTGAGGTGTTGATAAAATAAAATACGGACAAGAGGCATCTGATGTTGAGTGTTGGGATACCCCAAGAGGAGGGTGTGATGAGCACAGCGGTAGGAAATTCCCCTTAGTTAAGAACCAAGGTTATCAATCCAGTAGGAGAAAGAGGACATTCGGAAGGTTGATACCACTGACGGTGGTGATGGCTCACTGGTGTCAGCAACAACGTGGAACCTACACACAACACAACCAAAATACTTTGTCCCAACGGTACAGTGAGGTTGTAAATCTCACCTGTCTTGCTGAAAACAAAGATTAGACGTATAGTGTGAAAAATAATGTATGCTTGCAGTAAGTAAAGAAAGCAGGAAATTGTGGTGGTTTGTTTTAACAGTGTATGAAAATGGATCGGGGTTCATAGGTTCACTGATGGTGTCTCTCCATAAAAGATAGCATGTTGGGTGAACAAAATACAGCTAGGCAATTGACAAATAAAGGTTGCACCGTAGTGCACATTCATGACATGATGACTACTATGATATTTAGTGCGGGCATTACAACAATATACATAGACCGTAATCCAACTGCATCTATGACTAATAATCCACCCTCAGGTTATCATCCGAACCCCCTTAGGTATTAAGTTGCAAGCTACAAATAACTGCATTAAACAAAGTGTGTAATGTAAGCAATGATTATGCACGCGGACACTCTCACCGTTGTTTTCTCCCTAATGGCAACAACACATCCTCCCCCTTCATGTTTCTGTCACTCGAGCAAGGCGGTGAGGAGGCATGAACCCACTATCAAGCATAAATACTCCCTCTTGGAGTCATTGGCAACTACTTGGACAGAGCAACCACTAGAAACGGAAAGCATGCAAGATCACAAATAACATATGCAATAAAGACTATAATCAACTTGGCATAAGTTCAATATTCATCGGATCCCAGCAAACACAACACATAGAGTTACATAAGATCAATCTCAATCATGTTAGGCAGCTCACGAGATCTAAATATGGAGGCATATGAGGAGAAGACAACCATCTAGCTACTGCTATGGACCCGTAGTCCAAGGATGAACTACTCACGCATCACTCCAGATGCAGGCATGGTTATGGAGAGGCCTCCGGTGATGATTTCCTCTCTGGCAGGGTGCCGGAGACAGCTTCAGACCCCCCCTGATCTAGCGTTGACGATGACGGCGACTGCAGAACCTTTCTGGGATATTTGATCAGGTGTTTAGGGTTTTCCATCCGGGGGGATTAAATTGGCGAAAGGGCAGAGGCGGTGGAGCTCTGGGGGCCCCACACCACTCCCTGGCGCGGCCAAGGGGGGCGCCACCCCATGGTGTGGGCCCCCTGATACCCCTCTTCGTCTCCTCTTCGGTCTTCTGGATGCTTCCGGGGAAATAGGCACTTCGGGCTTTGTGGGGTCCAATTCCGAGAATATTTCCAGACCAACTTTTCTGAAACCAAAAATAGCAGAAAACAAGGAACTAGCACTTGGCATCTTGTTAATAGGTTAGTCTTGGAAAACGTGTAAAAATGACATAAAGAAGGGATAAAACATGTAGCAATTGGCATAATATTATCATGGAGCATCAGAAATTGTAGATACGTTGGAGACGTATCAAGCATCCCCAAGCTTAGTCCTACTTTTCCTCGAGTAGGTAAACGATAAAACAATAATTTCTGAGGTGACATGCTACTAACATAATCTTGATCATAAAAATGTAAAGGCAAATGCAAGCTGAGATCATAGAACCTCAAACACAAACATGATAATTAGAACTTTAATAATAAAGCAAAGCAATATATTTTCATCATGAAGAGTATCTCAAATAAAGGATCATGAGAAACAATGCAAAGAAAGATAAACGTCTGTTTTAGGTATAGAGAAAGCATGGCAAGGTGATATTTCGCTAGTCCTTAAGAGTGGGGCAAAACATAAATGCCAGGACACCTTCAAAGTTCATGAGGAAGACTAGAGCAAATAATTTAAGAACAAATGATATCACATCATGAAGTAATTATTCATGTTCATGGGACAGTGCACATAGCACTAAGAATGGCAAAAATGCTCTCTCAACTGTGCATAAAGTTAGAAGATGGAGACTCAACATAAAAGTAAAAGAAAGGCCCTTCATGGAGGGAAGCAGGGATCACTCATGTGCTACAGCTTTTATTTTATTAAACAGAGGTATTAAAAGTTTGACACTCCTCCCATCCATCTTTCACAAACCATGGCTAACCGAATCCTCGGGTGCCTTCCAACAATCACATACCATGGAGGAGTGTCTATATTTTGGGAGATGTATGTTAAAGTCAACGAATGGTAAACAAAAAATACAGTACGTCACAAGCCAACTAGATTCACAAGAGCAGATCCCATGTGAAGGACGCATCTGGGTAGAAGGTCATCCCTGTTTCTCTTTTGTTTACACAATTATGCTTTGACTGATAAATCAGGGGTAAAAATATGAAGAGATTTTGTGTGTATTAATTTGGGGCTGGGAACCCCGCTGCCAGCTCTTCTATCATTTGGATAAGAGGATGAAGCCACTAGTCCAGGGTGTGAAATACAATCAACAAGTGAGATATAAGTTCTCTATTGACGTCCTCATGAGCAAAAACAGGAACATAAAGCAGGAGTAATTTTGAAAGTTTTAAAGGTAACACATGAGCAATTTACTTGGAGTGGCAGTTAAATACCACATGTAGGTTGGCATGGTGGACACAATGGGAAAAACTTTGGTTTAAGGGATTTGGATGCACGAGTAGATCTCATACTCAGCATAGGTGGAGGCTAGCAAAAGACTGGGAGCGACAAATCAAGAGAGCATAAGAGCCATAATAATGCATAGCGACATAAGCATCATTAATTAAAGCATAAACAGTATCATAGTTCAAAAACTAAGTGGTCATGGAGGCTATTTGTGACTGGTTCATAGTCATAAACATGGTGTGAGTAGGCGCCAAGTCAACCAAATAAAACATTCGAAAGAGAATACCAAAAATTTATGCTTCCTTATGACAAGAACAACCTTCACACCAAACTTATCACAATCTTCATTAGAAACGTTAGTGCAATCGAAATAATAAATTCACATGATTCAGTTTCAACACATGTATAACACTCAAAAACACATTAGCTACTGTCACAACTTATTTTAAAACTCTATTTTTCAAAAGAACACCAAAAGAAAGCGATTAAGAAGCAAATGCAATTATTGGCAGAAATCTGTCAAAATAGAACAGCAGGTAAAGATGATTTTTTTTCGAAAATCTTCTATTCCTCAAATCAAAAAGTGATCAACTAAGAAAAGTTGCGTATACATCTCAGGATTACGCACAAAAAAATTCAGGTCATTTTGAATTTTCTGTGATTTTATACGAAATAAACGGTGGACAGCAAAATCTGTTTCCTGCGCAGAAATCTGAAATATAACCTCAACTTTCCACTAGAGGCGTTACTTGGCTCAACAAAAACTCAAAACAAAAGATACAGAGGGGTTTCTAAGAAAATAGACAACACCCAGGTGGAAATCACACCAAAGAAAACAAAAGAAAACAGGTTGAAAATAGCTAAATAAAACGGGTTGTCTCCCGGTAGCGCTTTTCTTTAACGCCTTTCAGCTAGGCATAAAAGGGCAACTCAAGTATTTTCAAGTGAAGAAGCATCAACATCATTACTTGCATATTACTCTCTCTTATTATCACTTATTATAATTTATATTACTTGCATTTTACTCTCTCTTCGCCGAACTAGTGCACCTATATACCTGACAAGTATATTGGGTGTGTTGGGGACACAAGAGACTACTTGTATCTTGATTGCAGGGTTGCTTGAGAGGGATATCTTTGACCTCTACCTCCCTGAGTTTGATAAGCCTTGGTAATCCACTTAAGGTAAACTTGCTTCTATTCTACAAACCTCTACACTTGGAGTCCCAACACTGTCTACAAGAATAGAAGTGTGCGTAGACATCAGCGGCTGCGGAACTTTTCGGGGATATTTGATCAGGTGTTTAGGGTTTTCCATCCGGGGGGGGGGGGTTAAATAGGTGAAAGGGCATAGGAGGTGGAGCTCTAGGGGCCCACACCACCCCCTGGCGCGGCCAAGGGGGGCGCCACCCCATGGTGTGGGCCCCCTGATGCCCCTCTTCGTCTCCTCTTCGGTCTTTTGGATGCTTCCGGGGAAAATAGGCACTTCGGGCTTTGTGGGGTCCAATTCCGAGAATATTTCCAGAATAACTTTTCTGAAACCAAAAACAGCAGAAAACAGGGAACTGGCACTTGGCATCTTGTTAATAGGTTAGTCCCGGAAAACGTGTAAAAATGACATAAAGAAGGGAGAAAACATGTAGCAATTGGCATATATTATCATGGAGCATTAGAAATTATAGATATGTTGGAGACGTATCAGCATCACATCTACAAAGAACAAGTCATTTTAGACAGCAACTCCTTTCATATAATCAAACTTGAAACAGGTAAAATAAGAACAAAGGTGCAAAAATTAAATCACAATTGGTGAAGGCAAACTTTGTTCTTGGTCAGAGACCAAATTAATAGTGTACTTATCTTCCGATGAGAGTCTTTTATACTAGATCTAAATTGTAGAGTTTATCATGCTCAATTATAACGGTCTCTTTGCAAACATTGGTAACTTTCAAAGTGGTATTCAAGCAGATAAAAGCATTTGTAGAAACAAGGAAGAATAAATGACATGATTGAGTAAATCAACATGCAGCTCGGTGAATCACAACAACTCAAATGCTTGCTTAGAAAGAAGAAAGTAGGTTTACTAACCTCAACATAAATGTAAATATAGGCCCTTCGCAGAGGGAAGCATTTATTACTCATGTGCTAGAGGTTTTATTTTGTAAAACAGAGGTATAAAATGGTTGACACTCCTCCCAACCTAACTTACACAAACCATCGCTAACAGAATCCCCGAGTGCCTGCCAACAATCACAAACCGTGGAGGAGTGTCTAAATTTTGAGAGGTGTATGTTTATGTCAACGAATGGAAAACAGAAAATACAGTACGTCACAAGCCAACCAGACTTCACAAGAGCGGCTCCCATAGAAGGACGCAACTGGTATAGAAGGTCATCCCTCTTTCTCTTTTATTTACACAATTATGCTTTGACTGATAAATCAGGGGCAAAAAGAGTGAAGAGAATTTGTATTATCATTTGGGGCTCGGAACCCCGCTGCCATCTCTTCTAGCATTTGGATAAGCAGATGAAGCCACTACTCCAGGGTGTGAAATCCAATCAACAAGTGAGATAAAGATTCTCTATTTGCGTCCTCATGAGCTAAAATAGGAGCACAAAACAGGTGTAATTTTGAAGGTTTAAAGGTAGCACACAAGCAATTTACTTGGAGTGGCGGTGAAATACCACATATAGGTAGGTATGGTGGACACAAATGTCAAGGTTTTGGGCTCAAGGTTTGGATGCACGAGAAGCATTCCCTCTCAGTACAGGTTTTTGGCTAGCAAGGTTGGGTAGCAAGCATAAGAATTGAAGCAAAACAAACAAAAACATATATGATAAAACCAATCATGCAATCTTTCCTTGAAGGTGCAAACAAACTTATTTGACAATTCTAAGCTTATGGGCTAACAAAGAAGAAAGATCATGGAATAATATATCTACATGCAACTCCCTCTTTTCTACTTAAGTCTCAATGAATTGTTGCTACTGACCAATGCTAAGTTTGCCAAAACCAACTAGATTATCTTGAAGCTCCAACATTGATACCAATACTAATAACAAGATCGACCACATAAGAAAAATTGCAAACTAAAATAAAGTAGAACAAGTAGATGATGAAAATTCTCATTAATATTTCATTACAGCAACTCAAACCAAGGGATACAACAATAACCAACTAAGGAGCAACACTTCCATACTGCAAACCATCCTATATGATATTTCCTCTACTCACGATATGACTCTACTAAAAGGTAAAAGGGTGAAAGATAAAGGTGATACCGTGGCACTCCCCCAAGCTTGGAACAAGCTAAGGATATGCCAATACCAATGACAAATTAATTCTTCGGTGGTGGTGGTGAATCCTTCTCAATGAGCTTATCAATTGATTTCTTCAGGTCTTCAATTGCGAACATAAGAATACGCATCACCTTCGTATTGTGATCAATACGGTTTGCATGCCTGTCATACTGTGAATCCCAACCACCAAGATTCTTCCCCCACTCTTCCTTAGGTTGAGAGCTTCCTTCATCTACATGGTTAGAACAATCCATATCCCGGCAAGAAGGCAAATCTTCCTCGGGTAACCTCCTAGATTGATACTCATGAATTAAAGTACGAAAAGGTTTCTTTATGTCTGAAAGGAGTGTCCTTGAAGCTAAGCAGTGACGTGGGGCCTTCCCTCTAGTGCTCATCCTTGCCGTTTGCTTGCGAGGTTTTGCAACTACTCCAATGCTTGCAATGGTGGCGCGTGGATTCCCTCGTGGTTTTTCTTCTACATCTCCTTCAACTCCACTCTCGATCTCCTCCTCCAGCTTGGGGTCTTGGAGATCATCTTCCTTCGGTCAGTTCCCCTTGTTGTTGTTGGCGGAGACCATGATGCTTCTAAAAATGAAAACGGATCCTATCAGAAATAGCACGAAATAGAAACGCGACGATAAAACGATATACGGACCTCGGGGGTCCGGGGGGTTATATAGCAAAAATATGCGTAACGGAAGGAAAGTCCAGGTCGAAAACGAGTCAGAGAGTGGCTCCGAGGCGCCCACACCATAGGTGGCACGACCAAGGGTGGGTGTTGCGCCTCGATGGTCATAGGAATTCTTGCTGCTTGTGATGGCGTGTTGGGAACCCAAAGAGGAGGGTGTGATGAATGTAGCGGTAAGAACTCCTCTCGGTTAAGAACCAAGGTTATCAATCCAGTAGGAGGAAGAGGATCTCGGGAAGGTTGATGCCACTGACGGTGGTGATGGCGCTTCACCGTCATGAAAAAGTTCTAGCCACAGTCTATACAAGCTTCTACTAGCACTGTTATAAATTCTACTTCAAGCAGCAGTTTTCTTCTCCCAACAAGCACCATATGAATCATGCTTTTTAAAAAATAATCTTTGTGATACAGCAAGCAAACATTAGAGTACTCACATAACACTACTAAAACTAACAGCTCTAATAAGAGATGCATGCAAAACATGAGCTAAATAAATGCAGCAACCAGACAAGATTTAAGAATACAAAGTATTCCCATGAAAAAGCGGAGCGTGTCACTCTCCAATAAAAGAATGCTGGGGTCCAACCACACTTATTGAAAAAGTAAAAACAAACTGAAAGAAAAAAACAAAAAGAAAATGAAAATAAAAATAAAAGACGCTCCAAGTAAAGCACATAAGATGTGACCGAATAAAAATTTAGTTTCACTAGAAGTGACCTGATAATTTGTTGATGAAAAATGGGATGCCTTGGGCATCCCCAAGACTAGACGCTTGATTATTCTTGGAATTTTCTTGGATATACCACCGGGGCATCCCCAAGCTTAGGCTTTTCACTCTTCTTGATCACATGATATCATCCTCTTCTCTTGACATTTGAAAACTTCATTCACACAAAACTTCTCATAATCTTCATTAACAACGTTAGTGCAATCGAAATAATAAATTCACATGGTTCAGTTTCAACACAATTCTAACACTCATAAACACATTAGCTACTGTCACAACTTATTTTAAAACTCTTTTTCTCAAAATAACACCAAAACAAAGAGATTAAGATTCAAATGCAATAAATGGCAGAAATCTGTCAAAACATAACAACAGGTAAAGATCGATTTTTTCAAAAATCTTCTGTTTCTCAAATAAAAATGTGGTCAACTAAGAAAAGTTGCGTATATAGCTCAGGATTACGCACACAAAAACTCAAGTCATTTTGAATTTTTTGTGTTTTTTTACGGAATAAACAGTGGACAGCAGAAATCTGTTTCTTGCGCAGAAATCCAAAATATAGCCTCCACTAGAGGCTTTACTTGGCTCAACCAAAACATAAAAGAAAATATACAGGAGGGTTGCTAAGGAAATAGACAGCACCCAGGTGCAAAGCACACCAAAGAAAACGGGTTAAAAACAGCAAAATAAAACGGGTTGTCTCCCGGTAGCGCTTTTCTTTAACGCCTTTCAGCTAGGCATAAAAAGGCAACTCAAGTATTTTTAAGTGAAGAAGCATCAACATTTAAACCAAGAACTCTCCTTTTACTCCTCTTACCCTTCTTCTTGGGTTTGGGTAATATGTGGCCACATGGTGTGAAGGTAAAATATGTACCTTTCCCCACATCTATTACTGCCCCCAGGAGTTTCAGCAAGGATCATCCAAGCGTGATTCGTCCTTCTCCTACACATTCAATAACAAGATAATCAGTGGATATTGTACTTCCCATGATTTTTGTAAACACCCCCTCAGCTATCCCAATAGAAAAACTGTGGTATTATTGATAAGGGGTATTTCTTCTCCCTCTTCAGAAAGTTTCCAAAGATTCAAAGACTCGTAGATTTTTCTAGGCATAAGACAAAATTCAGTCATAATATCGCAATGAGCATAAAAAGTTTCATCATTTATAACTAATTTTACTGTAGGGATCCACATTGAAGGTTCAGAGTTTATTGGCACATAATCATAACAAGCACGAATCTGGTTATAGGCTTCTTTTAAGCATGATATATTTGTCTCAAGAGTATTTAATATAGCCTGAAAACTCACAAGGGATGAATCAAATCTACTAGTTGAGGTATAAGTTGCAATCAAGTTTTTAATGGCATTACGAGCTTGATCCCCATCACAACGTAGGAAGTCTCCTCCTACTGCAGAGTCTAAAGCATATCTATAGCAAAGAACAAGACCAAAATAGAAACTACTAAGAAATAAATTCAAGGTCATCATGGGTTCAGTTTTACTATAAGAATAAAAAATCCTAGAACAAGCCTCCTTGAAACTCTCCTCACTCCCTTGCTTGAAAGTGAAGATTATTTCTTCCGGTGACATAGTGACAAGAAGAAAACTAGACATAAAAGCAAGCAAGTAAATAACAGCTATGAAGTAAACTAATTGTTTGGTGTTTTTAATATAGAGAAGAAAAACAAGACAAAAATAAAAACAAGACAATAAACAAAATAAAGAGGTTGAGAGTGAGAGACTCCCCTTGCCAGAAGACTTCTTCCTCCCCGGCAACGGCGCCAAAAATTCTTTTGCTACGCCTCGATGGTGCTAGGAATTCTTGCTGCTTGTGATGGCGTGTTGGGAACCCAAAGAGGAGTGTGTGATGAGTGTAACGGTAAGAACTTCCCTCAGTTAAGAACAAAGGTTATCAATCCAGTAGGAGGAAGAGGATCTCGGGACGGTTGATGCCACTTACGGTGGTGATGGCGCTTCACCGGTGTCAGCAACAATGTGGAACCTGCACACAACACAACCAAAATACTTTGTGCCAACGATACAGTGAGGTTGTCAATCTCACCGGTCTTGCTGAAAACAAAGATTAGACGTATAGTGTGGAAAATGATGTATGCTTGCAGTAAATAAAGAAAGCAGGAAATTGTTGTGGTTTGTTTAACAGTTTGGAAAATGGACCGGGGTTCATAGGTTCACTAGTGGTGTGTCTCCATAAAGATAACATGCTGGGTGAACAAATTACAGCTGGGCAATTGACAAATAGAGGTTGCACCGTAGTGCACAATATAACATGATGACTACTATGATATTTAGTGCGGGCATTACAACAATATACATAGACCAAAATCCATCTGCATCTATGACTAATAATCCACCCTCAGGTTATCATCCAAACCCCCTTAGGTATTAAGTTGCAAGCAATAGATAACTCCATTAAACAAAGTGTGTAATGTAAGCAATGATTATGCACGCGGGCACTCTCACCGCTGTTTTCTCCCTAACGGCAACATCACATCCTCTCCCTTCACGTTTCTGTCACTCGAGCAAGGTGGTGAGGAGGCGTGAACCCACTATCAAGCATAAATACTCCCTCTTGGAGTCACTAGCAACTACTTGGCCAGAGAAACCACTAGCAACGGAAAGCATGCAAGATCACAAATAACATATGCAATGAAGACTATAATCAACTTGGCATAAGTTCATTATTCATCGGATCCCAGCAAACACAGCATGTAGAGTTACATAAGATCAATCTCGATCATGATAGGCAGATCACGAGATCTAAACATGGAGGCATATGAGGAGAAGACAACCATCTGGCTACAGCTACGAACCCGTAGTCCAAGGATGAACTACTCACACATCACTCCGGAGGCAGGCATGGTGATGTAGAAGCCTCCGGTGATGATTTCGTCTCCGGCAGGGTGTCGGAGACAACTTTAGAACCCCCCTGATCTAGGGTTGACGGTGACGGCGGCTACGGAACTTTTCGGGGATTTTTTATCAGGTGCCTAGGGTTTTCCATCCGGGGGGATTAAATAGGCGAAAGGGCAAAGGCGGTGGAGCTCCAGGGGCCCCACACCCATAGCTGGCGCGGCCAGGGGGGCCGCGCCACCCTATGGTGTGTCCCCCTGGTGCCCGTCTTCGACTCTCCTTTGGTCTTCTGGATGCTTCCGGGGAAAATAGGCACTTCGGGCTTTGTGGGGTCCAATTCCGAGAATGTTTCCAGAACAACTTTTCTGAAACCAAAAACAGCAGAAAACAGGGAACTGGCACTTGGCATCTTGTTAATAGGTTAGTCCCGGAAAATGTATAAAAATGCTATAAATAAGGGAGAAAACAAGTAGCAATTGACATAATATGATCCTGGAGCATCAGAAATTATAGATACGTTGGAGATGTATCAGTGGGCCCGTGCCCCCTCATGGTGTGGTGCCTCCGGGCACCTTCTCCAACTCCTCTTCGGCTCGGTATTTTTTATATTTTCCAAAAACTGATAATTTATAACTGAAAAGGTATTTCGTTAACTTTTTCTTAACATAACGGTTACCTATTCCAAAATAGATTCTGCAGATTCTGGAATCTTCCCCCTAATGAACTTCTCCAGAGTCATTACTTGAATAACATCCACATCTTCATCATAGGAATCCCCAGAAATATAATGTCTGAGTCTTTATCCACTTACCACTTGTGTAGTGTTATCTTTGAGGGAAGCAATTTTGATTGCACCCGAACGATACACTTCTTCAATAACATAAGGGCCTTCCCATCGGGAGAGTAATTTTCCTGCAAGAAATCTGAGACAAGATCGATACAATAGAACTTTCTCATCAACATGAAACTCTCTTTTAAGGATTCTTTTATCATGCCATTTTTTAACTTTCTCTTTAAAGAACTTGGCATTTTCATAAGCTTCACATCTCCATTCATCTAGATGATTCAAATCAAGCATTCTTTTCTTACCAGCAATTTTAAAATCCTTATTTGATTCTTTCACTGCCCAATAAACTTTGTGTTCTAATTCTAAAGGCAAGTGACAAGCTTTTACATAAACCATTTTATAGGGAGACATACCCATAGGATTTTTATAAGCAGTTCTATAAGCCCATAAAGCATCATTCTTCCTAGATTTATTAACAGTCTTTTGCAAGATAGATTTAATTTCTCTATTTGATAATTCTACTTACCCACTAGTTTGAGAATGATAAGCTGAGGCAATTCTATGATTAACATCATATTTATCAAGGGTCTTTCTAAAACCACCATGAATAAAATAATAACCTCCATCAGTCATAAGATATCTAGGCACACCAAACCTAAGAAAATAACATCTTTAAGCATTTTTATAGAGGTCTCACCATCAACATTTTTAGTAGGTATAGCTTCTACCCACTTAGTAACATATTCAACAAGAACAAGAATATGAGTATAACCATTCAAAGGAGGAAAAGGACCCATAAAGTCAAATCCCCAACAATCAAAAGGTTCAATAACAAGAGAGTAACTCATAGGAATTTCATTATGTCTAGAAATATTGCCTACTCTTTGACATTCATCACAAGATAAAATAAATTTACGGGCATCTTTAAAGAGGGTAGGTCAATATAAACCTGATTGTAGAACCTTCTGTGCGGTTCTATCTCCAGCGTGATGTCCTCCATAAGCACTACTATGGCACTTCTTCAATATTTCATGTTGTTCATGATATGGAACACATCTTATCATAATACCATCTACTCCTTCTTTATATAAATGTGGGTCATCCCAAAAATAATGCCTCAAATCATAGAAGAATTTTCTTGTTTGTTGAGTTGTAAATGTTGGAGGCAAATACTTTGAAACAATAAATTTAGCATAATCAACATACCATGGACTATCTTGGGGTTTTACCTTTATTGCAGAATACTGTTCATTTGGAAAACTGTCATTAACAGGAATAGGATCAAAAGTAATGTTTTCCAGTCTAGACAAGTTATCACAACAGGATTTTCAGCACCCTTCCTATCCACAATATGCAAATCAAACTCTTGTAGAAGCAACACCCATCTAATAATCCTAGGCTTAGCATCTTTATTTTCCATAAGGTATCTAATAGCCTGATCAGTATGAATAGTAACCTTTGAATCAAAAATATAAGGCCTTAATTTATCACATGCAAAAACTACAACTAAGAACTCTTTTTTAGTAGTAGCATAATTCTTTTGAGCAGCATTAAGAGTCTTACTAGCATAATTAATAACATTCAACTTCTTATCTATGCGCTATCCAAGAACAACAGCTACAGCAAAATCACTAGCATCACACATAATTTCAAAAGGTAAATTCCAATCAAGTGGTTGAACAATAGGAGCAGTGGTTAAAGCCTTCTTTAAAGTTTCAAAAGCTTCCGTACAATCATCATCAAAAACAAATGGTACATCTTTTTGAAGAAGATTGGTAAGAGGCTTTGATATTTTAGAGAAATCTTTAATAAACCTCCTATAAAAACTAGCATGACCAAGAACACTATGAATACCTTTAACATCCCTAGGACAGGGCATTTTCTCTATGGCTTCCACTTTAGCCCTATCAACTTCGATACCTCTTTCAAAAAATTTATGTTGAAGAACAATTCCTTCATTAACCATAAAGTGGCACTTCTCCCAATTAAGGACAAGATTGGTTTCCTCACATCACTTCAAAACTTTATCAAGGTTGTGCGAACAATTATCAAAAGAAGTTCGATAGACGGAGAAATCGTCCATGAATACTTCCACAATTTCTTCACAAAAACCATGAAAAATAGCAGACATGCATCTTTGAAAGTAGCGGGAGCATTACACAAACCAAAAGGCATATGTCTATAAGCATATGTACCATAAGGACAAGTAAAGGTTGTTTTCTCTTGATCTTGCTTCCTAACAGCAATTTGAGAAAACCCATAATAACCATCAAGAAAGCAAAAATGACTTTTCTTAGACAACCCCTCTAGCATTTGGTCAATAAAGGGTAAAAGATAATGATCTTTCTTAGTAACTTTATTAACCTTTCAAAAATCAATGCACGTTCTATAACCAACTACTACTCTTTGTGGAATGAGCTCGTTGTTTTAATTAGGCACTACAGTCATTCCATCCTTCTTAGGTACACAATGCACAGGGATCACCCATCTACTATCAGCAATGGGAAAAATAATACTAGCATCAAGGAGTTTTAATACCTCATTTCTTACCACTTCCTTCATCTTAGAAATTAAACGGTGTTGATGTTCAACTACTGTCTTTGCATCAGTTTCAATATTAATAGCACGCTGACATATAGTAGGAGAAATTCCCTTCAAATCATCAATATTATATCCAATAGCTCCACGATGTTTCTTCAGAATTCCCAATAATCTTTCCTCTTCTTCACCTGAAAGTTTAGCACTAATAATAACATGATCTATTTTCTTATCACCAAGATAAGCATATTTAAGATCATCAGACAGAGGTTTTAAATCAAAGACATGATCCTCCTTGGGTGGTAATGTTGTACCCAAGTCCTCCACAGGTAAATTATGTTTCAGTATTACCGGTTGACGAAGAAGAATATCGTCAATCTCATTTTTATCTTCCATAAAGACTTCACTCTCGTGGTCCTCCATATATTGCTACAAAGCATTGTTAGGAGCAAGAGTAATAGAAGCAAGTTGTTCAACTTTAAAATTCTCATCAGGCAGTTTAGATTCATAAGGTGCTCTAGCAAATTTGGAGAAATTTAACTCATAAGATTTTCCATCAAATTTAGTCAAAATCTTATCTCTTTTACAATCTATAATAGCACCACAATTTTTCAAGAAAGGTATACTAAAAATAATAGGACAAGTCTTACTAGCATCCCTACCAAGTACTAGAAAGTCAGTGGGGTACTTAGTCTTACCACACAAAACTTCCACATCTCTAACAATACCAATCGGAAAAACAATTTCTCTATTAGCAAGCTGAATAACCACATCAATATGTTCAAGCTCACAAGAACCAATTTCATGCATAATTTCTCTATAAATCTCATAAGGTATAGCACTATAACTAGCACCAATATCACACAAACCATAATAGCAATGATCACCAATCTTAACGGAAAGCACACAAACACTAGTTTTCTTAGGTCTACAAGGATGGGAAACAATATCAGAAACATCCTCACAAAAGACAATGTGTTCATTGATGACCCACAAGTATAGGGGTGTATCGTAGTACTTTCGATAAATAAGAGTGTCGAACCCAGCGAGGAGCAGAAGGTGTTGACAAGCAGTTTCGATGAAGGAATAACTGTAAATACTGGAAAATAGATTTGTAGGTTTTTTTTTTATATTGCAGATAAATAAAGTGCGAGTAAATAAAATGCAGTAGTAATAATTGCAGAAAGTGTCCCAATCATTTCTTCAGCAAAGGACAAGCCGGAGGGTTTACTTATGATTAACAAACGTTCTCGAGGACACACGGGAGGTTTCCATCAAGTGCTTTTGTTCCATGCAGCTGAATAATGTTAGGTGTTTTGATAAGTGTTGTGTGGGTGAACCTATGCTAATGTACCGTCCCATCCAAGACTAATACATACTTGTGATTATACCCCTTGAAATTATCCGCAACTACAAGAAAGTAATTAAGAAATAAATCTAACCACATCTTTAAACTCCGGGATCCTACTCCCTCGTGTAATGGTTTCCTAACGGGGGTTTAGGTTTCTGTCACTCCGGCAACCCCACGATTAGTAGCCAAATACACGATGCATCCCCCTAGGCCCATAAATCGTTAAGTATCATGTAGTCGATGTTCACATGACACCACTAGGAGACTAACACCACAACTTAAATATAAAACATTAAATATTATTCAACATTACTTCACTACTAACAACTTGACTTCTCCCATGTCCTCAAGAACAACACGAACTACTCACAAGACATCATATGGATCATAATCAGAGGTGATATAATGGATCATAACAATCTGTTCATAAAGTGCAAACACCTATAAATCTCACAAGCATCAACTACTAACAAGTAATCTACATCGGGAGAGAGATCTAATGCAAAACAACGATAGAGGCCCCTAATTGTTACAGCGGAATGACGATGGATGATGCGGGTGATGGTGCTGGTGGTGATGACGACAATGATGATGACCTTGATGATGCCCGGAGCGATGACGGTGACGATGGCGGTGATTTCCCCTCTCCGGAGAGGAATTTCCCCGACAGATTTCTCCCTGCCAGAGAGCTTTTCTCACTCGGGTGTTTTCCGCCATGAGGTGATGGCGGAATAATTCTTCGATGATGGAATGAGGCTTAGGGTTCCCTAGGGTCCAAGTACGCGAAAAATACCCCCAAAAGTGGGCCAGGGTGGCCACACCCCTAGGTGGCCCGACCAAGGGGCGCGCTACCTCATGGTGTGGGCCCCTGGTGTCCCCCCTCTGGCTCTCCTTCTGGCTGGGTTCCTCCTCTGAACTTTTAGGACACCCCCGGTGTCCCCCTTCTTCTTCTGATCTTCTGAAATATGGTATCTCGACGGTGCTTTTTCCACCAGATTTCTGGTCCTGGTGTTTATTCTCCAAAAATTATAGAACATGCAAAATAAGATAAAATAACATAACTAATGCATCATAACATGAAATATATCGATGAATAATAGAAAATTATGATATAAAATAGTGATGCAAAATGGACTTTTATTCATCCTCTACATTTTCACAAACAAGACCTTTCACTATTGCTACAACAGGTCCAATAGTTATTTGTTCATCGGGTTCAATAGATTTCTTATTACTCTTATTAACCACAATAGCCACCATAGAGTGTTCTTTCACCTTAGCAGGGAAAAGAATTTTTTCAACATATGGCTCAGGAATAGCAGGATTAACATCATGCACTTCTATATTACTAGCAGGAACAATATCTTTATAAGGTGCATGGTACTTTTGATAATTCTTTTTAGGAATATCAAGATAGGAGGCAAAAGCTTTAAGACAGTTTGCAAAGATTTGAGAATCAAGACCACAAACAGCACTAACATCATAGAAATCATTGGTTCCTGATACGTCTTCAACGTATCTATAATTTCTGATGCTCCATGATCATATTATTCCAATTGCTACTTGTTTTCTCCCTTATTTATAGCATTATTATACGTTTTCCAGGACTAACCTATTAACAAGATGCCAAGTGCCAGTTCCCTGTTTTCTGCTGTTTTTTGTTTCAGAAAAGTTGTTCTGGAAACATTCTCGGAATTGGACCCCACAAAGCCCGGAGTGCCTCTTTTCCCTGGAAGCCTCCAGAACACCGAAGAGGAGTCGAAGACGGGCAACAGGGGGCCGCACCATAGGGTGGCACGCCCATTGCCGCGCCACCTATTGGTGTGGGACCCCTGGAGCTCCACCGCCTTTGCCCTTTCGCCTATTTAATCCCCCCGGATGGAAAACCCTAGGCACCTGATAAAAAATCCCCAAAACGTTCCTCAACCGCCGTCACCATAAACCCTAGATCAGGGGGTTCTGAAGCTGTTTCCGGCACCCTCCTAGAGAGGATATCATCATCGGAGGCTTCTACATCACCATGCCTTCCTCCGAAGTGATGCGTGAGTAGTTCACCCTTGGACTACGGGTTCGTAGCTGTAGCTAGATGGTTGTCTTCTCCTCTTATGCCTCCATGTTTAGATCTCGTGAGCTGCCGATCATGATCGAGATTGATCTTATGTAATTCTATATGATGTGTTTACTGGGATCCGATGAATATTGACCTCATGCCAAGTTGATTATAGTCTTTATTTGCATATGCTATTTGTGATCTTGCATGCTTTCCGTTGCTAGTGGTTGCTCTGGCCAAGTAGTTTCTAGTGACTCCAGGAGGGAGTATTTCTGCCTGATAGTGGGTTCATGCCTCCTCACCACCTTGCTCGAGTGACATAAACGTGAAGGGGAGGATGTGATATTGCCATTAGGGAGAAAACAGCGGTGAGATTGACCGCGTGCATAATCATTGCTTACATTACACACTTTGTTTTATGCAGTTATCTGTTGCTTGCAACTTAATACCTAAGGGGGTTCGGATGATAACCTGAGGGTGGATTATTAGTCATAGATGCAGATGGATGTCGGTATATGTATATTGTTGTAATGCCCGCACTAAATATCATAGTAATCATCAAGTTACATTGTGCACTACGGTGCAACCTCTATTTGTCAATTGCCCAGCTGTAAATTGTTCACCCAGCATGCTATCTTTTATGGAGAGACACCACTTGTGAACCTATGAACCCCGGTCCATTTTCCACACTGTTAAACAAACCACAACTAGTTCCTGCTTTCTTTACTTACTGCAAGCTTACATCATTTTCCATACTATACGTCTAATCTTTCTTTTTGGCAAGACCGGTGAGATTGACAACCTCACTGTACTGTTGGGACAAAGTATTTTGGTCGTGCTGTGTGCAGGTTCCACGTTGTTGCTGACACCGGTGAAGCGCCAGCACCACCGTCAGTGGCGTCAACCTTCCTGAGATCCTGTTCCTCTTACTGGATTGATAACCTTGGTTTTCAACTGGCGGGAATTTCCTACCGCTGTATTCGTCACACCCTCCTCTTGGGGTATCCCAACACACAACATCAGTTCCCATAAAAGATTTAATGCATTCATAATCATAATTTATACCTGACTTTCTACCTTTGTCGTTCTCCCATCCTTCAGTGTTTTCTTGAATACGGTCAAGAAGATCCCATTTAGCTTCTTCCTTCATATGTGTGAATGATCCTGAACAAGAAGCATCCAATAAATCCGTATCATGAAGAGAAAGCCTTGCATAAAAAATATCGATAACAATATTTCTCCGGAGTTCATGAACAGGACATTCAAGCATTAATAACTTCATTCTCCCCCACGCTTGGGCAATACTCTCTCCCTCATGAAGCCATAAATTATAGATTTGATTCCGGTCTTTATGAATCCCACTAGGAGGATAGAATTTAGAATAAAAGAGAGGAACAATTTCCTCCCATCCAATAAAATCACCATTATTCAGTAATTTGAACCATTCAGCGGCTCTTCCTTTCAACGATAAAGAAAATAATTTCCTTTTAACTTGATCCATTGTAATACCTGCACACCTCAATAACTCGCATAATTCATGTATAAAGAGCAAATGATCATCGGGATGGATAGTTCCATCACCGTAATAGCAGTTATCCATAACACGTCCAACAATTTTCATAGGTATTTTATAAGGATCTAATTCAGCAGAAGACGGGTTACCAACTACCCTAGTAGCAACGGTAGAAGTACCCCTAAATAGAGAACCAAAAGTATTCTCCATAATGAAATAAAACAACGGAAAGAAATAAAAACAACACTCACGTTAAAAGTTTCTCTTACCAATAGTGCTTCACTCCCCGGCAACGGCGTTAGAAAATAGTCTTGATGATCCACAAGTATTGGGGGTGTATCGTAGTACTTTCGATAAATAAGAGTGTCGAACCCAACGAGGAGCAGAAGGTGTTGACAAGCAGGTTGGATAGAGGATTCAGTGTAAACACTCGCAAACGGGTTTTTGGAGGTTTTTGATATAACAGATAAATAAAGTACGAGTAAATAAAGTACGAGTAAATAAAGTGCAGTAGATAATATTGCAGTGAGTGACCCAATTCTTTTAAGAGCAAAGGACAAGTCGGTTGTATTACTTATGACTACCAAACGTTCTCGAGGGCACATGGGGATTTCGTCAAGTGCTTTCGCTTCGTTATGGTTGATTAATATCCATTGGTTCGTGAAGTGTTGTGTGGGTGAACCTATGCTAATGCACCACCCAACTAGGACTAATACATACTTGTGATTATACCCCTCGTAAGCATCCGCAAATACAAGAGATAAAACTAACCACAACCTTAAACTCTGGGATTCTATGCTCCCTCGTGCATTGGTTTCCTAACGGGGGTTTAGGTTTCTGTCACTCCGGCAACCCCACAATTAGTAGCCAAATACACAATGCATCATGCTAGGCCCATAAAGGTGAAGTATCATGTAGTCGACGTTCACATGACACCACTAGAAGAATAGCACCACAACTTAAATACCGAACCACGAGATATTACTTCAATATAACTTCACTACTAACATCATGACTTCTCCCATGTCCTCAAGCACTAAACGAACTACTCACAAGACATCATATGGATCATAATCAGAGGTGATATAATGGATGATAAAAATCTGGTCATAAAGTGCTAACACCGATAAATCTCACAAGCATTAACTACTAACAAGTAATCGACACCGGGAGAGAGATCTAATGTAAAACAACGATAGAGCCCCTAATTGTTATAGCAAGATGACGGTGGATGATGAGGGTGATGGTGCTGGTGGTGATGATGACGACGATGACAATCTTGATGATGCCCGGAGCGATGACGGTGACGATGACGATGATTTCCCCTCTTCGGAGATGAATTTCCCTGGCAAATTTCTCCTTGCCAGAGTGCTTTTCTCTCTCGGGTGTTTTCCGCCCCGAGGCGGCAGCATAATAATTCTTCGATGATGGTATGGGGCTTAGGGTTCCCTGGGGGTCAAGTACGCGAAAGATATCCACCAGAGGTGGGCCAGGGTGGCCACACCACGTGGCGGCGCGGCCAAGGGGGGCGCGCCACCCCATGGTGTGGGCCCCTGGTGGCACCCCTCCGGCTCTCCTCGTGGCTGGCTCCCCCTTCTGGACTTCTAAGATACCTCCGGTGTCCCCCCTCTTCTTCTGATCTTCTGAAATAGGGTATCCTGACGTTGCTTTTTTCCATCAGATTTCTGGTCCCGGTGTTTATTCTCCAAAAATTATGAAACATGCAAAATAAGATAAAATACATAAGGGATGCATCATAACATGAAATATATCGATGAATAACAACATAAAACGGTGATGCAAAATGGACATATCAACTCCTTATGTCAACGAATGGTAAACAAAAAATACAGTATGTCACAAGCCAACTAGACTTCACAAGAGGGGCTCCCATAGAAGGAAGCATCTGGGTAGAAAGTCATCCCTCTTTGTCTTTTGTTTACACAATTATGCTTTGACTGATAAATCAGGGGCAAAAATAGTGAAGAGAATTTGTGTTATTAATTTGGTGTTGGGCACCCCGCTGCCAGCTCTTCTATCATTGTATAAGCGGATGAAGCCACTAGTCGAGGGTGTGAAAGTCCAGTCAACAAGCGAGATACAGATTCTCTATTTACGTCCTCATGAGCTAAAACAGGAGCACAAAACATAAGTAATTATGAAAGTCTTAAAGGTAACATATGAGCAATTTACTTTGGAGTGGCGGTTAAATACCAAATGTAGGTAGGTATGGTGGACACAATGGGTAAACTTTGATTTTGGGGAGTTGGATGCAGGAGTAGAGCTCATACTCAGTATAGGTGGAGGCTAGCAAAAGACTCGGAGCGAAAAATCAAGAGAGCAAAAGAGCCATAATCATGCATAGCGACATAAACATCATTAATCAAAGCATAAGTGGTGCCATAAGTTTAAAAACTAAATGATCATGGAGGCTATTTGTGACTGGTTCATAGTCATAAACATGGTGTGAGCATGCGCCAAGTCAACCAAATAAAACATTCAAAGGAGAACACCACAAATTTATGCTTCAATATGACAAGAACAACTCATGATTCTTTAAATGGCACATTAAACACTCTCAGCTATTTGAGGCTAATCATGCTACTCAATAACCACAAGGCTTTAAAACTAAAATAACATCTAGCATGATATGAAAAAGTCTAGCCACAGTCTAGACAAGCTTCTACTTGCACCATTAAAAATTCTACCTCAATCAATAGTTTCTTTTCCCAACAAGCACCATACAAAACATGCTTTAACAAAAACTCTCTAAATGCTACAGAAAGCAAACATGAGAGGACTCGCACAACTCTACTAAAACTAACAGCTCTGAATAAGAGATGCAATGAAAACGAGAGCTAAACGGGAATTTTTGCAGCAACCAGAAGAAAAACTAACAATACTAGCATAGCAAGTATTCAAATGAAAAAGCGGAGCGTGTCTATCTCCCAAACAAAGAATGCTAGAATCCAACTATATTATTTCAGCAAGTAAAACAAAAGAAAACAAAGGAAAACAAAAGAAAACAAAAGAAAAACAAACAGACGCTCCAAGTAAACTTCATATGATGTGACCGAATAAAAATATAGTTTCACGAGAAGTGACCTGGTAGATAGTTGATGAAGAACGAGATGCCTTGGGAATCCCCAAGCTTAGATGCTTGAGTATTCTAAAAATATGCTTGGATGAACCACGGGGGCATCCCCAATCTTTGACCTCGCACTCTTCTTGATCACATATATCACCTCTTCTCTTGACCCTAGGTTGAAAACTCGTGAAAATGAAAAGGTTGAGCTAGGGATTGCTCATGATATACCTGTTGATCGTTATGAAAAACTAGAAAAGGAGCTCCTTCTGACAAATTTGTCCCATTGTCTGTTATAATTCTATGTGGGTAACTAAACCTGAAAATTAGTTTTTTCAGAAACTTGACTGCTCTAACCGTGTCACATTTACTGATTGGCCCCGCTTCCACTCACTTTGTAAATTTATCAACTGCTACCAATAAGCGAGTCTCTTTATCAGACGGTTTTTTGAAAGGTCCCACCATGTCTAGCCCCCAAACTGCGAATGGCCAGGTTATGGGGATCATGCCCAAATCCTGAGCCGACATATGATCATGCCTTGCGTACCTATGACACCCTTCACATGTTCGTACTATTCGCTCTACATTAGCATTTGCAGTCAGCCAGAAAAATCCATGTCTGGAAGCTTTATTGACCAAAGACCTGAAACTTGCATGGTGACCACAATCTCCTGAGTGAATTTCGTTCAAAATCTGACACCCTTCTTCCGGAGAGACGCGTCGCTGAAAAATTCGAGTAGAACTTCGCTTATGTAACTCACGATTGATGATTGTATATGAATTTGATCGTCTCATAACCTGGCGAGCGATAATCTCTTCCTGCGGGAGCACACCCCTCGTAGGTAAGCCATATATGGTTCAGTCCAATCTGGAATTGCATGTAGAGCAGCTACTAGTTCTGATTCAGGATCTCGATTTGTCAGGTCTTCTGTGGGAACTTTAACCGACGGGCTATGGATTTCATCCAGAAAGATGTTGGGTGGAACCTATATTTTCTGAGAACCTAGAGAAGACACTGCATCAGCTGCTTCGTTGAGACGTCGATCAATATGGTCAACTTGATATCCCTGAAAATGTCCTGCCAGCTGGGTAACTGCTCGTCTATAAGATGCCACAACTGGGTCTTTAGAATCTTAGGTTCTTTTGACTTGTTGAGAAACAAGGTCTGAATCTCCCAAACATCGCATCCGGTTTATAGTCATCTCCTTTGCGATTCGAAGCCCATTAAGTAAAGCCTCATATTCTGCTGCATTATCTGTGCATTTCAACGAAATTTGTAGGACATATAGAAGTTTATCACCTCTTGGAGATGTCAAGACCACACCAGCTCCTGACCCTTCCAGTTGTCGTGACCCATCAAAATGCATGCTCTAATATTTAGTGTCTGGCTTATCTGGTGGGACTTGTAACTGTGTCCATTCATTTATAAACTCGATGAGGGCTTGAGACTTGATCGCAGTTCTTGGCACATATTTGATGTGATATGGCCCCATCTCAATAGCCCACTTTGCAACCCTCCCGGTTGCTTCCCTATTCTGAATAATATCAGACAAAGGTGTTGAACTGACCACAGTGATGGGATGTTCTTGAAAGTAATGTTTCAATTTACGACTAGCCATGAACACCCTGAAGTACCAATTTTTGCCAGTGTGGGTACTGTTGTTTTGACTCTGTCAAGACCTTGCTCACATAGTAAATCGGCCGCTATATGAGACCATCCTTTTCTTACTGCTTACGTTCCACAACCACGACTGCACTTACCGCCCTATTGTTGGCAGCAATATATAATAACATGGGATCTTTTTTTCTCAAGCGCAGCTAGTATAGGCGCGTTGGAAAGTTTCTTTTTCAAGGCTTTGAATGCATCATCAGCCTCTTGATTCCAAAAAAAATTGTCGGTTTTCTTCAAGAGCCAATATAAAGGTATGGCTTTTTCACCGAGTCTGCATATAAACCGGCTTAGGGCAGCAGCACAACCTGTCAATTTCTAAACATCCTTCAGAAAAACTGTTTTTTTAGGTTATTTACAGCTTCAATTTTTTACGGGTTTGCTTCTATTTCTCTCTCTGAAATAATGAAACCCAGTAATTTCCCAGCTGGTACTCCAAAAACACATTTTGTTGGATTTAGCTTCATCTGGTATCTACGTAAACTGACAAATGTTTCCTCCAGGTCTGAGATCAGGGTGTCATCTTTTTGAGACTTGACAACTATGTCATCAACATAAGCGTGCGTGTTTCTCCCAATCTATTTTTCCAAAAAAAATTGGATGCACCTTTGATAAGTTGCTCCTTAATTTTTTAATCCGAAAGGCATTGACGTATAACAAAATGCTCCAAAGGGTGTGATGAATGAGGTGTTCTCTTGATCCTCTTCTTTCATTTTGACCTGATGATAACCTGAGTAAGCATCCAAGAAACATAGCAGTTCGCAACCAGCCGTAGAGTCTATAATCTGATCAATTCGGGGTAAGGCGAACGGATCCTTAGGACATGCTTTGTTCAGGTCTGTGTAATCTATACACATTCTCTAGGTTCCCTTTTTCTTTAGGACGAGAGCTGGATTGGCTAACCACTTTGGATGTAGCACTTCCACTATAAAACCAGCTACCAGAAGTCTGGTTATTTCTTCTCCAATTGTTTTTCTTCTCTCGTAATTGAAACGACGGAGGAACTGGCGGATCGGTTTTAGGTTAGGGTCCACATCAAAACTGTGCCAAGCAAGTTCCCTTGGAACACCTGGCATGTCAGAAGGTTTCCGTGCAAAGATGTCCCAATTCTCACAGAGGAACTTAATGAGCGCGCTTTCCTATTTGTCCGTCATATAAGCCCCCACGCTGAACTGCTTAGATGAGTCACCGGGGGTGAAATCCACCAACTTAGTATCTTGAACGGATTTAAACTTTAATTTGGACTCAGCTGATGGTTTCTTGAGCGAGGTCATATCCTATGGGTCGACTTGTAATTTATATAACTTCAACTCCTCATCCGCACAAGCTGATTCTGCATAAGTTGCATCACCTTCTTCACACTCCAGAGCTATGTCTCTATCTCCATTGACAGTAATATTTCCATGAGGCCCTGACATCTTCAGTTTAAGATACACATAACATGGTCTTGCCATAAACTTGGCATAAGCCGGCCTCCCAAATAGGGCATGATACAAACTTTTGAACTTGACAATTCGAAATCCAACATCTCTATCCTATAATTTTCAAATACTACGAAAGCAACTTTAAGATATATTTTTCCAATAGGCTGTGCGGACTTACCAGGTACAATTTCATGAAATACAGTTGATGATGGTTGAAGCTGTTTTTCTTGCAGGTTCATCCTTTTGAAAGTATCATAATAAAGTATATTTATGTTTCTTCCTCCATCCATCAACACCTTGTCTAACTTCTATCCTCCAACTTGCGGAGCCACAACTAAAGCCACGCTTCCTGGGTCATCAACACGTGGAGGATGGTCTTCTCGACTCCAGGTTATGGGCTACTCTGACCAATTCAACCACCTAGGAACAGTAGGAACTAGTGCGTTGTCCGCGCGCTTCTGCACCTTTCTCTCTCTTCTGCATGAACTGGTGGTAAATACGTGATACTAACCAGAACTCAATTGCTTTGGATTGGTTTGAAAACCAGAATTTCCTCCTTGGTGACTGCCACCCGGGTTAGTTCCTTGGTTACCCTGACCATGATGACCCAGATTATGATTTCCAGGTCCGGAATTACTGGTTTCCGGATGTCCACCTCCCATGTTACCTGGGTTGCCACCTCCATTGTTTCTTGGTCCATAGTTATTGTTTCCACTGGGTCTGAAACCCTGCATTATGAAACAATTTTCCCAAGAATGATTTGCTACCTTTCCATTTTTGCTGTGACGAGGGCATGGTCCCTTTAAAGCCTGTTGTGTCTGCGTAAAACTGTTTGGTCAAAATTTTGATTTTCTCTGAAATTATTACCCCGACATTGGTTCCTATAACCTGTATTTGTATTTGCCACCAAATCTGATGTTCCTTCCCCGTTCTTGCGCTTGTTATTATTCTGGTTCTGGGAATTTCCGTTACTCTGATTCGGGTTCTGGCTACCCTTGGTGCCAGTTTTCTTTCCCATTGCGGACTTCTCATCATCTGAATCTGCATCTTTAGATTATGCAACTTGGTCATAGAATCCATCAGCTCAGTCATATCGCTCACGTACCGCTTAATTTGTTCCAGCTTATGTTTTAATGGGTCAAATCTACAGTTTCTCTCGAGGGCTAGGACTGCTTGCTGGGTTCTGAGTTCGACAGATGAATGAATGATTTTCGCAATGCGCCATGACCAATGTTGAGCAGACTCCCCTTCCTTCTGAACACAATTTTCCAAATCTTTAATAGTCGTTGGACGCTTGAATGTTCCTTGATTCTTTTTGATGAACTGATCTTTCAGCTCTTGCCAGCTATTGATTGGATAACGAGGACTTTGCAGGTCCTTCTAACATCACACTTAGGTATCATGCGCACACCGCATCATTTACCTCCAATATCTCCATTGTCATCTCATACCCTTCTATCCAATCCGCAGGTTCCATGTCTGGGGTATAATTTACAAGTCTGCGAGGTCTTTTAAAATCAGCTGGTATTCTTTCGTTCCTAATTGCAGGCCCCAAGCGTTGAATTCCAATTTTGCGAGACCCAGTCGGAGCTGGGTTCGAGACTGGATTCTGAACCGGGACCTGGACATGACCTAGATTTCTGTTTTCTGGTTCTGCAACCCTATGTCTCGTATTAATAACTCTAGGTGCATGTGATACAGTCTGCCTAGGTGGAATAGGTTGTTGCCGGTTTGCGTTGCTAGAGACAACCGGGACATTTGAGTTTCCATGGTGACTTCTCGCTAATGAGTTCCTGCTATTGCAGGGAGTTGAATGTATCTTCTCCTGGTTACTATAATTCATCTGCTGAACCACTGCTGTTTGTAACATCTCAATTGCTCTCCTAGCTTCAATTCCTATAGGATTATTTGGGTCGACAGGAATTCGAGCCAAACTATTCATAGCCGCCCAAATATTATCCATCGGATTGTTGAAATGACCCTGTGGCGTATGAAACCTCTCCTGTGGGGGCTGCTCATGGATTGGAGCAGGGTTCGGGTTACCGTGCAGTTGGATAGGTGGTTGAAAACGCACCGGCTGAACCGGGACAGGGAAACCTGGTGGAATTATTGGATGAGCCGGCCCAGCCGGGTTTGGTGCACCAGGCGCCCCAGTCGGAAACGAGAATAAGTTCTGAAGATTGGTTGGTCCGAGTCCTACGCCAAATTCATTATTCAGCCGGGTATGGTGACGCTTGTTCTGTATTGAGGCTAGCTCCCTCTGTCTGAAATTCAAATGAATCTCTTCTCTTTCCAGGCGGGTTGCTTCCTCCAAGACTTCTGACCGTGCTTTATTTATGCATGTTACCTCTGTTTCGATCTCCCGACGGGCGTGAGTCAGTTCCTGTCGAATTCTCTCGATCTTTGTGTTGCGCTGCACCAAATTCTCGGATGTAATTGGTCCCAGGTTCTCGTTCAGCGAGTCCATTGTTGCTATCAGTTCAGACCTTGGGTTATATGGCGCATGCTTTGTTAAATGAATCAATCCTGTTGGTGGGGCTGCCCCCGGCCTAGTGGGCGCAGAACCTGAAACTCCCGGGTCTCCTAGGACTGGGTTTGAAGTTGAAACTGTATTTGTAATCAAATTTCCACTGGCATCATACCTGGGTTCCGTAGGTCGCGCTAGCCCAGCCATGTAGACAGTTGCATGATGAACCGTTTCCGTTAGACTTTGCAGATCCGGTTCAAGACCTCCACCCAGCCGATCTTCAAAAAGTTGGTGGATAGAACATGTCTCATCATGGTCATCATTGTTCCCAACTAAGGATTCACCATCAGAGTGTATGATCGTGGCTTCTCCAGAAACTGAATCTGACTCATTTTATGGATCCGGGCCGGTTCCTCCTACAAAACCGACGAAAATGTGGATCCCGCCGAAGGGGACTGGAAACCCTTATTCCACGAAAGCGAACTTTGGACCCCACGTATCGTGGTTTTAGTAGTTTCCACGCCGGCTCCTCCTGAGCCGGCTTATCGCGAGCTTCTCGATCCTAGGTAAGGCTCCTGAGCCAACTGTCGTGGGGTTTTCACTGCAAGTGTCCTCATCTGAGAACTAGATTGTGAGGCCATTTCTACTGATTGAAGCTTCGAAAGGATTAGGGCGGAAACGAGAGACGCGAGTTTACCCAGGTTCGGACCTTCTGTTGAGGGTAAAACCTACTCCTGCTTTCTTACTATGGGGAAACAAGGTCTCGATTACAAAGGGCAATTCTGGCTCTCGATGTCTCAAGCTACCTTGATATTGACTTAGAACTTGTTCCTCTACACCCAGGGTCTCCCCTTATATAGTGCGTGAGCCCTCCGGGTTACAAGGTAGGTCGGGCTATGCCCGACGTCGGAGTCCCAGCGCAATCCGGTCTTCACGATGCTTCATCTAGCTTATTCCATAAATCGGTCGCTCCCGTCCGGCCTTGGGCCTCCGCACTTATTTCTCGGGCCCTGAGCCGGGTCTACTTCCGCTAGCCCTGAGCCTTGGGTCTTCGTCTGCTAGCTGGCTACCTCCTGGCCAGCCTCTCTCGGTATAAACCGGTTTGAGCAGTATGAACCGGTTGGAGAATTTTCCGGTTCATGTGGGTGGTAGGTAAGGCTCCCCCTTACCTATTCCCCCAACAGAAAACTTGTCGCTGCACTCTTCACAACCTCTCTATTGGGGTTTACCAACGTCAGCCATCAACAAGTTTTCTGGCGCCATTGCCGGGGATTTCAAAGTAATCAAGAAGAAACCACTCCCTCGTCAACTCTTGCACCATCAAGTTTTCTGGCGCCGTTCCCGGGGAGAAAGAGAATTTATGCAAGGGGAGTCTCTCTCTTCCAATCTCTTTACTTTGTGTTAGTTTTGCTTAGTTTATTTTATTTTGTATTTTTTGCTTCTTTTTTTAAAAAAACACAAAAAATAGTTCTTATTCTAGTTGTAGTTTTTATCATGTTTTTAGTATTGCGAAAATGACTACTTCTGAAAACACTAAGTTGGGTGACTTTACTAGCACCAACAACAATGATTTCATTAGCACACATATTACTCCACTTGCTCCTACTGCTGTTTTTTTATGAGATAAAGCCTGCCCTGTTAAACCTTGTTATGAGAGAGCAATTAACTGGTGTTAGTACTGATGATGCTGCTGCCCATCTTAATAATTTTGTTGAACTATGTGAAATGCAAAAATATAAATATGTAGATGGAGATATTATTAAACTGAAATTGTTTCCTTTCTCTTTGAGAGGAAGAGCTAAATATTGGTTGCTATTTTTGCCTAGAAATAGTATTGATTCTTGGACTAAGTGTAAAGATGCTTTCATTGAAAAATATTATCCTCCTGCTAGATTATATCTTTAAGAAGTAGCATTATGAATTTTAATCAACTTGATAATGAGCATGTTTCTAAAGCTTGGGAAAGAATGAAATCTTTAGTAAAGAATTGTCCCACTCATGGACTGACTACTTTGATGATCATCCAAACCTTTTATGCATGACTGAATTTTTCTTCAAGAAACCTTCTGGATTCAGATGCTGGAGAAACATTTATGTCCATTACTTTGGGGGCAGGAACAAAGCTTCCTGGTAAGAAGGTAAATTCAGTTGAAGAAACCTACTATTTGAGTAATAGACTTGATGCTATTATATCTATGCTTGTGAATGGCCATGCTCCTATTGATCCAAACAATGTTCCTTTAGCCTCTTTGGTTTCTCAAGAAGAGCATGTTGATGTGAACTTCATTAAAAATAATAATTTCAACGCTAATACTTATAGGAATATTTTGGTAGCAACAATTATAGGCCATATCCTCCCAATAATAGTAATGCTTATGGTAATTCCTACACAACAATAAAAGTGTACCCTCTGATCTTGAAAACATGCTCAATAATTTAATTAGTACACAAACTGCTTTTAATAAATCTGTTGAGGAAAAGTTTGGCAAAATTGTTGTTCTCGCTTCTAAAGTTGATAGCCTTGCTCTTGATGTTGATTTTTTGAAACTAAAGGTTATGCCCCATGATGTTAAAGAAAGCAAAACTTTGAATGCCATCCAAATTCGAATTAATGATAATGTTAGGATGTTAGCTGAATTGCATGCTAGATGGGAAAGAGAAGATGAAATAGCTAGAAAGAATAATATAGCTAATGTTTGCACCATTACCACCACTAGTAAAACTTAAGCTTATCATGCTAGTAAACCTTCTACTATCAATGGTAAAGTAATTGGTGTTTGCAATACTCCTACTTCTGCTATTAAACATGCAAAACTGCCTGAAACTGCTAAAAATGTTCCTGATAAAAGTGCTGAAATTTTTAGAAACATGGGAGACAATGGTCCCATTACCTTTGATAAAAATGATCTTGAATTTGATGATTTCAACATAACTTAAGTTATTAAGTTCCTACAAAAGCTTCTAGTTGTCCTAATGCTAGTACTATGAATATGGCTTTCACAAAACATATTACAAATGCTCTCATGCAAATTAGAGAGGATGAATTAAGATGTGAAGCCTCTATCCCTATGAAACTAGATGATGGTTGGGAACCCATCATTAAAATGAAAGTGAATGATTTTGATTGCAATGCTCTATGTGATCTTGGTTCTAGAATCTCAGTTATGTCTAAGAAACTTTATGATATTCTTGATTTGCCACCTTTGGAGCACAGTTATTTGGATATTCGTCTTATTGACAATGTTAGAAATAAACCTTTGGGGAGAACTGACGATGTTCTTATCATGGTTAATAATAACCTTGTCCCCGTTGATTTTGTTGTTATTAATATTGAATGCAATGCTTCTTTTCCAATTGTTTTGGGAAGACCTTTTCTTAGAACTGTTGGTGCTGTTATTGCTATGAAAGAGGGGAATATTAAATTTCAGTTCCCACTCAAGAAAGGTACGAAACACTTTTCTAGAAAGAGAATTAAGTTTACTTTCGATTCTATTATTCGAACAAATCACGATTTGGATGCTTCTTCACTTGAAAACATGTGAATCCACTTTTCTAGGCCTAGCTAAAAGGCGTTAAAGAAAATCACTTCTTGGAAAAGAACCCATGGTTTTATTTTTTGCTTTGTTTTTCTCTGTTTTCTTTGAGTCAAGGGGTTTTATACTTCTATAGAAACAACTTTGTATATTTATTTTCATGTTTTAGTTGTACCAAGTAAAGTTTCTGACGAAAGATGGAGTTGGTTTTGGATTTCTGCGCAGGAAACAGATTTCTGCTGTCCACCGTAAAAAAATCATATAAAATCAAGAAAGATCAGAATGACCTGAAATTTTTTGTGCTTATTCCTCAGCTAATTCCAAAACTGTTTCATTCTTTAATTTTTTATGCGAGCAACATAAGTGCCCCGAATTTTTTTGTCTTTACAGACTGTTCTGGTTTTGGCGGATTCTGCTATTTTTCTTGCATTTGCTCTTTTACGATGTCAAGTGGATTTCTTTGCTTCACGAAACATCATTGGCTGTAGCTAATGTTTAAAAGTATCAATATAACTTGTGACCATGCAGAACCCATGCATTTTTTATTGTTGCACTAACCCTCTAATGCAAATTACTCTTTGAGTGTGGTGTAAAGGAAGTTTTTAAGGGTCAAGAGAAGAGGGTGATATAATGTGATCAAGAAGAGTGCAAGGCAAAAGCTTGGGGATTCCCCTATGGTTCATCCCAGAAAATTCTAAAAAGACTTAATCATCTAAGCTTGGGGATGCCCAAGGCATCCCTTCTTCATCAATAATTTATCAGGTCACTTCTAGTGAAACTATATTTTTATTCGGTCACATCATATGAAGTTTACTTGGAGCGTCTGTTTGTTTTTAGTTTGTTTTCCTTGCTTCAATAATATAGTTTGACCATAGCATTCTTTGTGTGCGAGAGATACACGCTCCGCTTTTTCATTTGAATACTTGTTATGCTCGTATTCTTAGTTTTTCTTCTAGTTGTTGCAAAATTCTTGTCTAGCTCCTGTTTTTCTTGCATCTCTTATTCAGAGCTGTTAGTTTTAGTAGAGTTGTGTTAGTACTCTTTTTTAATTGCTATATCTATTGGAGAGTTTTTGTTTTTTGGTGTTTGATGGAACTAGAAAATGCTACGTGTGGTAGATGGTATAACGAAAAAAAGCTTGCATATTCTTGTAGATCACTAAACTGTTTCACTTCATTATTTGTTGTTGTTTTGAGATATTAATATGCTTAATGGTAAACTTGTTGGTCTAGTAGGGTAAACACAATTAATGGTTGGTCTAGATGCTTGAATTTATTCCACACTCAAATAACCAGTTGATAGGATAATGGTATATGACTTACTTTGCTGATAGCAATCGTAATGGATTTTTGTTACGCACTACGGTAGGGGTAGCTAACAGTGACTTGTCACTGCCACGGACCCTTTTGGAGTGATTTTCATTATGCCTTGTGAGATCATGATTTCATTTGGAATCTTTTACCTTGTGAGTTCTATGTTGCGGTTTTCTGGCACTTCCACTATCCATATTTGCTAGCCTCTTCGGTACTGTGCATTGCTCATTCTCACATAGAGATTTGGTGCAAACTTCGCCAGTACATCCAAAAGCCAAAATTTATGTTCCTCAAAACAGACACCATACCTACCTACCATGGAATTTCCATAGCCATTCCTAGATATATTGCCATACAACATTCATCATCATTATGTTACTTGTCACATTTCATTGTTATTTGCATACTGCTACACTGGCAGGAGCATTTAGTTTTATTTACATCAGAGATATTTCAGTTTGAGTTATGAGTACTAAAAGTGTGTTGATTCATTGTAAAATAGAGTGTTTCCCCTACTAGTGAGGTTATATATAAAAAAAGAGAGAAAAGGCCCAAAGAGAAAAAAGAAAGAAAGAGGCAAAAGAGAGAAAATAAAGAGAGAGGGGGTAGCACTACTATCATTTATTGCACATACGTGCTTGTTTAGCATCATTACTTCAGTTTGGAGAGAGTTTTCATATTATGACTTGCATAACTCTGTGGGGAACTTACATTATAGAACTTGGCTTGTATATTCCAATAACGAGCCTCCTCAAAAGATCTCTAAGTCTTCGTGAGCAAGCGAGTTAGATGCACCCCCACTGGTTCCATTGGAGAGCTTTCATACACTTATAGCTCTATGTGTATCCGTTGTGTGGCAATCACTACTCCTTGCATAACTTCGATTATAAGACTTCCTCTTGTCTAATGATCACTTTCAGTTGTGTGAGGCTTTCTTCCATTGACCATCCAAAACCCCCATAATGTTCTTATAGCCACAACATCCTGGTGCCAGGAACCAATACAGAACACTTGCTTGTTTTGAGTGCACAATTATTTGAATGATTTTCCTACGTGCATATTGTTGTCACTTGACTTGATCCTAACATGAGTTGTTGTGATAGTTTGATGCCTTGGATGATTACATTGTTGTTCTTGAAGCTTAAATCATCTTTAATATACTATGCATAGTGGATTGTCTTTTAGTATTGATTCATTGAAATGTTTACTTTGTTTTTTCTAATGGTTTATACATTATTCTTTGATATCAACTATAAACCACATCCTTTATTCATTTGATCCTAGTTTACATGCTTTACATTACTATGATGATCAAGTTTATGTTGGTAGCATGTCACCTCAGAAATTATTTGTTTTGTCGTTTACCTATTCGAGGACGAGTAGGAACTAAGCTTGGGGATGTTGATACATCATAAACGTATCTATAATTTTTGATGTTCCATGTTGTTTTCATGCCATATGCTACATGTTTACCTTACACTTTATGTCATTTTTATCGATTTCCCGGGACTAACCTATTGACAAGATGCCACAGAGCTAGTTCCCTGTTTTCTGTTTTTTTAGTTTCAGAAAAGTTGTTCTGGAAATATTTTCAGAATAGGAAAATTCAAAGCATGTAAGTCTTAGAATTCCCGAAGGTTCCACGGAGTCCCGAAGAGGCCCGGAGGGGGTCCACAGGGGGTCCACACCATGGGACAGCGCGCCCCCTGGCCGCGCCTGGGAGTTGTGTGGGCCCCTCGGGCATCCACCGCCCTTTCGCCTATTTATTTCCCCCAATACGTCAACCCTGAAGATATACCACTTCTTCCCGAGAAACACCCGAGGCCGCCGTCATCGTCAACCCGAGTTTGGGATGGTTCTCGAGCTCTCCCCGGTACCCTGCCGGGAGGGGAATTCATCACCGGAGGGGGCTACAACACCATGCCCGCCTCTGGAGTGATGCGTGAGTAGTTCATGTCTGGAGTACGGGTCCATAACAGTAGCTATATGGTTGTCCTCTCCCCTTTATGCATCATGTTTAGATCTCGTGAGCTGCCTCACATGATCGAGAACATCTATTTGTAATGCTACATGTTGTGTTTGCTGGGATCCGATGATTATTGAATGCTATGTCTTTTGATTATCAATCTATCATGTTATCTTCATGTGTATGTTATTTATCATGTTGCATGCTCTCTGTTGTTAGTAGATGCTCTGGCCAAGTAGATGCTAGTGACTCCACGAAGGATTATTTATGCTCGATAGTGGGTTCGTGCCTCCTTTTCATCTGTGCCCGAGTGACAGAAACATGATGGATGGAGGATGTGTTGCTGCCATTAGGGAGAAAACAACGATGTTTACTTAGTTTACATTGTTTACATTACATACCTTTCTTACTGCGATTATCCGTTGCATGCAACCTAATAACCAATGTTTGTTCGGATGATATTCGAAGGGTGGATTATTAGTCATAGATGCATTTGGATGACGATCTATGTATTTTGTTGTAATGCCCGCATGAATCTCATAGTAATCTTTATGTCATGCATGTTTCTTTATTTGTCAATTGTCAAGTTGTAATTTTTTCACCACGCATGTTAGCTATATTTTATGTAGAGACACCTCTAGTGAACTGTGGACCCCGGTCCATTTTCTCATACTGATAATACACACACTACTTCCACTGTTTTCACACTGCTGCTACTGTTTTCATATTGGTTTACTACTGTTTACCGCACCATATGTTTAACCTCTTTGTGTTCAGCAAAAACGGTGAGACTGACAACCTCACTGCTTCGTTGGGGCAAAGTGAATTGATTGTGTTGTCCAGGTTCCACGTTACTGCTGAACCGGTAGTGCGCCCTGCCATCTCAGCTGCATCAACCTTTAGAGATTGCTTGTCCTCCTACTGGTCGATTCAACCTTGATTTCTTTTCTGAGGGAAAACTTGTCGCTGCACTCTTCCCAACCTTTCTCTTGGGGTTTACCAACGTCAGCCATCAACAAGTTTTCTGGCGTCATTGTCGGGGATTTCAAAGTCATCAAGAAGCAACCACTCCCTCATCAACTCTTGCACCATCAGGAGCTACCGGTGGTGGCTCCGCTAAAATGAGGTTATGTTGGAACATTGCGGAGGCCAGGGCGGAGGCCACCGGTAATACCGGTGAGTGGTACCTCCGATGTATCCACGGGTACCTCCGGGCCTGAGGAACCATATAAGGAGAAATGAGCCACACGTGGTCTGGATAAGAAGACCCACCGAAAAACCGGTACTACCGGTGCTGCGGGAAACGACCTAACGACCAGATTTGGGAAGGGGTATTTAAAACCCTTCCCCTTCCTCGTAAACTCCTAAGCTTTACACTCTCTCTCCCTTAGCCATTAATGCGAGCTTCAACTCCTAGGTCTCCCTCTCCAACCACCCAAACACTCCGAAACTTAGTGGAGAGCTAGAGGAGACCTAGACCCGTGATTCCACCAAAGGAATTGCAAATCCATCCACCACATCCTAATATATCTAGAATCCTACTTTAGGCCTAAAAATCTTAGTAGATCTTGTGCTTGGAGTTTCCACCTTGTTGCAAGAAGTTTCAGATTGATTGAGAGGCTCCATCCATCTTGTGGAGTGTCCTTAACCTTGTGTAAAGGTTTGGTCAACACCTTCAAGTCGACCTCATAGTGGAAACGAGAATCTCTCTCACCGGAGAAGCCCAAGAATAATAAGGTGTGCACATCCGTGCTATTGAGGAGCGCCTAGGCGACTCCCCATCTCTCCAACATAGACGTACTTCCCTTGGGAAGGAACTACGAGAAACATATCATTGTCTCCTTGTTTACACTTGTGGTTAATCTTGTTACGTTACCTATTGCTTCTGTTGCGTACTGTTTTTTGTATCACATAGGTTGCTCACGTAGTTGCACATCTACACAACCTTGTATTACTTGTTTAGCCCAAACTAAAAAGGAAAAGAAGAAAAATTGGTAGTCAACCTATTCAACCCCCTCTAGTTGATCATATTGATGTCTCTCTAACACGGACTTGAAAATGGTCATCATGTTTTTTTTAAACAAGAAAATGGTCATCATGTTTTTTTTGAGGGAGAAAATGGTCATCATGTGTTTGAGACGTCTGGTACTATATGTCCAAGGCCCAAACGAGTCAATACAATATGCAGGCCCACTAAGGTTAAAACTGCCCGAACGTTGTGAGTGGCCCAGTCACAAACATTAACCCACCTACGCGTGGGCTCTATTGCCATTAAGCTCTTGACTTCGCATCATCCGGTTACCCGCTTCATCTCGGCATCTCCCACTCTACCCGGTAGCTCGTTCGATCCCGCGGCGTCTCGGCCACAACGATGCTGCCGTTGCCACCGGCGATCTCGCCGGCGCGGCTGCACAAGCTGGTGATCGCGCAGACGGACCCGCTCCTGGCGCTCGAGCTCGTCACCGTCACCTCCCTGACCACCACCCCACACCCGGCCACCTTCCACGCGCTCCTCCTCCGCCTCTCCCGCCGCCGGGACCACATCCCCCACGCGCTCGCGCTCCTCCGTCGCCTCCCATCCCCTCCCTCCCCGCGCCTACTCCTGCCGCTGCTCCTCTCCGTCCTCCGCCTCCGCGGCCCGCCCCACCTCTTCCTGTCCACCTTCAACACCCTCTTCGTCTCCGGCCCCAGCCCCCTCTCGCTCCACCCGCAGCTTCTTCTCCGCCTCCTCTCCGCCCTCTCTTCCACCGCCGCCTACTTCCCGTCCGCGCTCCACCTCCTCCGGCTCGTCTCCTCCCGCCTCCCCCTCCCCGCGCCGCTCGTCCTCGCTTCCCACAACCTCCTCATCGAGGCCGCCGCCCGCTCCGGTCACCTCGCCGTCTCGCTCTCGCTCTTCCACCGCCTGCGCTCACTCCATGTCTCCCCCGACGCCGACACCTACCGCATGCTCACCCAGTCACTGTGCCGCCGCGGCCAGGTCGGCACTGCAACTACCCTGCTCGACGAAATGCTGCACAGGGGTATACCTGCCGACCCGCTGGCATACACCACCGTGCTCAACGCCCTCTGCCGCAAGAAGCAGCTCAGGGAGGCTTACCGATTGCTGTGCCTCATGCGAGGCCGTGGGGTCTCTCCTGACATCGTGCATTACAACACCGTCATTGCTGGGATGTGCCGTGAAGGGCGGCCACTGGATGCCTGCAAGGTGATCGGTGATATGGAAGATAGTGGCTGCATACCGAATGTTGCGTCATATGCAGCGGTAGTGAATGGGCTGTGTGTGAGTGGGCTGTTTGACAAGGCAGGGACTTACTTGGACGATATGGTGGGGAAAGGGATCATACCACATTTCTCGGTGTTCCATTCAGTAATTAAGGGGTGTTGTACAGTTGGCAAGGTGGAGGAGGCTGCACGGATGATGAATCGGATGCTTGAACTTGGGATCGCTCCACATGTTGAGACATGGAGCTCAGTGATCAGCAGTGTTTGTAATGATGAGGACTATGCTGAGGGGATTCTGTTGCAAATGATGAAAGGAAGGCAGAGCTGCTCGAACATGGTGTCGGGGAGTACCTGGTGAAGATGCTGCGTGGCACAGTAGCAGAGATGGAGGAAGCGGCCAATCAGAGTTCTTTATATTCAAAACAACAAGACATGGTGCAAAAAGTGGAGTACAAAGGCATCTTTTCTGCTAAAATGCAGCTGCTGGAGAAAGCACCTTATTTGTCAAAGTTAAGATCATGGTCACATATCACCTAGTTGCTGTGCCGCCGCGGCCAGGTCGGCACTGCGACTACCCTGCTCGACAAAATGCTACATAGGGGCATACCTGCCAATCTACTGGCATACACCACCCTGCTCAACGCCCTCTGCCGCAAGAAGCAGCTCAGGGAGACTTATGGCATGCTGTGCCTCATGCGAGACCACCGGGTCTCTCCTGACATCGTGGATTACAAACTATATGGTCGGGATGTGCCATGAAGGGAGGCCACTGGATGCCTGCAAGGTGATCGGGGATACGAAGGATAGTGGCTGCGTACCGAATGTGGCGCCGTATGCAGCGGTAGTGAATGGGTTATGCGTGATTGGGCTGTTTGGCCAGGCGGAGACTTACTTGGAAGATATGGTGGGGAAAGGGATTATACCACATTTCTCGGTGTTCCATTCGGTGATTAAGGGGTGTTGCACAATTGGCAAGGTAGAGGAGGCTGCACGCATGATGAATCGTATACTTGAACTTGGGATGCCTCCACATGTTGAGACATGGAGCTCAGTGATCAGCAGCGTTTGTAATGACGAGGACTATGTTGAGGCGATTCTGTTGCAAATGATGAAAGGAAGGCGGAGCTGCTCGAACATGATGTCTAGGAGTAACTGGTGATGATGTTATGTGGCTCAATGGCAGAGATGCAAGAAGCGACCCATCGCAGTTCTTTATATTCCAGGGTGATATAACAATCAGCTTTGCGAAAAGCAACAAGACACGGTGCAAAAAGTGGAGCGCGGAATTTCTGCTAAAATGCAGCTGCTAGGGGAAACACCTCGTTTGTAAAAGGCGAGATCCTGGTCACATAGCACCTCAATGGCAGCTCCTACGGTGCTGATCGCAATGGTTAACTTGAAGCCAGTACTGATAGAAAAGATAGTTCCGTACTTGGTTGCGAGGTATGCAAAGTAGGCGTGGAGGAGCGGCGTAGAAACCAGAAGCTGTCAACCAGTGAGAATCCTGCAGGGCTAAGAGTACATGACAGAAAAGGTTGCTGATGTTTCAACGCTTGCAGAGTGAGCCATGGTGGTCTGTGGAGTGTGGGATGCTAACATGTACTAGAAAACACAGATCCTACATCAGTGTAACAGCCAGTGAAGAACAGATACGCCGCCTTCGTACTACAATTCTCTCTATCTGAAAGCATGACGTTGCGTATGGTGTTCGACGTTTATTAGAAATGGTATACTCTACTTTGTCAAAGCACTATATACTTCCGCTAGTGTCCTTCCTGTTGATAAAAAAGAAAAGTGTTTGCAGCGGTTTGTGGGTGCTTTGAGATCAACCAGCTTACAAGTGAAGCTAGGGAAGAGATGAGATGACATAGATAACGCTCCACTAGCGTTCTAACCAGTAGTCTGAGAGTTTTTTCCATGGTTAGAGTTCATTATGTGAAGATCGGGGTATTGTCAAGTTTATTGTACTATCAAAGTAGCTTACGAGTTAACACCACCGTGTTTAAATTGCCGAGTGAAAATGTGTCTAGATACACGTTGTATAGCTTATTCAGGGGGGAGACCTTTGCCCGTTTCCTTCTCTCTTACAGATTGAAGGGTGTTCTTGCAATCCATCTTAGATGCTGGTTTGAAACAGATTTATCTGCCTTTCCACTCTCTTTGTACGCTCTGAAATTTCTGTTGAGACATGACTAAGACAATCGCACTGTGAAGCACATCCTTCTTGATCGATGGAGCCGAAATGGATTCACTCCAAAGCGGTGAAGCCTTCTTGCTTTCAATTATAGTTTTTTTTTTGAATTTTCTTTCAATTTATAGTTTGTCGGCTTGACAACTGCCCTCTGTTGTGCTGCGGGAGACAGGGACGACCCCACGGCGCGAGACGACGAGTGCAGCTGTGCAGGGCCGCCACAGAAAAACAGCACGCGGCCGGTCCACAGATCTCTCTCCCTCTCCGACGGCCGTCCTCCACCACAACTTCGCCATGGGCGCGCGCTAGCCCCGCCCTTCTTATCCCCGCGCGCCCGCGCCCACCTATGGCTGCTGCTGCCGCTCTACTCCCAGTCCCATGGCACTCCTCGCGCTCCGCCTCGGCCACCTCCTCCCGACCCCGCCCGCGCAACGCCGCATCCGCTCCGGCCAGCGCCAGTGCCTCGTCGTCTCCTGCAGCGCCGCCCAAGTGAGCGCCGGAAGCGCGGCGGTGGTGTGGTTCAAGCATGACCTCCGCGTCGACGACCACCCGGGCCTCGTCGCCGCCTGCGCCGAGCGCCGCCGCCCCGTCGTGCCGCTCTACGTCTTCGACCGCCGCATCCTCGCCGGTGAGCTGCTTCTTGGTTCTAGTCGCATTTAGGTGCTATGTACGGCCTACGATCGTGGCGGGGTTGAGGAACCGGGGCAGTGCACGGGGTGTGTTCGGCACAATGCCACGCTTGTTCCTCGGCGCTGATTATGAGCCTCCTCGCCTGCTTCAGGAGTCGTGTGGGACGTGGTTCGATCGTCGTGCTTTTGCCACATTGATGAGAAAGCTAGCACACCTTGCTGGTGCCTTTGATGCTTGGTTCGACGGTTTTGTCGGACCACAGAGCAAACAAAAGCCGAACCAACCACGCCGGACATGGTGTCAGTTGTCGAAGCGAACTGCTCGGCGTATCTGGTTGCTCTTAATTAGCATACCCGCTAATTTTGAACTTCACTGGCAAAAAATACAGTCCGCCAGGCGATAAAAAACTACTAAATGGACAAACTAGTGCTTCCTTGTACCGCATCACACTTGTTGCTTCTCAGGACAATGTAGCCATCCAGATCCCCGTATGTAATTTACTGTCACCGTGTATCACATCTTACTGTCGGACCAGTAAAGAATGAGACTGGGGTGTTGTATACCAATACTGCTTCTGCTTCTGCAATGCTAGAATGCTATACCTCTTAATTAACACTCTCCAGTAAACGCCGACTTTCCTAGATCACGCCAACATAGTTTATCAGAAGCCAGTAGATGACATTTGATAGTTGACATCTGATGAGTTTTAGCAGATAGTTTACCTGCCGTCTTACTTTTAAGTTTTAACTACATATTGACAGTTGACATTAGTATAAACCCTTTTCTCATTTACAGGTTATTCAGACACAATGCTGGAACTGCTACTTTTTGCTTTGAAAGACCTTAAGTTGGCATTGAAGCTTCAACAGTCTGATCTGCTCTTAGCCTTGGGAAATGCTGAAGATGTTGTTCTGAAACTTGCAAATGAGGTCGCTATGCAAGGTTCATGTTGAGAATTTAGATTTAAGAGTTTATGCATACCTTCCTAACATATCCGGATCTCCTGATTGGATGCGTTGGTGGAGCATAACAGGTACAAGCGGGTGTCATTTATACAGAAGAGGAAGTTGAACACAGTGTGCGCAGTGTTCTAGCTAATGTTGAATCTTCTGTGTCAAATGGATCGTTCACATGGGGAAACCCTCCTGAGATAGAGGTTTGGAGTGCCCCACTGTATGACTATAAGGTAGTTAAAGTTTTGAACCTCTCTCATTATCATCTAGCAACTTGATTATGCATCTCATGCTGAAGTGACCATTGCATCAGAGTTTGAGGGAATTGTCGGCATCACGCGATCAATTTTTGAAGGAGAAACTACTGATGGCTACACCTCTCACTTCCCCAACTTTTCCTGCTTTAAATATGGGGTTAGACACAGGTGCACTTCAATTCCAGTTGTTTTAGATGATAATTGTCTTTCCTTAAACATCTTGGTGTGTCCATTTGATATTAAACAGTTTTCTGTTCAGGCTCTCTACCCACACTCGAAGAACTAAAATTATTTTTGAAAGAGAGTAGAATGCCAGAAGATGATTGGGTCCCTATCAAAAGCACGTCAGCAAGATCTATTCTAAAAGCCATCCTCAGTCAGAGAAAGATTAAAAGTAATGTTACATTAAGTGTCAGCAATGGAGGAGACCTAGAAGATGTCAGCACTAATGCTGTTGCACCGGCGAGGAGAATTAAGGATTCATTCTTTGCATCAGAAAGTTCACTTGAAGTTAGAGGCGGGACAGACATCACCCTGGATGCTTTAGAAGCTTACTTGAAATACCTGGAAGGCACAGGAAAAGCTAGTTGGCAAGAGTATGTGTCACTATCTGCTGTTTCGTTTAAGCATATTATCACCGGAATTTGTGCACTCAAACTTGAAATTACGGAATATATACTTATCAATGTTATTATTTTGCTTGTATCTGGAAATGCTACCTAGCTTCTAATTGATCGTTATATACTCATACTCTGATGCACCTGTGTCTAACCCCGTACTTATCAATGTTCTATGCATCCTGTTCTTTGTGCAGCGTAGTCTCAATGTTATTATAAAATTGGTACTTATTTCTGATAACAGATCATTTAAATTCTTTGTGCAGGTTGCATGATAAAGTGCGGTTCGCTGAAACCAGGGATGGTGCTTCGTTTTACACCTTATTTGGTACTGCAATTCAGCTTGGAATCATATCTAGGAGGAGAGTTTACCAAGAAACTATTCAATATGAGAGAGATCGCAATGCTGGCTTTCTATCTCCATTTGGATACTCAACACCTACAGTGACATCGGCAGTAGATGCTATTTGTTCGTTGGAGGTACTTAAACTTTATATCTCTCCAGTTTTATTTTCACTTCACTTCCCTTTTCCCCTCTTCTGAACTCACTAACAATATATTTGTCCACATGAAAGTGGTCCTCTCTCTTGGCCTTGAAATCCCAATTATCCGTTGAGGGAAAGTATCCTTTAAAGTTTTGGAGATGGAAGGGTTATCTTATACAGGTACGGTGTATCTCTTCAAGTTCCATGCTCTATTGTATATATGATGAGGACTGTGCTTCCAGTGCATCTGCATCCATTCCTAAGTATCAAAATTTAAGCTGTTACCTTATCCATGTAGTTGAGAATATAAAATGAATCTGGTCTTATTGCAGGATGGTAAGAAGTAGAAACCCTTGTCCTTAGATTGAATATAGATGATTCGGACAACAATCGGAATCACCAACATTTTTCAAGAGATCCCTTTAGTTGGTCCACTTTGCACTTTTATCCTTCCGCCTTCTAGTGATATGGGCAACTCACTGTGGCATACTCCCTCCGTTCCAAAACACATGACTTTCATTTGCCTAAATATAGATGTATGTAGACATATATGGGCAACTCACTGTGGCATACTCCTATGAATTATAGAATGGTATGTCGTATATATTTAACATGGAGTAGTTTCGTTCACGTAAGTTTGTTGCTAGGTTTTACCAATAGACTGAAGCATAGCTTGATCATCCTGTCTCTGATGAGCTTATAATCTTTACTTTTCATATATATTAGATTATGCATTTGCATGCTTCTATACTTGTGCACATTCAACGTAACATTTTACTGCTCTTTCTTGTGCTTATGCAACAAAGTTTATTAATATACACAATTTTGTATAGATCACCTACCAGAAATTCCTCATTTAAAGCTTTATTGGCAGTATACTTCGGTTGGCGAGGAAGGCCCTGCAGTTCTTCTTGTGCATGGCTTTGGAGCTTCCCTGCAGCACTTTCGTGATAATATCAGCTGCATTGCGGATGAAGGACACCGAGTTTGGGCAATTACCCTTCTTGGCTTTGGCAGATCAGAGAAACCAAACGTTGACTATTCAGAACTTCTATGGTCAGAGTTACTGAGGGACTTTATTGTTGATGTTGTGAGGGAGCCAGTGCATCTTGTTGGCAACTCTATTGGAGGTATGCTTTGACATACTAATCTTCCAGCATTGCTCAGTGACGGGCAATGAACTCCTTTGTTTGAACAATCTTAATTAAACTATTCTCTTGCTGTAATGTTCTCAGGTTATATCTGTGCTATTGCTGCTGGCTTATGGCCTTCTCTTGCAAATTCTCTGGTTCTTTTGAACTCAGCTGGCTCAGTTGTTCCAAGTTACTCCTTCATCCCAATGAATAAAGTAAGGCAACAGGAATTCACTCGAATTACTATGATGTTAATAATGTTTAGATTTTTTGCTGTATGATATTTATGGGTCTAAGATCTGTAGTGATGTCTGCATCAGTTAAAATGGCATACAATACCATATGATTTTTCATATATTAACTGGCTTAGATACTGACTATTCATATGGGGGCATCTCTCATACATGTTCATGTATCTGTTAACTCACAAAACCAGTAAAAACATATGCATTATAACTCGCAATGTTGTTTGATCCATTTCGTCAGCTGTTAAAAGATCTATTGTGAAAATTGATTTGAATTTTCAGATGCAATGCTTATGTTAGGTTTTCTAATTGTGGAAGCATTTACAACTGTGAAGACAAATGTATTTGAGGTTAAAGTTATATGGTCCAGATATATATCATCGACACCTGTATTTAACCAATGCCCAGATACAAAAAAAAAAGTAAACAAAGAAAGTTAGAGTTCTGTTTTGGACTTTGTAGCAGCTGAGTTGCACAAACTTCATGTATTAAATTAATGATATTAGATGCAAATATATACAGGAAGGACAAACTTCATGGCTTTCAAGGTTGCTGCCCGGCCTCCTTTTGCTCTTCTTGAGGTCAAGGGCAGGAAGCATTCTCAAGGAATACTATCCTACTGTATGTGTATCTTCAAGTGTGTTGCGTTTTAAAATATTTGAATAGTACACATTTGTTACTATTTACTAAGCAATACCAACTTTTTCATTTGTAGAGAACTGAACGGGTTGACAAAACACTCGTGGACGAGATTATAAGGGCTGTATCCTCAGATCACACAGTATATATTTGACACACTTAATTCTCAATTTTTTGTTGAAGGACCCTCGTGCTGCAACATCTATTGAGAGCATGTTCAACTTCAATCTTCCATTTCCTCTTAATTTGTGCACCATATTCTGTATTTTTTTTCCTTAACAGACAAATGCAGTCATATGACCCTGGTGCAACAACAGTTATTGAGAGCATATTCAACTTCAATCTTTCAATTCCTCTTAATTTTCTATTTGATTCTTATGGAGGAAACATCTTAGTTATTCAGGTGTTTACCTAACATCACCCACATACATCATATCTATTACGCCCATACCTATTTAGTGACTGTTGACATGTATGAAGCTAACCATAAAATTTTGCTTCTTTTGAAAAGGGAATGAAAGATCCGCTTACAAAATCTGAGTCATTCGTTTCCATGCTTAGAGAGCATTGCAGCAAGGTCCAGATTAGGGAGTTAAATGCAGGTGACTGAATGTTCTCCCTTCCTCTTTCCCTCTCTGTTTTCCATGTTTGGATTTGTTTCTCATGATGAAACACTATAGGTCACGCTCCGCACGATGAAGTTCCAGATCAAGTGAACTCCTTACTGTCTGAATGGATGAGAGTGAAAGAGACTGAACCTAAGCCAGCACTGGAGAAGTCCAAGGCGATTTAGGTAACATTTAGTATTCAGGACACCCTATCAGTGGGCTATATGTACAACATCGTTAGAGCCATTTGGTAACACACATTGATCTATGTGTTCACAACAATCATGTACAAAACATTACCTTACATTTTTTGTTTACCTCCGAGATAACAAAAATAAAACGAGTTGTCAAAAGATTGTAAGTTTGCACAATCATTTTGGCAACTGGGTGAAAGGAATAGGCTAGCATCTGAGCCTGTTTCGTAGGCATAGAAAATGGAAGAATGTGTTATTTAATTTGTGCTCTCGACAATCTCACTAGTGCTTCCTAAAGTTGCTTTTGATTGTAGCATGGATCTGGACCAGGGAATCAACCTTGAACCGCACATTACAAGTAATGTCCAATCTAATCATACACGCTTTTGATATCATTGTGCAAGTATGTCTGCTCATGCTACACCTGTACCAACTTGCACTCCACTTGTTTATGTGACATGGCATAGATGTGGACGCTTCATGAATATTCGTACCAATTGGATGTACTGTTCCATTTTCTTATTTATATTTCCTTCCAGTTCTCAGGGAAGCCAATTGTAATGAATTATTAGAAGGTTTATGAGAGGAACTGGCTAGTGTCATTTCTTTGGTGGGGCTACTACGGAGTACTGATTAATGGATTTTATAGCATCATTATTAATGTTATTATAATCACTTACTTCTATAGTGTCCTTGTCTTCTCCTTCTGATGTTGTGTACTAGTAGAAACACTTTTGTGTCGGAAGCCTCCAGGTGCGTGCTTACTGCCTGCCATACTGAACACTATCCTTGTCTGCTACAGAAATGCGTCTTCCTCGGCACTGAACCATATGGTTTCATCATCCTGAGCACGCATTACATCATCATCATCACCGCATTTGCCAAGTTCTGTTTGACGGCAACCTGCATCCCTTTGGAAGATCGTGGAATGGCCCTGTCGGTCCGGTCACCTTCTTCTCCCTGGACAAAGAACCGATCGAGCTTTAGTTCTCCATGACAGCAACCCCGCCTACTGTTCCTCAGAGTCCAGAGTGATATCATGTCAGTTTGTTCTCTTCTTTTGCTTTGGTGTGCAATCTTCAGTGCTTTGTTTTGCTTTGCATCGCAAAGAATCTTGTGCGTAGGACCAGCATCCGCACTTGATAGTGCATACTTTCTCCGTTATTTTCCACTTCTTGTTTTATCTGATAGTGGTACAATATACACACCTGACCATACTCTTATCTAATTATACGTGGTAATAATACACACAAACTGCAAATATAATAATGAGAAGGTCTTTCATGATGAATCTACACGCAGGTAGACACTCTTTTTGTTGAAAGGTTGACATGACGACACCTCGAAAACACCGAAGAAGGAAGTATATATCTGTATCTTTCTCATCATGCGTGTATCTCTATGCTTTAGTTGGTGGCCATCCGGGGCTCACATCAGCGCGGTGTTCAAAATAAAAACAAAGCCCTGATTAGGATCGCTCAACCACCCCACCTTATCTGTGCTGCAGCTTTCGCCTTGTCTGGAGATCACCAAACCTGACGGCGACGCGGCCAGTCCAAAAGGTGTCAAGTTACAGTCTTGCAGATGGCCAATTCCTTTTGGCAGGCTACTCGTGTCCCCTGCCGAATGAATTCCTGCACTTCTGGCTAGGCCCGTATGATTATTGGCGAGAGAACAGTTTGCACAAAAGAAAAAGCAGCAAGTACCTTTTTTTTGGTTAAAAGCAGCAAATACTTGTCTATGGCTACATACTAGCTACGTATAAGTTCACTGCAAGTATTGATAAGTCACTCATGAAAACTACTCCCTCCATTCCAAATTGCTTGAAGTCCGAGCTTTGTCACTCCTTTGAGTTTGAAAAAATCCATAAAAAATATATTAATTCCCAAGACATCAAATAAAAATATATATAGTACGGAATGTACTCCTTCCGTTCCGTATTATAGGACGTTCTAGTCTTTTTTGTCTTTATCACAGTTATTTGCTAAATGAGTGAATCAACACACTAATATATGTATACATACGTATGAATCGGGGCAAAACGAAAAAGGCTAAAAAGTCTTATATTGTGAAACGGAATGAGCATGATAGACCAAAAGACAATTTGCACCGGAGAGCCAAGCAAGTTCTTTGTGTATGGCAATTAATGTACCCACAAGCTTGTCCATGTGTATATGCGAAATATTAAGTCACTCGTGAAAACTAGCGCCGACAACCCAGAGTTTTTTTTTTGAATCTAAGGGCATCTCCAGTCGTCCCCCCAGGACGCAAAATAGCGCCGTTTGGCGTGAATACCGCCGTTTTTTCACCAGTCGCCCCCCAGGACCTGAAAAAGCGCCGTTTCGGCGAAAATTAGCGCCGCTGCCCCCAGGCGGAACCCATCCCGTTGGGTTCGGCCTGGGGGGGCGGCGAAAGGAAAAGCGCGCGTGGGCCAGCGCTGTCGGCGAGTGGAGCGCTATTTGCCCACTTTCCCCACCCCCGACTCGTCTTTTCTGCTCGCCCGCCTCACCGTCGCCACACCACCGGCCGCGCTCCACGCCGCCGCTGTCGGCCACAATCGCACAAGATCGACGAGACAAACCACCGCCGGCTAGTCCCCCACATCGTCGCCGCCGTTCGCTCGCGTGTCCGCCGCGGAGGAGGTTGTACCCGGTGAGCCGCGTCCACCCGCCCGCAAGGTGTTCGACGCTCTATCCGAGCCATGGACTCCGACGCCGAGGAGATGCTCGCCGAGCTGTTCGACGAGGAAGACCAGGCTGCCATCGACGACGAGGAGCACCTGCTCGTCCTGAGCTGCCTGGCCAGATTGCAGGTCCACGCTGGGGGGGCGGCCTGGGTTCACGGCTGGGAAACGCGCCCCCCCCAGTTCCGAGAATAGCGCCGTTTCGCGCCGCGGCGCAAAAAAAGCGAGGGTTTTTGCGTCCTGGGGGGGCGCAACGACGGGAGATGCCCTAAGTACACCAACAACCTATTCTAAAACTTGGCAAAAACGCATCAGTAAGTTTCAACAAACTACAAGAGAAATCATATGGATAAGTTTCATGAAATGGAAATGCTATGTTAGTTTAAACCACAACGCTCTTTTCTTTCTTTTCACCCGGTACATAATTAAATAGCCATATTATTTTTTGAAAATTTACATGTCTTATATTCCCTCCGTCTCAAAATAAGTGTCGTTAAAATGGATGTATCTAATTTTGAAATACATCTAGATACATCTGTTTTTTGCGACAATTATTTTGAGACAGAGGAAGTACTCCAAGAAGGACAAATGTGGGGATAGTGAGTTTTTACACCCCCTACATTCGTCATATTTGTGTAGCTCACAATACACCGGTGTCTCGTTAAGAGATTTTGCAAATACTGTACATACTAATATGCATCACGGTAAAAAAACATCAAATTTGACGCACTCGCGGATACTGACTGTACTTGAACAGCAAACCCTATAGGGCTATAGGCCGTACTCTAGTGCTACTGTTCGCAGTCGATCGTCGTACAAGACTCGTTGGATTTGTGAATGATTCCGTTGTTTTCGCACTCGCAGGCGTCCCGTTCGTCCAATGACATGTGACGTTTAAGGACTAGTGCTCATAGGCATAGGCTGTACTGTGATGATCGCAGTCGCTGTCGGCTTTCAGGTCAGGCAGTGCGCCCTCGTGCGAGCTCTCCACTTCTCGCTCGCGCTCGAGCTAGGACTACATTTTTTTTCTTGGCCGCTTCTTACGCTAACCGCCGGCCTCGATCGCGTTCATCGACGTGTGCTTAATTTGCGCTGCACCAACGGCATAGTACGTCCTGGCATAGTGGCAAACACACACCGCCTGATATCATGGACGCACTGAACGCAACATTCGTCATTTCGGTGCGACTGAATCTGTTCATGTGCTTACACGTCTATCGATCTACGTAGTAGTACTCCATTCGTTCCGAATTACTTCCTCCGTCCCAAACTGAATGTCATAGACTTGTCAAAATGTGGATGTATCTAGACATATTTTAGTATATGGATACATCCATATTTTGACAAATCCGTGACATTTAATTTGGAACGGAGGGAGTATAAAATGTTCTAGTCTTTTTTAATCACATGTACTATATATAGATGCTTTCCGGTGTGTCTCATTTCAATCCGTATATGGTGTAGACTGAAATATCCAAAACATCTTATAGTCCGGAATAGAGGGAGTATAATGTTAGGATGCACGAGTATGCATGGATGTTACTCAGCAGCTCAAATAGATCGAGAGAGGTACGTTTTTTTTTTTTTTTTTTGATAAAGGGCTTTTATTACTTAAAGAGTTTTAAGCATTACACCCGGCCTCTGCATCATGACAATGCACACAGCCGAAATCCATAAAAGAACGAAAATACAAAAAAACGACAAGCCTAAACAAATCATATAGACGTAGACTGTCGCTGCTATGGAGCTGCTATCCGTAGATCAAGCGGCCATCCATGTGGGATAAAAATGTCCCTCGCCACCCGCTCCAGCTGTGCACATGCCTCCATACAAATGTCTCGATACTCCGCCCGCTGTAATGTGGACCACGAACGGAGAATACCTGTACATCTGAATAGCACATGCATACGAGAGAAATTTTTATCGTTGAAAATCTTGTCATTTCTACAAAGCCAGAGCGACCAAATAACGGCAAGCGCTCCTACCCTAATAATAGTCTTGAAACGTTTATCTATCCCATGCAACCAGTTGCCGAATATATTCGCTACTGATGTGGGCTGATAAATGTTCGAAGCCATATGGATAGCGGACCATATAGAACGCGCAAAAGAGCATTCAAAGAATAAGTGTTTAATTGTCTCCTCATGAGAACAAGAAACACACTTAGTACTCCCATGCCAATTACGCCTGACAAGATTATCCTTAGTCAGTATGACCCCCTTCCGAAGATACCACGCAAAGATCTTAATCTTTAACGGTACCTTCAGACGCCATACATTTTTAAAAATATCGACTGCCATATCCGATTGGATCATAGCCCTATACATAGAATCCACTGAGAACATACCGTTCTTAGTAAGATTCCAACGAAATTCATCGATACCCGGTGTGAGATTAACCATAGTTAATCTATTAACCAGCATCTGCCAAGAAGCCAGTCTAGGCCCTATTAAATCTCGTCTAAACGTAACATTAGGAGGTGATGTTTGCATGACCGTAGCCAGCGTATCTTCCTTATGTCGCGCTATAGTGTATAATGCCGGATACTGTTCTCGAAGAGTGGTGTTACCTAACCACTTATCCTCCCAGAACCGTATTTGCGATCCATCCTTAATCTTAAATACCCCATAGCGAAAAAATAAGTTTTTGTTCGCCATAAGTCCAGCCCAAAAGTGTGAATCACCAGGTTTCCACATAACCTGTGAGACTGCTTTCGAACCTATGTATTTTCGTTTAAGGAGGGTTTTCCAAACGCCATCACCAGTCAATAGTTTGAACATCCATTTACCAAGTAAGGCGGAGTTCTTGACCTTAAGATCATGAATCCCTAGTCCTCCTTGATCTTTTGGACGACAAACTACATCCCATCTGGCCAATCGATACTTTTTTTTCTCGTTGTCACCCTGCCAAAAGAATCTTGATCGGAAATAATCCAGTTTTTTTAATACTCCTTTTGGCAACTGAAAGAAAGATATCATATACAATACCATATTAGATAGTACTGAATTAATGAGTACCAGTCTTTCACCTAGTGACAACAATTTCCCTTTACCATCTCACGTTGCACCGTTTTAATTTCTTGCTAGTCGTTCTCGATCGTGACTTGCATGCAAAGAATTTGCCTACTTGACCCAGCTAGCGAGATATCGACAACTAGAGTACTAGCTAGCTAGCTAGCTAACCAATAAACCAAACTTCACATAACACGTCGATTAATTTGATTCAAATGCACACATGAATCGATCTACCAAGTAGAGGCCCGGTCTAGCTTGCAGCATATTTTACTGCATAATTCTCTAATTAAGAAACGAAAAAACTATCCAAGTAACTTGAAATCAATTAATCTACACTAGTAGAAAAAAGGCCTTCACTCCCGGTTCGCCAGGCCCATTAATCCCGTCCGGGCAACCGGGACTAGCTACGCGCGACTAAAGGCCCCCGCCTATAGTCCCGCCACTTACGGACTGGGACTAAAGGCCCGTCCACGTAGGCGGGTGGCGGAGCCGGGAGGCGGAGGACATTTAGTCCCGGTTGGCCACATGAACCGGGACTAGATTTATTTCGTATTTTTTTTAATTCATTTGGTTTCTAATTATTTTTCTCACCTTTTTTCACTCCCTTTTTTTCACTCCTTTTTTTCACTCCCTCACTCCCTTTGATTCATTTGGTCTAACTAAGATTATCTCTAGTCAAATTACTTACTCAAGGTCAAACTTCCCGCTCGGTCACCCATCCTCCCACTACTCTAGCACGCTTAACTTCCGAGTTCCATCCCGTCCCGAATCCAAGTGTTTCTCACGCATGTATGTGATAGTAGTATCATATCAATCTTATTAACATATTGGTCGATGCCACATTTCTTTATTGTTTGAATTTCAAATAAATCTTTTAATAAACAAAAGTAATGATGTAATTAATAATTTTGAATAAATACAAATAATATATCAAAAAATTAAGAAAAATAGAACTAATTCATTTTAAAATCTTAAAAATACAAATAATATATAAAAAATGAAGAACAATAATACTAATTCATTTTAAAATCTTAAAATACAAATAATATATCAAAAATGAAGAACAATAATACTAATTCATTTTAAAATCTTAAAAATACAAATAATATATCAAAAATGAAGAACAATAATACTAATTCATTTTAAAATCTTAAAAATGAAAATAATATATCAAAAAATGAAGAACAATAATACTAATTCATTTTAAAATCTTAAAATGAAAAGAATATATCAAAAATGAAGAAAAATAATACTAATTCATTTTAAAATCTTAAAAATACAAATAATATATCAAAAAATGAAGAAAAATAATAACAATAATACTAATTCATTTTAAAGTCTTAAAAATGAAAATAATATATCAAAAAATGAAGAACAATAATACTAATTCATTTTAAAATCTTAAAATGAAAAGAATATATCAAAAATGAAGAAAAATAATACCAATTCATTTTAAAATCTTAAAAATACAAATAATATATCAAAAAATGAAGAAAAATAATACTAATTCATTTTAAAATCTTAAAATGAAAAAATATATCAAAAATGAAGAACAATAATACAAATAATATTCATTACATGCATGATAGAGCTCGGTCAAATAACCAAGAGCCAAGGGCAGCCTCTCGGAACTGTTGGTGTAAAGCACGTCCAGAACCTTGCCGCATGGTGTGGGACCTTCGTATTGCTGCCAAACTGCTTCAGCCATTGCGTGTGTGTGCTTGGTGGATCGAGAAGAGATGAGGAGGAAGAAGAGAGTAATGTACAGAGAGCGAGAGGAAGAAACAGAGAGCGAGTGGAATGGCGCCCTTCTGCCTCGCTCGCGAAATAAAAACCGCCGCTGGGGAGGCGAGAAGTTTGATCTTTAGTCCCGGTTGGCCACGGGAACGGGGAATAAAGGACCAATAGTCCCGGTTGGCCACGGGAACGGGGAATAAAGGACCAATAGTCCCGGGTGGCCAGGTCAACCGGAATTAATTCCCTCCACGCGCCGCAACGCGCTTCCCAACCCGCGACGTATGACCTTCTGTCGCGGGTCTCCTCCCGACCCGGGACTAAAGACTCATTAGTCACGGTGCGCGACGTTTGGGGACTGATGCTGGCGTACCGAAGGCCTTTTTTCTACTAGTGCTACCAAGCACATGTGTGTCTTATACAGAAAAAAATCTTGTTGGTTTTTACGGGTATCATGCTGTCTCCCGTGAAATATCGGTCCTTTATAAGAAAGACGTTCGTAAACATGGTGACCCAAGCCACAAGGAAAAGACGATCACATCACAAAGGATGACATCAAAAAAGTAAACGCATGAAGGCAAAATCCCCGTGAAAACATACAATTCCAAAAAATCTCGGTGTTTCGAAGGACCTTTAGAATCTGAGGTTTGCTAAAATCTTACGGTTTTGATGCGGATCAATGGTCGAAAGGAAACCATACCCCTTTAGTTATGATGAAGGGTACTATAGTCATTTTGAGTCAAATATAATATCGCGTGCAGCCATTCCGTTGTTGACTCCTGGTCTGGTTGGCAGCACGGCATGCCACGTGGATTCCCCCGCAAGAAAGAACAATAATACTCCCTCCGTTTCATAATTCTTATCGTGGTTTTAGTTCAAATTGGAACCACAATTCCGACAGGAATTATGAAATGGAGGCTGGCTACGGAATAGGGTCTACATGGGGATAGACGTGTAGGAATTAAGAGATAATATAACTCAAACACCTATGGCCTCCCACACCACCGGATCTCTTTGTCTAACGCTATAGAATTTGTGCATGTTTAGTTCATTACTCACGTCACTGATTTCGGATCGGAGGGAGTATGACTTATAGTGTCACATGTGTGATTAAACCATTTTATTTTTTCCAACTCCTGCATCGTTCAATTGACAACAGAGGCCTAACTCAATCTTAATAATCCAACAAACAGAGATTAAACGATGGAGCTCTCCTGTCAAATGGGCAAACAGTACTGACGCGTACGCCTGTACTTGGGCACCAACCCTATATATATAGGCCCCCTACTGCTCTCAGTTTCATCGTCGTACAAGCCTCATCCGATTAGTTAATGGTCCCGTTGTTTTCGGCAGGCGGTCCCGGCCGTTCGCCCAATGACATGTCACGTTTACAAGCTACTGCTCATGGGTCACCAGTGTTGGTGTTGCTGTCGGATTTCGGGTCAAGCAGGAGCGTTCTACCTCGCGCTCCTGCTCCATCCATCGCCCTGGCCTGTCCCTCCATCCTGCTACTACATTTCTTCGTCGCTTCTTACGCCTTCCTCGACGTGTGTTCAAGTGCACGAAGAAGGACATAGCCTGAAACAGTACACGCTGGCACGTCGTCGTTTCGGTACGCCTGAAACTGTTCTAGTGTTTACACTTAGTGTCTAGATATATCCTATATGAATGTATCTAGAATGTATCTAGACACATTTTAGTGTCTAGATATATCCATATATAGATATGTAGAAGTCATCTATTGTTGAACGGAGGGAGTATGTCTCATTGTAAGAGCATGTCTAGTAGAGGCCCTAAACCCCCAAACCTGTAAATTTAACCGCTTTTTTACAGTTTTGGACGACAAAAAGTCTGTAAACTAGAACCCTTAAACCCCTAAACCCGCAAAAAAAAATTACAGGTCGGACCTGGGTATCCCCTCCCAACCTGTAAAATTGAGGGTTGAAGGGGTCAACCCTCAAACCCCATCTTCCCACTCGCGGGAAGGAACCATCCTCAACCGCCGCCTCCTCCTCGCGCGCCGCCCGCCATGGCCGCCGTCCCCGGCGCCGCCGCGCTCGCCCCGTCGCTGGCCGTGGGCGCGCCTGCCACCGCCGTCCCCGCCCCCTGTTGCGCCCGCCATGGCCGCCGCTTCCGCCTCCGCTGACCCGCGCGTCGCGGCCATGGTGGCGGCGACGAACCCCGTCGGTTCGAAGCGTCGGCGCGCGGGGACGCACCTCCTCGCGCCCGCGGCCGCCGCCCGCGCCCCGGCCGTCCAGCCTCCGCCCGCAGCCGCCACACCGGCTGCACCTCGGGCTCGGGCCAAGGTGGCCTCGGGTGGGCCGCGTGCTGCTGCCGCGAAGGTGAAGGCGAGGAAGGCGCTGGCCAAGCGTCCCGCCCCGAGGAAGAAGGATGTGGCCTCCACCGCCGCGCCCCGGAGGTGCTCGATGAAACGTCCACCCTGGACACGTCATTCATGGACATGCTCCATGAGGCGGAGGTGGACATCACCGCTCCACCGCTCGATCCCTACATGGAGGAGAATGATTTCGACGGAGGAGATGATGCGGAGGAGGAAGGGGATGATGGTGATGAGGACATCACCGAGATAGAGGAGGAGGCGTTCGCCGCCGTTGCTCGCCCTGTCGTCCGCTCGGCGAACTACACCGAAGCGGAGGATGTGCTCTTGGTTCGAGCTTGGGCGTCGGTGGGGATGGATGCGGGCACCGGTACCGACCAAACCACTAAACGGTATTGGCAGCGCATCGAGGACGCCTATCTACGGATGAAGCCAAAGAGGAGTGGGTTCGCCTCTCGCTCATTCCGGTCGCTTCAAGGTCGGTGGGACTTGATGAAGCCGGCATGTGCGCGTTGGAGTGCGGCCATGGACCAAGTGATGGATGCGCCGCCGAGTGGCATCGTGGAGAGTGACTACGTAAGTTTGCAAACCTAAAACTTTCAATTTGTTTCTCATGTGTGTTGTGTGATTTGTCATGTGTGTCGTTTGGTTTGTAGGAGACCATTGCCGCCTTGAGGTACAAGGAGATGGCTGCTTCCAAGGGTAAACCATTCCCATTCAAGCATGTTTGGTCAATTCTTCAAACATTTGACAAGTGGAAGTTGCGGGATCAAGAAACCGCACCGAAGAAGAAGGAAATGCTTGACATGGATGATCCAGATGTTGAGGAGAGGAACTTCAACAAGCCCGAGGGAACCAAGAAGGCCAAGCTTAGAGTGAAGATGGAAGGAGAGGCGTCTAGCCTAAGGGAGAAGATGGATCACATGATGAAGGCAAGAGAGGCTATGACAACCAAGACATTGGAGACAAAGCTTCTCTTCACCCATGTCAAGAAGGAGGTGAAGCTTGCACAGATTGAAGCAAAACGTGAGGAGGCAAAGCACAAGGCCGACTTGGAGGAGAGGAAGGTCAAGGTGAAAGAAGACAAGGTATGGAAGGAGCTCATGATGGAAGAGAAGGAGCACATGATGATGTCCAAGAAGGACATGGATGAAGATCAGCTGCAGTGGTAGAAGGAGTGCAAGGATGACATCGCAGAGAGGAAGAGGATGTTCCGACAGTCCTCCTCTACCTTTCGAATTGACACTCCCATGAGCGATGGCGGCGTTGACAACTCGCATAATGGTGAGGTTTGATAGTGGTTGAGTGGCCTAGCAGATGGCGCCGAGGTGCAATTTTTTGGTGATGGTGCCAATGAGATGGGCAAGATGATGATTTTGTGATGTAAAAACTATGAAACCATGCATCCATGATTGTTATTTTGTAGTATGTTTGATGGTTTATTATGTTTTTGTGGCATATTGTGATGAATATGTGACAGGTTTACAGGTTGGGGTTGAGGCAAAGACTAGAACCCTCAAACCTAACCCTTAAAACGGAATCACTTTTACGGGTTGAAAAACAGGGGCAAAGTCTAGAACCCTCAAACCTAACCCTTAAAACGGAATATTCCGTTTTAAGGGTTGAGTTTGAGGGTTATAGTATTTGCCCCTGTTTTTCAACCCGTAAAAGTGCACAAAAACAGCTATTCTCAACCCTTAAAACTGCTATAAGGGTTTAAGTGTTTAGGGGCTCTACTAGACATGCTCTAACTCAGACAAGTACTTACATGGAGAGAGATGGCCTGATGCGTGAGCGAGGCAACTAACTACCATTTTTATATATGGTGGCAAATAAAGGCCATCTCATTGTCATATGTCTCCTCTATAATATTTTCGATTCTCTTGCGACCTCTAGTTTTTTTTTTTAAAAAATCCCATCACATCTCTTAGACTTTTTTTTTAAATTTCACATCCACTGATTCCTTACCTTTTTTACTTTTCGATTTTTCTCCCGGTCTTTTACCCCTTTATTACTTTCTGTCCAACAAATTGCCTACTCTGAAATTAAAAAAACACTTATAGTGCAACATTTTTTTTTTCCAGCTCACTGTTAAATTGACAACTACTCAATAATTAATATTCTAACAATATAGGTTAAACATAACTACCTTGCAAGCAGTTAACTACTCAACCTATACAACTGCTTTAGTGAAGCTCACTAACTATGAGCAGAGAAGTATCTACAAAATATTAATTTGGTTAGTACTCAACTTAAGCACCACATATGCGCGCATGTGATTTGCACATGATTAAGGACCCTATTAAAGATTGTAGTGTCACCAAACTAACTAGCTGGATTTTTTTATTGCAACAAAAAAATCTAGCCGGATATATTTCCCTCTATTTTGTATAGTTCTACGCACTTGTCAAAAAATACATAATAATCAAGACTATAAGTTTACTTGGACTTAATGTCCGAACCGGTAAAATTCATACTAATCTGCGGAATTACAGAACTATCGAATAAATGTGTGCGTCACAAAGGTGAAACGTTAGCTACGGTAATGCAAACGTTCCCACCAAATGTGACGTTCAGGCGAGATGTTTTCGGACCAAGATTGCAATCTTGGAATGCTCTGTTAGATAGGTTGGCTATGATCCAACTGTCACAAGGCACCGATGAATTTCGATGGAGTTTAACTAAGAATGGTATGTTCTCAGTTGACTCCTTGTATAGGGCATTGATACATTCAGAAGTGCCGGTCGATAACAATAAGAAAATATGGCGCATGAAGATACCTCTGAAGATGAAAATCTTTGCATGGTACCTTCGTAAAGGGGTCATATTAACTAAAGATAATCTTGTCAGGCGTAATTGGCATGGGAGTACAAAGTGTGTTTCCTGTCCTATGGATGAAACGATAAAACACTTATTTTTCGAGTGCGTTTTTGCGCGGTCTATATGGTCAGCTATCCAAATGGCTTCGAACTTATATCCTTCGACATCCGTTGCAAATATCTTTGGCAATTGGTTGAATGGAGTTGACAATAGGTTTAAAACTATATTTAGGGTAGGAGCGCTTGCCGTTATATGGTCGCTCTGGCTGTGTAGAAATGACAAGATTTTTAATGATAAAAATTCTTCTCGTTTGCAGGTTCTATTCCGTTGCACAGGTATTCTCTGTTCGTGGTGCACATTACAACGGGCGGAGTATCGCGGCCTTTTTATGGAGGCATGTGCACGACTGGAAAGAGTGGCGAGGGATATTTTTATCCCACATGGATGGCCGCTTGATTTTAGGATCATGGCACCATAGGCGACAGTTGATTCTTCATCTTGATTGTAATCGGCTAGTTGCTATTGTTTTCTTGTTTTTTCATACTCTGTCGGCCGTGTGCATCTTGTTATGCAGAAGCCGGGTGTAATACTTTTTTAAGTAATAAAGCCCATTATCAAAAAAAACTTTTATATAAATGTGTGATTTTCTAAGAGTTGATATGGAATTTTAGTCTCATGTATTTACAAGAAAATAGATAGGCATGTGTAGTACCCACCTAAATATTTTGTATTGGAAACATGTACATACTAGTAGGCCAACACATATTTAGGAGTTCCGCAGCCTCTCTCTTTAAGAGGAAACATAGATTTCTAGTGGAACAATTTGAGTAACCCCTTGACCCACGAGGAAAAAACAACCAACACAATAGCACTAACCTTATCCCCCACTCAATTTCATCAATCCAAGAATTAGTTGGATGTAGATGAGCAACACTTTTATTAACTGCTACTATATACACTCACGAACGTCATACAACCACATGTTGGCATCTTCTTGAGACGATTGCTAGCTAGATGTAGATAGAAAGCTAGAGGTTTGATCCATTTGCGCTTTCAACCATGGAGACGTCCAGCGGCAAGCTCGAGTCCCCTACTCCAAATTTTTGGTAGTCGAGTAACCAATCTGTCATTCCAACGATGTCCCATGACGTGGTAGAGGTGATGATGTCGAGCGCATCAATGTGACCATCGATCGTGAAGTTGATCCACGGATCGTCGGCAACGCTGGCGGGCAGGTCATCCTCTTCTAATAGCCACTTCACGAGGTCCTGGTTATCGCTGCTAATACCAGTCGTAGCATCATTGGTGTTCATGCTCAATGACTCTGGCGGGCTGGACTCACTCCCGGCCGAAGTAATATCCTTGTCTATGTCGATGTGTTTGTCCTCCTGTTGTCCAGTGCCGCACTTTGATTCGGCGGTGATGGTGGAGGACTGTGTGGATGTTGTGGTGCCACTGACCTGCTGGGGTTGTTTTAGGCTGTCGAGTGGCTTGTGCGTGATTGGATCTATGCCCATCTTTATAAGCTTCTTCTTGATGTGTGTGTTCCAATGGTTCTTGATCTCGTTATCCGTCCTTCCTGGTAACTTGGCGGCAATCTTCGACCATCTGCATAGAGACAAGCATGGACAAAATTGACAAGAAATTCACATTTTGGAAAATTTATGAAAAAATTCAAAGTGCTGTCAAACTTCCATAATTTTGACGATTAATAACACTAATAAACTATTCGAGTCGGCAGGCAGAAAATAAATCTTCACACATATTACCATGAAAACATATTTGTAATATTAATTCACTATATGTTTTTTTGCTGTCATATTCTTATAAAACAATCAAGTTATGTTTGACATGTATACCTATTAATTCATGAGTATTACTACATCATGCAAACGTGCAAGTGTGCATACTTAGGTTAAACATGAAAAACAAACTGATTAGGTCCCTCTCATGGTTGCTTAGCAATCACTATCACTAAAATTTCCTATGAAGACTAAAATTTAACTATCCATGGTTTGTATTACATACTTGTATATATGCATGTTGATAACCTCTTGCTGCTATGAAGTACAATAAGAATAAAGGTTCACTATCTATTCCGTCGACATCATCGGTTTCTTTAAAGTGTTCTGGTCGAGTACTAGCTAGTAGCCTTTTATAAGGTCAGTAATAAAACAACAAATGGGTTGGTAGAGTGAGAGTGTCCTTTAAAAAAGTTTCCACTGATGCAACTTGACCTAAGCGCTGACACTTTCCATTTCTGAATCCAACAACGCTAGGGTTTCCTGAACCACACAAGCAAAGCTAGTGGTAGCCTAGCTCTAGGCCACTCATCAAGACAGTGATCGATATAAGGAAATAGAAGCAGCCATTGCTAGAATTTTCTGCTGCTATGACATTTTGTAGCCCACTGGGGCACCAGCACCACAGAAGACATCAAGAATATATTGCCATTACTATTTTCTTATGGGAATACTGAAATTACTTTGCTTGTTTTTCCTTTGCGGGGATATTGGTATTAATTTCTTGCGTCCAGAATTTGATCAGTGATGAACATCTAGGAGCTAATTGTTTTTGCATTTTTTTTTGTTCTGTGCGGGTAGTACCATCATTTTTCTTTTTGTAAAAATTATTTTCCAGAACATTTGCATCAGTTTGTACATACCATAGGAATTCATCAACACTAATATTTGTATATATTTTTCTACACCCTCGTATGATGGAAATATATAGGTCACACCATGCACTCACCAATACGACACGTCACACTTTTGTACATGCTACCTTTAAAAAAAAAATACAAACTCAAAGAATTTGCAATATGTGAGTATGATAACCATGGTGGGTAGCCTACCATTCCTGTTTTATTTGGCTCAAAATACCGGTACATCGCGATACAGGAGTTCGACAAGATTGATTTCAAAGAAAAATGTTCAGTTTCTGAAGGAATCGGGTAGATCACATGTTTGATGCAGGCTTTTCTTTGGGGTGCGAATATATACATATATGAAACTAAAAGAACCATAGGCGTGTTGCCATTTGTAAATTCAAGTGGGCGCATGCACACGACTGCATGCACACGTATTGCACGTACAATTGAGAGAAAATAGTTCTAACTACTCGGATTTAAGATGTAAAGTGAACTCCAAACATATATACATTTACTTGTTACTCATTTTAGGATATGAGGCTACATAGACATCTTCGTTAGAATTGATAGGAGGATGTTGAGCAAGGTCAATGCTTCAACCACTGCAAAATAATATTGTGCTCCTCGAAACAGGCTTTACGCTACACTTTATAAATAAAGCAACCACAGTCATACAAAGAGTTCAGAACCAAGTGCAAAACAGTATTGTGGCCAGTTGATACTGTTCGACACATAAACGCATTATTATGCAACGTGCATACACTTTATTAATTTTATGCACCTATATGATGGATACTAATTTTACTAGAAGTACTCAAAAAAAAAAGGTTCCAAATGAAAGAGGTGAAGAGGGGCAAAGGCAAAGGCAACCTCTAACCCTCTTTAACTTAAGCAAATAAACTCAATTTGAAAAGTCAGTTGAGTTTTACTTTTCATGTACGAAAAAGGTTTGAATAATATAGATAAGCCGTCTTGGGTCCTTTTCTCTAAAATAAGTAAATTTCCAGATGACACGTGGATTTGGAAATTTGGTTGAGTTGACTGACCCTATGGTCACCAATAAGGCAGTACCAATTCATACCCATAGGAACTAGGTAACGTACGTAGGTTGGAGTGTGCCTCTAAAAGTCAGACACACTAGCTAGCTAGCTAGCTTGATATTTTTCCTTCCATTTTAATTTGGAATTTTTCGTAATGCGCGTATACCAAATCGACCAGTACTGTGGGCACTTAACTAAGCTAGCTAGCTAGCCTGCGCGTACGTTGGTAGCATGTCATGTAGACGTAACTCACACGTAGCGTCGTCGTCGTTATCAACGAATTACTCAAACATGTATTTGCCGCGGTTGGCGACCGATGGAGACCTGACACAGTTGTTGTAAGTATTTACTGTACTACTTAGCTTTCGTACGTGAGAGTCCATATCTCCATGCTCTCATTAGCGCGCGCGCCAGCATATGCATGTAAAAACCATGCACGAATAATATTAATTACCGCATGCATGCATGTAGAACCATGCACGAATTATTGCAAGTGGTGCAATAGGCAGACGCGTATGCGTACCTGTTGCCGAGCTTCTGGTGGAGGTCGACGACGAGGCGCTCCTCGTCGTCGGTGAGGAGGCCGCGCTTGAGGTCGGGGCGGAGGTAGTTGGTCCAGCGGAGGCGGCAGCTCTTGCCGCAGCGCAGCAGGCCGGCCATCTTGGGCACGGCGCGCCAGCAGCAGCGGCCGCCGTTGCCGAGGATGAAGCCCATGAGCTTCTTGTCCTCCTCCGCCGTCCACGGGCCCCGCTTCACGCCCAGCTTGTCGCAGCACGGCTGCCGCCCCATCGAGCTAGCGATCGGCCGGGGTACGTATGTACGTGAGTGTCCTCCTGCGCTAGCTGCCGGAGAGCCGGCGGAGATGGAGGAGCTAGCTACCAACCTCGGCGTGTGAACGTGTGATCGATGGTGGTAGCTAGCTAAAGTAAAGCGTAGTGCATCGAAGAGAAGAGAAAGGAGCGCGTGACAAGTGCGTCGGAGCTGCAACGGGGGAGCGTGCGTGCATATGATATATATAGTCCCGGTTTTCAGCTAGCTAGCTAGCCCGTTCTCTTTTAATCCGTGCTGTGGTGACGGCGACGGCAAAGGGGGAGAGGGAGAGTGAGTGAGGAGACAGGCTGAGCCCACGGGGGAGCACTTGGTCTGATTCTGAATTTCTGATCGATATACTCTGGGTCTGTCTTTGCGCGAAAGCTACCCACAAGCCTCGCGTGCATTATTAGCCAGAAGCTTTTCCTTTTCTCAAAGTTTATGCAGCTGAGCACATCAAGGTACACTAACCCGGACCACCCCACGCACACAAGGCTAGCTAGCTAGGGTAGGCTACAGTTTGTTGCCCTCAGTCAGGTCTTAATCTGCCGTTTCCCATGTCACGTTCGTGCATGTCGTGGTTGCGCCCTTACGCAAGGATTCCATCAACCGCACGCCCGCCCGCACCAACACGAACAATGTGGCCATAGATAGGCAAAATCCAGGGACTTGGCGTGCGCGCCCGGCGATCCGCCGCGTGGCTTCCCGGCAGGGTCTCGTGTCGACCGGACCGTATCCTCGGCGGCGAGGTCGCCTTCCTCGGACCTGTAGTAGACTGTAGTTTCCCACGATCCGCTTCTTCCTGTAACAGCCAAGCTAAGTTACCCGGCCAACCGACCGACCCGCGGCAGAGAAGAAGCAATCAGGTGGCCAGGCCAGATACGGGGAACTGTACGTGCGTGCGGAGTAGGCTGCTCCGTTTCCATCGGACGGTCTGCAGCGGCAGTATCTTCGTCTGCCCGCGTCGCCTTCCTCGGACCTGTACTAGACTGTAGTTACCAAAATCTGCTTCATGTAACAGCCAAAGCTAAGTTACCCGACCAGCCGACCGACCGGGCCAAGCGACCACGCGCGCCAGAAAAGCGATCAGATACGGCGTACTGTGCGGAGTAGGCTGCTCTGTTTCCATCCGAGGGTTTGCAGCGACCACAACTGGTTAGAGCTTCTCCAATACATTACCCAAGCAAAATGGTTTAGGTAGAAAAAGAGAGAGAGAGAGGGGTACGGTATCTTAGAGCATCTCCACCCGGCATCTCAAAATAGGAACCAGCTCCTCTAACGTGGAGGAGGGAAGTCACCTAAGCTACACCACCCTAACTTCCCTTCTTCACATCTGTATGATTAAGGCTAAACTAATATGAATTAATTTGCAAATTACAAATATATTGTATACATTCACACTAATTACATACATACGAAATTATGGTGTAATAAAATTAAATATATATTAGTTTTCTGTCTACAGTAACTACGAACATAGCTAGTGTCCTGACTTTACTCCTTTGTCTTAAACTAGTTTGTACTGTATCTTAGGTGACTTTCCTCCGGCACGTTAATTAGAGGAGCCGGTTCCCTCAAAATATGCGTCGGTCATCCTAATTGTTTCCTCTTTTGGGTGTCGGACATATGTTTGCCACAATAGGGGTGCTAACCCAGAGCCCCCTCCCCCAAAACGGCCCTGGTCCATTTTTGATATTTTCGATCAATCATTCGAATATTTCTATCTAAATTCTAATAAAAATTTGATTACATACTTCAATAATTCTAGTATATAAAATGTATACTTATTTCAATACTTGAATTTTAAATTTACATTCGTCAAGCTCCTAAAAATAACACATGGTTTGCTCTGAGCGTCCACAAGTGTACGATAAGATCATTTTCCAGTTGGACATGAGCTTTTTCATCACGAATTTACTGATGCATGGCAAAAAAAAAAACCCAGCAAACTCCATCGGCACGTCCATCTGTGGCTGCGCAAGAGGGTCCTAGTAGTCAAATAGCTCATTGAACACCATCTGCACATCTCCGTCACTCTCCATGATCATGTTGTGCATAATAACGCAAGCATTTATAAGCTCACATATTTCAGCAAGCGACAAGGATAGAAAAGGATACCGGACAACCGCAGACTAGGCCTAGAACACACCAAATGTCTGCTCCGCATCTTTCCGGAAAACTTCTTACTTCTTTGCAAAATGACCATTTCCCTCTCCAATAGGGTTGCGGATTGTCTTCACAAATGTCGAACAATTATGATAGATTCTATGCGCTAGGTAGTACCCCATGTCGTTCTCATGGCCATTGATCATATAGTTGCACTCCGGAGCTTAGCCTTAAGCAAGTATGAAAAACACCGGAGAGCGTTGCAACACGTTGATGCCATTGTGAGAACTGACCATGCTAAAAAAACACGTGCCAAATCCAAAGATCATAATCTGCCACAGTCTCAAGTACAACACTGCACGCTCCATGATGTCCTGATCTATACATCCCCTTCCACACGCAATTCTTCCAACGCTAATGCATGCAATCGATGCTCCCAAGCCCAAAAACTTCTCTTGCTTCACCTTGTGCCATGAGAGGAGTTGTGTCTGCTACATTTGGTGCTCTCACACATGTATCCCCGAACACTGCCACTACTGCCTTGCAAAACCTAAATGTGGCTTCAACGGAGGATGGACTTATACATATGTCATCCAATAAATCTGCGGGAACTCCGTTTTTTTAGATAAAGGGATTTTATTACTTAAAAGGTTTAAGCATTACACCCGGCCTCTGCATCATAAAAATGCACACAACCGAAATCCATGAAGTAAAAAAAAACAAATAAATGACAAGGCTAAACAAAACATGAAGCCGTAGGCTGTCGTCGCTATGGAGCTGCTATCCGTAGATCAGACGGCTATCTATGTGGGATAAAAATACCCCTCGCCACCTGCTCCAGTCGTGCACAAGTCTCCGTAAAAAGGCCTCGAAACTCCCCCCGCTGAAATGTGGACCACGAATGGAGAATACATGTGCATCGGAAGAGAACCTGCATACGAGAAAAAAAATTATCAGAGAAAATTTTGTCATTCCTACATAGCCAGAGCGACCATATAATGACAAGCGCTCCTACCCTAATAATAGTTTTAAACCTTTTATCCACCCCATTTAACCAGTTGCCGAAAATGTTCGCAACAGATGTTGGCTGATAAAGATTCGAAAGCATTTGGATAGCGGACCAAATAGAACACGCAAATGTGCAATCAAAGAATAAGTGTTCAATTGTCTCATCATGAGAACAAGATACACACTTTGAACTTCCATGTCAATTACGTTTGACAAGATTATCTTTTGTTAATATGACCCTGATATGTCTCCAACGTATCTATAATTTCTGATGTTCCGTGTTGATATTATGCCAATTGTTGCATGTTTCCTCCCTTGTTTGTAGCATTTTACACGTTTTCTGGGACTAACCTATTAACAGGATGCCAAGTGTCAGTTCTCTGTTTTCTGCTGTTTTAGTTTCAGAAAAGTTGTTCTGGAAATATTCTCGGAATTGGAAAATTCGAAGCCCAGAAGTCTCGGAAGCTTCCAGAAGTCCCGAAGAGCCCCGGAGGGGGGCCACACCATGGGGTGGCGCGGGTCACCCTTGCCGCTCCACCTAGGGGTGTGGCCCTCCTGGCCACCCCCGACATCGCCCTTTTGCCCATATATACTCCCCGAGGCATAAATCCTAAAAGAATCGACCTTTTCTACAAAATACATCCGTATCTCCGCCGCCGCCGCCGACAAGTTTCGGGGGACAGATATCTGTTCTGGCACCCTGCTGGGACGGGGAAGTGCCCCCGGAACCCATCTCCATCGACTCCACCACCATATCCATCGTCGTTGATGTCTCCTATGATGAGGAGGGAGTAGTTCTCCCCCGGGGCTGAGGGCTCTACCGGTAGCTATGTGGTTCATCTCTCTCTCTCTCCCATGGTGTGATCTATATGTGATCATGAGCTTTGTAATCTATTTGAATTCGTAGATGTTACTCTTCATCTTTTGCTATTCAAGTGCTTTATTAATATGAACTTTGGAGTCAGCTTGTCCCGCGGTGTGAAGGTGACAATGTGCACACTGTGTGTGTCTCCTCTATGAAATTGTGGATTTTGCTTAGTACCTTCTGGGGCGCTCATAGTGACAGCGTGGGGTTAACTAGACATGGAAATACAAACTTGAGGAGTGTTGTTACAGCCCTACACAATGATTAGTGTTCGTTATCCAACCGGAGAGGGTTAAGAGTAGCATAGTGAGAGAAGCTATCTAGTTATTCATTTATGTGATCATTGTTGAGAGTGTTCTCTAGTGAAAGTAGGAGCCCTAGGCCTTATTTCCAAGCATTGAAACACCGTTTTCCGACTGTTCTGCTACATTTTTGCTTCCTGCCATTTTTATTTCAGATTGCTATTATCACTTATTATCATCCATAGTAATTGCATTTTACTCTCTCTTCGCCGAACTAGTGCACCTATATACCTGACAAGTATATTGGGTGTGTTGGGGACACAAGAGACTTCTTCTATCTTGATTGCAGGGTTGCTTGAGAGGGATATCTTTGACCTCTACCTCCCTGAGTTCGATAAACCTTGGGTGATCCACTTAAGGGAAACTTGCTGCTGTTCTACAAACCTCTGCACTTGGAGGCCCAACACTGTCTACAAGAATAGAAGCGTGCGTAGACATCAAGCTCTTTTCTGGCGCCGTTGCCGGGGAGGTAAGGTAAAAGGTTCTCACATCCTCGGGTGTAAGTGCTCGAAGTTATTTTCTAAAGATTCTGCAATTATACCTTTTTGTTTCTTGTTTTTATTTTCACTAGTTAGGCTTATTTTTACTTGTTACTTTTTTTTATCTTTATTCTTAAATGGAAAACAACAAAAATATGAGAGAGCTTTATAATCTTTATCTTGAGTTAGGACATGAAGTGTTTGAAGAGAAAATTTAAAAACCCATGGAGCTTTATTTGCATGCTAATAGCAATGTTATAGTATGAATTCTTTGAACACCATTATTGCTAATGCCATGGAAAAGTCTAAGCTTGGGGAAGCTAGTTTATATGAAAATTATCTTTTTAGTTCCCCAAGCACGGAGGAGAAAATTTGCTTTGATGATGAGCCTATGCCTGTTACATATAGTAGTGATCATGATTGGGAAACGCACACTACTTTTGATATTGAAAATGATGATATAGAAAGCTCTAAACTTGTGGATGATGTGTTTGAAAATCCTTTTTCTACTGATGATTATATTCTTGATACATCTCCTCCTAGTAAAAATGATGATATGTTTACAAATCAACACATTTTGGAGGATAACTATTCTATTGCTTATGATGGTATTATTCTTTCTATATATGATGATTACAATGATGAATATGATATTTTCAGTCCACCTACTATTGAGGAGAAATTTTATTTTGATGATACTATGCCTCCTATATTTGATGATTATGGTGATGAGAATAATAATGATAGCTATTTTGTTGAATTTGCTCCCACTACTATTAATGAGAATGACTATGCTTATGTGGAGAGTATTAATTCTTTTATGCATGTGGCTCGTGATAAGAATGTTTTATGTGATAGCTATATTCTTAATTTTATGCATGATACTACTGAAAGTTATTATGAGAGAGGGAAACATGGTTTTATGCATCTCAACAATATTAAGTTTCCCCTCTTTATGTTGAATTTTTTGAAATTACACTTGTTTTGCTTTCCTATGCTTGTTGCTTTGCGCTTCGTTGACTTGTTTTTCTACAAGATTATTTATCATAGGAAGTGGGTTAGAATTAAATGTGTTTTATATTTGCTTATTAATTCTCTCTTATTGTGTTTAAACTCTTATTCTTATGTTAGCATCTTTTAAAAATCATTGTGCCTAGCTGAAAAGCGTTAAAGAAAAACGCTACCGGGAGACAACCCGTTTTATTTCTCCGTTTTCAACCCGTTTTCCTTCGTTTTATTTTGTTTTCTTTGCACCCGGGTATTGTCTATTTCCTTAGCAACCCCGCTATATCTTTTCTTTTGTGTTTTTGTTGATCCAAGTAAAGCCTCTAGTGGAAAGTTGAGGCTATATTTCGGATTTCTACGCACGAAACAGATTTCTGTTGTCCACTGTTTATTCCGTCTAAAATCACAGAAAATTCTAAATTACCTGAGTTGTTTTGTGTGTAATCCTGGGCTGTATACGCAAATTTTCTTAGTTGAACACTTTTTGATTTGAGCAACAGAAGGTTTTCGAAAAAATCGATCTTTACCCACTGTTCTGTTTTGACAGATTTCTGTCAATAATTGCATTTGCCTCTTAATCTCTTTCTTTTGGTGCTCTTTTGAAAAAAAGAGTTTTAAAAGAAGTTGTGAAAATAGCTAATGTGTTTATGAGTGTTAGGCTTGTGTTGAAACTGAACAATGTGAATTTATTATTCCGATTGCACTAACGTTGCTAATGAAGATTGTGAGAAGTTTGGTGTGAAGGAAGTTTTCAAGGGTCAAGAGAAGAGGATGATATGATGTGCTCAAGAAGAGTGAAGAGCCTAAGATTGGGGATGCCCGGGTGGTACATCCCAGCAAATTCCAAGAATACTCAAGCGTCTAATCTTGGGGATGCCTTGGGCATCCCCTTCTTCATCGACAAATTATCAGGTCACTTCTAGTGAAACTATATTTTTATTCAGTCACATCTTATGTGCTTTACTTGGAGCGTCTTTTATTTTTGTTTTCAGTTTGTTTGGTTTTCTTTGCTGTAATAAATGGTTGGATCTTATCATACTTGTGTGGGAGAGAGACACACTCCGTTTTCATTGCTTAGAACACTCTAGTTTTCATTCTTATTGTTCTGTGAGTGTTCACTTTTTGTTCTTATTAGAGATGTTAGTTTTAGTAGTGTTATGTGAGTACTCTCATGTTTGCTTGGTGTAGCATTTGGAGAGTTTTTTTAAAGCATGTTTTGTATGTGCTTGGTTGAGAATAGAAATGCTTATGTGGTAGTTGGTATAGTGGAAAAATTCGCATGGTCTTGTGGATCACTAAAATGCTTCACTTGAATCACTGCTGTTGTTTTGAGATATTAATTTGCTTAATGGATAAACGGGAAGGACTAGTAAGTATAAACTTTTAATGGTTGGTCTAAGAAACTTGAAATTGTGCCACACTTAAATTACCAGCTGATAGAAACAATGGTATATGATTGCTACGAGTGATACATTTATGATCGGCCTTTTGTTACGCGCTACGGTCGGGGTAGCTAACAATGACTTGTCACTGCCATAGACCCTCTTGGAGTGATTTGAATTGTGCCTTGTAAGATGATTTTCTTGCTGTAATATTTTAACTCGTGAGTCTATGTTGCGGTTCTTGGCACTTCCACCATCCATATTTGCTAGCCTCTTCGGTACTGTGCATTGCCCAAGGCATCCCCTTCTTTATCGACAAATTATCAGGTCACTTCTAGTGAAACTATATTTTTATTCAGTCACATCTTATGTGCTTTACTTGGAGCGTCTTTTATTTTTGTTTTCGGTTTGTTTGGTTTTCTTTGCTGTAATAAATGGTTGGATCTTATCATACTTGTGTGGGAGAGAGACACACTCCGTTTTTATTGCTTAGAACACTCTAGTTTTCATTCTTATTGTTCTGTGAGTGTTCACTTTTTGCTAGTACTGCGTTTAGCCTTTGTTTTCATGCATATCTTATTAGAGATGTTAGTTTTAGTAGTGTTATGTGAGTACTATCATGTTTGCTTGCTGTAGCATTTGGAGAGTTTTTTTAAAGCATGTTTTGTATGTGCTTGGTTGAGAATAGAAATGCTTATGTGGTAGTTGGTATAGTGGAAAAATTCGCATGGTCTTGTGGATCACTAAACTGCTTCACTTGAATCACTACTGTTGTTTTGAGATATTAATTTTCTTAATGGAAAAACGGGAAGGACTAGTAAGTATAAACTTTTAATGGTTGGTCTAAGAAACTTGAAATTGTGCCACACCTAAATTACCAGCTGATAGAAACAATGGTATATGATTGCTACGAGTGATACATTTATGATCGGCCTTTTGTTAAGCGCTACGGTCGGGGTAGCTAACAATGACTTGTCACTGCCATAGACCCTCTTGGAGTGATTTGAATTGTGCCTTGTAAGATGATTTTCTTGCTGTAATATTTGAACTCGTGAGTCTATGTTGCGGTTCCTCGCACTTCCACCATCCATATTTGCTAGCCTCTTCGGTACTGTGCATTGCCCTTTCTCACATTGAAAGTTGGTGCAAACTTCGCCAGTGCATCCAAGTCCCGTGGGAGGACTTTGTTCTCCTACACATAAGCTCATATATTCTTCCTCAAAACAGCCACCATACCTACCTATCATGGAATTTCCATAGCCATTCTGAAATATATTGCTGCACAACATCCACCTCCATTATGTTACTTGATGATGATGTTCATGGTTATTTATGCATACTGCTACACTAGCAGGAGCATGAAGTTGGATACATCATAGATATTCCATTATGAGTTATGAGTACTAAAAGTGTGATGATTCATTGTAATATAGGATGTTGCCCCTACCAGTGAGGATATATAAAAAAATGAAAAAAATGAAAAATCCCAAAAAGAAAAAAGGGCCAAAGAGAGAATAAAGATAGAGAGGGCGCATCACTATCCTTTATACCACACTTGTGCTTCCTGTTTAGCACCAATACTTCAGTTTGGAGAGAGTTTTCATATTATCATTCATTCATAACTATGTGGGGAACTTTACATTATAGAACTTGGCTTGTATATTCCAATGATGAGCCTCCTCAAATGAGCTCTAGGTCTTCGTGAGCAAGCAAGTTGGATGCATCCCCACTAGTTCCATTGGAGAACTTTCATACATTTATAGCTATATGTGCATCCGTTCTGTGGAAATCCCTACTCCTTGCATAGCTTCGGTTGTAAGACTTTCTCTTGTCTAATGACCACTTTCAGCTTTGTGAGCCTTTCTTCCATTGACCTTGCAAACCCCCCATAATGTTCTCTTAGGCATAAAATCCCGATGCCAGGGATCAACGCAGAATACTTGCTTGTTTTTAGTGCGCAAATAGTTTAAGATTCAAGCATTGCATCGTGTGGAAAGCTTGACTTGATCCTAACAGGGGTTGTGAAGCGTTTGACGTGCATGTGATGGCTAGGTTGAGACTCCAAGTGCAGAGTGTGTAGCTAGTGGCAAGCCTTCTTCCCCACGAGGGTGACTCGAGGGTTTATATCGAACTCTTGGGGAGCCAGTATTTCAGCAGTTGTCTTCCAAGCTTCCTCCAGGATCCTGCAAACAAGTAGAGAATTTTGTGCCCTCAACCTCACCAAGTGGTTCTCAAGCATGTAACATCCCAAGTATGAAAACTTCCATTTAGAATGTTTGATTCTTGTTTAATTAAAGTTTTGCATCATGTCATCATACTCATTCCTCTGTTTGCATTTGTTTTCATTTGGTTTGCATCTGTTTTTATTTGTTTTCACAATTGAAATTCAAACAATTTTCAAATGCTTTGTTTCATACTTGTCATGTTACAATTTCTCAAATAAAAGGTTCAAATAACACTTCCATTTGTTTCCATGAAAAATAAAAAGGCTCAACTATTAATTAGTTCTTAATAATCCACTTAATCCAAATTGCATCCAAAAATTCAAATCACATTCACAAACAGCACCCAAATTTGTAATTATGAAAATTACAACACAATTATAATCATTTGCTTCCAATTAAAATTATATGATCACCCTATTTAAAATCTTGTTTTCAATAATCAATTAATCACCAAAATTCATTCAAATTCACTCCAAGTTCAAACAGCAACATAATTCAATTAATTTTGTAATTCAAAACTTGCAATTTGTTATTATTACATTAAGGAGTTGTCACAAATTTTCCCCTAATTTTTCCTAACTCCAAACTCTCATTTTCTTCCATTTCTATTTTCTGCAAAAAAAAAACTAACAGAAAAAATAAAAAAATAAATAAAAAAGGAAAACTTACCAGAGGAGGGGAGCCAGCGCAGGCCCAGCCCACCTCCTCGTTCTGGTACCCCTTCGCTCGCTCCCCTCTCTTCTTCCCGCGGTACGGCAGGCATCTGAGCGGCGCCACGTCGACGCCGCCGCGAGCAGACGGCCGGGAGCAGCCCTAGCCCCCTATAAGATACCCCCCTAGGACCCCCCGAGCTAGCCCTAGACCACATGCTACCCTCCTCCCTCGAGCTCCGCCGCCAATTTCCCCTCTCTCTGTCGCAATCGCCACCTCTCTGCAACCTCTCCGGCGCCACCGTGACTGAATCCACCATGCCCGCCGCCGCTGCCTTGCGCCACCTCCCAACTTAGCTGCGGGGATCGAACCACCGCATCTTCCTCGTCGTCGTCAACACCACTGCAGCCGCGGAGGGAGTCCACAGCGCCGCCGCCATCCTCTCCCTTGCCGCCGGCGACAGCAAACTACCCCGAGCCGCGGCTACGACTACATCGACGGTGATCACCGTACCCTCACCCCTCTCCTACCTCTCTCTGCTTGCGCGAGCACCACCGCACACCGCAGCACACACTCGAGCCCAGCAGCAGCACGAGCACGCCGTCCACGGCAGCTCGCCGCCGGTCGTTTTCCCTGTCAAAGTTCAGAAACGCGCGCTGTTAAAAATTCAGTTAAGCAGCGAACTGAACCTTAACCTGTTCGCGTCCCTTATACTGATAAGAAACGATTCGCAGCGCACTGGTTGCAGTGCATGCGCGCGCGCAGCAGGGCACAGGTTCGAGCCGTGGCGCCCGCGGGATTTATCCCAAACTTTTTGCGCAGCGCACTGACAGGGTGGCCCCCCCTGTCAGCTGCTGTGTGGCATTGCTGCCACGCGTGCATCCACGCTGGCCCAGGGCCCACTGGCAGTGCCTAGGGTAGATAACTGCGTGGTGTAAAAAGTTTCAGCCTTTTTCTTTTTCATTTTAAGTCCTATTTCATCACAGATTGGTCCCTAGTTTTAAAATGTGAATAACTTTTAATTTATAAATCCAAATAATAAAAGTAAAATATGTTTGTTGAACCAAATTTAATTCTCTACCTGTTTATAACCTTTGTATTCTGTTTTGAATAATTCAAATGCCTTCAAATTGCAAATTCAAACAATTCATTTGAAATTTGTATAATTGCATAACTAATTCATCCTTAATCCAAATAATGCAAATAAAATATGTTTTCCATGCTATTTCAAACCACCTTTTCAAATATAATTTTGTTTCATGTTTTGAATAATTAAAATTGCTTAAATAATTTAAACCTTGTTTAAATCATTAAAATTTGCTAAATTCATAACTTGCTCAAATTAAATTATTTTTGAACATATAAAATATGTTTTCAAACTAGAAAAGTATAAACTTTTCAAATATGAATTTGAATTTATGTTTTGAACAAATAAAATTCAAATAATATTCATACTTGAATTTAACTCATTTAAAACTTGTTTAATCTTGTTTAATTCATAAATAAATTCATCCTAATTCCTTTTTCAATATTTGAAACATGTAATCCACCTAAAATTTTGTGTTCTTTTCAAATATGAACTTTGTTATCTGTTTTGAACATTTTAACTTGAAGAAAACAACAATTGCTTGTGTGACTCCTTTAAGGAACCAAAATTCTTAACTTAATAACTAAAATTCCAAAATTGGTTAACCCTATTTCCAATTGGTTCTATTGTTATTATTTTGTTGTTTTCTTCATCCATGCATCATGCTAATTCACTTCCACCTGTTGGTTAGCTGTAAAACAATTGTTTCAACCATAATTCTTGGACCTTTTCATATGCAACTCAAATTGCATGTGGGTCCAATTAATTGTGTTATGTTACCATGTCAACTAGTTTATTTTGATGCATCCATTAAATTGACATGCATCATACCATGAATTTGCACTATGCCATGTTATTGATTGTTTATCTTTCTGCATTGTTTGTTTGCTTCTTCTCGGATAGACGACAACGTTGAGACAGACGATACTTACGACACCCCTTCTGAGGATCTAGCTCAGTACCAGGCTGCTGAGTTTGCAGGCAAGTTATCACTCACATGAACCACTGTGTTCCTTTCAACATTGATTACCGATACTTTTCCGTTGTTTATTTCTGCTAGCCCTATGAATAGTTATTTATGTTACGAACCTATCACATGATACCCTGAACCCTGATATTGCCTCACCTCCACTCCTATAACCCCATTGATTGTTGCCCGTGTCTTACTAGCATGCTTAGGGTTGTTTTGCTCGAGTCTGTTACCCGTTACTTTCTGTTACTATATTTCTATTATGTTCTGGGGCTCGATGTTAAACAACAACCTGTTAATTTTGAGGTAATAATAATTTGATGATAAGGCACCGGCAGGAGGCCCGGCGTGGTTTTGAGGCCTGCTAGTGTCGACCCTAATTAGGAAAAGGGTCTTGTCTACTGATCCATGATGAGCGCACTAACCGCATGTGGGAAGCGTGTATGGGCGCCCCCCTTCAATTTGATTCGATTCGCATCTCGTCCAAATCGCCACACTTAGTTCGGGCTTTCCATTTGATGCACGCATATGCAGGTACGAACCCGAGGCCAGGGTGGAACTTTTGTAGTCGGCATTTAGGGCGGCGTGGTCTTCCAGTGCTATGAGGGTCACCTTTTCTTCGTGGGGCTCGATTAGCCGCGCACGCACAGCACGTGGTGCTTTGGGCTTGATGCGAAGAAGAGTTGAGTTGTGTAGAGTGCCTCGCTTGGTGGGTTTGATTCCCGTCTGGCGGGATATTCTTACGTGTACGGCCAAATTGGTGCACCCCTGCAGGGATAAATCTTCTCGAGAAGCCGTGTTTTCCGCGGTTATGGTTAACTCGGTGAAAGTACTGGCTAACAAGTACTCAGAACAACTTACACCTAACTAAGGATAACTTGACTAGTAATAGCTTTATTGCCACAATAACTTGATCCATCATTAATCCAACTGTGTGAGTTATCCTCGGATTTCTTCTTTGGATAAGGGGCGGGATCCAGGATGGGTTTGTTTGGTGGTTAGTTATAGTTGGTTACGATACGCTATCTTATCTCCTTTCTGGTAGCCGGAAGTTGTATCATGTTTCTGTAGTTGGTTAGTGCAGCCAGTTGCAGCATCTTTTATATCCCCTTTCTTCCGTTGAACCCAAGGCATCTGTGCTTGGTGTTGACGGGTTACACTTTGGTGAACTGTGAGTCTTGCTTGCCAGTACGTTTATGTACTGACCCCTTTGGGGCTGTGGTTTCCGCAGACTACGCTTACGAGGATCCCCGTGATGGCTACTACGTGGAGTTTGACGAGGCTGCTGACGAGTAGATAGCGGACCTGGGCAGGATCCGAGAAATCGTGGATGGGCTCCGTCTTTTCGTTTCCGGCTTCTTAAGCCTATTTGGATTTGTCTGTACTCAGACCCTTTGAATGCTTCCGCTGAGATGTAATGATGATATGTTGGGACATGTGTCCTCTGGATGATTGTATTTGCTATCTCTGCTCTAGTGAGAGCTATTTGCAACTTATTTCTGTTTATTTGTGTCTTAGAGATCTGTTGTGTTATCATTTTGTTCAACGTCGTTGACGTACCATGTGTGTGTGGTATGAAGTACGTCAATGGTAGTATCGTGATATCTATGGGATGGTTTACGTAGACGATGAACAGATAGGGGTGGGTTGTCACACATACGTGTGTTGGCCTACTCGTAAGAGATGCGGGTGCCGGTAAGCCCCGTAATCCAACCAACTACTGTTCAACGGAACTGCGAGTATCCTCTAGAAGTCCGGGTGCGACAAATGGTATCAGAGCCTGTCTGCCTGTAGAATCCCTTTTACTGGTCGCAGTTGAGTCTAGAAACTATTTTGTAGCTATATAGGAAAAATGAAACGTGAGAGTAGGAATTCTGCCATTTTATTTCTTTCCCCACCCACCCACCCTTTTCTGGTAAGGAAGTGCAATGTTGTTTTCCCTTCTCATCTAAACTTTCAAGTTAGGTTTTCACCTATCCTGGTTTCTCTAGGATAGTTATATCTACTAGACCATAGGAATGGAGGTGGTTGTGACATGATTTATCATGTTGGCTACTCATGATTGAGAACGGAGGCGTGTAAGCCCCGGAAGCAGATCATCTATTCCTTAAGCAGTAGATATTGATCCTTTAGAAGCCCGGATGGGTTTTCCGTAGTACCTCAGGAGTTTTTGGTCTCTTGTTTCCCGAATGTTGCTTCGATATCCTGTTCTTCTCAACATCCTTTTCGTCCGTTGAAACCTTGTTGTTGCTTTCCACTTCAGTTCTCTACCGGCGTCTAATCAAAACTTCCCCGATCATCTGCAGATGGATCTCAGGTTCTTCCCGCAGGTGGTTCGGATGACTCGTTGCGAGAGCACTGCCGGTTATCCGGAGATGCTGAGAGACATGGTCACTTATCTGGGGTTCCGTTGGGCACCAGAGTACCAGGTCTACGAGCAGCAGCGAGAGTTTGACCAGACCTACTACCAGGCTATAGTCTACATTCTGTCAGATGATGGCATGAGCGTTGTCCACCGCTACGAGGCAATAGGTTCCACAATGGATATGGCCGTGCAGCAGGCAGCTTATGTGAGTCTCACCGTCCTTCGTGCTGACTACTGGGGATTTGACGATTCTATCTATTGCCACATCCCCCGTGGTTACATCACCTCGGAGGGAGCTCATTTCACTCTCTACGACAACCTGGATGTCTACGAGCACGATAACTCCAGGCTGCACACCACCGCTCAGTTTGTGAGGCACAATGACGCAGTTGCCAGCACACTATCTCAGGAGTTGGCTTCAGTCATAGAGCAGCTCTACCTTGCTTTGACTCGTCTGGCGACTTACACCACAGACTTTGTTGGAGATGGGCGCTTTGCACGTTTTGATCAGCCAGTTGGTCGTCGTCTGCCAGATGCTGGAGGTTACGAGCCGATCAGAGGTCCACTCCTCAACCTCGGTGCTGGTTACACTGGGATTCCACGCTTTGGAGCACAGGGAGTCGACGCTATGTACTTCACCACACCTAGAGTCGCTCTCAGACCACGTCAGATCTATGTGGATCGTCGTTCTACCTACTTTCGTGGGCGTGCTCCTCACCGTACCTCTCGTCGTACTACTCACCGCCGTCCTGCGTGATGAGCATGGGAGTACCGATGTATCCATTCTTAGCTATGTTTAGTTATCCTTTGGCATTCGAACCATTTATGGTGTGTTGGATATTCTGATGTATTTGAACATGTGATGATGTACCTGTTGGTTATCTATTCATGCGTCGGAATAATCTCTCTTTCGGTTACCAAGTCTATCCTTTTCTGTTGTTGTGCTAAAATGCATTTCCATTCAGGATGCCGCCAACAAGGAACACCCCGCCTGAGCCACCGCCAATCACGGAGCTGTTGACTCAGATGACTCAGGTCGTAACGCAGATGGCCCAGTTCCAGGCTAATCAGCACAACAACCAGAACGCTCCACGAGTCAGTATCAAGGAGTTTCTGAGTCTGGGACCGAGAGCTTTCGTGGCAACACGCAAGCCTCTGGATGCTGATGACTGGACCCGTGAGATGGCCAAGGCTTTGGACATTGCTCACGTTGCTGAGAAAGACAAGGTCAAGTATGCCTCCTACCTACTGAAGGGTCAGGCAGCTACTTGGTGGGAGAACTACCAGACCATGAGAGCTGGCTACCCAATCACCTGGGGTTGTTTCAAGGAAGCCTTACTGAAGCACCACATTCCAGATGGTCTCATGGAAAGGATGCGTGAAGAGTTTTGCTCTCTCAAGCAGGGCAAGCTGGACGTCATTGGCTATCAGAGTGAGTTCAATCGCCTCGCTCGTTACGCTGGTGATGAGGTGTCCACTGAGGCTAAGAAGATGGCAAGGTTCCGCAGAGGTTTTAACCCGGAACTCATGTACGCCCTCACCAACATCAAGGCCAAAGACTTCGAGGAGCTCGTTAACACCGCGCTCAATGAAGAAAATGGGCGCAAGGCGTTCGAGGAGTCTCGAAAGCACTCACGTGAGGGTGGTTCCTCCTCCAACATGACCACCCCTCCGCAGAAGCGCCGCATCTGGGTGCCAAATGGTGCTGTCACTAGGGCTCCATATGCCCAAGCTTCTCCAGGCTTCGCTCCCCGCCCACCCAACCCAGCTCACATGCAAGGTCAGAGGTTTTCAATGGGGCAGCCAAGGCCAGATACTCCTCGTGTCGTCACTTGCTACAAATGCAAGCAGACGGGGCATTACGCTGACAAGTGCACTCAGAGGCAGCTACCTCCACCACCACCTCGTCCCAACACGAACCAGGCAATGGTGCGTGCTCCCCCGGCTAAAGCCTTCAACTCCAACAACAGGCCTGTCGGGAGGACCGCAAGGGTGAATCATGTCAAGGTCGACAAAGCTGAGGAAGCTGCTGACGTCGTTCTCGGTACATTACCCGTAAACTCTTTTCCAGCTAAAGTGTTGTTTGATACCGGAGCATCGCATTCTTTCGTGTCAAAGATCTTTGCGACGGCAGTTAAACTACCTTTTGTTGGTTTGGGTTCCCCGCTAGTAGTAAACTCCCCTGGAGCAACTATGCAAACTTCCAAAATCAGTAATGAAAATCAGATTCTAATTGGAGGCCACATATTCCTTGCTTCTCTCATTCAGCTGGGAAATTCTGACATTGATGTCATTCTGGGCATGGATTGGTTGAAGGCCAATAAAGCTACGATTGACTGTGCACATAAGTCAATAACTCTGTTCCACCCTTCTGGCCAGATAGTCTATTCTCCAAATGAATCAAGTTCTGTTCAGCTGTACACCCTCGATGCTAAACCTCTACCTCTACTTGAAAATGTTCCGGTGGTTTGTGAATTCCCTGACGTCTTTCCAGAAGAGTTGCCAGGGATGCCTCCGGACAGAGCAGTTGAGTTCGTGATCGAGCTTGAACCAGGTACTGCTCCAATCTCTAAGCATCCATACAAGATAGATCCTCCTGAACTGAAGCTGTTAAAGGAGCAAATCGATATGTACATGGAAAAAGGTTACATTCAACCTAGTTCCTCCGCTTGGGGTTGCCCAACTCTGTTCGTTGCGAAGAAGGATCAAACAAAGAGACTCGTTGTTGACTATCGTCCTCTTAACGAGAAACCCATCAAAAACAAGTATCCAATTCCTCGTATCGATGATCTTTTTGATCAACTTGCTGGAGCCTCAATATTCTCCAAGTTGGACTTGAGGATGGGTTACCATCAAATAAAGATCAGAAAGGAAGATATTCCAAAAACAGCTTTCACCACTCGGTACGGTCTATATGAATACACCGTCATGTCCCTTGGTCTCACCAATGCACCAGCGACATTCTCTAGACTCATGAATTCTGTCTTCCATGAATACCTCGACAAGTTCGTTGTGGTATATCTTGATGACATTCTGGTCTACTCAAAATCCGAGGAAGAGCATGGAGAACACCTTCGTCTCACTCTCATGAAACTTCGCGAGCATCGTCTATATGCCAAATTCTCCAAATGTGAGTTATGGATTCCAGAAGTTGCTTACCTTGGTCATGTCATCTCAGCCAAGGGCATAGACATTGATCCAGAGAAGGTTAAAGCAATTGTTGATTGGAAACCTCCTAAGACGGTGAAGCAAGTAAGAAGCTTTCTTGGCTTGGCTAGCTATTGCCGTCGTTTCGTCCAAAACTTTTCCAAGATTGCCAAACCTCTCACTGATCTCACAAAGAAGGACAAGAAGTTTGTTTGATCTCCACAATGTGATGAAAGTTTCAATCTTCTGAAGACTAAACTGACTTCTACCCCAGTTCTGGTTGGCCCAGATACTACCAAACCTTTCTAGATATTCTGTGATGCATCTCTCCAAGGTCTAGGTGCAGTTCTTATGCAAGAACGTCAAGTTGTGGCTTATGCTTCACGTCAGTTGAATGCACATGAGCAAAATTATCCCACTCATGACCTAGAACTTGCAGCAGTTGTGTTTGCCCTCAAGAAATGGAGGCAATACTTGTTGGGTAATCGCACTGAAATCTTTTCCGATCATAAGAGTCTGAAATACATCTTCACTCAACCAGATCTAAACCTCAGGCAAAGGAGATGGATTGAAAAGATTAAAGACTTTGATCTCACCATTTCTTACACTCCAGGCAAGGCTAATGTTATGGCCGATGCTCTCAGTCGCAAGTCGTATTGCAATAATCTCATGATCATGGAAAGCCAACCTCCACTTCATGAAGAATTCCAGAAGCTGAACCTTGGTCTTGTTCCTCAAGGCTATCTTGCTAGCTTGACAGCCAGTCAAACTCTCGAGGACAAGATTCGTTCTGAACAACTTCGTGATGCTGAAATCAAGAAGATGGTAGAACACATCAAAGAAGGCAAGGAGAAATTCAAGTCCTTCTCAATTGATGACAAGGGAACTGTGTTATTCGAAGGACGCATTGCAGTTCCTCAAGTTCAAAGTCTCAAAGATGTCATTCTCAAGGAGGCTCATGAAACTCCTCTTTCCATTCACCCTGGAAGTACAAAGATGTACCAGGATCTCAAGACGCTGTATTGGTGGCCTGGCATGAAACGTGAAATTGCTCAATACGTTTCTGAATGTGATGTTTGTCAACGTGTTAAGGCAGTCCATCAGAAAACAACCGGTCGACTCCAACCTCTAAAAATTCCTTAGTGGAAGTGGGACATGATTGAAATGGACTTCGTCACTGGTTTTCCAAAGTCCAAGAAGGGCAACGATGCAATCTTCGTTGTTATTGATCGTCTCACTAAAGTAGCTCACTTCTTTGCTGTCAAAGAAACAATCTCAGCTAGCCAGTTAGCAGAGCTCTACACAGCAAAGATTGTTCCTCTTCATGGTGTTCCATTGGAAATAAGCTCAGACCGTGGAAGCATATTCACTTCTCATTTCTGGAAAAGCTTTCAAGAAGCATTGGGCACCAAACTCCTGTTCAGCACAACTTATCACCCTCAGTCTCAAGGGCAAGTCGAAAGAGTCAATCAGATTCTCGAGGATATGCTCAGAGCATGTGGTATCTCTTTTGGCATGAAATGGGAGGATTGCCTTCCATATGCTGAATTTTCCTACAACAACAGCTTCCAGGCAAGCCTAGGCATGGCACCATTTGAAGCACTCTATGGCCGCAGATGCAGGAGTCCAATCAATTGGTCTGGAGCTGGTGAACGTTCACTCTTAGGCCCTGACATTGTTAAGGGAGCCGAGGAGAAAGTTCGCATCATTCGTGACAATCTCAAGATTGCTCAGTCTCGTCAGAACAGCTACTATGACAGCAAGCACATGGATATGATCTATGCACCTGGTGACAAGGCATATCTCCGTGTGACTCCCCTAAGAGGCACTCATCGTTTTGGTATGAAAGGAAAACTTGCACCAAGATACATTGGTCCTTTCAACATTCTCTCAAGGCGTGCGGAAAATGCTATCGTCTTGAACTTCTAGAAAAACTATCCAAGGTGCACGATGTGTTTCACGTGTCACAGCTCAAGAAGTGTTTCAAAGACCCAGATCGTGCAGTTGATCATGATTCCATTGAACTGCAAGATGATCTCTCTTATGAGGAGCACCCTGTTCGTATTCTCGATGAGACCGAGCGTAAGACTCGCAACAAGAGCACCAAGTTCTTGAAAGTGCAGTGGTCGCATCATTCCGATAAAGAGGCAACGTGGGAGACCGAAGAGGATCTTCGCAAGAAGTATCCGGACCTTTTCTCTTCTCAGTAAGGAATCTCGGGGCGCGATTCCTTCAAGGGGGGGCGTTTTGTAACATCCCAAGTATGAAAACTTCCATTTAGAATGTTTGATTCTTGTTTAATTAAAGTTTTGCATCATGTCATCATACTCATTCCTCTGTTTGCATTTGTTTTCATTTGGTTTGCATCTGTTTTTATTTGTTTTCACAATTGAAATTCAAAAAATTTTCAAATGCTTTGTTTCATACTTGTCATGTTACAGTTTCTCAAATAAAAGGTTCAAATAACACTTCCAATTGTTTCCATGAAAAACAAAAAGGCTCAACTATTAATTAGTTCTTAATAATCCACTTAATCCAAATTGCATCCAAAAATTCAAATCACATTCACAAACAGCACCCAAATTTGTAATTATGAAAATTACAGCACAATTATAATCATTTGCTTCCAATTAAAATTATATGATCACCCTATTTAAAATCTTGTTTTCAGTAATCAATTAATCACCAAAATTCATTCAAATTCACTCCAAGTTCAAACAGCAACATAATTCAATTAATTTTGTAATTCAAAACTTGCAATTTGTTATTATTACATTAAGGAGTTGTCACAAATTTTCCCCTAATTTTTCCTAACTCCAAACTCTCATTTTCTTCCATTTCTATTTTCTGCAAAAAAAAACTAACAGAAAAAAAGGAAAACTTACCAGAGGAGGGGAGCCAGCGCAGGCCCAGCCCACCTCCTCGGCCTGGTACCCCTTCGCTCGCTCCCCTCTCTTCTTCCCGCGGTACGGCAGGCATCTGAGCGGCGCCACGTCGACGCCGCCGCGAGCAGACGGCCGGGAGCAGCCCTAGCCCCCTATAAGATACCCCCTAGGACCCCCCGAGCTAGCCCTAGACCACCTGCTACCCTCCTCCCTCGAGCTCCGCCGCCAATTTCCCCTCTCTCTGTCGCAATCGCCACCTCTCTGCAACCTCTCCGGCGCCACCGTGACTGAATCCACCATGCCCGCCGCCGCTGCCTTGTGCCACCTCCCAACTTAGCTGCGGGGATCGAACCACCGCATCTTCCTCGTCGTCATCAACACCACTGCAGCCGCGGAGGGAGTCCACGGCGCCGCCGCCATCCTCTCCCTTGCCGCCGGCGACAGCAAACTACCCCGAGCCACGGCTACGACTACATCGACGGTGATCACCGTACCCTCACCCCTCTCCTACCTCTCTCTGCTTGCGCGAGCACCACCGCACACCGCAGCACACACTCGAGCCCAGCAGCAGCACGAGCACGCCGTCCACGGCAGCTCGCCGCCGGTCGTTTTCCCTGTCAAAGTTCAGAAACGCGCGCTGTTAAAAATTTTGTTAAGCAGCGAACTGAACCTTAACCTGTTTGCGTCCCTTATATTGATAAGAAACGATTCGCAGCGCACTGGTTGCAGTGCTTGCGCGCGCGCAGCAGGGCACAGGTTCGAGCCCTGGCGCCGCGGGATTTATCCCAAACTTTTTGCGCAGCGCACTGACAGGGTGGCCCCCCCCTGTCAGCTGCTGTGTGGCATTGCTCCCACGCGTGCATCCACGCTAGCCCAGGGCCCACTGGCAGTGCCTAGGGTAGATAACTGCGCGGTGTAAAAAGTTTCAGCCTTTTTCTTTTTCATTTTAAGTCCTATTTCATCACAGATTGGTCCCTAGTTTTAAAATGTGAATAACTTTTAATTTATAAATCCAAATAATAAAAGTAAAATATGTTTGTTGAACCAAATTTAATTCTCTACCTGTTTATAACCTTTGTATTCTGTTTTGAATAATCCAAATGCATTCAAATTTCAAATTCAAACAATTCATTTGAAATTTGTATAATTGCATAACTAATTCATACTTAATCCAAATAATGCAAATAAAATATGTTTTCCATGCTATTTCAAACCAACTTTTCAAATATAATTTTTTTTTCATGTTTTGAATAATTAAAATTGCTTAAATAATTTAAACCTTGTTTAAATCATTAAAATTTGCTAAATTCATAACTTGCTCAAATTAAATTATTTTTGAACATATAAAATATGTTTTCAAACTAGAAAAGTATAAACTTTTCAAATATGAATTTGAATTTATGTTTTGAACAAATAAAATTTAAATAATATTCATACTTGAATTTAACTCATTTAAAACTTGTTTAATCTTGTTTAATTCATAAATAAATTCATCCTAATTCCTTTTTCAATATTTGAAACATGTAATCCACCTAAAATTTTGTGTTCTTTTCAAATATGAACTTTGTTATCTGTTTTGAACATTTTAACTTGATGAAAACAACAATTGCTTGTGTGACCCCTTTAAGGAACCAAAATTCTTAACTTAATAACTAAAATTCCAAAATTGGTTAACCCTATTTCCAATTGGTTCTATTGTTGTTATTTTGTTGTTTTCTTCATCCATGCATCATGCTAATTCACTTCCACCTGTTGGTTAGCTGTAAAACAATTGTTTCAACCATAATTCTTGGACCTTTTCATATGCAACTCAAATTGCATGTGGGTCCAATTAATTGTGTTATGTTACCATGTCAACTAGTTTATTTTGATGCATCCATTAAATTGACATGCATCATCCCATGATTGTGCACTATGCCATGTTATTGATTGTTTATCTTTCTGCATTGTTTGTTTGCTTCTTCTCGGATAGACGACGACGTTGAGACAGACGATACTTACGACACCCCTTCTGAGGATCTAGCTCAGTACCAGGCTGCTGAGTTTGCAGGCAAGTTATCACTCACATGAACCACTGTGTTCCTTTCAACATTGGTTACCGATACTTTCCGTTGTCTATTTCTACTAGCCATATGAGTAGTTGTTTCTGTTACGAACCTATCACATGTTATCCTTTAACCCTGAATATTGCCTCACCTCCACACCTATAACCCCTTTGCTTGTTGCCCGTGTCTTACTAGCATGCTTAGGGTTGTTTTGCTCGAGTCTGTTACCCGTTACTTTCTGTTACGATATTTCTATTATGTTCTGGGGCTCGATGTTAAACAACAACCTGTTAATTTTGAGGTAATAATAATTTGCTGATAAGGCACCGGCAGGAGGCCCGGCGTGGTTTTGAGGCCTACTAGTGTCGACCCTAATTAGGAAAAGGGTCTTGTCTACTGATCCATGATGAGCGCACTATCCGCATGTGGGAAGCGTGTATGGGAGCCCCCCTCAATTTGATTCGATTCGCATCTCGTCCAAATCACCACACTTAGTTCGGGCTTTCCATTTGATGCACGCATATGCAGGTACGAACCCGAGGCCAGGGTGGAACTTTTGTAGTCGGCATTTAGGGCGGCGTGGTCTTCCAGTGCTATGAGGGTCCCCTTTTCTTCGTGGGGCTCGATTAGCCGCGCACGCACAGCACGTGGTGCTTTGGGCTTGATGCGAAGAAGAGTTGAGTTGTGTAGAGTGCCTCGCTTGGTGGGTTTGATTCCCGTCTGGCGGGATATTCTTACGTGTACGGCCAAATTGGTGCACCCCTGCAGGGATAAATCTTCTCGAGAAGCCGTGTTTTCCGCGGTTATGGTTAACTTGGTGAAAGTACTGGCTAACAAGTACTCAGAACAACTTACACCTAACTAATGATAACTTGACTAGTAATAGCTTTATTGCCATAATAACTTGATCCATCATTAATCCAACTGTGTGAGTTATCCTCGGATTGCTTCTTTGGATAAGGGGCGAGATTCAGGATGGGTTTGTTTGGAGTTAGTTATAGTTGGTTACGATACGCTATCTTACCCCTTTCTGTTAGCCGGAAGTTGTAGTATGTTCTGTAGTTGGTTAGTGCAGCCAGTTGCAGCATCTTTATACCCCCTTTCTTCCGTTGAACCCAAGGCATCTGTGCTTGGTGTTGACGGGTTATACTTTGGTGAACTGTGAGTCTTGCTTGCCAGTACGTTTATGTACTGACCCCTTTGGGGCTGTGGTTTCCGCAGACTACGCTTACGAGGATCCCCGTGACGGCTACTACGTGGAGTTTGACGAGGCTGCTGACGAGTAGGTAGCGGACCCGGGCAGGATCCGAGACATCGTGGATGGGCTCCGTCTTTTCGTTTCCGGCTTCTTAAGCCTATTTGGATTTGTCTGTACTCTGACTCTTTGAATGCTTCCGCTGAGATGTAATGATGTTATGTTGGGACATGTGTCCTCTGGATGATTGTATTTGCTATCTCTGCTCTAGTGAGAGCTATTTGCAACTTATTTCCATCTTTTGTGTCCTAGAGATATGTTGTGTTATCATTCTGTTAAACGCCGTTGACGTACCATGTGTGTATGGTATGAAGTACGTCAATGGTAGTATCCTGATTTCTATGGGATGGTTTACGTAGACGATGAACAGTAGGGGTTGGTTGTCACACATACGTGTGTTAGCCTACTCGTAAGAGATGCGGGTGCCGGTAAGCCCCGTAATCCAATCAACTACTGTTCAACGGAACTGCGAGTATCCTCTAGAAGTCCGGGTGCGACAAAGCACAAGGTGTGAGACTTCTAAATTGCAATGCAAAACTAAAAGTAAATGTGCAATAATTAAATCTACTACTAAATGCAAATGAGAAAATAAATATGCAATGGATTGTTTTTGTATTTTTGTGATGCAAGTGGTGATGGAGATAATGTAAATTCGAATTGGAGATGCAAGTAAAGTAAAGTGCAAGTAAAATAAATTGCAGCAAAGTAACTAGAGTGTTTTCTTATAATTAAAATAGGATCGGGGTTCATGGTTTCACACTTGCATTCTCTCAAATAAAGTGGTAGACGGTGGACATAAAGAATTACATGTGAGATTACAATAACATGTTTAACATTGAGTACTTTCATATGGGCATCATGTCCTAGCATAGAGATCTCTACGGTCATATTGATCCTTCTTATACTCCACCAAGATGCGAAATAAATAATAACACCTCGATAATTAAGGAAAAACCAGAGTATAGCTTTAAGCAATGTGACATGAAGTTGAAGTAAGAACTTGCTAGATCTAGTCATGGAGATTGATTAGTGTCACTTCAAATCCCCGGTAACAAGGTACTCCTTTTTATCCCTAGTGAGGTAACTAAGAAAGGTTTAACAAAACCTAAGTGGATCGCTGAACTTCTGTCACTTTCACATCACTAGCCACCCCCCGTTACTCCAACTAATGCACCCATCACCCCACACACGCTCTCAAGAACTAGATTGATCAAAGCTAGCAAATAAGAACAGGGTACATAAGATACATCTACTCAAATAACTCAAGAGAAATAATTGCAATCTCAGATTCAATAACTCATAGAAAAGATCCACCACATAGGAATTACAACGGTGCCCGTAATCATGTGAGGCAGCTCATACGGATCTAATTAGTGAAGCACATAGAGAGAGAGATACAAGTGCTACTTCCACAAACCCATAGCCCTGGGATGGACTACTCCCTCTTCATGGAGATGTCGATGGAGATGGCGTTGGAGGGGTAGGAGATCACACCGGCGGCGCCCCGCTGGAGTTTTCCCCCTCCAATCTGGAACTTCTGGTCTTTGTTTCGGTGTTTTGGTGTTTCGGCGGCGCTCCTCTCCATAAGGGTACGGGGGACCCTTTTTATAGTCGGTTTTAGGTCAAGACGGAGTCGGTAAGTCGAAGATGGAAGGAATTGGGGCCATAGGGGCCAAAAGGGGGCCTCTCACGCGGCCAAGGAATCTGGCCGCGTGGAGGGTCCTCTTTTGGGCCTCCTTGCCCAATTCTCGTGGATCCTTCGCCCGCAAGTCTTCTCCTTCCAAGAAAATGACCCCCGCAGATTTTCAGGTGATTTCGCGGAAGTTTTCCCCCTGAAACATCAAAAATATAGAAAACGGGGTTTCTGACAGGCAGGGTTAATTCCATAAAAGTTGGGGGACTTTGTAATTTAACCCCAAAATACTATAAAACATTGAATTATACCCTTATATGATGCAATATGTAATAGAAATCCATGTGAAAATATGCAAAATTCATCTATGCATTTTACATGCATCAACATCCGCAAGCTTAACCCATGCTCTTCCTCGAGTATGAAGGTGATAAAACTAAGATGGGTTTTGCATATGAAACAATCATGGGATATCAAGGAGGATTATTCATGCTACATATAATCAAATGATTAATACTAGAAATGAGTAGCAATATACAATTCATGTTGTAAGAAATATCAAATATGCAAGCAAAGATGCTTCATGAAAGTTCACAAAGTGTATAATGAAATAAAAGCACTATGGACCAAATGCATACATAAAATGAAAAATAAAATCCTATATTGGTCAAAGAATAGCATAATGGAGAATAGAAAATATGGTGGACACTTTGGAGAAAATTGAGTAGAGGTAAAACATGATCAAGTCTTATTTAGCCTCTAAATTATTCAACTAAAATTACTAATTGAAATGTGGTATCCATTGATCTAGGACTCTCATTGCCCCTTTATCACTAGCATCTTAAAATTGTGAGTATTGAAGTAATGAGAATGACAATGTGGTTGAAAGCCTCATGCCCCGTGAGTGTGAAAAGCTACTCCATGATTACTCAACTTAAGATTACTAATAAGCTTTGTACAATCATAATAAGTATTAATGACATCATAGAGAACCCCAAAGAGGTACCTCTTGCCCCATGACATGGAAACAAGCCCATGTCACAATGACAAGACAAACAAACGGAGTAGACTCATCATCCTTTTCATTTTCATTCACTATTATGCATAGCTTCTTATTTTATTGTAGGATGTGTTGTAGAGTCACTCAAGCTGTAAGTAAATTTCCACCATGATAAAGCATGGCTTGGGTTAGCGGCCCAATGCGTTTCTCTAGTCATATAGATACTTACTCATCAAAACTTACTATTCCTCTATTTCATTTCGGCATGGCAGGAGTCCAAAAACAAAAGTACATGATATCAACCAAATGTAAATTTTTGTGCAATGTTGAAATCTTTCCGGTGATACACGTTTATAGCTAGCTCCCAACCACACACTTTTCAAACGCAAAACTTGTGGCTCCCATTATTGGGTCATGTTTATTAGATGCATAAAAAGTAAAGTGTGCCTTCAAAAGTTCGTGAGAGTCCTATCCCAAGTTCAACCCATGACAATTAATAAAGTGAATATCTTAATTTAGAACATAAATAACACAATAACATGGTGAACATACTCGGAATAGCAATGAAGCTAATGGGAAGATATGGTGGACTCACTGGAAATACTTGGCTAAGGAGTGTTGGAAACAAGTTTTTACTTGTTGGAATTTTTAAATTTTTGGCTAGCAAGAGGGAGATAGTTGACCAGGTACTATGCATGCATATGTCCATAGAACTACTCATTTCATGAAAAACTAAATAAACCAGCAATTAACATCAAGGACATGAATAAGAGATAGCTCAAGACAACATTATTGCAAATTTCTACACATAAAAAGCCTATAAATCATGCAAACATATGTAGCTCTTCAAATCAACCATGGCATCCCTATTCCAAGTCATAATACTAGAATCCAATACATTCCAACCCCAAACTCCAGTAGCTCAATCTCATATAAAATGATGGTGGTGGTCTTATCAAAACAAAAATAAAAACAAAAACTAGACGCTTCAAGTCTCTACGATAAATGCTTTGCTTAGAAAAACAGAAAGTAGACGTGTGCTAACCAAAAGAGTGTAGCTCCAGTGGGGTGTTAATCACATCCCCAAGCTTATGGCTTTCACCATTCTTGGATGTCTTGAGGCGCAGCTCCTCTATTCCCTGTGAAAAAACTTCACAAAACATGTTTCTCCCATTCTTTTTCTGTGGGGTGAGATTAGTAAGGACAAACAAATCACATGCTTGTTGTGGAAAATTCCAAATCAAATGCTCCAGTAGATAGAAAATAAGGTTCATTATGTTTTATGTTCACTCTCTTGCTTGAAAGAATCATGGAAATTCGATTCCCAAGCCCAAAGAGTGCATAAAACAAAAGAAGGCAGAATCTGTCCAGAAAATCAGCAGCAGCAAAACGAACGTTTTTCCCTAATCTAGACTCGTCAAAAAATTAAGCTAATTTATGTGCTTACAGAGGACAAAAAGTTTCAGAACATACTAAAAAATTAGCTCAATCCAACATACCAATAAAAAACGTAAAATCATACGGTGAGCAGACTCGTGCTGAAACAGAAATTTCATGCACTAGGATAGCAACTTATAAGTCCAAATGGGTTTAACTTGACTCTTTATTGAAAACTCCAGAATTAAAACAAAAAAAACTAATCTCTTGATACAGCAAGAGGACACTAGGAAAATCCAAACAAAAACAACCGGGTTGTCTCCCGTAAAGCGCTTTCTTTATAGCCATATAGCTAGGCTTTACTTACTTGATAATCAAGAGGGATAAAGCTCATGAGGGAGCTTGTTCTTCAGCGTGCCCCTCTTCCTTGGGAAGTGCTCCATGCTTTTCTTGTGAGGGAACTGAAACTTTACATTCCCTTCCTTGGAGTCTATGATTGCACCTGTAGTACGAATAAAAGGTCTACCCAAAATAATAGGACTAGGGGATTTATCCCCCATATCCATAATAATGAAATCAACGGGTACGAAAGTCATGTGCAATTCAATCATAACATCTTTTACTTGTCCTACAGCATGTTTAGTAGAGTTATCAGCAAGGACAAATTCACTTGAGCACTTTTCTAAATTTTCTAGTTCTAGAGAGTACCGATACACTAGAACCTAGATCTAACATAGCATGGTGAATTTCTTTTCCAATTGAAACTAGCACCTTGGGGATCCATGCATCCCCAAGCTTAGGAGGTATCATGGCCTCATTCTTGTACCTAGCAATTTTTTCTTGCAAGACATGATTAGCAATATAAGATCCAAAGCCAGGTTGATTAACATTTATAGTGGGATCACTAGCAAATTTTTGTAGAGTAGCAATAAGTTCTTGCAAGCTACTTTTTTCTAAATCAAGCAATGGATCCTTAATTTCAGTAAGCATCATAATTTCCTCTACTTTACTCTCTAATTTAGCTAGCATGCTTGATTCATGAGGACTAATTTCATCTTTGCTAGCAAGATAACACATATATGGAAGTAAATATTCAGGGTACTTCACTATTTCATTCAAAGTTTCTTCTAAGCTAGTAGGGACATACTCACTTGTATTCTCAGCAATATGATCAATATTTCAATAATAGGAGCAGCAATAGTAATAGAATTCATTCTTACACTAGGTTGTGCGTGTGGCTTTCCTGCTGACATGCTTAATAGAGTTGCTTGATTATCAGCTAATTTTGACAATGCTTTATCTAAATTCGAAGATTGAAGTTGCAATCCTTTAATATCACTACTAATGGATGCAATAGACTTATTTAACTCATGTATCATAGCATTGTGACTAGCAACTTGTTCCATAAGCAATTTATTAGTTTCAGAAATTTCACTAGAAGGCTTCCACTTATTTTCATTAGCATTAGGATATGGAACAAAAGGTTTATTTGGCACATAAGGAGGTTTACTATATGAATTGTAAGCATTACCAAAACCATTGCTACCATAATTTCTAACAAAATTAACATCCACACTTTCAGAATTACTACCAACTAGCTCCTGCAAAGGCACATTCTCCATATTTTGTTTATTAATAAAAGCAAGAATAGTGTCCATTTTAGAAGACAAATCATTGGTTTCTTCAATTGAGTTTATTTTCTTATTGGGATTGGGTGCTCTTTCAGTATTCCATTGACTATAATTTTGCAATATGCTTTCTAATATGCTCTTAGCCTCTCCTACAGTTTTACTCATAAAGGCACCTCCAGCAGCAGAATCAAGTATATTTCTAGACATGTAGTTTAGACCATTATAAAAAGAGTGTATTATGGTCCATTCATTTACTCCATGTGATGGACATGTTATAATCATTAATTTAATTCTATCCCATGCCATGGCTACATGTTCATTATCATTTTGCCTAAATGAGAGGATATTATTCCTATTTTGCAAAATTTTAACGGGAGGATAATATTTCTTAATGAAAGCTTCTTTTAAATCATCCCAAGACTTTATACTAGCTGTAGGTAGTGAAAGTAACCATTCTTTAGCCTTTCCTCTAAGTGAAAAAGGAAATAATTTCAGTTTTAAAACACTATTTTCCACATTTTTAAATTTTTGCATATCACATATTTCCATGAAATCATGAAGATGCATAGAGGCATCCTCCATAGCACTACCACCAAATTGCTCTCTAGTAATTAAATTCAATAAACTAGGACTTACTTCATAGCTTTCAGCTTGTATTTCAGGTGTAGTAATTGGCCTAGCAATGAATTGGTCATTGGGTGTATTTGTGTAGTCACTTAATTTAGTTCTATCACCCATTTTAACAGTTTTTATGTAATTTTTAATTTTTTATCCAAAACAAAAGTAAAGTAACTAGGCAAATTCGAAATACTAAAATAATCTAGATAACTAAATGCAAAGCTAAAATGCAAACTAAAATAAAATATGCAAGACAAAACAAAAACAAGAACAAAAACAAAAACAAGACAAGAAAAAAAACAATCTACTTGAAAGAAGGTGGAGATAGAAAGGACGGTACTCACGTAGGTGCAACCTCCCCAAGCTTAGGTGTTTGCACACCTTGTTGGTGATGAAGACTTCTTGTGAGCTCCCTTGGACAACTCCTTCACCTATGGCTCCCCGGCAACGACGCCAGAAAAACGCTTGATGGCTAGGTTGAGACTCCAAGTGCATAGTGTGTAGCTAGTGGAAAGCCTTCTTCCCCACGAGGGTGACTCGAGGGTTTATATCGAACTCTTGGGGAGCCAGTATTTCAGCAGTTGTCTTCCAAGCTTCCTCCAGGATCCTGCAAACAAGTAGAGAATTTTGTGCCCTCAACCTCACCAAGTGGTTGTCAAGCACAAGGTGTGAGACTTCTAAATTGCAATGCAAAATTGAAAGTAAATGTGCAATAATTAAATCTACTACTAAATGCAAATGAGAAAATAAATATGCAATGGATTGTTTTTGTATTTTTGTGATGCAAGTGGTGATGGAGATAATGTAAATTCGAATTGGAGATGCAAGTAAAGTAAGTGCAAGTAAAGTAAATTGCAGCAAAGTAACTAGAGTGTTTTCTTATAATTAAAATAGGATCGGGGTTCATGGTTTCACACTTGCATTCTCTCAAATAAAGTGGTAGACGGTGGACATAAAGAATTACATGTGAGATTACAATACCATGTTTAACATTGAGTACTTTCATATGGGCATCACGTCCTAGCATAGAGATCTCTACGGTCATATTGATTCCTCTTATACTCCACCAAGATGCGAAATAAATCATAACACCTCGATAATTAAGGAAAAACCAGAGTATAGCTTTAAGCAATGTGACATGAAGTTGAAGTAAGAACTTGCTAGATCTAGTCATGGAGATTGATTAGTGTCACTTCAAATCCCCGGTAACAAGGTACTCCTTTTTATCCCTAGTGAGGTAACTAAGAAAGGTTTAACAAAACCTAAGTGGATCGCTGAACTTCTGTCACTTTCACAGCACTAGCCACCCCCCGTTACTCCAACTAATGCACCCATCACCCCACACACGCTCTCAAGAACTAGATTGATCAAAGCTAGCAAATAAGAACGGGGTACATAAGATACATCTACTCAAATAACTCAAGAGAAACAATTGCAATCTCAGATTCAATAACTCATAGAAAAGATCCACCACATAGGAATTACAACGGTGCCCGTAATCATGTGAGGCAGCTCATACCGATCTAATTAGTGAAGCACATAGACAGAGAGATACAAGTGCTACTTCCACAAACCCATAGCCCTGGGGTGGACTACTCTCTCTTCATGGAGATGTCGATGGAGATGACGTTGGAGGGGTAGGAGATCACATCGGCGGCGCCCCGCCGGAGTTTTCCCCTCCAATCTGGAACTTCTGGTCTCTGTTTCGGTGTTTCGTCGGCGCTCCTCTCCGTAAGGGTACGGGGGACCCTTTTTATAGTCGGTTTTAGGTCAAGACGGAGTCGGTACGTCGAAGATGGAAGGAATTGGGGCCACAGGGGCCAAAAGGGGGCCTCTCACGCGGCCAAGGAATCTGGCCGCGTGGAGGGTCCTCTTTTGAGCCTCCTTTCCCAATTCTCGTGGATCCTTGGCCCGCAAGTCTTCTCCTTCCAAGAAAATGACCCCCACAGATTTTCAGGTGATTTCGCGGAAGTTTGCCCCCTGAAACGTCAAAAATATAGAAAACGGGGTTTCTGACAGGTAGGGTTAATTCCATAAAAGTTGAGGGACTTTGTAATTTAACCCCAAAATACTATAAAACATTGAATTATACCCTTATATGATGCAATATGTAATAGAAAACCATGTGAAAATATGCAAAATTCATCTATGCATTTTACATGCATCAACATGATATTGTTGTTCTTGAAAGCTTAAATCATCTCTAATAAACTTTGCACGGTTGATAGTCTTTTAGTATTGATTCATTAAAAGTTTTGCTTCTTTCTTCTTATTTGTTTATGCATTACTTGTTGATATCAAATATAGATCACATCTTTAGTTCATTTGATCCAAGTTTACATGCTCTACTTTACATATTATGATCGAGATTGTGTGGTAGCATGTCACTTCAGAAATTATTTTGTTTTATCGTTTACCTACTCGAGGATGAGTAGGAACTAAGCTTGGGGATGATTTATACGTCTCTAACGTATCTATAATTTCTGATGTTCCATGTTGATATTATGCCAATTGCTACATGTTTTCTCCCTTCTTTATAGCATTTTTACACGTTTTCTAGGACTAACCTATTAACAAGATGCCAAGTGTTAGTTCCCTGTTTTTCTGCTGTTTTTAGTTTCAGAAAAGCTGTTCTGGAAATGTTCTCGAAATTGGAAAATTCGAAGCCCAGAAGTCTTAGAAGTCCCGGAAGCTTCCAGAAGTCCCGAAGAGCCCCGGAGGGGGGCCACAGGGTGGCCACACCATGGGGTGGCGCGGGTCCGCCTGGCCGCTCCACCTAGGGGTGTGGCCCCCCTGGCCACCCCCCGGCATCACCCTTTCGCCCATATATACTCCCCAAGGCATAAACCCTAAAAGAATCGACCTTTTCCACAAAATACATCCGTAGCTCTGCCGCCGCCGCCAACAAGTTTCAGGGGACGAATCTCTGTTATGGCACCCTGCCGGGACGGGGCAGTGCCCCCGAAACCCATCTCCATTGAATCCACCGCCATCTCCATCGCCGTTGCTGTCTCCTATGATGAGGAAGGAGTAGTTCTCCCCCGGGGCTGAGGGCTCTACCGATAGCTATGTGGTTACTCTCTCTCCCATGGTGGGATCTATATGTGATCATGAGCTTTTGTAATCTATTTGAATTCGTAGATGTTACTCTTCATCTTTTGCTACTCAAGTGCTTTATTAATATGAACTTTGGAGTCACCTTGTCCCGCGGTGTGAAGGTGACAGTGTGCACACCGTGTGTGTCTCCTCTATGAAATTGTGGAGTTTCCGTAGTACCTTCTAGGGTGCCCATAGTGACAGCGTGGGGTTAACTAGACATGGGGATACAAACTTGAGGAGTGCTGTTACAGCCCTACGTAATGATTACTGTTCGTTATCCAACCGGAGAGGGTTAAGAGTAGCATAGTGAGAAAAGCTATCTAGTTATTCATTTACGTGATCATTGTTGAGAGTGTCCTCTAGTGAAAGTAGGAGCCCTAGGCCTTATTTCCAAGCATTGAAACACCGTTTTCCGCCTGTTCTGCTACATGTTTGCTTGATGCCATTTTTATTTCAGATTGCTATTATCACTTATTATCATCCATATTACTTGCATTTCACTCTCTCTTCGCCGAACTAGTGCACCGATATACCTGACAAGTATATTAGGTGTGTTGGGGACACAAGAGACTTCTTGTATCTTGATTGTAGGGTTGCTTGAGAGGGATATCTTTGACTTCTACCTCCCTGAGTTCGATAAACCTTGGGTGATCCACTTAAGGGAAACTTGCTGCTGTTCTACAAACCTCTGCACTTGGAAGCCCAAAACTGTATACAAGAATAGAAGTGTGCGTAGACATCAGACCCCTTTACGAAGATACCACGCAAAGATCTTAATCTTCAGTGGTACCTTCATTAGCCATACTTTTTTGAAGATATCGACTGGCAAATCCGATTGGGTCATAGCTCTATACATGGAATCGAGATAACAATCCGTTCTTTGTTAAATTCCAACGGAACTCATCCCTTCCTGGTGTCAGATTGACCGCGGTCAACCTATGCACTAGTGAATTCCAAGACACACGTCGTGGACCAATGAGATCACGTCTGAACGTCACATTAGGAGGTGATGTTTGCATGACCGTGGCCAGCGTATCATCCTTATGTCGTGCAATGTTGTATAGGGCCAGATATTGTTCTCAGAGTGTGGTATTACCCAACCATTTGTCCTCCCAGAACCTTATCTGTGATCCATCCTTAATATTAAATACCCATAGCGAAAAAATTTGATTTTCGTCGCCATTAAGCTAGCCCAAAAGTGTGAATCACCAGGTTTCCACATAACCTGTGAAAATGCTTTCGAGCCAATGTATTTGTGTTTAAGGATCGTTTGCCAGACGCCATCTTCGGATAGAAGTTTGAAGAGTCATTTTGCAAGCAGAGCTGAGTTCTTGACCTGTAGATCATGAACCCCCAAGCCCTCCTGGTGTTTTTGTTAACAAACTACATCCCATCTGGCCAGCCGATACTTCGTTTTCTCGTTGTCCCCTTGCTAAAAGAATCTTGAACGGAAATAATTCAACTTTTTCAACACTCCTTTAGGTAACTGGAAGAATGATATCATATATAGCACCATATTGGAGAGCACTGAATTTATGAGTACAAATCTTCCACCAAGGGACAACAATTTTCCTTTCCAGCTAGCTAGCCTTTGTTGCAGACGTTCTTCTACTTGGCCCTATTCTGCATTAGTCAATCTCCTATAGTGAATTGCAATACCCAAATATTTAATTGGAAATTGACCTTGCTCGCATCCGAACTACTCGGTATACTGAGCTACTGCATCGTGGGCTTCGCCAAAGTGGAACAATTCACTTTTATGGAAATTAATTTTTAACCCGGAGAGCTGCTCGAACGCTGAAAGTATTAATTTCAGATTCGCAGCTTTTTCCAAATCATGTTCCATGAAAAGAATCATATCATCTGCATACTGAAGGATGGACAATTCCCCATCAACGAGATGTGGAATTACCCCCTCAATTAGGCCACTTTATTTGGCTCTATCAATCATGATCACTAACATGTCTGCCACAATATTAAACAATATGGGGGAAAGTGGACCGCCTTGTCTTAAGCCTTTTTTAGTCTGGAAGTAGCGACCGATATCATCACTTTAATCGCCACACTACCTCCTGACACATAGCTGCGAACCAGAGCACACCATTCTTCTGAGAATCCTTTCATTCTCAGAGTCTGTTGGAGAAACTCGCAGTTCACTTTGTCATAGGCCTTCTCAAATTCTATTTTTAAAATCACACCATTTAGTTTCTTAGTATGCATCTCATGTACGGTTTCGTCTAAAATCACGAACACGTCTAGGATATTCATACCTTGCATAAAGGTTGTTTGCGTAGGTTTTACCACATGATCCTTTACCGAGTTTAACCTGATGGTTGCAACTTTCGTTAAGATTCTAAAACTAACGTTGAGGAGGCATACTGGTCTATACTGTTGTATCCTTTCTGCCTTCAAAACCTTAGGTAACAAAACGATTTCCCCAAAATTAAGGCGGTACAACTCTAAATGTCAAGAATGTAAAACTCCGCCGGACATCCATTTGTACCAGGTGCCTTACTATGCTCCATTTTAAAGACCGCTTTCTTTATCTCCTCTTCCGTGAGGGGAGCAATAAGAAAGGCATTTTCCTCATGGGAGACTTGGGTAATATCATCTATGCGGGACTCGTCCATAGTAATATTACTTACTTCAGGAGCCCCAAACAAAGCTTTATAGAACTTTGTAATATAAGCCTTGAGCTGCTCCTGGCCCTTGATCAGACCTTCGTCCTGGTTAAGAGAATGAATTCGTTTTTTCCTATGTGTCCCATTGGCGACATTATGGAAATACCATGTATTCGAATCTCCTTCTAGAATGAATTGAGGTTTAGACCGTTGGTAGCATTTGAGTTCCTCTTCTTGGTGGGAATTCCGTATGCAAGACAAAGTATGTCAGTCCTGCATTTCTGAAGGGATGAGAATCCAAAAAGCACGGTGAAATCTCTCTTCAGATCGAAGTAGTCATATAATCCTGAACACCATGCACAATTTTCCTGAACACTTTCCTCTTCATCCTAAAGCCGCCACGAAAATTCATGAGATAGGTTTGACGATTTGTACGAAAATAGTCGTTGAACAAAAACACGTGACCAGTTGTCCTGTGATGGTTCTTATTGGTAATCCGGCCTTTATCTGATCTTTCATGCTTGGGAACGATGTCTATCTTGGCTTGCATGTGTAAAAGAGTGGCCATTAAAATTTCATTCTCTTTGTCACCGTTTGCAAGGACGGCCTCCTCGGTCATCATTTGATAAAACATGATCTCATCGTTGCTATCCATACCCTATTGGACAACAATGAAGCAATGAATGAAAAAAAATCAAGCGAACACATTGGCAAACGCCCGAACACCTTGTGTGTGGGGCGCTGGGAGGAAGAGGCGGATCCGGCGGAATGAGTTGCGACAACGCAAAACGAGGACGGACACCGGCAGCGAGCGGCGGCAAGCCAGCATGTGTGGTCACTTTTGAACCTTGTGATGAGTTTGCGATGACAAGGATGGAGGCGACGGTGCGAATTTCCAGCCAAAGGAAACATCATGACGGGTGGGGGCAAATGACTACAAGCCTTTGCCTCTATGTGTCTATGACGCGTGGGTCCCGCCTATGGAGGTCATGTCTAGGAAATGTCCAACACCCCAAAGGAGGCCCAAGTTTGGAGTATCTCGGGGGGTGTCAGACACAATTTGGCTCAGCCCGGACACTTTGGGGGGTGCCGCTCTAGCCGTTTTCCGGTCCGCATCCCCTAGTGAGCCTTTGTGGGGGCACTTGGAGGGTGCCCGTGGAGATGGTCTAAGCAGATTTTGTTTTGCAAATTGGCATCTTACACGTAGAACCCACACGTAGGTGGGTTTGAATCCCCCCCTCTCCCTTCTTCCCCAACCCGACCACCCCCACCTCCCTCAGTCACAAGTGTGTCCATCCCCGTCACCTAACTTGTGAGGCAGACATGCCGCAAGGTTGGAGGCGGCCTACAAGTGCGAGCGTGGCTGAGCCGGCCTCGGCTTAGTCGTTCGCGGCGACGCCCTCCTTGGCTAGGTCGTGCACATCATAGCCGTAGCTAGACGAGGGTGGCAGATAAGAATGGGTGGCGACGAAGAGGGCGTGGAGGCAACTGTGGGCATTGCGCGGTAGCGAGGAGCTCAATTCGACACTGGACAACGGCGTGAAGCTCGGGAAAAGGGTTGCGGACAGCCTCGGGACAGTGCACCGGGGCTCACCGGCGACGGGTGGTGGCGCAGACAGCAGCAGGAATGGCAACCGCGCGCGGGAGGCGGAACAGACGTTGGCGATTCGATCATTTCCGGGCAATTTTGTTGACATGGCACGTGACCCAAAAATTATGGTTCATTGCTCTTGGATTGCCATATTGGGTATTTGGTGGCAAATTTTCGGTCATGACCCAAAAAATTTAGGTTGGGCCTATGGGTAAGTTGTTGGAGCAAGTTTTTTTTTTCCAATTTCCAAAACAGCAGTTTTGGGGTATTGAGAGCAAATATAATCTGTTGGAGATGCTCTTATCTAAAAAAAAAGACCTATCAGGACTAGCCCTTGGTGTTATTTTTTTCATAGATCGAAGGCACGCTCCCTCGTGAAAATCCCCGAAATTCAGCCCCAACGGGACTTGAACTCGGGTCGCTAGGCTAACCACTGCCCACCTAACGGCTGGGCTATCTACACACTTACTAATTACTGCTTCCGCTGTCCAATATTAGTTGTCACTCAAATAGATTATCTAATATAGGACGGAGGAAGTATAATGCTAACTATAGCTAGCTTCCCATGAGCAGGGGCAAGTCATGGATCCAGTTTTTTTTTTTTGCGAGAAAGCTTCCAATCTATTCATCAACAACCATGGTAGTACAAAGAACACTAGAAATAATAAAAATTACATCCAGGTCCTTAGACCACCTAGCGACGACTAAAAGCACTGGAGCGAGCCGAAGGCGCGCCGCTGTCATCGCCCCTCCGTCGCCGGAGCCGGACAAACCTTGTTATAGTAGACAGTCGGGAAGTCGTCGTGCTACGGCCACAAAGGACCAGCGCACCAGACCAGCAACCATCGCCGATGAAGAGAAGCGTAGATCGGAAGAATCCAATTTGTAGACACGCGAACATAGACGAACAAATACTAGATCCAAGTGGATCCACGGAACACAAACGCCGACCGAATCCCATGAGATCCGCCGGAGACACACCTCCACACGCCCTCGGATGATGTTAGACGCATCACCGAAACGGGGGCTAGGCGGGGAGGATCTTATTCCAACTTCAAGGAGCCGCCGCCTCGTCTTCCTCGATGGCACACAAACCCTAACAAAACGCAAAAAAACAGCTGAAAACGGAGCCCTCCCGCCGGCAAGTAACCAGATCCACCAGGTCTCCATGGACTTAGGGCCACGGGAGACCGAGCAGATCGGCCACGGCCGCCGGCAGGAGGCGGATGCCCTAATCGCCTTTTCCTGGGAGCGGAGGACGAAGGGGTACGTGCGTGACTTGTCATGGATCCAGTTTACTAATGGTGTATCGACACTACCGATCGAGAGGTGTGAGGTGCTTCTACTTTTGTACTCGTTGCTCGATGAGAAGTGCGAGACTCTTGGCATCAGCTACATTACGTACATGGGCATTCCAGGAATGAAAACGTACGTACGAGACATAAATGAATAGGAGAAGAGGGTTCAGCACAATCCTCACCAGGTTAATTCGGTCTTTCAGAATCGTTTGCCTCTCTAGCTTGGCAGGAATACTGCTAGTTCAGCATGCAGGAGTTTTCCCAAACTGCGACCTTCAGTTCATACATTGGCAAGTTGGAGAGCTGGAAGGTGCGAGGAACCATGAGAAACAGGGTCGCTGACCAGCCATGCCCATGCCGTCGATCGCCTTCCTCGGACCTGTAGTTACTGATCGACATCCTCCAAGTACCAAATCACAGACCTCCTGGCGTTCATCTATCGACATCGAAAGATGATGTGTTAGGTCCAGAGAGAAACACTACCTGGAGGATTATACCCAACAAGAAAAAGTCCTGTCAGCTAAGCCACACAGCTCATGCTATTCCATCCAAGGGACAAAAATGACTATCCATTGTAGCATGATTTGGTTTAGTCCAGCCAAACCACGACCACCAGAACAAATGAAACCATGTACCTTGGCACGCTGAAATGAGCTGCGAAATTCTGAAACCGGGACGCATTTTTCCGAGCCTATTTTTTCCAGATAACGTACGGAGGAGAAGAAAAAAATGGGTGGTGTAGCTCTCACTTGTACTGAGAAATGACAAGTGCTGACAAGGTAACCATCTGCAGGTACATAACTGATTGTGCCGACATAGCAACCAGAACAATAAATGACAGCGTTCTCTTAACGAAAAAAAGAAAATGTCAATTTGGTGATGTGATTTGTAAAATTGAGTTGAGAAGCCACTCCGAAGAATCTTTTCCGTGCCAAAACGTGTCGTGCATGGACTGACTAAAGCATATCTTTGCAAGATGAAAACCCCATGCCTCGGGTAATCTTGTGTAATATGCAAGGACAATTCCAGATACATATACCACTGATAGAATGACAATAACATGTGCAGTCTACTAATATAAGTTCAGTATGGATCCTAATTATCAAACTGAAAAAGAATACAGTTATTTCTATGATGAAGGAAATAACATCATAGAAACAACCGGCAATAACATGTGCAGTACTACCATTTGATCCTAATTATCAACTGATAGTTAAAAAAAATGAAAAAGCAAATTGCTGAAGCTAATTATAAAACAAAGAAATAAGATCTTCATATGCATAGAAACAACTGAAATGTGCTATCCTTAAGTAACATCAGATTGTTCTAAACAATTAACATTAAAAAAGAAATGTGATGTATCCTAACACCGGGCTAATAAAATGGAAAACGAAAAAGGAAATGTCATAATAAACTTGAGTGCATGAAATAGCCAGTCTACATTGAACCGCGTCCACAAATGTGGTGCACGGGAATTGAGATTTCTAACAAAATAAACATCCTAACTGAATTTATGAAACACTTCACATTTTAGATTTTACAATGAAAAAATATAATGTTTGGCGACGCTAGGAAGGACGACAATGGAGACGAAAAATTTATTGTAAGAACGAGATTCCTCTAGGTGGTAGGTCACTTCCATCCTGTCCTGCGGCAAGACTTACACCACAAGATGAGAGGATCTAAGGCAGAAGCTAGCTAGCAATGGAGTAGGTGCTTCAAACGCTCAATGATTCCTTTGCAACCCCACATCTACCTTGATTGCATGATTGCAAGGCAATGAGGAACCGATTAATGCCATCTTATTTCGTCACTTGACATGAAAAACTGTACTTGGAGCACAGGTGTCCTCATGTAGCCAATTGCTTCATCGTATCATCTTGCCATCTCTTCGCTCTGGTCTTCTCTCTGTGTTTCACGTCCGATCAGGCTATCACCTACCTGCTCTCAGGTGCCGTGGGTTTGAATCCCAGATGGATTAGCCAGTCAATGATATGGAGAACATCACGAAACAGTAATTTAGTACTATCTACTGTTTGCGCACTTACCGACAACAGTAACAAGATTACGGTCCATGCAATGTCTTGTAGCCAGATGGTGCGATTTTCTAAAGCATCAAGGTCACGTTAAACCTAGTGGTTCTAGCCAGATCATGCTATGCGCTATGGAAAGACCATCTTTCAAACATACTGTCAGATTAGAAATTCTAAACTAAACTATAATCAGGACAGGTGAGGAATTTCTGTCACCAGACTGCACTAGCTAAATTCACTGAATAACAACCTGGGCTGCCAACCTTTCCAGCTAATCCAATATTGATGTGATTAGGAAGCACATTTCAGTCGGCAGGACAAGGTCAAATCTCCATATCTGAACCCGTTTAGCTTGCTTGATGGCATTTCGAATTCAGGTTCCCTCGGTATGAACGAGCTCAACTTGACTGCACATCCAGGGAATGTACGTTTCTCGATATCAGAGGAATACCGAGCCGGGATGGGAGACCGGATCGTGGGGGTTGGTATGCGGACGGCGTCCCCCTCGCCCGTGGAATCACGACCTCAGCCTCGGCCTCGCAGTTCTACATGGCTTCGTGTCGACGAACAAGACCTTCAGTTCTCCAACTTTCTCCGTGCGTTTGGGATTTTTGAGGGTGGATGGACGATGAACCGTGGAGCGGCGGCGCCGGCGCGGATTGATTGGAATTTGGAAGGTGCCGTGGCAGGAGGTGGACGAGGGGATCGGATTTTTTTTTTCTTGAAAGGTGGATGAGGGGATGGGATGGGAGGGAGTTTTCCTGGACTGGGCTGTTAGCCTGCAGCAGAATGAAGCCCATTTACCACGTAAGCCGCAAGTCCAGTACGGTTTGAGCTCAACTTTGACCTAGACAAAATTTTACCCAAGGTTTTGCATGCCCATGATTTAGCCAATGTTAATCCGAAAAATAAAATAGAGATGATAAAAAGGCTTGACATGCCAAAATATTAATACAATATGAATAGAGATCATTTTTTGCCACATTCAAATAATTGGTACAGTCGATCTCGGCCACAATGTGGATAGTTAGTAGGGTAGGTCGGTCTTAAGTTCCCACCTACTGGGTTGATAGCTCGTACGATTTTTTTGAAACGTTTAGTGGGGGGTGGGTGGGTGTTTGGATGCCTGGAGGAAAAAAAAGATTTGTTTGCTCGTCTGTCCGTTCTGCGCTTTTGGCCCACACGAAATTTAAAACACGTCTCAACCAACCCCGAGAGGAACGGTCGATTCGACCGTTTCCCCTCGGCCATCCTTCACGCCTGCATTTTCGCCCAGGGTTGGGGAATATGGATCTCAGCTCGTGCAAACATGGAGATGACCCGAACTCACGCGCGTAGGCGAAAATATGACACCGAAAAATTCCCAGGCATCAACTATTTCCGCCTCTCTATATTACCCCATCCGGGTCACCACTGATTGTCCCGCCACCATTTTCCCGAGCTCTCCGTTATTGTTGGTTTTTCAACGATGAGCTGCTTCACCTCCTCCGGTATGTGGTGGTCGTGGTCGGCAAGGCGTCTGCCGCATCTACTCCGAGATGTCATCCTCCTCGCCATTGTGAGCAGTGTGGCAGCAAGTAAAATTGAACCCTATGTCGTCTCACTTCCCTGTAGATCATAGGAGATCTAGATCCTACGAGGTACATCGTGGTAGTCTCTTTAGATGAGCATGTTTAGCTGTCTATTTTTTGTTCATCTGAGCATGCTAAGCCGTCGATCTAGGTACGTCTTAGCAAATTTAGCTATCGATTTTGGTACATGTGAGTAGATCTGACCTTATTACCAATCGATGTTGAAGTGTGTGACCTATAGTTCACCTCCTTGTATTAGCGCAATTGTGGTTCAAAGGTTGATGCACACAGAGCAACACCCATCTTTGTACCATAGTTGAACTAATACATGAATGTATGAACTTTCATACATGATGAACATTGACGCGGAGTAATATCCATTATTCCATAGAACACCTAGCTTAGTGTTTAACCATGCTTACAATGTAACATGTTTAGGAGATGCCCTACTCGCAGGATCTTTCCTCGGGCGTCCGTGATGCTTTTGCCTGCGAAGCTACATGTGTCTCCCAATTACGGCAGAAGTCGAATGGCTAAGAACATGTCCACTACTAGGGAAATGGTTATAGCAGCATACTATACCGCAGGCGAACAAAGAAGCCCATGCGCCTGCGCTAAGTAGCGCTGGCGAACAGGTAGTAGATGCGCCTGGGGTAAGAAAGTTACCCCAGACGAACAGGTAGGAGATGCGCCTGCGTAAAAGGTGGCAGAGGCACCCCCTGGCACTGTGCCTGTACCGCAGGCGAATATGCCCCAAATTCGCCTGTGGTAAGTTCTCTAGCGCTGGCGAATAAAACCAATGCGCCTGTGATAACCCTAACCCGCTGCACCACCCCATAGCGCGGGCGCATAAACAAACCAATTTGCCTGTGGTAAGTTATGGCCTCAATAAGTGCAACCGGCCACCCACCACCACCCATATCCACCACACTCACTCACTCCCTACTCCAAACTCGACCCATTAGTGCTCCAAACTCAATCCCCCACACCCCTCCACCATTTTTAGCTAATTAACCAATCATGTTTGATATATTTTAGCTAGTACGCTACCCCACTTGTCCTTTTCCAAATCTCTCCACTAGATCTACTAATCGGACATTAGATCTCACCACAAATGCACCACTAGTTACTTCTAGAACTATCACTCTCTTATCGGTCGTCTCTCCGGTGATCTTTGACGTAGTCATCACGTCTATATGCATTGTGTGTCATCTTAATAGGTGCGTGAGATTGGTTGGTGGAGGAGAACTCGATCTATTTTGCATTTTATTGTGTTGCCATGAGGATGAGTTGCCAATGTTTTGCCGAAATGTTGATTCATTTCCGTTTCGGCAAATTTCTGGCGCTCCGCGTTACCTTTTGTAGCAAAGGTCGTGCCGAAATTTTCCGTGAAAACCGGATCTAGTTAATGAAACATCTCTTGCCGTGCAGGCGACAATGGTTATTGCGACGAGGACAAGCATGGTGCATAGATACGTGCAACGCGCGACGACCGACATGCATCGAAACAACCGCACCGATATAGAGTGTCCGTGTCGAAAATGCAAGTTAGGGTCCTTGTTCAAACCAGATTCTGGTAATGTGGAGAAGCACCTACTCAGGTATAGTTTCATGGAGGGCCACACTAAGTGGATGGATGATGATGAAGACGATGATCACGACGAGACCAATGGGGCGGCGACATGTGAAGATGAGGAAGAGTCTGAACATGGCAATGGAGAAGGACGAAGAAGCTGCCGACGGAGACGACTATGAAGAAGAAGGGAGTCATGGTGATCAACAACATGTAGAAGACGAGGACATGAACACTCCGCTAAGTTCAGCCGTGCGGGACCCTCATGTTTAAGAGCAGCTTCTCAAGAACACGTCTACCGACGCCAGACATAAATCTAAGATCTCACAATTAGAGATAGACTCTGCAACTCCGTTGTAGACGCAAGTCGCGGGGCGGAGGAGTCACGCTTGAGAGTAGCTCTCGATCTTCTAGAGATGAAGGCAAAACACGGATGGACCGACACAAGCATGGACGATCTTCTGCGATACCTGAAGATGCACTTACCTGAAGGGAACACATGTGCTAGTAGTTTACAGGAGGCCAAGAAAATCGTGTGCCCCCTCGATTTACCACACACAAAATACCACGCTTGCGTCCGTGACTGTAGTGCATTGGTCACCTGTTATGTCCACCATCGTCCTCACTAGGATGGTTGAGCTCGTCAAGAGTGGGGTGGATATTGACAGGGGTATCAAACACAAGACTCTGGCCGAGATTTGCAAAAGTGTTCTTTGGTGCGGCACAAAGGTGAGCAATACTCTAAACTAGAGGAGTAATTTCCAATCTTGAATTATCACAATGAATGAATAATTTTGTGACCGTCTAGTGTTAGCCTTTCCGATCACCTAGTTTACGTTGTGATACTTGACTATACCAAAATGATCTTTACGGTAAACATCATTGATTATTCTCAATGTCTAAGGAAGCAAACAAAAAAATCATCTAATAACGATACTATTTACCAAAACAAATCTCGTAGTATCTCAAATACTTGGGTCTACACAGCCACTATGTTGAAACAACAAAGTTCCCTTGTTAAATATTTGTCCATGACCAGGAAAATATGGTCATCTAATATTAACAAGTTTGTCTAAGAGAAATGACAAAGGGTATATCATTGTGTTTATATTTCTACACATGCGTATGGGTTTTCCTCTGAATCTCATATTCAGTAACCATAGCAGTTATAGCATAAAAACATAATACTTTAGTCATGAAACAAATGTATTTATTGTCTGCTGGGCAAACATCCAATATGTGGAAGGGGCATGTGGATTGGATCCACACAGGATCATCGTTATGAATAAGTTTAGATTGAGGCTCAAGTCGTTTTTTGTAATGTATGTGTTTCAATCACCCCACAAAGTTAATCTAGCAACGAGATTAAACATACCTCGAATTGCGTAGGTGATGAAGATATTTGATCGTAGAACCTACAACCACGCTAAAAGTTGCAAACAAAACGTCAGAGGCGTCTAACTTGTGAGGTGACCCAGCACACCACTGCATGTGTAGTGCGCAAGTCGATGACATAATACTCACAGAAGGACTTACCTGTGAATATTACATCCCTCAGAGTAGTACAACAGAAACACAACGGGTCCAGGCAAAACTATAGGATACAAACTTCATTACAAAAATTTTAGAATCTCATTGATGAAACAAGAAGATCTCATACAAATGAACATCAGAAGAAGCAAGGCGAAGATCCAAGCTGGAGAAGAACTCTAGCTCAGAACTAAATCCACTACGGCTGATGCCAGCCCTAATCTATGGCTTGATACAACTAAGTCTAACAATGGACTCTACCTACACCTTGATAGCTTCTCCTCCATCCGTGTTGTTGATGATGATGTTCTACGATGACGACTTCCCGCAGGCTTCAACTCTAAGCAGGGGTCAAACGGGAACGAATGAGTAACGAGCGTTACTCAGCAAGTTCATGATATATAGAGGTAGTTTGATGCACTAACTACAACTTCAGACTCGAAAGAGTCATAAGCTAATGCAAGGTTTTGTAAAACTTTCTTCAAGAGATTGCTTTTACTTCTGAAAACTATGCCCGCCAGACCATCACAGGAGCTAGAACTTCATGGAGTTGCCTTTCCTGTAGCGATCGCAGTTCCTTCCCGGAACAGGGGGTAACATGCCGCATCCTTTTACACTCTGCAGAGGTGCGTTACTTTACCCATGGACGACCAAGACCATGTTGCACAACCAGGCTCGAGATCCTGTCCACTCCCACTCAGGTGTGGGGCCCGGTTGTTGGTCCAAGCCAAACCGTGCTTCTCCGCACAACGCATGCCCACCCATTTCTGTCAGCAGGTTGAACGCCTGATTCCACCCCTCACGATGGATATCTACGCGCCCCTGGCAGACCATCATAGACCCGCAGAGTCCGTGGGAATTAAGGGATCCCACCCATGTGCATGTAGTCCCGCAGAACCTACAGCGTACGTCTCTGGCAGCCCATTGACATGCGAACGAGAAAAGTATCACAACTGACTTACTCCCCCCATAGAAGACCCATGATTAACGCGGTATTTACGGCGCATCGAGTTCTGATGGCATTTGTGATTAATTCCTAGGTAATACGTTCCCGTGCAGATGGAACCTTCCTTTGACCTATTCCTCTTACCATGGTCCCATCCGCCCACCAAACAGAACACTACCACTCGGGTAGTCATTCAATTAGTCATATTATTATAAAAATAGGATCATGCATTCTTTTGAGAACAGGTGGTAATACGATAGGGTTTTTGCAAATAGTTTGTTATAAAGTACTGCAAAGGATATGAGCAAGTGATGAACTTGCCTGAGATTGAAATAACCATAATAATCAATGTCTTCGGGGTTCGAGGGTCACGTAGAAAAATCCCGACATCTGAAAGATAGCAAAGTAGTCCTGGTAAGGACTACAGAAAACAATGGCAAGATGATACATGCATAGTAATGAGATGCATCGTGAAATACCCTGGAAAACACCCCAGCTTACAAGTGTAAGCCACGTTTGATACGATACCTCAATCACACATATTTTAGGTGAATTGTTTCATTACTTGTGGTGATGTTGTTTTTTACTGGTTTTAGACTTACATGGGTTTCACTTTTAGTTATCACACAATTGTTATTATGTTTAGGTTATAAATAATTATCACATGATTAAACGATAAAACAATCACATGTGGAAAAGAACTGTTGACAAGATAATACACATGTTTGATTTTATGTTCAAAAGTGTAGAGCTAATGACAAAGAGTTTAATTGAAAATGATGGTTTAATATTATTAACTCTATCATCACAGAACTTTCTATTGACATGTGATGATATGTTTATTAGGTGAGAAAACATGAAGTTTTATTAATAATGAAAATACTGTTGCGGTAATTGTTTTCTGGTTATAATGGAACACTATAGACTTTCATTAAACTTTTAGAAACAAGTTTATAACTTAAACATAATGTTTTATGTTTGTCATATTTGAGTTGGAAATGTTTTTATCTTTAATTTGGTATATCATTTGAAATAATATGAAAAGATTTGAATAAAATATTAATTTATTAATTTTAAATTAATTAGATGGTTAGGCAAAATATTGTACACATGAAAACTTGGTCAAATGGCCTTGTAAACATCATATATGAGTTGCATTAGTCATTTGGAGCATTTTGGTATATAACTTGTATTTTCTGATTTTATGAATTATTTATTATTTTCTCCATTTTAAATGATTTAATTTAAATAAGGGAAATGTTTAATTTTAAACTTTATCAAATTCATTTGAAAATGTCATAATCAAATAGATTTTATTTTTCTGATTCATATGATATATTATTTATATTTTTCTGATTTATAGAATTAAAGTTATTGAATTATCAATTTTAATTATTTTCTGTTATTATTTGAATTGACAAGTGGGGTCCACCTGTCATATTCGAATTTAAATAAAAATAAAAGAAAAAACTGACTGACTTCATGATGACGTCATGAATTCGTCAGCAGTGGAGGAAATCTCCTCTGCTCGAATCCAATCGACACATTGGCTACGAATTGGTTCAATTGGTGTTCACTACTAGGTAGAGGGGTTCGCGGGCAACCATAAGGTGGCGGCGATTCGACCATAAGGTCACGGCGTCGCCGACAGCGAGCAATGGCGCGGTAGTGATACACGGGCTCCGGCGATCTGACGATTTTGTAAATGAAACTCCAAAGCGAAGGCACCACGAGGTGCGGTGACTCACCAGGAAGGTGATGGTGTCGCTGATTGGTCACGAGGAGCTCCAGAGCAGCGGTGCGCTTCCGCGGCGACCGGCGGCGGAGAAGAAAGGAACGACAAAATTCTCGGTACTCCGATCATCCCGGCTTGCTAGACTCAGCGTGGAGGCAGAGGGGATCCAGGTGCATCCGATGATGGTCTCGGGGAGGCTTGCCGTGGACGGAGATGACGGCGACGAGCGGAGGCCGTACGGGCTAGGGTTAGGATTTTCTTCGTGTTTAGAGGGAGAGACAGAGAGTGAGCGAGGGAGAGAGAAGAAGAGGGCCACGGCGTCGGGGGCGGGTACTTATCCTTCCCCGGAAGCGGTCGGAGAGGAGGTGGCACGGCGATGTCGGAGGCGGTCGCACGCCTCTGGCCTTCTGGACAGAGGTTGAAGAAAGAAAAAGAAAATCCACATTTCGATAACCCTTACAATTTCCAGTAATTACATTTTGGTCCTTCTGTTACTTAAAACTGAGAGGAAAAGCTTGTTTTCTGGGCTTTTTTGTGAACCTAAAAATTATTAAAAATATATATTTGGAAAGCTCATAAAATTTTCAACCTCACCATGTTTTGTTTTGGTGAAATTGAATAATGTTTGTATTTTTTATTTAGGGTGCGAGATTAAGTGATTTTGTTGTTTTCTCCTCTTTTAATTGATTTAATAGCTTTAAAATTATGCTAAAGCATATTTAATAAAAGTACACACTCCCAACTTGTGGGTACCAAGGTGGTGTATCATAATTGGACAATTTAGGTATAATCCCTTATATAAAATAGTTTGGTAACACTAGTGAGTAGTGTTTTTATCTGTTATGGAAAATTCACCAATTATGAAATATCACTCCAAGTCATACCAGATAATTTTTAATTGGTGAAGGGACTTGTTTTCTTTTAGGTGGTTTTGTTATTTTCATAACTAGGTTCTTATTAAGTCTGGTGTACATTTCTTTGTATTGGGGTGCAAGCCATATTTGTAGTTTAATGCACTTAATCATGTGGAAAACAAGAGTGGCTTTGGAATCTTATTTGCTTGTTTTCCACATAGGTTCCAATAGTGGATAATATCTAATGTTGTTTTAAATCATGTAATCATTTACATGGTTATATATAGATGAGTTTTTGTTATCATCTGTTAGTCTTACATGTGAAAGGATTTGGAAAAAAGGTATTAATCTTGTTTTCATCTACCTCTACATATCAAGACATGTGGATGTAATGGCTTGTTATTATCCCATACTTGATAGTTGTTTCAATTAAAGATATTATTACGAGTTCCTCATCTCTGATGAGCTTGACAGAGGTTATTGGTTCTCTATTATATCCTAATGAGTACTGGATAATTTCTTATGATTCCTTTCTGAGGCAGTGTTGCTTCTTGTGGTCTTCTGTTGCTTAATGGTCTTCTCTTTAGTTGTTACTAGTCTTCTGGTACTGCCTTTGTCATTTGCAAGAAATATTAGTTCTTGGATTCCATATTCAACTATCTCACCCTTGTGGTGAAAACAACCAGTTATTCCAAGCAGATTTTTTACTTAGATGATTATAAAAGTAGGTGAGTTTGTTTTATGACATCAATTAGCCTTAAGCATATAAGAAGAATCTGTTGACAAGTTTGCAAGGCTTGTCCTCAAATTACTTTTCATATACAAGAGACTGAGATGTACTGGGTTATTCAACCTTCTGTTTGTTTGTGTATGACACTCAATTGTTTGAGTATACAAAAGTGATATGTTAACAATGTAATTAGTCTTGTTACCAAACTACTTCTATATAGCACTAACATTGGAATATCATACTATTTCAAGAGGTTTAATAAGATCCTATCAAGATATAAGAGTTTCCAAGTACTCTTATAGAAGATTAGAGCAGCACTTCAAGCACACTCTAAATAATCTTCTTGGAGATCTTCATGTGGTAATTCCTCTTGTCTTGTGGTTTCTTCTCTTGCAGAATATCTTGGAGGAGATTGAGGAAACAAGATACATTGGTCTAGCCAAACTATCAAGATCTAGATTAAGATTTAATTCATGCTTTTAGTATCCTTCCATACATTTCTTGTTTTGCTTCCCATAAGGTTGATACTTTTCTCATACAAGATTGGTTTTTATTTAGCTTTCAATCCAATTCCTCTAACAGAGGCTATAACTTGTTGTTACTCAATACTTGTATCCAAAGATACTTTATTTGTTGAAGATAGATTTGAATAGAGGTGTGAAATGCTTATGGAATGATGACTTAATGGTAAGTGGATCAAATGGTTCCTTGATGTGTTGAGCTTTCATATTATCACTTGCTTAAGATGATTACAACAATGAGCATGTGAAACTGATTGAGCTTAAAGACTTTGATCATGGTTGTTAATTGGTTACTCAGAGTGCCATGTTTTGATTTTATATCCTTGATTTGTATTCATGATGCAGGCATAGAGGTTAGGAAAGATCATATGTGATGATCAAGGTTTTAACAGTGGTTTAGGAAGATTTATTTCTTCTTTAAGATACTACTTTTATGGTTGATGAGATATGTACATATTCGATAAATATGTTAATTCTATTATCAAGTCATTTCCCACTTGTGGGTTTTGAGTTAACACTAGTTTGTATCACTTATGTTCTATTGAACCATTGTTGTTTACATGTGAAGGTTAACTTTGTAGTTACTAAATAATTTGGAAAATGTAATGTGAATGGTTGATAACTTTAAAGAGCTATTGTTTGAGAGGACATAACACCTTTGTTGATGAGATGGTTCAATTGTGTATTACTCATTGGTGAAAGGGTGATTATCAGTTGTGTGTTTTGGGTACTCACCCCTCTTTGGGTTGTAGATGCCTAATGAATAATCCAAGGTCACTTATAGACTTGTGGTTAAGGTTGCTGGGAGTTTGTGTTGGTCACAACCAATTATGGTTTGTGTAACCAGATGATTTGGTTTCTTAAGATACTTGTTATAAAGATCACTCCAAATGAACTCCTGACCAGATGAACTAGACCTATTTCATCATGTCAAGTGAAACTTTGGTCACTTTGATTCGTTTAAACTTTTGCGCCAAAATTTCCCGTACTTTTAGATGCATGCTTTACAAATGCACATAATAAATTTAGAGCCTTATAACTTCCCAAACACTGGGATGTTACAACTTGTTTTTGCAAAGTGTGTGTGTGGTTTGGTATATGTATTGTGTTACTGTGTTTTGACATGATGGCCAATGCCAAAGGATTGTCATTGTTCGACATCGACAATCAAGTGTTCATCGCGCGAGCTTGTAGGAAGTACATGATAGGAGAAAGTGGTCGTTTCTCCATCATAAAAAAACTTGAAGCAATTTTCACCGTAGCGGAATTTCCATGGATTTTCTGCTATGGTGAAAATAGACGGAGATGGAGGATACTCGTTGGAGATGCGTCAAGAATCCCCAAAAAACAAAGGCTATACCAAATCACACGAATTATAAATTGCATGTGATGTTTATCCTTTGTTGATTGCACCCTTATTGCACAGTAGTCGTTTATTAGGGAGATTCTTCACTTAAAAATATCAAGGTAGTGCGTGTTTTCTCAATTTTAGCACCGTCAAACCGGCACGGGTGCGCGTTCATCACTTGGATACAAGGGTCAACGCGCCAGGACACCTTCAAAGTTTAAATGGTGACTAGATACGAATAATTTGAGAGCGGGCAATACCACAATCATGAATCAAATAATACAATTTGGGACTATGAACATTATACTCACAGTGATAACTATGCTCTCTTAGTTGGTGCATAAAGTAAGAGGATGAAGACTCAGCATAAAAGTAAAAGAAAGATTCTTCGCAGAGGGAAGCAGAGATTACTCATGTGCTAGAGTTTTTTTTTTTGATAAACGGATGTATTAATTTTTTGAGAGAGAGGTGTATGTCTATGTCAACGAATGGTAATAAAAAAACTTATCATAATCCATGTCAAGCAAAGTGTTTATACTTTTGAGTGCGGTTTCCTTTTATTTATTGGTTGGCACTTCCCCCCACCTTTCTTTCACAAACCAGGTCTAGCCATATCCATGGATACCCACCAGCTTTCATCAAACCATGGGGAAGTGCATTATTATTATTATTATTATTATTATTATTATTATTATTATTATTATTATATTATTATTTGGCACCAGCTCTCTGCAAATTTAGATGAGCACAAATTCCATAATCATCAGGTGAAGTAAGGAACAAGAACTTTGCTTGACATAAACCATAATAAACTTTAAACTACTTCCTTGTGAACTAAAACAGGAACACAAAAACATGTTAATAATTTTGAAGGTTTAAAGGTAGCACACGAGAAATTTACTTGGAGTGGCGGTTAAATACCACATATAGGTATATATGGTGGACACATTTGGAAAACTTTGGGTTTTGGGAGTTGGATGCACGAGTAGATCTCATACTTAGTGCAGGTGAAGTCTAGCAAAAGACTCGGAGCGACCAACTAGGAGAGCAATAACGACCATAATCATGCATAGTGACAAAACATCATTAATCAAAAAATGAAGTGATATTACAGGTCAAAAACTAAATGATCATCAAGGCTAGAGGTGACTTTGTTTGTAGTCATAACATGGTGTGAGCATGCGCCAAGTCAATCCAGATAAATCATTCAAAGGAGAAATACCACAATACCATGCTTCCATATGAGAAAACAACACATGATTAAAGTCAATGGCACATTAAGCACTCTTAGCTATTTGAGACTAGTAATGGTACATCATAAATAACTAAGCACACAATTAAAATAACATCTAACATGACATGCCAAAGTCTAAGCCACAATCAAAACAACCTTCCTATCGCAACATTGTAAGCATGAAACAATTTACTCTTCTCCAACACCAATCAACTTATTCGAAACAACTTTCAAAGCAAATAATCATCAAAGGCCAGAGATCTATTCATATAAAACTGAATCAAACCAACAAGCTCTGAACAAAATTTGAGTGAAAAACAAGAGCTAAACATGGTACTAGCAAAAATTGAACACTCACAAAACAGTAAGAGTGAAAACTAAAGTGTTCTAGGCAATAAAAATGGAACCAACCAAAAGCTACAGCAAAGAAAATAAAACAAACTGAAAGCAAATTCAAATGACGCTCCAAGAATAACACATATCATGTGAAGCAATAAAAATATAGTGTTTTGAAAGAAACCTGGTATTTTTATTGATGAAGAAGAGGATGCCTTGGGCATCCCCAATTTTGACACGTGTACTTCTTGGATATGTCTTGGGGCGACATGGGCATCCCCAATCTTGAGCTTTTGTCCATCCTTCATCATCACATCATACTTCTCTCCCTACACTTGAAAACTTCTCCACCTAAAACTTCTCACAATCTTCATTAGCAACGTTAGTGTTAATAAAAACAATAAATCCACTTGGTTCAGTTTCAACACAAGTATAACACTCAATATAAACATTAGCTACTACGACAACTTCTTTTAAAGCTCTTCCCCTGAAAATAACACCAAAAGAAAGAGATTAATACGCAATGCAAATATTGGCAGAAATCTGTCAAAATAGAATTGTCGGTAAAGATGATTTTTTACTAAAAATCTTATGTTGCTCAAATAAAAAGTGGGAAACTAACGAAATAGGTGTCAACACATATATAATCAGTGCTAAATTCATGTTTAGAAGGGAACACTGTGCACATTGATGACCCACAAGTATAGGGGGTGTATCGTAGTACTTTCGATAAGTAAGAGTTTCGAACCCAACGAGGAGCAGAAGGTGTTGATAAGCAGATTGGATAGAGGATTCACTGTAAACACTAGCAAACAGGTTTTTGATATAGAAAATAAATAAAGTGCGAGTAAATAAAAGGCAGTAAATATAATTGCAGCGAGTGGCCCAATCCTTTGAGAGCAAAGGACAAGCCGGTTGTTTTACTTATGATTACCAAACGTTCTCGAGGACACATGGGAACTTCGTCAAGTGCTTTCGTTTCATACAGCTGATTAATATTTATTGTTTTGATAGGTGTTGTGTGGTTGAACCTATGCTAATGCCCTGCCCAACTAGGAATAATACATACTTGTGATTAAACCCTTGCAAGCATGCAAATACAAGAAAGTAATTAAGATAAATCTAACCACAGCCTTAAACTTTGGGATCCTACACTCCCTCGTGCATCGGTTTCCTAACGGGGGTTTAGGTTTGTGTCACTCTGGCAACCCCACAATTATTAGACAAATACACAATGCATCCTCCTAGGCCCATAAAGGTGAAGTGTCATGTAGTCGACCTTCACATGACACCACTAGAAGAATAACACCACAACTTATATATCAAACCACTAGATATTACTTCAACATAATTCCACTACTAACATCTTGACTTCTCCCATGTCCTCAAGAACTGAATGAACTACTCACAATACATCATATGGATCATAATCAGAGGTGATATAATGATGAATAACAATCTGGTCATAAAGTGCAAACACCGATAAATCTCATAAACATCGACTACTAACAAGTAATCCACACCGAGAGAGAGATCTAGTGGAAAACAACGATATAGAACCCTAATTGTTACAGAGGGACGAAGGTGGATGGTGAGGATGATGGTGCTGGTGATGATGATGATGATGACAATGATGATCTTGATGATGCCCGGAGCGATGACGGTGACGATGGTGATGATTTCCCCTCTCCGAGGAGGAATTTCCCCGTCAGATTTCTCCCTGCCGGAAAGCTTTTCTCTCCCTATTTTTTCCGCCCCGAGGAGGCGGCGGAATATTTCCTCGATGGTTCTGTAGGTCTTAGGGTTCCCTCGGGATGAATTACGCGAAAGGAGGCCGCCAGAGGTGGGCCAGGGTGGCCACACCACCCCCAGACGCGGCCAAGGGGGCCACCGCCTGGTGGTGTGGGCCCCTGGTGGCCCCCCTCCGGGTCTCCTCGTGGCTGGCTTCCTCTTCTGGACTTCTAAGACTCCTATGATGCCCCCCTTCTTCTTATGATCTTCTGAAATAGGGTATCTTGACGGTGCTTTTTCCATCAGATTTCTGGTCCCGGTGTTTATTCTCCAATAATTATTAAACATGCAAAATAAGATGAAATAACATAAGTAATGCATCATAACATGAAATATATCGATGAATAACAGAAAATTGCGATATAAAATAGTGATGCAAAATGGACGTATCAACTCCCCCCAAGCTTAGACCTCGCTTGTCCCCAAGCAAAACTGAACTCCGTAAACATGACCACGGATTTATGGAGTGAGGTGTCGATAAATAAAATACGGACAACAAGCATCACATCTATCAATACACAAGTCATTCTAGAAAACAACTTCCTCTCATATAATTTAACTTGAAACAAGTAGAGGGAATCACAATAAAGGTGCAAAAAGGAAATCATAATTGGTGAATGCAAACTTCGTTCTTGGTCAGAGAACAATTAATAGATTGTACTTATCTTTCAATCAGAGTCTTTATATTAGAGCTTATATTGCAGAGTTTGTCATGCTCAATCATAACAGTCTCTTTGCGGTCATCGATAACTTTCAAAATGATATTCATTCATATAACAACGTTTGTACTAAACAAGGAAGGATAAAGGACACGATTGAGTAAATCAACATATAGATGGATGGATCACAATAACTCAAATTCTTGCTTAAGACAGAAAGGAGTAGGTTTACTGACTCAACATAAAGGAAAAAGATAGGTCCTTCGCAGAGGGAAACAAGGATTGTCTCATAATATAGAGCTTTTCATTTGATAAACATAGAAAGAATAAAATGTTTGACACTCCTCCCAACCTTTCTTACACAAACCATAGCTAACCGAATCCTCGGGTGCCTGCCAGCAATCACATACCATGGAGGAGTGTCTAATTTTTAGGGGTAGGTGTGTATGTCTATGTCAAAATATGGCAAACAGAAAATACAGTACGTCACAAGCCAACTGGACCTTACAAGAGCGGCTCCGATTGAAGGACGGTAACTGAAATCAGCAGATCATCCCTCTTCTCTTCTGCTTTACACAATCATGGTTTGACTGATAAAATCAGAGGCAAACATAGTGAAGAGAATTTGTAATGATTAAGTTTTGGGGCTGTGCACCCCGCTTCCAGCTCTTCTAGCGATTGGATAAGTGGATGAAGCCACTAGTCTAGGTGTGTAAATTCCAATCAACAAGTGAGATAAAGATTCTCTATTTGCGTCCTCATGAGATAAAACAGGAGCACAAAACAGGTGTAATTTTAAAGGTTTAAAGGTAGCACACAAGCAATTTACTTGGAGTGGTGGTCAAATACCACATATAGGTAGGTATGGTGGACACAAAAGGCATGGTTTAGGGGCTCAAGGTTTGGATGCACGAGAAGCATTCCCTCTCAATACAGGTTTTTGGCTAGCAAGGCTGGGTAGCAAGCATAAGAGTTGAGGGAAAACAAAGAAATATACATATGATAGAACCAATCATGAAATCATCCTTGGAAGTATAAACAATATTATCTTGAGAATACTAAGATTATGATCCAACAAGAAAGAAAGATCATGGAATAATATATGTACATGCAACTCCCTTTTTTCTACTTAAGCCTCAAAGTATTGTTGCTACTGACCAATGCTAAGTTTGCCAAAACCAACTAGATTAACTGGATGCTCCAATATTGATACCAATACTAATAACAAAATCAACCATATAACAAAAATTGCAAACTGAAATAAAGTGTATAAACTAAATGATGAAACTTCTCATTAATATTCCATAATGACAACTCAAACTAAGGGATACATCGATAACCAACTAAAGGAGAGATACTTCCATACTGCAAACCATCCTATATGATAACTTCTCTACTCATGATATGACTCTACTAAAAAGTAAAAAGGTGAAAGATAAAGATGTGATACTGCGGAACCCACCCCCAAGCTTGGAATGAGCCAAGGGAATGCCAATACCAATGACGAATTAATTCTTTGGTGGTGGTGGTGAATCCTTCCCATCATCAGACTTATAAGGTAAAGGCTCTCCATCAACAAATGATGACTTGGTTTCCAATATCCTGAAACTAGGAGCAGAACTTATACATTTAAACATGTTCTCATACTCACAGTTCAGATTCTGCACGTCGTAGATTTGTGCTTGTAATTTGTTGGTGGTCTCGATGAGTGAGAAAATCTCCTCCCAAAGCTTTGAAATCTCCTTCTTGTGCTCGGCGATCAGCTCCGTCTTTATTCTGTGGATGACGTCCACTTCATGCTTGATACGTCATAAACGTATCCTTAATTTCTGATTTTCCATGTTAATTTCATACCATATGCTACATGTTTTCCTTACACTTTATGTCATTTTTATCGATTTCCCGTGACTAACCTATTGACAAGATGTCACAGAGCCAATTCATGTTTACTGATGTTTTTAGTTTCAGAAAAGTTGTTCTAGAAATATTCTCCGAATTGGAAAATTCGAAGCCCGAAAGTCTTAGAATCCCCAAAGGTTCCACGGAGTCCCAAAGAGGCCCGGAGAGGGGCCACACCATAGGGAGGCACGCCCCCTGACCGCGCCTAGGGGTGGTGTGGGCCCCTCGGGCGCCCACCGCCATCGCCCTTTTGCCTATATAATCCCCCCGATGCGCAAACCCTAAAGATATACCACTACCACCGAACCCAAGGTAAAGAGAAAGAAGTTTTCCACAAAAAACACCCGAGGCCGCCGTCATCATCAACCCGAGATCGGGAGGGTTCTGGAGTTTTCCCCAGCACCCTGCTGGGAGGGAAAATCATCACCGGAGGGCTCTACACTACCATGCCGGCCTCCGGAGTGATGCGTGAGTATTTCATCCTTGGACTACGGGTCCATAGCCGTAGCTAGATGGTTGTCATCTCCTCTTTATGCCTCATGTTTGGATCTCGTGAGCTGCTTCACATGATCGAGATCATCTTATTGTAATGCTACATGTTGTGTTTGCTGGGATCCGATGATTATTGAATGCTATGTCTCTTGATTATCAATCTATCATGTTGTCTTCATGTGTATGTTATTTATGATCTTGCATGCTCTCCGTTGTTAGTAGATGCTACTAGTGACTTCAAGAGGGGGTATTTATGCTCGATAGTGGCTTCATGCCTCCTTTGCGTCTGTGCTAAAGTGACAGAAACGTGACGGATGGAGGATGTGTTGTTGCCATTAGGGAGAAAACAATGATGTTTACTTTGTTTACATTGTTTACATTACACACTTTGCTTACAGCGATAATCTGTTGCTCGCAACTTAATACCCAATGTTTGTTCGGATGATATTCGGAGGGTGGATTATTAGTCATAGATGCAGTTGGATGACGCTATATGTATTTTGTTGTAATGCCCGCATGAATCTAATAGTAATCATTATTTCATGCATGTTTCATTATCTATTAATTGCCCAGCTGTAATTTGTTCACCACGCATGTTAGCTATCTTTTATGGAGAGACATCTCTAGTGAACTGTGGACCCCGGTCCATTTTCTCATACTGATAATACAACCACTGTTTTCACACTGCTAATGCTATTTTCATATTGTTTACCACACCATACGTTTAACCTCTTTGTGTTCAGCAAAACCGGTGAGATTGACAACCTCACTGCTTCGTAGGGCAAAGTGAATTGATTGTGTTGTGTAGGTTCCACGTTGTTGTTGAACCGGTAGTGCGCCCTGCCACCTCAGCTGCATCAACCTTCGGAAGTAGCTTCTTTCTCCTACTAGTTGATTCAACCTTGGTTTCTTTTCTGAGGGAAACTTGATGTTGTGCTCATCACACCTTCCTCTTGGGGTCTCCCAACGAGTGCAAGACCTGCACCATCAATGCTCGGCCATCTTCTTGTACCTAAGGACTTATTGCTCCAGCTCTTCCATCCTAGCTTACTGCCTTCCCCTTTAGGACCCCGAACATCTTCTTTCTGAACCACTCCATCATTAAGCATCAACTCGTTGGGATGCATCTTCAACTTGTTCATATACGGGTTGACGACGTTCACAAAGAAGTTGTCATTGGGAGGTCCGGAAGAGGACATCGTCGCTCTAAATCTGAAGATGAAATCTAGCAGAAATAGATCGAAATGGAAACACGACGAGAAAATGATATACGGACCTCGGGGGCTTCATAGGGTTATATAGAAAAAATATATGTAACGAAAGGAAAGTGCAGGTAAAAAACGGGTCCGAGAGGGCCTCCGAGACGCCCCCACCATGGGCCCACACCCCCAAGTGGTGTGGTGCCCTCGGGCACCTTCTCCTACCCTTCTTCGGCTCAATATTTTTCATATTTTCCATAGATGATAAAATTATAAGTTGGAAAGTAATCCGTGAACTATTTCTTAACAGAACTGTTACCTATTTGAAAACGGACTCTACAAATTCTGGAATTTTCTCCCTTATGAACTCTTTCGGGGTTACCACTTGAATAGTATCAACATATTCGTCATAAAAATCTCCGGAAATATAATGTTTGAGTCTCTGCCCATTCACCACTTGTGTAGTGTTATATCTAAGGGAAGCAATTTTAATTGCACATGAACGATACACCTCTTCAATAACATAAGGTCCTTCCCATTTTGAGAGTAATTTTCCCACAAAAAATCTGAGACGAGACCTATACAACAGAACTTTCTCACCAACTTGAAACTCTCTTTTAAGAATTCTCCTATCATGCCATTGTTTAACTTTCTCTTTAAAGAGACTATCATTTTCATAAGCTTCATTTCTCCATTCATCTAGAGAACTCATGTCAAGCATTCTTTTCTTACCGACAAGTTTAAAATCTTTATTTAGTTCTCTCACTGCCCAATAAGCTTTGTGTTCTAATTCTAAAGGCAAGTGACAAGATTTTCCATAAACCATTTTATAAGCAGACATACCCATAGGATTTTTATAAAAAGTTCTATAAGCCCATAAAACATCATTCAACTTATCAGACCAATTCTTCCTAGATTTATTAACAGTCGTTTGCAAGATAGATTTAATCTCTCTATTTGATAATTCTACTTGCCCACTGGTTTGAGGAAGGTAAGATGAGGCAATTCTATGATTAACATCATATTTAGCAAGGGTTTTTATAACACCACCATGAATAAAGTGAGAACCTCCATCAGTCATAAGATATCTAGGCACACCAAACCTAGAGAAAATAACATCTTTAAGCATTTCTAAAGAGGTTTCACCATCAACACTTTTTGTAGGTATAACTTCTACCCATTTAGTAACATAATCAATAGCAACAAGAATATGAGTGTAACCATTCGAAGGAGGAAACGGACCCATAAAGTTAAATCCCCAACAATCAAAAGGTTCAATAACAAGAGAATAATTCATAGACATTTCATTACGTCTAGAAATATTACCAAATCTTCGACCTTAATCACAAGATAAAAAAAAATTACGTGCATCTTTAAAGATAGTATACCAATAGAAACCTGATTGTAGAACCTTCTGCACGGTTCTATCTCCAGCGTGATGTCCTCCATAAGCACTAACATGGCATTTTCTCAATATCTCTTGTTGTTCATGATCTGGAACACATCTTCGCATAATACCATCTACTCCTTCTTTATATAAGTTTGGGTCATCCCAAAAATAATGCCTCAAATCATAAAAGAATTTTCTTCTTTGTTGAGCTGTAAATGTTGGAGGCAAATACTTGGAAACAATAAAGTTAGCATAATATCCAAACCAAGGACTATCTTGGGAGTTTACCTTTATTGCAGCCAACTGTTCATTTGGAAAACTATCATTAACAGGAATAGGGTCAGAAGAAATGTTTTCCAGTCTAGACAAGTTATCAGCAATAGGATTTTCAGCACCCTTCCTATCCACAATATGCAAATCAAACTCTTGTAAAAGCAGCACCCATCTAATAAGCCTAGGCTTAGCATCTTTCTTTTCCATAAGGTATCTAATAGCAGCATGATCAGTATGAATAGTGAAATTTGAATCAACAATATAAGATATAAATTTGTCAAAGCAAAAACTACAGCTAAGAACTCTTTTTCAGTGGTAGCATAATTCTTTTGAGCAGCATCAAGAGTCTTACTAGCATAATGAATAATATTCAATTTCTTATCTACTCGTTGTCCAAGAACAACACCTACAGCAAAATCACTAGCATCACACATAATTTCAAAAGGAAAATTCCACTCAGGTGGTTGAACAATAGGAGCAGTAGTTAAAGGCTTTTTTAAAGTTTCAAAAGCTTCCTTACAATCATCATCAAAAACAAAAGGTACGTATTTTTGAAGAAGATTAGTAAGAGGCTTTGATATTTTAGAGAAATATTTAATAAACCTCCTATAAAAACCAGCATGTCCAAGAACACTACGAATACCTTTAACATCCCTGGGACAGAGAATTTTCTCTATTGCTTCCACTTTAGATCTGTCAACTTCAATACCTCGTTCAGAAATTGTATGTCCAAGAAAAATCCTTCATTCACCATAAAGTGGCATTTCTCCCAATTAAGAACAAGATTAGTTTCCTCACATCTCTGCAAAATTTTATCAAGGTTGTGCAAGCAGTTATCAAAATAAGTTCCATAGTCGGAGAAATCGTCCATGAATACTTCCACAATTTCTTCAATAAAACCATGAAAATAGCATACATGCATCTTTAAAACGTAGCAGGAGCATTACACAAACCAAAAGGTATACGTCGATAAGCATAAGTACCATAAGGACAAGTAAAATTTGTTTTCTCTTGATCTTGTGCCCTAACAAAAATTTGAGAAAACCAAGAATAACCATCAAGAAAGCAAAAATGAGTTTTCTTAGACAACCTTTCTAGCATTTGATAAATAAAAGGTAAAGGAGAATGATCTTTCTTAGTAACATCGTTAACTTTCCTAAAATCGATGCACATCCTATAACCAACTACTACTCTTTAAGGAATAAGCTCATTATTTTCATTAGGCACCATTGTCATTCCACATTTCTCAGGGACACAATGCACAGGGATCACTCATCTACTATGAGCAATAGAAAAAATAATACAAGCATCAAGGAGTTTTAATACTTCATTTCTTACCACTTCCTTCATCTTAGGAATTAAACGGCGTTGATGTTCAACTATTGTCTTTGCATCAGGTTCAATAGTAATAACATGCTGACATATAGTAGGAGAAATCCCTTTCAAATCATCAAGAGTATATCCAATAGCTCCACGATGTTTTTTCAATATTTATAATAACCTTTCCTCTTCTTCACATGAAAGTTTAGAACTAATAATAACATGATATGTTTTCTTATCATCAATATAAGCAAATTTAAGATCATCAGGTAAACGTTTTAAATCGAAAAGATGATCCTCCTTGGGTGGTAATGTGTTACCCAAGTCTTCCACAGGTAAATTATGTTTCAGTATCACCGGTTGACGAAGTAGAATATCGTCAATCTCATTTATCTCTTCCATAAAGACCTCACTTTCATGGTCCTCCATATATTTTTTCAAAGCATTGTTAGGAGCAAGAGCAATAGAAGCAAGTTGTTCGACTCTAAAATTTCCATTATGCAATTCAGATTCATAAGGAGCTCTAGCAAATTTGGAGAAATTAAACTCATAAGATGTTCCATCGTATTTAGTCAATATTTTCTCCTTCTTACAATCTATAACAGCACCACAAGTGTTCAAGAAAGGTCTACCAAAGATAATAGGAAAAGTTTTACTAGCAGCTTTACCCAGTACTAGAAAATCAGTAGGATATTTAGTTTTACCACATAGAACTTCCACATCTCTAACAATACCAATCGAAAAGACAACTTCTCTATTAGCAAGATGAATAACCACATCAATATTTTCAAGTTCAAAAGAACCAATTTCATGCATGATTTCTTTATAAAGCTCATACAGAATAACACTAGAACTTGCACCAATATCACACAAACCATAATTGCAATGATCACCAATCCTAACAGAAAGCACATGAACACTAGTTTTCTTAGGTCTATTGGTATGTGAAACAATATTAGAAGCATCCTCACAGAATACAATGTGTCCATTTTCTACATTTCCAGAGACAAGGTCTTTTACTATTGCTACTATAGATTCAACAGTTATATGTTCATCAGGTTCAATAGATTTCTTTATACTCTTGTTAACCACACTAGCTACAATAGAATGTTCTTTTACCTTAGCATGGAAAGGCATTTTCTCAATATAAGGTTCAGGCACTTCAGGATTAACAACATGCACTTCTATGTTTCTAGCAGGAATAATATCTTTATAAGGTGCATGGTACTTGCTCAACTCCTTTTTGGGAATATCAAGATAGGAGGCAAATGCTTTAATTTTTTTTGCAAAGATTTGAGGATCAAGACCACAAACAACACTAACATTATAGAAATCATCGGTTTCGATAAAAGCTTTAATGCATTCATAATCATAATTTATGCCCGACTTTCTACCTTTGTCATTCTCCCATCCTTGAGTGTTTTCTTGAATACGGTCAAGAAGATCCCATTTAGCTTCTTCCTTCATACACGTGAATGATCCAGAACAAGAAGCATCCAATAAATCCTTATCATGAAGAGAAAGCCTTGCATAAAAATTATTGACAACAATATTCCTCGGGAGCTCATGAACGGGGCAATTAAGCATTAATAACTTCATTCTCCCCCAAGCTTTGGCAATACTCTCTCCATCATCAGGCCAGAAATTATATATTTGATGCCGATCTTTATGAATCTCAATGGGAGGATAGAATTTAGAATAAAACAGATGTGCAATTTCCTCCCATCCAATAGATTGACCATTCTTCAGCATTTTGAACCATTCCACATCTTTGTCCTTCAGTGATAAAGAGAATAATTTCCTTTTAACTTGATCCATTGTAATACCTGCACACCTGAATAACTCGCATAATTCATGTATAAAGAGCAAATGATCATCGGGGTGGACATTTCCATCTCCAAAATAGCAGTTATCCATAACACGTCCAACAATTTTCATATTATTTTAAAAGGATCCAATTCAGCAGATAACGGGTCATCCACTACCCTGGCAGTAATAGTAGTGACCTTAAACAGAGAACCATATGGACTATCCATAATGAAATAAAGCAGCAGACAGAAATAAAAACAGCACTCACAGTAAAAGTCTCTCTTACCAATAGCAATTCACTCCCCGACAACGGCGCCAAAAAATAGTCTTGATGACCCACAAGTATAGGGGATGTATCGTAGTACTTTCGATAAATAAGTGTGTCGAACCCAATGAGGAATAGAAGGTGTTGAGAAGCAGATTGGATAGAGGATTCACTGTAAACACTAGCAAACAGTTTTTTGGTGGTTTTTGATATAGCAAATAAATAAAGTGCGGGTAAATAAAAGATAGTAAATATAATTGCAGCGAGTGGCCCAATCCTCTTGAGATCAAAGGACAAGCCTGTTGTTTTGCTTATAATTACCAAACGTTCTCGAGGACACATGGGAACTTCGTCAAGTTCTTTCGTTTCATACAGTTGATTAATATTTATTGTTTTGATAGGAGTTGTGTGGGTGAACCTATGCTAATGCACCGACCAACTAGGACTAATACATACTTGTGATTAAACCCCTTGCAAGCATCCGCAAATACAAGAAAGTAATTAAGATAAATCTAACCACAGCCTTAAACTCTGGGATCCTACACTCCCTCATGCATCGGTTTCCTAACGGGGGTTTAATTTTGTGTCACTCTGGCAACCCACAATTAGTAGCCAAATACACAATGCATCCTCCTAGGCCCATAAAGGTGAAGTGTCATGTAGTCTATGTTCACATGACACCACTAGAAGAGTAACATCACAACTTAAATATTAAACCACTAGATTCCACTTCTAACATCTTGACTTCTCCCATGTCCTCAAAAACTAAAAAAACTACTCACAAGACATCATATGGATCATAATCATAGGCGATATAATGATGAATAACAATCTGGTCATAAAGTGCAAACACCGATAAATCTCGTAAGCATCAACTACTAACAAGTAATCTACACCAGATGAGAGATGTAGTGGAAAACAACGATATAGAACCCTAATTGTTAAAGTGGGACGAAGGTGGATGGTGAGTATGATGGTGCTGGTGATGATGATGATGACAATCTTGATGATGCCCAGAGCGATGATGGTGACGATGGTGATGATTTCCCCTCTCCGGGGAGGAATTTCTTCGGAAGATTTCTCCCTGCCGGAGAGCTTTTCTCTCTCTGTTGTTTTCTTCCCCGAGGAGGCGGTAGAATATTTCCTCGATGGTTCTGTAGGTCTTAGGGTTCCCTCGGGCTGAAGTACGCGAAAGGAGGCGGCCAGAGGTGGGCCAGGGTGGCCACACCACCCCCAGGCGCGGCCAAGGGGGCGCCGCCTGGTGGTGTGTGCCCCATATGGCCCCCTCCGAGTCTCCTCGTGGCTGGCTTCCTCTTCTGGACTTCTAAGACTAATCTGATGCCCCCTTCTTCTTCCGATCTTCTGAATTAGGGTATCTTGACGGTGCTTTTTTCCATCAGATTTTTGGTCCCGGTGTTTATTCTCGAATAATTATTCAACGTGCAAAATAAGATGAAATAACATAAGTAATACATCATACCATGAAATATATCAATGAATAACAGAAAATTACGATATAAAATAGTGATGCAAAATGGACGTATCACAGATCTTTACTCATATTTAAGACATTATGTATATTGTAACAAATAGACGTTGTCAAGTGTAAAATTTAAGACGACTAATATGTATGTCATTCATACTTCAACTTAATTGGTACGACATGGAAAGTAAAAAATGTTTGGATTAGACATATTTTCGTACTAGCATAAAACATACAACAAAATATGCATATGGGGTTTCAGGGATTACCAATTTTATTGCAGAACTAGATTGAAATATTCCAACCATTTTACCAATCAATCAAGATCCTACACTTGCGCCTTGACACATAATCTCATCTTACTTAAGATCTGAACCACAAGATGCAATTTAATCTATTATGAAGAGAGAATACCTTGGAAGAATATGGAGCAGGGGACTCCATATAGAGAAGGTTGGGCAGAGAGAGCAGCATTGGTGCACAACAGTCCAGTCACAGGAAGGGCCGTGGTGGCGGGAAGCTAGCGGAAACGGCCGGCAGCGTCTTTGTCATGTGCGGTCGGGAGAGCTTGCAGTGACGCCTAGAAGGAGAAAGCTTCGGGGGATCCGTTCCTAGATCAAATCTTATAGCACATCGTCATGCACCAGCATCTTTCACGTGGCACCGGCCTAGTGTACAAGCGAGATAAGCCTGGAGAGAGGGTTCACGATGTTGTAGGCAACGTAACACGACGACGAACATGGATGAAGAAGAAGGTTGGCTGATGCTCCTTGGTAAGTCGCGTCACCGGCCGCCACTAGTCACCGGCGGCCACAAGTTAGGCACTGGAGGCGGGGGGAGGCGGCTAGGTTTAGGGAGTTGGGGATGCGATGACTGGTAGGTGAGGCAGTAGGGTACTGTGGTGGGCACGCGTTCGTGGCTTGTGGGTTAAAGAAAGCATGATCATGCTTAGTGGGTTGGGCTTATTTTTCTCTATCTTGTAGCATTGTACTAAACGGAGAACGGTTGTGGCCTGTAACACCCACATGTGTGTGTACCACAAATGTTCGCAATGAATGTTTGTAGAGTTTCAAAATATGCATAGCTATAGGGGTTTCTTCTTGTAGTGAACCTGGGGCATGCGTCTATTTTTTTATTTCAAAGCAATCTGACGTTCTGGCCGAGAGAAATAATTTTGTTTGATAACAACCCAGAAATCTGTTTCATAATAGGAACTTCCAAAATAAAAAGGATAAGGAGCGTTTGCTACATAGGTAACAACTTTCAAAACATAAAAGGAACAAAAGAAAACAAGAGGATAACGAAGGAAAACAAAAGCGGGTGGCCTCCCACAAGCGATTTTATTTAACGCTTTTTAGCTAGGCATGAAGAATGAATCAAGTATTATCAAGTTTCTTATCATCATGATCATCAAAAATTTCTTCAATAGCCCCCTCAACAATTCTAATTCTTGTAGCAGCATTTTGCATAACACAATAAATTTTATCCACTTGATCGCCTATCTTACCATCTCTCTTATTTTGTTCCTGAATATTCTTGTCTATAGCACCCAAGCTTTCTAACACTTTTTCTATTGGAATATCAATTTTGTTCTCTTCACAAGGAGCGTTTTCTACCAAACTTCTAATAGCCTTATAAGCTTCTAGATTAGGGGCTCCTAGAAAATTCCCTCATGTTAAAGTGTCAAGAATAAATCTATGCCACATGGTAGCACCAACATAAAAGTTTCTAAGGAGAATCTTGGTGGTATGCTTTTTAGTAGATCCGTTTTCACCATCATTAATTCTATACCAAGCATATTTTAAAATTTCCCCACCACTTTGTTTGAAGGTGAGGACCTCAACCTCGGGTGACATAACAAAAGGAGTAGAGCTAGGCATACTATCAAAATAAACTAACATCACAAATAAAAGACTAGAAACTAGAGAACTATTAGGGGGGGAGGGGGTTCGATAAAGAGAAAACAAGACTAAAAAGTACACTAAGCATGAACAAAACAAAAGAAAGAGAGTGGAAGTGTGAGACCCCCTTGCAGCAAGCTAGAAGTCCCCGGCAACGACGCTAGAAAAAGTACTTAAGACTAACGTGATCACACACTCCTTGAGAGACCCCCAAGCGGAAGATATGATGTAGTCTAGCGAAAATTTCCCCTAGTGTGGAACCAGAGTTTATCGAATCAGTAGGAATTCATAGTCTTGAAGAAAATTGCTTGTATCAACGGCCCCGTTTATCGATGTTGACCAAGCGTGGAACCTGCACACAAGCACAAACTCTCTCTTGCCCCAACTTTCCGGAAGGTGGTCAATCTTCCAGTGTTGTTGAAACCAGGAGAATTAAACGTATAGAGTCTTGGAAACCAATAAAAGTAAAAAATGGAACAATAAGGAAACAATAATGAAAAGTGCATAAAAGAAGGTTGCAATATGATGAAAATAGGACCGGGGGCCATAGGTTCACTAGTGGTGTCTCTCCAAAGAAAACAAACATGCTCGATGAACAAATTACAACTGGGCAATTGAAAAATCATAAACGTATAACAATACTATGATTACGAGATATAGTTCACGGGTTCTAACATTGTAGGCATTACGTCAAGGCATATGGAACGCTATCTAGCATGTATCCATATCTTAAAGTCCACCTCAAGAAAGCTATCCAGCAAATCACTTAGTATTAAGTTGCAGCAACGAAGTGATTGCTTTGTGTGTAACAGATAAATGCATTAAGAACAATATGTAATGTAAGGAGTGGTCCTCGTCCGTAGACAAGAGCACCGTTGTTTTCTCCCTAGTGGCAACAAGACACTCCCCCTCCCGCATGTTTCTGTCACTCAAGCGCAGGCAACAATGAGGCATGGACCGACTATATAACATGTAAACCCTCTCTTGGAGGTGAAAACTACTACGTGGCCAAGGTAATCATAAACACCTAAGAGCATTCCAAGACAATATTAAAAATCTCTACAAATATAAGTGAACCATCTCACATTGACATGAAGAAAATAATCATAATTTTATGGTTCAGTGGGTCTCATCAAACACAACATGCACAATTACATAACAGTGGTCTCGATCATGTGAGGCACCTCATGAACTCTAAACATGGAGGCGTAGGGGAGAGAACAACTATCTAGCTACTGCTATCGACCCGTAGTCCCGAGATGAACTACTCACGCATCTGTCCGAGGGAGATCATGGCGATGTAGATTTCTGATGTTCCATGTTGTTTTCATGTTGTTTTCTACATGTTTGCTATACACTTTATGTTATTTTTATCGATTTTCCGGACTAACCTATTGACAAGATGCCACAGAGCCAGTTCCCTGTTTTCTGATGTTTTTAGTTTTAGAAAAGTTGTTCTGTAAATATTCTCGGAATTGGAAAATTCGAAGCCCGAAAGTCTTACAATTCCTGAAGGTTCCACGGAGTTCCGAAGAGGCCCGGAGGGGGGCCACACCATAGGGCGGCGCGCCCCTGGTCGCGCCTTGGGGTGGTGTGGGCCTCTCAGGCGTCCACCGCCATCGCCCTTTCGCCTATATAATCCCCCGATACGTCAACCCTTAAAATATACCACTTTTTCCCGAGAAATACCCGAGGCCGCCGTCATCGTCATCCCGAGATCGGGAGGGTTCTGGAGCTCTCCCCTGCACCCTGTCGGGAGGGGAATTCATCACCGGAGGGGTCTACACCACCATGCCCTCCTCCGAAGTGATACGTGAGTAGTTCATCCCTGGACTACAGGTCCATAGAAGTAGCTAGATGGTTGTCTTCTCCACTTTGTACCTCATGTTTAGATCTCGTGAGCTGCCCTACATGATCGAGATCATCTTTATGTAATGCTACATGAATGCTATGTCTTCTGATTATCAATCTATCATGTTATCTTTATGCATATGTTATTTATGATCTTGCATGCTCTCCGTTATTAGTAGATGCTTTGGCCAAGTAGATAGTAAATCCAAGAGGGAGTATTTATGCTCGATAGTGGGTTCATGCCTCCTTTGCATCTATGCTTGAGTGACAGAAACATGACAGATGGAGGATGTGATGTTGCCATTAGGGAGAAAACAACGGTGTTTACTTAGTTTACATTGTTTACATTACACACTTTGCTTACTGCGATAATCTGTTGCTTGCAACTTAATACCCAACGTTTGTTCGGATGATATTCGGAGGGTGGATTATTATTCATAGATGCAGTTGGATGACAGTCTATGTATTTTGTTGTAATGCCCACATGAATCACATAGTAATCATTATATTTTGCATATGCACTACGGTGCAGCCTTCATTTCTGTCAATTGCCCAGCTGTAATTTGTTCACCACACATGTTATTGATCTTTTATGGAGAGACACCTCTAATAAACTGTGGACCCCGGTCCATTTTCTCATACTGATAATACACACACTGCTTCCACTGTTTTCATACTGTTGCTACTGCTTTCGTACTGTTCTCATACTGTTTCCACACCATACGTTTAACCTCTTTGTATTCAGCAAAACCTGTGAGATTGACAACCTCACTGCTTCGTTGGGGAAAAGTGATTTGATTGTGTTGTGTAGGTTCCACGTTGCTGCTGAACCGGTAGTGCGCCCTGCCATCTCAGCTGCATCAACCAGAAGAGATTGCTTGTCCTCCTACTAGTCGATTCAACCTTGGTTTCTTTTCTGATGGAAAACTTGCCGCTACACTCTTCACAACCTTTCTCTTGGGGTTTACCAACGTCAGCCATCAACAAGTTTTCTGGCGCTGTTGCCGGGGAACAAAGTTTTCGAGAGCAAGCAGCCTCCCGTCAAGGAACCGTCAAGTTTTCTCGCGCCGTTGCCGGGGAGGAAGAGAATTTTTGCAAGGCGAGTCTCTCACTTCCAATCTCTTTACTTTGTTTTAGTTTTGCTTAGTTTATTTTATTTTGTCTTGTTTGCTTCTCTTTATCAAAAAAAAAGACAAAAATTAGTTTCTTTTCTAGTTGTTACCTCATTGTTATTTTTCATCATGTCGTTTCCTAAGTTTACCCTGAAAAACCTTCCAGTTGGTAGGGGTTCTATACTTGGAAGGGATTATTACTCCTGTGCCCCCGATTCCTTAGTCTTGCTCATTCTTCCCCATGCTCTAAACTTTTGCTCACTTTTCCCCATTCTCTTAGCTGAAACTCTCGCAAAAGTTGAGGGCGTTTGCCGTCCAGTCAATGCATTGACCGTCAACCTCTGATTTTGTGCTAACAAGTGGAGCCGGGTTCTCCTTTGACCGTTGCGTGCCTAGTGGGACCGCAAGGAGACACATAAGCGAGCTTGTCTAAAGCTGAAACAGATCGACATTGCTGCCTCGCGCAACCTCTCCCCCTCTGCCGCCACCCCATCCCCTCCGCCGCCGTTGTGCCGCTTTCACCTCCGCCCCATCCCCTCTGTCGTGTTATCTGGCTCATCTACCCCACCTCACCATCTATGAGGCCATGTTGATCCAGGACCCCCAGAATGCCCTCAGCCGTGGAGAGGATTGGGTCGAATCAACGACAGATATTTCATGGATTAGATCTGGGTAAGCAATGTTTCCCCTTGAATTGGTGTTCTAGCTTGTAAGTAAGATCGTATTTGACATTTTTTAGCTTGAATCGTTCCAATTTCTCTCCTCTGTCCCGTGCCTAACTGCAGCCGTATGTTTGAACTAAATAGGATTGATCCTGCGCTGGCTTTTAGGCTGGCGGTTAGAATGGAAACTAGTGTGACGCGTGGTACTAAACCACATTTTCTTCATTGGTTTTTCTATCCGGTTGTGATAGAAACAAACATTTGCTTCAGAGATTTTCTCACTGCCCTCCGTTCAGCCTATCCGTGGAGCGATGCCGATGCTATTGAACTGAGTTACTTCAGTAGTACCGAGCAAAGATTTCTCCCACTAACTTGCGACGAGCATCTCGGGTTGTTTTTTACTCTAAATGCTGGCGGCTGTTTTGGTAAACTTCATATCAACGTGCTTCAGCCACGCTCAGAACCAGTCAAGGGGAAGGATGTTCGACAATCATCTATCTCTGCTAATAGCCAGCACCCCGGGACTCCTTTGTGACGCCCCGGGATCGGGCACTATGCAGATTTCAGCATTTCCGCCAAAATCCACATAATAACCGATTCCAGGTTGCCACTTGTGATAACATTACAACAGTTCACGAATAATCCACAACAACAACAGAGGAGGTATATACAAGACGACTCAAACGAGTCAAGGATACAACTGATACAATGCAAAGATCCAAATGACAGCGGAAGAAACAACATAGTGTCCGACTACGGACAAGATACAAATTGGACTAAGAGTCCTGAAGATAACCGATGGCGTCCAATCCCTGCCCAGGCCAAGCCGGAGGGATTCCCAAGCTAACGTCGTCAGACTTCAAACCTGTTGACTGCAATGTGGAATATGCAGCCACGAAATGGATTCGTGGGTCAGTACTATTAAGTACTAGCAAGTGGATAAACCATACTCACAAGATACCAGCGTAACCAATCATCACAAGATACAAATACTTTGGGTACAACGGAAGGAAGGGATTATTGCAACGAAGCGGCAGCGGGCTGCACTAACTAACTACAGAGACGCGCTACAACATCCGGCTAACAGAAAGGGATAAGATAGTGCGACAAAACCAACTATAACTACTCACGAAACAATACCCATCCAGCGTTACCCCCTACTAAGGAAGCAACCCAAGGAAACTCACACTGTTTATTAAGGTGACATTCATTTTTATGGTGGAGGTAATCTATATTACTAGTAAAGTTATCATCGTTAAGTGTAAGTTGTTTGAGTACTTGTTAGCCAGCACTTTCACCAAGTCATCCATAACCGCGGACAACACGGCTTCTCGAGAAGATTAATCCTGCATGGATGCACCAATTTGGCCGTACACGTAAGAATGACCCGCCAGATGGAAATGCACTTCCACCAAGCGAGGCACTCAACACAACCCAACTCTTCTTCGCATCAAGCCCAAAGAACCATGTGATGTGCGTGCGCGGCTAATCGAGCCCCCACGAAGAAAAGGGGGACCCTCATAGCACTCTAAGACCACACCGCCCTAAATGCCGACTACAAAAGTTCCACCCTGGCGCCAAGGGTTCGCACCTGCATATACATGCATCAAATGGAAAACCCGAACTAAGTGTGGCGATTTGGACGAGATGCGAATCGAATCAGAATTGCGGGGGGGCGCCCATACACGCTTCCCACATGCGGTAAGCGCGCTCATCATGGATCGGAGGACAAGACCCTTTTCCTAATTAAGTTCGACACTAGCAGGCCTTAAAACCACGCCGGGCCTCCTGCCGGTGCCTTATCATCAAATTATTATTACCCCAAACATTAACATGGTGTTGATTGAATTGAAACCCAACTATCAAACTAAACAGGTGATAAGACGGACAACAAGACTTGAGCGCAAACAACACTAAGCATGCAACTACGACACAAGGGCCAACAAGGTAAACAAACAACAGTTAATAGGAAGTGGAAGGAAGGCTATATCATGGTTGCAAGGTAAACATATGATAGGATCGAGACACAAGCATCGAATCATAAGGCTAGCATAAAGACAACGGAAAGAATCGGTAACAAGTGAGGAAAGGCAACATGGGTAGCAAGTGAGTATACTTGCCTGAGATCCAGCAAGTAGAGGTACATCCGAAGAACTTGTCGGTGCTCACATCATCTCAATGTCCTATCCGCGAAGAAGCAAAGCACTAAAAGAATCAACGGATGCAGCAATTACTTCTACGGCAAAAGATCCAGCATGATCCTATTTTATATGCATGACATGCGGGATGCAACGCAAAATTACAACTTAGACAATTTAATCGGACCCGGAGTCCGGACAAATAATTATGGTTTAAGTTGTTTATCTAACCATCATATTAAATGTTGTTTAACATGGAAAAACAATAAATATGTGAGCTAAACATGATTAAATGGAATAGGGCAATATTTAGTTAATACCCCAACACATTCCATATGTTGTTATTTAGTTCACAGGCATAACACAGGCTACAATGCACAATACAAGATGCAAACATGAGCATGGATGGCATATTAATATTCCTTGCATTTTTCTGATTGGAAAACATATTTTACACATTAAATTTGAATTTAATTTGAATTAGTTATGATTTATGCAATTTTAAATGAATTAAATAAAGTACATAATATACTATAATTTTTAATTATTCAAAATATTAAACAAATTGCATATTTGAAAATATTAGGAAATTTTAATTGGGATACATATTTTATTTGCCCAAAAGGGAGTTGGATTGGCAAATTTATTGCATTTACAAAATTGGGGTTTATTCTGCCATTTTCTGGAAAAAGAAAATAGGTGCAGCAACTTTTCACACCGGGGGGAAAGGAACCCACGCCGGCTGACAAGTGGGTCCAGCGCCAGTGTGGCGCTGACTGTGCGTGGGTGGAGGTGACTGGGCCTCCCGGGTCGCCGACAGGTGGGCCGGCTCACGCGCGCGGAATTGGAAAAGAAAGGGAAGGTAAATGCTCCGATTGGGATTCGAACTCTGGCCTCCCGGGTGGCGGACTGAGTACCAAGCCACTGGGCTATGAGCGTGTTTGTGTAAAAGGATACATATCCGATGTATAAGAGGAGATCAAGCGTGGTTAACTGAATTTTTGACACCAAAATTCAGATATACGAACGGGACGGGAGGTAGGAGGACGACGACCTGCAGCGAGTATGACGCGATTTTGGCGCTCGAAGGCGCGCACACAGAGCAAGGGGAGGGTATGGGAAGGACTCCCGGAGGTGGTGCTCACCGTGGGAGGCTCGAAGACGAGGTCGAAGAGGCCGTTCACATGGTGGCTGTGACGAGACTGTCGCCGACGGTTCAGGGACGGAGGAGGAAAGACGGCCATGTCGGCGACGTCCTGGGCAGCTCTGGCTCTCGATATTCAGCGTAGAGGACGTCGGTCTTGAGGCGATTCCATTCCCGTAGGTACCTTGGCTCGAGGGAGAGCATGGCGATGGGGCCTCGAAGAGAAGCTCCGGTGTTCTTTCGTGGTACAGAAGGTTTTCAGTGGAAGAAAATAGACAGAGGAGACGGGAAGGAGATCTGATGGCGGCGGAAGGGAAAGAAGAAGGGAGTTAGGGTTCCAGGGGCTGCCTTGGGTGATAAAGGAGGGGAGTTGGTGGAGGGGACCATGGAGGAGGGGGTTCGGTGGTGGTGGTGCTGCTTTTCCTGGATGTCGACATCCTGTACGGACGGAGGTGGAAGGAAGGAAGATGGGCTGGGCGCTCGGGGTTGTAGGTGGGCCTTTGGGCCTGCCTCCCCTGGCAGTTTTTTTTTGTAAAAGGTGATTTAGCATTTGGATTTGAGGGAGTTTTACAACTCCAAAAATTATGAAGTAAATTTCTTTGCACTCAGCACTAAAAATGCCCAAGTGCACAAAATTTTGTTTTTGAAATTTTCAAATATTTGTGCTGTTTTGAATTTGATTGAATTTCAAGTGAATTTGACTTTAAATTGAGTAATTGAATTGGAGCAAGGTTTATTATTTGAATTTAAATTGGAATTAGCAAAATAGGGTTTTAATAAAAGGGTTTTGAAATAACCAAGCATTTAAATATTTGAATTTCCACTTTGTGGATTACAATTTGAATGGTTTGTTTGCAAGTTTAATTGAAACCATTTGGAACATGTTTGAAGTTTTAAATTGGTTTGAAAACAAAGGTGCATATGATGCAATGCATGCAAAAAGAAAACAAGCAATTCTATTTGAGGGAAATTCCCCCGTGTGTTACATCCTTGTAGGTCGAGAGCAAATAAAGCGAGTGGTTCATGGAGCCACAACATGTATGCTGCTGAATCTGCTGCCGGTAGTGCTGCTGCTTCTCCTGTACCTGCTATAGTTGTTGTAGAAGAAGATGCGGAACCTGACGAGGAAGTGCCTCGAAATGATGATGAAGACGAGATGATGTACCCTGATCTGGTAGATAGAGCCAGTCAGCAAGCAGTGGATGATGAATATCCAGAGAAGCCCATGAGCCGAGCTAGGATTGATGACACTGACGATGAAGAGGATGGAAAACAATGACAGCTTAATTTTGGATGAATACGATCGTGACGACGTGCCAACAATTGAGTGGAACAGGGAGAATCCTGAGCTTACTGAAGGCACCATATTCCAGTCGATGGTGGACTGTCGGAATGCAGTAACTACACATTGCATTCTTACTGAAAATTCGTATAAGATTAAAAGGAGTGAGCCAAGAAGGTTCACAATTTATTGTCCATATGATAGGTGTATGTGGAGGTTGCATGCATCCCGTATGCTAAAGAGCAAACTGATTTAGGTACTCCAAGTTGATTGATTATTTTATTTTAGATCATTGAGTAATGTTTCTTATCCATTATTTTTTACCCTTTCTTTTGTTTCAGATAAAGAAAAACCCACACAAGCACACATGTCCACCTGGAGGGGGAGGGGGAAGGAAAAAAAATACCAAACTAGCAAAAACTCGATGTGTGGCAGATGCAATATTGGATTGGCTGAGAGAAAAACCTGGTCTTGGTCCAACGTCACTCCAAGGGAAGCTTTTTGAGAAGTATAAGATTGTAATTCCTTACATGAGGATTTTCAAAGCTAAAGAAATGGCTCTTGACATGATTAATGGTCAATGGAATGAAAGTTTTCAGTTTCTTTACACCTTCAAGGCTGAAGTGGAGATGGCTAGTCCAGGTAGTGTTGTAGAAATTGACAAGCATACAGTTTCATTCAAAATAAAAGGGAAGACATTTGAGAAGGAGTTCTTCAGAAGGGCTTTTGTATGTTTCAAGGCTTGTTGGCAAAGGTTTCTTGATGGATGCAGGCCTTATTTGGCTGTAGATGCTACCCATTTGACTGGAAGATGGAGAGGACAACCAGTAGCAGCTTCTGCAGTTGATGGACACAACTAGCTATTCCCAGTTGCATCTGGTGTATTGGAGGCAGAGTCCGAGGAAAGTTGGGTCTGGTTTCTGCAGCAGTTGCGCAACATTATAGGCACACCCCCAGGTTTAGCTATACATACAGATGCTTGCAAAGGTCTAGGGAGTGCAGTAGAAATTGTATTCCCTGGAGTGGATCATAGGGAATGTATGCGACACCTAGCGCAAAATTTTAAAAAGAAGTTCAAAGCAAATTCTTTTTTGATGAGAACTTATGGCCAACATCATACACATGCAACGAAAGGAAGCACGAGCACCATTTGAGAGTGTTGTATGCTCAGAAACATCCAGAGGTGAAGTAGTATATGGATACACATCATGGAAATGTGTGGCCAAGAAGCAAATTCAACACCATATGCAAAGTAGACTATGTGACCAGTAATATTGTAGAATGCTTCAATGCAAAGTTCAAGTCAGTGAAGGGTTATTTGGTTTGGCAAGCATTTGACAAGATGAGGCAGATGATCATGATAAAGATGTCTCTTCGCAAAAGAATTGTTGAAACACAATATGTTGTCCATGTTATACTCCCATCACTGATTAAGGCATTGCATCGCAAGGCAAGAGGACTGAAGATGAGATGCATTCCATTGTCGACATACGAGGCCGAGGTAGCGTACACTGACAGTAAAAATAGGGAATGGAGGTATCCAGTGAACCTAGCCACTAGGGAATGCAGTTGTAGGCAATGGCAGATTCGTGGGAAGCCATGCATACATGCTCTACATCTGATGACTCTGATTGGGGGTGAAGATGGTGAAGTTGATCAGTATTGCTCTAAGTATTTCTCTCTTGCTAAATTTAAGGCTGCTTATGCTCACAATGTGCCTGCACTCGTGGGAAAAGACCAATGGAACATAGTAGATCCAGGGTTCAAACTCCACTCTTCTTTACTGAGTAGACCACCAGGAAGACCAAGAAAAAACAGGTACATAGCAGGTGAAGAGGGTCGCGTACCAAAAAAGAGGGCGTGCAAAAAATGTGGAATTCTGGGGCACATTGCTAGGCTTTGTTCCAATCCAGTGGATGCATCATTTAGAGAAGAGGACCGATGGACAACAGCAAATGCAATGGAGAATGCATCAACAATGGAGATTGAAGATGGAGGGGACCATGCAGCAGCAATTGAGTCTGAAGATGCACTCCTCGTTGAAGCAGCACCTTAGTATGTGTGTGCATTCCCTTTTTTATGCATTTTTTTCTCTTTTCTCCATATGTCTTATAATTTTATTTATCAGCACTAGGATAAATGGAGGCAGAGGGAAGAAAAGGTATAGAGAGGAAGCTATAAGAGAAGAAGAGGATAGAGCCCAAGAAAATGAAGTTCAGTCATCATCAGATGGCTTAGAATTTGAATCCATGGCTCTTGATGGTTTTGAAGCTATAAGATAAGAAGAGGACAAAGTAATTGTACCAGTTGTTCCTTTAAGGATTACCGCACAAACAGATGACCGTCAACTTGTCGTCGAGTGCTCGCCGAGTGGAATTACTCTGTCACCACCTCTAGAGCCACAACCCCAAGGGAAGATCAGAAGAAACAAGATGATTCCAAAGAGTACTCCAGCTACGGAAACCCGGAGCAAGACGGTGAAGCCATATGCTCACACAAGGAGCAGGTCGAAGATTTGAATTCGAACTATGAATTTGAATTTGAACTATGAATTTGAATTTGAACTATGAATTTGAATTTGATGGATTTGTAGTTAGGTGTTTGTGTTGTCAACTTTAGATCTTGTGATAACTTATAAGTCTTAATAATATTTTTTGTGCTTTGGTATCATATGTGAGGCAGAATGCATATTTGAAACAAAGGTTGAATTTGAAGCAACATTTGAATTTGGAACAAAATTATAATTTGAGCCAAAGTTGAAGTTGTACAAAAATTTCAAGTATGTTGCTCTTTAGTACTTGTTTGAGCTAAAGTTGAAATTTAACCAACATTTGAACCCCAATATTTGAAGGTGATCAATCCGAAGGAGAAACGTGCTACAAATGAGGTCTGAATCTAGGGTAAACAACCCCATTTGTAATCAAGTTTTTTTCGACCTTCTCTAAATGAGCCAATATTTTTTAGGTGACACTTATTCCATCTAAATAGTGTCCAGTCAAAGTCTCACTATTTATTGAAATGTTTTCCATATTATTTATTTATTTATTGAAAAAATTCCTTTTAATTGAAAACCACCAAAACACACGTTTGAGATATGAAAATGTACAAGTAAGTTCAGAACCGTCTTATTCACTCCAAGAGGAAGCATTGGTGATTTTTTTCGATTCATTTGATTTTTTTTTAAAACCAAAACCCTCCTTCACTCTCCATCGAACTCTGAACAGGTATATACACGGACGGTTGCTCATCTGAGAGAAGCCTTGATACATCAAAAACGTATCTACTTTTCCGAACACTTTGCTGATGTTTTCCCTCTAAACTTGTGTGTTTTGAATGCAACTAACATAGACTAACGTTGTTTTCAGCAGAATTACTTTGGTGTCTCATTTTTGCGTAGAAAATCAACTTTTAGGAAACGAGGGGAAAGTCCATACTTTACACGAAGACTCCCGGAGCGAGAAGATGAGTCGAAGAGGGGCAAGGGGGGGTGCCCTCACCACGCCTAGGCGCGGCCAAGGTGGGCCCACACCTGGGCATGGTGAGCCCACCTCGGGCACCCCCTCGGACTCCCCTTTCGACTACATATGCCCCGAAACCTAAAAACCCGAGGGGGTTCGATCGTTTTCTAGAAGGAAGTCCGTAGCTCCACCGCCATCGCGAATCCTTTTTCGGGGTTCAGAAACTCCGTTCTGGCACCCTGCCGGGACGGGGAATTGGAGGAGATCATCGCCATCGTCATCACCAACGCCTCTCCATCGACCATTCATGTTTCCCCCATCCATGTGTGAGTAATCCCCTGCTGTAGGCTGAAGGGGATGGTAGGGATTGGATGAGATTGTTCATGTAATAATGTTGTGATTGTTAGGGCATAGTGCCTAGTATCCTCTATTAGTGGTATTGACATTGTTGCAACTTGTTATGCTTAATGCTTGTCACTTTGGGCCCGAGTGCCATGATCTCAGATCTGAACATGTTATTGAATCACGATGATAATTATTGTTTCTTGATCATACCTGCAAGTTGTTTACACATATTGTTGTCCGGAACCCGAGGCCCCGAAGTGAAAGAAATTGGGACAACCGGAGGGGATGGCTGTGATGTGAGGATCACATGTGTTCACGGAGTGTTAATGCTTTGCTCCTGTGTTCTATTAAAAGGAACACCTTAATTACTAGTAGTTCCCTTGTGGCCCCGCTGAAAACGGGCTGGTAGGACAAAAGATGTTGTGTAAGTTCTCATTGCGAGCACGTACGACTATTTACGGAACACATGCCTATGGTTACTTAGTGCTTGGATGCTTTATCTTATTTATCTGCAATGCCCATGTCTTCATTATTATATGAACTATCTTATCCATGCAACGCCCGTTCATCTATCCCTATGCCTACAGTATTTAATCCCACTGTTTACTTCAAACACTACTACTGCTATTTTCATTACACTGCTGCTATTATTTCACTACTGTTGCTACTATAAAACTGTTACTACTGATAAACCACTGCGAACAAGTCCACTTTCAGGTCTAGGTGAATTGACAACTCACTTGTTAAGGCTCACAAATATTCTTTGGCTCCCCTTGTGTCGAATCAATAAATTTGGGTTTTACTTCCCTCGGAGACTATTGCGATTCCCTATACTTGTGGGTTATCAATACTATTTTCTGGCGCCGTTGCCGGGGAGCATACCTTTATTTGCGATCTCACCGAGAGTAATATTATCTACTAGCAATCATTCATCATGGTAAGACTCTTGATGGAAAGTTTCCTATGTTACCATCCACTACAAGAAGAGGTACAACTCTGAACACCTTTGTTACTCTTGGTTCACCGTCTGTTATGAGTAAGCTCCTTACACCACCACATGCATATGCTACACCTGCTACTTTTGCTGAATCTGAAAATACTTATGATACTTTTGATGATGCTTCTACTGTGCTTGATGAGAGTAGTTCTCTCGGTCCTTTCTTAGATGCTACTATTGCTAAAGCTAAAAATATTGCAAACACTGAAACTCCTGATAAAAATCCAGTTACTCATGCTGTTTCACCTGAGCTTAGAGAGAATCCTAGTGATGATTTTGATGATTCCTATATTGAACTTAATGATGATCTTATTGACGAAATACATGCTATGAAGGATAGAGATGTTGTTATAAGTCTTATTGAAAGTCGTCCTGTTAAATATAAATTATCTCATGATGCTAAGTTTGCGGCTTCTCCCATTAATATTAGGGATAAGGATTATGATTTCTCTCTTGGTTTATCTTATATATCTATTGTTGAGAAAGAACCTTTTTGTGGTACTGAAAATGAAAGTGCTATGAAACATATGAATGAGCTCTCCTCTTTGAGTAGTTTATTCTCTGATGATATTAAGAAACGTAGCTACTTTGTTGCTAAAATATTCACTTTCTCATTAAAAGATGAAGGTAAAACTTGGTTTAATAATTTGTCTCCGGGATCTATTGATAGTCCTATTGGTTTGGTTAATGCTTTCTTTCAGAAATATTTTCCTACTAGTGCGCAACATGCTGATTTACAAAATATATTTAATTTCAGGCAATTGGAAGGAGAGAAATTGCATGTATCTTGGGCAAGGTTCTGTTCTTTAGTTAGGGATACACCTGGGCATAAGCTAGAAAATAATGAACTTCTTGATATATTCTATAATGGACTAACTGTTGAATCTAGGACATACCTAGATAGTTGTGCTGGTTGTGTTTTCAGGCAAAGAACTCTAGATGAAGCTGAGGAATTAATGACTAAAATAAGCCAAAATCATGATGATTGGACTATCGTTGAGCCTGAGCTGACCCCTACTCCGGTATCAACACCAACACCAACACCCAAGAAGAGGGAAATGATTGAATTAAATGATGAAGTGATGATAGAAGCCAAGAAATCTCTTAAAGAGAGGGGTATTAAATCTAAAGATGTGAAGAATCTTCCACCTATAGAAGAATTATGTAAGCCAATCCCTCACTCATCCACCCTTGAGGTACACTCTTTCCAACATTTTGATAGTAGAGATATTCCCTATAATAAATCTCCTGATCAATGTTTAGATGAATTTGATAATTATGTTATTAAGCAAGATAATTTTAATATGAGAGTGCAAAATCACCTAATGGAAAACTCTAGAGCTATTGATAATTTGCATGGTATTATAGAAAGAACCTCTAATGATGTTAAAATGCTTGTTAAACATTTGCAAATGGTTCAAACTCAAATTGATCAACTTGCTAAAGTGCAAAAAGATTTGCTAGTTAATACTTCTAAAGAAAACATGCTTATGAAATAAGAACTAGAAGTGGTATTGCTACAGAATATCCTTTATATCCTGAGGGACATCCTAAAAGAATTGAACAAGATTCTCAGTAAACTAATAATAATGTTATTCATACTAAGAAGAAAAAGAAGAAGAAACATAAAACTGCTGTAGAATCCTCTGAACTTGCTAAAGATCCAATAGTATATCTATCTCTGATGATGAAACTAAAAGTGGTAATGAAGAGAATCATGCTTCTGATGAAGAAGAAATTGAAGAGGAACCTGAAAAGCAAACTAAAAATACAAAGTACACTAAGGAAGATTTTGTTGCTAATAAACATGGTAATGAGAGAGAATCTTGGGTACAAAAACCCAATGCCTTATCCTAATAAGAAACACAAATCAAAAGAAGAAAAACATTACAACAAGTTTTGTGAATTGATGAAACCTTTGTTCTTGCAAATTCCTTTAACTAATGCTATTAAATTGCCTCCTTATGCAAAATATATGAAAGATATTGTCTCTAACAAAAGGAAGATTCATAATGAGGAAATTTCCACTATGCTTGCTAGTTAATCTCTTAATGGCAAGGTTCCTAAGAAGCTTGGAGATCCTGGTATACCAACTATTCCCTGTCCTATTAAAAATAATTATGTTAGAACTGCTTTGTGTGATTTGGGAGCGGAAGTTAGTGGCATGCCTTTTACTCTCTATAAAAGACTCCTCCTAGAAAAATTGATACCAACTGATATATCTTTGCAAATGGCTAATAAATCCACTTCTATTCATATGGGTATATGTGAGGATGTTCCTGTTCAAGTTGCTAATAATTTTGATATTAACTGACTTTGTTGTGTTGGAAATGCCTAAAGATGATAATATGTCTATTATTCTTGGAAGACCTTTTCTTAATAATGCAGGGGATGTTATTGATTGCAATCAAGGAAAAGTTACTTTTAATGTTAATGATAAAGAGCACACTGTTTATTTTCCCAAGAAGATTGATAAGAAATATGGTCTAAATTCAATTGAAAATATTGAGACAGACAAGATTGGAGAATTTTATTGTCCTATTCCAAAGCCATCCAAAGAATATCAGACCGTCATGGTTGGGACTATATCAATCAAGGTTAAGGTAACATAAATATTTAGTGATAAACAAAGTTTTGTTTCATATAAAATTATTTTGGTAGCAAGACTTGATCAACCTTGTTAACAAAGTGATTTTAAATGAAGGAAACAATGTTATCACTACATGTTAGTTATGTTTTCCTATTCATATGCTCAATTTATCTGTGCTTCCATAAAGTATATCATGTTTTCATATTGTTTTCACCATATTCACTCATGCCCACGCACATTTTCACCTTGTTTTCGCTCGTTTTCCATCGTCTACTCACGTTTTCGCTATCCCCAATCACGTTTTCCATATGTTTTCCTTCGTTTTCAGTGGGTATATGTTTAGTAGAGTGTCTTAGAACTATTGTAGGTTTGGTTTTGCTGACGTTTTCCATCATTCCATCTTTGTTTTCCAGCGATATTATTATTAATTAAAATTCTGGAAAAGTTCGAAAAATAAAGTTTCTCGAAAAATCCTGAAAAGTTTATATTCAAAGTTTTTGCGTAAAAAGGGGCAGAATTCCACCTGGGCTGACCCTAGGGGGCACCCAGGCCAGCTCACCATGGCCAGGCGCGACCTGCCCCTGGGGCGCGCCTGCCTATGGTGAGGGGCCCCCCTGGCCCCCCACTTGCTCTCCCACCTACCACACCTTCCTCTTTTCCGTAGAAACTCACCCAGTTCATCCAAACCCGAGTTCTTGTTGTTCTTCCTCGCGATTTTCGATCTCCTTGCTCAACTCATCTTTTCTGCTGAGATTTGGGGCAGTTGTTCTTTGGTATGTGACTCCTCCGATGATCCAAATAGAATTTTGTTTAGTGGAGTATTTCTTGCGTATTTTGCTGCCGTAGGTGACAGGTTATGTGAGATTGCATGCTTTGTTGATGCTTGATTAAGTTAGTTTTGATGCATGTTTAGTACTCATACAAGTCCCTATAGTAGTTGCTATTATATAGTTGCTCCAAATAATTTTGTTGTGATATTTGTTAAATTTTTTAGAATAGGAGGATGAAGAACCATACCTTTGGAGAGATGTTTGTAAGTGATGCACCAAGGGCATCTAGGCCCTCAAGATCAGCTGCGAGGGCAAGACCATCATATAACGAAAATCTTCTTGCCTCCGATATTGGGGAGAGGGATGATGGAGATGCTAATCCATCCACTTTTCCATGCTATGAAATTTTGCAGGAAGCGGGGATTCTAATTGATTTGACGTTTCTTGTTAACAATGTTGGCTTAACTACTTATATGCAGGAGGAGCATGCTCAATACTCTATCCTCACAAAGACTTTCGTTGAAAGTTTGAGCTCCAAAATCGTTCCTATGGGACAACTGTTTCGTTTAAGATTTATGATAAGGGATATACTTTGCCACTGACAGAATTTTGCAGGATAATAGGTGTTCCTTCGTCTGGGACAACAAAGAAGATTTCAGATCGCCCTGGAGATTTGCTGGAACTCTACCGGGCAATAAGCAACGACGATGACCGCCTAGCTCAGCGGGGCAAGATAAGAAACATACAACTCCCAGCTATTCGTTATTTTGCCTATTATCTTTATACTAGTGTTCTAGGAAGAGAAAACACTAGCAACATTTCTCACTACCATCTAGATGTCCTAGCTGTTGCTCTTACTGGTGTTACTGATTATCATCTTGGTGTTATTATTACATGTCGTTTAGCGGCCAGAGGACCTATTTATGGAGGCATTATTGCTTCACGTATTGTAGCTGATTTAGGTCTTGGTGTTAGTCATAATGATGTGATATTACCCATACAGAGGCTTGACCTTGCTGCAATGAAACTGCATCATTTTGTTACTTCAGATTTCCGCCAGGGAAAATTAATTTATAGGATGTTTTTCGCTGACGGGGATGAGAGGGCAATCCCCATGCCACAACTTGATTTGTTAAGTATTGACAGGGGATTATGGTCTCACACCAAGGAGGTGCTGGACGAGCAGCTGCGGTTGCTTGGTTTCCACGAGCAGCACGACCCCGAGGAGCAGGAGGGCGACGAGGCGCCCCATGAGAACTACATCGCGCATTATCCAGGCGCATCGAGCTTGTACCAGGGAGGAGGCCCCTCATCGTCACACTTTGGAGACGTCACTTCATGGCGAGGCTAGAATTGAGCCCCACTTAGGCCAAAAGCCTAAGCTTGGGGGGGGGGGGGGTATTACGACATCACACTCATATATATATATATATATCGTATTCAGTCGGTTCTTTGTACATTCATATTTTCTGTTTCTCTCTCTTTATTTTGTTATCGTTGTTTTGTTTTCGCTTTTCAAAACACAAAAGGACCAAAAATATTTCTGTTGTTTCTCTCTATTTGTTTCTTTAGTTGGTTTGCTTTATCCTTTAGTTGCAGTTTAATATTCAAAAACCCAAAAATATTTTGTTTTGTTTGTTTGCTTTCGTTTGTTCTTGTTTCATTTCAAAAAACCCAAAAAGATTTTGCTTTGTTTGCTTGTCCTCTTTTGCTCGTGCTTTAATTGAAAAACCCAAAAATATTTGTTGTTCTTCTTTTGTTTTGTAAAGTTTGCTGCAGAGTTCAATAGTCGTCCGTGATTCCATTGGAGTTTGGTTTTCATTATATATTATTCGATCCACAAGTGAAGAGCAATAATGACGATCTATGACAATTCAAGTTGTGGTCAGAGGCTGGTATGAACTCTATTTGTTTTCATTTTTGTACATATACCCATCCATGTGAGCATGCTTCGGTTGTTCGTATAAGATATATGTGATTTAATGTCTGCTTAATAGTTTGTGCTCTCTCATGTTTTGTTCCAATTTATTAATAGTAAATGACCCGTCGTATAAATATTTGTTCGCGTTGTTCTATTCGTAGAAGGATATGACATTGTGGTAGCCTCCTCTGACTGTTTCATTTGAATCGACTTGGCACATGCTCATGCATGCTAAGACTGAAAACAAAAAGTCAATAAGCCTCGATGATTTATTTTGCCTCAGAGTTCTAGTATCAATTTTATGTCTCAGTTAATTTTACTTTGTCGCAAACATGATTATAGTAATTATTGCTCTCTTGATTGTCGCTTCCCAGTCTATTGCTAGCCTTCACTTGCACTGAGTATGAGCTCTACTCGTGCCGCCAAATCCCTGAAAACCAAGTTATTCCATAGAGTCCACTATAAATTCCTATGCATGGTATTTCCTGCCATTCCAAGTAAATTTGTATGTGCTGCCTATGAAACCTTCAAAATACTTCTCGTTTTGTGACACTGTTTTAGCTCATGAGGAAGTAGTAATGTGTTTGTTATCTTCCATGCTAAATTAATTACCCACCTCACTTGCATGCTTCATCTTCTCGTCATTAATATTGCAAAGAGTTGGTTAGAAAACTATAACAGAAAAATAATGAAAAATAGGCAGTCCCCCATGGTATGTGAAAGTTGGCAGGCACCCGAGGATTCGGTTAGTCGTGGTTTGTGAAAGCAAAGGTTGGAGGGAGTGTCAAGCTATATATATGTGGATGATATAATTGCCTAATTCGGAACCGCTCTCACTTGTTTAGTATGGAAGATAATAAGCACTCTACTAGACGAAGCAGCGCGCTTCGCTGCGCCGGCTTCCATGTGTTTCTGCATCAAGCGGTTCACGTGGTTTGTGTTTTGTTCTTTTTTAGTGCTTACGTGATTAATTTGGTGCGGAGGGTGTTGTGGTTTGGAGGTGGCGTTCTACAGCATATAACGTTTTCCTTGGCTTGTTCATTCCCGTCATTCTTGCGCTTTCTCTAACGTCCGGAAAATATTTATGTGTAAAACATATCGTGGCTGGACATATCATACTGGCTAAAGACCTTTAATGTCACAGCAAGGTTCCTTATATTACAGAATAGTAGACAGATAAAATCAAAATATAACATATGTTCAAAGACCTTAGACACCGTGGTAAGGTTCTGTACACTACAGGATAGTAGCTAGATGGAAATAAGATACATTTGATGGTAGGTGCATCACAAATTTGATCGCTCGTTGTATGACAACGTCTTGTTCGTTTCTTTCCGCTGTTTCCTGTGCTGGCAGCATGGTTCACTGGGACTACTTTTCTCTAGCCCTGTGTTTTTGGATAGCAAACATCAATGTATTAGCAGCTAAGTCTAGTCTGTTTCTGATTTGGAGATTAGGTTGTAGGGGGTAAGCATGCATTCAGGTGTATGACTGTACCTTTCGGCGCAACAGCTTCTCCGTTTCTTCTTTGTGATGCAGCAGCTGTGTGATGGCAAAGGAAAAATCATCTCGCTAAGCATCTCAGAGATGGGTCTGCTAATTTCTCTACTTCTCAGCACCAGGAACTGGCTATACTGAGCACAGATGGCAGGAATAGTTTCTGTCAGATCATCATACTTGTGGCGTAGCTTTTGACCATACTCGTTCGCTGTTTTCAGTGCATCCTTGTACAGATCCTGGTACAACTCAGCCATGTTTTTTTCTTTCACTGCACAGACCATCGATTTGTGATTAAGATCTTTGATGACCACATTTCGATGATTGGCCAAAAATAATAGGACTTCTTTTGCGGCATTTCGGTCGCACCGTATTCTGTTATGCGATGTCGCCATGGAAAGTCTCTTGCTCTGGATATCCGAATATGTCTTTTGCTAGGATTGGCATCTTGATACAGCCACGACACTAAATGATTCCTTCCTAAACTGTATAGACATGGTATATTAGTAGCTGCAAGGCTAAGCTAGCCTGCTGCAGCATATTATGCCTACTAATGTGCAGAGATTGCTAAGCGTGTATAAAAATTATAAACGGCGTATTGATTGTTTCATTTTTGTTTGCTTAGAAATTAAGATAAACGGCGTATTTAGACAAACATACTGGCTGTTTTATTTTTGTTTGCTTAGAAATTAAGCTCGGCTAATTGGTTTACAGGCTAATTTGAATAGTAGTTTCTTATCTCTTTCTTGAGAAGTAAGCAGTAAAAGCGATGGATGTAGTTCAATATATATTGTGCTATAAATTTGTGGCTACAAAGATCTGTTTTCTCTTTTACTTGCTCGTTTGTTTGTAGGGTACAATGGATCTATATGATCTTGAAAATACAATGGAAAGGAAACAAAAATGGTTACCAGATGCTAGCCTGCCTAGAAAACTAAGCAATTGTAAATCAGGACGAAAGTTGACATAGTAAGCTATTATGTATCAGCTTATGTCTGTAGATCAATATTGGACTGGAATTACAGTGTTGATAAAATTATTATAGAGATTGCTCATAGTTTAGCTCATTTAGCCCTGTGTTTTCATATTATAATGATGCATATTTAATAATAGTATGCACTAAAAAACGGAAGAACTTTTTTTTTCAGTTAGGCAATTTAACTGATGTGACATGCGGCTCTGTATCTGTCGCACTGTGACTAAATATTATCAGCTGATTCAGCACCTATACGAAAATCATAGAAACCTCAGTCAATTCAGAGGCAATAGGTTTTCTTTCGCAAGCCGACTGTCCGTTTTCAGGAGTTTTTCGATGCTATGTTTTACATGCAGTAAGTAGAGAATGTGAAACATATTGATGGACGTATATTCAGCATGAACTCTATCTTGTACTAAAGAATGTTGAGCGGACTTACTCCTGGAATAACAACACGTCTCTCATCTCCCGGTTTGGTTGGTTGAAGATGCGTGTCAATTGGCTTGATCTGGTATGGTTCCTCACTTCCTCCACATCTGGAAATGGTTCCTCCTTGCCGCTGCACTCTGCTTTCTCTGTTTTTTCGGCCTTCGGTTGGATGGGCGCCGTCGGCTCTAACAGTGATGCCTCTTCGCCTTTAACCTAGGAGATGCATGAAAGCAAAAATTGTTACTAACAAGTGGCGGAAAGAGGACTGCAATGCGGAAACACGTACTTTCCATATCGTCTTCGGTAGTGCCTCCTGCATGACGTATAGCATGGACGTTGTGATAAACTCTGTGCTCTTTGATTTTGGCAGCCGGGCTTGCGCATCAGTGTTTTATGAGTCACTGTCCATAGTTGTACTACAAACATCTCTAGCAGCCGAGCCTTCTCAAGTCGCCTCCTGTCTCACCGAGGGTGATCTGGATGGTCGATCGGATCATGAAAATCATTTCATTAGCCACATGTTAAAATGTAAGGAATAGTCAATTGACAATGGTACAAATAACATCCCACATATTGTACAAATCAAATTATTTTAGCATTCCTGCAGGCCTAACCGTTCCATATTATTAATAATAAAGGACTGAACTGCATTCTTTGGTTATCATAATCATAATCAACCAAAGGATGCTAAAGGTTCTACTCGCAAAACAGCTAACTTGAATAATTCTACAGAGATAATATTTCTTCAATTAGATTCAGCACAGCAAATCTTGCAACTCCCCACCACTGCATCTACAAACCTTGCAAACTGTATCATACAAATGGTTGACATGAATTTAGGAAAAACAAAGCTTACAAATGTTAGAAATGGGGTAGAGAAAATTGTCAAGCTCCACTTGGTGAGTATGTTAATATTTTTTACATAAGAAAGTTGTTGAACTCATACTAATTTTTTTATACCAGATTATTAAGTGATGCAGAATCCAACGTATGTTAATAATTTTTAAATAAGATTGTTGCATTCCAGTATTATCAACTGACATACACCCAAAGTATTGCAAAAGCATTTTAGGAGGAATGCTTGTCTGTTGGTAAGTGGAAGCAATTCTATTAGTCCATAGAATAGCACTTACACATGTGCTAAGAACTAGCCAGAGGTCCCAGAACGTGACCGGGAAACCGGTCCTGAATCTAAAAAGAAAGTAACCTTAAGCATCTAATCAGTAGTTATTGAAAGAAAAATAGTAAGATATTACATAAATGAAACTGACCATGTTGTAGCCTCAACCAATTTTCAATATGTAATAAGGTCATGATTCAGACTAAGTGGTCCTGCGTTTGATTAAAATATTGGCAAAGTGCGCAGAAAAATCTTGTAAACAAAGATTCTGATGTACCTAGAATAATACAGGCAGAAGATTGCTTATTGTATCCATAGAAATACCCATTGCTATCAGAAATTCTTTCCACAAATCATCATGTGTGCCATTCAAATCAAATCAGATGGCTGTCTTAGCATTGTAGATTCCAAGACTGCATCAGAATTATCGAAAAATTACATGGAAAATATCGCATATGTAATACATATACTGTCATAGACTATATGGGCATAGTGTCACTGGAATCGAAATGTAGCAAAATGGTAGCCCACATTTGGTGTGCAAACAACCGAGATTATTTCACATTCCCCTCTATTATTCTGTATACAATCGACATATAAGTAGTACTAAGGTAGGTATGCCTAACTTCTCAAATAACTATGTTTTGGAGAATACCTTGGAATGTATGCATTGCTTCTTATGATAGTCTTCTCAAATCCCCATGGTGTAATAAATGTAACAAATAACTGAAAGTCTCAAACTCTAAGAAACAAAGTATTTATCGACATGCTACTGTATCAACTCACCTCTCTGTCCTTCTCTTATGTTTTCATCATATGAAAGAACGATCGATTAATTCTTCCAAGGCCTTGAAGAACAGCTCCCTTGCTGATATTACATGACTTGACTGAACCAACAATATCATATAGCAAGAAATCAAAAGGTTGTACTAATTTCATGTTCCCATTATCAAATAACAGAGGATGGTGGAAGTAGCCCAGACTGGACTACTGCTAGAACTAACACACTGGCAGATGACTTTGAATGAAGTAAGTATACAAATATTTTTTATTCACCGCCATTAATCTGCATAATAAAACATTAGTAAGAATTGTTGACAAAAATAGGAACACGCCCAAATTGCCCAATTGTTAAGATCGAAACCTTGTACAACCACCGGATATATTGGTCACTGGGGTTCATATTGTACCATCATGTAAATATAATGCGAGTATGACATCCACCACATCTTTCTGTCAAAATAATTGGATTGGAGAAAATGACTATAGGTGAAGTCGTTAATCCATGAAGACATTTTTATGGGTGGTAAATACGGTAAATTAATTATTCTAGCAAGAACGATTTAAATAATCGCCTCCACTTCATCATTGTATCTCTCGAGAGTTGAATTTCACACAATACATGGAAAAAAGAATTCACCCATAGAAAAAAGAGGTATTAGGAAACCTAGGAGAGAGGAACACTCTTGTGTGATGTTCGGACACATGAAACAAAATCACTCATGCAAAAAAGAAGCCCTTATCTTTCAAGCCCCCTTTTTATGGTTAAAATCATTGAGCATATAATTTATCAAGACCTCAAAATACAACTGCTAGTTGGCATAACTTCGAAAGTCCAGAAGCATGAAAGAAAAATCGGGCTCCAAAGTAACAAACTCAGTTTCTTACTCAGACTATCAGATTAGTGAGCAAAGAAAAAGATCCGTGAAAACACTACTAACTGGTGATGACCATGGAAATTTTGGTGAGGAGTTTGGAGGCGTTGATATGATCAGTTTGAAATTGCTTCCTAAATATTGTTCTCGTGTCATTTGTTTGCTAAAATTTGGTGAGGATTTTATTCGACATTTATCACGATCAAGACGGTTTCCTTGTAAGCAAGATGCACAATAAGTGGTCGCACAAAAAAATTAATCAAAGAAGAGCGCAGAGGACCTTCCTTCTAAGGAAAAATTCGGATGCAATCAAACTATAAAGGTACCAACAGGAGCCTACCTAGCTGATCATGTATGAATGGTTGTCGGGCTGTACATTCCACTACCAATAGGGCAGGGTTTATATCATACTCATTTAGTGGAGGCTATGGCATGTACTTGGGGAGCTGCAAGGAGAACAATACTCCTCGTATATTACTTTCATAGAAAAATTATCTTTTCCGCTGATAAGGTGACATCAACACAAGTAGTTGCTTTAACAATGTATACAAAAAACTTCAAGTGAGCTAATAGCATCAAGGAAACGATTAAAATGTAGAAAATAGCTCCACATAAAAAATAATGATACAAACATGCTATTTATGAAATACAAACTGTATACTCCAACAAGGTGCTCATATTAATCATATCTGGCTGTCAAGCACGAAATTTTCAAAGTAATGCTTCCTGATGATGTCCATTGCCGATATAAATTTTACATTACCTATACTGCTAATGAAGACTGGAATGTGTCTGAACGTCACATAAGAGTATTTATCCCTCCATTTCACTCTATCAAACTCAAGTTTGGATTGACGACTCCAAAGAAAAGACAGCCAACAGATCTGCGATGCCAGCAGGGACGGTCCAAACTGTTGCATGCTCTACAGCTCTAACCATCCTTGCAGCTCAATTCCTTATCTAATTTAAGCCTGGTTGGTGGGATACGAACTAAGTTATGTTGCTAGCTACACTGGTTATTACCTGTAAGTCAGCAATTGATGAAGCAACCACAAAAGAAATAGAGGAAGAGAGAGTCCATGGTGGACGACTGACCTAGGGAGGAGACGGCTTTACTTATCGCCAGAGGAGGAAGGGCTGGAAGATTTTGGGAAGAGGATGCCAGCCCAAGGGCCTCACTGTCCACCTCAGCGCTTCTAGACACCCACCTGCACAGCTCACTGCACAACCCCCGACAACATCTAGAGCGGCTCCTCCAAGCCTCCTCCATACCACGCGCCGCCTCGATGGTCGCCGGCCCGTCCGTGTGAGCTCCTCCTCCATGCCCCCTCCCCCGGAAACAGCCCCGGAGAAGAGTTTCCCCGACCCCCGCCGCCCCGCGCCTGGCAGCGTGGTGGTCGAGATGAGGCTGGGAGAGGCAGAGGAAAGGAGGCGCACCTAGCCAATCGGGGTGGCGGCCGGAGCTTGGCGGGCGGCAGAAGGAAGGAAACCTAGGGAGAGATGCGGGGAGGGCATGGTTGCGGGCGTGTGAGCACGTGAAGGCTATGTGAAATCTGAGCCGTCAATGTGGATCGGACGACAAACAGGAGCTACGGATCGGCTGATGCCCTCTGCATCCAGCCTCAGCACCAGGCGTAAAGCCTTAGTTAATTGCCATTTGTTGACATGAACAACCACCTCTCAAAATTGTTTTATTTCTGTTTCATGAAAAATGAAAAGCTCTAGCGCATGTGAATCCTTACTTTCCTCTACGAAGGGCCAATCCTTTACTTATAGGAAGAGTCTCCACCATATTCTTTGAGCACCTTCTTGAGAGCATAATTTTCATTTTTAGTGTGATGTGTTTGTCCCAAAGCATGGTTGATTGTGATATAATCTTGATACTTGCATCTTTTGATATCTTTACTTCTAGTCTTCCCTTGAACTTCAGAGGTGCCCTGGCATTTATGTTTTGCCCCACACATAAGGGCAAGCGAGATACCACTTTATGAGATCCTATTATGAATATTACAATCTTGCAAATAGTTATGCTTCATGTTGTTTATTATTAATATGTTGTTATCTCTTCATGGTTTGCATAGCTATTAAGTGACAGTATCTTGCATGTATCTTATCATGAGAATAATTAAGTATTTGATCATATAGTGAGTATATTTACATCATATGAAGCAAATGTGTTCGTAACAGTTCTTTTATCGCACTCGGTTGTTAACTGAATTGCTTGAGAACAAGCAATAAGCTAAACTTGGGGGGAGTTGATATGTCAAAAACGTATATACTTTTCCAAACACTTTGCTGTTGTTTTTCCTCTAAACTTGTGTGTTTTGAATGCAACTAACACGGACTAACGGTGTTTTCAGCAGAATTACTTTGGTGTCTCGTTTTTGCGCAGAAAATCAACTTTTAGGAAAAATACCCGGAAACGAAGGGAAAGTCCATATTTTACCCGAAGACTCCCGGAGCGAGAAGATGAGTCGGAGAGGGGCAAGGGCGTGCCCTCACCACCCCTAGGAGCGGCCAAGGTGGGCCCGCACCTGGGCATGGTGAGCGACCTCGGGCACCCCCTCGGACTCCACTTTCGACTACATATGCCCCGAAACCTAAAAACCCGAGGGGGTTCGATCGTTTTCCAGAAAGAAGTCCATAGCTCCGCCGCCATCGCAAATCCTTTTTCGGGGTTCAGAAACTCTGTTCTGGCACCCTGCCGGGACGGGGAATTGGAGGAGATCATCGCCATCGTCATCACCAACGCCTCTCCATTGACCATCCATGTTTCCCCCATCCATGTGTGAGTAATCCCCCCGCTGTAGGCTGAAGGGGATGGTAGGGATTGGATGAGATTTTTCATGTAATAATGCCGTGATTGTTAGGGCATAGTGCCTAGTATCCTCTATTAGTGCTATTGACATTGTTGCAACTTGTTATGCTTAATGCTCGTCACTTTGGGCCCGAGTGCCATGATCTCAGATCTGAACATGTTATTGAATCACGATAATAATTATTGTTTCTTGATCATACCTGCAAGTTGTTTACACATATCGTTGTCCGTAACCCGAGGCCCCGAAGTGACAGAAATTGCGACAACCGGAGGGGATGGCTGTGATGTGAGGATCACATGTGTTCACGGAGTGTTAATACTTTGCTCCGATGTTTTATTAAAAGGAACACCTTAATTACTAGTAGTTCCCTTGAGGCCCCGCTGAAAACGGTCTGGTAGGACAAAAGATGTTGTGCAAGTTCTCATTGCGAGCACGGACGACTATTTACGGAACACATGCCTATGGCTACTTAGTGCTTGGATGATTTATCTTATTTATCTGCAATTCCCATGTCTTGATTATTATATGAACTATCTTATCCATGCAACGCCCGTTCATCTATCCCTATGCCTACAGTATTTAACCCTGTGTTTACTTCAAACAATACTCCTGTTGTTTTTATTTCACTACTGCTATTATTTCACTACTGCTGCTACTATTAAACTGTTACTACTGATAAACCACTGCGAACAATTCTACTTTCAGGTGCAGGTGAATTGACAACTCACTTGTTAAGGCTCACAAATATTCTTTGGCTCCCCTTGTGTCGAATCAATAAATTTGGGTTTTACTTCCCTCGAAGACTTTTGCGATCCCCTAGACTTGTGGGTTATCAAGCCTTTTTCATGAAAATGTTTTGACACCGAGTTTATATATTTTTCTCATAACCATGTCACATATGACGGCTATGTGATGTTGTCGTGCATTTTTTTGATATTTTTTTTGAATTAGTTATGGTCATTTGAACCTGATTTTGATGGCTCGCTTGTGAAAATGATTTTTCTTGAAAATGTTCCTATAGCATGTTTATATTTTTTTCTAGTAATTATATCTTATAAGCTGACAAACTACGCTTCGTTTCCATTTTTGATTTTTTTTGAATTAGTTATCACTACTAGGGAAAAGCTTACCCGTGACGCACCATTTTTCTTATCCGTGACGCACCAGGGCTCGTCACGGCTATCACGCCGCGCCTATGGGTTTAGCCGTGACGCACCTAGCAGGTGCGCCGCGCCTATTTATACCCGTGACGCACGGGCACGGTGCGCCGCGGCTATTGCGTGGCGCGTCACGCCTAACTCCGAAGGTGCGCCACGGCTAGTAATTTAGGTGCGTCACGGCTATTCTATGCTGTATTTTTTAAAAAAGGCAGTACCGTATTTATACAGGTATATACAGCTCAAATACAGAAGAATGTCAGTACACAAAATACAGAAGAATATCAATAGCTCAAACACAGGTATGCAATTGATAGAATAAATTTTCATAGCAGAAATATTACATACTCTAGAAAACAAACATATATACTACTAATAAATCCAGGAGTTAGTCTCGAAAACAACCATATTACATATTTTCGATCATCACCACATAATCTATCTAGCGGGCGCGGATGTAGTCGATGACCATCATCATGTCCAAGTTGGCGATGTCACTATCCCTCATGGTGATCAGAATAGCTCGGCCAACCTCCATACCACCTCTTGCGGAATGGAACTGTCTTCATGCTTGAGAGTTGAGGATGACCCGACCATCAGCGTTATCCCTGGTGATCGGAACTACGGTGACAGGTCCTGATTCTCCACGGCGTACTCCAATACCCATATGCTCCATGCCAGCACTGTCCGCTACCGCTAAAGGTATTTTCTACAACACACAATTCCAAGAAAGAATAAAAGCACAATGTCAAATACCGGATAAGAAAGTGTTAAGAACATAAGCAACTATACGAATAAGAAAGTGTTAAGAAACATACCATGACATGTCCATTGGAGATGTTAGTGTTGGTGATGCGATGCACGAAAGGGGACCCGATGTAGTTATCTATCTGGGCAAGTGTCTGAAGGACACGGTCCTTCTCAAACTCGCTAAGATTCGCTCTTTGAGCAACCACCACATGTTTCCATGGGTCCTCCTCGTCCATATCATCCTCAGTGTCCATATCCTCGGTGTTCTCAGTTTCCTCCTCACTCCCGCCATCCTCGCTCGCAATCCCGCCCATATACACAATTTTGATGCGAGGTTGCGGTCCTTCCATAGAGAAGTGAATGTAATCACCTCCGCTTAAATTGTACGTGGCGATGATAGCCTGCAATTGTGGCCCGCAGAAGTAGGTCTTCGTTCTTTCTTTTTTCACTCGAAGAATGTAGGTGGTCCCGTGAACATTGAAATCCACGTTACTGCCAACTAACTCGTTGAATTCTTCGCGAATATTGCATGGTAGAATCTAAAAAAGAAATATAAAGAATATTTTGTTAATAAACACAAGTCTCAAGCTAGATAGTAAAACGAAAGAACAAGTTAACATAAAAAGAATTGTTAATTACCAACGAATCAACGTCACCGTCGTGGAGTTGAAGCATAAAAGAAGCCCCAGTGAATCGTCCTTCGGCACATCGGGACCGACATACTTCGCAAGCCATGTTCTATTAAATTAAGAAATGACACATAGAGGTTAGAGGAGCATAGCTATCACAAAACAAAGACAAATGGCAGAACCTACCTATCACAAAACAAATGCAGAAAGGCTATTAATGAAATGGTTAAACTAGGATCCAGATTCCCTCTTTGTTTGCTAGATAATTTCGTAGCTTCTGCTTTGTTTCTGATCTGAATGAATGTGGAAGAGGTCCCTGCTTTGTTTCTGATCTGAATGAATGAATGACCACATCCGAGTGTAAATGTTTCAGATGCAAAAACAAGGCAAACTGATGTTATATTTTGCTACATATTAGATGTTACTATGCAAAGATGACATGTTTAAGATGCCAGATGTTATTTTCCAGTACATTTGGTACTTGGGCATGTTTAAGATGTTCCAGAAATAGCTCCATATGGCATATTTCGCTCACATTCCAGCACATAATTTGTCCTGAAAGCACTGACATAAAATGCACCAAACAAGTACTTGGGAATATTTTGCTGAAGTCACTGACACAAATGTTACATTACTCAAGTTCACACAATTGCTCAAATATTACATTACTCAAGTTCACACAAACCCTCTAATCAGCAAGGCTAAAAAAGCATACAACATTACGAGAGAAATGAATACTATCACTGGCCATGTGCTCTACAACTTCAGTTCTTGGCAATTTGCCACCCATATCTACTATTCCCACATGAGCACACAATGCTTGCCACTTGTGCTGTTATACATTGCATCAACAGAAAACTTGCATCAGTCAAAAATTGATTCATTCTTGACGATTTCCTATTGGACGCAAACTTGCATCAGTCAACTTTAAAACTAAATCAGTAGCAGTACAACATGACTATAATAATAATAAGAAGTGCGACGTCGTGAGTGTTTTGGTAATACTTGCAAATTAAACATAACTGAAAATATCAAGTTACGTCGGGGTTTAGTTCACTAATCCAGGCTGTATCCAAAGGAAGGTTTAGAATCCTAATCACATCTAAGCTTTCCAAGGGACCTTTTTTTACATTCTAACCAACAGGTTAGAACCTCAGTACTAGTATACATCCCATGGTTGGTTCGTCCGTTGAATAGATTGTTTTTTAACTGTGTGTGAGATAAAAAAAAAGTAATCATAATCAGTAGTTAGCAAAGGTTTAATTGTTTATGGAATCATTAATTGATGCCCTAAATTAGCATCAACAGAAATGCATAAGCAGGAATAATTGGATCATACCAATAAGAGATTAACAGATGTCAGCATGTGAGAATTGGACCAGTCGATTGGATCACTATCATCATAAAAGGATAACGAGCTCACGTCCACATTACTAGGTGCGTTGAATTTGTTGTCCACACAAAAGAGACGTGAGAGAAGATAGCCTGGCTTCATAAACATATGATGAACGTGCAGTTTGGGTATGCCAATCATATGCCTCAACACAGGTTTGGCAAATGCCACACGTCCTTGTGCACAACCAAAATAACTCTTTTGCATGAATTTTCAGTACTGCTTATGTAAGCATGAAAATGGCCAAGACAGTGATTCAAAATTTTGGAATTATGATCGCACAAGGACAAGGTCAAAGGAAAACACACAGTCTAACAGGCCAACAGTGACTAAATGACGAACCAACAGTGGCCTCATCTAGGATCCATTAGAATAACACATAGAGGTTAGAGCACATCAGAATAACACCAGAGATGGCCTTTAGCCTGAACTAACTGAAGAATGACAGTAGGCTGCTGCTTTTCTTTTCACAAAGTGGCAAGCTGGGTGGGCAAAGTACACAAGGAAATGAATTATGTATAACTTGCACTCACGATTCGGTGTGAATTTCTCCTCTCGACGGGACACAAACATGTTTCGGCCGCATACTCCTACTCGACCTTTGCTACAGGAGAAAACGTATCTTGGCGATGGACGAAAATGGCTTTCTGCCGTGCGCTAAGGAATCCGATTCCGGGGCTTACCTGGGGAAGTAGGGGAAGAAGATGGCCGGCGTCGAGGACGAACCAGACGGCAGCAGCGTGACTGCCCCTCCTCCTCCTTGTCGTGGAAGAACCGGATCGACGGCTCCGGCCTCCTCCTCAGATCGAGATGCGCGGCGCTGGGCGGTGGGCGGCTAGGACGATGGGAGGTGGGCGATGGGAGGAGGCGGTGGGCGCTGGAGAGGGAGGGAGATCGAGCGATGGGAGGTGGCGGCGGCGACGGGCGAGGAGAGGAAGGAGAAGAGAGGCGCGCGCGTGGTGGAGAGAAAAGGAGAAGAGAGGGGGAACGCGGCCTAGCTATACCCGTACTCCCCATAGCCGTGGCGCACCACGCCACGGTGCGTCACGCTTATCTAACCCGTGGCGCACCACACTCGCGTGCGCCGCCCCTATACAAAATAGCCGTGACGCACCAAGGACGCGCTGCGTCGCCGGTATGCCTCCGAGGCTCGCCGCCCCGGCCCCACACATAGGCGCGACGCACCTTCCGTTTGGTGCGCCGCGGCTAAGGCTATAGGCGCGACGCACCAAACAGTGGTGCGCCACGACTATTAGGCGTGACGCGCCATATTGCTGGTGCGTCACGGCTATCATCACTCCTATAGCTGTTTTCCTAGTAGTGTATGGTCATTTGAAGTTCTGTCATACCCTAATAACCCCAAAACCCTGATAACCTCGTAACCCCAAAACCCTAGCGCCGAACGTCAGCCATCCGATCATACCCTACCGCCAATGCCAGCCGTAAGATCTGACCTTCTAGAAGGAATTCTGGGGACAGACCCGCGCACCGTCTCCGCGCTGTTGGATGGCGTCGACGGTTGAGACCAGAGTCTAGTCTTCTAGAAGGGCAGGCGATCGACAGGAGGCTGCTTCTAAATACTGATTGGTCGCGCCATTGTATTCCACTAACACATCAACACAGTCACACAGTAGCCCGTGCCGCCCTCCACCCATCGACATAGTTGCACAGCAGCCCGTGTTGGCCTCCCCTTTGGATCTCGGCGACAGAGCAGTTCTTCTTCCTCTCCGGCGAAATGTCAACCTCCAATTCATCCTCCCACCCCTCGTTGCCTACGTATGGTCTAGTGCCGATGCAGCGGTGTCCGGACTGCCCACGCACTGCGTCACCGAAGCGGTGGACTTTGAAGGAGGAGAAAAATGGCAACTTCGGGCGCGAGTTCGTCAGATGCGAGAGCAGGACGGAGGGGCAGGTAGATCTTGGTTCCTCTCGCATCCTTTAGCTCTGAATTTTTTGTTTCCAGATCTGGGTTCTCTTCTTGCATCCACGGAGTTGAGATTTATTCTTCATTATTTCGTTTCCAGATCGTGAAAAAATGCAATCATTTCGAGTGGATGGATGAGTATGTGGAGAGGCTTCAAAGGGAGGGCTTGATTGATTTAAGGGGGGGGTCCAACCCTCGAGCTCAATCTGCCTCCATCCGTGAAGAACATGGGGAATGCAGAGTTGAAGGGTGCTCCGACAGTGGGGGATGAAGATCTGAAGGGTGAATTGAAGAAAATGAACAATAACTTGAAGCAGATGATTCAAGTGATGCAGCAAGCAAATGTGATAGCTTTAAGCTTTTATTTTTGCATTGTTGCTGTAGGATTTGTTCACGTGCTAGTCAACCCTCGTTAGAGTTATTGTGTACTGTTAACTATATATTAAGTCCATGTCATGAAACTTTAATGAGATGGATTTCAATGCGCATCTCTCGAGATCATCTAAGTTTGTTTGTTATTGTACCTAGTTTTTTAGTTGACTAGATGATAGTTAGCACTACTTGCGCATCACAAATACCTCTAGATCATCTCTTATTCAGAGGAACACTCTCTTCAGTTCAGTTTAGCTTCAGTTTGATTGCACCGAGTTCTAGTAAAAATCCACAAACACGCGATGCTCTGATTTTTTTTCGTTCAACGATTCAAAGATATTTCATTTATTTGAGGTTTGATTGCCCACCTTCTTCTATTTGCTGGAGGTGATAGTAAAATACAAAGTGTTCACAAAATGCAAAGGGTTTTAAGAATGCCAAAAAGGAAGGGAAAGAATATTATTTTTCTTTTTTTCCACAAGTTAGTTGTCATGCACGTGCAAAAAATGAGTTATTTTTTCGACTAGTTTGATATCTAACATTATTTAGTTCACAAATATGTTTTGATTTTCTGTCCTTATCTCAGCATACAGAGAACTACTCCCTCAGTTCCTAAATGTAAGATGTTTTAGTCTTTTTCCACATTCACATATGTCTACATGTATCTAGACAACTTTTAGTGTATATGTTCACTCATATTAGTATGTATCTAGACAACATGAGCAATAGCTACACCATCTTATATTTAAGAATAGAGGGAGTAGTTCATAAATTTATCTTACTTACTTTTTAGTTTGGGTTCTTTTCTTTTTCACAAACTAGTGTAACTACTAGTTTAAATATAGGAAAGAAAAGATAAAATGCCGCGTCTACTCTAATAGGCTGCGTTGTATGTGCTCTTAGTCGTGCCTTAATTAATTTGGGGGCAAACCACTTGGAAATAATAGGAATACAGATAAAAAAGAACACATCACGCACGACCAACGATAAATACCTTAGATATGAAATTTTTAGATCCCTACATGGTACGGTACATAGTACGGGGAACACATGATATACGGTACATAGCCCGGTACACTAGCTAGGGCTGGCAACACTACGGGCGTGCAACAACAACACCGTATGGACTTCACCGTCATCGTCTTCACTCCTCGTTGCCGCCGTACTCGTCGTCTTCACTGCTCCTCGACGCCGTCATCGCCGAGATAGTAGGGGAGGGTGTGCATGTGGTTTTACTCAGGGAAGATGCTCTCGAAGTCGGTGCACATGTTGTAGGTCGTGAATGCGATGAACTCGCATCCACACTAGAACACGCGGCCGAGCAGGTAGTACGCATCAAACCTGTTTGTGAAGTAGGCGACGAGGCCTACCACTGGACCATTGGTGTGGGCGCGCTGTTCCTCCAGACGGAACATGACTGGCGACCCCGCCGGGAGGTGGTTAAAGCCTGCACGGAGGAAGAGACGTGCCAACTCCGTATTGTTCCTCCATCGTGAGAACGACCAGACGCGCAGCGCGGTCTCAACGACCCTGCGGGGGGGGGGGGGTGGTAGCGGACCTCCGCCACGGTGGGTGGGAAGCGGAAGGTGGGTGCGTTGAACTGCATCTTCACGTACGGCGAGTCGTCGGCTGTGCTTTGGCTCTGGTTGGAGAGAAGAGAATTGGGAGGAGGTGAAGATTGAAGATGTGGAGGAGGAGGTTACGAGACGCGGTTTAAGTATCCAAGGGAGAGGAGGGGGTGGATGGAACCGCCATTTTCTCACACTGCATCGAGGCGTCGCGGTTGTACTTTTTTCAGACTGCATCGAGGTGTCGCCGTTTTTTCACACTGCATTGAGGCGTCGCGGTTGTAGTGTGGAGAGGAGAGGGTGGAGGAACCGCCGTTTTTTCATCACTCAGTCCGGCCGTGCCCCGATGCGTGGCTTGACGCGTGAAACGCCGCGACAAATTAATCGAGCGTGCGTGGCTAGGTGGCTAGGTGGTGACCGAATCACACCTGCGTGCATGGCTAGGTGGCTGCGTGCATGGCAGCGTTGCCACTGAATTGCAGCCGTGCATGGCTAGGTGGCGGCTGAATCGCAGCCTTTTAATCACGTAAACTAGTCAACGCTGCGCTCATCAATGCCAACGTCAGGCGCATGCATAGCAGGCTGAAACAATGGCATGCATAAAAGGCTGACCGCGCGCGTGGGTATGCTAGCAGACCCAATTTAATCATCAACAAACTCGGCCCGTTCTACGACGTACGAAGCATACAACGGCCCAACGGACAATGCCACAGAAACACATCCGCACTTGTCCCACTTGTCAGGTCCAACGAGCGACACAGTCCCACAAGGCCCCACTAGTCAGAGTTAACGGAAGACACATTAACGTCAGGTGTGAGCATTCGTGAGAGTTTCACCTAAGGAGATAGGGAAAAGTGAGTAAAACTTTCAACCGTGGGGAAAAGTGATCAGAACTAAGGAATCGGGGGCACAGGAGTAATAATCCCTACTTGGAAAGGATTACATTAAAGAATTCTTTAATCATGTTAGTAAGCATGATAATTTTGAGGGAAAATCCATAGTAGAACTTGCTCCAAATTATGAAACTGCTGCAACTTCTTTAATTTACATGTTAGAAGCTAGGTTTGTTAATCTTCATCCCGTACTCTAGCATATGTTCCTCAACTTGAATAACATTGAAGATATTGAGAAAAGGAACTTTATCTTAATAACCATACTTAAAGAATTTGAAGATGTTGCTATAGAAGCTAGAAAAGTCTTTGATCATTTCAATATGCTAGGCTCATGTTTAGATATTGTTGGTGCTCTTGAAAAAACTGAATCTAAAAATGAAAAGGAGGAGAAAATACCAATCCCCTTTAAATTGGTAGCACTGCATGAAGCCCAAGAAAAGAATTTTGATTGGATTGTTCCCGACAATGTATTTAATGAGAATAGTAAGCCTAAAAGCTCTAAGAGAGGAACCTATGAAACTCACTTAGATAAAATACAATGTATTATTAAGGAATTGCCAAATCTCGATTTGAATGCCTCTTCGCTTGAAAACACTTGATTCCACTTTTCTGGGCCTAGCTAAAAGGCGTTAAAGAAAACCACTTCTTGGGAGATAATCCATGGTTTTATTTTTGCTTTTTTTCCTCTGTTTTCTTTGAGTCAAGGGGTTGAATACTTATGTAGAAACTCTTTTGTATCTTTATTTTCATGTTTTAGTTGAGCCAAGTAAAGTTTTTGACGAGAGTTGGAGTTGGTTTTGCATTTCTGCGCAGGAAGCAGATTTCTGTTGTCCACCGTAAAAAATCGTGTAATTCACAGGAAAATCAGAATGACCTGAAATTGTTTGTGCTTATTCCTCAGCTAATTCCGCAACTTTTTTGTTCTTTAAGTTTTTCGATCTGAGCAACGTAAGTGCCCCCCAAAAAAATCATCTTTATAGACTGTTCTGGTTCTGGCAGATTCTGTCATTTTTCTTGCATTTGCTCTTTTACGATATCAAGTGGATTTTTTTGCTTCACGAAACATCAGTGAATGTAAATAATGTTTAAAAGTATCAATAGCACTTGTGCCCATAAAGAACCCATGTATTTTTTATTGTTGCACTAACCCTCTAATGTGAATTACTGTTTGAGTGTGGTGTGAAAGAAGTTTTCAAGGGTCAAGAGAAGAGGGTGATATATGTGATCAAGAAGAGTGCAAGGTCAAAGCTTGGGGATGCCCCTGTGGTTCATCCTAGAAAATTCTAAGAAGACTCAAGCATCTAAACTTGGGGATTCCCAAGGCATCCACTTCTTCATCAACAATCTATCAGGTCACTTCTAGTGAAACTATATTTTTATTCGGTCACATCATATAAAGTTTACTTGTAACGTCTGTTTGTTTTTCTTTTGTTTTCTCTTGTTTTCTTTTGTTTTTCTTGCTGCAATAATATAGTTGGACCCTAGCATTCCTTGTTTGGTAGAGAGACACGCTCCGCTTTTTTGTTTGAATACTTGCTATGCTCATATTCTTAGTTTTTCTTCTAGCTGCTGCAAAAATTGCTGTTTAGATCTTGTTTTCTTTGCATCTCTTATTCAAAGATGTTAGTTTTAGTAGTGTTATGTGAGTACTCTCATGTTTTCTTTCTGTATCATTTATATAGTTTTTGTTAAAACATACTTTGTATGGTTCTTGTTGGGAAAAGAAACTGTTGCTTGAAGTATAATTTATAACACTGCAAATAGATGCATGTATAGACTATGGCTAGACTTTTTCATATCATGCTAGATGTTATTTTAATTCTAAAGACTAGTGGTTATTTAGTAGCATGATTAGTCTCAAATAGTTGAGAGTGTTTAATGTGCCATTGAAAGAATCATGAGTTGTTCTTATCATATTGAAGCATAAATTTGTGGTGTTCTCTTTTGAATGTTTTATTTGGTTGACTTGGCGCATGCTCACACCATGTTTATGACTATGAACCAGTCACTTATAGCCTCTATGATCATTTAGTTTTTGAACTTGTGGTACCACTTATGCTTTGATTAATGATGTTTGTGTTGCTATGCATGATTATGGCCTTTATGCTCTCTTGATTTGTCACTCCCAGTCTTTTGCTAGCCTCCACCTGTACTGAGTATGAGCTCTACTCGTGCATCCAACTAAAAAAAACTAAAGTATGCCAAATGTGTCCACCATACCTACCTACATGTGGTATTTAACCGCCACTCCAAAGTAAATTGCTCATGTGTTACCTTTAAAACTTTCAAAATTACTCCTGTTTTGTGCTCCAGTTTTAGCTCATGAGGACGTAAATAGAGAATCTTTTATCTCACTTGTTGATTGGACTTTCACACCCTGGACTAGTGGCTTCATCCATTTATCCAATTGATAGAAGAGCTGGCAAAGTGATTTGATTGTGTTGTGTAGGTTCCACGTTGCTGCTGAACCGGTAGTGCGCCTTGCCATCTCAGCTGCATTAACCTTTAGAGATTGCTCGTCCTCCTACTGGTCGATTCAACCTTGGTTTCTTTTCTGAGGGAAAACTTGCCGCTGCAATCTTCACAACCTTTCTTTTGGGGTTTACCAACTCCAGCTATTAACCTCCAATGACGACCCCCTCTCCAGGAGGGTGCCGGAGAAATACTCCAGAAGCCCTAGATTGGAATTTTGAGGTGACGGTGTCTCTATGTATGTTTCGTGGAAAATAACTCCATCCTCGTGATGTTTAGGGTTGAAGACAATTTCTGGGCGAAGAGGGGACGAGGGATGGTGGCCAGGGCCTCCAAGGGCCCACCAGGCGCGACCAAGGGAGGGGCCGCGCTTGGCACCCTCCTGGTGGCCCCCTAGCACCCCTATGGCTTTTATTTGGACTCCGTCTCCATTCCGGGTAAAACATATTCTCCGTCGATTTTTAGCCCTTTGTGAGAATACTTCCTTAAGAACTTTTCTGAAATAGAAAAACAGCAGAAAATAGCAACTCGCCTGGGGCATCTTGTTAATAGGCTAGTATGTGAAAACATCCGTAAAACGGAAGAAAACATGTGAAAAAACAAAAAGTATTGGGTAGAAAACAAGCATATAGCATAAAAAATATAGACATGTTTGCAACATATCACTAGCCATAGCCGGTAGCACAACACCACAACAACACCATGGAGGTCCACGACAACACCAAAGGAAGCTCTGTGAAGAAGCCAACACGACAGCGCCATGAATCGCGTCAGTTCACTGAAACTAAGCGAGGGATCGATGATACGCGAGGTCGATTTCGGGAAAGAAACCCAAATCGACATGGATAGGATTGTACGGTGGCCAAGGAGGCCGGAGCACGCCGGAGGACGACGGTGACAACGACAGGGGTTTAAGTCACGGGGGAGAAGGGGATCGAGGCCACAGGGAGAGAGGAGTGAAGCTGACAGGTGGGGCCAGGGTCATTGACCCATGCCTTTCACTTAAGTGACTGGACCGACATGTCAGAAGGGTGTTTTGGTAATTTTGCAATTACCAGTTTTTACAGACTTGTCCCTACAACTTTAAAATCATTTTAGGTTGTTCTGTTCACCCAAAAATAAAAATAAATATTCCACACACTCCAAGGAATTTGATTCTAAATTTTATTTGATTTTTTTAAAATATTTTCCTTGAGTAAAAAATTCAAAGATGCTTAAGTGGAAATGATTTGATTAGTTTTTAAAATCAAATTTCAAAGATCCTTAAGTGGACATGTTTTGAAATGAAAATTATTTTCTAATATCGCAGATTGGGAAAATAGTTACAAAGGTTCAATTATATGAACTATTTCAAATTCGAATCACTTTTAATTATTCCTCATTATAAATCTTTTTGAAATGAATTAATACCCATTAAATTGGGAATTGTGATAAAAAATTATTTCAAAACAAAAGGGTTTGTTAGGGCATATAATTTATGCAAAATAGCATGGTATTGGTTTTTAAACATTGTCTTATCAGACAATGATGCTGATTTTCAGAAACCCGGAGTTCTCGAATTACTCGAAGTTTTAGACTGTACTATATCTCAGTGTAAAGGCAAGTTTATTCTTGCATATCCATTGGATTAATTGCGAAAAGGTTTCCAAATCGTATTCATATGTATTGCATTTAAATAAAACACTTTTATGAATGATTGGTTGGCGGTGGAACCACAGACTGAATGTTGTGGTGGAGATTCCATCGTACGGGAAAATTAGGATTAATTACAAGTGTTCCGTAGCTTGTCCAATGCCGTATCTTAGCATCAACCAAGGGTTCTGGTATGGGCCGGAGGGGTCATAAGTATCTTCTTCCTTAGCACATATTCTCGGATGCACTACCTAGTTGAGTCGTGGATGCGATCAACGTGCGTGAGAGCGACATGTAAACTTACCCCGGTGGATCCGGCGAAGGTAGTAGTGCCTCAGGAGGGGTGGCAGAGATGGACCGGGGCCCTGATTGTGCCAAGGATCTCGTCTATTGCGACAAGGGTGAATATGTGTGATTTTAAAGATACCCGGAATGAATCCTAGAACCTTATGCTAGACAAGCCACACAACTAAATGTGAAATTGTACCAAGACTAAGTCTACTTTTTAGAAAAGTGACGCACCTCTGTAGAGTATATAAAAATTTATGACAGTTACATCCGTGTTCCTAGAAAGAACTACGTTCACGGCGGGAAATGAATCTTAACTGATTCTCAAAACCGTGAGGGATAAGGAACATAGTTTTTGAAAGCTAAAAATAATCTTTTTAAGAAACCTTTTAAAAAACTTGCATCGTGTCTACGACCGTTGGTAATGACATTAGCTAGTGCATAAAAATCCAAAACCTTTTCTTACCCGAGCTTGCCGAGTAACGCTCGTTACTCAACCCTTCCGTTGACCTATTTCTTAGACTTTGAGGAGGCCGACAACGACGTCAACAATCATAACAACGAAGACCAGGAGTACTACTATGAAGCCCCGACTTGTCTGGAGGAGTAGGAGTCGACTACATCATCGCATACGGAGCAGGCGACACCAAAAGAAGAAGATCAGGAGGAGTAGTTGAGCGAGTCTAGTCTAGTATAGAAGGAACCTAGTCGAGCAGCTCTAGGATCTAAACTGCTGAGTTGTCATGGTTCCCGTTGTATTTTTATTAGGACGTCAACTTAACTTGGAAGTTTTTAGTCTTTCTCGGATGATTAAGGAGTAGCTTGAAGAGTTTATTCGTTTTTAGCTTATAATAATAAGCAATATGAACTAGTGCATCCACGATGTTTTTGTTGTACTACTCTGAAGGATGTAATATTTATGAAGAAGGACTTCCCTAAAATTATGTACACAACTTGTGCACTACACATGAAGTGGTATACTACGCAATATAGGATACACTTGGATTCGGATTACGCGGTTAAGTTATGTGTTGAATCCGAACACTCGTAACGTTAGCCTAATATATAAATATACCGGTGATAGCCAAATAGACCATACAAAAAGTTAGGTTAGACATAAGATCAATAAGAGGACAGTCTGACGCCCGTGGCAGGGCGCTAGACCGGCATAGCGTGCGTGATCTGATGTGTCTACATACCGAGACGAGTTTGTCGTAGATGGTATTTTAATTGAGCGCCCGTTAAGCATGCCCACAGATCGGCGTACATCACCGAACTGTGGTACCAAACATTGTTTCTCCCGTCTAATTTCTGCAACGATCCAACTGCGTAGATTTTTAATAGTATAAGCGTTTTATGTTATACTGCTATGTTTTTTTTAAATAATATGCAATCTTTTCTATTTTTACCGGTGAGTTACTACTGTAATAACAAAACCATCTAAATACTAGTACTTCCTCCTTTCTAACAAGACCTATAAATGTCATCAAACATGAGGGTTGTCTAATTTTGACCAATATTATAAACAACTACAAGAACATTCACGATACCAAATCAATATCGATAGATTCAACATAAAATATATTTTTATAATGTATTTATTTAAATGATATGGAAGTTTATATTTTGTTGATAAATGTTAGTAAGCTTTGATTTTTTACTAAAATCTATACGTCTTTTTTTACCTGAATTACGTCTTATCATCCGTCGAAACGGATGCAGTATATCCATTGCTGTTTTGAACTGTCTGAATATACTGTTTTTGACTTTTCACGCACGCACGGCCGCACAAAAGTCGTAGCAGGATAGCGCCACGAGTCCACCCGTCGCACGCACTCACTGAGGTGGTTGTCGAGGCAAAGCGATCCAAACCCATCCCCAACCTAGTCGCTCCCCACGATTCAATTCCCCCAACTCGCGATCGATCGATTCCGTTTTTGTCTTCCGTTGCTTGGCGATTTTCGATCTCCCCAAAGCAGTAGCGGCAGCCGGCAGGCAGGTGGGCGGTTGGTGGCGGCTCCACTGATCCGCCCAATCCTATCCGGTGGTCTAAAATGGCGGCCAATAATAGCAGCGAGCCCCCCATCCCGCTCGAGGAAGCAGGAGGAGGAGTGGGCGTGAAGCACGAGGAGGCGGAGGGGAAGGGGAAGGCGGCGGCCTCCGCGACGACGACCATGCTGCACCGGTCCGGCTCGCGCCCGCAGCTCGACCTCAGCGGCGCCGCCATCCACGGCACCCTCGAGGACCGCAACCCCACCATCCTCCTGCCCAACCAGTCCGACGACATCTCCCACCTCGCCCTCGACATCGGCGGTACGTGCGCGTGCTCTCCCCTCACCTTAAGCTCCGCGCCCACCCACTTCACGTCGTCCGCCACCGCCAGCCAAGCAGTGTCGCGTCGTCGTCTCTTACTTCGGTATAAGCGTACTGAGTGAAGTGGTTACAGTGTAGTGTGGAGTCAATCAATGCACGGAAGAGCCAGCTGGTTTTCCGTTGTTTCCACTGAAATTTAAACTGTGGATGGAGGCTTCTCCATTTGGGATAATCACTACCGACTGATTGTCTTGAACTACCTTGTGCGCGGTCTTGCTAATCAATCAATGCTATAAATAACCAGACCTCACCTGCCTCGTTTTGCTGATGGGAATGGTCCACAAGCAGTGTCTCATCGTGTCTATTATTGCAGCATAAGCATACACTGTGAGATAGTTACAGAATCTAGTGCATGAATGATTCGAGGCAGTTTTCCATCTTTCAGAGAAATCTATAGATAAATAAGGCGGGAGATAATAGCGCATGGAAGATGAAATGTGAATGACCTGGGATCGCTGTATTGCACTGTACTGACCATTGTGAACCTCTTTATGCATTCTTGCTAATTGATGCTATTAAGTGCCTGCATCTGGCTTGTTTTTTGTTCAGAAAGAAGTCTGGTGTTTGGTTATTAGTCTGAATGAGAGCTACAGTCTGTTTGTTTGGTCATTAAACTCTTAGGTTCTCCTCTAGGTTCTCTTATAAAGCTGGTATACTTCTCACGACATGCGGACTCCACCGAGGATAAACGCAAGATATCCACCAAGAGAAGACTTGAGATATTTACAGGTGCCAGGAGGAGTTACCCGGTTCTTGGAGGGAGGCTCCACTTTGTCAAATTTGAGACCGGGAAGCTAAATGAATGTTTGGATTTTATTTCTTCCAAACAACTACACCGTGGTGGTATGCAAACATTGCTTTTTTAGTTTTTTTTAATATAAATTACAGCTTTGGATTTTGTGTTGTAAACAAATCCAACCTTGTAGTGGGGAGTGCTCACATATTCCTTATACACACATTATTCTTAGGATAGAATGAGTGGAAAACAAAAGGACATAACAAAGTTATAAATAGTGAGAGTATATATAGATACTTGTTGAAGCTACTATGTCCTGTGCATACATGCTAACGATTTTGAGGATGAGTTGTGCATAGTTTTCATTATGGGAAGTGCTGAGGATTTCGTTTCATGTTAGCATCTTCCATATCTTTATTCTGATGCCATGCTTAAATTTCGCATTTCATGTTTTTACCTGACATTTCTTATTTTCTCCTATCCATTGTGAAGGTGCACCATATGTTAAATGTTGATGTTAAGCACTAATTTGTATAATGCACTGATTATTGCCCTGACATCATTTGTTTTTACTGTTTTTTCATTTGTATCTTCTATTCTTAGTATTTTTTTTTGCTGCAGGAGTTGATTCGCCTTCATGGCGCTCAGGAGCCCAGCCTGATAACATTATGATCAAGGTAACAACTAATGTGACAACATCATTAGGATTTCATGAAAATTGGTTTAACATGCCTCGAAAAAAGCTAGCTAGTGTCCATTACGGTCGAACATTTTCGTCAGCTATCTGCTCTTTGTAATGATATTTTTTTTACTGCAAATTGTTAGTGGTGGTAGTTTTGGTAAATTAGACTCATATTTGTTCTGGCACGTACCACTTCTTTTGCAAAACATGCATCCAGCACATACCACCATGGATGGTCCTTTGCTAAGTTTTGGTCCTCTCGATTAATAGCTATTGAATGGAAGTATGTGCACTTAGATGTACTTTTACTATGTAGATGGAAATCCCTGATGGTTGCACTTTCTTCCTTTTCATGATTTGTGGCATTATAATTACATATTTAACTGATTCTGATATTTTCTGGAAAGGCAACAGGTGGTGGAGCATACAAGTATGCTGATCTCTTTAAGGAAAGATTGGGAGTCAGTCTTGAGAAGGAGGATGAAATGGACTGTCTTGTATCTGGAGCAAATTTTCTGCTTAAGGTTTCTATCTCTAAATTAACAATATACCTATTTATGATACATCCTACTATGCAGTTCCGTATTGTACATGGTGTTTATAATGGATCATTTGAAATGTATTATGCCACTAAAGTGTTTACTCCCTCCGTTCCAAAATGTAAGCCTTTTTAGCAAACTGTTTTAGCTCGCTAAAAAGGCTTACATTTTGGAACGGAGGAAGTATTAAACATCATCTCATAGGTTGGTCACATTCAGAAATTTTAAGTTATGTGCAAGTTAATAAGACTAATTTTGTCAGGCCATACGTCATGAAGCTTTTACGCACATGGATGGCCAAAAGGAGTATGTGCAAATTGATCAGAATGATCTCTTTCCCTACCTTCTAGTTAATGTTGGATCTGGTGTCAGCATAATCAAGGTAACTTTTAGGTTGAATTTTTTCTCAGTGGATCTTTGCTAACTGTTCTTCTTCAAAGGTTGATGGGCATGGGAAGTTTCAACGAGTAAGTGGAACAAACGTCGGTGGAGGTACATACTGGGGATTGGGGAGGTTAATGACAGAGTGCAAGAGGTGATATTTCTTTTTGTTCATGGACATCATACTTCCATTCGCAGAAGTTTGAAACCTTGAATCTGTTTCAGTTTTGACGAGTTACTAGAGTTGAGCCAACGTGGAGACAACAGCACCATTGACATGCTTGTAGGAGATATATATGGTGGTCTGGACTACTCCAAGGTAATTATTAGAATTGATTGTGGAAACTATTTTATGATCATTTTTATAGCTCCCTTAGAGTTAATGTAGACATCGACTTTGGTATATATTGTGGAAATCTCCAGTCACAAGTGGCTAATGGATAAAATTCACCATGTCAATGTCCTGATTTCTCCTTTTGCAATTCACTAATCCTTTCATGCTTATGGTGTCTGGCAGATTGGCCTTTCGGCGTCAACAATTGCTTCTAGTTTTGGGAAGACAATTTCAGATAACAAGGAGCTATCAGATTATAGACCTGAGGATATTTCACTCTCTCTCTTACGGATGATTTCATATAATATTGGCCAGGTATCTTGTTGATATTTGCTACGACTTACACAAATGCTGAGTAGATTGCCATAGTATTTTGATAAGAATGCCTCAGCGATGGCTGCTTCAAAGTTTCCATATAGATTCAAACCTGACAATGTTCTTGTTGATTTCAAAAGTTTGAGTAAGTGATCCATACAGTGAAGCTTGAGAGCTTATCTGAACGCATAGCTTTGTCCTACTCCTTATGTTCAGAACAGTAGCATTCGTCTGTGGAGAGATGCAGTATACTGAATTTTAGCTTGTTTTCGTTATCTGGTGGCATTTGTAAATATCTGTACTATTATTCGTAGGCATTGGTGGATTTGAAAACGAAATGAGCCCAGGAGCTAACACTGCGAAAGATGATATCAGATTGCAGGAGCTAACACTTAGCATGGTCTTCAATGAACTCAGATATTTTGCGTTTGCTGTTGTAAGCTAACAAAGATGGTGTCTCTTGGAGTTTATGGTTAAACAAATTTCATGAAAAGAGTACATATAACTTAAAGCTCCAAAATTATGTTGACTAGTACTCGACACTAACTGGGTGTCCACTGTCTGATACCAATCCATGATAGTACATGCAACATTGCACGATATAGGAGTTGCTGGACTCATCTCTTCCTTTTTTTTTTGTAGATTTCCTATCTTAATGCACTTCGATATGGACTCAAGAGGATATTTTTTGGTGGATTCTTCATTCGTGGCCATGCTTACACCATGGACACCATTGCTTTTGCAGTACATTTCTGGTAACCATTCCGAAAGGCATTTCAGTTTTGAACATAATGTAGTTAATTTTTTCATGGATATGTTCCTGCAACTGTTATTTTATAAAGGTCAAAAGGAGAAGCAAAAGCCATGTTTCTGCGTCATGAGGGTTTTCTAGGAGCACTTGGCGCGTTTATGAGTTATGAGAAGCATGGTCTTGATGACTTGAGTGCACATCACTTGGTTGAGCGTTTCCCAATGGGTGCTCCATATGTTGGTGGGAAGATTCATGGGCCTCCTCTTGGGGATCTCAATGAGAAGGCAAGGACATCTATTCTTGATTATGTAATTTGGACATCTTATTACATGTGTTCTGTATGGATTGCTAGATCAATAAATTTTGACATGGAGCTCTACATGTCAGATATCATGGATGGAGAAGTTTGTCCAGAAAGGTACTCAGATTACAGCACCTGTACCTATGGGAGCTCCTGCTACGACAGGCATGGGAGGTTTTGAAAGGCCGACTTCCAAGGGTGGCATTTTGCGGTCAGATGCAAGTGCAGCTCTAAATGTTGGTGTTCTCCATCTTGTACCCTCATTGGATGTCTTTCCATTGTTGGAAGACCCAAAGACGTAAGCCGCAACTATTTAGCTCCCATCTCTAGCCTGTCTATTTTTTTTGGAATATAAAGTGTCTGACTAAATAGCTGGAACCGGTTTTTGAAGCTCCATTTTCATCGCCCCCAAAACTCGAAAGGTTAAGAGTCGATACTTGCCTCCAAAAATTGTTACAGTTACATAAAAGTAACCACTTTGTGAAGCATCTACACTTAACTATGGGTCAAAAAGTAACTGAGACGTTTCACCATATATCCAACATTGTCATCTCCATGATAAAAGAAACTCTCTGCCTCAGCTAAACAGATATTTGCCGATCCAAAAAAATTGCTGGGGTCCTGTTACATTTGGATGTTGCTTGAGGGCAATAGTTTTATTGTATTTTAGTTTGACAGTGAAAGAACAAATGCTATCATATGCAACACAACTTTGTAGCATGTGTAAATCACTAAATTGTGATATACAATCTTTACTGCAGGTACGAACCAAACACAATCGATCTCGACCATGCTGAGTTCAAGTATTCTTCCTTTCCTTATCTATAATAAATTATGTGAACTGTATTTTTGGTGATTTGTTTGATGATATCTGAGATCTACCGTGCTAGGTACTGGTTCACTGTTTTGTCAGACCATCTGCCAGATCTTGTGGAGAAGGTATGATCCACTTCTTGCGATACTCTTCAATATCTTAGTTACAAGGCAAGACATCTGAATTTTGATTACTGCATGCCTCTGTGATGACAATAGACTTCACAATAGATTGTATGAACATTTATACAACAATTTATTACTAGGGGTTTGGGTGTAAGCCTGCATTCACCTGTCATATGGGGCCAGCATTGTAGCCACCACACAAATCCAAGGAGGTGCTGGCTGAACCTGTTAAGTCTTTGAGATTAGTTTCCTATTAAAAATATTATTGTTCTACTTTACCATCAAGTCATGTTAGTTATTTGTATAAGAATAAAAGCAGACATTCCACCCACTCAGATACTCCATTATGAACTATACTATTCTTGTTAAAGCACTATTAACGTCTTTCCCGTAACCAGGTCAGGCACTTAAGAAGATAACAAAATATCCCAGTTAATTAAGAAAAATCGGGTGAAAATCAACGCAACATGCTCAACACCTAGCTAATTAGGCATGGAACCACTATGATTGTTAAAGCTAGTTGTGATTCCATTATTTCTGTTTGCTCCTAGACTCGCAGCTCACACAATAATCGGCATTGAAAAGTATTTCTATGTGACTAAATTCTGCATACTGTTATTTGCAGGCGGTTGCTAGCGAAGGTGGGACTGATGACGCCAAACGGCGGGGAGATGCATTTGCACATGCCTTTTCTGCTCATTTGGCAAGGTACAGAATTGCATAGCATTGGTTTTTGGTTCACTCCCACAAGTTAGCCGAAAACGTTTTGCATACTTAGCTTATTTTTAGGCTTCAACCGAACACCCATAATATAAACTGCATTGCACGTTATCACTTTGTTGCCTTACTTTTGTGTTAAATTTAGGTTGATGGAGGAGCCTGCTGCTTATGGGAAGTTCGGTTTAGCCAACCTGTTGGAGTTGAGAGAAGAGTGTTTGAGAGAGTTTCAATTCTATGATGCATATGTTAGTATCAAGCAAAGGTTAGGTCATACTCTCTTCATGGCTGTCAACATGTATCCTACTCTGGCTATTTAAATTGTTTACTGTTTTGTGCATGAAGGGAAAATGAAGCTTCACTGGCAGTTTTACCTGATCTACTCATGGAACTTGATAGTATGGATGAGGTATGAGAGAAGGTTCCCTTATTTTCATTGATAGAGCATGTAGAAATAAACCTGATTTTTTTTGTTCATCTGCACCAAAATGAATGAATAAATTAATAATTTAAAAGGAAAAAGGTACCATCTATTCCCTCCGTATCAAAATATAAGATGTTTTAGCATTTTCTAGACAACACGTATCTAGACATGTTTGTGTGTAGATTCTTTTATATCTTGCACTAAAACATGTCTAGATACATTTTGTCTAGGGAACGTTAAAACATCTTGCATTTCGATACGGAGGGAGTATTACGTAACTGACAAACAGACCTTGTGTGGCCCCATCTGCCATTGTCATGGTAAACAGTTCTATGTTGGATTTTTTTGCCTGCATGCTTCTGTGATGGCCACATGCTGCTGGCCAGTAGTACAGCAATCTAACTTGGCTTGAACTCTGGAATTATGAATTCGTCTGAGTTTACTTTTATGCTTGATGTTTTCAGGAAGCTAGATTGCTTGCCCTAATTGAAGGTGTCCTTGCTGCGAACATATTTGATTGGGGGTCTAAAGCTTGTGTGGACCTTTATCACCAAGGAACTATAATAGAAATTTATCGAATGAGCCGCAAGAAGATGCAACGTCCTTGGCGGGTAAGTATTCCAAAATCTGAAATTGAAATATTATTGCAGTGAAAGATTTATCCAAGTTATATTTTGCAAGTCATGCTAATACAAGACAAGATATTCATGCTATAGTATTTGTACTATTATCTTTTGTTTCAGATTGATGACTTTGATATGTTCAAAAAGAGAATGCTTAAGAAGGATCAGCCATACAAAAGAGCACTTATTTCTGTTGACAACTCAGGTGCTGATGTGGTCCTCGGAATGCTTCCTTTAGCACGAGAACTTCTACGCCATGGAATTGAGGTATAAGCTGGGAATATGAAAAATAAGAAGAGAACACATTCTGTTAGGTTCGCTCCACATTATAATTTGAATTAATAAAACAGATATTTTGCTGTTTCAAGAGATTGAATCATGGGTGGATTTGCCAGAACAAGCAATATATCGCATGCTCATAATGTATTTGATTTGCATTTATGTTTTCTTAATGGAAAATATACACAGCATGCTTGCCTTCCAGGTCAGGAAAATACATTATATTTGTGTCACCCAGAAGTACAGAACTGCTGAAAATATGAATTTTGCAGTTTAAGCAAACGTTGTGAAATAGCCATTCATCGATTACTCTTTCTACTGCTATTCAGATGCTTAGCATAAGCTGGTACAAAAATACTGATTTGCAGGTAGTTCTGGTGGCAAACTCGTTGCCAGCTTTGAATGATGTTACGGCTAATGAACTTCCAGAAATTGTAGCTGAAGCTGCAAAGGTACAAAGCGAACATAAAATTTGTTCTCTGTGACCATCCTAGCTGTGTAATCTACTGATGCATCTAACTTGTGCTTTATTGGTTGTTATGTATCACAGCACTGTGGCATCCTTCGGAAAGCTGCGGAAGCAGGTGGATTGATAGTCGATGCCATGGCTGGAATCCAAGATGATGCCAAGGATGAACCGGCATCGGTGCCCCTAATGGTCGTGGAGAATGGTTGCGGCAGCCCTTGTATTGATTTCCGGCAGGTTAGCTCGGAGCTTGCAGCTGCTGCCAAGGATGCGGATCTGGTAAGACGCCACTAGCTCTTTGAACTGAATGCATTCCCTTGTGTGCAGTCAACTGGAGAGTTGTTTGATTTGTTGGTTTTGGCTCTGGATGTTATGCAGCTAATCTTGGAGGGCATGGGGCGAGCACTGCATACCAACCTTAACGCCCGTTTCAAGTGCGATGCTCTAAAGGTACTTAGTTTTTTCTGCAAACCACTCATTTGCATTTTGTTACCTATCCGCCCAGTATTGTCGTTGAACTAACAAGAGCAGTGCGTGGAAGCTGTTAACAGAGTTGTGTTTGTTACTGCATGCTTACCGAACTGAACTGTATGTGCAGCTTGCGATGGTGAAGAATCAGAGGTTGGCAGAGAAGCTTTTTAACGGAAATATATACGACTGCATCTGTAAATTTGAACCTGTCTCTTGATGATGCGGAAGGACTGCAGACCATTTGGTATACTCTAGCACAGCAGCTACAATGCTGTAAACCGTGTAATGTTGTACTCAAGGACCATACCATAGCGTGCAATGATACAATGCTGTAAGCGGAAAACTGCGTATACTGCAAGAATCGGAGATCTTTTACTTATGTTGTACCAAATACTCGTGCAGGCTAGTTCTGTTTATAGTAGCGTCACCTGAACAATTTCCCTTTATATAGTGTGGTGCTAGGGTGGTGAATTGTGATGTACTCCCTCCGTATCATAATATAAGATGTTTTACCTATTCAAGTATAGACTATATATGGAGCAAAACGAGTGAATCGAGACTCTAAAATATGTCTACAAACATCCGAATGTAGTATGTGTTGAAATAACTAAAACATCTTATATTATGATAAGGAGGGAGTAATAAAAGTTTCATAAAACAGTTCAGAAAGCATGCAGAGGATCCAGTCTCTTTGTTTTTGAGGAACTGGATTTCAGTTTCTTCACCCTAGTGAGATCATGATTTTTTAGAGGGACTATCATTTTTGTAGGATGCAAAAAACGTATTTTCAGGTTTCAAAAAAATCATGAAGAAAATAATATCACCCGTAGATGCTGGGTGCAGGTTTAGGCGTGTGACGTTTGAAACCTAGATATCACCACTTGTGATCTTTACAAAAATCACAAAATATTTTAGGCTGCATATGGAAACTTAGTGGATCGATTGAACACCCGAAACTGATGGATAGAAGAAATTGGAAGCTTGATTCTGGGGTCCATTACGCTATGTGTCTAGGGGCACACATCGTCATCATCAACATTACCATTACCACTATTATAAAAGGAGCGAGAGAGTGGTGATCCAATGCATCGTGACCATTTAACCTGACGGAACACATCGCCCACTACACCCACGCCCGCAAAATTACACCTCTTGTTCAAAGGATACAGAGCTAGAGGTGTCGAGCCCACTAAAATTACCAGCTGCACAATCCAGGCCAGATAAACACGAAAGTAAGAAGGAATCACAGAGGAAGCTGTTTTCCAACCCGGTACAGCAAGCTGAAAAACCTCCTGCGCCCAGCATGGCAATTGTTAACGATACCAGTGCTGCTACAGCGATCCTGGAACAGCAAGGCCCGGTGTCGACCGGGACGGCCCAACATGGACTGCTGGTGCAGAAGCCCACCATGCATGGCCCGAGCACGGATGCTACGTCGATCGTAGCGTTGCCAATGCCGAAGAAAGGGGAGGGGCTGCAGAACCCTACCAAATCCATTGATACTGGAAGTAAGAAGGGGGGAGGATTTTTTTAAGCGTAACAAGGAGGCTCGAGAGAGGAGGATGGGGGTTCAACAGAGTCAACCAATGCTGTTGGGAACAGAATGTGTGGGGGGGCAAGAGAAGTGACAGAGAGGAGTCAGTGGAGCTCGTTGTGACAGAGAAAAAGAATAGTAGGGTGGAGCAGGGGATGACGGAAGAGAAGCAGGTATCACCAAGCACAAAAAAGAATGCGGGGCTGCCGGAGCAGTCCTGCGGGGATCAATGAAGCTTGTGTCTCAAAATTGCCGGGGGCTTGGGAACCAGCCGGCAATTAACGGCCTTCTTGACCTAAAGAGGGCAGAAGATCCCGACATTCTCTTCTTATCGGAGACAAAATTAGATAAGAGGGAAATGGAGTGCTTTCGGTGGAGACTTGATATGCCAGGCATGATTGTGGTGGATAGTAAGGGGAGGAGTGGGGGCTTGGCATTGTTTTGGAAGAAAGATGTGAATGTGCAACTGAGATGGACGGGCCGATACCACATTGACGTGGATGTGGTGGAGGAAAATGGGAGCAGATGGCGCTTCACTGGCATATACGGTGAATCACGGAGTGGTGAGAAAGCGAACACTTGGAGGTTGATGCGTACCTTAGGAGCACAGTCTACGTTCCCTTGGCTATGCATGGGGGACTTTAATGAAATCTTGTTCATCCATGAGAAGGAGGGGGGCCGGCTTGGGCCCCTGCATGTATGGAGGCTTTCAGACAGGCGTTGGAAGATACAAATCTTAGTGACTTGGGATACGTGGGTGATCCTTTCACCTGGAGAAACAATTGGCACCTGGCCTCGGGGTATGTGAGAGAACGACTGGACCGGGCTGTGGCGAATGTCGAGTTGAGATGCATGTTCCCGCTTTTCAAAATCGTGAATGCAGAGCATCGGCATTCAGACCATCGCCCCGTGATTGCGATCCTTGACAAACAAGCTGCGAAAGATGAAGGCGATATGGGGGGTGCAGTCTTTCGGTTTGAGGCATCATGGCTGGAGGAGGAGGGGTGTGAGAAACTAGTGGAAAGTGCATGGAATAATGCTTTCGATGAAGGTGCCATGTCTGTAAGTGATGGTATTAAAAGGGTGGGAAAGGAGCTATGGGAATGGGATAAGGAAGTCCTCGGGCAATTGAAGAAAAGAATTAAACATGCCAGGAAAGACCTAGAGAAATGTCGGCGTGAGGTGTTAAATCAGCATAATGTCTCCCGGGAACATCTACTGAAATATAAGTTGAGAAAACTAGAAGAACAACATAATATTTTCTGGCAGCAGCGAGCTCATGCGAACTGGTTGAAACATGGAGATAAAAATACAGTCTACTTCCATGCCTTTGCATCCGAAAGGAGGAAGGTGAATCGGATAAAAAAATTGAAGAGGGATGGAGGAGTAACGGTGGAGGGGGAGAAGGAGTTGGGATCTTTTATTTCTAACTACTACAAAAGTTTGTTCATGTCTTCTGCAGGCCCTGTCAACGATGATCTATTACAGCATGTCCCCAAATGTGTAACAGAGGATATGAACAGGGAGCTGTCCAAACCTTTTACAGGGGAGGAGGTGAAGGAGGGACTTGACACCATTGGGGATCTTAAGGCACCAGGCCCGGATGGGATGCCGACTATTTTCTCTAAGAGGTTCTGGCATATGGTGGGGCCGGAAATTCAGAGGGAAGTTCTTGGTGTGCTTAATGGGGGATCTATGCCACACGGGTGGAATGAGACCACCATTATTCTCATCCCCAAAGTGAAGAACCCGGAGAAAGTGACTGAGTTTAGGCCTATTAGCCTATGCCTATACAAGTTGATCTCTAAGGTTTTAACGGATCGGCTGAAGGTAATACTACCTTTTATCATCTCAACAACACAATCGGCGTTTGTCCCGAGCAGTATGATCACTGACAACGTGCTTCTAGCCTATGAGATTACACATGCAATTCATAGAAGAAAGGGTGGCCGAGATGGTTTGGTTGCGGTAAAATTGGATATGAGCAAAGCCTATGACAGAGTGGAATGGAGATTCTTAGAGGAAATTATGGTGAAAATGGGTTTTAATCCGCAATGGGTTAAAGTGACTATGAATTGCGTGAGATCGGTGACTTACCGAGTGAAGGTGAACAGAACTTTGTAAGGCGAGTTCGTCCCGGAAAGGGGATTGAGGCAAGGGGACCCCCTATCCCCGTACCTATTCATCCTTTGTGCTGAGGGCTTATCTGCTCTCCTGCGTCATGCCGAGGAGGAGGGATCACTTGAAGGAATCCAACTCTGTCCAAACACCCCTAAAATCAATCACCTCTTCTTTGCCGATGATTCATTGATAATCATGAAGGCTAATGGGGCAAATGCCAGGAAGCTGCATCAGATTCTGGCTCTCTACGAACAGCAGTCAGGCCAAATGATTAATAAAGATAAGTCGACGGCCATGTTCAGTAAAGGCACGAAACAAGGTGCAAAAAATGAAGTTTTGGGGATCCTTGGAATTCCTAGGGAGTCTAGGAATGATCGATATTTGGGCTTGCCGGTGCACTTGCGAGCTTCCAAAACAAAAGAGTTTCAGTACCTTAAGGAGAAGGTGTGGCAGCGGATACAGGGTTGGAAAGAGCGGCTGCTTTCAAAAGCTAGAAAAGAGATCCTGATCAAAGCTATTGCGCAAGAAATTCCCACCTATGCTATGTCATGCTTCGATCTCACTAAGTCACTTTGCGAGGATATTAGTGCAATGATCTGTCGCTACTGGTGGAATGCCCAAGATGGGAAGAACAAATGTCATTGGGTGAGATGGGAAAACTTATCACGGTCGAAAGAGGAAGGGGGCCTCGGCTTTCGAGACCTCCACATATTCAATATGGCCATGCTTGCAAGGCAGGGGTGGCGCATGCTGCAAAACCCGGATTCGCTTTGTTGTTCTATCCTCAAAGCAATGTATTTCCCAGATACATCCATACTGGAAGCGGTCCCTAAACCTGGAATGTCCTATACTTGGAGGAGTGTGCTACGGGGGGTGGAGCTTCTTAGGCATGGTGTGCTTTGGCGTGTGGGAACGGGAGAATACATTGATGCATTCCGTGATCCATGGATTCCCCGAGGAACCACTCGGCGCCCTCGTACGCCAAATGGCCTGGATGAACCCCTCAAGGTTTCAGACTTCATTGATCAATCGGCTATGAGTTGGGATGAGGAGTTGGTGAGGACCGTGTTCTGTCAGGAGGATGCATTGGAAATTCTATCGATCCCGCTCAGACGAGATATGGAGGACTGGGTGGCCTGGCATTTCGATGCTAAAGGCATGTTCTCTGTCAAATCTGCCTACCGGCTCGGAGTCAGCCTAAGGGAGACCAAATGGGACCGTGATGGTTGTTCTTCGCTACAAACAACACACATAAACCCCCTGTGGAAAAGAATTTGGCAATTGAAACTCCCAGGAAAGATCAAAATATTCATTTGGCGACTTTGTCATAACAGTCTGCCTACCCGGATGAACATAAAGGGGAAGAGAGTTGATCTAGATACCAGATGCCCGATGTGCAATCCTGCTGATGAAGATGGTGGCCACTTGTTTCTTAAATGCAAGAATGTCCGTGCGGTGTGGCACAATCTTCTGCTGGAAGATATTCGACTCTCTCTCTCCTGTCTGCTCAGGATCCGAAATTGATGTTCGATATGATCTTGGCTCTCCCTGCTGCCCGACGTGATCTCGCACTCGTCTTACTGTGGGATTGGTGGACCACTAGAAATAAGAAGAACGCTGGAGACCGGGAACGATCAACCGAGGAGGTCTGTCATGTCATACAACGCCATCTTGTGGAGTTCAACGGGAGCTCCAACCCAAACAAAGCCCACTGCTCAGCTCAACGGCCTGGAACTAGTAAGCAGGTTTCCTGGTCACCACCCCCTGCTGAGTACACAAAGGTTAACTTTGATGCTGCCTATGTTAAGGAAACAGGAAGGGGTGCCTGGGGTTTTATCGCTAGAACCAGCACGGGAGAAATCATCGCAGCTGCTGCTGGCAAACTACAGCACATCAGCGATGCGTTGCACGCAGAGGCAGAGGCTTGCCTAGCAGCCATCGAAGGAGGTGATGCAATTGGTCTGAACCGAGTTCTGTTGGAATCAGATTGCAAGAATCTAATTACTGCAATCAAGTCATCCACTAACGATCTTGCGCCGGTGGGCGTTTTTGAAGGATCGAGAGGTTAACTAGAGGGGGGGGGGGGTGAATAGGTTAACTACAAATTTTAACTTCTTTTTCAAGTTAACAAGGTAATGCTCAAATATAGATTATCTAGATTATGCAACTAGGTGAACAATCCTATATGTTGAGCAAGTACAACTAGCACAAGGTAAGTATATGACTAAGCTAGTAGTAACTAGTAAATGTAAGTTGAGGAATAACCGAACATAGTGACGCGGAGATGTATCCCGAAGTTCACTTCCCAATGGAAGCTAATCTCCGTTGGAGCGGTGCGGTGCCACCAAAGTGGAACACCGAGTAGGCCTCAAATGCCACACCGTATCTCCTTCGAGTCCTTCCACCGATGTGGATAGGCTCGAATCACTATGTTGCCGTTGAGGTTGACAACTAGAACCTTTACAAGGATGAGGCACACTCCACAAGATTGGAGGGTCCTCACCAAATCCCAAGAGCCTCCAAGACTCCGAGAAGCAAGATCCACGGGCACAAAAGCACCAGGGATATATACAAGGCTCCGAGCTCCGATGAACTAAGAGCAACAAGATTCCTAGCTCCAATGAACTAAGAATGACAAGATCCCTAAGGGATGAGTGGGTGGATTTCTAATCGACTCGGTGGAGTTGTAGATCGGGGGTGTCTCCTTCAAATCCCAAAGTATCACGAGCTTTGGTTGGGGATTTGTGGAGATCTTGTTCTTGAGCTTGAGCTTGGTCAATCAATGGTGGTGTGAGAAAGTGTGGGTGAGATTGACAAAGCAAGGAGGTAGGTGGAGACCCCCCATTTATATCCGTGTCCGAAATACGGTCGTTGGGAGGGTATTTTCACCTTCCCGCGCCCCCCCGGCCTGGGGGCAGCCAGGGCCGGGCCAAACCCACCCCGGCCTGGGGTCCGGCCTGGGGCCGGCGTGGGACTGAGGGGGAGGCCGGCGTGGGGGCAGCCAGGCGCCCAGACAGCCCGGCCTCGGGCCGGCGTGGGAGCTAGGCGAGGCCGCCCCCCCACCCGAGCCACCCGGCCTAGCACCCGGCCTGGGGCTGGCGGGGGCTGAGGGGGAGGCCGGACCCCCACCCGAACCACCCGGCCTGGCACCCGGCCTGGGGCCGGTGTGGGGTGCTGTGGGGCTGGCTCCAGCCCGGCCAGGAGGCCGGCCACCCCATTTTCTTCACTTCTTTTCCCATTTCTTTTCCGTTTCTTCTCTTTTCTTCCGCATCTTTTTCCGTAATCTTTTCTCCCTTATTGCTGCAACTTGTATGATATTTACGGGTAGATCTTTTCTGAGTACACTTAACAAAACACATTAGTCCATCTATATGTTGTAATCAAACACTCAAAATAGTATTTAGGAACTATGTTCTTTCAATCTCCCCCTTTTTGATGTTTGATGACAACATACGGATTTGCGTAAGAAATAATTTTGCATAGCTATTTGTGAGAGATTTAACATATACTCGTACTCCCCCTATTTGTGTGCCCATAACAATTGACATGTATATTTGACAATCATGATTTTAACATTGAAGATACACATATATGAGCACGAAGTTGATACCACTAGAATGATCTTACCATAGCATTCTTCTCATATTCATAGATGAATAGCAATTACCCTCATTATGGCTTCAACACATCGAATAGTGAGTAGATGAAATAACATGATATCCTTGCTATGATCCTCAATATATCAACTATCCCACGCATAATATATAGATAAAGAGTACGATAGATAAATGACGACATAGTCTTACAATAACACCAAAGTTTCAACGAAACACACAAATAGTCTCAACTAAGAATGACGAAAGCAAATCACGAAGATAAGACGCAAATGAATGCATGAAATGCAATGCAATGCAATGCAATGCGTGAGTGTTTCTCCCCCTTGGCATCATACACCAAAAAGGTAAAAAAATGCAATCCAATCACTCGTCGCCCATCTCCTCATCTCCCTCAATGAAGTCCTCTGGGGGAACCTGACTGGAGCTAGCACCAGGGGTAGTGTATTGCGCCGCAAAGGAGCCGAGTGAGCTAGCATCATATCCACACCAATAAGTATGCGCAGACTTCCACTTCTCCTCTGAAATATCCTCTGAGCTGGAAGAATCACTAAGTGGAATCTTAAGAGCAGTCTGGATGGAGCGTTGACGGCGACTAGAGGCCTTGCCCTTGCGATAGGCCTCATAATCCTGATGCCGCTTACCAATGAAGAAGCAGTTCATCTTCTGAAGAATCTTCTTAAGGTTGAAAGTCTCAGGAGGAGGAGAAGGTGAAGGAGAGCGGCGAGCAAACGACTCGGTGCGGGTGCGCTTAGGCCTTGGATCAGCAGCAGTCTCAATGGGAGCATCATACATAAGAATAGATTTCTTGGGAGTCACTTTGGCATAGTTGTTGATGAGACCTTCTGGGATCCGGGTCTCAATAAGACGCTGAATATAGGAGCCATAGATGAGGACCCGCTTTTCCCGAACCACATTCTGCATCTCCTGCCACATGTAGTCCAGAACATCCAATTGCTTCTTGGCCCTCATCTGAGACTCAATGTGGAATAGAAGGTTGATCATCCACTTGCGTACCTCGCCCTTCTCACCAAATTTGGCGTTGATGGTGTTGCGAAGAATAGCGTGTACCATATACCAATGCTCAGAAAAGAACTTGATCTTAGGAATATGCATGGAGCCGGTACCTTCGGGATAGCAATGGCGAATACCCTCCTTGGCCTTCATAATTTTGTTGGAATCCCCATGAATGCGGAAATAGAAGGTATAATCAAACCGATACTCGGGGATACCCAGAATAGTACCAAACTCATCCATGGTAGCCTCACACTTGGAGCCACCGCTCATCCATGTCAACGTACGCGGGAGCCGCATGGGGCCTCCAGAGGAGAAGTGAACGGTGGAGTAAAACTCCCTGAGCAGCTCTGGAGAGAATGGATGAGCAAGAGTGTCACCCATGAGAGGAGTGAGGTTGTGGTAGTCCATGATTGTCATAACTTCAGGCCACTTGTTGCGAGCATACTCAATGTCAAAGTAGTGTTGATCCACGTGACTGTGCTGAAGCTTGCCAAGAATAAATTCATGCATGACTTGATGCATCTTGCAATAGAACCGAGGATCCGAGCATGTGCTTTCACCAAACTCATAAGGATTAAACTTGAGCCTTGCTTCATCAAAGTCGGTGGTACTAAGACCACCACAGTTTTTGATCACGGGCTCCTTCGGATTGATTGGAAGAGATGGAGCCTGTCTCCGTGAGGGAGTAGAACCAGCAACATCCAGGGCACTCTTCTTGCGGGAGGTGCGAGGGCGGAGAGAGCGGGGAACCTCGGAGTCATCTTGAGGATTGGAATCACCTGAAACATATGATGCATGGATATGGAGCATGATGATGAGTGCACATGGTCGTTGTTTGAGTGAGAAAAAAAAATGAATCCATAAATATATGTGATAGTGACATGGTGAAAAACAAATACTAGCCCAAGATTAATGACAACAAGGCACATTATTATTAGTGGGAGCACATTATCATAGCATGTGTAGAGGAGTGTGTGGTGTGCTTAGTGAACATAGGGATGTGAAAAGAAATGGGGCATGATACTAGAAACACCATTAGTATGTAAAAAATATTTAGGATATAGCATGCACATCATGTCACAATGAATATAATAGTTTAGAAGCACGACACTAGGACAATCATATCAATAATGTGGAAATTTTATTATTTAACCATGGCCAAATATGAGAAAATAAGTTGCTAAGGTAGGTAAAGCATAGTATCATAGGGCTATAATACTAGGAGCATATGACATCAACATAGCCTAGCATAGGAATAGATGGAGCATATGACATCAACAAATCATAATATAGCATAGCGGTATGAACCCTAGCATGAATAGATGGGGAAAAAAACTTAACACATGAACACTAGCACTAGCACACCGATAGATAGCACTCACATACATGTAATCTAGAGAAAAGCCCAAAGAAAAATTACCCGAGTTCGAGGCCATCTTCAAAAAAAAACACTAGGCAATAAAGTGACCCGATCTCCTCCAATAAGGGGTCAATGAGAAATCCGTGTGGAGGAGGGGGCGGAGAAGACCGAGGGCTTGCGGATCCGTGAATTTGGGCGGTGGGGATGGGCTAGGGAGGTGAGGAGGAGGAGGGGGGGTTAGGTAAGAGCACCAAGGGGCTCTAATGGAGGTGGAGGGAGGAGGAAGAAGGGGTATGGGGGTGGGTGGGTGCGGTTGGGGGCGTGTGTGCGTGCTATGTGTGCGTGCGGGCGGGGGCAGCGCCCACCCCGGCCTGGGGCCGGGCGGGTGGCCGGCCAGGCCGGCTCGGCGCGCGTGTGGGGCGGGGACCCCGGCCTGGGGCCGGTGCGTGGGGGTGCGGGGCCGGCAGGGTGGCCGAAGCACCCGGCCTAGCCCCTGGCCCGGGGCCGGCACGGCGGCAGCTCGAGGCCGGGCAGGAGCCCGAGCGCCCCGGCCTGGGGCCGGCTCGGCGGCGGCTGGGGCCGGGGTGGGGGGGGGGGCGCACGCGGGTTTTTTTTTCGGCTGTTTGCTGTTGGGGTGGGCTGGGTTTGTGTGTGTGTGTTGTGTTTGTTTTTTTTATAGAGAAAATAGTAAAAACAAAATGAGCCTACACAACTACCAAGCCACACAAAAAAAACATAAACAATATTTCAATTCAACATGGGATGGATTTTTATGAAATATATTCTAACAAACAAGACGACAAGGTGACACTAATGTTTTAATAGCACATTTTCATGAGTTTGTTTCTTAGAGCAATTTTATTTGACCATGTGCACGAATGAAATGAGGATGATGACATGCAAATGATGTTTTCATTTGTATCCAATGGAGAAAAAAAATTAGAAACGAAATGAGCAACATTGGATACCAATGAAATATGAAAACAAGTGGAAAGGCAAATGAGTGAACACTCGAACACAAATGTCTCATTGAAAATTGGCGGTGGCCGTAGCCACCATGTATGAGTATGTTCGATATGTCACCGCGAAGATGTATCTTGGGTGCATTGTCGAGACTCATCATTGAAGCACATGATGTCATTAAAAATGATCATTTAGGCATGATTTGTTTATTTATGCATTATAAAGGTAGTGTTGGCTCATTGATTGAGCTACACTCCCCCTATGTCTATGCGTGCATCTAAATCCAAATAAGAGTCTAGTAGGGGTGTGTATGCAAGATTTTCAATCAACTAAAATTGCTTGCACATACGATGTTGAGCTCACTCCTCAATTCCTTGAATCTCTTCACATCTAGAGGCTTGGTAAGGATGTCGGCAAGTTGATCTTTAGTGTTGACATAAGAAAGTGAGATATCACCATTGGCCACATGATCCCGAATAAAATCATACCGAATCTCAATATGCTTGGTCTTGCCATGAAGTACCGGATTGTGACCAATCTTAATAGCACTCTCATTGTCACATAAAAGAGGCATTGTCTTAATCTTAATTCCAAAATCCTTAAGACATTGCCTCATTCATAAGAGTTGAGAGCAACAACTTGCGGCGGAAATATACTCCGCTTCCGTAGAGGAAGTGGCAATGCAATTTTGCTTCTTGGAAGACCAACACACAAGGGACCTACCAAGGAATTGGCAAGCACCCGAGGTTGATTTTCTATCCACTTTGTCACCTCCCCAATCCGCATCCGAATATCCCACAAGATCAAAAGTTGTGTTTGATGGATACTAAAGCCCATGTGTGGGAGTGTCAACCAAGTACCTAAGAATCCTCTTGACCGCAATCATATGGCTTTCCTTGGGGTTAGATTGAAATATTGCACACAAACCCACACTAGGCATAATGTCCGGTCTAGATGCACAAAGGTAAAGCAAAGATCCAATGATGGATCGATAAAGTTTAGGGTCTACCGGTATACCTTCATGATCCATAGTAAGATTCGTGGTTGTTGGCATTGGATAAGGTAGTGGTTTGGCATTGTTCATATCAAATTTCTTGAGCATGTCTTGAATATATTTGGCTTGACAAATAAAAGTCCCTTCATAATATTGCTTGATTTCAAAGCCTAGAAAGAACTCTAATTTCCCCATCATAGACATCTCAAATTCACTTGTCATTAGTTTTGCAAATTGATCGTAGTCAAGTCCTTCGACTTGAGAGTAGCCTTGAGCAACCAATCGAGCCTTGTTGCGAATCACTTGCCCATGAGAATCTTGCTTGTTTTTGAATACCCATTTAGTTCCAATGATATTATGATCCTTGGGTCTTTCCACTAGTGATCATACTTTGTTTCTTTCAAAATTATGGAGCTCTTCATGCATAGCTTGAACCCAATCTTCATCTTCAAGAGCATCATAAACTTTGATGGGTTCAACATGAGAGACATATGAATGAAAACCACAAAACTTGAGTACTTGTCCACGAGTGGAGACACTTCTCCCCAAGCCACCAATGATGTTCTTTTGATATAGTGAATTTTGTTGCAATCTTGATGCTTGACGAGTCATGATATGAACAAGTGCATCATCGGGATTTTCATTGGGGGGAATATCCTCATCATTTCCTTCATCAAGGCCATTGTCCACTCGTATTGGAGTTCTTGGTGACGAAGCACCAAAATCATTTCCACCATTATCATTGGGTGGATCTTGATCACTTTCTTGATGAGAGGTATCCACATGAAATTCTTCTTCTTTCTCTTGGTCTACCATTTGATTGGTGGTTGATGTAGGGGGCTCCACTTGCGTGGAGCTAGTTCCATCCTCATTCGCCACAAGGTGTCCCTCAACGGGTATAAGTGGACCTACACCCATTCTTCCTATGGCTATGGAGGACGGTTCATCACCTACAACATCACAATCAATTTGCTCCACTTGGGAGCCATTATCCTCATGAAATTCCACATTCATAGATTCTTCAACACACCCGGTGGATATGTTGTAGACTCTATAAGTGTGGGAGTTCGTGGCATAACCAACAAAAATGCCTTCGAAAGTTCTAGCATCAAACTTAGACAATCTAGTTCGCTTTATGTAGACTTGGCATTTGCACCCAAAAACTCGAAGATATTTGAGGTTGGGTTTGTTACCGGTTAGGAGCTCATATGGAGTCATGCCAATCATCAGACGAAGGAAGAGTCGGTTAGATAGATGACAAGCGGTGTTGATGGCTTCGGCCCAAAAGTTATATGGAGATTTGAATTCGGCCATCATAGTTCTTGCCATATCAATAAGTGTGCGATTCTTCCTCTCCGCTACACCATTTTGTTGAGGGGTGTACGTGGCGGAATATTGATGTCTTATCCCCTCATAACTCAAGAATTCATCCATGGTGTAGTTCTTGAACTCGGACCCATTGTCACTCCTAATGGACAAGATCTTGGTGTCATATTGGCGTTGCACTTCGGTGGCCCAAGTTATGAATCTTTCTTGAGTTTCACTCTTCTTCTTGATATAGAAAACCCAAGTGTATCTTGTATAATCATAAACAATAACCAAACAATACTTCTTGCCACCAAGACTATCATATGTGGGAGGCCCAAATAAATCCAAGTGAATGCGCTCAAAGGGTCTTGTTGTGGCGATGATTGATGTCTTGGGATGATTCTTCTCATGCATCTTTCCGGCAATACAAGAGCTACAAGGACGATCTTTGGAAAAATTCACACTTGTTAGTCCTATCACATGCTCACCCTTCACAAGAGTTTGTAAATTTCTCATACCGACGTGGCCTAGGCGGCGATGCCAAAGCCACCCCACGTCGGATTTAGCCATTAGACATGTGGCGATATGTGTAGTTTCTTTCGAGAAATCCACTATGTACATACCGTTTTCCATAAATCCAACAAAGGCTACTTTAAGAGAAATAGTGTGAAGGACGAGCACATGATGACGCCCAAATACACATGTAAAATTGCACTCACAAAGTTGCAAGACGAAAAGAAGATGATAGCCAAGGGACTCAACAAGGAGGACTTTCTCAATGGATGATTCCGGAGAAATGACCACCTTGCAATGTCCCATACCTTAAGTTGTGAGCGATCACCAATAGTTACATGAGCAAATTTGAGAAGTTGGAGCTTCAAGTCTTCTAATACTTCTTTGCTTCCGGTCATGTGTGCGGAACAACCACTATCAATCATCCATGATGTTCCACCAGAGATACAACCCTACAATGAATCAACTTCTTGTTTTAGGTACCCATTTTTGGATGGGTCCTTTTTTGTTAGTCGCAAGGGTCTTGGGAACCCAAATAGCATGCTTGTAATCATCACCATATGAAGTGCCTACATACTTTGCATAAACATGACCATCAATAGATTTAAGAAGCACATAAGATGGGTTATATTTTCCTGCAAAGTTGTTGTGAGTAGTAGTGTTCCTAGGAACAATACTTGTAGCAATAATATCAAACTCATCTTCCTCATTATCCAACTCTGAAAGTGCATTCTCGATATCTCACTGTTTTGTGTGTTTGTTAACAACATGAAGAAGTTGCTAACCGTATGTGCTATTTTGTCAAGGGATTGGTCTTAAATCAACACGTATACGGTGTCAAAGAAATGGTGAAGAATTCGAAGATCAAATGGAACTTTTCTGGCCTTTAACAGAGTTTCAAAGGAAAGGCCGGAAAATTCCGGGGATCCGGAATGCTTCCGGATTATTCCGGCCACTATGGGAAAAGGCTCTGTTGCAATCCGGAATATTCCGGCAGCCGGAATTTTCCGGGGCCATTCCGGCCGCAACGGAAAAATGTTCTGTTGGCATCCGGAATATTCCGGGGGTCATTCCGGCCACAACGGAGAAATGTTCGGTTGGCATCCGGATTGCGCCGGAATATTCCGGGGGTCCGAAAAATTCCGGACCATTCCGGGCTGGTCGGAATCTGGCCCAAAAACGGATAGTTTTCTTGGAGGCTATAAATAGATCATCACTTCTCTCTCCAAGGGTTAGCTCTCCCCAGCATTGAAGACACCATTAATGGAGCTCACCCACTAGCAAGATCTCCTTCCTCCTCCACCCAAACTCGTTGATTCTTTGAGGATTGAAGGAGGACCACCGGATCTACATCTTCACCAACCCGTTCTTCATTTCCCCCTCTCTAGCTCGAGGGATCTTGCCTAGGGTTTCCTCTTGTGGAGAACCTAGGCATCTTGTTTCTTGTTGGTGATTCAAGAAGAGTTGGGAGCCCCCAATTAAGTTGTGGGTGTGTGCCCCAAGTTGTTTGTAAAGGATTTGATCCCCGCCTCAAAGGGGTTCTATAGTGGAAGGTGAACTAGGCCTTTGTGGCGAAGTTCATCGGAGAATAGGGTGAAGCCTTAGTGGCGTTGAGTAGGCCTTTGTGGCGAGCTCAAACCCCTCCAACGAGACTTACTCCCCTAAAAAGGAGGAACTCGGAAATACATCGTGTCTCCGTGTGCTTCCATCGGTTACCTCGTTCCTCCCTCTCTTTACTTACTTGTACTTGTTGCACTAATTGCTTGTATTGTCATATAGGTAAATTCACCACTAGTTGCACTATCTAGAGATTTTACCTTCTTGTCAAGCCTAAACTTTAAGAAAAATTAAAATTGGTCGTAGCACCTATTCACCCCCCCTCTAGGTGCCCATACTTTGCTTTCAATTGGTATCAGAGCCTCGGCTCTTCTATCGGGCTTAACCGCCTAAGAGTTTAAGTATGAGAGATGAGATGGATGACGCTCCGTCCGATGGAAATGTGTCCATGAATGATCTCAATGCTTTGAGAGAATCATTGACCTCATCCATAGACACTAAATTTGAGGAGTTGCGTAAACTCATGACAACACTCCTCAAAGCCAAAGAACCGGAGGTGGTCGACTCATCCCCTCCGGAAACGGAGGGTGTCAAGAAAGGGGTTGATGGTGAACCACTTAAAACTGCTTCCGCCGAACAATCCGCTAAGAAGGGTGCGAGTGGAAAGGAAGGATATCATGCCGTTGAAGGCCAATATTCTCCCGATCCTCCCATCCCTTTTCCTCATATAATTCCTAGAGGAGATCCACCTAAAATTGATGCATATTCTTTTCGTGAATGGCAATACTACATGGAGACTCACTTGAACTCTTCTTGTATAGATCTTTGGAGAATCACTCGTGATGGATACAAGCCATATGATCCCAAGAATCTCACAAGAAGAGAGGTTGTAGATTGCCAACTCAATTACACCGCTTTATCCATCCTTCATCAAGCCGTGGGCCCCAATCACATGCCGCATCTTCAACACTTCTCCACCGCCAAAGAAACATGGGATGCACTTGTCATCATGTTTGTTGGGAATGAGAGCATGCAAAGAAATCGCTATGACACCTTGACCAATGAGGCCGAAGGATTTTTCATGCGTGATGGAGAAGATCACGTTGACATGTATCGAAGACTCAAATCTCTTGCCACCGCTTTCTCTAATGCGGGTGCAACACATATTGATGATGCTTGGATCAAGAGGAAGTTCATAATTGCCGTGATGCCTTTTGAGGGCACGGATATGAAGAGCATTCAAGGGAGACATGATTTCTCCACCATGACCTCAACCCAAGTCATGCAAGAATTGAGCTCCTACAAAGTGCAAACCAAGAATGCTCTTGACAACCGTGCTAGGGCCATTGGAATGCATCAAGGAGCTTCCGTTGCTTTGAAGGCTAAGGCTTTGTCAAGAGAAGTTGAGAATTATGAAGATGGTGATGAAGCATTGCCTCCATTGAAGGAACAAGACTATGATCCCGTTCTAAAGGATCTCATTGCTCTTACCGTGCAAAAGTTTTGGAACAATCCCCCCAAGGGCAAGAAATATGTTGAGGAGAAGACCAGGTCTCGTTATGGAGATGATGGGGCTCAAAAAGTGCGAACTTGCTTCAATTGCCAAGACAAGTATCACTTCATTGCGGAGTGCCCCTACAAGAATAGAGAAAACCATAGTGGCAAGCTCATTCTTAAGGACAAGTCCAAGGTTGAATACAAGAAACCTCACTTCAAGAGGAAACCATTCAACAAGAAAACCCCCACCAAGTTTGTGCTCTTGACTCAAGAGGAGTATGATTCCGGGAGTGATGAAGAAGAAGAAACAACAAGTGAAGTGGCCGCTCTAGCTATTGCATCCACTCCATCTTCGTCATCCCTCTTTGAATCCCCCAATGAAAATCTCCCTCAACGCAATGCCAAGTGCTTAATGGCTAAGGCCACGGAGGTATCATTTTCTCCTATCTCTAAGACCCCTAGTGAACTAGAACATATTGCTAGCCTTAGAGAAGAAGAAGAAAGGGCCTCTTTGGACCATTTTATGACTAACATGCAAGGGGAGACCAAGAAATACTTTGAGTATCTCATGAGGCAATTGGGAGAGGCCCAAGAGGCCCTTGAGAAGAAAGGTGAAATTGAGAGAAGGGATGCGAATGAAATTGCATCTCTCTCTATGACTCTTGAGGAAGAGCACGATGGTAGAGTTTCTCTAGAGGATGAACTTGAATCTATTGAAACAACTCATAATGAACTTGTCTCTAAAGTCATTAAAGAACGTGATCTTGCTATTGCTAAATATAAAAAGGCTAAAAAGGATAAAGTCGAGTTTGGGGTTGGTCATGGTAAACTAACCGAGGAGTTTGAAAAGCTAACCAATGCTCACAAAGCTTTGGAAAGCCAACACTCATCCCTCAGAGAGTTGCATGAACAACTCCAAACTCAACTTACTCAATCTAACCATCCTAGCATTTCTACTTCTTCTTGTGATTATGCAAATATTATTGAGGAAAATGCTAGGTTGAAGGATGAGGTAGCAAGGCTCAAGGGCAAAAGCACTCAAGTTGAGAAGGTGATGTTAGCCACCCCACAAGTGGTTGCTCCAAGCTCAAACGCGGTCGTCACTAGACCACATTTGAGTGCCCCAAGGCAACAAGTGGGTAAGCAAGGTCTTGGCTATGTAGCCAAGAGAAAGAACAAGAAGAAGAAGAACAAGAAGAAGAACCAACATAGTGCTTCGGGTAGTATTGTCATGAGGGACAACACTACTCGTAGCACACCCGCTCGAGCAAACAATGTTGCCTCAAGTAGTAATGTCATGAGGGACACCACTACTCATAGCACCTCCGCGGGAACTAACAATCCACACCATTTCTTATATGTTGATTATTATGGTGTTGTGCAAGCTAAATATGTTGGTCCTATTGAGGGTTTCATTGACTACACTATTTGGGTTCCCAAGACCCTTGTTGCTAACATGAAGGGACCCAACTCGGGTCCTAACTCTAGTCAATGATCTCTTGCAGGACTATGCTTCCGGTGGGACTAAATGGATTCTTGATAGTGGATGCACTAATCATATGACCGGAAGCAAAGAACTTGTGACGGAGTTGCAACCAAATGACATCCAAGCAACCGTCACTTATGGGGACTCATCCAAGTCTAAGGTATCCGGATTCGGCAAGGTTGTGGTGGCTCCCGATATAACTATCGTGAACGTCATGCTTGTCGAATCCCTTGGTTAGAATTTACTTTCCGTCCGCTCTCTTAGTAAGATGGGGTTCTCCGTCTTCTTTGATGGTGATATTTTGGTCCTTTTGAGGAGCAAGACTCTTGACGTCGCTCACGTGGGACATGTTGAAAATGAGTTGTATGTGGTAGACTTTTCGAAGTCAACCAACACTCAAGCAATGTGTTTTTTCGGGCAGGCGGACTTGGGATGGTTATGGCATCGCCGCCTATCCCATGTCAACATGAGAACTTTGCAAAGTCTTCACAAAAGTGGCCTTATTGTTGGACTAAAAGAAAATGTTTCCTTTGCAAAGGATCGCGTTTGTAGGTCGTGTGTTGAAGGGAAGATGCATGACATTGTGCACAAGGCCAAGACTATTATTTCATCAAAGAGGATCTTGGAGCTACTCCATTTTGATCTATTTGGTGCCGTGCCCGAGGCAAGTCTTGGCGGCAAGAAGTATTGCTTGGTGATTGTCGACGATTATTCAAGATACACTTGGGTTTATTTCTTCAAGTGCAAAAGTGAGACCCAACAAACCATCATCGACTTCTCCAACGAAGTGCAACGTCAACACAATGTGCAAATCATGGCTATTAGGAGTGATAATGGCTCGGAGTTCAAGAACTATACATTGAATGAATTTCTTAGTGAAGAAGGCATTCGTCACGAATACTCCGCCACTTACACTCCTCAACAAAATGGTGTTGCCGAAAGGAAGAATCACACTCTCTTGGATATGGCAAGGACCATGTTGGCGGAGTACTCTTCTCCCCAATATTTATGGGCCGAGGCCATATCCACCACATGCCACTCCTCCAACCGCCTCTACATCCGCAAAGGCTTGAGCAAGACCCCATATGAGATCCTCACCGGCAACAAGCCCAACGTATCCTACTTCCGTGTATTCGGTTGTAAGTGCTTCTATTTGATCAAGGGTATTAGGTTGTCGAAATTTCAATCCAAAACTATTGAGGGTATTTTTGTTGGTTACGGTGCCGAATCCCACACTTATAGAGTCTATGACAAAGCCTCACGGATTGTCATAGAATCTTGTAGTGTGGTTTTCGAGGAAAATGACGGCTCCCAAGTGGCGCAATTTCATGTTTCAAATGTAGATGTTGAAATGCCTCAAGAAGCCATAGGAAGGATGGGTGTGGGATTCTTCCGCCCCATCGAGGGACACCTTATGGCGACTCGAGAAGGACTATGCTCTACCCAAGTGGAGCCCTCCTCTACATTAGAAGATCAAGCCAAGGAGCCAACTACTACACCTAACCAAGAACATATTCAAGACCCTCCTCTCGTTGATCAAGTGACTCCGCAAGTCGTACCCACTCCTCTCACTAATGCGAGTCAAGATCAAGGCCAAGATCAATCATCTTCTTCATCCTCTTCTCAAGTTGAAGCTAGTATTGAAGATATTGTTGATGACGATGTTGATGATCAAGGCCATGATGGTCAAGATGGGGACCCGAATGATCAAGATGATCAAGTGATTCCTCCTCGCAATAATGAGGAGATCGAAGCCCGTTGCATCAAAAGGATAAGAAGAGCTTTGAAGCAAATTGATGCCCAAGATGACAAGGTCTTGGAGGATGTTCAAACTAGAAGATCCACTAGAAGGCAATTGGCTCATTTTTGTGAGCATCAAGCTCATATCTCTATGGTGGAGCCTAAGAAAGTGTATGAAGCTCTTGAGGACTCCGATTGGGTTGAAGCTATGCATGATGAGCTCAATAACTTTGAGCGCAACAAAGTTTGGAGATTGGTTGAGAAACCCAAGGATTGCCACAATGTTATTGGCAGCAAGTGGATTTTCAAGAACAAGCAAGATGAGAATGGCATTGTCATTAGGAACAAGGCAAGATTGGTCGCTCAAGGTTACACCCAAGTTGAAGGCATTGACTTTGATGAAACCTACGCGCCCGTGGCTCGCCTTGAGTCCATCCGTATCCTCCTTGCTTATGCATCCTCACATAATTTCAAATTGCAACAAATGGATGTGAAAAGTGATTTCTTGAATGGTCCACTAAAAGAGGAGGTATATGTCAAGCAACCTCCGGGGTTCGAGAATCTCAACTTTCCTAACCACGTTTACAAACTTGACAAGGCTCTCTATGGTCTCAAACAAGCACCTCGTGCTTGGTATGAGCACCTTAGGGAGTTGTTAGATGATCGTGGTTTCTAAGTTGGGAAGATTGACCCCACTCTCTTCACCAAGAGAGTAAAGGGAGAGCTTTTCATATGCCAACTCTATGTGGACGATATCATCTTTGGCTCAACTAACCAAGCTTTCAATAATGAGTTCTCTAAGCTTATGACTGACAGGTTCGAGATGTCTATGATGGGTGAGCTTAAATTCTTCCTTGGCTTTGAGATCAAGCAATTGGCTCGTGGGACTTTCATTTCTCAAGCCAAGTATACCCAAGATATGATCAAGAGGTTTAACTTCCAAGATGCTAAGATCAAGACATCTCCTATGCAAGTCAAGTGTCATCTCTCTCGTAATCCAAAAGGGAGTAAGGATGTGGACCAAAAGCTTTATAGTTCTATGATTGGTTCTTTGCTCTATCTTTGTGCATCTAGGCCCGATATCGTTTTGAGTGTAGGTGTGTGTGCAAGGTATCAAGCGGCTCCTAAGGATTGCCATTTAATGGCGGTTCATAGGATCTTTCGTTATTTGGTTCATACCCCAAGATTTGGTTTGTGGTACCCAAAGGGGGCACAATTTTCTCTCAATGGATATACAGATTCCGATTGGCCGGGTGATCAAGATGATAGGAAGTCAACTTCCGGGGCTTGCCAATTTCTTGGTAGGTCCCTTGTAAGTTGGTCCTCGAAGAAGAAAAATTGCATCTCTCTCTCCACCGCCGAGGCTGAGTATGTTGCCGCCGCAAGTGCATGCACTCAATTGTTATGGATGAGGCAAACTCTCAAGGAGTATGGAGTTCATTTGGATAAGGTGCCTCTTTTATGTGACAATGAAAGTGCCATCAAAATTGCATACAATCCGGTGCAACATACAAGGACCAAACACATTGAGATCCGCCACCACTTCATCCGTGATCACGTGGCAAGAGGAGACATCGCACTATCGTATGTGCCCACCAAGGACAATCTTGCGGACATTTTCACGAAGCCACTTGATGATGCAAGATTATTATTCTTGAGGAATGAACTAAATGTGATTGATTCTAGGAGTTTGACTTGAGGATCTTGCACACACCCCTATATATGAAACGTGTTCGAGTTTAGATGTAGGCATGGACATAGGGGGAGTGTTACCCTAACACATTGGGTTCTCCCTCCCCCCATTATGCCCATAGCAAAAATTCATTGTGATCTCTCCTTTTCTAATGTTGAATTGTGAGCTTCAATGTTGAGTATTGGCAATGCCCCCAAGATATATCTTCGCGGTTGCATACCATGAACTCTTACATGGTGGCTTAGGACACCAACCTCTTCCCACGTGAAGAGTTGGTTCTTAGTTGAATATCTTATGGTTATGGTGTTTTCTTCTCCGAATACTACTTCTCGTTGCTATTTCGATCTTATTTGCTTCTTTTCCGAGAAGTAAGACTAGGAAACCTAACCCTTGTGTTGTTGCTCTATTTATCCTCCCTCATGTTCATCTATGCATATGCCATACTCCACACATCACACATCATTCCTTTCCTTTCAAAAACCTGCCCCCCGAAATTTTTGGAGCTGATTGTTGCTCCTGCCGGAATTTTCCGGCCATCCGGAATATTCCGGACCATTCCGGACAGCCGGATTACCCCGGAATATTCCGGACCTCCAGAATTTTCCGGGCCATTCCGGATGGGCAGTTTTCTTCTATAAATACCCCGCACGCACGGGTGGACGTTTTTCCTCCACTTCTTTCTCTCCTCCCGTGCCCTAGCCGCCTCCTTTCGTCGATTTCGTCCCCGTTGCCCCTAGGGAGGATTGTTGGATCCCTCCTTTGGACAAGGACATGTGACGCCCCGAGATCGGGCACTATGCAGATTTCAGCATTCTCGCCAAATTCCACATAATAACCGATTCCAGGTTGACACTTGTGATAACATTACAGTAGTTCACGAATAATCCACAATTACAACAGAAACAGATAGATACAAGATGACTCAAACGAGCCAGGGTTACAACTGATACAACACAAAGATCCAAATAACAGCGGAAGAAACAAACGTCCGGCTACGGACAAGATACAAATTGGACTAAGAGTCCTGAAGATAACCGAGAGCGTCCAATCCCTGCCCAGGCCAAGCCGGAGGGATTCCCAAGCTAACGTCGTCAGACTTCAAACCTGTTGACTGCAATGTTGAATATGCAGCCACGAAAAAGATTCGTGGGTCAGTACGGTTAAGTACTGGCAAGTGGATAAACCCATACTCACGAGATACCGGCGTAGCCATTCATCACCAGATACAAATACTTTAGGATCAACGGAAAGGAAGGGGTTATTGCAAATAAGCGACAGCAGGCTGCACCAACCAACTACAGAGATTCTACTACTTCCAGCTATCAGAAAGGAGATAAGATCGAGTATTGTAACCAACTGAAAGATAACTCAGAACAAACCCATCCTGGATCTCGCCCCTTATCCAAAGAAGCAATCCGAGGATAACTCACACAGTGGATTAGTGATGGTTCAGATTATTGTGTCAATAAGCCTGTTACTAGTCAAGTTGTTAATCATTGGGTGAAAGGTTGTTAATCATTAGGTTTAAGTTGTCCTGAGTACTTGTTAGCCAGTACTTTCACCAAGTAATCCATAACCGCGGAAAACACGGCTTCTCGAGAAGATTATCCCTGCAGGGTTGCACCATAGTAACCGTACACGCAAGAATAACCCGCCAGATGGGGAGCTAACCCACCAAGCGAGGTACTCTACACAACCAACCCTTCTTCGCATCAAGCCCAAAGCACCGCGTGCTGTGCGTGCGCGGCTAATCGAGCCCCACGAAGAAAAGGGGACCCTCATAGCACTGGAAGACCACGCCGCCCTAAATGCCGACTACAAAAGTTCCACCCTGGCGCCAAGGGTTCGTACCTGCATATGATGCAGCAAATGGAACACCCGAACTAGTACGGCGATTTGGACGAGATGCGAATCGAGTCAGTTGAGGGGGGCGCCCATACTCGCTTCCCACATGCGGGTAGTGCGCTCATCATGGATCAGTAGACAAGACCCTTTTCCTATTAGGGTCGACACTAGCAGGCCTCAAAACCACAAAGGGCCTCCTGCCGGTGCCTTATCATCAAATTTATTATTAATAGTAACATTAGCATGATTGATTGATTGATTAAACATCGAGCCCCCTGGAACATAAAGAAGTAATAACAGAAAGTAACGGGTAACAGACTCGAGCAAAACAACCTAAGCATGCTAATAAGACACGGGCAACAAGCAATGGTTATAGGTATGGAGGTGAGGCAATATCAAGGTTAAGGGATTCATGTGATGGGTTCGTAACAGAAACAACTACCACTAAGGCTAGCAGAAAAGAACAACGGAAAGAATCGGTAACAAGTGATGAAAGGCAGCCATATGGCAGCAAGTGAGTATACTTGCCTGAGATCCCGCAAGGTAGCAGAACTTGTCGTTGCTCACATCATCTCAACGTCCTATTCCGAAAGAAGCAACGAACCTCGAACAAACACCGGAGGCAACAATTACTACTACGGCAAAAGATCCAGCATGATCAAGACATGCATGCATGACAGGTTTAAAGATGCATCAAAGTAAACTAGTTGACAAGATAAACAATTTTAAATGGACCCATATGCAATGTGAATTGCATATGGATGCAAATGGTTTAGGTTGAAGCAATGATCTATATTGGATTAACAAGTGTAAGTAGTTAAACATGATGCATGCATGATGAAAACAATAAGTAACAATATTAAATGCAATTGGAATGATGGTTAACCATTTTAGAAAACATTTATCAAGTTTGGAAATTATTGTTACTTAATGGTGTTGAACAAGTAGTGGTTGTTTTCATCAAGTTAAAGGGTGCAAAACAAATAACAAAGTTGATATTTGAAAAGGTTATCAAATTTTAGTTGGATTACATGTTTCACATTTTGAAATTGGACTTAGGGTTAATTAATTATGAATTAAACAATATTAAACAAGTTTTAATTGAAGTTAAACAAGATTAAATTGTTTAGGCATTCTAAATTATTCAAACCAGGAAACAAAAATTATATTTGAAAAGGTTATTCAAAAAGGTGTGAAAAACATATTTTATTTGACTTATTTGGAAATAGTATGAATTACTTATGAATTATTACAATTTACATTTGAATTATTCAAATTTGAAGTTTTAAAAGTATTTGAAAACTCAAAACAGAACACAATTAGGTTAGTTGGAAAGATTATGAAATTTGGAGCAATAAACATATATAACTTTTCTTTATTGGGGTTATGGATTAAAAGTTATTGATTTTTAAAGTTTTTTGTTTATTCTGCCATTTAAAGAAAATAGGAAATAAAACGGATTCGTTTTTAATCCTTTGTTACCGCCACTGGGTCTACCCCAGCCACTGCCCCGTGGGCCAGGGCCGGTGCGTGCTCACGTGGCTGAACAACCCGCTGACGGGTGGGGTCAGGATCGCGGAGAGGTTCGCGAAAAGAAAATGCGCGGCCGGGGGATTCGATCCCTCGACCTGCACTTCCGCGCGAGGGAACAGAACCAGTGCAGCTATCGACTATTTGTGATACGCTAGAAGACTGACGAAACAAGAGTAAACGACGCCGGTTAACTGAAACTTTGCACAGATCGCTCCTTTCTGAACCTTACGAACAGAGCAGAGGTCGATGGCCGGTCTCCGGCGGCCACGGCTGGGGGGGGGGGCTGGCGACTCGCGGTGCGCGTGCGGCGATGCGTGCAGGCCTCGTGACGATGCCAAGGAACAGAAGGGAAGGGGGGAGAGATGGGCGATCACCTCGGTCTCGTTGTCGTCGTTCAGTACTCGAGGCTGAAACGGAGGAAACTTGCCGGCGGCGCCGCGGACTCCACCGAGTCTCCCAGCAAGCGGCGAGGGCCTGGGGAGGCGCACCGCACCGCCGCGGTTCCGTTTTCCTCCTCGGAGGCTCCTCGAGGTGGCCAGGGCACCGGCGGTGAGGGGAGGAACAGAGGTGGCAAGGCTCGGTTGGGGTTCAGTTTGTCGATTTCTTTGTCAGAGCAGAGGGAGAGAGCTTGGTGGCGATGGGAGATGGCGGCGCAGAGCTAGGGTTAGGGTTCTAGGGCTAGCAGAGGGTAGGTGGGTGCTTATATCGGAGAGGGAGAAAGAGTACGGCAGCGCATCCGCGTGGGGAAGAGGAGATCGGGTGGTTCTGCACCTGCTCGTACAGATGCTGACGTCGTCTGAAGGTAGAAGAAAGCGACAGCAGGGGGGTAACGGGCCAGGAAGGGTTAGTGGGCTGGGGGAGAAGAGAGGGAAGGGGTTGGGCTGCCTTTTCTCCAATGCTCTTATTTTTTTTTGTATTAGTTGATTGATTTTTTTGTAAAGAATAAAAGAGATAGAGGGATGGAAAAGGGGTTAGGGTTTTATTTTTGGGTTTATAAATACATTTGGTTATTTTGCAAAACAACACATAAAAGTAATGTTAATCAAAATTTAAATTGTTGATTTGATTTCTATTTTGTTATTTGAATTCCAAAATAAGGTTGGGGTGTTTAGTTGATAGTTAGATTTTTATTATTTTGCAAAACAACAACAACAAGGTAGTTAAAAGGTAATTTCAACAACTTGAAACTAGTAATTGGATATTAATTGGTTAGGTGATTTTTCAAATAGGGTTTGGTTGGAAATTTGGAGTTAAACAAATTTTATTTAACAAGCAACAAGCAATTATACAACATTATTGAAATTAGTTTGTTTGCCAAATTTTAATTTTTCAAACCCATATTGAGATATGATAAATAAGATTGATTGGATTTGAAGGTTTGGAAATTGCCATTAGGGTTTTTAATAACAGGGAAAATTGTATTAACAAACAATTTGATTTAGAACAACTGCAAACTATTTGAAAACAAAGGAGTTGTTATAGTTTGCAATTGCTAAATTGGAAATTTTGAGCAAGGTGTGAAAGTTTTAATTGATTTGAAATTTTCAGTTGTGATGCAAACATGGTGCAATGCAATGTGATGCATATGATGCAAACAAAACAAACAGGTAACACCCCAGGTGTTACAGTGTGCAACGGCCTGTATATTATCTCAGTGAGGTGTTGTCCAGCTCCAAACAGAACTACCCTCACTACCAGAAGATGACTTACGGTGTGTACCTGGGAGCCAAGAAGCTGAAGCACTACTTCCAAGAACACCCCATCACAGTGGTGAGCTCAGCTCCCATCTCGGATATCATGGGCAACAAGGAAGCGAGTGGTAGAGTAGCCAAGTGGGCAATCGAGCTGGCCGCGTACGCTCCCGCATACGCGAGAAGAGAAGCCATCAAGTCTCAGATCCTGGCAGAGTTTCTGGTGGATTGGGATGAGGTGCAATATGAGCCTCCCACTCCGGTATCCAACTACTGGAAGATGCACTTTGATGGCTCCAAGATGAAGGAAGGCCTTGGTGCTGGCGTGGTGCTTACGTCACCCAAGTGAGATCAACTCAAGTATGTGCTGCAAATCCACTTCAAGGCATCCAACAATGTTGCAGAGTACGAGGCCGTGGTACATGGCTTGAAGGTAGCAAAGGAAGTTGGTGTGCAGCGCATCATATGCTATGGCGACTCGGATCTGGTTGTGCAGCAAGTCTCTGGCACTTGGGATGCTCTGGATGCCAACATGGCGTCATACCGCTTCCTGGTCCAAACCATGACAGGATTCTTTGAAGGTTGCGAGTTCCAACACATCCACCGAGCAGAGAATGAAGCAGCTGATGAGCTGTCCAAGTTGGGATCTTCTCGGCAGTACATCCCGGCTGGGATTGCCTTGGAGCATTTGAGAAAGCCATCCATCAAGCCATCCCCCAACTCGGAGTCCATTTTCGTCCCTTCTCTGCCTAATGAAGAAGCAGTTCCAATGGAGATTGACTGGGAAGGTGCAAGAGAGGACCCGGGGACTGCAGTCTCCATCCCGGGGACTGGTGCCTGCAACCCGGGGACTGCGCCTCCCTACTCGGGGACTGCTCCTCCTTACTCGGGGACTGCCCCTCTCAGCTCGGGGACTGTCGCATTCCTTGAAGAAGTCCTGGCAAACCGTTCGGGGCTGCAGAGAGTCAACCCCAACCCAGAAAAAGACGCAACAGTGGCTGTCCCAATGGAAGTGGATGAACCAGTGTTTCCCGCACGGGAGACGCCGAGTTGGGCCATGCCCATATTATCCTTTCTAAGGGACGGCACCCTGCCAGATGATGAGGTTACCGCAAGGCAGATTCGGAGAAGATCCAAGGGCTACACCATCTTCAGAGAAGTGCTGCACAAGAGAAGTGCCACTGGCGTGCTGCAGCATTGTGTGGAACCGGAAGAAGGAGAAGAGATTCTGGTAGAAATACACCAAGGGGAATGCGGGCATCACGCCTCTTCTCGGGCTCTAGTCAAGAAGGCTTTTCGGCCTGGCTTCTTCTGGCTCACTGCTTTGAAACAAGCTGAAGATATCGTGAGAAAATGCAACGGCTGCCAGAGATTCGCAAGTAAGATCCACATGTCTGCTTCCGAGTTGAAAACAATTCCCATCACTTGGCCATTTGCTGTCTGGTGTCTGGATATGGTTGGTCCCTTCAAGCCGGCTAGAGGCAACATGACACACATTTTGGTCATGGTTGATAAATTCACCAAGTGGATTGAAGTAAAGCCTATTCGGAAGTGTGATGGAGCTACTGCTGTGAGTTTCCTGAAGGACGTGATCCTGAGATACGGCTACCCGCACAGCATCATCACAGATAACGGCACTAACTTTGCTGAGGGAGTCATGGTGAGATTCTGCAGAGTTAAGCATATCCGACTAGATGTCGCGTCTGTCGCGCATCCCGCGTCCAATGGGCAGGTGGAAAGAGCAAATGGCATGCTGCTTGCAGTCATAAAGCCAAGGCTGATTGAGCCGCTGCTGAAAACACCAGGGTGTTGGCTAGACGAGTTTCCAGCGGTGTTGTGGAGTCTAAGGACTACCCCTAACCGGTCAACCGGCTACACACCATTCTTCTTGGTTTACGGGGCTGAAGCCGTGTTGCCAATCGACCTAGAGCATGACTCCCCCCGAGTAACCCTCTACACTGAGGCGGAGGCGAGAGAAGCTCGAGAAGATGACGTTGACCTGCTAGAAGAAGCAAGAGAGCTTACTCTGTCACGTTCAGCTGTTTACCAGCAAAACCTGAGGCGTTATCATAGCCGAAAAGTAAACCCAAGGGTTTTCCGAGAAGGAGACATGGTCCTTAGGCTCGTGCAGCGCACAACCGGGATGCACAAGCTATCCCCTCCGTGGGAAGGGCCGTTCATTGTGAGCAAGGCTCTACACAATGATGCGTACTACCTTGTAGATGCGCAATCATCACAGAAGAACAGGCCGGATAAAGCTGGGGAAGAATCCAAACGCCCCTGGAATGTAGCTCTACTTCGTCGCTTTCATTCATGACCAAAAGTGTGTATGTACCCTCTTATCCGAGTTAAACTCCTACTCTGCAATCTGAAATTGAACTCGGGGACTGCCCTCGTCCAAAATTGCTCTAAGTGTTTCTATTATGTTGTCTCTTTGTCTACTCGGTTGCTACGCTTAGAATTTCAAAAGCATACAAAGTAGTGTGTTTATACTCACCGGACACTCTGCGACTCTGCTGCTGTCCGCAAACCGGCTTCATGGCAAGCCAGAGAACAAGCCAAAGAGTCAATGAACACATGCAAAATTGCAAAGGGAAGGACGCGTGTGGCAACCGAGTAGAGTGTTTTTTACTGTCTGCTGTTGTCTTTTTCGGCTATGTGGTGGGTAGCGTTACTATGAATGTTTCCTAGTGGCTAAGTATTTGAAACTCCAACTTTGAACTCTTGTGACTCGAATACCAAAAAATTAACAAGTTGCAGGTAAGAGCTGAGATAAAAAGGAAGGGCGGATGAAAAATGCAACTCGGGGACTCGCATGATAACGCATCAAGCCAAAGCTGCTCAAATTACTAAGTATAAAACTTCAACTGACATAAAAGCTGAGTAGCAACGGGAAGATAAATTGTTCAGTACATCTGCACCCGGCATTCCGGGGATTTGATAAAAATCTCGAGCATAAGTGTTGCAGGACATAATCAGGTAGAGGTATCAGCATTTTCGGTGTTGGCCTTGGCGGCATCAGCTTCGGAGGTGGCCTTGGCAGCGTCAGCTTCCGGGTTGGCGACGTCGGTCTTCATGGCATCCGCTTCCGGGTTGGTGGCAGCCTGATCAGAAGTGGCTGTAGCCACCGAGATGGGGTCCGTCGCCGAAGTGGAGGCAGCAGATTGGGCGCGGAATAGTGTCGTGTCGTCAAGGGCCGCGCCTGACGAAGTGCCGAACTCAAGGGCCGCGGTGTCTATGGTCATCTTCTCGCTTTCGGCTTCCTCGTCGCTATCCGCGACGACCGCGCCCTTCCCCTTCCCGGACTTGTCATCGGGGCTGTCAAAGAAGCTCAGCCCGTCTGACCCAGTGGCCTCCTCGTCATCATCTTCATCCTCGTCGTCGCCCTCGCCTTCCACATCCGTGCCGGGCTCGGTGAGGCCTTCGATGTAGCGCGCGGTATCCGCGTAGGAGGCGATCTCCCACGCGACTGCCTGGCGGCGAGCCACACACTCGGGATCCTTCTCCCACTTGGAATCGCGACGCATCTCGAGGATGGTATTGAGATTGAGGTTCTCATACCAGCTGCAGATGAAGAGGAGCAGCATGTCCGCGCCTGCCCGAGCTCCGGATGCTCGCCACTTCTTCAACTCGGCCTTGACGCCATTCAGCTTCTCGGCAAGCGCGTGGATAGTTGAGGGCAAGGGATCCTGGGGCCAGAACAATGCATGGAGTCTGAAGGCAACAGACGTTAAGTCCGTGCCCAAGCCCCTAAGGCGCTGAAGCTGACTCTGCATGTTCGTGAAGCTGTCTTCGATTGAAGCCTTGGTGTCCATGGGCAGCCCCTGCTCTACTCGCACATCTCGGGCCTTTGACAGGGCAGGTTTGCTAGGTGAGCAGAGATCGGGGAAGATTTCTGAAAATGCAATCAGAAAAAGATTAGAAAAGAAAGCAGCAAAGAGATGCAAATCGGTCAACAGAGAAGAAGAAGGAAACAGGGAGGCACAAAGATGTGAAAACTTACTGTTCAGGTCGCAGAGTAGCGACTGCAGCTTCCTCTTCCAGGACTCCTCATCTGCAGCGTGCCGCTCTTCGACCCTCCGGAGCTGGGCCAGTTGGAGCATGAGATCCGAGTTGCTCTTCTTCAGCGTCTCGCACTCCATCTCAAGGGCCCTTTGCTTAGCCTTGGCGGCTGCCTCCAACTTGTCTTTCTCGGCGGATATGTCAATGATGTCCTGAAGGGCAGTCCTTAACTGGACCTGCAGCGGCTCCAGCTCGGTGGTGTGTTGGCTCTTGAGCTCGACAGCTTGGCTTTCCAGTTGCTGCTGCAACTCGGCAGGCTTCACGCACTCGAGATGCTCTTCACGAAATTTCTTGTAATCTTCTGCGGAGGAGAAGGGTATGGTCAACAGATAGCAGGGAAAAAGGAGGAGAACAAGCCGAGAAGGCGACAACTCACCTTCCAACTTCTTAATGGTGGTCTCAGCATTCTCGACAAAGACGTGACAGTGCTTGTGCTCCTCTGTCAGCGTCTTGATCTTGCCTACAGAGTACAAGGAGTTAGAGCAGAAAGCAAAAACGGTCGTAAACACAAAACGCATGAACCGAATAGCTAGAAGCTTACTCTCGAGCTCGGAAAGTTGAAGGGTACGAGCTACGGCATCCTTCTCGGTCACGGCATCACTTTTGCGTTCTGCTTCTAGGGCTTCAAGGCGCCTTCTTGCAATGCTGTGATTCCAGAGCAGCTGCCGGTAGAGGTTCGTTCTCTTCAAAAGGCTATTCTGAGAAGCAGAAGGAAAAGAAGTTAGACAATGTTCTGAAGATTTGACCCGAGAAGACGGCAACTCGATCGAGTAGCCGCCTACTCGGCCCGAATCTCGGGGACTGGGTGATGGATAAGAAGAAGAAGAAGAAGAATAGAATAGAAGAAAAGCGCAACTCGGAACAGGCAAAGCAAAACTTACTGCATAAGTTTGCTCGAGATCCTCTGCAGCCTTGCGGTGGACGAACACCTTCGCGGCAAGCGTGCTGGTGGCGGACAAGATGGTCATGGGATTGTAGCCCAGGTCCGCCTTGTTCCAGTCGATGCGCCAGTGGTCCAACTTGCCCAAAGCCAGGCCGTTCCAGGTCTCGTTGCCAAGGAACGCGCTATTGCACTCGGCGTCGATAAAGCCCACCCGGTCGATTATCTGCTCGAGACCCTGGGACTCCACCTCTGTCTCCTGGATCTCGCGCGAGAAGATCGATTGCCTTTCGTGAGAGCGAGCTGTTTCTCGGTCTTGGTCAGACTGATGCTATACTGTTTGCTCAGCTGCGTCATGTAAGGCGGATAGGCAGGCGGGTCCTGAACGCTCGATCCCGCGGCTGTGCCTGCACCGCTGCCGGAAGCACCAATCGTGAGCTGCCCACTCTTCGCGGCAGGTTTTGCAGTTGGCTTAGGTGGCGGCATCACGGCAGAATCTTGAGCAACGCCACGCGAAGGATTCCTGCGGACGGGGGCGTCTGGCTGGGCAGCTTTCTTCTCGGCGGCCTTCTTCTCGGCGTCTGGCTGGGCAGTTTTCTTCTCGGCGGCCTTCTTCTCGGCGTCTGGGCAGCCTGCTTCTCGGCGGCCTCCTTCTCGGCTGCGGGCTTCTCGACGGTTTTCTTCTCAGCAGCCTTCTTCTCGGCTGCATCTTTCTTGCCAGCAGCATCGGAAGCAGTCTTCTTTGTGGTCTGCTTGGCTGGAGAGCTGGCTGTGGTCTTGGTCTTCTTCATGGGCGGGGAGCTTGGCGCAGTTGGTGGAGCGGCCTGCTGGGCACCCGGCGCCAAGGACTGGCTACCGGGCGCAGCGTCCGGCTGCACGTGGCCCTGTAGGTTTGGCTCCACATCAGTTGTCTCAACCCGCTGCTCGGCAGCGGGGTCTTGCAGTACGTCGTCTTGATTATCTACCCGCGGCTGGGCCGCGGGGTCATCTCGGGCAGCAGCATCAGTGTCTTGCTGCTCCTGGCTCTCTTCCTGCCGCTCAAGGGCGGCATGATCTTGATGTTCGGTGGCTGTTTTGGTGTTCTCCCCAGCTGTGGCAGCTGGGGGAGAAGGGGGTCTCTCGTCGTGAGCAGCATCCTGCGCTTGTTGTTCTGCGCGGGCCTGCTGCTCCTGCTCGGCGTCCTGGGCATCAGTGTCCATGCCCTGGATGTTGGTGTCGTCTTCATCTTCACCCTTCACGGGAGAGGGCGCACGCGCCTCGTCCCCTGCCGCGGGCTCGTCCTCTTCAGAGAGGTCAATGAGCTTGTCGAAGTCAATGGCGGATCTCTTCTTGGATTTGGAGGGAGCGGCAGCAGCATCAGCGTCCAAGGGGGCGCTGAAGAGAAAAAGGGATTCAGGAAAAGAAGGGAGAAAGAAGAAACCAAGAAGCAGCGGTGGAACAAGGAATTCAGAAAAAGCACTGACAGCAAATTGTGACTTGGAAGAAAATCACTTACCCTGCACGTGAAGGGGGTAGCCGTCTCCCAGAGACGTGCTTGGTCTTCTTCTCGCCCTTCTTGGCCTTCTTGGCGGTGGGCTCCTGGGCACCACTGCCCGCCCTCTTCCGAGTGGCGGGAGCGGCAACCGCAAGCGGATCGACCTCGAGGGCGTCCTCATCCTCTCCCTCGTCAGCATTAGCCTCCTCTGCAGAATAGGAAAGAAGAAAACAGTTGAGAAGCAGAAAGAAACTAAGTTGCGCTACTCGTGACCAAAAAGGTGAACTCGGTCACCTTCGTCGTCGTCTTCGGACCAGTCCCGAATGGACGTGTCGACATGATGCTTACGCGGCTGGACGGCATGGGGGATGCAGAGGGTGTCCGCGGTGTCGTAGGAGACCTCGTCATCCTCCTTTCGGTCTTCATGCCAGTTGGCCGCGAAGCGCTCCTCGCTCTCAGCGAGCTGGCGAGCAAGGCGCTGGAGATATAAGCAAGCAACACAAATCAGTTGAGCAGTGTAAGGGGTTCTACCCGGGACGGGATGCAAGCACAAAGCATAACAGAGTAAACGTCCTACCCGACGAGGCGTGCAAACACAAAGCACATGAGGCCTAACAGGTAGTAGCAAGTGTTCTACTCGGCATGTAGTGCAAACATAAAGCACATGAAGCCTAAAGAGATACGGCTAAGTGTCCTACTCGGCACAGAGTGCGGATACTAAGCATACCAAGCTAAGAAGGCTATCTACTCGGAATCAATAGGCAGGAAACAGGATGAGAAGTACTAACCCGCTTGATTGGCTTCGTGCGGCTGTACGGCACGAAGCCGTACTGCCAGTGGTCGGTGAGGCCGGTGCTCATGATGGAGCGTGCCCAGACGGCCACGTCCGCGTTGCTGAGCTCGAACGTGGCCGTCCGAGTGCAATCTCGGTTGCCGCCCATGTAGCACATGAGGTGTGCGCGGTGCTGCAACGGGAGCACTCGCCTGGAGACCCAGCAGGCGATGGGGTCGTCGTCCTTCAGTCCCTTCTCCTTCAGCTGGGCGAGGCGCGCGTTGATCTGCTTGATGTCGCCGTCTAGCGGGGGCTTGAATCCCCAATTCTGCCCGGCAGGAGGCGAATTGGTCCATCGGGGGAGGTTGATCTGGTCCACCAGGGGATCGCCTTCCTTGACAGGGATGTTCTTCACATAGAAGAAGGTCTTCTGCCATTTGCGCACGGAGTCAAGGCCCTTGATGCGCGGATGGCTGGTCCCGCTGCGCTGCACCATCATGGCGCTGCCGGTTTCGGTCATCCCGCGGCTGCTGTCCGCGCTACCCGGCTTGGCCTTGCTCTGCTTCCTGAAGAAGAAGTAGCGCGCCCAAGTCATCAGCGTGGGGCGCACGCCCAGGAACGCCTCGCACACCACAGCGTGGTATGCGAGCATCACCATTGCGTTCGGCGGCAGGTGATGCGGTTGGATTCCGAAGTGGTCGAGGAAGCCGCGGAAGAAATCTGACACGGGCAGCCCAAATCCCCGCGCGTAGTGCGTGAGGAACACCACGTGCTCGTCCGCCTCCGGAGCGGGGACGGGCTCTCCATCGGGGTGCCGGCAGCGGACACCGGGAGGAACTCGCCGGGTGTTCACCAGCCACCGGCACTCGTCTGCCGTGACATTGGATCCAGCCCACCCGACGCGGGCGTCGTCGTCGCGAGCCATCGAGCAGGAGAGGACATCTGGTGGTGATTTGGTGGAGTTTGGCGGAAAGAACTGGCCTTTCGGCGCAGTGAAGCTCGCGGCGGCGCAGTGAGGTGTGCGGCGCCGAAGAGCTCTGTGGCGGCGGAGAAACGAAGAGGCAGGGAGAGAGTGAAGGCAGGAAGAGGAGAAGGGAGTTACCGAGGGGGTATTTATACCTCCCCTCGGGTTGCCGTTACGATTGGAGGTAATGGGATCAGTTACGCACAGAGATCGTGCGGCGTGGGGTGTGTGGGCCGGTTAGAAACGCACACAGCGCAGGACGCGCGCGTTACGGCCGCATTCGGTCCCACGACGCGATCGTGGGTAATTACTGCGCTTGATGGGACATAACGGGCTAGTTGGCCCAGGCCGTGAAAACTGGGCGCGTGGCCGGTCAGAACCCAGGCACCGAGGCGTCGGGGGTACGGGAACGTGACACGTGCCCAGTTGCGCTGCCGAAAGGCGGATTTGGTCTGCCACGCTCAGATTCTCTCCAGAAATTCCGCAAAGTCTTTTTACTCGGCGACAGAGACGAGAAAAGGCCCTATTCGAAAAAGGGAAGCTCAAGACAGGATTAAGGTCTACTCGGAGGTTCTACTCAGCAACCTAAAGCTCGAAGGCAAGATTGGTTTTTAAGCTGGCAGAGCCCAGTGAACAAGTTCGCAGGACTCTACCAGCTTCGGGGACTAATGTCGGGGGGATACCCCCGAGTAGGCTAAAGGCAAGTGCTAAGGGGCAAGATCAGAAGAGACGTTTGGCAGAGTAGCGGCTACCCGGTACTCGCTACCCGGTCGTCCGCTATTCGGCCGTACACACTGATGGCCAGGAGGAAGAATCAAGGAAGTTACTCTTCTCCGAGTAGAGGAAGTGGACCGAGTAGAGAGGGCGGTCTCCTAGTCGGGCCAGAAGTCAAAGGAGCCGTTCTGACACAGGATCCCGCGTATCCCGGGTCCGTACTGCGGCACTGTTCATCTGCAGAGCGCGTGCTTATCCGCGCCAGGGTGTCAGCAGGGCGTCGCAGGTCAGGGGGGCCTACCCCGTGACAGTGTCAGTGATAACAGATCAGCTCCTCGGTTCTGCGGAACGACTTTACACATGAAGACAAGCTAGGAAGCCAAAGTGGTCAGCGAGAACCCGGAAGTGTACAGTGTGCACACAATGTCGACATCTTGGCTGTATCCGGCTGGGCACCAGTATATAAGTTGCCCTGCCTCCTCCTGCGCGAGGGACAACGCGACTAAGGACTACAGTAGCGTAGAGAGAAGAGTGGCTACTCGGTAGTAGGAAACACTTGTACTGTGGCTACTCGGTGAGACACGAATATAAAGAGAGAAAGGCAGGAGTAGGGGTTTTACCTCCACACGAGGGCCCTGAACCTGGGTAGATCTTGTTGTTTGCAGTGCTAGCTTCATCTTCACGCGGCTACTCGCTGCGTGATCCCTCCCCGAGCGCCTCCAGCGTCCATCGTCCCCACAACTTTAGCCATCCTATGGCATCTGCCGTGACACCACCACGACAATACATAAGAAGTGTCAGTCGGAATAAAGAGTGATAGCCGGTTCTTACTGGAGGAGCCGGCTTATAGCGTGTAAAAGGGGCAAGCCCGGCGATGCTCTTGATAACATCAACCCTCTCAGCCAAGAAAGTCTTCATGATTTTATTTACATCTGCGGCCGGGTAAGTTTTCTTCGAGTATCGGAGAGAGTCGGTGACGTGCCCGGAGTAATCGCACATAAGCTTGGGCCGGATGCTGTTTGGCTGGATCCGGCAACTGACCCAGGTTTTTATCAGGTTAAGCCCAATAATCCCTTGGGCAGAAAGCACAGCGAGTTTGTGGAGAAGAGGCTGGATAGACTGTCTATCGACCTCGGATGCGAAAGAGTTTAGGTTATCGGAAAGTGAAAGAATATTATCAGAGAAACCCGGCAAAGGCTTCTCGCCGGGTAAAGACGTGTCTCGGCAGTAGAAAAATATTTTCTGCCAGTGCTTCACATGAGAGTGAAGACTAAGAGTCGGCATCAGAGAGTTTTTACGTCTCTGAATCGAGACCCCCCCACAAATTAAGAGGGCCCCGTCCGTGCTCTCCCGGCAGGGTTTGCATTGGAACAATTCTAAGAATAAAGCCAAGTTTGGAGGAATGCATAGATAAGCCTCACAGAGTACTATGAAGTGGCAAATATTTAGCATGGAATTTGGGCCGATATCAAATACCCGGAGTTTATAGTGGTCTAGAAGATCTCGGAAGAAAGGGTGACCCGGGGGGCAGAAACCCCGGATCATGTGCTCGAGGAAGACGACTACCTCACCCGGGCCTGGTGTAGGCCAGGTCTCCTCACCCGGCGTCCCCCACTGGATGTCTGACTCAGCGGGCAGGACACCCGACTCGGCCAACTCGTCAAGTTTGGCCTTGGTGACAGTCAATTTCGCCCAATTGGCGGAAATCGACAGACCCGGCTTTTGCTTCCCAGCCGGGTTTTTGCCTTTCAGCTTAGCGCTAGCCTTGGGAGC